>OY728159.1:2041932088-2046732088 GCA_963277665.1 Viscum album
ATACATACATACATACATACATACATACATACATACATACATACATACATACATACATACATACACACACACAGACACACACACACACACACACACATTCCTTAACCCAATACACATATTCCCCTCTCCATGAGGGAATATGTATTTGGATGACATATATATTTATATATATACATACCTATGGATATGAGTGCAAGCCTTCAAGGATCCATCAAATTATCTCAAAGTGATGACGAAAAGCTGAAACCATTGCGATGATGCCAACACACTTACATAATAATACTAGGAACTTAGAAACTATGAAAGCCCAAGGAAATAAATTCAGTGAAAATGAATAATGAAGGAAAAACTTAACCAAAATCAATGACAGTGAACCAAAATGCTATGAACTGCTTCTCCTTCAGTGGTGGTTGATGGAATATGACCAAATGAGTCCTGAGAGTCCCTTAACACACCCAAAAACTAGAAAAAACCAAAAATAGTATTGAACCCTAACCTAGGGTTTGGATGATTTTAAAAAGGGAGATACAGAGAGAGGAAAAAACACCAACCAATGATAGAGTTGAGAGTATAAGGTATTACATTGAAGGATCGAGCAAGATTAATGAAGGATCAAGGTGAAATTGTCGAGCTGAGAGGGAGATGAAGGAGAGGGGGTCGTGGGTTAGGGGTTGCGTCACGCACTGTTGGAGAACCCCAAGGAGAGGGGTGCATTGAATTGAAGGAGGGGGAGAAAGGGGGAGACCCCTTGGGTCTATAAAAATTAAAATAACATAATAATAATATTAATAATGATGATAATAATAGTATTATTATTATTATTATTATTAATACTTTTCGTTATTTATAATCCCCATTTATTTTTTATTTAATTATAATTTAACTAATATAATTTCTTTAAATAAAACACATTTTAGTTTTTTCCTAAGGGTCGCATGGTTCTAGACTAACCGTGCACCCCTGTCAGCTCCTCCTGACTTGAGGTTTCAGATCCCAATGCTCCCAAAACTTGATGGAACACCCAGGCCACCCCCCGGGCCTTGAACCACATCCAAAAATAACACATTGAAGTGATGAAACTCTCATATTTCTACTCCAAAGATAAGTTTAAAAAAAGATGACCTATCCAATAAACAAAAAATTCAAATTTCATTGGTTTTTCATCCAGTTCAAAAGCATGGGTCATTACAACTCCAAAGAAGGATTTACAAGGAAGAGGTAAAAGTCCTAACTAAATTATTTCAAGAGTATTTCTTATTAAAACTCCTTAAAATAAACTATAATCATACAAAAACAATGAAATAATTTTATTTACTATACTAAAATGTTATTATGATGATATAGAAACTATTTTATACCTCCATTCAATCATATTGGAAATGAAAACTTTGCTCGTGCATACGTGTGAAATATTGCCTCCACGAAGCGATGTGTTTAATTTTTCATCACAAACTCATATTATTTGTTATAAAGGAATATTTAATAAATATATATATGTTATTTATAAAACAATTATGATTATTTAATTATAAAATATTTTCTACCTTCTTATTCTCTCATATGTTGGAAAATGATAACATCACTCATTTGTACGTATGAACTGTTACATCAACGAAGTGATATGATTAATTTTTCCTTAAAATATCACATGGTTGGTCATAATGATATATTTAATGAATAAATAAGTCATTTATAACATGATTAATACTATTTAAAGTGAAACTTTTATCTAATTTATTTTATTTTCATCCATTATAAAAATCAATATATCTCTCATGTGTACGTGAAAACTACCACCTCTATTAAATGATGTACATTATTTTTTATGATAAAAGTATATTAAATATATAAAATTGATAATTATAAATTGTTTAAGATTATGGAGATGATGGAACCATGAACCCTTTTTTTCTTTAATCAACCTACCAAAGTTGTTTTAAAGGTTAAGGACTTAACGGCCTCAAAACGCCCGATGTGAACTTGATTTATTTAGTAACTAATTATAAAATGATAAAAAATTATATAATAATAATAATAATAATGGGATGAAAATGAAAAATTTTATTAAGTAGGTAAATAATTAATAATTTTTATTATTTAGTAAATTAAAAGGTGTACATAGCCATTCAAAACTCGAGGTAAGGGGTTTTTTCTATAAAAACTTATTTTAAATGTTTGAACTCCTTTTATTCCATTTCCTTGTTAATTTAAATGTATTGATAATGAAATTATCTATACTTAAAAGTAATTATTAAGTTCATTTTCAACAATTGTTTATTTATTTATAAAAGTGTAAAAAGAATTTTTTAACCCATATGACATGAAAGGATTTTACTATCATAAAGCCCATTATTCATTATCAAGCTTCCCATACATGTTTCTATGGTCTTTAAAATAATATATTATTTGTAGTGTTTAATTAATTATTATTTTTTAAAATATTTTAAAAATAAAATTAAATTTATTCATATTTTATGAAATAACTGAATGTTCTTTGGCTTATGGGATCAAATGCCAATTTTTATAAGTTTTATGATGGAAATGAAAGGTTTTGTGTGATATATTTATGTTAGGGTACTGTAAAATTACATATGATGAAAAGTGGGTAAGATATATCCCTAAAATTAATAGTTTAATTATATTTTCTTGGGAAGAGACACATATAACTAACCGTGATGGATATTCCTTTGTAAGGGTTATTGTAAGAGTTCTTATAAGGATAATATCCCAAGATGCATACATGATTTTTCAATGATTTATTTGATTTCTAATGTAATTATCTTTATTTTTAGGTAATTAAAAAGATTTATGAATGTTTTTGACATTAAAAAGGTGAATGGTTTGATTTTATAAAGAAAATGTGTTCATGAGTTCTTATGTTTTCTAAATAAACTAGCATGGTTATGATTCTTCATTTATCCTTATTATAAAATGTATTTTAAAATATTTGGGACTTGAAGAAAATTTCATGAGTTAGTAAATTATTATTTGATCTAAAATTTTATTATGTAAAAAGGAAAACTTCCTTATGGGTTTTCATCAATATTAAATACACTAAGAAGTTTCTTTTGTTTTTATATCCCTTATTGAGATTTTTTTTTCATCCCATGTTTTCAAATATTTTTCATAAGGATCAAGGATGTTTAAGTATGATAGTATGGTCAATAGTTAAATATATTGAATGAAGAAAATTTTTCATTAAGGAAACCAGAATGTAAACATAAAAACCTATTTTTGGGGGGAAAAGTACACTATATAGAAATACCCACCTTTCCATGAAATGTTTTTTTAATTCTCTAAAAATATAAACTAAAAATATCCTAGAAATATAAGAAAGTGAAACCCTTTTTATAAATCATGTAATTATGGGTTGTTTATGATATAGGTTGTTATAGTTTAATTTATCTCAAAAATTCTATATCAGTTATCAAAATCTATAAAATCTCCCCAACAATGCCTATATTTATTCCATTAATCATAATAAAACCTCCATAATTTCATCCTTAATAAATCTAGACCCAGCCTCGCTAGTTCTCATGATTTTAGGTATATCTACTGTGTTTTTGAACTTAAAACCCACAGTGATAACCTTTAAAAATACCTCTAAAATTTTAGACCATTCAGTACACTCAGATCAATATAAACTCTTCATAATTTTTGAATTTGTTTTGCCTTCATTCAAATCAAACTGAGCTGGAGTTAGTTATTCACCTTTAATTTCCTTCACCTTCAAGTTTCTTTCATTCCAAAGGACTTTCTCACTGAATAGAATATTTTTAATTGTAATTATATACTTCTTTTCATTATCCTAAAGTTTAAATATGAGGTTTTCATCATCATATCCCATAAAGAAACATGCACTACATTTCACATCTAGCGTATCTCAATCTTTGGAATCAATATGTATGTAGGATATAATTTTGAATAATTTAAGGTGAGTTAAATCTAGTTCCTTTATAATCCACAATATTTCCAGAAATTCATGTCCCATTATTGTTGTGGGGTTTTGATTATTTAATCATGTTATGGGATTAAATGTTTCTTCCCAAAATAATTTGTCCATTCATGAATGAAACTTCATGATATATTCACATTCCATTAATTTTTGATTCATCAAGTCAATTGTGATATTTTTATTAGGTTTTATAGGTATATTTGTCTCATTAATAATTCCTATATATATGTATAAGTTATAGAAACATCTTTTAATATACTCACCACCACTTTTTGATCTCAACCATTTCATTTTGAACATTTTCTCCCTTTCAACCAAAGATTTACATTGAACAAGAACTCCAAACACTTTTAATTTTTGTTTTAGGAATTATAAAGATACTTTAACTATTTATTCATCAATGAATTAAAAAAAATACCATGAACCACCACGATATTTAATTGGGAGAAAGTCCCCAGACATCTGTATGCACCAATTCTAGCTTTGAGTATTTCAATGTTATTTTTATTAAGTTAAATATCACCTTATATTACTTTATGAATATGAAATTATTGAAACTTATGATGTTTTAAATATCCATCTTCATCATGACTTTTATTGTTACAATTTCATACCTTTCTCACCCATATTACTAAACATTTAGTTCCATATGGTTGATGTTCCTATAAATATAGATCCCACCACATTTCCAATCAAATAAAGAATACCATACGTTTCACCTATAGATACGATCAAGGAAACATAATTGATTTTACACACTATGTTTGAAAATATGGTTCCACATAAATCATTATCTAATTATATTATTGAAATTATATTCTTCTAGAGACCTATAATATATTTGACTCTGTTAAACCCATGAATTCCACTATTCTTCAACAATATTTTCAGATATCCCTTTTCCAATATGTCAATAGATTCATCATCCACTTGATTCACTATTCCAAAAATTCCAGACAAATAATTATTTATACATAATTTTTCACCATTAGAGTGGAAATATGTACTAAAACTTATTATCTAATATTATATTGGTTTATTGACACTTAAAAGTAAATTTTTACTACTCTCAGGTGGTGGATTCATGGAGTTTTATCCTTTATAAATTGTTCTTTTGTAATTTATTTTATGCCTGTGACAATCCTTATTATGAAGAACTATTTTACCATAATTTTAATAGTATGTCTTGGTTATAATATATTTTCCTCTACTCCAATCTCTGTACTTCTATTTTGATCACCTTTGACTTCTTCGATGAGGTGATGATCCTCTTCCATCCACATTCAATGCATCACCGAATGATGCATAAGTTACCCTCCTTCATAGATACTAATTTAAAATCATGTTATAGATATCCTTGAAGATTAAGTTAGTTTTTTGACTATATTTTATCACTGTTGTTACCATATCAAACCAAGATTCTTGAAAGGAGGGTAATAATAATATATCATAGAAATTATCTATGAAATTCACAAAAACAAACTTGAGATGACTTTTGGTCATGATTAAATCATTTACACAATCAACATAATAACTTACTTTTTATAACCTCATGCTTAATAAATATCACATTAAGAACACCTTGTTGGGTGATACATGATTCACATACATTCCTACCAATGCTTCCATTAACTCCTTTGTATTATTCTTCTCCTAGATATCAAAGGACATATTTCATGCTAATGTAATCCTCACCAAAACTAATGAGTTTATATCAAGTCATTTCTATTATCATTTCCTTATTTTTTCTAGTTTAAACCCTTTTAATAAAACTTCCATGTACCACTTGATGAAGTAATATTTTAATTGTATCCCGTAGAATCCAAAATATTTCCACTGAATTTTTAAATTTGTACCTTTCTATATTTTGATACCATTACCTTATGATATAATGAATCCTACTTAATCAAAAAAATCAAAACAAGTAAGAATGTTACCTGAGCCATTTTTATAAAAAATACTATTACTCTAATAAAACCTCCTACTACTTTGATACAAATTGTTTATAATCTCAAAAAAACTTCACACTTTAAAATTTCAACATCAAAATACCACACTATAAAAAACAAGTCACTAGAAGGAAACCTAATAAGATCAATATATCATAAATCAAAAGAAACTTCACCCTAATCAACACATTGAATAATGATTACTCAATATAGTTAAATAAAACTCACAAAAACAATAAAATGAAATTATGAAATAGAAAATAAAGCATGTAAAAAAGTAAAAAAAGCTTTAAATGGTTCATAATTTCATCCAACATCCACATTAAAACCACTCCACACTTTTATTTCATCATAAGTACAATTGTTACAATAAATATGAATATGAATCATTTTGGATCTCTAAAATAAGTAATTCTATAATACCTTAGTAAAGTGGTATCACCTACTTAATATAGAGGGTATCTCATGGTCAATAGGTTTCACTGAATTCTTATATTTGTGGGAGTACATCTATTTCACTGTGTAACTTCTAATCCCCTATAGTACCCCTTGATTTCATTTTAAATCATTGGTAAACCAATAGTGTTTCCTAAGAATCACTATTTTCTCACAATTTCCATGATTTATAGTGATTCACATGTAGAAAATACTACCTTCTGATGATCAAAACACCTAATGAAGTTCAATTGATTTGACCATCATGTTATACCCATCTGAAATCCATAATTTATGACAACCTCAATATCATGATGTTGAAGACCTTGTTTTCTTATCTAGTAAGAAAAAATATATCCTCAGAGTTTCTATTTATAGTGAACTTATTCATACTCTTGAAGAGTCTTCATAATCCAAACTATAACTCTATGCTAAAATTGATCTCCTTATTTGAGGTAAATTGGTAATCTATTAGGTAAATACATTAACAAAATACCTTAAAACTATTATAAAATCCTTTAATACTAATTAATATATTCAAAAAAATTCTCTCACAAGTTTTAATGTCATAATTTTAGGTTAAATATAATGCAACTCATTCTGTCATTCCCATTCTCCAATAAAAACCATGATATCTCCATCCATATTAGAAAAATTCAACATACTTCAATAGTAGTCTATAAAGGATCATAAAAAATTCAATCAATCCATTTCAAGTATGAAATCATAAAGTTTATATGAAATAAGACTATATCTCACTTAAAACAGTCACTCCTCATCATTATCCAACACCTAAAAATCAACTTAACTAACCAGAATTGATTTCTTACTGGAGTAGATAGATCGAGTGGTTGGAAATGTCCCTCAATAGAAATATTTAATCCTCTTACTAAACTGGTTATAATAAATTAATGTGATATAATTAAATAAAATATATAAAAGGGTTTATAAGATGTAAATTATACCTCACACCACCTTAGGTCCTCCAAGCTCGTCAGCTCCAACTACATTGAGTTGTTTATAGGCTATTCATTTGGAACCTTATCCTTTTTGTTTTATTACACCCCAAATTTAATAAATGTTTAGTACCTATGTATGAGGAATATTCTTAGTTTCTCCTCTATTAACACTAACCTACACTAGTGGTACATTCAGTTATTAATGTTGTTATAGTGGAAATGGTTGAGGTGGATATTATAATTGATGGGGTGACCCATATATCATTACACTATTCTTTGTTACATGATGGTCACCCTAATATGATGAAAAGATTAACATAATTTGAACTATATTTCCATTTAAATAGAATATTGTACTATTGTTCACACTTGAGTAACATGAACAAAAATATCCTAAGAATAATGAATAAGGTGGTCTATACTGATTACCCAATTAACTATAGATTAAAGGGCTCATTCTTTTGGATCCACCATGCACCATGCTTTTTCTTCCTCTTACTTGAATGGAAGTTCTTAAAAATTCATTTTAATAACCCCTTCCTTTTTAAAGATATATACTACCTAACTACTATTTGAATGTGATGTATTTAGGTCAATCATATTTAACAATTATGGAATATCACAAGGTTATGAAATATGATTAATTACACTACCTCATCAATCAAATTATATGATTGGGGTTATCATAAAGGCAAGAAATATTATTTCATGCCTATACCATTATACATTTATAAGGTATGATTTTCATGAAATATGATTTCATTTCCAATTACATCACAGAGTACAACAAGATGCATTTCATGGCACTGGATTTGATCATTTGGGAGGCTAACATCTTGCATGATGACTATCATTTAAGAATTCACTGCAAGATATTCAATACATAGTAGTTATAATTATTCATGCATGAGATATATGAAGTGGATAATGAATTTATTCACGCGCTATAACACATGTGTAAATTCATGATCTACTAAGGAGTATCCTCAGGGGATTTATAAATACCATTATCATGTGATGGTAAGTGTAATTCATACTCAAACCCTCGGCTAAAATTACCCAACTTGATGCTCTCAATTTTCAACCTCATTTATGCCATGAGGTGCCAGCATTTTCTGGATAGAAGAGTATCCCAATTTATCATCGAGTGGTTCAACTGAGATCCATGGATATACCACGGATGGAAGAATATTTCAATTATTCCTTGGTGTTCATTATCTATCATTGAATATTGATGTATTGGATCTTTAGTTTAATTTACATACATTGGTTTCCCATTGTTCTTATTTTCAAGTTTCATAGGTTTTACTTTTCCATACACATTGATACTGGGTTTGGGATTCTTAAATGTTTAGGTTACCACTAATAAGTTTTATTAAATCCATATGAATTTCAATAGTGGTATCATACTCAACCATGAATTTAGATTTATGAAATCACGTGGGAAATAAAGAATATCCATAGCATATTTCATATTGTATTAGCAGCCATAAAATAACAGGTTATTTATTTTATGTGTTTTGAATCATGAAATTAAATATGGAATATCATAATCCATGAAATAGTTTAAATCAAAGTATTTTCACTATTTTTAGCATACGACATATTCCAATCTTAAAATATGATTGCACATCCTTATATATAAAAAATAGAGTATCACATCATCAATATGATTTGTGATAACATAAATTACAATGTAGTTATCAATCATAAAATATGACTAATAGTGGATAAGGACAGAAACTATATATCATAGTTTCATGGCCCTAAACCCAAAAGATACTACAATGAAGGAAGAGATATAATAACCCTCAAGTCCCACCTCCAAGAGCCGTGGGTTGTAGATAAGAACCGAGGGTATAAAAATATCACGCATGTAAGTCATTACCTTCTAATATAAAATAGGGCTAGGAGATAGGATAAAAAACCACAAAAAACTCTAGAATATAATATAAAAGAAAACCCACAATCATCCCATAGTACATGTAAGATTTCAATAGATAAAAATAAATATCTCTAAAGTAAAATACAAAAAAAAAACAAATCCTATACCAGCAACTCAATACCATCTAGAACCTAAGATAACAATATCAAGATCAATATAGAAATTCCCATTGTAAACTAGAAAAACAGTTTCTATACTTAGGGTGAGCATACAGATATATTCAGTAGTGTTATACCCTAGGTCTCAAGTGGACATGTGAAAAGATAATACTAACATGATAATGAACAAACACCAAAAACTAGTAAGTGCCTAAACATTTCCACTAACCAAACCCATACTCAACATGGATCAATCACCAAATCATGCATCCAATATAATAATATATCATCAAGATCATAACAATACAAGGAACCTTGCTACCTCTTTCCCACTAATTTTTCACTCTCACACCCCAATGTCGAACGTCCCATGATTTTATCACTCTATACACATCACATTACATCACATCACATTTATGATGTTGGTCGAGATGCATCCCTACCTACCCCACCCTTTCCAGTTCTAGAATAAGGTTCTAGCATCAGGTATCATCACATAATGCCTCACCCATAGACACCTGGTTCAAATCATCGCATCTCATACCATGAAACCTTTCTCAAACGCACTTGGGCTATAACTTCAAATCTCTTCTGAAGACACTTGGGTCATCTTTGCTGAAGGAATAGTAGGGAAGAGGGGGTAGATAACTATCTGTATCACCACCATCCTGAATTTTGGGGAAAACTCTCAGAACCTAGAACCTTTAAGTATTGTTAAGGTTATCCCACCCATGTGTGTCATTAATATAAATCACATAAACATACATGATATATAGATAGAACACAACACCCAACCTATGGGTTTATGTCAACTACACTAGTCCACACCACATCACCACACTATACCACACATCACCTATTACAACCACTACCACCACTATATGAAATACACAACAACCCTACCACACACAGCCACACATATCCCCACGTTCAATTATAGGTTTCACCACTTTCTCGAAATAATAATTTTCCACTATATTTCATTTACTAAGCCACTTAATTCAGAATTACACACCCCATATTTCATTCAATTCATTTAATCCATTAAACACACATCAATTATCATCCCATTATTTATTCATTTACTAACCCATATTATTTAATTTTAGCATCATAATTTATTCCATGGATAACCAAAAAATTAACACAACCACATCACACTACAACTGAACTATCTCACACAACCATTAACATAACACAACATATCCACTATCTTCATCACACCATATGAACCAAGCTATATCAACACAACAACCACACATAAAAACCACCATACAACCACAAACACCACACACAACAACCACTTCACACCACAAACTCTAGATAACACAATAACTATACACCACATTACACACTATAACCTCATTACACAATGTCTCCGCACAAAACAACACTAATACACATCATCACCATCATACTTCTCCACCATTATGAACCATAACCACCACAAAACTTCCTACATCACATCAATGATAACTAACCACTACACACATCCCCACACATCACATAGCCTAGTAGGCCACCTCTACTATTGTACAAAAACCCAAACCATATAGGCAATATAACAAGAAAAAGCATACAACATCAACAAATTTTGAATTCTAAAAATTATTCAAGGACTTTAATTATTTAAAATATTAAATTTAGTATGTATATTATCACAAAAACTAGGTTCCATGGTCAACCAATTTATTATATAGATATATGTTCATTAACATTTTATTCTAGAAGTGATCACACAAAAAGACATCAAGGTTATTAGCACATATAATCCATTATGAAATAAAGGCTCCTAAAAATTTTATTTTCACTATTGGAAACATATGGAATAAAAATATCAACAAAAATAATCAAAGCATCAAAAACATGAAACAAATCCCCATGTCAATCAATTTAAATCATGATAATTAATTATCTTTACTATAAATACACTAAATATTTACCCAAAAGAAATAATAATCATATAATCCACATAAATAACACATATGAAGGGTGATAATGAGGATCCCCTACCTTAAAGAAACTTTTTGAACTCACTATGCACTACAGGGTAAAGAATAAACAGTTCGAAAACCAAACCACACTAGAAAACTCTAGATCAACCTTTAGTGCACAAAAGGTTTTTCAAAAATTTACCCACATATTAAAAAAAAACCAAAAACACCAAATATATATATAAGAGAATAATGCGAGAAAATAAGGTGATAAAGGATAAGAACTCACCGCCAATCGCCAATTACCAACCACTAAAACCAAAGGATCATCCCTAGAGGAGAGTTGAAGGAAGATCTATAAAAAAAGTCTAAGATTCACCCTAAATCAAGAAGAAGTTATATCCAAAAGAGAATATAATTTGTCCAAACAAGATATATAAAAAACTTATAATGCATAATATTCACAATTTAAATTATATATTTATAGTTTAAAATCCATAGTTCGGAAAAAATTACACTGTAAAACCAACCTTTAGGCTATAAACCAATTTTCTTCTGAAAAAATGTGTCACCTCAGGATTTAAAAGATTTATTATATATAATTATATTTTATGTGGTAAAATTGTTTCACAATATATTCCACTACTGAACAAAATCCATAAACCACCATATTTTCAACCTTAAAACACATATTTTCTCTATAAAATCCTCTTTTATGGCATAAAAGGTCTACTCAAATTATGTTGTAGCTCCAAATCCACCAAACCTCCTCTATCCTCCTTCTATAAAATTCTAAACAAAAAACCATCAAAGTAATGGGCTTGGTAGGCATGGACCATTACACATAGACTAAGTGTTTGATTTAGTTTAATTTGTTAAACTAAATCTTATAAATTTTCAAGCCTTATATTCCATGTTAGGTATGATTAAATAATATTTAGTTTTAATTTAAATTAACCTTGATTTTTATTTAATGTCATTAGAGAGAATTTAGTTATTGAATATATATTATAAATATTAGGTTTTAGTGTCATTATGTATTTGATTATTTCTTGAGTAAATTATCCTTAGGTGGTGGGAATTTGGGTTGGACTTCCCATTAGTCTGGAGGTTTATGAATTTTTCTTGAAAAATAGGATTTTACTATCAGTGGCTCTGGGCTCACTAATGTGGATATTATCAATATAATATATCACTAAACCATTACATCAATTGTGAATGTAACTTATGCATGAGATGGATTTATATATGAGTTTTATGTGATTAACAAAAATGTGGGTTGTATAAATAGTTATATGTCAATATGGTATGAATATATAGATTTGGGGGATAGAATATAGATTCTATAAAATAAACAATTATAATCATGCTTACAAAAAGGGAATAACATGAGATTATATGGTGGGATAAAAACTCCTTTAAAATACTAAGTGTTATGTTCATTCCAAAGGGTCACCTTCCAATAATTCAATTATTTAGTATGGGTGACCCTAACCATTAGCTGTATATAGATTATATTGTATACGAAAATAAATTAGTAAGGTGACCCTTACTATTAGGTTCTATGTTCCTTAAGTTTTCTTTGGGTTACACATAGCTGAGAAACCCTAACTATTATTCTATAATAAGAATATAGTTGAGTTTATACCCATATTATGGATTTAGATAAAAAATATCCACTCAACTATCCAATAATCATATATTATTTGATTCATAATAGTTTTTTATAAAATATATTCATGGATTATATATATGATACATGATGTAAGTCATGATGAAATATGCATTTTTACCTATGAATGAATTTGAGTAATTTAAAAGGGTGAATTATTTTAGTGGGATACTATTTAATAAAAGTACTTATTAAATAGTAATAAAATATGATACTCATCTGATAAAAGATTCTATTATATATAAAAAATATCATAATTGTCAAACTTAACTTTGAGATTAATCCTTTGGATGAAGAATCTTCTTATAGGAAATATTGAAGACTATTAACTTAAGAAGAGTTCATAAGTAAAGAAGAATTATATATATTAGATAAACCCCTTCTTGAATAACCAAGTGTTGAAGTGTTTAAATAGATAAATCTATATTCTTATGAGAATCATAAAATGACTCACTAAGGGTTTTAATGGAATTAGATAAAAAATTATCTAATAGATTTTAGTCTTGTATAATCAATATAAATGGGCATGTCAATGTCACATAAAATGATTTAGTATACTAATGAATTAGTGATACTAGAGGTTTCCTTAAAGATTATTCTAGTTTAGTAATTTATTTTATTTTCATTGATGTAAATGTTATGAAAATGTGAATGAGTTTAAAAAAATTTCACATGTTATCTTAAAGAGTTGATAATTGATTCACTAGGCATGTGATGTCTAGGTTTTTGTGATGTGTAAATAGTAAAAGTGGGTTAAATTTCAAAGCTATAAGATTTTTTAGTTTTATAGACCAATAATATTTTGTTAAGTATCTAGTAAAGGTGATTGAAACCTAGGTGTTATATATATGGATGAGTAATCATTTTCTGTGATGAAATTTGTTAAGATACCTGAAGGGGTTTATGAAACTCCATGGAATTACTATGTTAGGTTTTGGTGTTATATAAATAAATTTATTGGTTTTTAAGATTATATGATACTAAATGTATACTTTACAAGTGTTGTAAATATATAAAAGTTAAAAATAAAGAGAAGAATTGGTAGAGATTTTAGTTTTTATTCAAGTGATGAAGTAAATATTTTCTTCATGAAATATTTAAATGAAAATAAATTTATCAAGATCTTATAGATATAATAAAATTATGTGTATATTAATCAAATTTCTATTATAGGATAATATATTTTTTTAATAATTATTTTTTTTTGTAAAAAAAAGACAATTAGTTTTATACACATGGTTTATGATTCATCAAATTCTATAATATGTTTTGAAAGGCAATAAGGATAAAATTGTTTTATCCAGGATAAAGTGTGTATCTAGATGTTTTTTTAAAATATATGGGAAGGTATTTTTTCCAAGCATTAGTGGTATATTTTAATAGTATTTTTTTAAAATAAAGTGCTCAAAACACATATAATACCATAAATGATATAGAAAAAATAGTATATTTGTTAAATATTCATTCTAAAAGTAAATATGTTTTATTTCATAAACATAAAAGTGTTTATGTGTCTTATAATTTTATTATAAGAAGTATAAAGTGTTTAATAGGATATTTTAATTATGTTCAAATATAGATAAGTCCAATAGTAAAAAATGAAATATTATACCAATTTAAATTTAAGTGATTTTCACTTAATATCCTAAAGATCTTAGGATATGTGATAGTAAAGAAAACTTTTAAATTTAAATTCTGTTATCATAATAAATTGAGTATCACTATTATATAATGGATTTTTTTATTATAAATACAAAGTTAATTTTACATAATATAATAAAAAGAGTGTTAGGTATGATGGTGAGGTGAAATATAAAGTGTTACATTTAGTTACCATAAAAAAGTGAATGAAACATTATCCTAATAGTGTTTAGGTTGTTCTAGTAAGTTAAAATATAAATAGTTTCATTAATTAACGTAATGTATTAGGGGAAAATTTATATAGAAAGGGTTCCTATAATGATGATGTTAAAATTAAAAATATTTCTAAGTAGATAAAAAAATTTGACATCAAAGGATTTTATGTTGTAGAGTTGAGGAGTTTGAATATGTTCAAGGAGTTTAAAATTATAAACATGATTCTTAAATATCAAAATTATTCAGTATTTATTTTCTTAATAGACGTTACTTATAAAATAGTTTAGTGGGAGGGTTTGATAATATAATTACATAATGATGTGGAAGAAATTACTTACAGATGTAATGAGTTTAAAAAAACTCTAGAAACCATAGAAAAATGGTTTCTCTGGCAGTCTATCATATATATTATGATATATAGGTGATTATATAGAGTTTTTAAGTATTATTAAATATTTTAATAATATTAAATTATATCATGAATAATGAAATATCAAATTAACACTCATTCATATTCAACACACACAGACATTTCATGAAATGTGATGATAATTGACTTATCAAAGTATGAATTTGATTAATCACTAATAAATGTTCATCATTGATTATTATAGGAAATGATAAAATTTCAAGGTTAATGTGAGTAGTATTATTTTATGAGATACAAAATATTCTCATGAGGCATAGAAAGTGATTTGGTGTTCTATATGGTTCTATAAGTTTACCATATAGAGTGTCGTACATTTGTTATATTGTATACTAAGGGTGAATGGATCATATTTGAATCCCCAATACCTGATGCTGTAGAGATACCATGCATGAGAACCAACATACTTTTATATCCTTTTTACAAAAGCCTTTAGGTATATCTAACCAGAGGGTGGTTGTGCATGTTGTAAATCATGTCATCAATTGGAGATTAACCAAGATTGGATTCTTCCTCTCATATGATGACCATGAAATCTAGTCCCTCGATTGAGAGAGATTAAGGGGTGTGTGACTATACCTATATATTATATATGATGTTATTATCTATTAATATGAGATAAATGTGATTTTATTATCCATAAATGTGAATGAAATTTCATGTATTCATCAACTAGGTTAGTATATACTCAGAGAGTTAAGAGAGTATGATTTATCTATATGGGATTTACATTTACCATGTCCCATGGTTAATTAATGTCTTGGACAATGTGAACATATGAGAGTGCACACTATCATGTGATTCATTTGGTGTGAAAAAGTATAAAGATATAAGTTCTCGATGGATATTATGTTTGATTCCTTTGTATATTATTTAGTATTGATGATTTTAGAGAGGTTACTCTTTTCTTACATTTTTGGATCCTGAGATTTATATATTTCACCAATTTTATAAAGACCTATAAGGTTAAAATTTATTATCTATTGAGTGAGGATTGAGTATAACAATTACATATGATCTAAAATCATTTTATAGAAAATATAAAAGAGTTTTGGATGGTAATTCAAAAGGTATGACGTATGATGTGATAAACAATGAAGTCAATAATTACTTTACAAGTGTTTTTGAAGATATACAATATTAGTTTTGGATATGGTTTCACAAGTTATTGTATATTTTATTGCACAATGACTTTTAGGATTTAGTTAATGTGGGAGAATGAAGGAGATATATTCCCCAAATCCTATTTTTATGATCTGTACTTGGGGAGATTATATTTAATGACTAAGGTATATTGTAATATTCTGTGATTGGATTTATTTTAGATACATGAAATGTTATTTAATACATAACTCCTTATAAAATTATAAGGTATGATTGGAATAAAATTTGAATTCATTTCCATCTGTATCGTAAGGTACAACAAGTCATGTTTCATGGAATATACATTCCACTGGTTTCAATGGTTTGTGAAGATTACATATTTTATGGTAGATATCATTTAAGAAAATAATGAGATGCATGAAGAGGTTGATATATTTACTCATGTGTTATAACATATCGATAAATGAATGATCTACCAAGGAGAATCCTTAGAGTCTGTATAAATCCCACTACTAGGCGATGGAAGGTGTGATGTATGCATAAACCCTTATCCAAAACTCCATAACCTGATGCTCTACGTATCCCACCTTCTTTTTTCTATGAGGCTCTATTATTACATGGTGGGAGGATTATCTCACTCAATCAGCATGAAATTAAAGAGAAACCCATGGATACATTATAGAAGGAAGAATATTTTGATTTTTTCTTGTTGATCATCTTCAAGCATTAAAGGTTGATACTAAGGCTTTTTAGTGTAAGGTACATGCTCTAGTTTCCCACTATTGTTTATTTCCTATTTCATAGGTTTCACTTTGCTATATATCTTGATCTTGGGGTTGAGATTATTAATTTTTTTCACACCCCATAGTATGTGTTATTATATCCCTATGAATCCCAACACCTTTTTCCATGCCTCAATATATATCCTCATGGTAAAGGTACTATCCTGCTTCTAGATACGTGGTCATAGTCCCCTATCCAAATGCTATGAACTCCACTCATAAACATTACTTAATATTACAAAAATATAATTCCTCTAATAGATATTTAATATCTCATACTAATACTCTGATTGAAGTATAGTGGTCAAAAAATTCTCTCAAAACTGATCATGAAATTGACTCCACTTGATCATTAAAACATTATGATATCAAAGGAACAACATATACCACTGTTTCACTACCCCATGCAATAAGCTCAATGATAATGGAATTACATTCTATTTAACTACCTAAATAAGATGAATTCCCATATCCAGTTACTCCAACCACTACTCTATATATTTATTTGAAAAATATGCCTCATAATTTAAGAAATTATATCATTTAAAATATAATAATAAAAATCACAATACCTCCATGGTTTTCTGGTCTACCCTTAGATGAGTAATATTAGCCACTTTATCCACCCTCTCTTCCTCTACCACATAGTTTTTATGCACCTGTGACATATCAAAAAATTAATAAGTAATTCAACCCAAGCAAAATTTTTATGTTTTTATTTATACAATCTCAATAATAATTAAAATCATTAATGAACACTATAAATAATCATCATGACTTAGTATTATATAATACATGAACCAACACCTATGTAAAAAACTTGAATATAGTACATCATTACTATAAAAATAAGAAATCAGAGTCCATGAGTAGAATCTCATGGTCCTTTTGAGTCCTTAGTTAGTTTCCCAACCTACTTATCATACTAATTTCACATAATACAGTAAACTTAATAACCCATCCAATACTCACTAGTGACAACTATAAACTCAATCCTAGAAAAATTTCTTTGATACCATTTTTTATGACCAAAACCCACCAAGACTTCACCTGAGTATGTAATAAGATCAAGAGTGACCTTTGAATCCCACCTCTAATAAATCATGGGTGGACACTAGTACAAATGGATTTAAAACACAAACAAGAGATAAATTAACCTTATATTTATTTTAAAACCCAATAATCACATCAATAATAAATTTTTAAACTTTATCCAATATATTAAATTAAAAAATTCACGGGTATGTCACACAAAATGTCACAAACTAACTAAAAAAAATTCACTGACTCTGAATAAAGACAAAGACACATGACTCTTATTACTCTTGATTAAATCATCACATGTATAACTGAAATTTCCTAGAATCACCTTAAATTTTATATTATAAGTCTAAAAAATAGAAAATAAAATTATCATGACTATACAAGTATATTGATTAAGGAACTCCTCTAATCACTTTCGTGTAAATTGAATAAGAATAATAACATATTAGGGAATTAAATATATAAATATTATTCAATTTGTGCATAATTAAAGAAAGAGAAATATTTATCTTAAAAAATCCTCCATCAAATAAAACCCACCCTATCCATCCTCAACAACCATCACCATCCCCTGTATCACCACCATTCATATCCCATCATATACATTTCATCGTAAACATCAAATATCAACCACATCATATCATTTATTACACCAATAACAATGAAATATTTTAACCAAAAAAATATCTTTCAGTGTAGATACAATAATAATAACTATATATAAGAAAGATAATTGCTCTGTCCATGAATTTGATTTGGTGGGGGTGTAATGGGTCTATTTCATAAATATTATATAGAAAGAGGAAAATAATTTTAACGATCCAAATATTGTAAAAACTTTTGATCGCTGTAATAATAACTCAGTAGTCCACAAGTAGACTATAAAAGTCCCTTATAATATAAGGGTTTAAGGGGGTTCATGTTGCTGTGTCCTTAAGAATCATCCTAAATCCTTCTTCTCATATAAAGGCCGTGTGACCTGGAGGTGAACCTAAACAAGAGGTGGCAGTTTAGGAGACAGTTGATGAGAAATGTTTAAGTGACATAGATCATGAATTTTCACTATAGGTTACACCAGTTGATCTAGTGGGTCTAAGGATTGAAGCCAACAGTCAGGGGAATAACTACGAAAATATCATAATTAGTAACTGATTTGAAGGGTTGGAACTTGAGGGAGAAACTTAGGACTATAGAGCTTCACCAAAAGAGGATAACACCATTGAGTGGAAGGGACTATCAAGGTAGAGTATATTAAGGATTTTTCTTGTTATTTCATAGAGGATACTACAATATGAAGACATATAAAAGGTTTGTACTGATCAAGAACGAAAAAGGGTAAAAAGACTAGATGTGATTCCGAGAACTACATTTTGACTAAAGGGAATAAAAGAAAAGGGTACAAGGACTACTCGAATCTACCAAAACCAATAGAGACTAGATTTTTTTATAAGAAATAGACCAAATGAGATGGATTGTGTGCTTAATTGTAGTGATCACTTGTAGATAAACTCTAAAGTAGCATATTCTGATAATGATGAGGTCATGCATGATAAGGATGCCCTCTTCAAGGGCATATTAACTGGTCATTATATTAAGAAAATCATGGAGGATGAAATAAATGGAAAAAATGGATTTTTAATCTATTCATAGGAATAATCAGTATAGGATGATATTTTTATTAATTCCACACCAGATGAGGGTGGAAGGATAATGGAAAGGTTGATACTCGTGGATACTAATTGTGAGTAGTGTGAATGAATTAATAAGAAACATATTACAATTATAAGATGGTTTAATGAAGGTAATATAAATATAGAAGTACATTAAAACTTGGGGAAATATGTCTTATCACTTTGAAGACCTTATAAAGGATGATCCAGATACACAGGTAACTAATCTCTCTTAAAAATTATTTAGTGAGAATGTTTCCAATATACCTAAGTTATTTTTTAATTAATTTGTGATATATTATGGTGTTTTTCTTATTGGGTGAACCTTTTTGGTTTTTCACTTTTTCCTTAAATGTTTTTTTATTATAAAGAAGTTAAATTTCAATAACAATAATAATTGTATAGTGGTAAAACTAGAATAATAACCATAAAAATGATAGTAATATAATTTCACTTAATAAATATAACATCCATCTAGATCACACAATCCTCAAGAAATCCAATATCCCTTCATATAAAATGAATATCAAGTCAAATTATCCTTGTCATAATTTACATCAAACATATTTTATGTAACCATAACATCCCAAAAAACCCAAAGAGGGGGGTTAATTAGGATTTATATTTATTATTATCTTCAAATGGATATTTTTCTTCTATTGGAAAGAATAATAAAAAATTTTAGTAGTCAACCATACTATCAAATAATTCAAATATTTATTAGTGAAATAAATAACATAGAGGTTTTACTTGGTTTACTACTAAGGGATACTTCAAGGAGAATAAACCAATGTTGTGTTGATATACCAAAGGATATTGCTACACACTATATTTGATTATAATATTTTGGAATGATTCACTATCAATCCAAGTGTAATTCCCAAAACCTGTCTCTATATTCACTTATTTAGGAAACATCATATATTAAATACTTATATTAAGGTATTGAATGATGAATATCAATAAGAATACCATAAAACAAAAAGTGAGGGTGTCTTTTTTGTGCTTCAATCATCATTTTAAAAAAAGAATATCTTCAAGATGCTCTTCACATTAGTGGATTTTATCTATATTTTCCATGATCATTCAATATTATCTATCTTTTAACCATATATCCTAAAAACTCCCTATTTTCATTAAAATATCACCAATTTGATCTTAAAAATCCATTACCATTAGAATTCCATATGTATCCCATTATTAGTGCTTAAGGTCATCCATTACCAATGAATTAAAGTAAAAAATAAAATCCATAAAAATCCCATTATCTAGATCAGATCAAATTTCTGTTTTTTCTATAAAAATCCATTTACCATGGTATAGTCTTTAGTTTCATGGATTAGTGAGGTCTAGATTAACACATTACCTTCAAAGACTATGTATTTAATTATCTTCACATCCTAATAAATCTAAATATTTTCAATTTTAAAATTGACCAAACCATAATGAACTATATCATTGAAATCAATTTACCACGACATAGTATGAAATCAGATAAAATGAATTACACCGTGGCTTCATCCAGGTATTTTATTCTATTTCCAGTAAAAATAATAATATATTGATATTCACTAAGGCTTCTTACATGACATGGTCAAATACTATCTCATTGTTTTAGTTAATCTTATATGAGGACCAAAACATCTATCATACTTGAAAACCATCATCCTATCTCAGTTAGGTATTTTCAAACCCCCATGGATTCCTCTACGACAAACAAACACACACAAACAGATATATATATATATATATCCAATATCACATTTTTATTATCCCAACATCTTCATGACTATACCATGACATCCACTACAGTATGGTGAAACTTCTCTCCCCATTTTTCTTTATCCAAATTAACTATTTTAATACTCTCCATTATAATAGATAGTTCAATATTCTGACTATTATTCTTCAAATTGCTACTTCCATAGATCAATATATGGGGAGATCATCTTGTAAATTCTATTTTATATTTCAACTCGTTAAAAGTCACTAAGACTATAGTTCCTTTTCAAAAGGTCTAGTTCCCTATTTTACATTCGCAACATGAATTACTCTATGACATAATCTATATTCCATTTACAAAAGGGATTTATAGTATTAAAATGAATTCGAATACATTTGAAAAATCCTCCCTCTCACTATGGTCATCATCACTATAGAATATTCCATGCTAATATAATGTGGAAATTTTATATTTATTTATGAAATATCTAAGCCTAATTGACAATCACTCTTGAATTTTTGATAACATATTCAATTAATAATCTTAAAATTATGTAAGGTCCAAATGTTTTATGGGGTTCATTTTAATTTTAAAGTCTGGATAAACTACTAAAAAATGGGATAATGAACTATTTTCTAATAGTACGAGAAGTATTGGGGGGTGATATAGAGGTTCAATATGTGAAAAAATGAAAAAATAGGCCATACTATTCTTGGAACATGGTTGATGTATGGTTAGTACTAACAATAAACCAAGGCTATGTGGAATGGAGGAGAATGGTTCATAGTCTTAAATCGTTCAAGGGAGAAGGGGAAACTATTTAGTCTTGGAAGGATCCAAACACATGGTCACCACATGGTTCTCCAAATTGTGTGTCTCCCCAATAAATTTTCAACTTTGGATAGTGGAGGTCACACGGTTGGTGTACGGTTAGGAAAACTACATAGCCTAACCACACACATCATTAAAATAGGGTGATTTACTATTTACTATATCAGTATTATAGTTTTTTATACCAACTTTCCCCCAATTAAAACCCAAAAAACATAGGGTGAAAACCAATAGACCCCTCATCCTCCATGTATATTTTTCCTTTTATTCTTAGGAATTTGGAGTGCCATTTTTTCAAATCGAAGCTCCGAGTAAGTCTATGGATATTTTTCCTTCCATTAGTTTTGGAAGTGTCCATGTTGATTGTCTCCTCATTTTACAAAGATCATGAACCCAATTTCTAGGGGTTTCTTTACTTTGGTGTTTAAGGATGGTTTTATTTGAATCATGACCTGATGTTGGATTAGTGGTTGTCTATGAGCATGAGATAGGTGTTCTATACACTTTTTCCCATTATATTGATATCACATAAGTGTATGTAGTTGTCTCAATTTTCTACCTTAGTAAAATTTTTATATTTAACTAAGTAAAGTAAATGAGGCATGAAATTGTTGTGTGAGACTCTCCATGGACACTATTGGGTCCATTGATGAAGCGATACCATACCTAGGGCTGCCCATGGGGTATTCATATCCCTTGAAAGTGATGAAATGAGATAGGAAATGATGTGTGTGATACTTTTTGAGGAAAAAATGGGCTATAATTTTATTTTGGTATGTTATCATGGTAAAAGGTATACTAGTTATAAATTTGGGATAATTTTTTATCCCATGTTAAGAGGTTTAATTCAAATGATTTTTATTCTAAGATTTTTTATTATATGAGAGGATTTTGGATTGATTTAAAACGCATGCTTTGAATTTTGATTTTATTGTGGTTTTCAATTTTTTAAAATGATGTTTTAAAGTGGATGATTTTTTGAAATGAGGCTCTTGCTTATAGGTTATGTTAAAGGGGTTTTTAAATAGGTTTAAAATGATGGTTTGAAATAGGGATGTGGTTCCCTTTTTATGAAAATTATTTAATGGTTATTTTAAATGTCTTTTAATGGAAATAAAATCCTTGGGGTCTTGTTTTTTTCAAAGAGGAAGAGCAAAGTTTTAAAGGTTGCCTTAAATATGTTTTAAAATATTATTTAGTTTTTGTATTTTATCTCATGAGAAATGGGTTAGGATTTACTTGATCCATGTTTTGGGTTTAAGGGTATGTTGAGACCTTGGTAAATGATTTATAATTTTGGAAACTGATAAATGGTTAAAGGGGAATGTTGATATAATTAAATGTTTATGAATAACCTTTAGTTTTTACTGTGATAAAAAGGAAAAGTGTGTTAGACTGTGTATTTTTTTGTTGATAAACAAGTCTCTATTAGTGAAACTTAAAAGATATAAATAATGGTTTGATTTATATAATGGACTGATGCTCATCATCATTGGGTTTTTCTAGACTAATTCTATAGGTCCACTGATGTATTATGTGGTCTGGAGTTGGAAAGAGGTTTCTTATCCATGGGTCAGGCCATAATGATTCTCTAGGACCACTGATGTATTATATGGTTAAAGTATCTAGACTGATTATCCAAGGTACATGAGTGATGAATTAATAAATTAATGTAATTTTACAACTTAAATATTATGACCCATATGGTATATGGCTTAGGATCCTGGCAGGGATGGAGTGGGTTTGGTTGATTGGGTGACATTGTAGAACCATGAGTTTAAAAAGGATAAATGTTAAATATTTAATTATGAAACATACTATTTTTATTTCCTTATTTATTTTCTCCTTTAGTTATCTACATATATTTTTGTTCATACTGGTAATTATTTTATACACTGTTGGTAGTGACCTATTGAGTTGTACTCACACCCTAGTCAGGAAACCATGGCACTTGGGTACCCAAGAAAATACTAATTTTTTCATGTATATGTTATGTATAGGGATCTGATTTATAGTCTATGCATGGGATAATGGGTTGTAGTATGGTATTCCAGAAAAAGGTTTGGACTTGGGACCGTGTTTGGGGATTTTTATGGTTTGGTATTTGGGGTTTTTATTGTATGAATTCCTAACATTTAAAGTATGCATTTCATTGTTATATCATGCTTCACTCTGGTTATTGTTGGAACTTTATATTTGTATAATATCCCATAATTTACATACATATGTATTAAATCTAAAATAAAATAATATTCATTACATAACATTAGAAAACCCTACGCAAACCATATAGGTTTATTTTTTTTGAAAATTGGGAAACATAAACAATTGATTCATAAACCATATACATAATATCCCACTTATTCCTTCATAACTAGACCCCATTTTAACAAAAATTACATAATATATTTCTTTATTTCTTGGGAAAAATAAACATAAGAAAAGGGTGAGTTCAAATGACCGTTAAGGGTAATCAAGAGAGATAACATAAGAATAAGGGTATAAGAACATGAATATAACTTTTGAAAATTATATCCTGTATATCAAGGATCATGATATTATGTCATGAAATAAATAAAAGTTCATAAATAATAAAATAACACATTCCATGAGAAAATAACACAGGACATGAAATTATAGAATACACATAAGAAAAAAAAATCATTTTCATATTAGTCAAGGATCACTTCCAAGACCATCATAGTGGAAAAAATTCTTTATTGAACAATGTTCACTCCTCGTTATATCCCTGTATTACTAAACTAATTTCACTCCTCCTTATAGTCTTGTATATCTCATGAGATATAAATATTTATATAATGAATTAGAGGGAGAAATAGGTACCACCGATCACATAATAAAAACCATAAATATGTGTGCCACAAGAACATTAATCATTCATCATATTAGAACCCATGAAAATAATTGGGTTTCATAAATATCATTCCATCATAACATAACCCATGGAAAAGAAATGCTTTTCATAAATATCATTCCATCATAAACATAAACTAAAAATAGGAATAATAGGGATAATATTCTATGAAAATATCCTCATTATAGAATAAGTAACAACAAATAATGTAATCATAGATGGAAAATGATTTTGAGAGATCACTTAAAAAAATTATTGATGAAAATATTCTTTATACTTTGAATAAAATTAATTTTATTTAAATGTTGCGCAATTTTAAAAGAAAAAAATTTATTTGAAAAATTTATTTTAAGACTATAAGATAATATTCATGAAATTAATGTTTCATGAAATCAGAAAAATCTGTTCTTATCGTATAAGTTATAAAAAAATTATTCTCAAATTTTTACTAGGAAAGTCACAAAGTACCTCATTTGGAAAACAACAAAAGATTCCATTCAAACTGTTTATTAAAAATTCAAACATGGGTAAAAATGACGTTAAATTTTTTTATAAGATTATTAAAAATATTTTGGAAAACATTTTTAAGAAACATGGAAATGAAATATAAGTATTACATAGTAGATACTTACATATAAGCAATCCTGAATAATAATGTGATTTTAAAATTAACCCTTACTTTATGTTTTATTTCTTTCATAAATATCTAAAACTCTTGTATAATGGATTAAAGAATGTTATTAAATTATTATATAACTATATTCATATTTATGATATCATATTTGATCCTATTATATCATCTTATCACCCATTTGTAATAATATTTCATCATTACACTTATTTTGAGTGTTAACTACTTCATTTTCCTATGCATGTTTTGTCATATAAGTCCTAGTTCATGTGTATAAGATATAGTTCCTTCATATAAATAATGATATTAGGGTAATAGATAACATTTTAATTCATTATATACATTTATATAATCATTATATAATGGTTAACATTGAAAATGAATCACATTACATCATGGAGATGTTAGGTCATACCTATGCATGAGCGATTGTATCACTCACTTAAGGGTGAAATGGTAAGGAAGTGGATGGTATATATTTTGTTCCAGAATAAATATAATTTTATAATTATTATATATATCTTTTATTTACATCATTATACCCATCCAAATAATATAGTGATGAAAAAAAGATTACACCACATCATGGAGACGGTAAGTCGTACAAACACACGTGTAGTGCTTTCCTTTGTCATAGTATGAATAAAAAGTGTAATATGGTTTTTCATAAAAATAATAATGTTTAAAAATATATTCCATACCGTATTTATTACTTTATAATGGAAACAACAAATGAAGAGGAAGTAGAAGAAGAAATAATCTTTAAGGAGTTGGTAAAGGCGATTACCTCTTCCTTAGAGAACTTCTTTAAGATATCCTCTTAGAGACACTAGGGTTGGTATTTTTAGAATAACAAAACCTATATAATGTTTATATAGAAGTTTATAAGATAAGTTGGAAGGTAATGGTTTATCTTGAAGGCTTAATGCTACGTGAATAAGTGAAGGAGGAGGTTCCCTTTTATAATTAAAGTGAGGAGAGCTTTTGAGATTTCTAAAAATATTAATTTATAATAAATTTATTGTCTATAAAAATATCTACAAAATGAAATTTATTTGAAGATAAGATTTGATAAGGTTGTAATATAATCAAACAATATATTTTTGACATGTTTTGGTATTATTTTAAACATTATCATTTTGGTTAACTCTTAGTAAACCTATTTTAATTTTAACTAAGGTAATAAATATTTCAATATAAAGAGTTTTAAATTTTTATTTATGTGATGTAAATTAAATAATAAATGAAAAATTTATAAAATTTTCAACCATATTGTTTTTTTTATTTTAATTTATTTTATATGATTTTTAAATAATTTTATAAAATACTATTTTGATAAAATATCATTACTGTCAATATTGAAATTATTCATCACTTGGAAATTTAAAAATATCTACATGACAAGTAAAATTAGAAACAAATATGAAATCTTCATTTAGAATGTTAATTGATCAAATTAATTGTCTAAAATTACATTTATTTTAATATTTTTATTAACATTTATTTGATATTTTCATTAATAAAATAATTATTACATCAATGTTGTGTAATTATTTAATATAATTATTTGTTTTCTAAAAATTAAAAAAAATACCATGTTGAAGATAAATATTATATATTTAAGAATAATATTTATAGTAAAATATATATTTTGGTTAACCCTATATTAAAAATTATATAGTATTTAAAACATGAATGTGGCGTCTTTAAATTTTTATTAAAAAAAATATTATAAATATCATAATCTCATCTAAGAGGCCCATAAATTCAAAAATAAATTTATATCATGAAAACTTGTTTATTAAATTAAAACTTTACATTTATATTTATTCACAAAATACCTTTTTCCACACGTGGACACATAATATATATTTAAGACAAAGAAAGTGACATTTTGTGTCTTTCTTTGATTTAAATATTATATAATTAATTTTCATGAACAATTATCCATTAAATAACTTAACTTATATAATGTGGTATTATGGGTTGAATTATATTTATCCAATAAAATTTTATCATGTGTTAGGGTCATTTTATAGTCTTTATAATTTTATTTTTAACCTTAATTACCCAATTTAACCTTTATAGTGGTAACAAAATTTACCAACGATACTATTCATATTAGCCAATAATAAAAGGGGAAAAACACTAAATCTATACCTTATGAATGAAAATTTTGAATTCATTTTTTAAAATAAAAAAAACATATGTTTTATAATTTAATTTAAAATAAAACTCATAAAATTCCATGAGAAACAATTTTTTAGAAAAAATAACCTTTTAAAATATAAAATGTATTTTTATAATAAATTTGTGTATAAAATCATTTTAAAAAACCATTATAGGATTATTTTAAATCGAATTTAACTAATTTAAATTTAAAACTAATCAAAAAATTAATAATACCTTGTAAATAATTTAAAATAATATATAGTTTTCAATAAAAATTAGTATTTTCACTGTTCCTTAAAAAAATTAAATGTTTTCAGAAAGTTATATATGTATATATATAATAATTTTAAGTTAATTTTAACCTGATTAATTCAAAAATTAATTTCATTTTTTCAAATCCATTTTCTATAAATTAATATTTACTCATAAAAACAAGATAAAATTATTTTTGAAGAAAACATATTTTTTTGAAGAATGATGTGATTTTACTAAAAATTGTGTGATCATTTTCTAAGAATTTTTCATAACATTCATATTGATTTGGAACTTTATTTTTATTTCAAAAATTATTTATTAATATTTTTTCCCAGCAATTTAACAGCTAGGTTATAATGTTCATTTTATACTAATAGTGTCTTGTGGTTCGTTTAGACTCACGACTGTGTGCAATGAAAGCTATTGAAAAATTAAAATTATTTAAAGAGAAATATTTATTAAATTATTAGGGTGTTATATTCTACCCACTTAAATTAATTTCTCACTTAAAAATTTTCACCTAGAGACAAGAATATGAGGATACCTTTTCCTCATCATTTCCTTAGGTTCCCACGAAGCTTCTTTAAATTAGAGGTTCCACTATAAGACATTAAACCAGAAAGTGATCTTATTTCATAGATACTTTTTCTCTATGATACATAATCCCTATCAGTTGTTCTTAATAATAAAGATGATTCTCCAGTGGTATGAATTATGAGTTTATCACATGTGAGGGATCAATTATGTACTTTATCTGGAGAGATGTATGGAACACATCATGAACTTGAGAGATATTCGGTGGAAACGAAAATCGATTAACTACCTTCCCAACATGATCAATAATTTCAAAAGGAATAATATAAATGTGGATGATCTTTCCCTTATTTTAAAATCTCATTACTTTATTCTAGGAAGATACTCATAGAAATATATTGTTACTCACTTCAAACTATAGGTCTTTCCATCAATTATAGTCATAACGTTTTTTCGACTATGAGATTCTCTTATGTGCTATTGAATAGATATAACATTATATAAAATTTAATCAACTAGATCTATTCCCAAAAGATATATTTCCCCATATTCAGTCTATCATGTTGTATTTCATCACTTCTTACCATATAGGTATTCATAAGGAGCCATTTGAAAACTAGAGTGAAAGCTATTATTGCAAGAAAATTATAGCAAAGGTAGGTTTTGATCCCAACCACATTTTAAATTCATAGATAAAGATCTCAACATCTCTTCTAGATTTTGAATTGTACTCTCAGAATGACCATCTGTCTAAGGATAATAAGTAGTGCTAAAACTTAACTTTGTATCCATACCTTACTGAATATTTATCTAGAAATTCAAGGTAAACCTTAGATTCAGATTAGATATAATGGAAAGTGGTACTCCATGAAATATCACCACTTCTATAATATATATTCTAGCTATCTAATAAAGATATAAATCTTATTTAATAGCAATGAAGTGTGCTAACTTTATAAGGAAATCAAAAACTACTCATATAACATTATGTCTTTTAGGTTTTTTGGGAAGTTTGACGACAAAATACTTGGTGATGTTTTCCCATTTCCATTATGGTATGGGTAATGGTTGTAAAATACCCTTAGAATTCTATCTCTAAGACTTAACTTGCTGACAAACCAAGCACTAAGAAACAAGTTCTGCAATATCACTCATCATTCCATCCCGCCATAAATAATCATTTAGGTATCTATACATCTTTGTGCTTATAAGGTGAATAGATAATGATGAAATATGAGCCTCATCCAACACCTACTTCTTTAATTATGGTATGGGAGGAATAAAAACACGGTTCATGAACCTTATTATTTCGTCACAATCAAAATTAAACTCAGAAACATTTATCATCTTATTTTATAGTTCTACACCTTCCTTATGTGCCTCTTTAATATTCACTTGTATAAAATTTCTTGATCCAGTCTTTGTAAATCCATAAATATTGGATCTTTTGTGATCCTCATCATAGATAGTCTATCATGGTCCTTTTGACTCAAAGCACCCTACACCTTTTTTTATTTCCTAGTGCAGTAATGTATTGAGAAGTTTTAATCTTTAATCAACTCCAACCATCTCCTTTGATGAATATTCATCTCATTTTGAGTGAAAATATACTTTGAAATTTTATTACCAATATATATATATAATAACTTTCTCCATAAAGATAATTCCTCCATTTATTTAATGAAAATATTATTTCACCAAAATCCAAATCAATTTTTAGGTAATTTTTCTCATGGATTTTCAATTGTCGTGAGGCATAAGATATCACCATATCATTTTTCACGAGAACAAATCCTAGCCCCATCTTGGATACATCATTGTATATTACGAACCTCTCCCCACTATAGGTTAGTTTGAGCCCAAGTGCAGTGACTAACCTTCTTTTTCTTATCTTTGAAATTCTATTTACATTCCTCCATCCATATGAGCTTAACACCTTTCAGAGTCAATATGGTGAGTGTATTACATTATCATGAGAAATATTTCACAAATCATTGATAATGTCTAGACAAACCAAGAAAACTTCGGATCTCAGTTACCTTTGTTGGTCTAGAATAATGTTCAATGACCTCAATATTTTTTGGATCCACAAATATCCCTTATATTAAGATTATGTGATAAAAAATGAAACTTTCTGATGCCAAAATTCATGTTTGCTAAAAATTTTATAAATCTCATCCTTTATCAGGATAATTAGTACAATCTTTAAGTCATATTAATTTTCTTACTTGATATTTGGATATACAAGAATATCCTCTATAAATACTACCACAAAATGATCATTATATTGTATAAAATCATAATTAATTAAATATATGAAGATAGCAAGGGAATTACTAATACCAAGAAGAATCACTATAAAAATATAGTGTCCATACCTTGTATGGAATTCCTTATTTAGTATATCCTCCTTCATAAACCTCAATTTATGATATAAAGAATTATGATCAATTTTAGAAAAGTATTGAGATCTACCTAGTTGATCAAATAACACATCAATACAGGGGATATGATATTTTTTCTTGATATTGATATTGTCAAGTTATCAATAATCAATATAGATTCTCATTGATCCATCTTTCTTATTAACAAACAAAAAAGGTTCACCCCAAGGTGACACACTAGGGCGTATAAATCCTTTTTCAATATTCTCTTGGATTTACTTATTCAATTTATTCAACTCAATTAGGTAAATTATATAAGGAGTATTTCAAATAGGCATAACACCTGGTATGAGTTCTATTGAAAACTAAACTTCACGATTTTGTATAAGACCTAACAATTCTTCTAGAAAGACATTAATAAAATCTTTTAAAATAGGTGTATCCTTAATGGTGAGTTTTTCTCTAACCATATGAGATAGATAACCTTCATTTATAATAATTAAGACCCAAAATATAAAAGTAATTTCCATTATAAGTTCATATTCATCATTACATGGATAAATGATTATAGATTCATTAAGAATATGAAATGCGAGTTACCATCCTCAGAAATTGATATGAGATTCATATAGATAAATTGAATCCAAGACAAGAATTGAATCAAATTCAACTAAAGGAAGGAACATAAGATTTTCAAGAAGCACGTTCCCAAAAAATTTAACCAGAGAATAATTATAAACTTCTGATGTGACCATTGTGACATTAGGAGTTTTCATATCTAATTCAATATCTTATTATTGAGGTAATATAAACACACCCTTAGAAAATTCATTGGAAATAAAATAGTGGTTTCTTCAAGAATCAAATAAAACATTATCTACTTTAGAGTGGATGGTAAGTGTACATTTCACCACTTCATTATCGTACAATACATCACTTATAGCGATCACATGAAATTTTCATGTGTCTTTGGCCTTAATAATTTTCTAATTTCAATCATTATCAATAACCTTCTGATTTGGGAATTAGTTAGAATAATTCCCATTTTCCTTATACTTGTGGAATTGAAGTGTGGGTGGTGAATTGTATTTATCCTTTTCTATATTATCATCATTAGCTATCTTTTCCCATCAATTTGGTAGTAAATTTTCTAATGAATTTATTTCTAACACTTAAAACATTCCTTATTCCCCTTAAGATAATTTCCACAATTTTTATTTACACACTTTGATAATAAAGGAAAGATCATATTCTTTTCACTGTGGTTTTTTGATTTCCCCTTGATTTCCATTTTATCTTCTTATCTAACCCATAAGATTTATGGGTAACTGAAATATCTATTTCAAACTTGAGAGAACATATAATGATTTCCTCATAGCTATTGAAGCCCCTTATGGATAATTCCCTATAGAGACTTGGTTTTAAGCCACTAAAGAATCAATCAACCTTAATTTTTGGTTGGATGGTAATTCTAGAAGCTTACCTTACATGTCTTGTAAAATTTTATTTGTAGGTACCAACAGATTTATCATCCTTTTACTTAATCTATAGAAAATTTTTCTCCATATTCATTCTAAGAATTTAAGGAAATTAATTATTGAAAAAAAAGTTCTTTAACTCATCCCATTCCATATAGTAAATTTCATCTCGTTGCGTCATATTCTTGATGAGATTCCATCATTGATCCGCTTCACCTTATAAATGACAGACTAAAAAAATTACTTTCTCATGTTCTGAATATTGGAGAATCTGAAATATCTTTTTAGTGATGCTGATCCATTATTCATCCACTAGTGGATCAGATGATCCACTAAAATAAGGTGAACACTAACTCACGAAGGACTCAACAAAATGTTGTTCCCTCTATTTCTCATTTGGATGTCCTGCATGATTAAAATCTTGATAAATTTGTGTGAGCATTTCAATAAGATTTTTCATTCCAGATATCATAAAATTTCGATGCTCATGTGGAAAATCTTGTAATTTCCTATTGTATTCAGCATTAATACATTTTCTTTGAGTTCCATCCATTGACTAAAACCCAAAAATATAGCGTTAAAAAAACTAATCATAGTGGGAAAACCACATAATCAAGGGAAATTACTTATAAAATTTAAATTTATGACACAATATGTTTAATCCTACGTTATTAATGATCTTTACCAAACTTTAGGATTATAACATATACGTAGACTTATCCTTAGTGTTCTTACTAAGTTTTCTCATCCTAGTTTCCAATGGTTAACTAAACCTTTCTCCGATACCAACTATAACGACCCATATATTCCATAAATAGGTATTAAATTTAGAATAGAATAATAGTCATTAAATCAAATTAAAAAACCATTCTTGAAATATGATAAATGTATTTGGAAACTAAGAAACAAAAACAACTGATTCATAAAAAATCTACATAATCTCCCACTTATTCCTTTATAACTAGACAACCTTTTAAAAAATCTTACTTAATATCTTTCTTCATATCTTGGGGAAAATAAACAAAAAAGGGTGAGCTTAGATTCCTAGTAAGGGTTATCAATAGAGACAACATAATCATTAGGGTATAAGAACTTGAATATAACTTTTGAAAATTATATCCTGCATATCAAGGATAATGATATTCTGTTATGAAAGTTCAGAAAGAATAAAAGAACATATCCCATGAGATCATAACATAAGACATGAAATTATTTCATGGAAATAAGAATAAAAAATAATTTTCATATTATTTATGGCTTACTTCCAAGATCATTATGGTGGACAAAGTCCTTTACTGAACCGAGTTCACTCCTCATTTGAACCCTGTATTACTAAACTATGTTCACTCCTCATTCCAGTCCTATCTATATAATGAGATATAAATATTTACTCAATTAATTGAAAGGAGATATAGGTCCCACCCATCACATAATTAAATCCATAAATATTTTTGCCATAAGAACATAAATAACTCATTATATTAGAACCCATAAAAAGAAATGGGTTTCATAAACATCATTATATCATAGCATAACCCATAGAAAATAAATGGGTTTCATAAATATCATTAAATAATAAACATAAATCAACTATAGGAATAATATGGATAGTATTCTTGAAAAATATCACCATTAAATCATAAGTAACATCAAATAATGATATCATATATAAAAAATAATTTTGAGAGATCAATTGAAAATAATTCTTGAGGAAAATATCCTTTCTTCTTTGAAATTTTTTTATTTTTTAAATTAAAGGTAATTTAAAAAAAATATTCTTTTAAAATTATATTTTAACCTTATAGTTCAATATTCAGAAATTAAGGCATCCTAAAATTGTAAAAATCCATTCATTCTGTATAAGTTAAAAAAAATCTTCTTGTACTTTTTTTGAAAAGGTCACAAAGTACCTCATTAAGAAAATGACAAAAGAATCCTTTCAAAACATTTATTAAAACTTCATAGATGGGTAAAAATGACTTTAAAAAATTATCTAAGAATATTAGAAATATTTTGGAATTTTTTTAAGAAACATGTACATGGAAAATAAGTATTCCCAAGTTTATACTTTACATAAACAATCCTGAATAATAATGAGATTGCGAAATTAACCCTTACATTTGGTCTGATTTCATTCATATGTATCAAAATATCTTGTATAATGGATTAAATAATGTTAATAAATTATTCTAGAACCATATTCATATTTATGATATCATATATAATCCTCTTATATCATCTTATCACCTGTTTGTTAATTATATTTCATTATTACACTTCTTTCAGGTGTTAGCTGCTTCATTAACCTATGCATGTTTTTTCTTATAAGTCACAATTTATGGGAATAGGATATATTTAATTCATATAAATAATGATATTAAGGTAATATATATCATATTTATTCATTATATACATTTATATATTCATTATTTATTGGTGAACATGGAAAATAAATCACATCACGTCGTGGTGATGGTGGGCCATACGTACACAAGAGCGATGATATCATTCCCTTATTAGTGATATGGTAATGAAGTGGATGGTATATATTTTATTTCAAAATAAATATATAGCTATAATTATTATATATTTCTATTATTTCTATCATTATACTCATCCAAATAAAGTGGTGATGAAAAAAAGATTACACCACATTATGGAGACGGTAAGCCGTACGTACACACGTTTGGTGATTTTGTTTTTTGAAGGACGGGTAAAAGGTGGAATATGATTGTTACATAATCAAAATAACTTCTTATAATATATTTTATACTATATCTATTACTTTATAATGGGAAAAAAATTAAGAGGAAGTAGAAGAAGAAATTATCTTGAACGATTCGGTAAATACGATTACCTCTTCCTTGGAAAACTTTGTTTAGATATCCTATTAGGGACACTAGGGTTGGTATTTTGAAAATAAAAAAACTTCTAGAACGTGTAAATTGAATTTAATATGTTAATTTTTTAAGGTATAGTTGAGCTTTAATGCTTAATGTGATGTGAATAAGTGAGGGATGAGGTTACCTTTTATAATTGAGGTGAGGGGAACTTTAAGAATTTCAAAAAAACTAATTTATAATAAATTAAATCTCAATAAAAATAACTCTAAAAATAAATTTATTCAAATATAATATGATATAAGGTTTTAATATCATAAACTAATATATTTTGGACATGTTTTGGTATTATTTTAAACCTTATCATTTTGGTAAAAACTTAATTAACCAATTTAAATTTTAACTATGTTAACAAGTTTTCCAATATAAAAAGGTTGTAATTTTTACTTATGTGATGTAAATTGTAACATCTCAGAATTTACATGTGAATTTTTTTATATAGAATTATTTCGAGACCATGAAATCTGACGGCAGGTGACTCTGATGCCTGGAGTGCCTAGAATGATTCGTCAAAAAAATGTTAAGCTTTGAATAGAGAACGTGAGCAGTTTTCCTAAGAAAATTGGAATAACTCTTAAATGGTAGCTCAAACCAAAAATATGAGGGCACCGTTGCATTCAGAATGGTGAATTTACCCTAGGAATGACTTAAATTTAGTCGGTGCATTCCCCCAGGGAGAAAACCCAAAAATAACATAACCGTAAATAAAATAATTAAATAAAATTATTTTATTTTTCAAATACTTATAACTCAAAAACAGTGACTCGTATTAAACATATGATACCACCGATGAACTCATGAGAGTATTGTTTAATTATATAAATACTAACTTCGGCTGGCACGGGCTACTAATGGAAGTTAGTTCTTGGCCGTAAATAAAATAATTAAGTAATAATTATTTTATTATAAAATCCTTAACTTCTAAACGATTACTTGAATTGAAAATACTAGAGTACCGTTGATCTCGTGAAGGCGTCTTCCTTTTAGGAAGAGCCTAACCTCGACCGGCACGGGTCAAGGCTGACTATTAATAATTTTTGAACATTTTTTAAGGTATGTCCAGTAAATGCAGGGGCAAAATTTTCTATGTTTTCAACCGATGCTCAGATTAAAAATATGAGGGCAGTATTGAATCCACAACACTGGGATTCTCTTAAGGGAGGCTTAACATCAACCGTAGTTGGTTGGGAAAAAAGTTAGTTTTTGTGGATTTTAAAGAAATAATAAAATAAAATAGAGATTGTTAGTTTATTTATTTTCTTTCCTACCACTTGTTGAGTGGCGTTGTTGGGGACCACGAAGGTGGTCAGAAATTTAATATGTGATATTAAATGCCCGGTTACACTATGGTTGTGTAACTACCCCTCGTGTAATTAATGTGTCACATTAAATATGTCAATTAATGAACCTCATTAATTCCTCGGTGCATTACTCACCCTTTTCCCCCTCTATTTAAATGGGTCTCGGGGTAGAGCTTTTTGACACAGCTTCATCAAGGGAGAAACCTCTAGCGAAGTGACGCGACACCTTCCACCGTCAGAGACTGTTGCTCGGGTGGCAAAAAACTAGGATCGACGAATGCTGTCAGCTTTATCAAACGTGGAATCTTCTTCCACCACCTCGACATCTCCAAATAATCTTACGGTAGGGGGTTTTCATTTAATTCAAGTATTTTACCATGATTCTTCTACACGTTCTTAAATTTACAGGTGGTCTTTGTGGGGGGATTTGAATGGGGTTCATCATTATTTTTAAAGTGATGTATAAATTAATCAACTTGTTATAATGATGACATGGAGGGAATAAACCAAATGAACAAGGCCCGTACCCTCTACCACTTGATTTTAATTGCATTCTTTGGAGGTGGGTTTTCTTACTTCACAGAACCTTGAAACCGGGAGGCGTGCAATGACGAAGACATCCTGGGAGAACCGTAGGTGCATTCGGAAGGAAGAACGGACCACCGGAGCTCACTTGGTAGCCTTTGGAAGATCCTACGGTGCGACAAATATGACCAGTGCTGGCGGCAGAGGTGGAGACCGGCACTCGCAGGCTACAGATGAGGGCAGCACTGCTTGGCGTCGCGACGGTCAGACAGGCAGTCTGCAACGGCCGACCACAAAGAAGGGAGGTGACGAGTCGTTGCACACCACGGTGGAAAATCCGAGGCTCAAATCTACTATGAAGGTAGGGAACCGCTCCCTAAAGGTCCCGTGGGCGATGAGGTAGCACCACTTGGCACTTCTAATCAAGTACCCGAATGACTCATTTGAGTCGTTCGACAGGCAGAACGTGCGACCCCTGCACGGGTTTCCCCAGCTGGCGGGCCGAGCCTCCGTGGAATAGGCCAACCGGGGTGGGCTAGGCCGGTCCGTGGCCCAGAAGGCCGATCCCACTATAGCCCGAATCAATCGGGTCAGGCCGGGTCGGACCCGGACCAGGTCGGGTGGACTGGGTCAGACCAGACCCTAACCCCTCTCGGGCCCTGATACACTTAAATGACCGTATCTTGCGAACCAGATGTCTGTTTGACGAAAAATCTATGGAAATGTGATCATTGGAATGAGATAGTCCTTTTGAGACAATCCATGAGAGTTTTGGATAAAATTGGAGTACGACCGAGTTGGATCGACCCCGAATCGAACTGGGCCCTCGGCACTAAAATGACAATAACTTTTAGACCGAGCGTCCTGTTGATGTGTCATCTGTTGCGTTGGGACCCTTATGATATGATGGATATTTGGGTAACTTTTTCATGGGACTTTGTGATATTTGAAAAATGACCAATGGATTGAGGAGTGATTTCTCTTGGAATCAAGTGTGTTATGAGCAGGAATCTAGTGGCTGGCTGTGAGAAGGAGGTTGGAGATAATAACTTATATACCGGGAATCCAGTTGACGCACCATCTATTGCATTGGAGCAATTATGACATGAAAAATTATCAGGTTACATCCTTGTGAAACTTTGTGGTGGTTGAGGTATGACCGATAACCTATGGATTGGAACTAGTGTGTTACTTGTAGTGAGAGTTAGGATGGCTACTCCATTGATGACCTAAGGTGCGAGTATTTTTTACTACTCTGCTCCAGTAGAGACGGGTCTCCCCACATCATGATTGTGGGTTAGTTTTCCTCTGATATGGTTTTCCAATCTTTGGAGTCAGTACTCCCCTATTGGACTAGGGCGTGGGTCCTCCAGACTTAACTCACATAGAGTTAGGTACTCCCCTATTAGGTAAGGTGCGGGCCCTCTATGTTAGGAGTAGGTATTCCCCTGTCAACCCAGGGTGAGGGTTCTTTTTATTTAGTGCTACAATAGATTCATTACTCCCCTATTGAACTGGGTCATGGGTCCTCCATACTTAACTCACATAGAGTTAAGTACTCCCCTATCGGGTAGGGTGCGGGTCCTTTATGTTAGGAGTAGGTACTCCCATGTCAACCCAGGGTGCGGGTCCACATTATGTAGTGATACAGCAAAGTCGGTACTCCCCTACCATGCCAGGGTGAAGGTCCTCTTGGTTGGGGTCGGTATTCCCCTAACGTACTAGGGTGCGGGTCCCCCATAGTGAAAAAATTACTAGAGTGGTACTCCGCTACAGGGTAGGGTGCAGGTACTCACATATGGAGTAGTACTCCCCCATCTCCAAGTAGCGACGAGGAGAGGGTCCTTCAGGGGAGTTGGAGCTCCCTCAACTACAAGACATAGTTATGAGAAGTGGGCCCCTCCATTTGGTGTAATAAATACCCAGGGTAGAAGTTAGTACTCCCTCGACGGACTGAGGTGCGGGACAATTCTTACCGGGGCGACTGATATATCGTGGGTTATACTGGAGGAGTTCTCCCCCAACTAAACGTAGTGTTGAGGAGTGGGCCTCTTCACTTGGTTTTCCATGGTCTTTCCTCGGGTGCAAGACTGTGACTATGAGACCTCTAGTGCCAGGAAATAGAGGAAGTTCTAGGAGAATGTTCCCGATGGATCACATCCTTTTCGAAGTTCCATTAGGAATGGTAGAGTTGTAAATGATGGAGTACATCTCTCAAATGGGTGCCATCAAGGATGGAAAATTCATGGAGCGTGTACTCCTGATCCTTAAGCTACACTTTGAACCTTCTTTGGAAATCCTGGAAATGGATTGAGGTTAGGGCCTTATGTTTCTTGGTGGATGAGACAAGTATATCTGGATGACCTAGGTATAAACAATTCCATATACCTGAGTAGAGTTGAATATGCATAATATTTGTGTTTTACATCATGTTTTTTTGTGGTATTTTTACTTTGTGGATTTTTGAGAGACCATCGAGGGTCTTGGGGTCCCCTACTGAGTACTGAGTTACTCACCCCTGAATGGTCTTCACACACACATGTTGTGTTTGGTGTAGATGTTCTATATTTCGATAGAGGTGCTCAGGGAGACGGGACTAACGAACGTTAAGAAGGTGGACTTGGTGGACTAGGGCCAGAAGGGGTACAATAGGACTAGACAGACAATACATACTACTTCGGCTTCCAGTAGCTTCACTGATCTAGTGATCAGGTGGGATCTTCCATAGAAGGTCGTTGGTTCTCCCTTTGCACCTTGCTGTTTTTAGTTCCTTTGTTGGACTTGTATGTTGTCACGATTACAAAACTCATTGCTTTACTTTCTATTGTACTATGGTTTCTGATTACTTAGTTTTCACCTTTTAGCTTTGTGGTTTTCTTATGAGTGCATGTGTGTACAGGTATCCTGGAAAATGACCCCCACTTCCAGGTTGACGCATTCAGCATTAGTCGCTAACCCATGACATTCAGGAGGCCGGCTGGGGTATGTCACGACACGGGCCCCGTGGGACGGGCCATGAAAAAGTGGTATCATAGGTTGTTGGTTCTACCTCAATGAAAAAGGGTATGTTGTTTTAGTTGTGAGAAACAGTGTTAAGTGTTTCGAGTTCAGCTTTCACGCCTGGGACTCCAGTTTTGGTGTGGCGGCCAACGTATCTGCACACTAGGACTCTGGACACCTGTTACCCAACTCGGTACATGGAAACACTGGATATAGGGAAAAGAAGGGAATATGTATCTTGTATTGATGGATGTGATTTCCATATTCCTTCTTGAGTTAGATCTCTAGATATAACCTTCTGACCGTGGTACATACTAATCTATCTCAAGATGTCTCCACGTGGAAGACTGACCAGGATCCTGATACGAGGTCGTGAGGACTACCCGCCTAACGACGAGGTGTCCGTTCAGAGACCAGTGATTGAGATGGACCCATCGTGTGGTTCACTAGTGCTACCACCACCCTATGCTTAACATGTACTATCGGCGGTTCCGGCAGAGGATGCTTATAGACTTAGTGCCCTACAAGAGTTACAGAGATAGAGACCTCCCATTTTCCATGGAGAAATATATCCTCTGGTTGCTGAGGATTGTTTTGAGGCTGTTACACATGTTTTTCGCCTAGTGAGGACACCACCCGACCAGATGAAAGTCCTGACTGCAAGCCTTCTTCTAGGATCAGTGGGAAGATGGTGGAGTTTGACGATTCAGACTCACGATGAGGTGACCCTCACTTGGACATACTTTGAGCGCCTCTTTAGAGAGGATATCTTTCCAGAAACTCTGTGATCTGTATGCATACAAGAGCTGCTACACCTATGGTATGGTAGCAAGATGGTAGTAGAGTACTTTAAAAAATGCATAGATATTTATCTCTACTCTGCAGATATGGCGCATGACCCTTACATCAGGGACCAAACCTTCGAGTAGGGACTGCACAGGGAAATCAGGGCATCGTTGATACCTCTCAGCATTTCGATGCATGCTGGGGTACAGTAACGAGCCCTGGTGGTTGAGAGCTTCTTGGTGGAGGAGCAGGTGGATGTGACATACTGTAGAAGTCAGAAAGTAGAGGTGTCTAATGGAGCTAACAGATGAATAGTGACGAGATCATGGCATAGAAAGCATACCCATTCCCAGACACAGAAATGTGGGTCAGTGGTATAGCAGTAGCTCCAAGTAGTAGATCATCCGCAAGAGAGGTAGTGTTACGCTTGTAATGGTTGAGGTCATCTATGTAGAGATTTCCCAACTCGCCGTACTACTCAGAGGGAGTCGACAGACTAACCTCCTTGGAAGATACAATGCTTGGAGCAAGGAGTTCCGCAAGTTGGAATGTGGGGTAGAGGAGCTGGATGAGCAGTAGGGGGTGGTCCCCACCAGGCTCAGGGAGTTTGAGGATGCAGGCGAGGAGAGTGGAACATAGTTGTGGCTCATGACCAAGAAACTCCAGGAGAAGTTCGAGGTATGACCTGTGTCTTTTCTTTTTCTTCCTTTCTAAATAAACACAAGTGTTAGACATTTTTTTCCATGAGTACTGTTCGAGACTTTGAGGTTTCGGTTGGACCACAGACTTGACCTGCATTCTTAGAGACTCCTGATGGAGGAGACCTGCTGATAGTGTGACCTGGCTCTTGGAGGTGAGAGTTACGATTGAGAACTCTTAGTTGTGACGTCGAGACATTATGACGTCAATCTGGGTATGGAATACTACTATTCATGTCTCGAAAGACAATATTAGGAATGAAATGCAGCATATATGCACGGTGGATAAGGGATTTCTTTTTTTCAGTTTTTGGTGAGGCCAATGAAGGTTCTAGGAAGTGTGCTTCTAAACCCAATGATTGCAGATGTATCACTATGATTAGTTGTTTCTCCACTTGTCACAGCTAAAGAAACATGTTCCAGTTGCAGCACGATGTTGACCTACTAGGAGTTGTATATGAGAGTGGTTGATCTCGGGTTTCCCTTATGGTGCGTGCTTGTAAGTAGCACATGAACCTTTGTTGGACCTAGTTTCTTCCTGTGAGTTTGGGCCATGGCTTTTCAGGGATGAAAAGTCTAAAGGTGGGGATAATGTAGTGTCTCATAATTTCTGTGTAATTTTTTTTATATGGAATTATTTCAAGACTACAAAATCTGATGGCACATGATTCCGATGCCCGGAGTGCCCGGAATGATCCATCGAAAAAAATGTTAAGCTTCAAATAGCGCACGTGAGCAGTTTTCCTAAAAAAGTGTAATAACTCTTAAACGGGTTCCCATACCAATAATCTGAGGGCACCGTTGCATTCATGATGGAGGGTTTACCCTAGGAGCGACTTAAATATAGTCAGCACATGCCTCCAATGAGAAAACCAAAAAATGGAATAACCGTAAATAAAATAATTAAATAAAAGTATTTTATTTTTTAAATGATTATAACTAAAAATCGGTGAATTAGATTAAAAATATGATGCCACTGATGAACTCATGAGGGTATGATCTCTTTAGGAAGATACTAACATTGGCTGGTGTGGGCCACATACAGAAGTTAGTTTTTGGCCGTAAATAAAATAATTAAGTAACAATTATTTTATTACAAAATCCTTAACTTATAAATGGTAACTCGTATTGAAAATATGAGCATACCATTGAGCTCGTGAGGGACTGTTCCTCTTAGGCAGAGCCTAACCTCGATCGACGTGGGTCGAGGGTGACTGTTCGTAATTTTTGAACTTTTTTAAGGAACGTTAAGTAAACGCACTACCGGAATTTTCTATCTTTTGAACTAGTGCTTGGATTAAAAAGACGAGAGAACCGTTGAATCCGAAGCATCGAGATTTTCTTAAGGGAGGCATAACTTCTACCGTAGTTGTTCGGTTGAAAAAGTTAGTTTTTGCAGATTTTAAAGAAATAATAAAATAACATAAAGACTGTTATTTTATTTCTTTTTTTCCCTACCACCTATTGAGAAGTGGTGGCAGGGACCACAAATGTGGTTAGACATTTAATATGGGATATTAAATGCCCGGTTACACTTTGGTTGTATAACTATCCATTGTGTAATTAATGTGGCACATTAAATATGTCAATTAATGAACCTCATTAATTTCTTGGTGCGTTACTCACCCTTTTCCCCTCTATTTAAATGGGGCTTGGGGTAGTGTTTTCTTGACACGAATTCATCAAGTGAGAAACCTCTTGCAAAGTGATGTGACACCTTCCACCGATGGAGATGGTTGCTCGGGTGACAATGAACCAGGATCGACGAATGCCAGTGGTTTCATCAAACACATAATCTTCTTCCACCACAGCAACATCTCCAAAGAATCTTGAGTTAGGGGGTTGTCATTTAATTCAAGAATTTTCCCACGATTATTCTCCTCGTTTTTTAATTTGCGGGTGGTCGTTTCAGGGGGATTTGAACGGGGTTTATCATTATTTTTAATGTGATGTATAAATTACTCCCACTTGTTATAATGCTAACACAGAGGGCGCGGTCCAACCTAACAAGGCCCAGACCCTCCACCGCTTGATTTTCATTGCGTTCTTCAGAGGAGGGTTTTCTAATTTGATATAACATTGAAACCAGGAGGTGCACAACAACAGTGGTATCCCAGGAGGATTGAATTCACGTCTGGAAGGAAGAACAGACCAACAGAGCTCACCCAGTATCCCAAGTAAGATCCACCGGCACGAAACCGGCGCGGTGGCACCGACGACCGGTGCTGGTGGTGGAATCAGCGACTGGCGCTCACTGCCTGTGGATGAGGGTGGCGTCGGTCGGCGCAACGGCGGTCAGACAGGCGGCTGAAAATGGTTGGCCATAGAGAGGGGAGGCATCGTACCTTAGTGAGACAAGCTTTTTATCAAATCCATAGTGAAGGCAGGGACCTATTCCCTGCGGGTCCTGTGGGTGACAAGGAGGCACCACCTGGAGATGCCAATCAAGAAGCCTAATGACTACTTTGAGCCATTCGGTAGGTGGACCACGCGACCCCCGTGTGGGTTGCACCAACCGGTAGGCCGAGACACCACGACTTAGTGGGACGATCCCACTGTGGCCTAGCCTAATCAGGTCGGCCCGATCTAGTTCGGGCTTACCGGGTCGGACCAGACCCCAACCCCTCTCAGGTCCTGATACGCTTAAATGACTGTATCTTGCGAACTGGGCGTTCCTTTGAAAAACTGTCTACAGTGCTGGGATCCTTGGAATGAAATGGTCCTTTGAGATAATCTACAAGAGTTTTGGATAAAATTTGAGTATGGAAGGGTTGGATCGACCCCGAATCCAACTAGGCCCTCAACACTATAATGCCAATAACTTACAGATCAAACATTCAGTTGACGCACCGTCTATTGCATTGGGACCCATATGATGTGACCGATATTTGGGTATCTGCTTCATGGGACTTAATGCTGGTTAAAAAATGACTGATGACTTGAGGAGTAGTTTCTCCTAGAATAAATTGTGCAATGAGAGGGAATCCAGTGGCTAGTTGTGAGATGGAGGTTGGAGAAAATAACTTACAGACCAAGAATATGGTTGACGTGATGTCTGTTGCGTTGGAACCGTTATGACATGATAGATCATCAGGTTGATTCTTTGTGGAACTTTGTGGTGGTTGAGGTATGACCGATAACCTGAGGAGAAAAACCAGGGTGTTACTTGTAGTGAGAGTTAGGATGGCTACTCCCTTGATGAATCAAGGTGCCTGTATTCCTTACTCCTCTAATCTGGTAGAGAAGGGACTCCCCATGTCATGAGTGTGGGTTTGTTTTCCTCTGATATGGTTTTCCTATATTTTGAGTTGGTACTCCCCTTTTGGACTAGGGTGTGTGTCCTCCATACTAAACTCACATAGAGTCAGGTACTCCCTAACCGGGTAGGGTGCAGGTCCTCTATGATAGGAGTAGGTACTCCCCTATCAACCCATGGTGCGGGTCCTCCTTATGAGGTGATACAAAAATTTCGGTACTCCCCTATTGGACTAGAGCGTGAGTCCTCCATACTTAACTCATATAGAGTCAGGTACTCCCCTACTCAGTAGGGTGCGTGTCCTCAATGTTAGGAGTATGTACTCCCCTGTCAACCCAGGGCTCGGGTCCTCCTTATGCAATGATACAGTAGATTCGGTACTCCCTTTCCATACTAGGGTGTAGGTCTTCTAGCTTGGGGTCAGTACTCCCCTGACATACTAGGGAGAAGGTCCCCCAAAGTGAACAAAATATCAGAGTTGTACTCCCCTACTGGGTAGGGTGCGTGTCCTCACATATGGAGTAGTACTCCTCCGTCTTCGAGTAGTGACAGGGACCGGGTCCTTCAGGGGAGTCAGAGATCCCTTGACTGCAGGACATAATTACGAGGAGCGGTCCCCTCCACTTGGTGTAATCGATACCCAGGGTAGAAGTTAGTACTACCTCGATAGACTGAGGTGAGGGACACTTCTTACTGGGGTGACTGAGATATCGTGGGTTAGACTGGAGTAGTGCTCCCCCAACTGAACATAGTGTCGAGGAGTGGGCCTCTTCACTTGGTTTCCCTTGGTCTTTCCTCAGGCATAAGATTATGACTATGAGACGTCTAGTGTCAGGAACTAGAGGAAGTTCTAGCAGAAAGTTCTTGATGGAGCATGTCCTTTCAGAAGTTGCATTAGGAACAGTTGAGTTGTAACTGATGGAGTGAATCTCTCAGATGGGTTCCATTAGGGATGTCCAATTCATGGAGCGTGTACTTCTGATCCTTGAGTTAAGCTTTGACCATTCTTTGGAAATCCTAGAAATGGTTTCAGGTCAGGGCCTTATGTTGCTTTGTGGCTAAGACGAGTATATCTGGATGACCTAGGTATACGGAATGTTATATACCTGAGTAGAGTTGACTATACAAAATATTTGTGTTTTAATTCGTGGTTGTTATGTGGTATTAATTCTTTGTGGATTTTTGAGAGAACATAGAGGGTCTTGGGGTCCCCTACTGTGTACTGAGTTACTCACCCATGCACGGGCTTCACCCGCACATGATTTTTCTAGTGTAGATGTTTGATGTTTCGATAGGGGTGCTCAGGGAGACGGAATTGACGGACATTATGAAAGTGGACTTTGTGGCCTAGGACCAGGAGGGGTCCAATAAAACCAGGTAGGCAGGAAATACTACTTCAGCTTCCATTAGATTCACTACTCTAGTGATCAGGTGGGATGTTCTGCAGATGGTCGTCAGTTCTCCCTTTATAACTTGCTGTTTTCAGTTCTTTTGTTGGGATTGTATACTGGACTGGTTACACCACTCAGTGCTTTACTTGCTGTTGTACTCTGATTTTTGATTACTTAGTCTTCACCGTTCATCTTTGTAATTTTTTTGTGAGTACATGTGTGTACATGTATCCAGGAAAATGCCTCCCACTTACAGGTTGACACCTTCGGTGCTAGTCGCCAACCCCTTGCCTTTGGGAGGTAGACTTGGGAAATGTCACAGCACGGGCCCCAGGGAATGGTTTGTGACATAAATTAAATCATAAATGAACATTTTATAAAATTTTAGACCATATTAGAATTAGTTTTTATTTTTAAGCACGTTTTATAATTTTTAAATAATTTAATAAAATATTATTCTGACTAAATATCATTAATGTCAATTTTGACATTATTCATCACATAAACATTTAAAAGTATCAACATGACAAGTTAAATTCGAACCAAATATGTCAAGGTCATCAATAAAATTCATTTATAATATTATTTATCTCAAACTATATTTATTTAAATATTTTGTTAACATTTCATTGATATTTTTATTAATAAAATAATTTTTATGTTAGCGTTGTATAATTATTTAATATACTTATTTTTTCACTAAAAATTAAAAATAAAATATCATGATGAAGATAAATATTCTAGATTTATAAATAATATTTATATTTGTATATATATTTTGGGTAACTCTATATTAAAAATTATATTGTATTTAAAACATGAATGTGACATCTTTAAATTTTTATTAAATAAAATATTATCAATATCATAATCTCATCTATGTGGCCCAAAAAGTCAGAAATAAATTTATATCATAAAAATATGTTTATTTATTTTAAAATTTACCTCTATATTCATTCATAACATACCTTTTTCTCCACGTGGACACATAAGTGATATTTAAGACAAAGAAAGTGACATTTTTTGTATTTCTTTGATTTAAATACTATATAAGTCATTTTCTTGGAAAATAATCCATTAAATAACTTAATTTCAATCATTATGTTTTAATGGTTGAATTATATTCATACAGTAAAATTTGGTCTTGCGTTAGGGTCATTTTATAGTCTTTATTTTTTTATTTTTAACCTAAATTACCCAATTTACCGTTTACCATAGTAATAAAATTTTTCGAGGTCACTAATCATATTGGAAAAAAATAAAAGTAAACTAATCACTAAATTTAGACCCTATGAATCCAAATTTGGAATCCAATTTTCAAAATTCAAAACACAGAAGTTTCAGAATTTAATTTAAAATAAAAATAGTAAAATTCCATGAAAAAACAAATTTTCAAAAATAAAGACCTTTTAAAACATAAAATGTTTTTATAATAAATTACTGTACATAATCCTTTTCAAAAAACAATTATTGGATTATTTTAAAAATAATTTTACAAATTAAAATTTAAAACTAATTGAAAATATAATTTTACTTTGTAAAGAATTTAAAATAAAATATAGTTTTTAATAAAATTTGTATTTCTACTATTCCTTAAAAAGTAAATTTTTTCAGACAATTATATAAAACTAACAATTGTAATATAATTTTGACATGATGAATTCAAAAATAAAAATAATTTTTCAAATCCATTTTGTAGAAATTAATATTTACTCATAAAAAGAAGATTAACTCATTTCGAAGAAAATGTATTTTTTTAAGAATAAAGTGATTTTACTAAAAGTTGTGTGATCATTTTCTAAGAACTTAAAGATACATTAATATTGAGTTAGGCCTTTATTTTTATTCCATAAATTAGTAATTATTATTTATACCTGCCAATTCAGTGGTTAGGTTATAATGATTATTTTATACTCATAGTGTCTTTTGGTTTGTTTAAAATCATATTTGTTTGCAACATATGTTATAGAAGGATTAAAATTATTTAAAGAGAAATATTTATTAAAATATAATGATGTTCTAGTTTTTTATCCCATTTTTCATTTATATTAGTTTTTATTTTATTTTATTATTTTACACTGTTGTATCACTATGATAAATAGGTATAGTCTCCCCATCATACCTCCTTTTACCCGTGATTTTATTTGGTAGCCTCTTTGTATGGGGAGGTGCATGAGAGGTCATGTGGTGAACCGGACTAGGGCACCGAATTAGTAGATCCCAATATGGGATGTTACAAATTTTTATTAGAACTGAGGTCTTTTGTATTTCTATTAGGGAATGCTAGTCAGGAGACTAGGATCTTATCAGATCTTGGTAATGAACTCATGTCTAGGTGCCTGCATCCCCACACACAGGGGAAAAACCAAGTAGTAAGGGGTGAGAAATTAATGTTTGTTCATTTACTATTGATGGATTTTCCACCTTGAGTGGTGCACTTGGGTGTGATGTTACTGATTTATTATATTTTGATGTATTGGACCATTATAGAATAAGAGGATGTGTGTTCATGAATCATGCTAGGAACATGGTATTGATAGGTCATCCGTATGTTTCTTATGATTGATATTTCCCTAGGATTCAGAATGATGGTAGTGTAATTATAAGGACCCAACCATAAACATTACATAATATTGAATTATGTTAATAATTCAAATTGAGGATCTTTTCAGGCTTATAGCTTTAGAGATTTAGGTCATAACATATACATAACAATTTGGATATTACATGTAGACACTTCTACTGAGTATCCATTTTTTTCATAAAATAAAAACTCTTATAAGAAAAGAAACATGTTTTGTTCCATATTTTAATCATCATGACTTTTTCTTGATCCTATCCTTGACCCTATTCCACTTTAAGTCCTGTAAAAAACATTTCAAAAACTTGGGATGAGCATAAACATCTCAGTAAGGGATACAGAATGTAGGAAAACTGTTTGTTTTTCAAAAAAACAAGTAAACCATTAATACTTTATCATAAGTAATAATTTTCACCTTTATGAAGTAGTAAATACTATTCACCGAATAAAATCTCATTGATTACCATTTTGTAACCAAAATATTACCATAAAACACATAGAAAGAACACATAACATATAAAGGTAACTTGGGAAATAAACATACTTAAATGAAATAACCATACGGTTGAATTCCACACATCTCACTAAATGGAATATTTATACGGCCAAATTCCATACCCAATGCATTGTAGGTTATAATTTAACCATCCATCCTTGGTTTATATTGGAACCACCCGTCATTTGGTTTATCACGTAACCACCCATTAAATGTCCAAGTACTATTGCATAATCATAACACATAAAATATTAAAAATATCGACATTTCAGTAATAACATTTAATTTTTAATAATAAGATATCATTTCATGATTTTGAAATACTCAATCTATTTCAAAAACCATTTTCAATACCAAAACACCAAAAAAACAGAATAAGGGGTGTCTTTTTAATTTTAATAACATTATGGCTTATAGAGGATGCCAAATAACGATTATGGCGGCAGAGATGTCATTGTCACCGCATACGTTAAAAAATCATTCCTTTTGTCGTTTAGTAAAACTCTTCATTGAAAAATTATTCCCTTTTAATGAAAATAAAATTCAAATGGGTTCATTATACACCATATAAAATAAGGAGTTCTATATTATCAAAACATGCCTCAATGAAAGGAGATTGAGACAAAGTCCTTTACCTCATGTCCGACTTGACTCGTTGGTTCTTTAATTTCCTAAATAATAAACATAAGTTAATTTATACTTGCTTTAGAACATTTTTCAAGTTTATTATTCCTTTTATATCACTTAATATCATTATATAACAATTATTTAATTATTTGAGTTCATATTGGAAATTTTGTCCATCCATCCAAATTAAATTTTTATTATGCCATTTTAAGGAAAAATTGAAAACCAAAGTTCGCACACAAGAGACCACTATGTACTGAAATAACTCACAAAACAATTAGCCACTAGACTAAGGTTACTTGAATTCACTACTCTATAAAGTTCCCATTGTAGTGTACTAACCTGCATATCTGGATCCTCTCTGATAAGCTCTTCAAGGTGAGTGATCATCCTTTCCATTGTCCGAATGAATTCCTCTGAGTTGATTTTGATCTAGTTGAAGCCTCGGGACAAAATTAAATCTTTCTTATCTATCCAAGCTTATTTCTCCTTGTTGAAATTGAATTTCAACCTTCTTTCATAAATTATTTTAATCTCCTCATATGATACATTGGGCCGGACAACCTTGTCTTGCATTTCTTCCATGGAGTGCAGGATAAGTTTCAAGCACTCGCCATGCTGTTCCTCCCTGTCTGTTGTTTTCGGGATTGATGCTTCACTTTCCCCATTCTGAAGGCCTTTGCTTTCCTTTTTTTCTTTCCTTCTTGGCCGACCTAGTCTCCATCAATTTCAGCAAGTGGGAGTAATCCTTATGTTCCTTCAGTTTTTTCCCTTGGACCACTATACACTTCCCAAAGTCTAGAGTTCCTTTTTCCCCTTCTTCCTTCTAGGGATATGAGATTCCCCTTAAAGTCGGTCTATGATATCCATTAAGAATTGACTATAGTTTTCATCACCTAAAGTATCCACCTCTTGAGTTAATGGTGGCTCGTGAACATCCAAACTTTCAAATTGGTTCCCCAACTTGAGTGTCAAACCTTCTCCTTCTTTATTCTCCAAACCATTTTTATTCCCCCCATTCTCATATTTCTGTTAAATTTCAGATTTATCACCTAGGGTGTTTCAGTCTGAGGGTGCCAAGACACCCCCAGACTTGACCTTCTCAGCATAGGACTGCCTTACCTGCAGGACCAGCACTGGCATCTCTGGGCCACTTGGCTACTCATATCTGTGACCCATAAATTGTACTTGAGTATTTGAATTCTCCTGGACCAACCATTGAGGATCCTTACAAGTGGGAAGATCAACGTAGGATTCTCCAAGCAACACATCTCTAATGATTTGCGTTGATGGAACCAGATGCATAACCATTCCAGCCCCTGCACTTCCTGTTAGTGTTCCGCAAATTGGCATTGTAACATTTAATTGCTTTACACTGCTACACAGAGGCACAACAACCACTGCCTCTACTGCCTGAGATGGACCATCCACTCCAGATCACATTTCAGTCTTCTAAAGATGTCTGAGACTTTTGGTTCCAGCCGCCTGGACATTGGAGATTTCTGAACAACCTATGCGCCCACACTAAGGAGTACATGACCAATAGAGGTCTTCTCAGGCCCATACACCCTTCGACTTTCAATATTATCAAAACAGTCCTCCTTCACCCTACCTCCACGATAAAGGGGGCCCCAACAGACACCAGGTTGAGGGAGACACCGTCACCCCCAGGCATCTTCTCATGGGGACCCTTACTGCCTTTCTGATACCCGCTGCAGAATACAGAAGCCAGATGCCTGAGCCGGCCACAAGAATCACCATAATCATGCCACGATTCGTAAACAACAGCCCACTTCCACCGAAGCTCCTCACCTACTGTAATCTACACCCAGTACATAGGTGCCTTAGAAACATCAACCTCGATGCATATACAGGGGAAAATGGTGTGGCAGACAAATTTAGTTCGACTGTCGGAGCACAAGAATCTCCCGACGAGGTTTCCAATTACCTTCAAGATAACATGGTTTTGAAAGGGGAGAGGAAGACCTGGAAGACTTACCCATATTGATGTCGTTGGAGCATCCCTATTCAATTTGAAATCAAAGGACCAATAGAAGACATGGAAGGAGCAGCCGTTGCATCTACGAGGGGCGCTGGACCACGCAATAGCAAGATCCTCCACAGCCGTGAACCTCACCATGACGTGTTTGCGGTCAAGAATCCCAACCACTGCGTGATTCTTTAAACCCCATGATTCGAAAATGAATCGATTGAACTCATAGATTGAGGGCTGATGCTGCCAGAATCCAACAACCAGTGTTAGGTTGAAGAAGCTCGAGGATTCAGAGAACTCTGAAAGCGAGATTGGAAGCTAAAGAAAACCTTCAAACAGATCAGGGACCTTCGGGCCGAGAAAGATTTTTGGAAGCTTCGTGAGAGATTCGGGGTTAGATAAAGGAATGAATGGGTGATGATGAGAAGGGGAGGACGAGAACGGAGGATCTACCCCCCCTAAAGAGGCTAGGGGATCCGGGAGTGCTGTCTTCAGTGCCTAGGGCATCGACGTCGAGAGGGGAGTAGGGAGCACTGTTTTCATCTCAAACCCATATTGGACATTTTGTCAATGTTCAGAACACGAGTAAAAAAATGAACATGATATAATTAAAAATTGTCCATGTGGTCAAAATTAAATTATCTAAAAAATGATATTCATGATTTAGATATAATATATATCATATTTATACCATATTTATATATTTATAATAGTCCATAACATTTGGATATAAGAAATGAAATTCACCGTTCATGGAGATGGTAAGTTGTATGTACACATTTCAATTATTTTTCATATTTAAAGGAATTAAAAATAAATTATAAATAGGAATATTATAATTATAGTATAATATCTACATTATATATGTTACATAATTTCAGTAATTACATTATTTATATGTTCCATATATAACATGAACGAATCATATCACTTTGAGGGGGTAGTAGTCTGCACTTCCTCAAATGAAATTATCATATATATACAACATGGAAATCATAAAGGTATGTTAAAAAAAATAATTACATAAGAATATAGATAAAATAAATATCATAAATATCATATATAATTACAATTACCTAATCACAGACACTATAAGAGGTTATAAGAGAAGATTGAACAATCATCATTTCGTGAGGCAGTAGTTCACCGTCCACAGAAACAATATGTTATGTACCCATTATATAGAGGTGTGGGTAAGTGTAGTTACAATAATTCTCATAAAAAAACTATTATATTGAGGATAATTGTTTTGTTATGTAATCAAATAATAATAATAGAATAGGTAGTGGAGAAGGAAAATAAAAGAGAAGAACTTGATAGAAGACGTTACCTTTAAATCAGACAACTTCCTTTTATTTGAACCAAACGTTTTTCTTTAACCTTCTTATGACTAGGGTAAGGTTTATAAAAGAAAGATAAGTATTTTGGGATCTTATTTTGGAAGAGTTTTGATGATCCAAAAAGATTGAGAGGTGTGAGTAAGGGTTAGAGGTGTTGGCCTTTTATAAGAGAGAGGAGGGGCTCTTTAAGAAAGTTTGAAAGTATTATTTTATTATAAAAGTATTTTTGGTTTCAAAAGGTCCATAACTCATTGAATTAGAATATAATATGGATATTATTAGAAATAATATCAACGAATAGGTTTTATAAATGTTTTGGTTTCAATTTTAACCTTATCATTTAGCTTTAACTCTGAGTTAACTAATTTGACTCTTACCATGTCTTCCTGTGTATTCACTCTATATGGTTAATATAGTTGCCATAAAATGCCAATAGAACCACAAGTGGTTCATTAATGAAATTTTAAACATTATATAAGTCAATTTTAGGAATATTATATTTTTAGGATTACTATATCATTTAATAAAATAATATTTGTTTTTAAAAACTCATTTATGTCAATTTAAATACTATTCATATCATGACTTTTTAAAAAATCCAAAACAACTTTATAAATTAGAAAAAACTTCATTAATTAAAATATAACATGTCATAATCATCCATAAAATTCTTGTATAACATAAAAATTTTCAAAATAAATTTATTTTAATATTTATAATCTCATTTATTTAAAACATTCATTAATAAGGTAAACATTACATCATCATTATGTCATAAATAAATTTATTTATTTGATGTCTAAAAATTATAAATAAAATACAATTATTTAGGAAATATTTTAATATCTATAATGACTATTTATATCCAAAGATACCAATTATATAACCCCACCTTAATTTTTTTAGCAAAACAATACATGTTTATGATATTTTTATTTTTACTTTAAATAAAAAGTTCTTAATGTAATTATCTTACCCAAGTGGCTTTCAAAGGAAAAAAGTTGTAACCTAGGATTTTATTAGTTGTCCATGACTCATACAATACGGTTAGGACAAGTGTTAAGGTAATTTTATATTATTATAATAATATTTTTTCCTTGAATTAACCTATTTACCTTTAACCGCGGTAAATAAAAATCAAAAGTTACTATTAAAAAAAATTATTTTCATCCTATTAAACCACATATTACATAATGATGAAAACTATTTATGTCATATTTTTAAAATTAAATTCACAGTAGTAGTAAAATTTCATTTAAATGAAAAAGTTGGTTTTTTAACTACTATGCAGTGTTTTTCACTATTCATCAATATTGAACGTTTTCAGAAAAAATACCAAAAATTAACCCAAAGATAATTTTTATATTCTGAATTAAAAAATGATTTCCATTTTACCAAATTAAAAAAATATAATTTTCATTAATTAATTTAAAATTATTTTTCGTTGTCAAAACCAGAAAGCATGTCTTTAAGAAGTAAACACCATCAAAAGATTGACATGTGTTTATGTCCAATTTAAGAGTGAAATTACTTTCAATGAAAAACATTGGATTAAATGGTAATAATATAATACAATTAAACTTTAAAACTTATTAAAATAACAATATTAATATATAAATAAATTAGATGAAAAGGCAGTTCTGAATTAAAATAGGGTATTTTTCACTATTCAATAAAAATGAATTTTATCAGAAAAATACCAAAAATTTACCCAAAGTAAATTTTTATGTCCTTATTCTAAAGAAGAATTTTATTTTTTCAAATAGTACATATAAAAGTGACAAAAACTAGATTTAAAAAGGTTTCTCCATCAAAAGGTGGTAAAACAACCTTTTAAAGAATATTAGAGTATTTCAAGATTAAAATTGGATTAATTATCATTTTAAGCCTCTAAAATTTATTGGATAAATAAAAAGACACTTAAGAAACATGTATAATCAAATTTTAGTTATTTCTGTTCATTCCCACCAATACAACGGCTAGACATTAACTACAATTTAAAATAATAATATTACTATATTTTTTTGGTATAACTCAACATTGTGTGCAACATAAGATTTTGGAGAAATCTGTTGTTTCATGTTGAGTACGCTATCAGAGATATCATCCCCTTTTAATTAAAATTAATATTTAATTCATAAATATTATTAAATATGAAAATTTCATATTCTCTATTCACCTTGGATGTTATAGTAATTTTCTATCTGTGTTCTATAATTGTTGGTCCTTTATATCTGAATATGGTTAAAAATGATTTATTGGGGTTGTTATTTAATATGTTTTCATCCATTTAGTATATACTGAAAATTTATTTGACTGACTCCCCATGTGTCTTATGGGTAATTGGTAGATATAAACGACTTATAAGGTGACCATTCTAGTTAAATAAAGTGACAGTAAGAACCTTATAAGATTTTTTTCGTTATTACTAAAATTGAATAAAGCTAGGATTTTTTTGAAATATTTGTTAATTAAATGTTTTGAAATAGGAATACATTATATTTAAATGGTAAGTATTAATTAAATTAAATTAGAAATGGTGAAACGTTTGGGAAAATTGGTAATGAGTACCCCTTGAGTTTTTACCCAACCCTATGCATGGGTGGTTTGGGTAGTGAGAGTGCCCTAGTTTTGAGACCTTGGAATACGAGTTGTGATACCTTAGTGAGTTTAGTTATATTGGTTAGTGGTATATTTCTTGTTGTTCCTTGAATAAGGTTGTGGCATTGAGATTGCGATGTTCTAGTTGAGTTAGTGTATTTGGATAATCGACGGTGATCATGATGGAAGTTAGCCTAGTTTCATGGGTTTTTTTGGGATGAGAATCATGAGGGTATTCTTCGTATGTAGAATTCATGCTTTCTAGGTGTTATTGAGTTTTGGTAAAAATAAGGGTCATGCCATGGTTTCTTTTTAAGAGAAGTACTTAAGTTATTGTGGTTAGTTTTGAATGGTATGATTGTTTGGATGCCTGAACCTACTATATTGGTAATGTTGGATGCGATGATCAATGTTGGATTTGGATAGATGAGATAAGGCAATGATAAATTAAGCATGTATAGGCAATTATGATATGGGAATGACACCCAGGATTATGGGTGGTCATGTGGTTAGACCTGATATATGTAAAGGTCAATTTTTTGGATGGTAACATTAATGATTCCTCAAGAATGAAAAGGTTGATAGTCCAAGATACATGGATAGTTGTTTGATTTGGTGTTTGAGTTTAGTTGTGATAGCACACGACTCATTTTATTTTGAGTTGGGTTCAATAAATGGATGTATAAAAGTTTTAAACCGAGGTTTCTGGTATGTTCAGGGTGATATGCATGTGCTGAAGATGTGTGGTTCGATTTTAGATATCAGAACATGTGGTACAAAAAAATCACATGTCATTTTCAATTTAAATTGAGGTTAGTCACACTAGATATGTGCAATTCTGTCTGGTTTTGGATTAGTGTGATGCACCATGTAAATTTCCATTTATAATCATTTGATTTATGGTGGTGGATTGGTAGTTCTATAGATAATGTTGAGTTCATGACTACTTGGTAGAGAGTTGTGAGTTAGTAGTGATTTTTGGTTAATGAACCCCTCTATTAATCATAGAGATGGGTAGTTGTTGAGATGATTATGGGTAGGGAGACCGAAGGTCTTTGAAGGTAATTATGTGTCACTATAATGAAAAGTGAAATCAAAATTTGATTTCTTATAGTCGTATTCATCAGTTACATCTTAGTTTTCACTCAAATCAAAGATGATCATGTACAAAATTTTGAAATCTTATTGAGAACACTGAGAAAACAAATACTTATCACTAAGCTGCTAAAAATATGTTTCTGGTTTAAGGATGATCCTCTTAGAGGTTTTTCTTGTATAGAAGTTAAAGTGAATCTTTATGGTGGTATTGTACCATATGTAGTTTATGGTGAGGTCATTAGGATGGAACAAATGTCGATGAATGCTGTAGGTGGATTTCTCAGAAGCTGGGAATAGATGATGGTGATTCTACATTCTATCTCTCTAGTGAGGGAGAGATGGGCACATCCACTTCATAGGATATGTAGTGATGGGAGATTTAGACATGGTGGTTAGAATTTCTTGGTTTAGGTGGTTTCGATGACACTCTTAAGGTGGGGAGTGATATGTCAGTCTTAGGTGTGTTGATAAGACTGTGGGTCAGATATAATGGAATCATGATTCTAATATATAACCTTTAAGGTACATGTTTGGATTCATATAGGAAGGCTAGGTGGTCCTTGTATTTGGGTTTTTATCTATTCAAGCTTTGGATCCAAGCATGGGGCAGATATAAATTTTTTTTGAGGTGTTTGGGTTGGGGATGTTTCAGTAGGTGCAGTAGAGCATGATGAAAGTTTGGGGAGTAGTTAATTATTTGATGGTGGAATTTTTGTGGAAGTTAGGGATAGAATATGGTAGGTGTGTTATTATGGTGGTGGCATTTCGTAAGTGATAAGGAATCGTGGGTAGGTAATGTGGTAGTGTTCTAACTGTGGGAGTTGGGATATTTAATATTGCGGGGAGAATCAAACCAGAGGTGTACGTGTTGGGTCTCCAAGGGTGGTGTATTTATTTGCTTGATTGTCTCCTTATGTGGTAGTTTCATCAGCATGACCTAAAATTTTATCATATTATTTATGTTGGTAATGATGATATTTAGGCTCATTCATCCTTTTAAGAGCATCTAATTTTTTTGTGAATCACAGTGATATGGTATATGGGTTAAGAATGTACTTTTTGATATAAATGTTGTGCTGACATAACAATTTTCAGGAGGAAACTTAGGAGTGGGATGTGGGTATGTAGGCCCACCGTCCTAACACTTTTTCCTTATGGGTTTAATAAAATTTAAAAGTTTATCTCTATGATGATTTGTTATAAGTTAGGGAGGTTGTAAGGTCCTAGTGTTTGATGAGGTTCATGTTCATTTTAAATTTTGGATAAAATCATCCTAAATGAATTAATGCAGTGTTTATTGGGATTATGAGAAGTCTTAAGTGTGTTTCAGGGGTTTGGGAAGTAAAAATGGAGAAAAATAGGCCACAATGTGCATGGAGAATTATTTTTACTAACCGTGTACCATGTTCATGTAGCATGGAGAAGAAGGGTGCATGCTTTGTAAACCATGAAAAGGGGAAAGAGAAACTATGCTATCTTGAAAAAATCCAAATGCATGGCCTCCACATGGTTCTCTGAACCATGTGGATCCCTAACAAACTATGAAACTCCAGACAGTGGAGATCACATGGTTGGCATAATGTTAGGAAAAATGTGCAACCCAACTATGTGACTAATTAAAAGGATGGTATTTACCATTTTTACCTCTCAAGATTAAATATTTATGCCCCAATTTTCTCCCCCATCCAACCCCCATCATCTTAGGGTATGAAATAGTAGCTCCCTCATCCACTATTAGTGTTTCTACCTCAATTATTAGAATTTAAAAGTTCCATTAGTTGATAATCAAAGCTCCAAGTATGTATTAGACTCTTTTTCCTTCCATTTTATGGAACTAGACTTATTGGTTTTCTCCTTTTTTCTGAATTTCATGAACCCTATTTCCAAGGATTTCTTTGATTTGGTGTTTAAAGAAATTTTATTTCAAATCATGTCCTGAGGTTGGATGATTGGTTATCTATGAGCATGATATAGGTGGTATATAATCTTTTCCCCATAGTCTTGATGTTTCATAAGTTTATGTAGTTATGTTTATTTTTTCCTTGATTTTGTTTTGTATCTTTTACTAAGGAATGTAATTGGGAATGAAATTGATATGTGAGACCCTTACTAGACCCCATTAGGTCTGTTGCTGATGTTAAAACTAAACCTAGGGCTACCTATGGGGTATTATTATCCATTGAAAGTGGTATAATGATATAGGAGATGATGAGTGTGATAATTTATGAGAGAAAATTGGCTACAATTTTCTTTTTGTATGTTAGAATTGTAAAAGGGACACTTGTTATAAATTGGGGATAAGTGTTTATGACACGTTAAGAGAATGAATTAAAATATTTTATACAATAATATTCTATGTCATGCCTAAGAGGATTTTGAAATGGTTTAAAAGGTGTGATTGGGGTTCTAATTTGGTTGTGGTTTTTAATGAGTTAAAATGATCTTTTAAAGTGGATTATGTTTTCGAATGAGATGTTGACCTAAAAGTGACCTTAAAGGTGTTTTAAATGGGTTGCAAATGATGGTTTGAAATAAGAAGTGGTTTCCCTTTTTGTGAAAATTATTTAATGGATCTTTTAAATGATTTTTAATGGAAATGATGGCCTTGGGGACTTATTTGGTTTTTTTAATAGGAAGACCCTTGTTTTAAAGGATTGATTCAAGATTTTATAAAATAGAATTTGGATTTGGTGTTTTATACCATAAGAAAGGGGTTGTGTTTTATTTGATACATTTTTTGGTTTTAGGAGTCATTTGGGAACGTGTTAAATGCTATGATAATGTTGGAAAATGATAAATTGTTAAAGGTTTATATTGATATTATTAAATGGGTTTGAAGAAACTTTAATGTTTATTTTGATAAAATGTCAAAGTGTGTTGGACCATGGAAATTTTTCATTAATAAAATAGTCTCTATTGTATAACCTTACATGATATGAATAATTGTTTTATTTGGATGATGGACTAATGATCCTCATCATTGTATTTGAAATGACTAATTCTTTTGTTCCACTAATGTATTATGTGGTTCAGATGTTGGAATGAGGTTCCTTATCCATGGGTTGGTTTAGATTTATGCTCTAGGACCACTGATGCATTTTATGGGTTGAGTATCTAGACTTACGCTTCATGCTACATGAGTCATGAATGGATCCATGAATAAACCTTTGCGACTTAAAGATTATAACCCCTATGGTATAGGGCTTAGGTTTCTAGTTTGTCCATAGTAGGTTATATTGATTGGGTGATATAGTGAAATCAAGAGTTTAAAAAGGATAAATGTTAAATGTTTAATTATGAAACATTCTACTCTTATTGTATTGACTGTTTTCTATTTTATTTATATATATACAATTTATTTTGATTAGTTATTTCTTTATACACCATTGGTGATGGCCTACGGAGTTATAATAACACCCTACTTATTCAACCATGGAACTTGGGTACCCGAGAAAATGCTACTTGTTTCAGGTTTAAGTTTAGGATAGGGACTTGATTTCTGGTTTATGCATGGTTCGATGGGTTAGAACATGGGATGTCAAGATAGGGTTTGGACTTGGGACTATGTTTAGGAATTTTTATAATTATTTATTTTGGGTTTTATTTTATGACTTCTTAACATGTAGAGTATGCATTTCATTGTTATATTGTGCTTCACTCTGGTTATTATTGGAAATTTATATTTGTTATCCCATATTCCATTTATAATGGTTTGTATTTTTTGGGTATTGATTTATATGGTTTTATCACTCTAATTATAAGGTATAGTTTCCCTTTTCCATAATCTGACCCAAGCCTGGGCTTGAGCCACAACTACCCCAAGCCCGCCTCTATAGGCCAGGGGGTAGTTGTAGATCGGGCCCCGATTTGGGTTGGTTTGTGACACCCTATTATACCTCATTTGACCCGCACTTCTATTAAGTAGACTTTGTCTTATGGGGAGGTGTACCTAATTTCGTGTGGTGAACCAGATAGAGTGTAATAACCCAATATATTATAAATAAAATTCATCTTTTTATTTATTTAAATGTCTTATTATATAATATGGTTATAGAAAAGACATAAAATTATTTTGTTATATTATACCCTATTGGATTTAAAATACTTTTATATATCATTACCATTGAAAATATAGTCATTGAATAGTGATCACATGATTAGTATAAATATAGGTTTTTAACAAATCTAATTGTCATAGACAAAGGAAGTGATGGAATCAACCAGTAGGATCATACCCTATGAATCCCATTTATTAGAGAATACAAGGGAGATAACATCACTAGGCCTTGCAATTGACCAATCCCAAGATTAGATCCAATAACTTAAGCATGAACAAAACTGTTTGTGGGAGAAGTTCAAGCTCATTGATATCACAACCCAAACCATGTTAGCCGAACCACCCCATGAAAGTCCTACCATAACACACCTTACTCTTATGGAGTTTTCTAGTGTATTAATGGGATATGTATCAAGAACATATCATTATGAATATGTACATTATTTTTATTGAACAATGAATATATTTTCATCCTATTATGGTTACTTTATAAATGATTTTAATTTTGATACACTAAAACCGAGATTGTATTTTTGGGTAATATTCAAATTCATTTAATGATTTTTTTATGAATTAATGGATTTTTTAAATAAATAATATTTTAATATAATAATATTATTAAATAATGTTTATTAAATATAAATTATAATCTAATTTTTACGAAGTCAAATGTAATTTTTATAAGGGTTTGAAAGCTGTTATTGTTAAAAAACCTAGGTTTTCTTAGTAAATGTTGATTTTATTATAAAAGTTAGAATAAAAAATATTTAGATAAAATCAATATTATTTTTTTAATCATAATGCTGAAATTATCCAATGGTTAATTTTTCATCATTTTTTGAGATAGTCAAATTTTTTGGGTAGAAATTGAATACAATATAAATATATTTGTGTATTATGACATCATAATGACCAAAAAGTAATGTAATAAATACTATAAAGTATATAAACAACCAAATATATTCTTTACCTTTAAAATAATGTGATTTTATGTGTATTTGGTTAATTTTTTAAAGCCTTTATGAATCATCCAAAACCATTAATATATTTTAATGTTTTAAAATTATTTCTTTAAGAGTGTGACTCACCTCCACATAAGAAAGGGAATTATTTTATTAATTTTGGACCTTGTAATTATAATATAGTAATTACCACTCCCATTTTGAAGAAACCATTTTAAAAAAACATGGTATGTTTTTTGGTTTTGGTTATTTTATTATGTAGAGTCCAAAACCTAAATAATAAATAAACCCCCTCCTTCCCTCCATAAACCAACCCAAACTCCCATTTATCTTCACTAAAAATACTTGTATCATGTCTATACTATTCCATACACTCTCTAGAGTCCTCCCAAGGTTTTATCAAGCTCTTAATAATATCATCCCATGAATTTGGATTCACACACTCATGTAAGGGATTTTTCTCTTCTCCTTTCCATTCAGGAATTTATTTTATGTTATGTATCTAAAAGTCCTTTTTATGATGTTTGGATATGTTATTCACTATTACCCTTAATTTAAATTTAATTTATAAATGTATATATCCTCCTTTCATACTCATTAATCCTCCCATGATTCTCTATGTACAACTGTTACCAAGTCAAAATATAGTTAGGATTATTTTCTTTATTCAAGTTTTTTTCATTCACTTATGTCCGTATTCATAATTTATAATGTTGGGATATATTTTTTACATGTCCCAATGACTTCCAATGTTATTTATATGTGATTAGATACCCAATTCTATCTCATCAACCCATTTTTATGAATTTTTAAGTGACATTGTTTTGCTACCAAAATTTCACTATGATTTTCCATTCCAAAACAACTATGTTGTGAATACCATAAACATTTCCCATCAAGGGTTTTCACATTTATGAACATATAATTTTTGATCAGGGACTTACATATTGGAATAAAATATTATGATGATTGAATCCATGTTTTACGATCTTTATGTCACACTTAAGTATGAGAATGAAATGAATGTGACAGGTGAACCCGAAATTATATATCACCCCGATGTGTTGGGTAATGTTTAGTATCATGATATGTCATATTGGGAAAAGGAGTGAACCTGATTCCTTTATGAGAATTTTCCATCATGATTTCTTGTTGTCTTATCCTTGTCTCATGTTTATGATGCAGTGTTTTAAGTTTTTTCCACATTTCCCATGTTATGATTATCATGATATATCATCTCTCATTATTCATGTTCATGATTCCTACTCTTTTTATTCCCCATTGATATGCCTATTGTTTAACATGTATCACTTTATTCCATTTTTATTCCCTTAATGGGATTTATAGCTCACCCCTCTGTTATGTTTTCTCCAAGTTATCCCATGAAGTTTTAAAGGATATGGATTTTTGAAGCATGTTAAAGAAGTTTTCAATTATGTTGTTGTATCCCATGTTCAAGATGTTATGATATGTACCTAATTCAAAAATACACTAGTATTATTAATCCTTTAGGTTTTATTATGTGTAATATTATGTAATAAATCATGTATTAATGTGTAATAAAGAACAGAGTTTTTATAGTTGGTATCAGAGATTTTTTATTTTATTTTAGGGATTAGGATTAAAAAACTCTAGAAAAATCATTAGGGATAAGACAAAGTATAATAGAACATCCCTAAATTTTGGTAAATATAGAGTAAGTTGTTTATCAATAAAATATATCCCTTTATGGGTACTACAAGTAGATGTGGTTATGGAACAAATGTACCTAGGGCTAACAAATCCAACAAGATGTGTCAGACCTGACTTAGTGTAACCAGGTCCAAAACAACGAGCCTTAAGGTTTACCTAGTTTGAAACTCCTAGGGGATATGTTTTGGTAAATTTATAAGCTCATTAAGAACCATTATTAAGGGATCAAAAATTCCCATAATATTATATGATATAGAATAGATCAGGGACAACATAGATTGAAGCCTTGAAATTCATAAGTTAAGAAATAAAAGTAATTTATAAGTTATCCCTTTAATTTCATTGAATCCCCCCTTAATGTGTTTAATAGTTTAATAATAATCATCCCTAAGTTTCCTTTTATTCCAGAAAATAGATAGAAATATGAGGAATCATTTAAACAATCAATGCGATGGGAAATGTGATGAATGTCTCAATGAGATACATAACCCGATGGGAGTAGGAATCATAAACTTCATGATGATACTCTATTAGCTAACTCAGGTTTTGAATAGAAACCTAGATTTTGAGGATCATACAAATCCACCTAAGAGTGAACAAGCTATGATTGAGTCCTTTATGTGTCAAAGGCCTCTGACCTTCAATAGATCATCTAATCCTTTAATCATAGAATAATGGATCAACTTCGCCAAGATAATATTCTCCATCCTTCAATGTTCCGAACAAGAGAAAGTCATACTGGCTATTTATCATATGGAGGGAGAATCTGATCAGTTTTGGACATTTATAAGAAATACAAAGCCTGGGGAAGTGATCAAAGTGATGTATTGAAAGGAATACAGAAAAATATTTTTCAATAAATATTTTCCTCGTACTCTCTAACTTAAAATGAAAAGGGATTTCCTCTCCCTAAAGAAAAAATACAACAAATCTATCAGGGTGTATGAGTCAAAATTCACAAGACTTACATGATACATGTCCAACTTTGTCATTATCCCCAAATTCTAGGCTGACCAATTCTTTGGTGGGATAAAACCTAGTCTAAAAAAATCCCTGATGATCCATGACTTTTATAGAAATGAGAAAATTTTCTGATGTGCCCTCAAAGTCGAAATGGAGATAAGAGAATCTCAAGGGTATCATGAGTATAATAAGAAAACAGTGGATTTTAATTCTACCAATTTGATGGAGAAATCAAATGGTGCAAAGAAATTTCATTATCCCACTTATAAAATGTGTGGAAATAATCAGCCCAGAAATTGACTAAAGGAAAAAAAATAAATGATTTATATGTGGGAATGAAAGAAAACTGGCTAAAAATTACCGATAGGAGAAACCTTTTAATGTGAAAAAGGAAATAAATTCTCCAATCAACCCTGAGCACATTGTTCTTTGCTTCAACTATAAGGAACCAGGGCATTTTTCAATCCAATGCACTAAGTGAAGGGTTTTTAAAGACAACCAATAACCTATAAAGAAGAAAGGGTGATATTTTTCTATCAAAACCACTGAGGTGGATCCTAAAATTTAATTCACAATAGTATTCTAGTTATTCATTCAAGAATAGAGAACATATTTTTTTTTGATTTTGGTTATACACATTACTTCATATCATGAATTTGTTTTATAACTATTCAAACACCACCATAATGCATTGAAGTAGAGCTATTAGTGAAAATAGAAAATGGATAAATTATTACATCGCATGTATATAACTCTTCCCCTATCAAAATTTGTGGGATGAACTTCCTAGAAAACCTTGTCATACTCCACTTGGTGGAATTTGATGAAACTCTAAGCATGTATTCACTTTCCCTATATAGAGCCAACATAAATTACCGTGAGAAAGAAAATCATTCTCCATATCATGAATCATCCTTAAATTTTGTATAATTACATGGAAGAGGATGATTCTTCTTTAGTAATAACAACTCAATCATGGATATTATTTCCCTACCAAGCAATAATATCTTTCTCAAATGATTGAGTATAAGTAAATAATAATCCTTGAAGACATGCTTATTTTGTGGGAATATGTTAATGTGTTTCCTAAGGGATTTCCTAGTATTCCTCCTAGTAGAGAGGTTAAATTTTTAATTGATCTTAAATATAGGCCATTAAAAATATCCAATACTCCTTATAGAATGACTATTGTGGAAATTGAAGAGGTGAAGAAACAACTATAGGATAATATAAATAAATGGTTCATATTCCCAAGTGCTTCACCAGGGGGTGCACTATTACTCCTCATAAAGAAGAAGAATCGGCCAATGAACCATTTAATGGATTATCATGATCTCAACATGATTGTGATAAAGAACAAGTATCCACTATATCAGATTTATGAAAAGTTTGATCAGCTTGTAGAGCACAATACTTCTCTAAGGTGGACCTGCATTCAGGATATTACCAAGTTAGGGTGAAGAAGGAGGATATTCCCCAGACTAATTTTTGTACAAGGTACATGCACTATGAGTTCATAGGGATGCTTTTAGGACTCACTAATTATTCATCAATCATCGTGGAATTGATTAATAGAGTCTTAAATATTACTATGACAAATTTTTTATAAGGCCCCAGCCTTAAACCTTACTTAATCTTGAGTTATTACAAGATTACACATTGAGGATCTTTTCAGGTTTAGAGTTTTAGAGAATTAGATCATGAAACTTGCATTACATTCCACATTTAAACAAAGTGGTTACATAAAAGACAGTATTCATTTTTCTCATCAATGGAAACGTATTTAAAATAAAACATGGATTCTTTCTTGACACATCCTTGACACTATCATCACATCATGTACCTTTCCCTTGACCTATGAAAAACATTTCAAAAAAACTTAGGATGAGCATAAAAAGCTCAGTAAGGGATATAAAAATATGGAAAGGAAACATGGGTACATATATACATAAGAATGAAATCATACTTTACCAATAAAACATAATAACTCTAACATACCTCATCAAATCATGAATAAATCATAGAAATCATAAGACATAAACGTAACTTTAAGTATTCATAACTTTCTTACATAGGAAGTAACCCTCTTGGTTACGTTTGGAATACCCATCACAGTATATTCCCTAAATCTCTTCGGAGAAACCTTAATGTTTCACTCCTTCGCATTACCCAATGCATTGGAGAGCTATATCGGGCTCACCCACCCTTAGTCTATCACAGAACCACCCATCTTCATAATAATGCCCAAGAACCTCAACATAATCGTATCACATAAAACATGCATAAAGGAAACATAACATTTCCACCTATCAATCACAAGATATCAATACAACACATTGATATAAAAACATTATGAAAACAATTTTCAATACCAAAATAAAAGAAAAGTAAAACATGGTATTTATTTTTCTTTTTTAAAAAAAGGTATGGCTTGTAGTGGAAGCCGAAACTCAAATAATGGTCACAGCGGAGGAGAAGTCATTGTCGCTGCATACGTACGACAAAAACATTCCCTTTTGTCATTTAGTAAACGCTTCGTATAAAAAAGATTCCTTTTGAATAAAAGTAAAAGTCAAAGGGGTTTATACACCGTATAAAAGAAGGTTGTGTATAAAACAAAATATGCCTCAATGAAAGGAGATTGAGACGAAGTCCTATACAAAGACGGTATCCTTGGTTTAAGGATAAATCAATTACATAATTATGTGTGAAAAACGAATACACCAAATATAAGTGGATATTAAGTGTAAAATAATCAAAGGTCATTCACACATATTCAAAGTATGACATATTCAATAACTACATGTTGAACCCAAAGAAATAGAAATTGGGTTAAGAAGTTCCCTTGACAGCCTAACAGTGTCACATCAAAATGAGTTGATGAGAGATAAAAAAAGGGTATCTCATCACTTGGACATAAAATTTAAATCAATAAGGATATATGATAACATATCCCAACATAAAAATATGTAAATTAAAAGACCCAACAAAAGAAGTCTTTTAAAAAGAGGAGGGTGAAAGGTTCCCTTACCGACATGGGTATCTTTCGAAACATACACCTCTTGAAAGAAGGAGAATACAACATTGATGTAAATACTAATAAAAGAAATTATATTAGACAATGAGTAAAATAATGGGCAGTAAATACACCACTAAAAGGAAATTGTGGCAAATGTAGCATAAATCTCACGGGAATAAAAGTGAGATGAAGAATCCCTTACGAAAACTCGGTAGCCTAACGACGCCACTTAAAACTTCCAAAAATGGATTGATGAGATCAAATAGGGTATCTCATCAAATTAAAATAAAATTTACAGCAATAGGAATATAAAATAACATCACCCATCATAACAAATATAATCTTAAAGGAAGTTACATAAAGGAGAGTATTTAAAGAGAAAGAGAGAGGTTAGATCTCTTACGAAAATTCAGCAGCCTAACGGCGCCATTCAAAACTTCCAAAATGGATTGATGAGAGAGAATAGGGTCTCTCATAATATGAACATAAAAATTATAGTAAGATTAATATAAAAGAACATCCCAATCACAAGAAATATGAGCTTATAAGGAATGACATAAAAGAGTGTACTTAAAAAGAAAGAGAGGAGTCAGATCCCTTACCTCAAGTCCAACATGTCTTGTTCGTTTCTTTATATTCCTGAATAATAAACTTTGGTCAATTAATAATTTCATAGGTACCTCATTTAGAGATTATTATTCAGTTCATATCACATATTATAATGTTATAATAATTGTTTAATAATGTTAGTTCATATCAGACGTTTTTGCTGATGTTTGGTACATGAGTCAAAAATGAACTTGTTCGAAAAAAGATTGCCCATGTAATTATAAGTAAATAATTTCCATAATAGTATTAATGATTAAAATATCATATATATTCAGTAAATATTCATTTTATACTATTACATATCATTTGTAGATAAAAAAACGAAAAGCACCGTTCATGGAGACGGTAGGCCGTACGTACGCATGAACGCTACTTTCATTTTTTTGTTATATTAATGGAATTAAAACAAAATGAGAGAGATATATATATGTTATAATTACAGAATTATATCCATAATTTAGATGTAATATATTACATATATATCCATTATATATATGTACTTATAATAATACATAACATTTTGAGATAAGAAATGAAATGTACCGTTCATGGAGACGGTAAGCCGTACGTAAGCATGAACGCTACTTCCATTTCTATTTCATATTTAATGGATTTAAAACATAATGATAAATAATAGTATTTTAATTCCAGTATGGTATCATATATAATATCATTAAATATATCCTTTATACATACCACATATGGTATTAACGAATCAAATCACATTGAGGGGGCGGTAGTCCGCACTTCCTTAAATGAAGATATCACGTTTACCCATAATGGAAACCATAAAGGTACACCATAAATGAAAAATACAGAAGATTAAGTAAAACATAAAAATATTAGATATCATATATAAATATAGTGTCATCTTAATGTCCACCTTTGAAGGTGTTAGAAGAATGTTGAACAATCATCGTTTCGGGAGGCAGAAATTCGCCATCCACGGAAACAGTATGTTCTTTAACCATTAGATGTAGGTTTGTGTAAGTGTAGCTCGAATAATTCTTATAAAAACATCCTAGTATATTTAAGATACTGGATTTGTTACAAAATAAATGAATAAAAAGAGTTTAGGGGGTTGGAGAAGCAAAATAAAACAAAAGGACACAAGTGAAGACATTACCTTAAAATCGGGTAACTTCCTTTGGTTTGAGCTCAAAGGCTTCCTTGGGAAGACTTATGCCCAAAGTGAGGCTTCAAGGAGTAATATAGGGAAGTGGAGAGACAAAATGGGCAGGGTTTGGCCGAGCCAAAGGCTTTGGGAGTGTGGTTAAGGGGGTAGTGGTGGGGGCCTTTTATAAGAGGAGAGGAGGGGCACTCTTGTAAAGTTACAAAATGTTACTTTATTTTCAAAAGAGTTTCAGATTTTAAAGGTCCCACATTGATGTATTTCGAGGATAAGGTGATAATGGTTCGAAATACACTCATCCAATAGGTTTTGGACATGTTTGAGTCTTAGAGATTACATTATCTTTCCATTTTATTTAAATCGTTAAATAATGAGGTCATCGCTGCATCATCATGATGTCATAAATAATTTAATTTATTTCATGTCTAAAAATTATAAAAAAATTACTATGATGTAGAAAATAGTTTTATATTTCCAATGACTATTTATAGTAAAAAATATGACTTGTATAACCCCATGTAAAAATTATTTTAGTAAAACATCTCATGTTTGTGTCATTTTTACTTTAACATTAAATAAAAAGATATTTATGTCATTTTCCAACCAAAGTGGCTCCATGAGGTCCCCAAGTTGACCCATGGATTTTATTGGTCGGCCATGACACATCCAATGAGGGTAGAACATGTGTCTAGGTCATTTCATTTTATTAAAACATTATTCTTACCATAAACTACACTAATTACCTCTAATCGCGATTAAAAACTTAATAAGTTACTATTCACCAAAAAATTACTTTTATCCCATTGAACCACATTTTACATCTTAATGACAAACATGTATGTCGGATTTTTTAAATTCAAAACACAATAATGGAAAAATTTCATTTAAACAGAAAAATCAGTTTTTATAAGTACCACTTAGTGGTTTCACTATTCATCAAAAATTGAAGTTTTTCAGAAAAATCCCAAAAATTCACCCTAAGCTATATTTGATATTCCAAATTCAAAAATGAAGTAAATTTTAAAAATTTCAAAACATATAAGTCACATTATTTAATTTAATAATTAATTCCCGTTTTCAGAGCAAATAGCGTGTTTTTATGAAACAATAAGTATCAAAAGATTGACACTAGTTTAAGTCTGATTTCAAAGTGAAATTAATTCCAACGACCACTATTGGATTTAATGGTAAAAATATATTCTAATTTCACTTTAAAACCAATTCAAAAGGTAATCTAATCATATAAATAAATTATATTAAAAAGAGGTTTTGAATTAAAATACAACATTTTACACTATTCATTAAAAAATGAACTTTATCGGAAAGATACCAAAAATTCACACAAAGTAAATTTTGATGTGCCAATTATTAGGAAGAGCTTTATATGTTCTAATAGAATGTATAAGAGTGAACAAAACTATATTTAATGACGGTTCTCCATCAAAAGATGATAAGTGAACCTTTAGTGAAAACTAGGGCATATATGCCTAAAATTGAATTCTTTTCATATTTTAAGCCTTTATCTTTTATTGGAAAAATTTGAAAACATTTAAAAACATATATAATCATATTTTAGTTATTCCTATCCATTCCCTCCAATACAACAGCTACATGTTAACTACCATTTAAAATAATATTATTTTATTATTAGAGTGCAACGTAAGATTCCCAAGAAACTCGTTGTTGCGTGTTGGGTACGCCATCGAGCATAGCATCCCCTTTAAAGTCATATTAATATTTTATTAACAAATATGGATAAATATGAAAATGTTATATTCTTTATTTACCTGGAGTGTTACATCCTTCCCCCCTTTTGGGAATTGCATCCTCGCAATTTTTAAAATTTAGCTTGGAAACATCCTTGAAAGTCCCACATCGGAACAAGAGTCGGTAAAACAATCACTTTAAAATAAAGGAAGATAAGTACAGAGGTCACCCAAGTTAACCCATACTAGTATTCCTTGTAGAAAAACATGGACATGGAAGAAAAAGAAAAGGGTCATGTTCTTGAGGGAGAGTGATAGTAAACATGTCTAGGAGAAAGTTAACCATAAGAAAATCACAAACTTGTGATGGGTTAACCGGTATTCGATTCCCCAGTAGGAAAAGTTAATAGAAAACATTTTTGTTTTAAGTTAATTTTTATTGAGGAATTTATTCATAAGGAAACATAATCACTTGTCATGCTGACTTTCAACTTTTACTAGATTCCATAATCAAACTCATGTTTTTTTCCAAAAGACGAGTATTTAGGGAGACTTGTTCGCATTAAGAGTACTATAATCAGCTTCTAGAGAATCACCAAATCCACAAAAGAGAACTATATAGTTCCCATGTATTTAGGCTTTAACCAAAACCAAAACCAAAAAGGTTAGTACAAGGTCAGATAATCTAGAAAAGGATAACCCTTTAAAAAGAAAATCTATGCTTAATCTCCAAAATTTGTCCAACAAAACCCAAAGTTCAACGAGGACCATCCGATAAACAATTTGTCCATAAAATTCTTCAAAGTAAACCAATATAAGATTGAAACCCAAATATTTGAAGGATTTAGTCACATAGTCTTCCAAGTTAAATCGTAGCATTTATCTCCAAACAACATCAGTTGCTCCTAAAGTCTCGTATTGAAAAGTAATTAACCTAATCACATATCCTCCATGATAGGTTAATCATTTTCATAAATAACCCAAAATAAACTTACTCTTAATTCATAAAATCATATAACTAAAAAGAATCAGTCAAAATAACCAGGGACTTCACGTAGTCCTGTGGTAGGCGATAAATACCAGTCGCACTTTGGCTGTGGGTTCGATTCCCGCAGCTTTGTCCGACGCGATGGGTAGTCACACAGTCTGCGTGTTGTCCTTTTTCCAAAACTATATAATTATAAAATCATTCCCCAAAAAGGGATAAAATCATCAAAAATAACCATAACATAATTTAACATCAATTTTATCTCATGCCTTTCACTTCAATCATAACATATAGTAACCCATAATTACCTCAAAAGTAAGGATTATAAAAACCCTAATGGTTACTTTAATAATTATTTCCTGAACTTCCACATCGATTGGTCATCGTGTACATGATGCATTACATAACTTACCAAGTTTCAAATGGTTGATCTCAACTCCTTGATAGTTGGTTTAGAACAACCACGAGTTTCCTTATTGAATCCCCCATTTCATCCAGTCCCTTAATCAGAGAACCACCACAGTTTCCTTCAAACCTATTGTCACTTTGGTGCCTGCTAGATCCATCCATTCACTAAAAACAAAAATTTCAGTGTGAGTATATCAACAAAACCATCATGTACTAATGAGGAAGATAAACACTAATATATACTTACTAATTCACTTTATCTAAAACTAGGACTCTTTCTAAAATCCAAACCATTATGGTAATGTCACTTATGCTTAGAGAATACCCTAACCTCTAAATTTATCTAAACCGACCTTTGATACCAACTATAAGGCCCCAACCTTAAACCTTACTTAATCTTGAGTTATTACAAGATTACACATTGAGGATCTTTTTAGGTTTAGATTTTTAGAGAATTAGATCATGAAACTTGCATTACATTCCACATTTAAACAAAGTGGTTACATAAAAGACAGTATTCACTCTTCCCATCAACGGAAACGTATTTAAAATAAAACATGGATTCTTTCTTGACACATCCTTGACACTATCATCACATCATGTACCTTTCCCTTGACCGGTGAAAAATATTTCAAAAAAACATGGGATGAGCATAAAAAGCTCAGTAAGGGATATAAAAATATGGAAAGGAAACATGGGTACATATATACATAAGAATGAAATCATACTTTACCCATAAAACATAAGCACTCTAACATACCTCATCAAATAATAAATAAATCATAGAAATAATAAGACATAAAGGTAACTTGAGGCATTCATAACTTTCTTACGTAGGGAGTAACCCTCTTGGTTATGTTTGGAATACCCATCACTGTGTATTCCCTAAATCTCTTCAGAGAAACCTTAACGTTTCACTCCTTCATGTCACCCAATGCATTCGAGAGCTATATCGGGCTCACCCGCCCTTAGTCTATCACAGAACCACCCGTCTTCATAATAATGCCCAAGAACCTCAACATAATCGTATCATATAAAACATGCATAAAGGAAACATAACATTTCCACCTTTCAATCACAAGATATCAATACAACACATTGATATAAAAACATTATGAAAACAATTTTCAATACCAAAAGAAAAGAAAAGTAAAACATGGTATTTATTTTTCTTTTTTTAAAAAAAGGTATGGCTGGTAGAGGAAGCCGAAACTCAAATAATGATCACGGCGGCGGAGAAGTCGTTGTCGCCGCATACGTACGACAAAAACATTCCCTTTTGTCATTTAGTAAATGCTTCATATAAAAAAGATTCCTTTTGAATAAACGTAAAATTCAAAGTGGTTTATACACCGTATAAAAGAAGGTTGTGTATAAAACAAAATATGCCTCAATAAAAGGAGATTGAGACGAAGTCCCATACAAAGACGATATCCTTGGTTTAAGGATAAATCAATTACATAATTATGTGTGACAAACGAATACACCAAATATAAGTGGATATTAAGTGTAAAATAATCAAAGGTCATTCACACATATTCAAAGGATGGAATATTCAATAACTACATGTTGAACCCAAAGAAATCGAAATTGGGTTAAGAAGTTCCCTTGACAGCCTAACATCATCACATCAAAATGAGTTAATGAGAGATAAAAAAGGGTATCTCATCACTTGGACATAAAATTTAAATCAATAAGGATATATGAGAACCTCTCCCAACATAAAAATATGTAAATTAGAAGACCCAACAAAAGAAGTCTTTTAAAAATTGGAGGGTGAAAGGTTCCCTTACTGACATGGGTATGTTTCGAAAAATACACCTCTTGAAAGAAGGACAATACATCATTGATGTAAATACTCATAAAAGAAATTATATTACACAATGAGTAAAATAATGGGCAGTACATACACCATTCAAAGGAAATTGTGGCAAATGTAGCACAAATCTCACAAGAATAAAAGTGAGATGAAGAATCCCTTACGAAAACTCGACAGCCTAACAGCGCCACTTAAAACTTCCAAAAATGGATTGATGAGATCAAATAGGGTATCTCATCACATTAAAATAAAATGTACATCAAGAGGAATATAAAAGAACATCCCCCATAATAACAAAGAGGAGCTTAAAGGAAGTTACATAAAGGAGAGTACTTAAAGAGAAAGAGAGAGGTTAGATCTCTAACGAAAATTCGGCAGCCTAGAGGCGCCACTCAAAACATCCAAAATGGATTGATGAGAGAGAATAGGGTCTCTCATCATATGAACATAAAAATTACCGTAAGAGTAATATAAAATAACATCCCAATCACAAGAAATATGAGCTTAGAAGGAATTACATAAAAGAGTGTACTTAAAAAGAAAGAGAGGGGTCAGATCCCTTACCTCAAGTCCAACTTGTCTTGTTCGTTTCTTTATATTCCTGAATAATAAACTTTGGTAAATTAATAATTTCCTATGAACCTCCTTTAGAGATTATTATTCAGTTAATATCAAATATTATAATGTTATAATAATTGTTTAATAATGTTAGTTCATATCAGACGTTTTTGCCGATGTTTGGTACATGAGTCAAAAATGAACTTGTTCGAAAAAAGATTGCCCATGTAGTTATAAGTAAATAATTTCCAGAATAGTATTAATGATTAAAATATCATATATATCCAGTAAATATTCATTTTATACTATTCCATATCATTTGGAGATAAAAGAACTAAAAGCACCGTTCATGGAGACGGTAGGCCGTACGTACGCATGAACGCTACTTTCATTTTTTTGTCATATTAATGGAATTAAAACAAAATGAGAGAGATATAAATATGTTATAATTCCAGAATGATATCCATAATTTAGATGTAATATATTAGATATATATCCATTATATATATGTACTTATAATATTACATAACATTTTGAGATAAGAAATGAAATGTACCGTTCATGGAGACGGTAAGCCGTACGTACGCATGAACGCTACTTCCATTTCCATTTCATATTTAATGGAATTAAAACATAATGATACATAATAGTATTTTAATTCCAGTATGGTATCATATATAATATCATTAAATATATCCTTTATACGTACCACATATGGTATTAACGAATCAAATCACTTTGAGGGGGCGGTAGTCCGCACTTCCTTAAATGAAGATATCACGTTTACCCATAATGGAAACCATAAAGGTAAGACACAAATGAAAAATACAGAAGCTTAAGTAAAACATAAACATATTAGATATCATATATAAATATAGTGTCATCTTAATGGCCACCTTTGAAGGTATTAGAAGAATGTTGAACAATCATCGTTTCGGGAGGCAGAAATTCGCCATCCACGGAAACAGTAAGTTCTTTAACCATTATATGTAGGTGTGTGTAAGTGTAGATCGAATCATTCTAATAAAAACATCCTAGTATATTTAATATACTGTATTTGTTACAAAATAAATGAATAAAAAGAGTTTAGGGGGTTGGAGAAGCAAAATAAAACAAAAGGACACAAGTGAAGACATTACCTTAAAATCGGGTAACTTCCTTTGGTTTGAGCTCAAAGGCTTCCTTGGAAAGACTTATGCCCAAAGTGAGGCTTCAAGGAGTAAGAGATGGAAGTGGAGAGACAAAATGGGCAGGGGTTGGCCGAGCCAAAGGCTTTGGGAGTGTGGGTAAGGGGGTAGAGGTGGGGGCCTTTTATAAGAGGAGAGGAGGGGCACTCTTGTAAAGTTACAAAATGTTACTTTATTTTCAAAAGAGTTTCGGATTTTAAAGGTCCCACATTGATCTATTTCGAGGATAAGGTGATAAGTGTTCGAAATAAACTCATCCAATTGGTTTTTTACATGTGTAGGTCTTAGATATTACATTATATTTCCATTTTATTTAAATCCTTAAATAATGAGGTCATCGCTGCATCATCATGATGTCATAAATAATTTAATTTATTTAATGTCTAGAAATTATAAAAAAAATACTATGATGTAGGAAATATTTTTAGATTTACAATTACTATTTATAGTCAAAAATATGACTTGTATAACCCCATGTAAAAATTCTTTTAGTAAAACATCTCATGTTTGTGTCATTTTTACTTTAACGTTAAATAAAAAGATATTTATGTCATTTTCCAACCAAAGTGGCTCCATGGGGTCCCCAAGTTGACCCATGGATTGTCTTGGTCGACCATGACACATCCAATGAGGGTAGAACATGTGTATAGGTCATTTCATTTTATTAAAATATTATTCTTACCATAAACTACACTAATTACCTCTAATCACGATTAAAAACTTAATAAGTTACTATTCACCAAAAAATTATTTTTATCCCATTGAACCACATTTTACATCTTAATGAAAGCCATGTATGTCGGATGTTTTAAATTCAAAACACAAAGATGGCAAAATTTCATTTAAACGGAAAAATCAATTTTTATAATTACTACTTAGTGGTTTCACTATTCATCAAAAATTGAAGTTTTTCAGAAAAATCCCAAAAATTCACACTAAGCTATATTTGATATTCCGAATTCAAAAATGAAGTCTATTTTACAAAATTAAAAACATATAAGTCACATTAATTAATTTAATAATTAATTCCCACTATCAGAGAAAATAACGTGTTTTTATGAAACAATAAGTATCAAAAGATTGACACTAGTTTAAGTCTGATTTCAAAGTGAAATTAATTCAAACGACCACTATTGGATTTAATGGTAAAAATATATTCTAATTTCACTTTAAAACCAATTAAAAAGGTAATCTAATCATATAAATAAATTAGATTAAAAAGAGGTTTTGAATTAAAATACAACATTTTACACTAGTCATTAAAAAATGAACTTTATCGGAAAGATACCAAAAATTTACACAAAGTAAATTTTGATGTGCCAATTATTAAGAATAGTTTTTTTTGTCCAATAGAATGTATAATAGTGAACAAAACTATATTTAATGACGGTTTTCCATCAAAAGGCGATAAGTGAACCTTCAGTGAAAACTAGGGCATATATGCCTAAAATTGAATTCTTTCCGTATTTTAAGACTTTATATTTTATTGGATAAATGTAAAAACATTTAAAAACATATATAATCATATTTTAGTTATTTCTATCCATTCCCACCAATACAACGGATACATGTTAACTACCATTTAAAATAATATTATTTTATTATTAGAGTGCAACGTAAGATTCCCAAGAAACTCATTGTTGCGTGTTGGGTACGCCATCGAGCATAGCGTCCCCTTTAAAGTCATATTAATATTTTATTCACAAATATGGATAAATTTGAAAATATCATATTCTTTATTTACCTGGGGTGTTACATCCTTCCCCCCTTTTGGGAATTGTATCCTCGCAATTTTTAAAATTGAGCTTGGAAACATCCTTAAAAGTCCCACATCGGAACAAGAGTCGGTAAAACAATCACTTTAAAATAAAGGAAGATAAGTACAGAGGTCACCCGAGTTAACCCATACTAGGATTCCATGTAGAAAAACATGTACATGGAAGAAAAAGAAAAGGGTCATGTTCTTGAGGGAGAGTGATAGTAAACATGTCTAGGAGAAAGTTAACCATAAGAAAATCACAAACTTGTGATGGGTTAAACGGTATTCGATTCCCCAGTAGGAAAATTTAATAGACGACATTTTTGTTTTAAGTTACTTTTTATTGATTAATTTATTCATAAGGAAAAATAATCACTTATCATGTTGACTTTCAACTTTTACTAGATTCCTTAATCAAACTCATATTTTTTTTCCAAAAGACGAGTATTTAGGGAGACTTGTTCGCATTAAGAGTACTATAATCAGCTTCTAGAGAATCACCTAATCCACCAAAGAGAACTATATACTTCCCATGACTTTAGGATTTAACCAAAACCAAAACCAAAAAGGTTAGTACAAGGTTAGATAATCCAGAAAAGGATAGCCCTTTAAAAATAAAATCTATGCTTAATCTACAAAATTTGTCCAACAAAACCCAAAGTTCAACGAGGACCATCCGATAAACAATTTGTCCATAAAATTATTCAAAGTAAAACAATCTAAGATTGAAACCCAAATATTTGAAGGATTTAGTCACATAGTCTTCCAAGTTAAATCGTAGCATTTATCTCCAAACAACATCAGTTGCTCCTAAAGTCTCATATTGAAAAGTAATTAACCTAATCACATATCCTCTATGATAGGTTAATCATTTTCATAAATAACCCAAAATCAACTTACTCTTAATTTATAAAATCATATAACTAAAAAGAATTAGTCAAACTAACCAGGGACTTCACGTAGTCCAGTGGTAGGTGATAAATACCAGTCGCACTTTGGTTGTGGGTTCGATTCCCGCAGCTTTGTCCGACGCGATGGGTAGTCACACGGTCTGCGTGTTGTCCTTTTCCCAAAACTATATAATTCTCAAATCATTCCCCAAAAAGGGATAAAATCATCAAAAATAACCATAACATAATTTAACCTCAATTTTATCTTATGCCTTTTACTTCAATCATAACATACAGTAACCCATAATTACCTCAAAAGTAAGGAACATATAAACCCTAATGGTTACCTTAATAATTATTTCCTGAACTTCCACATAGATTGGTCATCTTGTACATGATGCATTACAGAACTTACAAAGGTTCAAATGGTTGATCTTGACTCTTTGATAGTTGGTTTAGAACAACCACGAGTTTCCTTATTGAATCCCCCATTTCATCCAGTCCCTTAATCAGAGAACCACCACAGTTTCCTTCAAACCTATTGTCACTTTGGTGCCTACTAGATCCATCCATTCACTAACAACAGAAATGTCAGTGTGAGTATATCAACAAAACCATCATGTACTAATGAGGAAGATAAACACTAAGATATACTTACTAATTCACTTTATCTAAAACTAGGACTCTTTCTAAAATCCTAACCATTATGGTAATGTCACTTATGCTTAGAGAATACCCTAACCTCTAAAGTTATCTAAACCGACCATTGATACCAACTATAAGGCCCCATCCTTAAACCTTACTTAATCTTGAGTTATTAAAAGATTAAACATTGAGGATCTTTTCAGGTTTAGAGTTTTAGAGAATTAGATCATGAAACTTGCATTACATTCCACATTTAAACAAAGTGGTTACATAAAAGACAGTATTCATTCTTCCCATCAACGGAAACGTATTTAAAATAAAACATGGATTCTTTCTTGACACATCCTTGACACTATCATCACATCATGTACCTTTCCCTTGACCAGTGAAAAACATTTCAAAAAAACTTGGTATGAGCATAAAAAGCTCAGTAAGGGATATAAAAATATGTAAAGGAAACATGGGTACATATATACATAAGAATGAAATCATACTTTACCCATAAAACATAAGCACTCTAACATACCTCATAAAATCATGAATAAATCATAGAAATCATAAGACATAAAGGTAACTTGAGGCATTCATAACTTTCTTACGTAAGGAGTAACCCTCTTGGTTACGTTTGGAATACCCATCACAGTATATTCCCTAAATATCTTCTGAGAAACCTTAACGTTTCACTCCTTCGCATTACCCAATGCATTAGAGAGCTATATCGGGCTCACCCGCCCTTAGTCTATCACGGAACCACCCGTCTTCATAATAATGCCCAAGAACCTCAACATAATCGTATCACATAAAACATGCATAAAGGAAACATAACATTTCCACCTTTCATTCACAAGATATCAATACAACACATTGATATAAAAACATTATGAACAAAATTTTCAACACCAAAATAAAAGAAAATTAAAACATGATATTTATTTTTCTTTTTTAAAAAAAGGTATGGATTGTAGAGGAAGCCGAAACTCAAATAATGGTCACGGCGGCGGAGAAGTCATTGTCGCCGCATACGTATGACAAAAACATTCCCTTTTGTCGTTTAGTAAACGCTTCATATAAAAAATATTCCTTTTGAATAAACGTAAAATTCAAAGGGGTTTATACACCGTATAAAATAAGGTTGTGTATAAAACAAAATATGCCTCAATTAAAGGAGATTGAGATGAAGTCCCATACAAAGATGGTATCCTTGGTTTAAGGATAAATCAATTACATAATTATGTGTGACAAACGGATACATCAAATATAAGTGGATATTAAGTGTAAAATAATCAAAGTTCATTCACACATATTCAAAGGATGACATATTCAATAACTACATGTTAAACCCAAAGAAATCGAAATTGGGTTAAGAAGTTCCCTTGACAGCCTAACAGCGTCACATCAAAATGAGTTGATGAGAGATAAAAAAGGGTATCTCATCACTTAGACATAAAATTTAAATCAATAAGGATATATGAGAACATATCCCAACATAACAATATGTAAATTAAAATACCCAACAAAATAATTCTTTTAAAAAGAGGAGGGTGAAAGGTTCCCTTACCGACATGGGTATCTTTCGAAACATACACATCTTGAAAGAAGGACAATACAAAATTGATGTAAATAAACATAAAATAAAGTATATTAAACAATGAGTAAAATAATGGGCAGTAAATACACCACTCAAAGGAAATTGTGGCAAATGTAGCATAAATCTCACAGGAATAAAAGTGAGATGAAGAATCCCTTACGAAAACTCGGCAGCCTAACAACGCCACTTAAAAACTTCCAAAAATGGATTGATGAGATCAAATAGTGTATCTCATCACATTAAAATAAAATGTACATCAAGAGGAATATAAAAGAACACCCCCCATCATAACAAATAGGAGCTTAAAGGAAGTGACATAAAGGAGAGTACTTAAAGAGAAAGAGAGAGGTTAGATCTCTTACGAAAATTCGGCAGCCTAACGGCGCCACTCAAAACTTCCAAAATGGATTGATGAGAGAGAATAGGGTCTCTCATCATATAAACTTAAAAATTACAGTAAGATTAATATAAAAGAACATTCCAATCACAAGAAATATTAGCTTATAAGTAATGACATAAAAGTGTGTACTTAAAAAGAAAGAGAGGAGTCAGATCCCTTACCTCAAGTCCAACTTGTCTTGTTCGTTTCATTATATTATTGAATAATAAAATTTGGTCAATTAATAATTTCCTAAGTACCTCATTTAGATATTATTATTCAGTTCATATCACATATTATAATGTTATAATAATTTTTTAATTATGTTAGTTCATATCAGACGTTTTTGCCGATATTTGGTACTTGAGTCAAAAATGAACTTGTTCGAGAAAAGATTGCCCATGTATTTATAAGTAAATAATTTCGAGAATAGTATTAATTATTAAAATATCATATATATCCAGTAAATATTCATTTTATACAATTCCATATCATTTGGAGATAAAAAAACGAAAATCACCGTTCATGGAGACGGTAGGCCGTACGTACGCATGAACTCTACTTTCATTTTTTTGTCATATTAATGGAATTAAAACAAAATGAGAGAGATATATATGTGTTATAATTCCAGAATGATATCCATAATTTAGATGTAATATATTAAATATATATCCATTATATAAATGTACTTATAATATTACATAACATTTTGAGATAAGAAATGAAATGTACCGTTCATGGAGACGGTAAGCCGTACGTACGCATGAACGCTACTTTCATTTCCATTTCATATTTAATGGAATTAAAACATAATGATACGTAATAGTATTTTAATTCCAGTATTATATAATATATAATATCATTAAACATATCCTTTATACGTACCACATATGGTATTAATGAATCAAATCACTTTGAGGGGGCGGTAGTCCGCACTTCCTTAAATGAAGATATCGCGTTTACCCATAATGGAAACCATAAAGGTACACCATAAATGAAAAATACAGAAGATTAAGTAAAACATAAACATATTATATATCATATATAAATATAGTCTCATCTTAATGGCAACCTTTGAATGTGTTAGAAGAATGTTGAACAATCATCGTTTCGGGAGGCAGAAATTCACCATCCACAGAAACAGTATGTTCTTTAACAATTAGATGTGGGTGTGTGTAAGTGTAGCTCAAATAATTCTTATAAAATCATCCTAGTATATTTAAGATACTGTATTTTTTACAAAATAAATGAATAAAAAGAGTTTAGGGGGTTGGAGAAGCAAAATAAAACAAAAGGACACAAGTGAAGACATTACCTTAAAATCGGGTAACTTCCTTTGGTTTGAGCTCAAAGGCTTCCTTGGGAAGACTTCTGCCAAAAGTGAGGCTTCAAGGAGTAAGAGAGGGAAGTGTAGAGACAAAATGGGCATGGTTTGGCCGAGCCAAAGGCTTTGGGAGTGTGGGTAAGGGGGTAGAGGTGGGGGCCTTTTATAAGAGGAGAGGAGGGGCACTCTGGTAAAGTTACAAAATGTTACTTTATTTTCAAAAGAGTTTCGGTTTTTAAAGGTCCCACATTGATTTATTTCGAGGATAATTTGATAAGGGTTCTAAATCCACTCATCCAATATGTTTTGGACATGTGTAGGTCTTAGATATTACATTATCTTTCCATTTTATTTAAATCGTTAAATAATGAGGTCATCGCTGCATCATCATGATGTCATAAATAATTTAATTTATTTAATGTCTAAAAATTATAAAAAAAATACTAAGATGTAGGAAATAATTTTAGATTTCCAATGACTATTTATAGTCAAAAATATGACTTGTTTAACCCCATGTAATAATTCTTTTAGTAAAACATCTCATGTTTGTGTCATTTTTACTTTAACATTAAATAAAAAGATATTTATGTCATTTTCCAACCAAAGTGGCTCCATGGGGTCCAAAAGTTGACCCATGGATTGTCTTGGTCGGCCATGACACATCCAACGAGGGTAGAACATGTGTCTAGGTCAGTTCATTTTATTAAAACATTATTCTTACCATAAACTACACTAATTACCTCTAATCGCGATTAAAAACTTAATAAGTTACTATTCACCAAAAAATTATTTTTATCCCATTGAACCAAATTTTACATCTTAATGACAACCATGTATGTCTGATTTTTTAAATTCAAAACACAAAGATGGAAAAATTTCATTTAAATGGAAAAATCAGTTTTTTTAAGTACCACTTAGTGGTTTCACTATTCATCAAAAATTGAAGTTTTTCAGAAAAATCCCAAAAATTAACCCTAAGCTATATTTGATATTCCGAATTCAAAAATGAAGTCTATTTTAAAAAATTCAAAACATATAAGTCACATTAATTAATTTAATAATTAATTCTCGCTGTCAGAGCAAATAGCGTGTTTTTATGAAACAATAAGTATCAAAAGATTGACACTAGTTTAAGTCTGATTTCAAAGTGAAATTAATTCCAACAACCACTATTGGATTTAATGGTTAAAATATATTCTAATTTCACTTTTAAACAAATTCAAAATGTAATATAATCATATAAATAAATTAGATTAAAAAGAGGTTTTGAATTAAAATACAACATTTTACACTATTCATTAAAAAATGAACTTTATCGGAAAGATACCAAAAATTTACACAGAGTAAATTTTGATGTCCCAATTATTAAGAAGAGTTTTATTTGGTCCAATAGAATTTATAATAGTGAACAAAACTATATTTAATTATGGTTTTCCATCAAAAGGTGATAAGTGAACCTTCAGTGAAAACTAGGGCATATATGCCTAAAATTGAATTCTTTCCGTATTTGAAGCCTTTATCTTTTATTGGATAAATTTAAAAACATTTAAAAACATATATAATCATATTTTTGTTATTTCTATCCATTCCCGCCAATACAACGGCTACATGTTAACTATCATTTAAAATAATATTATTTTATTATTAGAGTGCAACGTAAGATTCCCAAGAAACTCATTGTTGTGTGTTGGGTACGCCATCGAGCATAGCGTCCCCTTTAAATTCATATTAATATTTTATTCACAAATATGGATAAATATGAAAATCTCATATTCTTTATTTACCTGGGGTGTTACATTTTTGGTATTCATTATAGATGATATTATAATATACTCCAAAAATCACAGAGGATAATGAGGAGAATCCGAACATTATTCTAAAGAAATTACAAAAGGAGAAGCTCTATTTCAAGTATAGTAAATTTGAGTTCTAGTTGAAGTAAGTCTCATTATTACAGAATATCATCAAAATAAATGTGATATCCTTTGACCCTTAAAAATTTGAAGTAGTTGATGGATGGCCGATGACAACATATGTGACATATATCCATGTTTTTCTTGGGTTACATGGGTATTATCGCTGATTTGTGAAAACTTTCTTATGATTTTCAACCCCTATTACCAAGAAAATTAAGAAGGGAGTCAATTTTTCATATAATATTGAATTTGAAGAGGGAATAAAGGAACTAAAAATGAGGATTATGACTTCCCCTATTCCCACACTACCCCTAAGTGAAGTACCTTTCATGGTATTTAATAATTCTTCAAAGAAGGGCTTGGGCTATGTGTTAATATAGAAGAACAAATTCACAACCTATGCTTCAACGTAGTTGAAAGTTCATAAACAAAACTAACCAACACATGATTTGGAGTTGGATGCAATTATATTCTCCTTGAAAATTTGGTAAAATTATCTATTTGGGGAGAAGCGTGAAATATATATAGATCAAAAAAATCCTCAAGTATATATTAAAATATAAAGAGATGAATATGCACCCGTGAATATGGTTAGAGTTGTTCAAGGACTATTAATTCTCAATCCACTACCATCCTGGTAAAGCAAATAAAGTGGTATATTATCTAAGTGGAAAGGGTCTAGAAATTCTATCATTAATGAGGATTGATAGGGATACCACATTCTAAGATCTGAAAAGGATGAACATGGGAATCATAAGGTAAGGAACATCATCAATCCTTTCACAAATTATTGTTCAACCATCTCTTTTGTAAAGGTTAAAGGATTATCAAATTAATGACTTGGGAATTAAAAATAAATTGGAAACTATAAGTAAAGGTAAATACTCATATTTCAATGTTAATGAAGAAGTAAGTTTGAAATTTGGGTTATGACTATATGTTCCATAAAATCCTTAGTTGAAGAAGGAACTGTTGGATGATGCACATAGTTCAACTTTCTCCATTAACCCAAGAAGTAAAAAGATGTATCAAGATCTCCATGAGATCTATTAGTGGAAAATTATTAAGAAAGAGATTGCTGAATATACATTAAATTTACTTGTATGTCATCATTTGAAGGCTGAAAGGAAGAAGTCTAAGGGTATGATAAAACTATTCCCCATGCCAACATGGAAATTGAATAATATCACCATAAAATTTGTCCCTAGAATTAAAAATATGTAAAGGGGAAACAATGATATATGGTTTATTATTTATCATCTTACAAAAACAACTCACATTATCACAATTTGAGAGGACTTCTCATTAGATCAAAATTCACAGATATACATCAGATAAGTGGTAGGAATGTATATAGTACCACTATCAATTGTATCCTATCAAGATACAACATTCACCACTATATTCTACAAAAGTATCTAACATGATCTAAACACTAAGTTGAACTTCATTATAGCCTATCATCGTCAATATGATGGAAAATATGAGAAAACTATTTAAACCTTAGAAGACATGCTATGAGAAAGTTCTATAGAATTAAAAGGAGTATGAGACCAACATATTACTCTGATCGAGTTCTATTATAATATAAGTTTCCAATAAATCAAAAAATTGGACCCCTATGAAGCCTTTTATGGGTAAATGCGAAGAACACATGCATGTTGGGATGAAGTTGGGGAATGAAAACTGCTAAATCCTAAAATGGTTGAGGAAATGGTGGAAAAGGTTAAGACCATTTAACAGCACATCAAGGCTGCTCAAAGTTAGAATAAGAGTTATGATAAAAATCATCGATGGGACCTGTAGTTTGATGTTAGAGACATGGTATTACTCCGAATATCTCCAAGAATAAAGTGATGAGATTTAGGAAGAAGGGAAAGATTAGTTCAAGATAAATCATCCCCTTTGATATCCATAATCACATTAGAGCACTGGCCTACCGACTAGCACTCCTACCCAACCTATCTCAAGTACATGATGTATTCCAGGTATCCCTCTTGATAAAGTAAATATTGGACCCCTCACATGCACTCAATCCAGAGGTGGTTCCCTTGGATAATGATCTATTACATGTGGAGCATGCGATAAAAATCTTAGATTGTAGAGAAAAATTTCAACAAAATATGATAATGAACCTTGTTAAAGTGACAAGGAGAAACAAAAAGATTGAATAAGTATCATGGGAACCAGATGAAGTGATGAAAAAAAGTTACCCTTATCTGTTTTAGTTTGGAAAACGAAAATTTCTAGGTAAATTTTTTAAGGGGGGAGATTGTAACAACTCGAGATGTAATAAATCAAATCCTCCTTTTTGATTTAATTAAATATATTATTATATATATTTTTTATAAAAAAATGTGCATATATTTTGTTTTATTATATCCAATTTTATTTAAAAGTCTATTATGTATCATTATCATTGATAATATAGCCACTAAATAGTGATCACATCATTAGTATAAATATAGAGTTTTAACAAATCCCATTGACAAATATAAAGGAAGCGATGGCCTTAACCACCAGGATCGTACCCTACAAATCCCACTTATTGAACCTTCCGAGGGAGATAACATCACTAGGATTTTCCTTTCACCAATCCCAAGATGAGATCCAACAACTTTATTTTGAGCAAAAGCGTTTATAGGATAAATTCTATCTCATCAATATCACGACCCAAACCATGTTCTCCAAACCGCCCCATAAAAGTACCACCACCGCGCACCTTAATCTTATGGAATTTTATGGTGTATTAAAAATATATGTATAAATAACCTAGCATCATGAGTATGAAAATTATTTTTTATTGAATGATGAATATATTTTCATCCTATTATGGTTACTTTATAAATGTTTTTGATTTTGATACAATAAAACAAAAATAGTATTTTTAGGTAATATTCAAATTCAATTAAGGAGTTTATTTTGATGAATTAATGGATTTTAAAAATAAATAATACTTTATTATAATACTATTATTAAATAATATTAATTAAAAATAAATTATTATATAATTTTTATGAAGTCAAATTTAATTTTTATAAGGGATTCAAAACTCTTATTGTCAAAAAACTGAGGATTTATTAATAAATGTAGATTTTATTTGAAAAATAAAAATATGAATATTTAGAACATTATTTATATAAAATTAATAATATTTTTTTTAATTATAATGTTGAAGTTTTCCAATGGTGAATTGTTCATAATTTTCTAAGACAATCAACTTTTTAGGTAAAAATTAAATACTCTATAAATATACTTTATGTATTATGACATCATAATGATCCAAAAGTGACATAATAAATAATATAAAGTGTATAAAATACAAAATATATGTTTTAAATTTAAAATAATGTGATTTTATGTTTATTTTGTTAATTTTATAAATCCATTATTAATCCTCCAAAACTATTAATATATTTTAAGGTTTTAAAATCATTTCTTTATGAGTGTTACTCATCTTCACATAAGAAATGGAATTATTTAATTAATTTATTACCCTGTACATAAAAAATATTGATAACTAATTCGATTTGACAGAAACCATGGGATGTTTTTTGGTTTTGGATATTTTATTATGCAGAGTCCGAAACCTAAAAAGTAAAGAAATCCCCCTTTTCCCTATATAAACTCATCCAAGATCCCATTTCTCTTCACTAAAACTCCTTAGAGAATGTTCGTACTCTTCAACCTAATATTTTTAGTTTTACCAAGGTTCCCACAAACTCTAAAGAATACATTACCAATCATTTGGAGTCACACACTCATGTAAGGTATTTTTGTCTTCTCATTTCCATTCAATCACTTCTTTTATGCAACGTCTCTTAAATTCCACTTGAATATGTTTGGATTTTTTTTCATATTACCTTTAATGAAAATTTAATTTATAAATTATGATATCCCCCTTTCACTATCATTAATTCTCACATGATACTCTATGTACACCCATTACCATGCCAAAATATAGTTAAGGTTCTTTTCTTTATTCAAGTTTCTTTATTAACTTATGTATTCTATTTCCAATTTATAATGTTGGGATATGTTTTTACATGAACATATCACTATAAATTTTATTTATATGTTATGATATCCCCCTTATCTCTAATCAACCCATTTTTATGTTACTTTATGTGATGTCATTTTGCTGTAAACATTTCATCAGGATTTTCGATGACAAAACAAATGTATAGTGAATACCATACCCATTTCCTATAAGGAGTGTTCAAATTTAGGCAGATATAATTTTTTATTGTGGACTTACATATATTTATTCTACACTCCTTGATCATGGAATAAAATATTTGGATTATTGAATCCATGTTGTATAATTAATGTGGTACTCTTAAACATGAGAATGAAAGGAATGTGACAGGTGTGCCCAAAATTATATAGCACTCTAATGGATTGGTTAATGTTTAGTATCATGATACGTCTAGTTGGGATAGGGAGTGAACTCAATTAATTTATGGGAATTTTTGCACCATGATTTCTTGACAGTTTATCCTTTACCTATGTTTATGATGTAGTGTTTTAAGTTGTTTCCACATTTCCCATGTTATGATTATCATGTTATATCATGTCTCATTTTTAATGTTCACAATTCATACTATTTTAAGACCTAATGGTATTCCTATTGTCTAACATGTATCAGATTATGCCATGTTTATTCCCATTCTAGGATTTATATCTCACCCTCTCTTATGTTTGTCCCCAGGTTATCATGTGTAGTTTTAAAATCTGTGGAATTTTAAAAGCATTTTAAGGAAGTTTTCAATTATGTTGTTTTATCCCATGTTCAAGATGTTATGTTATGTACCTAATTCCTAAAGAAACTATAATTATTGATATTTTTGGATTTATTATATAAAATATTATGTAATAAATCATGTATTAATGTGTAATAAAGATAAGGGTTGTTATATTGGGGCACTATATTAGTGGCTCTCAGGCTAAGGTGTTACAAATTCCTTGCATATCAATGTTATGCATACTTTACAAAGTATATTTATTCAATTATTAATATTACAGTAAATTTTATATTAATTTTATACAACCATAACCAAGTATTTTTCATCAATTATTTATCTCAAACACACATACTTTATTCCCCCCTTTAGATATAGTTTCAATTTTCATAATTATTATCCTTGGTTGAAACATTCACCCACTTTCAAAAAATACAACCTTAAATATAAATATTTACTATCAAAAAATCCAAAAAAAAAACCACTTGTTTAAAAAATTCTCCCTTTTTTGATTTTTTTACAATACTTCCATAAATCCATCTTTACAAATCCAACACTTTTTCTTCCAGGGGTATTATATAGATTTCTGGTATATTGATCTTACTCCCCATTTTTCAAAAAACACAAAGGGTAATCCAACCTAATTTACTTCATTATTATCCTCCTTTATTTATTTAAATTCATAGGGGGGTGAACATTTGAATTTATCCCCCCTGTTAATAAAAATCTTGTATAATATTTTTAAGTAAATGCAACTTCTCCCCTAGAGATTTATAATAAATGAACCATGATATTTTTAACTTGTGGTCCATAAATCTATATTTATATAGTTAATACCACCCCTATCATATAAATCCTTCACATTATTTATTAATTTTTCTTTTTTTCTTTATCTTCAAAACCTATAGGAACTTTAAATAACATATTCACCTTTATCAGCTCTTTTTTCCACTTGTTCCATGAAGTTTCGATCGCATTCATCACATCTAAAAAGTCAACCTTTAGTCCTTAGGATCGTCTCATTATTTCATAACTTATTTTATCTCCCTATATCATTTTTTAAAAGTTCTTCTTATTTTACCAATGAATTTATCACCACTTCTTTATAATTATTCCATATATTCTTTTAAACGTAAATCCTATTTTTTTGTAGATACACTCTAAAATATTTTTATTGAATGAAATTAACACTTTTCAAAGAGTCATCAAAAAATTATTTATGATTACCAAGTTAAACAAAATATAGGGGTGAATTTTTATGTTAATAACATTAATATTATCTATTAAAATCATTAACTTTAATTAATATATGTAATATGAAATTTAAATTCCTTCAGTATTTCTCCTTGTGATCTCAACCACACTTGAGAAAGATCATCAATGAATAATCAATAAACTGAAAAGTGTGTGATTAATACCAAATATCAAAAAAAATTCAACACCCTTGTTATAATAAACCCATGATACCACCATATATAATAATTAATCATCTTTCCCATAGGGATTATCTATTTTCCATATAAGGATAATAAGACTTTATGTGTTTAGAAAAAAAAGTAATATTTAATAATTTAACTCCAAAATAAATTATATAATTGATAATAATCATGGGATTAATTAATATTAAATGTATTTTAATATCCTAAAAATAATTAAATGATATCACCTATTAGATCAAACAAAAATAGGAGATTAAATTTCTCCTTGTTGTTACATATTCCTCATGGTGTACCCTTTTTTATTTAATGTTTATATAAATTGATATGTATTGATATCTTCCCATTTCCAAATATGACTATATTTATTTGTCTATATAACATTTGAAATATTAGATTCAATATTTGTGTTTTCATATTGGGATTCAATATAATTATAATTTATTTGACACAAATTATAAACATAGATTGTTCTTTGATACCAATTTCATTTTCTATTATGTTCACTCCATGGAACATATCATCCCCTTAAAACTAAAAAAGTATAAAAATATTTATAGTGATTAAATTCATTTGGAGAAATGTACTTACTAAACACCCTCAAGTATATGAATATGGTTGGTTATAGTGTGCAAACCCTTTGAATCCAACATCCTTACAAGTGTTTTTTATGGTTCTTATTTGTGTTACTCCACAAGTATAAACTTTATTCTTAGTATTTTCATTAGAATAATCATTTTACATGTATTTTATCTATATACATTGTGAGAATAATCCCATTAATTCACTTTTAACCCTTTGATGCAATACTGATGCATCCTTCACCATGTTTCCTCTTCCAGAGGAGGGATCTTCCAATAGTATTTATCTCTTTACTACTAGAATTATTGGTGATATCACTTAGGAAATCTTCATTATTTTCCTATTTTATATCCATTAAAATTTACATGGGTTTATTTACCATTTGAAAGCCTTTATTTAAACATTTGTATTTATTTTTTTCAGTAAGGGAATATTTCTCTTTATCCTTCTATATTTTGTTACTTTTATTAATTTAAATTTATTACATTAACATATCCAATGGTGCATGATACATAATTCATTGATTTACATATTTATATTCATTCAAACTCATGAATCTATTTCCTTGGTTAATTGATTTATATTTATTTTTGAGCTCTCCCCTTCTTCAATATAGGTGTGGTGGTCTTCTCTTAGTCACTCCATCTATTCTCATGCTATAGTACCTAACCATATGTTCATACTTTTCACATATAAAACATATTTTGATAAAATAATACTACATTTAGTTATTCCTTTATTGATAAAATGAATAGGTTTTTTTACATGGTTAAGAGATTTGTCATCTAGATATACATCCTTGCTGTGTACCATTACTCCATAAGAGAATCAATTCAATTCCTTTTAATTTGAATTCTATATTTTGGATTTAGAAAGAAAATTTCATTTTATTACTAATTCAAAATTTGAAACATTGAATCATCCACTTATTGAGGATTACTTCTTTCCATTTAAAAAATTAAAAATCATTTCAACATACTTTATTTTCATTCCCTAATTCTTTAATTAAGTCTCAATGTAACAAGATTTCCTTCCACATTTCATCGTATATTCATGTTTTGTTTTTAGAGAAAAAATTATATTTATTATTTTATTCCTTATATATTTTATCATCCATATAATATTTATGATCACAAAATAAACCAGTTTTACATTAAATTTTTGCACCCATTATTCAAAAGAAATATTTTAAGCCCAATTATTCTTTCTTCAACCTCTTATCATAAAAATTAAATTATACAATTAATGTGTGATCCAATCTATAGATTATTACTAATTGATCAATAATTTCTTGTAAGGATTGTATCACTACTTTGTTACTTCAATACCATTATCTATAATAACAAATAGATATAGAAGTCTCTTATTTTATATGATCATGACTTAGTTCTAATTCCATGGGGGAATCTATATTTACCTTGATGATAATTTATTCTTTATTGGGAGTTTTCTTCTTTCTCCTCATCTTATTATGATTTTTAAAAGGATATTTTCTTATAATTTATCCCTTAATAACTCATCACCACTATATTTATAATCATCTCAATAAGTTTGTTCTAAAACTTCCTTAGATTCCATTGATATCCCATAAATTTTCTCTAATTCTTCAATATTTAAAATATATTATAACAATGAATAGTATTAATGATTTAATAATCAATTTTATCTCTAATAAAGATATTTTATGTCTCTATATTATGAAATCTTTCACCATTCTTTCTCATATTAGTATCATGATGTATTTACTCTGGGAAATCATCACCAAAAGCCTATAAAATCCAAACCATCTCATTTTCCAATAATAAATGTTAGTTCAATTAAAAATAATAGTGTTCATGTATGATTCCATATGTAAAAATATCCAAAACAGATATATAGTATATTTAACTATAAATTATAACATGTGGGCCCTTATACCACTTGTAACAACCACAACATCCCAACACACCCAATGATAAGTGAATTAGGGTATATATTTCTTCTCTTATTTAACTAGATCTTATCCTTATATTGGAAATAATGTCATGAACCTATCTTGATCAACCATACTTAAAAAGTTTCAAAATATTGAGAAGTGAATATAGTGACACAAAGTTTTTACTTATTTCACCATTAATGGATACTCTAAGAAGTATACACCAATATTGAGTTGATGTAATAGAGGATATAACTATGAATTGTATGTGATTATAATTTTTTGGAAATATTCACTATCTATCCAAGGGTCACTCCCTCAATATATTTCTTTATGAACTAATTTGAGGCAAGGAATGTAAGAAATACCAATAAAAAGGTCATATACAATTAATATTAACAATAAGATAAAACACCAAACAAAGAGGGTGATTCAACATGCTTCAATTTTAAGATGAAAAAACCAAATCTTCAAGAATTTCTTTATATAATTTATTATTATCTATATTTTAACTAATAATTAAATATTTTCTTTATCACAATCATATATCTTCAAAAACTCAATATTTCATCTTCAAAAATCACTAAATATAAATTCCAAATCTACACCACTTCAAATTCCATGTATCAAACCAATATTGGTCCTTATATTTGGTCATTATAAATTAACTAAATTCACTAATAAAATATATTTGAAGTATACTATATACAAATTAAAAAATATATAATTTTTATAGAAAATATTTTCACCATACCAAATTCTTTAAATCTATGGAATAGTGAGTTCTAGGTTAGTACTCAAACATTAAATAAGACAACTTTAATTAACATTGTATCCAAATAAATTCAACAATATTGAATTTCAAATTTGACCAAACCTTGAAGTACTATGGTGTGGATCTAACATGAAAACAATATAACATTAATCTAGATGAAATAGGTTCCATTATTTCTTCCTCCACATTATTTGTACCATTTCAATTTTAAACCATTATAGCTTGATATTCACTATCACTTGCTACACAGTGTGGTCAAATCCTATCTTATTATTCTGGTTAATATTATGAAGGGACTGTAAAATCTATACCGTATTTTTCAAACATGCATGTAATCCTATGAAGTGTATCTATCTTACACATTATGTTTATCTTGCTTCAAATTCTTTTCAATAATATGACAACATAAAAAATGTCATAATGAAACATATACCCTTATTTTTATTGAAATAAACTAGCTACAATCATGCTCTAAATCCATATTTTTATCATAATAATTTGATTTCCAATACCACATATTAATATATATCAAGGTAATATTATATATCATGTTTTTATTTTTCATCTCATTTGAATACACTGTGACCATAGTTCCTCTATAAAATTTACAATGCCCAATTTTTCCTTCATGGCTTCCACTATGGAATAATATGTAACTCACTTCCAATAGGAATTTAATCATTTTAAATGGTTTCCAAAACATCCAAAAAATAATTCTTCTGATAATTGTTAGCATCACTATAGTATAGACCATTCTATTATAGAATTATGATATCATCCACACCTTTGAACCATATAATCAATAATGACAATCAATGTTCAAGTAATGATCTCATATTCAATTACTGATCATCTAATTCCATGTATATCAATGGAATTCATCCTTCACTAAGCATGGTTCTTTAAATATTGATCTTACAATTCCATATCTAACAATTCTATGAATCCTTCACCTGGTATGGTTCTTTAATTATTTATCATAGAAACCCAACCTTTCTTACCCCCCTTTAGATATAGTTCCATTTTCCACAATTATCATATTCAATTTCAACGTTCACCCATTAATAATAAATCCAACATTGATTGTTAAAATTTAATATCCAGAAATCTGAAAACAACCTCCAGGATAAAACAATATCAATACCACATAATCAATCCATATATCAATTCATATAATCAGTAAAAAAATCACAGTACATATCATTACATATTAACACTCATAAATACTTCTTCCAAATCAATAATATATATATAATAAAAAATCAATCACTACCAAATATGAGTTTTATTTATATTATTTTATTACTTTTACTAACATCTTCATGCCCTTGGAAATCCATATCAATCATATAATTATTTAACTACATGTTTATTCCGACATATTATCACCAAATATCAACAAAACCCTTTCAAATCGTGGATTAAATCCAATCAATATTTATAAACTACCAATTTGTATAACATGAAAATAAAAAAATGAAATATATTTAAAGTAACAACACTAAATAAATAAATCAAAATTAATATATTCAAACTTCATGTCTTCCATTTTATCAAAATAAAAATTTTCACAAACTTTTCATTTGAATCATTATTTTATTCCACTTACTTTCTGAAAGTCAATAAACCACACCCACACAACAAAATCTCTCTCTTATATTATTATTTTATTACCATTAATTACCTAAAATAAATTTCATTAACCACTTCATAAAATTTTCCAAGTTCTTATATTCATAAATCTTTCCTTTTTATTATTTTTATGTGATCAACATCTGACACACATTTTTCATCAATCATTTTATTTATTATTAATTTTATATGACCAAAGAATATTTACCTGGCACTTTTTCCAAAAATTTATAAAAATAAAAATGTCACTTAACATAGAAAGGTTATAAGTTCCTAACTTTTTAAGATCCATAACTTCTGATGATCATATCTATACAATCAAAATTATAGAATAAATACTCTTAAATCCTGAAAGTGATATCAATCTAATCATTCAAGATAACAAATAAATTAATACTTCATAGTGAGAATAAAACATATTCCCCAAGGATTCTTAAAAGTTTATATATCCTACTCTTAAAAATTCAAGATTATTTAACCTAGTTATCTTGGTCATAAATTTGATCCATGAATAAATGGGTTTATGTATTACCTTTTCTATTCTACCAAGTAATGTCTCCAACATGGTTAACACAAATACATAATTTCACACTTGTCATCAATTTTGTTATTTTTATAAATTTTTTCTAAGTATATCTTCAATGGATACCCCTTCAATGTGATCAAATCTCTATAGTAGGATAATTTATTGGTCTTTTCCCTAGGAAACATATACTAAAGAAATTTACTTGAATAAATTAATAATACTTCCTCTATTATGTAGTAATAACTCCTTTAAACAATATTATGAATGATAAATAAATATTTTAATTCCTCTATTTAATCCCATATAACTGGATCTAATTTTGGTAATTTTACATAATAGTGTGTAATTTTGGAATGAAAATATTCTATATTTCCATGAAACCTTACATGGTCTCTATACAAATCACTACCCCATACCCCATTTTTCAACATTCATCATGGAGAGAAGTAGTTTCTAAATAGAGATATTTTCACTCTATATTTTCTTTATATTTTTATATTATGATATGGTGGTAGCCCATTTTCATAGAGGGCTGTAATATTTTTTACTCACTATATAATGTTTTATTTTCATATCTATGTAATAAATGAAGCTTATTATTGACATTAAACACTTCAAAAATCTTATTTTAATATAAAAAAACTTTTCCCCTTTGTTAAAAAGGAGTTGAAAACAAATAAAACCTAAGATATAATCATTGGTTCTACTAATTTCAAAATATCAATTCCAAAGATTAATAAAATACCCCTTAAATTAAAAAAAACATGATTAATTTTTTTTGAATCTATATATTATATGCCTTCTTAAAACCTTTTATCCTCAAAAATTCTAAACCATTCAATTTTAAATGAATAAATGCAATCACTAAAATTTAATTAAAAACAGTCTTAGTTGTTAGGAATGAAGAAATATATAGAATACTATTTGGTTAAATTTATTACATGTTAATAGTTTAATACAAAGAATTTAGTGTAATATGGGTTGTTATAGGAATTGGATATTACCTAAAGGAAATTAGAATACATTTATATAGTTTTTAAATAGTATGACCTAATTATCTCAGAGTGTTTTGTGTTATTTGAGTCTATATGGATAGATTTTAAAAATCATTATATATCATTATAATTAAGGATCAAGGTTATTCTCATAGTTTTGATCAAATTTATATAGCTAAAGTAGTTCAATTATACAGAGTGACTTTAATTATAATATTTTATCTTGATTTTTGGTATACCTATCATGTGTTGAAAGGATTATAGTGTGATTTTAGAACCAATATCTACTTGGGTATAACATATTATCCACAAATAGACAGTCAAACTATGAGAATTATCTAGACTATGGAGGATATGTTGAGATCATGCCTCATGGGTTTTGGTGGATAATAGATACATAATTTATTATTGGTTAACTTTTCATATAATAACATTAATCATTCTTCCATTGGTATGAAACCTTATAAAGATTTTTATAGATGAACATGTCGTTCACTGCTATATTTTCTTAATAGATTAAATATAATTATTATTGGGATAGAGATGGTATATTACATAATAGAATTTATTTAGGTTATTTTTCATCACTCAAGGAATACTTAGATTATATTGAAATCATATACAAATTTGGGAAGATGACTATTAGTTTTTTAGTTGGAGATTATTTATTTTTATGAGTTTCACCTCAAAATGGAAAATTATTATTTTTCACTCTAATTATGATTTATTACAGATTTATAATTATATTATAATTTTTGGGGAATATTGGAGAGGTATATTATTTGAGAAAGTTCCCTAAACATTCACAAACTGAAACTAGATTCTTTTCCAGACATTCATGACCCCCTATTGTACTAAAATTCCAATGAAACTTGTTTGATATCCTTTCAAATATGAATCCAAGGACTTCAGAACAAATAAAAATATTTATATAATATCACTACATTTCATCATATATAAACTATTAATCTTTTTGTTTAGGATTTACATTCGAGATGTGTTTTTATTTTACTCAATATATTTTTAAAACATAGTCTCCAGTTCAAAAATTGAGAGTACTTGATACTCTATCAAATATTTTCATTTGTATTCTCATGAAAAAAGTGGAAGAGGCCATGTATGACATGGTATTTTGTTTTATACCTTGCATAACTATGGAATAGTATCTATGTCTAGACAACCTTAAGAGTTTTATTTTGTAAAACCCTATCCAGTTTGTGGATTATTTTATTTAATAATAAAATTCTTTGCAGTAGGCGATTTATAAGTAAAGGGAAATAAGTCTCAGCTTAAGACCAAATCCCTAATCAAATTGCACTGTGATATATATTTTTTGTAACTAATTTAATTCTTTATTCCTTTATTTTTGTAGTTTTAATTTAAAAAACATTACTATGTTCTAAACTTCTAAATAAAACTCAACTCTGATAGTTAACCTAAACTAGTATTTTATATATTGTGTTTGATTTAATTAGATTAGCTTCAAAAGTTAGATTATTTTCAAATATATTTTAATTTGGTTGTGATTGATCTTTTTGAGAAACTTTTCAAAAAATAAAATTATATATTTATAAAATTTTTGTTAACTAGTTGTTTTTACCATATTTGAATTTTTAGATTTTAAATCATTTTTAAATGGAAATTTTATTAAAAACTCAATTCAACCCCCTCTTGAGTTTTCCAATTTGAGAAATATTTGGTATAAAAGGAATATTAAAAATATATTTTTACTATTATCTAGTTTTATTTTAAAATGTTAAATTCTGGTTTTATCTGAATTTTATTTTTTATGGGTAATAATGTACAAGAAGAAACTTCCACTAATCAACCTACTAATTTTAATGGAATAAATTATGCTCAATAGAAGATTAAAATGAAAATTCATTTAGAAATTATGGCATTTAAATATGAAAAAACTCATGCTAATAGAGTTTCTCGAAGTGATAACACTAAAGAAGAATATGACTATAACTGAAAATCTATAAATTCTTTATATTAGGCCTTAGGAGAAGATGAATTTAACTGAATATCATCCCATTTTACTACTTTAGAGATTTTGGATACTTTTTCCACATCTCATGAAGGAAAATCTATTGTTAAGTAAATGTATTTGAACAATTATACTATTAAATATGATACTTCAAAGATGATTACTGATGAATCCATTTCTGACATGTATCTTAGGTTCAGTGAAATTGTTAAAATGATGCATGAACTTGGAAATAAAATTGATGATAAGGATCAAGTCATAAAAATTCTGAGATGTATACTAGATAGATGGAGAGGAACCTCTATTTCCATAAGTGGGTTATGTGATATAAGTATGTTACCAGTTAAAGAGCTAATTAGAAAGATCATGATATATAAAGAGGAACCACAAGTGAAAAAAGAGGATTCAAATAGACCAAAGAGGAATACATTAGCCTTTAAAACTTCTAAACATAATCTTAAAGAGAAGTTAAATGGTAAAAGTTCAAGGGATGAAGAAAAACCATCTGATAGTGATAATGAAATAACAAAATTTACTAGATGTTTTTAGAAATTTTACAAAAAATAAAATGTTCTTTAATAAATCCAATTACATAGGTTAGTATGAAAATAAGGGGAATTAGAGAATAGATTGGAGGAAGGATGATTCATCTAATTAATTAATATACTATGAGTGTAAAAGGAAATAAAACATAAAAGTATACTATACCAAGATAAAGTATAAGAATAAGTACATGGAAAGGGGAAAAATATAAAAAAGGCTATGAAGGACACTTTTAGTGCCTCATATATTGTTCAAGTGAATTAGATTCTAGTAGAGAAGAAAATAATGATAGGTCTAATATGTGTTTTATGAAAGACACTTCTGAGGATCTAATTTTTTTCTTAATCCCATTTACAGATTTCTATTCTTTATAAAACTAAAAATAATGATGAGAATACATCTAATTATGAATTTTTTGAATATTTTAACATATTGGAAGACACGGTTAATAAATTAAAAGATATATATAAAAGAGTAAAGAATTAGTATTCTATGTGTACTCACTTTAAAACTAATATCACTATATAAAAGGATAAAAATGATCATTGATTAAGTAAAATAATGATATTAAATTATCTAATGAAAAGTTAAATAAATATCTTGAGATATTTAAAAATAAAATAAAAACCCTTACTCAGATGCCTGATAAACAGACTAATCCTTAATATACTTCTAGAATTGGATACCAACTTGGATAAATAAATATATATAAAAATAAATCTATCCCAAGTTGTATTTGTAACATTTATTCTAGAATTTCTTACTCTACCTAAACTAATAATGTGTTTTTCTTACAGTTTAAGATCATCTTTTAAGAAACCAACAAAAAATAATGTATTTTTAAAGAACTTATTACTAACATTTTGGGACCGAAGAAAATATGGATACCAAAATAATATTTGGTTTAAATATATTTTATAGGGAACCATATTTAAGAGTTATAGTAATAAATTATGTTATTTGGATAATGTATGTTCTAGAAATTTGATTGTAAACTACTAAAATTTCAAGAACTTAATCAAGGTCGATGGAGGAGATGTCAGTTTTAGTAAAAATAACAAAGGAAAAATTATGGGACTTGTCCGAGTTGGTAACTATAGTATAGTTTAAATTTATAAAGTTTTAATCATAGATGTATTGAAGTATAATATTCTTATAATTTCACAATTATGTGATGATTATTTTCATGTCATATTTGAAAAAAAATCTTGAGTAGTTTTTTATGCCAAAAATTCTTTAGTTTTTACATCTATGTGAAATGAAAATGTTTATTCTATAGATTTAAATTCCACATTTTATTAGAATATTTATTTTTTGAGCATTTCTCAAAAATAATATTGGATTTGGCATATGATACTAGAACATTTCAATATTTACTCTCTTAAAAAGATAACTAGGTATGTTTTAGTAAATGATATACCCAAACTAGAATTACCAAGAAACAAAGTCTACAATCCCTATCAAAATGAAAAGTAGCACACAATTTCTATCAAACCAAATAAAGAAGTATTAACTTCTCAAAATTTGGAGTTGGTTCAAATGGATATGTTTGGACCTTGCAGAGTTTTTAGTTTAGCACATTTTAATATTATTCAAGATATATATGGGTGTTTTTCTTTACTCATAAGAGTGAAGTTATTTATTGTTTTTCAAAATATACTAAATCTATAGAAAATATTAGTGGGTATAAAATAAAGAAATTTTGAATTGATCAGGGATGTGAGTTTTATAATAAATATTTTGAATCATTAGGATCAGAACATGGCTGTAGTCATAACTTTTTTTCTCCTAAGACTCCACAATAGAATGGTTTAGTAGAGATAAGAAATAGAACCCTTTAATAAATTTTACAAACCATACTTAATGAGTTTTATTTACCTATTTATTTTTTTGGAAGAAGATATGAAATTAGCATGTTATATAATTAATAGATTTTTAATTATACCAATCTTAAAGAGTACTGCATATGAATTATGGAATGGCATAAAACCAAAGGTTAATTACTTTAGAGTTTTTGGTTATAAACTCTTTATAATTAAAAAAAATATAATTTATTAATGTTTTCATCCAAGATTGGTAATGGAATATTCCTTAGGCATTCTACATATATTAAATCATATAGGATGTTTAATAAAAGGACCAATATTGTCACAACTGACCAATTTACTTAATCTATTTATTTATTTATTTATTTTTTCTGCCTTAAAATATTTTTTTGGGGTTTGGGTTGAGTCACAGACGAAATTTTTGAGTTTAGGTTAAAAATTGAACCTTTTGAGGCGATTTCATTGGGTGCACGAGCGAAAAGCATTTTGGAAACCCCACGTGGCTCTGCTCGGTTAACTGCACATCCCCTTGTCTTTAGAAAATTAAAAATGAGTAATCTTTGTAATTAAAATAAATGTTAAGTATTGTGTTATTTAAAATATTTATTGATGTTAAGAATATTATTATTATGAAAATGAAATGTATACCTTTATTATTATTATTTTTAATATTATTATTATGTTACTAATATTAGTTTTATTATTATTATTATTATTATTATTTACTTCTCTAGGTTTTCATTTTTTTTCCAGTTTTCTTGTGGTTCCCGTAGCACCCACACAACCCGCAACTTCCCCTCCCCTCATGTGCACTACACCTCGTGACTACCCCTCCCCTCCTCTCCACACCGGTGATTTTCCCTTGGCCGACCTACCTCCCTTCGATCCACCCCCCTCGGATGAATCCTCTTCGGCGGTCCCTCCCCATGCACAACGAGCTAATCCGCGACACCCCCAATGCTTCAGCTGTTTGGCGCGCAACCCTGACCCATGGCCTTTGGTGAGCTACTTCTCACCGGGGTCGTCCCCTTATCGGCACCACTCCTTACCGGCGTCCTCCTTCTGTTGACAACCCCCCTCATCTCTAGAAGTATCCCTTTCTCCTTTGGTAGGGTTTTGTTTTACCCAAACCCAAGTTGTTAGGGTTTATTTTATTTTTATATTTGATCTTAAAATTGATGGTCCGATATGGTTATTTTAGGTGCGATTTAGTCTCCCTTGGGTGCGATTGAGGTGAAAATAGTGGTTTGCACCAATTTCCAGAAATTTATCATCAATTGAGGTAGTAACCCATGGCACATATTCTTTAAATTTATATTTCTTTGATTGCGTGTAGTTTTCACCTTTATGGTTTGTTAATTAGACATTTGATATCATTAAAATAAATTTTATCCTATGAAATAAGGTGCGTTTTGAGGGAAATAAATTATATACTGTTTAATAGTTTTATTAAATTGTGAAATTTTTGATTCTAATTCTGAAAATGGTGCGTGTTCTGCCTTGATACATTATGGGTGTACGTTAGACCATAAAAGGGGTTTTTAAAAGAGTTTTGTGAGTGAAAAGGTGTGGGTTATTCCTTAAAATTATATATTTTTTTAAAATTTTAAATGGTTTATTACATAATATTAACAATGTGAAACATGTTTTTGAAATTCTTTTGAGGATCACTTGATTTTAAAAATTGAACCTTGATGTGTGTTGTTTTTTGCTATGTCACACACACCATGTTTTAGTCAAATTTTCCCAATTGACTCTCTTTAATGATTAATGATTATTTTGGCATGGTTTGGTTTTTACAAACATATTTGTGAAGTTTAAAGTGGTGTTTTAATTCTTTAAATGTGTTTTTCACATTATTTTCCTAATAGTATATGCCCTTTTGGACTATGTAAGTGTGTTTATAATTTAAATTGTGTGAGATTGATTAAATGGACTTTCAAATATGCATTTGGTTGATAAAGTGTGTTTTTTTCTTGTGCTTGTCAAGGTTGATTTTATAAATTGTTTAAGTGTTGGTAAAAGTATTTAAATGGGGTTTTGGTATGAGTAAAATGGAAGGAGTCAGTTAGTATTGTCATGTAGGCCTTTTTGTGAACTTTAATTTTGAGTTGTGAATTATTTAAATAAAATGAATATGGTCTTTGAAATGAACTTATTTTATGTGTGGGTTTCCTATAGGTTAATTAAATTGTTCAGTGTTTTCTCGAAGGGTTGTACCCACATACATAAGTACATATACCTATATATATATATATATATAAATCCTCCTTTCACATATTACCTCATGGCATGGGGAATATGTGTATTGGATTAAAGGGTATATATAGGGGTGTGTGTGCGCGCAATTGTGGGGTGGTCTTCGTCAGAGGCGTCAGGTTCCAATTGTTCGTCTTGGTCCGCTCCTGGTAGGTCCCCACTATACTTGCCTTTAAATTTAGAATTTATTAATTTTTTCTGATATTTTATTAATTTTAATAAATGTGAAACAATATAAGATAATTATTATTTTTTAAATGATTATTTGGTGTAAAAAGAACCATTTATTTTATACATGACACTTGAAATATTTTCTTGATGAACGAACACCTAGTAGTGAAAGATTTCCCATTTAGCCTTTAAACATAATTCATAGAATTTTAAATGTAGTTCTGGTTTATTGCTGAATGTTTTCTTTTGAAGCATGAGAAAGTGTTTTGGTTCTCTTGAGAAATGAGGATTTTATTTAAAATTGGTGAAGGCCTGTTTGACACTTTAATAAAATAAATTATTTTGGAAAACTCTATTTGGGGTGACTCAGGGGTGATATTTGGTGTACGTTGACTGCATGATTTGTGTGTGATGTTTGTACTACTTTATTGACTTTGTTGAATCACCCTTTTTTATTATACGTGTGGACATGGGAACCTGACCTAGTAAGTGAGAGAACTACTGTTGCAATAGTTTAGATTACGCACTGGCTAGGGGCCCCTAGTACGGTTTATACTCTGCTAGGGGATTGGGCCCCTAGATTAGGCCATGTAGGGCAAAACTGAGTGTTAGGGCATTATGAAATCATTGAGAGTAAACATGCCTTCAGGATGAGTCACATGTATAGTACGTTCTGGATTGTTCATGAGCTCCTAGGTTCGACCCATGATTTTTTAGTGCCTATTTGTATGTGGCGGATGATTGAGAGGTCTAGTTCAGTTTCTGGCCCCTGTGTGCCACTTTTTATGTTTCCCTTAGTGTGTGTTGTGTGTTTTTCATGGTTTCCCTTTTGACTAACAACTAAAATTTTGATTTCTAAATTGTTCGCAAAAATGTTTTAAATGCAATGCACATGTTCTTTTCAAACAATTAACTTGATTTTAAATTAAAAAGGTTCATGGATTGTTACTTTTTTTAGAAATGAATGTGTGTGTGGAAACTAATATTTTATATACTTTAGTTCAAACCTAGAATTAGTAAATTTATTTATTTAAAGGTAGTGCATTGGGAATAGTTTTTTGGGTATTCCTACTCAGTTTTAATACTCATGCCTATAGTGTTTTTCCTGTTTTTAGTTTCTATTGTAGGTTTGACTCGAGCTTGCTCGTCATGGGTGAGAGTTAGTTGTGGACTGGTGAGCGGATCTCGAAGTCGCGAGGAGTTTTGGTCAAGGTCAGGTTAGTTGGTTATCACTCATTGTTCTCTCTTTTCAGTGTCATTTATTTACTTTGAATTATTCTAAATTTCATTCCCCTGCTTTATTTATTTTCACTGGGAGAAATAATTCCCAATTGTCCTCTATTGTTTCCCTGGCGCTTGTCGCCAACCCGGGAGGATCGAGAATGCCTCTTGTGTCATGTCTTGGACTGGATCATGTGATCGGTTCAGGGTTAACCTGGGTTTGTTTGTGATAAAATTGTATCAGAGGAGGTCGACTCTTAGAGTACATCGCTTTTTAGATAGCCCTTTGTAATTTGGGATGTCAAGATAAATGGAGTAGGATTGTTGGGACTTGAGGTGTTAGTGCGGGAAGAGCATCACGAACTCTTGCTCGTGCTAATCCTCAGGTTTCCATGGGAAGTCTGGTTCAATTAGTTTCTTTGGGTTTCTAGGATATGTTTTGTGATTGGGATATGATGAAGGGAGTTGGACTAATAGTCCTCATGAGCTACATGTCCTGGAAATCCATGTTGATCTAGAGGCATGGTTCTAAAAGGATCTCTATATTAGTGATGTGTTTGGAATATGGCCGCCAACCATATGGTCAAGTCACCCACCGACACTAGTTCCCTGTTTGAGTTGTTTTTAGTTTTCTCTGACTTTTGTAAGTTGTATAAAAAATTTTAGTTTTGAAAATTTTTTCTTTGAAATGACATTATCAATTTGAGGATTGTTTTAAAGGAAATGTGACAAATGATTTGTCTTTGGAAAATAAAGTTTCCTTGTTTTGGCCTTGGCTTTCTGATGGGTGCTCACATGCATAAGGGTATGTTGGAATATGAATGGATGTCTGGTATGAAAGATGGATGCCTGGAATGGCACGAAAACATGCATGTGAGTGAGACTCTAAGTAATATAAATGGTGAGGGTTTAAATCACCAACCTTTTTTTAAATTTAAGATGTTTTCAAAGAGAAAAGTTTTGATGTTAAGATAACTTTTTTTCTTGTGTTTCGAGCTTTTCACCTATGCATGGTTTGATTTTGAGGTTTTAATTCACTCATTGAGTTGGTCTTGATTTGGTTATTGACTTTTCTTGTCCAGTGGTTTTCCCATTGAAACTTCGATGGGTGATCGTAGTACGGTTGATCAGCCTAAGGATTTTATGGTTGAGTTTCAGAAGCTAGATCCACCTCTCTTTTATGGTAAAACAAACCCTTCAGTAACAGAGGAGTGGATGCAGAATATTGAGAGGGAGTTTAACCTCATTGTGTTTCCCGAGTCATTGAAGGTCATGTTTGCAACCTTCTTGCTTGAAGGTTCACCATGGATGTGGTGGAATTCAGTGTCTCGGAACAAGCACTGTCAAGAGATTACATGGAAGTTTTTCAAGGCTTTGTTCATTCGTCAGTATTTCACTGAAGAAGAAAGGGTGAGAAAGGGGATGGAGATGTGTTGTCTATAGTAGGGTGACAGATCCATGTTGGAATATTTCCAGTGCTTTGTGAAGTTAGTCCCTTATGATTCAGGGTATGCCACAAATGACTCCATGAAGGCTCAATGCTTCAAGGCGGGTCTCTGCCCTGATCTACAATCGAAGGTGTTGATATCCAACCTAACTTAATTTACCGATGTGCTGAGACAAGCTTTTCACGTCGAAGCCATGATGACAGGAGTTCTCGAAGTAGTCCTCCCTCCTTCGATCCCTATGAGCAGTGGTGAAGATTCTGGAAAGGATATGAGGAAGTGATTGAAAGTGTATGGAGAAAGTCAAGGAATCAAAAGGCCTTGAGATATTTCATTGACCTCTTCAGAGAAAGATATCATCGTGTGTTATCAGTGTGGAAAGATGGTTCACAAGAATCCATCATGCCCAAGTGCTCTGAAACCCTACCAGGCATGTGGACACCTGGGTCACTTATGATGATTCTGTCAGGGCGTTTCTAGAAAGGGTCACAGAGAAAGTTCTCAGAAGTGATGTGATGTTGGGTCTTTGTCCAAAGTTTCTGTGGTAAGTTTTCTTTTAGTGTAAGGGATCTTTTACCATTGCAGTTTTACTGATGGTGTTTTGGGTTTGGACATGTGTGGGATTTTGTGGGTCATTTGATGAACTCTGGTCTTCAATGCCAGTATGTTTTTCATTTTAAAGTCTTGTCTTTTATTTTGTCAAATAAAAAGGTGTATGTTTCTAGTTGGGATTATTAGAACATGACTGTGAGGTAGGATATTCTTCATCCATCAGAGATCCAGCCAAAAGGTCTTAGAGTGAATCCGACGTGTAGTCAGGAACCCCAGGTAATTTTAAGGAGTCTAGTTAAGGTTGCGCCTCTATCACCTCAGTGAGATTGTTTTAGCGTTTCTGTTGTGGTTTCTCTGTGGTTGTAAATTATTTCTTGTTGCAAAAGGGTGAAATATAATTATCCCTCACACAATGTTAGTAATATTCTATTTTTTGATGCAAGTTGTTGATCAGTGACCTTGCGTTGACCACCCATGTGAATCAGTTGCGACTTTGGTTTATGTCCATCCTGAAATGATGGGTCGTGAGTAGTTGTCCATCATGGTTTCATCGATCCAATCCTTGGGCCCTCCATCTCTGCCCAGGGGGTAAGGGTTTGTGGTTTGTGCAGACTTTTCAGGTCAACTCTCACCCCTTTCATATGGGAGTGAATAGTTTAAATGTTCTTGTTGTGTTCTTCCTTGATTGAGTAAGACCCGGTTAAAGCTTAAGTCGATTTTCCATTTGGTTTCTTGTAGGTTGATTCTTTATGGTGGGGAGACCCACCGTGAGTCTCTTTGGGTTTTCTCTTAAGTCGTTACCAGATAATAGTGGAGTTCTTATGGCGGGGAGTCTGGTCAGGCTTCCCCTCTGCTGGTGATATCTTTCAGACAATGAGGTTGAGTCCCGTTGGTAGTCGATGAAATGTCCATGTGTTAAGAGGTTGGATTATGTTTGTGTGGAATCCTTAGGTGTTTCTCGATTGACTGGTTGGTGTTGTGGCTTTTTGGGGACAGAAAGCGTTATGGAGGGGAGAATTGTCACACCCGACCAATTTACTTAATCTATTTTTTTGCCTTAAAATATTTTTTTGGGGTTCGGGTTGAGTCACAGACGAAATTTTTGAGCTTAGGTTAAAAAGTTAACCTTTTGAGGTGATGTTGTTGGGTGCGCGAGCGAAACACATTTTGGAAACCCTGCACGACTCTACTAGGTTAACTCTGCATCCCGCCTATCTTCAAAAAATTAAAAATGAGTAAGCTTTGTAATTAAAATAAATGTTAAGTATTCTGTTATTTAAGATATTTATTGATGTTAAGAATTTTATTATTATAAAAATGAAATGAATACCTTTATTATTATTATTATTATTAATATTATTAAGTTAATAATATTAGTATTAGTATTATTATTATTATTTATTTCTCCAAGTTTTTTTCTGGTTTTCTTGTGGTTCCCATAGCACCCACGCAACCCACAGCTTCCCCTCCCCTCATGTGCACTGCACCCCGCAATTCCCCTCCCCTCCTCGCCTCACCGATGCTTTTCCCCAGGCCAACCGCCCTCCCGTCACTACACCCCCATCGGGTGAAACTTCTCCACCAGTCCCTCCCTGTGCACAACGAGCCAATTTGTGACACCCCTGATGCTTCGGCAGTCCGACGCGCCACCCTGACCCACGACCTCCGGTGAGCTTCTCCTCACCAGCATCACCCCCTCGCCAGCACCACTCCTTACCGGCATCCTCCTTCCGATGACAACCCACCTCATCTCCGGAAGTCTCCCTTCCTCCTTTGGTAGGGTTTTGTTTTACCCAAACCCTAGTTATTAGGTTTTATTTTATTTTTATATTTGATCTTAAAATTGATGGTCTGCTATGGTTGTTTTAGGTGTGATTTAATCTCCCTTGGGTGCGATTGAGGTGCAAATGGTGTTTTTCACCAATTTCTGGAATTTTATCATCAATTGAGGTAGTAACCCATGGAGAATATTCTTTAAATTTAGATTTCTTAGATTGGGTGTTGTTTTCACCTTTCTGGTTTGTTAATTAGACATTTTATATCGTTAGAATAAATTTTATCTTATGAAATAAGGTGTGTTTTGATGGAAATCAATTATATACTGTTTAATAGTTTTATTAAATTGTGCAATTTGTGATTTTAATTGTGAAAATGGTGTGTGTTCTACCTTGATACATTGTGGGTGTACGTTTGACCATAAAAGGGGGTTTTGAACGAGTTTTGTGTGTGTGAAAAGGTGTGGGTAATTCCTCAAAATTGTATTTTTTAAAATTATTAAATGGTTTATTACATAATATTGACAATGAAAAACATGTTTTTGAAATTATTTTGAGAATCACTTGATTTTAAAAATTGAACCTTGATGTGTGTTGTGTTTTTCTATGTCGTGCGCACCATGTTTTAGTCAAATTTGTCCGGTTGGCTCTCTTTAATAATTAATGATTATTGTGGCATGGTTTGGTTTTAAAAAACTTTATTGTGAAGTGTAAAGTGGTGGTTTAAGTCTTTAAATGTGTTTTTCACATTATTTTCCCAACTGTATATGCCCCTTTGTCCTGTGTAAGCGCGTTTATAATTTAAATGGTGTGATATTGATTAAATGTACTTTCAAATATGCATTTAGTTGATAAAGTGTATTTTTTTTCTTGTGATTTTCAAGGTTGATCTTATAAATTGTGTAAGTGTTAGTAAAATTATTTAAATTGGTTTTTGGTGTGAGTAAAATGGAAGGAGTCGGTTAGTATTGGCATGTAGGCATTTTTTTAAACTTTTAGTTAGAGTTGTGAATTATTTAAATAAAATGAATATGGTTTTGAAAATGAACTTATTTTATGTGTGGGTTTCTTATAGGTTAATTAAATTGTTCGGTGTTTTCTCGAAGGGTTTTACACACATACATAGGTACGTATACCTATATATATATAAATCCTCCTTGTACATATTTCCTCATGGAATGGGGAATATGTGTATTGGATTAAAGGGTATATATATAGGGGTGTGTGTGTGCGCGCAATTTTGGGGAGGTCTTCGTCAGAGGCGTCAAGTGCCAATTGTTTGTCTTGGTCCGACCTAGGTAGGCCCCCAGTACACTTTCCTTTAAATTTATAATTTATTAATTGCTTTATATTTTATTAATTTTAATAAATGAGAAATAATATAAGATATTTTTTTAAATGATTATTTGGTGTAAAAAGAGCTGTTTATTTTATACATGACACTTGAAATATTTTCTTGATGAACAAACACCTATTAGTGAAAGAATGCCTATTTGGCCTTTAAACATAATTCATAGAATTTCAAATGTAGTTCTGTTTTGTTGATGAATTATTTCTTTTGAAGCATGAGCAAGAGTTTTGGTTTTCTTGAGAAATGATTATTTTCTTTAAAATTGGTGAAGGCCCGTTTGACACTTTAATAAAATAAATTATTTTGGAAAACTCTCTTTGGGGTGACACAGGGGTAATATTTGGTGTATGTTGACTGCAAGATTTGTGTGTAATGTTTGTGCTACTTGATTGACTTTGTTGAATCACCCTTGTTTATTATACGTGTTGACATGGGAACTTGGCATAGTAAGTGAATATTCTTAGAACGATTGCTTTACTAATTTAGATTACGCACTGGCTAGGGGCCCCTAGTACGAATTATACTCTGCTAGGGATTGGGCCCCTTGGTTAGGCCATATAGGGTAACACCAGGCGTTAGGGAATTATAACGTCATTGAGAGTAGGAATTCCTTCTGGATGAGTCACATGTATAGTACGTTCTGGATTGTTCACGAGCCCCTAGGTTCGACCCATGTTTTTTAGTGCCTATTTGTATGTGGCGGACGATTGAGTGGTCTAGTTCGGTTTCTGGCCCCTGTGTGCTAGTTTTTATATTTCCCTTAGTGTGTGTTGTGTGTTGTGTGTGGTTTTACTTTTTAATAACAACTTAAATGTTGATTATTAAATTTTTTTCAAAAAAGTTTTAAATGCAATGCACATGTTACTTTCAAACATTAAACTTGATTTTAAATTAAAAAGAGAAATAAATAGTTTCTTGTTTTAGAAATGAATGTGTGTGTGGAAACTAATATTTTATATACTTTAGTTCAAAAATGGAATTAGTAAATTTATTCATTTAAAGGTAGTGCATTGGTAATAGTTTGTTGGGAACACCTACTGGGTTTTAATACTCATGCCTATAGTGTTTTTCCTATGTTTAGTTTCTGTTGCAGGTTTGACTTGAGCTTTCTCTTCATGGATGAGAGTTGGTTGTGGACTGGTGAAAGACTCTCGGAGTCATGAGGAGTTTTTTTCATGGTCAGGTTAGTTGGTTGTCACTGATCATTCTCTCTTTTCAGTGTCATTTATTTACTTTGCATTATTATACTTTTATTTCTGATGCTTTATTTATTTTTACTGGGCGAAGTCATTCCCAATTGTCCTCTATTAATGCCATGGCGCTTGTTGCTAGCCCGGGAGGATTGGGAATGCCTCTCGGTTCATGTCGCGGACTGGCTCAGGTGATTGGTTCAGGGTCAACCCAGGTTGGGTTTTGACAAATATTGTGGAAGAATATGTACATGTCAGTTTGATAAGATATATCCACCTGATCTTGAGACTCGTTTAGAAAATCAGGTGGATGAACTTTCCAATTTAGACATTAATTATGACAAACCTCCAATAAATAACTATCATATTTATAATGAAAACATTGAACCCAATTCTATAGATGTAAATGTGGTTAAAACACATCTATTACTATATCTGTTTAGACTCATAGATTTCACCCCTTATGTGCAGTTGTAATTGACCTAGATAAAGGAACCCAGACTAGAGATTCTCTAAGAAAGAAAGTTTAACATCAATCTTTCTTGACACAAATTATACCTAAGAACAGAAATGTGTAATTTAATGACGAAATCTAGGTAACATAAATTTAATAAGAGTTAAATCAATTTGAAATAAATAAATCATGGGAACTAGTTGAAATACACAAAGACTACCTAACTATTAGAACTACATGGATATTTAGGAAAAAGATTTATGATTCAAGAATAATATTTATAAATAAATCAATGATTATTTCAGAAGGATATATCCATGAATTATGTATTTAATATGAGTAAAATTTTCTCTAGTAGCTATAATTTAAGCCATTATAACGTTTCTTGAATATGTAGAACATTTGAATTTACAATTATATCAAATAGATATAAAAAGTGAATTATTAAATGGTAATATTATTAAAGATTATTCTGTGTAAAAACCCCTTGATTTCAAAACCCTAACTTTCAAAAACATGTTTTTAAATTAACAAAATCTTTATATGGTTTAAAACATGCTCCAAGAGCTTGGTATGATAGGATCAACTCATTTTTTATTTCAAAATGTTTTTCTAAAAAAATATATGACCCTAATTTATTTATTAAGAGAATTTTAAAAGTCATTTTAGTTGTACAAATCTATGCTGATGATATTGTTTTTTGATATTAAATAAATTATTTATGTAACGAGTTTTTAAAAATTATGAAAAGTAAATTTTAGATGAGTTTAAGGGGTGAAATAAAATTATTTCTTATTTTTTGCATTTTTTAAAATAAAGATGGAATTATTTAAAATCAAAGTAAGTACACGAAATATATTTTTAATAATTTTGATATTGTTAGTAATAAAAGAAGTTATACTCCCATGAATACTAGATATAAATTGGATCTTGGCGAAATTTTTAATCTAGTTGATCAAACCACTTATATAGGTATGATTGGAATCTTAATATACTTAAATTATATCTGACTAGATATAATGTTTACTTTGTGTATGGTTTCTCATTTTTAATAAAACTCAAAGAATAACATTTAGTTTTCATCAAATTAATTTTCAATACTTAAATTGAACAACCAATTTTGGACTATTTTATTCTAGAGGCCAAGAATTTGACTTAGTGAGCTATTAATATTTTGATGTTTGTGGTTGAAAATTAGATATAAAATAACATCTAGAACATTTAAATTATTGAGAATGTATATAGTTTCTTGGTGTAGTAAGAAATATAATTTGGTTGCATTATCCACTACTGAAGATAATTACATAGCTACTAGTAGTTATTTCTCACAAATTATATATATCAAACAAACATTATTAAACTATGCTTATAAATTTTAACATTTTCTTATAAATTGTGATAATTCAAGTGCTATTAATATTTCCAAGAACATTATGTCTTATTTGAGAACCAAACATGTTGATATAAGACATCACCATTTGAGGCATCATTTTCAAAAGGGTAATATAAATCTTGAATTAATAGGTATAGAACATCATCTTGATGAAATATTCACAAATGTTAACTTTAAAATATTTAATTATACTAGAAATGAAATTGGAATGATATGTTTTATTTTCAGTATCTTATCCAAAGATTAATTTTGATTATGGTAGTAAAATCACAATGTTGGGGATCGACTTTTGGTGATCAACCACGGTTGACCAAACATCGGTGACCGACCATTGGTGATATAATGTCGGTGATCTACTATTGAATTATATTATTCAATTTCTACCATTTTGGTGCTTCTATTTGAGTTCTTTATTTTATATGATACCATTCCTGTTTATTTTATATGATTTTTTTATTATCATGTTTATATATTATAATTTTTTTTTTCTGATTTCAAAACCCTAAATGATAAGATTTTTCCTTAAATAATACTTTTAGAACCTCTTTCTTTCACATTCCTCCTTTGAACCCTTTTCTCTTCATTCTCTCTTGACTTATAAAATTTTATATCCATCCTTATTCCCTTGAACTAGTGCATAAATTTTATGGGTAAATAATCCTACTATGTCTTCAAATGAGTTGTGTCCCATGAAAAATTATCAAGGTTAATCTAATTGGCCTGTTATCAAATTAAAAATCCCCAAATCTCTTCCTGAGTTTTCATCACTGAGAAATAGATAGATTTAAAGGTTTTTTTTCAAGAAATTCACTCATGTTGAAAGTGATCCATGACCATGGATTGGTCAAATGGTTCTCAAGGATTGATGAACCATTCTACGCTAGGTTGGTTCATGAGTCTTATAGGTTTTTAGGGAATGATTTTAGTGTGAAAAATGATATTATTAAGACCATGATTGATATAAATGAACTGAAAAGTTTTCAATGTAATGGGAAAGGTGCCACAGTTTTCCTCAAAAAAGGTATATATAATGATTTTCAAGGCCCCATTATTAGTAATAATGATAAATTCATGTGTAAGGATTCTTTGTTGGAGTTAACTAGGCATGCTTCTCTTTCAAGGTCTATAACCATATATCTTTATGGTGAGTTCCATTTGTTGTTCATGTTTAGTTAGACCATGTTTTTTCCTAGAAACAAGGACTTTAGGATCATGAGTTATCAAGATTTATTCTAATCATTTCTTATTAAAAGAGGAGATAAGGTAAATCTATGTAGATATTTGATGGTCCATATGATAGAGTTGAGAAATACCTCTTCTAAGATAAAGTATTTGGACTACCCCAAGTTGATTTAGGCTATGTTAGAAGCTAGAGGTTTGGTGCCTAAAGGTGAAGAAAAATTGACACAATTTGGTGGATTCTTCCTAATTCAGGTGACATGAAAAATGATGAGGGTTAATTGACAACCTTGGGTGAATAAGAGGGTAGATGATATTAATAAAATATATGAGAAGTTTAACCCAGTACAACACACTAATAGACCTAGAGACTTGGTTGAACTTATATTAGAGTCATATGAGGTTGTGGAATAATCCATTGATGAGGAAGTTGGGGCTGAGAAAGAAGTAGAAAAATCTATAAATGAGGAAGAATTATCTATGGATGGTTTAGTGGAAGTGGGAAGTGACCCAAATAAAGATAAGATCATTGTCATATCCTTTAGATCATATAGTCCTCCACTTTCCCTTCCTACTAGAGAGTATTTAAAGGTGATGATTCAAAAGAGATAGAATCATCTAAGGTTATTAGATTTATAGGTATTCTTCTGAGATATATGAGGATGTAATAGTTACATTATATTACTCAGAGTGTGATGCCGATGGAGGATATAAGGATGTTCTATCTAATTTTTACCAGTATATTACAAAGACCAGTAGATAAGATCATGGTGAATGGAAGGGTAGAGCGCCTTCTTCTTCAGATAGTCAGGCCTCTAATAAAAGAGGCGATCTATATGTTTTTTCTTAAAGAAATAATTTTGATACAACTACCTTTGATAAATATGATGATTGATCACTTGTTAATATAGATAAATTACCAGGATCTGATCAGCTTGGTTTTGACTAATCAAATTCATAGAAGGATGACGATTAGGTCATTTCACCGAAGCATGGTGGACCTACCATTTATATTGAGCATAGAGATAATGAGGGATCATTAGTAGAGAGGATTAATCAGTTAGTCCGGTTGAAGGCCTTTCCTTATGAAGATCTTGCTATAGATATTGGACATGAGGATGTCACTATGCATATCTCGGAGATAAATCCTCCTTCTAGGTATGTGACTAAAGATGATTTGGATGCCTTTAAGGATATATTTTTGTTAGATCTTTTTGGGATTCTAAAGTATTATTCATTTCAAGATACCAAGATCAGTGAGGAGGACACTAGTATGATAGTCACCATGCTTATTTCTCATATCTAACATAGAATTTTCTTCAAGATGCAATAGATTGAGATTAAAAATAAGAGGTTGATAGAGTATATGGATTTCATTCAGAGCACTATGGTGGATATGAGCTACATATTTACTTCAATTGATATATCTATTTTGAATATTCTCGAGAGTTTCTCTTATCTTATAGAATCTTATTCTAGAACTCCACATCCTCATGATCGTGCTTCAATGGATGTAGATTTTATTATATCTATAGTCAGAGAGGAGATACATGCAGAAACATATAGTCTTTCTTCTCACCTTGATGAAATTTTCTAGATCAAGTCACATAGTAAACATATTTATAAGTTAGTAATAGAATTTTTAAATTATGCAAAAAATTGATAGAGAGACATTTACTAAGTCTATTAATTATTATAATTCAAGGATTTACAAATAAATCCACTTAAAATCAATTTTATGTTTTTGGTTGAGAACCTACCAATGCCTGTTATGAATAAGACCTTGAAGGAGAAAGTGATCCAACTGAATGATTTGACACATATTCTCAATATCTTTATAGAAGAGAATACCAACTTCACCATGATTAAAGAGAATGGTGGATGAACTATCACTTAGTTTATAAAACTGATGAAATATTTTTTATACCACCAGGATAGTATTCATTGCTCCCAATGAATCTCATCCATCTATTCCCTTGAAAAGATCCATTTCTATAGAATTATATATACCTTTATAAAATACCTCAATTATTGTGATCCCCTTTGGTATCACTCCTTTTTATGTTATGAGATATCTTAGACCTATGGTTTGTACTAGAATTTTCTTTAAACCACCTTCACCTCCAACTCCACCCACCTCCTCTTATATCCCTCTTATTACTGGAAAAGGAAAGGAGACAATGGATCTTTATTCTCTTAAAAATAATGATGGGTCTTCAAAATCTGAATAGATTTTTATAGAGAATTTACTTTTTGACTTATCATCTCTTTTTATGATGTAATCTACTGACTTTTATAAATTCACATTGATAAAATAAGGTAACATTGATAAACGAAGATAATCTGACTATCTTTTACATATCTGTTAATTATATTAAATATGATTATAAATATGATTATAAATTCCTTGAATTTTGATTATGAAAAGGGGGGTATTTTTGAAGATCTTTATTTTAATAATAAAAAAAATCCAATTTGTTTTGTTTCTAATAAGTTTAATGTTTTATAATAGTAAATATTTTTTCATACAAGTTGTTAAATTTTAGCAAAGTGTTTCTATACCATTAGTTTAGGTATTCAATCATTGGTTCATCAAGCTACCACTAGTTGAAACCACCTAATACCATCCTGTTTTACTTATAGTTCAACTTTCCTACTATCAAGTGCAGCTACTTCTAAAACATTATACCATTGAGTGATTCAACTACCACAATCAATGACACTATAGTTAGTGTGAATGGAATGACCACTCAATTGATATACCATCAAGTAGAGATGCCTCTAGTCCTTGCTACCTTCTGCCTATACTACCATCAGTTCAATGTCACTTCCTATAGTCTCATATTATGACTATCAGATTGTTATACCATAAAACACTCCAACTGTTAGTAAAGATATCTCCAGAGTGCTACCATAGTCATCCAAAATTAATGAAAAATTTAATATCCAATAGACAGTTTAATAATTTAATACTGGACAAAATCAAATGGACTTAAGAATGATTATTCTTAATTAAATCCATGAATGTATTAAATAAAAACTCAATCTTCTTTAGATTTATTTACCAATATGATGATATTTATTGTTATAATATTATACATAAATGGATAATTATAATTGAAGTGCTATAAATTCCAAAGAAATATACTCATGCATAAGGAAACACACATGACTGAGAGGCACATGCCTAAACACTAAATCATTGATACTGACATACCGAGACAAAAAGTAATGAGATATACTTGTGTGTTGAATCTCCCTATAAATTCATCAACCAAAATTAAAACATTTTATAAACTTCCACAACACCATGTTTTACTAAAATTCCTATGTAACTTGTTCGAGTTTTTTCTAAAGAAAAATACAAGGACTTAAGAACAACTACAACTATTCATATTGAGTATCAAAACATTTTATCATCTCTAAAATCATGCTCTTTATGTTTAGGATTTACATTCAATCATATTTTTTTAGTTTTACTCTATATATTTTTAAAACATAGTCTCAAATTTTAAAATTGAGAGTACATGAAACTCTCTCATTTATTTTACATTCGTATTCCCATGAATAACTATGAAAGAGGTCATATGTGACCTGATGTTCTATTCTAACCCACACATAATTATGGGAGTGGATCTATTCCTGGACAACCTTGAGAGATATTATTTAGAAAACCTGATCTAGGTTATGGAAAAATTTATTTAATAAAAAACTATATAGCGATATGTATTTTATAAGTTGAAGGGATTAATTCTCGTCTTGAGATCGAACCCCTTGTTAAAATACACTGTTCTATATTTATTTTAACTAATTTACATCTTCAAATTTTTATTTTAGTTTTCAGATTAAAATAAATTTACTATTCTTTAAGCTTCTAAAAAAATAAAATTATGACAGGAAACATAAATAAGTGTTTTATATATTAAGTTTGATATAAATAGATTATTTTCAGAAGTTAGAGTATTTTCAAAATGATTTTAACTATGTTATGGTTGATCTTTTAAGAAACTTCTAAAAAGATAAAATTATATATTTATAATATTTTTTAGTTGGGTGTTTTTACCACATTTAAGTATTTAGTTATTAAATCATTTTTAAATGGATATTTTATTTGAAACTCAATTCACTCCCCTCTTGATTTGTTCACTCTAAGAAACAAAACTTTTTAGTTGAAAATACATATTTTAAATTCCCCAAAATCATAATTATTATGATTATCCTTTACATATAATTTTTTTGGGAAATCTTAATATCAAGGAGGACATAAACTTTCTTGAGTATCATGTATAAATTTAGGATAATTGAGAGAAATACATGTTTGGAAAATTTATTTCCTTGTTATCAGTTATTTTGAAATATAGTGAAGTAGAGGAAAGCACTTGGTAAAGGGAATATCGCATGAGAGTGAAATATCTTTTATTATTTTAGTTATTTCTATTTTTTAATATGGTATTTTGTTGTGATGATGATGGATGATTTAATGAGACTTCTTCTGGGATTTTTTCCTTGTGATTATGTTTTGATTTTTGAGGATTTAAAGTTTATAAAGGTGTGTTTAATGTATAGTCCTTTAAGTTAAATTTTCTTGAGGTTTATAAAATTATTTTTTTTATTTTTTTTCTTTTGTCTTTAAAGAATAAAATGGAAACTTTTATATTACTAAAATAAAATTCTCAGTGCACCGCTAGATTCAGGGAGTTGTGGGGATTACTAAGGGAATTCTTGAGGATATCTATAAGAATATAATTGGTTCCAATGTTATCATCCATGTTAATATGGATAATGAATATGATAGGATTGAGTGGTGTTTCATCATCGAAGTCATAAGAAAATTTGGATTCTCATAATGAGATTACATCTTCCTTTTTGATGTTATTCCACCCCTTCAATCACATTATCCATTATGAGAAAAGGTTTTTCATTCTTCAAGACCACGAGGACTCTAAGATAAGGTTATATTATATCATTGAGTTTATTTATTATTTCCTAGGATGCTCTATCAAGGAGAATAAAAAAACACCAAGATGATGGTTTCATACTCCCATATAAAACCTATCAGGGGAGAGTATCATCTCTCATATCATGTTGTTAGATGGAATACTATTGTTTAAGAATGGTAGGTTAAAATATATAAATGGTATTAGAAATATCATGGAATATTATGGTTCCAAAAGAAGTAAAATAATCAACCAAGGGAAGAGAAAATTCTACATTTAAAAAAATCAGAAAGGCACAATAAGATAATCCTAAGTAAACTTGGTATGAAGCAACAATACTTCTATATGGAGTATCTGAGAGATCCTTTTTCAGATAGGAGAATAAAAAAGGATATATTTGAAGGCATCATTAAAAATAATACAGGATATATTTTCAATTTTAAAATAGGTTAAATTCTTTTGGAGCCTGTAGTAACTTGATCAATAGTGGAATTAATTCAATTCCAATGCATGTGTTATCAATTAAAAAGGTTATAAAGGGAAATATTGATATAATGGAGAAAATCATGACTAATTTCATATGGGATGGAAATCATAATGGTCAGTGTCACCGGTCATCTTGTAAGATACTGGTGAGGCCCATAGAGGAGGGAGGAATTAATATTTAGATTGTAACAGAAACCACGAATTCCATGCAATTAAAACTAGCATGGGAGATAATTAAAGGTAAGTCTCTTTGGGATGATTTCATAATAAACAAGCATGATAAGTATTGGATAAAGTTGGATAATACTTCATGAAAAATTATGGGGATGGAAAGAATTATGGTTGACCACTTGGAGAACCTAAGTGAGAAAGCAAGATGGGTGGTAGATCGTGGCGAGTAAAATTTCTGGAAGAACAACTGGTGTTGTAAAAAGGTTTTTTTGGGGATGTCTATTCCCGGATATTATGCTCAAGGAAGCTTCATTGTTTCCTAATTTAATCAATTAAATTCTAAATGATCAACAAATGTTCCTTTTTAATAGTATCTACATGAATGTGGAAAATGATAGGTGTGTTTTAATTGAATATATTTTGGGATATTTTAGCTACAGGGTTTTGTGAGACTTGGTGCATACTAATAGTGGATTAGACATTTGGGTTGATAAAATATTGTGTAAAGAAATAACATCAAAGATAAAATTTTTGGTATGAAGGTTGATGAATCATGAAACTCCCACAGATGAAAATATACTGAAAAAGGAAGAATGTTTGGTATCGCGGTGAAGGTGTAATAAATCACCGTGTAGTGAAACAGTTTGGTTCCTTTTCTTTAGAAGTTAATAGGACACTCAATTTATGAAATTCCTTGAATTATAAATGGGGATTACTATGTAGGGAGAGTTGATAATAGAAGATGTGGGATCCTGGTTTCGTGGAACAGATCACATCTCTTTGGAATAAAAGTCTCACAACATAGTTTTTTCAACGGTATGACGGACCATATGGGAGGATATAAACAAATAAAGGTAAGGGAAAATTAACTTTCAGAACCTTTTAAATATCCTTTTAAAGTCCTTTGTGAGAGATCTGGGTGGTCTCCTTGACAACAGAAGAATATAAGTGTCCCTGAGACACCTCATTCCAAGAGTAACACTAGATTATAGAAGGGTTACATCTAATCTTGGTCTGTGGGTTAGATGGAATCCACCAAGGGTTGTTCCCAAGAAAAATTTTGATAGATCATGTATCTCAGGTGTTATTAAAGGAAGGATTTTCGTGAGAGATGAAAGAGGTATTGTCATATTTATTTATAACTACTGTTATGGACCTAGAAATTCCATGGAATCTAAATCAAGGGATATGTTAAATAGGATCCAGTGGTGTAAGTTCTTTAATATTGATATTTTAGAAGTGGAATCAGACAATAGATTTCTGGTTAGCCTAAGTCAATAGAGGTCCATCTCCCCTTGGGGATTGGAATATCTGTTTTGGAAGGGCATGTCTCTTATTAACCAAGGTACCGAGGTGAACCACATATGGGGAGAAGGTAACTTCGTAACTAATTCCATGGATAGATTGGGAGATACCAATGAACTGATTATAGTTTACTTTTACACTAGATCCCTCCAAAATGATTTCATATTGATTATTAATTGGGGAGCACTTAGTCCTCACCACTTTTCCCCCCTGTGATGTTGTTTGTTTCTCTATCTTTATAACATAATAAAAATATAATGTTCAAGCATGAGTATATAAAGGAATGGAATATTTTAATGAGGTAGAGTGTGAAGCTTCCCTACTCAATGAGATGAGGTTTCATCGAACTATTTAATTTAAGTGTTTATTTGAATGGAAAGTTAAAATATATATCCTAGATATTAAGACTATTATAATTAGATACATAGTGGGTTATATAATTGAATATACCATTTTCATTTTTCCTTACATTTATAAAATATTATTTCCTCTTAAGATAATTTCATTTATTCATTAGGTTATATAAAATGAAGGGAGGTGGATGATTAATGAGACAAGATTAACAAAAGGTCATGGTTGAGGATTGGTGTTCATTATGGAAATTGAGATAGGTGGCTTAAAATTCCTATATATCTTAAACTGATTTCAATTTATCATAATTTTTTATTTTAAGGGTGAGTAATAATTATTAATAATCCAGTATAAAATGTTGGTGATTTGAAAATGAGTTATTATAGGAGGAATAAATATATAATGAATATAATAAAAAATGAGTGTCAATAATGGTAGATATATGGTATGCGATGATCAAAAAAATTTTATGATAAAATTTGGTAATGAAGGAAAATGTTTTAGTTATCCATACATGATGAGGAATATTTTTTTATTAAACTATTAATAACCATGTGTTAGAAATTATGATATTTATTTTTGATGATGTTCCGTGAATTATAATTAAAAAATATATAGGGAGATTTTATTAAACATACAGATTTTGGATGAGATATGGTTTAATATATATATATATATATATAATTTATAGGTATTAATTTCAAGTTTATGATTTTTTTGATGAGGTCATGACAAACTACAGAAGGGTTTTTTCACTCTATGGTAGAAACCCTAGTTAATGACTTTTACTTATGTGAAAAAAATGAATTACACAAGGAGTAATTATTGTCAATAATAAAGATATATTTTCACCCAATTACTTACATAATGGTTATTTAGTTACTACACAACCCATTCTAATTAAGAATAAGATTGTACTAATCCAACATAGGTGTCATTCCGACCCATAAGTTTATTTTTCATTTATCTTCTTGGCATAGGGTATATAGTGAAACTTAATGTAAAATAAAATGGTTATAATGAATTATAAATCTATTTTAATACCTTATATAAACTTTTATATTAAGATTATATATAAGTGTTAACTTGGAATGGTGAGGTGGATATAGAGGATATGCTAAAAGATGATTTTATATATGAAATGTCAAGTATAGTGATTGTGGCACAATGACATTACTTGAGTAGGTTTTTTTTAAATAGGATGTGAATCCTTATCTTTTTTCCCTATAAAGACTATAATAAGTCACTTTGATAGTCTCATACAAACGGTTTCTAATATTATTAATTACTGGAAGAACCAGTTTCTCACTTTTGGTGAAAGGATCACTCTGGTTAACGATGTTATCACTTCTATACCTAAGGATGTTCTTTCAGTTTTTAGGATATCCAAGGTTGTTATTGGGGTAATTTAAAAGATTATGTTTTCATTTATTTTTTATTCCCAATCTAATGGAAGATGTCATTGGGATTCATGGGTGAGGCTGGCCATGTCCTAGGATGAAGGCAACAGTAACTTGAGGGATGTTTCATGTACTATGTTTAGCTTGCAAGAAAAACTGGATTAGGAAGTCATTGCAGGGAATACTCCTTGGAGAGAATTTATCAAAAACAAATATGAGTATGATTTTAATCATAATCGGGTGATGGTATCTAGATTTTGGAGCTCTATTCAAAAACACATCCTGATTGTCCAAAATAAGTCCTGCTGGATCTTTGGATGATGGGACATTGTCTTTTGGAGCCACAACTGGGTAGGATTTTTACTTGGTTTCCCGTGGTGTCCAATCCCTGATGTTTCACTAAGGTAGGATAGTGTTCTCACATTTCTTATACATTCTATTATGAATTATCATATGTGTGATCTATTTTCCAGTATTCACTTGAATAATGATCGCGATTTCTGTGTGTTTGTGGGATCTTTGTTAGGGGACTTTTCTATGAAGGATTATCACCAACTCTTGCATCACAACATGTTTCATGACACATGGGTAAGTATCCTTTAGTGAAAATAAATCCCTCTTAAATTCAAATTTCTGATTTGGAGAATATAGAACCAAGAACTCCCCACTAACGAGCAGCTTAAATCCAATGGTATCAGGTTATCCTCAAGGCACATCTACTGAAGAAACCCCCATAAAGAGACCACCACACACCTCTTATTTGAAGGAGTCTAAGATATATCTATTTGGAATTATTTTGGTTATTTTATAGGTTTTGAGTGACATTATTCTATCAGTGATGGTTTTGTCAACCTATGGTTAAAGGTTTCTACTAGAAATATCCCTGAGCAAAAGGATCAAGTGATCATCTTGGTTGTGGGATGCTAGAGATTATGGAAAGAAAGGAAAATAGGCCACCATGAGGGTTTTGTTGGATCATTTTATTCCTTGGTTATCCGAACTATATGTATTATGGCTGATTTGGAACTCTTTTTCAAGCATTGGGAGAAAGATCCTTCTCATATATCTATCATCCAAGACCACATCCCTCCCTCTTCCCAGAATCATACGTCTGCTCAGGGAGATTGGATATGCTGGTATCCCCCAGTAATCGACTTAAAATTAAATGTTGATGGATCTTGATGATTTGGAATTATGTGTAGTGGTGGTATTATTTGTTATCATGGAGTATCGATCATTATTTCCTTCAGTGCATCTTACAGACAAGGATATTATCTCTTTGCTAAAGCTAAATCCATGATGGATTGGATGGAAATGTTTAGAATAGAAAAAATAGTTTTATCATCCATGGATACCAACTCTAAAATCAATTTTTATCTTTCTATAAAGTCGGATCAGAGTGCCTTGATATATTACTTACCTCATCCAACATTTTAAATATATGATCAGTCATAGTACTACTTTTCTCCACACTTGGAGTGAAGGTAACCAGGCCACTGACTTCTTGGATTCATGATTTTACCTTAATAACTCTTGAATTATTATACTAATCTAGGCTCTCTTCCTCCCATATGTTTGGACATTATTAGGGGTGATTCTCTTGGGCATCGTTATTTTATTCCCCCTGATCTAGTCATGTGTATATTTTTTCTAAGAATAAATTGAGATATTGAGGGGACAAAATGTATATCTACCCTCAATGACTTTCTAGTTTAGTAGTGTAATAATTTGATTGAATACTTGATGATTATGACACTCATAAATGACCAGGATATAAGGAATGTTTTCATGTTATGAAAATAAACTTTATAGAATATAAATTTAGAAACATCTTGGTGGGAGTGTTGTATGAAGCCTTTATATTGTTATTAACTACCAAGGAAATGTGTGTCTGGGTGTGTGGTCAGACTATGTAGGATATAGAATCATTGTTGGGAGTTTGAATCTGATCACCACACTCGATGGTGGTGGTGGTTCTAATGAAAATTATTTGGTGGTTAATTTATATAAGTGTAATATTTTTTATGATGTTGGTATTTTCACAATGATCATATTTTTGGTGGGAAGGTCTTTGTGGGTGGATAACCAATAAAAAATAATTCCTTATGGGTTGATAACTACCCAACAATTATATTTCAATGTTAGTTGGATTTGGTGGGTAGGTTTCCAAGTGTGGACACCCAATAACTTTATAATACCTATGGGTGGATACTTTAATAGATTTTAATCTTACAGTGAGTTATTTGTGGATGGATAACTACTAATTTATATTTTCCAATGGGTCCCCTATATGGGTATATTTTATCATTATTTATTTACATTTTAGGAAAATTTAGTTTCTCTTATAAGATGATACATGATATATTTTTTTAATATGGGGAGTGTTTTTTTAAGAAATGGGATTAAGGTGACATTGAGGACATACTATGGGTAAGGTTGTTAGATTTTATTATTTTTTTAGTTTTTCCTCAGATGCATTAACATGATCCACTCACATAGTAATGTAAGAGTTTAGTTAGGGGACTTATATAATATATTTCAACGATCACCCCAGCTATAAATATGGTTTTTAAAATCTACTATATAGATTGGATGGTGTTTTTAGGAAACCTGAGCTCATTTAAAAAATATTTTTTAGAGGTTAAGTTCTACATCATATCTTACAAGAATTATAAAGAAGTTAATATGATTTTTGGTTATTCTATCACATTAAGGAACATGAATTTCACCATATAATATTCAGGTATTCTTGGTTGGTATATTTATTGTTATAATTTATATTGATGTTGAGTTTTTCTTTTTAAATTTAAATTCTTTCCATTTTTATGATATCATACACATTTTTATATTTGTTAACCCATGGATTATTAAAAGATGGATTTTGGGGACATACTCAATATTATTATCAGATTAAGGGGATTCATATCAGGTTCGATTCCTAAAAAAAATCATTACACGAAACCTCACACTAAACTATTTAATGAGGTATTATCTTGAGGAATATATTTGAATAATTATGAAATTTGTATTTTAATCATTTTTTTCAATATTTCAACATTCTATCCAAATAATTTTTCTTATAATTTTTAATGTTATAATGTACTTAGATTATATTTTTAGAAATAATAAACACTTCAAAAATATAAAATCATCTTACTTTAATCTTTCAATTTTTATTAAAAAATTCCTCCGTTTGAGACCAATATTTTTGTTAATGAGAAATAATAAAAATATTACGTAGAGTTTTTCTCTACCAATATAGTTTAAATTCTTTTAAATTAATTATTTTAAATATTTGAAATTACTCACTGAATTATTTGGTTCAAAATGGTATCTTAGAAATAAACATTTCATTTAAATTTTATTTTTATTTATTTGAACATAAAATCTACTAAGTTCAATTATAATCTCAATTTTCTATCATAAAATGTATTTATCAAACAAATTATTAAGAGACACAAAAATTTTGTGCACCGATAAAAAATAAACATCTATTTTATTTTAGATATCTAATAAATAAATTCAAGATCATTATTCATATTGGATGTACTTGTATAATGAATATTATGTGAATATTCCATCCCAAATACGTTTTAATTTTTTTATAAAAAATAACTTTAACATAGTGGGAAACTTGAACCATATAGACCTAAAAATTTTAGGCATAAGAAATAAAAATTTGTTTAACAAAACTAAACAAGCCTAAAAAAACAAAACCCCAAAATCCTACCTTATATAAAGTAGTAACTTCCACCCATACACTATCTTCCTTAAGAGGATATCTACTAGACACTATCACTAAGAAACCATTATCAATCAATTATTATTCAACCATAGATAAAAGATACGGTTGAATCCATATGGCATGGTCAAAGTAACCAAATATGACTGTGTCCTTGAGATAATAAATAACCAAAGGCGTATAGTAACTATCAAATCAGTAATCTAAAGGGAGTAAAGAACCAAAAAAAACCTCATATGTCCATAAATTAAAATCAAATGAGACAAATACTACTAGATATTATAAGACCTATGACATAACTCTAATAAATAAACATATTATCACAATTAAAATCTATTTTATTACATAATAAACACTGTAATATTTCATTCATGATAATAGGTATAACTAATTCTATAGAATATATAAAAATATAGGGAATCAACATAATCTTTCACTCTGTAGGATTATATTATAAAAACAATGAAAAATATACTGGATACATTGTTATTATGAATACATGGTGTAAGAATAAACAAAAGGATATATGATTCTTCCAAAAAGAAGAAGAAACATATTTTAAATTTAAATACATCTAGAGTATTGTGGATTTCCAAAAGAAAGTGAATCTTCTTTTTAGAGTCTTTTCATAGATCATAAACATCAAAGGATGAGTTATCTAAAACTTCTTCAAACAAATGGTGGATGAAGGCTACACAGTTGTGGAATATTCAGAAGCACTCCAAAAAATTCATGGTTTATACAAATTCACCATTATTAAGAGTGTTACATACTCTATAAGAGGTAATACATAGTCTACCATTGACCTAAAAGAAAAGATTATACACTTTTTTTGAGGTAGTGAATGAAAGATGATTCCAATTGGAAGAGGTTTATATCATATTATCATGGGGATTCAAATTGATCTTGAATCCATATAAAGATTGGAAATTTTTATCTGAAGCCTGAAATCTTGAGGATATTTGAATGTGATTTTAATTTCAATCACTTCAACTAAAGGAACTTAATATACCAAATTTGGGTCAAAATTCATGAGATAAATTTGGTGTTTTAAAATCCAAAAAGTCTAAATGATTTTCCTTCTTTAATTGGTGTACCTCAAAAAATGGATCATCGTATTCTCATCGGTGAGTTGGGTCTATATTCTAGGATTTTTGTTCATGTTAATTTTGATACAAATCCTTCATTTGTGATAAATTTCATTTCTAATGGCTATAGAACTGAAGTAAAGGTTGAATATGAGTATGTCCTTCCATTTTGAGAGATTTGTAGGATTTTTGGGAATTATATTTCCAACTATAGGGTCATTTAGAATAAAGTGATACCTCCACATAATTCCAATGCTTGGAAATATGTTATAAAAAAGTTTTATTTCTGAAAAGGGCGATCTTACAAGAAAAATTGATCTTGGGAAATGGGTGAAAAAAAATCAAACACCTTTTAATTAAAAAATGACACTATTAAATATTGGGATTCTCTAATGGATGAAGAAGAGAGAGAAAATAAACCTATTGGGCCATCCAAAAGTGTGAGTAATATTTATGTGACTACTAGTGGTATAATGGAGGAAAATAACATTATGAGTAGTGAATATTAAGTAATCTATCTTGAAATTTTTCAAGAAATCAATGCTTTTATTGAATATTTTAATGATGAGAACGTTAAATTAGTCCCTAATAAGATGGATGTTGTTTCTAGTTTTCCAAAAAAAATACCTCCAATTTTTTTGATACAAATGATGATAATACTATTGATAATTTCCATATAAATTCTCATGAGAACCTGGATATTGGTTGTAATAGGAAAATTAGAGGTATTTATGCTGGAAATGAGACTGAACAACCTCCACAACAACAAGACACTATGAATGATGACATTCTCAAATCCACTTCATTAACTGGTAGTTTCTATGTGGCTCTACCCACATAAGAAGGAAACAAATCAGATGAAATTTTATTATATATGGTGTCGCTAAAAAATTTAATCTAGAATCTCATAATAACTTGGATAAATGAAGAAATAGGGACACAAGAGGTCCTCAAGATGGAAATAGGTCTGAACATCATCCACAACAGCTGAACTTTGAAAATATTAACTGGTTCATATCTATTTCCTTGTCTGATAGTTCCCAGGTTGATCCACTTTCACATGAAGTAAATATATTATATGGAAGTTCATATAAATAATCTTGGATTCTCCACATTGATTCAAAGTACAATGATAGTTTCAAGAAAACCCCTTACCTTTTTAATTTTTCCACTAATATTGGAAGTTATACTTTGGAGGAAATAATATACAATAGTAGTGGAGAGTTTGAAAGAATAGAAGATTCTACATCCATAAATGATTCCTTAATGAAGCATATAAAGAACCAATAAGTATTAGGATATGAGGTTAATACCAAAGGGTATTGTATTATTTTTTATAATTTTTCAGACTAAGAAATGGTTATAAACCACTCCAACATTGATACTCCAAGAAAAAAAAATAATGATAGGTAAAGTAATGATGAGAAGACAGATTTAATAATAAGAAAATCTTCTATAAATAAAAATTATTATGGAAATAAGAAAGGGTAATCTTTATCCAAATACAAATTTAAATGAGGATCATGTTCTATAATTTTTAGGGCCTAGACAGCCCTAAAAAATTTATATATCTTTGTATTTTTATCAATAAGCACAAGAATAATCTTCTAGATAACTTTTAACCCAATATGATTTTTCTCTAAGAGGGTTTAATCTCTTAACATGAAGGGATACTAAATCCTAAATACCATTATGTACAATATTGATATCAAAAGGATACAAGTGTTTCATCACTTTAGTTTGAGTGGAATCTCACATATCAGCTCCTTATAACATATGGTCACTTTAAGTTACAATTGTATGGGAGGGATACAATTTTTTATTCCATATATTCTTACAATGGATATCAGGAATGAATAGATTTATGGATCAATATATAGGATTTATGTAGCACTCTTAATGGTTCTTGGACTCTTATTAGAGATTTAAATGCCATTATTAATCTAGATGAGAGGTTAGGCATGATTCAATCTTCTACCTCTACCAAATAATTCACGGAATGCATTGATAATATAAATTTTCTTGAAGTCAACATGGTGGGTGAAAAATATACATGTTACATAAAAAATCTTAACAAAGTTGTGGCTAGTAAATTAGATAGGTCATTTTTCAATCATATGACCTTTGGTATCTGGGACTCTCTTTCATGTTCTACTCTTACAAGACTCAATTTTGATCATTATCCAATTTTGGAAAATATTTTCATGAGAGAGACTAAACTAACTTTTCCATTCAGATTCAATAATGTCTAGATCTTGCATCATGAATTTAAAAGTGTAGTTCAGGACACATGAAATTTCATAAATTATAAAGATGATTCTTTGGATTGTGTTATTAAGCTTCAAATTCTTAAGATAAAACTAAAAATTTGGAGCCATGAATACTTTATCCACATTGTAAAAAATATTTTTCAGATGGAATCTTTACTTCACATTATTCAAGATAAGGAAACTAGTTTTTTTTACATAGTTCTTGAGTAGGAAAATGTGACTATGATAATCTCCAAACTCTTTTAAACATTAATGAATTCATTCATAGATAAGTATTCAAAGTAAAATGTCTTAAAGGGTGTGAAAAAATACTAATTTTTTCAACTCTATTTAAAGAGTTAACCCCTATCTATTCTCAATGATAATGGGATGCTTCTTGATAAAAGAGTTCATTTTCCTTCACATGTTTTTTATTTTTATAAAAATATATTTGATGGACCCAATACTAGTATTAATATTATGGAGGATATTATTCAGTGGATTATTAGTGATTAGGACAATTTAACCCTTATTTCTCTTCCTCTTGAATTTGAGATCAAAGATGTTGTTTTTGGTCTTAATTATGGAAGGTATCCCAGACTAGATAGTTTCACTAACTATTTTATTCATAGATATTGACAGATTATTAATTATGATATTTTTGGAATTTTCTGTCATTTTTTCAAGGGTGGAGAGTTGACAAAAGGAATTAATTCCTTGTTTCTTGAACTAATCCCTAAAAGGGACAATGTGAATAAGATCTATCTTTTGAGACCTTTGGTACGTTTTAACACTGTTTACATAATTATTGTGAAAATTATTTTTAACATGATTTCAAGCATTTCCAAAAAGATTGTGCCCCCAAATCAGTTTTGTTTTATCAAATATAGAATTATTCAGAATTTCCTTATGATTTATTCTAAATTTATCAATCTTTTCATGAAATCCACCATAGGGGAAAAAATTTCTATAAATATTGATATTAAATAAATCATTTGATACTTTATATTGGGGGTTAATCTTTAAGGTTTTATGAAAATTGTACTTTGATTAAATTTTTATTAAATGGTTTGCAGCTCTTATAGTATCAGCACATATATTTGTTCTTATCAATGACTCCCCTGAGGGTTATTTCAACTGCTCTAGAGGTTTACCACAAGTTAATCCTCTCTCAACCATTATTTTCTCAATTTCTTGGGATTACATGAGAAGGATCTTTCTCAATATGGTTATAATAAACAAAATTAAAATCGTTAGAGATTATAGGGGTATTTATCCCCCACTCACTTAATTTATGCCAATGACATCATCATTTTCATTAAAGGTAAAAAAAAGAAACATCCCAAACGTCAAATATGCTATTATTTATTATGAAAAAGTATTAGGGTAACAGGTAAGTTAGAATACATTATTCTTTTACTTAGGAAAAAATATTTTTACTACTAGAAAAGTTGACATCATCAATGAGCTGAGAATCAGAGAGGGTATGCTTCCATTCACTTCTCTTGGTTTCCTGATGTTTTGGGGGAAACCACATGTCTAGAATTATTCTCACATTGTGAGTCAGGTCATAAATCATTTGGATTCCTGGAAATGTATGGTTATATTAATTTTATGAAGGTATATCCTTTTCAAAGCTGCCATCATGTGATATTTTTTTCTAATATTTTATGATCTATAAATGGTCATATTCCCTCATTAATAATATTTTTTCTTCTATCATTTTTTTGGAGTGGTAGAATTCTTTAGATAATATGTGAAACTGTTTCATAGAAACAATGTTGTCAACAAATTAATCTTGGTAGGATGGGTTTAAAAAATCTATTTAAATTTAATCAATCTTTACAGGATAACTTCATGTGGAGGATTATCAATGAGAACTTTGAGGCTATTGTTTTTCTAAGATCCATATTCTTAAATAGGTTGAAAACTATGAATTTTAATTATTTTGAATCATACATTTTTCATTCCATCGAGACTTATTTCTCCATCATTTTAGTGAATTCTCATTGGATAGCCAATATCAATCTGTAACATCCTATGTTTTTAAAAGGAAACATTATGGTTAATAGAATACTTTATACACCACATCAAGCTTAAGCGAAAAACTAAATAATATTTAAATGTTACTATTAAAACCCAGTTCATAGAATGACAAGAATGAACAGTATTAACTGAATTATAAAAATATAGTTTACACATGTATATATATATTTTTGGTGAATAATTAATTATAATTTAATCTAAAACCCTTTTTAAAATAAACATAATTTTTTTCCTAAAAAACTATTTAAATGTGAATTAGTGTGTTTTATAAATAATAAAATCACTATTGTGGGATTATATTAATGAAATATATATGTAATAAATTTTATAAAATGTTTAACATTAATCATACATGTTTTCTATAAATGATATAATAAAAAATCCAATTTTATAAATAAAAGAATCATTTTAAAAAAAAAAGTAGTTTTGCCACATTTTGATGGTGCACCTATTTTAAAAAGAGTTTTTTTTACTTTTATAAGTTCTATTTGAAAAAATAAACTTATTATTTGGAATGGGTATATAAATATTTAATTTTTAATAATTTTTGGTATTTTTATGATAAGATTCATTTTTTAATATATAATAAAAAAAATAAATAATTTTAATTGAAAACTACATTTTCATCAAATTTATTTATAGTGTAGAATAATATTTTTGAATTATTTTAAAGTTTAATTAAATAAATTTTTTATCAGTTAATACTATTTAAGTATTTGGAATTATTTTCACAATGAAATTGAATATAAAAACTTTGTGAACTTTTGAACATTTTTAATTCAAAAACCCGTTTTCTTATTCCGTCATTGGGATTAATTTTTAATTAATTTATGCGAATTATGTGTTTTGAATTTTGAATAAGGGATTCTATATTTGTAATTAGAAGTTAAAAAATATATTATTAAAATAAAAAATTACACTAAAACTTGTTCTGATTTAATTTTATGAGTATTTTTTGAACAATATAATCATTTGGAATATTTTAGGACCACTCGGAGCCACTTGGATGACTTTAATTTATTTATAATATTATATTCAATGAAAAGTCAATTTTGTTACACTTTTGTTTTTAACAAGTAAAGTATTTTTAATATAAGGTTATATTGTGAATATCTTAGACAATAAATATTTTTTATAAGTATAATATTATTAACCACATCCTGGTAATTTATTTATAATTTTTAGGTTATAAATAATTAAATTAAATTATGACACAATCATGATGCAATAATTGTTTCATTAATGGAAAAATCAAATAAATGATACAAAAATGTTAAAATAAATATAATTTGATATAATTTATTCAATAAATGAATTTTATGGATTAATTTGACATTTTAATTATGTGTTAATGATATTTTTTTTTGAATATATAAGGTTTTTATGATATTTTTAAAGGTTAATTATTGAATAAAGACAAAATTGACAATAATGATATTTTAAATATAAAATATTCTATTAAATGATATATAATTTATAAAAACATATTATCCATTCATGTAGTTTTAATAAGACCTAAAATATCACAAATGACTCTTTTATTGGTCGTTTGGCATGTTATGCTAATTATTGTGACCCTCAAAGTGTAAATTACTTAATAAAATAGTAAGAGTTAAAAGGGTTAAAACAAAAAGATAAGGATTAAAAAATAATAAAAACTTATATAATTTTAATTGGATAATTATATTTTTACCCATAATCTCCCAATATTATAAATAATAAACTTTTTACTCATGTTTAATAGATAATTAATTTATATTAATTTAATATTTTGAATAATTCCACGAGTGCCCCTGCCCTCTCTTATAAAAGGACACTAATTCCTATAATTTATTCACACTTAAAAAACCATTTTGGTTCAACCAATTTCTAATAGAATATCATCCTAGAATCACTCCCTATATTCTTGGGGCATTACTTTATGCATGACACCCTCTTTATAGGTGTTAAGAAGTTAATCAATGGTGATCGTCCAAAGGAAAGGTATCATTTTTAATCAAGTATTAATGTTTTATTTATTCTTACACATCCTTCAAATATTCTTCAAATATGATGATATAATAAATACAGTATCATAAATATAATGACATGTCATTATGTTAATATAATCACCTAAATCCATCTCCACTTCTATCAAATAGGAAAATAATTAATCATTCATGCGTATGTGTGAACTATCACCACCATGAACTGATATAATTCTTTTTCCATTACTATTTTTCAATACTGGTTATAATAATGGAATTAATGTTTATATATGATATTAATGACATATTTATCATTATTAAAAAATAAAATATCAATTATGTTCTTACCTTCCATGGACATAAAAATGGTAACGTCATTTATTCGTACGTGTGAACTATCACCTCCACGAAGCGATGTGATTTGTTTACTTCACCACATCACAAGTATGATATATACAAGTATATTTAAATTATTAATATTATATTTTTGATATTATGATATATTTGGAAAGATAATATAATAATTACCTTCTTTCAATAATGATCAACAAAAAATGTCAATGTTACTCATGCGTACGTATAATCTACCGTCTCCATTATTATAACATTATTAATTTTTCATAAAGATATATAAATGGTTTGATTTAAAAGTAAAATAAATTTTTAGAAGTAATTATTATTTCATGAATATTATTCTAGATATTATGGAATAATGAACACTTTTGGATATAGACATCAAACCAAGTCATTTTGGACTCATGTACTGAATATCATCAAAATATCCAACATGAACTTGAATAATTAAGTAATGGTTATAATATGGAGAAAAGTGATATAAAAGGAATAATAAACATGAAAAATATTCTCAAGAAAGTAAATAATTAACTTAAGTTTATTATTCTGGAAGATAAAGAACATACTTGACGAATCAGACTCGAGGTAAGGGACTTTGTCTCAATATTCTTTTATTGAAGCACAATTTGATGTTATAAACCTACCTTATTTTATGAGGTGTATATAAAATCTCTTTGACTTATCATATAATTAATTAATTAATTTTCAAGTTATTTAATGTTTTGATAAATAATATTATTTCATTAGGTTTACAATTTTAATGTTCACAGTGGTATGGGATGCTTTGAATGTTTAAAGAATTAATCCTTTCTCTATGTGAATATTCTTGATATTATTTTACATATTTATTTATGTAAATATAAAATAATATAAAGAAAATTTTCCATCTATTTTTAATTTCATTCAAATGTTTTCAAAAAGGAATTTTTTTTTAAACCTTATATATGGAGCGTTTTACATTTTTTAAAAATGAAAAAAGGAATGTTTTTAACGTATACGATGAAAACAACTTCTCCAATGCTTTGACCATTATTTGATATTTGGATTCCTCTACAAGCCTTAATTTTTTTAAAAGAAAAAGTCATATCTTATTCCATTTTTATGGGTATTTTGATATTGAAAATGGTTTTGAATAATGATTTATTTTTTCAATATATTGAAATGATTTCTAATGATTGTAAACGAAATTTTATGAGCGAAATTCTAAGAATAGTAGTCCTTTATGTGATATAATTATATAACGGTACTTGGAAATTTGGTAGGTGGTTACGTGATAAACCAAGGAAGAGTGGTTATATGATAAACCAAGGACAAGTTGTTATGTGATAAACCAAGTATGGGTGGTTACGTTATAACCTTCAATGCATTGGGTATGGAAATCAACCATATGACTATTCCATTTTTGAGAGTGACATGTATGGAAGTCGATCGAATGGTTTTTCCGTTTAAGTATAATTATATCTCAAGTTACCTTTATGTACATTCTATGATTTCTATCAGTTTTATTGTAATATTAAAATTTCCAAAATGGTATTTAATGATCTTATTTTTAAATGAAATTATTTACTACTCATTAAGGGTGAAACATATTACTTTATGAAATTTTTTTCCTGGGTTTTAATGTTTATCAATGAACTAAAGTTTCCTTATTTTTATATCCCTTAATGAGATTTTTTGCTCATACCAAGTTTCAAAATGTATTTTCACAGATCTTAATATTATTAAGGAAAAAGAAGATGTCATGAATAATGTTTTAAAGATGTGTCTCGAAAAAAAGTCACGTTTTTTGGGGTTTCGTTTATTTGAAAAAGTGGATACAAAGTATTAGAGTCCACTTGTAATTAAATAGTTTAATATGTAAGTGTCTTTCATAATTCTGTAAAACTCCAAACTAAAATGATCCTCGAATGTGAATTCTACTTCAAAAAAACTAGAATAAGTTATGTTTAATTTCGGTTCATTAGAGTTGGTATCAGAGGATGGTTTAGACAACGTTGGAGATTAGGATGTTTTCTTAAGATATATGGATATCATCATTGGTTCATAGTTTTAAGGTTGTTCTGAGGTTTAATGACATAGAAACCCTTTTTAGGATTTATGTTATGAAATTTTAAGGTGGCTAACATTATTATTTTTTGAGACATTTATTTTTAAATTAATTATGGGTTATTACATTTTCGGATTCAAAATAAAAGGCATGAGATAAGCATTGAGAATAAACCATGTAATAGTTATTTTTTAGGTCTTTATCATATTTTTTGTAATTTTATAAGTATGATATAGTTTTAGAAAGAGGAAAACCAACAGGATGGGTGAAAAACCAACACATTAGGTAAGGCTATAGGAATTGAATCCACAACTGAAGGGAAACAAGTGTGCATCACCTACCACTGGACTAAATGAATTCCCAATTAGTATGAATTTTAATTTTTAGTTAAATGATTTGATGGATGAAAAATAAGATGATCTTGGTAACATATGTTTTATCGAATATATTTCCATGGTATTAGGAAATCATTTATTGATTAAGTGATGAATGTTATTTCAAAAGATGTTTATTGTATTGGGAACCATATATGATCCAAATAAATAGAATACTACAATATTCTATTTGAGGAATAAAGGTTGATTAATATTTTGAAAAAATATACTATTTTATTGTGAACTTATGGTGATTCAGGTTATTTATGGAAATGAAAATCATACTTGAAAATTATTAGGGAGATAACTTTTTTGGGTGAGACTTCAAGAGTACTTGATTTTATTTGGAGATAAATTATGAAAATATATCTTTAAATTCCATGTGATTGAATCATTTTTAGGTTTCAATATTAGTCTAGAATATTTTTGAGGAATTTTAAGTATATTTGAATGATGTATGTTCAACTTTGGGCATTACTGTTAGAATTTTGGAGATTAAAAGTAATCTTTTATCTAATAAAGGATAATTATTTTTTGGGAATTATCTTATCTTATCATAACAATTTTGGATTTGGTTAATGTTTCAATATAAGATGAATATATAGTTAATCTTTTATAGATTATGTGATTCTTTAGAAGCTGATTCAGACATGAAAAATTCATCATGAATACTCATCATTTGGAGAAAATGATGAGTTTGTGGAGAAAATTGATTAAAGGATGAAACTATATTTTTCCAGTAAGTAACTATGCCAAAATTTTTACTTAGATGCGGTTTAAACCGCCGCTAAAGCGTGTGTCAGGATATAATTAGTGGCTGCTTTTTTAAAACTATCTTAGAACAATTTAGCGACTGGTTTTTAGGGTGGATTTAAACCATTGTTAAATCGTTTAATTTTTTTAATTTTTTTTTTAAATTTTTAATTTTTTTTATTTAATTTTTAATTTTTATATTTTGTACCTTATTTATTTCTGTAATTTATTTGTTAATTTATTTTTTTTCATAATTTATTTATTTATTTATTTATTTATTTTTACCTTGCTCATGCCCATCTCCATACACAAGTCCATGTCCACGCACATGCCCATGCTATATACAGAAATTCTATATTGGCTGAGATTTGAACCCCTTACCTATTGTTTATTCTCTAAAGACTTTACCACTCCAGCATGCTCTTCATGTGGTCAATAAATTGAATTTAATATACTTATATATATTTATATATATATTTATATTGGAAAAACAAATAATACATAAAAAATAGATACAAACTAAATAATTATTAATCAAAAGTTATAAATCTATAATGATTAATCAATAATCACTAATCACTATTTATTAATTAATAATCAATAATCACTAATTATAATTACTAATTACTAATTACTAATTACTAATTACTAATTAATAAACAAAATATAAATGAATAATAAATAAAGAGATATATAATATTGAAATAAATGGTAAATAAAAAATAGTTATAATAAATAGTAAATAATAAATAATAAATATTAAACAAAAAATAGTAAATAGTAAATAGTAAATAATAAATAATAAATACTAAATACTAAATACTAAATATATAATATATAATATATAATATATAATATATAATACATAATACATAATATATAATATATAATAGATAATAAAAAATAAAAAATAAAAAATAAAAAATACATAATATATAATACATAATACATAATACATAATATATAATATATAATATATAATACATAATATATAATACTTATAGATAACAGATAATAGATAATAGATAATAGATAATATATAATATATAATATATAATATACAATACATAATACATAATACATAATACATAATACATAATACATAATACATAATATATAATATATAACATATAACATATAACATATAAGTAATGTACAATTAATAAAATAATTAAAAAATAATTTAATATAAGATAAATAAATTACAAATTAATAAATAATAGATAAATAATTAAATAAATAATAAATATTAAATAATAAATAATAAATAATAATGAAATAAATAATAAATATAAAATATAAAATTGTAAATAATAAATAGTAAATAGTAAATAATAAATAATAAGTAATTAATCATTAATCATTAATATTTAATATTTAATATTTAATATTTAATATTTAAAAATTGATAAATAATTTATTGATAAATTATTAATAAATAAATAATAAATAACTAATTAAATGAATAATAAAATAATAATAAATTAATATTTTTTAAATTAAAAATTAATTAATAAATATTAAATAGTAAATAATAAATAACAATTAAAAAAGAATAAATAATAACAAATAAAGAATAAAGAATAAAGAATAAATAAATAAATAAATAAATAATAAATAATAAATAATAAATAATAAATAATAAATAATAATTAATAATAACTAATAACTCATAATCATTAATCAATAATCAATAATTAATAATTAATAATTAAAATTTATTATTTATTATTTAGTATTCAATATTAAATATTTAATAAATAATTAATAAACAATAAATTATTAATATTAATAAATAAAAGACAAATAATTAATAATTAATCAATTAATAATGAATAAAAAATAACTAATGAATAATTAAATAATAAATGGACAATAAACTAATAGAAAATAATTAATTAATAATTAATTAATAAATTAAAAATAAATTAATAATTAATGTGTAAATAATAACTAATAAATAAATAAATAAATACATATTTAATATTTAATAAATATATAGTTAAATAAATAAATTTATCAATATGTAAATTGACAAATAAATAAATAAATAAATAAAAACAAATAATAGATAAATAAATAAAAATTAATTAATTAATTAATAATTAATTAATTAATTAATAAATAAATATTAAATAAATATATAAATAAATAAATAACAAATAAATAAATTAAAAATTAATAAAATAATTAATTATATAAATCATAAAACGTTAAGAAGCTCTAAAAACCCTAAAAACACTGGAATAACAATAAATCCTGATCTGAGACTCCTTTTTCTGCACCACAACCAGTCAAATTAAAGATCATGAAATGATCTTCGATTTAATATGTGGTACATAACGAACAGACACTTGGATCGAAGGTTATAACCGTTTGAATTTTTAAGAAATCGGGGTCTGCAAATAAAACCTCTATTTTGGAGGTCTTCTTGGCCTTCCTGGAAAAATAAAATGGGGTGCAATACTCAATTAGTTGGTAACAGACATGAACACGATAGTGCTTATTACAGGCTACGATTTTATATGTGGTAGAGGCCAAATGAACACCCGGATTAAAATTTATGACAGTTTGAAGTTCGAGTTCAATTTTTGACTTTTGAAATTGGAATATATATTATTCCTTTTATTATCACACGATTAATATCCCACTTAGTTTTATCTCATTTGATAAGATTCGATTTGATTGGTTGTGGAGCTGAAATGGACTTCCAGAGAAGAAGTTACGGTCATTTGATATCGAAGTCTGTTTTTCAACTTATTGAATTTTTTTTTCAGTTTAAAAATAATATTAACTAATAATTATAAATATTCACTAATTGGCACATTATAAATAATTAAAATTATAAATAATAAACTATATTTTATTAAAAATAATAAATAATAAATAATAAGTAATAAATAATTTTTTTTTTTAAAAACAATTCTTCAAGTTTGCAGTGGTTTTAAAAAAAACAGCCGCTAAAACCCTGTTTTCTTGTAGTGAGTATGTTTCCTTATGTTATTAGTGTATAAAGTAAATGAATTCCTCAAAACTATTAAAATTATCTTAAATCAAAAACATTATCTGTTTACTTTTCATACTAAGGAATCAATAACCTTTTAACCAATAAAAAATTTATGGTTTTGTGACTGTTAACTTTATCCTAACCATGTTTTATATCACCCGAACATGTTGGAACGTTTAATCTTCCATGTCTACATTTTTCTACATGGAAACCTGGTATGTGTTATGTCAGGTGACTATTGTACTTCCCTTTCTTACTTTTTAAGTGGAAGTTTTATTGAGACTTTTATTTATGTGAGATTTCAATAAAGGTATTTTGAAAATTCAAACCTAATTTTTTGATCCTGAGTTCAAATTGTGAGGATGGAATTTATAAATGGGTATAGAATGTAACATCCCGTGTTTTTAAAAGAAAACCATATGCTCAATAACATACATGATACACCACATCGAGATTAAATGAACTAAATAATATTTATATGTTACCATTAAAACCTAGTTGTTAGAATTACAGGAATGAAAAATATTAACTAAATTATGAATATATGGGTTACATATGTATATATAATTATTTTGTGAACAATTAATTATAAATGAATGTAAAACCCCTTTTAAAATAAAAGGAAATGTTTTCTGAAAAACTATTTAAATGTGCACAAGTGTGTTTTATAAATAATAAAATCACTCTTGTTAAATTATATTAATGAAATATATATGTCGTATATTAAATATAATTTTTAACATTTATCTTATGTGTTTTCTAGAGATTTTATAAGAAAAAAAATTCCAATTTCACAAATAAAAGAAGTATTTTTCAAAAAGAAGTTTTACAAACTTTTGATGCCACACCTATTTTAAAACTAGTTTTTGTTACTTTTATAAGTTATATTTGAAAAAAAATTCTTATTTTGAAGCTTGACATACAAATTTACTTTGAATAAAATTTTGGTATTTTTATCATAAGATTCATTTTTTGAAGAATAGTGAAAAAATAATGCATTTTAATTGAAAATGTCTTTTTTCGTCAAATTTATTTATAGTGTTAAATTATATTTTTGAATGGTTTTAAAGTATAATAATATCAATATTTTATTAGTTAATCCAATTTATGTCATTAGAATCTATTTCACATTAAAACTGGATATAAAAACTTAGTGAACTTTTGAACTTATTTACCTTAAAAACATGGTTTCTTATTCCATCCACAAGATTAAGTTTTAGTGAATTTCTAAGAATTATGTATTTTGAATTAAAGAAAAGGATCCCATATTTTTAATTATATGTTAAAAATATTGTAAATAGGTCCCTTTTATTTTTGGACATTATGAATAGTAACTTTAGTAATAATTTTTATTACCATGGTTAAGGGTAAATCGGGTAATTAAAGGTAAAAATTATATTATAAAAATATAAAATTACCCTAAATATTATCCTAATTTAATTTGATGAGTTTTTTCCAACCAATAACATGCTTGGTTGAATTTTAGTACCACTTGAGCCACTTGAATGACTTTAATGCATTTATAATATTATATTCAATGAAAAGTCATTTTTGTTACACTTTTGCTTTTAACGGGTAAAGTATTTTTAATATGAGGTTATATAAGGGTTATCTTTGAATATAAATGTTTTTAGAAATATAATATGATTACCCATATTATATTAATTTATTTAAAATTTTTAGGGAATAAATATTCAAATTAAATGGTGACATAATGATAATGCAGTAATTGCTTCATTAATGAAAGAATCAAATAAATGATATTAAAAATATTAAAATAAATATAATATGATATAATTTATGACATAAAATAATTTTATGGATCATTTTGACATGTTAGGTATGTTTTAATGGAGTTTTTTTTCTAATATATCATGTGGTTATGGAATTTTTAAAAAGTGAAATATTGAATAGTGCCAAAAATAACACTAATGCTATTTTATAATATAAAATATTTTATTAAATGATACAGAATTTATAAAAATCTAATATTTATCCAAATAGTTGTGATAAGTCCTAAAATTTCGTTAATAACTCTTTTATTTGTCATTTGTCAAGTTATGGTAATTATTTGTGACCCTCAAAGTGTAAATTACTTAATAAAATTGTAATAGTTAAAAGGGTTAAAACAAGAATATATGGATTAAAAAAATATTCAAAACTTATATAATTTTAATTTAATGATTATATTTAGACCCATACTCATCCTAAATTCTAAATAAAACACTTTGGACCCATTTTTAATAGAAAATTAATTTATTTTAATTTAATATTTTGAGGAATTCCAAGAGTGCTTCTCCCTCTCTTAAAAAAGGGTACTACTTCCTATAATTTATTCACACTTCAAAACCATTTTGGTTCAGCCATGATCTGCTAAAATCCATTCCTATAATTCCTCCCCACATTATTTAGGCCTTATTTTATTTATAACACCATAATTATAGGTTTTAAGGTGTTAACCAATGGTGATCGTCCAAAGTAAATGTATCGTTTTTAATCAAGTATTTCTGTTTTATTTCTTCTTCCACTTACTTAAAATCATATTCAACCATGATTATATAATAAATAATATATCCTAAATATACTGAGATGTTATTAGGTTATTATCATTTCCTAAATCTATCTCCACTTCCATCAAATGGTAAAATAATTAATCGTTTATGCGTACATGTGAACTATCACCTCCAAAAATCGATATAAGTCATTTTCCATTACCGTCTCTCAAGACTTATTATAATGATGGAATAAATAAATAAATAAATATATATTATATTAATTAAATATTTATCATTATAATAAAATAATATATCAATTATGTTCTAACCTTCCATGCATATAAAAATTATAACGTTGTTCATGCGTACGTGTGAACTATCACCTCTATGAAGCGATATGATTCATTTTTCTTCACCTCATAACAAGTATGATTTATATAAGTAGATTTAAATTATAAATATGATATTTATGATATTATTATAATTACATAAATTTAAAATAATAATTACCTTCCTTCTATGATGATCAATGAAAAATGTGAACTTTATTCATGCGTACGTATGACCTACCGTCACCATTATTATAACATTGTTTGTTTTTCATAACCATACATAAATGGTTTTATTTAAAAGTTAAATTAATATTTAAAAGTGATTATTTTTTAGTAATATTGTTCTGGATATTATTTACTAAAGATCACTTTTGGCTATAGACACCATAAAGAGTCATTTTGGACTTATGTACCGAATATCATCAAAACATCCAACATAAACATAAATAATTATATAATTGTTATAATATGGTGATAAGTAATACAAAAGGAATAATAAATTTTAAAAGGTTCTAAAAAAAGTAAATAATTAACATAAGTTTATTATTTAGGAAGATAGAGAACATACTTGACGAATCAGAATTGAGGTATGAGACTTCATCTCAATATTCTTTCATTGAGGCATAGTTTGATGTTATACACCCACCTTATTTTATGAGGTGTATATACAACCCCTTTGAATTATTATATAATTAATTAATTTATTATCATGTTATTTAATGTTTTTATAAATATTAATTTTTATTGGGGTTATGATTTAAATGTTCAATGTGGTGTGGGATGCTTTGAATGTTTAAAGAATTAATCCTTTCTCCATATCAATATTAATGATATTATTTTACATATTCATTTATATGGATATTAAAGTAATATAAAAAAATTTCTATCAATTTTTAATTTCATTCAAAGGTTTTCAAAAATTAATTTTTTTATTCCTTATATATGTACCATTTTACCTTGTTTACAAATGACAAAAATAATGTTTTTTAAAGTATACGAGGACAAAAAATTCTTTTCCACCATTAGCATTATTTGATATTTTGATTCCTCTACAATCCTTAATGTTTTAAAAGAAAAATACATATCTTATTCCCCTTTTTGAGTTTTTGATATTGAAAATGGATTTGAAAAAGGGTTAATTATTTTTAATATCTTGAAATAATTTCTTAAGATCCAAAATGTAATTTTATGAGTGAAATGATGAGAATTGTAGTTCTTTATGTGTGATGATTATATAATGGTACATGGACATTTGATGGGTGGTCACATGATAAGCCAAGGAAATGTGGTTACATGATAAACCAATTATGGGTGGTTATGTGATAAACCAAGGACGAGAGGTTATGTTATAACTTCCAAGGCATTGGGTATGGAATTTGTCCATATAGTTATTCCATTTGTAAGAGTGACATGTATGGAAGTCGCCAAATGTTTATTCCATTTTAGTATAATTTTGTACCAAGTTACCTTTATATATTTTCTATTTTTTTTATTAATTTTATAATATTATTTGTATTTCAAAAATTTTATTTAATGAGATTATTTTCAAAGGAAATTATTTACTTCTTTTTAAGGATGAAAAGTATAAATTTATGATAAAGTTTTTATGGGTTTTAATGTTTATTAATGGACAAATGGTTTCCTTATTTTTATATCCCTTACTAAGATTTTTGTGCTCATGCAAAGTTTTAAAATGTTTTTTCATAGGTCTTGAGATTGATAAGGTCAAAGAAGATTTTATAATGAATAAATTGAAGATGTTTCTTGAAAATAAGTTACTTTTTTGGGGGTTTCCATTGGCGGAAAAAGTGGATATAGAGTATTAGAGTCCACTTGAAATTCAATATTTTACTATGTAAGAGTTTTTCTTAATTCTTTAAAACTCTAAACTAAAAATATACTTGAATGTGAATTATTGTTCAAAAACACTAGAATAAGTTATTTTTATGGTCGGGTCCTTCCAAAAACCTCCCTTGAATTTATGTTTAGAAATTTTAATAAGTACCCATCTTCTTGATTCCTCAAACTCTTATAATATAGAACTATATATAAATGCTTCCATTAAATAGAAATTGGAGAATTTATTTGGATATAATTCTAGATTATTACAAAAATTTGGTTTTGAACTATAAATTCATTAAAGACGATGAAACACATTTTGGGAACCACCCAAAAATAGGAAGATATCTTCAAAATATTTCTATCATGAGACAGTCTAGGAGAATCTTTCTAGATGGGATAATTTGTTGAGTAAAGGAAGGATTCCTCCTTCCATATTCACTATTTTATGGAGGTTCATGAACTATAATGTCCCCAATGATTATTTTTTGTAGGGTCCTAGTATTAATCTCTGTTCGAGATGTATTATTTTCTCATTACAACCAAAACCATGATGATGTTAACCACCTTTTTCTAAGCCATGTCATGGCTACTTCTATGTGGATGGATCTAATAAATCTCTTTGATATTGGGATTCCATATAAATGAATAATTTAGGATTATTTATGTTTCCTTTATCGTAAAAATGGTTATATATTTTTCTTTTGGCTTGTTATGAAATTATACAAATACTTTAGACCATCAGAAATAAAATATTTCATAAAATTTCTTCCTTATCCTAGTAGTCAACACTGACAAGTGTCTTTTCAGATGTCAAGCATGAAAATCAGTTTCAAAATGGGTATTGTGATAACTCAATAGATTATTTTTCTATTATTAAACATCTTTTCATTATTGTTAATAATCATCCTTCCTATGGTACCTTTGAAGTTTTATGGGTCCCTCCACTTCTAGGGTGGATCAAATGCAACAAATATAGATCTTCATGAGGAAATATTAATCATTTTGGTTATGGTTCCATTTTTAGAAATGATAGAGGGGAAGTATTGTTCTGATTATATGGTCCTTGTGGAAGCACCAATTCCCTTGATTATGAAATTATGGGAATTATTAATGTGGTGGAAATTGAAAATCAATGAGGCTACCTTAACTTGTGGCTTGATTCTGACTCCACAACTATTGTTCATGCTATCAGAAGTAATATTATTCATATTTCATGGAATCTAACTTCTAGATGGAGAAAATTCATTTACTCTCTTTAATCCATGAATTACATCCTCACAAATTCATATCGTGAGAAAAATTACTTGGCTTATGGGTTTTCTAATAAAGGTATTACTGCTACGGAGTTGACTTTTCTCAATGATGATCCAATGGATCTATTCTATATTTATAATGGTTATTACTATAAAAAACATATTTAAACACTTTTAAATTTGTTTCTCATTCAATAAATGAGTCTTGTATTTTTTGTAAAGTTCTTGTTCTACAAAAAAATGTGCTATACGACCATTGGAAGGGTAAGGTGAGTATTATTATTTGACCTTTGGGAATCAAACCATTATAATATTAATGTAACAGTTATGTATATAAGTGTAAAATAAAATACATAATATAGTTTTTCATAATATAATTAATAATTATAAATAATTTATATATATCAATTAATAAAAATATAATTTCATGCATATATCTTATAATAAAAATAATATTTATAAAAAATAGTTTTTTCTTTTGTTATCACCAAACTCATAATTTTAAAATACAGATAGAGTCTTATTTAATAAATAAATTTACAATACATTGAAAATTATTTCTATAAAAAGGAATTTACATTTATAATTACCCCATAGAAATTATCCAATGATAATTTTTTATAATTTTATTAGATTTGTGAATTTTATGATAAATAATAAAATACTATATGAATATAAGGTAATTATTATAACATTATTATGATGTAAAAGTTTTAAAACCCATTCCTAAAATGTAAAATACTATAAATTAAAACCATGGTTATGTGAATAGTTTTTTTATCTTCAATAAATTAGATTTATAAGGCCTAAGAATAAAACATTAATAAAAAATTCTCTATCATTTTCCATAAACAACCACACATCATACAATTCCTCTTAACTTAAAAATCACCGAGCACATATATTACAGTGACCTAGGATTCTCATACAAGGAGATTACATATTTTTATATTAATATTCAATACATTACAAAAACACATACCTGAGGACCATCATTGTTTAGTTTGTTTGGAACTTGGAACAAAATATTTTAGTATTCTAAAAGATATTAAATGTTTCCCACAAAGATCTTACAATTTAGTAATCTTTAGAGACATAACCTACTTAAATACTTTATTCATATCCTAGGGAAATGAAACAAAATAAAGGGTGAGCTTAGATGATTATTAAGTGAAAAAAGGATGATACATAGCATGTTATGAACACAAGGGTATGAGAACATGGGTATAACATTTAAAAACCATACCCTGTATATTAAATATCATAATCTTGTTTCATGTAATAATGATTGGATGTTCATAAGATATGAATCATAATGAAATAAAATAACATAATCCATGATGGAATAAAATTTTCATAAGACGTGGAATTTTGTCATACAGATAAGAATAGAGAATCATTTCCATAGTAGTCAAGACTGATTTCCAAAGATTTTCAGAGCACTATATAGGTGGATACACCTATCGGGTGGGACACACCACCATCCTCACTGGAATCCCATTCCTTATAGTTGAATTATTTCACTCCCCAAACCATCATAGCAATCAAGGTTCACTCCCCAGATCAATCTAGCAGAATAAGTCCCTTACTGAACTGAGTTCACTACTCACTCAAATTCTATCTCTTTAATGAGATATAAATCTTCACCAAATTCATTGGAGGTAGATATAGATCCCACCAATATTTTTTTATAATGTAATCACCATCCTTGGTTATATTCTAACCACCATCCTTCGTTATAACATAATCCCCATTCTTGGTTATAATGTAACCACCATCACATAATGAAAATCAAACATATGGGTTTTATAATATCATAAAAAATTCATCATATCATAACATATTAAATGAAAAGGGTTTCATAAACATTTTATAATATTATAACTTATGTAAATAGGCATCTTTCATAATGATTTTATCATTTAATCATAGATTAACCAATGAAAAAATTTGGTCTCATAAGAGTTCTATCATGGTATAACCCACTGAAGAGAAATGGGTTTCATAAAAATCTTGTCAGAATAATCATAAACCATTCATATAAATAATAATAATGGTATACTTGGTTAAAATACCTTGTAAAGAATAAATTATATCAAAGGTTATCATCTTATAGGGGAAGAATTTTGAAAGTTCACTTGGAACATTTCTTAAGGAAAAAACCATTATTTGAAAATCACTTTTTTAAGATATAAAAAATTTTGAACTTCCTTTTCAATGAAAAAACATTAAAAAATTGTATAGAAAGATTTTAGAAAATATTTTAAATCATTTCCTGAGGAAATTATTCTTTATGCTTAAAAAAAAATTTTAAAACATAAATTTCCTTCAAAAAATATCTATTATTTTAAGTTCCAAAGATTAAAAAAATGATACTATTAATTTAAGATATATTGTATAACCAGAGGATAAGAAAATTAATGAGTTTATTTTCATATGGAACATAATATTTTATCATCTAAAAAATAATCATAAATAGTCTAGATAAATGATGAGGTTTAGCATAAAATATTACCAAATTGGTAACTTTGAATCATAATCCCCATGTAGGAAAAACATAAAATGAAACTGAAAATATCAGTAGTATAAATAAATTCATGATATTATATGTAAATGTTAATGTATATACACCTTGAAAAATAATATAGGTAAATAACCAAACACATGTCTCAAAGAAGAAAATTGAGACAAATATACCTTACCACTTTAATAATATTTTGAATTGTAATACCCAATAAATAATAACATCAAATGAAACATTAAATATAATGAAAATAATGGTATTCATAATATAACTTTTCAAAGGCTTATTATATACAATACAAAAAAGAGTCGAGTAGTGAATTTTCATATGTCTCCTAGAAATAAAAGATAGACTAGAAATCCCATACCATAAGTATTTACATCCATCGTACATAATAAAAACTCATAATAAATATAATCCTATTATAAATCTATTATAAAAAAATAAATAAATAAATAAATATATAAATAAATATATAATACCATATGTGATTCCCTTATGACGTTTTATTAAATGTTTATTATCAATTCCATGTTAAAGTTATGTTTTAGGCAATAACCACTTTGTATTTATTATATGTTTTGATTTGTAATATTTTTTATCATATTACATTTATCATGGTTAAATAATATAAATAATTATTAAAATGATAAAAATATCATATATATTATGTATATATATATATATATAGTAATTTATAAAATTTAGTGATAAAAAATGAATTACACCGTTCATGGAGACGGTTGGCCGTACGTACGCATGAATGCTATTTTGATTTTCATATTACATTTAAATAAAGAAATTTAAGTTATGTATTATCATTAAATAATAATTTTCATGTGATATATATAAGAAATTTTCATCAAATCCATCCTTAATACCTTCCACGTAAAGCATGAACGAATCACATCGCTTCGCAAGGTGGTAGTTTTCCATACACACGAATGACATTATCGTATTCCAAAAAATGAAAAGTATGAAGGTATGTGTGATTTAGTATTCAAATAAGAATAATAACATTTAAAATGTCATATATAAATAATTAATCTACCATTATTTATAATCATGAGAGGTGTTAATGAAAAAATGAACGACATTGGTTCACGAGGCGGTAGTCCTCCATACGAATGAATGATCATTTCATAACCCATTTGATGGAAGTGGAGATAATTTTAGGTCATGAAATTAACATAAAAAAATTTAATTATATGTAAGATATTGAGGTTATTATATCATCATGGTATAATAAGAATTGAAGGAGGTGGAGGAATAAATACAAAACGATTATTGATGAATGTTATCTCTTATTCGGCTATCCACCAAAGGTATTCACTAAAAGCCTTACTTGGTTGGGTTTCTATAAAAAAATATGTCTTATATAATGTGAGGAGGGAGTTTGAGAAGTTATTTTTCCATGGTATTTTCTGAACCAAAAGGGTTTTAATGTGTGATGAGGATATGAGAAGGGGTGTCCTTTTATAAGTTAGGTGAGGGACACACTTGTAATTTTTTTGAATGAGAGAATTGAAACCACATTTTTTTCATTTCAAAAGGATCCAATAATGGACCAATATCACAAATATAAGAGATAAGGTTTAAATATGGACATTAAATATGTTTTTTAAAATTATTTGATTATTTATTTACCCTTATCTTTTTAGTTCAACCACCGATAAAAGAATCTTTACCTTAACCACTGTAAATATTTCTTACGGGGTTTACTAGTCATTTTATTCAAAAATTAAGTTGAAATTATATATAAAATAAATTATTTTAATTAAAAATATGTAATCCATTTTTCTAAATACCATTCACATAAGTGTAGAATTTAAATTTAAAACCAATCTCATAGATGTGATGAGAAATGATTTTTAAAGAGAAAATGTTCAACAGTTTAAAAATATTTCATATAAAAAATTAATATTAAATTGATTCTAATGAATTAAATTGGGTTAATTTATTTATAATTTAAATATTTTTTCATTTAAAAAAATTAAAATATAATTTAACTTTATAAATAAATTAAATGAGAGAAAGTTATCAATTAAAATTCACTGATCATAAAAAAAAAATTTCAAAAAAATCCAATAAATTCACCCTAAGATAATTTTTGACATGATTATTTAAAAAATTATTTCTATTTTATCAAATTAATTTTATAAAATTAGAAAAAATTATTTTTAAAATATGTTTTCCAAAGGCAACAAAACAACCTTTTAGAAAAATACCATTTTAAGGCTAAAATTGGATTTATACTTATATATTATCTAGAAAACGCATAAGATGAAAGTTTATAAGTTGATTTAATATATAATATATAAATTTAATTAAAATAATTTTCCAAGATTTTATTTTTTTAATATATTTATGTAAAACATGTTTATTTTCATAAAAACGTTTTTTTTCAAAAATATTTCATTTATTTTAAAATAGTTTTTATTTGCATTTTTAATTAATTGGTCACCAATTAATTAATTTATTATACATGTGTAAACCATATAATTTTATTATTTAATTAATCATATTCACAACTTTAGTTATAATAGCTAGGTGATAACTATCATATTAAATAATAAAATTTTAACAATAAAACATGTCTTATTCAAGCTCGGTGTTGCATGTAATGCAAGCTAATATCAGTGTTGTGTGTAAAAAAATAGAAAATATTAAATTAATATTAAATTTTTTCTTAAAAAAATTATAGGGTTTCACCTTTTACTCCCATTAAAATTAATTTTACCTTCAAAATTCATCTCGGTCATCAAAGGTCTATAATTTTAAAATTTTCATTGTATAAACTCACATCATATTAATGAATAATAAAAATTACCTTAATAAGGGAAATTTAGAAGTACAACAACTAATCAATGTAAATCATAATGAGGTTTCCATATATTAGAATATAGGTGAGAAGTGAAAACTATGACATAAAAGATAAAACTAACACCAAATACTGATGGAATGTGTTAGAGAACACGATCATGAAAAAGTTAATGACCACAAAGACATAAACCAAAGAGACATGTAAACAATCATTGATATCATTGAAATGATGAAAACATGACAAAATTTTATTTCAAGATATTTTTAGTAAATTTTAAGAATTTTCATGAGAAGATATACTTACTCGATTTCATTCCATTTCTTATAGATAATTTTATCCATTGGTTATACCTTGATCAATTTTCACTTCATCTCTTACTCCAAGAAATAAAGATGAAATTGTTATTAATTAAGCACTAACATATCATAATATCCATTAATATAATTATAAGTAATTATGTCTAAATTTAGTTAAAAAAAATTTAACACTGATTATCCAATATGGATAAATCTTCATATGGTGAAGTAATAAGTTAATCTCTAAAATCTCATACAATGATCAACAAAAACAAATCCCTAAATTGTTAACTATATAACCCTTAAAAAAAATTTATAAATAAGGTTTCCAAATTTCTCATGATTAAATTAAAATTTATATTCCATATTTCATAAATTATATCCTGGTTGTCACATACCAAACATGTATATACTTTCTTAATGTATTCTCTTGAAACATGATAATAACATGAATTACCATAAAACTTTATTTAAAACATACATGATTATTAATTCCTCACATAAAAAAAATATTATTGGATATATTCCTTAAATTCAAAAATGATGTAAGATCCATCAATGATAATACAAAACACTTTGTTAAGAAATCATTTATCAGTTCTGAGGTCAACAATATTATCCAATTTAATTTATCCATATCAATAATCTATTTATCCAAAATAAACACCATTTTCTCAACCTTAGTAACATATTAAGGTTTATCTTCCCTTAATAAAAATATTAACATTCTATTAAATCACTTTTCTATTCCATCAGTTCCATATAACACATTCTTGAAACCTCTTAATGATAAACTACTATGGAGCAATCCATTTATGTTTCATGATTCTAATAACTAAAATATCATTATAAAAATATAATTATTTTAATCCCAATATATAAATAGTTTAATAATTCCACTTTTTTGATACACAATTTACTAGGATTCATCATCTTATTCCTTTCATATGTAATTTGCAGTCTCATTATCATTAATAATATAACCATTACTCATACAACATTTCTGATTTTATTCACAAGATTTCCCCTTAATAAATATATTTGAATAATTCCCTTACATTACACATTTAAATCATTCAAAAATAAATGATATATTATGTATACCATTATTCTCATCAATCATTTTAATCAAAATTTTTTTCCCTTTGTAATTACTTACATTGTGTCTTTATTTTCCCCAATAAAAACAACTTTATGTTCCTCTAATACATCAACTTCGGTGTTTTTTCCCCCTTTCTTGACACATAGGAAACTAAATATTCTTTTATCCATGTTCCCCACTACCAAAAATCTCAGTAAAATCTTTCCTTTTCTCATTTGGTGAGTCTGAGAGTTTGTTAAGGTACATGTTGTTAATCATGTTCCATGAAAACTGATTAGGAATAATCAGAAAGTTATTAACTCTCGTCATTATCCCATTTGGCATATAATTAAAATTTTTTCCATCACATTAATGTTTACCAATTTCCTTTAGGTTCCCTCCACTGACTAAAACTGAAAATAATAGTTTTAGAAACACTAATCGTAGCCAAAAACCATAAGATCATGAAAAAAATCACTTATAGGATGTATAAATCATGAAACCCTCTATTTAATATATAAAATAATAGGTTTATCCTAGTTTATTCATATTAATCATCTAATTAAATCCTTCATGATGGTTCATAAAGAGTTTATGAAATACCAATGCATATCCCTCAAGAGTTTCAAACTAGGTATATAGCAAGGACCATTTTCATGCCCCGTGTGATGATAGAGTCCCACTCAATGTACCCATTTCAGAGTTGTTACCCCTAGTCACCCATATATGAGATGGAAATATACTTATTGTATCAATAAAGGGATGTAATTGGTTGGAAACCACTTTCACTATACTCCACCAAATTTCTAAGACATTTTAATATACTTTAAATCATACTTAGACTTATCCTTAGATTCATCCCAATATATATCCTTAGAAATATTCCTAGGTATCTAATTAATGTTTTCTCATTCTAGTTTCCAACAGATAACTAATAATTTTCTCTAGTACCAACTATACAAATCTCAACATTCTCATACATAGATATTACATATTTTTAGATGAATATTCAACACATTACAAAAAAACACTCATGAGGACAATAATATTTTAATGTATTTGGAAAATTGGAGAAAAATTTATAATTTGGTGGAAGAAATTAAATTTTTCCCACAAAGATATTACCATTTATTACTCTTTATAGAAATACCATAATTAAATCCTTTCTTTATAACCTGGGGAAAGGAAAAATAATAAAGGGTGAGATTATATCATCATTAAGGGTAAACAAGAGAGATACATAAGCATATCATGAACATAAGGGTATGAAAACATGGTAATAACATTTAAAAACCATGACCTTTATATAAAATATCATAATATTAAGTCATAGAATAATAATTGGCAGTTCATAAGACATGAATCGTAATTAAATCAGAGAAAATGAGCAATGAGGGCATAACATTGGCATAAGTTATGGAATTGTGGAATATATAAAAGAATATAAAATAATTTCCATAGTAGTTCAGGGTCACTTACAAAACTTATCAAGGCACTCTATGGGAGGATACACCTCCTTGATAGGACACAACTCCATCCCCAATGTCATCTATTTCATCATAGTGTAATTTTTTCACTCCCCAAACCATCATCATATTCAAGATTCACTCCCAAGACTATCATAATGGACAAAGTCCTTTACTGAACCAAGTTCACTCCTTGTTGTATTCTTATCTATCTAAAGAGATATAAATATTCACCAAATTCATTGGATGGAGATATAGGTCACATACATATTTCATTATAACACAACCACCATCCTTGGTAATAAATTAACCACCGTCATTGGTTATAATGTAACCATCATCCTTAGTTATGACGTAACAACCATTATATAAAGAAAATAATATGTATGTGTGCCACAATATCATTAAACATTCATTATATCATAACCCATGAAATTAAAATGGTTTCATAAACATTTCATCATATCATAACCTATGGAAAAGAGATAATTTTTATAACGATTTCAAAATTTCATCAAATCATAACCTGTGAATGGTAGAGGGTTTTATAAGAGCTCTATCATGGTATAACCCATGGAAGAGAAATGGGTTTCATAAAAATATTTTCATCACAAATGCAAAACATTCATACAAAGAATAATAAATTCATCCTTGGTTGATATCCTTAATAAATCATAAATTATATTAAAGGATGTCATATTATATAGAGAAGAATTTTCAAATATCCCTCAGAACACTTCTTACAAAAATAACCTTTTTTAAAAATATTTTTTTTTCAAAATATTTTTCCTTGAAAGTAATATTGAAAAATAATAAATGAATCTTTTAAAAAACCATTTAAAACATTTCATGGGAAAAATATACTTTTTGTTTTGATTTTTTTAAACATATTACATTATAAAAATAATATTTATTGAAAATAAACTTGAAAACTTATAAAGGAATCTTGAAATAAATTATGGTCATGACGACTGAAATTTTCGATCATGCCATACATATTAAAAACAAATATTCCTTTGACTCTTTTGGTAAAATCAAATAGGGCATTGTTTGTAAAATGACAAGATGATTCATTTAAAATTTTATTTTTAAAAAGTTATACATGAATAAATGTTTCTTTAAAAAATTATAGGATAATAATAAAAAAAATTTGAAAACATTTTTCTAAAACATGGTTTTGAAAGAAAACAAAATTTCAACCGAAGAGAGGAATAAAGTTGTATTTTCTTAAAAAAATAACAATTATTTTAGGTACCAATGTAACGACCTAGATTTCTATCAATGAAATTTACCTTTTTATTATTATTTCATAAATTAGATAACATCACTTAGAGAACCCAATAAAAACTTTATAAATGAATAATTAATAAAATAAGAGGTATTTCTAGAAGTTAAGAAACCTATACCGAGGAAACAGTAACTTGACCTGAGGAATAGTAATATGACCATTATGAATATTAAATCATAAAAATGAATAGTAAACTCACCCATGAAAGTAAAAATAAAATTTAAGCATCTTATAAATAAATGTATGATATAATTATATCATAGTATAAGTAAAAAAATATTTTAAAAAATATTAATTAAGACTTCAATTTTTTGTAAGTCATAAATATTTAATACAAATATATAATTAATATAACTATTTTAAAGAAAATGTATCTTCATAAAATAGGTTCATATATTAATAATTTTTTGTCTTATTATTTTAATATAATTTTATGAGACCTTTCTTAAATTTTCAATGTGTTATAAAATGAGTTATAAATTTAAAATATTCATTTTTCAAGTAAATGATTATTTTAATTAAAAATTAAATTTCTCATATTTATAATATTATTTTCAAAAAAGGATATCATTTTTTAATTCTGCACATCAAAAAATGGTTAGGGTGATTTTTTTGTATTTTTCTAGAATACTTGAATTTTAGGTGAATCCTAAAATATGATAATTTACGAAAAATGTTAAATGAAAATATTATTGAGACATAGGTTATATATGAATGATTTAATCCTATAATATCAAAATGTACTTCATTAATTTAATATATTTGGTGATAATTCACAAACTATTCATATTCTTGAGCTAAAATAATAAACAAATGTATAAAATATTCAAAAAACACCCCTCTCCCCCACTATTAATTCAACCCCTCACCACCCCTTCTCCACACCCCATCCATTATTTTAGAAATGTCTAATTTCTACCCAATACTATTACCATGACTATAACCCACATACATGATATCTTGGTCTCATAATAAGATTAAAACCTTTTCCCTAAGGAGGTTCTCAAAGAGGATAAAATCAAGAGGTAAAAACCTCTTTCTTTTTCTTTTAATTTATTATCAAGTTCTTTTATATTACTATTTTCTCCCCACATTCCCTCATAAAAATAGAATTATAACTCCATTAACTTACATATAATGTAAATTTATTAAGCTAATGTAAGAATTCATCATCAAGCTCCTTATGCTCTCCCTTTTATTATAAAAATGAAAATGTTGTACATGAGGTGTTGTTTCATCGCCTTCAATGATAAAAAATTTTCATGTTCCTTCACCATATTAAAGTTTGTTTATAAAAACATATTAATGGTTGAAAAATGTTTTAAAATTTATATTATAACCGTTTTTATGTTCTGAATTTAATATATTTACATAATATTAAAAGATAAAAAAATGAGTTCATTGTGATCTTAACCCGCTACAATTAATCTAAACAATTATCCTTAAAATGTTGTCTATTGATTCATCCTCATATCTGAGAAAAAAAATATAAAACCAATTATAATTATTTATTTTAATTAATAACATATAAATCCAATTATGGATAATTATACCCATTCTACATGAACTTCATTTTTTATAAACAAGAGAACTGATCCTAAAAACCCAAAAAACAAATTCTAATGAACGATGAAATTAAGATTTGAAACTAATTAATAAGGGAATAAATAAACTTAATAAAAATATAATTTATAAAAATATATATTAAATGTTCTTAATTAATTAATTAATGGATTTAATTTGATTATCTGGGACATTAAGGTCATGTGCAGAACACATTTGAACATAAGGTAAGGGTTTTCTCCCAAAACCTTCATTTTCATTCGAGTTATGATTTATCCCTCTATACACCAATGTAATTATTAATTATTTTTATTTAATTATTATAAATTATATTTATATATTAAAAAAACATGTTTTTAAATCAATTCATCTTTCATTTACAAGACATACATGTTTTTTCAAGGTTTCCTTCTCAATCATTCCCGTTATGCAAGCCCGATTAAAGATACCATCTTGGCTTCTTATCTATTTTCAAGTACCATAAATAAACTATTTTAAGACAACATTTTTTTTCTAAAATCTCTTATTTTTTCATGAAAAACTATATTTGTTCATTTCTGGTTTCATACAAACAGTCATGAAAAATAAAAATGAATTTTCCAAAAGTACTCTTATTTGCAAGGTTAAAAGGGTATTTATATAAATAATTTATCGACAATTTTATTAGAATATTTTGAAATATTTTAATAAAATCTGTTTAATATTATGTTGTATTGATATTTAAATCTTATGATTATTATCTACTATATTTTATTAAATATTTTATGATCAGTTTGACTATGGATGTGCTATCTTGATACCATTTACCATACTACTTAGAATGATCAGTGATTATGTTTATAGATTGGGGAAAGTTATTTACATTTCATATGTATATGTTTTTTAGGTTTAAACCCATTAATATGAGGAATTCATTGGATTTAGTAAGTAATGGGTGGGCACCTATATATCCCCTTGATTGATCGGTAGGTATCGTGAAACAAAACAGATATGGACTTGGCCGAGGCCTTGCCCATTTTCAGAAATGGTTTTTGCCAAGGACTTAACCATTTATTTTGAAATTTTTTGGCTGAGGCCTGGATGGTATGTTTTAGATATTTTTAATTATATATTCCCTCATTATGATATTATTAATTGATAATCCATGTGAATATTTTACTAGTATAATATCCATGGTTAAGGTTCATTCTCATGTGATTATTTTGATGGAAATATTTATTGCACTTTTATTTTTTCAATAATATTCTCATGTTTATGTTCTAATGACATGTGTTTTCAGTCATTCACCAGGCCTTATTATTTTTATTATCTTATGCTATATTATTTACCCATACTGAGAATCTGATATCACCCCTTTCTTATGATTTATTTATCACCAATATGTGAAGATGTATATTAGTAATGACTTGAAGGGATAATCTAGGAGTTATGGATAATTCCAATGGAATTTCTATATTTTATTTCCTTTAAATTTGTAATGTAAAACTTATTTTTGTATCTTTTTTTCTAAAACTACTAAACTATTCAGTCCCTAGGGAGGGAATTTTCAGTTTTATTATTCCAATGTAATGAAGTAAGGCACCAAATCCAGACAATTGGGGTGGGGACTTTACAGTTGGTATTAAAGGAATTTTAGTAGAAACCTTAGAAACTAGATTTAGAAAACATAGATCACAGAACATAACCATAATTTATATATTAAGGATAATCATAGAATAATATCCTAGAATTTTGGTAAGGTAGAGATTATATGTGTATCCCTAGAAATAAATCCCTATCTGGATACTATAAGTGGAAGTGGTTCTAAAACAGATGTACCTAGGGTTAACAACTCTAACAAGGTGTCCCAGGCCTGACTTAGGGTAACCTAGTACACAAAAACATGTCTTACTTCACACCTGGTTTAACAATCCCTGGGGATATGCTTAGGCTAATTTACATTTTCTTTACAAACCATTATGAAGTATTTAAAAGTAAATATTTCTCAAAAGAAACTATATTTATGATTATGATATTATCTATGGATAAAATTTTAATTTATGATTAAGTGTATTTCTAGTTTCAGATTATGCATTACGATTTATAACCTAATTTAGTGTAAGATATTATTTATAAATTGTTCCTAGTTAATGTAATGGAAACCGTATCAATGAACCTATAACAAGTAGGGATTTACCTCTTATGTAAGATAATTATATTGGTACTAGATCTATAACTATTGTTGAGAAACTTACAACTATACTAGGAGAACTAAATCAGGTTATGAAAAATGACCTTACCCATATGTAGAATCATGATCCACAATGTGGAGGAGAAATGTTAGATCACTTTATAAGATAACAACCTCCATCATTAAATTGGACTACAAACACATTTGTTGTAGAGTAGTAGATAATTTTTTGAGAGAAGATATTTATCGCTTTGGGAATTAATGAAAGGGAGAAGGTTGTCATGGAAGTTTATCATATATCAAGAGATTCAGATAAATGGTGGCCATTAATTCAAAATACAAAGGAGGAGGAATAAATTAAAAATATGTAATTCAGGGATTTTAAGGAATTTTTCCTTGAAAAATATTTTCCTTGCGAATAGTGAGTGGATACGTAGAGGAAATTCATAAGTTAAAAAAAGGATGAAAATTTTGAAAAGTGTAAAGAAAAATTACAAGGATAACAAATCATTCCACAGACTACTTATGTATTTAAAGGAGGATGATTGATTAATTGTTTAATGGTTTTAAACCATTCATCCAAAGGGTACTGGTCTCCAAAAAAATCTCATCATATAATGAAATAGTCTCATGTGATATCAAGATAGAAAAATAATTCTCTAAGTATTATGAATTTGAGGGAAAATAAAAGAAGAAGAGGATGGATAAGTAAATAATGGATAAAGGGAATAATAAAAAGGGGAATTTTCAAATATGTTATAGTTGTGGAAGGAAACACCCTGGTGTGTTCTTTAAATGAAAAGGAGTTTGCTATAAGTGTGAAGAAAAAGGTCGTCATGAAAATGATTGTAATGGAAAGAAAGAATCTATCAAAATTCATTGCTATAATTTTGGGGATATGGGATATCATTATAATGATTCTACAAACCCTCAAGGAAACATGTCTTAGAACAAGCCATGAGAGAAAGACCAAGCTTATGAAATCACAACTGTTGAGGTTGAAGTTCCTAATGATGTGGTGGCAAGTACTATCATTTTTTCAAACTCAGCCAATGATTTATTTGATTCTCTAGCATATCATTCCATTATATCTTCCCATTTTTTCATGAAAATTATTCATTTCACTTTTGATTTCATAAATGAGTTTTCAATAAAAACACATAAGGGAAGTATCATTGCAACAAATATGTGTCGATCATTCCCCTTTTTTATACATAAATTTTCTTTAGTTGCAAAAATTATCATCATAACTATGGTTGATTTTGATATAATACTTTGTATGTGATTGATTTCAAAATACTATGTAATAATCTACTGCAAGAAGAAGGAAGTAATAATTTTTGGGGAAAATATAGAATCCCTTTTCTTTAGAGCAGAAACATCATCATCTGGTTCTTATCCAGATCCACCTTTAATATCTCTTCTAAATGAAATTCTTGTAAAGGAAGAGAAAACATCATATATGGATATTAAAATTGAATATATACCTATTGTGTAAGAATACATTGATGTATTTAAAAATTATTTACCTGGACAACCTCCATAGTAGGAAGTTGAGTTATATATTTATTTAATTCTTATTTCAAGACCTATAGTAAAGACTACATATAAAATAAACACTTTGGAAATATTGGAGAGAAAGAAAAAACTAGATGAATTGAGTGACAAAGGATTTATTCACCCTAGTGTTTCTATATGGGATCCCCCATTCTCCTTGTCAAGAATAAATATAGATCCATGAGGGTGTAAATTGACTATAGAGAAATAAATGATATTAAAATAATGAAAAAGTATCCCCTACCTCACACTGATGATTTATTTGATCAACTTCATGGATATCAATATTTTTTGAAGATTCACCTTCGATCAAGATATCATATATTTTGTATGAGGAAAGAATATATTCCAAAGACAATATTTCAAACTAGGTATGGACATTATGAGTTTATAGTAATTCAATTTGGACTGACTAATGAACCTTTTTTATGGATCTAATGAACATAGTCTTCAAGGAATATCTTGATGATTTTTTGTGGTATTTATTAATGATATGTTGATATATTCTAAAAGATATGAGGAACATAGGAACTACTTGTAGGTTATTCTAAAGACTCTTATAAGATAATAGATATATGGGAAGTTTAGTTAGAGTGAATTATGAATTAAAAAAAATTATTTTCTTGGACATATTGTCTCTAAGGATGAAACCTTAGTTAATCTTGTGAAGAAAAAGGTGGATCAGGAATTTCCTACACCAATGAAGATAACCAAGGTATGTAGTTTCATTGGTTTAGTAGGATAATATCAGCGTTTTGTTCATAAATTTTCTTGATTAGATAACCCATTAACCAAGCTTACACCTAAAGGGGTTAAGTTCGTATAGACAAAAGAATTTGAAGATAGTTTTGAAGAATTGAAAAAAAGATTTTTGAATCCTCTGATCTTGACTCTACCATTAGGAATTGGTGGGTTTATGGTTTATAATTATGAATATAATAAAGGACTTAGATGTGTCCTTATGCATAATGATACTGTTATTTTCTATACATCAAGATAATTAAAAACTAATGAACAAAACTATCCAACTACTATTTTTTAGTTAGCAGCTGTAATCTTTTCTACAAAAATATAGAGACACTATCTCAATAGAAAAATAAGTGAGATATATATATATATATATATAACAATAGTTTTTATATATCTTATCATATAAATAACTAAACATGAGGAAAAGGTGATGGCTAGAGCCACTCAAGGATTAGTATTTTTAAATATACTATCACCCATGAAAAGAAATAAGGTAGTTGGTGCATTGGGTATGAAAGATCAGGGATTTATAAAAAAATGATGATTAAACGGGATCATGTGTTCATGGATATAGTAAATAAGGATATGAGAATTTTAAAAGAAGGTGAAACATCATTACCTTTCAATTAATTTACCAACCATCTTTATTGGAAATAATTAAAAGTTCTCAGTCCGATGCTGAGAATCTTAAAAAGATAATTAAATCTGTGAAATATGGGAAGTTGATAGACTTTATGTATGAAGATGAAATTATAAAATTTGGGATAAGTTTATATAGTCCCTCTATACCTGAGATAAAAAGGGAGTTATTGGATGATTTCCATAACTTTAATTTCACTATACACTACTATAGCACTAAGATGTATAGAGATTTGAAGGAACATTTCTAAGAGAATAATATAAAGTGGGAAATTACTGATTATGTATCAATATGCTTAGTCTGTTAATAGGTGACGGATGAAATACAACATACTAGAGGAGTCATGAAACCTATACCTATTCCTATAAGAAAATGGGATGATATCACCATGGATTTTTTATATGGACTACCAAAAACTCTAAGATAGAATGATACAATATGGGTGATTGTTGATCACCTTAAAAAATCTATAAATTTCCTCACTATAAGAGAGGATTTTACACTATAACACCTTTGAAAACTCTATATTAATGAAGTTATGAGAATTAATGGGGGAAAATATATCAATTGTGTCTGATCATGAGCTATTATTTACATCAAAATTCTGGAAAAGTCTTTATAAAGCTTTGGATACTGAACTTCATTTGAGTACTGCATGTCACCCTCAAACTAACAAGTAGTTATAATGGATAATCCTAGAATTATAATACATGTTGAGATCTTATTCACTTGATTTTCAAGGTATGTGGGATTATTAATTAACTTTGGTAGATTTTTCCTAGAAGAATAGTTTCCATTAACGTATTCAAATTGCACCATATGAAGCATTGTATGTAAAGAGATATTTTACACCAACTTATTAGGATGAAGTTGGTGAAAGGAATCTTTCAGGCCAATATATTGTGGAGGAAAAAATAGCGAAGGTAAAGACTATTCAAACCTATATCAGTGTAGTTCAAAGTAAGAAAAATAGCTATATCGATAATCGAAGGAAGGATTTGAAATTTCAAATAGGAGATCATGATTTTTTAAGGTATCTATATGGATGGGGGTTTTAAGATTTGGAAAGAAAGGGAAACTATGTCCTAGGTACATTAGTCCTTTTAAGATTCTAGAGAGAATTGGATCTGTGTCTTATCATTTTTAAATTCCACCTAGCCTTTCTAAATTACATAGTTTGTTCCACATCTCTTTGTTAAGAAAGTACATGCCAGAACCATCCCGTGTCCTCACCTCTGAAGGAATAGATTTGGAATCTGACTTATCTTACTATGAAGATCCAATTAAGGTTATGGGCACTAGGGAATAAGTGTTGAGGAATCAGATGACTCAGATGGTAAAAGTACTTTTGAAAATAATAAAAATGAAGAGGCAATGTGGGAGCCTAAGGAACATATGATGAAGAACTACCGAGATATTTTTATGAACTGATATTCTAGAAATTTTCTGGATAAACCTTTTGTGGGAGGGAAGAATGTAACGACCCAGAATTCTATCAATGAAATTTACCTTCTTATGATTATTCCATAAATCACATAAAATCACTTAGATAACACAATACAAACTTTATTAATGAATAATGAATGAAATAAGAGGTATTTATAGAAGTTAAGAAACCTATAGGGATGAAATAGTAACTTGACCTTAGGAATAGTAATAAGTCCCTTATGAATAGTAAATCATCCAAATGAATAATAAACTCACCCATGAACATAAAAATAAAATTTAAGAATCTTATAAATGAAAGTTTTATATAATTATATCATAGTATAAGTAAATAAATATTTTAAAAAATATCAATTAAGAGTTTGTATTTTTGTATGTCAAAAATATTTAATAAAAAATTTATAACAAATATAATTATTTAAAAGATAATGTATTTTCATAAAATATATTGATAGATTAATATTTATTTGTCTTATTATTTTAAGATAATTTTATTTGAACATTGTTAATTTTTCAAAGTGTTATAAAATAAATTATAATTTTAAAATATGTATTTTTTGAGTGAATGATAATTTAAATTAAAAATTAAAATTTCTATATTAAGATAATTATTTTCATAAAATGGAGATTTTTTTTAATTCAACACATTTAAAACTGGTTACGGTGAATTTTTAGTATTTTTTTAAAATACATAAAATTTTGGTGAATAGTAAAATATGATGATCTACGATAAATGTTAAATACATGAATTATTAAGTCATAGTTGATATAATGTATATATAATCCATAATATTGAACTCTTTTTAATTATTTTAATATATCTAGTTGTATTTCTCAGACAACTCTTATTGTTGGGAAAAAATAATATACAAATGAATAAAATATTTAAAAAACACCCCTGTCCTCTACTATAAATACCACTCCTCACCACCATTCTCCTCACAAATTCAATGCTTGGAGTCTTGTCAAATTTATATCCAATAATCTTCCCAATAACCTCCAACACTTTAAATATCTCTTGGTCTTATCAAAATACTAAAAAAAATTCCATAAAAAGGTTCTCAAGGAGAAGAAAATAAAGTGGTAAAAACCTATTTCTTTTTATTTTGATTTCTTTTCAAGTTATTTTATTTTCTTATTATATCCTCACCTCCCCTCATAAAAATAAAATTATAACTAAAATAATTAAATTATAATGTAATTTTATTATTCTAATGGAATAATCTATCATCAATCCATTTCTTATCTCCCTTTTATTGTAAAAATTAAAACGTCATCCGTGAGGTGTTGTTTCATCACCTTCAAGGATGATAAGTTTTATTTTTTTCCTTCATCGTCTTCAATAATGTTCAAAAAACTATTTAAATGGTTGAAATAGAATTTAAAATATATACTAAAACCCTTTTTATTTTCCATAAGTAATATATATACATAATACAAAATGATAAAATAAAATGAGTTTGTTGTGATCTAAAACTACTAAAATTAATCTAAACAATTATCATTAAAATGATATCTAATTATTCATCCTCATATCTAGGAAAAAAAAAATTTAAGAGAAATTACACTTCTTTATGTTCATTAATAACATTTAATTCCAAATTTGGAGAATTATACTCATTCTATATGAACTTCATTACATATAAGCAACCGAACCGATCATGAAAACCAAGAAAACGAATGCACCCAAACAATGAAATTAAAATATATAACTCATCAATAACTCAATTAATGAACTTAATAAAACTATAATTAATAATATAAATGTATTAAATATTATTAATTAATTAATTAATGGATTTAATTTTATTATCCATGAAATTAAGGTCAAGTGCAAAACACATTTGGACATAAGGTAAGGCTTTTATTCCCGAACCTCCATTTTCTTTAGGGTTATGCTTTATACATCTATAAAACAATGTAATTATTCATTATTTTAATATAATTCATTTAAATTTGGTGTGTATATTCCAAAATCATGTTTTCATATCAGTTCATCTTTCTTTTATATGAAATACATGTTTTTTCAAGGTTCCCATCTCAATTCTTCCCGATACGCAAACCCGATTAAAGGGAACATCTCAATTTCTTACACATTTTCAAGTACCATCCATAATCTATTTTAAGAAACCACTATTTTTCTAAAATCACTAATTTTTTCCTGAAAAAACATATTTTTTCATATCTGAATTTTTACAAACAATCCTGACATATAAAAATTAATTTTCTAAACGAACATTTCTTTTCAATGTAAAAAAGCGTATTTCTCTAAAGAATTTCATGATGAATTTATTATAGAATTTTCATATATTTCATCACCTATGTTGAATATTTATACATATTTAGATTTATCTCTTATTATTATCATCTACGATATTTTATTAAATGATTTATGATCATTTTGATTGTGGATGTGCTATCTTGATACCATTCATCATACTACTTAGAATGATTAGTGATTATGTTTACATATTTGGGAAATTTATTTACATTTAATGTGTATATGTTGTTTATGATTAAATGATTTCATAAGAGGAATGAATTAGACTTAGTATGTGATGTGGGGGGCCTTATATAGCCCCTCGATTAATCGGTATGTCTTGCAAGAGAAAAAAATATGGACTTAGCCGAGGCCTTTACCATTTTTAGATAAGGTTCTTGTCGAGGCCTTAACTATTTATTTTTAGATTTCTTGGATAAGAACTCAATATTATGTATATGATGTATATAATTATGAATTAACTCATTCTGATATTAGTAATTTATAATCCATTTGAATATTAGACTTGTAGAATATCTATTGTTAAGATTCATTCTCATGTGATTATTTTTATGGAATTATTTATTCATCTTTTATTCTTGCCATATTATACTCAAGTTCATGTCATAATGGAATAATTTTTCTTTTATTAACCATTAAATATTGTTTATGTTAGCTTATAATATATTACATACCCTTTCTGAGCATCTGAGACCACCCCTTTATTATGTTTTATTTTTTCCTAGGATGCAAATATGTATATTAAGAATGAATTTCAGGGATAATGTAAGAGTAATGGATGATTCCAATGTAATTTCTATATTGTATTTCTATTCAAGTTTTAATGTAAAAATTATTTTTTTATTTGGTTTTCCAAAACTACTAAACTATTAATTCCTTCAGGACATGACTTTATTGCATATTTTTCCAATGTAACGAAATAAGGCACCGACTCCGGGAAACTAGGTTCGGGGTATTTACAACCAAAGAGTGTAATAATGGTAATATTAATTGAAGATATCATGAAAAATCATGTGATAATAAAATTAATGAGTTTCTTGAGATATGTATTATAAAATTTTATCATTGGAAACATAATTATAAACAATCTCTATAAACAATGATATTGTAACATAAAATCATTACCACTTTGATGGCTTTTAATCGTAAGACCCCCGAAGGAATAATAAACAGTGAAACTTAAAATATCAAAAGTATAAATAAATTCTTGATATTACCTATCAAATGGGATGTATATACACATCATACAAGAATATAGGTGCATAACATTACATACGTCTCAAAGAATAAAAATTGAGAAAAAAATCCCTTACCGCTTTAGAAATATTTTAAATCATAATCCCAAATAAATAATAACATAAAATGAAACATTAAATACCATTAAAATAATGGTATTAATTATATAACATGTCATATGGGTAGTATACACACACAAAAAATAGACGTGTGGTGAATTTTCATTTGTCTCCCAGAAATAAAATAGAGGCTAGAAATCCTTTACCCTAAGTCATGACATATGTCAACCACAATAAAAAATATTGTATAATAAATGTAAGTTTATCATAAATATATTAAATTAAAATAATTATAATTATATATATATATATCATAACATATATTACTTTATTTTGAATTTTTATTACCTATTTATTAACAATTCTTTGTAAAAACCACATTTCGGGTAATAAGCACTTTGTTTTTCGTATATGTTTTGATTTTTTATATTTTTGTTATTATTAATTTGATCATGGTTCCATAATATATATAATTATGATCATTATATAAATATAATATATATATTTATCATATGTGTATTTATATTAATCTATAAAATTCAATGATTGAAAATGAAATACACCATTTATGGAGATGGTATGTTGTACGTATACATGAACGCTGTTTCAATTTTATTATTGGATTAAAATGAAGAAAGTTAAATGATATATTATCATTTAATAATCATTTTAATATCATATATATCATGTATTTTCATTAAAATCATCCTTATTACCTTCAATTTAAAGCGTGAACGAATCACATCGCTTCGTGAGGTGAAAGTCTGACGTACACACGATCGATGTTATCATATTCCCTAAAAATGTAAAGCATGAATGACGTGTGATATAATAGTTATATAAGAAAAATAATATCACAAAAATAATATATAAATAAAAATTACATCATTATTTCCAACTGTGATAGGTGGTAATGGAAAAATGAATGACATCAGTTCGTGAGGTAGCAGTCTGTTGTATGCACGAATGATGATTTTGTAACCCATTTGAAGGAAGTGGAGATATTTTTCAGTCATGAATTTAACATTAAAACATATAATTATATTGAATATACTAATTTTATTATATCATCATGGTATAATAATAATTTAAACAGGCAAATGAATAAATAAAATAAAAACACTCATTAATGAACGCTACTTCTTCGGATATCCTCCTTAGGTTTGCACTAAAAGCCTTCCTTAGTTGGATTTATGTGAAAAAAAAGTATCATAGGAAGATATTATTGAATTTGGTAAGTTATTTGGGTATTTGTTTTATAAAAAAAGTTTTTTAATGTCTAAAGAGGAGGGGAGAAGGGGTGACCTTTTATAAGTGACGCGAGTGGCACACATGTAATTATTTTGAAAGAGAGAATTTAGAAAAAGTTTTTTTCACTAAAAAAGGATCCAATAATGGAAAAACATTTATAATGGAAGGGATAATTTCAAAATATTTCCATAAAATAGGTTTTTGAAAAGTTTTTATTCATTTTTACCCTTATCCTTTTAATTTAATACCTCCTAAAACAATTTTTACATTAACCGTGAAGAATAAATTTTACTTCTTTTAATGTTAATTTTCAAAAAAAATTAGTTGGACGTATTAGATAATATATATTATTTTTATTCCAAATATAGAATCCATTTTTTCAAATTCAATTTATAGAAGTGTGAAAATTTAATTTAAAATTAATCCCACAGATGTGATGAGAATGTTTTTTGAAAGAGAAAATGTTCAAAAGATTAAAAATTATTCATATAAAAAATCAACATGAAATTGATTATAAAGACATAAGTTGAATTAATATATTTAAAATTTAACTAAATATACTTTAAAACAAATTTAAAATATATTTTATCATTATAAATAAATTAAACAAAAAGATAGTTTTCAATTAAAATTCATTATTTTTTAATATTCATAAAAAGATGAAACATTTCATTAAAATCCAAAAAATTCACCCTAAGATAATTTTGACATGATTATTTTAAAAATTATTCTTACTTTATGAAATTAATTTTATAAAAGTGGTAAAAATTAATTTTAAAATATTTGCTCCCAAGGTTACAAAATTGTTTTTTTTCAGATATACATTTTTAAGATTAAAGTTAGATTTATACTTATCTCTTGTCTAAAAATCACATAAGATGAAAGTTAATCTATTTAATGAATATATATATATATATATATATATCATTAAAATCATTTAACAAAAGTTTTTATTTTAATGTATTGAGTTAAAACATGATTTTTTATATAAATATAGTTTTTTCAAAAAAAAAAAATTTATTTTAAAATAGTTTTTTATTTTCATTTTTTAAATTAATTGGTCAAAAAAGAATTCATTTTATATACATGTGTAAACTATATATTTTTTATAATTTACTTTATCTTATTTAGAATCATTATTCCAATGGATAAGTTATAACTTTCATATTAAATAATTATATTTTAATAATATGAGATGTCTCGTTTAAGCCCGGTGTTGTGTGTAACACAATATATGCTCAGTGTTTTATGTAACAAAAAATATCAAAAATATTAAATTAATTTGAAAAAAATATTTTACAAAATCTTGATGTGTTACATTTATCTTCTCATTTTACCTCATGAGAGTCCTTCTAAAGAGTTCTTAAGGTTTTTAGGCGTTCATTATCGAGCTTTGAAAAGATACTTTTCAAGGTAAGGGTTCATAATCTATTCTATTCCTTTATTTTTAATCCTTTAAAATTAATTTTCATATAAATATAAAACGTTTTTTTGTTCATTATTATTAATCCCATGTTGTAATATTAATGAGGTATAATGATTCTCTCTCATTATAATACATTTATAAATTGTTATAATCCCAATTTATTTTCATGGCCAAAAACTCCATTATAAAAATCCATATGCATTACATGTATTTGTAGTATTATGGCTTTATTAGTTTATATGATGTTATGATTGAAATAAAAAATTTATATAAAATGCTAAAAAATAAAAAATAAGGCCATTTTCACTATTAATCTCAAATTATTCCTAAAACCTAAAAATATGATAACTGCACTTAAAATAACAAAATTTGGGAAATTTTTTTGATTATATAATAAAATGTATGAAAATATGAGCTTCACCATTCCACTACACTTAATCAATAAACTGATAAGAAATCATATAATATTAATATCAAATTCTCACAAAATAAATAGTGTGCTAATTTCCAAGATCATTTCAAAAATAGAATTCATTTATGATTCATCTATGAAAAATAATTCCATTTCATTTTCATCTCTCTCATTTTAATTTTTTCAACCTCAAAAATAAATTAATGGTTGAATCACAAATTACCTCATAAGAAATTTTATGTTCCTCTTAACCCAAGAGAATTTTAATCTTGAGTAGTTATCACACTTTGAAAATTCATGTATCACCATAGAATTATATATATTCTCATATTTCAACACCACAAGACATAAAAAATGTTTCAAATCATGAGGTCATTTCAATGTGATATTGTGGCTAAGGGTTGGAGATTAAAAAAAATTAAATATCTAAGGTTGAAAAAAGATTGTTAAAATCTTATTACCATTCCTGAATATTCAATTGAAAACATAAAGAATACCTCACGCAATCCCCCTTACATGATATACACCACACCCAATTTTTTGACATGGGTCATGAGTTAAACAATGAATGCAGTGAAGGGTTTCCTCTTAATTTCCATTTTTAAAATTTTATATTATATATTTTTTTCATTTATAATAGAATATTATATTATTTTATAACATTATAAATATATTAAAATTAATTCCCTTTATTTTTATAGGGTCATGAGGTACAATACTAGTCACAATGAATAATTCAATCTCATCTCCATTTTTATTGTATTTTTCTAATTTTATATTTTTTTATTTTTTTTTGTTTTTTTAGAGAATAAAATGATATTAATGAATTATAATAAAAAATGGATCATGAAAATTTTTAAAATGCCCAAAAATGTTTACACACCTTGAAATCTTGTAGTGAGCTACATACCGATGGACATGCTAGAAAGGCCCTTCCACCACACTAAAAAATGAAATATCAATGTAAATATATATATATATATATATATATATATATATAAATTTATATATATAGGAAATGAAAATTATCCAATAATATGGATTAAACCTATAATAAAATTTTCTTATTCTAAGAGATAAACAAGTTTACATGTAAAGTGAAGTATTAAGTTAAACATATTTTTAGTTAAAGAAACACCATAATTATATTAAAAATATTTCATTAACTCTAAATATTTGAAATAAAAAAGTTCAATTTATTACACAAAATCCATTTTTATCTAATAAAGTGTGGGTATTAAGAAAAATATGTCAACGTTATTCTGAATACCTCACTAGACTGAAAGAATAATTAGATTCAATGCTTTATGGGATTATGTTTAAAAAAATCCAAGGAAAAAAGTTCTCAAATCAATAATAATTTTATAATACATTTATTTAGTAAACAAGAAATATTTACTAAAATAAATTCTGGAGTGAAAAATAATATGAATATTAGTTAAATCTTAAAGTTTATAAAAAGTGAAAAATAAAAATAAATGTACACAAAAAACTTTTATGCATGTTAACACCCCCACGTAAATTTAACCACCCTTCATTTAAGTTCAACAAAAAAATATAGGGGAATTAAAACCCAATTGAAGGAGAGACACAACCTAAATTTATTTGAGTAGTATAAATCTTGAGTAAGGCTCTTTAATACTACCAATTTAAATACTTTAAATAAAGAATAAAAAACAATTGAGCTTTTTTTATAGAAAAATGAAAAATTAAAGTAAGAATATGAAATAAGTCTTAGTTTTGAGAACCTAGTTGGTGAAATTTTTTTACTCCCATTAGTACACCAGTTCAAGAATTTTGTCTCTAATCATAAGGAGGATGAATTTTTTGTGGTATTAACTACCACAATTTATTTCTATTGACTTCCATTAGTGGTTTCCAATAGTGGTAACCCTCAAAGAAAATAATAAATTTCCCAAACCCAAGGAATAAAAAAGTTAAATGAAAGTATGATGAGGGAGATAAGATAAGATAAAGGTACTCTCTCTTAACTATTGTGGTTTCCTCACCCATGTGTTACACAATTTTATTTATATGAGGAATCTATATCACCACAGTCTCCTTGACTTATTTTTTTATCAACCACCTCTTGGAATGTTATCACCATTTTCTCTTCAATTGTGGATTTTTATACTCATAATAACTATCTAGGGATATTTTTATTTAAGTATAATCTACAATTTTTGTATAATGGGGTTATTTTTTAAAAATTTTAATAAATAAAAATTAAATAAAAATAATTCTTAGAAAATATAACTTCATCATAAATTCCATCTTCATGGTATTTTTCATCAAACATAGCCACTGCGAATTTTTTGATTGGAGTGAAAATGGATATTATAGTAATTTATTATCATCCTATAAATCCTAACATTAAATGTGAGGTTAAAATGTTTTGCTTGTTCTTTTTCTTGTTTTTGTTGTTTTTTATCCATATATCATTGACTTCCATGACTGTAGTAGCGAGTGATGTCATTTGTCTACTCACTTCTTCAATCAATTAAAAATTTGATTCTACATGAATCCTGAAAAATTATTACCTTCAAATATCATCATGATTATAAGGTTATGTCTTAAATTAATCAAAATGATATTCCACCATTAAAAAATCAAAGAAAAAATTCATGTGCAATAAAAATATAATTTTTTTTAGTTTTTCTAATTTTTTTAATTTTTTTTAAAAATAATGTGTGAAATTTTTTAGAATACCCCAAAAAATATAAATTTATGCATGATTTCTTTTGAAAATTGTTGTTAAATAAATATTTAATACCTAATAATGAAGAATAGTTCAATCCTAGGGTTGATCTCACAAGGAGACCACTCAGACACATTATCTATATATTTTCATTATTTATAATTTAAATTATAATATAAAATAAAATCATAAATTAGTGGGAGTTTTATAAATTCATATGATAAATAATTATAAGTAAATTCAAAATAATATAAAAATAGGTTAGTGAGAAACAAGACCGCTACTCTCAGGATTTCATTGTATTGTAATCATTAGTCTTAAAATATGAATTAATTATCATTATTCTATTTAATGAAAATATCAATAATTATCACTCTAAACTCACCAATTCAAAATTTTACTAACTTAAACTAAGTCCTATGCATGTAGAAGGATTCTCTTCCAAATCAATACCTAAGCCAAAATCCTCTATTTCAATGGCTTATATATCTGGGGGTGAATGGATGGGGAAGAGGAAGAAGGTTCTAGGAAAAGTAGTGAGACCACACAAAACAATCAATTTAATTACTACTGAATCCATGAAATAAAATAATGAGAAATATTAAGTTCAAAGAAATAAAATAAAAATAGCTCCCTCCCTTGAACAATAGTGAGGATAGTTCTTCATTTTCATAAAGATGAGAATCACATAGAGGGAGAAAAAAGAGAAAATAAAAGATAAGAATGGTATAATAAGATTAAATAATATATATTAAATGTATATAATTCTATTATAAAAAATCCCACTAATTATCTAATGAAAATGTATAACTATTTTGAAAATAAATGGATATAAATTTTTATTAGCAAGAAGGGTGGATAGTTTACCTCAAAATCCTTACTCAGAAATCTCATGATTTTTTTCCAAATTAATGGGATATATCAAAAATTCTATTTCATTTAAATGTTCTCCTTATGTCTCCACTATCTACCCACAATATTTAGGCTCATTTAGAAACGTTTAGAGAATGTAATCACCACATCACTCAGGAAATATGTTTTGTATTGAAAGACACTTTATATTTCCATACTCTATTTTTTAATGAATTTAAGGATATGAAAATTACTAAATATAGAGAAATAACTTCTAAATTAAATATTAATCAACCTCTTCCCTTTATCCATCTGAAATTTCATCTCATTTCGATTGATACTTTATGAAATATGGGATTTTAATTAAAATTCATCAAATCTATGAACATATTTTTCGGCCTAATGTGTAATCTTAATTTAGCTCATATATGGTTGGGTTCATCATTAATTATATTTGAATGAAATTAATTCCAAGTAATTTGGAATCTTAAAAAAATGAATTTATCAATTTTTATTAGTGTATAAAATATTATGGTTAAAAAAAATTCTTATTTAAAATACAAAATAAATAAATAATTAGTTCATTTTAATGATTAAACACTGATTATACTTAATACCTAGAAATGTGGAAATTACACTAAAAAATTATAGTATAAAAAAATTAAGTTTTTGAATAAAATTTAGGAAATTATGATCTTTATCCGAGGGTTTTTTCTAAGGATGAATAATTTTAATGTAGGTATTGGAATGTTTATCAGAACCTAAGTAGATTAAACGCTATTTTGGAAAATGTTCACCTTTCTCATCAAATCTTTATGACCTAGAATTTTCTCCTTAACTAATTTTTTATTCATAAAGTGTATTGAATATATGTATCACATTCTCTTAATTTTTATATAGGATGTTTGTATAATTTTTTAGGTATCCTACCATTGAAAAAATATTTTATTCAATGACTAATTTCTATCAATATTCTAATATAATAAAAGTATCCATCCCTACTACTATGTTTTCATCCCTTTGATAAGGATATTGACTATTTCATTATGTGTATGCTTTAGTTTCTAATATTATTGATGTATATTCATCTATATGTTCATATTATTCTATTGACTATGGAAGTATTAACAATATGTATATTAATTATTTTTATATAGGTAACTACTAATTACTTAAACATTATTATGTATTAGGTTTCTTAGAAAGTATTATATATTTTATTTTTAGACACTCTATTATTATGATGGGTGCATTGAACTTATAATGCGATGGGTGGGGTCTACAATTATATAAACCCTCAATGCATGAGTAGGTCTCATGAGGAAATATAACTTGGTTATTTAGTGTATGTATATCCATTTATGGATAATTTCATGGTTGATCCCAAGGATATATGGTTATTATTTATCAAATTATTCATTCCATCATTATTGGATCAATTATTCTAATCTATGTAATTATTTATTTCCATTTTAAAGTTATCTGTGGATATATTATGCTCATTTTATTAGGTATATGGAATTATTTTATTATTTATTATGCTCATATTATGAATTCCTTGTTTATTTCTTGATAACATACATTATCTTCTACCCATTAATAATAATCTAAGCTCACCCATTTATTTTGTTTCCCCATTTCCCCAAGGAACTATGAAGATTATTACATGTGATATGTAGACCCTTATATTTATTTCACAATAATTCATGATTTATTACATAAGAATACACTTAATACATCCAAAAAGATCAATAATACTAGTGTATTTGGGTAACTAGGTACATAAAAAATCAACTTTATACATGGATACATCAACATTATGAAAAACATACTTACCATCCTTTAAAAATTAAATATATTTTAAAACTAAATGAGATAACTTGGGGACATACAGAAGAAATCCATAAGCTATAAAGACCATTAGGGGAATAAATAAAGTATAGCATGAAGAAATTATTACATGTTAGATAATAGGCATTTCAATGGGACATAAAATTGGTGAGAATCATAAAAATGAATAATTATGTATGATATAACATGATAACATAAAGGCAACATGGGAGTGTGGAAACAACATTAAATATGAAATCATAAGAATAATTAAAGGCTAAACACCAATACACCATACATTAATGTACTTAGGATAAAATCATACACACTATTCATGGAATGTCATGAGACTAAAACATTACCAAATGTATTGGACCGCTATCAGGGCACACCAATCATAATCATATCATATACATGATTAAGTGTGCCACATATATCATATAACATAAGAATATATTTCATCAAATTTAATCGCATGATTAAGGATTGTGGGTTATATAAATGTAATTCCATAATATATTAATTATATGTATAAATAGGTGAATACCCTTGACTGTAAATAGGTATGGGTATACACCTAACAAATATTCGATACGGAAAATCATAGTGACATTTCGATACTATAACGACGGTACATAAATATTTATAAAATGGTTCAATGAGAGAGAAAGTTGTATCTAATCAATTAGAAGTAAAAAAGTACAATATTAGGGATATGTAGAATATAATATATCATGAAACATGAAATTTAATAGGGAGAAGACAAGGAGGGGTTTTGAATAAAAACTTGACATGTAAAAATAATAGGATAATTTTGGCAGCAGAAGGAGGGTACATAATGAATCATGGGAGGGATTAATGAGGGTAAAATGGGTAACTCATTAAATTTACATCATAAGGGATGTAATAGTAATTTGGAAAATCATATTCAATCAATATTAACTAGAGGAAAAGTTTATTTACATAAATAATGATCTTGAATGAAGAGGAGAAAAGAGAGGATTACAACCTTACTTGAACATGAGAAAAGATAGGATCCCTTACTAAATTTCAGCATAGTAACAACTTAGGTAAATGATATAATGATAAGGAATAAATATTATATCCTTATTTTTTAATAAATTGGAAAATATAGGTATATTTATAATGTCATGAAAATATAACCAATTCAGATTCAAAAGTCTAATTACAAAGAAGGTTCTTAAATAGAAAATAAGAGAGAGAAATATCTTACAAAATTTTGAGATGGTAATGGCTTAGATAAGGTAAAAATGAAATGAGATAAATGATATATCATAAAAATAAAATCAATTTGATTGTAAATTTATTTGTATATATCCATTAAAATATAACCAATTGATATTAAAATGTCTAATTACAAAGAAGTCACTTGAATTGAAAATAATATAGAAAGGCCCCTTACCTTGAGAGGGTTGTTCCAAAAGTTTTGGAGAAGATTATTGAGATGTTGGGGAACATTATGGGGAATTTAGTTATGGTATGTAAGATTAAGGATGTGATCCAATGTTCTTAGATGAATAGTAATTGGATCTTTTGTAGGTTAAAATAGTAAAATAGAGGGGATTTCCATAATATTTCCCAAACATGGGGTTTGGACAATATATCATAAAATAATAAAATAATAAAAACCAATAAACTTCCCATATATTATTCCATATTTTCTAAAAAATAGTATTTTTCCATTACTTTTTAATTCTATGGGACTAAATAATTAAAATATTACCCTCATTGATGTGTAAGTTAGTCATGTGCATAAAGAATTGATTTTAAAAACTTAAAACATAATGTAGGTTTGGGAGGATTCATATACGTTTTATAAAATAAATTAAATAAATTAAAAATCACATTATTTTAAATGGTAAACATATATTTGGTTGTGGATATACTTTATAGCAATTATTTCATCACTTTGGGGTCATTATGATGTCCTAATACACACTGTATATTTATAACATATTTAATTTTTACCCAAAAATTTGACTTGGTAAAAAAATTATGAAAAATCCACCATTGGATAAATCAAAAGTTTTGATCCAAAAAAATATTTTATTATAATAATTTTTTTAAATATTTTAATTTTTACTTTTAAAACAACAATCGACATTTATTGAGAAATGTTGTTTTTTGAGAGTAACAATTTTCAAACCCTTATAAAAATTACATTTGTTTTAAGAAAAAATAAATTATAATTTATATTTAATAAAAATTATTTAATTGTATTATTTTATTAAAATATCATTTTATTTAAATATTAATTAATTTTCAAAAAATAAGGGCTTAATTGAAATATCCTATTACACAAAAATACAATTTGTGTTTTATTATATCAAAATAAATTTTTTATCAAAATAATTACTTACTTATTTATAAATAAAGAAAAATATATAATTATTATTATATTTTGATGAAAATATACCAATCAAAACATTTTGGTTTACATTGTTTTTAGTCTTTGTTAAATTATTTTTAACCTAAAATAACCTGTTTTCATTTTTCTATGGTAATAAATATTTACTATGGTTACTATTAATATTGTCCAAAAATTAATTTTATCTTATTACCTAATATTAATTATGGTGATTAAAAATATATAACAAATTTTTTCAAAATCAATCTATTTTGGTCAAATAATTTAATTTAATATGAAACCTGTAAGCGTGATGGAAATCAGTTTTCTAAAAAGTGAATATTTTCAAGGAAAATATGGTTTTACTTAAACTGTATAATTAGTCATATTAATTATTTGAATTTGAATTCATATATTTTAATATATAATCTAAAAACATCATTTAAATCATTCCTAATTAAGTTTCATTTTAATTAATTATAATAAATAAACATTATGCATTTTAAAATAGTTTAAAAAAAATCATTTTTAATCCTCAAAATAAATTTATTCTAAAATCTGGAATAAATATGATTTAATTGAATTAATTATATTAAATATTAATCAATAATTATTATATTAATTATAAAAAAATTAAAATAATAATTGTACTTTTAAATTACTTAATTTATAAAAATAAATGACTCTTTTACAAAAAAATAGGCATTTCAATGTTCATTGAAACATAAATATTTCCCGAAAAATCAAAAAAATTACTCCTAAGTTAATTTTAGAATAATGAAATAAAAAATTAAGTTAATTTTATTAAATAAAATTTCTGAATTTTCTATAAAATAACTATAATGTTTTTTTACAAAAAGAAATAAAAAATAATTTTTGACGAAAATGTATTTTGTAGACATTACCAATAATTGAGTGATTAATTACTAAGATTTTATCAATACATTTATATTTATTAGGAAACATATAAATATTTTATAAATTAGTTAATCCTATTCATACCAAAAATTTTAATTTTTTGGTAATAACAGCTATATTTAAATAATCATTATTTGTTTGGGTTTGGTGTTATGTATCACATGCACTATCGAACATAACTATCTATTTTAAAAACTTAGGGCCTTAAATTCTTTCCAATTTAATAAATTTCATCCTAAATATTTTAACTTGACCTTGGTAATTAATGTTTTTATAATTTAAATTATATTTGTTCAAAACCTACATCATAAAAAGGGTAAATAAAATATTCACTTGAAAATTGAGAAATAAAAGTACAAAGGTCATCACATAACTAGGTTTCCAAGTAGGCTAACATTAGAGTGAAGTGAAAAAAATATATGTAATAATAAAAAACTAATTCCCAATAACTAATAAAGAGTTATAGATAAAATTTTTAGAATAAATTCAATGACCACAAAATCATAAATATGTGATATGTGAAGAGGCAATAAATTGATAATATGAAAACATTTTTGTTTCTTGATTCATTTCATACTGTTAATGAATTATTTTACCATATATACCAGGGAAATAAGGAAATATAATTTCTTGAAAAGTATAATTTCATCCTTTAATAAATTTCTACTACAATATCATCTTTTCTCCAAATGAAAAATACTCAAGATATTTTTGTAAGGCTGAATCCATAGAATAGTCTTCTAATGGATTTTATAATCCACCAAAATAAATTCTTCCTATCTTTACTAATTCCAAATGATTACATAAAGTAATATAATAGTAAACATGAATAAACCTTAATGCATTAAATATAAAAATTCAATAGAAAAATCCCAAAGGCTTAATGTAGATAATTCCCTAAATAGATACACTAATAAACTCAACATTAAAGAATGCTTTAACCTAAAAGGTTGTCTCATACCCTTCATCTTACAACTCCATAAAAATAATATAATTCCCCTCAAATAATTTTTTTATTTTATACCTAATGGGTTTATATACCTCAAACCAATAAACTATCTACTTAAATATCATTAATCACATCAAAATCAAGAAAAAAGATCTGGTAGTCTTTTTCCCAAAATATCCTTAATCATTCTTAACTTCAATCACATAAATCTACAAAAGTGGTATCAATTATTTCTATACATAATATTAGACTTATTTATATCATCTAGAAACTCTTTATTTTTATCCAAACATTAATCAAATATTACGTTTTATCAATCCCTTAATAATGTGTTTTATAAAATAACATCTTATCACAAAATCACTTTTATAGGTTATCGGTACCATTCAACATATGTTTCAAATATTTAAAGAAAAACCACTATTTAAAAATCCATATATGTTTCATAATTATTATATCTAAAATTTCATTAATATACTACTTTTTCAACATAATTCTCAAATACTAATAAATAAACAATTTAATCCTTACACATAAACAATTTCTATAGTATAGGTCCTTCCTTAGTCAAGGATTTAACTATTAAATTAAGGAATTTTCTAAGATAAGTCCCATATTTTTTATATACAAGACATTGAAAAATAAGGGGGGATGTAGGATGTAATTTATTCCCTTCTCTATGGTGTTTTAGTCCCTATCTCTAGGATCCTAAAGGGCTTGATCTTCATGATCGATTATGGGGAGGCTTCTCTTCAGGGTTTTGATGGATGTGGTGATCTATTTTTTTCTTCTTAGGTGGTAGTGTTGTTTTCTCCCATGACAATTTTCATTGATTTGAGGGTTATTATGATCATTCGTGTTTAGTTTTTTTGTATTTTTGATGATGATGATGGTGATTTTACGACGATGAAGTTGGATTCTGACGGTCTCCTCACTAGCAATCTAGTGTGATGATGGGTTGATGATGTGGCCAAAGGTGGTGATGACTATTTTCAGTTTGAATTTTGAATTTTGAAATGTGTAATTTGAATTTTAAATCTCCTTTTTGGGGTTGTTTGTGTGGAAGTGTATGGTTTTTTTCGGTTCCCACTTAACAAAAAAGTTTCTTTTCAAAATAATAAAAAAATGGATTGAGTTCCTTTGTGGCATTTTCCTTGGGTTCTCTTTCCATATTTTTGACACACATAAAATTTAATCTTCCTTCATTTATCTTCTTATCAATTGAAATTCCTTAAGACTTAGTAATCATCTTCTTTGATTTCTTTGGACATTCAACCATGTTCCAGTTGTTAATTGGGAATTTTTATTGCTGGTTTGTAATAATCGTAAGGTGTATTACATGATATCCCATCATGTTAGGTATATCATTTTTGTAGTCATAACATTTCCCCTCACATTCATTGTTCATCTGGTTTATTCTATTTCTATCCAATTACAATAATAAAGGAAAAAATCAGGGATGATTATAATTAAAATATTGAGCACATAAATGGGAAACCAATAATATTAAAGTAATAACTCATAAATGACATATATTATATAACTCATGAATTTATAGGATTAAATATAAGTTATCCATGATCTATTTCCAAACATATAATCATATGTTAATTAATGTTCCCTAAATAATGGTTCATAATGGTCTTATGAATTTACTAAATCATGCCCCACAAGAGTATCAAACCTAGTATGCAGCTAGGCCCATTTTTATGCACTAGTTTTTGATCGAGTCTATCTTAATATGGTGTTTTTGGGGTTTTCACACTGAGGTACATCCATTTCAAAGGAAAATCAACTTACAGTATCTAGAATGGGCTTTTTTTAAATCACTTTATCAATACATTACAAAAACATACTGATTTTTTACAGTACATAGTATTATACCTAAGTCTTTCTCTAAATTTTTCTAATCCTACCCCCAAAAATAACCAGAATTTCTTCAGATACCAACTATGAAAAACATTATATTAATTTCACATTAATTCAGGTTTTATTTCATAATAATACCATTAATATAACATATAATATATAGAATCCTATTGTGTTTGGGTAAATAGGTACATAACGCATCAAATTGATACATGGATACAATAAAATTATTTAAAAACTTCCTTAACAAAATTATAAAATTCTATTTCTTTTAAAAATGCATGGGATAACTTGGGGATGTGCATATGAAAGTGGTGATCTATAATTACTAGTAAGGGAACAACAAAGAATAACATGAATAAAGTATTACATATTAGACAATAGGAATTTAAATGGGACAAAAAAGGGGTGATAATCATAAACCTGAATAATGAGGCCTATTATAAAAGGATAGCATATATACAATAAGGGATTGTTGAAACAACTTTAAATATGACATCATAAGAATAATTTAAGCTTAAACACCAAGCTATCATAATAAAATGTGATTAGGATAAACTTCCATAAACTATACATGTAATCTCATGAGACTAAAACATTATCCAATGCATTGGAGCTCTATTTGGTATCACCTATAATAATAAAATCATGTACATGCATAGGGGTTCCACATAGATCATATAACACAATAATATATTTCATCGCATTTAATTACATGATTATGTATTGAGGGCTATATATATGGAAATACCTAATAAATTAAGTATAGGTAATACAAGGTGAATACCATTTATGGTAAATGGGTATGAGTATACACCTCACAAATGTTCATCTTGGAAAATTGAAATGACATTTTGGTAGCATAATGATAGTATATAATGATTTATAAAATTGTTCAATGAGATATAAAGTGGTATATCATCACTTTTAATTCAAAAGGATAATATTATGGTTATTTAGAGAATAATAAATCATGAAACTTATGATTTAATAGGAATACTATAATGAGGGTTCTTGAATAAGATATTTTCCTGAACAAACCATAGGATACTTTCTATAGTATAATGATTTTACATAATGAATCATGGGTGGTATTAATGAGAGTTAAATGGGTCACTCATAATATTTAAATCATAAGGGAAGTAAGATTTATGTGTAAAATAATATTCATTTAATATTAATTCGAATATAAGGTGCATTACATAAATAAGGTTATTTAATGAAGAGGAGAAAGAGAGTATCCCTTACTAAATGTTGGCATAGTAACAACTTAGGTAAATGATATAATGATAGGCAATAAATGATATATAATTTTATAACAAAAATTGCAATGTATTGGGAATTTATAAATTCATTAAAAAATAATTAATTGATATTAAAAAGGATAATTACAAAGATAGAGCTTGAATGGAAAAGAGAGAGAGAAATATCTTAATAAATAAATGTTTATAAATCAACTTTAAAGTAAATTAATATCCAAAAGGCTAATTACAAATAAGTTAATTGAATTGAAATGAAGATAGAAAGGTCCCTTACCTTGAGAGTTTGATTCGAAAATATTGAGAGGTGATTGTTGAGATATTGGTGAACAATGGTAGGAATATAGAGAGGAGAGTAAAGAGTAAGGACATGATAAAACGTTTTTTAGTGAAGATTAACGGTAGTTTGTGTGGGTTTATATAGGAAAAGTGATGAGAGTTCTTTATTATTTCCCAAACATAGGTTTTGGACTCCCATATAATAAATTAATATAAAACACAAAAATTGTGATGCTTTTTCCTATGTTTTCTTTCAAATAAGAGTGGTTCTAGTTATTTTATAAGTAAAAGTGATGAAATCATTAAAATATTACCCTTGGTGTTGTGGAAGTGATTAATGTTCATAAATAAATTATTTTAAAACATTAAAATATAATATATGTTTTGGAGGATTCATAAAGGATTTATAAAATAAATAAAATAACCTAAATATAACATTATTTTAAATGGAAAACATATATTTGGTTGTGTATACCCTTTATAGAATTTATTTTATCCTTTTTGGGTCATTATGATGTTATAATACACATCTTATATTTATACTGTATTTAATTTTTACTTGAAAATTCAAGTCTAATAAAATTACAAAAAATTCACCATTGGATAATTGTAATGTTATGATTCCAAAAATAATATTTATTTTATCATAATAATTTTCTAAATATGTGATTTTTCGCTTTAAAAAAATAAGATACATTTACTGAGAAAATGTTGGTTTTTTAATAATAACAATTTTCAAACCCTTATAAAAATAACATTTGACTTCAAAAAAATTATTTTATAATTTTTGTTTAATAAAAAATATTTAATTGTATTATTTTAGTAAAATATAATTTATTTTTAAAATTCAAGAATTACTAAATAAATAAGGACTTAATTTTAATAAGATATTTCTCAAACATACAATTTTTGTTTTATTGTATCAAAATCTAATTTTTATCAAAATAATTTCATAATTATTTATAAAGAAACAAAAAAATATATTAATAATTATATTTAAACTAAAATATAAATATTCAATCTTTGGGGGTTACTTTCTTTCAAGTCCTTGTTAAATTAATTTCACCCTTAATTAACCTATTTTCTTTAAACTATGGTAATACATATTTATTACGATTACTACAAATATTGTCTAAATATTAAGTTTACCTTATTAAAAAATATTAATTATAATGATTCCAGATATGGAATCAATTTTATCAAGATCAATACTGAGAGGTTGAATAATTTTATTTAATATAAAACCTAGAAGCACGATGGAAAATAGTTTTATAAAAAATGGTTTTTTCAAAGAAAAGATGATTTTACTTTAACTCTATAATTAGTAAACATTATTATATGAATTTCAATTAATAAATATAGAAATATAATCTAAAATTTTCATTTAAATAATTACTCATCAGGGTTTTTTAATTAATTATAATATATAAACATTTTCCATTTTTAAATAGTTTTCATAAAAATGTGTTTTTAAGCCTAACAAAAAACATATTCTAAAATTCAGTATAAAGATGATAAATTTTTTATTAATTGGATTAAATATAACTCAATAATGATAATGTTACATTTATATAATATTAAAATAATAATTATATATTCAAATTACTTTATCAAAAGAAATTATAGTTTTACAAAAAATTTGTATTTATCACTATTCACTGAAAATAAATATTTCCCAAAAATTCCAAAAATTTTACCCTAATTTAATTTTTTGGATGATATAAAAAATAAAATACATTTTTTAAAACACATTTTCTAAATTTTATAGAAAATAATTATAATATTTTTTTATAAAAATAAATAAAAACAATTTTTGAAGAAAACATATTTTGAAGACATTACCAAAAATTGAGTGATTATCATAATAATTTACCAATAAATTTATGTTGAGTAGAATATATATATATATATATATAAATGATAAATTATTTAATCGTATTCAGACTCACACATTTAACGACTTGGTTATAATATCTGTATTTAAATAATGATTGTTTGTGTTCGGTGTTTCATATCACATATGCTATCGAACATAATTTTCACTTTTAAAAACATGGGGTGTTACAAGTTACCTAAGGATAATAAATTAGAAATAATAACATTTTATTATATTCTTATGACATAATTTTATTTTCCCATTTAATTTAGTATTCATAAATATATCCAGTCTCTTAACTATTAGATAGTATATATTGTTATCTTTGTATTCTGTGCCAATGTAATAAATAACCACCGGCTCCAGGTTAGTAGAATTTGGATTGTTATAGTTGTTATAAGACAGGTTCAGTATAAACATTAAGAATTATATTTAGAAGAACATGGATAGACAATATAAATTTTTGAAAAACCCTCAATAAATTATAAAAAAAATTCTAGAATAGATGTAATACAAGATATGATTTTTTAATAAATGTATATAAATTATATACTATGTTTCATAATTTAATTTTTTATTTATAAACTAATAAATTATATACCATTTTTTATAAATTCAACATAATGGAAGGAAAATAAACCATGTTAATACCCATAATTAGTGTACATATTTCGCTCCAAATAAAACAAACGAATTTGGTATTAGATTTGAGTAGATAGTAAATATTTTATGGTAGTTAACCCAGGTTATGGAAGATAAATTTTTTTGTATAGGACAACCAATATCCCCTCAATAAGTTATGAAAATTTCAAATCACTTCATGACAAAACAACTTTTTTCTTTCAATGGAACCACTAATCCTTTATTGACTGATTAATGGATATAATATTTAGAGAAGATATTTATTATTTTGAGATTTAGTGAAAGGGAAAAAGTTATCATGGTTATATATAATCTAAGGGGATATGTTGGTTAATGGTAGTTATTGATTCAAAACACCAATAAGGATGAATATATTAAAACTATGTATTTGAATAATTTTAAATCAATATTCCTTGAGAAGTTTTTTCCTAAAGAGATAAGAAATGTCATGGAATGAATATTTATAAATTTAATATAAAAGAAAGTGACACTTGTATTTGAGTATAAGGATAACTTTATAATGTTAGCTATATATGCGGTGGATCATGTATGTAATCATGAAATCAATATCGATCTCTTATTTGATATATTATAGCTAAATTATTGAAGAGAATTAGTCACACACAAATTTTTATAAAATGAGGAGATAGTGAAAAGTATTATCAAGAATGATAAAGAATAATTCCTGAAATATATTTTAAAAATAATTTAAGAGAGTGATATGAAATTATGAGAACCATATATAGATAAATATTTAAAAAGATAATAAGGAAAGGGTATAATTTATGACATTCAATAATTTTCTAAAGAAACACAGTGGGGATTTCTAAAATATATTGGTAGTTTGTTACCGGTGTGGAGATAAAGGATATCAATCTCATGATTGAAATGGAAGGAAATAATTCATCAATTTTCAATGGTTAAATTTAAAAGAGATGTGATAATATTCACCTCAATTCCATAATCATAAAGGGAATTTAACCTATAAGAGGCCAATGAAAAAATGTTTGGATTATGAAATTACTACGGTGGAAGTTGACAACCTAAATGATGTCATAAAATATTTTTTATCATAAAATAATTTTTATCTAATAAATTATTTTATTATAGATCAACACACTCTTCTTTATATTTCATGTTTTCTAAGAAAATTTTATCATCCCCTGATGCATTAAAAAAATATTTTTCAGTTAAAAATACTAATCGTAACCTTATATAAATGAATGTATATTAGTATGTCTGTATTAAATTGTATGGAAGTTATCACTTTGTAATCATGGTTGTTATACCAATGGTTAAATTTAAAATAATTATTAGGTTTAATTGGTTCTAAATTTATAATATAAGTATCTATTATCAAGAAAAAGATATTACAATTTTTGATGTTTGAATAAAAAAACCTTGTTTTTATTGGAGAAACTTTATTACCAAATTCTTATCTAGAACCACATTGTGTGGATCATCTTAATAAAATTATAAAAGGAGATAAATCTATTAATTATAAGGATAGCCAAAGAAAATAGGATATAACTATTATGAGAAAAAATATTAATGTATTTACAAAGTAATTATTTTTATATCCACCTAATCAAGAAGATAAATTCTTTATTGATCTTATCCCTGATGCAAACCGTGATTCTAATCTTCCTTATAGAATGGATCTAGTGGAATTGGTGTAATTATTAAATAATCTAAAATATTTGTGTGATTAATTATTCATACACCCCAGTATTTCACCTTGGGGAGAACCTTTCATATTTTTTAAGTAGTGGGAAGTTTTTATGAGGTTATACAATGACTATAGGATAATCAATGGCATTATTATTAAGAACAAGTATCCTCTACCTCATATTGATGATATATTTTATCAACATAAAGGGGATTAATACTTATCAAAGACTTATATTTATTCTTGTTATCATCAATTAAAATTAAATAATGATGATATTATAATATGTATTTATATACAAGGTATATGCATTACGAGTTCACAATAATGCCTTTTGTGTTAAAAAATATCCTTTTATATTTATGAATATGATGATTATAGTATTATGGAACTATAATAATGAATTTATCAAGGTATTTATTATTGATATATTGATAAAAAATAATAACCCCGAAGAGTATGAAAACTATTTATGGATTGTTCTTGAGAGTCTTAGAGAAAAGTATTTATATGAGAAATTTAGTAAGTGTGAATATTGGAATCAATAATATTATTTTCTTGTAAATTTCGTATCCAAGGAAGGAAAATCTATTTACACATCAAATAAATAGGTTTTTGAATAATATGCCACACCAAAGAATATAATTGAGATATATAGTTTCCTTGGATTATCTGGTTACTATCGGCGATTTGTTAAAATTTTTACCTGATTAGAAAATCCATTAAACATGTCGACATGTAAAGGGATAAAACTCACATAGTTAAAGGAATGTGTAAAAAGGTTTGAGGAACTAAAGAAGGTATTAATAAATTAACCAATATTAAATGTATAATTGGGGAAAGAATTATTCTTGATATTTAGCGATGCATCAAATGAAGGACTTGGGTGCATCCATATGAAAAATGATAGGTTTTTTCTTATGCATCAAGGAAATTAAATAATTATGAATAAAACTATCCTACTCATGAATTAGAGTTGGTAATTGTAAGATTTTACTTGAAGATATAGAGACACTAAATTTTGTGGTTAGAGATATGATATATATATATATGAATTAAAAGAGTTTGAATTAAATATTCACATGGAAAGATCTCAACATTAGAAAAAGGAGATAACTAGAATTGCTCCAGGACTATGGATTTGAAATACACTACCACCCTAGTAAAGAAAAAATAGTTTTGGATACATTTAGTATAAAGGATCAAGGATTTATATCCATTATGTAGATGAATAAGGAGAAAATACTGATGGATTTATAAAATTTATGCGTGGAAATTAATATAGAAGGGGAAACAACATTCATTTTCTATGTAACTTCAAAACATTATTTACTAGATAAGATAAATAAGTACCAATAATATGAAAAGGTTACCAAAAACAAGATTAAATCTTTAGAATATGGTAAATTTATCTATATCAACTCTAATGATATTGTATTTATGTTTGGAAAGAGACTAAGTGTACCATCCGTACATGAATTGAAGAGGAAATTTCATGATTAAGACCATAAATAAAATTCATCTATACACACTGGTAGAACCAAAAAATATAGTGATATAAGATAGCATATCAATTAGTAAAACATTAATTAAGAAATTATTGAATATGTGTCAAGATTCTGGGCATGCTAACAAGTAAAGGGTGAGAGACAACTTTCAAAGTGTTTCAAAAAACCCCTTATTATACTAATGTTATACAGAAAAATATCATAATGTAAATTTTTAATGGTCTTCCCAAGATAGGTAAGATAAATGAAATAATATATTCTATTATTGATCTCCTTAAAAAGTCTTCACATTACCTAGAAATAAGGGTGGATCTACCACAATCGTCGATGGCGGATGCGGCGACCCCTCCTCCACCAGGGGAGGGGTCTCTTTCCCACGATGCTCCTAAGTAGGGATCTCAGGATAGAGGTAGGGTTTTCAGTTCGTTACCTCCAACAGTGGAATTCTTGTTCTTTCCCAGCATTCTCATCTACCCAAGGTTTCGGGGGTCCTCCATGGACAGCCTGTGGATCCAATTTCTCCGTAGGAGTTCACCGTAGCCTCTGTGCTTCATTCTTCGTCTTTGGTGGCTCAGTTCGTTCGATGATGGCCCCTAGTCTATTTTTTTGACAGGTTTGTGAATGAGGAGTGGGGTTTAGCTCAGTGTGCAGTTGTCATGTTTCTAGGGCCATGAAAAATTATTCTCAGCTTCTTGAGTGAGGAAGATTTGGTGTGGTCGTGGCCTAGAACAGAAAGATATTTTTGAGGATTCCACATTCATCTACTCTGCTGGACATTTGATCTCCACATAGAGCGGGACCCTTCTACCACTGTAATTTGGATTCAACTCCCAGTCCCCCGCTTCCTTTCTAGAATCCGGAATTACTCCCTTCTATAGGTAACTCAATTGGGCGTTTTCTCTGTGTTGATCAGCAGACTTCCTCTCTAATGCACCTGATTGTTGGATGGTTCTGTACTGAAATGGATCTTTCTCAGCCCCATACCAAAGTAGTGTGGATTGTGATTGAGGGGGAGTACATGTATTTCCAACAGATTGATTATGAATCTTGTACCACAATTTTCTCCAGCTACAATTAATAGGACCATAGTCATCTTGACTACATGAAGAAGGCTTAAGGTTCTCATGAGATCGACCAATCTGGTCTATCAATTGGGCCCATTTCACAGGAGGATTCTTCAGGGGATGCACACCTAGAGGAATATCTAAATGTCCAGAATAGGGGATCCCTATCACCATGGGTGTGGATTATTCAGGGAAAGATCCAGCAGGTACAGGTCGGGGGTGTGCTTTGGTTGCCATTGGGAAAGGAGCTATAGAGGTTTCAGGGCCTCTTGTCTCAGAGGTGTTTGATCGGCTGCATTGTGATCTGGGTGGAGGCTCCTTGCCAAGCAGTTTGGTTGAGGACATGAAAGAATGCAATATTTGGCATGAAGAGAGGCCCTTACCTGTGGATACTGATCAGGACAACCAAAAGGAGGGGAAGGCAATTAGGGAGGTCCTCCGGGATTCTTCAGAGGTATTACCAGAGGTTACTCCATCAACAACTGAGGGATATGTCTTGAAGAATGATTGTAAGGGTCATGTCACTAGTGAGGATGCACATCGACTGGTTTCGGAAGACAACCCTAACAATATTCAATTCATGGGTTATGGTCTTGAGAAGATAGAAGTTTCGGCCAATCCAAAGTAGATCCCACATGCATCCTCTTATACTGAGAAGCTCAAAGCAGGGGGCAATAAGGATCTCTCAGAATCATTTTTCAGTGATGGGTGAATAACACTGCCTTAATAGTGAGGATGTAATATGGGGGATCACAGATAGGGCACTCTAGTTGCAACAGAAACATCCCAAGAGGGAATGGTTGAGGATTCAAACCATGATAAATCCAAGGAACTTTCCTTAGACGAGGACTACTTTAGATCCTCTATATGAAAGGTCAAGAACAAAAACATGGATTCAGATGGATTCATTTCGAACAATCATAGGGCGCTTGGAAGGAAGGATTACTCCAACCTCCTTAGCCCTCCCATTACAAGATTTGCGAGCAGGGGCAAGTTGTCACTGAAGGATTCTAAAATGGTTGTCACCTCAACCCAGAATAGGTCCAAAGACCCTATCTAATAGGAGGTAACTGCCATCATCAAGGAACTGGTTAGGGTAGGATGTGAGGCTGCTTCTCCAGTGCCTCCCGCAGGTGGTGTGAAGTTTGTTGGTCAGGGAAAAAAGTGGGAAGAACATTCCAAAGCTTATTATCAGTACCAGATGGACTCAGTTATGGAACATAGGGATTTAATCATGCATTTGAATGAGGAAATGTTTAAAGATACTTTGGATATTAAGTAACTAAATAAGATGAGACTAATACAGGTGGCCACTACAAAGAAGAAAGGTGAGTGGGATGAAAAGCAGGATCTCATTATGCTTAGAGGGTTCAACATGGGGAAGATAATCAAGGAGGAATACAAGAAATATTGGGACAACATGGAACTTCTATTTGAGGGTACCTTGAATGATCCCCCTACTAATCAAGTAAATGTTATTCCTTGGGTTTTTTTTAGGGAAATATTTTTCAAACAACTCACTCTTTTCTTTAAAAAAATTTTTGTATCCTTTGGTACTGAAACTATTGAGTTGTGAGGGTTACCACTTTCCCCTTAAAAGTGACAGTTTTAATAAAAAATTAACTTTGTTTATATGACTTTATAGTGAACCACTGTAAATATCTAATCATGACCATCATTTCACATTGAAAATTTAGATGAGTCTCTTGAAGGATGTTAGCACTAATATACACTAGATAAACCCCTATAATCTACCAACTTATGGGAGGTATAAATGAACCATTCAAAAATTAGGGGATATTTTGAGTTTGGGATAACTTGACTTATAAGGAACATGGGACTAGTATATACCTCTGATGGAATTCACATACAAAAATAGCTTTCACTATAGAATACAAAGAGTACTATACAAATCCATTTATGGGAAGAGACCATGTACTCTAACCTGGTTGGATGAATACGGGGAAAGGATAATAGTTATTGTAGAACTCAATGAGGAGATCATAGAGAAAGTGATAGGTATCTATAATTATATCAATGTGACTGAATGAAGATAAAAGATCTATATTGATTACAGAGAAAGGAATTAGAATTTTAATTAGGGAATCATGTCTTTCTAAAAGTATCACCTTATAATTTATTTATAAATTTGATAATATGGGGAATCTAAATCCAAGGTAAATTGGTATTTTGAGATCTTTAATATAATTTATGTTGTGACTAATTATTTATATTTTCCCCAATATCTCTTAATTCAATTATGTCTTTTATTTCTCTTGAATAAGGAAGTACTTACTAGACCTAGTACACATACTCATAATGGATGAAATTTAGTTGGAAGTTTACCTATCTTATTATAAAGACTCATTATATATTCTTTAAATTATAGAGAATGTTTATAGTATTTTTATTACCTAAATGGTGAAGGTACTTTCGGGGAATCAAAAGGAAGTTAAGGAAATATGCGATCTTGAAGAAGAATGAGGAAGAAATACCCATATTTGTTCATTGACTGATGTATACCCTAAATTTTGAGGAAAAAAATTATTTAAGGGGGATAATGTGACTCCCAAGACCTGAAAATACGCACTATAAAATTAAAATTTCAATAATAACCATAGTTATCACTACAAAACCCATAAAATATTTGGAAGTACTATAATCCTAAACTTTGGGGGATCATACTTTAGAAATAATTAAAAATATATAAGATATATTGAAATTATGTAGAAAAAAAATAAAAAATGTAATAAACATCGAATAATAACAACGATAAGGATATGAATCACTTTATATGTTGGAATTAAGTGTATATATAAAGGGTAACATCATCTTTGGAAGGGTAACGTGACCATTTGAATATGACTATCATGAGTCATACCATTAAAATGGTAATGTTACTATTAGAAATAAAAGTGTCCAATTAAATACATAAAATCATTTGGTAAAAATATAATTATTAATTATTAATAATATATATAATAATTAATTATTATATAGTAACATGAATATGTCTTAGAATAAAAATAATATTTTTAAAAAGAGTTTTTACATTTTTAGCATCAATGAAATATTTTTAAATACACAAAGAGTTTTATTTAATAATTAAATTTATCATATATATAAAATTATTTATATAAAAAGGAATCTAAATTTGTAATCAATAAAAAAATATATTGATAAAATAATCATAATTTTCTAAGATGTATGAATTTTCGAGTAAATAGTAAAATACTCTATGAATTTTTGGTAAGTATTATGACTTAATTATCATATAAAAATGACGAAATAATTTATATAAGTAAATAATCAATCAAAAAATAAGTTAATTTACTAAAATAATGCATTTTAAATGAATAAAATAAATTTATAAACCAATAATGGACTTTCTAGAGTCTAAAATGGAAATTAAGATTTTAAAAATAATATTTTGTGGAAAAATAGTATTCTCATGCCTAAATTAATATTTTAAAATGGATTTTTGCTCAATAACATAAAAATGGAAAAAACATGCCTCAAATTTCAAAGAAAAATGAAATAAAACCATAGTTAATTTGATGGTTTTAAATTTTCCCCAACCTAAATTTACAAGGCCTAAGTCCAGAAATTAATAATCAATCCTACCATGTTTTCTATAAATACCCACCCATAATCCTATTTCTATTCAATCCAAAATTAGTGAGTATAGTTATATTATAATTTTCCCTCTCAATATTCCTTCAAATGATTTCATAAGGTTCCAATGTGTTCTTTATCAATCTTTAAGAAGCTACTTTTCAAGTTAATTGTTCCAAATTTATTCCCTTTATTTTATAATTCCTTTATATTTCAATATTAAATGTTTTTATACTTAATTATTATGAATTAATTTTTATAAAATGAGTTATAGATCACTATTACCTATCATTACAACACATTCATAAGTTTTTAGAATGCTACTTTATTTTCATGGCTTAAAACTCCATTATTCAAGTACTTACATATGTATTGTATAAAAGTTCCTAGTAAGAATGACTGTATCACTGATAGGGGAAGGGGGTGAATCAGTGATACTTTTTCTTTTTTGTTTCCTTGAACCAACCATTGCCTCATGTTAAATATTAAATTCCCAACTGAAAAAAATTCAACCACACATTCAAAGGAACAAAAGTATTTATAAGTTTCACTATTCAATAAGAATATCTACGTCCTTGGTATGGTTTCGAAATTATCCAATACCAAAAAATACACTAGAAAACAATCCCTATATTTCAATGAGTAGGATATAACCATTCACTCATGTAACAATATGTAAAAAATACAAAAGTGTGTGTTCACCCTCTTAGCACAAATATGGTAATAAAAAGTTTGTGTAACAACTCATTTTACCTTTTTTTATTTTCAATTCCACAAATGTATTAAATTAAAAAAAAGTTTTTCAATTTTTTACCTAGAATAAGGTAAGAACTTCCAAGACTTTATTAAGTAAAACACAATACAATTTTCCATGTCTGATTCCTCATAGTATTATTCTTACTATACAATTATTCTCTATACAATTTTATTTTTAGAATATGATATAATTGAATTGTCACCTATTTAATTTCGGATCTCGATAAACTCTAAACAATTCTTCTTTAGTCTGAGAACACAAATACGGAAATCCCAAAGCCAATTAATTTAACCTGATACAATGATCAGCCGAATACGATTGAAAAGTCAAATATAGTATTGAGTTGAATATGAAAAACAATGAGTACGATGATGATATGAATACAAAATTGTGATCATGTCTCTTCTATTTCACTTATTCATCAAATATTATTCCACAAAAGTGAATACAAAAACTTATTCTCCTCTCTAAATCACAGAGATTCTCCCTCATGAATATTACATTGGTCATCAGAAAAGTTCAATATACTTTTTTATTTTTATAGGTGACCCTCAAGATGATTTGGCAGGAATTCTACAAATTTTCCTGCTTAATCAAATTTACATTAATATCAATTTACCCTAAAATCTATGGTGAATTTTGACTTCATCAAATCTTCTCGAAACATCTTGATTTTTCTATATTTTTCATCTCCTTATTTAAAATTTCATTTGAATTGTCAGTCTGATTTCAATACATGAGTCTGATTTAATGAAACTAATTTTTTCAATACAAAGATCTATATAAATTGAAAAAAAATGAATGAATAAATGGATACCACTTCTAAATGCCTAATACGATCATTCTTTTGAATTCAATCTCACCCTTGATAGTATGTTTAAATAACTTCTTATATTTTTCTCTTAACCCATTTGAGATACAAAACTATATATTCTTCTCTTCTCTTGAACCAATTTAGATAAAAAAAATTCATCTTAACCTATTCTCTTGACCCATATGAAAAATTAACTCATCCTTAAGTAATTCAATCAACCACTGAACTCAGCCTGAGTAAAATTGCACAGTGTATGATCTTTATGAGTATTATTGGCATGGGTATGATCATTTATGAATATGATCATTCTAGGTATAGTATTTTTTATTTCTGATCCTGAGTACGATCTACCTAGGTATAAATTTTTTTTATGCTTATTATGGATGGTTAGATATTACAGTGAATCAGAACCATATCTTACTCTTCTTCAATCTGAATCTGATCATTTAAAAAAAGAATCAACATAACCTTTTATTCACCCTTTCTTTCAAATAGATTGTATAAAAACTTATCCAATCAAATTATGATTTGTATGAAATTATAATCAGAAAATAATCATCAAAATTATTTAATCATAGTTATGGAGACTCCAATTCTCTATCAAAACAACTACTTCTTTCATAGTGAATGTAGAGTGAATCTGATGACAATTTACTTCCAATAAGATACATTCTCCATGTGACTGATTATCTCATTCCAGATAACGATCAATTCCTAGTTATGATATTTTACCATACCTAAACAAAGGTGAGTTCGATTATTATGAATAAAATAGAAAAATTATTTTAAATTCAATATGATTTTCATCAAATACAAATAGAAGTGATTTTCTTTCTTCAAAAAATTTCCTTGACATCAATAGAAAAACAACTTTATTCTTCATCTTGGTCCTAACAATCTCCCCTTTTCTATTTTTTCAACCATGTTTCATAAATCACTAAACATTATATCCTCAAGAAATGGATTACTTATCAACAATTCTAAGCCTACATGAGCTAACTCATTGTATGAAACAAAAATCATTGTCATCAAAACCATGCTTTCCAAAAGTAGTGATTATGACAACCTATTTCTTTTTTCCTTCTTTAGCCCTTCTTCAACCGCAAATTTTCTTCATCCTTCCGATAATACAATTTTTTTCCTAAAATCACTCCAAAAAATAGTTAGAATAGTTCACTCACAAAATAATGTTAAGTTTATAGCTTACATCAACTCATTTGTTTTACATATAAAAGAATTGATTTATGAAAAACATTCTCCCCCTAGAAAAAATATAAACATAAAATGAGATAGGGGAAAAAACACATACATCCACATTAATGAGAAAGAGGTTGGATGCCAGTGTTCAATGTCGATTTAGAAAAGGATTATTTTGATAAAGGTTTTGTGAAAATAGCAGATACTTGTTCCGATATAGGAACATACTCCAGCTTTAATTCATTCTCCTCCACATGATCATTGATGAAATGATATTTGATATCAATATGTTTTTAATGAGAATGTTGAGTAGTATTATTGGTGAGATTTATTGTTCTTTTATTATCAAAACCCAAGAGAAAGGGTAAAATTCACTTCAATAAGTAAATATTCTAACTAATTTTTCATCCACATAAGTTGAGTAGTGTCTTGAGTGGCAGAAAAATACTCATTTTAATTCATATTTAGAGTTACTTAATTCTATTTATTTGAATTTAAACTAACATAATTATTTCAAAAAAAATAATACTCTACAAAATGTGGATCTTATATCATCAAAATTTCCTTCCCAATGAGCATCTAAATACCCAAACAAATCAATACTATCTGAGATTCAATACGTGATTCCAAATTTTTGTGTGTCTATGATGTATCTAAGAATTCTTTTTCCAGTAAGTAAGTGTGATTATTTTTGAGAACTCTGAAATTTGGAACATAAGGTAACAACATAATCAATTCTAGGTCTTGAGGGAATTTAATACAATAGGATTCCAATCGACTTTTGATATTCTTTCTGATCAACATCCTTTCCTTCTCCATCTTTATTTAACTCAGTTCAAACTAAAATAGGTTTGGAAATAGGTTTTGAGTTTTCCATGCCGAACCACTTAAGAATTTCCTTAGAATACTTTTCTTGAGAAATAAATATGTATTTCTAATTTTTTCGGATTTTTAAGCTAAGAAAATATTTCATTTCCACTAGCATGGACATTTCTAATAGCTTCTTCATTTTATTAGAAAATCTTTCAGATGATCTTTCATCATTATCATCAAAGATAATATCATCAACATAAAAATTACAATGAGGAAATTATCTTGATTTTTTTGATATAAAGATTGACATCCACTCTTCCTTTCTTGAAATTCATATTCCTTAAGCATATATCCAATTTAGAATACTATTCCCTAGGATCTTATTTTAGGCTATAAAAAGACGTTTTCAATCTAAACACATAACTTTCATCTATCCCAATAAAAAATCCCCAAGGTTGTTCAATATATACTTCCTATTCAAGATTACCATTCATAAATAAGGATTTAACATCCATTTGAAAGATCTTATAGCCTCATTTTGCAGAAATATCATGAAATATTCTGATAGTTTCAAGTATTTGTTCTAGGGAAAAGGTTTAATCAAAGTTAATACCTTCAATTTTTGAATACCCTTTGCACACAAATCTTGTTTTGTTTCTTATCACTTCACCTTCTTCATTCATCTTGTTCTAGAAAACCCACTTTGTTATAATATTTTTTTTTGTTTTTAGGCTTTGGTATAAGTTCCCAAGTATCATTCTTTTCAATCTAATACAATTCAATATTCATGGACGAAACCCATTATGGATACTCAAAAGCATCTTTCACATAATTTGGATCCACTTTTGAATACAAAGAAGTATGTATAATAATATTTGTTGTTATTCTTTTTTGAAACTTCTAATGTTGATCACCAGTTATATTATGAGCCTCCAATTGATTCCTCATACTTGGATGATATTTTCTAATATCTTCCTCATTACTTGAAATATCTGAGTCCAATTCATCTTCATGATTACGCATAAAATTGTCTATATCCTTATTACAATTGTTTTTAAAACAATCTTTCTCATCTTTCTCATCTTCTTGAGTATGTTTGTCTTCATCTACCTTTTCAATCACCTTCACATAAAATGAATCGAAAATTATTCTTGTTTTTTTATACATCTATATCTCATTCCTTCCAAAGAATATCAAATAAAGATTCCATCTTCACCTCTTTTCTCAAACTTTCCATAGTTTCTGCCTTTCTTCTATATGACACACTGACTCCAGAAGAGTCTTAAGTGTTTGAATCTAGGATTTTTTCCATAAAAAAATTCATATGGAGTCATATATGATTGAGTCCTGTAGAAACAATGGTCCTAGATATAAACAACAATACTCATGGCTTTCCTCCAGACATAATGAGAAAAACCATGTTCATGTAACATAGTTCTAACCTTTTTCACCAAACTTCTATCCTTTCTTTTAGAACCCCTATTTTTTAAGGAGTATATGGGGAACAATACTCATGGTGAATTCCATGCTTCTCCAGATAACATAAAAATTCTCCACTTCTGTATTCACCACCATTATCTATTCTCAACTACTTTACTGAATACTCACATTCCTTTTCATCCTTCCTTCTAAAACCCTTAATCATTTTTAAATAATCTCACTTATGTTTCATATACATAACACTAGTAATGAGAGTAAAATCATCAATGAAAGTGATGAAGTACTTATCTCCATTTTTTGATTTTTTTCTCATCAACCTGCAAATATAAAAATGAATAATATCCAGGGGTTGTTTTGATAAAATATAAAAATTGTTATGCATTGAGTTTATAATATTTACTTTATGGAAAATAGTGTAACACCAATATATTATTCTTGGAAAATAAATAATTTCTCAGATACTATATATTTTAGATAAATTTCTCTTATTTCTTTGACACATGTGTCCCATCCTTTTATGGTATAATTGATTCTCTTCCACATTACTCATGTAAAAAGAGTTTATTTATTTCACCCATATAAAAAAGATTTCCATTTGTACATTTTCCTCTTGTAACAATCATTCCATATTCTTCACTTTTCAAAACAAAACCATCTTTATTGAATATAACTTTTCTACCCTTATCACACATTGTGAAACACTTAGTAAATTGTGTTTCATCCCATCAATATACAATGTTTTCTTTGATTTCATATATTCTTTTTTAATGATGGTCAATACCACACCTTTGATTTTTAGAGATTAACCATTTCCTAATGTCATCATTCCTTTTTTAAATTCTTTAACATTATTCAAAAATTTCAAGTCTCTTGTCATGTGAGAAGAACACCCACTTGAAAATATCCAACGTCTTTCCCTATTAAATCGTTCAATATAGTTTCAACAATAATATATTTTTATACTTTCTTCATTTTATTCTTGTGAGTATTGTTAAGAGTGTTTATTTGTGCTGGTACTAAAATAGGACATCCTTTTTCAAAGTTTCTAAATTGTTCACATCTTTGACAAATAGTTTCTAGGACCTAGAACTTATTTTCAATATCCATACCACTCTTTTCAGACTTCTTTACAAAAAATTTATTAGTCTTATTCTCTTTGAGGGAATCAAATTCCCCTTAATATCTACCTTTCATAACCTGTGATATAATAGAAATGTTGTTGGTTGAACCAACACATAATTCTTGTGTTTCCAAATCCACCACAATACCACCAATATCTATAAAAATAATTATTTACTCTAAAGATTCCATATTTATTTGAATTGTGAATACATTTCTCATCCACCTTATTCTCTTTATTTTCATCCCTAATAGAACCATATGTATTTTAAACTTTTCTGAATCTAGATAAAACATTTTTAGACTTTGTATGTTTTGTAACTTTTTAATTCTTCACTTTGGCCACATACATAACATTTTAAGCTTTTTTTCTTCATGGAAAAAATTATATTTTTCTTATCACCCTTTGATGGTATCTTTTATTGAACCTTATTAGTTTTTTCATTACAAGAACATCCAATAACTTTAGTAATAGAGTTTTGGAAACTTGTAATTTTCCCTTATGATTTAGAAAGTTTGGATTGGAAAAGTTCTAACGCCTCTTATTTTTCTTTAAATTTCACTTACAGATTCTCATTATAATTATTTTATTTTTCAATATATTTATTTCACATCATCTTTCCCTTTCACCATATTTTTATTCTCATCAGCAAAAAAATTTTGGTTTCTTGAGAATTCATCTTCCAATTTTTTATTTTTTTACAAGTCATCTGATATTTATCAAACATTCTTTCAACTCTTATTTCAAATGAAATTCAAGTTGGGTTTATTCTTATTTAGAGATACTATTTCCGAATTATTCTTCCTTCAATATTGAAATAAAAATATTTTTAATACCATGATCAATTGATTTTTTGGATTCAACATCATTGTCTTCTTCATCTTTATTTTTAAAAAATAAACTTATTATTTTGTATTTGAAGAATTTTCTTTATTTCCCTATGGAATTTGACTTTTATTTGTCTCCTTGTTTCTTCCAAAATCTTTTAGGACTTCTTTCTCCTTTCTCACTATTTTATTTCTTTCCCTGAGGACAATTAGCTACAAAATTACCAACTACTCCACATTAAAAACATTTCAATGGATGTTTCCCTTTGTATTTGAATGTACCTATTTTTATATATTTAGAAATCCTGGATAAAATATCATTGATATTTTTACGCAACTCATTTTAAGAGTTAGAATCACCATATTATTCATCAGCTAGAATCTTATTTGATGTTCCCCTATTTGTAGCCTTGAAAGGAACTTATCTATCAAATTTTGTTTTACTTTTCAAATATTTCTCTCTTCTATTTTAATAAGTGATAAGTGTGCTATGAGAATCTTAAAGAGATAATGTTTCAAGATCATTATCTTCTAATGAAGAAATTTTTCATCAAATTTATTAGATAGGTTATCAAGATATTTTCAACAACTATAAAGTCATCCAAATTATTATAAAGACATTTGATAGAATTCACATTGTCATTCTACCTGGTAAATAATTCCGCAATATATTCATGCTCACCCATCTTCAAATATTTATATTTCAATCTTCATATTTTTATCTTTGCCTTATTAACTTTCATATTTCCCCATATATTATTTTCAATTTATCCCATATACAATTGGCTATGGAAACACCTTTCACTATCAAGAATTCAATTATATAAAGTGATGATCATATAACATTATTCTCCCTTACATAATTCTATATATTCTTCTTATCAATAGATGTAATAGGATATTAATCATCAATGGGATAAATACCAACTATCATAGCGTCAAGAACATCATAAATGATATATATATAAAATAAGACAACATTATATCTTTCTATATAAGATAATTATTTCTATCAAAGATCAGAAAACCTTTTTTAGTTCACCAAATTAAAACTCTTCATAAACAAAGAATAAGTGAAGGGAACCTACCCTTTGATACCACTTGAAATTTCCTTGTTAGGATGATTGTATCATTGATAGGGGGTGAGTTAGTGATACTTTCTCTATTATGTTTCCTTGAAATAACATTCACATCTTATTGAATATTTGATTATCTACTAAAACAATTCAACCACACATCTAAGGAAATACAAGTATTCAAAAGGTTTAATATTAAATAGGAATAGATACTTCCTTGGTATAGTTTAGAAATGATCTAATACCATACAATCCACTAGAGGACAATACTTTTATTACAATGAGTATGATATACCCTAACAATCCAAAAGTGTGTGGTCACCCTCTTAGCAGAAATAAGGTAATACAAATAATGTGTAACAACTCATGTTTCCTATTGTTATTTTCAATTACACAAATGTATTATATTGAAAAAAATTATTCAATTTATTACATAGATGAAGGTAAGAACATATTAGACTTTTTTAAGTAAAACTCAGTCTGATTTTTTGAGTATGATTCCTATGAGTAGGATTATTTCAATACAATTATTCTCGATATGATTTTCTTTTCAGAATACGATATAATTAAATCACCATGTCTTCAATACTTGAGCCTGATAAACTCAGTATGATCCTTCCTTAGACCAAGAACCCAAATAAAAAAATCCTGAAGTTAGTTAATTCATCCTGATATGATGATCAATCAAATACAATTGTCAATTCAAATACAACAATTAGTTGAATATGATAAACAATGAGAAAAATGATCAGATGAATACAATGTTGTGATCTTTTCTCTACCCTTTAACTTCTCTATCAAATATTCTTTAAAAAAAGTGAATACCTAAACTTATTCTTCTCTATAAAACTTGGGGATTCTCTCTTATAAACAGTAAATCTGTCATCAGAAAAGTACAATGTACTTTTCTTTTTTTATAGGTGACCTCAACATGATTTGGTAAGAATCCCAAAAAATTTCCCAATTAATAAAAATCAATATAATCTCATTTTCACTTAAAATATTGGGTAAATTTTGACCTCATCAACTCTTTTAGAAACATATCTATTCTTATACAATCTTCATCTCTTCTTCAGAATTTCATTTGAATCATCAGTCTGATTTCAATACATGAGTCTGATTTTCTTAAAAATATTTCTTTAACAGGAAGATCTATATCAATTGAGAACAAATATAAGAAGAAATGGACACCAGTTCTAAATGTCAAATTCAGTAATTCTTTTGAATGTTCAACTCCCCCTGATAGTATGTCCAGAAAAATTATTCTATTTTTCTCTCGACCCACTTGAGATAAAAAAATTCATCTTCTACTATTCTCTTGACTGACTTGAGATAAAAAACTTCATATTATACTTTTCTCTTGACCCACTTGAAAAATTAACTCTTATTAAACAATTCAATCAATAATTAAAATCATCCTGATTATGGTTGTGAAGAGTGTGATATTTCTGAGTATGATTGGCTTGGGTACGATCATTTCTAAAAACGATAATTCTTGATAAGATATTTTTTCTTCCTAATACTGAGTATGATCATCTAGTGTATGAAATGTTTTTTATTCTTCTGATGGATGATTATATGCTATAGTGAATTCACACCATCTCTTACTCTTCTTACACCTGGATTCGATAATTTTGAAAAAAATCAACATCACCTATTATTCTCTATTTATTTCAACATGCTTGTATGACAAGTTATACAATAAAATTATGATTTGTATGAAATAAAAATCTTCAAATAATCATCATATTTATTTAATCATAGTCATAGAGACTTTGATTCTCCATCAAAATTACCACTTCCTTTACAAAAAATTCAGAGAGAATTTGATAACCATTTACTTCTAGCAAGATATGTTCTCCATGTGACTGATTCTCTCATTATAAATAATGATCAATTCATAATTATGATCTTTTGACATACCAAAACCAAGGTGAATCCAATTCCCTTGAAAACATGATCTTGGTTCTTTAAAAGTCAATATGATTTTCATCAAATACAAAGTGAAGTGATTTTATTTCTTCAAAAACTTTAATTGACAAAAAAATACAAAAACATTCATTATTTAGCTTGGTCTTAACATAGTATTTATAGTATTATTGATAAAATATTTAGAATATGGTGAATTTTTATAATTTAGGATTATAGAGATGTTATTAGTGGAGCCTCTATCAGGTCCCAGGTAGAGTTAACATGGTTTTAGAAAAATTTAATTTTTTTTATCAAAGTAAACCAATCTAGAATGTTCTCCATGAAGAAATTTTTTATCACTAATATGTATCAAATATGTGACAAATATGTTTTTTATAGACTAATAATTTTTAGAGGGAATTTATCTATCAATGATTTGGTCTCCTATGATTGAAAAATATTTTGGTCAATAATAAATTCCTAATGATATACTTATATGATGAATGTATTTATCCCAACTTCTCTATTATCATCCCTTATATAAGGATAATTTCCATTTCATTGTGAATATGAAATTATTTCTAATCTAATTGATGGATATTTAACAAGATAGCCATATTATTATATAGATAGTGTAAATATCAATAAATTTATATCTAATAATCATATTCAAATAACCATTGATTACATAACCATGATTGTTTATGAGGTTCCATAGGGAACATTATCTATAGTATTTTTTAGTCACACTATTAATATTATGGATATATTAGACATATTATATAATAGGTGAGATGTAGAATTATATATCTCCTCAATACATTGATATATTTCATGTGATAAAGTAGCTTAGGTATTTGGTGTATGATTTCCTATTTACGTATGATGTCGTGGTTAAGGCCTTGATTTTATGGTTAGGATGTCTGTCATTTTTCATTCCATTACTATGAGATCATTTATTATTATCCATGTGATTATTTATTTATATTATTATTCTATATATGGATATATTATGCTCATGATTTGAATCACATGAAATTATATGATTATTTATTATTGAAATATTATATATACCTTGTTTATTTCATGATAGATTTTTTTTACATGACCCCTTACTTATAATTTTATATCACCTGTTTATTTTTTCACTATTTTCCCAAGGAACTATAAAGATTACTACATTTTACCAAATGATAAATAGGAATAAATAATTAAGTTGTTATCTATTTTAATGACTTTTTTAGTTTCCCATGTAATTTTTTCTTTATATAATTATATAGTATCTTGATAATACTAAACTATTGGATCTTTGTATTGTGATATATGTCTTATATACCATTATAATAAATAACCCAAAGATCTGAGTTACAAGGGTTGGTGTTATTATAGATTTCACCATCAGATACATGAAAGGATCCATGAAAAATGCACTCAGATAAATCAGAAATTCATATCCTAGAAACTATCTTTAAGTCCATATAAAAGGATAGATTTGGGTAGGTCAAGGAATTTCTTCAAGGGAGATGTCAAAATAACTCATCCAAGATAATGGATGCTGAGAAATCAGACTTTTTATTGAGTTTCACGAAAGGGATGAGGGTGAAAACCACCTTGAAGGTGTGTTTCCCCTCCACTATCATCATATTCATTAATCTATACCCATAAATAAAGGATCCTAAAATTTGATATACTTATAGAGGAAAATATTAACTATCGGATTTTAGTAAAGAATATCCAATAAATTGTTAGAACCAAATTCATGGATTCTATCATCATAGTAGAAATGGGATGCCAGTAGGAGTTTTTTAAGGATAAATATTGATATGAGATGTCAATGTAGGTTCAATAGTCCTGGAGGTTATTATAGATCACTACAAAAATCCAGATAAAACATTTTTTCTCGAAACACCATTAATATAGCCCAAAGGTAGAAAAGAAAGGGAAGATCTTAGAAGCCAAAGACTATTGAGAATGAAACCAACTATGAGATGATGTCATAGCCTCCCATGAGTGAAAATAACTCTAACAAAAAACCTTATCTAATGAATGGATCCAACATATTTAATTTTATCTTAGAATGTGAATATTAAAGAATGTTTTACTGATTAAAATATGAAAAACTTTATGTCACAAAAAATATATAGATAAGTATTCTTATTTTTATTTTATCAAAATTATTATTACCGCTTCCATTATATTTCATTTCATGTTATTTTATATATTTGGTTACCTAGTAAAATCATAAATCATGTGTATCATACCAAATTTACTCTATAAACATATAGAAACAATAATCTTTTCTAAGAACATCACATGTATTCTCTTATAAAATAATTAATAATGAAATAAATATTCACAACACATTGGTTAATAAAAATGAAATTCACCAACCTAAATAATTTCATATATTTCCTTACTCCAATGTTTAAAATCCTATACACTTTTAAAATAATAGATGTTTATCTACCATCATATTTATTCCCGTGTTTATGTCTATCTGTACAATAGTGTAAATTACAAAAAGTATCATATAACAATAAATTATAAAGTGATTAAATATTTTAAATAACTTAAATATATAAAGTGTAATCTACATAAAATTATTATACTCTTTTATGAATTCTGAGAAATTATGTTTTTTAGTGTCTAGCCTTTCCACAATGGAAACATTTCCCCTCTTTAGTGTCACCTTTTTAAAATTTTAAAGAAGAAATCATATTTTGGACTCTTTAAATGCTTTCATCTTTTTATTATAGAACATTTTTTACCTTCATTACTTTATATAATCATTATGGTTCTTGAGCTAGAACCTCTTATTCCATTCTCTCCAACTCTTAATAAATTGGGAAGATAATATAAAGACTTGTTAAATTCATTCATGTTAAAATTTATCATGATTTACTAAAATATCTCATTGAATTATTATAGGATGATGTTTTTAGTCATATATAGCTAAAGTGGTGACCCCAATATACCCTCATTATTAACATATCTTGAAAAATGAAGAAAATTTGTGGAAATTGAAGCTTTATTTATCACCTTTACCAAAAAAAATATTTTAAATAATCATATCCCTCCTGTCTTTCATGTTACTGATAGAGAGTTATTAGGTTATATATCATCTCAAAATAATCTATATTCTCATTCTAAAATTTTAAACTATGGTTTCATGGATACTAGAATAAGCATTTAGATATCAATATAATCATTCTTATACTGTCTATAAGAGTGTTTTTTCCCTTGATTGAATTTAGAAATGTATTTTTTATGTTAAATTCTATCGATTAGTGTTGAGAGTCTTTGATTAATTTTAGGTAGACAATAAAAATAATATCAGGCACATCAATAATAAATAACTACCCAAAAAATCATCAACCACCACACACCAGAGTACACATATATATTTACAACTAAAATAAAAATATAAATAAATAATATATACTCATTCTATATCTAATGAATATATTGGTCATACATTTATACATCCAATAAATATAAACCATCATTATTATCATATATAACATAAATAAATGAATAAAAAATATGATAAAGGCTCCACCCAATATCTAAGACTCACCTTGTTCCCATTTACTCACCATATTGGGAAAATTTGGCCTAAACTAAGTTGCAACCTTTTCTAAAACCTTTATATGATTCATAAGGTTTAATATACACCAAATATTCCCATGGAAAGAGATGATAAATACATTCTAGTAAGACACTATAAATGGGGTCCCTAATATACACCATGATATACTGGTGTATGCATGAGAAAACAATGAAAATAAAGACACACACTCTATATAAGTATACTTGTTGGGCTATCATATACTAACGAGGATACTATGGCACTCAAACATAATTGGATGGTCACATTTGGTGAAATATGTCCATTATATAGTGGTAAAGTGAAGGATATCGAATGGAAGTCTGAAAAAAATCTCTTCTAACCATAGACACTATGGAAATAATAGTTAATATCATGGGATATTTTTGAGTATGTCCATGGGTAATAATGATGTTAAATGGAATATTTAACTCCTAACCAGCCAGACCATAAGTGATATAGGTTCCAAATGGAATCCTGAACACTGTGTTAATTTAAATATGGTTGATAAAGATTCCATATAGTGTCCCAGGTTCCCAATTTTTATGAACATGGGTGAAAAATATTCCAAATATAATCTAAAACAATCATCCATTCTGACCAAGGGTGATAATGATTCTAGAGGGCATCATGGTATCTATATTAGTCTAACCATTGGTGATAAAGATGTCAGATGATGTTATACACTCTTTTTTAATCTTACAATGAGAAATAAAGATTCTATATGGAATATTAAGCTATTTTTCAAAAAATGGGAAATAAAGAATGAGATATGGCATCCAAAACTCTCTATATGTATGACCATGGATGATAAATATTTCTATCAGGAAATAAAACATGACACCACATCGAGTAACTTCTAAGCTAACTAATTGATTTCACAAAAGTCAAAACTGCCATCAGAGATATCTTTTCCCATGAGCACACTACACTATTTCTAGGTTAGGAAATAAGAAATAAACATCAAGGTACACTTATATGATTCCCTATATCTCTATTAATCACTTGTATAATCAATGAATCTCAACCTCACCCATAACCATGATGCTATTCATCCATGATATACCCTATTTACTAATGCTATATATCATTATTTCCTAGTCACATTAGAATATTTATTTGTGTTGAGACCATCACACAAGGTACAATCAACTAATACCATAAGCACATCTATTAATCTCAAGGATTGGTAATCACTTGGATTATTAGACCTAACTCTTTCCATACATATAATAACTTATATCCATCAAACAACCATTAATTTTATATACCATAGGTCTCACCAATTATAATCCCAAGGAATTTACAAATTTACCCTTCAAAATTCCCATGAAATAATGATGATAAAAATATTTAAACCATTACCTACATGGAATCTTACACAAGGACCCTTTCCCATTCAGCTAACCAACCACACACATCTATTGATGGTTCTCCTAGGTGGATCCCATATCATCCAACTCATGCCAGTTATTTCAAATCATCAACCGCATCTCAATTAATAGATTTTATAATACATTCCTATAAAAAACCCATACCCTATGGTTCTAATAAAAACCTTATGAGCCTCAATTCATTCATAATTAAGCAAAGTGAACATCCTTTCACCATTACACCAATAATGTTATGGTAAGATCATACTCAAACCAATACACCCATAACTCATTTTCATAACGTCCATTTTTATCACTTTGAACTTATATAGTTACTTATATCCTTTAGGTAGAGAAAATACATGCACAAACAAACACCCATATGAATGAAATCACTACCACACATGTATAATTTATGATTAAGTATCATAGGGACCAACTACCTCACAAATGGAGTCACACCCCCAAGCTAAGCACATCTATCCTTGACTAATACCATATCAAAACTCATCCATAACATGATTTATTTTCTCACCCCAAATCACTTAACAATTAATTACTATAATTTATAATTAATTGAAAAAATTAAACTAAGGTGGTATAATCTCTAAAAACTCACTGAGCAATGCTACACCATCTAATCCATGATAAATGACATGGATAAGGTATATGGAACATCTTATACACCACCATCAACTAAATACTTATCATTAAGAACCATATCATCTATAAATTTACCAAATTAAACCAAATATTCCAATTAATTTCATTGAATGAAATACATATTGTGAATAATGGAATGCACCCATCCTTTCTCAACAAACTTTATCCATCACATGAAAAATACCCATTTTTTTACATGATATCACCATGATCCGATACGAATCATCATCAATTCCATAACCCTAAATCACCATAAATAAGTGAAAACCCTATAAGAAGATTTATAGATAATATAAAGATATTTTACCTCCAATTATTGTAAAAACATCTCAATAATCACCCCCATAAAAGGGAATAAATGGGAGTAACATGGAGGAGATTAAATAACCAAATCGACCCTCCCCACATACCCTAACTACCTAAAATTAAAGTGGTATGGATGTGAAATTATGGTTATTTATCTATCTTTAAAAACAAACCAAAATATAACTCAGTTCTTGTGAAGAGTGTTTATTTTCTTTATTATTTTGTTAAATTGAAGCCTAATAACATGAATATATTTTATTTTTTAATTTATCATTTCATTATTTTTATTTTTATTTAATTATGACATGTGCTAATGTTTGTAATTTTTTTAACTTTCTAAAATTTTATGTTCACTAAATTTATTAAAAATAATCATAGAATTAATATTTTATCTCATATATAAACATATTATTTTATATTATATTTTTTATCATAAGATTTTTAGTTTTCTTTAATTAGTATTATAATTATAAAATATATATTTTAGTCTTATAAATAATATGGTTTCACTCAGGTAGAACATGAAGAATGAAGTTATTATTCAATGAATACTTCAAGATCTATCCAAATGGTGGAAATAAAAGAAAGTTGATATTAAATAAATTAAATATTTTATTGATTATAAAATGGAAGAACTGATAGGAACACTTGTTCAATATGATCTAGAGTATAAGAGTGATACTTCTCAAGAACATAACAAAATTAAAGGTTTATAATTAAAATATAATAAATAAATCTATTAATTCTTCTAATTATGAGTTATAGAAAAGTGAGAAAGGTGGAATAACAAATTATACTAAAGGATTCTATAATTAAATGGAAATAAAGAGTGGAATTCAGAAGTGTCCTAAAATATATCATCAAATGGATAATATAAATGGGAAATAAGAAATGTAATATTAGTAAACACAATGTTACATAATTAATATTCTATAAGTCTAGGAATAAGGGACATATGAAATCAAACTATCCAAAATTTAAATAATAAGGGAAATATAACCAATACATAAAGGAGTTAAAATGTTTATATCATGCTAGATAAATTTTCATATAGGATTCAGACTCATGTAGTGATAATTTTGAGAGTCAAAAATAATAATCCAACATATGTTTGATGTAAAAAACTATGAATGAGGTAAACACTAATTCTGATTACAATATAGTTTATGATTATGGTCCTTAAATTGAAATTAATGAATTAACATAACAAAATGAAAAGTTTCAAAATGATATTTTGGGAATATTTTACTATATATCGAATTAAAAATAGAATATAAAAAAATTAAATAAGACATTGAAAAACTAAAAGTTTCTGATTTAAGAAATGTTTAAAAAATCAGCTAAAAATTCATAAATGATAAATCTTAGATATGAGAATCAAAGAATAAAAAATTTATTCTAAAAAAATAATGAAGATCATGATATGATATTTACATTAGTTATTGATGATTTAGATAACATTAAAAAGTAATGTAGAATTTTATAAAAGAAAAATAATAAATTTAGAAATACAAGATCATGTTCAAAATTGAAAATATGTGATTAACAAGAAGTTATTCAAAAATATAATGAAAATATTAAAATAAAAATTAATGGATTAGAATAATCATTATATGTTTTTTTAAAGGGAAAGAATAATTGGATAAGATAATGGTTATGAACAAAACTACTAAGGATGAAAATATATTTGGTTATGATATTCAGATTCCTCATATGTATAAAACTAACGTTTTTAAAGGAAGTAAAAGGAATGACTCAACTATAACATGTTTTGGATGTAATATGAAATAGAATTACAAAAAACATGTTTGTTAAGATATAATATATCAATAGGAAATATGAAGAATTTTATTTCTTAGAATATATATTCTATATTACCTTATAATAAATGTCTAAAATTAGAATTGGTGCTTAAAATTTTTCTCAACAATTCAGTTCGACCCAAAATAACTTGGGTACCAAAAAAACTATCTCTTTAATATATTTTATAGAAAAAACTCTTAATGAGTTATAAATATACATGGTATATGGTCAATGGAATCTCTAGAAACATGATTGATGATATATATAACTTTTTATCTTTTAATTCATGTGATGGAATCACTTCCATCTTCAATGATAACTCCAAAGGAAAGGTTATAAATTTTGAAGAAGTGGGAATATTTAAATCTATTATAATTTATAAAGTACTCTATATTGATGAATTAAAACAAAATTTAATTAGTATCTCACAAATTTTTTATTATTGATTGAGTAAGAATTTTGAAGATAATAAATGTCTTGTTTATAATAATAATACTATTTTATTTTATGTTACAGGATAACTAAAATATCTACTCTATATATTTTTCATAACTAACCCAAAAAATTTTAAAGTGTTTAAATTCTACAGAAATAGACCATATTATTTTCAAAAAATGTTAGGACATGGTCATCTTCCAAAATTTTACAATTTAAAAAAATGGGCAAGTTTTGGAACATACAAAATTTAAAGAAAGAAATTATTTTTTGTGTGATTCTTGTCTAAAGGATATGAAACACAAAGAGACATTTAGACATGATAACAATGTCAATACTGATAAATGATTAGAACTTATTCCTCTTCATTTATTTATAATCATGATAAATTCTAGTTTATATTGTAAGAGATATGTTTTTGTAACTACATATTATTTAATTAGGTTCACTTAGACTCATTTCTTATATCCTAAAATTTAAACCCTAAACATGTTTTTTTGCTTTCCTTAAATAGATTAAAAATTAAAAATATCATATAATAAAATAAATTAAAAGTGATAACAGAGATAAATTTCAAAACTTAAACTATTATAACTCTTTTGAAGATAATGGATTTTTTAATAATTTTTATTCTCCTAGACTAACACAACAAAATGGTGTTGTTGAGCGGAAAGAAAAAAATATTCAAGAAATGGAAATGATATATGCTAAATGAATACAACATTACCAAATATTTTTGGGATGAGTTAGTTAATACTAATTTATATAACATAAACAGATTTTACATTAGACCCATGTTAAAGAAAAACACATATTAACTATTTTAAGAAAATAAACATATGATTGATCACTTTAAAGTATTTGGATAGAGAGTTTTTACTATAAATACTAAATATAATATGTAAAAGTATAATTTTAAAAGTGATAAAATAAGTTTTCTATGATATTCAAAAAATAGTAAATATAATTGTGTTATAAAAAAATAGGAACATGTAAGTGGAAATATTCATGCTTGTAAATCTCATTGAAAATAATTAGAAACATATTTTAGATCCTCTTAATCAGGTTAAAGAAATTAAAGAGCTAAATGTTGATATAGATAAACCTAAAAATTATAACATATCATTTGAGGGGGAGAAAATCACTTTTAAATATGATCCTATGAATTTTAAAACTTTAAGATGTCATTGTTTATAAAATATAATTGGAAATAATGAATTTATAATTATAACTAGAAAACCAGTTTTGAGTTTTTGGGCTAACTCTTCCCTTTTTTGCTGATTTTGTTTCCATTAATATTAATGAAGAAATGAATTATTCAAATTGGGTAAATTATTTATATGAGGTACTACATCAATTTGATATAAACAATTTCTAGAGTTTGGTTGAGTTACCAAATGAAAAACAATCTATTCGAGCCGAATGGATTTTTTTAAAAATAAAGTGCATAAGTTTGGTAATATAGATAGAAATCTGGATAGACTAGTTTCCTATGTTTATTAATAAGAACAAGGTATTGATTTTTAATATACATCTATACCATTTTCTAGAATATAATCCATTCTGATTCTATTATCACTTTCAAGTTTTCAAAATTCTAAATTGTATTACATGGATGTAAAAAGTTCATTTTTAAATGGAGCAATTTTTTAAGAGGTTTGTGTTAATCAACCACCTAGTTTAAAAAATAATGAATTTTTCAATAATGTTTTAAAACTATATAGATATTTTTATGGTCTAAATCAATCTATTAGATCTTGTTATGATATACTAACTATATTTTTACTGCAAAATGATTTTAACAAAGGAAAGGTTAATCCAAATTTATTTATAAAGAATGTATCTATTGATATTTTAATTATACAAATATATATTGATGATATTGTTTTAAAACAATAAATGATATACTTAGAAATGAATTTTCAATATTAATGAAAAATGAAGTTTATATGAGTGTAATGGGTGAATTAAAATTATTCCTTGGTCTTCAAATTTAACAAAGAAAAGATGGAATTTTTCTAAATAAAATAAAATGTGCTAAAGTTTAGTTAAAAATTAAATATGTATTCATGTAAAACTATAAGAAATCTAATTATAACTAATTATAAGATCTATGTGGATGAATTTATAAAATATATGAATAATAAAATATATAGAGGAGTGATAGAATGCCTATATTATTTGAAAACATCAAGGCCTAATATTATGTTTTTACTCTTTATGTGTGAATTCTATCAGTTTAATCCAAAGGAAATTAATTTAAGGTCCATTAAAAGAATAGTCAGATATATTAATGGAACTCTTAACAAATTTATATTTTACTCTAATGAAAACTATTTTAAAATTTTACCATATTCTGAATCTAATTTTGCAGGTTGAATACTTGACATAAAAATCACATTATGTATGTGTCGCTTACTCCATAAATGTCTAATATCATGGAGTTCCAAAAATAAATTTTCCATTTAATTATCCACAAATATGCATGATGACATTTCTTCTATAAATAGTTTTTCTAAAAGACTTTTTTTTAATACAACCTCTATTCGATTTCAATGTCCATTTAGATAATATGCTTATATTTTGTGACAATACATATGCTATTTCAATATCTAAAAACCTCTTACACCATTATAGGAAAAAAATATTGATATTAGATTTCATTTTTTAAGATATCTTGTTAATAAATGGGATATCATTCTTAAATAAGTTCTAGTAGAAAATAAATTTGTAGATATCTTTACAAAATCATTATATGATGTGAGATTTTATAAATTAATGTTTGAACTAGAGATGATAGAAATTTAGTTTTATAGACCATTCTAATATTTGTTTTATTGGTCTAATAGTTCTGTGAGAAAAGAACAAATTTAGAGGGAGTTACCCTTTCTTTTTATTTTTTTTACAATACTTCTCTTAATAACATTTTTATTTAGAGTTTTTTCTTTTTGATAAATTTCAAAAAGGGGGATAAAATTTGCTATTTTTTAAAATGAAGTGTTTGGTTTCAATTTTGAATTTTATAAAAAAAGGGGATATTTTTTTGTGTTGAGAGTTTATTTTCTTTATTATTTTGTTAAATTACAATCCTTTCACTTGAAAATATTTAATTCTTAATATATAATTTTGTTATTTTTATTTATTTTTAATTTTTACATGTGATAATGTTTGTAATATTTTTTTACTCTACTATTTTTTCGGTTTACTAATTTTGTTAAATACAATCATTGAATTAATATTTTGTCTCTTATATAAAATATATTATTAAATATATTTTTTTATCAAAATATTTTATATTTGTTTAACTAGAATTATAATTCTAAAATAAAAATGTTATAGCTTGTTAATATTATAAATTTAAAATACATATTTAATATTATGATTAGTTGTTTAAAACATATACATGAATATATTTATGTATATATATAAGAACATATTTAAAAAATATTTAGTATACATATATTTATACACTCTAGTTCGTCTTTTTAGGGTATCCTTCAATTTTCATTGTATCTCTATGCTTTGACTACATCAGTGTAGCGTGCCATCAACATCACATAATTTCAGAAACTCTATGAAAGTAGTGCATCATCTTATCCATGATTTGACTATACTCTTGTGAAAATAATTAAAAATATTTAACCAAAACACTAGCACCGTGATCAACATGGTAACATCTTAAGTTAGACAACATCAGCTTTGTCTCCCATGCAACACAACACCAGTGCTTCATCTATCTTTTTTCGAGTATACATGACAGTATCTGACACACCACATGGTTCATCTTATTCGTGGAGCATGGTTTCAATGCTCACCAACAACTTCTTTATGTATGGTTTATTCCAAAAGATACATCAACCATGACACCTCATCCTAAGATAGCACCACCATCAACCAATAGTGTGACATCTCCCTAGAATCTCTGACCACACATGAAACTCTACAATAGCATTAACATTTATGCACCCAACACTACAACATGAAACTTATTAATAGCACTGATTGCTTCACGCTCAACCTCGTTCATGAAATTATGGTATCACAACACTAGTTGTGATCTTCAAGATTCTTGTCAACAGTTCATCAGTGTGTCAACTTCTCACCCCAGCATGCACCATCCACTAGCTTCACTTTCTCCTTTCTCACATAATCTTTTGACACCAACCTACTATGATGTGGTATTCAAAGTCACCACATGACACTGCTACACATATTCCCTTTAATAGTGTGTAAAATGGTTTTTAACAATGATAAAAAAGTGATGTTAATCGCAACGATGATAGGGGTCCCCTTTATCAGCACTAAGATATAATTTATAAAGGACATACTGGATGCAATGTGTTGTTAATATAACATCACACCCAGTGAAAACTTGAAAAAACATTTAATTTTAAATGGTGCTATATAGATTTAATGTGACACCAAGAATACATTATTTTACACCCATTGTATATAAAAAACACTACTATATTTATTTCAATCATTTTTTATATAATTACATATATAATTATCTAACAAACATTTAAAAATAAAAATGTTTCATTTTTTTATGCTCATGATACCCTCTAAAAAATGTCTTCCCATGGTATCAGTTGCCAAAAAAATTATCTCAACTTGAGGAAAATATTCTGCCTATATAAGAAAATAAATATCATGTTATTAATACTATAAAGAAACAAATACACCATTAATATAAAATAATACGTTAATATAATGTTAATATTTAATAGAAAATGACAAATTTGGATTTATTCCAGTCACACTTTGCATCCTATTGAGGTGGGGTTGATTCCAACTTGTTACAAATGTGTTATAGATTATTGTCCTAAAATATCAAAATAATTAAAATGTGTTTTCTTTGTTTTGAGTATATCAGTTGTTTTTCCCTAAAATTAATGTCAATTTAAAATAATGACACATTTTGAGTTATAATGGAAAAATCATGTATCATATTATGGTGTAGCTGATTCTTAATTGTGAAAAATGACTTATAGATCATTAACGTAGATTATAAAAACAATCTGAATATGTATGCTAATTTTTTAGTATGCGTGTTGTGTTTTTTAGGAAAAAGTCATTTCAAATTGAAAACACGCATTGTGAGTCATACCTGTCCCATCGTACATAGGTTTGACATGAGACTGATTTATACTCATAAAAAATGACTTATTAATAACTTCCCTAAATTATCAATAAAATCGGAGTGTGTTTTCTTGGTTTTTAGTGAGTGACATGTTTTGAACTAAAATGTCAACTTGAAACTGATAACAGACAATTTTAGTCAAAACTATCACACCATGTATCAGATTGAGGTGGGTTTGATTCCTACATGTCACTAATGATTCATGGATCATTTTACTAAATTATCAAAATAATCCGAATGCATTTTATAGGTTTTCAATATGTCACTTGTGGTTTTTACTTAAATTAATTACAATTTTAAATAAAAAGAAACAATTTGAGTGATATCAGCCACACCATGCATCATATTGTGGTGATACAGATTATTAAAATTCAAAAATAAATTATAGATCATTTTTCTAAAATATCAATACAATAAAATACGTTTTCTCAGTTTTCACTATGTAACTTTTTGTATTTTCATAAATTAATGTCAATTTTAAATAAAAAAATATATACTTTGAGTGATACTAGAGACACTGTGCATTGTATTGAGAAGATTATGATTCCTACACATCAAAAATTACTTATAGATAATTTTACATAAGTTTAAAAACAATCTGAGTTTTTTCTATCAGTTTTCATTATACTAGTTGTGTATTTTTAATAAAATTCCATTTTGAACTTGAAACACACATTATGAGTCATACCAGTCGCATAATGTAGTGGTTTGATGTGAGAATACTTCATACATGTCACAAATTAACTATAAATAATTTTAATAAATTATCAATACAATCAGAGTGCGTTTTCTTGGATTTTTGTGAGTGACACATTTTGAACTAAAATGTTAATTTTAATCGAATAACAAACACTTTTAGTCATACCATTCACATTTTTCATCTGATTCAGTTATGGTTGATTCATGTAGGTCGAAAATGACTCATGGATTGTTTTAATAAATATCAAAACAATAGGAATGAATTTTCTTAGTTTTCAGTATGTCACTTGTCTTTTTTACTAAAATTAATGTCAATTTTATATAAAAAGAAACAATTGGAGTTATAATGGTAACATCGTTCATCTTATTGAGGTGGGGTTGATTATTACACACAAAAAATGAATCATGGATCATTCTAATAAAATATAAAAACAATTTGAATGTTTTTTATTCAGTTTTGAGTTTGTCACTTGTTCTTTTTACTTAAATTGATGTCAATTTTAAATAATTAGAGATACTTTGAGTGATACTGGCCACACCATGTGTCTTATTAAAGTTTGGGGTATTAATAAATTTTATAAATGACTTATATATCATTTTAATTAAATATAAAGACAATAAAAATGCATTTTCTTGATTTTCAATATGTCAGTTGTTATTTTTTACCTAAATTGTTGTCAATTTTCAATAAAAAGAGACACTTTGAGTTATACTGGTCACACCGTGCATTATATTGAGGTTTAGATGATTCTTAAAAGTTTTAAAAAAACTTATAGATCATTGAACTAGTGTATTAAAACAATCTAAACGTGTTTTATAATATTTTAGTGTATAAGTTGTATTTTTTACTAAAATGTCATTTCAAACTGGAAATACACATTATGAGTCTTAATGATCACATCGTGCATCGGTTTTATATGATACTACTTCATAAACATCAAAAATGACTTATTAATGGATTCCATAAATTATCAATAAAATAGGAGTGTGTTTTCTTGGTTTTCAGTGAGTGACATATTTTGAACTAAATTATCAATTTTAAACTGATAATGGAATCTTTTAGACATACCGGTCACATTATGCATCGTATTGTGGTGTTGTTGATTCCTATACGTCACGAATAACTCAGGGATCATTTTACTAAAGTATTAAAATAATCTGAATGTGTTTTCTTGTTTTTTAGTATGTCACTTGTTATTTTACTTAAATTAATGTCAATTTTAAATAAAAAGACACACTCGGAGTCATACCAATCACACCATGCATCGTAATAAGGTGTGGTTTGCTTCTAAAAATAAAAAATTACTCATGTATCATTTTACTAAAATTAAAAAACAATCAAAATGGGTTGTATTGGTTTTTAGTGTGTCACATGCAAGCTACCCAGTGTGATAAGATTTTGGTAAATGATTGTTTTCCACACCAGACAGGTAATCGGTATAGATTTCTAGGATTCCTTAATAATAAATCATTTCTCAATAAAAACCCTTGGTTGAATTTGAATTTTGACATAACCTTTTAAAATATTGACATACCATCCATTGGGGTAAATCCACTTATAGTTTATAGGACCACATAGTCAAATATCTCTCACCAAGGGAACCATAAAGTGAACCATCATATCAAAGAATATTGGTAGGAATAACATATACAATCCACATAATATGATTTAAATTATCTTTCCACTATCATAAATTTTTCTAGGTCTATAATGTTGCTTCATAGATATTTGATGAAAAAACAGAGCTTTGTTAATGTATGATGGACATTATTTAAAAAAATACAATGTAAAGATAGATCTTGCATGAAAACATGGTAGTAATGGGATTTTAGACCCTTTAATTTTAAATATATTATTGACATGATGTTCTTTATATTTGATTAATACCCCTCTGGAACCTTTACACCATTCAAGAAGTTTTAAAATTGATATCTATCCTGCCTGGAAAGAGTGCAAGTAGCTGGAGGAAAAAAAGTTTGTTTTTCACCCTTCATTGACACCAACGCTTCCCATATTTTCATGTTAATCATATACAACCTATATTTAATTCCATCCTTTTTTCCTATGTTCATTTAGCAACATGCCAATGACACTATCACATGCATTTTTCTTAACATGCATAACATCAATAAAATTTCTGACATATAGAAAATTTAAGTAAGGTAATTAATGAAATATCCCTCTTTCCAACCAGTTTTCATATATTTTTTGAAAACGATTTACCAAAAGCAGTGTCCACATCTTTTACTTTATCAAACATTTTATCACATGTTACTGGAGACAGTGTTGTATTTTCTTCTAAACATCCATCAAATGATGTCGTCTAAGATCGGTACTTATTCCATCGGGGTAGAAATCATTGATATCTAATAAACACAATTTTTAGTGGATGTTTCAACCTAATTGAATGTGTAGCCTGCTCGAAAATGGGAAACCCTTGAGTTCCTTTAATTCCATATCTTGAAAATTGTCTATAAGTAGTAAAGTCATTTATCGTCCCATACAACATTTCTCTCAACATGAAATATTCATTTCGGTAAGCATCATACAACGTAACACCTGAATTACACAATAATTTAAAATCCTCACTCAATGGATCCATATGAACATCAATATCATTACCAGGTAATTTTGGTCCTGATATAATGATAGATAACATGATGTATGTTCGTTTAATGCATAACCACGATGTAAATATATACTTTACCAACATATCTGATCATGTACTATGAGTGCTACTTTAAAAACCAAAAGGGTTCACTCCATATGTAGATAATTCAAGCCGAAGGTTTCTCAAATCATTTACGAATTCTGGATTCTCATTTTCAATACTCTTCCACTAAGGAGAGTCTGTTGGGTGATGTTGTTTTCCATATTTAATTCTTGTAACTTCATTCCATGTGAATTTCCATACAATCTCCTAACTTCCATATTGGCACCTAAACCATAGACTGATTGGAAGGTACCACAAAACTTTCACAGGACTAGATTCATATTTCTTGTATCGAGAAGTACCACAATTAGAGAATTATGTAGGTGATTTTTTGTCCTTGTGAAAAATTATTCAATTATTCAAGTAGAAATGTATTCTTTCAGATATCATACCCATTGAGAGTAGCATTTGTTTTGCGTCTTATGTTCAGATTGGAATCTCATTATATTCTGGAAGCTTTTCATTCAAGGTAGAAATTAGTTCCATAAAATTGGTCTCACTCAATCTGTTTCCTACTTTCAAATTATATAGATTTAGTATGGCTGACAAAGATGAATATTTAGTGCAACCAGCATAAAATGGAATCTTTTCCCAACTCTTTAACTTCTCAAACAATTTTGGGAAATCATGATGTTCATCTTCAACTGTCCTTATAATTTCTTAAATAATATCTTCATCATAATTCACATCTATAATCACATCCTTGATATAATATTCTTTATTTCCCACACTTTTAATCATATTATATGATCAATAAAACATAGTGATATCCTATCCACTAGGTAAATTCCCATTTCCCCATGTTTATTCCAACATTTGTTACTATGATCTATTCAGTGATAGTTCATGTGTTCTTCCAACTCCTCTAGATAATTTTTTCTTGAATAAAAAAAGTGTAAACATAGAAAAATGATTTGAGAAAGGTCATATGCATGATATTTTGAGAACTTGATGAACTCATTCACTCTATATTTGTACTATTTTTTCATAAGATTGGAATCCATCAATTATTTATTCCTATGAATCCTATTTGATTCAGTAATATTAGTATTTTACAAAATAAATATAGAAAACATTGATTTAAAATTTAACCAAGGCTAAAAAAAGGTTATAGACTTTATGTCTCATTCAATAATTTTCTCCATTATCCAATTTATAGATCCAAGGTCCTTAATTTGGGATCATCTTGATAAATAAATATTTAACTCTTACAGCCTTTCATTAATTGGTCCAACAAAGATAAATTCATCCACATAAAGAAGTAAAATGAAAAAAAATCCTACCATAATACACCATCATATAGTAGAAATTAGTTACATTACACTTCATTAACATTAATTATACCACGAAAGCATTTAACTTCTAGTTACACTATCTTGGTGCAAATTTAATCCAAAAAAAAAACTCCATTTGTGACTGGAACTGAACCTTCTATTCCATTAATCATGAAACCTTCCAGTTTATCTATGTAGATATCTTCCTATGAATCTCCATGGAGTAATATAATCATGAAATCTATTTGTTCTATAAATAAAGCTTCAAAGGAAACCAAGATGAGAACCATTTGAATTATTATATGATTTACACCAGGAGATAAAATATAAATGAAATATAATAATTCTAATTATTAAAATACATATACAACTAAAGACATATTTCACTATTTCTTATCATCCATTTTATCCTTTAGATGAAAAAAGTAATTATTCTATAGATTCTTCTTTCCTGGTTCCAATTATATTCTTTGGAATGTATCAAATCATAGAGGGAATTCAATTATTCCTTCATTTTGTACTCACACTATAATGAGTCCAATAGTCAGCCTATGTTGAATCTTAAAAAAAAAGAAAATCCACTAGACTTACCCACAAATTCTTCATTAGGGACAATCCTATCAATAAAGAAAACCACACAACTAGGTGAAACTATCTAGTGTATGAGGTAACTAGTATAGTATATATTTGGACCTATTTATCAATTAATAGGGTTCCTATACAACCAAACAAGTGGAAGTGAGAAACAAAAATTCAATGATCATCACATGAATAAATATAATATAATTAGTAAATCACATTTCAACTATATCACCCTCACAAGAAAGAGACCATTTTCACATCCATGAATAAGCATCAAGCATTTTTATTAATAATCAATCGTATTATTTCTAAGGAAAAATACTAAATAGACATATCAAATATGGGGACCCTAATTTAAACCATGTAGGTGATATTTGATTCAAAGTTTGTTTATGATTTTCAATGGGGTTAAACATTAATTCACCATTTTTTGGAGTGATATCATGATAGATATCATTTGGGTTGGATTGAGTTAGTGAAATTCCATTTCCATGGTGTTATTATCAATTTACTTTTCTACCCTATCAAATGTAATTGTTTTCCAAATTATATAAAAATATAAACTTAAAATATTATAGAAAAACTACATTTCATATGTCATTTGAAAACTATTTATAAGATCACATTTCAAATCCTTTTTAAAAAAACAAAAAATTAACAAAAATTCATCTTTAAGATAACACATCCTTTTTAAAATAAACCAATAAATTCCAAAAACTCTTTCACAAAACCACAATTACTTTTTTCTAATAAATCAAGGAAACTTCATGAACCAACACTCTTAATAATTTAAAATGAATGAAAATCCCATATATTGTACAAATTTTCATTTCAAACTTCACACACACCATTTTAAAATGAAACCAACAATAAATACGCTTTCAAAACATCAACATCAATTTATGAAAGACAATCAGGTGAGTTGAAAAAATAGTTGGAATGAAACCTAAGTCCATTCCAACTGTTTAAATCATTTTAAAGTAATTTAAAACAAATAAAATTTATGTTGAACAGATATAATTTTTTAAAAAGCATTTAAAAACACTTGAATCATTTTAAAAGAGGAACTTAGGCATTTTCATAAATACATAAATCCCAAGATAGTCACATTATAAAATATACATGAATTAAAAATAACCGACATTTTAGAAAATATAAAGCTATAAAAAAACCAAAAAAATATATTTTTAGGTAAAATAAATTTTTCTTTTATTGTTATATTAATTAAAACATAAAACATGTTGAATTACTATTAGTGGGTCTTTCTTTAGGTCCATTCCTCTTGGATATCACCAAGTGTGAAATTCATAAGAAGATGTGTCAATGTCATACGAGACTCCATCACCTAATAATCAAACCTTCATCTATGTCACGTAAGATAGATTCATCTAGATTATATGATATATCGATTTAAGAATATATTTATGGAATATCTACGTTCTCATTATAGTGATAAATAATTATAACATATTAATGTGAATTTTATTCCAAGGAAATTAAAAAATTATTGTTAAGAAAATATTAATCACTTTGTGGTATAAATATATAGACATATTTTGTAATTCCATGTCAATGTAGAGGTTATGAAGATGTCATAATGGAGTCCTTGGTTCTTGAAATACAATTATATTGGTTATCAACATTGTTTTTGTAATTATACATTGATCTAGTGATCATACATCATAGATTATGGGAAAAAAATTAATCTTTATTCTTATTTCAATTATTGATAAATTAAGGGTGATTGTCTATAATAGATTCATGAAGGATAATGTGTTGGGTGATTCAATTGATTGAAAAATTTATCTAAAATCATTATCTAGATGTGCGCCTTGTCCCAGACCCTCCTTATCCCTATGTGGTTTCCCCTTGAATCCCACAAATTCTATCCTCAACCATGAAACACAACCATTTTTAGTTCAAAATTAATTAAAATCATTCTAAAAATAAATGTTTCACATGGTTCCTCCTAAACTATGCACACCAAACCTTGCCCCCTTTCTTGAAAACTTCAAAATTATTAAAACTTAACCTGAAGCCTCCAATAGTTATATGAACACCTGATCTACCTCTTGATCATAATTACTAATCTCAAAACAACACTTTGAGGAATTCCAAATCTCGGATTTTAATTTTGAGTCTCAATTAAAAATTTGATCCATCCGGTAAATGGAAATTCAACATCATAAATTCTTAGTACCAATGAACATGGGTTATTTCAAAATTCCCACCATAATACTTCTAATTACCATGAAATATTGGTGGTCATACATACAAATTACCCAACCTACGATGGCCACCAATTATTGAAAATGGCCTTGTTCCATTTCTAAATGACTAAAACTCATCCAAGGCACAACATCTAACTCAGGGAACTCAACCATCCAAAACCCAAGCCAATTCTAATTATCAAAATTGAAATACCAAGATGGTTCCTTTGTGGGTCCATCTAAACATAAGATTAAATTTTTTTATTACCCAAATACCTATAATTTTTATACTTTTCCCCAAAATAAGAATCAACTTATCACTAATAACTTCCCATTATTAGCACATCCACTTGTTAAAAAGAATAAATGAACCTTGAACTCATGATCTAAAAATTCACCTGGCATGGTTTCCAACCAACCATGCCATAACATTACTGAGAATTTGAATCACCAACGTAACCCCACCTTGTCATCCAAAACCCACCGAAGTGGATGCATACCCACCATCCTTCCATGAAAAAAGAACTTACCATATTTTCCTTGAAACCCACTCAAACCCAAAACACACCTTTCATTCCAAAAATGACACACTAAAAATACCTTACAACCTTCCACACCAACATTATGTGCTAACCCCAGTCAGACTATCCTTGGATAACTCATCCCAAAAAATCCTATATTTGATTGCCAGTCCCTCACTAACTCACCTGATCATAATGTCCTTACACCTAGAGGCATTCCAAAACAACTAAAACATGCCCACTAGAGTCCATACCCGAACCTTAGAAATATTCCACCATCATATATTCTACTGAGTCAAAATTGTAGTCATACCCTACAACACCACCAACACACCTCCAAAAAAATCACCATAAGACCGATGCCGAAACTTGGCTTGATGATCTATCATAACTGATTTACCATGAGAATCAACTATAGAATTTAGACATGTACCTCATCAGATAGTTCCAAACGCCTGCAACCCTTTTAGCATGACGGTCACACCCTTGCAACCAACATGTAAATCCCCACGATATGAGTGTCATCTATATTGCCTAACTTAAAAAAATCCAAACACCATAACCAATGACCCATTAAATTACTAAATATATCTATAAATTAGGGATGGGGATCCATCTATTGAATTATAATTCATTTATTCCACGAAATCAGTTGAACTAGAATCTATCTATATATTAGGATTTCATAATAATGTGAAAAAATGGTATACCCACAGAAGTAGTAGGGTCCGACAGTAGTAGATTCAAGTTAGGTGGTGGTGGTAGTCATGGTGGAGGCCACAAAGTACTTCGCAGTGGAGGTGGGTTCATGGAAGAGGAGGGTTCACAGAAGAGGTGACGTTCGTCATGCAGTGGAGGTGGGTTTACAGCGGAGGAGGGTCCTTGGCGGAGGAGGTCCACGGTGGAGGAGGGTCTGCAGTGGAGGTGCGTTCGCGACTTTGGAGGGGTCACGATGGAGGTGGGTTTGTAGCGGAGATGAGGAGGGTTCACAGTGGAGAAGCGTTTGCAGCGGAGGAGGGTTAGCATCGGAGGAGGGGTCAGTGGTGACAGAGATGAGGTCAGGGCAGAAGAGGGGTCAACGACGTTGGGGTCAGCTTCTACGAGAGCTTGAGGTATGCGAAGGAGGTAGGGGACCATTGGGGTTTATTTATAAAATCGAGTGAAGCTTTTATTAGTTCTAGTTAAAAAGCAGTGATAAAGGTATGTTTTATTAGCGCTAAAATAGAAAACCTTGATAAAACATGCATTTATCAGTGATTTTTTAGCATTGATAAAGAAGCCTTTTATCTGGAATTTCTTAGAGCTGATGAAGATTTAATGTTAATAATTTGTTTATATTGTTACATATATTTATAAATTATATATATAATAAATATTTATTTATTTATTTTCAACTATAACTATAAAAATATATATACTTACTTATATTTATATATATAATAAATATATTTATATAATTATATATATTTATAAATATTATAAATAATTAATTATTTATTTATATTTATATATATAAAAAATATAATTATATAATTATATATATTTACAAATATTATAAATAAATATTTATTTATTTATAATTATAAAATTATAAGAAATATATTAATTAAATACATTTATAAAATTATTAAAATAATAAAAATATTTTTTTAAAATTTCATAATTATTCAAATAAATAAATATATTTATTTATTTATAGTTATAATTATAAATAAATATTTATTTATTTATAAAAGAAATAAAATTATAACAAATATATTTATTGTATATCTAATCTTATAAATATATATAATTAATATATTATCTATATATTTATAAAAAATTATTAATATAATAAATATATTTTCTATAATTCTATAAATACTTATATATATATAGTTATTATTATAAATAAATATATATATTAATTTAAATAATTATAAACTTATAACAAATATATTTATTATAAGCATAATCTTATAAATATATATAATTAATATATTAATTATATACATTTATAAAATTTTAAATACAATAAATATATTTTTTTATAATTTTATAATTATTTAAATAAATAAATAATATTTTTTATAGTTATAAGTATAAATAAAAATATATTAATTTAAATAATTATAAAATTATAACAAATATATTTATTATTTTTATAATATTATACATATATATAATTAATATATTAAATATGTATATTTATAAGATTATATATATAATAAATATATTTGTTATAATTTTATAATTATGTAAATAAATACATATTTATTTATAATTATAACTATAAATAAATTTATTTATTTATTTATTTACATAATTATAAAATTCAATCAAATATATTCCTTTTATGTATAATTTTATAAATATATATAACTAATATATTAATTATATATATTTTTAAGATTATAGATATAATAAATATATTTCTTATAATTTTATAACAATTTAATTGAATATATATTTATTTATAATTATAACTATATATATATTTAAAATATTATAAAATTATAACAAATATATTTATTATATTAATAATTTTATAAATATATATATTTAATATATTTCTTATAAATTTATAATTATTTTAACACATATGTATTTATTTATAACTATAATTATAAATATTTGTATTTATTTATCAATATTTGAATATATTTACAAAAATATTTATTTAATTTTATATGTTTATAAAATTATAAGAATAATAATTTGTTTTTAATTTTATAATTATTTAAATAAATATATATTAATTTCAAATTATAACTATAAATAAATATTTATTTATTTTTAATGAAAAATTAAAATAAATATATATTTTGTTTGTAGTTTTAGTCAAATATATATATATTTAAATAATTTTATAATTATAAAAAATATATTTATAAATTCATAAATATATATAATAAATATATTAATTATAATATTAAAAATATTTATATATATCTATATTTACTTACAATTATAATTATAAATATTTGTATTTATTTATAATTATTTATATATAATTATATATACATAATATATTTATTATAATTTAATAATTATTTACATATATATATTTATGATTATAAATATAATATATATATTTTTTGTAATTTTATAATTATTAGTTATAATTATAGTTACAAATAAATATATTTAAAAAGTATTAATATATAATTTAAACTTTATAATTATAAATATAATTATTATATTCATTATTTTAATATATTTATTAAATTTTATAAGTACTTTTGAGAACATGATACATTCATGGGTATACCATGAATGAATCACGTACCTATTAAAGTATATATAATAAAAAAAATTCACCACATTTGGACAACATGAGTAATAATAAGAGTGTATTGTATAAATGAACATTCATGATGAATACATAATATATATGTACATCAATTATACTCACACATCAATATATTTATTGACCCAATTCATTGGAAACATATAGGAAGTAACCTCCACTCTTTTGATTCGACTTAGTGTGTTAATCTATGGGGATTTTCCTCTATAGGCAGTAAAAAGGAACGAATAGAGGATAATTTAATGTGATTGTCCTCCTTCTCAGGCTTTTTGTGTGGTTCTTTTTTCCCGTTCTCTAACCGAGCTCCACACCGGGTCATGAAAAAGGGATCAACAACACATGTCACAACCTTTATTGATGCTATTTCTGCTTGGATCGATCTCTACAAGTATTCATTCATAGATTAAATTTTGTTAATGAATTGTATGAAACCCTAGAAGTTCTATGATATTGTCGCTTTCCTTCTTGATATTTGGGGGGTTTAAGGATTTTAATTGCATCTCCCTTGGCTAGGGACTCTTCCAAATTTTTTACCTTCTGCGGAGTTTAAAAGTCGAGCATGGAGTATTGGATCTATAAATCATTGACCAGGAACACATTGGATTCATGATTAGAAATTTGACTTCAATCGACATGACTTCAAAGACACCTATACACAGTTATGGATGAAAATTCATTATCTTAATTGGGTGTTATGGCATGTTGAGATCCTATTTGACATAGCTTATGCAATTGGAATTCCAATCAGAATAGACTACGCCACAAAATCTATTGTAGATGGTCATTTTTCACGCGTCTTGGTTGAGATTAATTTAATCTCCACAAAAATTGTAAAGGTGGTTCTATCCACCCCTCAATAAGAAATCTGTCTTAGAATAGAATATGAGAAAGCCCCTCCCTTTTGTGTATACTGTCAAATTGCAGGACACTCAATTGAATCTTGTAAAAGGGAATTAGTTTGTTCTCGGTGTCAGATTAAAGGTTATGATCTACAACATTATAGAAGGATGATTAGATCCATGACCCCTGATGTTAACAATATAGATGACTCCAAACCTTATCAAACACCCGTTGTTCATGGTCGAGGATTAGATATGAATCAAGTTGAGGATCCAGGAAAGATAGATCACGAGGACCACTCTTTAATGTTTGGTCTCATTGATTACGATTACACCACACCTTCCCCTGTTACTAGGTTTTATAATCCTAATTTAAAATGGGTTGACCTTGCTGATGAGAAACAACAAGATGTTATTGATCATTATAATGAATTTCTAAATGGAGTTTCATTTAAGGATATTCTCTTTAGGGGCATTCCAACTATAGAGGAAGGAGATTTTGATGATAGTTAGGAGGCAAAAGAGCAATATTCTCAACTAGTGGTTGACCTCAGTTTGCGGAAAGAGCAACTCATGATAAATACAAAAATCAGAATGGGTAAAGAGAAAAAGGATATGGGAATAGAAAATAAAGCTAAGTCAACAAGGGTTATTCAAAATTCAAACATGTTTGAATCAGTTTCATTGAAGGTTCATGACAGAACCTCTCTACTCTCATTAAAGAAAAATGGTTGTTGTTAAAAATATTCTGACAAATTTTACATCTCAGAATCAACAGCTTCTTTAACCCCTTGCACAGAATAAGAATCCTAGACCACAATAGAACCACTTCCTGGGAAAAAGAAGGACCTTCCTTTTTCCATAGTGTGGGAGTCTTCTGCCTTGTCTCCCTGTGAAGGTATATAAATTTTCAAGGCCTCTAGGCTGTTGCAGAAAGATGTGTCACCTGCATTGCCTACTCCACTACATGGCATTAAGGGGTGTTTTGATTATCAGGTTTTAATAGGATCACAAACCCCTCTCATATAGGAGGCTTATCAGGCCACAAGAGGTTCACTTCCTTATCAACAAAAAGACATGCCTTTGGCTTCTTCTTCCTTGTCTCCCCCTGGAGGTGTTCCTCTTATGGTGGTGAGAACAGAGGGTTAAAAGACAGGCATCACCTCATCTACCCACTCTTTAAAGTATATGGTAAAGAAATGTGTTATTAGAGGTAATTATTATCCTATCCTTGCTTCAGTGAACAATGAAGATGATTGGAAGAAAAGTGATGTCATAGAGGAAGATGAAAGTAGCAATCCTGATATTTCTATTTTTCATTCTGATGATGGCGAGGGTCCATGTATATAAGTCAAGACCCAGAGGAGAGGAAGACACCCTTGTGGTAGGGGTGGATGAATTTCTCTTCATGGAATGCGTACCCACTCAAAAATGGGGTGATGAATCTCCTTTATTGTGACTATTTTATGTCTCTCCACACATTTTAATTAGTAAATAAAGAGTCATGTTGTGCCTCAACCTTTTGAAAAAAATAACTATATTTATTATTTAAAAATTTATTGTAATGATATAATTATTTAAATATATGTTTATTTAATTTTAATCTTATAAATATATTTTTCTTAAAAATTATATATATTTTTTAATTATTAAAAAATATTTATCAATTATAAACATGTGTTTTTTATTTAACATAAACAAATAAAAATTATTTTTGAATATAAATATAATAATTTTAAAGAAATTAATATAATTTTTTATTAAAAACTTTTATTAGATCTAATAATAACACTGTTAAAGGCCCCCATTTATTAGTGCTAAATAAAGTGTTGATAAATGGTACACCTTTATCACTGTTTTTTAGTGCTAATAAAGCGTATATTTTTTTAGTGCTTTTAGCTAGCACTTATAAAGACCCCCTTTTTATCAACGCTTTATACTCAACATTGATAAAACCCGATGCATCCCTTTCCTAGATATGTGGCGGTGTGAGGTAGTGAACTTTACAAAATCATCCTCACATTACCGCAAAAAAGAGTATACCTATCAGGAAGGTCATTTTTTCAAGTTATCGAAAATCATAAACAAAGTTACCATGAATCCACATGAACTTTCCATGAGGTAGTATTAATGAACCCACCATGGAGCCACAAGTAAGTAACCACATGAGGTGTATATGAAGTAACCATGAAGAAGGATTTGAAGTTACCATGAGCACTTAATGAAAGTAGAGAACCAACATTCCATGAAGCCATATGGAGTTACCACAATGGTCCTTTAAAGTGACTGTGATCTTTTATGAAGTTACCATGAATTCCATTCCAACTTACTGTATGTTAAGTATTTTTTAAAGTGATTATATTTTATAAGTGACTGAGTAATGTCTATTTTAAGAGACCATATGAATTTTTTTCACATGGTAATTCTATGTACCAACCATTCACCTCGATGGCATGGTAAGTTAACCTACCTTAAGAAAAATTTATCACAGTCACTCATAAAACATGGTATATACATCACTTTGTTTATTTTTCAAAAATATATATTTTCCAACAAGCTCTATTTTAGTGATATTTTCATATTTTAATTAACTATAACTTTAGTTAGTCTATTTTAATTATTCTACTACTTAGTAAGATAAATATATATTATAATTACTATGTTATAAACTATTCAGAAGAAGAATATTGGAGAAATAATTGTGGAAATAATAATTTTCATATTATTTATTTTATACTATATTTTGTTATAATTTTAGAATTATCAAATTACTGAAAATAAATGGAAGAAATTATAATTTTTTTAATTATTTTAAAATATATAATTTATTTTAATGATCATATTTTAAATATTTTGATGATATTTCATACAGTAATAGAAGAATGTGAGAACTATCTGATTATGATTGTCATAATTCAAGTTACTTGTAAAAATATTATTATAATAGTTTATTATTTTCTAATATGATATTTTGTGATTAGTTATCTAGACACTCTTTTATAACTCAAGAATATCTTTGATGATTAATGATGTTGGACTATCCATTAGAATGAAATCAATGGGGGAACACATTAAAATAATCATGACATAGTTTATTCAAGATAAGTGATTATGATATACAATCATAGAGAGATAATAATAAAAATTTGATACAAGAATTATGAATTGTTGAGTTTAAAATATTACTACCATTTCATTGATATGATCATGAAAGATGTCATCATTTTGATCATCCACTACTAAAGTGATGGAAGTTCTTGAGATGCATCGATATTCATCATCATCTTCTACACTACTGATCTTAAATTGAATTTGGTTTTCATTTTTGTTTTTCTTATATCTTATTTATGAAATTCTAGAGTCAGTTTAATATTTCCCATCCAAAATATATCTAACTTGGTTATTCCTAGTATCTAAATAGAATGTCGTGTAATTAATCCTTGATAAAATTTAAGTGGGTTAGTGCTTCAATAAAATTCAGTTAGGTTTATATTACTAGGTGAGAAAAAAGTACGCGTGTAAGTAGGTTATCACTCCCTATAAAAAATGAGGATTTTGTAAATACTAATATTCTCAATGAGTAAATAATATTTAATAGTGGACTAGGATCTTGGTGATCTTGACCACTATAAATATAATATGTTCATATTTTTAATTTCCACTATATTTTTTATTACTATTCTAATAATACTTTATTTCATTAATTTTTTTTAATATACGTTAATATTTCCATATCGTTGGGACCTAACACTATGTACCTTTATTGTTATTTTTAAGTACTCAATGAACACAACAAAGATACCACCTCGCTATCCATACAACCATGTATTTGGTGCCATACCACTAGTTACAAAATGATATCTGACAAAATTTTAACACTACTAGAACCTCACTGGGTACCCAATCCACCACCATCAGATACTTGACGGTGTTTACTTCTCTTAGAGGAAATACATCCATTCTCTAAACCTTTTATATTTTTCTAAAACTCTTCCTAAACCTCAAAATATGAAAAAAAAACATACTAATTTGATCATATAACGCTTGAGGACTCTATCTAAATAAAAAAATTTACTTACTAAGGTTCCAACTATTAAAAATTTAAATTTACAATTAATCCAATGAACCTTAACTTCTAATTATTTTGTAATTACTTAAACATGAGTCAATAATCATGATCCATGAAAACATAACATAGGTATATGAATTTTCATATATATATATATAAGCATAGAAAATAATTCATTCTATTGACTCACTCCTAAAAAAATCATTACATGGTAGATAGAGTCCCACAACTCAGGGGATATTAGTCTTTTCTCAATGCATTGGAGGGTTGTATAATTATAGGACCACTTATTAGTTTTCCAGAAGAGCCCCTTAATGGTTTTCATTCACTCCCTAATCCTAGTAATATCATTAGATAATGATTTACCCAATGAATTGGGTAGATATACAATAATAGTTCCAATTATAACATAATAAAAAAAACTATACACATGCATACCACAAGAACATGATAACATTCTCAATTTCATTATAGCTTAATTAACCCATGAAAAATAAATAGGTATTATTAAAACATTAATATAACATAATCATAAACCATATGAGTAAATAATATGGATGGTATAATTACATCATATCGCCAATGAAACATAATAAGTCATGAAGGTAATTAACATAGATAAAAAACCCTTTTATAATAGAATTAGAAAATTTAATTTATAAAAAAGAATAAATATTCTATTTAATAACTTTTATATTAAAATAATAAATTTACAATATAATAGAAATTGATATTAATTTATAAAACCCTATGAAATTGGAGATTAAGTATCACTATGAAATATAGTTATAAAAACAGGAAAATTTTTTATGTGAAAAGTGTTAAAAATGGAAGATTAGCTTCAGACTTTTGTAAAGATTATCAAATTTTGTGGAAAATAACCGTTCCAAATATGTTAAAAGAAGATTAATTTTTTAAATAAATTAAATTACATTGAAAATTTTCTTATTAAATCATATATGAAAATATAAGTGCATCTATAAAATAATATAAAGAATATGGACATAGATGAGAAATATTCCTCACTGAGAAGAAGAGAGAAGGTCAACTCAACCCACATGCATCATTTAAATTAAATTGTGAAATAAAGAATGGTAAAATATTAATATGAAATTTAAACACTAATAATAACCATATGATAATAAAATATATGTGTTTTAATATTTAAATTTCCTGAAATTTATCCACATGGAAACTTAGTCATAATAATTCCTGAATTAAAAGTGGAATTGGAAAGAAACCCCTTAACTTTACTACCATGTTTCACAAAAGATCTTTAACATCATATATAATAAATGAGAATATATTAATAACCTTTTTAATAACCTTATTAATATATATTTTCTTTTATTTTCATAAATTATAATCACTCATTACACATATATCAATTAGTTATTGTCTATTTTCATCACAAGATATTAGTAATTTTGATTGGTTCATACACATTTCATAATGGTGATATTGGTCTTTATTATTTTCTAAAAAGTTATTCATTTATATATTATTTATGGTATTTAAATAATTTTGTTCCAATGATTAATATATTTCCATGTTCATTTTTTTATGGTATAGTCATGGCTTGCTAGAATGGAATCTATAAATAATTTTTTTCGGGCAATTTACCGATAACAATGATTTGCATTATATTGATCATTGCTTTTTTTGTCACTCTTTAAAAGAAATATTAATAATTTTCATTAATTTTTAGTATCATATATTACAATTATTAACTTATTTATACTTATTAATGATGAAAATTTATGATGTTGGTATAGAATCATTCATGTGGATGGTTTAATAGACCCAAACAAGTACATGTTATACTAGTGAATAACTAAGAGTTTAGAGTTACATAATAGTAGTATCATTTAATACTAAGAATAATTATATTATTATAAACTCATTACAAAGTAGATTGATATTTAAATATTTTGTATATAAGTAGGAAATAGAAAAAGCAAGACATGAACTTGGATACTTGATGAATTATCTCTTTCCCGATATGGGTTCATTCAGAATATATTTTTATGGATTAATTATTTGAACCTTAAGATAAAAAAATGTTAAAAGGATTTAAGAGATAGAAAATGGGTAGTTTTTTAGGAGAGTTTAAAAGGAATAGAGTGTTTTATAATGGGTATATGATATCTCCTTTTATAGGTGAAAATGAGGGAAATTTATTTGGAAACTCAAGTTAAGTGAAGGGTAAAGATGGAATCACTTGGGAGTTAGGTATATTAGTTGAGGAGATATTGGTGATACATTTTTGATCGGATACCACAACTCAAAAAAATACTTATACATTTCCTAAATAAAATTTTAATTATAAAATTTTTAACCACTTTAATTTACCTCTTTTACCCCTTTTACCTTGTTTAATCATTTACTATGGTAATTATTTTTTAACAAAAAAATAAGGTGAATCATATATCCCAATTTCAACACGAAGATTCCAAATTTAGACTCCATTTATTCTAATTAAATTTCTAAATATGATAATTTAAACTCCTAAATGCAAACATAATATATATAGAACAAATGATATTTATAGAAAAATGGTTTTTTAAATGTTAAGTGTTCTTAATCTTACTTCATATCAATGAATAATTAAATAAGTGTTAATTTTTTTTATACATTGAAAAATTAGTCATTATTAACCATTTAAAAGTGATAATTTTATTGTATTAAGATAAAAATACACCATTATTAAAAAATGTTTTTAGAAATTATTTTTTTACATTAAACAATTTTTCCCACATCCTATTAAATATAACTATTTATCTTATAACAATTTAATTTTAGGAATCGAGTAGAATGAATATATTTTTTTTTGAATTTTATAAATGCATAAAATAATTATTTAAAAATAATAATAATATATAACACATAAAAATATATTTTTATAAATAAATATTATAATTTAATATTATAATTTCATTTCATTATTTATTAGGTTTTAATATATTATATTCAATTACACAACTTACCCAGTATATATACCCAATGACTATATATCCAATGACCACATTTCCAATATCTATATATTTAATGACTATATTTTCAATGAATATATATATAATTGTCAGATTTCATTCCAATATATTTTATTATATGAATTCTTAGAATCATTCATATTATTCATTTAATTCTATCCCAAAATTTCTATAATATTTCCAGTTATCTACCTTATTTTAATAGTTATAATGAAGGTTATGATCTTCATGAAAAACCATAATGGTAAATATTTCTTATTAATGTTAATTTTACATAGTTGTGGTTTTATTTCTATTATAATTTTCATAATGATTTTTTATATTGAATTCTCAAAATTTATTTATTTTTATCTTACATTACGAAATTTTATATCAGTAATGTTTTTTGTGATTTGTTTTAATTCAATGTTATCTATGAAAAAATCTATTCAACATAGTATTTATCTAAAGATAAAAATATATAGTAAAAGTATGGTGTGTAATACTAGGTGAAAAGAAGTCTTACTTATTACTTAGCCACGAAATGGAAGAAACACTAAGATAGAATTCATCAACCAATATTGACTTGTGTCCATCCAATAAACCATTCTAATATGCATATTTATACCCTAATAAATCATTTCATGATGTTATGGGATAAAACATCATGATATAAACTATGTTATTAATGTAACAAAGAATTATTTTTACTGTTAAAATATATATTTATTTGGGGAAAACTTTAGGTTGTATTACTGCTAGTTATAAGAGACTCTTGATAATCTACAATACTCCATGATATTAATCTCTTTGACATAATCATATCTTTATAATTTCATTCGGTTAGACACCAATGTTTTATTACACTTGGAAAATTCAATTAAAAATTTATTCCGTATTTATTTGGAATATTTTGATTGAGAAATCAATGTACCAATCCCCCATTCACCTATAGACTAAGGAAAAATGTTAATTTTCCAATCATGGACATTTGAAATTTACACCTCATATATTCCAAAAATATCTTGCATTATATTTTAGATGATCCTCTAAAAATTATTTCATGTACCTAATTAATCACTAATATACTTAAATCATTTTTATTCTTGATGATAAGGTTGTGATCAAATCCTCATTGGAATATGTGTGTTTTTATGTATTGATCAAGCTTAGAATACCAAGGACTTAGTGATTTATTTTTTCTATAAAAGCAATGCTTTAATTTGAATGTTTTTATTACTCAATTATCTAAAATAAAACTTTACGGTTCCTTGATTTACACTTACACCTTGAGAACTTAATTCGTAAATTTTGACTTGATATTTATTTGGTACCACCTTATTATTATTTTCTCTAACAATTCAAAAAAAAAATCTTGTAGTAATATGGGAGAAAATATATTATAAACATAAATACGTTTAATTTTTTAATTTCCCACTCACACTATTTTTTCTTTTCCTCAAGTTTCATTTTTTCTCTTCATATAATTTTCTTTGGATCAACCACTTGTCCCCAAATACATTTTTACCTTCTAGCCTTAAAATAATTTCCAAAGATTTATTCATTTTAATTTGGTAAAGATCTTCAAGAATCGATTTCAACCTATTTTTATATTTGGATGAAAATTCAAAAAAAAAGGCATTACTTGATATATGAAATGGGTGTTTTGTAGAGTATTCATCTACTGTGTTTTCACAGTTCTTGTCTGATCACCAAAAATATTCCCATCACTAATTTCAACAACACTTCATTCCATATTTGTAATTTCTGAACCATATGTATATTCCTAATATTTGATGTCGTCACATGAGTCTTATACACCCCATGTTTCTACTTATATAAACACTTTGACATCATTTTACAATGTAATTTCTTAGTTGATTTAATGCAAATTTTTTTATTGGCTTATAAAATATGCTCGTTCTCCACAAATGTAACATCCTGAACATAAAAAAATTCCCAATAATTTGGTTATAGAATATTTATTCATTGATTTTGAATTAGTAGACAAGGAAAATACCTTCTTCTTTATGAGATTAAAAATATTAGTTCTTCACCTTGTTGAGAATAAATCATTTACTTCAAAATATTCAAAAGTGATTTAGTGTCGAATTATTCTTGTACGATATCATATAGGGTGTCCAATGTTATTTTGGACATAAAAACACTCTATTAAATATGTAAACTTATATAATCACTACATATTTTCAGTATAGATTTGGTATATTTTTCTCATGGAGTGTTGTTCAGAAAATATTATTGAAAATATTTTTCCTTCACTCAATGAAATTTTTTTATTGAAGAGACCTTACCACTAAAAATGGTTTTCATGTACTATGATTTTCAAGACATTCTTCCACCTGATTATAATTAATTACATACTACTATCATTCTATAACTTCCAAATTTTTATCACAATGATTTTATATGCCAACCTCTATTAACATGTAATGCACTTGAGAACTTAATATTTACAAGATATTACCATCATCCATGATATCTTATTTTAATAATAGATAAATATAATATAACACCACTTTACATCCATAGATTTTGGTGATATTTTCACCCATACATTGATGTGAATTAAATCAAGAAATTTCATCTCCTTCTTTTCCTTTATCTTTTATGTCTTCTAAATGATTTTATATTTTTGGAAGGTATCACACATTTGAGTGTGATCTTATGAGATATTTGAGATATCATGTGTTGCATAATTATTTACTAATCCTTCCATGAAATTTTGGATCAAGTGGAAAAATGAATTTATATGAAAACTCTTTCTCTTCCTTCTCTCATAGAAATTTCTTACTTTCTTAACCACCAATGTTATAGACATTACCTTTTGTTGGATAACTTTAGATAAAAATAGTTTCATATATTAATTTGATGACACAATCCTTATTTTTGAAATTCACTACATTCCCTAAGTTATATAATTAACTCACACATAGTCAATTACAACCAAGGCTTTCAAATAATAAGAAATTTGTTTTCCTCAAGTCTTTTACTCCCATTTTATCTTTACTCAAGCTAATATTCTTTAACCCTTCATCATTACCAAAGTGAACAATACAATATTTGTTATTTTCTCCCATGATAAGTTTTTTTTACTTATCATATAAGAAGTACGACTACTTTATATAATTCATATTATAACTTGATTTTTTTATCTAAAAAAATTAGTGATGTTCACCTTCTTATTTTTCCCTTTATTGATATTTGTTTTCTGTTTTCCTTCCTTTAGAGGTGAATGAGATTATAATAACTCTATATCTGTTTGATCATCTTTATCTTATAATAATGAAATTTTATTATGTGTTTTTATCCCTCTTGATGAAGCTAATAGCTACCGATATTTAGTTTTTTGATTCCCCTTTAGTATATCCCTTTTTAGACTTAATGATAAATTCATGGATTTTTATCTGAAACATTCAGACTAAAAAAATAGTCATTAAAAACGCACCAAGTATAATAATTTTTTCTCATAATTTTTTTATATCATGATTTAAAATGACTCTTTTTGATGAATTATAAATATTTCTTGTTCCCTATATTTCTCAAAAAATAAATCTGGATTCCAAGTGTATTATTGTGTGTCTTTTCTGTTCCAACTATATATTTTTGAGTCTATTGTGAGTCTCTAAAAAACCTTCTTCTTAGGAGTGGGTAATATAGTTTTGTGTCTACCACTACATCATTTTTTAATGATCAAGGCCCTTAAAATATTTACACTTATATTTGAACCACTTCACCCATGGGAAAGTGATTAATTTATTGCTCTAATTCCCATGCACCTAATTGACTTATTTAGCAGTCCATGTATTCAACCTTATGATGTCATGTTGGGGGTTCAAAATTATTTCTTTATCATTAATCTTATGTCACATCATCATGACTTCCCCTTTGAGTTACTAAATTATTTTTATAGGATCCTTCACAAAATCAGTCAATTTTCTAATAATCTAGGTATTCTCTTCAATTCATAACTTGAGATCAATATCTTTTTCTGAGTTTCCAAGATTTCTATATTTGAGATATTCAATATTATCTCCCAAATAATAATTCCCTTATTCTTACCAGTGCATATAATATTTGGAGTCACAAACCACTTCATTGGGATTCTCTACTTTTTCCCACCAAACATCAATTTCTTCAAGTGAGTCTTCAAGTTTAGGTAAACTCATCCCTCACATTCAGAACCTTTATCATCATTATCATCAACTTGTATTATTTCTATTAAAACAAAAAAACTTACTTCTTATAGTCATTATAGTAATAAAAATGGAATATTAATATCATATCCCTTTCTATAATATGTGAAAGATAGTAGGACACTCAATTTTCAATTGTAGGGTCATTCAAAAGAATGTTAGTTTACGTCCTCTAGAAAATTATTTATCTTGGACGTTGATGGGTATGTCTAGGAAGGGTAAATAAATTAACGATAAGGGTGAGTATTCAGGAAATTTCACCACTGATCATGGGTTGATACCTCAAAAACATTCTATTGAGAACATAGTTCCTCCAACCTCTTCAATCTCCAGGGATTTGACCTAGAAAACCCATATAGGAGAAATTAAAATTATTACTAAGGTAACTGAGATGGTTTCTAATAATGGAGAGGTCTTAGCCTCCCGCCATCTAATACCACAATCATAATTGAGGTTGCCTCTATTGTGACTAAGTCGGGTGATGGGATTTTAGTTGAGGGGTGGGGGGGTAATCGATATATTTTTATGTTTTCAATGGATGATTATGGTAAATACCTTATGATATATGTAGCTATAACTATTAATGGATATAACCTTATTTCCCTCCCATCTAACCCCGTATTATAGTTGATGGTATTTCAAGTTATTCCAAATTTTGTAATGAAATTATTTTTGAAAGAGACTCTACTACTACTCATATTCTTATGGTGGATGATACTGGTAAATATGGTTTAAGGTTGGGGTCCCCCACCCCTTCAATGACACCTTCATATGTTTTTATGGCTGGGTTTGTGATACCAGATTTTAAAAATCAAGATTGGTGTGCTTTTGGTGTATTCAATGATTCCAGTCATTCTCAAGTGGCTAGACACTCTAGTTATATAGGTTCAACCAACTATAGCATTTCCACTTCTTCCAACAAAAATATCAGGATTAAAATAGTTGAATAAGAGGATGATTCATAAGATTTCCACTCTTCCTCCCCTATCTACCAACATCATGTAATAAAAGACCCTATCCTTTTGAGGAAATCTTGAGATGGTGCTAAATAGAGAATGATCACCCCCTCTCATCTCCCTAACAAGGTTGGTGTGGGTTCTTTTTATAATGTCCTGAACATAAATTATTCCATAATGGATCAAAATACAAAGAAATATTCTAGAAAAAATGACATAAAAGGGAAGAAAAAAATAAGTAAACCCAAAATTTAAATATGGTTTTAAATGCATTTTCTTTATTTGAATTTTTAACAAATGGTAGAATGTGATATAACTAACACTATTCATAAATATATATACATCCACAAACATGTTATTTTTGGAATTTTTGAACCAAATATAAATTACTCTTTTGGTATGGTTGATCTAGAAAAATGGATTATTATTTGATTATTATTAATTATGGCTCTCCCTTGGTTCAAACTCTTTGAGTATTTTCCCATTATTCAATAGGGAACATGTCTTCCTATAGCATTGATGACAATATACTTACTTTTGAGGTGAAATACTTTGATTTACATATGTTCTACTCCTTTTTTTATGATAAAAACAAATACCATGATAAAAGAGTGTTATGTTATGAAATTTCCAAAATCTATGGTGGAATTAGTGTTCCATGGATTTTCGTTAATAACTTAAACACCATCCTTTATTCCAGTAAAAAAATTAGAGTGGTTTATTCCCCCATATATCTCAGGGAGTATAGGTCTTGTATTAAGGATAATGAGACTATGGGGATCAACCTAGTTGGTGCCAAATATACATGGTACAAGAAGAATTTGAAAAAAACAGTTTCTAGTATGCTTGATCATAATTTTTTAAATGTAATGGATCTATATAAATGGGATTATACCTCCATAATTACTCTTATAATGCTTAACTCTAATAATATCCATATTCTTGTTTGTCTGGTTACTAGAGATATAAATTTCATTTTCCCTTTCCAGTTCAATAATGAATGGTCATCCCATAAGGGCTATGATAGGATCATCTGAGAGTTATGGAACACAATTCATTGTTTAAATAAGGTTGTGGCTTATATCATGAAATTGAAACACTTTAAATTCATGATTAAGGGATGAAACATAGATACTTTTAGAAGCATTGTAAAATAATTTTTCTCTCTTGAAGCCTCCCTTAAATATGTGAAGGAGGCCAAAACCAATATGGATTTCACCTCTGATCTATCTCAAGATACTTCCTTCTTTTACAAGTTAAATTCCTTAATTTCAATTAAATAAAACATTTAAAAAGAAATATTCAACATAAAATGGATTAAATATGGAGATAGGAACACAATGTTTTACAACACCTTGTAGAAGACCTAGAATGATTGTAGGCCTCTCTTATTTTTAAAATTGGATGGTAATATCATTCATGATAAAGAAAGAATTTATAATAATATTGTACCCTATTACTCCAACTTGATAAATGGGAATGGTATTGAGAGGGAATTGATTGATGAAATTAAACCCAACATTTTTAGTCCTAAACACATTACCTTTCTCACTAGTACACCTATTGAAATTGAAAGAAAAGATACTTTCTTCATCCTAAATCGTAGTATTTATTCTAGATCAGATAAATTTTGAAACTTCATGTTTAAGAAATATTGGCATGACATACAGGCTAATGTTTTTAAATTGGGAGCCTCTTTATTTATTAAGGGCTGTATTCCTAGTAGTCTCAATTCTAAATTTCATACTCTTATTCCAAAAATTAATAATTCTAGTCAGATTCAATTTTCAGGCCTATTACTCTTGTCATAAAATTTTACATTATTATCAGAAAAATTCTTGCTAAGAGGCTTGATCTTATTTCTAATTAGATAATTTCCTAGCATAATTTTGGTTTTTTTAATTGTAGGTGTATTTAGTATTGTATTATCACAAATTAAAAATTTCATCAATCTTCTTAGAAAATATTGCATAGGTAGTAACATTGGTCTCAATCTTGACATTAAGAAATCCTTTGACTCCATGGTTTGGAATTTCATTTAGAATTTTATATAGACTTTGGATTCAATATTACTTTCAATGGATGGGTAAAATCTATTTTTGGATCATCTCACATTTTAGTTCTCATAAATGTTTCTCTTAAGTGTTACTTAATGTTATAGTAAGGGGTTAGATTGGGTAGACCTCTCTACTCTATTTTTCTCTCAATTGAAAATATTACCTCGATCAAATCCTCACATATATTAATTAAGGTATTTTGGTGTATTTTTTATCTAAATAATTTAATTTATGTTGATGAAATTATTCTATTCTTACAAGGTACAAATAATAATTTCTGGGTACATAAGAACATTCTCCAAAATTATGAAATCATTTCAAGTTAATAAATTAGTTGGGATAAATTTAATATTTTCTTTAGTAAGATGTTCACATCGACTAGAAAATATTGGATTCAGTTAGAAATGAGAATTAGAGAGGGGTACATACCCTTAATTTTTATTGGTGTTCTTTTGTTTTGGGGAAGACCAAAAGTGATTTATTTTCTTAATGTTTCTGATCAAATTAAAAACCATATTTTTGAATGGGAAAGGTCCTCTCAATGGTTATCTAAATTTCACCTGTCAAGTCCACCATAGTATCTAAGTCGGTGCACTCCTTTATGTTTAATAATTGTTCTATGGGACATATAAATAATTTAATTACCTGCATTAAAAATTTTGTTTAGATTAGTAGTATTCTTGAGTGGAATATTGTCAGGGTAACTTGAAATAGAGGTTGTAATTCTATCTCGTGTGGTGGAGTTGGTGTAAAGATTATCAAAAACTTTAATGAATCTATTCAGTCTTGTTTCACATGGATTCTGATAAATAATAGTTATATAGATTTGGGATTTCTCAAACACCAATTCCTAGATATATTTATGCTAGGAAACCATCCATATATGGATTCAAAAATCTTTCCTTAAATTAAAAAATCCTAATATAGCATCATGGAATTATCTAGATGGATTTCCTATAGGAACTTTATTCTCAAGTTATGGATAGATAATTGGAAAAGACCCCACTAATCTCTAAATTTCATCCTCAATATTCTTCTTCAAATTCTCATATTTCTATAAAATAATTATTTAGGGATAATTCTCTATATTTTTATAATTATGTTAATGTAATCATCAAATATTACACTTTTTATCCAATGGAGGTTGTTCTCATCTCAGAACCAGTGACAAATGGAATTCCCAATAACTGATTGTTTTATTAGTTTGGTGTTATAATTTCCAATAATGATTTTTATTGGATTAAATGACTCAACAAGTATTATATTAGGCCCTCATGATTCACACCGATATGGAGAATAACACATAACCGAATTCCCATGGAATCATATTTATAATTGTTTTGTGTTTCTCTCTATTATAGGTGTCGATTTTTCAACAAGAATTAAGTAGATTTGAACCATCTATTTCTCAATTGTGCCACAACTTTTGTATTATGGAAGGTGATATTTGACTTTTCTGAACCACTAATGCCACTTGATTACTTTTCTAGTTATGTATGGAACTATTTCTATATCACTAAAACTCATTAATCTTATTCATATGGATATGGAGGATATTCTTCATCTTATTTTTCATGGCCATAATGAAATAATTGACTATAATACCACTTTCATCATTATATCTGTCATTATGACATTAATTATTTCAATCAGTGACTCTAGTGTACTCAAAAAGAGTTTTTAAGATAATAGAATCCATGATTATACTATATTGAGAAATTATTTATTACTGGCATCTTTAAACTAACATCTGGTACCTTTGAGGTTTGTTAGAAGTATCCTTTTTAGAACTGGATAAAAACCAATCTTATTGGTACTTTGAAAGGGAATCTTAGTCCCTATAGATATGGTTCTACCTATCATGATCACAATGATATATTTATTATATTCTTTTTTAGCACTCGTGGATTAACAATGTATCTTGAAGACTAAATGTTTAGTGGGTTCACTGTGGTCTCCTTTGATAATTCTAAAGTCTATAATAATTTAAGGTTTGAAAGTTATTCCATTGCTATTGTTTAGGCTATAATAAATTGTTTATTTTTCCACTCATGGAGTTTCACAATTCAATGGATAGAATTAATGATTTATCTCACTAGTCTTAATTAAATTATCACTCATTATTATTAGTAAGTGACTCATGTGGCAAAAAGAATTGGGAACAAAGGTATTGTAATGAATCTCACTTGGTTGGATAACCTTAATTCTAATTTGACATCTCTTTTTGATAGAGATCAAATAAAATTCCATCCATCAGACTCATGTACCTCATTGTTTTATTTTTAAAACATTTTATATTTCTTCTTTGGCTAATAAATCATTTTAAAAAAACATTTACAAATATTTATTAATTTTTACCTCATTGAACATGAGGATTTACTTGAAATAAAATTTATATGTATCATTGTATAATTCTACACCCAATGTGTTAACACCTTTTACATTGGATTTAATCTCTTATATACATTTTTCTAATAAATATCCACTTTTTATGCTTTCTAAAATCCCATGATTAGAATGTGTGTAGATAACTATTTCCAATGACCATAAACAGTGCTTCATCCAATTTTTTCATAACTAAAAATTATTACTGGAAAAAATTATAATCTCCTTGTGGTTGATGACTACTTACATATGTTAAAATAGGTAGAAAACCTTCACTAAGATCATTCCTAGGATACCACCTATTAGTGGCACGAAAGGTTAATACCCTAAGATGGGGTGAATCGGGGAATGTCTTTTTTTCATGAATCCAAGGACAATGGGAAGAAGAATTAACCAAGTCTAAATAGTAGTTAGAGGTTTAAGGAAAAATAATCCATCTTAGCCATTATTCTCTATATTTATTTATATATGGATTTGAAAAGATACGACCATTCATCATTATATATGATCTTTACTAAATAAATTCATCCAACATGGAATATCACCATTATTAATTACATTAGATCTAGTTTTCATGATAGTTATTTTTTTCACTAACAGTGTACTTTTACAAATTTAGAAATCTTGGTGGGTTCTTATAAGTCTAGTGGAATGATCATGGATAGTTAAGAGGCTTTTAAATGGGTAATGGATGATAACATCTCTATTGTAATTTTATTTATAAAATGAGTATACTATCTATAATCTAAACAATTAAAATTCATAATAAAGTTGTAGTCACCTATACATGGAGAGAATCATTTAATTATACTTGTTTTATTATGTTATTATTTTACTTTATGCATACAGATGAGTCTACGTGAGAGGATATAGTGATAAATAAATATCTTAACTAGTTTCAAGGGTTCATATAATTGACAAATCATAAAAATGGTGAAAAGGGATAAAATAATGTGATTTCCCTTTTTGATTATTTTAATTTGTATTTTTTATTGAGTTGATATTCATATAATTTTTTCTATCAGTTTTATATTTCTTAAATTGGCATTAAAATTTTCAATAAGATTATTTTTAATTATTTTATAATGCACATAAAAACACATATTCTAAATGATATATTTTTAATATTAGGATATATTTTTAATATTTTAAATTTTTTTCAAATAAATCATAGGAAGATAAACCCACTAGTTATTTTAAGATGGATAATAGTGATATAAGTGTTTATATGATTATAGAAGAAATATATATGATATTTAATCAGAGTAAGTCAAAATTCAAAATTAGGTATGCGAAGAAATTTTTTTATGTATTATAAAATACTTTATTATTGAAGAAATAAGAATAAATAAAGATCTTAAAGAATCATCATAGATTGAATTGAATAAAATATTTGATAATGGAATGAATAATAAGTCTTACTAGGTGAATAAAAACCCCTTATCCATACATGAATTTGAAAATAATACAAAATGGGGATATGAGAGTGAATAAATCTACCCTTGTATTGCAGAATTGAGTATACATAATCATAAATAACTAAATGGGTCACACTAAGAATAATGTATTTTAATTAAAAGTTATAGTGAGTTTGGATATAGAAAACAAGTTTTAAGGGTGATAGAAAAGAAAATTAATCATATTTAACCAAAGATAAAATGATGTTTTTTGGAAAATAAAACATCAAGATTAAGTCTCTATAAAAAATTTATATCCAAATATGATGGAAGAAGCTTGAATAACATTTTTGATGTTGATATGAAGATGTTATTTAAAGAAAATATAATTTTAAAGATTGAAATTTAAACATTATAAAAACAATTAAGTATTTCTAAAATCATTTTTATATAATTTTCAAGATGAGGAGGAAAGGATATTTTCAAATAAATATAACATAAATTCTATATTAGTTGAGTAGGTGGGGTTTCACAAATATTTATCCAATAATATAGAAGCTAATGAGTAACATATTTTTTATCTTGAAGAAAATTTTTCCAATATTGAGATAAATTTATAGGATATAAAATCATTATACATTTATTCATTCAATTTGGTTTTTGAGACTGAACCAATAGAACAGAATAATATTAATGATATTAGTATGAAATTTATATCTAAATAAGTGATAATAAATGATTTTTAATGCATGATATAATGTGATAATGATAAGATAAGTATCTATGAATAAAATATTGTTAATTTTTATAAAATCAAAACCATGAATACCTTCAAATATTACAATAAGAAGCTTCAACGAATTTGTATGAGTGTTAATATTTCAAAGATATTAATCCTTGTGAAATATAGTAATTTTAAACACTAAAATTATAATATAAAAATAGTAAAATTTTCATTTTTAAAGAGTATTATTCTAAAAAATAGGGACAGTCTAAGAGAGATGAAGAGAAAAATTAAATTGGTTGAGAATAATGTGATAATGATTTACGTTTCAACCTTGAGAATATATGATAAATAAATAGTTGAAATAAGAATAAAAATAAAAGTAATAATAAAAATAATCCTTATATGAAGGTAATTATTATAAATAATTAAAGAATAATGGGTTATTAATATATTCTTGGGAGTGTATAACTTATGGGAACAAGTATGTCATGCAATGATATACAACATTATCAAGATATAAGAATGAGGTTAATTAGTTTAGGGAGAGACTCACCCATTTGGCAGATATGGTCAATGATTCATCATGAAAAAATATGGTGTTGTTATTATATAATATATGAGGGAACAACAAGACACAAAATATAGATAGAAAACAATTCTGGTAAAGGAATAATAGTTATAAGGATGATGAATTATGTGTGGAGTTTTTGGACACAAAATTAAGAAGTTTTGGTATTGTTTTCTTAATAGGAATAATATTAAGAAGTGTCACTCAAGAGGGAGATAGTCTAAATATGTACAATAAGAAAATTAAAAAAGATACTAACCATAAACTACAATAAAATAAAATTTCAATTGGTTTCAAAACATAATATGAAAAAAATGTCATAATTAATTAATGTTATTAAAACTTTTATAACAATTCAAAAATATCATATTACATTAAATAATAATGGGAAGACTATTTCAGGAGGTAGTCCAATTATGATATTAAGAAAGAATGAATAATACAACACACTACATATAGACAAGACAATAAAATAATCTATATGAAAATTTTGAATTAAGGAATGGAATCATCTGGTTAGAATAAAATATAGTGGAAAACAAGATCATCATGTTAATACCATTAAATTAGAATTCGGTTTAAAGTAAAAAATTTGATATAATTTTTTATAAAAGTGGCTTGAATTACTTTTGAACATTTTATGAAGCCATGATTTTTTCAAAACGGGTAGTCACCAAAAATGATATGAGTTATTAGTTCATAGTAACTTCCTTCTAGATTATTTTGGATTATATTTATTGAGTAAGCGTTTTAATTTTTGAAAGTTATTTCAATTAGTAAAAAAATCAAGATATTGAATTATTTGACAAAGGAGAGACGTTAAATATTTAGTTATGGGAAACCCAAAATTAAAAAATCTTTAAAAATGATAATATTATTAATTGGTATTAATTAATTATTTTATTAAATTAATTTTGATTTTATATCAGGTTGTTTTCTTAAATGATTAATGGTTGAATATCATATAGATGATAATGAAACATTAATTAATGTTTTCCAACAAAAGGTTTCCATAAGTAGACTTGGAGTGACTAATTTTTTCTTACTAAGAATTAAAAATATTTTCTTAAATTTTTCTAGAGAGACTATAATATTTAATTCCATATGGCTATAATGTATTAAAACACAACATGATTTGACTAGATTTACTTAGGTTGATTTGATATGAACCCCTTAATCTTAAATATGCTTTTATCATTTCATCATTTTATTAAGGGGTGTAATGAAAATAAATCCAAAGTTGTTATTCCTTGATAAAGGGGATAATAATGGAATGCCAAAGTGAGTGAAAAAGAAAGTGGGTTATTTTATTCCTTCTGTCACTTACCTTATAAAAATTAAACTTTTATGTATCTCTATAAATAAAATATGAGTATTAAGGATTTATAATGCTAGTGGGTTGAAAAAAAAATCAAATGATTAGATTAAATATATTATATTTTTTTTCTATAAAAGTATCATGAGATTTATGAGCTAAAATTCGAAATCACTATAAATGAGAAGGATCATATATTTCTGATAAATACCTCTTGAGAAACTTATGACTCAATATAGTAAGAATCTTGATAAAAAGTTCACAAAACATTTACTAGTGGAAACTCAATATAACATTCACAGAAAACCCCTTGAGTTGAAAAATATTTGTGGATATGAATGATAAATCAAAAATAGAATAAGGTTTTAAATAAAATTAATATTGAGAAATTGTCCACAATAATTTTTTAGGTGTTTGAACCCCACTGGATTCAATTATTCTATCTTTAAAAATGTCAGTGATTCTTCTTGTAAATTTCTCGGTGTTTAGTAGTTGGGGACACGATGATTCATTATAGAAGAAAGAAGGTGGGTGGGTGAAATTCACTTATAAGGACATTTATAGTGTTTTAGGGGAAGGTTGGTGATGTGAAAAGAGTGAGGGGAAAATCACACAACATGTGAGGCATAAGATGATTCACACAACAAATAATAGATATATTATGAAAATTATAAAATCAAAATTATAGGTCCTATAAGACTCTTATACAAGGGGGATTCATCGAATTATATACTATTTTTATGTGTGTGTGAGTGATATAATGATGATGTATATATATCCCTATACCTATAAGAAAAAAACATATAATGGTAAATAGAACATATTTTTTTTATTGTATAGAAAGAATATAATTATTGATTACTAAACACAAATGAAGTCTATGTAAGAAAGTTGAAGAATGTGTAATCATGTTAAAGAAGTAATAAAATAGTAGAGTGATATAGAGAATTATACAATATATTATTTTCTCATAACATAATTTATGTTATAAATTTTGAAACGGTGTATAATATACATTAATGCACTTTTATTGAGGTATTTTATTTACCAAAGTGTTGAATAAATTATGATTTAATGACCTTTTAAATTGAATCAGATCTATTAGAAGCTTGAAACAATAGAACATCTAGAATATCAAGTATAAAACTTATAATAAAAAATTCAGAACATATTATCGTAGTACATATACAATTTTAGATTGGACACATAATATAAATGTATTATTATTTAATTATTCATTGATATGATTTGAAAGTGTTTTTTTAGAAAATTAAATGAGTTATAGAGGGATATTAAGTTAATATAAAATTTAAATTCCCATAAAACATATCCTTATAGTTCATAAAAAATATTCCACGTGTTAATTTTTGACTATTTAAGGGCACAAAACATTTTTTATGCACTATGTATAGGTTGTTAAAGTACATAGATAATATACTTTATATTTATTATCATGTATTAACTTGGATTTATTTTAAAAGGGAAGAGAACATAACATGGGGGACCATAGAACATATATTATTCTATGAATATATAATATTATAACATATTTTTTATAAGAAAAATTATGATTAATAATATAACATATGAAGAAACTCCATATAACATTCTCATCTATGAATTAATGAAAAGAATGTAACAGACATTCTATATAGAATATAATTAAAAGAAATAAAACATTTTTGAAATTATATTATACAGTCTATATATTATTGGATAATGATTTATAGATAATTTTTTGAGGCATTTTAATTTATATATACAAGGGATAATAATATTTATTTAAGTTTAAGGGTCTAAAAAGGGATTTAAGAAGAGGAAAAATATCACATAATGTATAAAAACATAACATGTACTATAAAGTTTCCATGTAACATATTCATATGATCAGAACATATATTAATATGTAACATACCATCCCACTAGGACCCTATTTTGATATACTATCAAGGATGGTATAATATCTCACTAATACTTCCTCTAATAGGCTAGATGTTATTGACTATAATTAAGGCATACACACATAGGTGAGGAGGAACTTAATTTTAAAAAAATCATGTCTCCAACTATCAGCACCACTAATATACCATGGGATAAAAAAAATCTATTATATGATAAATTGCATTAGTATATGTAATATCAAAAAACCTCAAAGAAAAAATCTTTTTTTCAATAAAAAAAATTAAAAAATAAATATATACAACCTTTGAGAATAAAAGATCATACATTATAAACATGATGAAAAATCTTAGTATGAATAATCTATCCACCATTGTCATTAAATGTTGAATCCTACCATCTGGTGTGAAGGATATCCCATCCTCACTAACATCCTGACAAAGCTCTAGATCTAACTCCGTATATTTATTTACATGTTCACAATAGTGAAGATGGACAAATGAACATGTAAGGGTGGGTATAAAACTCAATATTGTCATCCTAAGTAATGATAAAAATCATATATAATAAGGATAAAAATGTGTGTGATCTAAATTTAATGTGTGAATCAATCTCGATATCGAGCCTCATAAATATCAGAAAACTAATTCAGACCACTAACCTCATCCATTACAATTTTCCAGCACATGATTCAATTAATATTTCCACAACTTATCACCAACACAATCACACAGGTAACAATCTCATATTAGTACACACATAATAACAATTCATAAGTATAATACCCTTATCCACTATATATCTTCATCAAATATCTAGGGGATCATGTTATTTTATATATTAATTTGGTAAGGAAATATAAAACCCCCATCATCAAATATAACATAGTGTGGATATTAAATAGATTCCAAGGAACACCAAAATCCATTATAGAGGGTCATGTAGTAAAAATACTCAATGCATACAATGTAATAATTAACTATATCATAGAGAAACATGTAGTGAAATGACTTAATGGATATAAAGGAATGCCAAAATATATATATTTTTTGGTATAAGATCAAACAACACCACATTTTTACCCAATAAAGGAATAATAAAATCCACTAAGTATTCTATGGAGGACCATAAAATACAATGAGAATTGTAGTGAAGAGGAATATCAAAACTCCATGACATCATAAATATCCCTATGTAAGGACCCATCCTTAAACATAACATATTCAAGTGAATTTAGACTATAATTCACATTATTTTCCAAAATATCACTTAGGTTTACAATTTTTGTAAATTGGTTCATAAATATTACATAAAAAAACCAAAAATTAAAAAGTGGACAGTTATGATCAAAATACATTTTCCCACAATATAAAATCTTTAAAATAAGACATTATTTTTTTCAAGAAAAATCACCATGACTTTAAATTGACTTCTTTATTTCCTTTAACCATCCATAAAACCCAGTGAAAATCATTTTCAAAAAAAGGGATGAACAAAAAAGCTCAGTAAGGTACATGAAAAGTAGGATGTAATTAGTATAATAAAAAGTATGAAATCCCATGATTGTTTTTCATGAAAACATACCTTTTTACCTAGAAAGGGATTCATATTTTAAAAAAATATATTTCTTAAAATCAATCTAATAAATGTAATAAACATACGATCAAATTACACATTAGGAGCACTCAATGCATTAGAGTGATAGTTGGGTGCACCCATCATATAAGATATAAAAGGCTCACATGTGTGATATAATGAGGATAAAACCTTTAGAATCAACTTCTAAGGACCATATCATGAATAAAACCCTTGAAAATGATTTTAAACCCATGTAAAAAACATTTTAGATATCAAAATATCCTTTATTATTAAAAAACCGTTAACAATACCAAAATACCCAAAAAAGGGAAAGATGGGTTTTCTTTGATGGAAACATAAAATCTTGTAGAGGAATCGAAACATGAAATAATGGTTACGGGGACATGAAAATTCATTGTCACCATATATGTTAAAATATAAAATTTCTTTTTTTACTTTTTTTACATAAATTATTATATTTCTCAAAAATATTCTTTTTGAAAACCTTTTAAATAAATTTAAAGAAAATAATTTATTAAAATCTAAAAAAAATCACATAATAAAGTAACCATATTATTAGAAAAGAAAAGTAGAATCTTCTAAAGGGAATATCAAATTATTGAGTCATCATGATGGAAATAAGTTTATTTCTGTCCATATAGGTAAAAATATAATTTCCTTTTGACCATTGTAAAAATAGTTGATAGGGGAACAATAAAAGAGAATTTAAAAGAAAGTCTCTTACCTTTAGTTTGAATCATCTTGTACAATATTTATCATCCTGAATAATAAAATTAGGTTAATTATTTACTTTCCAAACAACATTTTTCAAGTTTATTATTCCTTTTATTTCAATTATTACCATGTTATATAAAATTACAATATCATTTAATTTCAAGTCATATGTTTTGACAATATTTGTTATATAAGTCCAAAATGAATTCATTAGATTTACAGTGGTAAAATAGTTTATCATTTGATGATATCTAAAATAATATTCATGAACTAATTATAAATTTTATAAATCAACTATATTTTTAAATACTATTATTAAACATGGTTACGAAAAATGAAGTATTTTATAATCATAGAGATGGTTGGTTGTACATATTTATGAGTGACATTTTCATTTCTAAGCAATAATTATGTAAAGAGGGTGATTATTATTGTATATTTAAAAAATGATAATAATATCATAAATATCATATTAATAATTTTAATATATTTATATATATATATCATCTATGTGATGTGGTAATGGAAAATGAATCACATCACTTCATGGAGGTGGTATTCCATGCATATGCATGATTGATGTTATCATTTTTTAGTGAATGGAATGGTAAGAAGGTAAATGATATATTATATTCTAATAATTATAAATATGTCATTATAATTATATATAAAAATTAATTTCATCATTATATTCCATCCATGAGGTATTTTTATGGAAAACGAATTACATCGGTTTATGAGGTGGTCGTCCGCTGCACATACGAACGATGGCTTCATTTTCTATTTGATGGAAGAGGATATGAATATATATTATTATATTAATATAATAACATATAATTATATGGATGATATTTTTGTTATTATTTTTTCAGGTTTTATGAATATTTTAATGAGGTGGAAAAAATAAATAAAATAGAAATGCTTAATTAAAAAAGATACCACTTCTTCGATCAACATCATTTTATTACCACCTTAAGAGATCTGAGGATGGTGTTATGACTAAAAAAACATATATAATTAGTATAGGGTTGATAATAATTTATTTTTCAAGTACTCTCTAAAAAAAATTAAACTGTGAAGAAAGGAGAAGAAGTGATGCCCTTTTATAAGTGAGGGGAACTACTGGAATTTCTCAAAATATAAATCTAATATAAATTAATTATCAATTACATCTCAAAAGTGATTTATTTATAATATATGATGATTATGTGTTAAAATAAACTCATAAATAAATTTTTCATAAGTTTATTTTACATTTTTACACTTATCATTTTGTTTTATCCCCTTGTTAACACTTCTAAAATTTATCGCAACAACAATGATTTTTACTCTTTGAGGGTAAATATAGTTACTATAAATGAAAAAAGCCCATAAATGGAACATGGTTAATATTATTAACCATCTACTAATTATATTTCCATATTAAATATTTTTATTAATTTTATATCATTTAATAAAATATTATTTATTCCAATATATCATTAATGTCAAATTTTAGAACTACTCATTAATTTTTTAATAACATCAAGATAATAATTAAAATTTGAACCAAATGTTTTATTATATCCCTAACATTTCATTTTCATTTATAATATTCAGGGAACACAATAATTATATTAAATTATATTTTTTAATATTTTTAATCTCATTTATTCAAATTTTTCATTAATTAAATAATTACTCCATCGTCATTTTGTATATTTTTAAGGTAATTATTTCATCACTAAAAATTAAAAAAAAATTATTAGAATAACTATTCTGTATGAAAATTTAATATTTATAACCAAACATATCCTCTGCTAATCTCAATGATAAAAATATTATAGTTAATAATATCAAGACTATAGCATTGTAATGTCCTAAACTATTATGTATAAAATTCCCCTTTTTGATTTAATTAAATATATTGTGGTTATATAAAACACATGAACTTATTTTGTTTTATTATATCCAATTGGATTTAAATGACCCTTAAGTATCATTACCATCGATAATATAATATTTGAACAATGATCACATGACATGTATAAATATATGGTTTTAACAAATCTATTTGTCCCAAACAAATGAAGTGATGAACTCAAGAAATAGGATCATACCCTATAAATCCCATTTATTGGAGATTCTAAGGGAGGAAAAATATCTAGGATTTTACCAAGACGAAGCCCAAGCTGAGATCCAATAACTTAAGCACAACTGAGACTATTTATTGGAGAATTTCAAGATCATTGAGATCACAACCCGAACCATATTCGCCGAACAACCCTGTGAAATCCCCATCATCGCACACCCTACTCTTAAGGTGTATGTAGGTATATTAAAGGTATATGTATTAAGAACCTATAAATATGATTATGTGCATTAATTTTTATAAAATAATAAATATATTTTCATCCTATTATTGTTACTTTATAAATAATTTATAAAGCACAAATAATATTTTTCATTGATATACAAATTTAATTAAGTAATATTTTTTTAATTAATGGAATTTATAAATAAATAATATTTCAATAAAATATTATTATTAAATAAATTTTATTAAATAGAATTAATTATATAATTTTTATGAAGTCAAATATAGTTTTTATGAGGGTTTAAAAAAATATTATTGTCATAAACTCCACATTTTCAATAAATGTCTGTTTTTATTTTAAAAGTAAAAATTATAATATTTAGAAAATTATTTTGATAAATTGAATATTATTATTTGAATCAGTATGTTGAAATTATCCAATGGTTAATTCTTCATATTTTTTTTGAGATAGTCAAATTTTCAGGTAAAAATTAAATACTGTATAAATATACCTTGTGTTTTATGACATCACAATGACCCCAAAGTTATGTAATAAGTAATATAAATACTGTAAACGACCATATAGAGTTTTTCTATTTAAAATAATGTGATTTTATGTTTATTTTATTTGTTTTTTAAAGCCATTATGAATCCTCCATGATTTATAATATATTTTATGATTTTAAAATCATTTCTTTAAGAGCATGAATCACCTCCACATCATCAATGGTAATATTTTAAGAAGTTAGGACCTTGTACTTTGAAAATAATTTATATAATTCCAATTTGGCAGAATCCATGGTTAAAACCAAGGGATGGTTTTTGGTTTTGGATATTTTATTATGTAGAGTCCAAAACCAAAATAATTAAGAAACCTCGTCCTTTCCTATATAAACCCACCCAAGATCCCATTTATCTTCACTAAAAATCGTTGGAAAATTTACAAACTATGACATAAAATCCCTATAGTCCTCCCAAGTCTCCCTAAATCTCTCAAAAATCCATTCTCAAGACTTTTGATTCAAACACTCAAGTAAGGGATCCTCACCTTCCTCCCCTCCTTTCAATAGAAGCACATTATTTGAAAGCAGTCTTCTTTATTTCAATTTTTTTGTAATGTAATTAAATTATAATCAGTAAATTACTATAAAATTTATCTTTAATTAATGAAATATCTTTTATCCTCTCTCATTATTACCCTTACCTAAGCCACTACTATGCCGAAATTTCACAAGGGATCTTCCACTCCTCCCTTTTATCAAGAACTCACTTTAATGTTATGTCTTTTAATTTTCATTTTATTATATTGGGATATGTTATTACCTTTAACCATTAGTTTACATTTTATTTATAAATTATTAGATCCCCTTTCACTCTCATTTATCCCTTTTATGAACCTTTATTCACAATCATTACCATGCCGATATTTTTTAAGGGTTCTTTCCATTAATCTATTTCTTCAAGTTTCTTTTTTATGTTACACCTTCTAGATCCAATTAATTATTTTGGGAAATGTAGTTGCATGTCTCAGTTACTTCCATTAAATTTCTAAATGATGATATACCCCTTTTTCTATCATCAACCCATTTTATTAATTATTTTTTGACGTTGTTATGCTGCTAAAATTACACTGCACGTTTCCAGTCCAAAACAATTGGGTAGTGAATATCATACCCATTTTTCTATAAATGGTATTCATATTTATTCACATAGAATTATTTATTGTGGAATTACATGTATGAATTCCAAATTATTATTATTTGGATGAAATTATGATGTTGAATGAATCTGTGTTATTTGATCAGTGTGGCACACTTAAGCATAATAATGAAATGATTATGAAGGGTGTGCTTGCATAACACTCGAATGCATTGGGTAATGTTTAGTATCATGAAAAATCATGTTGGGATATAGGGTTTTCCTTATTCCCTTATAGTAATTTTTAAACTATGGTTTCTTGGTAAGTTCATCCTCGACCTATGTTTATGATGCAGTATTTCAAGATGTTTCCACATTTCCCATGTTATGAATATCATGCTATATCACTGCTTATTATCCATGTTCCTTTTATGTTCCATTGATATATAGATTTCCTAACATGTATTTTATTCTTCTTGTAATAATTGTTTTATTCCATTACAGGGATTTATATCTCACCTCTTTATCATGTATTCCCTTAGATTATCCCTTGTAGTGTTAAGTATGAAGGAATGTTTTGGTCATGTTAAATAAGATCTCAAAAAAGATGTTTCTTTTCATGTTTTATGTTGTTATCTAATGTACCTAATTTACCAAAGACACTAGAAATATAAATCTTATTGGTTTTATTAAGTGTAATTTTATATAATAAATTATTTTTAAATATGAAATAACGATAAGGGTTGTTATAGTTGGTATTAGAGGATAGGTTTAGTTAATTTTGAGATTAAGATTAGAAAACTCTAGATATAGTCTTGTGATTAGGGAGATATAGATAATTCCTTAGGGATAAGACTAAGTATAAGAAAACATCCCTTAATTTTGGTAAGTATAGATTAAGTGTTTTATCAAGAAAATACTTCCCTATCTGGATACAACAAGTTGGTGTGATTCTGGAATATATGTACCTAGGGGTAACAACTTCGTAAAAATGTTTTGTGTCTGACTTGGGGTAATCCGGAACATGAAAACGGGCCTTAACATGCATTTGGTTTGACACTCCTAGGGGATATGATTTAATAAATTCATAATATTAATATGAACAATTATTAAGGGAATAAAAATTTCCATAGGAATATGTGTTTGGAAGTAGATAATGGATAACATAGATCAAAGCCTAGAAACTCAAAAGTTAAGTATTTAAATGTAATTTAGAAGTTATCCCTTCATTTAAATTGGATCCCCATTTATGTGTTTAATTGTTTAAAGAAAATATCTTCCCTATGTTGGTTTTGGATTAAGTAAATGAGTAGAACTATAATCAAATAGTGCTAGGTGGGGTTATCATTCATAGTTCTATGTATTCCTTCATACCATGAATATTTTATAGAACACTCCAAACACCCCCACAAATCATGGAAGTATTGAAGTCAGTGAAAATATTTATTGGGGAAATTTTTGCATCCCATGTATATAACTCCACCCCAAACAATGTTTGTGGACTGAACTTCTCGGTGAACCTTATCATACTCCCTTTGGGGAAATTTGATGTAATTCTGGGAATGGATTGGATTTACCTACATAGAGCCAACATAAATTTTCACAAGAAGGAAATCACCCTCTACATGGAAAATTGACCCCTGATTCTATACAAGTGCAAGGAGGGGGATGAATCCAATTTAGAACAATCATATCAATCATGGATATCATTTCCCTATGATCAAGCATATCTTAATCAAATGATTGATTCTAAAGAAAAGATAATCCTTTAAGACATTCCTATTGTGAGGGAATACACTGATATGTATCCTTCAGAATTGTCTGGTCTTCCTCCTAGACAAGAGGTCTAATTATCAGTTGATCTTATACCTAAGGAATTTCCAACATATAAGACTTCATATATGATGGCTATGTAGAACATGAGGAACTTAAGAAACAACTATAAGAGAATCTGGATAAAGGATTCATTTTCCATGTTCTTCACCATGGGGTGAAGCAGTCCCCTTCTCCCAGAAGAAGGATGGGTCCATGTGCCTTTTCCTTGATTATCATGACCTTGAGAAGATCACGATGAATAAAAAGTATCCTTTTCCACAGATTTATGACTTGTTTTATTAGCTATGTGAAGCACAATACTTCTCTAAGGGGGATATGTGGTTTGGATAGTACCATGTTAAGGTGAATAAGGTGGATATCCCCATGACTGATTTTCGTACGAGGTATATGCACTATGAGTTCATAGTGATTCTATTAAGGCTCACTAATGCTCCATAAATATTCATGGAATTGATGAATAGATTATTTAGATATTATCTTGAAAAATTAATTTTCATCTTTATGGATGATATTCTAATATATTAAAAAATAACTCAGGACTATGAGGAGTATCTGAGCACTATGATAAAGTCCTTTCAAATAGAGAAGCTCTATAAAAAGTATAAAAAGTGTGAGTTTTGGTTGAAGGAAGTCTCATTATTAGGGAATATCATCATAATAAATGGGATATCTCTAGATCTTTCAAAGAAAAAATTAATTAAAGGATGGATGAGGCCTATATCTATTACAAATATCCACAGTTTCCTTGGGTTGGCTTGATATTATTTCCAATTTGTGAGAAATTTCTCATGATTGTCAAACCCTCTTACCATGATAAATTGGAAGGGAGTCAAATTTTCTTGGAATGATGAATGTCAATAAATATTCATGGAGTTGAAAAGGAGTCTTATCACTGCCACTATTCTCACACAACCCATTAGTGGGTAACTTTTCTTAATTTTAGTGATTCTGTGATGAAGGGATTGGGATGTTTATTGATTAAAAATAAAAAATTCATAGACTATGATTCAAGAAATTTAAAAATCCATGGGAAAAACTATCCCAAACATGATATAGAATTGGAAGCGGTGGTTCTCACTTTGAAATTTTTTCAGAATTAAATCTTTGGGGAGAAGTGTGAAATATATAAAGATCACAAAAGTCTTAAGTATATATATATTCACACATAAAGATATAAATATGCGCCAATGTAGATGGTTAGAGATCATCAAGGATTATGACTAATCAATCCACTACCATCCTAATAAAGCGAATAAAGAGTTAGATGATTTAAGTAGAATGGATCCAACAATTCTATCATTAATGGGAATTTAGAAGGATATGATCTTCTTATATTTTAAGAGTATGAACATGGGAATCATAAAGGAACACCATCAATACTTTGTCAAATAATTTATAAATTTTATCTCCTTCAAAGGTTAAATGATGCTAAAAAATATTTTGTGGGAATTTATAAGAAAGTGGAAACTATAAGAAAAATAAAGTCCTTGGAGATCAATTTTAATGAAGAATTAATTGTGATATTTGGGTCAAGAATTCATGTTCCATCAAATCCCGAGTTAACAAAGGAACTATTGGATGATGCACAAAGTTCAAATTTCTCCATTAACCTTGGAAACGCAAAGATGTATTGAGATCTTCAAGATAACTATTGATGTAGTAACACAAAGAAGGTGATCACTGATTATATGTCAAAATGCATGGTATGTTTGTAAGTGACGGCTAAAAGGTGGAAGTCTAAGGTTAGGATGCAACTATTACCTATAACAATATGAAAATGGGAAAACATCACCATGGACTTTTTCAACAGACATCCAAAGACATCCAAGGGAAAAATGTTATCTAGGTTGTTGTGGATCACTTTACAAAGACTACAAACTTCATTGTAATTCGAGAGAATATCTCCCTGGATCAACTTTCACAGATATAAATTCTAAAAGTGGTGAGACTGTATGGAGTACCGCTATCGATTGTATCCGATTGAGATCCAAGATTCACCTCTATGTTTTGGAAAGTTCTTAATAATTCTATAGATAATGATCTGAACATATCTATGGATTATCACCCTCAAATTTATGTAAAATCCGAGTAGACTATCCAAACACTTGAGGATATGTTAAGAGCATGATCAATTGAATTCAAAGTATAATGAGACCAATATCTTCCTTTGGTTGAGTTCTCTTACAACAACAATTTCCACTCAATCATCCAAATAGCTCCTTATGAATCCCTTTAAGGGAAGAGGTGAAAAAAATTGGCATGTTGGGATGAAGTTGGGGAAATGAAAACATCAAGGTGTTGAAATGGTCAAAGAAATGGTGGAGAAGGTTAAGACCATTTAGCAGCACATCAAATCTTCTCAGAGATGACAAAATAGATATGCTAAAAAATGTTGATGTGGACAAGAGTTTGATGTTGGAGGCATGGTATTACTCCACATATCTCCATGGAATAAAGTGATGATATTTGGGAAGAAGGTAAATCATATTACAAGGTACATTATTACTTTTAATATCCTTGATCGTATTAGAGCAGTGGCATATCGATAAGCACTCCCACTAAACATATCTCAAGTACATGATGTATTCCATGTATCACTCTTAATAAAGTACATTCCAGACCCATCACATGTACTAAATCTATAGGTGGTACCATTTGAGAATGACCTTTCCTATTATGAGTAGTATGTGAAGATCTTATATCACAAAGAAAAGGTCTTATGAAATAATACAATGCTCCCAGTAAAAGAGTTATGGAGAAACCAAAAGTTAGAAGAAAAATTGTTGGAACCAAAGGAAGTGATGAAGTAGAGTTACCCTCATTTATTTTAGTGCGGGAAAAATAAATTTCAATGGAAAAATTTCTAAAAGGGGTAATATTGTAACGACCTGAACTGTTATGTATAAAATTCCGCATTTTGATTTAATTAAATGTCTCATGGTTATAGAAAACACATGAACTTATTTTTTTATTATATCCAATTAGATTAAAATGAACATAAAGTATTATTACCATTGATAATAAATTTTTTTAATTGTTATAACAAGACTAGTATAAATATAAGGTTTTAAAAAACCCATTTTTCTTAGAAAAATGAAGTGATGGAATCAACCAATAGGATCATACCCTATGAAGACCACTTATCCAAGCTTATGAGGGAGGTATAATTTCCAATATTTTTTCTAGACTAAGACCAAGATGATATCCAACAACTTAAGAATGAGATAAACCATTTACGATAGTATTTTAAGCTCCTTCAGATCATGACCCAATCCATGTTTTCCAAATAACCCAATGAATTCCCCACCGTCACACACCATACTCTTAGGGTGTATGCTGGTGTATTAAAGGGATATGTATCAATACCCTAGAAATTGGATTATTTACATTATTTTGTAAGAAATAAAGAATATATTTTCATCCTATTATTTTTACGTTGCAAAAAAAATTTAAATCACAAATAATATTTTTTGTTAATATTCAAAATCAATTAAAAATTGGGGGTTCAAAACCCATTAGGTGCAGGTACTGTAGGAGTACTGTAGCATAATGTAGAAGCGGCGACACTGTAGAAATGGTAGGAACTATAGAAATAGTAGGATACTATAGCAGTGGTGGGTAATGTGTGGTACTGTAGCAGTGTGGGTACTATAGCAGTATTATTCATTGAATGGGCATTGGGCCAAAACATTGGGCCTACGGGCCATGTAATGGGCTAAATTTCCAATAGGCCTTCGGGCTATGTAATAGGTGTACCACTACCCAATTAAATAGGTCTTTGATTTTCTTTAATAATAAATGAGGCTTCGGCCCCAACCTTTAAAAAAATGATCATTTAATTTTTATAAAGTCAAATTTAATTTTTATAAGTGTTCAAAAAATGTTATTGTAAAAAACACGACATTTTCAATAAATGTCATTTTTTTATTATAAAATTGAAAATTCACATATTTATAAAATTATATAGATAAAATGAATATTATTTTTGAAATTATATTTTTTAAATTATCCAATTGTGAATTTTTCATAATTTCCTGAGATGATTGAATTTTCGGTTAAAAATTAAATACTGTATAATTATACATTGTTTTATATGCCATCACAATGACCCAAAAGTGATGTAATAAGTAATATAAATAGTATCCAAGAAAATATATGTGTGTTAAATTTTAAATAATGTAATTTTAAGTTTATTTAATTTCATTTGTAAGTTAATTATGAATCCCCCAAGACATATAATATATTTTATGATTTTAAAATCATTTCTTTAAGAGTTTCACTCACCTACACATCACCAATGGTAATATTTTAATAATTTATTCCATTTTACTTATAAAATAATTTATATAAATACCATTTGGTAGAATATATGGTAAAAACCATGGTATGGTTTGTGTTTTTTGATATTTTATTATATAGAGTCCAAAACAAAAATAATAAAGAAACCCCCCTCCTTTCATATATAAACCCACCCAAGCCCCCATTTATGTTCACTAAAACTCCTTGAAGCATGACTTCACTCTTCCCTTCACTGCATAGAGTACTCCCAAGGCACCCAAAATCTCTCAATAATCCCTTCACAAGCCTTTGGATCCATGCACTCAAGTAAGGGATCCTCACCTTCCTCTCCTAAATTCAATTCAAGCACATTCTTTGAAAGTAGTCTTCTTAATTTCAATTAATTATATTTTAATTAATTTATAATAATTACCTTACATTAAATTTTATCTTATATTAATGATATATCATTTATCTTATATCATTTTTACCCTTACCTAAGTCATTATTAGGTAGAAATTCTGTAAGGGATTTCCCACTCTCCTCTTTTATAAAGCACTCCTTTTAATGTTATGTATTTTAATATCCATTTGCTTATGTTGGGATATGTTATTCCATATTCCCTTTATCTTAAATTTTATTTAAAAATGATCATATCCTCTTTAAATCTCATTTATCCCTCCTATGAACCTTTATGCACACTAGTTACCATGCCCAAATTTTGTAAGGGTTCTTTCATTTCACCTCTTTCATCAAGTTTCTTTATTATGTTATGCATTCTATATCAAATTACTTATGTTCATAAATGTATTTATATATCCTCATAATGCAAATTTTATTTATAAATGATGATAGAACCCTTTTATCTCATCGTCCAACTTTATTATTTTTATGTGATTCCATCATGCTGCTGAAATTTCACTGCGATTTCCCATTCTAAAACAATTATGTAGTGAATACCAAACCCATTTTTTTTATCAAGATTATTAATCTTTATGCACATATAATTATTTATGTTCAAATTAAATTTTTGTATTACACATTCCTTTATCTTGGAAAAAATTATGATGTTGAATTAATCCATGTCATATGATCTATGTGACACACTTAAGCATGAGAATGAAATTATTATAAAGGGTGCATCCTGATAGAGCTCCAATTAATTTGGTAATGTTTAGTATCATGATACGTCATGTTGGGATATGGGGTTTACCTGATTACATTATGGGACTTTTTCCACCATGATTTCTTGGTGGGTTTTTCCTTGACCTATGTCTATGATGCAATGTTTTAAGTCGTTGCCACATTTCCCATGTTATGATTATCATGATATATTATGCCTTATTATCCATGTTCCTCTTATCCTCCATTTATATAACTATTTTCTAACATGTATTATATTTTTCATGTAGTGACTTGTTTATTACCTCAATGTTCTTTAGAGATCACCCTTTCTCATGTGGGTTCTTAGGTTATCCCATGCATTGTTATGTATGAAGGAACGTTTTGGTCATGTTAAAGAAGTTTTTAATAAAGATGTTACTTTTCATGTTTTATGTTATTATGTGATGTACTTAATTTAGCAAATACACTAGTTATGTTAGTCTTTTGGGTATTATTAAGTGTAATGTTATGTAATAAATCATATTTAAATATGAAATAAAGTGTAGGGTTATTATAGTCATTTTTGAGTTTTCTTTAAAGAAAATTTTATAAACGTCGTAATCTCATCCAAATGGCCAAAAAATTCAATATACTTGAACCTTGGATGATTATGGATGATTTTAATTACAAAATAAAATTAAATAAATTTTTTTAGTCATTTTATAGTCCTTATCATTTTATTTTTCACTTTAATTACTTTTTTTACCCTTCACCATGGTAAAACAAATTACTTAGGTTACTATTCATATTGACAAAAAATAAAATGGAGAAATTTAAAAAATTTGAACCCACTGATTATAAATATAGAATAGATTTTTCAAAATTCAAAACATAAAAGTGATTTAATTTAATTTAAAATTAAACCAAACAACAAAATAAAAAATAGTTTTTAGAAAATATTCATTTTTTAATATAAAATGTTTTTATACTAAATTCAAGTATAAAAATAATTTTTAAAATTATAATTGGACCATTTTAAATCAAAATTAAAATATTAAATATTAAAAATCATCCAAAATATAATTTTAATTTTAAATAATTTAAATGAATACATGGTTTTAAATAATAATAAATATTTTCATTATTCATTAAAAAATCAACATTTTTATATAATTTACCAAAAATTCATATAAAGATAATTTTTGAAATGTTTAAATAAAAAATGAAATTATTTTTTTCAAATAAATTGTCTATAATTTCCAAAACCTAATTATAAAATTTACTTATAAAATAAATAAAACCCATTTTTGAAGAATAAAATGTAATTTCTAAAAATAAAATGATTATTTATATAAAATTAATTAATAAATTAGAAATAATTAGTACCATTAAATATATTTCATAACCCTATTAATACTATTTTTTGTCAATTTAATGGATAGGTTATAAGAGTCTCATTTAAATAATAATAATTCATTGTTTGTTTAAGCTTGGTTTTACATATCTTATATGATATCAATCCTAGCATTTCCTTTTCTAATATGAGGATATTACATTCTCCCCCTTTTATGAATTGAATCCTCAAAATTTTAATTTTGTCTTGGAAACTAGGGTTTGGTATCTCAAAATACATTTTTTGAAAACCCACATATTAAAAGGGGTCAATAAAACTTCCACTTGAAAAGAGAGAAGGGGAAGTATGAAAGTTTTCTGGAATAACACACATATAGATTCTAAGTAGAATAACATAATGAAGATGTGGAAACATGGATATAGAAGAAAAACCTAACTTCCAAGTACTATTATAGAGTGATAGAAAACATGGTCATGGTAAATTTAACCAAATAAAAATCATAAATTTGTGAAGGGTTAAAAAGAAATTGATTTAATGGTAATAAAAGTAAATGGATAACATTTTTTCAAAATCCTTTTCCTAAATTTGATGATTTTTTTTTATTTCTAAACTATGAACATAAATAAATATACTTACATTAAAAGTATAATTTTTTCCTTTAATAAATTCCCACCACGTTCTATTATTTTTATCCAAATAATGAGTATTCAATATGAATTTTTCATACATAAAGCACTAGAATCGACTTATACAAATCAAAAAATCCCAAAAATAATAACAATTTCTTTCTTCTATCATTAAAAATTAACTTAAACCTAAATATTTAGCACAATGTAAGATAATTCCTAAAAATAATAAATCATAATATACAAATAAAAAACTACTTTAATCACTATAATTTAACACAAACACCCAAAGTTCAAAATAGATCATTAAAAAACAATTACCCTTAAAATACCTCTAAAATATTATATACTAATATTGAAAATAAAATTTATTAAGATTTTATCACATTATATTCTATGATTAATTTAATATTTGTCTTCCAAAATTACATCAATCACTCTTAATATATAATACTGAAAATGTAAGTTCCCAAATCACATAATCTCCAAGATATACTAATCAATTACCTAAATTACCTGAATAATCATAAATCCACATTAAAATCATATATTCTTACAAAATATAATTCATCCATTATTTCTCAAATAAAATTCCAAAGTATTATGTTTACCTTAATCCTATAATGCTCCCCAAAATTATAGTGACCTTCTTATGGAAAAACATTAATCACCTAATCACCAAATCAATTTTCAATCCCGTAGTTATCATATGATATTACAGGTGATCCTAAAATGAACATAACTTATGTTATATGTATTTTTTAAATAACTAAAAACGATTTCATACTAACTAGGACATTACATATTTTGGTGGTATGAAAATCACCCTTATCACCCTTTGATTGTGGGTTCAAGCCTCACGGTCATACCAGATGTGACAAGTTATCTCTGGGCCTATGGGATATCCTTTTTCTAAAATATAATCCTTAAAAATCCTAATAACATGATAAGAATCCTAGAAATAAAATTAATATATTTAATATTAAATAAATATTTTAACCACAAAGGTTATCTCATACCTTTTATTTTGCATCCCAAATAATAATAATAATAATTATCCATAATTACCATGAAATAAAAGATCATATATACACTAAGGGTTATTCATAACTTTATACTTATGTCATATAAATGAAAATATAATTATTACACAAATAATTTTTTCACATGTTAAACGTATGGGTCTCATAAACATTTATCAAAACTCAGTAAGAGTCTCCAAAAGTACTCCCATCATCATTAGAGGAGTAATTCCATTAAACTTATGATCATCCTTAAATCCATCACTATATCATATATCTTTAATACAGACACTTCAATCATTGAAATTTATTCATAATCCCTTAAACATGGATTTCTATATTATTCCTTAATATTTCTCTCTAACAAACAAAAAAATGAATCGTGCACTAAGATTCAAAAATGACAAATTATAATCTAATAAACAATCCATACCTTTTATATGTCATTTGTAGGTTCCTTATATTTAACTATAATAGAATTTCATATTTTTAAAAATTTATTTGTATAATATTGTTCATCCCTCTTATCAGTGTTCCCCTTAGTACATCGATATGCAGAATGACCATTCTCACCACATTTAAAATATTCAATTAATATTGGGGGAAGAACTTATTTACCCTCTATTGATTTAACTAAATTCTATATTTTTCCTTGATATATAACTACTTTATGACCACCTTTAACATATATAAAAAACTTATCATTCTTTTTATACATTTTCTGGGGTTCTTCTTTTCACATTATTGACACATTAGTTGTTGAATATATTTACCTTTATAACAATTATCACATGAACTTCTACATGGATTAATTTCACTTTTATTTTATGCATTAGGAAACTCACCTAGTTTCATGTTGTTAATCATTACTCTAGATATCATGTTAGGAATAACCATAAGAGTTCTCTCTATAGTTCCCATTCCATTCAGTTTCTCATTCACACAACCACCAAATTTTTCTTCTCATCCATTATCACTTTGGTTTCGACCAGATCCATCCATTTACTAAAACAATAAAATGGTAGTGTGAGAATAAAAAAAACCATCTTATAAGGATGATAAACAATAATATATATGTATTCAATTAATCTCAAACTCTTCCAATTCTTCCAAAATAACTACGATTCTCGCTAACATACTATCCATTTTGGTTATAAAGACTTGTAAATTACGATCAAATGATATCCTAACCTCTAATGTTATCTAAACCCTACTTTTATACCAATAGTAATGAATTTTACTTAAATATTACATATTCTGGTGACTTAAGAATATAATTTACATTCTTTTAACAAAGATCCTTTTAGTTAATAGTCTTATAGAATTAGGTCATAAAACTTACATAACAAACCCATAAATTAAAAAGTGGACACTTCTGATCAATACCGATTTTTACACAATATAAATTATTTAAAATAAAATTTGATTTTATTTCATGAAAATCATCATGAATTTAACTTTACATATTCCTTTTATTTATGAATCCTTAAAACCCTATGAAAAAACATTTTAAAAATGTTGAATGAGCAGAAAATCACAATAAAGAAAATAAAAAGAAGGAACTTGTTAGCCTATTAAAAGACATGAAAATCCATTATTTTTTCCTTCAAACATACCATTTTTCCCAGAAAGTAAATCATATATTTCAAAAATATCATTATATTACCTTTTGAAAATAAAACAATTCCCATCAAAACTCATTATCAAGAATATAAAATTGGTGTCGGTGAATCAGTGTAATATCCTGGGGTTTTCCTTGAGGTATGGATATTTTAATTTTTTTAATTTCTTGGTTATGACTTAATGTGGATACCTAACGTGGTCACTTGAGTTTCGAGGGTATCTAGGTCGTGTTTAGAGCGAGAAGGATCAGTTTTTGGAAAATTACATTGGTTTGCACGCTTTGTAGAAACCCAGCAGCCCAGGCCACATAGTTACCCCTAACCCTATGTGGTGGTCCATACCACTGTCTAGAGACACATGTTTTGATGAAACCATGCATCTAGAGACACATTCCGATGTATGGATTTTAGGTTTCTTACAGAGGTAAAATTCATGGTCTACGCACAATTTACCCGACCTTGTGTGTGTGTGCAGGGGGTGGATAGAGAAGGGTGTACAGTTGGTGCACAATTTGGAAAAATGTGTGACTAAGCAATGAAACCCAAAATTTAACGGGGAATGAATATTTTCCTTATCAATTTAATTTTTAACCCCTCGTATCCTTTTCTTTTCTCTAGAGGATCCTCCTCTTACAGAGCATCTACTTTAATCCCAACCTAAGATTTTATCCCTATTCTTCATCTGATGTCTAATTTAAGAACCATTGGTCTCATTGTATATCCAATAATAAGTAATTAGATAATTATACTTTTTTCATCATTCTGATTCATATCGACTATGCTATTTTGGTGAAATATAATATGACTTATTTCGAGGTCATTTATTTATTTCTCCAATTTTTTGGATTTGGGCCAAGTTAAGAGCCGATACTAGAAGAATGTTATACCATGGGTATATAGTAGGTGGTATATACCTTTCCCTTAAGGTTTGGTGATTTATATTCCTTTTTATAGTTATGTTTCACATCGTACCTTTCTCGATTTCTCCAATAATTTATTGAATATCTTTGATAAATTTTTAGAACCTAGTTATGTTGCCCGCATTGTGCCATTTTATGTTTGGAGGTTTTTGTCCCCAATATGGACCACCAGTGATGTGTGTTATTATATATGCCCCATGTTTTACCACCTCATTGTGTGTGTGTGAGATCTCCATTTTACTGGGATCCTTATTGAATTAAATGGGAATTAAATTATTGAATAAGAGAAGGGTTTTGCCTCTTTTTCCATGTGATTACATTTTACTAAATGGTAAAATATATACTAAATTGGTTAAATGGGTTTGCATGAAAAATGTGGAAATGGGTTGGAAGAACTCATGTATTGTGTCTTGATTATGGAATGGTTAATTAATTATGGTAGAGGATGCATTAGACATTTATACTCCTTATATCCTTATTCCATAGGATTCCATGTACATTTATACTCTATTGATCTAGATTACTTTGGATGACTGAGAAATTTCTACTCCCAGAATCTGGATTGCTTGGATCACCTTGAACATGCTCCACAGACATGCTCATTGGGCCCCAAACATGTCTTTACTAAATTTTTAAGAAGATGATCCATATACTCGATGAGGATATCTTGTTCATTTTATACGTTAGATTCACCATTTCAGGTTTGACACTGGATTACATAGCATAGACTGATGTGGATGTTTTTTAATGCTTTACAGTTATCCATTGATTAAGGTGGATTGATTACAATTGATCCTTAATAGGGGTGTTGATTTGAATTTTATGGACTGGAAATTATTACCTTTGTTTTACCCTTCTTATTTATGTTATATATATTGTACACTACTTATTCCTATGAATATAGACAAAAAATTTTATAGACCTTGTTGGTGGTGTTCTAATGAGTGTTATCTCACACCCTATTCGGGCTGTTATTGGGCACTCAGATAGACTTCATGGATGCATGTAGGGATCTAGTAAAGCACATGCTCTATGATTCTTGATTTGATCATTTCTTATGAGCAGGGGAGCACATGACTGATCTTGGATCGTGATGCTATATGTAAATAGTCATTTTTTGTATTTTTTATTTTGATACATGTTGTATTTCTTGCTGATTTCCATGTTTTTTCATCCATTTTGTATAGATACATGACATACATCATTTTTTATATGATATTACCCTCAATATCGTTTAATTATTATTGTTTTCATATGGATTTTTACCTCTCATCAATGATTTATTATTGATTTCATTATTGATTGACTTAATTATCCTACTATGTTACATTCTAATTATGATGGTATAGTCTCCACATTGTACCATCTTAGACCCTCACTTCTAGTTAGCGTCCTCTAGCGTATGGGGTGGCACACTTAAGGCCATGTGACCCATCAGCTGAGGACACCGTTTAGTGGCTCTCGGGTTGAGATTTTATGATGTGGTATCAGTGTGAGGTTCTTTTCTCGATTTACTATTTTTAGATAGTTGACATACGATTATTAAGTGTTGGAATATAGTAATGAGATATTCCTAGTAGTAGCTAACACACATGCCGGAAAAATACAAATTTCAAGGGATAGTACATGTTGTTCTATATTTTTCCTATTATAGTTGATTTTATTCCACCATTGGGTGACACACTTAATGTTTGATGTTCCTTATAATTATGGATTTCTTAGTTTCCCAATGATATTAGGGTGTTCCATATTATTCATCAATTTAGGAACCTTATATGATTCTCATTCCATGTATATTCCACTCCATATATGATAGATTTCTTGAATTCATTAAATTTATTCTGTGTGCCTCATGTTGTGAAATTTTTATTAATTAATTTTTATTGTAGGATACTGAGAAACATAATTGTCACATAGAATGTATGACATAACCTAAATATTTTCTTTCTACATATCCCTAATCATTTAATTATAGCACATTAATTCATGGAACATTGGTTTAATGGGCTAGAACATGTTATGGTTGGGATTAAATGGATGCCACACTTCAATTTATAAGGGGTATGGGACCTTATAGGTTAGAATTGATGATCCGTTTGGTTAAAATATATAAAGAATATTTCAATTTAAATTCAAGTTAAAATTAAATTTAAATCAAATGGAAATGTCACTATTAGAAATTTTGGGACCCATACTGTGAATCTAAGAGATTAACCTAGACCCAAATTTGGGAGTGGCCAATAAGTAGTGTCTCTAGTGTACTTTATAATCATTTTTATTACCCAGTCCTGGATTTAGATGTAGGAATAGGGGTGAGGATTATTTATAGGAAGGCTTCATCCTTTCATATTCTTTTATCTATGATCTTGAATATATCAACTCTTTTCTAAGGCATGTGCTTGGCATTGTAGAGACATCCCACCACGGTGACCTCTAGTCGTATGCTAGGAGCATAGCGATGACCATGCTCTGTAGGTGGTGGTCCCTGATCCACCACTAGAAAATCTATTAGTTCCACTTATGACACCTCCATTTTTAATGGATACAAGTGATGATTCCCAGTTCTGTGAGGGTTTATTATGATTTTTTCATACCATTAAGGGATCCCCGCGACATGCCTTATCTATGGTTGAGTTGATGTGTGTGTTCCAGAAGTAGCATCCACCCACGTTGTTGGATGATAGCTATCCAAAATCTACTAATGTATGAATTAAGACTAATTTATCAATTTTTGGGAATAAGTATACACCTCCTAAGTAGAGAGTGAAGATCAGGACATATATGCTTCTGGGGGAAGCTAATCACTGGTGTGATGTTTTAAACCAGGCTGATGGACTTTGATATATAGTTTGGAGGGATTTCAAATCTATGTTTTACAACTAATTATTTACCAAGATGGTAAGGGTTGTTTATACTAGTGAGATTTTTCTTTTAGAGTTGGGTGAAATGGCCATTTTGGAGTATTCAACAATCTTTTTAGTGCTTCAGTTCTTTGTGATAATTTGTCATGCTGATGAGTCATTGAGGGTGGAACGCTTCAAAGAAGTTCTCACACATTCCATCAATCACAGGTCAATGTGTTTCAGTTGATAACTATAATGGAGATAGTTAGTCAGTCTCTTATTACTGAACGTAACATGTGGGAAGCTGGGGGAATATGGTAGGAAAGTGTAGCCACTCTACCTATAAGTTTAGTGTCTAGTTGAATAAAATGGAATTTTGAGACTTCTCGTGAGGGGAATACTAGCCAGAATGTTAGTGATAGTAGTTCTATATTTGGCCATTAGTGTGAGATACTTGTAAATATGAGGATCCAGTGTGATAGAGACCCAATTGAGTGTTGAGAATGTTGTAGGATGGGTAATATATAGTGATTCTGTAGGTACATCCCTCTAGTTTTCAGTGGAAGGGGGTCTAACTGAACTCCATGTTTAGGAGCAAGATTCACAACCCCACATTAGGATATAAACTGGAGTAATTTCAATCATTCAGGTTGAGGTAGTGGTCATGGACGAGGTAACCAAAAATTAGTTGTACCACGATAATAGATTATGTTAGCTCTAGGTAGTGAGGTTGTGTCATAAGGCTACAATTTAGGACAACTATATTCTATACAATATACACCTAAGGAGCAGAGCACCAAGTAGTTTACAGTGAGAGGTATGATCTTAGTATCTTCAATTCTTGTATCTTATCTTTTCGATAAAGATGATTCTTATTCATTCATATCCATACCTATTGTGGAGTCTTGGAGTAGTTGTTTAGTTTTCAGATGGCATTATGAATCTTGATACACCATTTCGAATCATATTTGTGGATATACATTATTGCGAAGAATGTCCATTGAGATAGGTGGGTGTTCCTTCATATGAATTTTTTTTTCAAAATATGAAAGGGTTTAACATCATACTAATGATGGAAAAACTAGTATCTTATCATGTACATGTCAACTGTTATCGCTAAAGGGTGACCTTCATATCACTAGATAGTGGGGTTTTGATTCATAAGGGTGAATGGGTTGTTCCAAAATGTTGATATGGACTATAGAATCATGGGATGGGTGCGATGACAACCAATATTACTAGTTTATATGTGGATTATCATGGATCTAGTAAATATGAATTCCCTCTTGTGGTTGATCTTTTCAGGGAGATTTTCCTAGATACATTTCATGTACTACCTTCTGAGGGAGTGGTAGATTTTTCCATCGAACTAGTTTCAGAAGATACACCAGTATATATTCCTCTTTATAAGATTTCTAATACTGTGTTGTATGATCTCATGAGAAAGCTAAAATAATTTAAAGTTAAAAATTTTATCTAACACATCAATTATCTATGGGTTTTTTTCAGGCCCTTTTTGAAAAAAATGTGTCTATAACCCTCAGGATATGTGTAAAGTATCCTTTGCCTCAGATAAATGATCTCTCCAACCAACTCTGATGAGATATGGTGTTCTAGAATATTCATATCAGATTATATTATCATCATGTGTTGTTATACTATCAGATATACCTCATAAAAATTTTCATAGTTGGTATGGTCTATATGGTATTTGGTTATGTCATTAAATATTAAAAATGTGCCAGTAGTTTTCATGGAACTATTGAACTGGGTTTTATATCTTTATCAAGATTTTTTGTGGTGGTATTTGGGGACAATATCCTGGTGTATTCTTACAATCAACATGACCAAGCCAAACACCTTGAGATCATATTGGATATAGTAAGAGATCAATAATTATATTCTAAGATCACAAATTTCAACTTATGGATGGATTATATTAACTTATTGGGACATATTATCTCAAAAAAGGAGAATCGGTTGACCTAGAGAAAGTGAGAGCTATAGTTTTTGGGAGTAGACAAAGAATTTCTTTGAAAAATGATGTTTCTTTCGGCTAGTTGAATATTAAAGGAATTTAATACTAGACTTATCACACTTATAAGATCCACTTGTGGGCTTGACTAATAAGGGTGTGATTTTATCATGGTTAGATACCTATAAGATATCCTTTTAGGAGATGAAAGGGAGACCATATTCATCACTGGTCCTAATTCTACCAAAGTTAGATAGAAGCTATACTGTATACTATGATACATTAGGTATCAGGATAAAATAAGATATTATGTAGTAGGATATAGTTTTGGTTTAAATATATCTTCAATTTATTCCACATAAGAGTAAATACCCAACTAAAAATCGCGTGTTAGACTTTGTTGTGAACCTATTGCACTGTTGGAGGCATTATTTACTAGGAGAGCATTTTGTGGTGTACATGGACCACAAAATATTCAAATACATATTTACACAATGTGACCTAAATATTAGTAAATAAAGGTTGGTTGAATAACTATCATATTTTGACTTTGATATTTTATATATTCCTAAAATGGGATGCGTAGTTGTCATTTAACTGAGCAGAAGGACTTAGATACAGGCAGTTTGGAGGGCCAATAGCAAGTGGAAGCTTATGGCCTTAATTTCAGAGAAGCACTTGGAGGTTCAGGATGGTCAAGGAAGTCTTATATTGCATCCTTATCAGTGAATTATTTTCTTCTAGATCTATTGAGGATGAGAAAAATATTAGATTATAATGGCCTAGTCATATGAGAGAGCATGGATGGTGAGGACCAACCTCCTGGTTGTATCGTTTTCAAGGACAGTATTATATGCATACACATACATGTTTGGGTTCTAGTAGACATATACTAGGAGATTATGTGAGATTTTTATTCCACGTCTTGGGTAGTACATCCCAATGTCACAAAGATGCATCAGGATTTATTCCACCAATTTTTGGGGCCAAGTATAAAACAAGAGGTAGTTGTTTTTGTCATGAGTTGCTCTACCTATCAATAGGTGAAGGTAGAACACCAATAACCAGCTCATATTTTATAGTATTTTTCCATTCCTGAGTGAAAATGGAATTATTTTTCAATATATTTCATGACTGGGTTGATGATACCACCTCAAGGTAGTGATGTTGTGTGGGTTGTTGTGGATAGTCTCATGAAGGACACATATTTCCCACCAATCATGGAGACCTTCTTTTTATATGATCTTGGGATAATTTATATCCATGATATTTTGAAGCTTCTTTAATTTCCTCATAACATTTTATCATAAAGGTATTCATTAATTACATATCAATTTTGTAAAGGATTGCATAGGGTGTTGGGTACACATGTGCTTCTATGCACAACATACCACCCTTAGACCAATTTCTTGTTAGAGAATACTATACAAGTCCTATAGTACATTCTTATAGAATGTGTCCTTGATTTTAGGGGATATTGGGAGTGTAATATACCTTTGGTTGAATTATCCTACAAAAATAACTACCAGGGGACTATACATATGGACCATTATGAGTATTTGTATAGTAGTCATTTCTAATGACCTTTGTGCTAGATAGAGGCATAAGAGATAATGATACATGGACCACATATCATTTAGGAGACTTCAGAGCATGTCAAGTTAATTAGAAATTAGTTTTCTACTACATAGTCTAGAAATAAGACTTACGTTGATCACCATTGATGACCTCTCAAGTATGAGGACATGGATCAGGTATTTTTATGTATCTCACTAAGGCTGGTACACTGATGGATTTATAGATTGGGTAATATTTTCCAATGATATGTCAGACCATTTGAGATTCTAGAGATATTTGGGATGATAACATATCAGTTGCAGTGAACTTCGAGAGGAATATTTAGTGAGATCTTCATATTTTATGGAACGAGTATGGGTCTTTAAAGCATTTCTAGTAGGGTATCATGAGCTCGGTCAAATATTTTTTGAGTGATATAGTTGTCTAACTTCCTCCCACACATGGACTGATCTTTTTTCCAACCACCTTATTTTTCTTATTGGGAAATGGTTATGAAATCCACCCAGTCAATGGAGTTATCCAACATAACCTATTCATTGAGTATCTAGGGATTTGGTAACTTGAGCAGGTTATTCTCTATGGATGAAAAAAAATTGGGGGACTTGTTCATTTGGGAAGGAGTATGTTTTATTAATTTATTTTTCAAATCCTAAGAAACCCTACTCTCTTTTTTACTTCTAGTAGATGGATATTTTGTTGATGTTGCCACTTTATAGGAGGTATTGGATGGTTCGGGGCCTACCTAGGTTTTTGAATGGAAACTGTTGTTGGTTTGAGGGTAAAAATGACCATTTCTTCCTTACCAAAAATTTTCCCTTGTGTTGAGGGTATGAGTAAATACTTAGCTTGGGTCTGATAAATGGAATCTTCTAGACATTGCACCATTTCTATAAACTCATGGAATCCTCATAGATATTTCTTTAAAATAAGAGGTTTCTAGAACTCATCCCAGATATTTTTAGCATAGAGCTCCCACAATTGATTCTATGAGATAGAGATGCTGAGTGAGTAGGTTAAACCTTTCCATATAGCTATGAAGTCAAAAAAAACCTCCCATTTTTATGTTACTTGTAGTTATTCAAGTCAGAATTTGTCATTTTCCTTAGTGTTATGCTAAAATGGTAGAGGAATTGATGAAGAAGTCCTTTCCAACCTATAACTGATCCTTTTGGGAGGCTACTTTACCAAATGAAGGTGGGACCTACCAGATTCTGTACAAAATACCTTATCTTGGTTGCCTCATGTTGATCTCGAGGGCCCATTATCATACCACATTAGGATATTAAGTTTGTGTGATGCTGTTATGGGTCTACTATGTCTTTGAAGCTAAAAAAGGTAGAATTTATAAAGATTGTTGGAGGAAAAGTTTCATCTACCCATTCATGATATGGATTGCTCTTAGGGAGTACAGGTGTGAATCAGTATTTCATGGATTTTGTTCGAGTATTTAGGGACTCAATAAAATTTGAGTAGTTCTGGATGTACCACTTTATGAGATACCTACTATCTATAGGGATCAGGTAGGGTTTGATGATGTGGACTCATTTTCATCACCCACTGATTATCAATCCATCCTAAGACTGAATAATGACCTTTGAAAGGTAGAGTCTATCACCGTAATGGATGAAATTCAGGATCATGTTTTACTTCCTCATTTATATATACCAGATTCCTAGATTTGGAGCTGGTTAGATGATTAGATACCACTCTTACATGAATATTAGATCTAGGATGGAGAATATTCATCTCCACCTGAAGATGATACCTAGTGGGAATGTTTCTCTTGTTTTGATTCTTATTGTGATGTATGCGAGTTTTATCTCATTCTTATATTGTGTCAACTATTTGCTGGGGAAATTTTTTTAGTTATTCTAGGTGATGATTGGGATGTAGTCACTCCTTTACCATTTTCTTTAGAAGTGTTCCACTGTAGATGTGGACATTTGATATTTTGAGGTACCATATTTGGGATCCTTTTCGAGTTCTAGGTGCATGCAACCTTTGTGGGGGCATCCAGATCCTCCTCTCAGGGAAACTTTTTTTTATTATGATCATCAAAATTTGTTTCTTGATTCACATTATCTATTTTTTGATAGTGATGAAATTTATAGAGGTGTATCAATAAATGATGGTTATCCCATTACTTTTAACACAACGGTATGATTCTGCACTACCTGTATTAGTTTCATTACATAAACCCTTGGCCATATTAGGATATTTTTCATACAACCCCAGTGAGGTTTGATTAAATTCATTATAAATTCCTTTTGTCTTGGTCTATGAATGGTGACAATGAGAGATTTTCCAGTCATGTTTTCTATGCATTCCCTAAATAGTAGAGGTTTATCTTATGGTGGTAGGAATAGATGGATGTCTACCATCGTTTTTTACCTCCCAACCTATAGAAGATTGATTCCATTTATGGTGTTAATGGTGATGAAAATTCCCTTAATCCCATGGGCTAGAGTCTCTTCCTGGTCATAATTGGAATTTATTGATCCTATTTTTGAGGATCCAATTATTCCAATCAAGGATTTGATGATTTCTGGGATGGAAGTTGAGATTTAAATACCCCAAGCTAGTGGGATGTGGTTGATCTAGAACTGCCACTGATTTCCCTAGGACCCGCTCAAGGGATGCTGGACCTAGTGAGGGAAATTGAGATAAAAATTACCCTAGGACAGTGGTATGGATTTTTTTATCTACTTCTGACATATCCTGAATCCTCTCAAGAATTAAAATCTAATTGGTGAAGTATGTGGTGGATATTACCCTAGTCTGATGGGTTGGGGTTTCTCCTAGAAACCTACTATGGAAGCTACTATTGTGACCTTTTTGATGTGATGTATCTATGCTTTTGAAGGAGTTGATAGTAATGTAATCCCATTATGGGTTTCATTCAATACAAAAATTTGTTTGGTTGATTTCAACATCAGCTTCCGTGTATGAAATATGTTCCCATTGCTTTGAGGTTTCCAGTTCAAAGATCTTTTGGCTATCCATTTTTTATGTTCATGATGTTTTGGTGCCATTGAAACTCAAAATTTTCATATTAGCGGCAAACTAGCTTGTGTGTTACCTGGTCTTCTAATTTTTATAAGGGATATAACATTACAGGATGACATATCTGGGGGGGTTCTACTATGAGAGGGGTGTGGCTAATTGAATCACTCCTTGCTTTCCCCATCCCCGAATACAGAGGCATGATGTGTCTTCAGAGATTAGATGATGAAGATTTGTGATGTAATGGCGGAAATAATTTTGTATATTTGTACAGTGATTTTCTAGTTTTGGGTTCTGATCCACATAGAGAGAATCCATGTCATTCTAACAATAAAGTATCTTGATGTCCTAGAGGTGACCCTCATAGTCTGGATAAGGGAGGTGTCTAGCCTTTAGTCTCTAATAAGTTTCCCACATATTTTATCATAGATAAGTCATGAAATCATTTTCTATCTCATCTAGGATCTCATAGTCAAAAGTGGAAATGGTCCATAACATGATGTGGATGTTGATTCCATCTAACTCTCTCCAAATGTCAATGTCTACCTCTTATTCATCTGAAATACATGCCACCATATGGTCAGACCACAGAAGGTGATTCTTGGGGTCACATATTGACTAGAGTGGAGTGTTTCTAGATGTTGATGGGGAACTATATATGGTTTACCTTTATGTTTTAAAAACTAATATATATGAATTAATATAAGTTTTGAGACCTCTCTATACAAATGTTTCCAGACAAGGGGAGGGTTTCCTTTTATGTGGGAGATATCTCCATGGGGAGGTTGACCATGGAATTTGTTAGGAGTAGATTATATACAATCCATATCCATACAACCATGAGGAGTATTGTCAATATAATGGTCAACTTTGTCTTCGGGTAAAGAATAGATGGACCCTTTAGGTTTTTATAATGTGTATCGAACAACCTCAAAGAAACTGGAATTGATCAAATTAAGGATATGATCATCCTCCCACTTAATGGGAATAATATGTTCACCTGAATTTTGGAACTGTGCAGGGATACACACCTACTGTATGTTGGAAATCGAAATATCCTGATAACCATCTAGTTCTACTGGGATATGATCCCTTTAATAAGAATCTACTAGAATATTTCAAGGATATTAATTATTATTGGATGTAATATGAGCCCGCTCTAAATAATATGCCACTCTCACATGGTGAGCCTCAGTCATAATAGGGATATGATCATGATCTTGATCCTTTGGAATATGTTGTTGTTATTTTTTGACAGGGATGTGAGACTATCTTGAGGTATGCTCTGCTCTAATTTGGTGATCCTTGGTGGGACCAGATTATGTGTTCATTCTGAATATTCATTCCTCCATCAGAATAATAAATGGTTTTCAAGGATGGGATAAGAGATATGAACCTCTTTCTATATATCCTCAAAGGATACTTATGTAGTTTTTCATTAGTGGAATTAGGATATGATCATGTATTTAATGATCTAATAGAATATTCTAGGTAAATTAACTAACAAAAATGTGAGTTTTATCTAAGGAATGTTCCATTTTAACTTGGTAATCCACGACTAAAATGGGGGGTAGGAGCCTAATCCTGAGCCATTGAAGTATGAAGCTGGTCTTTTTCACTTAGAATATGATCCTATTTGAGTAATGTGCCGCTTTACCTTGGAGATCCCCAACCAAAATAGGGATATGATCCCGATATTTTGGATTTGAAATATATTGATGGTCTTTTTTGATAGGAATGTGCCCAATATTGAGGCATGTGCCTCTCTCACTTGGTGAGAATTTGTTGGAATGAGAAAATGAGCATGGTCTAGTTACTCTCCCTTTCTTGGAATATGCTGACAATCCTCCTAGTTAGAAGAAATAATTTTTTATTTCTATAGAGAAACCAATTGTTCATACTAATTAGAGTGTTGTGCTACCCTAGCTATAGGGATAATAATATCTACCTAACCCTATATATGTACCAATGAAGGAATATGTTGTAGGAGTTATTCAATTTTTCATAAGATGTAATGAAATGTTAGTAAAGTGCATGTAGTAATGTAAGCCCATGAATTATCTTTCTCCACTGTATACTGGTGGATATCTTTAATTTAAGTGGGAATATGAGCCCACTTCTCTCCTTCAGGTGCCACTCGAATATGCCGAGGGATTTAATGCATGGGGGTAGTGATATGCATGTAATGTCTCATATTTTCCATGTATTATTTTTAAATACTGAATGGTATTATTACGAGATTAGACCTTGCGACATCAAGTGATTCTGAGGCCCGGAGTTCCTGGAATAAATGTATGAAATAAATTATACTCTAAATATCCCATGTGAGCATTTTTTCTGGAAAAGATGAATAACTTTTAAACGGGTGTCTACATTAGAAATCCATGGGCACCATTGTGTTCAGAGTATCGGATTTACCATTGGTGGGGCCTAACATCAACCGGTGTGGGTCTACTATATAAGTTAATTTTTGAATGTTTTAAAAGAAATATAATTATAAAATAATTTATTTTATTTTAAATTCTTCCTTAAACACAGCGATGCTTATTTTTTTTAAATAAGTAGGAGCCTAGGTTTAGGCTCATAACCCTAGAAAACTCCATATAATTCTCTAGATCTTTGGATATGATCCACCCTTGGATAATCTTTGATAAACATTGATGAATGAAGACACATGGATCATTGCGCAGTGAGGTCTAATCCCGACTAACAACTGATCTCCCTCTTCATCGATGATCTAGGTAGGGGTTTTTATTTAGATTCTTCTTTTCCCCATTCTTGGTGTAAATGTAGAACGTGGATCAACCCATGAACAGGTTGATCCATGGATTATGCATTCTTGTGAGAGGGTGTTGTTTTTCCATTTCTTTTGGGGTGTGATTCTAGTAATTATTTCATGATGATTTGAATAATGGTTTTTGATTCTCCCTATTAAACCTAATATTGGGAGCAGATCGACGATGTGAAAAATGAAGATAAGGGTTCATTCCTCTCTTCGTTTATTGAATTTATTCCCTTCTCACCCCATATTCATCATGTTCTTTATGAGGTGACAGACAAAAAATCATTACGAATCTATTTCACAATAGAACGATCCAAAACTCGAGACAAGACATCGCAACGAACTAGTGGAGGTGCGAAGATGACGGTGGTTGATGAATTGGCTCAGATTAAGGATGAACATTCTTCAAGCATTATTTTTTTGGGAGGATCTGGACTCATTCATGGGGATGACAAGTGGCCTAAAACAACGGAAATGACCTTGTGGTGTTAGGATGACCTTGAACTTGGAGTTTTTCAATGATCATATGACCATATCAAAGAATAGAGGAGCACCCGAGGCATGGTGGAGGCAGATCGCGTTTCTAGAAAATACCGTAGAACATGGCGTGTTCCCCAAAGAACAAGCTATGTGGGAATAGAATGGTAGTGGATAGGGTTTCTACGCCACACATAGGGAAGAACATTGTGTATTCCTAGGGAGACACATTGTGTGGACCCCACCCAGCGACGACTAGAGTTCTGGGTGATGAGAAACACTAACATGGAATGTGACCATCGTCATGCGACATGTGGGTCTTTACGCAGACTTGGTGTGTATATCGAAAGATACATGGACATGGGGAGGAGTAAACGACATGTACTTCACCAAATGACCATACACGATCGGATATGTGGACTACCCTGTGTATCGGTACACATTCTGGGATACATGGGTTGAATTCGTGTATGGTCACATGGCCAGTGTACACTAAGTCCTTCCCATATAGTAGAACATGGCTCGTCACTCTCTTACACGCCGTATATACCTTACTCTACATGAAAATCCATACGGAATAGGACGTTGTACAAGGGAAGTACCCAAGGTCAGAGGATAGGGTGTGTGACCCATTCTACATGTTGTGTACTACTCAATACATGGTTTGATCCTCTTGTTCACCATTCCTTGGACAGGTTTTATTTGAGTTAGTGCCCCTTTACTCATTCCCATGAAGTTCAATTATCATTTACATCTACAGGAGTATGATCCCTTCAGTCATAATTTTTGACTAAGAGTCTAGTATCCCTCCGAGAGGCCCAGAGCATGATCCTCTATCAATTCTTGGCCCTAGGTAGAGTCAGGTATTGACGTGACAAATCCTATAGGACCACGATAGTCTACTTAGCAGGTGAATACAAATGAGAAGTGGTATCCTCCGAGGCCCTCACAATTATCCTCATCCGTGTATCATGATATTTTCCCACTCAAGATTGTGTTCACCTGGAATGAGTGTATATGTTCTCTCTTAAGATCTATGAGTGCATCTATCTCTGTCATGGATTTTCCTGATGAATAGTACTTCTCAGATGGATGTCATCAGAGCTATAAGACTCATGGAGTGTGTTCTCCCATATGAGTGCTTCTTGTAGTAACTGAACTGAATCCATATCATGGGTACGTGGTTTTTGTGATTGGTCTCTAGAATACGGGTCTGGGTTTCAAGTGTATCTTGATGAGTTTCACTTGTTGTATGTTCGGTATAAATTTGTTGTGTAGAGATGAATGTATCTTTACTTTGTGTATTTCTTTGTGGATTTTTGGGGTCCCCTATAGAGTATTGTTATACTCACCCTTTCACGGACTTTTATCACACTTGTCTTTTCTTGTGTAGATGAACGACCTTTTGATGGAGTCCAAGGTAGACTAGAACCGGACCGAGATTTCTGAGATCCTTACAGGCCGAGGTGTTCCTATGTCTACGATCAGCAGTCCTCATACCTCCATTTTCTTACAGGTTGGACTTTTTAGTTTGTAGACTAAGGTTTTTGTTTGGCATGTATTATGGACCTGTTTACTTTCCTCACTTTACTTCTGTTGTACTCTTTTGGTTGGGTTTAGTTTTATGCATTCATTTTGTTCCTTATTTTTTTTTACTATTCAATATATGTGGGTTTGGAGATGTGTGCATGTGTACATGTACTTAGGAAATGCCTCACATGTTAGTGATATTCCTACTCAGTGTTAGTCACCAGCCCTGGCCTATTAGAGGCGGTCTTGGGGAGTCGTGACATAGGCCCCACTGGGATGGGTCATGATAGAGTGGTATCAGTAGTGGTTTGTTCTACCTTAGGACCAAGAGTCTGTGGGATTGGTTTGGGGAAATAGTTTTAAGTGTTTTGAGGTCAGATTTTATTGTAGGGACACCAGTTTTGGTGTGGCGGCCGACGTATCCATACAATAGGACTCTGATAACATACCTTTCAACTCGGTACACGAAAGCACTTGTTTTGGGGAAACAAAAGAGGGTACATGCATCATATAGGAATGGGTGGTGTTTTCCATGTCCTTTGTGTAAGCTATCCAGATATACTAATTGACCATGGAACATCTTGTTTTCTTAAAGGATGCCTCCATGATGCATACCCACAAGGATTTAGTATCTTGATCACGAGGATGACCCCCTCAGGGATGAGGCTTTGAATAGGGGCCAGTTCCCTATGCGTTAACTCCATGTGGACACCTGATATACCAACAGTAGTGGAGCAGCATGTGGTACCTGTAGTACCAAAAGATGAGGAGCATAGGCTAAACACACTCTATGAGTTCTAGAGATAGAGAACCCTCAGGTTCTGAGGAGATCCCAACCCTCAGGTAGCTGAGGACTAGCTTAATGTGGTGACTATAGTTTTCTGTCTTGTGAGGACACCAGCAGAAAAAATGGTGGTCCTAGGAGAAAGCATTATTCAGGGTTCAGCGGGATGATGGTGGTGTTTGACCACATAGACTCATGATGAGGAGACTCATTTGTGGACTAAGTTCGACCGAATCTTTAGGTAGGATTTCTCTTCGGTTACACTGATAGAAGTGAATATCCAGGAGCATCTCCAGCTCTAGCAGGGCAGTTTGACTGTGGATATCTATTCATTGAGGTTCACCGACCTCACCAGGTACTCAATGAATATGGTCAGGGATCAGTACTTCAGAGCTCAGACCTTCGAGAAAGGTCTATGAAGGGACATCTAATCTAGTGTCATGCCTCTATGCATTTCGACTTATGCTAGAGTGCTAGAGCGAACCTTGGTGATCAGAAGATTCTTGGATGAGCAGAGACAGCCTGTGGCCATCAGCAGTTGTTAGAAAAGTGCAAAGACCTTGGTAGTAGGGAGATGAAATCAGACCGAAGGATCAGAATGATGGATACATCATAGGAGGACCTAGGATAGGAGATAGATATTCTAGGGTCTCAGGATGGATCCAGTCATCCAAGGGAGTAGTGACGATACTCATTCGACGGTAGAAGACATATTGTTATAGACTTTCCAACCCATCGAGCTACTAACAGGGAGGAGATTGATGGACCACTGAGGTAGAGGCAGAGAGTGTAGTAGGAAAACCCACCATGAATTGGATGTGGTAGTGGAGCAGGGAGAGCTACAGGTGGTGGTAGATGCTTTGATCTACTTCCACCTCCACCCCTAGGAGGTTTTCACTAGGCTCAGGGAGGTGGCGAACAGGGGTGGGGACAACTGCATGTGATCGAGGCATATGATCCAGGGACTCCATGGATGATCCAAGGTATGATTTGTGTCTTTTATACCATATATACTATAATTATAGACATAGGTTCCAGTAATTTCTTCATCGCCACATGTCTTGTGTGAAACCTGGAGATTCTGGTAGAGAAGTTGACTCAGCCCTTATTCTTAGAGACACCTACAAGGGGATACTATATGTTCACACATCTTTTCATATTGTGTGATATTTCCCTTAGAGGTGAGAGTTTCAGTTGGAACCTCTTGGTGGCAGTGTCGAGTCCTTATGACGTCACTGTAGTTATGGATTGGTTATATTAAATCCATTTCCAAATTGAGTGCTTTAAGAGAAGAGCGTGGTGTGTCAATAGTGATGGAACGAGGTTTTACTTTTTTGGGGAAAGGTAAACCCAGGAAGCACGAAATGGGATCATGAATAGAAGGGTGCAGGCGATCAATCCTGAGTTGTCTAGACATACCCTCAGAGAAAAAGATGTTGTGAGCTTCCACTTTTCAGCAGTAGTGGAAAAGTATGAGGACGTCTTTCCAAAACATATTCTGGGACTACCTCCCCACAGGGAGATTTACTTCTTCATTGACTTACTACTCGATATGGTGTCGATATCTTTACCAGTGTATCGGATGGCTCCTACTGAGCTTAGTGAGATAAGGGTGAAGTAATAGGATTTATATAGTAAGGACTTCTTAAGACCCAATTTTTCAACTTAGACAGCCCCAATGTTGTTTTCCAAGAAAGAAGATGAGAGTTTGAAGCTGTGCGTGGATTACCAGCACATGAACCAGGTGACGATGAAGAACAAGTATCCATTGCCGATGATCAACAACCTCTTCGATCAGCTGAGAGGGGAACATTGGTTCTTAAAGGTTGACCCCAGGCCAGGTTATCACCAGTTACGAGTACGGGACAAGGATACACCAAAGACATATTTTGGAGGCCACTATGGTCACTACAAGTACTTGGTGATGCCCTTCAGCCTAAAGAATTCCCCTGTAGTGTTCATGGGACTTAATGAAACGGATCTTCCAGCCATAATTATACTGGTTCTTAGTGGTATTCATCGATTACATCCTTGTGTACTCGTCGTCAGAGGAGGAGCATGTGAGACACCCGTGGATGGTTCTAGACATACTCTGAGAGCACCATATTTATGGGAAGCTCATGAAGTGTTAGTTCGGGATATAAGAAGTCCACATTGTTGGACATGTTATCTCAGTTTATAGAGTAGTAGTGGACCCAGCTAAGGTCTAGGATGTGTTAGCATAAGAGCCACCCCAGAGCATGACAGAGGTGCATAACATTCTTTGGATGGAAGGATACTACCAAAGATTTATCCAGAAAATTTCCTAGATATCAGCACTGATAATAGCCTTGACTCGAAAGGGGAAGCCTTTCATATGGATGAAGAAGTGCGAGTAGGATTTCTAGTAGTTGAGGCAGAGTTTGATGGGCACACTGATCATGATATTTCTAGAAGAGGGTGTCGAGTATGTAGTTTTCTATGACACATTAGGGTCTAGGCTTGGCTATGTCTTGATGTAGATACATGAGGTGATTTCTTATGTTTTTCACCATCTAAGGCCACACGATAAGAAATTTGTGACCCACGATTGTGAATTAGCAGCGGTAGTCTTTACATTGAAGATATGGCAACACTACTTGATGGGTGAATGGTTTATCTTCTAATCTGACCACAAGAGCCACAAATACATTTTCTCATATAAGGATCTGAATATAAGGAAGAGGTGATGGCTAGAGTTACTCCAATATTATGAATTTGAGATCATCTATACTCCTAGGAAAGGGAATGTTGTGGAAGATGATGTCAGCAAGAGATAGAGTTCATAGATGCTGAGTGACGAGACAGAGCAGTTAGCCGCGCTACAGTTATCCTTCATGGATGGAGACGATGTAGCCTATCTGTAATCGATGGTTTTCACCCCCCCCCCCCAAATCTCAAAATGGGTCATGGAGGCACAACTAGGGGATGTCGACTACGAGACTCGATATGCTTTGTTATCTACATGACATTCTCTGGATGGATAATCATAAGGTGGGGATCACATCTATCTTTTCAGAGGACGCATAGTTATACCAGTGGCATTACGAGAGGAGGTACTAATGGAGTTTCATACATCCCCCTTGGTGGTATATCTTGAATTATAAAAAATGTAATAGGATCTCCAGTGCCAATTCTAGGGTATAGGTATGAAGAAGGAAGTTGCAGAGTTTGTTTCTCGATGCCTTATGTTCCAGTAGGTGAAGGTTGAGCACTAGGTTCCAATAGGTTTAGCTTCCCCTGGGAACTGCCAGAGTGGAATTGGGATGGGATATCTATGCACTTTGTGATGGGATTACCATGAACGTCCAAGGGACACGATTCCATTTGGGTGATTTTTGACTGACTCACTAAGTCGGCCAACTTCCTAGCAATGAGGGAGAAGAGTTCTATTTAGATATTAGGATGAATTTATTTACATGAGATAGTTCAGATTCATGGAGTACCTTAAATGATAGTCTCGGATCGATACACACACTTCTCATCCTAGTTGTGAAAGGGATTGTAGGAGGCTTTTAAGACTCAGCTATGCTTGAGCATACTGTTTCATCCCCAAACTGATGGTCAGATAGAGAGGACCATTCCAGTTCTAGAGGACATGTTGCGGGCCTATATCATAGATTTTTTTCGTAGTTTGGAGGACCACTTACCACATGTGGAGTTCGCATACAAAAACAACTACCACTCCACCATTGGTATGGCACCGTTTGAGGCTTTATATTAGAAACCCTTCTGGTCACCACTTTCCTAGACCAACCCTGAAGAGTCAGCACTCATGGGTCTAGAGTTGGTGTGAGCTACCACCGAGAAGGTGTGGGTTATCTAAGAGCAGATGAAGACTACACAGATCCGGAATTAGTCTTATACTGATAGATGAAGGAGACCTCTGGAGTTCGAGGAGGGGGGGCATTTCTTTTTTCGGGTCTCACCTCGTCAAGGGTTGCAGAAATTTGGCCGAAGCGGCAAGTTGTCCCCGAGGTTCATCGGACCTTTTCAGATACTATGTAGAGTAGGAGAGGTGGGGTACTTCCTGGACCTACCACCATAGTTTCACTAGGTGCATGATGTATTCCACATGTCACAACTGTTAAGGTATGTGCATGACCCCTCACATGTCACCGAATTGGGTGAGTTGGACATCAAGGATGGAGCAACCTTCTCAGAGTACCTAGTTAAGATAGAGGATCAACATGAGAGGATCCTTAGTGGGTGAGTGATTACATTGGTGTGTGTTTGATTGTAGCACAGAAACCTTCCATAGAGCATGTGGGAGTGATAGGACTAGATTTGTGTGCATTACCCACATATGTGTGAGTAGACATTTTTTTGGATTTCTGGGATGTAAAGCCCATAGATGGGGAGAATGTAATGTATTAGATTTTTTATGTACTATTTTTAAATATTATGTGAAATTATTAAGAGACCAGGAATTGTGAAAACATGTGATTATAAGTCCTAGAGTTCCCAGAATAAATGTTTGAACAAAAAATTAAACTCTAAAAAGGCTGAGTGAGCGGTTTTCATGAAATAGTGGAATAACTTTTAAACGTGTGCCCAAATCGTAAATATAAGGACACCATTACGTTTAGAGAAGTGGATTTACCTTAGGTGGGTGCCTAGATTTGATCAGTGTGGGTCAACTACAACAGTTATTTTTTGGATTTTTTAAAGGAAATAAAATAAATTAATAATTTATTTTATTTTAAATGTTTCCTTAAATGTCATGACGATTATTATTTTTAAATAAGACTGAGCCAAGGGTTGGGTTCATAACCCTGGAAAACTACATAGAATTCTATGGACCATTAGAGAGGATCCACCCTAGGATAATCCTTGATGAATGTCGTTGAATGACGACACATGGATCATTGTACAATGAGATCGAAGCCTGACCGATGACCGATCACCCTCTTCAACGATGATTGAATTAGGGGTTGTTATTTCGATTATTCTTTTCCTTATTCTTGTATTAAATGTCAAACACAGATCAACCAATGAATAGGTGGATCAGCAGATCATGCATTCTTGCGGTAGGGTTATGTTTTTATATTTTTTTGGGTTTTGATTCTGGGAATTAATTCATGATGATTTGAATAGTTGTTCTTTATTCTCCCTATTAAACCTACTAATGGGAGTAGATTGAGTCCATGAAGAATGAAAGTGGAAGATCATTCCTCTTTTTTATTGAATTTATTCCCTTCCCACCCTGCGTTCTTCATGTTCTTCATGGTGTGAAGAACAACGAATCATTATGAATACATTTCACAATGAAATGATCCCAAACTAGATTCCAGACATCACAATGACCTAGAGGAGGTATGATGGCGATGGACGATGATGAATCGGCTTGGATCGAGGAGGATCGTTCTTCAATCATTCTTCGTGTGGGAGGATCAAGACTCGTTCTTGGGGCTGATCAGAGTCCCAAAACCAACGGAAACAACCTTACAGTGTTGGGGATACCTATAACCTGGAGTTTTGCAATGATCGTATGGTCAAATAGAAGAATGGAGGAGCACCCGATGTGTGGTGGAGGAGAATCACATTTCAGGAAAATCCCAAAGAACACGACATGTTTGCAGAAGAACACACCGTGTGGGAATGACATGATGGTAGATACAGTTTCCGTGCTACACACAGTGAAGAACTCATCGTGCTACTAGGGAGAAATATCATGTGGACCCCACCCATCATCAGCTAAAGTTCTGGGAGATCAAAAATACTAACACAGAGTGTGACCATCATCAAACGGCATCTGCGTCCTTACAAGGACTTGGCGTGTATCTTAGAAGATACATAGACACAAGGTGTAGTACACAAAATGTACTCCATCGCACGACTAGACACGAATGAATAAGAAGAATACCCTCTTTACCAGTACATGGTATGGGACACATGGGTTGAATCCATGTATGGGTACATGTGAAGCATACACAGAGTCCTCCCCAGATATCAGAACGCATCATGTCACTCTATTAAATGCCAAGTATACCTTCTTCTAGACGACACGCCATATGAAACTGGCCATTGTACATGGGTAGTAACCAGGGTCAGAGAACACGACGTGTGACCCTTCTACATGTCGTGTACGTGTTAGTACAAGGATTGATGCTCTTTTTCATTGTTCCATGGACAGGTTTTGTTTGGGTTAGTTCCCATTTATCATTTCCTTGAAGGTCAGGTATTGTTTCCTTCCACACAAGTATGATTCCTTTAGTAGTAGTTTCTGATATAGAGTTATGTATCCCTCATCCTCTATTCATTCTTGATACTAGGTAGAGTTAGGTATCGACATGAAAAATCCTAAAGATTGACGATATTCTACTAAGAAGGTGAATCTATATGAGTTGTGGTATCCGCCAAGGCCCTTGGAGTGATCCTTATCCATGTATCATGATCTTTTCCCACTCAAGAGTGTGTTCTCCTAGAATGAGTGTATATGTTCTCTCTTCATATCTATCATTGTATCTATCTCTCTCATGGACTTTCTTGATGAACAATACTTCTTGGATGGACATCATCAGAGCTATCAGACTCGTGGAGTGAGTTCTCTTTGATTAGTGCTTTATGGAGTCACCAAACTGAATCCCTATCATGGGTACGCATTCGTTGTGATTGGTCACTAGACTATGGGTCTTGGTTTTGAGTGTATATGGATGTGTTTCTCTTATTGTATGTTTAGTAGACATATGCTATGTAGAGATGACTGTACCTTTACTTTGTGTATTACTTTGTGGTTTTCTGGGTCACTTAATGAGTATTGTTATACTCACCCCTAAATGGGATTTGCCCGCATATATCATGTCTTATGCAGATGAGGGGCCTTTTGATGGATTCCAGGGCAGATCAGCACCGAACCGGGATTTATGAGTTCATTACAGGATGAGGTGTTCTTATAGCTACGAGAAAGAGTCTTTGTAACTCCTTTTTCTTATAGGTTTGACATTTTAGTTTGCAGAAACATTTTTTGGTGGGATTTTATTCTGGCCCAGTTAACATTTTGCACTTTACTTCTGTTGTACTCTGTTGATTGGGTTTAGTCGTATGCATTCATTTTGTTCCTTAGTGGTTTTTACTTTTCATCATTTGGGGGCTTGGAGATGTATGCATGTGTAAAGGTACTTAGACAATGCCTCTCATGTTAGTGATATGCCTACTTGGTGTTAGTCCACATCCCCTGGCCTATTGGAGGAGGGCTTGGGGAGTCGTGGCATGGGGCCCACTAGGACGGGTCATGACAATGCACCACCCCATTCCTTCTTTAGGTATATGCCTGCATACTTGTTTTGAGTGACTAGGGATATGAGTCTACATACTGGTTACTTCCAGAATATATCAGTAGAAATTTTCAGTGGGTGTGAGGATTTGATCCTACTCTTCGCGCTTGATGTTTCTTCCTTATTGCCCATTAATGGGTATCAGAGGTGGCAGTGTATCAGGTGGTACCATCAACAAGTGACTTAAGGGTATTAGTGGGATGGTACTGGTGACAGTGATTGAATGAATCCTTCTTTGGTGGCCCACAGACCAAAAGGAATCCACAGTTTACTCATTGGTCAACTTTCATCAGATACTAAAGGTGGTTATTTTTGTTCTTCATTTATAGGGTCCTAAAGTAGTTGGAAGTAGAAAGAAGTTCCACTAGTTTTACTGCATCTTTCTATTGATGTTGTGTACATGTCTAGTTCATAACATGGAGACCCTCATGGGTAGACTCAAGGGTCAGGATCATACCATGTTAGTGTTATTTCTAGACCATTTCATTTTCCACCCTACACTAAAGAAGTCAGTTGTGTGAGGTAATTCTGATGCTCATACGGTTTGCATCCATTACTAATTTTCCAAAACAATCACTAGATTAAGACATGTTGGATCATAGTGTTATTTTAGAAGTCATTATTTGTAGTTACAAAGTCAATAAAGAACAAGATCATCAATCAGTGCATCATCATAGGCATTATATGTTCTCAATAAGATATGCATGGGTAGAACAATTGTCATTTCTTCTCCCTAGTCTTGAAAATCTACTTGGATGGACTTTTCAAAGAGAGTATGGATATATTTCATAAGAACCTTAGTTTCAGAGGTTCAACTATGAGATTCAAGATAGGTTTTCCATGATTTAATAGCACATGAAAACAGAATGGACCAAAACATAGAAAACCAATCATTATTTTATTTTATATATTCATGTTGGGTGCACCATTTCTGTTTTCATAGAATATACAAACAAAATATCCTGATGTATGATAAACTTTTCATTTTTTATTTGAGAGATTCAAATCAAGATCACTATTTTTGTTTCATTGGAAAAAAGATGCGACCCTAGACACACCCTCATGATAAGAACAAAATGGTATGATGAGAACCAAGTAGTCTATCCTTTTTTATATTTTAAAAAAGATGTCATGGATATATGTATTAATATCAGGTTCACCATTTTTTCTCCATGAAAGATACAACTATAGTGAATTTGTTTTGGAATGAAGATTGATTGTGTGGGGGATGGATGTGTGTCAATGAATTACCCAATAATTCATGTCAGGTTCATCATTTTTGATTTTTTCTATAGAAAATACCTATGGTTACCACATCTAAAACTGAGTATTGGACTAATTCCCAAAGGCAGGTGGCCAATCTGGGTTTCATACCCAATAAAATTTATAAACTCACATTGGTCCATAAGATGGTAGTTTAGGCTCATCAAACCCATTTAAGGGAATTATTTCCCACTTCGAGACTCTCTTTTAGATTTATGAAATGTTTATGATTCTATTCCTAATCCTGATATGGAACTAGTTACCCTAAAAAAATGACCATTGGTTAAATATCTTTTATATGTGAAGGGGATTCACTTAGTGAGTCCATTTGAATATATCTTATGTTCTTCACCCATTTCCCCTAATGGGTATATGATTATATGTTGAAGTTGTATCACCAGGAACATTATAATTTTCTATCATGTAGGGTGTTCATTAATATGTTGAGGATGGTATTGAGTCATGGTGTCCTATGTATCCTTCTTATAGAAACAATCAAAGCCCATGTAGTTCATTAAACATTTATATTTTAATGTAATGTGTAAAGGACATATATTTGGGCACTTAGGCACCGAGTATTTGATATTGAGCCTCGACTAGGTGTCCTATATATCCTATTTATATTAGGAATCATAATCATCATAGTTTAGTCATGCCCCTGGGATGAGACCCAAGGTGGTTTCCCTTACATGGGTTCTGTCATGTCATGCCACTGATTGGGGATTACAAACTGAGGTTTCCCTAGATGGTGTAGAACCATGATACAAATGATATGACCATTAAAACTCTATATGACCATGTGATCCATTATCATTATGAGAAATTAGGGATATAAAGTAATCAATATCACAACATATAGATGTAGGACTTATTTACTAGGAAAAACATTGAGTGTTATATGTAGTGCTCGGACCTTAAGAAGGTTTCCTATGTATCATGGTTATAGCCTGAATAAGAGTTCTCATAGTTTAGTTGATTTCGTAGTCCGATGATGGATGAGGTATAATGATCATCCCTTGGGAATGATTTGGTCATGATGGTTGAAATGTTTAATACATGAGGTTACTTACACTGAAGTGGATTCCCATTTGATCTTGGGCCATAAGAAGTCATCCAATGTTTCCTAGATTTTATAGGAATAAAAGTTCTCGTAGTTTAGTTTATTTATAATTCCTCTAATGGATGAGGTGGAATGGTCAAACCATAGTAATTATTGGGTTCCAATGGTTTAGTTTTCAAATACATGAGGGAAATTACACTGAAGTCGATGCACTTTTGATCTCAGGCTTTAAGAAGGCCGACAATTCCCTACATGATTAATATATCACTAAGAGGGGGAGAGGATGAATCTGTGATATCTATTTCTTTTAAGTTTCTTTTATTTTGAAAAACCTTCACATCCTTTTTAATATTTGTTACCATGTTGAAAATAAAACCAATCACACATCCAAAGGAATAAAATAACTAACAATGTTCACTACTCAAAAAGAGTTGCTACATACTTGGTATGGTATGGAAACAATCTTATACCACACAATCCACTAGAAAAAATCCTATTGTATGGGTACAATGAGTAGTATATTTCTTTATACTCATATAGAAATATGTTCAATATAATAGTGCATGTGATTCAAGTATTATGAAATTATGTAACACAATTTTTCTAACATATTATGAAAATTTCACTAGATTCTTCAAAAAACGTTATTGTGATGCCTTTTCAAATTTCACAATTATAATCTTCTAATAAAATTTTCAATTTCCTACCCAGTAGTTGGTAAGAACTCATGCGACATTGTAATGATACTTAGTATAATTTCCTATTCTGATCTTCCTAGTCTGGTTTTTCAGTCTGAAAATAACTATATCAAAATATTACTGAAATAATTCTGAATTACTTCAACTTAAGTTTGAAAATCATAGTCTGATTACTCAGTTTGATTCCAGAAAATATTAATATGATATTACCTATTCTTATATCCCAAAAACTTCCTCAAGATATCCTATTCTAGAAACTCCTTTTATCTAAAACTTCTTTAGCACTCCAACATATCTCTTCAATAGTACTTATATCAAGAAAGTATAAAGTACTTCTTCTATTTATTGATATGCCAAAAAATGTTTAGGTAGGATTCTGAAAATGTTTCTCGCTCGACGGAATTTCCTAAAACACAATTTTTCCTTACATTTTGGGTGTATATTTTACTTATTAAACACTTCTCAAATCTTCTCATTTATTTTCCAACCATCTCAAATATTATCACAAATTCAGTTCTCTTCAAACATTCTTATGTTCTTCAGTTCGATTATGATTTACATTCTGTTTTCCCCTTATAATGGGTAAAACAAATTCTTAATTACACTACTACACACCATTTAAAAAACAATTAAATTAAAACAAGTTATATTTCCATTATGAATCTTGAAATCAACTAAAAATAAACTATCCATTCTGATTCTCTATACCAAAAAACCTATAACACAATCTGCTCATTTATATTCTTTATACCAACTGATAAAACAAAATACTGTTCGGATACTCCATACCTTCTTAAAATATATAAAATATTGAAACTATTTTTCTAAAAACATTATTTCTACTTTGTTAACTTCGGTAACATTTTATTTTTCTATAAACATAGTGGAAACTTATAAAGATTCCTAAACTTCCTCAACAAAGTTCAGCATCATCTTAAACCTCTTCGACAAAAAAATTCTCAAACATTAAGCTCCCCTTGAGAACACTTTTGTAACCACTTGAAACAATTCTTCTTTTATTATTTTTGTTAGACTAATGATACTTCATTTGATAATGTTATCAGTATCAGCCAATGTTTAATGGGTTGGTCCCTGCTCTACTCTGATAATCTATTTCAATGTCAATCTGATGACTATTGACATAATTGTTAGGGAAATAAATCTTTTTTTCCTCTTGTCCCAATTGAAAAACAAATTATAGTTTTCATTTCTCTAGACCCAATCGAAAACAACCAAATATTTTTCTTGGTTAAAATGGTTGACTATATTTTTGATTGATCTCTAATAATATTTTTTATTGGTCTTAACAACTCGCAATTGAAAAAATATTTTCCACCTCTGATTTTTTACTTCAACTGATGATTGGTATAAGTGTAAATCTAATAATCGGTGGCACACCACGTATAATGAACTGGTGTCAACAAATTTGACTTCAACATAATCTTTTATTCTCTAATTAAGTTACTCACTTCCCTCATTCACCAAATTATTTCTCTGAAGATTTGTTTCTTGTGTATTTTTGTTCATATTGAAAACCATCATCTTTATCTTCTCACATTCCAATAAACCTTCCCAGACAACAATGAAATCGACATCTGGTGATCTCACACCGATGAACTAAGACCAGAATGATTTTTCTTTAGGAACTTAATTATTTTAAAAACATCTACTTATATCATGAACTTATCATGACTTTGAAAACTTTTATGATCAGCATAGAATCAACTTACTTACATTAGGAAGTATTGTAACTTCTCATACTTCTAGAAACATATTTCATTCCAATACGATCCTCAATATAGTTGGAATCACTTTTTATACTACTTTCCTTCATAATTAGTGTATCAAATGTTTACTAAAAAAACTTATGATTTTTGATAAATCCAAGATAAATAAAGAATTTTCATATTTTTGTCGTAGTCATGCAGACTTAGATACAACTTATCATTACGATCAACACTTCATTTGGGACTGATGATGAGTCTGATGAACCTTTTCTTCCAGAAAAATTATTATCAGTTCTATAGACATTATATACCATTATGAGTCCGATTTTATGAATAAAATTGTGATTCTGATCACCAAAAAGTATAAATTGAGGTGATTTATCCTTCTTTAACATTTCCTTGACAATAAAATACAACACCTACAAAACAAACATATTCCTTATCAGCTTGGTCCTAAAAATACCTCCATTTAAATTTGGTTGTCAAACATGGGTCATAAATTACTGAACATTGAAACCTCAATAAATATATCACTTATCAACAATTCTAAGCCCACATTATCTAACTTATTGTAGGAAAGAATAATCATTAACTAAAATACCATGTTGTCCAAAAGTAGTGAGTCATGAAACTTCCTCAACATTTCTTCAAAGCTTTATTCACCTCTGTATTCTCTAATTCCACATTCCAATAAAAAATTTTCCTACAACCACTCCAAAAATTGTTAGAATAGTTTACTCATTTTAAATACTAAAATCACAGCTTACCCAAAATTCCTCCTATTTACATGCTTCCTCAAAAATTTTAAAACATATCAATAGATAAATTTATGAAAAAATTATTCCCCTTTGAAAACACTATCTAAAGACTAGATGAGAGGGGGGGGGGATACCTCAACATTGAAAATAAAGTGGTTTTATGCCCATTTTCAACCTCAATTTATAAAAAGGTTCTTTCGGTAAATGTTTTGAGAAAATGTTATCGACTTTTTCCGATGTAGGAACATACTCAAACTTCAATTCATTTTTCTCATAATATTATTTTATGAAGTTGTACTTGATGTTAATATGTTTTCAATGATAATTCTGTTCCATATTTATTGTAAGGTTGATTTTACATTGATTATCACAACCCAAGAGCATGGGAAACATTACTTTAACAAGTAAATATACCAACTACATTTTCATCCACATAATTTGTGTACCAACATGAGTTGTATCAATATAATAAACTTCATAAATGCTAATAGTTACTTAATTTTGTTTCTTTGTATGAAAAATGACAAAAAAATCCCCAGAAATAAAACTCCACCAGATGTGGATCTTTTATCATTAACATTTCCAGCCTAATCAGCACCTGAATACCCAAAAAAGTCAATACATTCTGAGATATCATACCAGATTTGTAAATTTTATGTGCCTTTGATATATTTAAAAATCTTATTTTCATAAAAAATGTGATTATTTTGGATCACTCTGAAATCATTCACATAAGGTAACAACATAAATAAAATCAGGTCTTGAGGCAGTCAAATATAAAAAAAATCAATTATCTTCTGAAACACTTTTGAGTCAACTTTCTTTCCTTCATCATCTTTTATCAACTTGGTTCCCATTGAAATAATTGTGGAAATAAGTTTTTAATTTTCTATTCCAAACTTCTCGATAATTTTCTTAGCATACTTTTCTTAGAAAAGAAAAATGCATTTTTATTTTTTAAAATTTAAAACCCAAAAAATTATTTCATTTTACCCAACATGGAATTATTAAACAACTTTTTCAATTATTCAGAAGATATTTCAAAATTTATTTCATCATTCCTTAAAAATATAATGTCATCAACACAAAAACTTATAATGACGAAAAACCCCTAAATTTCATTGACGTACAAAATTTTATAAACTTTTATTTTCTTAAAACTAATCTTTCTTAGGGAGGTATATAATTTGGAATACCATTACCTTAGTGCTTATGTTAACTCATACAAGTGTTTCAATAATTTTCACACATGACTTTCATTTCTCTCAACAACAAATCCACATGGTATCTCAATGTAAACTTCTATATCAAGATACTGATTGAAAATAATGATTTCCCATCCTTATTGTAACAACTCGATATTTTATGATATGTATTATTTTTAATTTATTTGATGTCATGTGTTTTATGCTACAACAAGATTATCTTGTGTTATACGCAACACCGTATTATCTTGCAGTATACGCAACACTATTCTTAGATTGTGTTACACACAATTTCAAGTTCGTTTGATAATAGTCATTCTACACAACATTGAGTGTATATATATATATATTCAATGTATAAATGAAATATGATTGGATTCTATTATATGAAACAGTAAAGGAGTCTTGCACAACACGCAACCCTATCTTGGCTTTCATTACATGCAATCGTGACCTTCCTCGATAGCGTGTGTTGTATGCAAAATCGGGTTTTACAAAATAACGGTATATTATTATAATATTATTATGAACTAGCCGTTATCAATAGTATTAACCAAATTTTTAATTTTATAACATTATTATTCATCTTACACATTTTCTAGAACATGGTATAAGAACAAAATAAAATTTTCATGTAAAATAAGTATTTTTCAAAAAATGCAGTTTTGTCGCCTTTTGATGGCGCACCCACATTAAATCTAGTTGTTGACATGTTTATAAGATAAATTTGACAAAATAAAATTATTATTTTGAATCAAGATATAAAAATTTACATTGGATAAAGTTTTTATATTTTTCTGAGAACTTTCATATTTTAATGAATAGTAAAAACACGCTATATTTTAATTAAAAACAACTTTTTTCATCGTAATAACTTATGTGGTTAAATTATAATAATGAATGGTTTTAAAGTATAAATAGAATATATTTTTACCGTTTAATATAATGTATGTCATTAGCATTGATTTTACATTGAATTCATAGGTTAAATCAATTCAATCTTTTGCAATGTTTTAATCAAAAACCCATTTTCATTCGACAACGGGATTAATTTTAATTTAATTTCTGAAAATTATGTGTATTGAATTTGAAAAAATGGATTCCATATTTGCAATCAGTGGGTCCAAATTATGTTAATAGGATACTTTTTATTTTTGGGAATTATGAATAGTAACTACGGTAAATTTTATTTACCATAGTTAAAGGTAAATCAGGTAATTAAGGGTAAATATAATATTATAAAATTTTTCTAACACATGACAAAATTCTATTGGATGGACAAAAGTATACGCATATCACCTAAGGTTCGGATTAGATTCATTTTATGGACTTTTGACTATGAAAATAATTTAATTATTATTAAAACCAAAGAAAGTGACAACATGTCACTCTCTAAAATCATATAAGTATAATAATTTTAATTTAGTGATAAACATCATAAAAATTAAAACATGAATAGTATCAAAAAATCTAATAAAATTATGTACATCATGATAATTTATTTATAATTTTTAGGGATTAAATAATTGTCATTAATGGTGATACATTAATGATGAAGAAATTATTTATTAAGTAAAAAATCAGTAATATAGTTTTTATTGAAATAATAATACCCATTAAAAGGCCCAACAACCTGACCAAAACTTATTGGTAGTGTATATGTTCACCTTAGGCATCCAATGAACTAATATATAACCGTTTGGAGTCTTATAAAAGTGATTATGACACTTATATTATTTTATTTTTAATGATGCCAATGTTTTCACCTTCATAATTTAATAAATATAACAATTTAAAAATTGTGATTTTAAGATTATAAATTCTAGTAAAAGTACTATTGTGAAATTTAATAGATTTATATTCATCATAGAAGTTTATTTGTAATTTATATGCAACAAATAAGTTTATTAAATAATTATACAAAAATGTTGTTGTAATTATTTTATTAAGAGACAAACCAAATAAATGGTTTTAAAAATAATAAAATAAATATTATATGAACTATTTCATGTTCTCCACTAATTTTCTATATACAAATGAACTTTTATGAATCTATTAAAGCTTTTATTTCGAACATATCTTCTGTATATATTTTATTTAAATTCAAATAAATAAATAGTGTCAAAATTGACACTATTGTTATTTTATAAAAATAACATATTATAAAATTTATTAAAAATCAAAAAAATATATAAAAAATTATAAACTTAAATTTATATGGTCTAAAATGTTATAAATTATCCAATTATAGACAACTAATAACAAATAAGTAATTATTTGTTATAATTTAAAATTTAGAATGTTATTAGCACAAATAAAATAAATTGATTAAGTAAGGATAAATCTAGTTGATAATGTTTAAAATAATATCATAACATGTCTAAATTTTATTTTTTGATGATATTACAACCCTATATCATCTAATGTTCAAATTTGAGTCATTTTTGGTGGTTTTTAAGTGGGGTTATATTTATTATAAATTAATATTTTTAAGATTTCCGAAGGTGCCCCTCCCCTCCCTTATAAAAGGGCACCTCCTCCCTCTCTTCCTCACACCAATTTGAGACTTCAATCTCGGAACCCCCTGCCAAATTCTATTATACACTTCCCTAGATACTTCCTAAAGGTCCTGGTATTCTTCAAAGACCATTTTTAGTGCCCTACGAGGAGGTCTCAAAGAGGCGCTTCAAAGAAGAGGTAATGTCCGTTACCGATTCTTTCAACTTTATTTCTTCTTACACTTCTTCTTCTTAGGTTGTTTCATTATGAAGTAATAACATCAGTATCACTCATATATTGATATTTTATTATAAGTATGAATCAACCCTATTTCACCATCTATCCATCCTATGGAAAACGAAATCACCACGCGTGCGTACGTAGGGAATATCATCTCCACGTCGTGCTGTAATCTATTTTCCACCACCACCTTACTTGGATTGGTATAATGGTGTAAATAATAACTATATATGATTATTGTAAAGTGAAATTGATTATGTAATAGTATACATACACTCTAATAAAATTCCACGATCATGGGAATGATATTATCGCTCGTGCGTACGTATGGAATACCGTCTCCATGACGCGATGTGATTCATTCTCAATGATTAACAATTCATGAATGATTATAAAGTATATATAATAATTAATAATGAAATATATGACATAATAATGATACTTTATTTATGTATATATATATTTATTTCATCCAATTAATTCCATTCAATTCAATGAGGAAACGAAAACAACGTTCATGCGTATGTACGGCCTACCGTCTCCATGAACGGTGTATTTCTTTCCATTTATAGATCTATTATATATATGTATATTCTGAATATATATTATATATAAATCATGTTTTATATTCTGGAATTAAGTAATAATAATCTAAGTAATAATATGAATAATTACAAGTCAAAACACGGACGACAAATGAAACGATTTTACCCAAAACACTCTTTAACATGGAATTTACAAAATAACGGGTAATATAAAGTCATAAGTGAACCATATATGATATAATAACAATGAATATGATTCTGTAATAAGTAAATGACATTATTTAAATCATTATACAGGAGTTTCGGATACGTATGAAGCATATCGGACCTAAGGTAAGGGATAATTTTGCAAATCTCATTTTTATCCGAGATTGCTTATTTGTAAGTATTTACTGGGGTTATTTCTATCATTAATGTCCATGTTTTATAAAAATGTTTTCATGTATGTTTAAAGTCCTTTCTACCCAATTTTTGACTTTTACTACATGGTATGTAAGGAATCTTTCTTTTTTTTACGTTATGAGGTACTTTTTTTGACTTTTCCAGCAAAAGTACGAGAAAAATGTTTTTTTTAAATTATATGGAATGAAGGGATTTTTACGGTTTTATAAAGCCTTATTTTCATGAAGCTTAATCCAAAATATTTCATGACTATTTTCAACAAAATATACTTCTTTTAAAATTTCATTATGTTTTGTGAAAATAAATTGATTTTGAAGAAGAAAGGATATTTTCCCCAAGAATTCATTTCAAGTGTTTTATCAAAACCATTTTTAATATAAGATGAAATTATTTAACATGTTGCAAGTATAATGTCACTATGATTTACATGGTTTCACTTTTCTTATTAGGAAATTATATCCATTTCTTTTATATAGATTATGTGATGATGTGATGATGTTTATGAAACCCATTTTATTTATTGGGTTATTATGAATGATGTATGTTTATTTTGTGGCACAAGTAAGAATGATTTCATTATGATATGGGTGGGACCTATATATCCCTTCAATTCATTGGGTAAAGATTTATATCTCATGAGATAGACATGGCTGGAATGTTAAGTTAATCCGGTTCAGTGTTACAGGACTGAAACGAGGAGTAAACTCGATTCAGAAAGGGACTTTGTCCACTAAGATAGTCATGGCAGTAATGCCTTGGCTACTATGGAAATCATTACATGTTCTTAATGGATGCCAAAATTACATGCTTTATTCTTATGATATTTTATCATGATTGATGATCCATTATGATCTATACCTTACGTGCTGCCATGTTTTATGTCATTGCTCAAGATTTTGATGTTTAAATATTATGTTCATGTTTTTAAGTTCAAATGTATATTGTTTGTTTTATTTTCTCCATGCTTACCCTTACTGAGCATTTGAGCTCACCCTTTTTATGTTTCTTTTCCCCCAGGATTAAAAGAAAGGTTTTATGTAAGGAAACAAAAAGGGGAGGATCGTTATGGGAGATGTTGAATATCTTTCAACATGATTAGAATTTTATATTCCAAGTTTCAAAAGACACTAAACTATTACGGTCCTTGTGTGTCTGTTTTTGTTATGTATTAGATATTCCGAAAAAGTAATGTAATGTCAATGATTGTCAAGAATCATGTATCTACAGTTGGTATTAGAGGAAAAGGAGATAGGAATGTATTCGATCCTTGGGAACTCTCACATGTGAGCGTTGGACGAAGCATGGCTCTCCGCCCAAGGGCTTCATGAGGAAATGGCCGCCACTAGGGATGGTGGTGTGTCCCGCCCAGGGGGTGTAGCCGTCCATGGAGTGCCCTGATAGGTATCAATTATAGTCCACTGAAAGTAATTCCATACCGCTACAGTTGGTATCAGAGGAAAGGTTTAGTCAACCTTTGAAAACTAGGATGTGAAAACGTTAGTGAGATCCCTAGAGATATTTCTAAGGTATGTCTAGGGATATCCCTAAGGATAAGTATACGTATAGGATATAGTCCTAGAACTACGGTAATGATCATATAATTTAACCTAAGATGTTAGATATTGATGGTACTCCCCCTTTACTATGTTGTTTTCCCTAGCATGATTTTTTCCTCTCACACTATTCTTTTTGGGTTTTAGTAAATGGATGGAAACAGGAAGATTCATGATAATGGAGGATATGATGGACAATGGAATGATATTCTTCATGAGAAACCAAATGAAACAGGATTTGGAAGTCCAAACATCATTATTATGCCTAATCATCAATATCATAATATGATCAATAATCTCAACTTTGGTAAGTTTCCTGACTCAGATAATAAGAGAAAGATGGAGTTTCATGACGATCATAGAGGAAATAAAGTTCAATTTCCCTCATGTAAATCATGTGGGAAGAGGCATCAGGGAGATTGTTTCAAAGGAACTGGAAGATGCTTTGGGTGTGGAAAAGAAGGACACAGATCCATTAAGTGCAAAGGAAAAGGTTCAGTTAACACCATGGACAAGGATAATGGTATTACTACGACATCAACAATGATTAGATGTTTTAAATGTGGAATGTATGGGCATTATACAAACCAATGCCCTAAGGGAAAATCTCATGAGGAGAATCAGCATGGTCATACGGGTAGTATTTATGTGGATGATGATGAAGAGACTACAAATGAAATATGAGATGAAATAAATGATGAAGCTCAGCTAGTGGTTTAAGAAGTTAGTGGAATGATTGCATGTTTATAAAGAATAATGTATGGTACTATGGAATAAAGAATCATCTAAGGATTGTTACACTGTTGTTTTTCGTAAAGTATATGAAAGTATATGTTGAATGGTACCGGTAACCATTGAAAGTTATTCATATATTTTTGGAAAGTAGATGATATGCACATAATTAAGGGATAAGAAGATAATGAGATGTTTGATTGTATTCATGAGATCATGACTGATATAAGGACTATGTGATATTATGGTTTGATTATATAGATTTTTTGGGATTTTGGTATGTGGAAAGAGACACCTTTTGACAGTATTAATGTTTTCACTAAGGTTCTATGGTAATTTATGTTTCAAGAGAATATATGACTAAGGTATTCATGTGTTTGGAATGAAACCAATAAGATATATCTTATGATATATGTGGGATAAATGCATGTATTCACATTCTTGGTAGATAACCTTTCTAGTAATTGTTTTCTTTATACTATGATCTTGGACCGAAGTATTTTAGATAATCCTAAAGATTAGAATAAATTATGTTGGACATAAGTTAGTATTGTTTAAGGATAGAACTTTTTTTCGATATTATTGATGGGATGTCATAGTAATGTAGTTTTAGAAAAAGGAAAACCTGCAGGATGGGTGACAACCCATCGTGTTGGACAAGGCTGTGGAAATCAAACCCACAACCGAAGTGCAATAGGCCTTTATCACCTACCACTAGCCTACAGGAAGTCCCTGGTTAGTAGAAACTTGTTTTATTTTATTAAGCGGTATGATATATGAAGTATAAGTTCATTTTTGGAACCATATACGATTAATCTAACCATAAGATGGACTTATAACTTTTGCTAACCTTTTGTTTGAAACAGATGGAATGACCCATCATTCTATCACATGATCTGCTAACACTTCACGAATAACAAATCTAACTTCATTTCTTTAAGAGATGAAGTGGAAATTGTTCAAAGAACGAACAACAGTGAGATTGTACCAAAATCAAGCAAGTATTTCTTCTAATTCAAAGTCTTCAACTTTTGGGAAATGATCTTGAAAACCAAAAATGTTTTCCTAGTTCCATTATATCCGATGAATCATATGGTACCTTAGATCATCACAAATATATGTCTTTGTGATTGTTGGCTTTTTCATAGCCATGTTCTCTACCACTCTCCATCAGAACATGATTGTTAGATTTCTCTTCCATATCCATATTTTCACCTATGTTCTCCTACGTGGAAACCCAGTGATGAGTTAATTTTGGTAACTGTTACATTTCATACTTTAGTTTTTAAAGTTAAGTTTAGGTATTTCATTTTACGATGTGGGTTTTAATTAAAGAAACTTTCAAGTAGAAAACCATGCATAGCCCCGACGAATTTCGAGGGAGAAATACATTTTAAGGGGGGTAGATTGTAACAACCTGATATTTTATGATAAGTATTATTTTTAATTTATTTGATGACATGTGTTTTATGCTACAACAAGATTATCTTGTGCTATACGCAACACCGTATTAGCTTGCAGTATACACAATAATATTCTTAGATTGTGTTACATACAATTTCAAGTTCGTTTGATAATAGTCATTCTACGCAACATTGAGTGTATATATATCTATATATATTCAATTTATAAATGAAATATGGTTGGATTCTGTTATATGAAACAACAAAGGAGTCTTGCACAACACGCAACCCTAACTTGGCTTTCATTTCACGCAATCGCAACCTTCCTCGATAGCGTGTGTTGTACGCAATACCGGGTTTTACTAAACAACGATATATTATTATAATATTATTATGAACTAGCTGTTATGAATATTATTAACTAAATTTTGAATTTTATAACATTATTATTTGTCTTACAAATTTTCTAGAACATGGTATAAGAACAAAATAATTTTTTCGGGTAAAATAAGTATTTTTTTAAAAAATGCAGTTTTGCCGCCTTTTGATGGAGCACCCACTTTAAATATATTTTTTGACTTGTTTATAAGATAAATTTGACAAAATAAAATTCTTATTTTTAATCAGGATATAAAAATTTACATTGGATAATGTTTTGATATTTTTCTGAAAACTTTCATATTTTAATGAATAGTAAAAACACGCTATATTTTAATTAAAAACAAGTTTTTTCATCGTAATAAATTATGTGGTTAAATTATAATATTGAATGGTTTAAAAGTATAAATATAATATATTTTTAACATTTAATATAATGTATGTCATTAGCATTGATTTTACATTGAATTCGTAGGTTAAATCAATTCAATCTTTTGCAATGTTTTAATCAAAAACCCATTTTCATTCGACAATAGGATTAATTTTAATTTAATTTCTGAAACTTTTGTGTATTGAATTTAAAAAAATGGATTCCATATTTGGAATCAGTGGGTCCAAATTATTTTAATAGGCTACTTTTTATTTTGAGGAATTATGAATAGTAACTACGGTAAATTTTATTTAACATAGTTAAAGGTAAATCAGGTAATTAAGGGTAAAAATAATATTATAAAATTGCCCTAAAACATGAAAAAAATCTATTGAATGGCTAAAAGTATATCCATATCACCTAAGGGTTGTATTAGATTCATTTTATGGACTTTTGACCATGAAAATAATTTAATTATTATCAAAACCAAAGAAAGTGACAACATGTCACTCTCTTAAATCTTATAAGTATAATAATTTTAATTTAGTGATAACCATAATAAAACTTTGAAACTGAATAGTATCCAGAGATCTAATAAAATTATCTACATCATGATAATTTATTTATAATTCTTAGGGATTAAATAATTGTCATTAATGGTGATACATTAATAATGCAGAAATTATTTATTAAGTGAAAAATTAGTAATATAGTTTTTATTGAAATAATAATACCCATTAAAAGGCCCACAAACCTGACCAAAACTTATTTTTAGTGTATATATACACCTTAATCATCCAATTACCTAATATATTATCGTTTTGAGTCTTATAAAAGTGATTATGACACTTATATTATTTTATTTTAAATGATGCCAAAGTTGTCACCTTCATAATTTAATAAATATATCAATTTAAATTTTGTTCTTTTAAGATGATAAATTAGAGTAAAAGTATTATTGTGAAAGGTAATAGATTTATCTTCATCATAGAGGTTTATTTTTAATTTTTATTCAACAAATAAGTATATTAAATAATTATACAAAAATGTTTTAGTAATTATTTTATTAAGAGATAAACCAAATAAATGGTTTTAAAAATAATAAAATAAATATTATATGAACTATTTAATGTTCTCCACTAATTTTCTAGATACTTATGACCTTTTATGAATCTATTAAAGCTTTTCGTTTGAACATATCTTCTGTACATATTTAATTTAAATTCAAATAAATAAATTGTGTTAAAATTGACACTATTGTTATTTTAAAAAAATAACATATTATAAAATTGTTTAAAAATCACAAAAATATATAAAAATTATAAATTTAAATTTATATGGTCTAAAATGTTATTAAGTATCCAATTATGGACAATTCACAAAAAATAAGTAATTAGTTTTTATAATTTAAAATTTAGAATGTTATTACCACAAATAAAATTAAATTGATTAAGTAAGGATAAATCAAGTTGATAATGTGTAAAATAATTTCCTAACATGTCTAATTTTTTTTGGTTGATGATATTACAACACTATATCATCTAATATTCTAATATTAGTAATTTTTGGATGTTTTTTTGTGGTGTTAGATTTATTATAAATGAATATTTTTAAGATTTCCAAAGGTACCCCTCCCCTCCCTTATAAAAGGGCACCTCCTCCCTCTCTTCCTCACACCAATTTGAGCCTTAAATCTCGGTCAAACCCTGACAAATTCTCTTCTCCACTTCCCTAGAAACATCCTAGAGGTCCTGGTCTTCTTCAAAGACCAATTTTAGTGCCCTAAGAAGGGGTCTCAAAGAGGCGCTTCAAAGAAGAGGTAATGTCCGTTGCTGATTCTTTCAACTTTATTTCTTCTTACACTTATTCTTATTAGGTTGTTTCATTATGAAGTAATAAAATAAGTATCACTCATATACTGATATGTTATTATAAGTATGAAACAACCCTATTTCACCATCTATCCATCCTGTGGAAAATGAAATCACCACGCGTGCGTACGTACGGAATACCGTCTCCACGCCGTGGTGTAATCTATTTTCCACCACCACCTTACTTGGATGGGTATAATGGTGTAAATAATAACTATATATGATTATTATAAAGTGATATTGAATCTTTAATAGTTTACATACACTCCAATAAAATTCCACGATCATGGGAATGATATCATAGCTCGTGCGTACGTACGGAATACCGTCTTCATGACGGGATGAGATTCATTCTCAATGATTAACAATTCATGAATGATTATAAAGTATATATAATAAGTAATCATGAAATATATGAAATAATAATGTTACTGGATTTATGTATATATATATTTATGTCATCCAATTAATTCCATTCAATTCAATGAGGAAACGAAAACAACGTTCATGTGTACGTATGGCCTACCGTCTCCATGAACGGTGTATTTCTTTCCATTTATCGATCTATTATATATATGTATATTCTGAATATATATTATATATAAATAATGTTATATATTCTAGAATTAAGTAATCATGATCTGAGTAATCATATGAATAATTACAAGTCAAAACACGGATGACAAATGAAACGATTTTACCCAAAACACTCACTAACATGGAATTTACAAAAGAACAGGTAATATAAAGTCATAAGTAAACCATATATGATATCATAACAATGAATATGATTCTGTAATAAGTCAATGAAATTATTTAAATCATTATACAGGATTCATTCTTTTATGTTATGAGGTACTTTTTTTTACTTTTCCGGCAAAAGTACGAGAAAAATGTTTTTTAACTTATACGGCATGAAAGGATTTATACGGTTTTATAAAGCCTTATTTTCATGAAGCATCCTCCAAAATATTTCATGACTATTTTCAACAAAATATACTTATTTTAAAATTGCATGACGTTTTGTGAAAAGAAATTGATTTTGAAGAAGAAAGGATATTTTCCTCAAGAATTCAATTCAAGTGTTTTATCAAAACCATTTTTAATCTAAGATGACATTATTTCATATGTTTCAAGTATAATGTCTCTATGATTTAAATGGTTTCATTTTTCTTATTATGATGTGATATCCATTTATTTTATATGGATTATGTGATGATGGGATGATGTTTATGAAACCCATTTTATTTATTGGGTTATTATGAATGATGTGTGTTTATTTTGTAGAACAAGTAAGAATGATTTCATTATGAGATGGGTGGGACCTATATCTCCCTACTATGCATTGGGTAAAGATTTATATCTCATTACATAGACATGGCTGGAATGGTAAGTTAATCTGGTTCAGTGTTACAGGACTGAAACGAGGAGTGAACTCGATTCAGAAAGGGACTTTGTCCACTAAGATGGTCATGGCAGTAATGCCTTGGCTACTATGGAAATAATTACATGTGCTTAATGGATTCCATAATTACCTGCTTTATTCCTATGCTATTTTATCATGATTGATGATCCATTATGATCTATGCCTTACGTACTGCCATGTTTTATGTCATTGCTCAAGATTTTGATGTTTAAATATTATGTTCATGTTTTTAAGTTCAAATGTATATGGTTTGTTTTATTTTCTCCATGCTTACCCTTACTGAGCATTTGAGATCACCCTTTCTATGTTTCTTTTCCCCCAGGATTAAAATAAATGTTTTAGGTAAGGAAACAAAAAAGGGGAGGATCGTTATGGGAGATGTTGAAGATCTTTCAATATGATTAGAAGATTATATTCCATGTTTCCAAAGACACTAAAATATTACGGTCCTTGTGTGTCTGTTTTTGTTATGTATTAGATATTCCACAAATGTAATGTAATGTCCATGAACGTCAAGCTTCGAGTCTCTACACTTATAAAAAAAATTATCTTCATTATGAAACAATAGAAAAAAGATTTTGATTGTTTCTAATATTTCCACTAGAGAAAAAGTATCATCATATTCAATGTCGTAAATCTATGAGTAAACTTTTCACAATAACATTTATTTGTTTCTTATCTCTTCACTATCTTCATTCAGCTTGTTTTGGAAAACCCATTTTGTACCAATAACATTTTTATTGTTTGGTTTAGGCATGATTTCCCAAGTATCATTCTTTTCTATTTGATCCAGCTATGTATTCATAGCATGAAACCATTCTGAATGCTAAAAATCTTCATTCACATATTTTATATCAACATTATAATAAAAATAGGAATTCTCATGGATTTCCTCTAAAAGTAATGAAAGGTTCCATGTCCAACTATCATAGTTCTACCCATTTTCACCAATCTTCTCTTATTTCTTTTAGAAACACCATTTTATTTAGGAGTGTACGGTCTACTAAACTCATTCCAAATTCCATTATTCTCAAGATAAAATAAAAATTTTTCATTTTTATATTCACAACCATTCTCAGTTCTTAAATTCATCACTGAGTACTCACATTATTTCTTATCTTTCCTCCTAAAACTTTTAAAAAAATTCTGAGCATTTGAATTATGTTTCATATACATAACACAAGTAATGTGAGTAAGTTCATCAATGTAAGTAATGAAGTACTTATTGTAACATCCCCAAATGATAAAGGGTCAAATGACTAAATGATATGACTCATGTCAACAAGGTGCACCTTCCTTTTCAGGAGTCTACCTGATTAGAACTCCACAGTTAAGCGTGCTTGGCCTGGAGTAGTGATCAGCATGGGTGACCTTCTGGGAAGTTTCCCAGGGTGTGTGTGAGTGAGGACAAAGCACACTGGAAAGGACAAGTGTTGGCCTTTGGGGACTGTCATTAGTCAGATGACCCGTTCAGGGATGTGGGTGGACCCTGGGGTGGGCCTCACGTGTCTGCTGGGCAACTGGTGGTACCTGGTGGGCCAGGACCCGACGACCATGTTAAGGCGGGGTGGCTGTGCTGTCACTGGGACCCAATTGTCACACTTATATTCTTGAGTTTATTGGTTCCTCATTCTCCCATGGATATCTGAATGAGTTAGTTATAGGGGTCATTTTTAACAAATGTCAACTTTCTTATGTATAGTGTTTGTTATATTTCCCTTCTAAAAAATATTGCCACACCAATATCTTCTTCCAGAAATATTAGGAATACCCTGGACACTATCTCACTTTGATAACATTCTCATGTTTCTTTGACACATGTGTCCCAACATTTTGTGTAATAGAAGATTTTTATCCACCATGTCTAAGTAAAAATAATTTTGAGCCTCCCCAAATTTGAACAAGTTAATTTTTGTACATTGGTCTCTTGTAACTATTTTTCCATCCTCCTCACTTAAAAAAACCATATTTTTTGAAAATAACTTTGTTTTATTCATCACAATGTTATAAAACACTTAGAAAGATTCATTTCATCCCATCAACAAACAAATATTTATTGGATTTCAACATTTCTTCCTCAAGGATGGCTGATCCAACACCTTTAATTATGAGAGATTCATCATTTCCAAATGTTACTATACCTTATTTTAATTATTTCATATTCTTGAAAACTTTTAAGTCTCCTATAATATGAGAATAGCACCCACTATCCCAGATCCAAGGTCGTTCCCCTTTTTTTATCTTTGAGAGCAGTTACAACAACAAGAGTTTTTTCATTCCCTTTATCTTTCTTAAATTCTAACTTCTAAGAATAGTTAACAAATTTCTGTTGTACTGGTAAAAAAAACAAGAAAACCTTTTTCAAGGTGTCTAGGCTGTTCACATCTTTCACAAATAGTTTCCAATGGTGGGAACCTATTTTTAGTTTTCAAACTAACCCTCTTAGGTTTTTCAAGGCATATTTATCATAATTCTTTCTTTGAGAGGATTGAATCCCCCTAAAAATTTGTCTTTTTTAATTCATAGAATAATAGTAATGTTGTTGACTAAACCAAAATATATTTTCCATGTTCTCAAATCCACCATTATACCAGAATTATCCATAGAAAGAATATGTTCTTTTGAAACTTCCAAACTGACCAGATTTGTGAGAATATTTCTTAGAAACCTTATTATCTTTCAAGTATAAACATTATTTACCACCAACCTTTCTATTATTAACCAGAATATTCTTCTTCATCATATATTTCTTCCCATACTTATCAAAACTATAAGTATTATAATTTTTTTTGTTATCAATATTTTTAAAAACTTCTGAAATCTCCACTGTTGGTTTTGGCTACATACATAACTTTCCAAGCTTTCTTATTCTCAGAAAAAATTTAAACATTCTTAAAAAACATTGATGGTAACATTTTTTGATCCTTCTCAGGTTCATTCTTCCTAGAACTTTCACTGGCTTCAGAAATATAATTCATGAAATTTGTAATCATATATTTATATTTAGAAAGATTTTTATGAACAAGTTCTATTTATTCTTCTTTAGATTTCATCTTAACTTACAGGTGATCATTACGATTCCTTTCTTTATCAAGATATTTATTCAAATTATTAATATTTTTCTGTATCATTTCTCTCTCATCAGGAAAAAATTATTTATTTTTTTAAGCATTTTCATTTTTAAACTTCCTGATTTCTTTATCAAGTCTCCCAATCTTTCTCATCAATTATTTCAATTCTTAATTTATATGAAATTCTAATTGAGTTTCATTTTCTTATTCTTCATAACTAATACTTCATAATTTTTCATCATTAATTATTAGAATTCAATTATTCTCTCAAGAATGCTTAGTTGTTTTTTCAGATTCATCTTAACTTTCATCTACTTCATCATCTTTAGATAAAAATAATCTATTTTTTTATTTGGATAATTACTTATCATTCTCTTTGTATTATGATTTATCTTTATCACCATGTTTATTTTATGATATTCTCCACCTTCAATCATCTTTTTCGTTATCCTATTCTTTCTTTCTATGAGGACAAGTAGCTACAAAGTTTCCAACAGATCCATATTCAAAAAAATTAAAGGGTAGTTTCCCCTTATATTTAAATGTACGTATTTTTACATTTTTATAAAACAAGGATAAAATTTCATCAAGATTTTTACATACCTTATTTTAGGAATCAAAATCACCAGCTTCATCTTCTTTAAGAATTTTCTAAAGCTTTTCATTCTTGTAATCTTTCAGAGAAATTTCCCAATCATCTTTTTTTCCCATCACAACATTCTACATTTTCATTTCATAAGTAATGATAGAGTTATGGAAATAATCTAGAGATTATGTTTCTTGATCTCTTTCTTCAATTAAAGAAATTATAGCATCAAACTTATCAGAAAAAATTATTAAGATATTCTCAACAACATTAGAATCTTTTAAATTTTCACCAAGATATCTGATAGTGCTAAAAATATCATTCAAACTAGTAATGAAGTCACTAAACGTTTCAGACTCATGCAAAATTAGATCTTCATACTTCAATATCAATATTTGTAACTATTAATTATTAACTTTTTTGTTGCCTTAATAAATGATTTTAAACTTATCTGATATTCCTTTAGTAGTTATGATTCCTTTTACTCTTAAAAAATCACTTTCAGAAAGTGATGAGAGTAAATAATTATAACTTCTTACATTATTCTCAATATTCTTCTTGTCAACAGGTTTAAGAGGAACTTGGTCATCAATAGGAGGAAATCCATTTATTGCATCTTTAAAAAAATCATACCCAAAATACATAAGATAAATAAACAATCTATTTTTCCATATATGATAGTTATTACCATCAAATACCAGAATACCTTTATTGTTCACACAATATAGATTCTTCATAAAAAATTATTCATAAAAAACATCAATGAGGAGTAAATGAATAAAACTTTATATTCTAATACCAATTGAGAGTGACTAACATGATCAATGTATCATTGAGAGGGTGAGGGATGAATCAAGTATATCTTTTCCTTTCAATTTTTATTTCTTTTGGAACAACCTCTACATCTTGTAAGAGTTTTTACCTTTCTAAAATCAAAACCAATCATGCATCCATATTAAATTAATAATTTATAAGGTTTTATACTCAACAAGAGTAGTTACATCTTGGGTATGATATGGAAACAATTTGATATAACAAAATCCACTAGAAAACAATTCTTTTTTGTGGATACAACAATTATGATATGACCTTACACTCATGTAGCACTATGAACAATACAACAGTGCATGTGCTTAAAGTATCATGAAATGATGTAATAAAATTTATGTAACAAGTTAAGAAACTTCCACCAGATGATTCAAAACAAGTTACCGTGCTGCCCAGTCAAATTTCACAAATATGATCTTCAAAAAAAATCTTCATTTTCCTACCTAGAAATAAGTAAGAACCTTGTGGGTCTCGTAATGATACTCAGTTATATTTCCCAGTATGATCTACCCAATCCAATTTGTCAGTCTATAAATTACTTTTTCAAAATACCACTAAAGAAGTTATGAACTACTTCTATCTAAGTCTGGAAGTCTCAGGCCGATTACTCAGTCTGATTCTAAAAACATTGAATATGATCTCTTTTTTTTATTCTTCAATCCAGAAAACTTATTTAGGAAATACTAATATGAAAACTCTTTCTATATAAAAATTCTTTTGTACTACACATTTTCTATTCAGCATTACTTGTCTTAGAAAATTAAAAATTACTTCCTCTATTTATTGGTGTTCCAAAATAGGTTTAGGAAGAATTTTGAAAATGTTTCCCACTCAACCAAATTTCCCAAAATACCAATTTACCTTAAGTTTCAGGTGCATATTTCACTCTTCAATGCTTCCAAACTCAGTCTTCTAGAACCTTATAAAATATTATCATAACTTTAGTTTGCTTCTTAATTTATTAAATTATTTATAATTATTCCAATTTCCATTATTTTTACTATTATGATATAAATAGAATATTATTCATTATGTTTCACCACACCATTTTAATAAAATATGAAGAGAGGATGTGTTTCCCTTACGAATCTCAGAATCAACTAAAAACAAACTTTTATTCCAATTCTCCATGCCAAAAAAACATATAACACAATACAATCTTTTTGATTCTTCATACCAACTGATAAAACAAAATCACATTCTGATGTTCCATACCATCTTGAAATATATATAATATTGATACCATTCTTCCAAAAAAATTGTTGCTTCTTTTTTAGACTCCAGTCACCTTTTCCTTTTTCCATAAAAATAGTGAAGAATTATAAAGATTACTACACTTCATAGAAACACTTCATCATAGTCTTAAACCTCCTTGAAAATCATTTTCTCAAACATTGATCTCCACTAGAAACAATTTTGTAGCTTTCTCTTAAAAAATGTTTTTTTCTCAGTCTGAGATCCTGCGTCTGATAATGTTATATGTCTCAGCCTGTGTTTGATGGATCAGTCTCTATTCCACTACCATAATCAGTGTCGGCGCCAGTCTAACAACTCTTGACATAATTTTTAAGGAAATAAACCTTCCTTTCCTCTTGATTCAATTGAAAACCCAATCATATTTTTCTTTTCTCTTGATCCAATTGAAAACAACCAAAAATTTATCTTGCTGAAAATGGTTAACTATATTGTTGATTGATATCTAATTTAATTTTCTATTTTTATCAATAGATTTCAATGAAATCAATTTTTTTCTATGATTTATTTCTAAATCCGATGATCATTGTTAGTGTAACTTTGATAATTGTTGTCACACCAAGTCTGATGACTTATTTCAGCTACTTTGAATTCAAAAACTACTTTTATTCTCTCATTATGATACACACTTCAGGCATTCACTAACTTCATTATCTGATGATTTTTTCCCATAAATTATTATTCTGACTGAAAACTATCATCTCCATCTTCTCATGTTCCAATCAACGTTTCTAGAAAACAAAAAAATCTATTTCCGGTGATCTCACAATGATGAACTGAGGATATAAATATTTAGCTTCAGGAACTTCCTTCTTTCACAAACATCTATTTATATCACGAGTTCCTCATGACTTTTAAATCTTTTAATATTTGTTTAGAATCATCTGACATGTTTTGGAAAGTAAAATAACTTATAATCCTTCTAGAAACATATTTCTTTCCAATATAATCCATAATATAATTGGAAGTACACATTCTACCCCTTTCCTTCATTGGAATTGTATCCCAAGTTTTCTATAAAAAAAATTTGATTTATGAGAACTCTAATATCAATAAATCATTATCAACTTTTTCATCATAGTTAGTAAGACTCTAATAGAGTTTCTTATTATAATAAAAACCTTATTCTAAACCCAAGGTGATTCTGATAAACCTTTTCTTCTAGAAAACCTCTTTTTAATTCGATGGCCTTCTTAAGAATTGTGATTCTGATCACCAGAATAAAATTTTAATTCCAATCATGAAAAAATAAAAAGTGAGGTGATCTAACCTTCTTTGAAATTTCTTTGACAAAAAAATACAACACATGAAAAATAATCAGCTTGGTACTAAAAAAGGCATTCTACATATATTGATTTTTACAAGAATTAGAGTACTTTGAGATCAATTAGTCAAGGCTTATACACTAGGGTTTTACTTTTGAGTTATGGACTTAAGAAAGTTTCCTATGTATAATGGTTATTTAAGGAATCACAGTTCTTATAACATAGTTGATTAGGCCTTACAAACTGATGATTCCCTAATATGCAGGACATATCATATTATTTCATTGATTGGGGCTAACACACTATTGTTTCCATGGTATGTGGGACATAGAAAATCATGCTGATGATTGGGTCTTACACGCTAAGGTTTCCCTAGATTCTAGGACATATCATATCATGTGCATGATTAGAGATTACGCACTAAGGTTTCCCTGGAATATGCATTGTACATGATTATCATGCCCTAGGACACCTGATTGACCTGGCTAGGTTGTCTTCCTGACCTTCTAGATTGGATACCTTGCATGACTTGATTTTATAACTAACATGTAGGGGGATACTTATAAATTCCTATCTATATTGTGTACATGTCCAAAGATAACTGCATGTACCATTTGACTTGTCTGAGGGACATCACATAATCTAAATTGAATGTATAAAGGCTATAGCATGGCCAAGGATGACTTGTTCGGAGGACATCAAAAGACCTAGATGACTTGACATAGATGCCATCACATGATTTGAGATTAAATTCTTGGAGGGTTTCACATAACCTAGATGAAATGTCCTGATTTCATCATGAACATGCTTGGAGGGCGTCTAATGACCCGACTGGTATGTATGGAGGACTTCATGAGACCTAGATGATACACACTGGTGTCATCGTATAATGTGGGAGACATGTCTAAGGACATTGAAATATCTGGATGAATAGCCTAGAGGTCTTGGTGAGACTCAAGTGGCATGCACGAGGGCTTTATGAGACATTCTCAAACATTCCTGAGGGGCATCACATGATCCAAATAGTATTCCAATGGATCATTTCATAATTTAAGAGACATGTCCCAGTGATGACACATGATCTAGATGATTCATGTGAAGCTCATAAAGATCATTGTACATGTTTCTTATGTGAGTCTCTTACCTTTTAGTCTTTTTTCCACATTTTATTATATATGTGACTAAGATTTGATTAGTGTTTTAGCTTGTTTAGGTTTTCTATGACCCATTAGATATGTCTGATGTCCTTCACATAATCCACCAGAAGTCTTTCTCATGATCTCAAGTGATCACATGAAATATTTATGCATGCCTCATGATCCCTTAGTTTAGTCCACATATCTTTAACTGGTTGAAGATCGTGAGAACAAGATATTGGATGATCTGAGAAGTCTTCTCTAATTCTTATGTGTACCCGTGTGTGGATCAAAAGATGCATTTTTGTGTTGGGAGTGAGGAATTTATTATCATCTCCACCTCTATTATAATACTCCTTTTTTGGAACATATATCATAGATTCAGGATAGATTTGGTTTAGGGATTTAATGTGCTTTGTGTTGTCGAGAAACATTTTATTCAGGGGGTTTCACATGATTTTAGAGATCGCAAGACCATCCCTTCAACACTCCATTTATTTAATTTTTGAAAAATAAAGGGATCCTTCCTAATAATTTGAAAATTTCAAGGGACTTACATAGGTTCTGTTGTCACACCCCAAGATTTTATGGTATGTCTCTTTTTAATGTTAATCTTTTCGATAGATTACGTCACATGAAACACCCAACTTAAATGACTAAAAATTATTTTTTATTATCAAAACACTTTTATGAAAAAGTGAGAAACCACCATATCGGGATTAAAAATGATTGAAACCATAAAACCCAGATCTAAATTGTAGGGATCGCCCCTCCCCAGCCACTACATTAAGATGGTAAACCTTCACCATTGTTTGACTACTTTGAAAGTTATCTCATGAAAGTATGAATGGGCCCAGAACTGATGTAATAGTCATACCCTCTCAAATAATCAATTTCAAATAGAATGCACTAGTGAAGGTTTAATGCTGAGATCCCCATCTGGAGGATACCCATATAGAATTCTGGTTGAGTATCACCAAGTAAAACTTCAAATTCAAATAAAAGATTATCCAATAGAAAACTCAACCTAATTTAACATAATTCCCAAGCACTCAACATATTCCACCCATTTAAGAAAAATCATTGAAAAATAATTTAAGATTACTAGAGACCAATTCCCTATAAAACATCTAAGAGATAGAAATTACCTAGATTCTTGGAATAGTCAACATCAAATTTTAAAATTTAGAAGCCAACTGATCCCATGCCTTTATGTACTTCTCAAGGATGATCTTCTCTTTATTGAATCCCCCGCAAGAATTAGGTCTTGTTTACCAACCCAATAGTATTGTTCATCCTTGATTGTAACCCTTAGAGACCTCCCCATCATCTTAGTTGCCTCTTTTTCAGACGCATTAATCAATAAAACCTGGTCGACCACTTCTTCTTCAGAACATAACATTAATTCTAGGGTCTAATTACCCACAACCTTTAATTCTGTTTTCGTGGCATTTAGCTTTTTTGTCGATCGAATCTCTAAAGGATGGTGTAATAAGGAGTTATCCTTCTTACTTTTCCTCCTCTTATTACTCTTATTACTCCTCGGTCTTTCATCTTCACCAACCGAAATACTAGGGATAGTTCCATTGGGTTCTATCACATGTTCCCCATATGCATCGATCAGAATACAAAGATCCAAACACAAACCAACCTCTACAAAACCTTAAAAACTATTTCTAAACTGAACTGGATTATGGGTCCTTGAAATAGAACCCCCTGGCTTCCTAAGTCTAGTTTGAATATCTAGTTCCCGGTTCCCCTTACCTGAATCATCCTTACCTGACCTCAACACCTCCGCATAAGATGAAACTGCAACATCCACCTTGCCACCTTCCCTATGATAAATAGTAGTTGAAACCCCATCCATTGGGATTTCCTCTCAAATAGCCTCATTTTGAACCATACCATCCCGACCCTTACACCCTCAAAAGGAATCATCTCATTTCCAAAGGATGGACTGAAAAGATCCTAATTCAACCTGTTAAAGACCTCAAAAAACATCAGATTAACCACAGATTCCATTCCTTTATTTCCCAAAGCCTCACTAGTACTAGCCTCCAATGACACATTGGGGGTCACTAGGTTACAGTCAGACCTCTTCTCATCCACAAGCAGTGATGACTAACGCACATCCAACCTGTTCCACAAGCTGTTGGTGTTGACACCCCACTCTCTACCTTCCACACCCCTAGCCATATGTTTTGACGATCCAAACTCATCATGGACCTATTATTCCTTTCCACTGTCCCTACCCACCTTTCTAATAGAAACATGATCTCCCTAGTGACAATTATTCGAAGAAATACCCATCACCCAACTTAAATGAACAATGAAATATTATAATAAAATATTTGTAAGAATTGCATGATTGAATAATATTAAAAATATGATGAAATTTATATATTATATATTCAATCAAATATTTCTCATCCAATATATTTCATAAGCATAAGATAAGAATAAATCCAATTTTATGCAAAAAAGCCAATTTTTTCGAAAGGCATTTTTGTTACCTTTTCTTGGTGAACTTGTTTTAAAAATAAATCTTGTAACTTTTATTAATTCTCTTTGAAAAAATAAAATTTATTTTAAAAAAAAATTTAAAAATTATGCTAGGTTGAATTTTTGGTGTTTTTTCAGAAAAAAAAATTATTTTCATTGAATAGTTAAAAATACTGTTTTTTATTGGAAATAATATTTTTATTTTAACCATTTAAAATTTATATTTTATGTTGGTTTAATAGTAAAATTATACCTATTATGTTATGAATAATCCAATTAGGTTCAGTAGAACCAATTTCATTTTTGAATTTGGTATAAAAACATGTTTATATTTAATAGGGCATTTTTCTAAAAAATGGGTTTTCATTATGCTTGGTCGGTTTAATTTTAAATTAAATTATTCCAGTTATATGTCCTGAATTTTTAAAAATAGATGTTTTATTTGTATTTATAAGGTCCAAATTTATTAAATAGGTCCCTTTTATTTTTGACCAATATGAATAGTAATCTTGGTAATTTTTGTTACCACAACAAATGGTAAATTGGGAAATTTAGGTTAAAAATAAAATTCTAAGGACAAAAAAAATGACTGTAAAACTTTACCAAATTTTATTTTACGATTTAATTTCATCCATAATCAATTAATTTTTAGTTATATGACCATTTATGGAAATTTGGATGTGGTTACTTTTCTAAAAGGTTAAGGGTTAAGCCCCCTTTATTGAATATAAAAAGAATGGAAACCCCTTTTGAGGGATGAGAGAATAAAGAATCAATTACAAGATTGGGGAACAAGTTACATAAAAAAAAGACCCAAATAATATTTGTCTGTGGTTATGATATTTATAATATTTTATTTAATGAAAAATTAAAGATGTCACATTCATATTTTTAATAAGTATAACATTTTTAATATAGTGTTATCCTAAAGATATCTTCAACTATAAATATTCCTTTGAAATATAATATATATATATATATACACCATTATATTTTATTTTTAATTCTTATCAATGAAATAATTAACTGAAATAATTACACAGGAATGATGCAGTAATTATTTTATAAATAGAAATATCAAATAAATGATATTTAAAATATAAAAAATAAATATATTTTTATATAATTATTATCATCCATGAATTTTATATACGATTTTGACATGTTAGGTATTTATTGAAATATTTTTTTAAATTTATCTTATTTTATTAATTTAATTAAATTCAAAGTATTGAATAGTTCTTAAAATTTAAATTATGAATATTTTATAGTAAATAATATTTTATAAATTGATATAAATTTTGAAAAACTTATATTCATAAACATAATTGGGATAATGTTTAACATTTCATCCATGATCCATTTATAGTAATTTTTTAATTTTATAGTAACTATATTAACCCTCAAAGAGTAAAAATTCATGTTGTCAAGGTAAGAGTAAAACTAGTTAAATAATGGTTAAAAAAGATAGGGGTATAACCATAACATAGATTTATCAAAAAAATATTGAATTAATAATATTACACCATTATCACTTTATTATAAAATTTGAGTTCTTTAATGTAAATTTATCCATGAAAATTTCTTATATTTATTTAATATCAAAGATAATTACAAAATGTCACTCTCTTTGTATTTAATATATTTTATGTGTTCACAATGGGACAAGATCAAGATATAAACAAACCTAAATATATATTTTTATATTAATTAAATTATTTTTATTATATAAATTCATTTTTAATTTTTATAATTTATATAATCACCTTAAATTCTTGAGTAATGCTAATATAATATTTATTTAATTAAGAGAAATAGAAAATAAAATGTTTAAAAAAAATATTAATTCTGATATAATTTAAAATATTTAAATTATTAGATGAATTTTATAGATTTATATGACATATTAAATATATTTTAAATCATTATATTCGAATTTACTATTTTCTTATGTATTTAAAGCCAAATTAAACGAATAGTGTCAAAATTGAAATTAATTATAATTTATCAAAATAATAATTTATTTAATTATATAAAATTAAATAGAATATTATTTATAACCATGTGACTTTAATGTAGTTAATAACATCGTAAATTTTCCATTTATGGGTCATTTTTTCATTTATAGAAGCATTATTAACCTTTTATGATTAAAAAAGGGGTTGTCACAGTTAAGGGAAAAAATAACTAACCTATGGGTAAATCAAAATTATAAGGTTTAAAATTACCCAAAAACATATCGTAATTCTTTTTTTATGATAGTATTAAAACCCAATCCGACCTTATATTAGAATTACTTTCCATTTTGAGGCATTTTTAAAGGCAAATTAATTTTTTATAATTTAATCCTTTGGGTAATTTTAAAAGTGCCACTAACTTCAATTATAAAAGAGAACCTTCTCCCTCACTTATTCACACTACTTTGAGGCTTCTATCTTGTCCAAAACAAACCCATTTATCTTCCCCGCATTCTTATACAAGTTCTAGAGGTCTTGATATTCCAAAATGACCAACCCTATATCCCTTGAGAATAGATATAAAAGAAGTTTCTTGAAGAAGAGGTAATTGTACACATTCAAGTTAACGTATTCTTATACTTCTTCTTCCCATGTTGTTTCCTCTATAAAATAAAAAAATTATCATATATATAATAATATTTTATATTCTACCTTTTATCCATCCTATGGAAAATTAAATCACTGTATATGCATATGTACGACTTACCATCTCCACGTAGAGGTGTAATTTGTTTGTCATCACCGATTTACTTGAATTGTTATAATAATGGAAATAATGGTTTTATATGATAATTATAAAATTATAATGTTTTCAAAAAACTAATATACCATCCAATTACTCTCCCTATAAACCATTTATAAATGATATCATCACTCGTGCATCCATACGGCTTACCATCTCCATGAAGCGGTGTGATTCATTTTATATGTTCAACAACCAAGAATGTTTTTAAAAATATATTTAGTTATTAAATATGATATTTATGACATTAATTTTATTCATGAGATGTTTAATAAATATTACATTGAAGATAAAAGGGACATTAAATAGAATACATTTATAATAAAATAAGGCAATTAACACCCAAAATAATGAAATGAGTAAAATATATTTAATAAAAAGTGGTAAAATGTTATAAGGGGATCATATATGATATCATAAATATTAATAAGATTATTGTGTAATTTAATAATATATTTAAAGCCACTATACAGGTGGTTCAAACACGTATAGAGGAAATTGGACCTAGGGTGAGAGTTTTTTTCAAAATCTCATCGTTATTCAGGATTGTTTTTGTTTAAGTATCCACGTGGGAATATTTATAATCAATGAATTTTTTTTATAAAAATATTTTCAAATATATTTTTAATATTATCCAATGATTTATTAAATTCATTTTAACCCATTTTTTCTTTTAAATATATTCAAAGGTATCTTCCTGTACTTTTCAAAAACTAGTACATTATGAATTTTCTTTCAAAAGTGTAAAAGAAATATTTTTTAACTTATATGTTATGTATATAATTTTCCACCATCGTGAAGCCTTAATGATTTAAAGATTCCCTTACAAGTTTACAAGGTTCATTCCAAAACAAAAAAAAATGTTTTCTTTTATAATTTCACATATTTTTTAAATACATTTTTTCAAATTAAAGTATGGCATTTTTCTCATGAATTTTTAATTAAATTTATTACAGTATTTTCATCTATGTCGACACCATTTATTGAATCTTATTTTTGATTGAGGTTGACATATTATGATATTATATACCATATTTTATTTAATGGTTTGTGATCAATTTGATTATGAATGTGATATTTAGATACCATTCATCATATTACTCTTGATGGATTATATTTAAAGTACTCACATTTCGAATGGTAGTTTTACAATATGAATGTTTATGTGGTTTATATTTCTCCCCTTTCATATGACGAATGCATTGGAATTTTAAGTGAAAGGAAGAACCCACTATATCCCCTCAATGCATTGGTAGGCCTCATGATACAGACTAGACTAGGATTTGGCTGAGACCTTACCCATTTATGTGAACTTATTGGTCTAGGCCTTAATAGTATGTTTTAGACATCCAACATTATACATTTCAACATTATGAGATTAGTTATTGATATTCCATTTGATTATTTAACTTGTATAATATAAATTATTATGCTTCAGTCTCATGTTATTACTTATATGGAATTATTTTATCATCATTTATTCATATCATATTATGCTCAAGATTATGTTTAATTGAATGTGTTTCAGTTATTCACCTTGACATATGTTTTTGTTCCTTATTTACTCAATGATTCAACTATACAGTGACCCTTACTGAGTATCTAAGATCACACTTTATTATTTTTTAATTTTTCCTAGGGTATGAGGATGTGTTTTGTGATTGATATGTAGGGCTACACAAAGGGGGGATATTAGCATTCCCAATGAAATAATTTTTGGGTTTTATGTTTTAAAATTTAATGTGAATTTAAAATATGTATGTATTATACCATGACTAATAAACTGTTCAGTCCTTTGGGATGTGATTCCTTATATCTTATTCCAATTTAATAACGTAACCACAAACTTTGGGCAAGTAGATTTAGGGTATTTATATATGGTATTAGATGAAGTTTAGTATAAATCTTAGGAACTTGATTTATGAAAAAATATACCAGAGAACAAAATTCTATGACTAAATTTTGAAATATTCCCAAAGAAACCAAGATTATGGTTTAGATATTAGTTATACTAAAATTTATAATTTAGGTTATGATATCTACCAGTTCTGATATTAGACATTATTTTTCATAATGTTATAATGTAATCTAGTGTATTCCATTTTTTTAGAAATGGAACCTAGTAGAAGAAACATAAACTGTATAAATACATGTAGGGATTGTCCTTCGAGGAAAGATAATGAAGTTGGAACTATAGATACAACTATAGATGAATAAATTATAACTATATTAGAGGAATTGACTCTGGTTATGAGCAATAACCTTGCCTGTATGAAGCAACTTACTAATCTACAATGTGGTGTAACAATGTTATACCACTTTATACATCAGCATCCTCTATCATTAAATGAAACTAAAAATACATTTTTAGCTATTAAATTTATAAGTTCCTTATAAAATATATATTTATCAATTTGGGATGTAATGAAATGGATAATGTTGTCATGTAATTTTATCATCTCTTAGGGGTTGAAGATAAAATGGTTCTTATTAATTCAAAACACTAAGTATGCATAAGAAATAACAAGTATGGAATAAAAGGATTTTAAGGAACTTTTCTTAGAAATTTTTTTCCTTGAGAAAAATGAGAAGATATGGAGAGAAAATTATTGAGTCTAAGACAAAAGGTGGATGAGAATTTTTCTATGTATGGATCTAAATTTACAAGGTTATAAAGCCATGTTGTAGAATATATATGTAATCCAAATAGAAATATTGACCATTTCTTTGATGGGATTAGTCCAACTATTTGAAGGTAACTATTCTACCAATCATTCTCATTATATGAGGATATAATATCATGTTTCCTAAAGAACGATGAAGAATTATCTAACTCTTATGACTTCTAAAGGAAGAAATAGAATAAGGGGATGATAGAGAAAAAGAAGTATAAGGGGAAGAAGGGAAATAATTATTTTACCACACGTGATAATTGTGAAATGAAACACCATGGAACATTATTGAAGGCAACAAGAGTTTCCTAAAAGAGTGGAGACAAATCCCACCAGGATCATGATTTCAAATAAAATAATTAATATGTCGAATAATTAAAAATTATGGATATGGAACACTACACAAATGAATATCCCAAGAATCCAGGTAATATAGCTCAAAATATGCATAGGGGTCAAGGTCAAGCTTATGTTGTCATTATAGTTGAAGTGGAATAATTAAAGTATTTGTATTTTTGGATTCAAGAATTATGTTATGATATTATGGTTATAAGAATCATTATATATATAAGGATTATACTAAAATACTTCTTCTTTATGGATTTGGAATCATACATATCTTCATTAAGGTTTTAAGGTGAACAAGGTATTCATATATTTATTATGTGACAATAAGAGTTATATTATTTTATTTGGGTAAAATATAATGTTAAGTTGATTTTAAAAATTTAGTGAACTTCCTTATAAATTTTTGGTTTTTGAATTTGGAAATACATATTTTGAATGATTCTTAGAATTAACTACTTATAGAATGGATTAAGTTAAACTTTGGATATTATTTTTTGAGGTTAATATATGATTTATCATAAACTATGCTAAGAATATTGTATTTGATAAATATTTAGAGGATGAAGGAATTACATGTGAATCTTATGATCTATTAAATATCTTCAATCATTTATCATTAATATCCATTTACCGACATAATAAATGAAGTGAAAATAGATAAAATCACAACCAAAGGATGATATTATGATTATGACATGGAAATAAATCAAGTATGTTTATTTTATAATGTTTATATCTGTATATTAAAATAATTACTCAAATATAAAGAATTATTTTAGAACAAAAACATTACCCATTTACTTTTCTTTATGAGGAATCAATGTTCTATTAAACCATAAAAAATTTACGGTTTTGTGATAATTAACTTTCTAATGACCATGTTCTATATCAAAATCCATCATAACTTGATAGTCATATTAATATTATATGTCCAGGTTTTCTAAATTCCCATAATTTTATCATATTTTAAATCCTAATTTTGTGGTGACCTTTTCATTTCCCTTTCCTTATTATTAAAAAGATATTTTATTGACCCTATTTCCAATGTGGATTTCCCAAAATAGAATTTTCAAGTATAAATTTTTTATTTTTGAGGTAAAATTTCAAATTGATAGGAAGAAGTTTATTGAAGTAGGTGAGAATTTAACACCCTAATATTTTATGGTATGTATCTTTTTAATGTTATTCTATTTGAAATATTACGTTGCACGCAACATAAAACTTAAACCAACAATGAAATATTGTTATAACCTAGTTATTAAATTAACGAGAATAAATAGTATTATCCTTATTATTAAATTTATATATTATATAGTCAATAAATTTTTTCCATCCAATATATATGATAAGCATAATATAATAATACTTCTAATTTTATGCATAAAAAACTATATTTCTCTAAAGGCAATTTTGTCACCTTTTAATGGATCACTTATTTTAAAAATAATTTTTGATACTTTTATAAGTTATATTTTAAAAATAAAATTTATTTTTAAAATAGGAATTTTAAAATTAGATTAGGATGATTTTTTTCTATTTTTTATAAAATATTTATTTTCCACTGAATTGTAAAAAATACATATTTTTATTGACAACTATTTTTTTTATTTTAACAATTAAAAAGTTATATTTTATGTTAATTTTATAGTAATTTTAGTTATATTATATTATTAATTATAAAATTAAGTTTATTATAATCAATTTTATTGTTAAATTTTCTTTAGAAACATTTTTTTATTTAATATGACATTTTTCAAAAAAATCATTGCAGTTTTTTAGATTAATTTTAAATTAAATTCTACCAATTCATTAGTTTGAATTTTGAAAAATGGATGAAATATTTTGATTTATAAGGTCTAAATTAAGTAAATAGTTCCCTTTTATTTTTGGGCCAATATGAATCATAACCTTATTAATTTTTGTTACCACAGAAAAGGGTAAATTAGGTAATTTAGGTTAAAAATAAAATGATAAGGACTAGAAAATGACTCTAAAATTTTCCAAAATTTAATTGGATTATTGGATTTCATGCATAATAAATTAAGGTTTGTTATGAATGACCATTTATGTAATTACACAACCCTATAAGATGAGATTTAGTACTTTACTTTATTACATTTGTATAGATGCAAGTAAATTGCATCCAAAGAGACAAAACAGTTTAGTAGTCTTCGTAAACTAGATACATACATAAGTCTTTTATTACAAATTAACACAATAATTACAATATAATTTTTTATAACTTTATATTATTTATTTCATCCTTTCATATATTTCTTAGTACACTTAAGGGAATCCTGGGGAAAAACATAATAAGGGTGATCTCAAATACTCATTAAGGAAAAGTACAATAGAAGAAATAATGAAACAATGAGATGAAATCAATTTGAAATTTTCAATAACTGAAAACACATTCCATTCAAATAAATGTATAAGGCATAATCAATATATCAATGTAAATAATGTAAATGCATTCCATTTAATTAATAAAATGTATCCATATATTTTTTCTTAGTTAAAATCTTCTAGATAATACTAACAGAACACTGAAATAAATGAATACTTAAATATTAGATGTCATGTATGTAGTATATGAACCTCTACCATCAATACCTTTAACAAGACAATTTGATCATTATGGGTAAAACCTAATTAATTTGGCCACATTTTTTCTCTCGTGAGACTATTGATGAATCAAGGGGATTTTCTACATATGATACCCACTATTCTTTCATCCATAACATTCTTTATATATATCTATTAATCTATTTAAAAAGATATTTTCAAATAAAATATTCCCATAACACTTTGATAAAATTCAATACCATTAATATAATTAGATTCATGATATGATAAATAAAAATAGTAGTATTCATACACTATGAACAAGTAAATAAGTAGTGCATGAGGCATATATCTCACATATGTAAAAAGTGAGATGAGAAAACCCTTATCACTTTGTAGTAATTTATTTAAAAGGCCTAAAATTTATAAATTAAAATATTTTATTTGAAAATAACCTTATAAAATTTTAATGGAATATTTAAAATATTTGGTTAGCATGATAGTGGTTAATTCCACTCATGTCTTATAAGTTTAAAAATCATTCCTTATAATTTTGTAAGTGAATTCATAAAGTACGTTATTTTTTAATACAACATGAATATTTCTTTTTAAATCATTTTTGAAAAAATAAAAAATTGGTAAAAATTAATTTCAATAATCAATAGAGAATATTAAAAACATTTTTTAAAACATTTTTAGAAAACTCTAACATGGAATATAAATATTCCCCAGTGGATACTTAAACACAAACTATCCTAAATAATGATGTGATTGTTAAATAAATATATATCACTTTAAAACCAGTAGAATAATAATCCCATGAAAGAAAAAAAATTATATTAATATGAAAAATACTATATTCCTAAAAAAACTCATAAAAGTGATTAATGTGTGGTATAAGAACCGCACAAAAGACTTAAGTAGTGTATAAGACATTTGTCCCACAAAAATAAAAGTGATACAAGGATCCATTACCTTGCATTTCCTTTTGGTTAAAATTACTTTAATATCATATATAATGGGTTTAAGAATTTTAATTAATTATTATAGAAGAATATTAATATTTATTATATCATATATTATCCTTTTATAATATCTTATTCACTGTTTGTTAGTAATCTTTCATTATTTTCACAATTTCGGGTGTTAATATGCTAGTTTCTTGAGTAAGTTTAGAATTGTTATTTTTTGTTACCATTAATTAGATAAATATTTTATAATCTAAATAATTTAAAACATGATTTAAATATCATATATATCCAGTATATATTTATTTATAATAATTCATAATATTTGGAGATAAGAAATGAAATACACTGTTCATGGAGATGATAAGTTGTACGTATGCATGAACGCTACTTCAATTTATTTTTCATTTTAAAAAGATTGAAAATTAAATGATATATATATATTATAATTATAGTATCATATATATGTAATATATATCTCATATTATTATTAAAACCATTCTTTATACATTCCATGTATAGCGTGAATGAATCATGTCGCTTTGGGGATGTGGTTGTCCATACATTCACAATTGATGTTATCATATTTATAAAAAATAAAAATCATAAGAGTATGTGTAATAAAATAATTACAGAATCATAAAGATATAATAAATATCATATATAACATATATAAATAGGCTTTCCAACATAATTCCCAACCATGAAAGGAGGTAAAGGAAAAACGTCCAATCATCGTTTCGTGAGGCGGTAGTTCGTTGTACAAATAAAGAGTTTGTTCATGACCCATTAGATGGAATAGTGTGTAAGTGTAGGTCGACCCATTAGAATAAAAAACTATCAGTATATTTATGATATTTTTTTTATATAACATTGGAATAAAAATATTTTAGGGGTGGATAATGGAAATAAAATTAAAGAGCTTGAGGAAAGATGTTACCTCTTCTTTGGGTTACACCTTTTTGTTTTCACTAAAGGGTTTCCTTTTATGAATTTATGACCAATGTGAGGCTTAAAATACGAGGTGATAGATGTTTATGAGCTATTTTTTCAGATATTGGTTGAGCTAAATTGGCTTGAGAGGTGTGAGGAAGCGAGGTAGGAGGTTCTCTTTTATAATTAAGGTGATGGTAACTTTTGGAAACTCCCAAAATATTAAATTAAAATAAATTAATTTTTATTTAAAAATGGCTCCAAAGTGAGTTATTTCTGATATAAGATAATTATTGGTATAAATACTCTCAACAAATAATTTTTATACATGTTTAGGTCTCATTATTACCCTTATATTTTGGATTTTACCCTTAATTAACAACTTGGCATTTTACTCTTTAAGGGTTAATATAGTTACTATAAAATTCACAAAGAACCATAAATGAGTCATGGATGGAATTTTTAGCTTTATCCTGATACGTTGGATTAATTTTATAATATTATAAAATTTTTATCATTTAATAAAATTTTATTTATTTCAAAATATCATTATTGTCATTTTAGATACTATTTTTTTGAAATTTTGAAAAATATCAATACACAAGAAAACTTCAAAAAAAAAACCATTTAATACATCCCTAATATGTCTAGGTAATATATAAAATTAGTGGATGACATAAATTATATCAAATTATATTTATTTTAATATTTTTAATAACATTTATTTTATATTTTCATTAATTAAATAATTACTACATCATCATTGTGCAAGATTTTAATTTAATTATATCTTCCCTAAAAATTAAAACAAATTACCATGATGAAAATAAAAAAAATTATACTTAAAATTTATATTTATCAATTAAGATATCCTCTAAATAACTATATATGAAAACTATAATTCCTATTAAAAAAAGAGTGTGACATATTGTACTTCTATTAGAATAAAATACTATAAAAGGATTAACATCATCCAAGTGGATCCAAGAGGAAATAAAATTAGACCAAAGAATATTTTGGTCTAAAATATCTATAAAATTAAATTATTATAAGTGTTTGGGTAATTTTATAATATTATATTTACCCTTAATTACCCAATTTACATTTAACTATGGTAATTAAAATATTACTAAATTTACTATTCATATACACAAAAATGAAATAAATATATTTACATAATTTGGATATTCTAATTAAAAATATATAATCTATTTTATTAAAATTCAAAACATAAAAGTTGTAGTAATTAACTTAATATTAATCTCATTGATGAAACGTGAAAACATGTTTTTAATGTGAACACGTTCAAAAGATTGAAAGATTTTTATATCCGATTTCAATGTAAGATTGATTCCAATGGCACATATTTTATTAAACAGTAATAAAAATATAATTATACTTTAAAACAAATAGAAAATATAATGTAACACTAAAAACTATTTTGATGAAAAAATATGTTTTCAATTAAAATTTTGTATTTTTTCACTATTCATCAAAATATGAAACTTATCAGAAAAATACCAATAATTCAATAAAAGTAAATTTTTATTTCCTTATATAAAATAATAAGTTTATTTTTCTCAAATAAATTATATAATAGGCTCATAAATTGGATATAAAATAGGTTTTCCATTAAAAGGCGGTAAAACTCCTTTTATAGAAATATAGGTTTTTATGTGTAATATTGAGTATGTTCTTTTCTTATGCCTATAAAATCAAATGGATAAATATCAAAAATATTTTATTGAAAATATAAAATATATATTTCATTAATATCATTCACTAATAGTAATTAATTTAATTTATTAGGAAAAAATGACTTTGGGGGCATAAAAATAGTTTTTTCTAAAAACATTTCCTATATATTTATTTAGTTCCTATATTTATTTATAATTAATTTTTAACTAATGAATTCAACCATATATTTTCATAATTTAATTAATATTATTTATAACTTCCAACTTAACAGCTAAGTTATATCTTATTATTTTAAATAATAATATTTTAATAATATATTGTTTTTTGGTAAAACTTGGTCTTGTGTGTAACGCAAGACAACTCATTGTTATGTGTAGTGTATGTTTAACATGGTGTTGTGTGTCAATAAATATAGAAACAAAATAAATTGATTCAAAAATGAAAGTAATGTAAAGTATTAGGGTGTTAAATTATCCCCTCCTTTAATAAATTGTGTCCTTGCAATTTAAACTCGAGATCGAAAACTAGTGGTTTCACTTTTATAAATATTTTCGCTACAATATTACATCGTAAAAATGATTAATGACACCTCAAATTTAAAATAAATAAAGGAAAGTATGAAGGTCTCTAAAGATAACACATACCAGGGTTCCATGTAGGAAAATATGGGCATGGAAGAGATATCTAACCATCAAGTTCTGATGGAGAGTGATATAGAACATGGTTAGGAGAAAGTAAACAATAAAAAAGATATAAATCTATGATGATCTAAGGGACCATTAGATTCATTAAAAAATAAGTTAAAATGATAATTTCTTTTGTTTAAATATATTTTACCTATAGTTTAAGAATTTATTTACATCATAGACTAAGAACATAATGAAACATACTTACTTGATGAGTAGAGTTTCATTATTTGATAAATTTCCAACACAAACTAATCTTTTTCCCCAAATGATTAATATTTAAGATGATTTTTTCATGAATGAAGATTTCAAATCAAATTTTATAGATCACAAAATCAATAGGAGTATAACTATATATTCCTCTTATCATTATACATGAACCAAAATCAAAATGGTTAGGACAAGATAAGATAATTCCCAAAAATGAATCTATAAAACTCAATTGTAAAACCCAAAGTTCAATATAGATCATTCCTAAAATAATTATCTTTCCCCAAAAATATTCTAGACAAATATTAAAAACCAAAAATTATAAATATTTGATCATATAATCTTCCAAATAACATCAATCACTCTGAATGTATTATAATAAAAATTTAATTTCTATATCTAATAATCTCCAAGGTTTTCTAATAATTTCCATAAATAAAATTAATCACCATTAGTACAAAATAAAACCATATTTGACTCCAAATAAAATTCATTATGTTTACCTTAATCTTATAGGATTTCTAAAATAGAGAACCTATTCAAAAAAACATTAATTACTTATTCACCAAATCATTTTACGATCCCAGTGTTATCTATTTGATAAAAAAATGTCCCTAAAATAAAAATAACCTCCATCCATTAGAAATTTTAACTAACTAACAAAATTAATGCTAACCAGGACTTCACGTAGGCTAGTGGTAGGTGGTTCACCCTTATCTCCCTTCGGTTGTGGGTTCAAATCATGTGGTCTTTCCAAACGTGATGGGTTGTCACCCATTATATAGGTTTTCATTTTTGTAAAAACATATTAATATAAATTACAAAATAAATATGATGTACATCCTTGAAACAAATTTATTCACTAGATATCATTTTAACAAAGGTTTTCAATAAAACCCCAATAAACAAAAACTAAATCCGTTTTATTTCAACATAGGTCCTTTTTTGGGCTAAGTTTTATCCAAGTTCATTTATAGTCATTATCTATTAAAATATGGGTTTTAAAGAAAATGTGAATTATCCTATGAATATACCCCCATACATTTCAAACCAGGTGCACAGTAAGGCTCATTGTCATGTATCTGGCTACGAAGAGTCAGGGCCAATGATCCTTTTTGGAGTTGTTACCCCTAGGTACCTATGCGCCAGAACCACGTCCACTTTTAGTATATGGACAGGAAAATATTCATAAGAAAACCACATAATATATATGTAACTAAAACATTATGATGTTCTTCTATACTTATCCTAAAATTCTAAATTATATTTGTTTTCCCTAATCTATGTTTTCTAAATATATTTTCCATGGTTTCTACTAAACCTACTTTGATACCAATTGTAACACCCCAACCACAAAATCCTAAAGTCAGTGCCTTATTTTATTACATTAGCATATATATAAGTAAATCAGATCCCAAAGGATATGATAGTTTAGTAGTCTTGGTAAACCAGATACATAAATTAGTCTTGTATTGCAAATTAACACACTAATTAAAATATATATATATATATATATATATATATATATCCAATATAGTGTATCCTTTCATATATTTCTTAGTACGCTTTAGGGAATCCTAGTGAAGGAAAATGTAATAATGGTGAGCTAAAATTCTCAGTAAGGGTAAGTAAAGAATTAGCTATAATGAAACAATGAGAACAAATCTATATAGAAATTTCAATAACTAAAAACACATGCCATTAAAATAAAAAGATAAAGAATAATAAATATATAAAGGTATATAACTGAAACACATGAAATTTAATTTAGAAAATGTATCCATATATTTTTTATAGTGAAATACTTTTGTATAATAATAACTAAACACTAAAAGAAATGAGTGCTTAAATATTGGGCGTCGTGTATTTGGCACATGAACCACTGCCTTCATGACCTTTCATAGGATGTTTTAATCATTGTGGGTAAAACACATTTAAATTGGCCACATTATTCATCTCATGAGACTAATAATTCATCAAGGAGATTTTATACACATGGTCCCCAACCTTGCTTACATTCAAATCATTCAATATATATATATATATCAATTAATTGATTTAAAAAGATATTTTCAAATCAATGTGTTACATACCACTTTGATACATTTTAATACCATAAGTTTAATGAGATTCATGATATGATACAAAAAAAGATCAGTATACATACACCACAAACAGGAAAATTAGTGTTGAATAAGTCATACATCTCATAGAAATATAAATTGAGATGAGAAAACCCTTACCACTTTGTATTCATTTATTTAAAAGGTTGCAAATTTATAAAAGAAAATATTTTCTCTATAAAGGGAATTTTAAAATTTTAAATGAATATTCAAAAAAATTAGACATCATGATGGTGAGAAATTAAATTCATTTTTTATAAGTTAAAAAAAATTCCTTTTAATTTTGTAAGATATGTCATAAAGTACCTTGTTTTGGAATACTATGGGAAGATTCATTTTTAAAGAATTTTAAAAAAAATAAAAAGAGGTAAAAATGAATTTATAAAATCAATTAATAATTGAATAAAATTGAAAACTTTTTTAAGAAACACTAACTTATAAGAGAAATATTTCCTATTGGAGATTTAAACACAAACAATCTTGAATAATTATGATATTGTGAAAGAAATACATATCACTTTACAATCAATAAAATCGTATACCCATGAAAGAAAAAAAAATTATATGGATATGTAAAAAAACATATTATTCATAATAATACTCATAATAGAAATTCATGGGTAGTATATACAACACATAAAATAAATAATTAGTTTTTAAGGAATGTGTCCCATATAAATAAAAGTGATACAAGGATCTCTTACCTTGCATTTATTTTGGGTTAATGACATTTAACCCCTTATAAAATGGTTTAAAGAATTTTAATAACCTATTATAGAACCATATTAATATTTATGATATCTTATATGATCCTATTATAATATCTTATTACCCTTTTGTTAGTAATCTTTCACTATTTTCACTATTTTGAGTGTTAATTGCCTTGTTTCTTGAATAAGATTTGACTTGTTATTTATTGTTTCAATTAATTAGATCATGGTTTCATCACCTCTAAATTTTAAAAAAATTATTTAAATATCATATATATCCATTATATATGTATTTATAATAGTCCATTATATTTGGAGATATGAAATGAAATACATCATTCATGGAGACGGTAGGCCTTACATACGCATGAACGCTAATTCCATTTTTTTTTGTTTATAAAATATTAAAAAAAAGATATATATGTATATTATAATTAAATTATCATATATATATGTCATATATATATATATCATATTATTATTAAAACCATCATTCATGCATTCCATGTATATCGTTAATGACTCACATCGCTTTGAGGAGGCGGTAGTCCACACTTCCACAAACGATGTAATCATATTTATAAAATATGGAAAACATATGGTTATGTGTTATAAATTAATTAAAGAAGCATAAATACATAATAAATATCATATATAACACATATAAACAAATATTACATCATAATACACCACCATGTAAGGTGGTAATTGAAAAAATGAACAATCATTATTTCATGAGGTGGTAGTTCATCGTACAAATAAATAATATGTTCATCACCCATTAGATAGAATCGTGTGTTAGTGTAGGTCTAAAACATATAATAACACCCTATAAGTATATTTAGGATGTTTTTTTGTTATATAATAATGGAATAAGGATTTTTTAGGGGGTGGATAATGGAAATAAAACTAAAGAACTTGAGGAAAAATGTAACCTCTTATTTGGGTAACTTTTTTTGGTTTGCACCAAAGGGCTAACTTGGAAGGATTTTTTTCCCAATGGGGGGATTTTATGATGAGGAGAGGGACTTTGAAGAGATATTTTATTAGATACTAGTTAATCTAAATTGTATTTATAGGTGTGAGTAAGTGAGGGATGAAGCTCCCTTTTTTAATTTAGGTGAGGGTCACTTTTAAAAACTCTCAAAATATTAAATTCATATAAATTAATTTTTAATTCCAAAGGGATAAAAAGTGAGTTATTTAAAATAAAAGTTTAGTATGGGTATAAATACTATGAAAATATATTTTTTAAACATGTTTATTTCTCATTATTACCCTTATATTTTGGATTTAACACTTAGCTAAATCTTTTAACTCTTACCATGACAACATGGATTTTTACTCTTTAAGGGTTAATATAGTTACTATAAAATGAAAAACGAACCATAAATGAGTCATGGTGGAAATTTTAAAATTTATCTCAATCATTTGGATTGATTTTATATTTTTATGACTTTAATATCATTTAATAAAATCTTATTTATTTTAAAAAATCATTACTGTCAATTTTAACACTGGTCATTTCTTGACTTTTTAAAAAATATCAATACATAAGATAACCTCGAAACAAATCCTTTAAAACATCCCTAATATGTCTGGGTAATACATAAAAATCATTACGACATAAATTATATAAAATTATATTTATTTTAATATTTTTATAAAGTTTATTTGATATATCCATTACTTAAACAATTAATAAATAATCATTGTGAAAGCATTTAATTTAATTATATTTTCCAAAAAAACATAAAAAAAATATCCTGAAGAATATAAAAAATTTAAATTTTAAATTACTATTTATTGGGTAATATATCCTTTAAATAACCATACATGAAAAATGTAATTCCAATTAAGAACAAATGTGTGACATATTGTACTTCTATTAGAATATAATACTATAAAATAATTGAAGTCATAAAAGTGGATCAAGAGGTCATAAGATGGCCCAAGGATTATTTTGGTCCAAAATAGATCATAAAATAAAATTAGGACAAGTGTTAGGGTAATTTTATAATATTATTTTAACCCTTGATTACCAGATTTATCTTTAACCGTGTTAATTAAAATATTACTAAATTTATTATTCATATGCACAAAAATAAAATAAATATATTTACATAATTAGGATATTTTAATTAAAATATATAATCTATTTTATTAAAATTTAAAACATAGAAGTTGAATTAATTATTTCTAAAGTAATCTCATTGATGAAACGTGAAAATGTGTTTTTAAAGTGAACGCGTTAAAAAGATTGAAAGGGTTTTGTATTCAATTTCAATGTAAAATTGATTAAAATGAACTAAATTTTATTTAATTATAAATAATAATCTAATTATACTTTAAATCCAATCAAAAATATATTATAATCCTATAAATTGGTTTGATGATTTTTTTTCAAATAATATTTTGTATGTTTTCACTATTCATCAAAACATGAAACTTATCAGAAAATTTCAATAAATAAAGAAAAGTAAATTTTAATTTTATAATATAAAATAAAAAGTTTATATTTTTAAAATAAATAATATAATAGTGTCTGAAATTTTATTTTAAATTGTTTCACCATTAAAAGACCATAAAACTGTTTTTAAAAAAATATAGGTTTTTATGTATAATATTGGGTTTGTTATTATCTTATGACTATAAAATATATATGATGAATATAATAAAAATATATATTTATCAATATATAACATATATATTTCATTAATATCATTCACTAATATTAATTAGTTAATTTATTAGGATAAAATGACTTTGTGAGCATAAAAATAGTTCTTTATAAAAACATTTCTTATATTTTTAATCGGTTCCTATATTCATTTATAATTAATTTATATGCAATTAATTTTACCATACATTTTCATAATTTAGTTTATAATATTCATAACCACAAAATTAACATCTGGTTTATAAATTATTATAATAAATAATAATATTTTTATAATATATTATTGTTTAGTAAAAATCGGTCTTCTGTGTAACACATGCCAATTCGTTATTATTTGTAGAGTAAGATTAACATGTTGTTTCATATAAATAAATATATAATAAAAATTATATTTATTCAAAAATTAAAATAATTTAAATTCTTTGGGTGTTACAATTTATGTCTACTTGGACGTGGTTATGATATTTATAATATTTTATTTAAAGAAAAGTCAACGATGTCACATTCATATTTTTAATATCTATAACATTTTAATATAGTGTTATCTAGAAGATATATTATACTATAAATACTAATTTGAAATATAAAATATTTATCTACATCATGGTATTTTTTTAATTTTTAATTAATAAATAATTAACTTAAATAATTATACAACAATGAGTAGTAAGTATTTTATTAATTGAAATATCAAATAAATTATATTAAAAATATTAAAATAATTATAATTTGATATAATTAATGTCATCAAAAAAATTATAGATTAATTTCACATATTAATTCTATATTAAAATATATTTTTTAAGTTAGATTGTTTTATTAATTTTGTTAAAGTCAATGTAATGAATAGTTCTTAAAACTGACATTATGAATATTTTATAGTAAATAATACTTTATTAAATGATATAAAATTTATAAAAATATTATATTCAGATAAATAATTTAGATAAGGTTTGAAATGTCTTTAATGATAAATTTATGGGACTTCTTGTATTTTATAGTAACTATATTAACCCTTGTTGAGTAAAATCCCTTGTTGTGAAGGTAAGAGTTAAAATGGTTAAATAAGGGTTAAAACAAAAATATAAGGGTATAACCATGACCTAAACTTGTCCAAAAAATTATTGGTTTATTAATATTCAAAACTTATCACATTATTATTAAATTTGAGTTATTTAATGGACACTTTTTAATGAAAATGACTTATATATTATTTGAATCAAATATAGTTACAAAATGTAACTCTATTTGTATTTAATATAGTTTGTGTGTTTATATAGGAACAAAATCAATATATGAATGAAAAATATTATATTTTAATATTAATTTAATTAATTTAATTACTAAATTTAGTATTAATTTCTGTATGTTATTTAATTACCTTAAATTCTTGATAAATGAAAATACAATATTTGTTTAGTTAAATGAGAAATAAAATAAATGATTTTAAAAATAATTGTTTTGATTAAATTTTAAATATTTAATGTTTTAAATGAATATTATAGATCTTCAAGACATATTAAAGTGGTTTTAAATAATTATATTCTAATTTCCATTTTTTTTTATGTATTTGAAGTTAAATTAAATGAATAGTGTCAAAATTAATATTAATGATAATTTATCAAACATAATATTTTATTTAATTATATAAAATTCATAAAATTATTAGACCATGTGAATGTTATATAGTAAAACACATAATAAATGTTCCATTTATGAGTCATTTTTCAATTTATATTAACCTTATTAACCCTTTATAATTAAAATTGTGGTTACCACAGTTAAGGTAAAAAATAAGTAAACAATGGGTAAATATAAAATGATAAGGGTTAAAATAGAAAAATAATTTATTAAATTATATTTTTTGTGTTATTATAACCCTATATTATCTTATATTATAACTCCTTTACATTTTGAGGCATTTGGAATGATAAATAAATTCATTGCAATTTAATCTTTTGGGAAATTTCAAAACTGCCGCTCACCTAAATTATAAAAGGGCACATCATCCTTCACTGTTTCACACCAATTTGAGCCTTATATTAAGACCAAAATCTACCCATTTATATTATCTACATCCTTATCCGTGTTTTTAAGGTCTTGATCTCCAAAAGTCTAACCTTAGATCCCTGTAGATTAGATTTAAAGGAAGTTCGTCGAAGGAGTAATCCTTTTTTACAACGTATTCAAGTTCATTTCTTCTTCTAATTCCTTTCCATGTGTCATTTACATACTAAAATAATACATCCAGTTTCATATATATACTAAGATATTATATTCTACTTTTTATCTATACTATGAAAAATAAAAGCACCGCACATGTGTACATATGGATTACCATCTCTATGTGACGGTGTAATTTTTTTTCATCACCACTTTAATTGGATGGTTATAATGATGAAAAAATAAATATATATGATAACTATAAAATTATATTGATTATTTAAAATTAATATACCATCAAATTCCTTACCATTTCAACCATTTATAAATGATATCATCTCTTGTCCGTACGTATGACATACCATCTCCACGAAGTGATGTGATTCATTTTCTATGTTCAACATTCAAGAATTGTTATAAAAATATATTAAATTATTAAATATGTTATTCGTGAAATTAATTTTATTCTGGATAACTTGGATCTATATTCTGTTGAAGATAACTAGGAATTTAAAGACAGAATAAGCATGATAAAACAACGAAATTAACACTCAAAACAGTGAAATCAATAAAATATTATTAATAAATGACTGAAAATATATCATAAGGGGATGATATATGATACAATAAATATTAATGAAATTATATTGTAAGTTAATAATCTATTTTAAATCACTATACAAGAGTTTTGGACATGTACGTAGGAAATCGGGCCTAAGGTAATGGTTTATTTCAAAATCTCATCATTATTCGGGATTGTTTTTGTTTAAGTATCCACTATGGAATATTTCCCCTCTAGGTCCATATTTTCTAAAAATGTTTTCAAATAGGGTTTTAACATTATCTAATGATTATTTAAATTAATTTTTAATTCTTTTTAAATTTTTAATTTTTTTAAATGAATATTCCATTTATTTTCCAAAATAAGGTACTTTATGAATTTTCTTTAAAAAGTGTTAATGGAATATTTTTTTGACTTATATGGTATTAATAGAATTTCTCTCCATCATGATGACTTAATGATTTAAATATTACTTTACAACTTTATAAGTTTATTTTTCAAATAAAATGTTTTCTTTTATAAATGTGTAACTTTTTTACATAAATTATTTCAGTGTAAAAAGGTTGTTTCTCTCAAGATTTTTTTCAATTAATTTTATTAGAGTATTTTCATATATGTCAAAAACAATATAGAATATTATGTTTAAGTGAGTATGATATATTATGATACCATATGACATATTTTATAGAATGGTTTATGATCATTTTGACTATCGATGTTCTATTTTGATACCATTAATCATATTACTCTAGATGGTTTATAGTTACAGTATTCACATTTTGTATGTAGTTTTTCAATATGAATGTTTATGTTATTTATGTTTTGAACCTTTCATGTAAATAATTAATTTTAATTATTAAGTGATGGGTGGGGATATTTTTTTTCTCTTAATGTATTGGTAGGTCCCATGAGAAAAACTACACCAGGTGTTTGTCGAGACCTCACCCATTTATATAGTCTTCTTGGCTGAGGCCTTAATAGTATTTTTTAGACATCCTACATTATACATTCCATCATTATGAGATTAGTTATTGATATTCCATGTTATTATTTGACTATTATATTATCCCTAGTTATGTTTCATTATCTTTTGATTATTTATGAGGAATTATTTTATCATCATTTATTCCTTCCATATTATGATGAGGATTATGTTTAATAGAATTTATTTCAGTTATTCACTATGATATATTTTTTGTATACCTTATTTACTCATATCTTCTGCTATATGGTTACCCTTAATGAGAATTTGAGCTCACCCTTTTTTATGTTACACATTTCCCCAGGATAAAATAAAGTGTTTTGTGATTGATATGTAGGGGTACAAAAAAGGGGATAATGGCATTATCCAAGAAATTATTTGTGTATTTTATGTTTTAAAATGTAATATGAATTTCAAGTATGTATCTAGTTTACCAATACTACAAACTATTTGGTCCTCTAGGATGAGATTTCTTATATGTTATTCCAATTGAATAAAGTAACCACTAACTTTGGGCTACTATAGTTGGGGTATTTACATAGTCTAACATGTTCAAGGGACTTTATGAGATCTGGACGAAATTCTCTCATGTGATCTGAGATGTGTTGTCCGGGACCTTCGATGAGACAAATGAGGATACTCTAGGGGTCTTCATGAGATCAACATGACATGTTAAGAGGTATTACATAAAATCACGATGACTTGTCAAGGGGGGATTTTTCAGATCAATGGTGATCATCCGGGGTGCAAATACCCTTTCTCATGATATCAATGTATCTTTACCTCATAAGAATCTCTTGTCATTTCCATTTTTTATTTCCTTTGTTTATTTCACAAAATTCAAGGTTCTAACAACTTTATATGAGTGTTGTATAATAAAATCACTCTCCCCATTGGTAATGCATCCCATGACCAATAAAGGGTCCTATAGTGATGTGTAAGTATTTACTATATACAACCCTTCTATCTGTCTTTGAAGCCGGAGGGAGAGTGAATGACCTTTTGGACATGTCTGAAACCCATTTTGTGATGGGGTAACATGCTAGTGAGATATTTAATGATAAGGTAGAAATTTCTCTAGGATTTCCAAGGTGTCTCTCAAACCTCATGGGTGCATCTCATGAATATTACAGCCGTGAAATTCCTATAACTTTTTCATATTTTACTCTTATTTTACAAATATTTTTTGATGGTTTTTCAAGATCCCATCAGCCAACTAGTCGCATGATATGAAGTAAATAATAAGGTAGCTTCCACTTGATCAAAAATTTCTTGGATTCCTTTGTGATAATATAAGGTATTATCATAGTGGATCCATGATATCTGAATCTGGTCATGCACTATGCATGACCATTTCACATGACCATTTGAAGGTCATGTGATTGAGTGTCTTTTGTATGATCATGTTATCTTCATATTTCAACCACCTTTCCTTCATTTGAATTATAGAGAAAATAATACCCATGTCTCAGGTATTTCTTACAATATTGATTTTTTGATGCTAATTTGGTGGGTGTCAACAATAATAAGAAAATATAAATATCATTAATGCATACGTATGGCCTACCATATCCATGAATGATATATTTCATTTCCTATTTCTATATTTTATAGATTATTATAAATACATATATACTGAATATATATGATATAATAATCATTGTAATAATTTTGGAGATGATTAAATAATTATTAATTTAGGACAATACATAATATAACAAATCAAAAATTATACAAAAGGAATAGTAGTTTTTATCCAAAAGAAAACATTAAAATGGAATTATTAATAATCAGGTAATAAAATTTCTCAATAAAACCATATATGGTAATATATATGAGTATGGTTATGTAGTATTATTATAACAAACTTATATTTATTATAAAATTTGTTTAGATGTGTATGAAGGAATTCAAGACTTATGGTAAGGGATTTCTTTCTCGCTTTCTTACTTTTATAAGACACATGTTATATTCACCACCTATTTATTTTATGTGGTGTATATACTTTTAATGAAGGAATTTTATTCTTATTTTACTAATATTTATTATTATTTACATATCCATTTTAATATCTCTCTTTCATTTGGTTTACAATTCAAAATTTAACAAATTGGTAACAGATTTTTCCCTCAATTTGACTTCTTTGAGACACATGTTATGTTATGCACCTATATTATTTTATGAAATTTATGTAATACCCATTTTACATGTTATATAATGAATATAATTCTTTTGATGATATTTTAATATTTGTTTAATTCTATTTTTGATGGGAATTTTGATTCAATGTTACCAAACTGGTAAGAGTTTATTGCTACAATATCATAATTTATCAGGATTGTTTATAATTATGATTACATTGATGAAATATTAATATCCATATATTAATAATTCTCATAAATATTATTCTCATTTGTAAATTCATTATATATTCATGTAATGTTATCATTTTCTACTCTTTGGTACATAAGATAAATAAGAAATATTTTTTAAGAAAATGTTACTTTATTTATCTCCTCAATCAGAAATTTATTTTATCCTTAAACCTTGTTTTCTAAAATGTTTTTGAAAATGTTTTATGATTCTCCTATTAAATTTAAAATATATTTTACCCCATGTTTTACCTTTTTAAGAAAAGTTTTCAAAATTATTTTTCTTTTTATTTTCTGATCAAGGCTCTTTTGACTTCTACAGACAATAAGAAAAGAATGTTTTTTTAAAAAAATATTTCATATATAGTATTATACACCATCCTAATCACTCTATTAATATAATATTACATTATAAAATTTAAAAAATATTTTCAAAATAAAATTTCTTCTTAAATATTTTGAAAAATATGTATTTTAAATTAATTTAAATGAAAAGTGGTTTATAAATGTCTTATGTTTAATATGATTTAAATGATTTTCAAATATTCTTTTATAATATTTCAATGTTATTTTCAAAGGAAAAAAGGATTTAAAAATGTTTTATGTTTTAAAAACTGTTTTTCAAGGTGAAAAGATATTTTCCTCTAGAAATGTTTTATATTATCTTTCAAAATTATTTTCTATATAATGTGACATTCATTGGTGTTACCTATTTCTTACTGGGGATATGATCCAAGAATAACATTAATATTTTTTCTATAAATTGTTTATGCTTTAATGGAATTATTTTTATGAAATATTTTTCTATTACATGGGTGATACCATAATAAAATTCTTATGAAACCTAAATCCTTTCATGGGATATTCTATAATAAAATGATTATGAATCCTATATCTTTTCCACATGTTATTATACGATGAAATTTTTATGATATGCAATTAATTTTATGGATTATGATATTATAAATGTTTATGATCTTGTTTCAAAAATAAATATGGTTTTAATTATTTTATGGGTGGTACCTACATCTCCCTCCAATGCATTGGGTAATGATGAGTTCTATATTATCTTAGAGGGTACATGGGTCTTTAGACAAAACCCAAAGATGAGGGTACATGGGTGTTTAGTAAAAAACATATTAGGGTGCATGGGTGTTTAGACCTAGCCCAAAGATGAGGGTATATAGTTATTTATCCCAAACCCAAAAATGATGGTACACTAGTGGTTAGCTGAAGCCCAAAGTAGGAACATGGGTGGTTAGTCCAAGACAAACATGTTATGAACATCTGAGTGGGTAGCCTTGAAATAATAATTTTTATGCTTACATGTAAGCTAAAAATTCAATTTTATTTTCTCTCTTGGATCATTTCCTTTTATTACATTATGAATAATGTCTTATGAATTTCTAATATTTATTCCATGACTCTTGATTATGATCTTTGATATGTAGGGTATGGTTTTCAGATGTTATTCTCATGGTTTCATACTATTATGTTCATATTACACTGACATGTCTGCTTAATTTACCTTTACTGGTCTTCTTATCTCACCCTTTATTATGTTTCCTTCACCATGTTATGAAAAAAGGTTTTAATTTAGAGTAATAAATGGGAAGATATTCGTGGGAAACATTGATGATTTTTCATCAGATTAGAATATTGTGTTCTAATTTTCCAAAGTAACTAAACTATTATGGTCCTTAGGTGTGTGTTTATTTAATGTATTGAATATTCTTAGAAAATGATGTAATATTCATGTATGTTAATCTTGGGTTTCTATATTTGGTATCAAAGAAAAGGTTTATTAAACCTCTGGAAACTAGGATTAGATATCTTTAGTGAGATACCTAGGTATATTTATAAGGATATTTCGACGGATGTCTCTAAGGATAATTCTAATGATGATTCAAATTATATAGGAGAATTCACAATAATTTTAGTAAAGGATAGATTGAATGATTTGGATTTGGAGTAGATTTATCTAGGGGAAACAACACTAAAAATACTGTATTGATCTACACTCGATCAAGAACTGGAGTATGACAATAATCCTTTCTACAAACCTATTTTCATACTCTTGGGTAATATTATTTGAAAATTCACAAACTCTTTATAAAGTATTTAAATTGAATATGACTATGAATAACCTAGGATAAACCTATTTTTTCATAGATTAATAAATAAGGTGTCATGATTTAGATATCCTATAAGTGATTTTTCAGGATTATGTTGTTCCCCACTATGATCAATGTTTCTCACACTATGTTTCTAGTTTTAGTAAATGGATGGACCCTAAAGGAACAATTTTAATGAGGAATGAAATGGAAAATGAAATTATATTCCTCATGAGAAACCAAATGTTATGGGTAGATGTAATGAAAAAACTCATTTCTCTGTTCATACAACTTTATCAATACATTAATCATGGTGAATATCTAAATTATCAAAAGAGGGAACAATGATTTTTTGATTCCTTCATGAGGTAGATACCACATTATTTCATTGGATCCATTGATCTATTTATTTCTAACAAATAGAACAGTATCACGAAAAATATATTTTTTATTTTCTAGTGTTTAGAGAATGAAAAATTCACTTTATATATCTACCATCTGTAAGGTGAGGCGGATAAATGGTGAAATATTATCAAGAATACAAAGAAATAAGATTAAATTCAATCCATTGGTTGGGAAAAGTTCAAGAGTTTATTTTTCTATAAGTATTTTCCTTGTATTATTCATACAAAGATGGAGAAGAAATTTCTAGAGATTAAGAAGAATGACTCAGCCTGAGTGTAAGAATAACCAATTATTTAGTGGATTAATACCAAATCTATGAGGGTTATTATCTACATGGTACATTATTTTCTATTAAGGGACTCTTTGATTTACTGTCAAAGTGGAAATAAAAGATGTATTTATGTATTAGTCACATGTTTTTGATAAGAAGAGAAAAATGGAACTAAAAGGAAAATTTAGGAACTATGGATAGCATAAGCCAATATTTACTTTATTCTCAAAGTGTGGGAAGAAACATATAGGTGATTGACTTAATGGAACTAATAAAATTTTTAAGTGTGTAAATGGCTGTCATCGGGAATCTAAATACCAAAGTGACGGGAATAATTTAGTGAATGATGTGAATAATTTGAAATCCCCATAGAATATACATACCACAATTAAGTATTTTGATTGCGTAGAGTTTGTTCATTAGGATAACAAGTTCCCCAATCCAAGGAATAAAGGGGATGATGACCCACAAAAACCTCTAAAGAAAAATAGTAAAGGGAAATATTAAGCCATAATAATGGATGAATTGAACCATGATAAATAGGGGAAAATTATCCTACCCTACTTAGTTGGAAATTTTAGGTTTAATTTTCTATGGATGACCCTCTATGGAAATCTTATTGTTCAACCTCTAGTGAAATTTAATTTGATTATCTACATGGGTTATGGAATAATGAAATAACATATTCAATTAGTACAAGGATAAACCAAATAATTTAATGATTGTTTATAAGATAAGAGATTATGTATGGAATAAATAGTGAATTAATATTTGGAAGTTTATATGTATCCATGTATGATTAATTTAAGAGTTATGTATTCCATCTTGGTTTTATAATTTTATGTTTTCTGATAAGTTAAAAATACTAATAATCCCCTCTAAAGGATTTACGTGATGGGAGTTTATCAAGATAAAAGACATTTTAAGAGACATTTATGATAATTTTGGTTATTAATAAGCCTCATGAGAATATATTGCCATGGTATTCTCATATTTGGAATATTTATATTAAGAGTTTCTTACTAATATTAGGAGGATTAATATTAAGTAGAGTCTAGGAAATTAGTGACTATTAATAAATTTTTAATTTTGGAAGGGTAATGAGGTTAAACATATATGGAATGCATAAAGTTGAACTTTAGAATAGGTTTTATATATTAATGTATTATATCACCATATGTATATTTAGGCATAACATCTCCTAACTAATTTTTCATAATGATAACTAAATACAGGGGGGATAACTTATCATTCTATCAATTTGTGTTATGATCCATTATTACTTCATGAATAAAAAATTCACCTTTATTTAATAGAGTAAGGGATAATATAAAAATTGATCAAGGAACAACCACCAAGAGAGATTTTCCTTATGAAATGGAATGAAATTAAGGAATTATATCTTCCCACTAAAATTATTTAACTTTAAGAAATGGGTTTTAAAAACAATGTTGTCCTTATATCATAATTTTTGTTGAAATCAATGTACTTTTCCAATCCTATTTGATTTATGGATTTGCGATCATTAACTTTATCATAACCAATTTCTCAAACACCCTATATCAGCATTTGGCTTTTAATATTCTCTTCTATCTCCATGTTTTTAATTCCTCCATATTTTATCCTATATGGAAAATTAGTTTGTATTATTCCTCATGACCTTCACAAGTCACTATATATTTTTCAATAGGATATATTTTTTAACCCTTTTTAAAAATATAGTTTTTTATTAAAAGAACTTTCAATTATTAATCATTTGATTAAATAGATTAATTTAAAAGGTGCAATTGATTTTAAGGGGGTAGAATGTAACACATCGAGCTTTTTTTATATTTTTTAAAATAAATTTAAAATATTTGACAAATCTTATTACACAAAAAACTAATTTAATCTTGTGTTACATGAAACATTGATTTTATCTTTTTTATGCATAATACCAAGTTTATAATGTGTTACACACAACACCGAGTTTAGCTTGCATTACATGTAACATTGAGTTTGAAAAAAACATGACATATTATTAAAATATTACTATATTTATCACTTAGAAATTGGAATGGAGGGTATGAAAATGATTATGTAGATTATAAAAATATGCTTTATTCAAGTTTATAAAATTAACTCTTTGATAAATAATTAAATAGAGATGAAATTAAAAACTATTTGAAAATAATGAAATTCCTTTTATGAAAAATAATTTTTATGCACAAACATGTTTTATCTCAATAAATAAAACAAACCAATTTTTATGAATTGTTTTAATGAAATATATATTATATATTCAATCATTTATTTTACATTCATCTTACGTGTTTTTAAGACAAGAGATAAGAATAAATCTAATTTCACACATAAAAATATGTATATTTCTAAATTATAGTTTTATTTACTTTTAATGAAACACTTATTTTTGAAACTAAATTTTAACACTTTAATTAATTAAATTTAATATAATAAACTTAATTTTTCTAAATTGTAAGGTAATAATTATATTAAAGTGAATTATTTGTATTTTTCTGAAAAGATTCATTTTTTGACAAATAAATTTTAATTGAAAAATGTATTTTTGTTTGAATTATTTATATTAGTAAATTATATTTTAAGTTGGTTTTAAATTATAATTAGATAAATTATAGATCAAGTAATTCAATTTATTTCATTTTAATCAATTTAATATTGAAATTAGTTATAAAATTTTGTAAACTTTTAAAAAAAATTCTCATTAAAAACCAACTATCTCTAAAAGTCTGTGAGATTAATTTTAAATTAATTTTTCACACTTATATGAATTTAAATTGGAAAAATTGATTAAATATTTGGAATAATAAAAATTTATAATTTCTAATAAGTTCAAATTAATTTTTGAACATAATTATTAAATAAGTCAATTGAAATTAATCACGATGATTAAGAGAAAATCAAGTTTACCTATGGACTAAACATTAAACATAAGGTTAAAATAACCTATAAAATTCTATAAAACCCATTTTTTTTAGAAAATTAAACATTATACTTTTTATTATATATATTTTTCCATTAATGGATCCAATTTACAAGGAAAAAATGTGGTTATAACTCACTCTTTCAAAAAACATTACAAGAGTTACACTCACCTCCATTATAAATGGACACCCACTATCCTTCTCTCTTAACACCTTACAACCCAATTGGTTCGACCAATACATACCCCAATCAATTATAAAAATCCTTAATATCTTCCTTGAAGGATTAATTTTGGTTTAAATTAAATCCAAAAAGGTCTTTGGTGAAAAGAAAAAGGAGATACCTGAAGAATAGGTAATGATCATCAACGAATGCCTTTTGTTTTATTCCTTCCTCAACCCCATTAAATTATTTTGATATCATGATTATATAAAAAAATAATTGTATTATATACAATGTTATGTTTTTTTATTAAGTTTATTACCTAAAATCACACACACTTTCATCAAATGGGATATGAAATCATTGTTCGTGTATACAATGGACTACCCGAAAGACCATAGACCACCCTAAGAGGGGGGTGAATCAGGGTGCCACATTTTTATCTTCTTTTCTAGATTTTTTCCCAAGTTTTTAAGATAATTTTTAACCCTGTATTATAGATATGTGCAGTAATTAAAATATTCACATGTAGAAGGAAACACAACACTTTTACTTGGTTCACCACTAAGGTATACATCCACGGAGCATACGCCAAAAGGTTTTTGGTCATACAAAATTCCACTAATATTCACATAGATCTAGATTAAAAAGGTTCAGGCATAGTCACTCTGTCCTAGGAACACTGCCTAAAAGTTTAGGGATATCTCAATACTTTCCTTAGATCACATCTGCTGACTCCCCCTAGCTCACTGCCTTGGGTGAAGTCTCAACCAATTTATAGACGTGAAGGTCTATTCAACAGATAAGCATGGAAATATTTGTATCCTATTCAGCATGAGACATTTCTTGCATCAGAGTCCTGAATTGATACAATTTTGTATTTAATCTTCTCCTTTAGTGTAATAACTGAATGCAATAAATCTTATTCTTCTCTTCTTAGACAGAATCACAAAATTCCATGTGATTGTTCATGAAATAAAGATCATCTTACTTGGAATCTTTAGAATCAATTATTTCCTTCTTTTTATGTATTCATGTGATCATGCATGTAGCATTTATGTTGAACTATTTTCTTCCTACATATTCTTATTCTTTACAAACATGCCCACACTGTTTTGATTCCTTATTTAATTATCTTTATGTATGCATGTGCATGAATGAATGCATGCAATTCCTCTTCTTCTTTCTTGTGTGAAGCCCCAAATGGGTATATTTACTTTAATCATACATAGGTACTCTTCTCCTCTTTTCCTATTATTCATTGATTATCACTTAGTTTGGGTGTGTTTAGTTCATGAGTGCATGGTACATATAATTTACATCTTCTTTCACATGTGAGCACACATATAATGCCTACCTTGTGACTCCTTCCTTCTATTGTCTGCATGAAAACCCAAATAGGTGAACCCCCTACACCCACTGCCTCGGGTTTCTTCACTTTATACACATATATTCACATGCATGGACTTTGTGAAAACTTCTTCTTCCTTAAAAACCCTTTTATATAGTATATATTATTAGAATGAAAATAGGAGGATTATCACACCCTATATTCATGAAATATAAGGGTCCATAGGTCTTCTTTCTCATGTAGGAGGTGCACAAGTGCCACCTCGTGAAGAATAGATCTTCCATGCACACGATGTGCGGTTTTCCTAAAGCTCAGTGGGAACATTGGCTCGTGGTTATCTAAAGATATTTACAAACTAGGAGGGTTCCTCAAATCTCAATTCATCATAGAGGTAAGGGAGACAATGTTCTCTATCCCTTTACTTTGCAGAGTTCGGTTCTTCATGAACCTCACTCAATATTGAAAAGAACTTATCAATGGAATGTGGAATTATCTCTTCGTAAAGCCTTAGAGGCATGTGGTTCTCCATGCTTTCTCTTTGCGAACTAAAGAATCAAATGGAAGCTCTATTTTTTGACAGAATCTCTCAATAATTCATGTCGAAGCCGCTTATCTTGGCTTGGGTGTGAATTCTTTTATAGGTGAGGAAAAGATATAATTCCACATTCAAATCTCACATGGATATCCTCTAAATCGGACGAGATATTCCCTTTGAATAACCGAGATATTTGGTTCTTTAAATATTTTCAAATCTTCATAAAGGATATTCTCAGATATATGGATTTTTCCTTTTCATGTGCATGACCTTATCCCTTTCTGGTCACTTTCATGAATTCGATATTTCATGCAATCTTATTTTAAATTCATAAAAATGTTTTCCACGTGGCTTCGTATCTTTTATTTCTTTGGATGAGATTCTTCTTTGATTTTTAGGCATGCATGAAAGACAAGGATTACATGCATGGTCTTCGTATACCCCTGAGACCTTCACTAACCTTATATGGTGTCATGAAATCATCCATAGTGGCTCAGAATTTTCTGCGGTGAGTGATAGTAGTGGCATCAGGCGCTGAAGGAAGACGATGACAGTACAAGAGAGCTTCAAATTCCACAAGAGATTCATGGTCTTCATTTAATCGTGTGAGGTGAAGGATGATATATGGTTGTGATTGGATCATAGATTCTGAATGAGACATGTGTCTAATAAATCCCATGAGATCATATGGATGGTCAAGATTACATCATTCAATTTAAAAACCTAGTCCCACATCGATATTGAATGGCATATATTCACGGTTTAAGTATCAAGACATCCCAGTTTCGGTCATAATTTTCCTCCCCTCTACATGGTACTGCCCTATACCATGTTCTTCAGGCACGTTCTATGCCCACCCTACGCCTCCTTGCATCCATTCCACCATGCATGGTGGTTCACGCTCTGTGGGCAAGCTATGCATCCACTAGGTTGCTCTCAGGCTGGCTCGGCCTGGCTTCCCAATGGGTGTTGTCAACCCCTGTGGTCCCGCACATGCCTCATTTTGAGGTTGGGTAGCTAGCTCAGGGGTTGGCCCCATTTTTTAAGTAAATCCAATAAATAATACTTATTATAAAACTATGTATGCACTAAAATGAATGTCCATATTTAAACACAAATCAACCCATGCATGGATACCTTTCTCTTCATCTTCTCATCTTCTTCAAACATTTATTTTTTGAACATGAATTCCAATGAACTTTAACAATCCTTAAAAGGATGCAATTTCAATGTTGTAAACATTGTATCACACATGGTATATGTTTTCTGAAATTATTAACAATGCATCAATTGTCTGAATTCCATTTTCCATTTCACTTAGGAGAGTTCCTTTCTTCATGTTGATCATCATTGACATCAATTGATACCCATTGACAACAAATAAAATATTCATACAGAAAGTGGTCCCAAAAATATCCCCCTTTGTGTTTTTTGTAAATACTTCAAAGTTATCTAAAATGAGCATGTCAATTTCAAAATGAGATTCTTCTATCTTATCCCTCCCCTTAACTTATCTTTTCTCATTTCATATTATATAATTTCAATTTCTCTCCCCCTTATTGACAATAAATAAAAATTTTATGGAAGAGAGGGAATCAGTCCATACTTAAGAAATATGTCGTCAATAATTTCACTCTAAGTCTACTTGAGCAATGATCAGTATATAAATCAAGAGGAATTAATCTAGAAAAAAATGATATCCATTATCCATCGATCATGATACCTCATGGGGTGAGAACGCATATACTTATCTTCAAGGACTTTCCACTTTCATTCTAGGTTAAAGAGATGAAATACTTTTAATAAAAATCATCCTAAAAATCCTGTACTAACTTTAAACAATGGATCAAAGCATTCAAGTTCAATAATAAGGATAAGTGATATTGAGGAACTTCAGATTGATAAATGACATACATTTTCCAATGACATGATCTTCAAAAAATATTCAGAGTAATTAAATTTGATAACAGCTGAAGTTGATACTAATTTAAATAGTAACTCTAGAAGCTTCTTTATGTGTCTCCCCCATAAGGGAACACTTCTCGGGTTCTCCCCTTGAGAGATTTCTTCACCATCAATTCCCTGTATTATAAGAACAGATACAATAAAAAATATTTAAGGGGATAAGGTGGATCCTACTTGCTTTATCAATGTGAACAGCTTGGTTGATATGGTTTTCTCAACCAAGATGCTTCATTTTATCCACTCTCCACACTTTTACATTAGATTTTCAATTCTGGTATTTCTTGGTTGGTTCTGAATACTTACTTTTTCCTCATTCTTCCCAAATCATGAATCTAGATTACTAAAATGTCATTAGAAATTGAGGAATCAAGATTGTATCTTTCACATGGCTTATTTTGTGGTTTTCTACTCTTACTAGCTTTTAATGTATATTGAGATGAGCATATACCAACCTTGTGACCAATTCCATTGAATACATCACATTTCTTTTTAGGCGTTCCAAATCTATTTTCAGTGTAATGATTTTTTTGAACCTAATAATGTTTCTTTCACTTCCCTAGCTTACTCCCCCTTGAGATGGGATTTTGTTGTGATTTTTAATTTTGAGGATTTTACAAACAATCTAATTCATAATTCCCAAACCAGTTGAAACATCAACATTGTCCCCCAAATCATGACTTCTTGATATCTTCTAGATAATTTTATTGGGCCTTCTTCTTGAATAGTTTTTCTCTCTATGGGGAATGATATTGAAAATTCTTTTTCTTCTTATTTATCCTAGACATGGTGGTAGGTATCTCATCACCTTTAAACATCCATACTTTTTTATAATTTTTCCTCCACCCTACAATTTTTGTAGAGAAATCTTTACGAACATTAGTACAAGATGTTATGTATGGTACGTTTACTTTCTTAGCTACTTGTGATAGATCATTGAATGAATTCATGATCTTCATATCACATGTTGGAGGTCTTTTGACTGTATAATTCTCCAGTGAACATTGAGTTCTAGTATCTAATATTTCATTCTTTTTTGGAGACTCAATATGTGTGTTCTCAAGATTGGTCAACTCAGATTCCAATTTTTGACATCTCATTTTGAGGATGAATTTCTGGTCTTCAATCAGAGCTATCTTTTCTTCACAAGCTTCCTTTATTATTTTAACTTCATCTGCATGCAACATAACTTTGTTTGGTAACAAAGAGTCAAGTTCCTTGAATTTAATTAAAGTTTCTTCCAAATATAAACTCTTCGCTTTAGTGATCTTCTTTATCTCATCTTTATGTTCATAGATCTTTTCTTACAGAGTCTTATTGACCCCTTGTTTTTTTCAAAGACTTTAATCTATCTAGAGAGCTTTAATCATTCTGAAATTTTTTTCTACTAAACCATTTTCCAAATTATATGCTTCTTTTTCCAGTCGGGTGATATCAACTTAAATGTATTGAAATATTCTACAAATAGCAACAAATCTTTATTTAGTAAAATCATGAAAATAGGTTCTTTGTTTCCCTTGATCACTTGCAAGCTCACGTGAGGTAAGAGTTTGATAAACATTACCACTTGTGTTGGAATCCTATATTTTGGTGGTTACCTGATCCAACTACTCATTACTTTCCAAGATTAATATTTCTTCCTTATTGGAAGGAAATAGAGAACTAGATACTACCTATTATTTAGATAATAGATACTTCTTCGAATGATTATTCTCTTTCTTTTTCTTGTTTGTCAAGGTCTTATTGGATATAGACTTCTGGTCATAGGTAACTGAATCTTCAACAAAACTGAACTTCATTTTTGACATATGAAATAAAAAATAAATCCTCCACTGAATAAAATTACTCTAGAGTATCCAACATACCTGAACCTTTTCCCTCGGATACCAATTGAAGTACCATAGACCTCTCTGGGAGGGGGGTGAATCAGGGTGCCACCTTTTTCTCTTCTTTAGAGTATTTTGTTCTGACATGGGTAGGAACTTGTTTAAATCTATATGATGGATATGTGAAGTAATTAAAACATTCACATGTAGAAGGATAAAAAAACATTTACTTGGTTCGGAACTAAGGGCTACGTCCAAGGAGCATACGCCGACAAGTTTTCGGTCGTACCAAATTACACTAATCTTCTCTTAGCTATGAATTAAAAAGGTTCAGCCACAATCAACCTATCCCAAGATCACTTCCAAAAACTTCAGGGATAGTTCACTGCTTCCCTCGAATCACTTACATTGAATCCCCCTGGCTTACTGCCTTGGGTGAAGTCTCGCTCATTTTATAGGAATGAAGGTATATTTAACAGATAAGCATGGAAATCTTTGTCTCATATTTGGCATGAGACATTTCTTGAATCAGATTCCTAAATTGATTCTCTTTTGTATTCAATCTTCTAAATTAGTTAAATAACTAGATACACTAAATATTTTTATTCTCTTCCTAGCCAGAATCACGAAATCCCAAGTGATTGTTCAAGAAATTAAGATCACCTTACATGGAATATTCGGAATAAATTCTTTCCTTCTTTTCATGTGTGCATGTGATCATGCATGTGGAATTTAGGTTGAAATCTTTTTTTCCCACTTATTCTTAGTCTTTACACACATTCACACACTATTTTGATTCCTTCCTTAATTGTATTCATGTGTTCATGTGCATGCATGATTTCATGCACTCCCTCTTCTTATTTCTTATGTGAAGGGTCAAATTGGTATAGTTCCTTTAAGAACACAAACGACCTCTTCTATTATTCTATTATTATTCTTTGCATAGAATATAGTTTGTGTGTGCTTAGTTCATGAGTGCATGGTACATATACTTTCCAACCTCTTTCACATGTGTGCACACATATACTTCCTACATTGTCACTCTTTTCTTCTCTTGTTTGAATGCAAACCCGAATAGTCGAAACCCCCTACACTCACTGACTTGGTTTTCTTAAGTTGATACACATGTATGCACAAGCATGGACTTTGTGAAAGATTATTATTCTTTTAAAACAAACCTATGTATATAGAATATCTTATTTTAGTGAAAACAGAAGGATTATCACCCCTTCTCTTCACGATGTCAAAGGGTTCACTAGCCTTCTTTCTCATGTAGGAGGTGCACAATTGCAGCCTCATGAAGTACATATATTCCACAAAAATGATGTTAAGTCTTCATAAAGCTTAGTGGGAACACAGTTTCATGGTTCTATGAAGATATTCACGAACCAAAAGGGTTTTTCATATCCCAATTCATTATAGAGTCAAGGGAGATAATGTGTGATATCCCTTTGATTTTCAAGACATGGTTCTTCTCTAATCTCACCCAAGAGTGAAAATCACTTATTGAAGTCCTGCAAAATTATCTCTTTGTGAAGCCTTTAAGGTCCACAGTTCTCCTTGCTTTCCCTTTGCAAACTGAATGCTCTAATGGAAGCTTTGTTTTTTGAGAGAAGCACTCGAGAATGCTTATAGAATAAACTTATCTCATCTTGGGTGTGGCTTCTTTTATAGGAGAGGAAAAGATCTTATTCCACATTAAAATATCATGTGGATATCCTCTGAATTGTCTGATATCTTCCCTTTGAATAACTGAGATCTTTGGTTCTTTAAATATTTTCAAATCCGCATAAAGGATATGTCGATATATATGGCTGTTTCATTTTCATGTTCATGGACTTCTCCCTTTCTGATCATGTGAATGCATTCAAGATTGCATGAAATTTTATTTTAAAATAAACACAATATTTTCCACATGGCCCCACAACATTTCTTGCTTCAGCTGAGACTATTATTTTATTTGGACACATGCATGCAAGACAAGGATTGCATGCATGGTATCAGTATACCCCTGAGACCTTTAATAACCTCATATGGTGTCCAACCATCATCTATGGTGGCTTAGTCTTTTCTGTGGAGGGTGTAAGTAGTAGCATCAGGCGCTTGAAGAAGATGACGGTGGTGCAGGAGAGCTTCAAATGCCACAGGAGATCGATGGTCTTTATTTAATCGTGCAAGCCATGAGGTGATGGACAGTTTTGATTGTATTGTGGATACAGAATGAGACATGCAGCTAGGATCTCCTATGAAATCAGATGGACGGTTGAGATTACATTTATCATTTTAAAAACCCACCCCACATCGAAATGGAAATGCAGAGATTTGTAGATTAAGTATCATGTTGTCCTGGAATTTGGTCAGAATTCTCCCCCCCCCCTCCATAGAACCACCTCGTACCGTGTTTTGTAGGTATGCTCTGTGGCCACCCTATGCCTCTTTGCCTCCATGCCACCCGGCACGGTGGATCACGCTCTACAGGTGCACTATTCATCCACTAGGTCACTCTCAGTCCAGCTCTGCCTAGCTTCCTAGTGGTTGCGGTCGACGCATGTGGCCCTGCATGTGCCTTAGATTGAGGCTGGGTAGCTAGCTCGTGAGTTGACCCCAATTTTTAAAGTAAATTTAATAAAAAAAATTAGTATAAAACTAAGTATGCACTCAAATGCATGGACATATTTAAAAATAAATCAACCCATGCATGGCTACCTTTCTCTTCCTCTTGTCATCTTCTTCAACCATTTCTTTTTTAAACTTGAATCCCAATGAACCTCGACCAACCTTAAAAAGATGCAACCTCAATGTTGTAAACAATTAATCACACATGATACAAGTTCTTAGAGCTTAGGAACAGTGCATCAATCGTCTGAATTCCATTCTCCATTTCACATAAGAGATTTACTTTCTTCATGTTGATCATAATTGACATCCATTGACACCCACTAACAGTAAATAAAATCTTCACACACAAATTGGTCCAAACACTATCGTCGTGTGAACCAATGTCGTTAATTTTTTCGTTACCACCTCTCAATATGGAAAAAAATGGTAGGAATGATATTTATTTATGATATTTATGATATATATGATTTCTTTATTCTTATGTAATTATTATATAAAACATGACTTCATGATTTCCATTTTTATGAAATACAATAACATTGTTCATGTGTACGAAGGAATATCGCCTTGTGAAGCAATGTCATTCATTCACAGTAAACATGGAATGTTTTGAGGATGGGAATTATATAAATATTTGATATATATAACATAAAAATATACTTTAATTATAATATATATATATATATATTACTTTTATTTCTTTGAATATGACAAGAAAATGGAAACAGATTTCATGCGTACGTATGACCTAACGTCTCCATGAACTGTGTATTAAATTTTCTATTTATATCTTTTATAGAATATTATAAAAACATATATAGAGAATATATATTTTATTTATATCATGGTAATAATATTTTATGTGATTAAATCAATATTAATTTAATAGAACCAATAATATAACAAATCAAAACTTATATGAAAGGCAAAGCAGTTTTTACCCAAAAGGAAAATTTAACATGGAATGGATAATAAATATGTAATAAAAGTTCAAAAAAAAACATATATGGTAATATATATATATATATATATATATGTTTATGGTTATTTATTATAATTATAATAAACTTATATTTATTATATACGTGTTTTTAATGTGTATGAAAGAAGTAAATACTTAAGGTAAGGGATTTGTGTCTCTCTTTTTACTTTAGTGAGACACATGCTATATTCACCACCGCATTATTATATGTCGTTTATATACTTCCAATGAATTTATTTTATAATTATTATAATAAAATATATATCTATTTACGTATCCATTTGATGATATATCTTTCATGGGGTTTATGGTTCAAAAGTTACCAGAACGGCAAGGGAATTTTGTCTCAATTTTCCTTCTTTGAGACACATGTAATTTTATGAAGATACATTATTTTATGAGGTTAATATACTACCTCTTTGAAAAATTATATCATTAATATCATAATTTTAATGATATTTTAAGCTTCATGTAATTTTATTATTTCATGGTGATTATAATTCAAAGATACCAAAGTTTTACGTTTTTATTCTTACAATCTCACCATTTATCTGGATTATTTATGATTATACTTCCATTGATGAAATATTATTATCCATATCTCAATAATTATCATGAATTTTCTTCTCTTATATATATTTATAATATCTTCAGGTAATGGTATTGTTTTTATACTCTTTGGTACTTAGGATAATTAAGAAAATGTTTTTAAGAAATCTACCTTTATTTCTCTCTTCGGCCAGAAATATGTTTCCTCCAAAAGTCATATTTTCAAAAAATATTTTAGAAAATATTACACTATTATTATTTTTAAAATATATTTTTTTCCCATTATTTCACTTTATAACAAACTTTTTTAAAAGGAATTTTTTTTTTCTGATCAAGGCTCTTTTTCCTTCTACTGGAAATATTAAAGGAATCTTTTTTCACATATATGTCACGTAAAAAATCACCATCATCATGAAAACTCCATTTATTAAACCTTACATTATATGTTTTAAATAATATTTTCAAAAGGAAACTTTTTTCTTAAATATTTTGGAAATATTTTTATTTTAAATTTATTTCCAAAGAAATGGATTTATTAAATGTTTTATATTTAAAAAAAATGAAATTATTTTCAAAGAATAATTTATAAGATTCCAAGGTTATGTTAAAAGGAAAAATATTTTAAAATTATTTTATTCTTTAAAATTATTTTTTCAATGTGTAGTGGGTATTTTCCCCAAGAAATGTTTTAAATGATCTTTCAAAATTAATTTCCACCAAATGTGACATCTCTTAGTTTTACTTATTTTTTATGGGGATTTAATAGAAGAATACCATTAATATTATTTATATGAATGGTTTATGTTTTCATGGAATGATGTTTAGGAAACATGTTTCTCTTCTACGGGTTATACCATGATAAGATTCTTATGAAACCTACTTCCTTTTAGGGGCTATTCCATGAGGAATTGATTAGAAAATATATATTTTTTCCATAGGTTATGAAATGAAGAAATGTTTATAATACCCATTTTATTTCATGCATTATGATATAATGAATGTTTTTGATCCTGTTGTACAAATAAATATTCTTTTCATTATGTGATGGGAGAGACCTATATCTCCCTCCATTGCATAATGTAATGATAAATATTATATGTTCTTGTAGGGTACATGGGTGTTTATCCTGAGTCCAAAGATAAAGGTACATGGTTTTTTATCCTAAGACCAAAGATGAGGGTACATGGTTGTTTATCCTAATCCCAAAAAGGAGGGTACATGGGTGGTCATACCAAGCCCAAAGCAGGTACACGGGTGGTTATCCCAAGCCTATCATGTTATGAACATATTGGTGGTAGCATTGATATAAGATTTTATTTTCTTACATATATGCCAAAAATTCCACGTATTGTGCTCTAATGGATAATTTACTTTGATTCTCTTATGAATCATGTCATATGAACTGCTAATCTTTATTCCATGATTCATGATTGTTATCTTTGATATGCAGGGTCTGGTTTTCAAATATTATGCTCATGTTATTTTACAATTATTTTCATGTTATGCTTAAGTATATACTTTATTTACCATTAATAATCTTCTAATAACACCTTTTATTATGGTTCCTTTACCCATGTTATTAATATGGGTTTTAATTAGGAGTACTAAATGGAAATATCTTTGTGGGAAACATTTAAGATCTTTCACCAAATTAGCAGATTGTGTTCCATGTTTCCAAAGACACTAAACTGTTATAGTCCTCCAGCGCATTTTTATGTAGTGTAATTAATATTCATAAAAATATATAATATCTATTTATTTTAGGAATGGGTTTCTTTAAATAGAGTCATATATCTTCATGAAGGAAATAGTCCACACGTACATGAACGACGTAATAATTTTTCAGTGTAAGAAATAAAAAAGGCATATTTTATTTTTAGAAAGATAAATATGCCATGAATATAATAATTATTTCTTTTATATCACATATATTAATTATATTTATCCTTATTTCCTTCCATGTAAATCATTAGTGAAAAATGAATCACATCTCTTTGTGAGGTCGTAGTTCGCCGTACACACAAGCAACGTTATTATATCCCTTACAAAATGAGAAGTGGAGAAGGTATATATCATATAATGGATGAAAAGGTATAATTATGTTATAAATATTATATATGCTTTAAATACATAATCATACCCAATTGTAATAATTGGTAATGAAAAAATGGATAACATTGATTCATGAGGCGTTATTCCACCATACACATAAATGAAGATTTTTTATCCAATTTGATGGATGTGGGGATGGTTATAGATTATGATATATTCATAAAAACAAATAAGTAAGTTTAAGATATTGTGGTTATTATATAATCATGTTTTAATAAAAATCGGAGTAGTTGGTGGAATAAATAAAATAAAAATACTCATTGAAGAATGTTACATCTTTTTCGTGTAACCTCCTTAAGTTTGCACTAAAAGCCTTCCAATGTTAGATTTATGCCCAAAATAATGTATATTGTATGATTATATTGAATTTTGGAGTTTATTTATATAGTTTTTGGTTAATACAAATAGATTTATAGGTGTGAAGAAGTGAGGGGATTGAGTTTTCTTTTATAAATGAGAGGGAGTGGCGTTTTTGTAAATACCCTAATGTATTCAATAATGGGAGGCCACTATCACCGTATGTGGCTCAAAAAATGATAAATAATTTATTTTATAAATTATATGGTCGATAAAAACCTCTAAATCACAAAAATACACATGTTTTAGACATGATATTTCTTATTTGTTAATTTACATCCTTTTACCACTTTAGTTTCCACCGCGGTAATTTCGTTTCTTAACTTAGGTAATTAAATATTTAATACTAAAACAAATTAATAATTATTAGAAAATTTGGGGAAAAAATTTAAATATTAAATCCAATATTTTATATAAAAAACCTATGTGTTCTAAAAATAAATTTTAACACAAGCGCACATAACGTGAAAAAACAACGCTTTTAACTTTAATTGTGGTAATGAATTTTTATTGTCTTTGATAATTATTATGATAAAAAATTAAGTTGACCATATTATCAAATTTTAATTATTATGATTAAAAATATGGAATCCATTTTATCAAATTAAATTAAAATAATTATTATAATTTTATTTTAAATTAAACTTGTAGACGCGATGGGAATGCTAGTTTTGAAAGAGAGAATGTTCAAATGTTTATAAACTTTTTATATCAAAGTTCACTGTAAAAATGATTAAAATGAACTAAATTGTAATAAATGATATATAATTGAACAAATCTTATATTTAAACTATTTTTAAATATAGTTGAACTTTGTAAATAATTTAAACAAAAAGGCAGTTTTCAATTAAAATTCTGTATTATTCGTTATTCATCAAAAAATGGATCATTTTATAAAAATACCAAAAATTCCCCATAATATTATTTTTATATTATAATTTAAAAAATTAAGTTTGTTTTATCATATAAATTTACTAAAAGTATAAAAATTTATTTTATTTTATGTGTGAAAAGCACGACTAAACCATCTTTTAGAAAAAATACAATTTTTCAGAAAAAATTTATTTCCCTTTTAAATGATTATTATTTTATTTATAATAAATAAATAACCATTATTTTAACAATTAAGTTATAAATATTCACACATACCAATTTAATGGCTTGGTTATAATGGTTATATATATCTTGGGTTGTTTAAACTCAGTGTTGTGTGTTGAATATGCAATTGAACATAAAAATATCAGGGTTTCATGTACTACAAGATATTAAAGAGATTAAATTTATTTTAAAATAAATATAGTGTAACATATATGGGTTTTACATTCTCATATAATCTCATTATTCCATGTATTTTATGATATTGATCATAATTTCCTTATTTTAAAATATCAAGAAGTTACATCATCCCCCCTTTAATAAATTACATCCTCGCAATTTAAACTTTATCTCAACAATAAAAGGTTGGAAATTTTTAAATACCCCCTTTTTTTAAAAACCCACATCATAAAAATGGTTAAAAAACATTATCATGATAAAATAGAAAAGGGCATAAAATTTTTATCTAGAATAACACATAGTAGGTTTCCAAATATGGGGACATAGGTAGGAAGTGAAGATTTAGACTTGGAAGAAAAACATAAATATAGAAATAAGTATATAGAGTGACATTAATCATCAATAACTATAAAGTTAATAATTAATATAAATTTAATTAAAAAAACAAAAACCAAATTGGTGTGAAAATTTTCATTGATATTATCACAGATGATGGTAATAAGATTTCATTTTTTTCTAGATCATTTTCCTATAGTTGAGGAATTCATTTTCAATACTAGAAATTGGCTCATAGAAACAAAGATATAACCATGATTTATAAAACCCATGGGTATATAGTTTCTCATGAAACCAATACCAATGATTTTTAAAAACTATTGGTATAGAGATTTTGATAGGGAGGTCCGCTCCGGATCATCATCCCCTCTTTCCCATTCCAACCCTAGTTTTTCCTTTATTTTTGTGCATACCCCCTCCCCTCAAGTGATATTTGTTCTCCTCACTTTCCTTATCAAGGGTATTTGGCATCCCCATTCCCCTCCTCATGTGATTTAATCCACCCCACTACCCTCCTAATGTAATTTTGGCATACCCCTTGCAACATTTCACCCATATGAAGTGTTCTTACTCAATTTATAGATGTTTTTTGGTGAGATCTTTCAGAGGTAGGATATTATTTAATTTTATTTATTTTCTATAGTTTTTTAATATTATACAAGTATTTTACATTAAAGAGGTATGATTTTCCATTTTAGTTTATGCATTTTGTTCTCTTTTATATAAAATCTCATTTTGGGGATTATAATCATTGAGTTTACAGATTTGTTTCATTGAGGATGTCTATCCAAGTCATTTACTGGGTACCTCATTGGTTTCTTATCCTGAGTGATAGTTCTTTTGGAAATTTTATTTTCTTAATTTTTTATATATTAACTTATATATTTTTCACCATTGACCATTTTTTCTAGTTGGTTCGGGCATGTAAAGAACCTAGTTTGAGTACATGTGTCCTTGGGGTGTATTTTTGTTTTTGATTATATCATGTAACCATCTGGGACATGTATTATATTAGAATCTTAGTGGTATAGTATTCGATGTAATTAGATATAAAAACTCTTATATTTCTGATGTTACCCTTAGGTTAGAGTCATGTCATTACTTAATATTTATTTTCACCCGTTATTGAACTCTTTGTTGGAAAATGGTTTTTACTTTAAATTAATCCTATATGTGGGACCCAATAATGACCAAGTTAATTTAAAGGTGGTTTCAAACCTTGAAATGGGATGATATTCTATGCTAAGTGTTTTTAAAAACTCTTAAATCAATTTTAATTAATATTTTTTGTTTAAATATTTAGTGTTGACCACTAGCTTGTGGTTTTGAAAAGTGTTCTTTTTTTAAATGGATTTCAAACCTAGTTCTTGGGTGTTTTAAAAGTGTTTAAAGTATTTAACATGGGTTTTTTTATTTTAACAAGGATTTTTTTAATCCATATTCTCTATATTAGAAACCTTTTTTCAATATTGGTTGATTTATAAACCAAATGTTTTTTACACTTACAACTTTTAAAAATATAAAAAATGGGTTGTTTGATTTCAAAAGGGAGAGTTATCCAATGTGTATTATGTTTTCAAAATCTTTAGTGGATTAGAATGATTTCCATGGTGGTGTAAATGAAAGTGTCGGTTCCCATTGAATTTCATAAAGTGTTTTAATAAAATTAATCTCAAAATTAAATTCATATTTCTTTTTAATGGGTGAGTTTACTTGGAATTCCAAGCATGTTTCATTAAAGGGAATGATTGTTTGGTATTTTATAATGAATTATCTTTTATAAAAGGTGTGAGACCCTCTTATTCCCCTTTTCAATCTTGTATTCTCATAATTGGTTATTATATCATGAGGGGATTTTTATTATTGATACATTTATATATGCTACTTTTGTTTTTAAATAAATGGGGATTCTTTTTGTGAGGATATGTAAGGGGACGCGTGTGTCATTTATAATGGTTTATACTTGATCTTTGTAATTTCTTGATTGTTATCACTTAATTTTTATTTTCATGGTAGACATGGGGGGGATATGGTAGGTTACTTAGGTGGTTGATTTCATGACCTAGGATTATGTTTTTTAGGATCATTAACTAGGACCAAGGGATCCCAAAGAGTATAAATTTTCAATATAGATGGGGTGAGATTCCAAATTATATAGGCATATAGTGTGATTTAGGAACCTAAGGCTATTCTAAGACATTCTAGAACCCATTTTTTAGTCTATTTTTCATATCCATGACACTTGGATCCATTTTAGGATCACTTAAGGGTATTTATATTTAATTTCGATTATATCCCCTTGTTCTTAGATTATTTTTAGGAACCTATGTTATTTTTGTTTAACCTTTTTGTGTGGCTTGACATATTGGTTCCTAAATATGTGCTACCTTATTATCTGTGTGTGGATTACGTCTCTATGTTTTGAATTGTGATTTAAAAAAGTTTTAAAATAAAAAAAAGAGAATGTGTAATTATATAGTTCTTTTAAAATATTTTTCTAAATGTTTTTAGAAGAGTGTGTTTTATAAAGTGTAATACGTTGTTTCGAAAATTATTTTGTAATAACTTTCATAGGAAATCATGTATTATATTTTAATAAAACTTTGATTGTGTTTTGGTTTTAAAAAAAAATTAGTCGAATGCGCCATGTTTTATGGATATCATAGTTTTCAAAGATCTTTTGGTAGAGTTTTCTGATGTTCGAATCCTATTTTGAGTTAGAAATTAGTATTTTAGAAAGGGGTGTTTGTGATGTGATTTTGAAGTGGAACTTTAAAAAGGTAGTTTTTAAAATTAGGTATGCGATGGGGAAAACATTTTCAAAGTGATTGTTACTATTAAATGAAAATACTATAACATATTTTTAACACACTTTTTATGAGTTTACATTTCATTTCATAAAGCCTTATGAAAAATATTTATTTTTTTCATTTGATTACAATTCATTACACCTATTGATATTATTGGGGAGATGTTTGGATAGTGACCATGATAGTGAATTATTAAATGCCTGGGATACCCAACATGGTTTATTATTTATAGCCATAAATTATATCATATGCTATTTCTCTTATTCTTTGTTTTTCTAGCTACTCGTATGATTTGAAGAAATTATTATTAAAACTGGTTGTAATGAATTTATTAATTATGGTTTATATTTTTTATTGGAACATAATTTTGTACATATAATAGAATTTATAGAAGCTGATGTATCATTCCAATCATATTTTGAGTGAGTTTTAAAAGAATTTGGAATTTTTTTAGACATTACATTTAAAAATGATTCAGATAGAGGTTTCATAGAGTATCTCTTCTATAAGTTAGTTATCGTATAATTAAATATGGATTTCAAACAAACTATTATGTAAGGTATCACCATAGAAATATGTGAAAATCTTCTATTATTCATGAATGAAAAGAAATAAGTGGTACAGAGAATTTTATATTTGATATGTTTCCATTTGTGCATCATCACGAGATATATAGTATGTTATTAAAATAATCCAATGATATCAATACACATGAGGAAAATACTGAATATGATGATGTTGAGAGAGTGAAAATTTTAAAGGATTATTCCAAAACTCCAGTATATGAGGAATGTACTAATATAACTAAGTTAAAATTTCTAATGTGATTATATCATGGATAAAACTTGTATGGAATTTCTAATACCACTACTAATTATATTATTAACTTTTTTAGGGATTTCATCTTTATGGTGTATATATTGACTCAAATCATTAAAAGTAATGGAAGTTAATTAAGCATCTTGGATTTTCTACTAATAAATTTCATGTTTGTCCAAAATATTACAGTTTATTTTGGGAGGAAACAACTAACATTTATGACTTTATAGAAAGCGGTACATATCGATGGAAGGTAAATCTATATGGAACACTATCTCGTGTGACAATTTTTTTTTGGAAATTTCCATTGATTCCAGGCTTTAAAATATTTTCATTTTTGAAGAAATCTTAGCCAATATACAATGGAATAATATCAAGAGAATTAAAGGTAAAAATGAGTTGGTTCATCTTATAGATGTATTATAATTGTAGGAATTTGGTGCAAAAAATCCTAGTTTTGAATCCGAGATGTGTAATTTCAGGTTGGGTCTATCTTATGATGGTTTTAATCCATTTGGTTAGATGGTTATTGCTCACATCACATGGCCAATTTTTATTCACATTTATAATATTCCGCTATGGACGTGTATGAAAAATCATTTCACTTTCTTGAGTATACTAATATTAGGACCATATAATCCTAGTAATGATATATACTTCTACTTGAAAATTTTATTAATAGGGTTGAAGTAGCTTTAGGATATGGGTGAGTTCACATTCAATGATTCTTTAAAAAATATATTTTAGATGCATGATTTCCTTCTATGGATTATAAATGATTTCCCTACTTATGAAATTATGTATGGTTATAGCACAAAGAGAAAATTATTGTGTCCTATTTTTATAAATAATGCATAATTGAGAATGCTTAAATATCGTCTTATTTTCAATTTCATGGGGTATCAATGATTCATTCCAATGGATCATCAATACAAGAAAAATCATTAGATGTGTGAAAATGTTGTTCACACTGAACAACCACCTCAATGTATGTTAGGAACTAATGATCTTAATAAATTAAAATATTTCAGTTTTTTATTTGGTAAAAGTCAGATGAAATCTAAAAAGAAGAAGAATGTTGACACTGAAGCCACTTATAATTGGAAAAAGAGATGTATCGTTTTTGAGTTTCCATATTGGTCTACCAATTTGATATGTCATTGTTTAGATTCATTGTACATTGAGAAAAATATATTTGAAATCTTTAATTCAATTATTCTAAATATCAAGGGGAGGACCAATGATTACTCTCGATCTTCTGGGGACTTGATGGATTGGGGTATTTGACCAGAAGCACATCCTATGTGTATCAGTGAAAATAAATGGAAAATTCCTTTTGATTATTATGTGATGAAACCATTAAAAAATTTAATTTCTATAAGTATTGGATAATATAAAAGTTCCTAATAGCTATTCCATTAACATATCTAAATGAGTCAACAAAAGGGATTTGAAACTAAAATCCCTAAAAACTCATGATTATCACATCATTATACATTAATTGATTGCAATATAAGTTCATCATTTTTTATTCAATAATTTAATGGTGATAATGATTCACTTATTTTATTTTTTAGATTCCTTTGTGCTAAATGTTTATCCAAGTCATTCCTGATAAAAATATTGTAAGAGGAACAACTAATTTTGTGTGAGTTCATTTAAAAAAACTTCATCATGTTTTAGCTACATGATGCATTTAAAATCTCATCTTCCAACTGATTCACTTCTTGGGGGTCTATTTTCTTTTAATTGGATGTATCCTATTGAAATAAATATGTGTACAATGAAATATTATGTCCAAAACAAGAAGAATCATAACGGTTCAATTGTGAGAGTTTATTTGGATCAAGAATGTATAGATTTTTTTCATTGTATTTGTCTAATGTGAGCACAAGAAATAACCGGCTAATGAGAAATGAAGATTATTAGTATATATAAATTGATCCCTCACTTCCATATCTTCCCCAAACAGGAGGAATTCTTGTTTCATATACATTAGGTGAATTAATCCTTGAAGAGTGGGATATAGCACATCACACTGTCTTGTTTAAATGTGGTCTTTTTAATGACTATATCACGTAAGTATTTTGGATATTTATATATTATCTCATAATATGTCATTTCACATATACCTTATACTTTTATTACATTTTATATAGGGATCATAGATAAATTATCAGTAGAGTTCGTAGATTTTTTCCTTTGAGAATGAGAGAGGCTTTACATAGCCAAGAGCTTCCTGCATGGTTGAAATCAAAGGTATGACCATTACTTTAATTAACTTAAAATATTGATATCCATTTAATTTTATTATTCATATACATTTCATGTATTGAGTTTACCTATTGACTCTGTTTCTCAATAATTAATAGCATTGGATTTTGGTCACAATTCTTTGGTTCATGAATGAAAATATTTAATAATTAATGGGTTTAAATTTGTTACAAATCATAAAGTGGTGAAAATGAGAACATAACACGATGTTGTTATGTTAACTAATATAATATATTATTATTCTAGTGCATTAGATAGTCAGCCCTAATATAAATATTTGTATTATTATGGACTTGATGAGAAAATATAGTTATTGGATTACTACTCTCAATGTCAAGTCACTATTATGAAATCTAAATGGTTTGATTCAATGACAAAAAAGGAAAATTTATTGATGAATGTGGATCAGAGTTATTGACATGAGTAAATTACTCACTAACAATGAACCATAAATTTTGGAATCAATGGAAAAACAAGTGTTTATGTGAAAGATCATCTGAGACCTGATTAGGGTGTCATTAATGAAGTACTCACAATACATATTTTTATGATGATGGGGAAAAAACTGACACCATTGATTCCAACATTAGTGTTGATCAAAATATTTCATTTGATGACTCAAATTGTCTCATTTTGAGAGTTGATGTTGAACCTGAAGTAGTGTTGGGTAATGTATAGAAGCGACCATATATGGTCACAGTTCATTCATATTACCTTGAAATAAGTTTCTTAGGTTGGTATTACTATAATTACTTTAATTTAGTTTTATTTTGTAATTATATGTCTGTTTTATTATTTTTTGGTTTCGTTACATTTAATTATATTTATTTCAATTCAGAAAACTAGGTTTACAACTAATTTTTAAAAAATGTATTACTTAGTTTAATTTTTTTTTTACTAAAACATGATATGAATTTTTTATGAGTTATTTTATTTATATGTTTTATAAAATATTTTTAAAAATTGTTTCTAAAAAGTGTACATTTTCTTTTATATGCAATTTATGAAAGAATTTCAAATGAAGTGATTATCTTATGTGGATTGAGAGAGGTTCTGGTGTGGGTTGGATCCTCTAGTTCCCTTAGAGAATATAAAATTTTAATATTTATCATTGGAATTAAATATAATTTCTTTTTGATATTATTTATCAATTCTTTAGTGATATTCAATTGCACCAGATTTGAATCATCCTCATCCTACTAGTACGGTTCTGAGCAGGGATGCTTATAGACCTAGACAGAGCACCTTTCTTACACGTTCCCACCCTAACCCATCCAGGAATACCTCATATACCACACCTTCTCATCCTCTACTTGAGCATTTGGGGATGTTCCCATGCAAGGTGTTATCATCAAATAATTTACCCTCTTCTTCCTATACCATGTCTACACTACCTGTGGGGATGTTCCTACCCATGTAACCAACATCATATCATTTATCCTCTTCTTTCCATACCATGTCTACATCCCCTATATGGATGTTCATACCCATACATCCATCATCATCTCATTTAACCTTTTATTCCCATACCATGTATCCACCACCTATGCGTATGGTGCCACCATTACCATTTATATATCCATGGATGTATCCAGTACCCTACCTCACCTATCCCATCAGGTATATGTCTCCTAAAATTCATTATATCCATCCAGAATTTTTTGATTCTATTCCTTCAGTTCCAAGTCATGTGCATGTAGATCACATAGATCATGCATTGGAACAGACACATCCTATATAGGCTACTAATCTAAGACAACCCAAAAATCCATCAGAGCCTATTTAGTATCCTACATCAGACTTTTTAATTATAATTGTGTCAAATTATATCACTTAATTTTTTTTATATTTTACTATGACTTAATTATTTTTTCTCCATTTTATCTTATTCAGTGGGTTCTTCTTGTCAGTGACTTGGGCATACCCATATGCGGGAAGCGTGGAGTCACGAAACACAAATAGTGGTGTATTACAATGAAAAAAACATATGACATGTAAAAATGTGAGAAAATGTATAATTTTAATGGCCACTTTATCCAAGTACCATGATACCATTCCAGTGGAACCAATCTCATAGAGACATCTCAGTAATGATATCATGGAAAAATCATGGGCGTAGATATAGGTAAGAATGTTTTATTAATTTATATCTATATTATTGTTGTATTTTTATGAATTGACATGTTTGTTGTAGAGTCAGTTTAGCTTTACTAATGGTGAAGATTCTAAGGTAGTAATATTGATGGATCTAGGGGAGTTATGGAGGTCATACAAGAATGAATTATATATTGGTTGGAGGAGAAGAGTTTTTTCTGATTTAGTGGTTGTACCCATATTCCCCGACTGTCTAAAAAAGTAAATATGAAAAAATGATCACATATTGGAAGGCTGGTGAGTTTAAGGTATTCCCAATATTGTATACTTTTAATATATAATTTAATTCTTATTACCTGTATTGAATATTTTTAGGAAGAATTAGAAAAAAAGAACAAAGCGTCAATGATTTATGTGAACACATTGGGGTTCACTACAATTCCTGAGCATGAGAAGCGCCGTGTAAATTAAATATTTAGAAATCATATTGAGTTGGTAATTTTTAATAAAATTTGAACATAATTATTAAAATAGATTGAAAATTATGAATTTCTTGGATTGTTTTCAATTTTGTGAATTTGGTATCATGGTTGAACCTTATTTAGGTGTTTTTTATTATTTAAAGGTGTTCCGTGTCCTGAAATAAATTTTTGAGGTTGGTTTTTTTTAGCTCCATATTTCCCAATTTCTTCACATAATACAACATAAATATTGATTCTAAAATTCAATGATTTAATTTTAAATTGGTTAAAATAGTGGAAAATAAGGAAAAAATTTAATTTATGGATATTGATGAACGTTTACAGTCAATATGGATTTTATTTGGGTATTTTGAGTTGGTTGAAAGTGAATTACATTTAAATTTTTTAGTAATATAATAGTATTTTAATGATTAGTTTTACAATTGAGGTAATTAATGGATGTTTGATGCATGTTTAAATGGGAAATGGAATAAATCAAATGAAATTTATTTGTATAGAATCTTTTTTGTGTACATAAAATGATTAATGTGATATATAGTTTTGGTTAAAAGTTTTATTTACATGATATAATATTAATTTTTGTTTTAATAAATATTATAAAAGGTATTGGTTTTTGTTTTTGTTAAAAAGACACATGAAATAATAGGATTTATTATTTTTTTATTAAAGAATTTTTATTTTTTTGTTAATATGATAGTATGTAAAATTAAAATTTTATTTTCTAGGGAGATTAATTATCTCTTTGTTGTGTTGAAATAGGGATAGTGTGCATAGCATTTTCTTTATGGATTAGGTAAAAGGAAAACTGGTTTAGTGTATTTTATGTTTTAATTCTAGCTTATATTTTATTTATTATAGGATTCTTGATATTTTGTAATTAGAGTGGGAATCAGGATTCTAATCCTTTTTTTATTTGTAACACACATTGAGGTAAGTGGTTATGAAGTTCTTAGAGCTTATTATTTACTACTATAGTGTATTATGGTCAATCTAATAAATGAATATAGTTGTTTTCTGATTGTTTAATATGGCATTGGATAATAATTTAAATATAGATTTTCTAATATTATTTTTTATAGATTATTTATGAGAACATATGTGCTAACATGATTTTTCATAGACACAACTCATTACACAATAGTATTTTGTTACAATTATATAATGTTTATTATTACCTTTAATTTATTTTTTTTATTAATTTTGATTACATGTTTAAATTTAATAACTTTTAATCATTCATAAGTTATTCCCTTTTATTATTATTATTCAAGAATATAAAATTTTTATACTCTGAAAATGTGTATACTAATCAATGTCATTTTCATCAAGTGGTATTGGGCATCGAAGGTTGTGTTCCACGAGTTAAATAATGTTTCTTGAGTATGAAGAAAAAGGATAGAAGTGTAGTAAATGAAAAAACACAAGAAAATATTTTACGTTTTTTAATTTATATTTCAAATATTTAAATGAAATTAATGATTTAATATCTTGTTTCTATTTTCAATAGTCAACCCTAGAGTCCCTGGATGATAAAGAAGATGAAAAATTTGGGGATAATGATCACTTGAGTCAGGGATTAGGTTAGGATAAATTGGGGAAAGTCCGATGTCGACCCTGAAAAAACATCATCCTCATTAGGTATTGGTCATCATTGGGATCCTCTCAAACATCTCAGACCCCCAAACTACAAAAGGCTCACATAGAAGTAGTTGAGGAAAAATAATTATATTTATAGGAGCATTAAATTTTTAAATAAAAGGATGAAAGAAGTAAGTTGATCAATGAACACTTCCCGAAAGCTATGTCAGTTATTATTCAATCACACCCATCAGAGTCCACTAATACTAATGATTTATATATAGAATCAATGATCTCTTTAAATGATGACTCGGGTGATGCTAATGAGGTTTCTAGTTGCAGGGTGGTGATGTTATTGTTGATGATGTTTTTGATGATGATGTTTTTGATGAGGATGTTGTTGATCCAAAAAATATTTTTGGTGGTGGTGAGGATGATATTGATGGTGATGAGGATGTTGCTGATGGAGATGAGGATGAGGATGTTGCTGATGGGGTAGATATTAATCCCTTATATTTTTGACTTTCCTAAGGAAACATTTATAAGTTGTTTAATAACTTTAATTAATTAGTTTTATGTATTTATATGCATATTTTAGTATGGTAAATGGTTTGAAAATTACTAAATATGTTCGTTAATGCTAAATATAAAATATTTTTAGGTAATCAAATATGTACTGTGTGTTTTATGTTACTTATAGGTTTAGGTGTAAGTGGTTATAATCGTGCTTCCAAATTAGGAGAGGCACCTATACCCACGGCTCTACAAACCACAGGTATAGGCTTTTGACTAGGATAAGCTATACCCCATGATTTTATAAATCGTGGGTATTGATATATACCCACAGTTTAATAAAACCTATGGGCATGTTAGAATCTCATGGTCCTACACCCACGGTTGGTATAGAAACCATGGGTATAGTTCTATACTGACACCTTCATCATCCATGATTATAGAAACCATTGTTATAGCATATAACCACGGTTTCAAGGGTTATACCCATGGTTTCAGGGGCTATACCCCTTGTTTAAAATTTTGGTTATAGGATGATTTTCTAGCAGTGTTTCCATATATACTAGAAGCACACGGAAATATAATTTATAAGACAATTTTTATCCTTTAATCAAAGTCAAACACAATATAATCTTTTTCTTTAAATGATGACTATTAAATATAATTTTTTTTCAGGATCAAAGCACTAAAATCAACTATCAAAGTAATCATAACCATAAATGTAATGATCAATCTATTCCACCTATCATGATAAACTAACGAAAAAAATGGTTAGAACATGGTAACATGTTTACCAAAATAAGTAAACCATCATATAATGAAATAATACATTAATGTCCATAAATTTAACTGTAATATGAAAATTTCAAGCTAAATCATTTCTAAAAAACTCAACATTAAAGTGTGTTTTAACCCCAAATGTTATCTCATACCTTTCAGTTTTCAAGGTCAAAATATGGCGATCCTTCTTTTGAAATAAAAATAATCTCTTAGTTACCAAATCACTTTTCAATCTCACGGTCATCTATGTGATAAAACATATGTTCCCATAATTATATCAATATCTAACATAATATAAACCCTAAAGGTTATAAATACCTTTAATATTATTTACCCAAAATGTAAATGTATACTTTATATTAAACCAAATATTTACATATACTTCAACCTAATAAAACATCTCCAAAATTTTCATTAATCACTTTAAGATCTCATCACTTAAAACCTAAAAAGGGGTGTCTAATACTTTAGACTTATGTTCAAAAATAATATTATATAATTATGATAGTATTTGAAAATTTAATATAACCTCTCATGAAGACATCCTAATCTACAAAGTTATCCAAACCATTCCTTTGATACCAAATATAAAAACCCAGAAACCTACACTCCGGAATCCAGTGCTAAATCATAATCATTACATTTTTTGATCTAATACTATTAAAGGTGACCCGATTTTTTCCATATAAATCAGAAAACATGAAAAATGAAAAATTGGATCACTCGTATTCTCAAGGAACATTTATGTATATAGTTTTAAATAATAATCGGAAACTCTTACATAAATAATACCCATATCTCTAAATGAGTATTTCTATCAATTAACAATGATTTTATTATTTCAAATTAACTCATCATCATTATACATATAGAATCCCTTCAAGAAATAATTCATTCAACATCATATTTGATAATATAAGGAAAAAAGTAAACATAAGATGGTTAAGCTCAAATTCTCAATATGGGTAAACATAAGTATTAAAAATTCAATGTCATTAATGAGAATAATAAGTTCATAAGAGTGTGATGAAATTATTAGAGTGCATGAGCGAATAATAAAAGAAATTATAACCATAAATACTTGAATAATTAATCATTAAACTTAACATAAGTCTTTAACAAAGAAAATATTTATAAGAAACAATAATCATGACCCCTGTGATATGAATCTTGATCAAAGGAAACATTATAAACTCATGGAAAGCATAGATAAAACATGTTGGTATCTTAGGACATCATCATCATAGAACACATAAATAACCCTTATAGAAACACTAAAAATAGAATAATCATATATTCTACATCTAATATAATTCTCGAGAGAACAAAATCATTACCCAATACATTAGAGAACTATCTAGACACACCCATCATATAAGCTATTTTGGGATCACCCAACACTATCTGAGTACACTCGTTGTATATGATATAATGATCCAACCTAGCACTATTTAGGTGTACCAATCATTTAAGCTAGAACAGGGTCACCTGGTGTTATTTGGGAGCACCCATTGTATAACATATATTGGGTTCACCCATTTCTATCTAGGAGCACACATCATATAAGATATAACAGGCCCACACGATACTATATGGGAACATTCATTATATAACAATGTCCAAGAACCATAAAATAAATTATAGAGCATGAATTATATAATAAAACTCATATAATTAATCATTATTCGTTTTATAACTTGATTAACCCATGGAAAATAAATGGGTTTCATGAAAATCTCTTTGAAACATGATTAACCAATGGAAAATAAATAGGTTCCATTACAATATCTTTAAAATAATCATATTACATATAGATAAATAATGAGTATTGTATCATTAAAAAATATCCCCATTATAGAATTAGTATAAACAAGGGTTGTTCATTTTGGTGAATGGAAATATCAGTAAAATATCATTAAAAACATTTTTTTCGGAAAATATCCTTTCCATTTTTAAAAATATTATATTAGAACTAAAAGTTCAAAAAACATTTTGAAACTAATTTTATTTGAAAAAAAATATTGAGAAATTATAAATAAACATTCAAAGAAAATAATTTTCCTGATCATGGGTATTTAATTTAATTTCATACACACTAAAAAATTATTCCTTTCACATTTTTATTAAAATTAAACTAAGAATTATTTGTAAAATAACATGAAAATTACTTAAAAAATTAAATTAGTCAAACATGGGTAATAATTTTTTTAATGAATCATTTTATGAATGTTAAAAACAATTATGAATGTATTTTTAGATAACATGGTTTTCAAAGAAAAGGGTAAGTTGACCAAAGAGATAAATAAAGATGATTTTTCATAAAAATACTCTTTTTAAACTCTTTAGTGCATAAAGAGATTAAAATAAACGTAAAACATTTACTCTCATGAAATAAATATTGGAAAATAAAATTAATAAGTTTATTTTGAGATGGATCATAATATTTTATGATCATAAATATAATCATAAAAAATCTCAATAAACGATGAGATTATATCATAAAATTATTACTAATTCAGAAACTTTGAATCATAATACGCATTAAAGAACATCATTAAATGATACTTACAATATCATGAAAATAAGGATATTAATGACATAACATGTTAAAGGGGTTGTATATAATCCTCATAAATGGATGTAGGTGAATAACAAAACATACTACAAAAAACCCATCTAATAGTTGTTTTTTTAACCACCGCTATATACATTCATGATAGTTTCCAAAAACCATTGATAAAGTCAGTGTTAACAACCAAATTGTGGCGGTTTTGTCATATTTAGCAATAGTTTCTAGTAATTTTTTGAAAAAAAAAATTCTTGCTGGTTTTTTTTGTTTTTTAGTAGTGGTTCACCCTCTCAAAACTCATGATAAGATATAATTGGTTTAAACAACCATTAAATATGAAAATATATAATGTGGTTATTTCATTTTTAGTGGCGGGTTCCCCTCTCAAAATGGTCTAGGATATAGTGATGGTCTAAACTACCATTGAATTTAATATTATATATTGGCAGTTTGAAACAATGTGAAACACTTTTTAGTACTATATAGAGGTGGTATAAATTCCCATAAAAAATATTTTTCCATATATAGCGACAGTTTAAACCGCTTCTATATAGAGGTGATGAAAAAAATACAGCTTAAAAAACTACATCCCAAAAAATCCAAAAAAAGATATATATTATATTATAAATAAATTAATCACACTATTCTAGTCTAATAAAAATATAATAATAACATGTAAAGTTCAATTTATAAAAACTAGAATACAATATATCCTTAATATAAAAATAATACTAACCAACAATTAATTAAAACAAATAATGTTATTTAATTTTTTTTTCTGAGTTTATTTTGATGGCTAGGTTACATTTTTCCATTCATTTGACCCTCATACTACATAAATGATATAAATGAATCCAATTGGGGTGTTTCCAAGCATTTCATATACTAGTGAACTATTTTATAAAACTTTAATCTGTTGATGATATATTATATAATTTTAAGGTATGGAAAAATTAGTGGTATCCTTAAGAATTAGTGATAATTTGAAAGAGGTTGGGTGTGTGACTGTATCTACCATATCTTGTGTAACATTTAGTGTTGGGTGTTTTTATAACTTTTAAAAACCCTTATCCTTTATATTTGGGTCCTTGATATGATTAATATTATCATTTTTAATAGTGAGTTATTAATTGTGTCTTAAGACAATCAAAGCTTGGATTTTATATATCTTCATTTTTTAATTATTTAATGGATATTAAACATTTATTATACACATATGAATAATAAATGATTATTATTTTAAAATTATTTTTAATATTATGTTCATAATAATATTTATAACAATATATATATATATATAGATTTTAATTAGAATTTATCACATTAAAATTTACATATTGAAAGATTCTTAAAATGTACTTGAAAACCCTCAAAATACCTTCAAATACACTCTAAGGGTGGTATATAAAAAATTCATAGTTTATGGTTGTTAATCATATAGTATAATTACTGAACCCACTTGGGTTTTCTTTTATTTTTCATTAGTAAAGATGAAGGTAACATGGATGATCTCAATATTTATTGTTGTATATATTTGTGAAGTAGTTTGGAGTTCCTAAGCATGTTAATGGGAATAAATTTGTATGTTCTCTCATGGTTTATCCATAATAAATAATAGTTAATATTATGGAATAAGTTTAATCTATTAATAATACTACATGAAGAATACTCATTTGAAAACTTAGGTTAAAGATGATGTAGATGTTTCATGTTGTATCATGAATATATTCAATATATGTGATATGAATAATTATTATGGTATATTATTAAATTAAAAAAGTTTTAATGTATAGGGAATCATTTTAAGATGCATATTATATGTTTGAGAAAATGTGATAGTTCCAGAATCATTATTCAACCATGTTAATAGTTCATGGTGGCCTCCTAGATGATGAGTTCTAAATTATATTAATGGTGAACATGTATAGAGATCTTGAGATAACACTGAGAGGAGATTGAAGCTAACAATATATATGTTTCACAAACAAGAAAAATACTAGTGGGATGTCAATATGCAAGATAACTAATAAGTTTAGTTATCTGAGTAGTACTTGGTGAATTACCAATTGGAACTCACAACTGAATAAATTTCATAAATGGTTGAAAGAGACTGTATATTTAAAAAAACAATAACAAGTGAAATTTCATGGAGTAATAAAACAAAAAAACCTGAAGAATCTAAGAATGTTGAGTATATGGTAAAATTTATAATAAAACATACAAAATAAACTATGCATATTGATTTGATGCAATGTAAAGGAAATACTGATATCCCCTACCTCAATCACAACATAATTTCTTAATCACCATATTAGTGTTAGTATGTTATAAGATAATTTACATATCACCATCACTAAATCCAACTTCAAACCTAATCACTACCAAATAAACTAATATTGACATTATCTCCATCTTTATCTGCATCTCCACTCTTTGCATAGAAACCTATATAAAAATTTAGTTGAAAATTAAACTATGTTGTATATTTAAATTTAAACATAAAACCAATATAAGTTTATGTGCTAAATGATTATGATGTTGTGTGATTTTCATTCTCACTCAAACCATCCATTGACGTAATATCATTGGGGAAAAACTAGTTGTGTTATAATATAATTAAATCAATGATTTATATAGAACAATAACCTTTTCATCTTGCATCTTTATATGAGTCTCATGTTTGTGGATTATGATCCCTTGTCGTAGAATTTTGTTTTGCACTGTAAAAAACTCCCTCTAAAAATCTCAAGGTAGAGAGTAACTAAAACCAGGAGTAGATTCTACTTCAATCCTCGGTGACCTGCCAAATTCCTCTAATGATAATGGTCCCAAACCCACCCTGTGCATGCGTCCATGAGGCTTCTTCATAAGGACTTAACCAACTAGATCATCTTGGGAGACTGATAAGGACTGTGCGAGATTGGTATACCATAATTATTTTAATATTTAGCTATAAATCAAATATCAGTAATATTTGAAGAAATACATATTAAAAAGTAACAACTAAAAATTAATTATTACAATAAAAAATGAGTTTATACCCCAACTTCTTTAGTAGGATCATTCACATAACTCCCATTATATGTTGTATGAACATCCAACAATTTTTTTTTCGAGAAACTTAGTGAACAAATTTCTTTTCTAATATTAAAAAATTAAAAATTAAAAACTAAATAAATAAAATAGAAAATTTTATCTTATAAATATTTAAACTGATGAAGATATTTCCAAAGTCAAACTATTTCTAGAAAAAAAATTGAACCAGTAATGTGGGGGGTGAATTGTTTAGCTCAACATAATGTATTTTTCTTGAAAGATATTGAAATAAATAACATGTAATTTAATAGTAATGTATTTAATGTCTCTCCTTATAATATTCATTTATATAAGTAAAATGAGATTAATATAATTGTATATATTTCAATAAAATGTGCTTCTCATAGTGATGGCTATAAACAAACACCTTCCACTAATATCTAAGTACACTTTCAGGTACCTTATCATAAAACTATTCAGTGGTCAATAATGTATCATTGAATTCATTCTATAATCTCCATTTAAAATTTTCCCAATTCTTACCCAAATTTTGTTAACATCCAATTTCATGCGGTAAGATTGGAAATGGTAAACCAGAATAACATTTTTACAAAGATATTACTTTTTAAAATATTATAATTTAGTTATATAATGAAATACAATTATACCATAATGTATTAAAATTATCTTCATTTGGAAATGAAAGACATCATTCTTGTAAATTGAGGCATATGACTCCGATCAGAATAGGTAATCAAAAGGGTAAATATCTCCACCTCTAGCTGGCCTAGAATCCGGCTGAATAATCTCATGACATCATATATGGGGACCCCATAATAGTCAAATGGGACAAGTATCTTCAATCCATTCAAATTCAAGACATTTTAACTATTCATATTTTTTTAGTTAGTAATATTTTCCTCATCATTTATGAAAATATATTTTGTAGTATAAAAAATTGAAATATCTTTATTCATATTAAAATTTGTACCTATTACTATCACCCTCCACTATCCTCATGAACAAAGAAAAGTTAAGACATATTCCCTCTCTTATGAACCTACTGAATGGGGAGGAAATATCCAATATGTTGATGGGATAGAGAAGGAGGGTGTTTCAGATAGGGACATAATTGAGGATGGTGTGAGAGATACTGAAGGAGGAGAGACAGAGGGTGTCTCTGATTCTATAGGGAGGGAGCTGAATGGATCATCAACTATATGTTTGGTCAAGGGAATGTCAACTGAAATTTGACTCAGATCACTAAAATGCCTCTTCCATGGAATTCCTATAGTATAATCAAGTAAAATTAACTTTAGAATATATATTTTTAAAATGTAATACAGAATTTTTTTTGGGAAATTATAATAGATTCATAGTACTAAAAAATAAAAAATACATAGCTATGATAATGGATGACTGCACATATAACATAACTTGTTGACAAATTAAAGGAACACTACAAAGATCTTCATTTTTTCCTTCAATAATTTAATTGTATGACTCCATCATTACATCGTCTACTCCATCCACCTTCACAAGACTAATTTTTTAATTATCATGATGGATAGATAGGTTTATTTCTTATTATTGATGAAATTAAATATTAAAGGTAAAATCTTCCACTTCACCACCCGTATCATAAAAGTATTTTTTTTATGAATAACTACACTCAACCCTTCATCCATGAAATATTCCACATAATATACCATTCTCTCTTATGATGAGAAGATATATGGATCATGTTATTCACATTCACTAACATTGATCAAGAGATATAAGTTCACATAAGTAAATTTGAAAGAATCTCTTTTAATACCCCTAGAAATGTCGACCAAATTTCATTTGAATAAAACAACTAAGAAATGAAAATGGTATTTTAATTTGATAATATTGGTCAACTTTATTTAGTATCCCAATTTAGCAACTGTAAACATACCAATATTCTTGGTTTTCAAACCCTCTTCCCAATCAAGTGTTTGAAATTTAAATCTATTTACATTGTAATTGATGAAATTTCCTGCATATTTTAGAGGACCTAGATCTGAAAACATTAAATATTATGAAAACTCATCCTGATCATCAGTATTCATGATCTAGAAAAAGAAATATACATTATTATATTTTCAAAATATTTTTGTCAACATAATATATGTATAGATTAAAATATATATGAACATAAATGACATGAAAACCATTCTAAAATCTCTTTATTTACAAGTTTTATTATATCTTCCTCTTTTCATGTTCATATTCTCATTCATATCTTTTTTTGCATCCTGAGATCTTCAATAAATGGATCTGCAATTTCACTATTCAGTAGCACATATCTATGTGCCTGTAATAATCCAGTTTCTAATAGTGTAACATTTGAGATCCTCCAACTTATCATCTAATAATAGGACATATTTTTTATTTACAATGTTTCTAAGATTGATTTGATGTGTCATAAACATGTGCAACTCGATCGAATATTGTCTCAGTATCATCCACATATCTAGAACAAAAGGTAAGCCACTCCTTTACTAAATATCCTTCAAAAATATATCCTTCATGTTGAGATTTATTTTTCATTTATGATTTCCAATGACCAATATATATATGATATAAAATAAATAAAACATAATTATGTATTTAATTAAGTTCCATGAATTGTTTAAGTAATATGAAAAAAAATATAAATAAAGTACCACTCAATTGGATACATCCATCAATAATGTATGGGGCCTCCTAATTTAGTTTCCTCGACCAAACTCAAAATTAAATGAATCATGATAGAAAAAAAAGAAAAGGGAAAGATAATTTCAATTTCAATAATGATTCAGTAAAAATATTTGTTAAAGGTTTTTGAGCTCATCTAGTTTTATAGTTTTCTCACATAATTCTTAAAAGAATGTGAAAAATTAGATTACAATTATAGTAACCTTTTCAGGTATTAATTTATGCAATACTAATGGTAGTAACTACTGTAACAAAATATTTGAATAATGAATTTTAAATCTATGTAACCTATGATGATTTAAATTGAAACGCCTTGGGATGTTACTTGAATAACCATAAAATACATTCACATGATTTAAAATTCAATGTAATGTATCTTTATCCCTAATTTTCAGTGTAGAAATTTTTGAAGCATACTTTACATTCTCATCTGGCCCTAGATCACTTTTTATATTCATTATTTGTAAGTTATTCCAAGAATTGAGATGGACCTTTGATTTTACATGCTTATTAAGTAATGAAAATATCAAATTTTCACAAAAATTATTCTCAATATTCATAACATCAAGATTATGATGCAAAAAAATTAAATTAACAATATGGATGTTTGAAGAATATACTTTTTTTCTTCCATTATTTCATTCTAATTTCAATTGATGATACACATCAAAATTATTTCCCACTATAATTAAAATTATAAACATCTCAAATTATATTTCAATATTTCCAAATTGTGTAAAATTTTTAGAACCTGCAAAAAAATTGAGGTTGTCTATGATCAATAAAACCATTGAATTTTAACTTGTTAAACTGAAATCTATGAAATTCATCGAGAAATCTATGATAACACAAGAAGCACCATTTTTTTACTATAAGATATTCATTAATGATGAAAATAAAATTAAAAAATAGGATAAACCAAAACTATATAAGTGTTTTAACTAGATAAGTTTCAAAGTACAGGGAATTCATTAATGGTCCACATAAGAGCAACATTAATTTTGAACATTGTTCTAGAAGATGCATCCTATATCTCAACACTGTTCCTCTATAAGTCCTATAATTATTTAATTAGAAAATTATAGTATACATAAATATCATTTCAAAACATTTTCTTTAGTAATAATCATCAAAATGATAAAATACAACTTTTTCATACACATCCACTAAGGTAGATCATAGGGTATCAAAACAACCAGCGAGATTCTATATCTAGTACTCAATGTCCCAAATGGGTTAAATCCATAATCATCCAATCCCAATCAAAATTTAATGTGATTTTATGATAATTATTTATGTATTGAATTAAATGTATTCCATTATTTTCAATCTCATGGATGTCACATTAACCAATCTTTTTTATTATTTATATAATGCCACTTAATGTGCTCAATGGTTTTTGATGTCCAAAATAATCTTTTCAATTGAGGTTTTAATGGAAGTAATGAAAAATGATTGAAAGTGTGTTATTTTTATACTTATTTAATGTATTATATTGATTCAGTATTCCAACATTACATATTGAATTCCATCTAGAATATGACCATTTTTTAAAACCCAGACTGCTTGAATTTTCTCCCCATTAAAGCATAAAATCATTGGGACAAGCATCTATTTTTTTTTAATTCAGACCAATATTGTTAAAAAAATTATATCATATAAATACTCTAGTTTATTATATTTATTGAATTCATTATGAAACAATTCCAATATCATGGACATCTCATTATTTTTAATTCTTTTTAGGCATTTGATATTGTAAAACTTGAACAGAAAGAGTTAGTTTTGACTATTTAAAATATCCACCATATAGCTATTGATTTAAAGGAATAACTAAATCATGAGAATCATTTGTCTTGTTAGTGAAGTTATCTCTTACATTCGTATATATAGAATCAATAGGAGGATCCAATTATATGTTATAATCCAGATCTTATTTTCCAATAGTCCCAAAATATCACATGTCAAGTTACTTTTTTTATCACACTATACTAGTTTTTATAATATGTTTTGATGTAAATTTTTCTATATTCCACTACTGAAAGATTTATTTATAAGGTTTTTCATTTCATTTTATATTTTTTATGAAGTTAGGAAATTATTTTATTGATTAACATCAGTTCTCAAACTTTCTGGAACATTGGATTCTCCATACCAAAACCAAAAAAAAAAATTGAGCAGTGAATTGCTTCAACATCAATTTTCATAAACTTAAAGTTTATTTAACCATATTATAAAATTAATTTTAGGATATGGACATCTTATTGTCCCATCAATATATAGTGACCCCACATTTTCTTATAAGACTATTACATCATTTTAAAGATAAAAAATTTAATATTTTTACAAATCTAGGATCAAGTGGTTTAGTGTATTTGTTAAATTAGGCTAATATATAGATTTTAAAAAATAAATTATGAACATTATTTAATTGTTTATTTTTTATATTCTTAGTGGCCTTCACATTCTCCTTAGTACAAGTAATCACCACAGGATATACATTAATGAAAATGGTGATCTAAAATCCGAGTAAGTGGATAGATAAAGACATGAATCAATATAACATGGCTGGTCATAATCATAATCAAAATATTATAGCCATGAGAGGAAACATTCGATAAAGTCATGGAATGTTTCAATGCATAAGTTCCTTAAATTTTAGAAGTGACTCTTATTACACTAATTATTCATTTATAATGATTATATTGTGTCCTCTATGTTATTTTATGTTATTTATATTGTATGAGATAATTTTAATATGGGAATTTCCATTGATACAATTTTGGGTCATTGCATTCTTCCCCCTTATGAAATTTCTCCCTCAAAATTTCATTTTACATTCGAATTTGAAAAATGGTGAGGGTACTTATCATTTATCACTTCACCATATTATCATGTTTCCTCTTCGTACATATGGTTTATCTATAGCAATTTAACTAGGTGATTAGTCTTTTGTGTAGAAATTTGTCTCTACAGTCCATGATCTTCCATGGATACTCCTTATAAGGGAGGTCATTTTCAATATGTATAACCTATAGATTTGGTACATGTGAGGGATATGGTATGTACTTCCTCAATAGAGATACATGGAATACATTTTGTACTTATGTAATAGTAGGTTGAAGTTCTAGTCATTGTCCATATCTCCAAAACAATAATTATTCTTAAAGGGGCTGATGTACTTAGGACTTAACTTTCCCTTTTTCCCAAATATCTAGATCCTCTTCCATGGATATATGTAGAATAATACCATGTCTCTATCCTTAAACTCTAGGTCTCGTCAATGATTGTCTACATAGATCTTCTATAAAATTTGGGCTACCTTGATATGATGCTGAATGGTTTTCACCTATTATAATGTTTCTTTGACCATTTCAGGTCCTAGGAGCTTATTTTTACCGAATTCATCCTAGCACGTTGGTGTTATGAATCTTTTATGATAAATGGATTCATATGGATCTATTTGGATGATCAAGAGGAAAATATTATTGTAAGAGAACTCATCTAGGGGAATATTATTGTACCATCCTCTTTTTAAGTCCATACAATATACTCTCAACATTTCTTCGAGCTTCTGAATAGTCTTTTTAGATTTTCAATCAATTTGAGGATGATAAGTCATACTAAATTTCAACTCAATGTTCAAATTATTTTGGATACTTTTCCAGAAATTAGAGGTTAATCTCATATATCGATTGGATATAATCTACAGTGATAATCCATGTAGTCTTACCACTTCTCTGATATAGATCAACATAATTTGATCTTGAGATAATTCCCCCCAAATTTCAATAAGGTGAGGTTACTTTGTGAGACTATCCACAACAACCCATATAACATTGTTTCCTATGGATTTCTTTAGAAGTCTTATGAAAAAGTCCATGGTGATGTTCTCCCATTTCCATGTTGGTATGAGTAATGGTTTCATCATCCCCTTATGCTTTTTTCTTTTAGCCTTCACTTTCTAACATACCAAGCAGTTTGATGTATATTTAGCAATCACCTTTTTCATATTATCCCACCAATAGTTCTCTCAAATATCTCGATACATCTTTGTGATCCCTAGGTGAAAAGATAATGTTGAGCTATGTTTTTCACTCATAATCTCTTTCCTTATCTCTAGATTTAATGGTACACATAGTCATGAAACAAATCTCCGAACTCCTTCTTCATAAATTTGACAACTTTGGGGATTTCCCCTTTCTCATGGATTTCACCTTCTTCTGAATTTCCACATCATTTATTTAAGCATCCTTTATTTTTCTATGAGTGATGTTTGAGAAATATTTTGGGAAATGGTTGGTTATGTTCCTTCATTAATGATTCCCATGTCTATCCTTTATAGATCTAAGAAGATTAGATCCTTCTAAATTATCATCTTTGATAATGTTGTAGGATCATTTATACATAGATCTTATTCCACTTTATTTTACTTAGTATGATGGTAGTGGATTGAGAATTTATAATACTTGATGAGAACTAAATATATTAATCAAGGATATTAATCTCATTATGTGTGAATATATATTTTAGGCTCTTATGATCAGTATATATTTCACACTTCTCCCTATAGAGATAATGCCGCCATATTTTCAATGAAAATATTACAAATACCAACTCCAGATCATGTGTGGGGTGGTTTTCCTCATGAATTTTAAACCTCCTTGAGGCGTAGTATATCACTTTTTCATTTTTTATCTATACACATCTTAATACCTTCTTTTAAGCATTGTTGTATACGAAAAAGAGTTCCCCACTTGTTGGAAGTGTGAGTACTGACGTGATGATAAGCCACTTTTTTTAACTCTTTTAAAAAATATTCACATTCACTGGTCTAGACAAACTTTTACCCCTTCTGATTTAACTTGGATAGTGGATTGGAAAATCATGATAATTTCTTCATAAATAACTTATAATACCTAGATAGACCAAAGAAACTATAGATCTCTGTTACATATGTTGTCATGTACCACTCTTCGATTTCCTTTCTCTTATAAGGGTCCATAGATATTTCTTTTCTTGTGATAATATAACCCCGTAATGATACTTCCTCCATCTAAAACTAACATTTACTATACTTTGCATAAATTTTCTCCCTTCACAAAGTTTTAGAAATGTATTCAATTACTCATCATGTTTTTCCTTTATCTTGGAGTATATTAGAATATAATCGATAAAGAATACCACTATTTTTTTAAGTAATATCTAAAAGACTCTATTCATTAAGTCCATGAATATTTCTAGAGAATTAGTTAGTTTGAAAGGCATCACAATAAACACATAGTGTTAGTACCTCATTCGAAAGGAAGTCTTAGGAATATCCTTCTTTCTCACCTTTAGTTGGTCATATCTTGATTGAAGGTCAACCTTATTGAAATAAATGACCAAACAAAGTTGATCAAATAAGTCCTCTATCCTTGGTATGGGATAATTGACCTTTATCGTGATTTTTTTGTACTCACGATAGTCAATGAAAAGGTAAATTGATCTATCCTTCTTCTTGACGAAGAGGAATGGTTCACCCCATGGTGAAACACTCAAGCATATAAAACCCTTTTCTAGATTCTCTTGTAATTTATTATTATGTTAGTCCAACTCAATATTGGCCATTCTATATGGTTTCTTTGATATAGGTAGATATCTAGGAATATGTTCAATTTAGAACTCAAACACTCGGTTAAGAGGAAAACCAAACAATTATTCAGGGAACACATAAGTGTATTCCCTCAAAATGGTCATGTATTCCTTCCTAACTATCTTTGTTATCTCAATAATTTGGGACAAATATTATTTCACATAAGGAAATAATATCCACACTTGATATGATGGATCTATAGAAGATTCATCCTCATCCTTAAACTTGTATATAATTGGAGGATGCCTCAGGATGTGAAGGGTGATCTCTATTTCCTAAAATTTTATGTTGGATTTGTATAAATATATCTAATCCATGACCAATATAGAATCAAAATCCACCAAAAGATGTGAGACAAAAACATTTGGGAGGTTAAGTCCACAAAAATTAACTATGGATGAGTTATATACTTTGGATGAAATACTTTCCAATTTTCTATTCTCATTGATAACATAGCCTCAATATTTTGAGGTGGTGTTTGAATAGTTATACTAAACTTGAAACATAAGAAATAATTCATAAGACCAGAATAAAATATTACATTCACTATTCTCGAATAAATAACCAACATTCCTTTCACCACATCATTATTAGGATCCACCTCAGTAGTATTGATATCATAATATTTCCCTTTCTCCTTTGGCATTAGTGGTTGTTGATGTTTATTTCCCTCAATGAGTCAAGGATTAATGAAATAGATTTCATAGTTACCTTACTCGTTATAGTTGAATCATTGAACTATGGGTACTTCTCTCTTTTCCTCTACTACATTTTCTATATTCCTCATACATCTAAGACATTACTGAGCTTGGTGTCCTCCTCTCCAATATTTGAAGCATTTACTTATCCCCTTGAGGCGGTTCCCATGATGTTTATTCAAAAAAGAGTGGTTGAAATTTCTTTCCAAATTTCTCATTATATCCCCCAGATTGATACTTAATCTTTAGTTTCTTATAACCATATCCATGTGACCATTATCCAAACACCATATCCACTTTTAGAGTATATCACACAGCTTTATCAAAACTCTCAATGTCTCAAACTACTCGATCATTTTGGAGGCATGGTTTTAAACCACTAAAGAATATATCTATTTTTCTATCATTGTTCATAAAAAACATGAATCGTACCATTCAATCCTTGTGAAAAAAATTTCATAGGTCATGATATATTCACCTTCCTTTTGATTCAACTCTATGAAATATCTCTCTATCTTTGTACAAAGTGTTTTTGGGAAGATATTTTTAAGAAACATTATCTCAAAGTATTCCCACTCCATCTCTTAATTTTTTTCCCTTATTATTAGTGTTATTAATCAACTCTCACCATTAGTATACCTCTCTAACAATATCAAAAATGGACAAGGACACCTTCTCTATCTCAAAATAGAAAAGAACCTCTCTATTGAGTTGACCCACTATTCTGCAACTAGTAGATCAGAAGATCTACTAAATGTTGGTGGTCATTTATGCATAAAATACGTGATATTAAGTTGCTCCCTCTTAGGTTACGGGGTATGTTTTTCATTAATTAGGTTATTTTTCATAGCCTGAGAAATGTGGGTAAGCATTTCCATGCAATTTTAAACTCTACCTCCGAAGGCATTGGGGATGTCGTTCGGGAAATCATTGAATTATCTCTCACATTGATTTTTGGAATGGTTTCTCCTAGTTCCCACAATTTTATAAAATGGAAAAGGTTTAAATAAAACATAATTCAATAATTCAGGAATAAATAATTTATTCCATGATAAAATTAACTCTTAAGTCATATCTTGTGGGATCCCTATGTTTAGCACTTTTTTAAAATAAACCTTCTTGGGTTCTTACATATACTTAGTCTCATACTAAGTGCTTTTACTAAGTTTATCTAATCCCAATTCCCAAATTAACTAAACCACGATCTAATACCAACAATACTGACCCTACATTTTCTTACAAGATTGTTAAATCGTTTTATAGATAAAAAACCTAATAGTGTTAAAAATCCAGGATCATGTTGTTTAGTGTCTATAGAAAATTATTTTTATACATAACTTTTAAAAAATAAAGTGTAAAATTTATTTAATTCCTTCATCCCTATCTTCTTAGTGGAATTCATATTCTCTTGGGTAAAATTAGTCACCCAAGGATATACATCAATGAAAGGGGTGAGCTAAAAGGTCAGTAATACGATATATAAAGACATGAATCAATATAACATGTGTCATCAAAATAATCATCATAAAATCATAATCATGATAAGAAACATTATATAATGGAATATAATATGGAAATGCATTAAAATTAAACATTATTTATTAGTAGTCAACTATCGCACATAGTTGAGAACAAAGTTATCATTAGGTTCATGCATAACATATGTGCATAGAAATAAAATCATCATTGTTAAAAAAATATAGCACTATATTCCTTAATATTTCACATTATATCTTGATTATTTAACTTTACCAAATTCATTGGAGTGCTATATAATTTCTGGCACACTCATCACATCATAACATTTACATAATCGTTCATACGAAAAAGAACTTATAACAATATTTTCCATAAAATAACCCATTGAAAATAAAATGAATTTCATGATAATTTCATAAACAATACATTAATGGATAATAATCACGGTTCCCAAAATAAAAATGGAATGACATACATCGTATAATAATCATCAACCATGATTTAAGAAGAAACAATATCAAGAGACGTAAAATATGTTTTTTTAGAAGGAAGAGTTCTTTTGAAAAAATTATTTATATTTGTCATAAAACCATATTGGAACATGTATATCCTATAAAATAAAAAGGTAAGTAAAAAAAGATATTTAAGTAACATTAAAGGAACATCCAAACTAAAAAAGTAGTGAGAGAGGGGAAACCAAAAAGAAGATATTTTGGTTCGAGAATCCCCTTACATTATATTAAAATTATTTCTTCACTTTAATATCCTAGATAATAAAATAAAATAAATTAATTAATTAATCAAAAACCTGTTATAAATTTATTTTATTTATTATTGTTTTACTACATTTATTTTTGGACTTTATATGATTTATAGTGTTCAATTTCATCATTTGGAAGTGTTTGTTTCCTTGGTTTTCATGATCGGTTTTCTTATTTATAAGTATAGAAGTTCATGTACAATAAGAATGATTATAGAGTATTGAAATTATATGTTATTAATGAACATGAATAAGTTTAATTGGTATTATATATCATTTTTTACATGTTATTAGGATGATTTATTAGATTGAGGGTTAATGAAAATGATTTAATTTATTTGGGCTGTTTTTACAACCATTGTGAGATTATATCATTATATTTAACATAATGTTTATATATTGGTTCTAGAACATTATATAAATTATAATATGTATAATAAAAAATTATTTAACTAAAGTAATGGTCTTATGACCTACCATTAAGGTGGTAGTGAAAAAAATGCATTGTCCATGGTGGCAGCAAATCGACACACCATATACGATAATTTAATTGTTTGAATAAAAGGAAAAGGGGAGAGGTTTGAAGATAAATTATTCTATTAAAATAAAAAAAATTATAGTATATAAAGGATACCGGAATTATCATGCCACTTTTATATTTGAAGGTGAGGAGAAAATAAGAAAATAAAATAAATATGGTCTTACCACTTGAATTCTCCTCCTTGAGATCCTCCTTAAGGAAATTGGTTTTGGAATTTTGTTGAGATAAAAGGATCCTATATGTGTGGTAGGGGATTAGGAAGAATATTGGATATAATTTTTATATGGATAAAATCTTGGATGGTGTGAGGAAAATAGGTGGTGAGGGGTGGTATTTATTGGGGAGGAGAGGGTTGTTTTCTCGTTATTTTATCTACTAGTTTATTATTTTTACTCAAGAATGTGAATAGTTTGAACCATATCACTATAGATATTAAAATAATTAATTATAGTTAAATATTATGGTTCTTATATTAGATATGACTCAATGAATAGTTAATTTAACTTATAATGTATATCTACCATAAATTATTTTATTTTACTATACACCAAAAATTCAAGTATTTTAGAAAAATACCAAAAAATAAACCTAACAATTTGTAGATTTTTAGAATTAAAAATAAACTCCATTTTATAAAAACAATTTTTTAAATATTAGAAATTTAATTTTTATTCAAAATCATCATTTACTTGCAAAATAATGATTTTCAAATTATAACTGATTTTATAACACTTCGAAAAATTAATTAATGTCTCATAAAATTATATTATTATCATAAGAAAAAAATGTTAATTAATGAATCTATTTTATGAAAATACATTTTATTTTGAATAATTATATTAATTATAAAATTATAAAATAATTATTTGTGTTTTATAAAAATACCAACACTTAATTAATTTTTTTAAAAATATTTAATTACTTATACTATGATATATTTATATCATATTATCATTTATAAGATGCATTAATTTTATTTAAACTTTCATATATGAGATTACTATTTTATTGTTTGGATTACTATACCAAATGACCACATTACTATTCCAAAGTTCAAGTTACTAGTCCGTTGGTATAGGTTTCTTAACTTCTAGAACTACCTTTTATTCCATTCATTCTTTATTTATAAAGTTTATATTATGTCTTCTATGTGATATTATATGATTTATACTATATGGAATAATTATAAGAATGGAATTTTTATTGATAAAATTTTGGGTCATTACAGAAATGGTTGATTTGAAATTGAAAAATCTAAAAATTCCTCCAAGCACTTAGCATAGTGAGGTGTGTTCCCTGGTAATGTGATCCAGATTTTATCTATATATATCATAATGTTCCTAAAATTTGTTAATTAAAATTAAAACACATAATAATTACAAATTAGGAAAATAGATAAATGAAAGTGAAAAAAACCCAACCCATGTAGTTATAAGAAGGGTTATATAACAACTAAAAAGGTCAAAGTAAAAAAAATAAATTAATCATGGATATTATAACATAAAATAGAAGCAATATAAAACCCATAAAATCATTAATTTTAAATAGTTATCATGGTAGAAACACCCTAGGGTCACTAATTCGAGGTACACCTAGTAATTCCATGTCACCCTAGAAGTAGATTTATATTTCTAACACATCTCCAGCTAAATGGGGTGTCACATAATACATTACTATCATTTCTAGTGGGGTGGGACCTCTTCCTTTCTAGTATATCCTACCCAATAACCCTAGGTTTCTCGTAATTTTTAACAACCAATATCATAAAATATTTCATTAGGGGTTAAATTAACAAGTCACTTTCCAATACATATAATCATTTAGAAAAGAAAAGAAAGAATCAAGATTGTGGTTAAAAGTTACTATTTTTATTATTATACCCACAGATATTTACACATTTTTTTATATACATATATCCTATAGTACAAATTCACGTTTTTCATGTGAATTTTAAATGTGCTAACGTATATGTATACTTATGTATATGTGTAGAACCAATATATATATATATATATATACATTTTAACAACATATAACTTTAATAAAAAAATTAGAACAAGAGATAACCTCGTTTTGAAAACCAAAACCTCTCTTAAAACATTTAACTTATTAATTAAAGGTTTATCGGGAATTTAAAATACATTTAGTGTGAAAAATGAATTAAATTCTAATTTTAACGAACATTAAATTAGATAAAACCTTATATTTGAAGTGGAAATAAATTGAAACTTTATTTCCACAACAAATTCCTTTGAAACATTATTATTATTATAACTTGATATCCAAATGAAGGATTAAAAATAAAATCAATAAATATTATATAATTTAAATACCCAAAAAGACCACTTAGCTAAAACTTGTTACCTTTTAAAATGATGGAATTATCCCCCCATATCAAGGTCTAAGACACCCTAGAGAATAATTTGGGACCTAAAAAGAAAATAAAAAATCTGAACTAAAATTATCCCAAAATTAAATATATAACCAAAAAATAACCAATCAAAATCTGCTACCTTCAATTTTTGTAGCAAGGATTATCTTTAATTATGTATCAAAAACCATAAACACAAATAATAAACAAATTGAACACCTAAAATTGAGTTAGGTTTTGGATGGGTTGTGTGAGTAGTGGAAGAGAATAAAAAAAATAAAAAATAAGAGAGAAAGTGATGGAGGCCACAGTTTGGGCGGTGAGGGGGAAGGAGCAGAGATGAGGTGGAACAACAGATGTGAGGGTTTAGGGGAGAGAGAATCAGGTGGATCAAGATTGGGTTCTGGGGGCTCAGGGGAGAAGGGGGATTAGTGAAAATGATTGGTATTCTAGGGATAAGGGGGAGAAGGGGGCAGACAATGATCTCCCTGGTTTTGGAGGTAATTTTTTTAAATAATAAAAAAGATATAAAGGTTGTTATTCAATAACCAATGATAATTATTTTTTGATTTTTTAGTAGTATATTATGAATCTTACCCTAAAAACCACTGATAATATTTTATTTTGGTGTAATGATGTATGTCTCAAAGAAGGTAAATTGAGACAATAATCCCTTACCATTGTGGTAACTTTTAAATCATAAACCCTATGAAATATATACCCCCAAATGGATATATAAATCCCAATAATTTTCCGGATCATCTTCATAAAATACATTCATGGGAAGTATATACACCACATAAAATAAATATGTGGTGAATATGGAATGTGTCTTGTAGAAGAAACTTATGACACAGAAATCACTTACCTTGAGTCCAGACTTTTCATGTATGTCCTTTAACTAATATATAATAAGATTATATCAATTTTATAATTTATTAAGAAAATTTTTCATGTCTAATACCTTATACTTAAATAATTTATTTTACTTCTTTATAATTACCTATTTTATTACTTAATTAGTTAATTTTACATCGGCTGTTTTGTGGATGTTCGGTTCATTGTTTCAAAACTACTTTGGTGTGTTGAACATGGAAACGAGGTCATTATTTAAATAAATTAAAAATAATAATAATGATAAATTTATCTTAGTTATATATCAATTATTCTTTTAAAACTAATCATGAATAATTTTTATGAAAAATTAACTACATAATGATCATGGAGACGGTAGGTCATACATACGCATGAGTAACGTTGCCATTTTTAAATTGTCATTATGGAAGTGAGGTAAGTAATATTTTATACTTATATAATGAGAAAAATATAATATATATATAATATTATTTCTTTAAATATACGTATATATATCATTAACGTGGTGCGGTGATGAAAAGAGGTTTGTATCACTTTGTGAAGGCGGTAGTCCACACATACACGGACGACATTATCTTTTTTTAGTGTAAGAAGGAAAATGATATATTATGTTTTAACGATGATAAATATTTCATTGATATCATAATTATTTCTTTTATATTACATATATTAATTAAATTTATCTGTATTATCTTTCATTTAAAGTGTTATTGAAAAATGAATCACATAGCTTCGTGAGGTGATAGTCTATCAAACACACGAGCGACGTTGTTATATCCCTTATGGAATGATAATTAAAAAAGTTATATATGATATAATGACTCCATAGGTATAATTATGTTATAAAGATCATATATATACTTTATATCCATCATCATACCCAACCATGAGAGGTGGTAATGGAAAAATGAATGACATCGGTTCACAAGGTGGTCATCCCTTGTACACACTAATGATGATTGTACAAACCATTTGATGGTATGGGGGATGGTTTTAGGTCATGACCATAACATAAAAGTATATAATTATATTTCAGATTTTTTTATTATGTACTTATTATTTAATAATAATTGGAGGATGTGGAGGAAGAAAAAAATGAAAACGCTCGTTGAAGTATGTTACTTCTTCTTCAGGTAACCTAATTAGGTTACCACTAATTGCCTTCCAAGGTAAGATATCTTCCCAACATACAACTTATAGGATTAGGGTATTAAATTTTATAGATGACTTGGTCTAGGTTTGGTTGAACCAAATGGATTTAGAGGTGTTAAGATTTGAGGGGAGTGAGTTTCCTTTTATAATTGAAGAGGTGTGGCATTTTTGTAAATACCCAAATGTATTCAATAATGGGAGGTCACTCTCACCTCATGTGGATAAAAAATTGATAAATAATTGATTTTATGGATGATATAGTCTATAAAACCTCCAACACTCACAAAATACACATGTTTTATACATGTTATTTTTTATCCATTAAGTTTACTCCCTTTTACCACTTTAGTTTCCACCATAGTAATTTAGATTTATAACCTAGGTAATTAAATATTTTAGACTAAAATAAAATTATCCTTATTATATAATTTTTACCAACTTATTATAAATATTAAATCCATTTTTTAAAACAAAAAAACTATGTATGTTGAAAATTAATGTCAACACAAGCCTATGTTACGTACAAAAACAACTCTTTTAATATTAACCATGGTGATTAATTTTTCTTATCTTTACAAATTATTAAGTCCAAAAAATAATTTAACCATATTACCCAATATTAATTATTATTATTAAAAATATTTAATATATTTTATCAAAATAAATTTTTATAATTTTCAGAATGTAATTTAAAATTAAACTTGCAAACGTGATAAGAAATCAGGTTTTCAAGGAGAAAGTGTTCAAAAGTTTACAAAGTTTTTATAACAAGTTTCAATATAAAAATTATTAAAATTAAAAAAATGGATTAATTGATATATAATTAAACTAATTTTTCATTTAGACCTATTAAAAATATAATTTAAATTTACAAATAATTTAAACAAAAAATTAGTTTTCAATTAAAATTCATTATTTTTAACTATTCATCAAAAATGGATCTTTTTAAAAAACACCAAAAATTTACACTATGTTAATTTTGATACTATAATTCCATAAATTAATTTAATTTTAAAAAATAATTTTCTAAAATTGGTAAAAATTAAATTTTGAATTATGTGTGCAAAGCGTGACTAAACCGTCTTTTACAAGAAAAAACTATTTTTCAGAAAACATTTTTTTTTATTTTAAATTATTATTATTTTATTTATAATAAATATAAAACCATATTTTTAATAGTTTATTTATTAATATTCACACCTTCCAATTTAATGTCTGGTTTGTCATAGTTATATATATAAAGGGTCATTTAAGCTCGGTGTTGTGTGTTGAATTCACTACAAAAAATAAAAAACTCAGGAATGTGGGTATTATAAGTTATCAAAGAGATTAAATTTATTTAAAAATAAATAAATCATAAATTCTCCGGGTTTTACATTTTTCTATAATATATGTTTTGTGATTAATTTATGATATAGATCATAATTTTTTTCTTTTAAAATCTTAGGGTGCTTTATTTTTTATTTATAAGGATATATTTGAATACCTAACTGACTAAGTCCACATTAGGTGTTTTGAGGATGTTCAGCTCATTATTTAAAAACAGATTCGGTGTATTGATCAGGGAAAAAGATTTTATTATTTAAACATATCCAGATCAATAATAATGAAATAATTATCATATTTATACATAGATTATACTTTAAGATCAATTTTCAAGTATGGTTTTGATAAATGAAGTATATTATGATCATAGAGAAGATAGGTCATACGTATCCAAGAGTAACATTTTCGTTTTTCAATGATAATTATGTAAAGAAGGTAAGTAAAATTTTAAATTTACATAATGATAATAATACAATATTATTTAATTAAATATACTAATATATATCATCCATGCATTGTTGTGATGAAAAGAGAGTCACATCACTTTGTGAAGGTGGTAGTCATCACATACAAGAACAACATTATCATTTTTCAGTGAGTAAAAAGATAAAAAATAAAACAATATATTATATTTTATAAATTTTTAATATTTTATAAATATCATAACTATTTCATTTATATCACATATATTCACTAAATTCATCCATATGAAATTCCATGTAAAGCGTTATTCAAAAAACGAATCATATTGCTTTGTGAGGAGGTAGTCTGCTGTACACATGAGCGATATTATCATTTCCGATATGGGAAAAAAGGTAAAAAATGATATATATGATATAATGACTCCATATGTATAATTATTTTATGAATATTATATATATACTTTTGATCTATAATCATACCTAACTGTAACAGGTGTTTCCGAAAAACATGTTATATTAGCTCGTGAGGCAGTAGTATGTCGTACACACGAGCGATGTTATCGTTTCCCATTTGAGGGAAGAGGGGATGAATATAGTTCATTAACATAAAATAATAAAATATAATTATATAATCATACATTAATAATATCTAAAGGAGTTTCAAGAATAAATAAAACAAAAATGCATAGTTTATAATTTTACCTCTTCTCAACCCACCTCTTTAGGATTATACCTACTATATTCTTATATTGAATTTATAAACAAAAAAAGTAATTTGGGATGAGGTTATTGAATTTGTTAAGTGATTTGGGTTGGTTCATTCCCAGCAAAATATTTTTAAGGCATGAGGAAGGGAGGAGAGGTGATGTCCTTTTATAAGTGAGGTGAATGGAACACTTGTAATTTTTGAAAGGAAAAATGTGTAACCACATTCTTCACATGATAAAATGCTAAAAAATAAACCATTATCTGGAAATAGAAAATATAAGGTCCAAATACTTCTATACAATAGTTTTTATATGATTTTGTATTTTATTTTTACACTTATAATTTTAGAATATCCCCCCAGTAATACCATTTTTACTTAAACTGTAGTAATTAATTTTTACTATTTTCACTATTCATTATGGAAAAAAATTAACTTAAAATTATTATAAAATATAAATTATTATGATTAAAAATATGTAATACATTTTAACAAATTAAATTCACATAAGTGGATAAATTAACTTTAAAACCAAACCCACAGATGTGATAAAAAATTGGTTTCTCAAGAAATGTATTTTTCAAGCAAAAGATGATGTATATTAACTATAGGATTTATAATAATAATTGTATGAATATAAATTAATATTTATTTATATATAATCAATAAGTTTTATTTTGAAAATTACTTATCAGATATTTTTTTAATTAATTAAAATGGAGAAACAAAGTGTATTTTAAAATAGTGTTTAGAAAAATACCATTTTTAAACCCAAAAATAAACTTATAGTAAAATAAAATATAAAGTTGATTAAAAAGTAATTAATTGAATTAAATATTACTAAAAAATAATTTATTTACTTTAAATCATATTCAAAATATATTGGTACTTCTTGATTAAATAATTTATTGAAAACTAAATACTTTTTTACAAAGAAACAATATTTTCACTATTCACTGAAAAATCAATATTTTTTAAAAAATCCAAAAATTTCAACCAAAGTAAATTTTAATATTATAATATAAAAAATAAATTTTATTTTATTAAATAAATTTTATAAAATTACCAAAAATTAATTATAATATATTTTCATAAAAAACAATAAAAATTAGTTTTGAGGAAAACATATTTTTGAAGAATAAAATTACTTTACTAAAAAATGATTAATTTTTTATTTAAAATTTATTAATAATTTATATTGAATATGATATATATATATTTCATAAAATATTTAATAATATTTATACAAACAAATTTAATTTCTAGGTTATAATGGTTATATATTTCGTGGGTTATCTAAACTCAATGTCACTTGTCGAATATGCAATTGAACATAGTTTTATTTTTTAAAATCATTAGGTGTTACATATTCCCCTAGATTTAATAAATTGTTTCCTAAAAACTTTAAATTTTTCTCAACAATAAAAGGTTTTATTTTTTTAAATAATTATATTGTAAACCCACATCAAAAAATTGGTTGATAAAGCATCCTCTTGATAAAAGAGAAATGGAAGCATAAATTCATCCAGAATACCACAAACTAGGTTTCTAAATAGGAGAGAATGGGTGGGAAGTGAATATTTTGGCATCTATAAAAATAATAATTTCCAAATAATCATTTAGAGTGATAGAGATCATTGATCATAAGGAAGTGAATGATCAAGAGAATGTTAACCCCCACAAAACCATAAACCAAAGAGGTGTGAAAAATATCATTGATATCTTCAGAAATGATGGTAAAAGGACAAAATTTTGTTTCAAGATCCATTTCCTAGTTTTGAATAATTACTTTACCATATAGAATAAAATATATAGGAAATATAATTACATGATGAGTATAATTCCATCCTTTTGTCAATTTCTACCACAATCTCATATTTTTCTCAAAATGATAAGTATTTAAGTTGAATTTTTCTTTCATGAAGTACTAAAATCAAATTTTAAAGACCAAAAAACTATAAAATATAAAACAATATATTCCCCATGTCTTATAAATTATCCAAAACCAAAAATGGTTATCACGTAGTAAGACATTAACCAAAATGGGTAAACCATTGTATGATGAAATAATACATTTATCTCCAAAATTCAATAATAATTCCTAAAGTTAAAACTAAATCATTCATAAATAGCCTAAAAATTAAATATCATTTAACCTCAATTTTTTTTCATACCTTTCATATTTCAAGGACAAAAATATGGAGATCATTTTTTTGAAATAAATTTAATCATTTAGTCACCTAATCACTTTTCAATATTGTAGTTATCTATATGATAAAACTTATGTTCCAATAATTACCTCTATATCCAATATCATATAAACCCTAAAGGTTATAAATACCTTAAATATTTTTTCCAAAAAAAAATAAATTCATAATTAATGTTAAACTAATGATTTAAATATACTTAAACCTAATAAAACTTCTCCTAAAATTTCCTTAATCCCTTTAAGATCTCATCGCTTAGAACCCCAAAGGGGTGTCAAAGAATTTTAACTTATGATCATCCTTAATATTTTAAACCTATGATGGAATACTTATCTATTAATATAACATTACATGAAAAATCATAAAATACAAAGTAATCTAAACCTTTCTTATGATACCAACTGTAAGAGCCCAAAACCCCCACTCTTAGATCTGGTGGTGAAACCCTTAAATTACATTTCTAGATTTGATATCGATGAAGGTGACCCATTTTTTTCCATCCAAAATTTACAATATCGAAAATAAATATTGGTTTACATATATTATCGAGGACCTTTTAGGTTTATAGTTTTAGTGATGTATTATAACTATTATATAAATAATACCAATGAATTTAAGAGATTATCTTTCCCACTATACCCATATTTTCTTAATATATATTAGGTCATCAAAATAATCCAACTGAAACTCTTCTATCTATAATTCATTAAAATCATAATTTATAACATGGGGAAAAGTAAACATAATGGGAGTAAGATCAAACTCTCAATAAGTGTAATAATAAGCATTAAAAATTAAATTTCATCTGTGATTATTAGAGGAATATAAAGGTCTGATGACATAATAAATTTTCATGAGCATAACATTATAATATTCATACCCATCAATATCTGGATAATAAAATAAGAAAAAATGGAATATGAATTTAACAATGGTAAGAGCCATCAGAATGAATAATCATGAGTGATGTGATATCAATATTGATCAAAGGAATCATTATAAACCCATAGAAATCATAGATAAAACATATTAGAATCTTGGGACAAGTTCTTCATAGAACTCATATTGAACCCTTAAAATCATAAAAAATGGAATAACCATATGGTTCCATTAAAATATAATTCTATAGATAAAATAATAATTACACAATGTAGTGGATATCAATATGGGTTCACCCATCGTATAATTTGTATCTAGCTCACCCGACACTTCTAGGTTCACCCATCATATAATAATTTCCAAGAACCGTAAATATTGTACATAGAGATTTTTTTATAGCAAAACTCATAAAAAAGTCATTATTAATTTCATAGGTTAATTAAACCTTGGAAAAGGAATTGGTACCCTGGCATTCTATTTGAAACATGATTAAGTCTTAATAAAGAAACGGGTTAAATAACAGTATATTTGAAATATAATTTACCCATGGAAAAAAATAGGTTCCATAACAATCTCTTTAAGACATGATTAATACTCGTAAAGAAATGTGTTCAGTAAAAATATCTTTCAAAAAATCATAATACATTCAAATAAAGAATGAGGATTGTATCCTTACAACATATCACCATTATAGCATAAGTAACAATAAATTTTGTTGATGTTTATGAATGTAAATACTGTTAAAAGATCATTAAAATAATTTTTGAGGGAACTAATCTTTTAAATTTTAAAATCACTTAAAAAACAAAATAAAAATCACAAAATCATGAGAAGATAATTTTATTTGAAAATAACAATGGAAACATATAATAGAAACATTAAGAAAAATAATTTGAATGGTGATAGGAAAATCCATTCATGTTATAAATGTTAAAAATAAACATTATTTTCAAAAAAAATTAAAAAATGGAGTGAAAAGTGACCAATTTAAAAAATTTAAGGAAACTTACCTTTTAAAATCTTTAAAAAGAAGGTAAAAGATCATTTAAAATGGATTTTTGAAATAATTTATTTTAAAAAAAGTAAATTTTTGAAAACATTTTATAAAACATGGATATGGAAGAGAATGAAACCCAATTTTAAAGAAAATACAACATTGGTATCAATTATAAATGAATTTCTTCATGTTTAATTAATCAATAATGAAGGAAATGGAAACTAAAAATGTGAACCACATTCATAACCTAAGGATAATAAAATATATGTGGTTAAATAATAAAATATCACATTATTTCTTTGAGAAGACTATTGAATATAAACAATCTCAAAATATAGGAGATTGTAATGTAAAGCCTTTTCCACTTTGGTAACACTTTAATCGAAAGACCCATGAAATAATAAGATTAAATTATAATTTAAATACCATGGAAAATAACTATTTCTTGTTATAAAAAGAAAAAAAAAATTATATACTCCTCACAAGTGAATATTGGTTCAAATCATAAACGTATATCTCAATGAAAGAGAATTCGAGACGAATAACCCTTAAAAAATCCTTCCATTGAATTTAAGAATTAATAAATGAATTAATTATTTGTATAAAATTTTATCCACATAAAATAAGTTTAAATAAAATGTAAAATAATAAAAAATCGATACTCACATAGTTTTATATTATCAAATACCATGAATAAGTAATATGACCCAATGAAAAGAAATTGAATTATGAAATTCTTTGCAACTTGGTAACTTTACATTAAAATCCACTTGGAGGAAATATTTAAAATTAAAAATTAAGAAACCATGATGTATAAAAAATTAATTATATTACTTGTAAAAGGGTAAATATATTAACCACACAATAAAAACAAGTGGTGAATATGGAATATGTCTCACAAAAATAAAAAGTGAGATAAGAAACACTCTTACCTCGAGTCTAAAACATCCTTATATGTCCTTTAAATCCAATATAATAAGGATACATAAATTATTTTATTTTCTATTAACCTTTTTCAGTTTTAATACCTTATAAATAAATTATTTATTTTATTTATTTATAATTACATATTTGAATTCTTGATTAGTTAATTCCACGTCCTGTGTTTTGAGGACATTCAGTTCATTATTTCAAAATGAATTCGGTGTGTTGAACATAGTCTAATAGGTCATTATTTAAACATATTCAGAATAATAATTATGAAATAATTATCATATTTATACTTCATTTATACTTTTAATACCAATTATTAAATATGTTTTTGATAAATAAAGTACATTATGATCAGGGATATTATAGGTCGTATGTAAGCATGAGTAATGTTTCCATTTTTCAAAGATCATAATGGAAAAAAAGGTAAGGAATATTTTATATTTAAATAATTATCATAATACCATATTATTTAATTAAATATAATTATATATATCATCCATGTGGTGCGGTGATGACAATAGAGTCACGTCAATTTGTGAAGGCGATAGTCCACACATACACGAATGATGTTATCATTTTCCAATCAATAAAAAGGTATGATAGAAAATGATATATTATATTTTAAAAATGTTTAATATATCACTAATATCTCAATTATTTCATTTATATGACATATATTCATTAAATATATCCTTATAAAATTACATAAAAAGTGTTTGTGAAAAATGAATCACATTGCTTTATTAGGCGATAGTCTGCCGCACACATGAGCGACGTTATCGTATCCCCTGTAGAATGGAAATTAAAAAATTTATATATAATATATTTATTATAGATGTATAATTATGTCATGAATATAATATATATACATTATAACTATAATAATACCCAACTGTGAGAGTTGTTGATGGAAAATGTGTCACATTGATTCGCGAGGAGGTAGCCCTCCGAAAACACGAGCGATGTTATCATTTCCCATTTGAGAGAATAGGAGATGGATATAGGTTATTAACTTAAGATAATATAATATCAATATATTTTAGATACTTTTATAATTATATAATCATAAATTAATCATATATGAAGGAGCTGAAGAACAAATAAAAAACACATAGTAATTTTACCTCTTCTTAGGCCACCTCTTTGGGATTGTACCTAAAGTATTCGTAGAATATATTTATGAAATGAATTAGGATTCTATAATGAGTTTATGGAATTCATTAAGTTATTTCTTTAGGTATTTTTTGAACCAAAATGGTTTCAAGGTGTGAAGAAGAGAGGATATGGGGTGGCCATTTGTTAGTGAGGTGAGTGGAACACATGTAATATTTTAAAAGAAAAAGGTGTACCCACATTTTTCACAAGGAACAAGGCTCAAAAGTAGACCAATATCAATAATTATAAATTATAAGGTATAACTGGGTCTAGATAATAGTTTTGAGACTATTTTTATGTCATTTTTATACTTATCTTTTATGTATAACCCCTAGTAAATCCATTTTTATCTTAAGTGTGGTAATTAATTTTTACTATTTTCACTTTTCATTATGGTAAAAAATTAGGTTGAACTTATTATAAAATATATATTATTATGATTCAAAATATGGAATCAATTTTACCAAATTAAATTTACATAATTAGAAGATTTAAACTTAAAATAAAACCCACAAGCATGATGAAAAATAGGCTTTTCAAGAAGTGTATTTTTTTAGGAAAAAGATGATATTATATTAAATATATGATTAATAATAAAAAATTTATGAATATAAATTAATATTTATTAATATATAATATATAATTTTTTTTAAATCATACCAAATTTGGAATTATTTTAATTAATTAAATGGAGAAACATTATGCATTTTAAAACATTTTTTAGAAAAATCCCATTTTAAACCCAAAAAAAACATACACTAAAATCCATTATAAATTTTATTAAAAATTAATTAAGTAGATTAAATATAAATAAATAATTATTATATTACAATAAATCATATTAAAAAAATATTTTTTCTTTTACAATATTTAATTTATTGAAAAAAAAAGTACTTTTTTATAAACAAATCTGTATTTTTTAATATTAATTGAAAAATTAATATTTTCAAAAAAATCCCATAATTTCACCCAAATAAAAGTTTTATATTATGATTTCAAAAATAAAGTTTATTTTATCAAATAATTTTCTAAAAATTTCCAAAAATTTATTATGATATTTTTTCACAAAAACCAATAAAAATCATTTTGGAAGAAAAACATATTTTTGAAGAATAAAATTACTTTAATAAAAATTGATTGATTATTTACTAAAATTTATCAATAATTTATGTTGATCAACAAATATATATATATATATATATAATAAATTATTTAATGCTATTAATACCTACTAATTTAATGGCTATGTAATAACTTTTATATATTCTGTAGGTTGTTTCAGCTTAATGTTACTTGTAGAATACGCTATTGAACAAAATTTTCTTTTCTAAAATATTTTTTTATTACATCCCCCTTTTAATAAATTTTTTTCTAAAAAAATTAACTTTATCTAAATAATAAAAGGTTGGATTTTATTAGAATTATTTTTCTGTAAACTCACATCGTAAAATTGTTTGATAAAGCATACTATTGATAAAAGAGAAAGGGAAGTGTGGAGGTCATCTGGGATAACACATACTAGGTTTCCAAATAATATAACTTGGGTGGATATTAAATATTTCGACATTGAAGAAAATAATCATTATTAAATAATGATATAGAATGATAAAGACAATTGATCATAAAAAAGTGAATGATCAATATAAATTTAACACCCACCAAACCATAAACAAAAAAGGTGTGAAAAAGGTCATTGATATCATAAAAATGATGGTAATGAGAATTTTTTTCTTAAATTTCAATTTCATAGTTTTTAAGAATTACATCACTATATTGACTAAGATATATAGGAAATATACTTAAATAATGAGTAGAATTTCACCCTTTTTCAATTTCCACCACAATCTCATCTATTCTCCAAATGATGAGTATTCAAAATTAAATTTTCATTCCTGAAGTACTAATATAAAATTTTAAAGAACAAAAAACCTTAAAATGGATAATTATATATTACTCCTATATTTTGAAATTATCCAAAACCAAAATTGTTTGCACATGGTAAGGTTTTTACCAAAATGAGTAAACAATCATATGATGAAATAATATATTAATCTTTAAAATTTAACAGTAATTCCCAAAGTTCAATATAAATCATTCCTAAATAACCTAAAAATTAAAGAGTTTTTTAATCTCAAATGATATCTCACACCTTTCATCTTTAAAGGCCAAAAATATGGAATTCTTTTTTTAACAATGTTATTCACTTAGTCATGTAATCACTTTTCAGTATGGTGGTTATCTTTATAATAAAACTTATGTTCCCATAATTACTTTAATATCCAAGATCATATAAACCCTAAAGTTTATAAATACCTTAAATATAATATTCAAAAAAATTAAATACATACTTCATGTAAAAATAATGCTTCAAATATACTTCAACCTAACAAAAATTCTCTTAAAATGTCATTAATCACTTTAAGATATCATCACCTAAAACCATAAATGGGTGTATAAGATTTTGAATTTATGATCATCCTTAATATTATATATTTATGATTGTGTCTTTAAAACTTAAGATAAAATCTCATGAAAAAATCATAATCTCTAAATTAATCTAAATATTTACTCTAATACGAACTATAACAACCCCAAACCCACCCTCCCAAATCTGGTGTTGAAATCCTTAACATTACATTTTTCATATTTGATACTCATGAAGGTGGCCTAATTTTCACCATGAAAAACTAAAAATATCAAAAGGAAATATTGGATTACTTACATTCCCAAAAACCTTTTAGGTTTATAGTTTTATATAATTAGTACAAACTCTTACATGAATAATACAAAAGAATTTAAGATATTAACTTTCCCACTATACCCAGCTTTTCCTATTCCATATTTTGTTATCAACACCATCAAAATAAAAACAATCTATACATTATTCATTTAAAATCATACTTGAAATCCGAGGGAAAAGGAAACATAATAAGGGTGAGATAAAATTCTCAATAATGGTAAACATAATCATTAATAATCAATTGTAATTAATGATAATAATAATATCATAATTGTATGATGATATAAAAAATTTCCATGAGCATAACAAAATAATATTAATACCAATCAATACATTGATCATAAAACATAAAAACATGGAACAGGTCTTGAACAATTATAATATTCAATAGAATCAATAACCATGATCCATTTAATTTCAATCTTGATCAAAGGAATAATTATAAACTCTTAGAAAGCATTGGTAAAAAGTATTTATATCTTGGGACATTATCTTAATATAACACATACAAAACCCTTAAAAATGGAATAAACATATGGATGACTTACAATAAAATTATAAAAATGACAAAATAAATACCTAATTCATTTGATATTTATCTGGTTGTACCCATCCTATATGTTGTATCAATATTTCCTAGTGTTATTATGGTGCACTCATCATAGAAAAATGTCCAAGAAACATAAATAAACTATATAGAGCATGTTTTTCATATTAAATTTCTTAAAATAAATCATTATTCCTTTCATATATTGATTAACCGATAGATAATAAATGGGTTCCATGAAAGTCTCTTTGACACATGATTAACTAGAAAAATTGTTTCTTAGAAATCTCTTTGAAACATGATTAACCCTTTTAAAGGAAAAAAATTCGATAACAAAATCTTTGAAACATGATTAACTTATAGAAAGAAATGGGTTTCATAACAATCTCTTTGAAACAATAATAATTTATAATGATAAATAATTGAGATTTTATCCTTAAATAATATCCTTATTAGAGTTTAATTAACAATTTTTGTTGATATTAATGAATGTAAATACTATTAAAAGATCATTAAAAACATTTTTGTGGAAAATAACCATTTCCTTTTAAAATATCTATAAATAACTAAAACTTCACAAAATATTGATAAAATCCTTTTCTTTGAAAAAAACCATGGATACATATAAATGATACCTCATAGAAAATAGTGGGAATAATGGTGAAAAAATATATTCATGTTACAAATGTGATAAATGAACATTATTTTCAAAAAAAATTGAAAAAGGGAGTCAAAAGTGACACATTTAAAAAATTTTAGGAAATTAAATTTTTAAAAACATTTAAAATAATGTAAAAGATAATTTAAAAATTATTTAAGAAATTATTTATTCTAGAAAAATTAAAAACATTTTATAAGACATGGATTTCGAAGAGAATGAAACACGATCTAAAAGAAAATATTACAATGGTATCACATATAAATAAATTACTTAATATTTATTAAATCAGTAAGGGAGAAATGGAAATTTAACATGTGAAACACATTCATAACTAGAGGAAAATAAAATATATGTGGTTCTAGACAAATAATATCACATTATTCCCTCTAAAAGAACCATGAATATAAAAAAAATCTAAAAAATGATATTGTAACATAAATCCTTTTCCACATTGGTAACTCTTTAATAGTTTTCCCTATGAAATAATAACATCATATGACACTTTAAATACCATTAACATAAGGAGTTTCATTACATAACATGTAAAAGGGCAGTAAATACACCTCACAGATGATTGCAGGTTCATATCTTAAATGTATGTCTCAAATAAATTGAATATGAGGAGAATATCCCTTAAAAAATAATACCATTGAATTTTGAGAATTAATCAATCAATTTATTATGTCTATAAAATTTAAATCCACATAAAATAAGTGGAAATAAAATATAATATAATCAAAATTCAATACACACACAATCTTAGAATATTAAATACCATAAAAATTTAATATAACCCAATGAAAAGAAATTGAGTTGTGAAATTATTTACAACTTGGTAAATTTAAATTTGAATACCCTAGGATGAAATATTTCAAATAGAAACATAAAATAAGATTATGTATAATTAATTTATGATATTTCATGAAAAGTTATAGTATATGCAGCACACAATAAAAACAAGTTGTGAATATGGAATATGTCTCGTGAAAATAAAAAGTGAGATGAGACAAACCCTTACCTCGAGTCCATATCATCCATGTATATAATTTTACCCCAGTATAATAATATTAAATCAATTTTTTTTCTTATGAAACTTTTAAATATTTAACACATTATACATAAATAATTTAATTTATTTATTTACAATAAAATATTTTAATACTAAATCAATTAAGTCCACATCGGGTGTTTTGAGGACATTCAGTTCATTGTTTCAAAACGACTTCGGTGTGTTTACCATTGTCAAAGAATTCATTATTTAAAAATATCAAAAATAATAATAATTAAATATTTATAATATTTATACATCAATTATACTTTATGACAAATTATTCAATATGGTTTCGATAAATGATGTAAATTACGATCAAAGAGATGTTAGGTCGTATGTACGAATGAGTAACATTTCCATTTTTCAAAGGCCATTATAGAAATGTGGTAAGTAAAATTTTATATTTAAATAATGATATTAATAACATATTATTTCATTAAATATAATTATATATATCATCCATGTTTTTCTTTTATGAAAATAGTGTCACATCACCTCATGAAGGCGGTTTTCCACATGTACACGAACAATGTTATCATTTTTTAGTGCGTAAAATTGTAATAAATAAAATTATATATTATCTATTTAGATTGTTCAATATGTCATTAATATAATATTTATTTTATTTTTATCATATATATTCATTAAATATTTTCCTTATAAAATTATATGTAAAGTGTTAGTGAAAAACTAATTGTATTGCTTCATGAGATGGTAGTCCGCCATACACCCATGCATTGTTATCATATCCCCTAGGAAATGGAAAGTTAAAAAGTTATATATTATACATTGAATCCAAAGGTTTAATTATTTTATTAATATCATATATATACTTTAGATCTATAATTATACCCAACCGTGAGAGGTGATGATGGAAAATGTGTCACATCGGCTTGCGAGAATGTAGTCCTCCATACACATAAGAGACATTATCATTTCCAATTTTAGGCAAGTGGATATGGATATAGGTCATGTCCTTAAAATAATAACATCTAAGTATATTTTAGATAATGGTATAATTATATAATAATTTAATAATATCTAAATGAGGTGGAAGAAGAAATAAAACAAAAATGTATAATTAATAATTTTACCTATTCTTATACAACCCATTTAGGATTATATCTAAATTATTCCTAGAATGGTTTTCTGAAAGAAATAAAGATCCTATTATGATTTTATAGAATTTGGTGAGTGATTTTTACATGTATTTTTGGAACTAAAAGCATTTTAAGGTGTGAAGAATAGTGGATATGTGCTAGCCTTTTATAAGTGAGGTGAGTGGTACACTTGTAATTTTTGAAAATAAAAAGGTTTAGCAAAGTTTTTCATAGGAAACAGGGATCAAACTAGAAAATTATAGATACTTAGATATGATAAGCTCAAATTATGTATAGATAATATTTTTTATAATATTTTTTATTTCATTGTTACACTTATCTTTTTAGTATAACCCCTCGATAAACCCATTTTACCCTAAATTTGGTAATTAATTTTTACTATTTTCACCATTCATTATGGTCAAGAATTAAGCTGAACTTATTAGAAAATAGAACTTATTATGATTACAAATATGAAATCCATTTTACATAATTAAATGAAAATAATTGGAAATTTTAAATTTAAAACAAAACCAGCATATGCGACGAAAAAGTGGCTTTTCAACAAGTGTGTTTTTCAAGAAAAAGATTATTTTATATTAATTATATGATTAATAATAATAATTGCATGAATTTAAATTAATATTAATTTATATAATATATAAATTTTATTTAAAAAATTATTCTTTAGTTATTATTTTAATTAATTAAAATTGAGAAACATTATGCATTTTAAAATAGTTTTTAAAAAAATCCCATTTTTAAACCCAAAAACAAACCTGTAATAAATAAAATATAAAATTGATTAAAAATTAATTAAGTGGGTTAAATATAAATAAATAATAATAATGTTACCTTAAATAAAATTCAAAAAATATTTTCATTTTTAAATTAATTAATTTATTGAAATTAATAGACTGCTCTACAGAAAATCTTTTTCTTTCACTATTTACTGATGAATCAATATTTTCAAAAAAATCACAAAATTTCCCCCAAGGTAAATTTTTATATTATATTTTAAAAAATGAGTCTTATTTTATCAAATAAATTTTCTATAAGTTTCAAATATTAATTATAATATTTTTTTCACAAAAATAAATAGAAATATTTTTTGAAGAAAATATATTCTTAAAGAATAAAATTACTTTACTAAAAATTAATTGATAACTTACTAAAAAATACAATTGATTTATATTGAGTTGTATACGTATATATATATATATATCATATAGTATTTAATACTATTAATATATTCTAATTTAATGTCTTGGTTATAACGGTTATATATTTCGTGAGTTGTTTAAGCTTAGTGTTGTCTGTCAAATATGTTATCGAACATAGTTTTATTTTCTAAAATCTTGGGGTGATACATCCTCACCCCAACCCTTTTATAATTTTTTTCCTCCAATTTTAATTTCATTTCAGTAATCAAAGTCTGTATTTTTTAAAATACTTTTATTATAAACCCACATCATAAAATTGGTTTATAAATAATTCTCTTGATAAAATGGAAAGTTATTTGAGGAGGTCATCTGGAATAACACATACTAGGTTTTCAAATAGGTGAACATAGATGGGAATTGAATATTTGGAAATGAAAAAATAATAATTCCCAAATAATGATATAGACTGACATAGATTATTAATCGTAAAAAATTGAATGATCAAAAGAAAATTTACACCCACAAAACCATAAACCAAAGAGGTGTGAAAAATTCATTGATATCATCAGAAATGATGGTAATAGGAAAAAAAAATTCAATATCTATTTCCTATTGTTAAATAATTATTTTACCATCTAGACTAATAGATATAGGAAATATACTTACAGGATGATTATAATTTCATCATTTTTTTCAGTGTCCACCAAAATATCATTTTTTTCTTAAAATGATGAGTATTTAAGATAAATATTTCATGCCTGGAGTACTAAAATCAACTTTTAAAGACCATAAAAAACATAAAATGGATAAAAAGATATTCCTCCTGTATTTATACATTTTATAAACTAGATATTTGTATCACATGGTATGATTATTTCCAAAATTATTAAACCATCATTTGATTAAATAATACATTAATCATCAAAATTAAATAGTAATACCCAAAGTTCAAACTAAATAATTTCTAAATAACCTCAACATTAAATAGTGTTTTAACACCAAATTTTATCTCATAACTCTCAACTTAAAAGTCCAAAAATATTTAGTTTTTTAAAATATCATTAATCACTTAGTCACTTAATCACTTTTTAATGATGTGACTATCTATTCGATAAAACATGTGTTCCAAAAATTACCTCAATATCCAAGATCATATAAACCCTAAAGGTTATAAAACCCTTAAATTTTATTTCCATAAAATTTAAATTTATACCACTGTTCAAAAAAAATATTTATATATAATTAAACCTAATAAAACTTCTCATAAAATGACATTAATAACTTTAAAATATCATCGCTTAAAACCTTAAATGATAGTCGATGACATTGAACTTAATGGTAATTATTAATATTATAGACCTATTATGCTATCACTAACCCTTAAGATAACCTATCATAAAAACATAATAATCTAAAAATTAATTTAAACCTTTCCTCTAATACCAACTATAACAGTCTCAAATCTAAACTCCGAGATCTAGTTCTAAAATCATATTACATTTCTAGTTATGATACCAATAAATGTTATTGAGTTTTTTCCATTCAAAACAAAAAATATCAAAAAGAAATATTGTATTAATTATATTCTCAGTTTCATTTTAGGATTAAAATTTAATAGAATTAGTAAAAACTCTTACATAAACAATACATAAGAATTTAAGAGATTGTCTTTCCCACCATACCTAGTTTTTGATTTTCCATTTTAGGTAATCAACATAATCCAAATGAAACCATTATAGAAATAATTATTTAAAAATTATATTTTATAACCTATGGAAAAGCAAACATAAGAAGGATGAGCTCAAAGGATCAATAAGTGTAAACATAATCATTAACAATTAAATGTTATGAGTGAATATAAGAAGAGTATAAGGTTATGATAAAAAAAATTAAAATATGTGTTTCTATCATAATAATATTTATACTCATCAATACCTAGATCATAAAACATGAGAACATAGAATAATTATTTAAAAAATATAAGAGTCATTAAAATAAATAATAATGATTTATGTGATATCAATCTTGATCAAAAGAAACATTATAAACCCATAGCAAGTATAGATAAAACATAATGGTATCTTGGGACATTATTTTCATAGAACATATACATAACCCTTATATAACCCTCAAGAATGTAATTACTATTCAGTTTACTTCCAATATAATTATCTATGGAATATAATAATAACCCAATGCATTGGATATCTATCTGGGTGCGCCTATTATATTAGTTGTATCAGGCTCATCCGGTGCTATTTAGGTTCACCCACAATATAAAAATATCCAAGGACTATAAATAAAGTATATAGAGCATGTGTTTTGTCATAAAACTCATAAAAACAATCATTATTACTTTTATGGATTGATTAACCCATGGAAAATGAATGGGTTCATGATAATAACTTTGAAACATAATTAACTCATAAAAAGAAATAGGTTCCATTAAAATATCTTGGAAACATGATTAAACCATGGAAAATAAACAGGTTCCATAATAATCTATTTGAAACATGATTAACCCATGTAAATAAATGGGTTCCATAAAAATCTATTTGAAACAATCATAATCCATCCAGATAAATAAAAATGAAGGTATCATTACAACATATCCTCATTAGAGAATAAGCAAAAACAAGGGTTTGATGTTAATGAATGAAAATACCATTAATATATCATTAAAAAAATTTGTGGAAAATAACCCTTTCATTTTAAAAATAACATTAAAAATAAAATAATCAAAATTTTGAGAAAATATTTGTCTTTGAAAAAAATCCTTAAAAACATACGAAGGAAACTATAGGAAAATAATGGTAATGATATTGGGATAACCAATTCATGATATAAATTTTAAAAATATACATCCATTTAAAAAAATTGATAAATGGATTAAATAATTACCCATTTGTAAAAGGTCTATATGGTTTATAAAACCATCATATTAGAATTAACAGAGTAAAATTTATTCATATAAAAAACTAGTGAACAAGAGATAGTTGAAATGTGGATTCTCTATTGAAGTTATCTAGTCTCCTAGATTCTTTTTCTTTAGCTACTCTCTACAATGGTTCATGTTTTCTTATCTTTTTTATTTTAACCCCCAATTCCTAAAATATATATTCCTCATTGATGAATGGACATCTCCTCCTAAAATAATAGTCACTCCACCCTTTTAAAATAATATTCCACTAATATAAAATCATGTACTACCTCGAATCTATCTCTTAGATTATAGAAAAATCCTACAACTTCAAATCACCATTATCCATATGGATGTTGTAACTATGGAATAATTTCAACCTCAGGTGACTCAAGTTGAACACCTTGATATATTTCAGTAGACCCATGTTCTCTTCTTACTTCCTCTATTATAGCTCAACGAAATGTTTTCTTATAAATATTGATAAACCATATGATCTTCTTGATTCCTTTATTATCTTACACTACAAGATTCTACTTTCTTTAATCTTGTATTCAAGATCAAATTCATATCCCACTTTTAATTTCCAATTACGAATCTTAGGGAACATACATGCTCATTTAATAAAAATTGAAACTTGATGTAGCTTTTACGACCAAAGGTACCCTGATATAAACACTATCTCAGCCTATCATAACATTTGTGAATTTAAAGTACACTTACATAGGCTAAGGTTTCATGGGTTGACCCTTCTATGGGTCTGTATGGAAGGAGGTTACACTACTGGAAAAATGACCTATACCCACAGTTCAAAACCGTGGGTATAGCCCCCAAAACCGTGGGTATAGGCTATACCCACGGTTTTGGGAACCGTGGGATGGAACGGTGTCGGGATAGGGGTCTTGACCTATACCCACGGTTTTGTAGAACCGTGGGTATAGGTGTTTCACACAGCAACATGTTGGTGTACAGCATGGCATAGAACTTACCCCAGGGTTTTCAAACCATGGGAAATTTAAAAATTTTGAAATTCGCATGCAGTAAGTTTCGAACCCGCTCCACCCGCATAGAGTCTCTGCCATGCAACTCAGCGGACCAACCGAGCTGAATTATTTTGATTTGTATAAGGATAATTTTATTGTAATATATTAATAACAATGTTGTTATCTAAAAAATCGCAACCAGTGGGATTCGAACCAGCGCCATGCGCAAGGACACGGCGCCGCAATACAGCAGTGGACCAACCGAGCAGGTTTTTATATGTGTTATATATTCATCTATCTACCTATATATATTAATATTGCGTATTTAAATTCCAAAAAAACTCTCGCGAGGTTTCGATCATGTGACTTGTGTGAAGTCTCGCGGCCCAGCCCCCACCAGAAGACCAACCAACCTGAAATTGTTATATATTATATATTCATATATCGGCATATATATATTAATATATGAAAAAATGTCTACCCGCCAAATTTTTCATGTCCCGCATAAGTTTCGTTCCCCGCCAGAACGCGGGAAAGATATACCCACGGTTCTCCAGAACCGTGGGTATAGGTCTTCAAAAAAAACCGTAATACCTACAGTTTCCAAAAACCGTTGGTATAGGTCTTCGGAAAATACCCTATACCCACGGTTTTCTCCAAAACTGTGGTTATAGGTCTTAAAAGAAAACTATACCCATGTTTTCTGGCACAACCCTGGGTATAGGTGGCCTATACCCACGGTTATGGAAAACCGTGGGTATAGGTTCTCCTACTATCCCTATACCCACTGTTTTTTGCAAAACTGTGGGTATAGACCTATTTTCCAGTAGTGTTACTCTGATGTAGAATCACCCTATCCATTAAAATTTTCTAAATCTATTAAAACTCGTCCTAACCTATACCTTCATAAACACCAAACAACCCATCATATTTAATAGATCTTAGGTGTTCATTTCAAATTACACTGTTCGGAAAACAGAGTACCTTTTATCAGACATGTCCTTTAAAATCAAAAGTCCACAAGTTTAACTTTTAGTTTATATATTCTGAATCATAGAATCTTCCATCACTAAATCACAAACTCACTATTACCTATTTATATTACACATATGTTAGCCCATATTCCCATAATGAGGATTTGTTTCAATATTCACATACTGAATACTCATATTTTCAATTAGAACTACATTAAGTTATTTCATTGTGTAGATGGAATGAAGCCTTCTTCTAATTTAAAATTTGGGTATTATAGATCTTAAGGTCTATTTTCTTCAAAAAACATACCTACATGGGGAACATACTGATAAAAATGGTCATTCTTCCAACTCATTTGGGGTTCATTGATCTCACAAATGATCAACAAGTTTAATAATAACTTCATACAAATTCTACATTGTCTCTTTAGGTCATAAAAGTTACTTTGTTCACTAATATGAGCTCATAATCAATTCTTTTAGTAAATTTTATTTTCCCAAGTGAAGCTTAGTGCTCTTTTGATCAAGCATTCGGCTCAGTTTCTTCTAGACTCAAATGGTTATCTGTAGAAAATGAATTTTGATCTTTCTTCATGGTTTTTTGTCTTCTTATGTTCAAAAAGGTATAATGTATCTTCAACATCATCTTATTCTTTTTCACTTGATTTTAGAATTAGTTTTCAAGTCATCATTAATCTTCAATCATTGGATTTTGAATCTTGTTGATCCCTCTTCAATATATTTTTCTATGTGTTTAGTTTCATATTATTTGTCTTTTTTGATTGACTCAAAATACCAAGAAACCTCATCTTCAAGACTCATTTTTTCATATATTATTCTTGGTTTTCCCATATTCAATTTCAGTATCAACAATTTTTTATTTGTTTTTCAAAAAACTAGATTAAATTTTACTTTTTCAAAAATTATGGGTTGAGATTATCATGTATTTATGAAAGGGTTGAGTGACTCTTACATGGATTGGATTTCTATAAATTTTGGCCTCACTTACCTTTTATATTTTGCCATATTCAGGGTATTTTAGGGATTTCCTGTGGTATATCATCTTTATGGATGGTTGGTATGGCACAGTAGGTTTGTTTGGCATGGTAGTTTGGACTTTCATATAGTATATTATCTTCACGGTAGGTTGGTGCCTTCATGTAGTAGGTTTATTTCTATGGTAGGTTAGTGATGCACCTTATGTAGCTTTGGAATCCTGATTTATGTAGTTCCTTAAATGAATATGATACCCTTATGTAGATAACCAAATAACTTTAAACAACTAAATATTTTTTTAAATACAAAATAAAATAAATAGAATGAATTCTGTATGAAAATAACAATTTAAAAATAAAACAACCAACGATATTCTAGTAATCACAGAATGAATAAAAAATATAGTCCAACAATTAATTTCCAAGAAAAAAATATTTGAATATGAAAGAATTAATTCCAATAATTCTTGTTCAATAGAAAAATTATGGAATTTGGAATTATTTTATTCAAAATAAAACCATTAAAAATCTCTTTCCAACTCACTTTAAAAATATTATTTCAATAATAGTTCACTCAAAAAATAAAAATATTTTCTCTTGATGAATTATGAAAAAAAACTAATAGATTGAAACAAGTTATTACCAAAAACTAAAATTTTACTTAAAATATTGAAAGAATTGAATTTTTAACACAAAATTAACTGAATTAAAAATATTAAAAATATCAGTGCATTTTCTATAAAAAATTATTATTTCCATGATAATGATATGAAAATCATGTATAAAATTGATCTTCATTAAATTCCCCCACACATAAAGTATTTCTTTTCCTCAAGAAATAAATTTATCAAATTCAGTGGTTGAAAAATAATTTAAAGAGTGAAAATTTGAAATTCCAGAAAGAATTGGTTTTCAAAATATTTTCCCTCATGGACCCTCATGAGTATTAAATGTGATTTCCCTCTTAAAGTTAAATAGTCATAGTAAAAAGTTAGTTTTTTTAAAAAAACCATATTGAAATTGAAATGTTTTCTAAGAATTAAACAAATAAAAATTTACATCAAACTAAAACATACAAACATCTCTTTACCTTCATGTGAAAAAACACACATAATTAACATAGAATAAATTGACCCAATTTAATTGATGAGTGAGTTTATTAATTAAAAATAATTAATAATTAACAAATATAACAATTAATAATAATGAGAAAATAATTCATTATGGATTAGTATTTTCAATTCATAACCAATTTTGGAGGTCTACCTTATGATTTTAATTTGAACAAAAAGTTCAATGTTAATAAAAACTATAAGACATACTATAAATAATTTATAGTTTAACACATTTTAAAACCACTCCCATCCCCCACATAAAACCCAAAATTATACTTTATATTGAATCCTAATGTGATAGAAACAATATAAACAATTAATCTTAGAAAAATCAAAACAAAAGTTCAAAACCATGTTTAAGGGTCACAAGGAATTTCAAAATAAAATTCTTGAAAAAAGTTTAATGTATATTCCCAAAATAGGATTTAAAATGCACATTATTTTACTTTTAAATAGAATATAAATATTTTCAATGATTCTTAGAAATTTAGTATTCTTATATATATAGTAAAATAAATGATAGTATTTTAACATAGATTCCAAGTTTAATGATGTTCAAATAACCAAGTAAATTCACCCAAACTTATTTTCAAAGATTCGGTTGTATTTAAATAGATTGAAACACACTTTAATAATTTAAACTAATAAAAAAAGTAGGTTAAAAAATTTTAACAGTGAAAACATGAGCTAAAAATCATAATTTAATAAAACAACTCCCTCGATGTATAAGATTTATCACCCTTGATGTTTAGTCAATGATAACTTCCCTATTTTCATTAAGAAATATGCTTCCTATTTGATCATATTGTAGAACCTATAAGTTGAAACAATTATTCATTGTATTATAATGGTTAAATAGTAAAATATATAAAAAAAGGTTGAGTTTGAAGGTAAATTGCTTTAGTTAGTTCCAAGATGTAGCTTCTTCTTGCGGTAGATTGTCTCATGGTCACTCTTATTTAACTCTTATAGCCAGTCAAACACTTAGTTTTGCAATCGATTGGGCACTTGGCCTTATAAAAATCAAACACTTAGTCTTATGGTCACTCGATTCACCACAATATGTGTAAAAATATGTTATAATAGGTGAGTTAATTCATTGTAAATTTTCATCCTTTGTGAAATCATTTTACTGGCATGATTTGTTGAAAAAATAGATTTCATCACAAAATAGAAACGGATGATAATTTATTTTAAAATAAAAACAAGAATAAAGAGAAAAATATAAAAAAACCATTTCCTACTCTCATGCAGTGAAAAATTTAGAATATTTGACAATATATGCCCTAATAATTATATCTATGAACATTTGGGAAGTATGATTTTTAATTTATTAATGATCCAATTTTTTCTGAGGACACTTCATAATGTTTTCTCAAAATTTCTAATACATAATAATCAATTATAATATTTTAAAATATTATAGGGGATTAGGGATTCCATTTTTTCCAGTTCTATTTTAATGACTAGTATATTTAAATTAGTATAAAAATTTAATTCTATATCTCAATAAAATCAGTAAGTAGACTTGAAGAAATCCCTATGTTTTTCCCACACATGTTATATCTAATAACTCGAAAATAGGAACATAAATTTCTGAATCATTATCATTGTTTTACAAATAAAAACCTACACTTTTAAAATTTCCTTTTATTTTCTATAGTAGTGCAGACATCCTTGAGTTCTCCTCAAAATTCCAATATCTTGTAGCTTGAAAACCAATAATCAAAACTAATCACTTTAATAGGAATAAACCTATTATACATATCAAGAAAACAATCCAAATTTCTATTCTCAACAATAATAGATTGAAGAAACATTTTTTTGACTTCCATGAGGGAAGGATTAAAATTAGAACATTCTCTATCTAAAAAACACTCATTTTCAACTGAAAAACATAAAACAAGATTTAAACCTCACATGGTTAAGGGTGAAAATATGAATTCAAACTTCATTCAAGTGAGAGTTTTTTATTATAAATAGAGTCAATAGATAACTAAATCTCATCTTGAGAATGATAGTGAATAAAAAATCATTTTCAATATGGTACACCTCTTAATCCTTAATAATAATATCCCTAATACTATTCTCAAACCTATTTAATCTTTCCAATTCATTGTCTAATTTAGATTCAATAAATATTACTATAAAATATGTATACATTTATTGTTGAATTATTTTTCCAAATGATTCCTGGGTATCCATTCTTATTTTGGCCCTAAAAAATTGTATAGTTGCATTAATTAATTTTTAACTCGCCAAAATCTTTGATTTCTTAAAAAAATAAATTCTTATTGTTTATATTCACTATGAAAGGTAATTTTCACTCTTGACACATTATTTACAAAACCATTAATTGTTAGAGATGGTATTTATAAAAAGATAAGGTCCTTATCATAATACTCCTTTTAAAGAAGAAAGAAATCGATGGGTGATGTGAGCTTCACTACATTGACCACCAGGTCATCCACCCTTCTAATGGGTTGGGTAATAGACTGATCATCCAAATAAATATACAATGAAGTGGGTTTCAATTCCCCTAGAACCAACTACATAAATAAGGATAAATTAATCATCTTGACACTCTATCCTACATCACAAATTCAAATACTCTTCTCAGTTTCCAAGATTTTTCATAAAGTAAAAATATCCTTATGTCTTTCAGTTTAGGGAAAAACTTATTTTGTAGTTCAATACAACATTCCTTGGTTAAACTAATAGTGTAAATATCCTTCAATTATTTTTTATTTTCTATAACCCAATTTTAAAAAATTTATATAAGAAGATATTTTTTTAATTGTTCTAATAAGGGAATATTTATTATAATAGTTCTAAAACCCCCAAATAAATTTAAGATAATCATGTTTATCATTCTTCTTTTTGATATTTTTAGGGAAGGGTATATGTGAGAAAATATTCTATGAAACAATGGTTATACCCTCTATATTTTCCTCAATATTTTCTCTACATTAATTTTATTAACCTCAAATGCTTTTGTAACTTTTTAATTAGGTGAAACTGTAGAATTATTCTTATTTCTAATACTTCTATCGAGATTGAGTGTTTTCTATTTTTTTCCTCCCAGATTCATATTAAGTTTCAGTTTTTGTGACCTTTTGGTATTCTCTATTTTCATTATGATTTTCAAACAACTTCTAGTTGTTACAGAAAGGGTATTCTTCCTAAGATTCAATTCATTTTTTCTAAGAAGTTTTACTTTATCCCTTGTTCTCATATCTTCATATAAATTCCCCATTTACACATCAAGATTGTCAATTATAGAATATAATTTGTATTTTTTATATTTATGTTGAGATTTTTGAAAATGAATTTCAGTTTTATTTTCAATAAAATATTCCTATAAGATACTAAAAAATACCCTTTACTTCATCTTGATAATTAGTGGTATCAATAAAATATTAGCTTTGAAAAAAAAATTGGTCTATTGTTGATAACATGGGAATGATTTTCTGATCATCCCTTTCTCTTTCCATGATATTTTGGTAATGTTATTATATCATTATTTAATGTTTTTGTAAAATGGATCATTATTATCTTGCATTGTTGGACAATATCTTATAAAATTAATATTTTCATATGGTTGGGCTTTCATGTAAATTTCTAGGAAATAATTTTCAGTGGGCCTAGACAAACCACACTAGACACATTTTTCTAAAAGGTTTTTAGTCTTATTTTTATAGAACGCTTTACTAACAATTTTTTTAGAATGTCGGTTCATGAAGGAACGAATTTTATCATTCATCTTAGCTATCTAATAGTACATTTATATCCCTAAACTATTTTTGTTTTCTCCTATATTAACCTGTCTTCTAGTAGAATTTTTTGTGATGTGAATTAATTGAAAGGGTATTGAAAATATGTCTTAACTCTTGATCAATTTTATCTGTATAGTTTCCATCACCTAAGTAGTCAAATAAGTTATATCCTAAGGAGTAAAATTCTTTATGGAAGATATCCATGAGGATAGTGGAATAGAGATAATGGTGAGTCCACTAGTTAAGAAGTTACTTAAATATATCCCAATCCTTACAAAAAGAATATCCATTCTCGTGAAAACACCTAATAATATGATTTTTAATTTAACCTTTTGATCACCTTGGGTAAAACATTATGCCAAAATAGAATTATAGACTTTTTCCCAAGTTTCAAACATGTTTTCATATAGGCTAAAAAGAATATTTTTGGTACTACCCATTATTCATAATGAATACACTCATCATATTTTTATCTTTAGTGATCCATTATTATGGTAATTGTTTCAATATATTGTAAAAGTATCTAATGAAGGATAAAGGGTGGTTAGTGGGAAAACAATTAAATGAGATTAGTAGTGTGATGTATGAATATTTCCTCTCATAGTTTTGGGCTTTATGGGTAATCCTAATAGATTGTGGGTTTACTAAAACATGATGGAGTTGGTACAACCTCTTCATAGGATTTAAATACTATCTTTAATGATAACAGTTTAATGATTTCTTTTATTAGAAATAGGTTCTATGTCTCTTGGATTTTTCATTTCAAACATATTTTTACTATGATATCTAATATGTTTTTCTATTTCAATTTTTAATGGATCTAATTTCTTAACATTAACCTAGTGTAAATACAAAAAAATAGTGATTAAGAAATGATAAATAAAAAACACAAAATTTTTATTTTTATTTTTTATTTGGTGTAAAACAAACCCAAAATATTTTTTTTGAGTTTTAAAATTTTATTGGTCACACATGTTTTCCCCAGAAACAACACAAAAATTTAATTAAGCCTTTTATTGAATGAAAATAACGTAATTTATTTAGTTTCTAACTTAAAATTAGATAATAGTGAGTAGGGTAAAACCTATAGGGAAGGGTAGTGTAACTTCCAGGAATCAAACAAAAAATAAAACAAGAACCAGAAAAACAATAAGTGAAAGTTGGTGGATTGATGTGAAAAATAGAAACATGATTAAAGTGATTAAATGAGTGTGAAAATTTGAATTAATGAAAAATATAATCAAAGATTCATCTGTAAAAAATATTTTATTAATGAGGTGGAATTATATTATTTGATATTGAAATGGTATTTATTAAGTCCCATGAATATGGTTTCACTAAAATAAAAATATTATTTGATTCTAGTGCACAAATCTAATAGAAATGGTAACCTCATGTCAAAGAATTTTAAAATAAAGTATTCTTTACTTTTAAATAAATCTATTAGGACTAATTATTTTTTATATATTTAATGATAAATAAATTGATCGATGCAAAGAAAAAATAGGAGAGTAGTCCTAAAAGAATATATGAAAACTAAGTAAATAAGATGATCAAGAAATAATATTCCCCTTAAATAAATTTTATCTAAAAGATATATTTGAATCACCAAAATATATTTAATTCATATAAATAAATAAATAAATAAGTGAGAGGGAAAAATGAGCCTTCCCTGTTGAAATTATTTAGTCATTTAGCATCACTTTCTTTAAATTATCTCCACACTGGTTCATTTTCTATAACCCTTTACATTTATTCCCTCACTTCCAAGAATGCCTTATCATAATCAATTAATTCATGTATCCACCACATATAATGATAACTTCCTCCTTTTTATGATAATTTTCCACCAACTTAAAATCATGCAATGCCTCAACCCCGGCATTAAGATCACTAACAAATCCTTCAATCTTGAATGGTTGGTCTTCACATGGAAAGTGTAATTATTGATCTTTATTAAACTTGATTGAATTGAGATTAACCCTCATAAAATACATGTAAGCCCATATTATCTTATTTAATTCACTTTTTAAACTTTATGTGAAGCTCCATCATGAATTTTGATATACCATGTGATCTTCTTGATTCCTCTATTATCTTATACCGTATGCTATGGAATTCCTCAATATCCTCTTCAATATTGGATTCATATCTTACTTTTGATTTTGAATTGTGAATTTTAGAGCACCATCACACTCATATAATAAAAATATTAGCTTGATGTAGCTTTTGAAACTAGAGGTACCATGATATAAATAATAAATCACCCTTATGAAACCCCTTTGAAGTGTTACTGCCCTTATATAGACTAAGGCTGAATTGGTTGACCCTTCTACAAGTTTTCACTAGATAAGGTTACCCGGGAAAAGCCCTTAAATATATTTATGTGAGTTAAAATTCTATAAATACCAACCAAATCACTTATTTCATCAACTCTAAACAAATTATATTCTTGGATTTATCTTGGAAGCACATTCCAAATTTCACTATCTAGCAAACACAACACCTTTAACAAGCCATCTCCTTCAATATTGGATGCCAAAAGTTTATCCTGTTGTCTAAACATACTGAATCACAACATTTTCTTATTAAAAATCACAAACTCTCTATTACATATTTATCATGCACCTAAGTTTGCCCATCTTTCTCTAGGGAGGTTTTGATTTCATTTACACATGTACAATACTCATCTTTTGATTCATAAATCCATTCAGTAATTTCATTGAGTTGATGGTGTGTACCCTTATTCCAATTAATTAATAGAATATTAGAGAACTCTAGGTACTATCTTATTCAATTAACAGTCCAATACAGGGAATAAAAAAAATCCAAAATGGGATAACTTAGACCTTGGTTGGTGTTTACTAAGTTCACAAATGATCAACATTTTTAATCAGAACTTCATCCAAACTTGACATTGTCTCTCCATCACATAGAATTTAATTTTTTTCATAGATAAAAGATATAAATCAATACATTAATGGTTTTTTATACAATCATCATTCTAGTTTATTCACCCACGTTGAAGTATGTTATTATCTTCAGAAATCCTTTGAATCAATTTCTTTAGGGATCAGATGATTATCAGTATAAAATGGATTCAATATCTCTTCCTAACTAGTTTTATTATTTATTTTACATTGAAAATGTTTATCTTTAACATCAAATTAATCCTTATTCAATGGGTCCTGGAATTGGAATTTGGTTCATTATCAATATTCTATCATTGGATTCAACATCAAGATGATCCCTCTTAAATAAGCTTTTCGATGTTTTTAGTTTTAGGTAATTAATTTTCTTCTCTCAACTCATTATACTCAGAAACCTCATCTTAATTCCTAATTTTCATATAGGTTGTTCTTAGGTAACTCTCATTTTATTTTAGTGTCAATAATTTTTTATCTATTTTTTATAAAACTTATCCAGTCTTATTGCTCTTTAATATCAGCCTTACCTTCCCATGATTTTATCAAAGGATTCAATGACCCTTACATGGACTCGATTTTAATAATGGTCAATATAACTTTAATCTTATGGTATGTCTTTTTCACAGTAGTTTGGGGACTTCATGTGGTAAATGATCTCTGTGGTAGGTCATTCTAGCATAGTAGGCCAGTCTAGCATGGTAGTCCATTACTTTATGTGGTATATCATCTACACGGTAGTTCAGGTACTTCATGCAGTAAGTTAGGTTTAATTTTAGGTTAGTGTTTCACCTTAAAAATCTCTTGAATCCTTCTTTATATGGGTCAGGAAACCAAGGTGATTCCCATCAAAGATAGCTAAATATCTTTACACAATTTCTTAATTTAAAAAATACACAATAATGTCAATAGAATCAATTCAAAATGAAAATAAGTCCATAAAATATAAAATCCAATTATATTCTAGTAATCATAAAATGAATAAAAATATACTCCAAAAATAATTTCTAAGATAAAAAATGAAATATGATTGAATTGATTCCAGTAATTCTTGTTCAAGATAAAATCCATGGAATTTGGAATTATTGTTTCAAAATCAAACCATTAAAACTGTCTTTGAAAAAAAAATTAAAAATATTATTTCAAGAATGTTTACTCAAGAAGAATCAAAATATTTTCTCTTAAAGAACTATGGAAATTAAATTAAAGAGCTTTAAACAAATTAGTACAAAAAAACCGAGATTTCACTAAAAATATTGAAAAAACATTTTTAACATAAAATGATTGGAATTATAAATACTAACAATTTAAGAAGAATTTTCTATCAAAACATTAATATTTTCATAAGAATGATGTGGAAAACATGTATCAAAATTGAGACAATCAATATATAGTTTATATTTCATATTAACAATTACTATATAATGTAAACATTTTATATAATCAAAATATCACACATTTAAAATTACTTGATCCTGAATCATTTAAATTATAAAAAATATATTCTATGTGGTTATAATAAAATTAATAATATATATTTTAATTTCAACATTTCACATTAATAATTATGAACAATTCATATTTTAATATAAACTCTTTTATATTATTCATTATTTTTTAATTTATAAAATCTTTATAAATAGCATTATATTTTCTATATAAACCTTTTAAATCAAGATTATAATATATGTTCTATGGATTAAAAGGATTTAATATTAATATTTAGTATTAAGGATATTTATTTATTAAATATTTTTTAAACTTTAAATAATTAATTATAAACACTTTATTATTATTATTACTATTTACACTTTTTAAATTAAATAAATATCCCTAGAAAACTATTTTTATAATTTATAAACAATTTTTAAATTATATAAATCAGATCAAAATTGAAAAATGAAAAAAAACAATATTTTTTTCTATGTTGTATTTTACAATATCATTATCAGTTGTAAGTTATGATATAGTGTAAAAAATATATCACATTTTATGATAATTATATCATGTTCCATGATACACAATCCTAATTTTAGTAGTCATAGATTACAATATTCCTTATATTGTAAAGGTGATATGATATTATTCTTTACACAACATCAAATAGTATAAATCTGTGATATACTCTAAATCCCTAAGGCCAGTTTTTTTGGATAGTCCCCTTTTAAATGGATTGATAGGGAACTCTTACATGTCCCATGGGATTAGATTCATAAGGGACGGTACATGACATGAAGACCTAGTGGCACAAGGCCCAATACATGACTTGAAGCCCTAAAGACCAGATTGTACTATAACTATTTTCCCCAACATCTTATTCATTTTAGGTTCCTAGATCCCCACATCACATGGATAATCATATATCATTTCTCCTTCTAGAGTGTCAAGGTGTTAGGTACCGATGGTGATTGTCATACCCTCACATTTCTTCCAATCCAGTAAGTTCTTCTCTAGTGGATGCTACTTTCTCGGATTCCTCTTCTAGTTCATGATTGTTTATGGTCTGTCTTGACTACTTATATGGCCCAAAATACCATGTCTTGTAGGCTTAAATTGTCCTAGAGGCCATGTGTCCTAAAGGAAAATGTTTTCATGAAGGCCTTGTAGCTTGTAAGCCCTGATCCAGTGGCCCAAATGCCCAATTTGACGAATAGTTCTATCTTTCAAAGTACTTACTATAGTACTATTATAGTAACTCAGAAATATCCCTCCATCAGGATTTGATCCTGGGTTCTATATAGGATTAGAGGGAATGTTGATCACTCATATACCACCCCAACTGCTATAAATCAATGTGATCATACATGATGACTCCCTAATTATAATAAACAATATGGAAAAAATTCCATACTATAATATATGAAAACATACATGATCAATTATGATATTTTGAAACAATTAGATTTTCATTGTTGTAAGCTACAATATCCTATATCATATAGTGTGATCACATCACTACTTAATATCAAAGATCATAAAACTAGACACAATTCACAATCTATATCATATTTAAACATTAATAATATGATATCCATTGTTCTTTATTTTCAGTATGATTTCATGAAAAAATATAATTATTGTAGATATTTGATTATAATTTTAGGCTTCTTATGATTTAATAATACTAATTCAAGAAGTACATGAATTAAGAAACCATAAACTAAGACTATACATGATTTAAAATAAAATCCATGAATAATATAAAATTAAGAACATATAATACACTAAATATATTCAGAAAACCTATCTTAAATAACACACATAATAAATATCACTTAGATTTAATCAAATGAATACTTCCTCGTAGGGTGTCCACTGGTTGATGAATTACCAAATTCTTGGGTAGGATCCTCTTTTATACCATGATATTATAGTACTTTTGTATGTGAAGGAAGAGTGAGAAGATAACTTTTTATTTTTAGTGTTTTAATTGGTGATACAAACCATTCTCATGAATATGACCTTCTTATATAGGTATTGAGGTTTTCTCCTAAGCCTTCATGGAATTTACTAGAACATTATAAAATGTTTAAATAATTCCAAAGGTTATAAATTATTTTTAAATTTAGTGATATTCATGAATTTAAAAATTAAATTCATCCAACCAATTATCTTTAATGTTTTATCCTATGAGATTTAATAATAAATGATAAAAATGCATGAAATATGATCAAATTTTAACATTTAATGTTTGAATACCTATGCTAATCATACATTATGATTAACACATGTCATTTAATTTGTGATATTTCTATATCATAAAAATGAAATAGTTAATGGAAATGGTGTGATATCCATATACCATAACTTATGATATGTTTGTCAAAGGCATATGATATAACTTAGCATGATGATATTCCATACAACCCAACTTGCCTATATCATATTATATGACATAGACCTAATACATATTATATACTTTTGGTGTTAGGTCATGTCTTCATCAAATGTAAAATTTAATTGTAATTATATATTTTTATAAGAGGGAACACATATCTAATTGATATATTGAGAGAAATAAATACAAAATACTTTGATAAACTCAAGTATCAAGATGCATACGAAGTTTTAATAGTATCATGTTTCATAGGATTTTGTGAAAAAAATTCCAGATACACATACTAAGTAGGAATGAGAAAACTAAAAATAGGGTTTTATAATCACTAATATAGGTGATATATTATTAATTAAGAAAAATAAATTATTATCCTACAAGGAAGAATTAAATTCTAAATATGATAAAATGGAATGTGGAAATGAATTAAGAAAAAATATTCAAGATACCAAAATCAAGTCTGTATTTGGGAAATATTTCTACCTAATGTAAACCCAAATAGTTCCAAAAGGATTTTCAAGAGATAGAATGCATGTATTGTAAATAAAAAATATAATAAATATATATTGGTTGTTTATTTTTTTAAGATTATTTATGATATTTAATATGTGTAATGCTTTTCACCAGTAGAGATGTTGAAATACATTTTAATTCTAATTGATTTTGTAGCTTCCAATGATTTCCATATGATATCTACATTGGAACATTTTTGTATAAAATCAGACATTAAATAATGGGTTTATTAATTTAATGAAATTATTCAATCTTCCTGTAAGAGGTTGGTGGGAGATCCATTATTTTTAAGTGATACATATTGTTAACATATGTAAAATAGTTGTTAGTCTTACAGTTTGTTATGAAATAAATAGTTTTACCCTCAATGAATGACTTAAAGTATCAACCTATGTTATAGGGAACAGGATACACTAAGAGTAATCCAAGAGGTTGATTGGTTAAGTCAAAGTTCATAAATTATAATGGTATTGAAAATTATAAAATAAAATAATTAAAGAGGGAATTATTATATATTTCACATGGTATAAATCTCTCCAAGATGACATGGTTTAGACATGGTAGGAAATAAAGAAGTTTATTTGAACTATATAAGATTAAATGATGGTATATATCACATATATCAAGGTATATTGTATATTTCATATTTTTAATATATAAATCATCATGGGAAGATATCAAACAAATATTGGAGAACTACTTTGAGTAATGGTTGTAACTATCTAATAGTACTTGAGGAATTATAATGGATATATTCATGGTACTTAGAGATATAGGACAATTAGTTATATAATGGTATATAAAAATAACCATCAAATATATTATATAAACTAATAACACAATTTAGGAAAGTAAATGTGAAAGGGAAACTCAGTATAATTAATGGTAGAAGGTACTATATAATTTGAGTATGTTACAGATTTTCATGCATCTAAGGAAGTAGTACAAATATAAAAATTTACCCCAAATATTCGAATTTTTCCCAAAAAGTATATTATTTTTTACAATGTATATTTTATATTACTATAGTGATGATACTCAATAATATATCAATGTTATAATAGAGGGAAAAGGTATATGTTTAAAAATAACATTGATTGAGGGATTTTAGTCTACAAAGTGAAAAAAAAGTTGTCAGAATAGCCACAAAAAAACATGGAAGGCCTGAAGACTAAGTCCATAACTAAATTGAAGCCTAATTTTTCATGTGAGAGATAATAAGTTAAGAATAGTTATTTTTTGGATTTAATACAAGTGGGAATGTTGTGGGAGTGGGTTCCATGCACCCAAATTTGACATGTATTTTTTTATTATCATGTCATGCATATAGTGTGATACATGAATTATTTATAATTATCATGATAGTAACATAACATATGTATATACTATATATGGTAAGGTCCTTATATGTCATTTCAAATAAAAAAATCATTTCATATTTATAATGAGAACCTTTAAATTCTATGACCATGATCTTAAACATGTATCATATTACCTAAATACATCAATCCAATGGGACATGGATCATTTTTGACTATTATGTGTTATGTTTTTATAATAATTGAGAATTATTCTCATGAATGTTGAACTTTTTTGTTTAAAGTATAGTAGTTCATGTGTAATGGCCCTCTAATAAGAACACAACATGTTTCGGGTGTCATTGGATGTTCCAATCGATGAGTATGTGTATCTCTCTCTCTAATTGACATCATTATTAAACTATATCATTCAATCACATACTTTTATGAACAATAAAAAATATGGAATTTTATATTCTAAAAGAGGTATAATGAGTAGGGATAATCATTAGTGAAATTTCATTGATTCAATGATCAAGATAGGATATATCACTTTTGAGTATAGAAAGAAGATATATTTGGCCATTTGACTATGTAGGTAGAGCCTTAACTAAATTTAAGGCCATATTAGATGAAGGAAATACTATATAATGTGGTAAAATAGATATAAAAAAAATAATGACAGGTATATTGACACAGATTTTACATTTGGTATTATGACATATCATGAGATAAAGGATTTTATTACATTATAAGTGTTCATAAGATTTTTTCATAGTGTTGATTTTTTTATCTAATTAAGGGTTATGAATTTTTTCAAGATACCGCTATTGGTCTATGATTAAGACAAAATTCTATCGATATAAGATCCTAGAGGGTCACATACAAATTTCATCTGAAATATCCACCAATAAAAATGAATTGGACTTTAGGATGAAGTGGGTCCCCATATGTGGGCCAGTGGACATTTGAGTGTGAATGATCATAAGTAAATGAATTTAAAACTTAAATAATATATTATTCAAGGTTTGAATAATGGAAATTTAGTTTATTTCTAAATTTATTCACAAGTAATTAAAATATAAAAAGTAAACATGATAAAATAGTTTTTTAATTAATAATATTAATTCAAGGTTCGTTAAACATATTCAGAAAAAATAAACCAAGTTAATCATTTTTATTTCATCATGTGATCGGTGAAATTATTGTAAGTGAGTGATTAAATTTTTTTGATGCCTAAGTTATTTTTTATTGGATATAATATTGTATTTGGGATATTTATAAAGGTATAGTTTCTATAAGGTATTAAATATAATTTATGGAAACTTAAACCAAAGTATATAAGTGTATCTTAGAAATAAAAATAGTAAAACTCAGTATTTATATGAATTTTATTCCTCAAATTTTTTATTTAAAGATTTAAATAGATAGAAAATAAATACAAACATGATTGGTTTTATTTCTCCATCACAAATCGAGTTTGGGTTCTTCTAGTTTTTGTAATAGCATCATAAATCACTCACCTCTTTGGTAATAGCACAAAACTTTTGTAGAATGATGAACAAGGATCTATAGTAAACATTTGGATACTCTAGAAGGTTTATATCTTGGTTTCATTGAATTTATCATAAGAGGAATCACTTGCATGAATTTTATTCATATTTGTTCACTCAATTTTTATAGAGATAAACTAGATAGAGGAACATGATTGAATTAATTCCTTACTCTCAAATCAATCATGTTCCCTTCTAATGATTGAAGAGGATTTGTAAAGCTATTGTATCTCTTATACTAGAGCATTATGGTTATTAAATGTATTAATTAGTAGATTTATTAAATGTATGGATGATCTGGAAGGTTTATTTCTTGGTTCTTTTGAGTTATGATGATCCAATGATGTGCATAGCATGTCAAGATCATGTTATAATACCTTGATATTTATTTATTATATCATGTAATTTTATCATTTTAAATATATTTTATATTATTTATAGAATTATAAAGGTACTATTATGACAGATCTAGTGTTAAGTTTAAATTCAATTAGATTTGTTTGAAAATCTCAGTACTAGCTTCTATTGAACTAGAATTCCTTCAATTTTTCTTTGTAAAATTTAAGTTAATAATTTCAATTAAATTTTCTAAAATTACAGTGTAGTGCTTATATATTGTCTTTATAGTGTAATAAATTCATTACTTAAAGTTCATATGGTAGAGAAATGTTCATTTGAAAATAAAAACAATATTTAGTAAATAGAAAGGAATATGGTGTGTGTGATACACACACTTAGGAGGGATAATGTAATAGTGCACTATGATATGAAGATTTTTTGATTATAAAGGTGTTTTGTTGATGGTACATTTCACCTACATCCCATTATCACCAACCCCCATTTATTAGGGGTGTCCCATAATCCATGAAAAGTGACATGAATTATTATAAAAAATTCAAAAATTATCGCTAACGAGTCATTAATGGATGTTGTGCTCATAAGAAGGTATAGTGAGGACCCCTCCCCCCCCCCCCTCCCCCTGCCCACCATCTGATCAGCTCTAGCCAAATCAGGATTTGTTTAATATTTCTATCCTATTCAAGCATGATATGGGTACTTTTACCTCCCAAACCCTTTTTAAGGCCCAAATATTTCAAAAAATATATTTAATAAGTCTCTATAATGTAACACCTCAAGATTTTAAAAGAACATTTTTTTTCAATAGCTTATGTTTCATAGAACACAAAGCTTAAACAAACCCCAAAATATCATTATTTTATCAAAACCATTATAAAATAGCTATTAAATCAATCTATGTGAATATTTTTAACAATATTATGAAATAAATGTAATGTACATATTTAAAACAAATTAAATTATTCTTAGTAAATGAGCACATAATTTTTAGTGAAGTCGTATTATTCTTTAAATAATTTTTTTCCACAAAAAAATATCTTTATTATTTTATTTGAGAAAATAAATATAATTATTTTTTGACACTTTTAGAAAATTTATTTGACAAAATTATATTAGGGTAATGTTTTGGGAATTTTCAAAAAAATCGATTTTTGGGTTAAAAAGTTATAATTATTTTATACAAAATACCACAACTATTATGAAATAATTATAATATGATCATGATTTAAAATTTATTAACCCTTATTATTGATAATAATGTATTTAATGAATGACATAATATATAATTTATTACATTTAGAAACACATGCTTATCAATTTTGAAAACTATGATTTTAACATTTAAAAACTATTTTTATTAGTTATATTCATAATATATTTATAATCTGTTTTAATATCTTTTTATAATTGAATTAAGTAAAATAGATTCCATATTTTGAATCATGATGTATAAATTATTTTACAAGTTCATTTTCATTTTTAGGAATAAAAATGATACCATTGTAAAAAAAATATGTACCGCAATATAGGTAAAATAATGTAGCGGGTTAAAGTTAAAAGGTAAATGATTAAAAAATTAAAAAAATTAAAAAAAAATTGTTTTTTATGAGTTTATCAGCCTTAAAAATAATTTATGACATTAATTATCAACCACTTTCTTTATAATTAATTCCACCCAAATGTGGTTGGCTTTATATATAAAATAGTCATTAATTTATCACTTAAAACCACCATCATCAAGTATAAATACCACCCCATTCTTTAAAAAAAATCCTTTAATATCATCAAATATATTAAAACAAATATCCCTTCCACTCTCCCATTGTCAAATTGTTATTTTTCTCACTCAATGACAAATTCCAAGTGCCTAGAGGGGTCTTTCATGGTTGTGATATTCAAGTGGTAACTTTCTCAAACAACCTCTCTTAATTTACATTCTTCTTCTAATTTATCCTCACCTCCTTAAACCATCAAAGAATAATAACTCATGTATCATTTTTATATTGTAATTTTATATTTATAGTATAATATATTATATCCATCTCTTTTATTACCTAATCTTATTCAAAGAAATGAAACCATTTTCCAAATTATGGCAGTTAACCGTCTCATTGGATAGTGATTTTTTGTTTTCCAATAACACATTCAAGGCTATTAATAAAAGTATTATTCTAGTTTAATAATATTTTAATTAGTATATTATATCCTATTTCATGTTTTGGAGCTAATATATAGACATAATATTAAATAAAATGAAACTAGTTCATGATGTTCGTAAAAATCGCCAAATTAAACTAAACAATTATCATTAACATTTTATCAAATGAGTCATCTTCATATAAAAAATAAAAATGATATATTGAACCATTTAAACTTATTTTTGTTCATGAATATGATTTCAGTTCACTTATGGAGATTTATTTCTATTTGACCAGAAAATATGTAATTATTACAAGTGAACAAACTATGTAACCTTAAGTAAATGCTCCTAAAATAATAAAAATAATGAAATATTATTAAGGAACTGGTGGTAAGATGTTACAAAAGTACCATATAAGGTATTATAAATATTAATATTGTTCTTTAATAAATTAATAACATTATTTAAACATTTATACAATAGGTTATCATATGAAAATATAAAGAGAAGTGTGAGGTGAGGGTTTCTCATCTCACTCTTACTTCTATGAGATGTATGCCTTATTGACCAATTATTTATTGTGTGTGGTGTATATAACGAATTTTGATATATTATATCATTAATATAATTATATTAATGGTATTAAATTTTTAATTTTATAACTTTTACTTTTATATGGAATACAATTCATCTTATAACAAAGTGGTAAGGGAATTCTTAACCCAATTTCCATTATATGGGTTAAACTTCTACTTCCTTGATTATGTCATACTATGTTTATTTTTAAAATGTCTTTTGAATATATTATAATGTATTTTCAATTTTATATGTGAATTTACAGTGAATAAAAAAAATTTAATCATTTGATTAATGATCACTATAATGATATGATATTTATAAGAGACTTTATTTTAAAATAATTTTCTTTCTAAAGATTCCCTTAAAAAATAATTTTATTTAATGTATATGATTTCTAAAATTGATCCCCAGTATGTTTTTTATATTATTATATGATTTATTAATGTAATTTTTACTTATTTTTTACTTTTTACATAACATTTTGAACAATGTGTTTTGTCATTTTCTAAACAAGGTTCTTTGAGTCATTTCTGACAAAGATACAAAAGGAATATTTTTTAAAACATACACAACATGAGAGGATTTTGGCACCATCATATTACCTTAATGGTTTGAATACTAATTTAAAATTTTAAAAGGTAATTTTGAAGGAATTTTTTTATAATCATTCATTATTTTAAAAAAAATTGTGGTTTTCAAAATTTTAAGGGTATTTTCCTCAAGAATTTTTCAATGATAACATTTAAAGTATTTTCATATGTGGAAACATAAATTGTTGAATATTATTATTCATTGAGTTTTATATCTTATAATACCATCTTCTAAATGTTATAAAATGGGTTATGATTAGTTTTATTGGGGATGTAGTATTTTGACACCATTCACCATATTACTCTAGATGGTTTGTGGTTATGTTTACTAATTGTGGTAAGTTGTTTAGATTTTTTATGCTAGCTTCAATAAAAATTTATATTTTGATTATTTTTCACCCATTTCATATGATTAATTCATTATACTTAGTAAGTAATGGGAATGGACCATTATATCTCCTTGATTCATTGATAGGTCCCATGAGACAAACTAGTATGGGTATTGACTGATGTCTTACCAATTTATATATGGTGTCTTGGCCGAAGCCTTGATAGTTTATTTATGATGTCCACCATTATTAGTTCTATTTTTTATGAGGTTAGTTATTTATTTCCATGTGATTATTTGATTAGTATAATAACCATTATTAAGTTTTCTAGATTATGTGATTATTTTAATGGAATTATTTGATCCTCTATTATTCTGGCCATATTATGCTCAAGCTATTGATTAAATGGCATGTGTTTCAAATATTTAGATTTTTATGATTGTTATTTATTATTTATGATAGCTTTCTTCAGGTATATACCCTTACTAATCTTCTGAGAACACCCCCTTTTATGTTTTATTTTTCCCCACAATGACAATAAGTTTAATATGATTGATATATAGGGATAATATAAGGGAATAATGGTGTTCTATAAAGAATTTATATGTTTTATATTATGTTTTCAATTGTAATGTAAGATTAAAGTATGTATCTAGTTTTCCAAAACTACTAAACTATTTTCTACTCTGGTATTATATTCCTTGTATATTATTCCAATTTAATAAAGTAACCACTAACACTAGTCTACTAGTTTTAGTGGCTTTATAGTTAGTATCATAGGTAGTTTAATAAAACCCTTGGAAACTAGATTTAGAAAAACATATATTAGAGAATAAAACTTTATTTTTTACTTTAAGGATAAGTATAATTATAGGATAATATCCTATAGATTTGGTAACATCCATAGATAACCTAGGTTAAACCTATGAAGTGATAGGTTGAGAATAAGGTGCCATGATTTATACATACTTTGAAAACTATTCATGGTTACATAATAGATCACTTTGATTATTGTAGCTTGATTATTACATATTTAATTTTAGTTTATTAAATAATTGAAACCAAAGTGAACTAGGTTGACATTGATTATGATATAAAATATTTTAATGAAAAACTAAATGGGACTATAACTAGAGTAAAAAATATTATTATCATTCTTAATTAGTTATAATGATATATGATTAACTACTTACACCTTAACTAATTCTCAGAATCACCAAAGAAGAGAAGGATAGAGTTCCATAAGATCTCAAGTAGTGGAAACCATAGAGAAAAGAAGATTCGGTTTTATATGTGTTCATAATGAGTGAGAAAACACCCAAGTTAGTGTCTTATAGAAACAATAATATGTTTTGGGAGTATAAATAAGGATATAAAGAAATTAATTTCATATGAAAAATGAAAATGTTGGAATAATAGTCTAGCTAAGGTATTATCGACAATTGACTATTTTAAATATGTAAATTATGAACATTATAAAAATCTATGTCCTAAGGGGGAAACTCATGAATATAATTATTAAATTTTTATGATTAATAGTTATATATTAGATGATTATGAGACTAAAAAATATATAAAACGAATGAGGATTAAGATGAGGAATCGTAGTTAATGGTTTAATAATTAAATAGAATGATTAAATTCCTATTAATTTAGATTCAAAAATAATGTTGTGAAATTATCAATGAAATTATATTTTTATTAATGAAGAGAAATATAAGGATTGTACTATAGTTCTTCTTAATAAAGGATTTGGAATTTTATGATTAATAGTACTAGTAACCAAGAGAAGTGATTTTATTGCAAGGTGATCTTCTTCAAAGCACATGTTTTGGGGATGATAAACCTAAATATGTTCCTTGTGTTGAGATAATAATAATAAATAGATTTTTTTTATAGTATTAGTAACCATAAATGTGGTTAATTATTTAATATGTTATGTTATCTTTGAGGGTTTACTATATGATTAGATTTAAGGAATATATTCAACAATCTGAGAATTTATTTTTCAAAGCATGCATGTTTTCATAAGGTTTTATGGCAATCAAGGTATTCATATATTTGGTATGTGACATTAATAGTTACATTATGTTGTTTGGAAAATCTAATGTTATGTTGATTTTGAAATTTAGTTACCTTATAAATTTTTTGTCTTTGAATTTGAATAGACATATTTTAGATGAGAATTAAGAAAAAATACTGATGGAATAGATTAAGTTAAACTTTGAATATCATTGTTTTTTAATAAAATATGTTAATCAGTTTTGTTTATGTATATGTTTATAAGCATATTTAATGACTTTTAAATATTATGATTCATTAAAAGGGATTCTAATATAAAAAATCATCTTGAATATCCATTTCTTAGCGTAAGAGTTAAAGTGGATATTGATCATAGCATAACCAAAGGATGATATTATGCTCATAAATCAAGTAAGTTTATTTTTTGAATGATTTTTATGGATAATAAAATAATTCTTCAACTCTAGGAAAAGTATTTTGGAACAAAAATGTTATTCATTTAATTTTCTTACTGATAAGTCAATGTATTTTTAACCCATCACAAATTTATGGTTTTGCGATGGTAACCTTTCTAATAACCATTTTCTCTATCACTCTCCATCAAAAATTGATAGTCAGATTGATTTCCTATGTATATGTTTCCACTCCCCAATAATGTTCACTTATACAGATACCTAGTTTTGTAGTGACCTTCACATTTTCCTTTCATTATTTTTAAGAGGAAGTTTTAGGAACACTATTTATGATGTGGTATTTACATAAGGTTATTTTTAAATGTAAAATCCATGATTACTGATCACAAGTTTAAATTGTGAGGATGAAATTTATTGATTTAAGGGGGAAATGTAACACCCCAATATTTTAAAATAACACTATGTTCGATATCTTACAATACATCGAACACCGAGCATATATAGACTCCAAAATATAATTATTTTAACATGACTGTTATAAACTAGATGTTAAATTATTGGGTTTGAATAATATTAAATATATTCTAAAATAAATATGAAATTAAAATTCAATAAAAATTAAATTATTCATAAGAAATAAACACATAATTTTTAGTAAAGTCATTTTATTCTTCAAATAAATGTTTTCTTCAAAATATAGTTACTATTTATTTATTTGAGAAAATAAATATAAAGAAATTTTTTCCATTTAAAAATTTTATTTAACAAAATAAACTTTATTTTTGGACTCATAACATCAAAATTAGCTTAGGTAAATTTTTGATAATTTTTTAAATGAATTTTTTTGGGTTAAAAATGAAAATATTATTATTTTCAAAATACAATAACTCTTCTAAAATAATTATTATATGGTCATGATTTAAAACTCAATAACCCTTATTACTGATCAAAATTTATTTAATTAATGACATAATATATAATTTTTTACACTTAGAAACAAATTCCTTAAATTTTTGGAAGGTATGATTTTAACCATATTAAAATGTTTCTATTAGATATATGCATAACATATTTAGGATTAATTTTTATCACTTTAATATACTGAATCAAGTAAAATGGATTCCATATTTTGAATCAGGAGGACCAAATTAGGTTATAAGGTCATTTTTATTTTTAGTCATAAAAAAATTTTCGTTGTAAAAAAATATTTACCGCAATATAGGTAAAATAATGGATCGGGTTAATGTCAAAAGGTAGAATCATAAAATACCTAAAAAATAAAACACTAAATAGGTGTTTGATGTGTTTAATGGCCTTAATCATACTTTAAAACATTTATTATATACTAATTTATTTAGAATTAATTCCACTCAAAGGTGGATGGATTTAAATCTAAAATAATCATTAATTAATCACATAAATCAAACCCCTATCAGGTATAAATACCACCCATCAACACCCCTTTCAGATAAAAAGCCTTGAATATCTTAAAATATAGTCCAAAATCTCTAATCCCCACTATCCACATTTCCAAGTGCTTCTGGTCTCACCTAAATACCAATTCCAATTGGTCCTTCAAAGAGGTGATATCAAGCTGTAACTTTATCAAACAACCTCTCTTAAGATATTTTCTTCTTCTTATTTATCATCACCTCATTCAACTATAAAACCACACTAACTACTATATAATGTTTATACTAGAATTTTATATTTATAAAGGAAAAAATAAAATACATTACCACCTTCATGGATGGTCATAAAACTATTATTCTAGTTAAATCAGATTAAAATAACTATATTATAAAATATTTCATGTTATGGAGATAATATATAAACATAATATTAAATAAAAAAACTATATCATGATGATAAAAAAAGAACCAAATTAAACTAAACATTTATCATTAACATTTTATCAAATTAATCATCCATGTGTAAGGAAGAAAATTGATATATGGGACCATTTAAACTTCTGTAAGTACAAAAATACCATCTCATTTCACTTATGGAGTTTTATTTAAATTTGAAATGAAAATTAATAATTATACACAAGTGAACCAACCATGAAAACATGAAACATCACACCCAGAACAATAAAAATAATTAAATGTTTTTAATGAACGGGTGGCAATATGTAATAAAAGTATCTTATAAGCTATTATAAATATTGATATGGTTATTCAATGAATTAATAACATTATTTAAACCTTTATAAATTATTTTAAATTATGAAAACTAAAGGTAAGCATGAGTTGAGGGTTTATCACCTTACTTTTACTTCTGTGAGATATATGCCTTATTCACCACTTATTTCTTGTGTGTGGTGTATAGTTTTACATTTGATATGTGATATCATGAATATAATTATCTTTATGGTATTAAATGTTTCATTTTATAATTATTACATTTATGGGGTATAATATTTGATTGATTAAAAAGTGGAAAGGGAATTCTTATCCCAATTTCAATTCTTCTGGTTATAATTATACTTTCCTAATTATATTAATATAATATTATTTGTGAAATTAATTTGTAATATATTATTATGTATTTACACTATTTTATGTGTATTTACAGTGAATACACATATTATATTCATTTTATTAATGCTATCTTCAATGATATGATATTTATATGGGACTTTATTTTCAAAAAATTATCTTTTTCAAGCTTCCCTTAAAACGCTCTTTTTCTTCAATTTATGTGTTTTATAAAATTATTCCAAAATATGTTTTTAATATCATTATATAATTTTATAAATAAATTTTTAATTATGTGTTACTCTTTACCGAATGTTTTAAATGGTATATTTTTTTATTTTCTAAACAAGTTTCTTTGAGACATTTCCAAAAAACATAAACGAAATAAATATTTTATAAATTATACATCATGAAAGGATTTTCATGCAATTATGATTACTTACTATTTTTAGTCTTAATTTACAAGTTTAAAAAGTTATTTTCAAATATATTTGTGACTTTTATAATTGTGTATCATTTTTAGAAAATGGTTTTCAAAGTGAAAAAAGTGTATTGTCCTCAAGAATTTTTCAATGACCACATTTAAAGTATTTTCATATATGTCAAAATAAATTGTGGAATTTTTGATTCATGGAGTTTTATATCTTATAATAATATCTTAAATATTTTATTAAATGGGTTGTGATCAGTTTGAATATGAATGTACTATTTTTAAACCATTCACCATATTACTTGGGATGGTTTCTGATTACATTTACTGATTTGGTAAAGTTATTCATATTTTTTATATTAGTTTAATAAAATTGTATATATTGATTATGTTTCATAACTATCATATAAATAATGAATTGGACTTAGTAATTGATGGGTGGGTCCTGTTATAGCCTCGTGATGCATCGGTAGGTCCCATTAGACAAACTAGTCCGGGTATTGGATTGTGTCTTACCCATTTATGTATGGTGTATTGTCAAAAGCCTTGACGGTATGTTTATGATGCCCAGAATTATGAATTCCATCATTATGAGATTATTTATTTATTTCATGTGATTTTTCAATTAGTATAATATACAAGGGTAAGTTTTCTAGTTCATTTGGTTATTTATATGGCATTATTTGATCATATTTTATTCTGGCCATATAATACTCAAGTTATTAATTAAATGGTAAGTATTTTAGTTATTTAACTTTCTATAATTTATTTTCTTATTTATGATATCTTATTCTACATACATACACTTAATGATCATCTGAACTCACCCCTTTCTTATGTTTTATTTTTTCCTAGGATTCCAAGAAGTTTAATATGATTGATATTTTGGGATAAGCTAGGGAAATAATAGAGTTATAAAAGGAATTTCAATGTTCTATTTTATGTTTTCAATTGTAATGAAATATTCAAGTTTATATACATTTTTCCAAAACTACTATACTATTTGGTCCTTTGAGATGTGATTCCATGTATCTTATGCTTATGTAATAAAGTATCCACCGAATCCGGGCTACTAGGATTGGGGGATTTCTATAAAAAATTTAAAATATTAATATTTTAAATAACTTATTTCAATATTCATGGGGTGTATCAATAGTGAATTAATAATATTTTAATGATATTTTAATGAATTAATAAATCTCTCAAGTAAAAATTTAGTTTTTTTAAGTAATTTTATAAAATGTTAATACATTTTGACTAATACTAATCCATCTTTGACCCATATATGTTCAATTTATTATTATTTAATATTAATTATTTCAATAATTTATATTTTTTAATAATAAATCATTAAATATTATGTTTAGATGATCTATAATTCATCCTGATATCCTTTAATTTTATAACATTATGTGTGTCCGCATTTAAGTTTTGAAATTAATTCTTGCATCCCAATTTCCCCCTCACCTAAATGTGAGTATATATTGTACAGAATTGAGGCAATCATGATGGAATAGTTCAATATGAGTTCTAGTGTATATCTAAATAAGTATAAATAGATGAGAGAAAGATATGCACAATAACTCGAGAAATTAAATGACTTAAGTATTCTCATAGGATCTTAATTGAACTATCATATGATTGATAGATTGACTAATAGAATACATATCATGGTCAATTATATTTTTATTTATCATCATCATTCATGGTTAATTATTTATTATGTGAATTCATAGATGATATATAATTACAAAGGATAGTTAATAATAATTAAATGGTATAAATGAATACCTAGGTGATGAAGGATTTCTATTTATACATGGTTAATTATATGAAAGTGATTGTGTAGTTCAATTAATAAATATAATAAATATAATTATATTTTATTCACCAAGTAACTGAGGATAGAACCCCTTAAGTTAATGTTAATTACTAAATTTATTCCATCATTTAAGTTATAATGAATTATTTTAGGGTGATCTTCATACATATTTGAGGGTTACACCTTCTATTAGGGAGTTTTAATTAGAGTGGTATGTTAAATTAAATAAAATTGGAATCAGTGAAGTATCCATATATTGCTTAGTGAAAATTTAGGGACAAATTATTGGGTAAATAAAATTTTAGGATTTGTAAAATCTGATACTTAGTTCCACCGATCAAGTAGTTGCGAATTAATGTAGTTTTCAGAAAAAAAAACCTACCTTAACACTATTTACGTAATGGTGAATCCATATCCTATGAAGTACCATATGAAATTATTGTAGGATTTTTATTTGGTATCAAGATTTTATTAGAGGTAGTGAAGAATATTGGGATGTTTTTTTAATAGTTTTTTAGTGTTATTTAGAGATGTATGGGAATGAATTGAAGAGATTATTTATATATTAGGTAAAGTATATAAACTATTATTCAAAACAAAAAATTATCTAAGACTTATTAAATAAGAAATTTAAAATATATTTTAATAATTTTATAGAAATTTATAAGACTTTGACTATAAGAGTGTTGAAAATAGTCTGAGACTTTGAGTTCATAATACATAAAATTGATTATGTGAGACTTTTTAGGATTTAATATGACATTATATATGCTTCATGATTTTTATGAGAACTTCTTAAGACTTTTACTGAGGTAGAAAATTCAAAAATTATTGGAGTTATAATTAACCTGTAAGACTTACAATAACTTACAAAAATTTCAGTTTACTAAAATTTAGAAAATTCATGGAGTTATAAGTGACATCACAATATTTTTATAGTATTATAAAAACATAAGATGATTCTTAAAATTAGAAAATTAAGATAACCTTTTGTGCTCATAAGACTTTCTTTAGAACCATAATACTTAAAAAGTATTATGAGAATCACATTACTATGAATAATTAAGATGATGCTTCACTGAAATTAAATTCTAAATTATTACAATTATGGTCAAAGATATGATTCAATCCTATTTTTTAAAATTTTCATATTGATTAAGTGAGAGGATCATGGTTCTATTTTCATAGAGATTTATAATATAATAACATGAAATAATTTATTCTTGATTAAATCTATTATTTTTTAGGGAATTTATTGGCCTCCAAATTTCATGGGAATTTCCATAATTAAATATGTAAATAATATTTATATTTTTTGAAGGATATAAAAAGGATATATGAATATAAATGAGGTGTTTGAGAATAAATAACTTGATAATTCAATGCTCTATTATGTTGAATATCAACTATATCAAAGAGAGATAATAGTTGAAGAACATTAACCTAGTATGCATATGTGATTTTAGTTTTTATCAAGGAAATTAAATTAGGTTTTTAATAATATAGGAACTTTCTAGTAATGAGGAAGAGTATCATCATGTGAATTCATTCTCTCATGAACCTATTGATTATTCTAATGTACTGAGATGGAAATATAACCTACTAATATTAATTGACATCTAGTTGTCCTTAAAATACATTTAATAAGAATATCTAATTATATGATGTTATTTAATCTTATAAAATTATAACTATATTGATCATCATCAAGAGAAAAAGATAATACTTGAGTACAGGTGGTTCCAGAATAAATAATGCCAAATATTATTCAAGATGTGTATGATACCTTCATGGGTATGAGTGAGATACCCACCAAACCATTACATGTGAATTGAATTATACTTGTAATCACTATAATCTAATGATGATAATAAAATTTGGTTCAAGTTGAACACAATAAGAAGTAGGCTAACACATTCAGGTCAAACATTGTAAAATTTATTATATATTGTTTGAATTGTTTTCATATAGATGAGTAATAGATTAAAATAGATTGTATCATAACTTTAAATAGTTATAGATATTTATTTTTAATATAATTTTTAAAAAATGGTACCACTGATTCACCCCCCCCCCCATACCCCTCTTAGTGATACCCTCACTGAACAAGGCACTATAAGTGGAACCAGAGTTAATCTAAGTTTCTTATGGGATCCTTCTTTAAGAAGTTTTATGTATAGGTAATTTGAGTTAAATGAAAAGTAATGGAGTTCCCATTTTAGATGAAAAGAAACTTCATATATGGAATAATATATTTCGTCCCTATTTACTATCATAAGGTCTAGAGGTTGGTGATGTTGTGAATATAGGTTTCCAAGCCCTCGAGTGGGATGCTCCCTTGACCTTTTCAGATAAAATAAACTTGGAGGTGGTGAATTAGTGGTTTACTTTTACAAGTTATTTACCTTTAATTTAAAATTTTATATTGTTAAGGTCTTGATCCACTCAATGATATCTCACTTTCTCACCTTGTATTCATAAATAAAAAAGAGAGGTCAAAAAATAAAATATTTATAAGGATCATTATAAAATACTAATCCTTTACATATTTTTTAGACACACTAATATGGATTCTCTAATATAATAAAAAGTGACTATAATAATATTTGGTTATCCACACTGACTATAATTCCCTGATAACCGATTATACACCCCAACTGTAATCTTTTCCTCAATTACTAGTTACATATCCCTATCACAAAAAAACCATTTATACTTTGATCCAGTGATAGAAATATCTTGATAAACTCCTTGTTTCTTCAGAACCTCTTATAAATTGATCTTCCTCCACGAACACACTGAATCAATATGTCATGATCATGCATAGTCTTAAATAAAATCAATAGTAGATTGAACAAGTCTACTAGCCTCAAACATCACTCTAGATTATATATAGTTTAGATCTTCTTAGTTTACTAAATACTGAAACATGAAAGTCTTCTCTTTTAATGATCTTACAACTCTATACTCTTCACTTTCCTTGATATAGTGGTGTATTGGGTTCCACGGTGTTCTTTAATTCACATAACTTATAGCCTTTATAAAATCATAGTAATTACATGGACTTTTCAACTTCATGTTTTGTGAAATTTATTTTCCTTAAAACCATATACTTCACATATATTAAAATGAATTATTCTTAGGCACATCACATGATCTTCACACAACACATGTGTCTCAGTATGCACTATTTCTACAATTACTTGGTTCTTTTCATACTCTTGATAGAATTTTGTTACTTTGTATAGGATCATATGGTTCATGAGAATAGTGTATACTATATAGGACTCAACTGGAGAAAAACAACTTCCACTCTCGATAATATATTTTATAGACATAAATTATTAATATTTTGGTCTAAGGTATTTATATTCTATAGTTTACATAATTATCTTATGATATTTCTAAAAATTGTGGTTAACTATGATTCCTTTACATCATCAAAAATAATGTTACCTATTATTCACAAAATATCAATTCATTTGATACCTCACATGTATCACAAACTCTATGAATATGGTGAAGTGTATTTATTATAACAAACTAAAAGTGTCAAAAACCACTATCCACCACATACTGCATGAATCATGAAGATTATCACTATTCTTTGTGTCTCACCTTAAAATGATGCTCCAACACCTCAAACAAAACTCCTAGAATTTTTAATTCATGTTCTATCCTTTCATGTCAGCTTCACTGACCAACATTTTATACTATTTGTTGATATACATATTATTCACATTCGTAAACTATTATTTTACCTTTTATATAGATATCATTTACATGGAAACTTTTTATCTATGAATAAAAATGCATCCCATCCAAGAAACATTGTGTAGTATTTTCATGTTTGGATATTGTTCTTCCTTTTTAAAGAATCCTCACATACAGACTTGGATACTTCACAAACTCATGGTTTTAGTATGAAGAATTCCATAATTACCCAATTTTCAATTCTTTATTGAGCTCAATAAAATATTTCATAGAATTTGATTCCTTGTGAAACTAGCATAAAAACCCCTAGAAAACTACCTGTATAGGAAGAACTAAATAATGATATTTGACAAAATGCATGAAAAATGTTCAAAACATTTTAAATGGAGGAATCACGACCCACATAAAAGCTACCCCGCGTCATTTTTTTCTAGATTTTTATCTATAATAAATGAATGAGCTCTTTAAACCACTCATATAGGACACTTGGGTTAGCTTTTTAAAACACACTCACACATGTAGCTCATGCACTACACCACTCCATTATACATTATATCTAGAATCACCCATGTGTGTACCCATGTGTAAACTGGGATCAAGATATTCCCTCAAATCACCATTCATGAACCTGTTCCTATCATGAATAGGATTTATACTACTATTCTATGGTTCCCCCACGGTCGTTATTATGCTAGATGTAGTTTACCCTAGTTCTCACCTATGTAGTGGTTTCACTTTGGTCCTACGGTAATTTTAGTATGGCCCAATTTTTTGGTATACTCACTATTCAATTTCACATAGTGAAATACTAAGTTTAAAATGTCACCATATAAAATTCCTTCTCAAATTTATTCTATCTTGATTTTATTTAACATTAATTCCTTAAGATATATATCATCTCCAAGACACTGGAATTAGGAAATTAATCACATTAATTCCAATGTTATTAAATCATATACCTAGGTTGGACAGCATTATAAGATACTCAAATTTTGGTATCTCAATAATCCTCAAACACCAAAAATCCATAAATCAAATTTTCTTACTTTAAAATTATCATTATGGTTTCTACAATATTCCTTAGTCTTTAATTATCACATATAATATTTCAAACAATTTTATTTATCAATAAAAAATAAATACATTTTTCAACAAATTATCACACTCCAACCAACATTTGGAACATATTATAGGAACTTAGAATAGTTCTACAGTCATCAAAAATAAATTAAGGATCTATTCATAATAGACTTATAATCATCATTATCTCCTTGCATAAAAAACCTCTAAGCATCATCAGTTCCTTTCATCAAAAATGTATTGACACATTAAAAATAAATACATTTCATCCAATGGTCACTTCAATCACCTCATTTGGATTTTATTATAAATATCACAACACACTTCTCAAGTAAATATGTGTGTTTTTTTGCATTTTCTTCACCTTATTAATAAGAAATAAAAAATACAATGTTTATATATGCTCATCTCACCAATATTATTCACATTACATTAAGGAATGTTGTTCTCTTATATTAATTTAAAGCCTCAATCATAGCCACTTGTGAGAAAAGGATTACATCACATGTTATTCTTGGAAAATATCATTATTTAGAAAACTGTAAGTCTATGTGGGAAAATTTGGAGTAGAAAAAATAGTATATATCCAAGGTGATCAGTGTTTCTCATAAATTAATATTCATGTTTTCCAAATAAAATTATCTCAAATGATTACCGACTGTATGTTTTGAGGATACTCAAATATTCAAATCATAAGATTTATACATCTTGAATTTATCAAAAAACACAACATAAAGTTGAAATAAAAAACATATAGATCCCCTATTTTAGATCAATATCAACCCCCACTTTATTATAACTTTTAAATCATTCATAATAAGTATATAGTGGTGAATTTCATACCTCATATTCCATTTTTTAAAATTTGTTCAAAAATTACACATTCACTATATAGTGAATATTTAACAGATTCAAATTATCTTTGACACCCCTTTGGGAATGAATTCATCTCCTTTAATAAGGAGGGACCTATTAGATTATTAAAAAGTGGAACTGAGGCTAAGAGTTTTCTCTCAACCTAAGATTATTATTTTTCTTCTAACCCTTTAGATATTTACATGTCAATAGTCTTAACATGTTTTTAGATCATCTTTTCCTATTGAAAATTTTCTTTGTGTAAATAGGTTTCCTTTACCTCAAGATTTGCATCATGTTTTTAGTAATAATTTATTGGGCTGGTATGATTGACATAAAATGTTTATCCCATTCCCTTTTTGTCCACAAACATCACATGAATTATTTTTAATCTTTAATTCACAACTTATTATAGATTCCTCATTTATTTTCATATAACCATTTTTTAAAATATTCTCATGAATGGTAACTTATTCACGTATAACAACTTGGTTAATATTAGTGTTAGCTTCCATCTAGTCTATATCTATTCAATTTTCCTTCTCCAATAAATCTTACCAAATCTCTAATCATTATTTCTTGACCTGCTATAAATATTTGGTCTTCTCATATATCCTTTTTGAAGGATTAATATTTCATGAATCATCCTTTTTATATTTCAAAAATTTATTCTCTTTTACATTATAAGGAATCTCTCTAAGATTTCTAGTCATGCATTCCTCAGCTTTATGACCCTCTTACTAATATCTACTATAATTCTTCTCCCAATATTCATGCATGTTTTGTGTTGAAATATTTGATCGATTTTTTTTCTTTATTTTTTTTTCTTTTGGGATATTATTCTCATAAGATCACTATATCTCCCACATGATTCATACCACATATCCAAAAATAACATGTTATACTAGTAAGAGTATGATTTATACTCATACCATCAATAGAACTATTAAAAACCTCTAAACATAGATCTTCCTCTATGATAATTATTTTTTCCAAACACATGTTATTATTGTACTTGTTCAAAATAAGCCTTTTTTTAAGGGGAGTGATTTTCTTGATATATATCTCTATCCTATTGATGTAACAGATGATCTATCACTTAATTTATTAATCCAAGTAGGTTCATATTTTTTTTATCTACACTATTAATAATATTAGTTTTTATTCGATATATATTAGTTATGGATCTAGTTTTCCTATTTATAACCTTCATCTCATCAGATTGGGAATATTCAACTTTAACCTCTATGGAATTGATGAAATCTTAAATAATCTTATTTATCTCTCTTTATCCTACTAAAAAGATGGTTTCTATCTTGGACAATTCTTTTTCCATTATAGGAAGCTTCTCTTCAATATCCTTTATAATCTTCACATGTTCATCTTATCCAAGATTTTGCTTCTTGATACGATCAGTATAGATTTCTTATTACATGACCAGTTCTTATTTTCCTTTAACACCCTTATTCTTATCCTTTAGAATTGTTTTTTTTCTTTTTAAAGATTTTTCATTTCCTAAATATTTGATTTCAAATCAACTTTCTACTACCATTATAAATTTTCTATTCCTCTCTATCATCATCACTTCTTGATGAATTGAATAATTTTTAAACTTTAGAGAAAAATATTAACACTATCATATGAATAGATATAAGATGATGAATCATCTTTATCAATTTTTCTCATAAAAATTATATTTACTCTATTGTAATTTACTTTTCTTATCCATTTTCTATTTTAAAAATTTCTTATCTTACTCATCGTATTCTGATTTAGAAGCCTTTTTTATTAAAAATTCATAAGAAATGTGTAGAATGTCATTAAAATTCCAACACATTTATGATTTTTTTTCCTTTTCCTCTCTAATTTTAATTTTTGAATCCTCTTTATATAAGGGAATCGATTTCACTAAGATCTTTATCATTCTCAACATATAAATTAATTGGTTTACAAAAACTTTTTCCTTTACTTTACCATTTCTTATGGATTAAAAGGCTATTTAATAATTTTCCTTCTTCTAAAATGTTATTTCCTTTATCATATTTTAAGAAAATAATAAATTATGAAAATAATTTATGGTCAAATATTCTATTTCTTCTAGGGTTGGTATTTTTGGATCAAACCAATCTATAAGATTCCACACTAGTTTTTGAAAATGATAGATTCATCCATCTTCTCACTAAATAATATAATATTGTTGATTATCTCATTAATTATAGTGAAATAGTCAATAATATTTTCATCAAAAGGCTTTTATATATCCTCAACATGAATAATATAGAATTTTAATTTAATTTTTTTTGATTTTTACATTACCTTCATATATTCTTATTAATTTTTCCTAGATCTCATTTTTAATCTAAAGACTCATGAACTTTTTGTACACCATCTATGATAGATACAACAAGATAGAATTTTGATCCTTTCTATCCAATAACATATTTATCTTATCCACTTGATTCATAGCATTGATATCAGAAATGGGTATAAATCCAACTATTTCAATATCTCTTACTTCCAAGCCTAGTGATAAGAGGTAAGGTGTCCTCATATTCCTCAAATTATGATAATTCTTCCCCTCAAATGTGGGAACACCTCAACTATTCACTAATAGTTTTAATACTCTCTCTGTCTCATAATTATTCTTGTATCATTAGAAGGGACCTATACTCTAATACCAATTATTGAACCCTAAGCCAAATTGACCACTGAGAGAGGGGTTAAATAGGGGTTTACTTTTAAAAAAAATCTTTTTAATTTAACTTCTTGAACTTGTAAATGTTTTTGATTTACTCAATGATATCTCAAAGTCTCACTTCATATGAAAAAAAATACTAAGAGAGAGTAAAACACATGGTATTTACATTAAAATAAATTCTTACTCCTTTCCATGTTAGTTAAATGACTTAACATGAATTCTCCAATATAATTATAGGTGACTGCAACAACAGTTGGTTAGACACCCAAACTATAATTCCCCAGTAATCAGTTTTACTCCCAAACTATAATCTTCTCTTTAGTAATTGGTTAAGAACCTCGATAATAGAAACCATGTTCAGTTTTGATTCAGTGATATAAATATTGAAATAAACTCTAGGTTTCGTCATAACAACTTTAAAATTAATCTCCCTAGAAAGGTATTTCTCATGTACAATCTTCAATAACTTTGTTAACATATTGAAAAATTCTATCAGTATCGAACCTCACTCCAAATTCGAAATGATTTAGATCTTCTTAACATACTGAATACTTATACCTGAAAGACATTTCCTATAATGATCTTTATTATTTAGTTTCTTCTATATCATTGATATAGTGGTGTATTTGTTTCCTTGGTTTTCATTAATTCTCACAATTAGATTCTTTATGAAATCATAGGTATTTCATTAACGTCTCTATTACATGCTTTATGAAACTTATTTTACTTCTCAACTATATGATTCTCAAATTGTAAGATAAATTATTCCCATGTACATCACATGATCATTATATATCACATGTGTCTCAACACATAATGTTTCTTAAACTACATTCTTCTCTGTGTAATATTAACAATATGGTGTTAATTCATATAGGATCAGATTCTTATTGATAATATATTCTACCATGTGGGCCTCAGTTGAAAAAAAATCTTTCACTTGGGATAATGTTTTCACCATAATTAATCTATTTTTAACAGTGATTTATAAGGTATTTATAGGTTATAGTTCACATGATTATCTCATGATGTTTCTGAAAATTTTGGTTGATCATCCATACTTTTCATCGCAAAAATAATGATTCCTATTGTTTAAAAAATACCTATTAATGTGAAACCCCACATGGACCACAAGAATTGTATACATCAAAAATTGAATGAGTCACATACCACTGTCTATCGCATACTGAATTTTCCATTCATCTTCTCGCTATTAATTTTGTCTCACCTTAAAATGATGCTCTAACACCATAAATTAATCACATATAATTTTTCAATTACATATTATCCTTGCATGGGATCTTCATAAACCAATATTTAATTCCATTTTTTCATTCATATATCATGCACATTCAAAAACTACTCTTCTATACTTCACATTGAAATCATTTACATAATATATTTTCAACTGTAAAGAAAAATATTCCACAAACTAGAAAACAACGTGCATTATGTGCATGATCGTATATTGTTCTTCCTTCACAAATAAAACTTGCATGCATTCTTGGATACTTCACAAACTTATGTTCATTGTATGAATAATTATATACTTAACTAATATTAAACACTTTGTCAAGATTTTGAAAATCTCTCATTGAATTTTATTTTTTGAGAAACCAATAGTAAGACCCCATATTACTATACTGAGAAAAAGAATAAAATAGTGTTGTTTTGTGTGGTGTGTGGAAAATGTACATAACATTTTTAAAAGGATAAACAATTCCCCATATAGAATCCACCCCATGTTGTATTTTTATTCTATAAATATATCCATAAAAATAGATAATTCCCTTACACCACTCATGCAAGACAAGAGGGTTGGCTCTTGGACACACTCTCAAAAATATCAATGATATGCTGTACCACCCCGTTTTTTAGTGCATCCAGTATCTCCTTTATATAAAACCCTATATGAACTATGAAAAAATTACTCCCTATAAGAACCATGCATTATCCCATGATTTTTCTTGAATAAGATTTCCTACACTATTAGGCTAATTGTTGTTTACCCTGGTGCATACTTAAGCATTGGTTATACCTGGGTCTTACGATAAGTCTAATCTGTAACAATTTTTTGGTATACTCATTATTCAATTTTACTTAATGAAATACTAAGTGTAAAATTCCACCATAAAAATTATTTCTCGGATTTCATCAATCCCTATTTTATTTAACATAAATTCCTTAGGTTCAATCACATATCTTTTATTTTGGAATTACGAAATTAATTAAATTAATTCCAAAGTACTTAAATCATGTACATAAGTTATAAACTATCATAAAATACTCAATTTTTAATTTATTAATAATCTTAAAACTCTAATAATTCTTCCAAAAAATGTTCTTTTTTTAAATTATCAGTATGGTTTCTTTAATCTCACTATAGCTACCATCTTCACATATCATGTTACATACAATGTTCTCCAGCCATCAATAATCAATAAGTTTTTATAAACAATATAAACACTTAAAAAACCATTTTTAACATGTTATTGGAACTAATAATAGAATAAAATATAATCATAAATAAATTTGGATTATATTCATAACAATCCACCAAGAAACATAAAAATCATGCATAAACACCTTTAATCATCATCAAATCCTTACATAAAACACATATATACATATTGATAATAAATATAACTCATCCAACAGGAACTTAAAATGTTATGGGTATAAACACTGTTAAAAAAATTTGATACCAGTTGGAAAACATATATGAAGTGAATTTAAAAATCAAATAAGTAAATTTATAAGTTTGGATGGAAAAAATTGAAGATATCAGGATGAATGAAGATAGGAATAGTTATGATTATTTAACCATGGTAAATGAAATATTTAATCACATTAGAGTATTTATTTATAAACTATAAGATTATATTATTATTAAAAAGTTAATTAGAAACTATCCAGATAAATTCAATACAAATATTTCAGTTATAGATGATTTGGAACATCTTTTCCATGATGAGTTACACAATAATATTTTGAATTACGATATGATAGAGGCTTCAGATTTTAAGAATAAGGATAAGGAGTATATATAATTTAAAGTAATGAAAAATTTAAGATCAATGAAGAGGAATATGATCCCTCTAGGGACTTAGAAGAAGATTTTGGGAGTGAAAAAAATCACAAAGGAATTATTGACATATCTATAAAAATATTAAAAGGGGCAAAAGAAAATACAAGTGAAAACTCACACTAAAATAATTCAAGTGTTGAAGAATTGTATAATTTATAGTAGACTAATCAATAAAGAATAATATTATGGATTGTAATGGTAAGGATAGTGAACATAATCCTAAAAAAGTCAAAATTAAAATCTTTCAAAGAATACAAGAATCCTGATGATAACAGAAGAAGAATTCATGGTATAAAAAAGATGAGTATATTAAGAAGATGACAATATGAATACTCTTATTAAAGAAATAATTTTTAAGTATAATGTTTTAGATGATTCACTATTTCCATGGGACATGTTTATAGAAAGGAATATAGCTCAAGCAGTGAAGAATTAAAAGAAGATGAAGAAGAAGAATAAGAATAAGAAACTAATATAGAGCACATGCTTAGAACTGAGATTGAGATGTGCCTAAAGTGAACCAATAAACTTAACAAATAATTGAAATATATAATAAAATATGTGAAAAATATGAATAATTATGTATATGAGTTTTAAATTGGAGAAAATGATTACATTTATTAGGCCAATCTTCTCAGAGTAATGGTGGCTGGGTAGGAAAAAATTATAAATGAAGATTAAAAGAAGTTTGTTTCCTGTGTAGAAGAAATTATCATGGATAAGATTGGATATATTAATTTTTAGAAGATTCTTGGAAAACTAAAATATAAATATAATAAGAATATTTAAGTACATTTTGAGTCCTCACAAGAAGCAAAAAATTGTTGTACCCAATTTCAAGTAAATTATTCACTTATTCTATTTTAAAATGTTATGTTTGTTTCACCGAATTGTATAGATTCTAAAATTAAATATGAGAAAACATAGTTTAATAAAAACATTTAGAAGAATACTCCTCCATAAAATAGAGTTTAGGGTTTTATATAATATGGGATATACTCTATGGAAAAAAGAAAAAGGAGGCTAAGAATATTCAGAAAAAAAAAGTAATATTTTTTAATATGACTCAATAGTTTCCTTAAAGAGATAGTTTAAAAGGTTATTATTAGTGATATGGTATTTTTATAAAAAATTAATATGTTTATTGGTATAATATGTATCTCCCATTGAATTAGTGAAGGCTATAATTAAGAGTATCTATCCAAAGAATAAGGACAAAAAACTTGTGAATAACTATATTGGACTTGGAACCATAGTCATGATGCTTGTTCAAAATAGTTTTGGTTATCTTGAGGATTATTTGGAATATTTGATCATATATTTCACTATATAGAATAATTTAAGACCATAATTCAATGTAAATCATAGTGTATTATAAAAAAATATCACAAAAAACAAAAACAAGTTAAAGATTCGATGATTGTGGATGTTGCTCTCAAAGTTAGTAGGAGGATAAGGCCATGAATTCTTGATAGTGGAATATCATCATATAATATGGGTAATGAAAAGATATTTTACGATATTAAGGGTCATAATGGTGTATCTCAAAAATTTGGAAATAATATATCTTTAAAAATTAAGAGAATTGGCATAGTTGAAATTGAAACTCATAGGTTGAAATCATAGGAAGTTTTGTTTATTAATGATCTCAATCATAACCTATTAAGTGTGAGTCAATTAATTGATGAGGGTGATATTGTTATTTTAAATAGAAATACATATCCTATTAAAAGAGGAAAATATAGAGTAATTTCCACAAAATGGGAAAGAAATAATGGGAATCTTTTTCAAATAGAAGATCCAAGAAATTTATTCTATCTCAATTCCAAGTAATTGAACAATATTTGGCATAGAAGACTTCAAAAACATAGATAAAATAGTATATTAAAATTTTAAAAAAAATTTTATGGGTCCAATTTACCTCATTTTATAATACATGGAGATATGAATTGTATAGATTGTTAAAAGGAAAAGATTACAGAAGGGAGTCATAAAAGAGTGGAAATACACCTACTAGACCACTTGAGCTAGTTCAAATAAATTTGTTTCATTCTATAAGAAACTAATATAATAAATTTTACATAGAATTTATTTAATTTATTAATTACTACAAAATAGTGATGAGTGTTTTATTCATGAAACACAATCCATGCCAATTGAATCTATACAAAATTCTTAGAATAGAAGATGAAAGATAGAATGGACTTCATAACAAGAATATGAGGATATAAAATAGTAAGGACGTTCTATTTTTTTCATTTGAATCTTATCTTGATAAGTATAATGTAAATCCATAATATAGTGATCCCTATACTCCATTGTAGAATATAGTTTTATAAATAGTGAGCAGAAGCATTGTTAAAATTTTACGGACAATACTAGATGAGTTTGAAAGGTCAAAATATTTTTCGATAGGAGTATTGTACACAACAATTCATATTAATGACCTATTTTTTAATAAGACCAAATTGTAAAATGACCTCAAATTATATGTGTAATAAAATGAATCCAATTGTGAGTTATTTTATAGTCATTGGTGGCCCATATATCATGAAAATTAAAGACTCAAATATAGGTTAATTTGATGACATAAATATGGAATTTGTATTTCTTGGATACATATCAAATAGAAAATGTTTCATGTGTTGGAGTAAGAGACTTCATAGAATTATATATTTTTGTGATGTGAAGATAATTGATTAGTGTTTTAAGTGAATAATTCTTAGTAGATCTAGACAAAAACATTGAGAAAATTATAATAACTTTTATGGTGAATAGGTCGGAGTTGAATAGTAGTTTGATGAATCTGACTCTGAAAAACTAATGGTGAAGAGGAGACTTATGAGAATGAAAATATAAAGAAATAGTGTTTGAAAAATTATGTAGAAGTATAAAAGTCATGGAAAATATGATTTCACCTATAAAACCCAAAAAAGGACTAAAATATGACAACCGTACATATAAAATTTCACTAATTGATCCACATTAGTAGATAAATATATCAATAATGAAGAGTGTTCTAGATCTATGAATGAGTAATTAAACCAATTTTAGAAAAATTATATATGTAATATTATCCACATAACAAAATGTAATAATGGAATAAGGACCAAGTGGGTATTTAGGAAAAATTTGAATGAAAAGGGATAAATCACAAGGAACAAGGTTGGACTTCTTTCCAAATGCTATTCATTAGTTGAAGGAGTTGATTTTAAGGATTTAATTTCTTAGTTGAAAATATTGGAGTCTATATAGATGTTATTAATAGTGGTAGCATATAAAAAGTATAGATTTATCTAATAGATGTCAGGTATCCCTTCTTGAATGGTGATCTGGAAAAATAGGTGTGTATTGAACAGCCTAAAGGTTTTGTGCTTAATAATGATGGTATTTTAGTATTCAAACTAAATAAGGATTTAAATGGATTAAAATAGGCCCCCATAACCTATTATTACCGTATAGAAAACTTCTTTAAAGAAATTAAATTTAAAAAATTAAAAGTGGAAATTAAAATATACATAAAATAAATTTAGGTAGGTACTATCATAATGATTTTATATGTTTATAACCCCATTATTTTCAGATGATAAAGAGAGTGATTGTAAGGATTTATCTAAATATATGAAGAACCAATTTGATATTTCTATTATAGGGGAGATGATATTTTTGTTGAAATGGAATGTGGTGCAATAAATTTTATTATTTTTATATCATAAGATAATTATATGAGATAATTCTTAAAGTATATTTATATAGAGGAATATAAGCCATAAAAGTTAGGATGAAACTTTTTATTACTGTTTAATGTGAGATTGTATGTTAAAAGGTGTCATGAAGATTAATTGTTAGCCTAATTTACCTCACTAGATCTAGGTTGGATATTTTTTATGTTGTGATTTTTAATGCAAGATATTAGAGTGATCCTAAGGAATTACATCTTATGGATATCAAAAGGTTCCTTAAATATATCAAATGAACATTGAGATATGGGATATTTTAAAATATGGTAAAGAATATGAATCTATTTGGTTATATTAATGAAAATTGTGATGTATATTTTTATGATAAAAGGTCTACTTATAATGAATTTTTTCTATTAGGGGAATGTTGTGTTAGTTGGAATTTTAAGAAGTAAAACTTTGTTATTATAAGCAACACCAAATATGAATATGTGGTTTCTGTAAGTTATCTCAATTAGATTATTTGGATAAAGTAAAATATTGATGTATTTAGTGTGAATGTTGAAGATACTCATTGGATTTTATGTTACAATAAAAGTATCAATGACCTTTATAAAAATTAATTATAACACTCAAGGTCCAAGAACATTAATATAAAACTTAATTTTATTGAATATAGAGTTTCAAATGGTGTCATCAAGCTATAATTCATTCCAATACAATAACATTTGATATATATTTTCACCAAATAGATTCCTAAATATTGGTCTATGACTTTGATTATAAACAATAATGTTCACTCTTTCCCTCTCTCTTGAGGAGTATTAGGATTACACCCCCACATTTCCTTAGACTATGTTTTTAAAGGGGGTTATGAGTACAACCATTTTTAAAAGAGGGGGAGAAGTAGTAAACCTATTCTCTATTTATGTTGAAAATCTAGGAAAATTTTTTATTTTGAAAATAAGTAGGAAATTAATAATTGATTGCCTAAATTAATAATGAGATCATTAAAATTACTTGGACTAATATTTCTTAACATATAAAGATATAATTATCTCAAAAATAAAACATTATATTGTTGTGTGGTGTTAAGGTGCATATAATATGAGATAGACTATTATTTTATGACTCTTTTATGATTTATTGATTTTTGGAAAGGGTTAAACAAGGATGAAAATAAATTCAATGGGGGAGATTAAATTACCCTAAGTAATTGTTGAATAAGTTTTATTCATTATCAACCATTTGTTAGAGTCTATGAAGAATTTTTGAAATTTGTTTAAAGTTTTTTTAATATGTTTGGATATGCAAAGGAGTGGATTTAGGAGGATATATAATATATGTTAAAGTATAGAAATTATGTTTTGGAAGTGAAAATTTATCAAATTATTATTTCATTAAACTTTTAAAAAATGTTTGAATACATTCATGAGATTATGAAAGACAATGATGTTTGGATTGCTAAAAATTGGATAAATGTTTTAGTTTTTAAGACTTACAAGTGAGTTTAGAAGACTTCAGAAGATTTTTTAATAATTTCTTCACATGTTATAAAACTTTATTAAATCCTCATAAGAACTTTTATGGGTTGTAAAAATCATAATGTCATCGATTTACAGTGATCCCATAAGACTTACCAAGTTTTAAAGAAACTACAATTTTCTAGAATTTTACAAATGCATTGAATTAAAAGTTAACTAATAGAAATTATAAAGTCTTAAAGAAACATTTTATAGTGTATAAATTTATAAAAGGAAGATAAAATTTCTATTTTTGTAATACATTATTTTGATTAGTAAGACTTATAAAATATTATGAGGATCACATTGATGTGAATAGTTTAGTTGATGCTTCACTCTATATAAATTTTAAAATATAATATCTATGTATGAAGTCATGATTCATGCCTATTTTTCTTGAGATATCAATGTTTATTAAATGATAGTATCAGGGGGGATATTTTTAAGTAGATTTATAATTAAAAATTTGAAATCATTTATTCCAAATTAAATCTATTATTCCTTAATGAATTTATTTACAATCAAACATGATAGGAATTTTCATAATTAATTATTTAAATATCATAAAATCATTATGGAGGACATAAAAAAGAAGAAATAACTTAAAAATTATGTGTTTGATAATTGTGAAATTGAGAAGATAATTTAATGTTCCATTAAAGATCAACTATATTGAAGTGATAGAAGAACTAAATAATTCATAACTATGATTCATCTATGATTAATGTTTGTGTCAGGGGAAGTAGATTGGTTTTTTTATCATCAAATGACTTGTTTGTGAGGAGGATGAAGATCATCATGTGCATGAATGATCTTATGTCCCTATTTATTATTATGATATACTTAGAGGGAAGGACAACTAGGTACTATTTTTAAAAATTATTTGGAAGTCAAAGATTTTTTAAAAGAATATATTATTAAGGGATATTATATAATCTTTTAAAATTTTTAAAATCATGTTTTACATCTAGAGAAAAGAATAATATTTGAAGACTAGTGGTTCTAGTATAAATAATTACACATTTCATTCAATAAGTTTATGATACCTACATGGGAATGGGGATGAAACATACATAACCAGTATGTGTGAATTGAACTAAAATTGCAATCATAGTAATCCAATTATGATAATAAAATCCATGACTTAACAAATGTTGAAAATTACAAAGATTAGGCTCTCGCCTTGAGGTCAAACCTTACAAAATTTTCTTTCAGTTGTTTGTATTTTATTTTCTACATACGAGTAAGGAAGATGTTAGAAGAGAGTGGATCATGAGTTTAATCTGTAAAATAGGTTTAATTTGAAGAGAATTTGTAAAAAACAGACACCACTGATTCAATACCATCTCCATAGTGGTACTCTCACCAACCTACGTTATACAACATAAACTATGAAGAGAGGTTTTAAGGATAATATTTCACTTCAATATTTATACAACAGAATATTCTAAACCCAATAGTCAAGGATTTTTATATAATTCATTAAATAGTTGGAGAAATTTTAGATTAAAATATCATTAATGTGAATAATCTATAATCAATATTAAAAGTAAAAATATGATGAGATTTATTTGGTATAACACATAATCATTATAATAATATTAGATAATGAAAATTTCCTCATCTGAAGAAATTTCCAAGAGTGGTATATAAGGTTGTATAAATAACTATCACATAACGAGAGATTCTATGTATTAGAGTACCCATTAATTGATGAACCACCTCACAAAAAAAATTGAGGGTGAAAATGGTTCCAACAGGAGACACATGGATGATGTATTAAGGTTTACTTAATAATATTATCATCAATATCCAGTGAATTATGAAAGAAACATGAGAACGTGAATGGTTATACCATTTTTCACATTTCCATGAACTCTATGTAGATAAAGTAAGGTAGGAAACTAATGAGATTACTAGTAAATATTACACATGTAAGTTTGAAGATAAAATCTAGGATAGTACTCATGTATTCAATAAGATAGTGTAAATTAATTGGTTGACAAAATTAGGATTCAAGACAGATAATGATCTATCCATACATTTCATAAATTTATATTTATCACCTTGTTACTGTAGTTTCATTGGATAGTTTAAAATAAACTATATTGAGATATTTTTTCCATATCATTTGGATAAGATTCACTAAGTTGATAATAACATAAATAAAGATAAATATTATGATATTATAGTGAAAAATAATAATGTAAATTTAAAATAGAAAATGGAAATTACAACACCCAAATAACCTTAGACACATATTTCTAAGAAACAAAATATAAGAGATTGAGCACTAAACATGAATCTATTTTCTTATAATGTGGAAATAAAGTCCACTAAAATATAATTCAAATTGCATTGAATAATAAAAAAATATATAATATTGTATTTTAGATATATTTTTCATTGAAAATAACATTATATTTTATTTATCATGTATTAGATACAATTTTTGACTAACACAATCATATATAACTATAAGAACCATATAGTTTTAAAAATATTACAAAATTTGATGTGGATGTTCATTTTTTTTAATGGATATTGACTCTTAGCTTGATAGGATTACATAAAAACAATTACCATGGGAGAGGTAACTGTATTTTAAAACTATAATTATTTATCGTGTGTTGTCAATATATTATAATAGTTTCAAGTTTATGAACAATGAGATTTAATTCCAACTTTAGAAAGAAAAGTGGTTATGGTATACCATAATTTAATAATAGATTAATTATTCTATTTCATGGAAAATGGGGATTTTTTATCCCTATGCTTGGTTTTGGGAGATTTAGTGTGTTTTTATAATAATTTTAATCAATTTTGTAAGGACCTTGCCTTAAACATTATATATTCTTGTGATTTTAAACCTAAATTCACTGTTTTAAAAATCCCAAGGATATTTTAGGTTTAGAATTTTATATAATTATGAATAAATCATACATTGTAAACCCATACATTACTGGTGGACACTATCAATTTTTTATATACATAAACATTCATTAAAATAAAATATGTTCTCTCTTCATGAAAGATCTTCCCAATTTTCACTCTGATCTCATCTGTGTCTCCTTTCCCCCTTAAATCCTATGAAAAACAAATTAAACCTACAGATTAGAATAAAATATAAATAAGAAACATAAAATAAAGGAAACTATCGGTCTAGTGAAAACCCATAAGAACATTTTATCTAAAACATACCTTTTTACCCAAAAAAGGAATAATATTTTAAAGAAGTTTGTTATCTTGCCTTTTCAAAATCAAATTATTTTCATGAAAACTCATTAGAAATCATATAAAAATCATGTTTCTGACTTGGTAAATCATCATCATATAACCCTTACATAACCATTACAACAACCCTTACAATTTGGAATAACCATACGATGACTTATAATATAATTCTCCATATGAAAATATCATTACCCAATTTACCATTTGCCATGGTAAAAAAAATTAACAAGGTTATTATTCATATTGGAAAAAATTAAAAGGACCTATTTAATAAATTTGGAATTTATAAATCCAAATATGGAAGAAAATAAAAATTCAATTTAAATAAGGTTCATAATTTAATTTAAAATTAAACTGGAAAAATGCACCGAAAAATGATTTTTCAGAAAAATACCTTTTTTAAATAGAAAATGAATCTATACTAAATTGAATGATAAAACCCATTAAAACCCTTAATTTTATTAATATATATAAAAATAACTAAAAACAATTTAAAACTAATCCAAATCATAATTATACCTTGTAAATAAAATACAGTTACAAAAAAACTGGTATTTTTCACAATTCCTTGAAAAAAGAAATATTTTCAGAAAACTATTAGAAATTATTTATAAGATAATTTTAAATTTATAAATTCAAAAATGAAGATATTTTTTTAAAATTAAAAATATATAATTTTTAAATTAATATTTTAAATATAACCATATAAGAAATTAGTTTATTAAAACTATTTCCTTTTTTATTTTTAGAATTACATAACATATTTATAATTACTTTGAATATTTAATTCAAGGGTATTAATAAATATGAAAATAAATAATTATATCAATAAATGTGTTGTTAAATTATCCCACCATTTTTAAAATTGTTTCCTCACAATTTTTCTCACTAATTAAATAAATAGGGATACCTTTATCGGATATCATTTTCAGATTCTCATGTTGCTTCTTTAACCATATGATTTTTCACATAACCTTAACCTAGTTAATTACCTTATTCTGAAATACTTATTATCTATGGTTAGGAATCTGAATATTATTTTCCTCAAATGAAATTTTATATTCCAATTGAACTACTTTATGGCTCAAAACATGAGATAAATATAGAATATACTTTCTTAACATTGAAACACAAAAACGATTACATACCTCGGATAAACAATAAGGAAAATATACTTAGTGGGAAATTATTCAAACTTTCTCTATGATTTTATTTGTTCTAATTAACTGTTTACTTAACTTTCCCTTATTACCATAATGCATAATATTTTTCCCTAGAGATATTTTAATAAAGACATGATCACCTACCTCGAATTAAAGATCTTTTCTCCTATTATCTACATAACTTTTCTTCATGATTTGAGCATTCCTCATATACTACTAAATCATTTTTACCTTATCATCCATTTCCCCTACTAATTATGGTCCCATAAACTTTCTTTCACCTAGTTCTTCCCAAAATTCTAGAGTTTGAGACCATTTTATATATATTTCCTCAAAACATACCATCTATATACTGGAATGAAAAATTTTATTTTAAGAAAACTCATCTAAAGAAATATGATGATACCAACTTCCATGGTAATCCATTTAATATTAACATAGAATTTATTCCAAGTTCTGAATTGTTTCTTGTGAAAGTCTATTAGACTGAGGATGAAAGTTTTTACTTAAATTTAATTAAGTGCTCATTGACTCCGAAAGGTGTTTCCTAAAATTATAAATGAACTTAGGATCATAGTAAAATACAATAAAAATATGAAATCTATGTAACCTAGCTATTTTTGTAATATAAAACCAATAAATTTTATCAAAGTACATATTATCTAAAATGGGAAGAAAACATGCATATTTTTTCAGTTGATGAACAATAAATCAAATCAAATTATTACCTCGATAAGTCTTTAGTAGTCCCACCTTGAAATCCATGGATATATTTTTGTATTTTCACTCTATTTCTATAAAAGGATAAATCATCCCCTTTAGTAAATTATGTTATTATTTAACCTATTAAAAATGCAAACATTTCATGATAAAATAATAAATATATATATTCATTCCATCCCGCCAATAAAATTATAGAAGGTCTCTATACATTATAGTTCTATCAGGATGAATGGAAAATAGAGAACTATGAGCTTCAATTAACAACTATTTCTTCAACTAAGAATAACATGGAACAAATAGCCACTTTCTAAATCTCAAAACACCTTCCTCATCAAAATTAAAATTAAGAAAATTACTCTTCTTAATAGATTCTACAATTTTCTTTGAAGCATGATCCACCTTCTAAGATTTCTTAATTATTTCCAACCAATTTTATAACACTAAAAATTAAAAAAAAATTGAGGAGGTTCCTCCATCCACAACTTCTCGGAAAAAATTCATCAAACCATTAACCAAAGGGTCATATTCTATATGTAACATGGTAAATGTAGCATTACTTTTTAGACTGAAATTACCAACCTCTTTGTATTTCTTTCCAGGAAGATAATGAATCATGCAATCATAATTCTTTTCAGTTATATTCATATTCTCTATGTCATGTTCAATTTCTTATCAGTGAATACATACTTCAAACTTTTGTGATTATAATATATTTCACAATTTACACCATTAAAATGATACCTCCAAATTTTCAAAGAAAAAACAACAATAGATAATTCAAGATTTTATGTAGGATAATTTTACTCATGTTGTTTTAAATTCTATGAAGAATAAGAAATTATCTGATCATTCTTCATTAATACACAACCATGTACCTTCAAATAAGCAAAACTATAGATGAAAAACTAACCATTTATAGAAGAAAGATCCAAAACTAGAGCATTCAAAAACTACATTTTCAATTACTGAAAAAAAACATTCTTCAATCCAAATAAATTTAACCCCTTTCATGTTAACTTAGTTAGTCGGATAGATGACCTTGAAAAGTTTTCAAAAAAACACTAATAATAGCCTGCTAATTCAAGAAAAATTCAAATCACAGTTACATTTGTAGTTCATGGTGATTTATCAACCCCTTTTATTTTAGCAGGGCCAAAAATAATTCCTTATTAGTAAATAATGTTCCCAATGAAGTAAATCTATTGTAATCAAAAATCACATATACTAAATTTTCCATAAAACATATTTTATTTAAGAATTTTAAGAACTATCCTTATATTTTTTTTTATGATCCTCATAAATTTTTTAATATACAAAACAATTATAAAAAAAAATCAAAAAAACTTATCCAAATAATCATGGAATATTCAATTAGTGAGATCTATAAATATATAAGGGGAATTTTTCAATACAAAGGAAATAACTACAAACTACAAATTCCCATATCTAGTTTGAACTAAATTATTTGGAATATACACCTCATTCACTTTCAACTACTAATACCCAAACCTGATATCAATCTTTGAAAATTACTACGCTCCATGGAGATGATCAAAAAAATCATTGATATGAGGAAAAGTATACTTATTCATATCCGTGATTTTATTCAATTCCCTAAAATCAATTAAAAGTATCGTAAAACCATATTTATTTTTAAGAAACAAAATATGGTAACCCCAAGTTAAAGTACTCTGATGAATGAAACCATTATCTAGAAACTCTTATAATTTCTTTTTTATTTCCAAAATTAATACTTGTTCTATTAGATACTGGGGTTTTGAAACAAGCTTAGCATTAGGGACTAAGTCAACCGAAAATCAACCTCTAAATATAGAATAACACCATGAGAATCATCATGGAAAACATCCTTGTATTTTTTAACCATTGGCACATCACTTATCTAAATAGTTTCATTCTTTTCAATGATAAGAGATAAGTAACTTTCACTCCCATTTATAATAAATTCCCTTGCTTTGTGGTAGGTTATTAAAAGAATTAAATCATTGAAAAATTCATTCTTAGCTTTGTATTATATCTTATTATGATAATATAAAATCCAATCCATAACCAAAATAATATAAAACTCAACTATTGTTTGTTCAACAAGATTTATAGGTGAGACCATTTCAACGATGAAAATAGGTAGATTTATATAAATCGTGGTTTCTATAATACTTCTACCTGGTGTCTTCGCCAATAGTTATATCATACTTTCATGATGTGATATTCCCATTATTCTTTAAAATTTATCCAAAATAAAATAATTTTAAGATCTAGAATAAAATAGGGTTTGGGTGTAATTTTAATGCACATGTAAAAAACCTATCATTAATTCATTTGATGGCCCCACATCAACCGTTGTAGTAAAAAATGACTTTGCTACCCATTTCGGTTTCTGATCATGATGATTACATCCTATGAAATAAACTTTTTACACATGTTAGCATAATGACCCATCTCATTACAACTAAAACACCTCACCCTTAGATAGATATTAGTTAACGCAATATTTGTTTGTTCATAATTCCTTTATTTATAGTCCCAAGACCTGTGCCTAAACTGACCACACTAGTATCACTTTCGTGACTTCATAATACATTCTATGGAGTTCTTATTACCACTCTTATCACAAGATAAGAATTTTATTTTCTTATATAAAAATATATTTTGATGAATTCTTCCTCTACCATCTGAAACACTTCTTTCTCTTCTTATCATGAGGCACATATGTGTTTGAAAAATCTGTCTCAACTTTTTTATCACAACACACAAGTTTCTCATTGATTTTAAATTCTCGTGAATTCAATGATATTATTATAATTATTTTCAAACTAGAGTAAAATTTCTAAATTTTACTACCAATTTCCTGAAGAAAAAAATCTGGTATATACCCATATAGTCCTATAAAATTGTCATAATATGTAGTTAAAAATTATCATATTTCTTTATTAGTTCTAGGAACCATTTCTCCATTCTGATTCAAATAGTCTTAAGAAAATTTTTTCTATAAAAACACTCTTAAAATAATCTCATTCCATATCATTAAAGTCATATTTATCTATTGTATTCTTAACCTGAGACCACCAAAAATTGGATTCATCTTCTAAATGATAAATGGTTAGTGTTAACATTTAATGTTTCCAAAATTCCATTACATCAAATATATTTTCTAGAGTGTTGATCCATCCTTTGGATACCACTAGATCTATGGTTATACTAAATGTTGGATGATGTTGGCTCATAAAATTCTCCACTACTGATATATTTTTTTGTGGATGATTAGACTACTCCCTAGAATGGATACCTCCACCATTTATATCTTGTTTCAACTAATCCATCACTACCAAAAAAATCTATTCTGATTTTAAACATCTGGAGATGTTTATTTAGAAGGATGTTTTCTTCAACACAGATACCATGTTTCCTATCCAGAAACCCATTCTGAAAAAACATATCATGGAAAAAGAAACATGGTAATATTAAAATTCTATAACTTATCCATAAAGTAAAAAAATCATGTATTGGTGTTCTATTAACATTATCTTAACCCCTAAATTTATCTAAACTATACTATTATACCAATTGTAAGGACTCTTCCTTAAACATTAAATATTCTAGTGATTTTAAAATAGAATTCACATTTTTACAAATCCTAGAGTTTTATAGAATTAGAACTAAATCATACTTGGTAAACCCATACATTACTGGTGGAAACATATGCATAGTATCCATTTTTTCATAAATAAAAATTATTTAAAATATAACATGTTCTCTCTCCATGAAGTATATTCTCAATTTTCCCCTCGATCTTATCCTTGTCTCTTTTTCTCCTTAAATCCTGTGAAAAAACATCTTAAAACATGGGATGATAATAAAATCTCAGTAAGCTGTATAAAATAAATTTAATTGTTAATACAGTGAAAACCCATAAGAATATTTTCTTAAAACTATACATTTTACTCTAAAAAAGGAATAATATTTTCAAGAAGATCATTATATTACCTTTTAGAAATAAAATTATTTCCATGAAAACTCATTAGTAATCATATAAAATTCATGTTGGTACCTTGGAAAATTCTCATCATAGAACCCTTAAAAAAATCCTTACAAATTTGAATAACCATATAGATGACTTCTAATATAATTATCTAGAGAACAAAAAAATTAACCAATTTACCCTTTACCATGGTAACAAAAATTACTAAGGTTATTATTCATATTGTACAAAAATAAAAAATAATTATTTACTAAATTTTTTCCTTGGGAATCAAAATATGGAATAAATTTTTCAAAATTCAGTTCATATAAGTTGTATAATTTAATTTCAAATTAAACTGAAAAGTGCATTGAAAAACGGTTTTTCAGAAAAATGTCTCATTTTAAATATAAAATTTTTCTATACTAAATTCAAATATAAAACTGATTAAAAATAGAATAATTGGATTAATATAAATAAAAATGAACTAATTATAAATAAAAATTAATCTAAATCATAATTTTACCTTATAAATAAAACACATTTTCAATAAAACAAGTATTTCTCACTATTCACTGAAGAAACAATATTTTCAAAAAATTATTAAAAAAAATTATAAGATAATTTTGCATTATGAATTCAAAAATTAAAAAAAAATTAAATTAAAATTCTATATTTTGAAAATAAAACTTTCAAATATAACTATATAAAAAAATTTAATGAAACTATTTTCATTTGTATTTTAATAATTACTTGAATTTTTTTTAATGAATTTAATAATTAATTGAAGAGTATTAATAAATATGAAAAAAAATATTCTATCATTACCTAGGATTCTACAGGTTTTACCATATTTGTCTTTGATGGAGCCTCCCAATAGTCCCCATAATTATGACCTAGCACAAACCTTCATTCCAAAGGCAGGCGGTCAATTGGGGTTTCAAAGACAATGATGCTTAGGAACTCACATTGGTCAAAAGGATAGGTGGTTGGGCTCATCGCTCCCTTTTTGGAGGAATTATTGTCTATTCTTGGACTCTCTTATAGATTTAAGATATGTTTTTGAAATCCTTCTCAAGACCTAATATGGGATTGGTTACCTATGTTCTAATGAATTGATTAAAATCATGTATTAATGGGAATAATTTTGTGTGATATAGGTTCTCCATTATTCTCATCCTAATTTAAGATTATTTAGTTTATAATCATGTTTGGGCTATAGGGAGGTTATTATTTTCTAGGTAGGCGATTGGTGTCTTGGATATGGGATTGAACCTGTATGAGGTGTCTTAAATATTCTATAAAAATAGGAATCAAAACCCAAATAGTTCATTTTACATTGTTTATGGTCATATGATAGGACTATACCATGCGGTTTAATGTTACAAGGATGTCAATATAAGTATCACAACTTCAATATGCGTCCAATGTATCATGTTAAGAAAGTAATTATAGTTTATGTAGTTCATGTCATGGGCATATATGTTATAAAGAGGCCTTGATAAGCACTTATACATGTAAGTATTCCTCGAGTCGCCTTATTGGGAGTATGACCCTTTGAGTGAAGATGAGATATAATTAGTATTTCATCCCTCTAAAGGGACCATACTAGGGGAATCCCCATCATGACATTGGTAAAATTGTCTCTAATAACTAAGCCATGATGACTCATTTTCAGTGTGAGAAATAAGAGATATTAGAATATTGGACACATCAAAAGAGAGAAAAATTATACAATACTTTCAAATTAATGTTTCCTTTAAAGATGTATGATTACAAGTATCATGGATAAAATGATATAAATCTAAAACCTTTGTATGAAATCTTATGTATTTTGTTTGGACATGAATTAGATTCATCAAAGATTGATTCTTCCCTAACCCACAGATGGGTTTGATATACTTGAGGGCATGATCATGGATTGCACTTAAAGGGATGTTTCTGTACAAGAACACTTCTTGTCTGATGATCAATAATGAAAGATTGTAGACTCATAGGATAATTCATCCCCATAAGTTAAAAATATTTGTGATATAGAGATACTTACACTTGGGTGGATTCCCATTGAATATTGGGCCTTAGAAAGGAATCATATATATCCTGTTTGGAGAAGAATCAAAGTTCTCATAGTTTAATTCATCTATAACCCATTTATTGGTTATTATAGTTGATCACACACAAATATATTACTATTATACATGAGTCCTAAGAATGTTATGTGCTTATAACAATATGGATTCCCTTGTTATATATTTATTATTTATCCGATGATAGATAAAGAGAGATTGTAACCATGAAAGGTCCTTTAAATATGCATGGTACCATATGAAGAGACCATCTGGGAGCTTGACACAAATAGGGTCACATTAGTTTTTAACCCTAACCCATTAAGGAAACTCCCCTTATAAAGGGTTACCCATCCTAAATTTCATAAATGAAGGTTAACATGGTGTATATTCAAGTGTATATACCATATAAAGTTGACATGTCTACTCAAAATGTATTTATTGTCTATCTTATATGTATTGAGTGTCTTTTTGACAAGGCTGGAATGTCTTAGGGTGATTATCATGATTAAATCATACATGTTTAAGCTCTATCGTGTGATATGTATGACTTGTCTGATACATCATTGCATGATCAAAATGAATTGTTTGAGATGTCTTTTCATGATCAACCAGACTTTTTTAGGGAATCTTCACATGATCAAACTGAATTGTCCAGGATTTCTTTGCATGATCGACCTTAATTTTGAGGTATTTCTTCACATAACCAACAAGTATTTTCAATGGTATATCGCATGATCAAGATAAAATGTCCAAGTCTGTATAAGGGAATTGTGATATTGGTGAGTCATAAGATCATGTGACCTTAAGAGAGTCATGTGAAAATATCTCATGAACATTTCCATGATCGCATGGATGAAAAAGATCATTAATTTTAGTGTTGAATTTAAATTTACAAGGATTTCATCCTCTAGGATTCAAGTGCAATGGTTTTAATGGTAGGAGGAGTGCATGTATGAGGGATTATTCCAAGACTACACATTTGAGGGTCTCTATGACAAAGGAGTTCATTTACTTGGGTGTTTTCATTCAATGGAAAGGATTCATGCCAAGGAGAGTTCACATGGAAAGTGTTCATGTATGAGGACATCATCATGGGTGTCCCACATGATCAAGTGCTTTCCCCGCATGGCTAAACATAGGAATCACGAGACTGGGGGTTATGCCTATTAATTCAGTATAGAAAAGAATCTCATGTCTGATAATAATATGTGTATCACAAAACAATGGCATACATGAGATCATCAAATGATGTATATATCATTAGAAAATTTCATGGTCTTTAAGTGATCATGCAAGGTGTTTTTCAGACATTTGTAGGGGCTACCTATTGGAGCCATGTGCATGGATGAGGCGTGCATGTCTAAGGGTTTTCAATCCATTTAAATGCATAGGGTGCATGTCTATGGTGTTTTCATTTCTTACACAAGGTCCTACGAGGGTGATTCATGACAAGGAAACCATATACATATTTTCATATGAACATCCTGAGACTGAGGGTCTTGTGATATTCTATTCAACACTGGAAGAAGGCATTACGCATATAGAGGGCATGTGTTAAGGTTTGTTTTTCCAGGGTGCTTGAACTAGGGGGAATCTCATATAAAAGATATTTTGTGAGAATTATTTATGTAACATAGGGTTCACATTATATTAATTTTATTCATGAATCTATATGATCTTAATGTGATCACGTGATGGAATCTCATCATGGAATTCTATGGTGGGTACTCATGATGGGAGTTGTGTGGTTACCTAGAGGCATCCTTTAAATACAACTTCTTGTTCCTCTTATTTTTTGATTCTGTTCCTTTCATGTGTGTTTTCTTATTAGGGGGAGGGTTTATATAGGTAATAGTCAAAAAATATTTCATCTGCTTTTCATAGTGAGGATGTCATGTGCACTATAATAAGACATTAGAGAGTTTCAAGTAAAAAAGGGAAGATCTCATGAGATAGAGTTATTTTATTTTTATGAAAACCATGGTGACATTCGAATAGATTCAAATGAGATTAATTCATTTATATCATGACCCTTGCGAAGCACTCATGAGACCTCATGATTGGTTTCATATAGAGTCTCTATTTTATGAACACTTCATGTATGAAAGGCATTAATTGCTTATTATTTACTATTCATAGTGTGATGGGGTAGAAGATAGATGAAGAAGGATTTGTGTTATTTCTTATAGAATGTAAGTGGAAATCCTCTTTATGGCATAATGAAAGAGAATAAATGAATAAAATCCCAAATGTGGAATGCTCTCATGATAGGAAAGATATTCTATTTTTTATGCAATCCTATTGATTTCATATTGTCTTTCATGATTTTCATCACCTTCATCACGTAATCCATGATATATCTCATAATGAATTCAATCATATCACATGATTGAATTCACATCAAGAATTTCTTCATCATAGATATTTTATTCAAAGTACCAGCAATGGTAGCATGCATGGTGTTAAGTGGATCTTGGATATTTTCACATGATCAGTTTCTCATGATCATGATGGTGGATATGCAATATGTGTGATCCATAATGCATAAAATGAGTGCTTTTTGCGATATAACATGATGTTCATGTGATGTCAATAGTGACCATTAATATGTCTCTATACAATGTCGAATATTCCTTTGATGGCTCACTAATTGTATCTATTTGACCACTTGATCCATTTCATATCTTTTGATTGATTCATGTGAAGGCTTGATCAGATTCATGTGATAGATTCAATATCTTTATGTGATAGGTTATGTTCCTTGAGGTAACATCCTGAATATGAAATGAAGTCGCATGTATGTATTTGAGATGTTAAGGACAATTTGGTTCTCTCAGGAATGATCATTGGAAGTTGTTAGTCATGGAAAACGATGAGCACTAGAGTTCTAATGTTGAATGGTCTAAGGATAATGAGGTTGAAGATGACATCCACAGCTGATTAGATGTCCAGGATTATCCACATCATGTGGAACATGTTCTATGCGTATGTTTTTAATGCATGAAAAATGACCATGATACCTCTCATCCCACATTGACTTTACGCTCAATTGGTGATCACTTAATATTATTTATCATATCATTCATTTATTGATCTAGTAGTGGCGTTCGCACCCATAACACACACACCCACACCTTCGCTCGACACACCCTCTCATTGTGTGACCCACCTAGGAAAACCTACATAGACCTTGTGCACTCACTGTAAGAGATATGCTCTCCCACATCATCACTATTGGCTTGCTAGATGGTTGGATCCTAGAGAATGGTTGAGGTGACTCCCATATGTTCCCTTAGTAGATCTTGCTAGCTGGTTATCATAGATTGAAAATATTTCTCTTAGGGGTATATCCAAAAAATACTTAGTATAATTATCTAAGTAAATGGATATAAATAGATAAAATATAATCCCTTATAAAATGAATCCCAATACCTTATTATTCATAAGTTCTACCAATAATTTCTTTATTAAAAATCAGTATTTTTCATAGTCTTCATCAAATCATCGATGGAAAAGTGACCGACATACAATTATTGGTGTCAAAAAATGCCCTCCATAGAATTTTCTTCTATCAAAATGAAATGAATTTTATTATAAGGTATTAATAGATCACATTTACATGTGATTGAACATATTATAGGACTCTGATCACCACCAAGAGTGGATTATTGACTCAAGGATTCTAAGTTTCTATAAAGGATATCCTCTAAATTGCAAAGATGGGTGATCTTTTCAAGTCATTGGGTTTTCCCACTAGAATAAACTCAGTTTAAGGGATAGATACTCTAAATTATATGGTAGACTCACATTCCAAGATGTAAAATGCATTTATGGTTATATCCAAGATAAGAGGTCTAGATGTCTCTCGGTATCCCAATGGAATAGGAATCAAGTCATACATAGTTCTGAGATAAAATCATGTGTAGTTAAAGCTAATTAATAGGTAACATAGGTTCATTAATGAAAAAAATCTTTAAATAAATATACTATGTAGATATAGCACTTACATAGGAAGTGTAATATCATCACTTTGTGGTGAAATCATGGATAGGTACCCATTTTATGGTGGATATGTTTCATGAATCTGGCTCTTATAACACATTTCAGGAAACACAAAGTAGGCCACTCTATGTATTTTAAGGTCCTATAGGATGAACTAAGTCTCATGAAGTTTAAAGGCATAAGAGGTCTAGGTACACTTAATAAAGTATTGAGAAATAGAGATGCACTCTAATTTTTACCAAGATTAGTTGACCTAGAAAATGTAGCTCAATTATGGATAGAGAAATATAATATTCCCTAAAAGATATGTATATTATTCATTTCAAAACTAATTTTTCCTAAGATTTATATAGATAAATCTTAGCAGGCATGAACGTGTATTTTAATCAGGTCACCCTTTTATCTATTTTTGTGGATATTTGTGGATGATATCGTCCAGAATTGTTATTTTGGATATTAGGACAAGTTTCATCATGGAATCATCATCTTATGGTGTTTTCTCAGCGTGACGACAACATAGATCTGATATTGATGGCAGTTTCAGCATTGATGTATTGGATCTAGCAGGAATCCTTCTCATGGGGCTCTAGATCTGGTTTCTTCTACGGCACTGGCACCTGTGATGGTAGAGAGGTGGCCTTCAGTCACGAAGAGGGTGGAGGTCATTGATATGGTGTGGCAGGCTCTTCAGTGTGGTGTGGACATTGACGATCTAGGATATTTCAACAGGGCGTCTCCCTTTGGGGGTCACGGTGTTGTAGGAGCTCTGATGCGAAAGCCTTATAGCCACGAAATTGGCAATGCAACGGCCTTCTAGTCATGGATCACGATGGATTGGAAACTTTAGGCATGTACATTGGCTAGGTCTTGGGATTTTTATGTTCCTTTCACTTGGTTTTTTGGGTATTTTGGCATTTTTTTCTCTTTGTTTCTTGTTTTTGGTAATGTTCTTGTTCTACTGGGCTCTAGAGCCACTAATCTTAAGACTATGTGCCTCTAGGGCTTCGGTCTAGTTATGGGTCTTTCTTAACCCAGTCCAAAAGGGATTTATGTATATTTTCCTTTCTTTTTTAAATAAAGGGGCTGGTCCCCAACCTAATTTAATAATATTTAACAGATCACAAAAAGGGTATATCTAGTGAGGATGGAATTTACTTTTTCTTAGAGTTCTCTTTTTGAGTTTTTCACCCATTGATCATTGTTTGTCTTTGAATTGGTTGTTTTAAGGTCCTAAAAACTACATCATTGACGTAATTTAGTTTGGATTCTTTCAACTCGGACCATCTAGCTCATGTGTAGTGAACTATTCTGGGAGAAATTTTCTATGTGTAGTTTAATGTCATGAAGTAAGGATGTCTTCTGTGTAGTTAAACATCATATGGTAAGGATATCCTCAATTAAGTTTAACATCATATGGTAAGTATGATAAATATTGTGTAGTTTAAAGTATTTATGTTAGTACGTGATATGTTTTGCATTTTAGAGTCTTACTAACAATACATGAGACATTGTGCAATTTAGAGTTTTATTTCCAAGACTTGAGATGTTATGAAATTTATAGTCTTTCTTCCAAGACATAGAGTTCCATTCCATTTAAATTATTGATTCCATGACTTGATATCATGAGAGGGATGTAAAATCCACTTGGATAGTTGTAATATGGGTCATGTAAATCATGAGTCAAGAATTTTGAACTGATGGATATGGAATAGGGTAGACATACCGAGGATTACCCAAAACACCCTAATGTGTTGAGTTCCACCATGGTGTTTTCAAATCTCATCGGTGGAATGGGATAGGCAAACTATAGATTAACCAAAACACCCTAAGGTGATAATTTATGCTTCGTTTTTACTGGTGATAATAAGTATTAGATTTCCTTTACTGTAAATAAGGGATGCCTCTGGTTGGTTGGTCAGAATCCCTTATGAATTGGCCCTTATGTATTACATGCATGGTTAAGTAGAGGTGTCCCCTGTCTTTTCCCAGGTCCATGATATATTTTTTAAGTATTTAACATTTAGAGGATTAAGTGGGGAATTTATTGAGAGTTATAAAAGGAGGGTTCTAAAACCTTAGGGAAGTTTATATTTTGGTTGGTGGGATCCATTCCTACACCATGTGGTTTTGATTCACATGATGTGGGCTATCAAAATATTAAAAAATGGATTTTCACATTACTTCTTTAATAAAGGATATAATACACGATGAAGTAATATTGAGGATGTTTAATTTCCTCAAATAGTCTAGTTATGAGGATTGTAAATCATTGTCTAGGAATATTTGAGTTGAATGAGAGAGAAAATATGTGGGTACTAGTCGACCATTGGTAATGGTGGAATCCCATATTCCTTGCGGTCATGGAAATAAATCTAAGATTTAAATAGACCATTTTAGGACCAATAATACCCTAATCATGAGGTCTTTGGTAAGGTACAATTATCCAATGAATCCTAGAAGGGTCCTTTCAGATTATCCAGTCCCTTTAACTATTTTTCTATAAGAAAGAACCAAGAGAAAGGGATCCCAAGGCCCATGGAGTTTCAAGATAAAAATACTAACTCGAGGAACTAGTTGTGTCAGCTTAGACTTCAATGAAATGAAGGTGGTTTATAGAAAACATAATATTCAAGCAGGGTTTGAACACCCTAAAAATTGTGTCACCATCTAGTAAATACCTTATCATGGTGAGGAGATGTGATAAATATTACTCTAACTTTTTATTAAGCATAGGGGTCTAGTGAGCATGGTTCATATTTTTATAAGGGGTGAAAATTGGGCCCTATGAGATTTATGACTTGTTCATTTATTCCCTAACTTTTACCTAAACTCTAAAGATGGATATTTTAGTGAGAATAAACTTGAATTTCTCTCAGTATTCCATTTATGGGTTTTCATCCGGACAATTTTTATATCTCTTTCACTGTAAATTTAGGGTATTGTGATTTGAACCATCAATGTATATATTTTAAGTTCATATAGCTTTGACCAAAGTGTATGTAGTTTAAGGTCATGATGCACTTGGACTTGGTATGAGGGGAATTTTAATGAACAACCTAATTAAGATACCTATGTTCAAGAGTTCTCTAACATCATTTTGAGTGGAAGATGAAAAGGTTTTAAATCAAGGATCAGGGTTCTCGAGTCATGAGTAATGGTATAGGATAATCATGTTGGGGATGACCAAAAAAATCCTAAGGCAATGAGTTCCACCACGGTGACATTAGGGATCACAAGGATTATAAATCCATTATTATAGGGATAGGATTTCTCTGGTTGGTAGGTCAAATCCTTTATACAAATCCACAACCTACATTATCAAAAAAAGAGATATTTTCTTCTTTCTAGGGAACATGAATTTTTTTGGGAAAACTATGGTGCTAAACACATGAAGTTTGATTTATGGGTTGAGGTTCTTAAAAGTTGATGGAATCACCCTATACTATGCTTGATTGAGGTCAGTTTCTTATAGACCTTTCATAATGAATAAATATTGGTGATGGTATGCACATTTTAACATCATTTAGTAGGGAATTATATATCTTGTAGTTTATCATTTTGTGACAATGATGTTTTCCTTCTAGTTTAATGCCATGCAGTATGGATTTAAAAACCTATGTGAAACTGTTCAAGATATCTTTGACGTCACTTTGGACTGGTTAGGGGAATTTAAATACATAAAACACCTTTTATCCATGACAATATTATTGATGGGTAACCATATGTTGAAGCCCTCCATTCATAGATTTATCTCATGTGAAAGCAAGTAGTATGTTGATATGACTTGTATGTATGTACAATGAGTCTGTATGATTTAGATCTCTTTAAATAGACATATATTATAATTTTATGGTTAGTATTCCTTAGGTTTCCCTATTCATATTATAAGGGAAATAATCATTCCATAATCATTTCTTTTAAGAAGATCCTTCTTCATATATCTGACACATATGTAGGGAGATATTAATCTTATCTTCTTCCCTTAGTGTGTCTTGACATCAAGGTCAGCTAAGTGGTCCTCTATGTAGATCAGGATAATACATATGGGTAAGAACTCTCCATACTTTATTTTGGTATGGAGGTGAAAAATTAAATCATAGCACATATTCATGGATATGATGGTCCACTCTAATGAATTTTAAGTCTTGTAGGATGGATCATATGTCATGTAGTTTAATGCCATAAAACTAAGACATTGTCATGCTGTATAATGTCATGTGACTTGGAAATGGTTGTTCATTTTAACATCATGAAACTAGGAAATGGTTCCCCAACTAAGACACATCTTTTTCATGTCATCCTGATCAGCTTACCAAGTTCTCTAACTCACATGATCCATGATTGACATGAGAAAAAAGGTATAATTGGGCAGTCAATTAAGCTATGTGTGAGTACATGGCGAGGAATACATAAGGGGTGCCACAGTTTATTATGAACTTTGATCTATACATGGATATGATTCTCACTGAGGAACGTGATTTTGGGTGATAGAAACCCCTGACTTGGCCTAAAATGTGGAATCTAAGAATCACTACATATCTTGTAATGGAAAGAATCAATCCACACATAGTTCTCAAATAGTTCCCTATAAAATTACATCCCATATGAAGGTAGTTCATTTTTATCATTATTTATGTTTAATATAGACCCAATATTGGATATTTGGGCATCAATAAATATCCCAGAATAATAGGGATCAAGATACAGATAGTTATTGAATTGAAAACTCTTCATACAGGTCTAACCCATACATAGAGGGGGCATTATTTTTGTTGATTTTTTAGGCTAGATCCAGTATTAGAAATCCAAGTGTCATTAAGTATCCTAAGAATGCAGAAATAAATCCACACATAGTTATTGAATAGAAAAATATCCTTTTATCTATGACCCATATGCAGAGGGGTATTATTTTTCATGGATTATTGAGTATGGACCTAAGATTAGAGATCTCGGTGTCACTACATATCATATGGTTGAAGGAATAAAACCACACATAGTTCTTGGATGGAAAACTCTCCACACATATCTAACCCAAACTCAAAGGGGGGAATTTTTTCATTGATTAATACACCTTGAAGTAATATTAGATATTTAGGAATCACTATGTATATTATTATTGAAGGGATCAAGCTACACATTTTTATTGAATGGAAAACTCTCCCATAGGTTTGACGTAGGGAATTTTTTCCAATGATTATTACACCTAGACCTTCGATTTGAGATCTGGGCATCACAACATATCCTATGATGGAAGGAATCAAGATATGTGTTGTTATTTAATGGAAAACTCTCCATACATGTCTAATCCATGTGTAGAGGAGGGATTTTTTTTCTATTTATTATTACATTTGGACCTAGGATTGGATATCCTGGTGTTACTACATATCATATTATGGAATGAAACAAGCCACACATAGTTCATTAACAAAAATATTTTCCATGTGGTTCTGACCCATATATAGAGGGGGTATTTGTTTCCTTTTATTATTAAGGTTGGACCTAGTATTAAAGATCCAAGCATCACTACATATCCTGTGATGGAAAGAATCAATCCACACTTAGTTCATGAATAGAAAAATCTCCACATAGGTTTGAACCATATGTATAGGGGGGATTTTTTTCCATTGATTATTTTGGATAGATGAAGGGTTGGAGATATGATCATCATTATGTATCATTTGATTGCATGAATCAAGCTACACATAATTCTTGAATGGATAACTCTCTATATAGGTCTAACCCATATGTAGAGGGAGGCATTTTATTTCATTGATTAATGTGTTTGAACCTAGGATTATAGATTTCAGTGTAACTATGTATCTTATGATGGTAGGAATCAAACCATGTGTAGTACTTGAATGGAAAACTCTTCATGTAGGTTTAACCCATATGAAAAGGAAAGAATTTTTATGTTGATTATGGAAGTTGGGACCAGGATTGAAGATTTGGGCATCACTACGTATCCTTTGATGGCGGGAATCAAGACACACATAGTCATTGAATAGAAAACTCTCCACACAGGTTTCACCCATTTGCCGAGGGGTCATTTCTTCCACTGATAATTATGATTGGACCTAGGATTGGAGATATGGGAATCAATACATATCATGTGATGGTCAAAATCAAAACACATGTAGTTCTTGAATATAAAACTATCCATTCAGGTCTGACCCATATGCCGAGGGGGTATTTTTCATGTTGATATATTCTGACTGGATTCGGTATTAACGATCTTGGTGTAATTATATATCTTGTGATGATAGGAATCAATCTACACATAGTTATTGAATGAAAAACTCTCCATATAGGTATGACCCATACATATAGCGGGATTATTATTTTTTGATTATTACATTTGGACCCAGGATTAGAGATCCTTGTGTCAATATGAATCATATTATAAAAGGATTTAAGATACAAATAGTTTTTAAATGGAAAACTCTTCATGCAAGATTGACTGATATGCATAGGGTAAAATTTTCCCGTTGATTATTGTAGTTGGACCTAGGATTGGAGATTCGGTTGCCACTGTGTATTCATTGATGGAAAGAATCATGACATGCTTAGTTATATAATGGAAAACTCACCACATGGGTCTAAACCATACATAAAGGGGGCATTTTTTCCAGTGATTATTGTAGCAAGAACTAGTAGTAGACATCTAGGCATCACTATGTATCATGTAATGGCGAGAATCAAGACACTCATTGTTATTTAATGGAAAAAACTCCAAAAAGGTCTAACCCATATGTAGAGGGGTAATTTTTTCTATTAATGTGGTGGCTAGACCCAGGATTAGATATCTGGGTATCACTATGTATCCTATAGTGATTTTAATCAAGCCACACATAGTTCTTGAATGGAAAACTCTCTACGGAGGTCTAATCCATATGTAGAGGGGGGAAGTTTTCCATTCATATTGTGTATGGTATTGGGATTGGAGATTCGTATGTCACTACATATCTTACTATAATATGAATCAATCAATACATAGTTCTGGGAGAATTTTAATGTCTAATGAGAGGGATGTCAACTATTATGTTTAATGTCATACGGTAAGGAATAAGGTTACTTGATGTGAAAAATAAGGCATGAAGCCCCATAAATGTTGTTTATGAATTCAGTAAATCTTCTCATGAGAATCATCCCTTGTTGTGGCATGAGGATTCTTGATATAGTTGCCTAAGGTATTCTATGATTTCTATACAAGGTAAGATTATGTTTTATCATCATGTGTTGAAGACTTTGTCATACAATTTAATGTAATGTGACTAGAATGATATGTCTCATGACTTTTAGGGTTGTGTGATAATGACCTCTTAGTGTAGTTTGGAATTGTTCAATAAGGATGAATGGTATATTTTAGTTTTATTCATATGATTTGGAAAATGGACACTGTGTAGTTTGAAGTATTACTTCCATGAATTAGTATCATGAGAGGTCTGAATTACCTTAGATGTTTTCTTGAAGCCTCAATGATTATTTGGTAATCCTAGGTGATGTATAACCATGTCAGGGTCCGGACTGGGGATTTCATGTATAATTATAATCAAAAATGTATTTATGTAGAATTAGAAGTTAAATATACACCTACTTATCCACGATAATCATGTTGGTACTAATAAATATAGGTTGAGGGTCTTATTATGTTCTAGAATTCAACTACCTGAGCTCAGTGATAGTAGTAGAGACACCCTCCTCAAACATGGGATGGGTGTTCCTAAGGTCATCCTATTCTTCTTCCATTTATGATTATTTGGAGGAATTCTTAGACATGGTAGGTAATATAAGGTCATCTCTATCACTTTTGAGGTAAGAGAGGCCATGATAAGAGACATTGTCATCTGAAACTACTGAAGTCATCATAGAGAGATTCTGAAGATTATTGTTTTATTTTATGCTATCACTTGGGGTAAGAGGATCTTGGACATCTGAGATTATGTTTTCTAACTCAATGAATCTTATGGGTTGAACATAATTTCTATTGAGCATACTCCAAGGATTCATAGGGGCATTCCCCAAGCTGTTGGGTGCTACAACCTGTGTATCATCATCTGCCATTGGTAGTTTTCCCTCCTTGTAAAACTTGCCTCAACATATATGGATTTTAAAGATTTTAATGGGGCATTGTCACTGTATTGTATACTGAACTTCCCATCGATGGGGTATTTCAAGAACATGTGAAATGATGGAGGTAGCACCACATGGTTGTGAAGCTAAGTTTTTCCAAGTAGGATATTATATGTTGTGTTTTTTTAGATAACCATGAACTCAATGTTAGATGTGATATCCCCAAACCATGCCTTGATATTGATAGTTTAGGGATTATTTTACTTGATTTTATTATAACCTTTAATAGTTATCTTTTTCAAAGATAAGTCCCCATCTCTATATCCCTATTGTCATAGGGTACAAATCAAGTTGAGGTGGTCATTGGAATCATTTTCAACCAAATACATTCATATGTAGACATAATTAATTTTCCCTAAAATATATAGGGGTATAATATGACCTTTTATAACTTATTCCTGATCCTATTCTATAAAAGAGATGGTGATATGAAATTATGATGGCATAGTCTCCAATCGGTAAACCTCGGCTACAACAACTTATGTCTCAAACTCTTTAAGCCATGGAGGGACTCGATGAGTGCCTCTCTAATTTATTTTGAATGATGGAGAGAATATAGGGTTGTATAAATTCACTTGATGTTGAAGATATTTCCCATAGATTAAGATCTCTCATAGTTTACTATCCTATGATTGGGACGTGTTTCCTACAGTTTAATGTAATACGGAAAGTATGTCGTCATATAGTTTAATGTTGTGTTACTGGGATGTTTTCTTGTAGTTTAAAATTTTTCAACTAGGAAATTATCATTCAGATTAACATCATGAGACTTGGGCATTGTCTTTAATTTCATCTTTATGAAACTATGACATATCATTTTTCAACCTGTCAAGAGGGTGGATTTTTTTATGGAGCTCAGATGACTCTTATGCATATTAAATGAGTTTTAGGATCCTCTAAATCTATCAAAACATTAATTACCTGCCTCCCTAGACAATATTTAAATATAGATAAAACCTCTATTATATTCCCAAGATGTTTGAGATAGGTAATTGATTTTCATTTCCTATCAACCATTCCTCACTCGACTTATTCATTATTATAAGTTTTATCAAATCATTTTCCATGGAATATTCAATGTAATTGGGGACATGTTTTTTATTGGAAGGAGTATACCCTTCACTATCTGTCATCAAGAGATAGGAGACCATCATACTTATCCCTTGTGACACTTATACCTCTGTTGGCATGCGAAAATTATTGAGTTTAGAGTTTGGGGTACAGATCCACAGTCCTTATTGGTTTCGAGGGTATGTGTTGTGCCATTGGTTCCTGGGATGATATAGGTTCTTCTGGCCGATTAAAGAAACTTTGATCACCTAAATGATTTGTGGTAAGAGCTGAGGTCATATGGTTTGTAAAGTATCTCTGATGAGGGGGTGTTAATTATGGAAATTCTTTCGGCCCTGTGATCTGGGGGTCTTAAAAACATAAAAATTCCCCAAATCCTATGGAATATGGTGAGGTTAAAAATTTTATATATTTCACTTGATGATGGGATGAAAAATATAAAAATTCCCCTGACCATGTAGGATATGACACTTCATTACAATGTGGACCTGTGTTGAAAGGTGCTGATTTTTCATTATGGGGAATATATCCCAAGAGTATTCCAAAAATTATTTCTTGTAAATATTTTTTCTCTCATTGTATTTGAGTGATATATTCCTCCGCAAAAAATTTCATTTTAAACCTTAAGGGGTTGACTAGAAGAATCCATGGAAAGACTATTTCCTCTATCAATGATAGGGTGAGTGGGTGATGATGGGAGTCACAACATGGATCTTGGAGACTGAATAATCTATTTCCACTGGCCATATGATCCATCTAAAATGCACTTTGAAACACTAACATAGTCGATAATACCTTATGTAGATGCATGAAAGATATTGTTGATCCCTTATTTCCCTATGCTAGAGGCAGAAGGTGGGTCAAACTGCTATGAATTGGATGACTGAAGAATGGTATGATTATACTATTTAGGAGTTTTATCATCTAGATATGATAAGAAGTTACCAAATTCGATTGATATCATATCTATGGAGACATAAGTGGGATAGTGCTCCCCCTCAATGGAGTATCTTGTTTTATGAATCAGTTCCTGATATTCTATTTGGTGGGATGGTGCCTACAGTACCATTTGGTGGGTCAGTTCTCACTGTACCGTTTGGAGGGTCGGTGCTGGTAAAACTATAAGGTGGGTCGGTTCCCATATTGAAGATTATCCTAGGGTGAAATATGATAAAATTTCCCAAAACCTATGGGATGGGATCTCCTTGGGATTCCACAATCACTAAGGCTAACTATGATGAAGTCAGATGCTCATGGCTAGTGATGGTTTGGGATTGATTTTGGGCCACTGTTAGGATAAATTGTTGTTCCTCAGATATATTGGAAGTAACATGGATATAATCCTACTCTAGAGTTGTATTTTTTTGATACCCATGGTAAGCTCTCCTATTGGATTCCCCAATTTGGATGTTTGTGGTGGTCACAACTGTCTATACATATCGTTGTGTAATTATGGTCATACATCAATGAAAATGACAAGAATATATGAGAGACCTCCTAGGAAGATCCTAAGTGGTTGAGTTGACATGGTGATTTCCCTCATCCACATTCCTTTGGTAGGGAAGGTATGTGTTACTGTACTCTAGGGATAATCTCCCAAATTGGTTGAATGTTGAAACAAGGGACACTTCCTCTTTTTCAAACTATCATAGTAAATACATCCTATGGGGATTCATTCATTTTATGATTTCATGAGTTTGTTCCAAAGTCAGGATAGATCCATTGATGTGGTACACTTAGACTAGTAGGTTCATAAACTTTCACTAGAGGTTTTGGGTTGGTGACTGTGTATGTAGAGGTCTATGGTTTAAGGCTTCCATGGAGGAAGATTCACATGATCAGTGTTTCAACTAGTGGATTACAGTTTTTGAGGTGTTCTGTAGGTATTACGATCTTTTTTAGTGCTCTAAGAATCCATTGGAACATTTGATGATTCCATTTGAATTGTAAGAAATCTAGGAAGTCTTGGATAAGAAACAAGACACATTATTATTGAATCATCATATATAACAGTACATGTTTGATCAATTAATTTCATAGTTAAATGATTAAGGGGTGGACTTTTCTTTTATGAAAGGTTCATCACAGTTTTACAAAATCATGTCGGGTTCACCATTTTGTTTTGAAAAAAAATCTAGAACAAAATGGTATGATGGAAAATGGTTAGTCTATCCTTTTTAACCCATGAAAGGGATGACATAGTTATAGAGTTTTATATCAGTTTCACCATTTTGTATCCCAAAAAATATGGATTGATTTCTCCCTATGCTTTATTGTGGGTGATTGAGGGTGGTTGAATAATCTTTTTTGTTGGGTTTAATATATTTTTCTTTAATAGAAAATCCCAACTATTACTAAATCTATGACAGGCCATGAACCTACTTTCCAACTGTATGAGATCAATTAGGGTTTCAAACACAATGATGCTTAGGCACTCACATTGGCTGAGATGATGGGAGGTCAGTCTCATATTACCCTTTTTAGGGGAATTATTACCTATTATAGGACTCTCTTATAGGTTTAAGATTTGATCATGAAATCCCACACAAGACTCAACACGGGTCTAGTTATCCCTATACCAATGACTTGATTAAATATATGTGTTGATGAGAACAACTGTGTGTGTCATATAATCTCTATTATTATCCTCTTCATTTATGATACATTAGTTGAAATCCATGTTTGGGTGTTCTATATTTTATTGTTTTCCAAGAATTTGGTTGGTGTCTTGAAGATGGTATTGAACCTCTATGAGGCATCCTACATAACCTATTATAATGGAAATCAAAACCCACATAGTTTGTTTGACATAGTTTAAGTTTGTATGACCGGACTATATCGTGCAGTTTAACATCATGCAGCAAGTATGTTAATATAGGGCTCTAGAATTAAGGAGTCCTATGTATCCTATTAATATAGGAATTAGAGTCCATGCAGTTCATGTTATGGGTGTCTGTTCTATAAAATATCCAACTACAAAGGCCTTGATTGGGACTTATGCACGTAAGGCATCCCTAAATTTCCTCATCGTGAGTATGACCCTTTGAGATAAAATGAGATACAACCAGGATTTCATCATAATGAATATCCCGCATTGGGGGTATACTAATCATGCTATTATTACAATCATCACTGATCTCTAATCCCACATGATTCATAATCAGTGTGAGAAACAATAGATAGAGTAAGATTAGACACATCTCATGAGAGAGAATTTGTATGGTAATTACACATTAAAGATTCCCTTAGAGAGTTATGATTATCAGAATAATAAAGAATATGGCTTATATCCCATGCCTTAGGAAGGTTTCATACATTTCCTATTTATATAGTAATTAGAGTCATGATAGTTTGATTCATCCCATACCTATTGATGGGTTTGAGGTACTTGATCGCATGGTGAGGGCTTATAGTTAAAGGGACATCTGTGTACAAGCCCACTTCTCATCTATTAATGAATGATGAAGAATGGTAGACTCATATATAAATTCAGTACCATATGTCAAGAATATTGGTGATATAGAGGGACATACACCAGGGTGGATTCCCATTGGATCTTATTCCATCAGAAGACCTCCTATGTATCCTATCTAGAAATGAATCATAGTTATCATAGTACAATTCATCCCTAACCCGATAATGGTTTAGGATAAGTGACCACAATTGAAGGGGTTATAATTATACCTAAGGTCTAGGAGAGTGAGAATCTTATACCAAGATGGATACCCTTTTTATATATTCATTATTTATCTTTTGATGGATAAGGAGAGATGATGAACATGAAAGGTCCGACAAATATACCTAGTGCAACATAAAGGGATCATCCAAGAGCATGAAACAAATAGGTTCGCATGAGTGCATAACCCTAACCCATTAATGACACTCCCCTTATAAAGGGGATACTTGTCCGAAAGTTTATTACTAGGGGTTTACATGGTGTATGTTCAAGTGTTCCTACCAAATGAACTTAACATGTATTCCCAACATGTCTTGATTTTCTGTTTGAAATGTCCTAAGTTTCTGGATGATAAGGTGAAAATGTCTCAGAGTGCATTCCATGATTGAAGTAGACATGTTAGATATCTTCTAAATGATCTAGTTATCTCATCCGAGAATTCATCACATGATAAAACTGAATTTTCTAGGATTTATTTTCATGATCAATATAACTTTTCTAGGATGTATTTTCATGATCAAACTAAATTGTTTAGGATGTCTTCACAAGATCAAACTAAATTTTTAGGTATATATTAGAATGATCAAATGGAATATTCAATGGGTTTTCACATGATCAAGATGTCACATACAGTGATTTATGAGGGCATCATGAGACCAGTGATTCATACAATCAGGTGACCTTAAGATATTGATGTGATGGGGTCTCACAAACATGTCAATGATTACATGCATGAAAAGGATTTTATGTTTATGTTTTAAAGAAACATATCCAAGGGTATCATGCACTAGGCCACATGGAAAATGGTTTTCATGGTTGGAGGATTTCATGTCCAATGGATTATTCCAATACTGTACATCTAAGGGTTTGTTTTAAAAAGGAGTTCATATCCTTATGTGTTATCATTACATGGAAAGAATGCATGCCAAGGAGAGTTTTCATGGAAAGGGTTCTTGTTTGTGGATATCATCATGGGTGTCCCACATGATTTAGGAATTTCACAGCATGTCCAAACATAGGAAACTTTATACCAAGAGTTTTGTCAATTAATTTTGTATGGAAAATAAGTTCATGCCAGAGCCTCATATGTGCATCACATAATATAGGCTAGTATAAGAACATGTCATGATGTCTATATCATCATGTGATCACATGATCTCTAAGGGATCAAGTGAGGGGATATTTATTTCAATTCATCCACATCAAGAGATGAATACAAACATCATGAGACTGGGGGTTCGTATGATATCATATTCAAGATAGCATGGAGGTGTAGCATGTGTAGAGGGAATGCATCGAGGGTTGTCTATCCAGGCTGTCTGAACTAGGTGTGTAATCCCACATGATTGGGGTTTGGGAGAATGATTTTTGTAAAAAAAGTGTTCTCATGATATTAATCTTGTTCATGTGATTGTCTGTTCATAATTTGATTGCATAATGGATTCTTGTGATCGTATCCTATTGTGGGCTCTCATGATGGGAGTCTCACGGTTTCTTGGTGGTATACTTCAGAGATAGATACCTATTCTTCCTATATTCTTCTTCTTCTCCCTCTTGTGTGTGTTGTTTTTAAGGTGTGTAATGGTTTATATATATGTATTTTGTATGAGATTCCATCCACTTTACATGTTTAGGGTGTTGCATGCACTGGCCTTAGGTTGGAGAGATCTTCACATGAAAAAAATATGGGAGGCTCTCATGATATGGAATTACATTATTTTTTATGGGAATCATCAGTGATGTATGAATGGATTATCTTGAGCATCATACCTTGATTTCATGAACCTTGTGATGGAATCTTGTCATTTCATGATCAGTTTCATGCGAACACACTATTTTCTAAACATTGAATGCATGAAATGCATGAATAACCTTAGCTTGACTATCCATCATGAAATGAGGTAGCATAAAACCGAAGATCGATTCGTGTGATTTCTTGTGTTATATTAGTGTACATACAATTAAAGGATTCATGAAAGAGAATAAATGAATAAAATAACAAGGTCAAAAGGCTCTCACGATAGGGAATATATAATGTTATTTACGCAATCCAGATAACCATCACCATGATTGCACAATAAATGATATGTCCTATGATGGCTTCAAGTATCTTGTGTGATTTAATTAAATTAAATAGGTTCTTTGATGTCGTTATCTTCTTCAATGTTCCGAATATGAAACCATTCATGGTGTTTAGGTAGTGGATCTTGGTTGGTTTCACATGATCAGCTTTGAATGATCATGATGGTGGATATGAAATTCACATGATCTAAAATTCATCATGTGAGTGATTCATATGATAACACATGGATTTCATGTGATGTCACTAGTTACCATCAATATGTATCTATATAATGTCACAAATTCCTACGATGGATCAGTGATCATCTCCATTGAATCACATGCTCTATTTTGTATCTTGAGATGGCTTCATGTGAAGTCTTAATCAGATTAATGTGATGGATTTATCATATTTATGTTATATATTATGTATTATAGGTAATGGAATACATGAAAAATGAATTCATATGCATGTATTTTGGGACATTGAAGATGATTTGGTTGTATCGGTCTTGATCAATAAATTTGGATGGTCATGGAGAACAATGAGTTCTAGGGTGCCAACATTGACCAAGATAGGGTTGGAAAGGTTAAAGAATATGGTTTCAGGTGATTAGATATCTAGGATTATCCACACTGTGTGGCCCATGTTCTATTTTCATGTTTTTAATGCATGAAAAGTTCATGTGATACCTCTCATTTCACATTGAATTTATGCTTGGTCAACAAGCATTAATATTATTCACTATGTCATCAATTCGTTGAGCTAGAAGTAGGGTCGACACTCGCAACACACACACTCATTCCCTCATCAGTCACAAACCCCCATTGTGTGTCCCATCTAAACATACCTACATGTGCCTTGTGCGCTCTCCATGAGAGTTATGCTCACCCACACACTCACAACTCGACTGGCTAGTCTCCTACTCCTGAGGCATAGTTTAAGAGTCTTCCATATGTACCCATAGTTGAGCTATCTAGGTGGTTATCCTAGCTAGACAATTTTTTTGCTAAGTGTAATATCCATAAAATACTTAGTATAATTATCTATGTAAAATGGATTTAAAGGTATAAAATATAATCCCTTATAAAATGAATCCCAAGTCTTTATTCGATAAGGATTCTACCATCAAGTTCTTCATAAAAAAATATATCAGTATTTTTCATAGTCTTCACACTTCTCAAATATTTAATACTTAAATGTATGTGGCACAAAATTATGGGTGTTAACAAATACCTAAATCATAGATATCCTATATTGGAATAAATGATGAATATAAAACATAAGACTCAAATTATAACCATTTAAGGCTATATAAAACTTGGATAATGAAAACCAGAAGAAATTTTCAAAGTTCCAAATGAAGGGTGTTTAAAATATTTTGAGATAAAAATCATAGGTATTTAACATTCTTAATTATAAGGTATAACAACCAAGAAAATTTTTTATATTCAATTTTATAGATTCATAAAAATTCTAGAATGAGTTTAAAATGGGAATATAAATTATTTAAAGTATAATATAGAGGTAAATGTGTATACTCCATGAATTTTGATGATATCATCAATATATATTGACATATATAATTTATTAACCACAAATAATATTACTTTAATATAATTAATAAATAAATAAGTGAAGTAGATATTAATCTTGGTAAGAATATAAAAGATGCTCTAGTCAGGCTAAGAAGAAAAATATCTTAACTAATAATTCATCCATCATTAAATAAAAGGTGGTTATTATTCTTAAAATCACATTTCCTTATACACATTAGAGTCATAATGTTGGGAAAAGGAGAAATTTCACTTTTATTATCGTTGTGATATTAGTGATGAGAATTTAAATTCTTCCATTATATCTTTTGGGACATTCTTTATAGATATCAACATTAACACTAAATCATATTCCAACTTAAATGAAAAATGACATTCTATATGAGTTATAATATCAAATAGATCCATTATATCACAAAATAATTTTTTTAAATGATGGTTGTTTGTTAAGGATAATTCTAGTATTAAACGTGCATCAATAAACAAAAAAAGTACAAGTGTATGAATTATCATAAAGTTTAAAAGTATGTTACATAAATCCCTAAGATAGAAATTTTTTTACGTTCATTTGGATCCAATAACACTTATTCACACAATGGAATACTTAAAAAATATAAACAAAGGTCACCAATGTTTTGAAATTGAAACCATACATGGTATAAAATTAATAACATGTCATTCATAGAAGATAGTTGATCCCCCTTTCTTAAATAACATGATTTATGAATATCACTTAGAATAAATCAAAAGACTTATTCCTCCTAGGGTATTAAATGGTTGATGAATCACCCAACTCTTGGCCAGGATCCACCTTTAAACCATGGTATGATAGAGTCACTCGAAGTGAAGGTTGAAGGAGGTAGATCTTTGACTTTAGTAGAATAAATATAAGATTCACAACATTCTCATATACCTTGGGGGTTCTCCTCGAGCATCCATATATTTTTAATAAATCTTATGAAACATTTGAGTAATTCCTTTAGTTACATAATCTTTTTAACCTTTCATTTTATTCATGAATTTAACACTTAAAATAATTCTACCAATTCTCTTTGATGTTTCATCGTATGAAATATAATAATTAATGATAACCATATGTGAAAGATGATAAAGTGTTAACAATTAATGTTTGAATTCCTATGATCATCATGCAATATGAATAACTCATATCATAATATTTATGATATTTATATATCATACATGATGATATAGATAAAGTAAGTGGTGTGATATTCTTATACCCCACTTTATGATATGCTAGTCCAAGGAATACTATATTACTTATAACAAACCTGCACTTTATTTCCTATTTAGACATGATTTGTTACATAAACTTGCACTTAATACAACCCCGAAGATCGATAGGTCTAGTGTATTTGGGGATTAGGAACATTATATTACAACTTAAGGCATAAAATACAACATCTTTATTGAAATTTTATTTTTCATGACCACAACATTCATTCATACTTAGCATTGCATGGGATAACCTGAGAACATACATAAGAAAAGGGTGAGCTATAAAGACCAATACAGGAGTAAAAAAGGCATAACATGAATAATACAATACATTTTAGGAAATATAAATATCAATGGATCATAATAGAAACATGAACATAAAGGCATGATATAGTATCTTCTTCATAATATGGAAATGTGGCAACAACATAAAACATTGCATCATTAACATAAAGTAATCAGGTAAAACCCTATCCAAACATGATGAAAAAAACCTATAAATGAATCAGGTAAACCCATTTCCCAACATGATGTATCATAATACTAAACATAACTCAATTCATTGGAGATTTATCAGGGCACACCCTTCATAATCATTTCAATCTCATGGTTAAATGTACCACATAGATCATATAACACATATTCATTCAACATCATAATTTATTCCATGATAAAATAATGTTTAATAAATAAATGAAAATATATAACCAATAATTATATGTGAATAAAGTTGAATACCCTTGATAGAGAAATGGTTATGGTATTCACAACACGATGATTTTGGCATGGAAAATCACCGTGCAATTTCAGTAGCATAACGACATCACATGGGGATTCATAAAATGGGTTGATGGGAGAGAAAGGGGTCTATAATAATTTAGACATGAAATGGTAAGTAAGGGGATCATGGATCATAATATTCCAACATATAAAATGGAATTTTAGATTCATAATATAAGATAGATGCTTGAATGGAAATGAGGAGAGAGAAATCCCTTATGGAATTTTGACATGGTAATGGGTGTACATGGGAGGGATTAATGAGAGTGAAAGGGGTCTATAATCATTAAAAATAATAAGTTCAATATGGTTATGTGATAAAAAATATCCCATAATTTTTAATTGAAAAATAAAAGGGAGTAAAAATATAAGGAAACTTGGACAAAAATGAGAAAGGAAGGAAAATGAGGATCCCTTACTTGGATATGTGATCCCAAATGATTGGTATATGCTTATTTAGAGCTTGGGGGGAACCTTGGTATGACTATAGGGAGTGGAGAGAAGAGTTATGATGATATTAAAGGATTTTTAGTGAAGGGTAATGGGTGATTGTGTGGGTTTATATTGTAATGGAGGGGGAATTCTTTATTATTTGGGTTTTGGAGACTACAAACTAAAATATTAAAAACCACAAACCTTACCATGGTTTTTTTCCAAGGTTTTTTCTAAAGAGGAGTCGAAAATATTATTTTATAAGACCATGGGAAGAAGATATTAAGATATTTCCCTTTATTATGTAGAGGTGAGTCACACTCTCAAGGAAATGAATTTAAAATCATAAAATATATTATATATTTTAAAGGATTTACTAAGGCTTTATAAAATGAGTAAAAAAATATAAAGTCATATTATTTTAATGGGAAAACCTATATTGTTCCGATAATACCCATTATAGTATTTATTACATCATTTTGGGGTCATTATTATGTCATAAAACACATATTTTATTTATACGATATTTAATTTTTACCCAAAAAATCGATTGTCTAAGAAAATTATGAAAAAATCACCATTGGAAAATTTTGATGTCCTGATTCCAAAAATAATATTCATTTTATCTAAATAATTTTCTAAATATGTTAATTTTCAGTTTTAAAATGAGAACCGACGTTTATTAAAAATTGACAGGTTTTGAAAAAAAACATTTTTTAAACCATAATGAAAAATTACAATTGAATTCATAAAATTTATATAATAATTTATTATTAATAAAAGTAATTTGATAATAATATTTTATTAAAATATTAATTATTTCAAAAATTCATTAATTCCTTAAAATAAATTCTTTAAGAATACACTTATTATTTTATCGTATAAAAATATAACTCTTATCAAACCGATTACCTAACCATTTAAATATAAGTAACTGATATAATCATCATTGATAAGAATTATTTTTATAATATTATTATTAAAAACCATAGTTTAATATAATAATGTATATATTTCTCAAAAGTTTCATTTTTACCCAAAAAATCAATTTATCAAATTCATCCTTTTTTAAGAAAGACTATCCTCATAAAAAAATTATAAAATAAGAATTTTATTTATAAAAAGGGATTATACAATAAGTAACTAATACCTTGTTACATGACCCCTTATAACACTTGTATAAGACCTAAGGGTAAGGTGTGTGATGGTGATAGACTCATGGGGCATCTCGGATAACATATCCCAGGAGGTAATCTCTATTAACTTGAACTTATCTCATAGGTGATTTCGTTCAAGTTTAACGTATTGAATCTCAGCCATGTCTTGGTCAAGAGAGAAGACTAGTGACACTACCTCCTTTCTGATATTCTAATAATTATCTTTTTATGGCCCAAGTCAATTGGATGAGGCCATCCTCTCCTTTTTTGTGTCAAAAGGATTTTTTTTAAAACCTTATATTTATATCGGTTGTGTGATCATTGTTAAACGGTTATATTATCAATGGTAGTGATACTTAACATTCATTTAAACCCAAAAATAATAAAAAATTAGTGCATGTGTTTTATATATCCAAAAGAAATTAAAATAAAGGGAATTTTATTCATAAATTATTGGGTCATTACAACCTTACCCCTTAAGATATTTCACCCTCAAAATTTTACTTTACTACCCAAAAACAGATGAAGGTAACTCTACCTTATCACTTCCTCCAATTTTCACGTTGCTTCTTCAAACTTTTGGTTTCTCCACAACACCTTAATGAGGGGCATCGTCTTATTTCATAGAACTTTTTCTCTACAATATAGAATCTTCACCAGATTCTTTTCATGGGGTAGACATTCTCTAATTGTACCATCTCTAGATTAAGTACATTTGATGGGTTTGGTATTTACTTCCATAAGAGTGATACATGGAACACATCATGTACTTGAGACAGGTTTGGTGGGAGTGTTAGTCGATAGGCCACTGCTTTGATGCGATCAAGGATCTCAAAAGGTCTAATATACCTTAGACTAATCTTTCCATTATTTAAAAATATCACCACTCTCTTCCATGGAGGTATGTAAAGGAAAACCATATCTCCAACATAAAACTCTAGGTATCATTGACGGTTATCAGCATAGCTCTTTTGTTGACTCTGAGCAGCTTTGATGTGATGCTAGATGACCTTAACCTTCTCCACTATTTCTTCAACCATTTTTGGACTTTGAATTTTTCACCCCCCAACTTCAACCCAACATTTTAGTGTTATGAACCTCTTCCATAAAAGGATTCATAAAGATCCATTTGGATTCTTGAGTGGAAACTATTGTTGTAAGATAACTCAACCAGAGGAAGATGTTTATCTCATCCTCCTTTGAAGTCCATTGAGAATGCTCTCAATATGTCCTAAAGTTTTTGGATAGTTTGCTCATATTGGGCATTAGTTTTAGGATGATAAGACATACTGAAGATCATCTCAGTATTCAGAGTGTGTTGAAGACTCTTCCAGATCTTATAAGTGAATCTTGGATCTCAATCAGATACAATTGAAAGTGGTACACCATGTAGCTTTTCCACTTCTCTGATGTATATCTATGACATTTTATCCAATGATAAATCCTCTTGAATTGAAATGAAGTGTCCAGTCTTTGTAAGACGATCCAAAACAACCCAGATAGAATTGTTTCCTTTGTATGTTTTCAAAATTCCGAAAACAAATTCCATAGTGATGTTCTCCCATTTCCATTTTGGTATGTTTAATGGTTGCATCATCCACATAGACTTATACCTCTCAGCCATCACTTGCTGACATACTAGGCACTTTGATGTATATTCAGTGATCTCCTTCTTCATGTTATCCCACAAATAATTCTCTCAAAGTTCTTGATACATCTTTATGTTTCCTAGGTGAATGGAGAAATTGTAACTATGTGCATCATCCAAAAGTTTTTTTTTTACTCCAGATTTGATGGAAAACATAGTCTTGACCCAAATCTCAAAATTCCTTCTTTATTGACTTTGAACTTCAAAGATTTCCCTTTTCTGATAGTTTCCACTTTCTTCTAAATTCTCACATCATCATTTTGAGCATCCTTTATCCTTTCCAAAAGATATGGTTGAGCAATTATTTGTGAAAAGATTGATGATGTTCCCTTTTTTATGATTCCCATGTCCATCATCATGAAATATAAGAATATTGGATCCTTCTCAATTCTAATCAATGATAGAATCATTAGGTCCTTTCTACTTAGAGCATCTTCCACATTTTTCTCTTTCCCAGGGTGGTAATGGATTGAGTTGTCATAATCCTTGGTGAGATCTAACCATCATCATCGGTGCATGTTCAGTTCTTTTTGAGTGAACATATATTTGAGACTTTTGTAATCCATATATATTTCCCAATTATCTCTAAAGAGATAATGCTGACATATTTTCAATGCAAAGATCATAGCTGTCGATTCCAGATCATGCGTGGGACAGTTTTTCTCATGAATTTTCAACTGACTTGAGGCATAGGAGATGACTTTGTCATTCTGCATCAACACACAGCCCAAGACCTTCTTCAAAGCATCACTGAAGATTACAAAAATCTCTCCACTTGTGGATAGTGTGAGCATAGGGGTAGTTATAATCCTATTATCCAACTCCATGAATCTTTCTTCATATTTATAATTCCAATAAAACTTCACTCCCTTTCATGTTATCTTGGTAAGAGTGTTTGACAATCATGATAAATTTATAACAAATCAGTGATAATATCCAACTAACCCCAGGAAGCTATGGATTTTCATCACATATGTTATCCTCAGAAATCCATCAATTACTTTTGTTTTGGAAGGATCCATATATATCCTAGTACTTGTGATGATATTCCCCAAGAATGAGGCTTCCTTCAACTAGAAATCACACTTTTTGTACTTTGCATGGACCTTCTCCTTTAACAAGGTCTCTAGTACAGTTTTTAGATTCTCTTCATGCTCCTCTTTGGTTTTAGAGTATATTAGTATATCATTTATAAACACTATCACAAATTTTTTGAGGAAATCTCTAAAGAATATAATCATCAAGTCCATAAATATTGTTGGAGAATTTTTTAGTCCAAAAGGAATTACTATGAATTCATAGTGCATGTACCTTGTACGAAAAGAAGTCTTAGGAATATCCTCCTTCTTCACCCTTACATGGTAATATCCCAACCATATATCCAGCTTTGAGAAGTATTATGCTCCACATAGTTGATTGAAAAGGTCATAAATTTATGAAAAATGATACTTGTTCTTTATTGTGATTTTTTTGATCTCATGATAATCAATTCAAAGGTGCATTGACTTATCCTTCTTCTTCCTTAAGTTGACAGATGCACCCCATGATGAAGCACTTGGGTGTATAAACCCTTTATCCAGATTCTCCTATAGCTATTTCTTTATCTCCTAAATCTCCAAAAAATCCATTCCATATAGATTCTTGGATATTAGAAACTCCCTAGGTATGAGATCAATCGATAATTCAATATGTATTCTAGGAGAAAGACCAAGAAATTCCTTGAGAAACACATCAGTAAATTCCCTCACAATAGGCATATCTTTGAGGATGGTTTCTTTGTTAGACTCAATCATCTGAACAATATATACATTCTCATAAGGTAGTAATATCTATTATTTGGATGATGGTGTTAAGGGAGATTCATCCTCTTCCTTGCACTTGTATAAAATTGGTGGTCGATTCTCTGTAAGGATATTGATTTCCCTCTCACCTAAATTTATGTTGGATCTATAAAGGGAAAGCCAATATATGCTTAGGATTGAATCAAATTATACTAGAGGGAGTATGACAAGGTTATCCAGGAATTTCAATCCATAAATTGTGATATGGGAGGATTTATATTCATGGGATGAAATAATTACCCCATTTTCTATTTTCACCGACATCTTTACTTCAATTTTTTTGGTGTTGTTTGGATTGTTCTACTAAACTTTCGAGATATAAAATAATGATTAGAACCAAAATCAAAATGTATGTTTTCAATCCTTGAATGAATAACTACAGTACCTATCACCACTTCATTATTGGGATTCAATTCAATAATAGTGATGGAAAACTCTCACCCTTTCTGCCTCAGAGGTTGTTGGTTACCTTTAATAACCCTTGGCTTAGGGAACTAATTCTCAAAGTTCCTAGGTTCCCTGTAGTTGTAGAAATGAAAAATGTGTTGAGGGTCGACCAGAGCATTACTTTCCTCTTTCACATTGTGGGGTTTCTCATATCATCAATCATTGACCAGGTTCCCTTCTCATCCACACTTAAAGCATTATTTATCCCCTTTAGGAAATTTTTAGGGTGCTTCTTTCTGCACCTTCGGAAAGTGGGGTGCAATAATTTCTTAGCACCATTGGATTTATCCATCATACCACCAAAATTAAAGTTAACTTTCCACATCTTATCCCAATGATACCACTAAGATTCACCAATCTCCATCTTAACTTTTTGGTCACATCGTACAATTTCCTCATAGCTATCAAAGTCATGAATCTCTAGGGATTTCCATAGGCTAGGTTTTTTCCCACCAAAGATTAAAGGGTAAAGAAAAAGCTAGAGGTATATCAAGAAAGCCTTGTTAAGTTTTCCTCATACGTTCTGATGGATTCATCATATTTTTTCTTGATGGAAAGGAATTCACTTTCCATATTAAGTCAGAGGGTGCAAGGAAAATATTTATCAAAAACATTTTCCACAAATCCTTCCATTCCAACACCTCAATCTCTTCCTCAGGATTCTTATTTTTAATCAATGTCCACCATTGTTTGGTTTCACCCTCCATAATATAAGAATCTATTCAAACCTTTTCTTATTTGGAATATTGAAGTATTGAGAATATCTTCCCAATAGAGTTGATCTATTGTTTAGTGATTGAGGGATCAGATGATCCATTGAAATTAAGAGGCCTTTGTTTCATGAAGATCTTGATTGCGACTTGATCTTTATTAGGGGGTTTAAATTCTTCTTGACCCATGTTTCTATTCAAAATGTGAGTTAACTGAGAGTGTATTGTGAAAATGTTTGTGATTCCCACTCCCATCAGATTGGTCATCTCATTAGAATAGTCATCACATTGATCTTTGCATCGGTTTTTAGCCTGAGACCTCCAATTATTGACCATTGTCTAGAATAAAAGGAAAATTAGGGGTAAGTATTTTAAAATATTAAACACATAAAGGGGAATCCAATGAAAAAAGGGATAACTTATAAATTACATTTATTTTCTTCACCTATGAGTTTCTAGGCTTCAACTTAAGTTATCCATGATCGATTTCCTAACATATATTCTTATGAGATTTTTTGTTCCCTTAATATTGAATCATAATAAGATTATTAATTTAACAAAGAATATCCCCTAGGAGTGTCAAACCAATAATGTAACAAGGACCGTTTTCGTGCACCAGTTCCCATTCGAGTCTAGATCAATGTATTGTTTTCAGGTTTTACCCCTAGATACATCTATGCCAGATCCACCTCTACTTGTTCATATCCAGATTGGGATGTATTTTCTTGATAAACCACATACTCTATAATCACCAAAATTTAGGGATGTTTTTCTTATACTTAGTCTTATCCCAAATTCATTCACTAGGGTGTTCAAATCCTAATCCCAAAAATAACTAAACCTACTCTTTGATACTAGCTATAACAACCCTACACTTTATTTCATATTTCGACATGATTTATTAAGTAAAATTACACTTAATACAACCCATAATATTGATATTTCTAGTGTCTTTGGGGTTTAGGAACATTACATGACAAATTAAGACACAAAATACAATATCTTTATTAAAAACTTTATTTACATGACCACAACATTTCTTCATACTTAGCATTGCATGGGATAACCTAATGACATACATAAGAAAAGGGTGAGATATAAATCCCAGTAAAAGAGTAAACAAGTAATAACATGAAGAATAAAATACATGTTAGGAAACATACATATGAATGGATCATAAGTGAAACCTTAACATAAAGGCCTGATATAGCATGATCATCCTAACATGGAAATGTGCCAATAATATAAAACTCTGCATCATTAACATAAACGAATCTGTTAAACCCCTATCACAACATGATTTAAAGAGTACTATAAAGGAATAAGATAAACCCCTATCCCAACATGACATATCATGATACTAAAAATTAACCAAATCATTGGAGTGCTATCAGGTCACACCCTTCATGATCATTTCAATCTCATGCATAAGTGTTTCACATATATCAAATAACATGGATTCATTCAACATAATCATTTATTCCATGATAAAGGAATTTGAAATACATAAATGAAACTCTATAACCAATAAGAATAAGGGAATAAATTTGAATACCCTTGATAGATAAATTGTCATGGTATTCACTACACGATGATTTTTGCATGGAAAATTGTGGTTCAATTTCAGCAGCATAATGGCATCACATGGGGATTTATAAAATGGGTTGATGAGAGAGAAATGGTTCTATAATCATTTTTACATGAAATTGTAAGTAATGGGATAATGAATCATAATATCTCAACATATTAAATGTAATTTGAGATGCATAATATAATAGAAATTCTTGAATGGAAATGAGGAGTGAGAAATATCTTACGGAATTTCAGCATGTTAATGGGTGTACATGGGATGGACTAATGAGACCTAAAGGGGTAAATAATCATTCAAACATAATAAGGTAAGTATGGGGGGTTTGAGAACATATCACGTAATTTTTAATTGAAAAATAAAAGGGTATAACAATATAAGTAAACTTGGACAAAAATGAGAAAGGAATGAAAGTGAGGATCCCTTACTTGGATGTGTGATCCCAAAGGCTTGGGAGAGGCTTTTTGGGAGCTTAGGTCGCCTTGGGAGGACTCTAGGGAGTGGATAGGAGAGTTAAGACAAGATTAAAAGAGTTTGAGTGAAGAAAAATGGGTTCTTGGGTTGGTTTATATAGGAAAGGAGGGTGAATTCTTTATTATTTAGGTTTTGGACACTACACACTAAAATATTCAAAACCACAATCCTTAACATGGTTTTTGCCCATGGTTTTTTCCAAATAAGAGTAGAAAAAATTATTTTATAAGTTTATGGGCCTATGATATTAAAATATTTCACTTTATTATGTGTAGTTGAGTCACACTCTCAAGAAAATTAATTTTAAATCATAAAATATATTATACTTTTTGGAAAATTCACTAAGGCTTTATAAAATAAGTAAAAACAATATAAAATCACATTATATTATTGGAAAAATATATATTGGTATTATAATACCCATTATAGTATTTATTGCATCATTTTGGGGTCATTTTGATGTTATAAAACACATATTTTTTTATATGGTATTTAATTTTTACCCAAAAATTCAACTATCTCAGAAAATTATGAAAAATTCATTATTGATAATTTCAACATCCTGATTTTAAAAAATAATTTACATTTTATCTAAATAATTTTATAAATATGGGAATTTTTACTTTTAAAATGAGAACCGACATTTATTGAAAATTGACGGGTTTTGACAAAAATAGTTTTTAAACCTTAAAAAAATTACATTTCACTTTATAAAAATAATATAGTCATATATTATTAATAAAAGTAATTTGATAATAATATTTTATTAAAATATTAATTATTTAAAAAATTCATTAATTCTTTAAAATAAATTCTTTAAAAATACACTTTCTATTTTATAGTATAAAAATATAACTCTTATCAAATTGATTACCTAATCATTCACATATAAGGAACTCATATAATCATCATTTATAAGAATTATTTTTATAATATTATTAATAAAAACGTATTTTAATATAATAATGTATATATTTATCAAAAGTATCATTTTTACTAAAATAATCAATTTTACAAATTTATCCTTCTTTTAAGACAAAATATTCTCATGAAGGAATTGATGGAATAAGTCTTTTATTTATAAAAAGCGATTAAAAAATAAGTAACTAATAACTTCTTACATAACCCATTATAACACCCACATAAGACTTAAGGGTAAGTTGTGTGATGGTGATAGACTCTTGGGGTGATTCAGATAACATCACAGAGGTGGTAATCTCTATTAACTTGAACTTCTCTTGTAGGTTATTCTGTTCAAACTTAACATGTTGAATCTCAACTTGGGCTTGGTCAAGAGAAAATCCCAGTGACGTTGCATCTTTTCCAAGCTATGAAAAATGATATTCATACGGTTTGAGTCTACTGGATGAGGTCATCCTCTCCTTTTTCTTTGTCGAAAGGATTTTTTAAAAACCTTATATTTATATCAGTTGTGTGATCATAGTTCAACAGCTATATTATCAACGGTAATGATACTTAACGTTCTTTTAAACCCAAAAATAATAATTAAATAAAAAAGAGTGAATGTGTTTTCTATATCAATTATACATTAAAATAAAGGGGATTTTATTCATAAATGAACAGTTGATTACATTTCTTAACTTAATGTAATGTGATACAGTATGACATATCCATATTGTACCACAAAATATATTCAACATATGTAATATAGATTTAGGGAATATCAATATCAATCAACCTCTTTTAATAAATCCATATATACATTTTTCCATTTTACCTTATATCAAATCATATATTATAACTTTTGAAATGATATCCAAAAATAATTTTAGATATTTTAAATACTTTTTTAGAAATATATCATTAATTTCAGTATAAACACATCATACGAAATACTTTACTAGAATATGCATCCAAAAATCCTTTCAAATAAACTCAAAAGCACTTTTAGAGTATCTCTATAAGTCTTAAAAATTTAATCTCCATTTTCTCAACCATAAAGTGTAAACCCATGGGAATTTATAAAATTGAAAAAAAAATTATGAATTCTCTAATAAATAAATTAATTTAATTGACGATATTTAGAAAACATAATTGATTATCAAGCTACAAAGGGATATTTTGTGATCTCCATAAAAAATGTATCTCTATACTTGTGTCAACCAGTTGTATCATATACAAGTTTTCATAATCATGTATTCCCTTTTTATAAGAAATTGAGTATCCATGAGTCACAAGGTATATCAATATCAAATATCCACTCATATATTCCAAATTACCTAAGTATAAACTTACTAGATGAATTAACACATCAGATTCCTTTAACAATAATGGATAAGAACATCACATACCCTTTACCCAATAGATAAACACACCACATATCACTTATCTTGGTACAACTGAAAACTCCTTTATTCTATATCAATCAAGGGTCCATATTTCATTCACATCATATGAGAGGAAAAATACTATATTAGTTAAATCTCAAATGATGACATGATCAGTAATATAACAAACCACCCCTTGATAACTCAGTCATAAAGATGGCATAATAAATGTATTAAAGTATAAATGTTCACATTTTAGATATCTTGACTAACCTTAGGTATGATGATTCAATATAAAACATGAAACCTATAACATTAAATACATGGTGTATAACACTCAATGTGGTATACTTGGAGGATAATTTACCACACAAGAACTTGTTTCTTATCTCATGATCATGTTCTATATCTGTATAAGAAATCTTACCTAGGATAATCTTAATGTTTCTATGAAACATATAATACACCATAGAGAACATTGGTTAGGGATAACTCAAAGTCATAATTTAAGAGGTTAATAATTATTTGACTTCATTATTATATGTATCCACTATAAAATAATGATAAAGTATATATTGTCTTCTGTATAAAATTATATATTGAATATTCTTAAACTTCTTTAAGAATACTAATAAAACCATACAAAAACAACCATTCAATCATATTATATAAGATAGACTATATGAGAGGTATTATATTTTCTTCACTTTTAGGTTTTTGTTAAAATTGTTACATCTCTATTTAATTCCAGCCGCATCTCTATGTGACCATATAATAAAATATAATGCCTCTGGTTTTAGGATCTACTAATTTTTTACCTTATAATTTTAATAATTTTTTATCTATTATTTCAAAAGAATTAATAGTTGATTAGATATTGGGCCATACATGATATGAAAAAAGATAATGACACATTATTCAATTATACTGAAATATTACAACAAAGTTATATGAAACCATGTATCATATACAATGGATTATGACACATCATGGATGATTACATACATTAAAACAACAAAAATTAAGGGGGAAATAAATTGAAAAGAATGATATCTTTAGAACTAGGAACTCCCCTAGACCACCATCATATTTAAGAATCATTATTAGTATAAAACACCTATAATAAGTAATAATACAATGAAAGCAGATATAGTTTTGTGAGATTTAAAATGAAAACTTTGGAAATAATAAGTGTGTATTAAAAAGTTAGAATACAATGAATTATTTTAGTAAGACTATATATAAAATTGGAATATAGTCCTTGCAAATATGTTCATTGAAAATATATTCATTTTATAAATTTTCTTTGGATATATATGTTTCAAATAGGTATACAAGATTTATGAATTGTTAGTAATGAGTTTAGATAATATATTATAGAAATAAGAATAATGAAACAAAAATATATTATCTAATTAAAATATTTTATTTTTATTTTCTAAAATAATTAATATTAAAAAAAATATTTGATAAAATTCAATGAAATATTTTAATATCAATATATTGATAAAATTAAATGAATGGGATATAAATAATTAATTATAATTATATTTAGGTTAAGATCATTATATACTGAAAAAACTATTTTTCTAAAAATTGTATTTTCATACGCTATGTATTTTTTAAGAGACTAAAAATATCATGGTGAAATAATGAAATTTTTTTTATTCATATATATTAACATTAATTAAATTATTTTTTGATTTGAAATAAGATCAATGACAGATAAAGTCCAAAAGCTCATTTTTCTATATAGGTAGTTTTCTTGATTTTGTTTTTCTTAATTTAAAAAATAAATTTTTAAATTTTAGGACTTGAATTTGAAAAAAATAACTCCATTCTTTAATTTATAAAGGAAATATTATTTTAAGACGAATTTATAATATTTTTCTAAAAAAATTACTTTTAAGAGAATATTATAAAATATCATTTTAAAAATAACATGAATTTTATAACATTATTAGTATATAAGTATTAAATTAAAAATTAATGAAACCATTTTATAAGACTAAATATTTATTTTATAAGTTAATTTATAATTTTATAAAAACTATTTTATTTTACCAACTTGTATTTGACATTTTAAAACATAAGTGATATTTTTCCAAAAAAAAATATTTTCAATACATATAAATTTAATATTTTTAAATAAATGATTATAAATTTTATAGAATTAATATAATAGAATGTATTTTAAATTTGGGATCAGTAGGTCTAAATTATCTAATAAGGCCCATTTTATTTTTATTCTTAAAGTATAAGTTACCTTAAATAAAAACTAGTTACCCCAATAATATATAAAATGGAAAACATAAAAAAAAAATTGGTAATGAGTTGAGAAAAAGTTTAAAACATGTGTGGTAATGATTATTTTATTCCTATATAAACCTTATATCTTAAAATATCCATTATTTCTCAATTTTGGATCTACTTTATTTGATGGTAACTTTCCGTTATTGAAATTTTTTGGGTATTTAAAAAAATATCATCCCTTCTCACTTATAAAATGGGAACTCTTCTCCTCACTTCACCTCAAAAAAGAACCCACATATCTCAGCCAAAACTCTTCTTAATCCTCTCATAATCATTACTATCCTCCTTCAAGAGGTTTTTATCTTCTCAAAAGATCATCCCTAAAAATATTAACCCCTTCACAAGGGATATAATCCAAGAAGTGAGGTACAAACCTCTAACATCTCTTTTCTCATTTTTATTTATTTATGTTCACTTATTCTTAATAAAATAAAATTTAACTATATTAAAATGATAACATTAGTATAATTATTATATTTTTATGTTATTATAATGATGGTATAATAATTATCCACCATTCCCTTTTCTTTTTAGAAAAAAAATTATCATTCATGCGTTGTGCGGACTACCACCTTCATGATGCAATATGTTTTGTTTTCCTTCACCGCATTAAAAGGATGTAACTAATAGTGAATTTAATATAAAGGTATTATATTTATGAAATATTTTAGATTCTTAAAATATATACCATATTAATCCTTTTCCCCATACTTTGGAAAATGAAATCATCATCCATGTGTACATGTGGACTACCGCCTCCCAGGAACAATTGATTTCTATTTTTATTTTCATCACCTCCATAAATGGATGGTAATGATAATGGTTTTAATGAATAAATATGATGTTTATGAAATTATTGAGGTTATTTAAAGATAAATTTAATAACTTATTAAAAATATCATAAAGAAACAATTGTGGTAAATCCAATCATCCAAAAGAGTGTTTTAAGTGTAAAAAATGATTTATTAATACAATGAAATAACTTCATATAATTTATATTATTTATATAATTATTTTCAATTATGATATATCAAACTAATAAAAACTAAATTGTATCATTATTCTTTTGTTATAATGATATTATAAATAAATTACTTCATAATAATCTATTAATTGCATTGTGTTCTTGGTTGGGTTAGTTTAACAACCTACTTGAACAATGCTATACATCTATATCATGAATTACAGTGGTAATCTAATATCTAGTAATATATTATAATAATGATTTAATAATTTTTTTTAAAATTTATGGTAATTTAAAATTTTATCTCATTATTTAAAAAACACACTTCATTCACTATGAATCATCAAAACATGATCATCGCCAAATTTATATTTAATGTTCATAAAAAACTCCCAAAAAATTAAATTATAACATTGTAAATGATTATAAAACATCAATTATAGTACATTTTATGATCTAGGGATGATGAGATTTGGTAGAAAAATGAATAACAACACCTCTATTATAAAATTAGTTCAAAATGATCAAGATTACTCGCACACGATATTGAAAATTGATAATAACTAACTAATATATATGTAAATAATAATTATAAGTGATTTTTATAAAAGTATATAGATATAAAAAAGATTCTTAAATGGATGGTTAATATATTTAATTTTTTTATACCGGAGGTTAGATCATATTTTGACTAAACAGTATTTAAGGTAAGGGGTTATTTGTCTCAAACATTAATTCCTTGAGGCATGTTTATGTTATGAACCATGTTTTTCATTATATGGTTTATTTACTACCCATAAAAATATATTTATCATATGATTTTTTTTATTCATGATAAAAACTAATCCAAATTATTTTCTTATCAACAAATGGAATTTGACAAAATTATTGCCCTAGTTACAAGGATTTCTGGTAACTCAATTTTCATTAATTAGGTTATGATTTTTCATCTTGAACTTTTCTTGAGTTCATATACCGTAATATTTTACTATATATTATTATGTATTCCTATTTTTTAAAATTAGTTTTTAATATAAAATAAATGTTTACTATGTTGGTTTTTAACAAAGGTATTTTCAAATATTAAAAATGTTTATTTCCCTTCATTATCAAATGTCTTATCATTGGTTCGACATTTTGGAAGGAAAATTTATATATTTTTCAAAACTCCATTATCATATATTATTTTTAAAAGTAAAATTTTTAAAAATCTTTCACTTCACCTTTTCAAAATTTACTTTTCAACATGACTTGTAAGTTTTTATTTTACAACAATGTAAAAAATGTATTCTAAAATCTCTTTTAATTTTTAACCTCTATTTTCCTTTTCACATTCAAAATGACTTAAACTAAGGGTATTAATGATATATGATTTATTCTATAATAAATATATATGTATATAAGTTTTTGGATTGAACTCAAGGTATCAAAAACATCGATTATTAATCCCTTTTTGTGTGATATTGTTCAAAGCATTCTTATAAAAGGATTTTTTTTCATTTATGTTAATATCCATGTGAGTGTACTTTATTACAATGGGGGTGTGTTATTTTTCAAATATCCACCTTATTTATCTATATATATTATGTATTGTTCTTCTATATCGAAAATATGATCCATCACTACCATTTTCTTATTAACCATATGTTTTGAATAGATATAATAGTTCTTATAATGGATTTTTTAGGACGCTCTATATTTCATTCCTTTGATTGAAGTGAGTTCACCTAGGTTCCATACATCAATTTATTAGGGAAAATAATTAACATAAAAATTTAAAATTTATCAATATAGTGTAAATAACATATAATTTATTTTTATTGAAGAGAACTTATCTAGAAAGTTAATGAATATATTTGGATACCCAATTATTTTCCAGGGGTTTATCGTGTTGATGATTTCCTTATGTGAATCTATTTCAATAGATATGAAAACAATTTTCTTAGATGGATAATTTTTTATGTGATGAATGAAACTAATTTTCTTTCTATGGGTTATTTATTATTTGTTTAATGAAAACTATTTTCTTTCTATGGGTTCTTTATTCTTTAAAAATTGGATGATTTTCATTTTAATGTTTTATGAATACCAATTTATTTCCATGGGTTATTTATGATGTGATAAGTGAATTAATTTCGAGTAGAACACATAGGTATGGATGAATAACTTGTGGGGTCCAATATCACCATTAAATTCATTAGTTATAAGTTTATATATCATGATATAAATTATTCATGCGCACCTTTTTAGTTTCTTATAGGTGTTAGAACTGATGGTGTGGCTCATCAAAGTAATGCTCCTTATATTAATGTTTATTCCATATTTAAAAGGTGTTCCAAAGTTTTATACTAATTATCATTCTTATGTTATGATCTCATAAATCATGTTTACTGACTCATTAATGTATTATGTTATTCCAAGATTTATTCCATGATGTATGATTTATTATTTTTTGGGTACAAGTTTTTATGAATCTTGATTGTATTCATTTGTTCATCTTATTATCACTAATGATACTCAATTTTTATCACTTATGTTTATATTAATAAGCATATGATTTCAACCATTTTATTATATTTCCACTTTCCTAGGTTATGAAGATAAGAAAACTATTAAATTTATAGAAGAGTCTCTTGTTTGGATAATTTGTAGAATATGTTGAAAACTCATTACAGATTAATAATTTTCTTATATAGTGTAAAAATGTCTATTATTTTAAAAGGATTTGAGTTTTGTTGGTTAAAGTGTTTTCTGAATTCAATAAAACTCTAAAACTAATGGGTATTGAGAATGTATTGAAATGAAATATTGTATTTAAATTATTTGTATGAGATGTTCACATCTGTGGGGAAATATAGTTGGTATTAGAGTGGGGTTTTGATAACATTGTAAATTATGATGAAATTAGTTAAGTAAAATTTGGGTGTTAAAAATGTTATCAAAGGTTGATAAGTTAAGGTTGGTTATAATTTCAAAGTTATAGAAAACCCTTTAGTTCAGTTGAGTTATTATTCTAGGGATTAGGATAAGAGTACATTAGGAATGACTCTAAGGATAAGATTAAGGGACAATTCTAAATATAGTATAATATCTAGAAATTTAGGTAAATTAGAGAATATGTATTTTTCCTAGATATAATATCACTTTTAAGATACTAAATGTGGATATAGACTCTGTAATAGATGTACCAAGGGGTAATAACATAAAAAAGGTCATGTTGGGTATTGACTCAATCATCTCCTAGTGAAGAAAAAAGAATCCAAACTGCACACCTAGTTTGATGCTCCAATGGGATAAGATTTGATTAATCATATTATCTTTAAATTAAATTATCAATTATTTATTATATTAATAAATTAGTATAAGAAATGTGAGATAATTGAGCCTAAAAAACATAGATTGAACCAAGAGTGATTTAGGTTCAACAAAAATCTGAAGTAATAATTTTTAAAATAATACATCTAGAGGTTGATTTTTTCATGAAATTATCTTCAAATAATTATAGTTGTTGTTAATCCTTAATTACTAATAATTAAATACTTTTGGTTTTATTAATGGTTAAAGCATAATGGAACCAAGTTTACACTAGATTCCATGGATAATACAGATATTTTCCTAATGAGAACCCTTATAGGATAGAAGTTAGAGTGAGAAATATCACTACGGGAAAATTGGTTTTTTGCGACGGGTCAATTGTGATGGGAATATATACCGTCGCAAAAGATCCGAAGAAATATGTATTTGCGATGGGAGTATTTTCTCGTCACAAATTGTCGGTTAATTGTGACAGGAATAAGTGACCCGTTGAAATAGGTTTGGCGTGGTTTGTGCACCAAAACGTGGGAAGGGTATTTGCGACGGGGACGCACCCCCCGTCGCAAAATCCCGATGGCGGTAAATACCATTGGCGACGGGAAAATCCGCCTGTCACCAATAGTATGTCGGCAGGTGTGTATTTGTGACGAGACCGGTCGCAAATACCCTTTTAACTGCCGAAATGCGGGAAGGGTATTTGTGACTGGGACGCACCCCCGGTCGCAAAAGCCTAGCGGCGGTAAATGCAATTTGTGACAGGAAAATCCACCCGTCGCAAATAGTATGTCGGCAGCTGTGTATTTGCGACGGGACCAATTGCAAATACCATTTTAACCTCCGACTGTAATTAATGCGGGCGAGGGTATTTGCGACGGGAAACCCGTTGCAAATAACCTCATCGCAACTAATCTATCCTATATATACCCCCACCCGTTTTTTTTTCAAATCACTCTGATCTTCCTCTCCCTCTCTCTTCATTCTCCAGTTTTAAGGAAAAAATTTCTTTTAGTTGAAATTTTTTATACGAGAGCAATTAGAAGGCGCCGATACCTTCAGAATATCAAAGTTTAAGGTATTTATATTTTTTTATATTTTTTATTTTTTTTAATTTTAATTGTTGTTTATTAGTTGTAATTAAATTAGATTTAAATTGATTTTTATTTATATTTATTTTTAGTAAGAAATTGATATTATTAGTGATAATTATAAATAATTAGTGTTAAACTGCAATAATTAGAAATTATTATAGATAATTAGCAGAATTTAGTCATGATTAGACAAAATTAGGGATAATTAGGGGTAATTAGTAATAATTAGGGGTAATTAGTAATAATTAGGGGCAATTAGCAATAATTAGGGGTAATTAGAAATAATTAGGGGTAATTAGAAAAAATTAGGGGTAATTAGAAATAATTAGGGCTAATTAGCAATAATTAGGGGTAATTAGCAATAATTAGGGGTAATTAGAAATAATTAGGGGTAATTAGATATAATTAGTAATAATTAGTAATAATTGGATATAATTAGTAATAATTGGATATAATTAGTAATAATTGGATATAATTAGTAACAATTGGATATAATTAGTAACAATTGGTAATAATTAGATTTAATTGGTAATAATTAGATATAATTGGTAATAATTAGATATAATTGGTAATAATTAGATATAATTGGTAATAATTAGATATAATTGGTAATAATTAGATATAATTAGATATAATTGGTAATAATTAGATATAATTAGATAGATATAATTAGATATAATTAGATAGATATAATTAGATATAATTAGATAGATATAATTAGATATAATTAGATATAATTAGATATAATTAGATATAATTAGATATAATTAGATATAATTATATATAATTAGATATAATTAGATATAATTATATATAATTATATATAATTAGATATAATTAGAAATAATTAAATATAATTAGTAGATATAATTAGTAATAATTAGTAATAATTAGATATAATTAGATATAACTAGATATAATTAGATATAATTAGTAATAATTAGTAATAATTAGTAATAATTAGTAATAATTAGTAATAATTAGTAATAATTTGTAATAATTTGTAATAATTAGATATAATTATATATAATTAGATATAATTAGATATAATTAGATATAATTAGATATAATTAGATATAATTAGATATAACTAGATATAATTGGATATAATTAGATATAATTAGATATAATTGTCCATGCTTGGTTGATCACCTTGTAAGTAGCGTTGCAATAGGACAACCCAAGTCATGCCCTTCTCATCTATAAGAATTATATCACATGACCCTTTACATAGATCATTCTTCCTTGAAATTTTATGGGAAAGATACTGATGTCCCCTCAAATTTTTAAGGAAGAATGATATATGTAAAGGGAGCGAGATGATTCTTAGAGACGAGAATGACATTACTTTGGTTGTCCTATTGCAACACTACTTGCGAGGTGATCAAACATGCAAGGACAATTATAGAGTTTACATTGGACATGGCTGACACAAACTTTTTATTATGCATGACCTGAAAATTGGCGACCCTTTGAGATTTGAACATGTTAAGAATAGAGCAGAGCCTGTTGCGAATATTGATAATTTTAATATTTTATAAAAATTTTATTATTTTAATAATATTAATATTGTTTTTTCATAAATATTTATAATGTAATTTTTTATTGCTAATAATTAGTTATAATTATAATTAGGAAACGAAAACTAATTGGATAATGAAGGGAAATTTGTAATCATCTCGACAACAATGATTACAAAATTTCCTTTCATTATTCAAGCAGTTTTCAGTTTGCTAAGTATTTCTAAGTATTTCTAAATTAGTAATAATTAGTAATAATCAGGAGTAGTTTTGTTAAGTACTGCTAAGTATTGCTAAATTAGTAATAATTAGTAATAATCAAGACCAAGAATAGATGCGTCAGCGGGAGCAGCAGTGGAAGGAGCAGCACGATGAGGAGATGCGTCAATATCATCAGCATCATGATGAGGAGATGTGTTGATATGAGGAGTGGTAATAGGAACAGATGGAGTACATGTGATGTCTGACTCGTAGTTTAGGGATGGAGTTTCCTCCGCCATATCCTCTAGGTCCTCCAGATTATCCACCCCCCAGTGATTTCTTTACAAGTAACAAACATTTGAGTTTGTAGCTTATTGTAATATTAACTATTTACAATTTCTCTTTTTCATATTGGTACGAATATTGCTTAATTTAATTTTTATTTTATTTTTAATATTTTATTACTTATTAGTATTATTTTTAACGTTTGTTTATTTTAATAGTAAAAATATTAATATTTTATATTTTTTTGCGAATATTGAAAATTTTAATATTTTATAATTTTAATAATATTAAAATTATTTTTTCATAAATATGTATGTTTATTTTAATAATATTAATAATATTATATTAATTTATTATATTATTAATATTATTATTATATAATATTATATTATTTATATTAAAAGTATTCATATTATTATTATTTTTTGATATTAATATTTCATAATTTTATTTTATATTTATTTTATTAATATTATAATAATATAATTTTTTTATATTATAAATATTATTATTATTATTATTAATATATAATATTATATTATTTATATTAATTATTTTATATTTTATTTATTTTTTTCAGTATTTGCGACGGGGCTATTTGCAACGGGACCCCGTCGCAAATATGTTATTTATTGTCCTATTTGCGACGGTATGAACGGCCCGTTGCAACAACTTATTTGCGATGGGCCTGTCGCAAATAGGTTTTTATTTAACTCTTTGTGACGAAATGAAAGTCTCGTCGCAATAGCTTATTTGCGACGACCCGTTGCAAATATCTTTTTTATATATAAACGAAAACCATTTGTGACGATGAAGTTTCCCATCGCAAAAAAAAATTGCGACAATGTTTTTTACAACGAGATATTTGCGACGGGGCCCCGTTGCTAAAGCTTATTTGCGACGGGATCCCGTCGCAAATAACCAATTGCAAATACCTTGAAATATAGTAGTGTATAGTGATTATGCCAATCCATATATCAAGAATTATAATTGACCATATAATCTTAATAAATCATCCAAAAAATATAAAATAAGAGAAGGATAGAGTCTCATTAAAGTTTTGTTGATGAATATGATGTAGGAAAGAGTTTTGAAATTCATATGTGACAAAAATGTGGTTAGAATCACCAAAGGGAATGTATTAATGGAATTGTGAGATATTTTATGTGGGGAAAAGAAGGAAATAGAGAAACTAATTGCTAATTAAATTTTAATAGATCATTGTACATGGTGAATGGGACAATATTTCATCAAAATTAACCACTAATATTTCACTATCTTAAATATGGGTAACTTAGACATTATTTAAGTCAATCCCCTAATCTAATTGCTAATAAAGATTATGGGAACTAGAAACTTCCAAGATAGAGGAATGTCTAAGAAACCAAAACCATGGAAGTGTATTTTAAAGAAAATGTTTAGTGAGGAACACTAACCATCCAATCAATAAATTAGAGTGTCATATTTTCATCTTATTAAACCCACTTCTTTATACCTTTAATGTTTTCTAAGGACAAAAAAACACCACCTTGATGGATATATATTGAATTATTAAAAAAATAGTTCCCAAGTATATAAATCCCCTATAACATATTTCTATAGGAATTTGTTTCATATAAAATAATATTATCATCCCTTTTAATCTAATTTTATATGATATTAGGAATAAATTTGCTCTCTTTAAAATGATAAATAACAAGGTTAGAAAATCACATCTAAAATTATACCCATGAACACTAATTAATACAAGTATGATTATAAACTACCTTTCGAAAAAATTATTCTCATTTTATTAGAGCATTTAGCATATATGGTTGAAGTAAAACTCAATATTAGTTATATTTATTTTATGAGGGAAAATATGAGTTCACTGGTAAAACCTAGTATAGTGAGGATGAAACCTCACTAGAAATTAAATATAGATTTATAAAATCCAATAAATTTTTAGGTGTGTAAAATTTAAAAGTGTGAGGATTCAATTTATTTAGGGGTGGGGTAGAATGTAACACCCCGTGTTTTAGGAGCCATTAATTAAAATATACCCAAATCAATTTTTCACATTCCATATCATTTAAAAACCAACATCAATGTTATCCATCAAACTCATGACTTTTGAAATTATACATTTCAATTCAAAATCATTTTCTAGAAATCAATAATTTATTTCAAATCCATTTTCAATGAAGATTTAATCACACACCATGCCATTTGGAAACATTAATAAAATGTCAAAAATCATGATTTGAATACTAAATTCATAAAAATAGAAAATAAGAGAAAGATAGAGTCTCATTAAAGTTTTGTTGATGAAGATGATATAGGAAAGAGTTTTCAAATTCCTATGTGACAAAAATGTGGTTAGAATCACTAAAGGGAATGTATTAACTATGGTATGTTTTTGTTTGGGTTGGTTTAACCACCTACTTGAAAAATGATGAAAATATATATCATGGATGAATATAGGAATTTAATTTATAGTAATATATGATATTAATATGTAAACAATTTTTTTCCTTTAATGTTAATATAAACATTTAACTTGTTATTTAAGAAAACACCCTTCTCCCACTAAGAATCTATAAACCATGTCCATCTCTAGATCTGTATTTAATTATTGTAACCAAAACTCTCATGAAATAAAATTATATCATTAAAAATAATTATAAATCATAAATTACAATACCTTTTATGATTTATTAATGATTAACATTGTGAGAATAATGAATAACAACATCGTTATTACAGAACTAGTTCAAAACGATCACGATTACTCACACACGATATCAAAAATATATAATAACTAACTAATAGACTTGTAGAAAATACGTAACAAACCAACCTGATTAATCCCTCCATCAGAAATTTGCTAAAGGTAGTTCTCGTTCACCATGAGATGGTAACTATTTCCAAGGCATCAAGAGAGAAAATACATGGGAACAATTTCACCCTAAATAAATAAAATAAATAGTGGAAGAAATAATTAAAATTAAATAATGAATCATAAATATATAATATGTACACACCAAAGAAGAATAATATGTCAATGTAATGTAAAATAAGAATAAAAACAACCGCACAAAAATAAACTCTCGACTCACCTCCATATCCCTTGCACACAACAACCTTTGACATTCACTTCTTATCTCCTCATATGTTTTAAACCACCAATTAATGTAAATATAGTGGTAAATTATGGAGGAATATTTGGTCGGTAAAAAAATGAATGTAGATAAACATTACAGACTACTCCCCCCAATGTGACCATATATGTCACACCAATTAAAACCCAAATCCATGAACACCCCATGGGAAATCAATATCTGAAGAAGAACCTACAAGTGAAAAATATATATTAGAATGAGCACATATGGACTCAGTAGACCACCATCCACCATTCCATGTGCATTTTCCCTTAATTTTGAAACCCATATCATGATATTTTAACACACATAAGAAAATAACGTTTTATAAAATCATTTATAAGAAATTATTAAACAACACATCAAAGCTGAGTAAACTTCTGTTTTTGTTTCTTTTTAAATGGAAAAATCACTTTAAAAACATTTACCCATCATAATATTCTTTTAATAGAAATGTATTCATTTAAATTCACATGATTCATTTATTATTAGTTTAAAGATAACACGTCATGATATACTATTTCATAATTTTTTAATAAAACGTGATTTTTACAACATTTTTATGGAAAGTATAAAGCAGTCATGTCAAATAGGTACAAATAATAATTTATATAAAAAAAGAATGAATAATTAATTTTATAAACATAACATTCATAATTATTTTTTAAATCATAGAATCATGGAAACAAATCCAAGTGTTAGTTAAATCAATGCTGAAGGATCCTCTCACTCTTATTGAAATCTCTCTCAAGGTGTTTACATTTTCTTAATGCAAAGGCCTAGGGAAATAAATAGTTTTCCACCCAAATGGGTTAAATTAATGATACAATAAAATTTTAGTTACTGTTTTTATTGTCAAAACATTTCTAGGTAGGCGCAAACCATCTTATCATGCTTTTCCTAGGCTACCCACTAAACTATTCATACTCTCATGGGCTTAAAGAAAATAAATAAAGGTGGAAATCATTCATTTCAAAATAGTATCATCAGTCATAATTAAAATATACCCAAATCAACTTTTCACATTCCATATCATTTCAAAACCAACATCAATGTTATCCATCAAACTCATGACTTTTTAAATTATTCATTTCAATTCAAAATCATTTTCTAGAAATCAATTATTTATTTCAAATCCATTTCCAAGGAAGATTTAATCACACACCATGCCATTTGAAAACATTAATAAAATGTCAAAAATCATGATTTGAATACTAAATTCATAAAAAAAATAAAAGTTATTTGAAATAATACATTCCTTGAAAACCAAAAGGATAAATTAATTTTACATAGAAATCTAAGAAACTTTCATATCATTAAAATTGGAAATCTTGATATATAAGTTCAAGGAAACCATTTATGAAATCAGTGAGCAAGAAAAGTTTACTAAAAATACTTTAATCAATTCACTTGTTTTCACTTAGAACCTATAAAGGTCTAAAACATCATTCATCACTTTATCTAATGACTTAAATGGGGTCAAATCATTTAGAAATCATCCATTTTGTTTAAAACAAATATTTAAGTAATTTATCAAGATTTGGCATTTTAGGTTTCACTTAAACCTTAATAAATTCATTTGAAACCCCAAAACATTATTATAAATCCCAAATATAATTTAAAACATCCATTTAGGAAATTATACAATTAATTAATCTACAAAACAAAGAAACCCATCTCTAATGACATTCTTTACAATAGAAAAAACCATCAGAGCCTACGAAAACCTTATAAAACCACTTATTATACTTGGAAATTTCAGAATATAATAAATACTATCATTTTATAATTAAATCCATGGAATAATACAAAAATACATCAATATTTATAAAAAAGTTAGGCATGGGAAACCTATCTCAAATCATTTTTGAATGGTCCAGGACTTTCAATCTGGAATGAACTGAACCTTAAGAAGACACCACATTACCTAGATGTAGAGGGGTTATTAAAATCATATCAAACTATCACCCCTTGGGTTTTTATGAGAGAGGGAACATTAATGGGGAAGAAGAAACCAATATAACATGAAAAGAAGAAGGAGGAAGAAACTCTTCCTTAGAAATATGATCCAATATCTCATGAAACCCGTGACAAATCACCATGAGAAGAGGTGGAATCTTGAAGGGGAGGCATGACATAGAGGATATTCTTAAGTGGGGCTCATTCTTGGGTCATGAAATATGAGATGTAGGGGATATCTGAATGAGTGGAGGCACACGCCCAAAGGGTATCATGTGGTCGTAGCTTGCATGACACAATGAGGAGGAAAAAATGATTTTAATGCACTATAAAAGATATCAGATAGGGGTTAGAAGTTGTAGGTAAGGGAATAATAGAAATAAGGGGTTTATGTGTTTTATAAATATTATTATTAATTTATTTATTTCATTTAATTACTTTTACACCCATTTTTTAAAACCTTAAAAAGAAAAGTACCGAGATTAATAAACCCAAAAAATCATAAAACATTGAGCCCAAAAAATCCAAGATTTTAAATTACCCAAAAATATTATTTAACATATAAAATAATTATTAAATAGGGTGTTACAATCTCCCCATGATGAAACTTTTATACCAAAAAAAGTCTTTTTAAAAAATAGAAGGTAATGAAAACTAAAACCTCTAAAATAAAAACACTTGACATGATTCATCCAAAAAACCACTGATTGAATGATCCTCCAAACGATCAGACCAGCTGCCTAAGAATAAACATAATTCTCTAAGCACAACCAAAGGAAAATTCTTGGTTTAAAATAACCAATATAGAAGAGGGATACCTATCATAGTCTCCCCATAATTTTGAATTCCTCTAACATGGTGAAAAATGATACCCTTCAAGAAAGGAATCACAAAGAGATTAAGAGACTAGACTCATCCATGAAAACAAGATAGCTGACAAAGAAACCTTATCCACATATAATGAAAGTATGTGATCATAAATATACCAAAACTAATTACTCTTACCCAAGAGATAAAATCAAGCATCCTCAATTAAATTATTTATTAATGACATGGACCCTACCTTGGCACATTATTCTTGAAGGTAACCTGGAATCCAAAAACCAAAATACTACCATAGTGAACCCATTCAAACTAAAAAATTCATTGGATTTCCCATAACTTGAGTTGGTGTCATCCACACCCAGGTCTCCCAGGAACACTCCCAAGGATCCTTCTCATACCCTTCCATCAAATTTATATCCCAAGGAAAAAACTCCATGGCCAATCATGGACACCATCAACTATTAACAACATCCTATAAAAACATCCCAAGTGATTCCAAGGAAACTTCCCATCATATTTATCATAATATCATCTCAAACCCATATAGTAATAAAAATACAAGATTCATCCAAAAGACACATGAACATTCTATAAGATTATTACTTCCAAGAAATCAAGGAAGAACACAACTTCAAACATGCCTCAATAATAACTAACATGGTTTCAACCTCGAGTCATGCAACTTCACTAAAGGTAACTGAACTAAAATTTACCAAAAATATTCCCACCATAGACCTAATAGAAAATCATATATGGTGGTACAAATAAATCAAATGAAAATAAACCACACTTGGTTACCCTTGCACAAAACCATAGTTATTTCTGTATTGAACATCAATCCAAAACATGAGGCATAACTTTATCACACTGATGGTATAAAAAATAAACTCTGCAAAGCACATTAAGACAAAAAGTTATGAAACTCCCCAAACAACACTGCATATAAATGATTTACCCATACAAACCCAAAAAATACACTAAATAAAAGGTTTCACTAAAACCTCAACCACATGAAATCCTCCAAGCAATAACCCTAAAAGATCATCACCCAAATATTAGTTTATTCTGATGACTTTGTGTCTCATAAAGAATAAAAATTATTCTAATAAGACTATCCCTCATTATTCCATATTCTAAAATAACGATTAGAAGTCTAATTTACCCAAAACATGAGGGTTCTAATTCAATTCACTAGATAAATGTCACGACCCAACCCATCAGGATCTGAGCCACAACTACCCCCAAGACCCCCTCCAATTGGATAGGGGCTAGAAAATAATGCCAATGAGGAGTATCACACACATGGGAGGCATTAGAATAAGGTACCTGTATTCATGTACTCATATACAAGCCCATACAGTGTTGAAATGTAAAAAACTGATAATAATGCATACATACATATATAATCCCACAATCAAAGTATGACATAAATTACTAGAAAGAATGAAAAGGGGCAAAATAAAAGCCCACCCAAAACTAGAAATAAAGTCCACCCTACTTATAAGGAGGGGGATGTTTTCATATGCAACACAAGTATAAACCTTTTTCTATCTATCCCAAGATAAAATCCACTTACTTCTAGTCCTCTAAAGAATTAGTTTAATGGTCTATCATCTACATAAGACATTACATGTTTGAGAAAATCCCATACATGGGTCAGTATAACAATACCTAGTAGTGCACCCCAAAAATAACCAAACATAAAACATCAATATTAGTTAGATAATCATGTTATATGTTAATAACAATATGATATATATAGTAAAATATCTAGATATACTCATAAAGACTCTAAGTCTCAAAGGACTCAATCACTGCCAACCATAGATCAGTTGGGAGGTTTCAATGTAATGCTCACCTAGGAGATCTCACTCTATGAGCCCTTTCATCCCTAGTGGTACTCAACAGAGAGAGATTACTCATAAAGTATCTCCAATCCAATATCACACCCCCACCATCCCAGAGGTCACACTCATCATATCTATCCAATAATAATCACACAGGAAACTAAGAGGGTTCATCAAAGATACAAACTTCACTGGACTAATATCCCATCAGAAATATTCTATATTGATACATAGATAGGATGTAATAACCTTAGACTCACTAGGGGGACACTAGACCCTACTAGAAAACATAAACCTATATAGAGGATCAATTCCCATGTAAATATTGTTCATTCAAATTCCATGAAACCATATGTAAGGAAACATGATGTAAATGAGGATCTCTCAAGCACTATCGGAAGGATACATGCTCCAATATGTTAGGTAATATGTTGATTCATAATAAGTCAACTAAATCTATAATTATGTAACTCTCCCTCATTGAATAGATCATTAAGAAGATACAAAAGAGTCACCCTCTATGATATGAATGGGATACTACACCGAACCCTCATAAGAATAGACCAAGGGAACACACTCAATTGATACTGATCCATATAATTTCACACAATATCACAATAGATCTTAGCTGAGAATAAAGGGGAATCCAACCTATCCTAAAAAAAGTACACAATATGTCCCTGTGGTGCATGATGTGTCTCACTAAGCATGGAATTTCTCATGTCTCATGCTCACAGGAAATGTACTTCTCTTCAATACATGGTGTGTCCCTAAGGTACATGGCATATAGATGTTATCATGGAACTTGGAGTTCCATTCTACCAATGCTCATGTATTTTATTAAGTACATGGAACATAACCCAACACACACAATATGTGGGGCCATTAGATATTCTAGTTGTGTACTCCTTGTACACATCGAGCCATCATCAATGTACTACATGGAATGTGACTTGGAACACACGGCGTGTATCCTTACATGGAATCCTAGGAATATACCCCTTGTACAAGCCAAAATGGTTGGATATGGGACACATAGTATGTGAAACATGTCACATGGAGTGTGATACCTATATCTTCATTAAAACCCTAGCACTGCACATATGGATAGTACACTTCATGTATTAGTTAGGTATATTTTTTGTATATAGGGATTTTCTAAAATCTGAGATCTCTTCATGTGGATTCACCCACACCACCTGATTCCATTGGATTTAATTTCAATCTTGCTAAAGAACACTGATATCGATCCATGAAATCCTTTCGGTCACCTTCATCAAGATTCTGGACATTCCCATCACTCAATAATTAGCCACCATCATGAATTTCCAGTGATGAACACCAAAACAAAACTTGGTGTCTCAAATCTAACCCTAATTTCTCACCTTCTTCACACACCATGATTCCATCACTAATCCCAAAACTAGATCTGGAGAAACAATCTGATGTTCCAAATATTGAATGCATAACAACCACGTTTTATGTATTCATTGGACCTCTAGCCAAAATTAATTTTGATGATGATCATGTATAAAATGGGGGGAGAAAACCCAAAAACAGAAGAACAAGGAATGAACCCTAACCATTTTCAGATCATTCACGATCTATATCCATTAGAACAAAAATAAAAAATAAATCAAATAGAGTAACAATTATCCTCCAAATCTTGGATAAACAAACCCATACCCATAATACAATCATTCTATGACTCAATCTGTTAGTTGATTGAATAAAATTAATTATTGGATAATAAAATTGGGATTAAATCATAACACAAACATCCTACCTTCTATTAGATAAATTTTTGATGAAGAACAATCTCACATCATTGTCATTGTTAAGATCCACAAGATTCATTAGCGCACGATCCTTGATCAGGCCTTGATCTAATATTGTCTACCAATGATCCTCTAATGGATCCTCTCTAAAATATCCTCTTAAATGGATCCTATAAATCCCTAGGATTTGTAGTTAACCCTAGGGATTAGGTATAATTGTGTTAAAAAAGAAGATGCTAGGTTTCCACATCAAAATAAAGAATTAAATTAATTAAATTAATTTATTTTATTAATTTCACCTGCGATATAACTTTATAGAATTGTATGATGATAACAAATATTATTTTATACCTAGGGTAAACCATACATTCTAAACTCATTAGTTGTGTTAGATTTCCGATCTGAGACTACTTTTGGGAACTATTACACTTTTTCTGGAAAACTACATGTATGTGAAATTAATATATTTAATATATTTCAAACATAAATTCTGAGATAAAAGGGCCTTAAAATATCACATTGTATCAGATCCTGGCTCCAAAAATACTCCTAGAAATATTCCAAAGTCTTATATGGAAAAAAAACTAGGACATAGCACTATTCCCTCTTTCAAATATTTTCATCCCCAAAAAGCAGAAGATAAACAAAAAGGTTGGGATACTGAGATCTCAATTAGGTATCCCACTCCCATGAGCTTCCCTAAAGTTTAATAATGCTGTCAAAAAACATACATCAAAGGGAAACAGTATCCCAAAAATGTTCTTCATCTTCTCTTCTCAACACCACTGACTCCTCGAAAAAGGAAAATCTACTCTCAGAGCCCATACTACTTAGTTAAATATAATAAAAAGATTCATGTACATACCTCCTCATTTGTGACATGTGGATAACACCAAAAAACCAAAACTACTATAGTCATGGGGTTAAGGGGTACACCACCTCAACAACCCAACATAGTAGCAGGAAAAGAAAGGTCTTAAGAACCCCATAGATAGTATATCACCCTAGTTTAAACTCTGTGATTCTCAATCTCCAAAGGCCTATAGAGTAAGTCCATTGAGGAATTATGATGTTTACCAGGAATTCTTCATCCTCCCCTGGATGAACTGTACCATTTAAAACCATCACTAGCAAAACCACTCAAACCCAAGCACTATTACCTACTAGATATAACTAGTATAATAATGTCCTATAAGGTATCTCATACATGGACTAGAAAAAGTGCTACTATAGTAGTGGAGTGGTAATCACCATGACACACAAACCCCACTGATGGTAGATGATCCTCCCAACTATGGATAAAAACATACATGTAAACCTGAAGAATGTTCACCAGAACCTAAATGGTTCACTTTACCTAGCCAACTAGCTAGAGTAAAACACTATTCCCAACTTCAACTAAGTCCCCAAGGGATTTTTTTCATCCTTTCCCTAGTTATTTCATGAAGTAATATTCACGGTCTTCATCAATAATCTAGGGAATTCTACAAATTTGGACCACCTACTACACACATGGGTTTCTCAAACACTACACAAATATATGTTGGTTATCATCCTTAGACAAGTTATACAATAAGAGTTTAACTTGAAACCATGCAGCAACTACCTTGGATACCAAATTGATTCCAATATATCCTGGTGCATCCTCACTTCCACCATATGTACTATGGGAAAACAACCTCCCTAGAACATCCTTCTACTGTGTATCTAGTGTCACCATCTATCCTTGAATAAGGAAGATGATATTTCATCCTTTATAGAATCCATCTAGAACATATCCAATGGATATCTGGTCATGAAAAATCTCACAATCGATATATTTGAGTCATACCTCTCTAGCAATCAGAAGAAGTGGCGAGGTAAAAACTATAGACTGGAGGTAAACCACACCATCATCAAGTTTGTCACAAGCTCCAACTCGAACACAGAGCACACATGGATTCCATCGAAGAACACTACCATGTACTGATCCAAGAAGTTTTGAGGATCTATTCCATAATTCTTATTATTATTATATGTCATAAAACTCTCCAAGGGTATCACTACTAGCCCAAAACAATTGTAGTGGCTTTAGAAAGACACTTCAAGTATATCCTACTCCAAAACTAACTCTAGTGATAACCTATCTTGAGGTAAAACTGTGAGAACCACTTCTACCTAAACCACTAGTTTAAGAAGACAAAAATTCTTAGGGTTTTACCCTTCCACTCATGTCATCTTGTCAAAGTGAAACCAATACACACCCAAAACCAATAACTCATACACACCCTAGGAGAACAAAAAGGGCTTCCCAAGAAAACACACTAGGTCTTATAAAGTACTTGATCTCTATAATCTCCCAACCACACCTCTAGCTCACATAGCATCACAGGGTCATCTGATATGTTAGCATGGATATTGGGTTGTTCCTCTTGCAAGTCCATGTAGAAAAAAAACTCTCGATGGGGATGTAAACTTGACATGTACCTAGGATAGATTTCTTTATACTCCACCATCATTTCAAGAAAAAAATATCATATAATCCCTAGTTCTAAAGGTATTACTAACCAATTGATAAGAATTAAGTTATAACCTCTTGCACATGATTACATCCTACTCTTCTTAGGATCACTTCTTATCAATTGAGGAAAAATATGTCCCAAAAAGGAAAAAACACTGTAGAGGCCCGAATCTTGACGTACATTGACATTACATTACATTTGCGAAATACTTAGTACATAACAGAAACACACACACAAGGATCGTAATAGTTTAGTGTCTTTGGAAACTCGGAATATAATCTTCTAATCCTGGTGAAAGATCTTCAACATCTCCCATAAAGATCTTCCTTTTTTATACCTAAAACCTTTCCTTATATCCTGGGGAAAAGAAAACATGAAAGGGTGAGCTCAAATGCTCAGCAAGGGAAAATAAAGGAAATAAAAATCATATCATATCTTTTTGAAAATCATAACCTGCAAAAGAGATCATAATATCTTAACATGGAACAAATCATAGAAGTGAAAATGAGATCCCCATAATCATAACATGAAACTTGAAACTTTTTGGCATGCACACATAATCATGGAAAATCATTTCTTGTTAGTCATGACTCATTGACAAGACTATCTTAGTGGACAAAGTCCCTTTCTGAACCGAGTCCCCCTCGTTCCAGTCCTGTTTCACTGAACCGGTATAACCTACCGTTCCAGCCATGTCTATCTCATGAGATATAAAATCTTTACCCAATGCATTGGAGGGAGATATAGGACCCACCCATCTTATAATGAATCCTTTCTTATGTGTGCCACATAATCATAAACCATATATCATAGCGTAACCCATGTAATAAAAATGGGATTATTAAACAACGTGACATCATAAAACAATTCATATAAGATAAAGAAATTCATAAAAATATTTCCATCACAACATAATCAAATCCATGTAATAATAGGGATAAAAACAGAACCCTTTTATTATCTTAGATGGAAAATAATTTTGATAGAATACTTGAACTCCATTCTTGAGGAAAATATCCTTTCTACTTCAAAAACATTTTTCCTTTCATAACATGTCATACGACTTTAAAATAAAAGAAGTTGATTAAAAATAAACTTGAAAACTTGTAAAGGACGTCTCTTGGAAATAAGGTTTTAAAAATCCATTCATGCCTTATAAGTTAAAAAAAACATTCTTCGTACTTTTGTCAGAAAAGTCAAAAAGTACCTCGTACGAAAAACGACAAAAGATTCCTTTCATACATATTACTAAAAACTCACAGAAGGGTAAAAATGGATTTAAACAATTGTAGGTGGATGGAAATAATATTACATATTGATGAAACATGGATGTGGATGATAAAATACACCCCAATAAATACTTACGAATAAACAATCTCAGATAAAAATGAGATTGTGATATTTCCCTTACCTTAGGTCCGACTTGCTTTGTAAGTGTCTGAACCTCCTGTATAATGATTTAAATCATGTTATTGACTTATTCCGGAATCATATTCATTGTTATTATATCATATATGGTACACTTATGACTTTATATTACCCGTTCTTTTGTAAATTCATGTTAATGTAGTGTTTTGGGTAAAATCGTCTCATTTGTCGTTCGTGTTTTTAACTTGTAATTATTCATATGATTACTTAGATCATGATTACTTAATTCCAGAATATAAAACATGATTTATATATATATATTCAGAATATACATATATAATAAGTCAGTAAATGGAAAGAAATACACCGTTCATGGAGACGGTAGTCCGTACGTACGCATGAACGCTGTTTTCGTTTCCTTATTGAATTGAATGGAATTAAGTAGATGACATACATATAAATATAAATAATTCCAGTATCATTATTAGGTCATATATTTAATTATTACTTATTATATATACTTTATAATCATTCATGAATGGTTAATCATTGAGAATGAATCTCATCGCGTCGTGGAGACGGTAGTCCGTACGTACGCACGAGCGATGATATCGTTCCCATGGTCGTGGAATTGTGTTGAAGTGTATGTATACTATTTCAGTATCAATATCACTTTATAATAATCATATATAGTTACTCATTACACCATTATACCCATCCTTGTAAGGTTATGGTGGAAAATAGAGTACACCACGGCGTGGAGACGGTATTCCGTACGTACGCAGCGCGGTGATTTCATTTTTCCGTAGGATAGATAAAAGGTGAATTAGGGTTGTTTCATATTTATAATAACATATCAGTATGTAATTAATACTGATGTTATTACTTTATCATGAAACAACTAAAGAAGAAGTAGTTGAAGAAGAAATAAATTGAAAAGATCGGTAATGGATATTACCTCTTCTTTGAAACGCCTCTTTGAATCCTCCACTTAGGGAACTAAGATTGGTCTTTGAAGAAGACCAGGACCTCTAGGATTATTCTAGGGAAGTGGAGAAGGGATTTTGGCAGGGTTTGTCCGAGCTTGAGTGCTCAAATTGGTGTGAGGAGGAGGGGGAGGAGGTCCCCTTTTATAAGGGAGGAGAGGGGCACCTTAGGAATATCTCAAAATATTATTTTATAAAGTCAAAATCGGTTTATAATGGTTCCAAAGGGTCTTATTTCGAAGGTAAAGTTGGGATGTGTCTAAAGCCTATCAACCAATAGGATTTAGACAAGTTTAGGTTATTATTTTAACCTTATCAAGTAGATTTAACTTTAAGTTAAATAATTTAACTTTTACCGTGTCTTTTTGTTTTCTTACACTATATGGTTAATACACTTACTATAACATGCCAAAAGAACCCCAAATTGTTTATTATTAATATATATATCCTTATCTAAGTAATTTGGCCGATCCTTAGATTTTTAGGAATAAAACAACAATTAATAATATAATATTTGATTTAAAAACTATTTTATGTCAATTTTGACACTATTTGATATATGATTTTTTTTGAAAGTCATAACAGAATTATATGTTCGAAACAAGTTGATTAAATCAACACTAATATATCATAGTAACCTATAAAATTCGTGGAATTCATAAAAAGTCTTAAATTACATTTATTTTGGTATTTATAATATCAATTATGTCAATATTTCATTAATAATATAATTACCGCATCATCTTTGTGTCATAAATAAATTAACTTATTTGATGTCTAAAAATTACAAATAAAATACCATTATGTAGGAAATTTCTTTAGCTTTCTAATTAATATTTACAATCGAATTTATCTTATGCATAACCATATATTAAAAATGTTTTAGTAAATAAACTTTGATTTTAACTCTTTTAACTCTTCTTTGAAATAAATAATAATAAATGTCCTAATCTAATCCAAGTGGGCCTAAATGATAATAATTTACACTTAAGGTTGTTTTTGGTCGAGATACACTTGTCCAATAGGATTAGGACATGTGTTAGGGTAATATTAATATCATTTGTACCCTTAATTACCCTATTTACTTTTAACCGTGGTAAATAAAAGTAAAAAGTTACTATTCACCAAAAATTATTTTCATCTCATTGAACCACATTTTACTTACTGACATCAACCGTGTCTCTCGGATTTTTGAAATTCCATTCACAGAAGCGGTAAAATTAAGTTTTATGAAAAATTCAGTTTTTTTAACTACCACTTAGTAGTTTCACTATTCATCAAAAATTGATGTTTTTCAGAACAATGCCAAAATTTCATCCTAAGCTATATTTCATATTCTGAATTCAAAAATGAAGTCTATTTTACAAAATTCATAACATAGAAGTTGCATTAATTAATTTTATAATTAAATCCTGCGGTTAAAACAAATAGCGTGTTTTTAAGAAACAATATCTATCAAAAGATTGACACTTGTTTATGTCTGGTTTAAATGTGAAATTACATCAAATGACCAACATTGTATTAAATTGTAAAAATATATTCTAAATATACTTTAAAACCACTCAAATTAATAATTTATCACTATTAATTATTTCGATTGAAAAAGTTGTTTTTAATTAAAATTTAGTAATTTTCACTATTCATCAAAATATGAAAGTTATCCGAAAATCACCAAAATTTCACCCTAAGCTAATTTCGATATTACCAATCCAAAAATGAATTCCATTTTGAAAAATAAAATTACAAAATTTCAAAAGGTGGTTATTACTATTCATAACGGCTAGTTTTAATAATATTTTAATAGCATATTGTTTTTTTAGTGAAACTCGTTATTGCGTACTACACACGCTATCGAGGAAGGTCGCGATTGCGTGTAATGTAAGGAAAATCAAGGATGCGTGTTGTGCAAGCTCCTTTAGGTGTAGCGTACAACACAAGACATTAGTGAAATTAAAAAGAATATTTTTCATAAAATCTCGGGGTGTTACATTCTACCCCCCTTAAAATGAATTTCGCCCTCGAAATTCGTCGGGGTTATAAATGGTTTACTACTCGAAAGTTTCTTTAATAGAAACCCACATCGTAAAAAGGAATACCAAAACCAATCTTTAAAACAAAAGTATGAAACGTAACGGTTACCCAAATAAACTAATCACTGGGTTTCCACATAGGTGAAAATATGGATATGGAAGAAAAATCTAACCATCATGTTCTGATGGAGAGTGGTAGAGAACATGGCTATGGAAAATCCAGTAATCACAAATCCATAAATTTGTGACGATCTAAGGTACTATCTGATTAATCAGATATAAGAGCACTAGGACAACATTTTTGGTTTTCAAGATCGTTTCCCTAAAGTTGAAGAATTTGAATTAGAATAAATACTTTATTTTGGTACAATCTCACTGTTGTTCGTGCCTTGAACAATTTCCACTTCATCTCTTAAATAAATGAAGTTGAATTTGTTATTCGTGAAGTGTTAGCAGATCATGTGATAGAATGATGGGTCATTCCATCTCTTTCAAACAAAAGGTTAGCAAAAGTTATAAGTCCATCTTATGGTTAATCGTATATGGTTCCAAAAATGAACTTATACTTCATATATCATACCGCTTAATAAAATAAAACTAGTTTCTACTAACCAGGGACTTCCTGTAGGCCAGTGGTAGGGGATAAAGGCTAGTCGCACTTCGGTTGTGGGTTCGATTCCCACAGCCTTGTCCGACGCGATGGGTTGTCGCCTGTTATGCAGGTTGTCCTTTTTCTAAAACTATAATACTATAACATCCCATCAATAATATCGAAAAAAAACTTCTATCCTTAAACAATACTAACTTATGTCCAACATAATCCCTTCCAATCTTCAGGCTTATCCATAATACTACAGTCCACTCTCATGACATAGTGAAAACGATTACCAGAGATTTAACACCATCATCGATCCCCATATATCATAAGATATGTTTTGTTGGTCACATTCCAAACATTCAAAGGCCTTAATCATGTGTTCTCTTTAATACCCATTGAACCTTAGTGAAAACATGAATGCAGTTAAAAGCTAACACTTTCCACATACCAAAATCCTCAAAATTCTATATACTCAAACCATGATATCACTTAGTCCTTATATCAATCATGAGCTCATGAATACTGTCAAACATTTCATTTTCTCTTTATCACTTCATTATGCGCATATCATCCACTTTCCAAAAAATATCTGAATTACTTTGAATACCACATTAGACCAATACATAAATATTCCAATACTCCATGATACAATATTATTTTGGAATCCCATTACATAAACACTTAATCATTCCACCACATCGTTGTCATATTCAACATCGCCAATAGTGATCGCATGTGACTTCCCTTTGTCCTTTTCCTTCAGTGATTGCTCATGTTGATCATCACTAACCCTTGGATTAGGGCATTTATTAGCATAATGCCCCATTTCCTTTCACTTGAAGCATTGAAGTGTCGGTGGTGTGTTCTCTGCAGTGTTTTCTTTATTCACATCATTAGAAAACCTTTTTCCATTACTTCGACACTCAGCTGCTCGATGACCTTCTTTTCCACACTTAAAACATTTTCTAGACCCTTTAAGTCAATCTCCACCATGCTTCTTTCCACACTTTGTGCATAAGGAAACATTCATCTTCTTTTCACCATTATTCTGAGATTTCTCCTTGAACTCCATCTTTCGTTTCTTGTCAAAACCATGAGATGGATATGTAACACCAACTTCCATTTCTACCTTGATAGCACAACGCACAATTTCTTCATAGCAACTGAAGTCTCTTATAGCTAATGCCCTTCGAAGACTTGGTTTTAAGACACTGAAAAATTGATCAACTTTACTTTCAGGTTGGATGATAATACCAGAAGCGTACCTTGCAAGTCTTGTAAAATTTGCTTCGTATATACCAACAGATTCATCATCCTTCTGCTTTAGCTCAAGAAACTCATTTTCCATCTTTGTTTGAAGAATACGAGGGAAGTACTTACTGAAAAACAAGTTCTTGAACTCTTCCCATTCCATGGACTCAATTTCATCTCTTTGCCTCGTATTCTTGATAAGATTCCACCATTGATCAGCTTCACCTTCCAAACGATATACTGCTAAGATGACTTTATCATGTTCAGAACATTGAAGAACGGAAAATATTTTTTCAGTGGTACTGATCCATTGTTCAGCAACAAGTGGATCGGAAGTCCCACTGAAAGAAGGTGGACGTTTCCTCAAGAAGGACTCAATAGAATACTGTTCCTTTCTCTGCTCATTTGGAAGTCCAGAATGATTCATATCTTGTGTTAGGATAGCAATAAGATTTTTCACTCCATCTCCCATAACATTTGTTTGTTCAGGAGGAAAATCATTGCATTGTCCATTGCATTGATCAACACGGTTCCTTCGGGTTCTAGCCATCGTCTAAAAACCAAAAAGAATAGTGTGAGAGGCAAAAATCATAATAAAGGGGGAGTAACTTCAATATTTAACTTCTTAGGTTAAATTCTATGATCGTTAGCGTAGTTCTAGTACTATAACCTATACGTATACTTAACCTTAGAGACATCCCTAGACATACCTCAGAAATATCTCTAGGGACCTCCCTAACATTTTCGCATCCTAGTTTCCAAAGGTTGACTAAACCTTTCCTCTGATACCAAATGTAGAGGCCCAAAGCTTGACGTACATTGACATTACATTACATTTGCGGAATACTTAGTACATAACAGAAACACACACACAAGGATCGTAATAGTTTAGTGTCTTTGGAAACTCGGAATATAATCTTCTAATCTTGGTGAAAGATCTTCAACATCTCCCATAAAGATCTTCCTTTTTTTATACCTAAAACCTTTCCTTATATCCTGGGGAAAAGAAAACATGAAAGGGTGAGCTCAAATGCTCAGCAAGGGAAAATAAAGGAAATAAAAATCATATCATATCTTTTTGAAAATCATAACCTGCAAAAGAGATCATAATATCTTAACATGGAACAAATCATAGAAGTGAAAATGAGATCCCCATAATCATAACATGAAACTTGAAACTTTGTTTCATGCACACATAATCATGGAAAATCATTTCTTGTTAGTCATGACTCATTTCCAAGACTATCTTAGTGGACAAAGTCCCTTTCTGAACCGAGTCACCCTCGTTCCAGTCCTGTTTCACTGAACCGGTATAACCTACCGTTCCAGCCATGTCTATCTCATGAGATATAAAATCTTTACCCAATTCATTGGAGGGAGATATAGGTCCCACCCATCTTATAATGAATCTTTTCTTATGTGTGCCACATAATCATAAACCATACATCATAGCGTAACCCATGTAATAAAAATGGGATTCTTAAACAACGTGACATCATAAAACAATTCATATAAGATAAAGGAATTCATAAAAATATTTCCATCACAACATAATCAAATCCATGTAATAATAGGGATAAAAACAGAACCCTTTTATTATCTTAGATGGAAAATAATTTTGATAAAATACTTGAACTCCATTCTTGAGGAAAATATCCTTTCTACTTCAAAAACATTTTTCCTTTCATAACATGTCATACGACTTTAAAATAAAAGAAGTTGATTAAAAATAAACATGAAATCTTGTAAAGGATGTCTCTTGGAAATAATGTTTTAAAAATCCATTCATGCCGTATAAGTTAAAAAAACATTCTTCGTACTTTTGTCAGAAAAGTCAAAACGTACCTCGTACGAAAAACGACAAAAGATTACTTTCATACATATTAATAAAAACTCACCGAAGGGTAAAAATGGATTTAAACAATTGTAGGTGGATGGAAATAATATTAAATATTGATGAAACATGGATGTGGATGATAAAATACACCCCAGTAAATACTTACGAATAAACAATCTCGGATAAAAATGAGATTGTGATATTTCCCTTACCTTAGGTCTGACTTGCTTTGTAAGTGTCCGAACCTCCTGTATAATGATTTAAATCATGTTATTGACTTATTACAGAATCATATTCATTGTTATTATATCATATATGGTCCACTTATGACTTTATATTACCCTTTCTTTTGTAAATTCATGTTAATGTAGCGTTTTGGGTAAAATCGTCTCATTTGCCGTTCGTGTTTTTTAACTTGTAATTATTCATATGATTACATAGATCATGATTACTTAATTCTAGAATATAAAACATGATTTATATATATATATTCAGAATATACATATATAATAAGTCAGTAAATGGAAAGAAATACACCGTTCATGGAAACGGTAGTCCGTACGTACGCATGAACGCTGTTTTCGTTTCCTTATTGAATTGAATGGAATTAAGTAGATGACATACATATAAATATAAATAATTCCAGTATCATTATTAGGTCATATATTTAATTATTACTTATTATATATACTTTATAATCATTCATGAATGGTTAATCATTGAGAATGAATCTCATCGCGTCGTGGAGACGGTAGTCCGTACGTACGCACGAGCGATGATATCGTTCCCATGGTCATGGAATTGTGTTGAAGTGTATGTATACTATTTCAGTATCAATATCACTTTATAATAATCATATATAGTTACTCATTACACCATTATACCCATCCTTGTAAGGTTATGGTGGAAAATAGAGTACACCACGGCGTGGAGACGGTATTCCGTACGTACGCACGCGCGGTGATTTCATTTTTCCGTAGGATGGATAGAAGGTGAATTAGGGTTGTTTCATATTTATAATAACATATCAGTATGTAAGTAATACTGATGTTATTACTTTATCATGAAACAACTAAAGAAGAAGAAGTTTAAGAAGAAATAAATTGAAAAGATCGGTAATGGATATTACCTCTTCTTTGAAACGCCTCTTTGAATCCTCCACTTAGGGAACTAAGATTGGTCTTTGAAGAAGACGCGGACCTCTAGGATTATTCTAGGGAAGTGGAGAAGGGATTTTGGAAGGGGTTGGCCGAGCTTGAGTGCTCAAATTGGTGTGAGGAGGAGGGGGAGGAGGTCCCCTTTTATAAGGGAGGAGAGGGGCACCTTAGGAATATCTCAAAATATTATTTTATATTAAAGTCAAAATCGGTTTATAATGGTTCCAAAGGGTCTTATTTCGAAGGTAAAGTGGGGATGGGTCGAAATCCTATCAACCAATAGGATTTAGACAAGTTTAGGTTATTATTTTAACCTTATCAATTAGATTTAACTTTAAGTTAAATAATTTAACTTTTACCGTGTCTTTTTGTTTTCTTACACTATATGGTTAATACACTTACTATAACATACCAAAAGAACCCCAAAATGTTTATTATTAATATATATATCCTTATCTAAGTCATTTGGCCGATCCTTATATTTTTAGGAATAAAAAAACAATTAATAATATAATATTTGATTTAAAAACTATTTTGTGTCAATTTTGACACTATTTGATATATGATTTTTTGTGAAAGTCATAACAGAATTATATGTTCGAAAAAAGTTGATTAAATCAACACTAATATATCATAGTAACCTATAAAATTCGTGGAATTCATAAAAAGTCTTAAATTACATTTATTTTGGTATTTATAATATCAATTATGTCAATATTTCATTAATAATATAATTACTGCATCATCTTTGTGTCATAAATAAATTAACTTATTTGATGTCTAAAAATTACAAATAAAATACCATTATGTAGGACATTGTTTTATCTTTCTAATGAATATTTACAATTGAATTTATCTTATGCATAACCATATATTAAAAATGTTTTAGTATATAAACTTTGATTTTAACTCTTTTAACTCTTCTTTGAAATAAATAATAATAAATGTCCTAATCTAATCCAAGTGGGCCTAAATGATAATATTTTACACTTAAGGTTGTTTTTGGTCGAGATACAATTGTCCAATAGGATTAGGACATGTGTTAGGGTAATATTAATATCATTTTTACCCTTAATTACCCTATTTACTTTTAACCGTGGTAAATAAAAGTAAAAAGTTACTATTCACCAAAAATTATTTTCATCTCATTGAACCACATTTTACTTACTGACATCAACCGTGTCTCTCGGATTTTTGAAATTCCATTCACAGAAGCGGTAAAATTAAGTTTTATGAAAAATTCAGTTTTTTTAACTACCACTTAGTAGTTTCACTATTCATCAAAAATTGATGTTTTTCAGAACAATGCCAAAATTTCATCCTAAGCTATATTTCATATTCTGAATTCAAAAATGAAGTCTATTTTAAAAAATTCATAACATAGAAGTTGAATTAATTAATTTTATAATTAAATCCTGCTGTTAAAACAAATAGCGTGTTTTTAAGAAACAATATCTATCAAAAGATTGACACTTGTTTATGTCTGGTTTAAATGTGAAATTACATCCAATGACCAACATTGTATTAAATTGTAAAAATATATTCTAAATATACTTTAAAACCACTAAAATTAATAATTTATCACTATTAATTATTTCGATTGAAAAAGTTGTTTTTAATTAAAATTTAGTAATTTTCACTATTCATCAAAATATGAAAGTTATCCGAAAATCACCAAAATTTCACCCTAAGCTAATTTCGATATTACGAATCCAAAAATGAATTCCATTTTGAAAAATAAAATTACAAAATTTCAAAAGGTGGTTATTACTATTCATAACGGCTAGTTTTAATAATATTTTAATAGCATATTGTTTTTTTAGTGAAACTCGTTATTGCGTACTACACACGCTATTGAGGAAGGTCGCGATTGCGTGTAATGCAAGGAAAATCAAGGATGCGTGTTGTGCAAGCTCCTTTAGGTGTAGCATACAACACAAGACATTAGTGAAATTAAAAAGAATATTTTTCATAAAATCTCGGGGTGTTACAAACACCACCACATTCACTGGTGGAAAACATTTGAGCATGGATGATAGGGAACTAATTCATACTAAGGAAAACATAATAGGGTCTCAGTTCCCCTACAATGAAATTTCATGTGATTCTCTCTATCTCCACCTTAAGTTAGGTCATGCTTTCAATTGAAGTTAGTATTCCCTTATCCTCTCTACAGGAGCCTCCAACACAAAGGGTTATGAAAAAAGGATCAAATGGTATCATTAGGTCTTAAATAGGGGATCCACTCAAGGAAAAGTGGATCATAACTTTTTGTGAAAATAATATCTGGGTCTGTAAAGATACACATCATACCTGTAATGATCTGAACATTTTTTAATAAAATTCCATTTATTTTAATTAAATATCTTATGGATATAGAAAACACATGCACTCTTTTTGATTTATTTTATCTAATTGGATTTAAATTAACGTTAAGTATCCTTACCTTTGATAATATATATGTTGAACAGTGATCACATGACTAGTATAAATATAGTGTTTTAACAAATCCTTTTGGCACAGAATAAGATAGTGATGGCCTCAACCAGTAGGATCGTACCCTATGAAGAACATTTATCAGAGCTTCCGATAGAGATATAATTTTTGGGATTTTCCCTATACCATGTCCATGTCGAGATTCAACAACTTGATCATGAGAGAAACCGTTTACGGGAGAAGTTCAAGCTCATCGAGATCACGACCCAAACCTTGTTCACCAAATGGCCCCAATAAAGCCCCACCATCACACACCTTACTCTTAGGGAATATTCTGGTGTAATAAATGGATATGTAATAATACCATATCATTATGATTTTGTGCATTATTTTTTCATATAATAATGAATATACTTTCATTCTATTATTATTACTTTGTAAATGATTTTTAAAGCACAAATATTATTTTTGGTTAATATTCAAATTCAATTAAGAAATATATTTTTCTTAATTAAGGTATTTTTAAAATAATAATATTATTAAATTACTTTTATTAAATATAAATTATCTTATAATTATTATGAAGTCAAATGTAATTTTTATTAATGTTTGAAAACTGTTTTTGTCAAAACCCATAAATTTTCAATAAATATCTGTTTTTATTTTAAAAGTAAAAATTCACATAATTAGAAAATTATTTAGATAAAATGAATATTATTTTTGGAATTATAAAATAAAAATTATCCAATGATGAATTTTTCATAATTTTCTGAGACAGTCGAATTTTTGGGTAAAAACTAAATACCATATAAACATATAATGTGTTTTATGAAATCATAATGACCCAATAGTGATGTAATAAAATAATATAAAAGGTATATTCTTCAAAATATATGTTTTTAATTTAAAATATAATAATTTTAGGTTTATTTTATTTAGTTTATAAATCCTTAGTGAATCCTCCAAGACATATAAAATATTTTAAAATTTTGAAAATCATTTCCTTGAATGTGTGACTCTCCTCCACATAATCAAGGGAAATATTTTAATATATTCATCCCTTATCCTTTTAAAATAATTTATACCACTTCCCATTTCCATAACACATGGGCCAAAACCATGGTATGGTTTGTGGTTTTGAATATTTTAGTGTTTGTTGTCTAAAACCAAAATAAAAAAACCCACCTTTCCTATATAAACCCACCCAAGCACCAATTTTTCTTCACTAAAGCTCTTTTAAGCTCGACTAACCTATAAAACCTACTCCATATAGTCCTCCCAAGTCACCCCCAATCTTCCAAGAAGACTCCCCTAAGCCTTTGGAATCACACATCCAAGTAAGGGATTCTTCTCCTCCTCTTTGAATTCAAGCACCTTCTTTGAGAGAAGTTATTTTAATTTCAATATATTTTATTGAAATTAATTTTTAATCATTAAATTACTATAAAATTTATTTTATTTAACTGATTTATCATTTATCCTCTCCCATTTGTACCCTTACTTAAGCCATTAATAGGCTGAAATTCTTCAAGGGATCTCCATCTCTCCTTTTTCTTCAAACTCCTCTTTTATATCATACATTTTAATTTCCATTTGCTTGATTTTTGATATGTTATTCCATAAATACTTACTTTTCATTTTATTTATACATGATTGTATCTTCCTTTAACTCCCATTAAGTCCTTGTATGATCTTTTAAGCCCAACTTTTACTATATTAAAATTTTGTAAGGGATTTCTCTCTTCTCATTTCCATTCATGAATTTCTTTTTATATTATGCATCTAAAATTACATTTCACATGTTGGGATATTATGTTACATGATTACATAATTTCCATTTCATTTATAAATTATTATATACCCATTTATCTCTCATAAACCCATTTTATAAATTTCCATATGACGTCGTTATGCTGCAGAAATTGCACTATGATTTTCCATGCCAAAATAATCATGTAATGAATACCATACACATTCCTCTATCAAGGGTATTCATATTCATGCACTTATAATTTTTTATTGAGGACTTGCATGTATTTATTTCTCATTCCTTGATCATGTAATAAATGATGATGTTGAATAAATTCATGTTATATGAATTGTGTGTCACACTTAAGCGTGATATTGAAATGATTATGAAGGGTGTGCCCTGATAACATTCCAATGCATTGGGTAATGTTTAGTATCATGATACATCATGTTGGTATAGGGGTTTACCTAATTCTTTTATAGGATTTTTTTCCACCATGTTGGGATAGGGGTTTACCTGATTCTTTTATATTAATGATGTAGTGTTATAATTTGTTTCCACTTTTCCATGTTATGATAATCATGCTATATCATGCCTTTATGTTCATGTTTCTCTTATAATATATTGTATGTATATTTCCTAACATGTATGTTATTCTTCATTTTATAACTTTTTTACATCCTTATTATTCTTTATAGCTCACCCCTTTCTTATTTATGTCCTCAGGTTATCCAATGCAATGATTAATACGAAGGAATGTTGTGGTGATATAAAATAATTTTTCAATAAATATATTTATTTCATGTTTTATGTTATTATGTAATGTTCCTAATTTATTAATAATCAATACCTCTTGATATTTTGATTCTCATTAAGTGAAATTTTATGTAATAAATCATGTTTAAATATGAAATAAAGTACAGGGTTGTTATAGTTGGTATCAGAGGATAGGTTTAGTTATTTTTGGGATTAGGATTAGAAAACTCTCGTGAAATATTTAAGGATAAGACTAAGTATAGGAAAATAATCCCTAAATTTTAGTGAGTTTATAGTAATTGGTTTATCAAAAAAATACATCCCTATATTGATATGAATAAGTATAGGTGGCTCTGGTATAGATGTATCTAGGGGTAAAACCCAAAAACATTGCTTTGAGCTAGACCCAAATGGGAACTGGTGCACGACAATGGATCTTTCTGCACTCTTGGTTAGACACTCCCAGGGGATATGATTTTGTAAATTCATAAGCTTATTATGAACCTTTATTGAGAGAATAAAAAAATCTCCTAAAAATATATGTTAGGAAGTAGATTATGCATAACTTAGATAGAATATTATAAATTCAAAAGTTAAGGAGATAAATGTAATTTATAAGTTATCCCTTTTTTTCATTGGGTTCCCTTTTATGTGTTTAATAGTTTAAAATATTTACCTTTAATTTTCTTTTTATTCTAGACAATGTCTGGTAATAAGAGTAATTGGGCTAACAGTCTATGCGAAGATCAATGTGATGACTGCTCTAATGAGATGCCCAATCTGATGGGAGCCAGAATCACAACCTTTCTCATGGTGCTCTCTTAGTTAACTCATTTTTTTAATAGAAACTTGTATCAATAAGAACATCCAACCCCCATAAGAAAAAACAAGTCGTAATTGAGATCTTTATGAGATAGAGACCTCTTACTTTCAATGGATCATATAATCCCTCAATCGCCAAACAATGGATCAACTCCATTGAGAAGATCTTATCCACCCTTGAATGTTCCAAAAAAGAGAAGATTATTCTGTATGCTTATCATATGAAGGGTAAAACTGATCAATGGTGGTCATTTTTCAAAAATATGAAGCTTGAGGAAGAGATCAAGGTGATGGGATAGAAGGATTTATAGAAAAAAAATAGATAGATATTTTCCCTGCACCCTCTGTCTTAATATGGAAATAGATTTCCATAAACTCAAGAAAATTGAAGATGAATCTATTAGGGAGTATGAGGAAAACTTCACCATACTTGCACAATATGCCTCTGGTTTTGTTATTTCTCCTGAATGCATGGTTTCCCGCTTCTTTGGTGTGCTAAAACCTAGCCTACAGAAATCCCTGGCGATCTCTAACTTTGAAAGCTATGAGAAGATTGTCTGATGTTCCCTCAAATTAGATATGGATATCGACAAATATTAGGGGTATCAAGGGGATAATAATAATAAAGTGGAATTTAATTTTTGTGTTCTGATGGATAAATCCAACAGTGCTAAAAATTTCTAGCACCCTTCTTGTCAAAAGTTTGGAAAGATGAACCCTGGAAATTGCCTGAAGGGAATAAGAAATTTTTTTAGGTGTAGAAAGGAAGGGCACCTAGCTAGCGATTTCCATTAAGAAAAAACCCACTATTGTGACAGAGGAAAGTAACTCTATATTAAATCCTCAACTCTTTTTTCATTACTAAAACTGCAAAGAACTAGGGCACTTTGCGAACCAGTTCCCCAATCCAAGGGTTTTTAGAGTCAACCAACAACCCGCAAGGCGGAAAGGGTGAGATTTTTTCATCACTACCACTGATGTGAATCTCAACAATGAAGTGGTTACAGGTAATCTAGTTGTCCATTCAATAATAGCGAATGTAATTTCTTATTCTGGTTCTACACATTCTTTTATATCTAAAAAGTTTAGTAGAACAATCCAAACACCACCACAAAGCATGGATGTAGAGATGTTAGTGAAAAGGAAAAGGGGGAAATTATAGAATCCCATTCATATGACTCCTACACTATCACAATTTTTGGATTAAACTTCTTGATGAACATCATCATACTTCCCTTGGTGGAATTTTATGTTATTCTTGGCATGGATTGGCTTTCCCTGTATAGATCCAACATTAATTTCTGTGAGAGGGAAATTACTCTGTATATGGTTAATCGACCCCTAATTCTATACAAGTGCAAGGAGGAGGATGAATATTCTTTAGCACCATCATATCAATCGTGGATGTTACTAACCTATGGGAATGCTTATCTTTTTTAGATGATTGATTCTAAATAGTTAACCATCCTCGAAGACATTCCTATTATGATGGAATTCACTGATGTGTTTTCTAAGAAATTTTTTTGGTCTTCCTCCTAGAAGAGATATATAATTCTCAATTGATATTATACCTGGGGAATTTATAATATCCAATACTCCTTATAGAATGGATTTTTTGGAGTTGAAGGAGCTAAAGAAACAACTACATAAGAATCTGGATAAAGGGTTTATACTCCCATGTGCTTAACCATGGGGTGCACTAGTCCTCTTCATCAAGAATAAGTATGGGTAAAAGGGCCTTTGCATTGATTGTTGTGAGCTCAAAAAAATCACGATAAAGAACAAGTATCCTTTCCCCAAATTTATGACTTGTTCGATCCGCTGTGTGGAGCACAATACTTCTCCAAGTTGGATCTGTGGTTGGTATATTACCAAGTAAGGGTGAAGAAGGAGGATATTCCTAAGACTGCTTTTCATATAAGGTACAGGCACTATGAATTCATAGTAATGATTTTTGGACTCGCTAATTCTCCAACAATATTCATGTACTTGATGAATAGATTCATTAGAGATTACCTTGAAAATTTTGTGTAGTCTTTATAGACGATATTTTAATATACTCTGAAACCAAGGAGGAGCAAGAGAAGAATCTAATCATTGTACTACAGAGCTTGTGAAAGGATAATATCTATGAAAAGTAAAAAAAGTGTGAGTTTTGGTTTAAGTATCTACCATTCATGGGGAATATCATCACAAGAAATCGGATATCTATGTATCCTTCCAAAAAAAGCAATTAAGGGATATCCAAGGCTTACATCTGTTATGGATATCCATAACTTCTTGGTGTTATCTGGATATTATCACTGATTTGTGAGAAATTTCTCATGATTTCTAACCCTCTTACCAAGATAACTCTCAAGGGAGTCAAGTTTTATTAGAATGATGAATGTGAATAAATATTCATATAGTTGAAGAAGAGTCTTATCACTTCCATTGTGATCACACTACCCACAATTGGGGAGCTTTTCATAATATTCAGAAATGATTTGAACAAGGGATTGGGTTGTGTGTTAATAAATAATGAAAAAGTCATTACCTATACCTCAAGGTAGTTTAAAATTCTTGAGTAAAACTATCCCATATAGGATCTGGAGTTGGCAGTTGTGATCTTTACGTTGAAAATATGGTGGCATTATCTCTTTGGGGAAAAGTGTGAAATATATACGGATCACAAAATTCTTAGATATATATTCACGTATAAAGAGCTAAAAATGCGCCAAAGAAGATGGTTAGAGCATGTCAAGGATTATGACTACTCAATCCATTACTACCCTAGGAAAGCGAACAATGTTGTAGATGCTCTAAGTAGAAAGGACCTAGAAATTATATCATTAATTAGAATTGAAAAGGATCTAATCTTCTATATTTGATGAAGATAAACATGGGAATCATAAATAAGGGAGCACCATCAATTCTTTCATAAATGATTGCTCGACCGTCTCTTTTGGAAAGAAAAAAATGATTCTCAAAAAGATGATGGGGGAATTTAGAAGAAAGTTAAAACTATCAAAAAATTGAAATCCTTGAAATTGAATGTTAATGAAGAAGTAATTTTGAGATTTGGGTCAAGACTATGTGTTCCATCAAATCCAGAGTCAAGGAAAGAACTTTTGGATGATTAACATAGATTGAATTTCTCTTTTCACCCAAGAAACATGAAGATGTATCGAGATCTATAAGATCACTATTGGTGGGATAACATGAAGAAGGATATTTTTAAATATACATAAAAGTTTCTTGTTTGTCGGTAAGTTAAGGGTGAGAGGTAGAAGTCTAAGGAGATGATGTAACCATTACCCATACCAACATGGAAATGGGAAAACATCACCATGGATTTTGTAACCAGACTTCCGAAGACATACAAAGAAAACAATGTTATATGGGTTGTTTTGGATCATCTTAAAAAAATTGCACACTTCATTAAAATTGAGGGGGTTTATCATTGGATCAGTAGACAAAGATTTACATCAGATAAGTGGTAAGGTTTCATAGATTACCACTGTCAATTTTGTCTGATTGTGATCTAAGATTCACCTCTATGTTCTGAAAGAGTCTCTAATATGCTCTGAACACTAAGTTGAACTTCAGTATGGCCTATCACCTTCAGACCAATGGTCAATATGAGCGGACAGTCCAAAAACTTGAGGACATGTTGAAATATTAATCAATGGAATTTAAAGGAATATGGGACCAACATATTCCTTTGGTGGAATTCTCTTACAACAACAGTTTCTACTCAAGAATCCAAATGGCTCCTTATGAAGCCCTTTATAGGAAGATGTATAGAACACCGGCATGTTGGGATGAAGTTGGGGAAAAAACTTCTAGGTTTGGAAATGGTCGAAGAAATGGTGGATAAGGTTAAGACCATCCGGCAACACATCAAATATGATCAGAGTCGATAAAAGAGCTATGCTGATAATCATCAATGAGACCTAGAGTTTAATGTTGGAGACATGGTATTCCTCCACATATCTCCATGGAAGAGAGTTATGATATTTGGGAAGAATGAAAATATTATTCTAATGTACATCGTCCATTTTAAGACCCTTGATCACATCGGGGTAGTGTCCTATTGACTAGCACTCCCACTGAACCTATATCAAGTACATGATGTATTCCATGTATCGCTATTGAGGAAGTACATACCAGAACCATCACATGTACCCAATCCATAGGTGGTACCATTGTATAATTAAATCTCTTATTAAGAGATTCTTTTGAAGATCTTAGATTGTATAGAAAAGTTATATGAAATAAGACAATACCCCTCATCAAAGGGTTGTGGAGAAACCACCAGTTTGAAGAGGCAATGTGGGAACTGGAGGAAGTGATGAGGAAGATTTAACCTCATCTATTTTAGTGTGGGAAAAAGGAAATTTCTAGGGTGAAATTTCTTAAGGGGGGAAGTTTGTAACAACCTGAACATTTATGGATAAAATTACCTTTCTTTAAATTAAATTTCTTATAGATATAGAAAACATATGCACTCATTTTGTTTTGTTATATCCAATTGTATTTAAATGACCATTAAGTTTCCTTACCATTGATAATATAGCCATTTAATAGTGATCACATGACTTGTATAAAAATAGGTTTTTAACAAATCATTTTGGCACAGACTAAGGAAGTGATAAACTCAACCAGTAAGATCATACCCTATGAAGCCCATTTATCGGAGATTTTGAGGGATATAGTATTTCTAGTCTTTCCCTAAACCAATCCCAAGTTGAGATCCAATAACTTAAGCATGAGTGAAACTGTTTATGGAAAAATTTCAAGCTCATCGAGATCACGACCCAAACCATGTTCACTGAATGGACCCAAGAAAGCCCCACCATTACACACCTTACTCTTAGGGTGTATAATAGTGTAATAAAGGTATATGTAATAAGACTCTATAGTTATAATTATGTTTATTATTTTTTTATATAATAATGAATATAATTTCATTCTATTATTATTACTTTGTAAATTATTTTTAAAGAACAAATAGTATTTTTGGTTAATATTAAAATTCCATTAAGAAATATATTTTAATTAATTGATGGATTTTTTTAATTAAATAATATTCTTATATTACTTTTATTAAATATAAATTATCTTATAATATTTATGAAGTCAAATGAAATTTTTTTAAGGTTTGAAAACTGTTTTTGTGAAAACCCAACAATTTTCAATAAATGCCAGTTTTTATTTTAAAAGTAAAAATTTTCATATTGAGAGAATTATTTAGATAAAATGAATATTATTTTTGGAATCAGGACATAAAAATTATTCAATGATTAATTTTTCATAATTTTATGAGACAGTCGAATTTTTGGATAAAAAATAAATACTGTATAAATATATAATATGTTTTCTAACATCATAATGACCCTATAATGATGTAATAAAATACAATAAATGTTATATTCATAAATATATATTTTTTCCATTAAAATAATTAAATTTTAGGTTTATTTTATTTATTTTATAAATCCTTGGTGAATCCTCCAAGACATATAAAATATTTTAATATTTTAAAATCATTTCCTTGAAAGTGTGACTCACCTCTACATAATAAAGGGAAAATTTCAATATCTTCAGCCCTTATCCTTTTAAAATAATGTATACCACTCCCATTTTCTAGGAACCATGTTCAAAAACCTTGGGATGGTTTGTGGTTTTGAATATTTTAGTTAGTAGTGTCCAAAACTAAAATAATAAAGAATTCCCCCGCCTTTCCTATAAAAACTCACCCAATCACTCGTGTCTCTTCACTCAAGATCTTTTAAGCTCGACCGACCTCTTACTCCTACTACCTATAGTCCTCCCAATTTTCCCCCAAGATACCAATATTCCTCCCCCAAGCCTTTGGGATCACACATCCAAGTAAGGGATTCCTCTCCTCCCCTTTGAATTCAAGCACCTTCTTTGAGAGTAGATCTTTTAATTTAAATTGATTATATTTAAATTAATTTTTAATAATTAAATTAATGTACATTTTTTGTTATTTAAATGAGGGATCATTTATACTCCCTCATTTGTACCCTTAACCAATACATTACTTTGCCTAAATTCTGTAAGGGATCTCCCTCTCTCCTTTTTCTTCAAGAACCTCTTTTACCTCATGCATTTTAATTTCTATTTTCTTGATTTGGTATAAGTAATACCATGCCTAATTTCTTTAAATTTTATTTACTCATAATGGGATCTTACTTTCAATACCATTAATTCCCCATATGATTATTTAATCCCATCAGTTACTATGTTGAAATTCTGTAAGGGATTTCTCTCTTCGCATTTCCATTCAAGAATTTCTTTTATATTATGCATCAAAATTTTCATTTCACATGTTGGGATATTATGATAAATGATCCCTTATTATCCATTTCATGTATAAATTATGATATACCCTTTTCTCTCTCATCAATAAATTTTATGAATTCCCCTATGACGTTGTTATGCTGCCGAAATTGCACTGTGATTTTCCATGACAGAATCATTGTAGAGTGAATACCATACCCATTCCTCTATCAATGATATACACCTCTATAGACATATACTTTTTTATTTAGGAATTAAATTTAGGTATTATACATTCCTTTATTGTGGAATAAATTATTATTTGAATGAATCCATGTTATATGATCTATGTGGCACACTTAATCATAAGATTGAAATGATTTTGAAGGGTGCGCCCTGATAGCATTCCATTGCATTAGGTAATGTTTAGTATCATGATACGTCATTTTGGGATATAGGTTTACCTAATTACTTTATATTAATTTTTTCCACCATGTTGGGATAGGGTTTTACCTGATTCCTTTATGTTAATGATGTAGTGTTTTAAGTTGTTGCCACATTTCTATGTTATGATAATCATGTTATATCATGCCTTTATGTTCATGTTTCTTTTATTTTCCATTGATATTCATATTTCCTAACATGTATTTTATTCTTCATGATATTCCTTTTTTAATCCCTTACATGGATTTATAGCTCACCATTTTCATATATATTTCCTCAGGTTATCCCATGCAATGCTAAGTATGAAGGAATATTGTGGTCATGTAAAAGAAGTTTTCTATAAAGATGTGTATTTAATGTTTTAAGTTTCTCTGTAATGTTACAAATTTTACAAGACATTATACCTATATATCTTTCAAGTTGTATTAAGTGAAATTTTATGTAATAAATCATGTTTAAATATGAAATAAAGAGTAGGGTTGTTATAATACCTAGGACTATACTTGAAGCCTTTGTGAGCTCCTACCACTTTAAACTCATCCTTTCCATTTCCCACCTTCTTACCAAAAAAAGACTTTATTTAAAACCTCAGAACATCAAAAAAACTCAAACACACAAGTCATAGGAACTCATCCACTACACCTTGACACTATTCTCTTTGGGTGATAATGAATCACCCACATGGTTTTAGATCACGTCTCAAGAACACATCTCAGTGAGAAAATTGTCCCTCTTCCTTACATATCTAAATTCACATCAACCATCACCCAAAAAAGGTTCTATTGATTCCCTACATCACCTTATAGAAGTATCACTACTAGTACCACCATTATTAAGGGGCCTCATACAAGTAACATATTCACAAAATGGGCTCATACTAGTCCTCTAGCACACACAAAGAGGTTCTAGACCACTATGTAACATAGGATATCTCCAAATCTGGAACTTGATATTAAAATTCAGAATAGTTTTTCCATATTCCAGTACCACTAGATTCAACTAGTACTCCATATAGAAAAAAAATTTAATAACAACTATTCGACCAGTTTTTGGTCCATATAAGTGGAAAAACCCAGACCATCACCTCGATCTAATCCTCCACTACCTAAGGTATTGGCTCACCAAAAAACCTGAGTGGTATATATCAATAGAAGTAATGTAACAATTTAATACTGCATGTTCCATTATCTTATCCTACTGGAGATATCTACTACTAAACACATGGATGATCATATGCATGATCCACAAAAGGATCCACGTGTTGATCAAAAATATGGTAGCACTACTCTGTTCTCACCTAGAGGAAACACCTCATGAGTGGGTCCCTGAATTTATGCCTCTTCACTCAACTGGTCATCATCAAAATATTATATTGGAATCTTATATTTCTATCATCACTGATATATCTTGAATATTATTTAGACCTACCACGATTAATGAGTATACCTGGTGAGCTAACAAAAAAATTATATGCAATCTATAAACCATTTATTTATGATTCATGTGCCATTCTTTCCTGTACAACCAATGACTAAAAGTACCAAATCAACAAATATGTTTTAATGGTCCTATTGAATGGGTATATTATCTTCCAAACTAATACTAGACACCTTGTCCTAAGATCTAAAGTTGAAACACTTTAACTCTATTGCCCTAATTCCCAAACCAAACCCCATAACTAAACAAAAGAAACTCCAAAATCTAGTACAAAACACAATTAGTTTCATAACACTTCAAGAAGGGTGTCCTCTTTGATACCATTTTTTCATGACCAGATCCACTGAGATTTGATCCATAACTTCCCACAAGTCTTCCCTCAACAGTCCAGGGGCTGAAGACAAGCGCCAAAAGGCATATCACAAGCATGATGGATATTAACCTAAGGTACCTATACACACGCACACATCTCCAAGAACATAAAATACTAAAATTTAAAACAAATGATAAAAAATCATTCATACATATATAATCCCACAATAATAGTATGACATGAAGTACTAGAAAGCAAGAAAAGGGGCCACATATAACCCACCAAAAAATGGAAATAAATTCCACCTTTCTCAGAAAGAGTGGACCGATGTTATATATAACACTAGTATAAAAGATAAAACACAATTTTTTTGAATATTTTATTGAAAATAAATGACAAAATTTCCTAAAATTTTGTTAAATATGTTTACTTAAAAAATATTTTGGATTAGATCATTCATTTGAAAATTTGATGAAAAGTCCAGTTTTACGCTTTACAAATTCAATGAAGTATTTGGAACATAAATAATTTTATTTGAATTATTTAAACTTAAAATTTTGTAACTGTGTTCCATACTTAAAGCGATATAACTTTCATTCAGAACATATGTGCTAAATCATGCATTTTATTGGACTTAATGGGTCATGAAGTCAAAGTTGGTCTGGACTCGCTAGATTAGACATCAGTTCTGTATTTGGGCCATAACTTTTTTATTTTTACTTTTATTAGGCCAAAATTTGGAGAGGATATCAAGGAAAAAAAATTTAATAAATCATACTCATGTAAGGACAGATGGTTCACGCTTTTTGGTGGCCAAAGAGGTGGTACAATTTAGATTAATTTATTTGGCTGAATTTCCCCATTCACACTTGAGACCTTTTAAAACCTAGACACCCCTCAACTCTATAAATTGGTTTTTTTTATAATTTTGATGGTTTGGTATGTACATTAGTTGATATTGAGTATATTATAAGTTGTTCCATACAATTTAAATTCACAATTGTGGGAAGGAAGCTACCAATCTAGGATCTCCTCCAAAATGGTCTCATTTTCCTCTTCTTTGTTGTAATGTTGTTGTACTTTCAATAAACTCTATGTTTTGCTTCCATTTCTTATATTATTTTCAATTTTATTCTTATATTAATATTACTCTTTAGTATGGAAATAAAATAGTATAAATGATATTGGTTTATACCCTTTCTAAATCTCTTCAAATGCAATTCGTTTCTACGATGACTACGCCTCCCATGGAAGAGTAGTTTTCTTAGTAATCGATTGACCTATTACCTTATTAATTTATTTATTTTTCATAAGTACACTACTTTAATTCAAAAAAAATATGATACATTAATTGAGTTTTAAAATTATAATAAATTAATCATTCAATTGAACAATTGAAAAAAAACACACGAGTTCGATATTTGTGTAAATTGTGAGAGCAAAAACTTAATCGGTAAAACCAAACCACATAGGGTAAATTTGTAGAGTTCATATATAATACCTAAAATAAATTCATCCTTATTTAAAAAATGTATTAGTGCCTTAATTTATTACTGAACATATTCTAGTCTTATAACAATAATCAAAGTAGGGTGTTGCGATTACATGTTCTGAAGCTGGCCTAGGTTTTAACTCTTTTCATCATGGTGGTAATGTTAATTATAATAGGGTAAAAAGATTAACATATTAGGGGGTAATAATTAAATGGATGTTAATTTAAATTATAATGATTAATAATTAAGTAAATAGGTAGTTCTATATCGATTACACCTTCAAAAAATATTTTCTAAAAAAACATCTTATTTTTATGTTTTATTAATCAAGTTTCATTTTAAAAACAAAAAAATGAAATATTCTTCAAACATACTTCTTGTTCTTTTATAAATGGTAAAAAACCACCTTGTAAGAACCTAGATCTTCATTTTAGGTATGAATCTTGATTTCGGGTTATTCTGAGGAGAATGAAGAAATGGGGCTTTTGTAAGTACACGTCGTGTACCCAGTTTCCATGTACAGTTGTGTACTAGCTGTGTAATAGCCAAGTGCATGGTCGTGTGATGACCTGGATGACACACTATAAGTAGGGGTCCAATGAAGTCTAGTAAATGATGTTTACATTTAATGGACACATAGTGTAATTTTATTTTTATTTGATATATCAGTGTGGGGTCGCGTCTTATTTATGGATACGTCTTCTTCTCCCCTTGGTTCATATAAGAGAGCGATGGAATGGCCGAAGAACTCTAAACCCCTATTTATTCTCTATTTGTGCTTCAATTGAGACATTATAGGGTGCATTGGAATCCCATCCGTGATTTCTCAAAAACCCTAGATACTTTATTCCCGATTCTTTCTCTCTCGTGAGTTATTCAAGGATGGGAGTTTTTCACCTTTTTGTAGATCTGTGTTGATCTAAGATGATTCAAGTGCCAACGTTCAAGTATATCAATCTTGAGACTTCAAGGTAGGTGGTTTGTGACTTTAGTTTCATTTTCTTGGATTATATATTATAAAATTGTTGCATACCCATGATTCAGGTATAGCTTGATTTGTAATTTAACCATATTTATTACTTGTTATGGTTTGATTGATTGATAAAGGGTTATTTCTTAGGCGTAAGGATAGATACCTTGTTACGAGAAACCCCAAGGGTGTGTTTCCCTTGATTTATTTTTTATGGTCATTTGGTCTATAATTCTTATTATTATTGCCTTGTTTTCCATTCCTTAATTTTTTAGGATGGAGTTTGATTGATTATATGAAATTCATGTGATATTATTGTGAATGATTAGCCATGTAGTAGTTTCAGATTACATGAGCTACTTTCATATTATATACAAATTGTTTTTCCAATAGACCATGAGATACTTGGATCAGGAAGACTGCAGGGACTTCCACTTTATGTAGACAAGACTGTGAGAGCCTTGGTGTAGATGTTTGACCTAGGGGTATTGACTATTAGAGCTACCCAGGAGGTCGTTTATAATTTATTGATGCCATGTTGACCAAGGGTTATTGACTGTGAGAGTTTCTCAGGTGGTCATTTGTAAATATTTGGTGCTATGTTAAACCAAAGGCATTAGACTGTGAGATATTTTCCAAGGGGTTGTTTATGAATGATCGAATGTTTGTGGCGAGTCTGCCTAGCCAAAGCATAATCTTGGAGTCGGTCTTATTTAATTGTTTAAGTGGTCTTCTGGGACATTTGTTTTTTTACTATTTCATAGGGGGATATATATCTTAGGCTAAATCTTGGGATTACATGATTCAAAGGAGTAATAATAAATTTAAATGAACATAATTGAAAACTATAGGATTGTTTACTTTTGATTACTTCCTGGTTTATTGCTTTATTTCTACATTTTTCTATCTATATGTATTCATTGATATTTGGGCACAAATATTTTGGTGGTTGCCTACTAGGATTAGTCTCACACCCTTTTTGGTCATGTTTTGTACACAAAAAGATTATGTGGTTTCAGGTATAGATAAGGGTAATTTCCCTTCCCCATCAGGTATTTGAATGTTGTTGGAGCTGGAGAGCATGGGACCAAGCTGAGGCTTGCGATGCTATTGGAGTTTACTTGATTTTCTACACTTTTTCTCTATATTTTATTTCATGTATTGTGACTTGTTTGGATACTTTACTAGACACATGTGACATGAATCATATATATATATATATATATATATATATATATATATATTGTGGCCTCTATTGGGTTTAATGTCAGACTTTTGTTGGTTACTTAAGTTGTATGGTATTTCTGCTTCCACTATTGTTTACTATTTATTATCCACTGTGTATACTCTACCAATGATGGAATAGTTTCCCCAATGTCACAATTTGGCCCATCCTTCTAGTCGGAAGCCTCTGGAATTTGGAGAAATGCGTTTGAGGTTATGTGGCTAACCAGGTTCGGGGCACCAGTGGACGGCACCTGGATCTGGGATATTACAAAGTGGTATTAGAGAAGTTTCTTTTCTACTTTGACTTAATATTTTGAGCCTATATACTAGGATATAAATTAATAGTTATTTTTTAATAAGTTTTTCTTAGGAGTAGCTACCTCGTATAGAAGGAAAATCTAAGTTTCCTCCAATATTTCAATTTTTTTGGTTTTGAAATTGTTACAGTTGATTTGATTTCATCATTGGGTGACACGCTTGTTTTGTGTTGATATTATTGATATCATTATGGTTCTATTTTTTTTTGAAACCCGATGAGATAAGTGTATTCTATCTCATGCATCATATAGGAACTTGATTAGAGATCACATGTCATGCATTCTTGTCATGCCATTTAGGGTGCATTACTGATTGCATGCTATTGTAATAGATGTCATGATAGATATTCATGTTGTTGTGATAGATTCTATGATATAATACCTACTATTTTAAGAGGTTATTGGTATATATAAAGTTTAATTTATATAGATTCCATGCTTTGGCCCCTAAGGTGTCATGGGCCCTCTTGGATCAGAATTTGGTGGATCATGTTTTAACTTTAATTAAATTTTGACAAGTTGTGATATGAAAAAGTATTCAAAAATTTGATTATTGGGGAGTATGGGATCTCAGAAATCAGAACTTATAATTCCTTGGAATAAAATTTAATATTTTGGGGGTTCTAGAGAAGTTTCATGGGCTTACTATCTAGAAACCCAAACAACACGGCGTGTGATGTTATGAACACATCCCATGTGTTCTTCTATTCTGGAAGAACTAACTTTTCTTAAGTAAACTCTATTTACCATATGTACATTTCATATAGTTATTGACCATGTGACTAAATGTGTGAGAAAAGACACGGGGTTCAAAAACTTTTATTAGAACATGTTGTGTACAAGAGTAACATGTTGTGTTGTATTCAACCATGTATCTTGTTGTGTGACTAACGACACAGGTGGATGAAACTTGGGTTGTACACATCATGTCTATATTTCACACATCATGTATTAATAGATCATGTATCCATCCATGTGACTAATTACATGGGTTTATCGAACTTATGTGGTACACACCACGTGTAAAGTGTGCACACCATGTTGTGTTACACCAAGAGAGAACTGTGTAGTTCTATCCATGTAGAAGAATTTGGGTAGGAGGGAATATTCATGTACATGTTTTGTCTTAGGAGTAACACGCCGTGTGTCTGGGGTGTTACAGGACTGAGGTGGAATAGGTACAGACCCATGTTAAGGCTTAAAGGGAACACGTCGTGTAGTGGTTCTACAAGTTGTGTAACCCTCTTTTATAAAACTTGAATTCTTTCTTTTTCTTGTTCAATTATTTCTCTTCTAAGTGGTTATCCTTGATAACATGAACTGAGGCGTGTTCTTGACTTTTTATAGTCATCACTACTAGAAATTTAGGCTATACCCATGGACCTATAACCACAATTTTATAGGTTTGTGGCTATAGCTTTTTTATTACAACATTTTAATTAAATCATTGTGGGTATATTCCTTTTATGTTGCGTCTATCATTTTTTTCCCCAATCTATATCGGTCTCCCCCTCCTCCCCTGATCTGCAACCCTATCACCACACAACCCTCCTCCTCAATGACTTTTCCTCCTCCTTGATGAACTCTCTCACAGCGGCACCCTCCTCCCTAACGACCTCTCTCACAATGGCACCCTCCTCCCCAAAGACCTATCTCATTGCGGTGCCCTCCTCCCCGAAGACCTCAGTCACTGCAGAACCCTCCTCCCCAAAGTCCTCTCTCACCATGGTGCCCTCCTCCCCAATTACCTCTACCACAGTGGCGCCCTCCTCCCCAACGCATCCAATCAACGCCGCCCTCCATGGTATTTTATGGGTTTTTTATTATTTCAATCGCACTCTTGTTTTCAAAATAGATCACTATAGGCTAAACAATAATGATTTCAATCACACTCTTGTCTTCCAAAGATCCATTCCACTAAATTTGGCTTTTTCATACCAAATTATCATGATTTATTCATCATTGGAAAGCAGAACCAATCCACCTTTATCATATTTGATATCTGTAATAAGATTTTTATTTCATGTCTTTTGTGAGATACATCTTCTATCCAAAAAAAAAATTGGGAATGTATATATCATTCAAAGAAACATTAGATAAATTTTCCTTATGATACCATTTCATATTCTTCTATGAACATTGAGGAACTTCTCCTATGTTTGATACTTATGAGGATCTTTTTGTTCATAACACTTCCTTTCATCATGAAAAAATAAAAAACATTTTTTCTATGTGTTGGAATATTTTTTAAGATAATTATATCCTCATTTATGGGTCTCTAGAGTCACCTCTTATTTTACCCTAGTGGCATAGTAGGCATCCTTATGTCTATATCCATCACACCAAAAACAATATCCATTAAAATAATAAGATTATGATGGAAAAAATATTACCTGTTTTTTTTCTCTCTAAAAAAACATTTTCCATGTCGAAATCATATTGGATTTGTCTAAATTTTTTATAATAAAAACACCTAATATTTTTTTTCATTCTCCCATTTCTGACAGCTTTATATTTAGTCTATTAAGATTATCCCAATTTCACTTTCCTATAGATATTTTAGGCCCATGTTCTAGCATGAGGTGTGGTTTTATAATAAATTTTATCACATTACATATTATATTTCCTTTTTTTATGGTGAAACACCTTTGTAATGGAAATACTCACTTTAGAAAAAACTCATGGGATATATTTTTCTTCAACTAGAAATTATTTCTTTGAGTAACCAAATTTCATGTCATGTGTAAAGATTCATTGTCATTAATTACACTTACACCATCAAACCCTAACTTATAAATCATGTTCTTAATCCCTACTAACCTATTATTTTACATTATTGGCCAAACCATCTTTTATTCACACTCATTCCTCCACATTGAGCTTGAGATCCACTCCTTTTCTAAGTTAACAAAATTTCTAATTTTCGATTTTTCAATCTATTATATCAATTATAATTTCTAAACCTATTATTGTTTTATATAGATATTTATGTTAGGAAATAATAAATTTTCTTTCATGGTTTTATCCCTCTATTTTTGATGTTATTTAAGGTATGCCTCAAACAACACTTTCAGATCAACTCACCCCAATAAATAATTGTTGTTACTATCACTATTGTTAATTAATGTTCTATCGGTAACATTAACTAATGCATCTTTACCATCGTACCTACAATTATCAACTTATTCCACTTTAAACTCATATAAACTTCCATATTCATGGGGGTATTAGATGTTTTATGTTTAATATTATTTTTCATTCAATATTGTTAGTTTTATCGTGCCTTTATTGTTCTAATGTTTTCTTAATTTAAATTTTTCTTTAAAATCATGATATCCTTTTACCAATATATTATAATAAAATGGTGAATAAATATAATACTAATAATATGTGTTATTCTATGGTAAATGGGAATTATTTTGGAAAAATAATTGAAGAAAAAAATCCAGAATGATGATTAAGTGTATAGAAAGATGAAATTTTAACTAGATTCTTTATTATACTATCTTCACTTATTATTTATTGATTATATGTGGCAATGTTTCTTTGATGATATTTTTTTGAATCATATGTGTAACAATAATTGATTTAATAATGGTAATATAATGTAAATTAAAATAAATATAGGATCTATAGATTCAATAACATGGAAATTTTTTTCTAAGGCTTGTTCTCTTGAGATGAATTCGAGGGTTGGTTCATGCTTAGAATGATAGTTCATTCATTTAATTTTGAAAAGTTTAGTTTATATGAGGTATAATTATCATATTTATGTTATATTAGGATTTTTAATTATTCACTTGAGAGTATTCATTAATTTTTATTCCTTTTTCCTCCCCTAGGACAATTTCCTTCAGTTTTGGGTTGGGTAGAGATAAGTTTGAGGGAAGAAGAGAGGGCCAAATGTTTCTTTTTAGGGTAATTCCAATAGATGTGTCTTAGTATGAGGTTTATAAGATATTAAGAGATATATGGGATTTTTTATGATAGGGTTGGGTAATTCCTAGGGATGGGATTTATGATAGATTATGGTTATGATATAGGCATTGGATTTGATGTGTTGGATAGCTGTTGAAATTGGGTTTCATTTCCATCTTACCATATAGGTTGAGCCAACCTTTTTATTTTGTTGCTTCCCTATTAATTATTTGGGTTTCATATGGGGTATGTATATACACATACCTACATGGGATTTTCCTATACATTTCATGTCTTTTATATATGCTAGAAAAATTGGATTTGAATTTAGTAGAACTTATATTAGTGGAGCTTAGCAGCTCATGGTGGTGTTGAACATGTATGGTGGTCAGATCCTAGTAACCTAAGCCAATATCTACCCTTCTATTTCCTTTATTGTTTTTCTTAGGTTCAGGCATCCATTTCCTTTATGTTAGGGAAATTATTTTTCCGCTTATACTTTTGTATTACCTTTCTATTCATTGAAGTAATTTATATAGGATTTTTCTTATTATGATTCCTATATAGAGGGTGTGAAGGTGGGGACAGTGGGGGTACAGGTGGGGGGAGGGTAGTGGGGGTGCTGGTGGGGGTAGTGGGAGTGTAGGTGAGGGCAGTGGGGGTGAAGGTTGGGGGTAGTTGGGGTGAAGGGGTAGGGGCAGTGTGCAAGGGTAGTGGGGGTGAAGGGGGCAGGGGGCAATGTGCAGGGGGTAGGGGGTGCAGTGGGAGGGGGTGTCCAGGGGGTGTCCAGGAGGGGGTGTCTATGAGGGAGGGTAGGGGTGTCTAGGGGGAGGGTTATCCAGGGGTGTGGTGGGGGTTTCCAGCTGGAGCGGTGTCTAGGAGGGGGGGTTAAGGGGGTTAGGGGTAGTGTGCAGGGGGAAGGGGGTGCAGGGGGATGGGGATCGTCCAGGAGGGGGTGTCCAGGGGGAAGGGGCTGGGGGGAAGTGTTCAGGGGGTGTGGGGGTATAGGGGGAGAGCGGATGTCTAGGAGGGGTGTCTAGAAGGGAGGGGAGGGGTGTCTAAGAGGGAGGGGTGTCCATAGATTTTCCAGGAGGGTGGTGTATAGGAGGGTGTCCAGGAGGGGTTTCCATCAGATAATTATATAAAAACATAATAGTTAATTGTTCAAACATATAATTTTTAATGTGTGTGTTCTAAATGCACCAAAAAAATCTTATTTGGTCATATAAAGGTGTCACTATTCATGATTTTTTATAATTTTAATCATTTATGGATTCCCTTAACCATAATATTTGTTATGATATTTTTATTGACATGTTATTGATGGTTACTTATTACCTTATGAAACAATAAATATAATGTTAAGTCATTTTATTATTATTTATTTAATTTATTTTTATATTCCTTAGAATGGATAGATACTGGATGTACAATGTTAATTGGATCATTGATGAATTTCAGAATGAGTTATGATATTTCTTGGAATTTGCATTCACTAATGATTTAGATAGTGGATTGATTCGATGCCCGTGTTTTGATTGTGTTGGAAAGTCATGGTTTACTCGTAAGGAAGTGAGTTACCATATCACTAAACATGGTTTCCAAAAAAAATTATCATGTGTGGTATCACAGAGGAGAAAAAGTGCAAGTGGTTAATGACATAGATTCATCAAAAAGTATTGATATGAAAATTATGATTTCTGATTGATTTCCTTTTGTTTTTGAATCCAACTCCTCATGTAGACCAGTGAAAGAGGAAATGAATCTCAGAACACAGTTTTCATCTATTAATTAGGATGATTACATTGAGAGTGTTTGAAATATGATAGAAGATGAAAATACCCCAGTATATCATGCATGTGGAAAAATGATCAAACTTGAGTTTTTAATGAGATTATATCATGGGAAAACAATGTATGGATTTATTAATACTACGATCAATTATCTCCTTACATTTATTAAGGATTTACTACCTGATGATACATGTATTCCAGAAAATGATTACATGGAATCAAATTTCGTTGAAAAAAAATAGATTTTCATATATTAAGATTCATTCTTACCCCAAAGATTATTGTCTGTTCTAGAAAGAAAATGTATAGTTGAGTTAGTGAAAACAGTGCGGCACATCCTGGTGGAAGACTAATAAAGATGTAACTCAATCTCACATACCATAGAAAGTGATGTGTCACTTCCCTTTAATTCTCAAGCTTTAAAAACTTTTTATGTCAGAACAAATTGAAAATAATATGAGATGGCATGAAGATGAAAGAAATACGGATAATGATGAAATAGTTAATCCTTCTAAAGGGTTGTCTTGGAATAATTTGATAGGTTACATCATGATTTTGTATCTAACCCATAAAATTTTAGATTGGGATTATCCTGTGATGGTTTCAACCCATTTCGCTAAATGCATACTGCACACGGTACTTGGCCTATTTTCATTCACATTTTTAACTTTCCTTCATGGATGTGTATGAATAAGCCATTTAATATCATGATTATATTGATATCTGGACCCAGTGATGTGGGAAATAATATTTATATATACTTTAAGATATTTATAGAAGAGTTAAAGGATATTGGGATTGTTGGTTCACAAGAGTATGATGCATTCAGGAAGGCATACTTTATGTTTTGGGAAGCTTTATTATGGATGATAAATGATTTCCCTACCTATAGAATGATGTCTAGTTTTATTACTAAAGGGTAATTATACTTCCCTATTTGTATAAAAAATACAGGTTATCAAAGATTAATGTTTTTATGAACTTTCAGCTTCATAGGTCATCGGCGATTTCTACCGATGGATCATCCATATAAGAAAAATTGGAGACAATTCGATAATATTGTCGATACAGATGAGACACCTCAACGAATGTCAGGTAATGATATTGTTAAATAACTTGATGATTTTAATTAATTTTTGGGAAACATTCAATCAAATATCAGAAAGAGAAAACATGTTAATTCGAATTCTAATAGCAATTAGAGAAAGAAAATCATATTCTTTGAGTTTTTGTTTTGGATATCGAATTTATTACATCATTGTTTAGATGTAATGTATATCAAGAAAAACATTTGTGAGATGTTACTATTTACTATTTTAAATGTCAAAGGAAAAAAAATATTATTTGTGGTCTCATCGTGATTTTATGGATTGGGGTATAAGAGAAAAACTTCATCCTGAGTTGATTGGTCAAAATAAGTGGAAAGTCCTTATTGCTTGTTATTAGATGACAAATGTCGAGAAGAAACAATTTCTTTAAGTGTTGGAAAGTTTGAAGGTTATAGATGGTTATTCAAGTAATATTTTGAAAAGGGTAAATACAAAATATGTGAAACTAAAATCTCTTAAAACCCATGATTACCATGTCTTGTTACATGATTTGATTCCTATTTCTATTCATCATTTACATTCATATAATGTTAGAGATTTTGTGATTATGTTATGTAATTTTTATCGAGACATTTGTGACAAAATATTGAGAAGAAGTGTTATTTAGAAACTATAGAGAGATGCATCAATTATTCTTTGTGACTAGGAGAAAATTTTCCCACCGTCATTTTTCACATGTATGTTACATCTGACTATACATCTTCCCACATAAGTTCTTTTTTTTGGTCCTATTTCGAGTCGGTGGATGTATCCTATAGAAATAATGATGTTTACATTGAAATATTATGTGAGAAATAAATATCTCCCTTAAGGATAAATTATGAAATGTTATTTAGCACAAGAATGCATGGATTTCTGTTCATCATACTTGGCTAATGTCACTACAAGGTCTAATCGACTAATGAGAACTAAGGATGAGAAATATGATCTCATTGAGCCTGCATTTTCTTCACTTCCCCAAATAGGGGGGATATCTGGATCATACTCATTGTGTACTTTAAGCAGGGAAGAGTGGGAAATGGCTCATCGTAATGTATTATTCAACTATGGTGTTCTTGATGATTATATCAAGTAAGTAAACTAATAAATATGATTTTTTTCATTGTGTTAGTTCTTCATATCTTATGACATTTTAAATCTTTCATATTTGTAGAGAACATTTAGAAATTATAAAAAAGAGATATCTCTCTCTATCTATTAAGAGGAAGGAAATGTTGCACAGTAAAGAATTTGCAGCATGGTTAAAGTCAAAGGTAATAGATTTTTTTTCTTCTCATAAAATAATCACATGTCTCTATTTAATATTCGATGTTAGTATCTTTTAGGTTTTAACTCTACCAATTAATGAAGTATCATATTAATTAAGAGCATTGTACTTTGGTACAAATGATGTGGTATGTGATTGTAAAGCAATGGTTGTCAATGGATTTAAATTTTTTATAAATAGTTGTGAAAAAAAAGGAAACACAGCATGATGGTGTCACGATAAGCACCACAAAATATTTTTATGCAAGTGCATCAGATAGACAACCTTGGTTAGAAAATATATCATATTATGATGTTTTTTAAAGAATCGTTTTATTAAATTATTGTGCATATGTTTGTGTCATAATGATGAAATTTAAGTGATTTTATTTAATGACATGAAAAGGAATGCATATTGATAACTCTGGATTTAGAGTGATTGATATGAATGGAAAACTTCATACCAATGAACCTTATATTCTTACATCATAGGCTAGACAAGTTTTTTATGTAAGTGACCTGTTACAACAACAATTTGGTGTTATTATTAATGTCATTCCTAGACACATTTTTTATGAAGACATGGATGACAATGATGTTGTGGATGAACCTTTTGGTATTTATTTGAATGTTTCATTTAATGACATAGATGATTCAATTGCTAGAACATATTGTGAACTCGAAATTTTCATAGAGCACACATAACGTTGACACATTTATAAGTAGTTACCTGACATTATCATAATGTTTTATGTGTTTTTTTATACTTACATACATGATATCAAATTAACTAGTATATTTTAACATTTTTCATTATTTTTATTTATTTGAGAATATTATTTTAAATTTCTAGGTCAAAATGTTTTAATATGATGATACTATAAGAAATAGAAGAATACAAAGAAATGAATAACATATGTCTCCTATAGCCAACACTATAAGTACAGTTTATGTTAGAATATTATGGTCTTTCATATTATTTATCATGTTATCGTTCATTTTATTTTATCATCTATGTTATTTTATGATACTTATTCGAGGAGATGGTTGGATTATACAACTGAGGTTGATAGTATGGTGGGGGTACTGATTATATAGTCTATCCTACTACTATGCTACTTGAGTCACCATAAGGTCATCCTCCCATTATACCACCTCCATATTATCCATACCCACCTTTTCCATATCCCTTTTTTCTTACACCCACATTGGATGGTAGTTCTCAGTCTCCCATACCTTCTTATTTCCCATTCCCATCATCCACTATACTGGGAACTACACCCCCATTTATCCCACCACCATATCTATATCCATATCCACCCTCATCTATACAAGGTTATCCATTGGGTTTTATCCCTCCATCATTACACTTATCATCGTCTAATATACAGAGTACTCCTACTGTAGATATCCCACCTACCACAGAGGCTACTCCCCCTCTATACGTGGCACTTCAGGGGTAAGTAGATCCCCCATCTACTGGTATGTGTTTAAACATTATTGTTAGTGATTAATGATAAATTCATATATATTATTTTCCTTTATTATATTTGTTATGATTATCTCTAGCCTCCACCAAATGACGAGGCCACACAAAAATGCGAGTGGTTTAGAATCGACATGCACAAATCATTGTTGAATATAATTAGGAAAATTCTATAATTAAAAAAGTGGTACAGAATATAAAATCTTTATGAAAACACATTATAGACACATAAATATCATCCCGGTTCAAACAATAAGTTAGAGGGAAGTTGGAGAACAAATAAAGGAAAATGTCTGGGTAGATATTTGGGTAAGTAATGTTAATAACCTTTTATATATATTAATTTATAGTATTTTATTAACAAATATTTTCTCCATTTCAAATTTGATATAATTTTCCTGATGGACAAAATGCAAAGGCTGCAAGATTAATGGATTTAAGTGAAATGTGGCGATCATACAAGTATTACTTATCTTGGTTGGAAAAAGTCAGTTCATAGGAATCTTGAAGAAGTACAGGTGATTCGTGATTTCCCAATATCACAATACAAAGATATGATCAACTATTGGAAGATTACAAGGTTTAAGGTATATATATATTCATTTATTTATTTGAAAATTATTTTTTTATAGGAGAAATCAGACAGAAATAAAATAAACAAGAGTGTAATGAAACACATTTATACTCGTAGACACACTTAACTACCAGATCATGAGCAAGCATAGGTAATTTAACATTTAGAATATTTATCTTCGTTTAGTGTAATTTTTTTAACTTCAAATTTTGATTTATTTCTTTGTTTTTTCCAGAAAATGGTGTTGAATATTGAGGTTTTTGTTCCTCGCTCTACTTTGTTTTGTACAAGCATAAAAAAGAAATATGGTACTGTGACAAATACTGACACCGAGAAGGTGATTATAATTATATTTCAAATTAATTTATTTTGACTAAATTTAATTAATTATATTATTTTATCATTTTAATTTATGATATATATCAATCAACAGAATGCTTTGAAAGAATTGGTAGAAAAATAACCGAACAAATTGGGCCTGAACGATCATCTATATCAGGTATTAGGAGATGAGCATCAGGGAAGAGTGCATTTTCAGCTTGGGAAGAAGATCGTACCATCTCAATACTGTTCTACTGACAATGTTTCTTCGAATACCAGTTCTAGTTTTGTCATAATGGAACAAATTAATGTCGCAATCAAATAATCAAGTCAAAAAATTAGAAAAGTCAATAACTGAAAATATGATGAGATTTATGTTTTCCCTTTCTTCTACACTTCCACTAAAAGCAACTGCAATGTTTGATTCTTTTTAATTTTGATGTGTTCTGCTAATATTGATTATTCTGTTAGAGATAGAGTCTGACCTAGTGTTGGTGCTAATACTGATGTTGATGCTGATGATGATGTTGGTGGCGTGAGAGGTGGTGATGGGGTTTCTGTAGGAGGCGTGGATGAGGGTTATCATGATTCTGATGATACTAATATTAAGACTCATTATTGATGTAAATTATATTTTTTGATTGTTAATATGTGGAATTTTATTATGTAGTGAAGTTTTATTAATATAATATTTAATTATATTGTGGGTTTTCTATCTATTTCTACACATATTGAATTATTATATTATGATGTATGTTTTTATGTAGTAGTTAAGTTTTATTATTATAATATTTAATTGTATCCTCCTCTAACGTGACCATCGTACCTCATCATCGACATTGCTCTGAGGTGGTCTCTCTATCTCCTTGGGTGCACCTCCGATGTTATGTAGTTCAATTTTACATTTTTTTCTGATTCTTTTATATTTCTACTATTATCCCCCCCCCCACATCTGTCTATCTTTTAAATTTCTTCTACAGCTGAACCCATTCTAGTGTATCTCTGATTGTATATTTTTTATAGCATGAAACTATGGTTTCATAGTCTTATTTTCAAATATATAAGCTTCTATAAATTAGTTTAATTACTAATTTTTAGCTGCATTTTTTTCTATGCTATTATGCTCTCTTTTTTCCAATATTATTATAATTGGGCGATAGAAATATCCAATTGAGTAAAAATGTGTGGTCTTACTAAAGAGGTTGAAGAGTTTTTGAAATAGGTTGGATGTTTTAGGTATTATGTCCTTTGGATTAAATTTTTATAAATGTAATATAATCGATATTCATTTCTATAATAACATAATCAGGCCTCGTTTCCAAATTGTTTTTTTTTGAATTTTATTTTCTATATACTATGGGTTGGGTACAAGCACTCTAAGGAAGAAAAATAATACTTCAATGATCTCCAAAAGCATAAGAAGGAATTTATTTGGGTCGATGATGAATATGTAAATGCAATTTAGATTTCATTCATCGAGAAAAATATAAAGGCTAAAAAGAATTGGCTTCGGTAGTTTGAGGTTCAGAATTGACTTTGACAGTTGATTTCTAGGGTTATATGTAATGATCTTTCTATTAAGATTAGACTTTCATTTGTTATCCCTCATGAATTTATTTGTGGAGTCCAATGTTATCACAGCAGGTAGGTGACATGCTTGGAATTTCATCCCAAAAATAACGCCTTTCTACTGTCTGAGGATAAGTTTAGTTCTTTAATTGAACTTTTGATGTATATATTATAAGAAGTATGTATTTTATTTTGTTCATTTATATATTTTTTGTTTCCTTGGTTCCATTGAAAAGAAAGGAAAGCTTGGTATTTTGGATTACAATAAGGTTTATGAAAAGATGGTGCACATAAATATACATAGCTGCATACTCAACAATATGAGGTGAGTTATAGGTTTATTGGGATATAGGGTCCACCTATATTTGTTTGTATAAGATTCACATTTATTTTTCTGCCTAGGAAAAATCATGTGCATTCTCACACACACACACATTAACACCACTATCCATATATAAAAACAAACACCACTTATTTTTTTAGACTGTATCAAAAGTGATCATTGATAAGTGATATAATAAGTGATATCAAACAGAGCCTTAATGATATTCCCCCCACCTCAACTATGTATGTGCTTCTTAAAAACTAGTTTCACAATTTGTAATAGGTTTAATTGGACAAATTATGAATCAGTATCTAGTGCATCCTCATATAGAACTATTTGTTGCACTAACATGGAAACTGGAATGGTGACATATTTCATGGAAATTAACCCCAATGGATGGAAGGTAGTGTTTGACAGTGGGTCACAAATTCTATTCCATTTTATGAATTATTAGCAACTTTCAATTCATTGTATGGTTTGGGACAGCCTCTTAACTGACCATCAAGAGTAATAGTCATATAAATTTTTATTTGTGACTTATATATTCTTTTTTAGGGTCCAAGCAATTAGAAGATGCTATATGTTTTGGATATTAACTTTGATAAAGGTCTTGTCCTTGTTTTAGATAATTTGAGGTTTCTTTACATGTAAATATTCTGATTAAGAACTTTTTAGTTTTAGAGTTTGTTCTTTTTAAAAAACATTAGAATCTACTTGAGGTGGTATTTTAATTATGTAATTAGAATTCCCGAAATAAATCCTTATAAGCATGTCTAAGTTATTGGTTTTTTTGATTGGATTCCAAAAATTTGGGCTCATTTAAAGTATATTGAATGAGGATTATGTTTATCCATGACTTGCATATTTTTAAAGCTCTGTTTAGAACATTTTTTCTTGGTTTTATTAATCATTCAATGTTATTTGTTGATATATGATTCGAATTAGCTAACTCAAGGCTTTTTTACAAATGTTATAGGTTTTATTACTCATTCAATGTTATTTATTGGTATATGATTCAAATCATCTACCTTAAGGTTATAATTAGAATTGAAATGATTCATTGATATAGACAATTATAATTATTGTAGAGAGAGGGGGGATTTAAGGTTAGATTTCATTATAATTGAAATGATTTATTGATATAGACAACCATAATGAACTCTGAATAGAGAGGGGCTTTCCAGGGGAAAGGGGGGTTGTCCGGGTGGGGGGATATCTAGGGGGTGTATTGGAGGGAGGGGGTTGTTTGGGGGGTCGGGTGCTGGGGAATAGAGTAGGGGTGTGCAGGGGAGAGGGGCTAGTGTTGGGCATGGGTGTGTGCGGAGGGGGGGGAGAGGGAAGGGGAGTGGGGGTGTGTAGGGTGGGGTGCGGTGGGAAGGGGTCAGTGGGGGGTATGCAGGGTGAGGGGGTGTTTTTACTAGTATTTAGGAGAGTGGGGGGCTGATGCTGGGGAAGAGGGAAGGGGGGTGTGCAGGGGGAATAGTGTTAGGGAAGAGGGGATGGGTGTGTGCAGGGGAGGTGGCGTTGGTGATAGTGAAGAGGGCAGGGGTTTCTGCAGGGGAGGGGGTGTGCAGGGGGAGGGGGGAGTGGTGTGAAGTGGGAAGGGGGTAGTGGGGGGTGTGCAGTAGGAAGGGGGAAGTGAGGGGGTATGTAGGGTGAGGGGGTGTTTTTACAAGTATTCAGGGGGGATGGTGCTGGGGAAGATGGAAGGGGGTGTGTAGGGGAGGGGGTTGGTGCTGGGGAAGAGGGAGGGGTGTGTGCAGGGGAGGGGGTGTGTGGTGAGGGGGTGGGGGTGTATAGTGGGAAGAGGCAGTTGGGGTGTGTAGTGTGAGGGGGTTTTTTACAAGTATTTAGGGGAGGGGATGGTGCTGGGGAAGAGGGCAGGGGGTGTTCAAGGGAGGGGGTGGTGCAGGGGAAGAGGGAAGGGGTGTGTGAAGGGTGAGGGGGGGTTATAAGTATCAGGGGAGGGGGCTGGTGTTGGGGAAGAGGGCAGGGGGTGTAGGGGAGGGGATGGTGCTGGGGAAGAGGGTAGGGGTGTTTCCGGGGGAAGAGGGCGGGGGTGTGTGCATGGGAGGGGGTGTAGGAGAGGGGGAGGGGTGTGCAGTAGAGGGGTGGATTAGTTGTACTGGGGTGTGTAGGGGTTGTGAGAGTGTGTGCAGGTGGAAGGTATCTACTTTGATAATTATTATCTATGACTGTATTTGTATCTTTATAGTAAAAACATGTTTACTATATCACTTTTACTTATGGTTATTCTTCTTTAAATTCTATAATACATGGAAATTTATTATTATGTATTGTTAATTTTAAACATTATTGTATCTGCAGATATACATGTTGGATGATTTTGTAGGCGGTGAACTTCTAGATTATTACCTATTATTCACAAATAAAATTCTAGGTAAAGAAAGAGCTATATTTTCTTGAACTATTTTTAGTTTGGTATTCAAGATTTTTACATCCATATGTAACACATAATTATTAAAGTCTACACTGAATGCATAAAAACTTGTATAAAGCACAAATGGACCCTTTCTGACTGCAAAAGTTCTACATTTTTCATTTTTTAGGAATTTTATACAGCTGAGGTATATTGTCAGGAATTTCTTAGTTTTCTTTTGCTTCTATAAGATGTTCTATCATCATAGTATTGTGTTTTGTACATTGTAATTTTTATCTTTTTTCATTTATTTTTTACCAGCACTTGAATGGTATAGTTTACTATAAATTAATGTAAAAATTGAAATTTACAACATATTATTATGTTCTGGTGCTATAACATTAATATGTGGTTTCAATACCAGTTTGATGGATCCAGGGGGTGTCTAGGGGTGTCCAGGAGGGGGGTTATCCAGGAGGGGGTGGGGTGGGGGTGTATTGGGGGGGGGGGGTCCAGGAGGGAGGGGTGTCCAGGAGGGAGGGGTATCCAGGAGGGAGGGGGTGTCTAAGAGGGGTGTGAAGGGGGTTGAAAGGGGGGTTCTGTCTAAGGGGTAGTGGGGGTGTGCAGAGGGTGCAAGGGGGAGGGGGCTTTCCAAGGGGGTGCAATGGGGATCTGTCCAGGGAGGGGGCTCTCTAGGGTGGTGCAAGCTGGGTCAGTAGGGGGGGTCTGTCTAGGGGGAGAGTGGGGTGTTCAGGGGGGTACAAGGGGTGTCTGTCTGGGGGGTTGTCCAGGGGGAGTGCAAGGTGGGTCAGTATGGGGGTCTGTCCATGGGAAGAGTGGGGGCGCAAGGGGGAAGGGGTGCATGGTGGGTCTGTCCAAGGGGGGATATCTATGGGGTGAAAATGGGTCTATCTAGGGAGGGGGTTGTCCATGGAGGAGGGCTATCCAAGGGGTTCAAGGTGGTTCAAGAGGGGGGTCTATCCAGGGGGAGAGTGGGGGTATAATGGGGGAGGGGTGTTGGGTGGGTCTGTCCGGGGGGGATGTCTAGGGGTGCAAGGGGGGTTTGTCCTGGGAGGGGGGATGTCCAGGGGGGTCAAGGTGGGTTAGTAGGGGTATTTACAAGGGGAGATTGGGGGTTACAGGGGGGTGCAACGGGGAGGGGGGTCTATCCAGGGGCTATCTAGGGGGTGCAAGGGGGTCTATCCAGGGAGGGATGGGCTATCTAGGGGGTGTAAGGTGGGTCAGTAGGGGGTCTGTCCAGGGGAGGGGTGTTAGGGGGTATGTCTAGGGGGTTGCAAGTGGGATCTGTCTAGGGAGGGGGTTGTCCAATGGGTGCAAGGGGTCAGTAGGGGGTCTGTCTAGGGGGGAGTGGGAGTGTGTAGGGGGGTTTATCCCGGGGGGCTATCTTGGGGGGTGCAAGCGGGGTTTGTCCAGGGGGGGCTATCTAGGGGGTGCAAGGTGGGTTAGCAAGGGGTATGTCCATGGGGAGAGTGGGGGTGTAGGGGGTGCATGGGGGGCTATCCAGGGGGTACATGGTGGGTTTTTATAGGAAGGGGGTTGTCCAGGGGGTGAAAGGTAGGTCAGCAAGGTGGGTATGTCCAAGGGTAGAGTGGGGGTGGGCAGGGGGGTGCAAGGAGGGAGAGGGGGTGAAGAAGGGTCTATCTATGGGGGGTTGTCCAGGGGGGTGCAAGGGGGTTTGTCCAGGCAGGGGGAGCTATCCAGGGGGTGCAAGGTGGGTCTGTAGGGGTGTTTTTCCAGGGAGGGTGAAAGTGGGGAGGGAAAAATTCCTAAACATGTCAAGTAACACTTGAATCATATTCTCAGAATTTCCTTCATTCTTCGGGTAAAAATTCGTACTCAATAACAATTGGGAGGGTGCAAGGGGGGAGGGGAGGGGCTACAGGGGGAGTGAGGGGTTGTGGGGGTATTTTTTATGAAATGGATAGTTCTATAGACACTGTTTTAAACCTTGGGTATAGGCATATTTCTATGGTTTTGAACCATGGATATAGGGATTTAGCGCTGGTTTAAAATTGTGGCTATAGGCCCTATGTGGATGAAAGTTATTCCATGGTTTAAAACCATGGAAATAGCCCTATATACATGAAAATACCATCCACAATCCATTGAACTATGGATGTAACTTATATCCATTGTTTTTGGGATTATAGACACAGTTTGAAACCATGGATATAACCTAAATTTCTAGTAGTGCATACCACTAATACATCCTCCAGTTGTACGCCAGGTGCAGAGCGATGTTCAGAAAACAAAAATGTTAGATAAAGGACTACCAGCAGATCCTCCTGTCATGCCCATTTTGGCACCAGATGTTATACTAGATGTCAGTGTTGATTCACTATTCCATGATGTCTTCGTGGGTATGATACTGACTTTTTAGGGAGCACCACATCCTTCCCTGACTATGGAAGAGTTGACATTGGTGTTCCAGCAGTAGCATCCTCCTACTTTTTTAGGGGATGGGGGATCATACGATATAGAGTCATGGTTGGAGTACATGATTTCTATCTTTGAGCATTTGGATATTCCCCTTGAGAGGAGGGTGAAGCTCACAACTTACATGCTATGTGATTCCTCCAAGATATGGCGGGATTTTATCTCACAGGTGAGACCTCATCGAGATATGGCTTGGGAAGAATTTCAGAGGACCTTCTATGATTAATTCTATCTTGAGACATTGATGGATGATTGAGCCCTGAATTTCATGCATTTTAAGTAGGGAACCCTTTTAGTGATGGATTACTCTTCTCGTTTTATAGGTCTTCAATGCTTCACACCTGTTTTGAGAGTTGACGATTTATCTCTGGCTAGGAAGTTTTAGGATGGTATCAGGTACGATATCTTATCATAGGTGAATGTTTTTAGGATGACTTCAGTGACTACTATAGTAAATCATGTGATGATTACCGAATGAAATCTGAGGGAGTTGGGAGCTGTGAACCAGGGTGGTTCAGTATCCAAGGTCGGTACTCCATCATTTGATAGTTGAAAGCGCTACAGGGAACCTTTATATCGTGATTCCAGTAGCAAGGATGTGTCTTAAAGTATCCATGTGAGGTTCTACTAGTGCAGGAAGAGTGGGAACATGAGACCTCAGTGCCCAAGAGACCCAGTTGAGTGCCGATCTTACAGCAAGATGGGTCATCTTCAGCATTTTTTCTAGTTTTTATCACCATTAGCTGGTGAGAGGGGATCTGTTACGACTCTACGTATAAGAGTGGGGCCACCAGTTCCTCATCAGTCAGGGAACTTGAGTTTAATAGGTCATTCAGGCCGAGGAGGTGGTTGTGTCCATGGAAGAAAGATGTTATGTTTTTAACGACATTAGGGTGGATTAGTTCAAGGTATCCAGGTAGGGTCGCAGAGCCGCATTACAGGTAAGACTTTTGAGATGGAACAGACCCAGCAGGAGTAGGATCCCGAACCCTCTACAGTTAGAGGTATGATTCTAGTTTCCTTAGTTTTATCTTATTGTCTTTTTGATATAGGGGTTTCCCATATTTTTATATATATTGTTGTTGTGGAGAGTCATGGGCTCTACATCTTTACTTATGATGATTTTATAATGTTATACACTCAGTTGGGGATTAGGATGGCTAGAGTATGTTAGTTCAAGGAGTTCTCTCTTGAGGTTGGTGGGTTTTACTTCTTCTGGTAACTCTATGTATTAGAGATTATAGGCTTTGATGTCATTCTCAAAATGGTCTAGTTGATCTCCTTTCATCCCTTTGTTGACTGCTATCTCCGTAGGGTGAGTTTCACATCACCAGAGGGTGGGTATTTTCGACACAAGGGAAACCGGGATGTCCAAGCGAGCAGAGTAAGACCCAAGCATAATGGGTTGTGAGAAATTATATCCCATATTGCTAAATTATATCTAGATGACCAAGGGACTTCATAGATGGACTTTCCTCTAGTGGTAGATTGTTACAGAGATGTCTTTCCAGGCAAATTTCCAGGTTTACCTCCAGAGAGAGACGTAGAATTATCTATTTATCTTGTTCTAGGAGAGGCACCGATTTCAATTACTCCTTATAGAATGGCTACACAATAGTTATTGGGGATCAATAACTGATATCCCTTGTCGAGGATTGATGATCTAATTAATCATCTTAGAGGAGACCAAGTGTTCTCAAAGATTGACTTGATATCCAGTTATCATCAGTTGTGCGTTAGACCATCAGATATACCTCTTACAACCATTCAGAGAAGGTATGGTCCATACAAGTACTTGGTTATTCCATTTGGTCTCATGAACGCATTGGCATTTTTCATGGCACTGATGAACCGACTGTTCCATCCTTACTTTAATTATTTTGTGGTAGTTTTGATGGATGATAACTTGGTGTACTCCCACACACGACACGACCATGCAACCCATCTTGAGATCATATTGAGTACACTGAGAGAGCATTAGTTATATTCCAAGATCTCAAAATGCCACTTTTGGATGGACTAGATTCACTTCATGGGTCATGTCATCTCAGAGATAAGAGTATCAGTAGACCCAGATAAATTGATAGTAGTAGTTTCTTTGGAGCAGTTAAAAAATGTATTTGAGGTATGGAGTTTTTTGGGGCTCTCTGGTTACTATAGGTGCTTTATTTAGAACTTTTGACGCTTATAAGCACCACTAACAAGCCTAACTAAGAAAGGTGTGAAGTACTTGTGTGCAAATTCATACAATTCATCCTTTCAGGAGCTGAAAGGAAGATTTAATTCAGCACTGATACTGATTTTTCTAAATCTAGTAAAGAGTAACATTGTTTACTATGATAAATCAGGTATTGGGTTGGGATTAGTGCTTATGAAGGGGGAAGGAGTCATTGTGTATGGGTCTCAAAAATTGAGGCCACATGAGAGGAACTACCCTACGCATGATCTCTAGTTAGTCGTGGTTGTTCACACCTTATTTTATTGGAGGTATTATCTTCTGGGAGAGCATTTTTTGGTATACACTAACCAAAAAAGCCTCAAGTATATCTTTACTCAGCAAGATCTAAATTTGAGATAATAAAGGTGGGTTGAGTATCTTAAGTATTTTGAATTTGAGCTTGCCTACACTCCTGGTAAAGGAAATGTAGTGGCTGATGATTTGAGAAGGAGGGACCAAATATAGATAGTTCCGGAGGCCAGTAGTGAGTGGATTCTTATGGATATATTCTCTGAGATAAATTTAGAGATGCCTGAAAAACAAGGGTAGATGTTTCTTTCTTCTATAACAGTTACCATTAATCTACTGAATAAAGTATGAATGAGGAAGCTATCAGATTCTGAAGGCCTAGTCCTACAGAAGATTGGTTGAGGAAAGGAACCTAATCTTGGGTGGACCATAGGAGAGGATGAGGTTTTTCATTTTTATAGAAGCGTATGGGTGTTAGTAGACATACGCAAGGAGCTGTTTTAAGATTATCATGCCTAGGTATGGGAAGTTCATCCTAGTGTCACTAAGATGTATCGATATCTACATTGTTAATATTGGTGGCTAGGCATGAAGTGGGATGTTTCTGGTTTTGTTATGAGATGGTCCACCTATCAGTAAGTGAATGTGGAGCATCAGTGATCGGAAGGGCTATTACAACAGTTACTCATTCCTGGGTGGAAGTGAAATGATGTCATGATGGATTTCATGATGGGTTTACCAAGGTCTCCTATAGGAAATGATGTTGTATGGGTTGTTATTGAAATACTCAAAAAGGTTTCACATTTCCAACTGATCAAGTAAACCTTCAATGTGGATGAGCTTTGAAAGTTGTACATCTGAGAGATGTTATGTTTTCATGGGGTTCCTCACTCTATAATTTTAGACAGGGATGCCCAGTTTACTTCTCGTGTTTGGATGTGACTACAGAGGGTGTTGGGTATATAGGTACTTTTGAGTATATCTTACCATCCCCAGACAGATGTCCAGTCCGAGTGTATGATTCAGGTTTTGGAGGATATGCTTAAAGCATGCATCATGGATTTTGGGGGCTCTTGGGAGACACACATACCCCTGGTGGATTTTTCCTATAATAATAGTTTTTAGGAAACTATTTATATGGAACCTTACGAGGCTTTGTATGGTAGTCCATGCCAATCACCCCTATGTTGGCTGGAGGCAAGAGAGGAAGCTATGTTGGGACCTTGTCTTGTCTAGGAGATCACAAAGTAGGTGGAGTTGATTCAGAATAGGATGGATACTACATAGTCTCAGCAAAAATTGTATGATGATTAATGGAGAGGACCTCTGGAGTTTGAGGATGGAGATCAGGTTTTCTTATGTGTCACACTAAGGTTAAGACACAAGAGGATTAGAAGACAGAGGAATCATTCACCAAGATACATCAGGCCTTGTAAGGTTTTGGAGAGATTCGGTCCAGTTTCCTATCAGTTGCAGTTACCTTAGATGTACTAGGCTATGCATGATGTCTTTCATGTTTATCAGATATGGCGTCACTTCTCAGACATGTCTCTTATTTTTTAAACCGAGGAGGTTGAGTTAGAGGTGGATGCATCCTTAGAGGAGAACCCTATTCAGATTGTGGATCACAACACAAAGGTTCTCTGTGGGTGACCTATTCCTCCAGTATGGGTGTTATGGGAGCACGGGTGAGTTGAGGATGAGACTTGGGAGAGGGAGGCCAATGTACGATCATAATGGCTGGAGTTGTTTGCAGATTCTTCTTCACCACCCTTGGAAGGGAAATTCAGGGATGAATTTCATTAAGGGAGATGTTTGTAAGAACATAGATCTTTAGTTTAGGTATGGATCTTCATTTCATGTTGTTTTGAGGAAAAAGAATAAATTGGGATTTTATATTTACAGGTTGTGTACCCAGTTTCTGTGTATATCCATGTACTGGTCATGTAATGGCCTAGTACATAGTTGTGTGATGACCTGGATGAACCGCTTAAGTTGGGGGATGATTGAGGCTTATACACAGTGTGTAAATTTAATGAACACTCCGTGTAATTTTCTTTTTATTTGAAATATTGATGTGGGTTGCGTCTTATGTCCAGATATATCTTCTTCTCCCCTTGGTTCATACAGAAGAGTGACAGAATGGCCGAAGAACTTCAAACCCCTCCTGATTCTCCATTTGTGCTCTGATTAAGATGTCTTCAGGTGAGTTGGAATCCCACTGGAAAGTTCTCAAAAACCCTAGATCCTTTCTTCCTTATTATTCCTCTCTTGTGAGTTATTCATGTTTGGGAGTTTTTCATCTTTTTATTGACCTATGATGATCTAGGCCGATTCAAGGTCTGACGTTCAAGTATATCAATCGTGAGACATAAAGGTAGGTGGTTTGTGCCATTAGTTGTGTTGTCTTGGATTGTATATGAGAAAAGTGTCACATACCCATGATTGGGGTATTTCTTGATTTGTAATTTAACCCCATTTATTACCTAATATGGTTTGATTTATTGATAAAAAGGGTTGTTTCTTAGGATTCAGGTTAGATACATTGTTAAAGGACACCCCATGGGAGTGTTTCCCTTGATTGATTATTTATGGTCATTTGGTCTAGAATTCCTGTTAGGATTGACTTTTTTCCATGCCTTGGTTGTTTAGAATGGAGTTTGATTGATTATATGAAATGCATGTGATATGCTTTTGAATGATTATCCATGTAGTAGTTTCAGATTACATGAGATTCTTTGATATTATATGTGCATTGTTTTTCCAATGGACTGTGAGAGCCTCGGACTAGGAAGACTATGAGGACTTCCACACTATTTATATAGGACTGTGAGAGCCTTGGTGTAGATGTTTGACCCAAGGGTATTGACTGTGAGAGCTACTGAGGAGGTTTTTTATAATTTATTGATGCCATGTTGACCAAGGGGTATTGACCGTGAGAGCTGCCCAGGTGGCCGTTGGTAAATAATTGGTTCTATGTTAAACCAAAGGGGTTAGAACATGAGAGATTTCCCAAGGGGTTTTTTATGAACGATTGAATGTTTTTAATGAGTCTTCCAAGACAAATCACAAGCTTGGACTCGGTCTTACTTGATTTTTTAGATGGTATTTTGAGACATCTATTTTATTACTATTACATAGGGGGAAATAGATCTTAGGAAAGATCTCGGTATAACATGATTAAAAGGATTAGTAATAAATATAAATGAACATAATTGGAAACTATAGGATTTTTTACTTCTGAGTACTTCATGGTTTATTGCTTCATTTCTTCATATTTATTGTTAGATATATTCACTGATAGTTAGGCACAAATCTTTGGGCGGTTGTTTACTGGGATTTGTCTCACACTCTATTTGGGTCATGTTATGGACCCAAAAATATTATATGGTTGCAGGAATAGATAAGGGAAAGCACCCTTCCTCATCATGTACTTGATTGTTGTTAGAGATGGAGAGCATGGGACCAAGCTGAGGCTTGTGATGCTGTTGGAGTTTACTTTCTTTTTTGTAATTTGTTTTCTGTATTTTATTTAAAGCATTGTGACTTGTTTGGCTTCTTTCCTAGACACATCTGACATGCATCGTATATATATATATATATATATATATATATATATATTGTGGCCTCTTTTGAATTTACTATCAGACTTCTGTTGTTTACTTTAGTTGTATGGTATTCCTGATTCCACTATTATTTACTATTTGTTATCTGCTCTGTATACTCTACCAATGGGGGAATATTTTCCCCAATTTCACACCTTGGCCCTCGCTTCTAGTCAGCAACCTCTGTCATTTGGGGAAATGCAGTTGAGGTTGTGTGAACCAATGGGTTTGGGGAACCTATGGGCGGCACCCGGATCTGAGACGTTACACCCCTCATCATTTTTAAGTAGTGTTTTTATTATCTTTTATTTAATTTTTATAATACCTTTAATAATTTGTTTTAATTTACTTCATCCTTTGAGAGGTGACTTTGGTTAGCCACTCGGCTACACCCAAGTACCCAAAAAATCACACTTCATTTGAGAGTGTCCAGGATAATGCCTTTAAAATTGGCACAATTGTCAGGGAGGCAAGTACTTTTTTCAACCAATTAGAGGTATTTTTATTTTTTTATTTTCTTCTCCTCTTTCTTTCTTCTTTCCCCTTTCACAAGTTTTAATTTTTTTTATCTCTCTTCTTTTATTTTTATCAGACCATCAACCCAAAATTCTTATCTTTTTATTATGGTTAACTTTCATCATTTCATTTTTATTTCATTTATGACATGAACTAATCTTGAATATCTCTTAGATTTTGACCTTTATATTGATCACATCCTTAGGGATCGAATCCAACATTCTCAGTCTACAGGAAGCTTCAACATCCAACTAGTTGGAGAATTCCTCTATTCCAGTAACATTGAAATTTGAATAAATTCTAATTAAAATATAAAAGAAGAATAAATGGCTGGAAAAAATAATAATCAAATTAATAGAACCATTTGAGAATTGGCTGCACCCGACATTAACTATCAACCAAATTGTATTGCATTCCCAAACCTCGAATCGGACTTTGAATTGAAATCTGGGTTAATTCTCCTTCTTCCAAAGTTTCATGGATTATCAAGTGAGGATCCAAATAAACATTTAAAATAATTTAATTTTGTTTTCTAAACCCTTAAACCAAGAAATTTATCTGAAGATCAAATAAAACTAAAGGCATTCCCATTTTCATTTGATGGAGCTGTAAAGGATTGAATGTATTATTTACAACCTGAAGATGTAACATATTGGAAGGATTTGAAATGTATTCTCCTGCAAATATTTTTTTTCAGAATCAAGGAACACTTCCATTCATAAGAAGATCTCAGGGGTCAAACAAGCACAAGGGGGGTCAATGTATGAGTATTAGGAAAAAATTCAAGAAGTTGTGCACAAGCTGTCCATATCACCAAATTAGTGAAAAACTCCTCATCCAGTACTTCTATGAAGGACTCGCACCTATGGAGATAAGCATGGTGGATATTGTAGTTGGAGGAGCATTGGTGGAAAAACACCAGTAGTTGCATGTGCATTGATTGACAAAATGGCAAAAAACTCTGAAAAATTGGCGATCGGGGTACACCACATATTAGAGGAGTACACCAGGTAAATCCATCTTCTCTTGAAAGTCATTTAATTAATACCATGTTGGAATAATTTAACACTATGGTGAGACGGATTTCATTGTATCAAAAGACATCTCAACCCACTTCTATGAGATCTTATGGAGTTTTCACTGAAATAGACCACCCAACTGGTTATTGCCCCCAACTACAAGAAACGTAAGATTTTTCAGCAGTATTCCCTGGATACTATATCGATAGCAACAACAACCACAACCCTAGAAGAATTATGATTCCTTTTCTCCAACATACAACCAAGGGTTAAAGGATCAATCATACATTAGGTGTGGCTCTAGACAACAAAAAATGACCCCTTTTCAACAAAATTTCTAGCAATCTCTACCTTACCAACAGGGTTTCCAACAACCACAATGGTGATTTTAATCCCAATAATCAACAATCCAATAACAAGGGACATCTCATCCAAATATAGATTCTAATTCTAATGATTTTTTGAAACAAATTGTTCTTAATCAATATAATGAGTTGAAGAGTCCAGGTTTAGAGCTGAGGGAGTTGAAGACTCAAATGATCCAGATTTCCACCACCTTCTACGAACTAGTAAGTAAGAACTCCAGAAATATACTTTCCCAGCCTACTCCAAATCACAAGGGGGTGTTAGTTCCATCACATTGAGAAGTGGGAAGAAAACAACTGATACTTCTACACCTTCCATTCCACTGAGATTTACCTCAACTCCGAAGAGACCCCATTCAAGAACCATTGATGAGCATCCCAAGGAGAAAGACAAAGGTAAGAAAAATATTGATGATATTCCTTCTAAACCCATTCCATTTACAAATAGAGCTTTAAAAAACAATGAGATGGCTGAAGAGGTGATGAAAAAAAAGTTTTGGATACATTCAAGCGTATTGATATCAACACCCCTCTACTTACAGAAATAAATAAAATACCAAGTTATGCTAAATTTTTTAAAAACTTTGTACCAATTGAAGAGGGATCAAGGGAAATGGGAGGATTAATCTTGGAAGGAATGTGTCAGCACTCATTACACTAACTCTAGAAATTCCAAAAAAGTGAAAGGATATCAGGACATTCACTATACCATGCACCGTAGGAGAGTTACACTTTTCTAATGCTTTATGTGATTTAGGAGATTCTATAAATATGATACCTCACACTGTATTCTATTATTTATATATTGGTGATTTGAAGCAGATGAGGGTAGTGGTGTAGTTAGTGAACATAGCTATAACATATCCAGTAGGAGTCCTTGAGGATGTACTTGTTTGGGTAAGAGACATGATCTTTCCAGCAAATTTCTATGTGCTTAACATGGAGGATAATTTGGTAAATTACTGTGTACCCATTATCTTAGGTAGGACCTTCCTCAAAACTGAAAAAATGATCATAAATGTCCATGAGGGTACAATTTCCATGGAGTTTGGTGATAAAGTTGTGATATTTAATGTTATGGAATCCATGAAGTATCCCTCAGAGGACCATTCTGCTTTTGTTATCTCCCATTTTGAAACACCAAATAAAAACCCCATGGAACTTTATTGTCCTATACTTAGGTATATTATGAGTATTGGTTCTAGATTGATGTCTAAGATCACTTCCACACCTGTTTCTAATGAAAAAAATCTCTTAGATTTGATTTTGAAATGGATTCATATTCTGGTTTTGATAATTCTTACTCTGATTATGACATAGTGGTCGAGTATGCTGGTGGATTTGATGCTTTAATCTATTATTTTTATGATTAATATTCTAATACTAATGTTTTTTGTGAACATATTTTAGTTCCTTCAATTTATCCATCCATAAATTACCTCCTACTTTGGAACTCAAGCCATTGAAACCAAATCTAAAATACTCATACTTGTTAAGTGGTGAGAAATTACCTGTTATCATTTCTAACAATCTCCCTTTTGAACATGAAGAAAAAAATTTGAATCTTTTGAGGGAGAACATCAGAGAAATCATGTAGAACTTGGCTGACATATCTGGTATTAGCCCCTCCATTTTCATGCATAGGATTCTTTTGGAGGATGGGGATAAACTAGTGAGGCAACCTCAAAGAAGACTGAATCCAAATCTTCTAGAAGTTTTAAAAAAATAAGTTGAAAATTTTATCAAGTTAGAAATAATTTATCCAATTTCAGATTCATAGTGGGTAAGTCTTATTCAATTTGTGCCTAATAAAAGTGGTTTTAAAGTTTTAAAAAATGATAGAGATTAGTAAGTTCCAATGATGGTGAAAAACAGTTTGTGAGTGTGTATTGATTATAGGAAACTAAATCAATTCACTCACAAGGACCATTTCCACCTCCCATTTATTGATCAAATTATTGAGAGACTAGTTGGGAAGACACATTATTATTTCTTGGATGGATTTTCTGGATATTTTCAGGTTCTTATAGCTTCTTAGGATTATGAGAAGACAACAATCACTTGTCTATTCAGTACATTTTCCTATCAAAGTATTCCATTTGGACTTTTCAACGCCCCAGGTACCTTCCAGAGATGCATAGTAAGTATTTTTTTAGATTCCATTGACACCTACATGGAGGTATTTAGGGATGATTTAGCAAAGTATGGGTCTTCATTTGATGATGTTATCTCTAGTTTGGAAAGGGTTTCGAATCATTGTATTGAAAATAATAAGGTCTTAAACTTTGAAAAGTGTCATTTCATGATAGAGTATGGCATTGTGTTTAGTAATGTAGTGTAAAAACATGGGATAAAGGTTGATAAATCTAAGGTAGATATTATTTTATCCCTAACCTATCCTTCATGTGTGTGTGATGTTAGATATTTTCTAGGGCATACAAGATTTTATTAGTGCTTCATCAAAGATTTTATTAGGATTGTTCTTCCTGTTTCATGATTACTTCCAAAGAATTATGATTTTTTGTTTGATGATTCTTGTAGGACTTCCTTTGATGAGCTAAAATAGTGTCTGACCACTCCACCAATCATACAGCCCCCACGGTGGGAAATTCCATTTGAGATGATGTGTGATGCTTCAAACTTCATAGTTGGATCATTCTTATCACAGAAGGTGGAGGGATGTTCACAAGTGATCGCCTATGCTTCGAGGACATTGGATTCAACCCAATAAAACTACACAACCACATAAAATGTGTTTCTTGCAGTTATATTTTCTGTAGATAAATTCTGTTCATATTTATTGGGCTCTAAAGTAGTTGTTTTTCTAACCATGCATCTTTGAGGTGTCTCTTGAAGAATATAAATTCAAAACCTAGGTTTATATGATGCATACTTATTCTTAAAGAATTCGATATCAAGATAAAGGATAATAAGGGTTCATAAAACCTTGTGGTGGACTACATGATTAGGATTACTCACACATTAGAGGCTAACACCTTGGACTAGGTACCACTTCAGGACACTTTCCCTAATGAGCATCTTTATGCCATCTCAGTTACGAAACCTTGGTATACATATTTTGTTAACTAACTTGTTGCCTCTAAAATCCCTTCAAATTTAATGAAAAATCAAGTCCAAAAATTAAAGAGTGATTCTATATTTTATGTGTGGGATGATCCCTAACTATGGCATATGTGTAGTGACTAATTTATTAAGAGGTGTGTTCCTGATCATGAGTTTGAGTCTATTTTACATTTTTTCATACACTTGATTTTGGTGGAAACTTTGGACCCTAACAGATATCTAGGAAGGTCTTACACTCTGGATTATATTTTCCTAGATTATTCATGATGCTCATGTGTTTTTTAAGCTATTCTCACAATTCCAAAACACTAGGAACATTTATAGAAGACATGAGACTCCCCAACAACCCAAACTATTATGTGAGATTTTTGATGTATGGGGAATCAATTTTATGGGTCCTTTTACAAGTTCATTTGGTTTTGTTTATATTTTTGTTTCTGTTGATTATGTGAGTAAATAGGTAGAGGCCAAGGCCACCAGGACTGAGGACTCTCATGTTGTAGTCAAATTTGTCAAGACACATGTTTCTTGTAGTTTTGGAGTACCAAAGGCTATCATCAGTGATCATGGGACACACTTTTGAAATTTGAATTTGTCTTCACTCCTTTGGAAGTATGGGGTGACACACAAAACATCAACACCATACCACCACCAAACAAATTTTCTGGCTGAGTTTTCAAATCAGGAGTTGAAATAAATTTTAGAAAAAACTGTGCAGCCAAATAGGAAGGAATGGAGCAAGCACTTGGATGATCAGATATAGGATTATAAGATGGCATACAAGACACCCATCGGTATGTCCCCATTTTGGAATTTTTTGGGAAAGTGTGTCATCTCTCCACAGAAGTTGATCATATGGATTATTGGGATATAAATAAATGCAACATGGATTTGGTGTAAGATGGAATCTAAAGGAAGCTACAAATTCCAGAGAATGAGGAGATTTGATTGTCTTCATATGATAAATCAAGGATCTACAAGGAAATATCAAAAGCATCTCATAATAGGCTGATCCAATAAAGGGAGTTTCATGTTGAAGAGAAAGTCCTTCTCTATAGTTCACAAATGAAGCTGGTGCCTGGTAAGTTGTGTTTCATATTGTTAGTTCCTTATATTGTATCTATTTTATTCATTATGATGCAGTGGAGATCACACAAGAGGACACTAGAAGGATCTTTACAGTCAACGGGAAATTCTTGAAGTAATACATTGAGGGAATTTCTACTGATGGAGTGGATTTCACCACACTGCATGACCCCATCATTACTTGAAAAGTTTAGGTTGATCCTAACCCTTTCACTTTTATATTACTTTTCTTATTTAAAATTTTACATTTCATGTGCATATATCATCTCATAGGTTCACATTGAGGACAATGCAATATTTTAAGTATGGGGGAGGGGAAAATGTTTTGGGGTAGATATTTAGGATTTTCATTTGTTCTTTTTGTGTTTATTTTCTATTAAGTTTTTGGTTAAAATTTTCAAAAAAAAACCCAAAAAGCAAAATAATCCAAAGAAAATAAAAAAACAAATATATCATATAACATTATCATGTGGAACATATGGAAAATTCCTGTTTACAAAATGAATTTGTAGAATGATAATAATGAGTAAGATTTCATTCTCAAGGTTTGATTTTTATAAAAAATGAAGTCATTAATGATATGAATGGTTGTTTCATTATAAAACCTTTTATATTTCGACATCATTATTTGTGATATTTTTTATGGTAAACTGCATCATTGATTTATCCACATAAATTTTCACTCAATCATGACTTGTGAAATTTGTCCTACTCAATTGAAGGTATATTCAAATTTGGTAAAAAAAATCATTGGTTGATTCATACGTTCGTTTCTCTTCTGATTGATTTCATTACAGTACTAAATTGACCTATGTGTGTATACCTGTTATCTGACTGTTGTATTCCCTCAAACAAATATGGGTTGTGTCATGGACAGGTCAAAAACCACTCTTCCTAGACCCTTGATCTTGTTATAAATATTACAATTAGTTTCTTTAGGAGATCAAAAAAAAGGTTGAGAGTTGAGTGTGATATTTTTTACAAGTGAAAATTAAAAAATGAGGGGATTTTTGAAATGTAAAACATATGAGGATATCTAGGTCAGGAGCTTAAGGTTTGACTTTCGGGAATTCTTAAGTGACTGGATCCTAAAATTAGATTGTAAATAAATGTAAAACAGGTTTGTTTAATTAAACTAGGTAAGAATAATTGTTTTACTTGAATTCAATATACTGAATAAAGGGTGGATTTATTATCTTGTAATGGTTCTCACACACACACACAGAGAATTAGTGGCATGGTAGACCCATGACTTTTTTCGCTATGATTAGTATTATAAATCTCACTGGATTTTGTTTTGACACAATTTATGAGACAATGAATTTAAAATTTATTAATATTGACTCTTTATGGGATTTTTATTATGCCTATATTTCTTCTGTGAATTGAGAAATATAAGCATGTATATCTTGTCACAATTTTTTCTAATACATGATATGAGGTTTTGCACAGGAGTGAAAAAGGGTAAGTGTGGGGAATTAGATTAAACACAACTTTCTTGAATATTTTATTGATAATAAATTAAAAAATTTCCTCACATTGTGTTAAATATGTTTATTTATAAAATATTTGGTATTAGATCATTCATTTGAAATTTTTTTGAAAATTCAAGTTTTACTCTTTACAAATTCACAATAGTATTTTGGACATAAATAAATTTATTTGAATTATTTAAACATAAAATTTTGTAACTATTTTGATGATTTAATGGGATATAACTTACATTCAGGACGTATGAGCTAAATAATGAATTTTATTGGACTTAAAGGGCCATGAAGTCAAAGTCGGGCTGGACTCCCCAGATTGTTCATCAGTTCTGTATTTGGGCCATAAATTTTTCATCCATGACTGGATTAGCCTAAATTTGAAGAGGATCTCGAGAAACCATTTATTAAAAAATAATAATTCTGAAAAGATAGATATGTCATGCATTTTAGTGGTAAAACAGGCAGTGAAATATGGATTAATTTGTTTGTCCAAATTTCTCCATTCACACATGAAACCTCTTAAAACCTAGCCTACCCTTCACTCTATAAATTGGTATTTTTATCATTTGGAGGGGTGGTACGTGAATTAGGATATTGGGATAATAGATTAGGTGTTTCCATACAATTTAAATTCACAATTGGAGGAGGGAAGCTACCAATATTAGGATCGCCTCCAAAATGATCTTGTTTCCTCTTCTTTGTTGTAATGTTGTTGTAATTTCAATAAACTCTCAATTTCTCTTCCATTTATTCTATTATTTTTAATTTTATTCTTCTATTAATATTTCTATTTGTTCTTTAAATAAAATAGTTGAAAAAATATTGGGTTATACCCTTTCTAAATCTTTGAAAATGAAATTGGTTTCGATGATGACTACACCACCCATGGAAGAGTAGTTTATTAGTAATCGATCAAACACTTAACTTCTTCATTTATTTATTTTGAATCATTAAGCTAATGTAATTCAAAAAAAATTATCCATGAATTTATTTTTAAAATTATAATAAACTAATCAATCAATTTAACAATTGACACAAAAACACATGAGGTCGAGATTTGTGTAAATTGTGAGAGCAAAAACTTAATTGGTAAAACCAAATCACATGGGATAAATTTTAAAGTTAATATATAATCCCTAAAATCAATTAATACTTATTTAATAAATGTATTTATGCTTTAATTTACCACTGATCATAATCGAGTCTTAGAACGAAAATCAAATTAGGGAGCTACGATTTCATATTCTGAATATGGCATATAGTTTAATTCATTTCATCATGGTGGTAATGTAAATTCTCATAGGTTATTAAGATTAAAAAATTAGGGGGTCATAATTTAGTGGATTTTAAGTTAAATGATAATTATCATTAAGTAAGTGACTAGGTAGAGTTATATCGATTAATCCTTCTAAAAAAAATTTCTAAAAAAATATATTCTTATTGTGTTTTATTAATCATGTTTCATTTCAAAAACAAAAACAAAAAAAATTAAATCTTATTCCAACATACTTCTTATTATTTTATAAATGGTAAAAAACCCTCATAATTTTTAAGTAGTGTTTTTATTCTCTTTTATTTTATTTTTATAATACCTTTAAGAAGTTATTTTAATTTACTTACTCCTTTGAGAGACAACATTGGTCAGCCACTCTACTGCACCCAAGTACCCAAAAAATAACACTTCATTTGAGAGTGATCATGAAAAATCCTTTCAATAAACCTTATTATTTCTATCAAAAACTAAGATCCACCTTGTTTTAGACCTCCAAGGACTCCATAAAATGGTTCTTCATCAATATAAGGCATGACATGTGTGGATAGAGCCCATACATGGGTGAGTATAATAATACCTAGTAGGAAACCCATAAATAACCAAACATAAAGCGTCAAGATCATTCAGGTCATTATAGGATATTTCAATAATAATATGATATATACAATAAAGCATTCATATATACTCAAAAATACACCATTTCTCAAAGGTCTCAACCACTAGTAGTCATAGATCCACTATGAGGTTTCAAGGTAACACTCGTCTAGGAGATCTCACTCCAAGAGCTCTGTCATCCTTGATAGAACTCAAACAAGAGATATCACTCATCATTTATTGCTAAGATGATGGTACATATTATCCATCCAAGAGGTCACACTCATCGGGTATAGAAAGAAGAATCATATAGTAAATTTAGAGGGTTTATTTGAGATACACACTCCATAAGACTAATACCCCATTAGAAAGATCATATCTCAATATAAAAATAATGCCCAACACCTAGGGTTCACTAGGAGGACACCAAACCCTAATAGAAAACATCCTCCAAGATATGAGATCAATGAACAAGTAAATATTGTCCACATAAATTCCAAAAAACCCTATATAAGAAATCATGAAGGAAATGAGGATTGCTCTGGGGATCTCGGAGGGATACATGATCCAATACACTAAGATATCTATCAAAGAGGACTGAGGAAACTCACTCCAAAATAAGGGAACCCAACCTCACTAAACATATCATCAGTAAGACATAGAGTGGTCGCCCTATATAATGACAATGGGAAATTGCACCAAACCCCCATAAGAATAGACTAAGGGAACAAAATCAACCAATAATAATCTAGGGAAGCTGACACAACCTCACAACTAATATGAGTTGAGAATTAAGAGGATTCAAAAATATACTCAAAATGAGTACCTTGAATTTCCCTAGGGTATATGAAGTGTCTCACTAATCCTGGAACTACATATGTCTCAAGATCACATGACATTAAACTTTTCTCAATACATGGCATGTCCCTGAGGTTTATGATGTGTATATTTTATCCTGTCACTCAGCGTTCCATTCTTCCTATGAAAATGTAATTTCTTAAGTACATGGAATGTATTCGACAACACATGGAATTTGGGGCCACCCGATCTCTTGGGAATGTACTCCATGTACACGCCGATCTTTCTGCCACGTATTACATGACATGTGACTTGGCACACATGACGTGTAACACTATATGGGATCTTTGGAATGTACACCCTATACATGCTGAGCTGGTTAGACAAGGGTAAAATAGTGTTTGAAACATGTCAAACAACGTTTGATACTTATATTTGTATGGAAACCCTAATGATTCACATATGGATAGTACATGGAATGTGTTCTTGAGGTACATGTTGTGTACATTGGGATTATCTAGAATCCCAAATCTCTTCACGTAGCTTCACCCATGCCTCCTAATTATATTGTATATAATTTCATTATAACCAAATAATATATATATTGATCCTTTGGAGATCATCCTTGACCGTTGGTCAAATTTCGACCATTCCCATAACTCGGGAATCGTCCACTGTCTTGCCTCTCCACTATCGCACACCAAAACCTAAACAGGGTCTCCAATCCGACCCCAAATTCCTGCCATCATCATGCACTAATATTCCATAACCAATCCAAAAATTATACCCATGAAAATAATATGTTGTAAAAAATATATAATTTTCAATGATCTCTTTCTGAGTATTCATATAATAACCGGGTAAAAGAAATGTCGATGAGGATCATGCATAGAACTGGGAAGAAAACCAAAAAACACAAGAATTGTGAAGTAACCCCATCCATGATCAAATTTTACATGATCCACATTCGTTATAATTATGATAAAAATAAATCAAATAGAAAAACAATTATCCCCAAAATCTCAGATAAACAAACCCAAACTAATAATATGATCGATCCACAAATCAATCCATTAGTCGATAAATTTTCATTCTTTATAGGATAATAAAATGGGGATAAATCCAAAAAAACATCCTAACTCAATTTGTATTAATCACTGATGAAGAATGATTTCATGTCATTATTGTGGTTGAGATACACAAGCTACATTGGAACATGATCCTTGATCTGATGTCTCCTTCCAATGATCCTCCAATGGATCCTCTCCAACATCTCCTCTCCATCAACCTCTCTCAATCACTAGTTTATGTGTCTAACCCTAGGGATTAGGTATATCCATTTTTAAATATATGATGCTTGGTATCTACATAGAAATAAATAAATAAATAAATTATTTTATTTTTTTTTTATTATTCATGCCTATGATACAACTTTACCAATAATACCAACACTAACAAAGATTATATCACACCTAGGGTAAACACCACATTCTGAACTATACTTTGGTATAAAATTTCTGATTTGAGAATATTTTTGGGAGTTATTATAATTTTTCATGAAAATTGCACAAGCATTATAGTAATATATTTAATATAATTCAAATATCAATTCCAGGCTCACCGGGCCTCAGAATCTCACACTGTCTCAGTGTATGGATTTTAAAATATTCTTAGAAATATTCCAAATTCTTAGATAGAAAAAACTATGAAATTAGAATTATAACTGTCTATAATATTCCAAATACATGTCACTAGGTCACGAAAAGAAATATATAATGTCTACCACTCGATACAATGTCTGGGGAAAAAGATGACTAGAAAAGGGGAATCAACCCCTAATAGTAACACAAAACAAAATATAAGGCTTTCCTTGGAGGAATACTTTTAATAACATGAAACATGAATCCCACTAGGACATATTTCTCAAAAAAAATGAACATCCCCAAAATCAACCATGGGAAAAATTCAAAAACACCAATCATATGAGGTTACAAATCACTCTTAAAATATTTACTTTTAAGAATATGAAATTTCTTAATAAAGAGTTCCTAAAACAAAACATTCCATTTTCAAGTATAAAACTAACATTTCATAGAAATTCATATGAAAACCACTTTCATCACAAAAAAAATCTTCCATTTAAAGTCTCTTTTATTATTATTAACCATTTAAACACTCATCATGGGTTTAAAACAATAGGTATTTCAAAACTAGTTTTCATAAAAACCACAAGCCCCATTTTAAAATCAAGAGTTGGTAAGGGTTTAAATGTTTTAATATTTCATTTCAAATTTACCTAATTTAAAAAAAAATCTAAGGGAATAAAAATTCCCCTTATAACCTAATTACAAGTGTGTTTTAAAACAAAAAAAATCAATATTTCATAACCAACTCAACCTTTTTGAAAAAAAAAATATAAATATAAAACCTATTATTTAAAAAATCCTCATAGATTAATTTAAAATCGAAATTTTTTCCTTTAAAAAACTTTTGGCACAAAAAAATGGTTTTATCACACATGGATAAACCATATCAACCCATAATCATCAACCAATAAATAATATCAGCAAATCACAATACCCAACGTGATTATTTCTCAATCGCCAAACTACACTAATTAATCCAAGAAACTTGGGGTCTAAATATCAAAAACTAACATGATGTTGAAGCATTCTTGATTTGTCCACATAGTTTCACAGCCCATGTTTCAATCATGCATAGATCCTAAAGATTTTCCAAAATCACACACTCAGTCACTTCATGGTTTTTCAAACCTTGCACTTCAACCCCACACCCTTGAATTTATTTGTATTTACATCCCAAAAATCCTGCCCAACCACCAAGGAAACTCATATTATACTAATGAGGATAAAAACATCATTAATGGTAAATCCAACAAAATTTTGAATTCAAAATTGAAAATTCACTTCCCATGGATACTCAAGGCGTGATAGGGGAAATATCTAGCAAGACACTCCCCACAATTACCTTTTGAGTTTTAATAAAAAAAATCTAACTCGATCTTACCATGATATGCACAAATAATAAGAGGGGTACTCAAAAAAATGCTACCACCATAAAACCTAAACCACTTTGATAAAATTTTATAAAAAAGCAAAGAAATTTATTCCTTTGTCTAACTCTCAATTCATCCTTCCACAAGGCCCGAAGGATGTTCCTGATCCCCATAGGCTAGAAACTAGTGTCAGGTCACCAAAAAGGAAAATAGTTTGTAATGATTTCTCTATAAATAAATAAAATAAACATAAAAATAAATAAATAAAATTAAATCATGGATCATTCATATATCTTACATCCAAACCTAATAGGAATAATGTGTCAATATAATATAAAATCATAATAAAAACAACAATATAAAAATAAACTTGCGGGTCACATTCATCTCCCTAGAACACACCATCCTTCTGCATTCACATATTATCTCACCACATGATTTTAACCACCTATTAATGTAAAAATAATAATTAAATTATGGATTAATATTTATAAAATTGAATAAAAAAGTTAAATAAAAACAACAAACCTCTCACCTCTATGTAAACTCATATGTCACACCAAAAAAACCCAAATCTATGAACATCCCTTGGGAAATCAAGAGCTAAAAGGGAACTTAAAACTAAAAATATGTGTGTGTGTGTGTGTGAGCACATCATCACTTAATAGACCACCACCTACATTTCCACATTCCTTTACCTTTAAATTATTAAACCATTTCATTATAGTTTGAACATACATAAGAAAATAAGTTTTTCTATAATCCTTTAAAAGGAAGGTTTAAACAACATATCAAAGCTGAGTAAGCTTACTTAAATTTTTCTTTTTAAATAGAAACAATTACATTAAAAACATTTACCCAGCCTAAACTATTTTAACTATAAATATATTCATTTAAATCCACTTAAATCACTTAAAATCAATTTAAATAAAACATGGTATGATATACTATTTCAAAATTTTACATTAAAATATGTTTTTCAAATATTTATGTGTAAATTATAAGGTAGGAATATAAAATAGGTATAAATAAATTTTTTAATCAAACATGAATGATTAAATCATTTTATAAACATTGGCATGAAAAAAAAGTTTTAAAATCTTGTCACCATGGTTACAAATCTTGTGGTTAGATAGACCAAAGATCAAGGATCCATACAACCTTAGTGAAAAATGTATCAATGTGTACACACTTATATAATTATTAGTCCTAGGGAGAGTGTATTTTCCCACCCTAATGAGTGAACATTATTCTGCAATCAAAGTTTAGTTAGTTTTTTCCTCTTCAATACATTACAAAGTGGCCATATAAAATCATAGCATGCTTTTCCTATACTACCCACCTAACTACCTATGATCCCATGTGCTTAAATAAAGTCAATAAATTGTATAATAATTAATTTCAAAATATTTTTATCAATCATCATTAAAATATCCCCAAATCCCATTTTCACAAGCCATATCATTTCAAAACCAGTATAAATAGTTTTCATCTAACTCAAGACTTTTGAAATCATTTATTTTAGTTAAAAACATTCTTTGGAAATCAATACTTCATTTTAAAGAAATTTTAAAATAGGGTTTCATTATACACCATTCCATTTGAATAAATTTATCAAATTTCTTAAATCATGCTTCAAAGACCAGTTTCATAAATGAAATAGAAGTTCTATGAAATAATAATTTCCTTGAAAAAAAAAAGTTGAAATCCATTTTATATAGAAAACTATGATAATTAATATCATAAAAATCATAACTCATTCCATATTAATTTAGAAAACCAATTATAAAATCATTGAGGATTAAATTTTCCTTAAATAATGACTTTAAAAGAAGTCACCTACTTTAAATTGGAACCTCAAAAGGTCCAAAACACCATTCATCACTCTATCCCATGACCCAAGTGGGGTAAAATCAATTTAAAACCACCCAATATGTTTAACAAAAATCTTTAAGTAATTTATCAACATATGGAATTTCAATTTCCACTTGAAATTCCAAGTAAAACCTTCAAAATTTCATTCGAAAACCCACAAATTTCATATAAATTCCAATATCCATTAGGTAAATTTTATAAGCAATTGGTTTTCAAAACAAAGGAAAACTGACCTTGATACCATTATTTAAAATACTAAAAAACATCACATCCCATGAAAATCATATAAAACCCACATATTATCCTTAGAAATTCCATAATATAATAAATACCAAAATTTGATAATTAAATCCATAGAATAAAACACCAATCCATCAATATTTATAAAAATAAAAGTTTAGGTATTAGGAAACCTACCTCAAATCATTAGTTTATGGTTTAATACTTTTAATCCCGAATGAACGAAACCTGAAGAAGACATCAAATTCCTTAGATATAAAGGGATCATGAAAATTGCATCAAACTAGAACCCCTAGGGTTTGGTTAAGATAGGGAATAAGGATGGAGAAGAAGAAATTGAGAAAATATGAAAATAAAGGTAATAATGAGACACTACCTTATCAATCTTATCCTAAATCACATATAACCCATGTATAATTGACGCTATAAGAGGTCGAATCATGAATGAGAAGCATGACCAAGAGGATTTTTTCAGCTAGAGATCACACTTGGGACATCATGTGTGAGGTAGATGGGATATCCATATGATGGGAGTAATATGGAAAACATGGAACAAGTGTTTGGGGCTCATGCCTCACTTATGGGAGTAAAGAAGGAGGTAGATGTGCTTGAGGAGAGCTTGACTTGGGAGGAGGTGCATGATGTGGGGAAGGAAATAAGGGAAAGACATGGTTTTATGTATTTTAGTATTATTATAATTATAATTATAATTATTATAAATTAATTAATTTCATTTAATTTAAGTTACTCCCATTTATAAAAACACTAAAAATATAAGTAAAAAGATTAATAAACCCAGCAAAATCTTAAAGCTTCCTTCCTGAAAATTCTAATTTAAATTACCTAAAAATATTATTTAATAAATAAAATAAAAATGATGTGGGGTGTTATAGAAAACTATAAATTAAGTTTATAAAAATTCATATATATTAAAAATGTTCTAAAATGGGTGATTAATATAGTTACTTTTGTTATACAGGGGGTTAAAGTGTATTTTGACTAAGAGGGAATTTAGGTAAGGGTTTCTTTGACTTAAACATTAATTCCTTATGAAATATTTATGTTATACACCATGGTTTTAATTCTATGGTTTATGTACTTCCCATAAATGTATATTTATCATATATTTTTAGGATTAAAGGTAAATAATAATCCACATCAATTTATTTTTGTTAAACGAATTTAACCCAATTGTTACCCCAGTTGTCAGGCCTTTTGGTTTCTCAATTTTCATTCATTGAGTTGTAGTGTTTCATCTTGAAATTTTCTTGGGTTCTTCCACCCTATTATTTTACTATGTGTTATTTCCTATTAATATTTTTTAAAATTAAGTTTTAATACAAAATAAATTTTAACTATGTGGGTTTTCAACAATGTTGTTTTCAAAGTATTAAAAAGGTTTATTTTCTTTCATCATAAAATGTTTTATCTTTGGCTCCAAATTTCCTAGAGAATTTTTTTTCATTTTCAAGGCTCCATTATTGGAGATTATTTTTAAAAGTAAATTTTTTAAAATATTTCACTTCACATTTCAAAAGTTACTTTTTAAAGTGACGTGTAATTTCGTATTTTACATCAATGTTAAAAATATTTTCTAAAATCTCTTTTAAGTTTTTACCTTTATTTTCCTTTAGATATTCAAAAGGGATTAAAATCATGGGATTTAGTTTACAATATTTATTCTATAATATATATATATATATATATATAATTTTTGGGATTAAACTCATAGTATCAAACAATTCTATTATTGGTCCCTTCTTATGTGATACTATTCTAAGCATTCTTTTGCAAGAATGGTTTTCATCTATTTCAACATCCTTGTGAGTTTCCTTTATTACACCTAGGATGTATTATTTTAAAACCATACACATTATTTATCTAGATAGAATATGTGATTTTATTTTCTATTAAAGATAGATTCATCACTACTTTTTTCATATTAACAATTCACTGTGAATAGCAGTATCTTTTCTTACAATGCCTTTACTTTGTGAAAACCCTATATTTATATCCATTTAATGAATATTTTTAACCTATATTATATAAATTAATTTATTATTAAAATTAATTAATTAACCATGTTCTCTTTTATATATGGTTTAAATATCATATGCTTTATTTTTACATAATGGTACTTACTCAGAATGTTACTGAATACCTTTTGAAATAAATTTATTTTACATGGGTTTATCATGTTGATGATTTCCTTATTTGAATAAATTTGAATAGATATAAAACCCACTTTATTCCATGGATTCTTTTTTAAGTTATGAATTAAAATTATTTCCCTTCCATGGGTTCTTTATAATGTGTTGAATAAAACCCATTTTATTTCCATGGGTTATTTATTCCATAAAAATTGAATGATTTTTATTTCAACACTTTATTAAAAACCACTTTATTTCCATGGGTTATTTATGATGTGGTAAGTGAATTATTTTTAAGTGGAACAGATAAATATGGATGAATGATGGGTGGGGTATAATATCACCCTAAAATGCATTGGTTTTAAGTTTATATATCATGAGATAAAGTATTCCTAAGTAGATTTTTAGTTTCTCATATCATGGGTACTGATGGTGTGGCTTATGAAATTAAATTTCCCTATACTAATGTTTATTCAAAATTTAAAAGATGTTGCAAAAATTTATGATTATTCACATTCTCATGTTATTCTCTCATGACTTAGGTTTATTGACTCATCGATATATTATGTTAACCCAAGACTTATTACATTATGTATTATCTATGCATGATTGGGTATCAGTTTCTTATGAATCTTCATTATAATTATACGCTCATATTATTCTACTAATGATATTATATTTTTATCACTTATGTTTACCCTTAATAAGTATTTTAGCTCATCCCTTTTTTTTGTTTCCATTTCTAAAGGTTATGAATATAGAAAAATATGAAATACATAGAAGAGTTTCTTATGTGGAGAATTTTTAGAAGATGTTTAATACTCATTATGGATTAATCACTTCCATATATAGCAGAAAAATGTCCATTAGTAGAAAACATGAGTTTTTTTAGTTAATATTTTGTCTTGATTATCTAAAAATAGAAACCTAAATGGTATTTGAAAATTTTTAGAATGAAATATTTTCTTTAAGTTATTTAGATGATACTATCACATTTGTGGGCTGCTATATAAAACCTACCACTAAACTCCTTTAATGGGTAACATATATAAAGAAATTTTATTTGAATAATGGTGAGACTAGGAATAATATTTTTAATCTTTTACTCTTATAGAAAATATTAAAAATAATTTAATTAAAAAAATTTATTGTTACAGTGATAATAATTTTTATTGTCTACTTATAAATCCTTCTAAGTTCATAATCAATCTCCTTCTTAGAAATTTTCCTTTTAAAAATTTATCGACGATCATTTTGGTAACAAAATGTAACTTTTTAATTTAATCATTCTTTACCAAAACATCATAAATTATTTTTGAATAAAAAGTTACATTCACTTTTAACTTAAGTGGTTTAATATTTTATTTGTTATAATTTAAACTTCTCTAAATCTAAACATATTCCCACTAGCCTCTTAGAAACTATATTTTCTCTAAAATATCATTCTAATATACAAAAACTCCTTTATGTTAGGTAATGATTTTTATTTCATTTGGTAGTAATATTTAACAAATAAACTATCAAAATCCATTTATTATATGGTATTATAGGTATTTGGAGAAATATTCAAAAAAGAAGATTTTATTGTTTAAATAATTACATTAAAAGGTTGTGGTAACTCTTTCTTTAATTTTTTAACAAATATCATTGAGAAACTCTTTTATCCTTGATAAAACTACTTTTATATTTATATTGTTTTGTTTTGTTTTTATAGAACTAGATCAAATACAATAATGGGTATCATAAAGATCATCTCCTTTATTAAAAAAACCATTGTTTATAATAACACCCCTTATCACATAATAGAAAACAAGATAAAAATACACAGTCTTTATTCTAATCCAACTAATCTATAAATTACTCCACTATATCCAAATCCTTTAGGTAGTAACCATTAATCCATCTCTTTAATGAATATTTTAAGATCAACCATAAACTATTCATCAATTTTGAACTCTTATACAAATTCATAATTATTGTTTAATGTATATTTGGTATAATATACCTTTCAAAATATAAAAAATTATTTCTATAAAATTCATACCTACTATGGACTCTCCAAATAGTTTCTGAAACCTCATAAAGTATTATAGGAAATTCCTTCTCAATTCACCAACCTTTACCAAATTAAATCACTTCCCCTCCTTCATAACTTATCCTTTACATTTCTATAACATAGACTGATAATTATATTATCCAATCATCTTTATATAGCTTAAAATTTTACCCATTTATACTATAAATAGATTAAAAAATATAGACATATCAATCACAATTTATATATCCTCAAAACATTGAGGTGACCGAGTAAACATTTATTGAACTCATTTATATCATCAGAACATTTATAAAACTAATTCAAGAATCATGTTCATATCCTTACTAGGATTTATATGAATTTAAAAAATATAATTTTTTAGAATGTTTTAAATATATCACCATATTATCTTATATATTCTATATATATATATATTAATTCTTAAAATGAATTATTTTAGAATCCTTATTCCTTATAATAAATCAATATATTAAAACCACATTGATATGTAACCCTTTACACACCTTAAAGCTTGTGTTTCAAATTAAAAGATTACTATATTTACACACATTCAAATATATTACATGAATAAGGTGTATGAAAACCTTTAATGTAAGGATTATAATCACATGAAATCAATAATATCCACAAGAGTAAGCATGGTGAAAAAATAAACCAACCCTCACTTTTCAAGACAGAGACTAAGCTCCTAGGCTAGTGAGTATTCCAACCAAAATCCCACTACCCTTGGTTCAATATCCAAGATAGAATTCAGTTCCATCATAATTTTAACACCTGATATCTATAAAATATATTTAAAATTTAAATCATAGTTTATAACTCTTGAAAAAGATAAGGTAGAATAAAACTAAATCAATTATCATACCTATAATTCAACTCCACAAATTCTTTTATGAGAATTTAATGAATCATTTTAAACACATTTAAACTAAAACATATATCAATTCATAGTATAAATAATTTTTATCTACAAAAAAATATATAATAATACTAAATAAATGAACATTTCATAAATTTAGACATGAGATGAAAATTTATAAACAATTAATAAATAATTATTAATAAACACATCATAGTTTAGCTATACATTATAGACACTTCATAATTAGATAAATATAATCACTATATTTATTTCTAATATAAATTATTTTATATTATCATTCTATATGAAATTTATTAAAATATTACACATTTAGTTGAAATATAAACTTTTTATATTTTATATGAATAATTCATATATTATTTAAACTATAATATCTCTGAACCCACACTCCTAGATCTGGTTATAAAAACATAAACATTATATTTTTAGCTTTGATACTGATGAAGGTGACACAATTTTTTCCATCCAATCCTTAAAACATCAAAAGGAAAGGTTTTATCACTCACGTTATCAATGAAATTTAAGGTTTGGAGTTTTAGAGAATTAGGACAACCCCATATATAAGAAATTATAAAGAATTCAAGAAAATTGTTTTCCCACTATACTCATCTTTTCATATTTCATATTAGGTCATCAAAATTATTCATAGGAAATACTTCTAGAAATAATTCATTCAACATCATACTTGATAACCTAAAGAAAAGGAAACATAAAAATGGTGAGCATAAAATCTCAGTAAAGTTAAACATAAGCATTAATAATTAAATTTAATAAGTGATTATAAGAAGGACATAAGGGTATGATGACTTAATCAAAGTTTGTGAGCATAACATAATAATATTGATACCCATGAATTCCTAGATCATCAAACATGAAAACATGTCATAAGGATTTAGAAAAGGCAAGAATCATTATAATCATTAATCATGAGCCATGTGATGCCAATATTGATCTAAGGAAGCATTTATAACCCATATAATTCATGGTAAAAATGTATTGGTATCTTGGGACATTATCTTTATAGAACACTTATATAACCTTTAAAAATGGAATAAACATATGATCAAATTCCATACCCAACTCATTGGAGTGAAATCTAGGATCACCAATCATATAAGCTATATCAGGATCAGTCGATGCTATCTGAGTGCACCCATCATATAACAATGTACTGCGACCATAAATAAAGTATATAGAGCTTGTGTTTCATTAAAAAGATCTTAAAACTATAATTATTCCTTCTATAACATTATTTACCTGTGGATAAGAAATGGGTTCCATGAAAATATCTTTGAATCATGATTAACCCATAGAAAAGAAATGGGTTCCAAAAAAATAACTTTGAATCATGATTAAACTGTGGAAAAGAAATTGGTTTTACAAAAATATATTTGAAACATGATTAACTTGTGGAAAATAAACAAGTTCCATAACAATCTATTTTAATCATGATTAACCAATGGAAAATTAATTGGTTTAATAAAAATCTATTTGAAATAATCATAATCCATCTAGAGAAAGAATAAGGATGGTCTCATTAAATAATATCCCTATTGGAGGAAAAGTAACAACAAGGGTTTTTGAATTTAATGAATGGAAACAGATTTAAAAGATCATTAAAAATATTTTTGAGGAAAATTACCTTTTCACTTTAAAAATCACTTTCAAAAACTAAGAAATAAAAAAAATGTTAAAATAATTTTATTTGAAAACAACCTTGAAATAATATAAAATAAACTTCAAGGAAAATAATCAACATGATAGAAATAAAATCCATTCATGTCATAAATAATAAAAATAAACATTCTTTTCAAAATATTTTGAAAAAAGGAATCAAAAGTGACCTATTTGGAAAATTTTAGGAAATATCCTTTTAAAAAAATTAAAAAAAGTTAAAATATAATGTAAAATTGATTTTAAGAAATCACTTATTTTTAGAAAAGAAATTTTTTAAATTTTTTTAAAAAATATGGAAATGGGAAAGAAAGATACATGGTCTAAAAGAAAATACTAGATCAGTATCACTTACAAATGACTTTCTTTATTTTTATTCTACCAATATGGGAGGGAATAGAAATTAAACATGGGAAATATGTTCATAACTAGAGTAAAATAAAATAGATGTGGTTTGAGAAAATAATTTCATTTTGATTTCTCCAAAATAAACTTGAACATAAACAATCCCAAAAGTAAGATATTGTAATATAAAGCCTTTTCCACTTTGGTAACTCTTCAATATTAATTGGCATGTAAGAATAAAATAAAATTATACTTTATATATCATGAACATAATTATTTTCATTATATAACATGTTAAGGGTATTATATACACCTCAAAAATTAATATACATGCATATTAAAAATGTATGTCTTAAAGAAAGATAATTTGAGATGAATAACCCTTACAAAAATCATACCATTGAATTTGAGAATTTATTAATGAATAAATTATGTGTATAAAATGTAAATCCACATAAAATAAGTCGAAATAAAATAAAATATAATCAAAATTCAGTATACATATAATCATAGAAATCAAATACAATGAAGAAGTAAAATGACCCAATGAAAAGAAATTGAGTGATGAAATTCTTTAACACTTGGTAACTTTCAAGTCAAATCCCCTTGAATTAAAAAATTAAAATTGAAAATTAAAAAACATAATTTATGAAGGATTCATTATATTACATGTAAAAGTGTAATTATATACACCAAATTATATATATAAGTATTGAATATGGCATGTGTCTCCTGGAAATCAAAGTGAGACAAGAAACCCTTACCTCAAATCTAGACTTTCCATGAATGTCATATAACTCGTGTACAATAATATTATATCAATTATTTTATTTATTAATAAACTTTTATTTCTTTTAAATGACATATTTTAATAATTAATCAGTTAATTCCACGTTGGGTGTTTCAAGGATGTCCAGTTAATTGTTTCAAAATGGATTCAGTGTGTTGACCATGGTCAAAGAGGTCATTATTTCAACATCTCAAGAATACTAATCGTGAAATAATTATCATATTTATTCATAAATTATAATTTTACAACCATTCATGAAAAATGGTTATGAAAAATGAAATATGGTACGATCATGGAGATGGTAGGTCGTATGTACGCATGAGTAATATTTCAATTTTTTAATGATCATTATGAAGAGAATATAGGTATTATTTTATATTTAAGGATAATAATATTATAAATAAAATACTATTTATTTACATATAGTTATATATATTATTATTTCAATATAGTGATGAAAAAATAATCACATCACATTGTGTAGGTGGTAGTTCACACGTACATGAATGACATTATCATTTCTCAGTGTAAGAAAGAAAATTATATATTATATTTACAAAATTATAAATTTGTAATTAATATAATTATTATGTCATATATATCACATATATTCATTAAAATTATCATTATTACCTTTTAATGTAAATCATTAGTGAAAAACAAATCACATTGCTTTGTGAGTTGGTAGTCCGTCATACACACGAGCGATGTTATCGTATGCCCCATAGAATGGAAAGTAAATAGGTATAAGTGATATCATAAATATGTAAGTATAAATATGTTAAAAATATAATATATATATATATATAATTTAAATGCATAATTAAAATAGTATGTGAGAGTTGATGGTGGAAAATGAATGACATTGATTCGTGAGGTTATAGTCTGTCGTACACACGAATGATGATTTCGTATCCAATTTGATGGAAAAAGAGATGTAATTAGTTTATTTAATTAATATAATAACATATAAATATATATGAGATAATTTTTTTACTATATTATCATATTTGAATAATATTTCAATTATTTTTAAGAAGAAATAAAACTAAAACTCATAGTTATGAATTTTACCTATTCTCGGATCACCTCTTAGGATTATACCTAAAGTATTCCTAGAATTGATTTATGACCAAAAAAATGATTTAGTATTAGAGGATAAAAATTTTTAAGTGGTTTGGGCAAGTCTCGGATAAACTAAAATGGTATAAAGGTTTGAATAAGAGAGTAGAGTGGGTGTCCTTTTATAAGTGAGCTGAGTGGCATGCTTGTAGTTTTTTAAAAGAAAAAGGTGAACCCAGCATTTTTACATTCCACAAGGATTAAAATTAGATAATTTTAGATAATTATAAATAATAATTTATAAATATATTGATAAAATAGTTTTTAGATAATTTTTTATTTCATTGTCATCCTTATATTTTTAGTTTAACCCCTCAGTAAACCCACTTTCACCTAAACTATAGTAATTTATTTTAATTGTTTTCACTCTTCATTATGGTAAAAAATTAAGTTAAAATTATTATATCATATAAATTATTATCATTAAAAATATTTAATATATTTTACCAAATTATATTCACTAAAGTGAAAATTTTTCATTTAAAACAAACCCCACAAACACGATGAAAAGGAAGGTTTTCAAGAAGTGCATTTTTTGTGAAAAAAGATGATTTTAAATTAACTCTATGACTAATAATAATCATCGTATGAATCACAAAAAATGTTTATTAATATATAATATATATATATTTTTAATTTAAATAATTCCTCATTATGGGTTTTATTAATTAATTAATAATGATAAACATTATGTACTTTAAAATAGTTTTCAGAAAAATCTTGTTTTTTAACCCAAAGACAAACATATACTAAAATACAATATGAAGATGATTCAAAAGAAATTAATTGAATTAAATATGAATAAATAATAATTATTTTAATTTTAATCATATAAAAACATAATGGTACTTTTAAATTTCTTAATTTATTAAAAATAAATGGAATTTTTAGAAAAATTGGTTTTTCACTATTCATCAAAAAACCATTATTTTCCAAGAAATCAAAAAAATTTAAACAAAGTAAATTTTGATATTATGATTTAAAAAATGGATTTAATTTTATAAAATAAATTTTCTAAATTTTCTAAAAATTATTTATAATATTTTTTTATCAAAATAAATAAAAATCATTTTTTAAGAAAACATATTTTTGAAGAATAAAATTACTTTACTAAAAAAACGTTGATTGATTTGTAAGAGTTAATAAATAATTTATATTTATTAGAATATATATATATATATATATATATATATCTCATAAACTAGTTAATATTATTCACACCCTCCAATTTAATGTCTAGGTTATAAAAATTATATATTTGATGGGTCGTTTAAAATTAGTGTTGTGTGTCTAATACTCAATCAAACATAATTTTATTTTCTAAAATATTAGTTTGTAACATAAAACTTTTATATAATAAAAATATCAAATATTTAAAATTATTTTAACCTTGACTGTATCAATTATCAATACTTCTTTTAATGTGGTTCAAATGATATTACTGATGGATCTTTTAATTTGAACATTTCAAATTAACAATTGTGAATGATTTATAATTTAATATAAATACTTATATATTGTACCTTTTTAATTTATAAAAACATTATAAATTAACTTATAGTTTTTATATAAACATTTTAAGTCAAAATTATAAGATATTCTATTCATATTAAAGGAATTTAATATTAAAAATTAATATTAAGAATATTTATTTATTAAATTTTTCGTAAATATTTAATAATTAATTATAAACACATTATAATTTATTTATTTTTTAACAGTATTTAAATTAAATAAATATCCTAATAAAATAATTTTTTATATTTTAAAAAAATTATAAATTATATAAATCAAGTCATAATTGATAAATGAAAATTTTATATTTTCCCTTTATGTTGTATTTTAAAATACCATTATCTATTGTAAGTCATGATATATTATAAAAGTAATATCATGGTTTATGATAAGAACATAATAACCCATGATAATAAATTTAGGTACTACTAATCATATATGACAATATGCCAAATGTTGTAAAGGCAATATGATACTCTGTTTTGTGCTGCATAAAACAACGTAAATCGATGTTATCATACATTAAAATTATCCAATTATAACCTATGACACAAAATATATTTTATACTTTTATTGGTGATAAACACATATCATACATTATAATATGTTGAAATCATTAGATTTATACTATGTCCTAAGTTATGATATTGTATATCGTATAGTGTGATCTCATCAGTGCATATGATATCACATATCATAAATCAAGTCACATATAAAAATATATATCGAATTAAATGATTAATAATATGATAACCATTTTTCTTCAATTTAAACATCATTTCATGAGTCAATACGAACATGTAATTGATCTGATACTAATTTTTTGTTTCTTAGGATCAAATAATACTTATTTAACCAATGAAAGACTTAAGAAACCATAAACCAAGATCATCTATTCTTTGAAACAAAAACCATGAATAATATAAAATTAAGAGCATACCATACATTGGAGATAGTCGAGCCTCTTTCCTTAAATAACACGCTTGATTAAGACCAATTTTAAGTAATCATGGGAATCATTCCTTGTAACAACTAAAACTTTTATCAATGGAATTTTTCTCTTCTTATAATTATGTTATATAGTATAAAACACATATATAGCATAGAAATACCATTAAAAACTTTATTCTCATAAATAAATAAATAAATAAGTGATATTCATAGAAATTAAAGAACCTCTACCAATGGAATAGTAATTTGACCCTGGGAATAGTAACTTGACCATTAAGAATAGTAATCTAGCCAATAGAATATTAACCTCATTTATGAAAGTATAAATAAAATTTATTCATCTAATAAAGGAAAATATGATATAATTATATCATAGTATAAGTAAATAAATTTTTAAAAAATTATATATTAATTATTAGTATTTTTGTAAAACAAAAATGTTTATTTATAATTTTATAATTAATATAATGATTTAAAAGAAATTTTACTTCCATAAAATATATTTATAAATTAATATTTTGTTGTATTATAATTATAAAATAAATTTATGTGATGTTAACTAATTTTTCAAAGTTTCATAAAATCGATTATAATTTTAAAAGCGGTATTTTTATAATAAACGTTGATTTTAATTAAAAATTAAATTTCACATATTTGAAAAATTATTTTCATAAAATAGAGTCCATTTTTAAATTCTAAACATAAAAAAATGGTTATATTGAATTTTTAGGATTTTTCTAAATTAGTTGAATTTTTATGAATAGTAAAATACTGTAATTTACAGTATATAACATTATAAGTTAAATACATGGATTTTTTAGTCATGTATGATGTATGTATGATGTAACCACCATAATCTATAACTCTCCATAATTATTTAATATATTTATTCACAATAATCAAACTATTCATAGTCTTGAGCCAAAATAATTAATTAATGAATAAAATAATCAAAAAAAACCCCTCCCCTCCTATAAATACCACCCCTCACCACCTCTACTCCTCACACACCAAAAACCTTGAATATTGTTCAAATTGTGCTCAATCATATTCCCAATCCTCTCCCCCATGTTCAGGATCTTCTGGTCTCAACAAAAGAGAAAACCCAATTGCCCAAAGGAGGTTCTCAAAGACAAAAATCCAATAGGTAGAATCCTCTTTCATTTTCTTTTAATTTATTTTAAATTTATTTTCTTTCATTATTATCTCCTCACATAACCTTATCCAATTGTAATGATAAATCCATTATCTTATATATACTATAATTTTATTATGTTAATGGAATAATTCATCATCAATCTTTTTCTCCTCTCACTTTTATCCTAAAAATGAAAACATTGTCTGTGAGGTATTGATTTATCACTTTCGAGGAAGAAAATTTTCATTTTAATTCAATAAATTCAAGGATAGTAATAAAACCATTTTTATAGTTAAAAAAATTAAAATTTATGTTATAATATTTTTTATGTTTTGGAACTAACATATATACATAATATTAAATAATTAAACAAAACTAGTTTGTGGTGATCGAAAAATTGCCAAATTAATCTAAACGATTATCATTAATGCTTTATCCAATTAATCATCCTCATATATAGAAAAATAATAATATATAATACCATTTAAACTTATTTAATTTCATTAATAAAATATAATTTTAATCATGGATAATTATTCTCATTTTATAGGATCTTCCATACATATATATAAGTGAACCGATCATGAAAACCAAGAAAATGAACACTCTCAAACGATGAAATTGAACTCTATAACTCATAAAAATGGAAATAAAAGAACTTAATAAAATTATAATAAATCAAATACATGTATAAGAGGTTTTTTATTTAGTAATTAATGAATCTAATTTTATTATCCATGATATTAAATTGAAGAAAGTATTTGGATATAAGGTAAGGGGGTTCTCAACCCCAATTTCCTTTCTTTAGGTTATTCCTCTTTAATGAAAAATTTCAATGTGTATGTTATTTCATTATTAAACCCTTTTATTTTCAAGGATATACATGTTTCTAATATATTTTTATGACAAATATAAAGATTTTACAAAAGAACTCTTCTTTCCAAAACACATCTTGACTCCTCTTGAGAATGTTTCTTCTTCACTAAAGTGTAATTATTCTTATACCAAATATGTTTTCCCCTTTTTAAATCCAAAAGTTTATTCATGAATGTATTATTTATTAAATTAAACTCATTCCTTTTCATGGTTTATTTTATTTCTATTATTGATATATATACTATATGTAATGTGTGATTATTTAAATGTTATGATGTGACGGGTACGCCCAAAATTATATAGTGTTTCTATTCATTGGGTAATTTGATGCATCTCGTGAGATAATGTGAAATATGTGTGAACATTGTAACACCCAAGACTTCATAGTACATTATTTCTTCAAAGTAATTCAATAACTTGTACTACACGCAACACTGAGTTCAAGTACACCACGACATACCAAACTAGTCGTTCAAAAGCAGTTATGAAGAGTATTAACTAAATTTTGAACTTTATATAATCCTTATAATTTTACAATACATATTATTTGTTTCTTAGACATAATTTAAGAAAAAATTCATTTTTTTCAGATAAAAGAAGTATTTTTCAAAAAAATTCAATTTTACCGCCTTTTAATGGCGAACCCTTTTTTTAAATCCAATATTTAAAACTTCTATATATTCAATTTGAAAAAATAAACTTTTTATTTATAATCGGGATTTAATAATTTATTTTCAATAAATTTTTGGGGTTTCTCTGATAACTTTTATATTTGGGTGAATAGTGAAAATACTATATTTTAACTGAAAACAACTTTTTTAATCAAAATAATTTTTAGTGTTTAATTATACATTTTAATGGTTTTTAAGTATAATTAGATTATATTTTTACCATTTAATCCTATTATGGTCATTTTAAGTAATTTCTCTTTGACATTGGACATAAAAAAGTGTCAATCTTTTGATAGTTATTATTCCTTAAAAATGCGTTTTTTGTTTTGACAACGGGAATTACTTTTAAATTAATTTATTCCACTTATATGTTTTGAATTTAGAAAAATGGATTCCATATTTGGAATTGGGAGGTCCAATTTGTGTAAATAGGTACTTTTATTTTTAGACATTAGGAATATTTACTTCAGTAAATATTTTATTTACCATGGTTAAAAGGGTAAATCCAGTAAATAAGGGTAAAAAATAATATTATAATAATATTAAATTACCCTAACACGTGTCATAACCCTATTGGATGATACATGTCCGACCGTGGGCATATTTGGATCGATTTTGAGACCTCATGTAGCCACTTGGAAGTGATAATGACATTATATATTAAATAATTTAAAGTAGAGATAAAAATAACAAAAGCCAATATCTTTTAGTAAAACAATTTCTATATGAGGTTATATAATTGATATATTTGACTATGAATATTAATTATAAATCTAAAAATATTTCCTACCTTAGGATAATTTATTTATAATTTTTATACATAATATAAATATATTTATTTATGACACAATGTTGATGTAGTATTTTCCTTATTAAAGAAAGAATCAAATAAATAGTATTATAGATGTTAAAATAAATATAATTCAAAGTTTTTATGACATCCACTAATTTTATAGGTTACTGTGATATGTTAGTATTTATTATATTAATTGTTTTCTAATTAATAATGTTGTTATGAATTTAGAAAAAACAAAATACCAAATAGTGTCAAAATTGACATAAACGTGTTTTTAAAACAAATATTATATTATTAAATGATATTCTATTCCTAAAAATATAAGGTTCCTAAAAAAGACTTATATAATGGTAGTTGTTTTATTAATTAACCACTTGGGGTTCTCTTTGAAGTATATAGTAATTTTATTAACCATATAATATAAAAAAACAAAGAGACATGGTAAATGTCAAACTATTTAACTAAGAGTTAAATCTAAAAGATAAGGTTAATATTGTGACCCAAACCTGTCTAAAACCTATTGGTTGAGTGGTATTAAATCCATAACCACTTTACCCTTTAAATAATTTATTTTTGATCCATTAGAAACCGAAATTTATTTTATTATAAAATAATATTTCTATCTTTTTCTAAGGTTCTCCTTACCCCTCTTATAAAAGGGCACTTCCCCTTCTCTCAAATTCATACCTCCATAGCCATTTGTATCAGAAAACTCCTACACAAATATCCTTCTAACTTTCCTCCATTCATCCTAGAGTAATTCTTTTGGTCACAAATCCAACCTAAGGAGCCATTTTTATCAAATCAAATGGAATAATCTGAAGAAGAGGTAAATATTTCATCACCTCTTTCAAGTTATTTTCTTCTTCCACTCCCCCTTTCTTTGTTGTTTCCATTCTAAAATAGTAACTCCAGTATCTTCTATATATTGTAATGTTATTATAAAAATGGTACAACCATATTCATTATTCTATCCATCCTATAAATGACAAAGTCACCATACGTGCGTACGTACGGATTACCGTCTCCACGTTGTGGTGTAGTTTGTTATTCAAACACTTCATTATTTGGATGGGTATAATAATGAGTATAACTGATTAAAATAATAAATATAACATTTTAATGATTCTTTGTATATGATATACCATCCAATTACATATTATTTCATCATCAATATAATTATATTGTTGCTCGTGCGTACGTACGGATTACTGTCTCCACGACAGGATGAGATTCATTTCCACGTTCACCATTCAACGATGATTATAAAATATATATATCATTAATAATTATGTGATATATGAAATAATAATGATACTAGATATATATATATATACTTACATTTATCTTGTTCACTTAGTTCCGTTAAATACGATATGAAAACGGAAACATCATTTATGTGTACGTACGACCAACTATCTCCATAAATGGTGTTTTACATTTCATATATATGTCTATTATACATATTTATATTCTAAATATATATGATATATATATAATTTTTTATATTCTGGAAGTATTTAAATCCTGATATAAGTGATACAATCAAGATTAAAAAGTTAAAACACATATGATAATGAAATTGATTATTATCCAAAATGTTAATCTTACTTGGAAATTATTATTAAATAGGTAGTATAAAGTCTTAAATAAATCATGTATGATATAATAAATATTAATATGGTTCTGGTATAGTTTAATAACATACTAATGTCTTTATACAGAAGGTTAAACATACCCTCGACTAAAGGAAAGTGCAAGGAAAGGGGTTTTCATCTCACTCTTTATTCCCGTGAGATTGATGATAAATTGCCATTATTTCCTTTTTTTGGGGTATGTACTTCCCATTATTGTATTATTTGTGTAATAAACTTTAATTTATGTGTATTTACATCTTCATTGTATGATACTTCTTTCATGGGGTGTATTTTTCGTAAGTTACAAAATTGGTAAGGGTTAATTTCACAATCTCTTTATTATCCGAGCTTGTTTTTACGTAAGTATCTACTGAGACATATTAATTATCCATGTCAATGTTTCATAAAAGAGTTTTCAAATGTATTATTTTCAAGTTAATTTTACTAAAACATCATTTTAAATGAATTAAAGATTTATTCTTCTAAACCATTCTCATTAATGTCCTTGTTTTCAAAATGGTTTTAAGGATTTATTTATATGGACATGAATGTTTTAAAATGTTAATTCCTTTCAAAAATTTCAAAGTGGTATGGGAAAATTTGATTCAAAACTATCTTTTAAATTAATTCCTTTATAAATTATGTGACTTTTAAACATTTTCATGAAAAAGTTATATTCTCTCAAAGAGTTTTACAAATCATTTTCATCTATGTCAACATCCTTTGATGGATTTTAAACTAGTTTGAAGTTGATCTATTATGATACAAATATACCATATTGTATTGAAGGTTTTGTGATATATTTTAATATGGATGTGTTATTTTTATATCATTCATGGTTTATGTTTTATGTATTGAAATTTCGTATGCTAGTTTTAATATGAATGTTTATGTTATATTTCTACCATTTCAAATGATGAATGTATTGGACTTAGTAAGTGATGGGTGGAGCCCTCTATAGCTCTTCGATGCATCGGTAGTTCTTATGAGACAATTAGATGTGGAATTGGCTGAGGCCTTTCCCAATTTTATATATGGTTTTGTCCAAGGCCTTAATCATTTTTATATGTCTTGGTCGAGGCCTTGACAAAATGTTTCAGAATTCCTGGCATTATACATTCCCTCATTATGAAAATAATATTGATGGTTCATGTGGTTATTCGACTAGTAGAATACCCATGATTATTTTTTATTATGGCATTATTTACTCAGATCATATTCCTACCATAAAAGTGTTTATGTTTATTGTTTTTAAAGGCATGAGTTTTCAATTATTCACCATGCTTAATATTTATGTTAACTTCTGATGTATTTCTTACCCTTACGGAGCGTTTGAGCTCACCCATTTCTTATGTTTCATTTTCCCAAGGATTTCCAAGAAGTGTATTATAAATGATATGTAGGGTTAAGCTAAAAGGGAATAATGGTGTTATCAAATATTCATTTATGTTGTGTTTTATTTTCTAATGTGTAATGTAACATTCATGTATGTAATCTATTTTCTAACTGGTAAACTATCGGTATTTTGAGACTTGATTCCTTGTAAACATGCCAATGTATTAAAATAATTCAATGACTCTGGGTAACTATGTTCAGGGCATTACAGTTGGTATCAGAGGAAGTTTAGTAAAAAACTTGGAAACTATATTTAGATAAACTCTGATTAGAGCACATAGCCCTAAGATAGACTTTGAGGATTAGTAAAGAATAACTTCCTAGAATTTTGTTATTATAGAGATTTTGTGAGTTTTCCAAGAAATACATCCCAGCCTGGATATGACCAAGTAGAGGCGGCTCCAGTATATATGTACCTAGGTGTAAAACCCAAAAACACCACTTTGAGCTAGACTCGAATGGGAACTGGTGCACAACAACGTGCCTTGCTTCACTCTTGGTTACGACACTCCTGGGGGATATGCTTAGGATGATTCTCATTTTCTTTACAAATCATTATGAAGGATTTACAAGTATATACCTCCTCAAAGAAAATATTTTTATGATTATGGATTATATACATAAACTGTTCAATTTAGGTTAGGTATTTTACAAGTTTGGAATTATTCATTGCAATTCATAAACTAGACTAGTGTATGCCATTGTATAGAAATAGTGCCCAGTAGAAGGAATGAGAACTCCAACAATACGTATGATCCAAAGAGTAAGAAAGATCATATCTTTCACGGTATTAATCCATAATTTAGAAGGGAAATAGTATCCCATGTATTCTCAACATATGAAGAAATAGTATCATGTGTTAATAAGATAAGTAAAGAATTCTTTGAGTCCAATGGCTTTGAAGGGAAGCAAGAGAAGAAAAGGATGGTAGAGAGAAAGATGGATAAAGAGAAGCGGGGAAAGAAGGATTTTCCCATATGTGATAAATGTGTAAAGAATAACCTTGGTAAATACTTGAAGGGAATGGGAGTTTGTTATAAGTGTGGAGAAAAAGAACCCCAAGTACGTGATTGCAAGGATAAGAAAAAGATTTCAAATGTAAAATGCTTCATCTGCAAGGCGTTGGGACACTACATGAATCAATGTCCCAGTCATCAGAGTATACCACAAATGATGCTATTGGATAATAATCAAATTATGATACTACTATAGATGAAGAGGAATTACTAGTGTTCTTATGTTGTTATTAAATAATTATGTCATTTTAGTTTTGAATTAATGATATACCAGTTATATAAATTTTGGAAATAAATAAGGATTGTACTGCAGTACTATCTAATTGAGGATTTGAGATTATATGGCTCTATGAAATGTGACTCAATAACAAGTTAAACTTTTTTGGAAAATACATGGTTGGATGAAAGATAAACCTTAATATGGTCTTGATACTAAGGTGGTAATTTTGGAATAAGATATGGTTGATTTGGATAAATTATATTGGATATTCTTTACTACCTTGGAACTGATTAATTGTTTGTTTATTTCATCATTGTTGAATTATTCAAAATTTTTGGATATAAGGAATATATCTAGTATTCTATAAGGAATAAGGGGGCATGAATGCAATAAATAAGGTTTTCTGATAATTCAAGGTGTTACCATCTTTTAAAATAATACATAATGATGGTATTCACATGTTATTATGTGGAAAAAAGGATATTCATTGTGTTTTAAATATTTATAGATTTTGGACTGTGAGTTTGGAAAGAAGTATTTTGGATAAGTCTACAAGTTGGAATGGATTAAGTTTGACATTGGATTCTATTTTTAAGGTAAAATCATTTCTTAAGAATTTTTTTTTTGTATTTTTTTATAAAATGACAACCTAGAGGTCAGGCGACAACCAATCACGTCCGGCAAGGCCACGAGACTTGAACCTGTAACTGAAGGGTGACAAAGGAGGATAACCTACCACTGGCATACGTGATGTCCTTGTATGTATAATGTAGTTTTTTTAAATAGTCTGACAAATGAATTATAAATTCATTATTTTTTCAAACCCTATAAGATTAGGATAAATAGAATATTTTTGAATTTTATTATCTTTTGGTGTGAAATATGAGTTTGTGGTAGGAATTAGTTGAAGGATGAAACTCTAATTGTCAAGTATGTATATATATATATATATTCCTCTTATTAAGACAAAACTTTATTAACCCAATTTCCAATGTGGGTTTTCCCACAAAGGTATTTTCTATTTTAAACCTTTTATTTTAAAGGAACAATTTCAAATTGCGATGGTGAAATTTATTGAAGGAGGGAAGAATGTAACACCCCAAGACTTCATAGTACATTATTTCTTCAAAGTAATTCAATAACTTTCACTACATGTAACACTGAGTTCAAGCACACCACGACATACCAAACTAGCCGTTCAAAAGCGGTTATGAATAGTATTAACTGAATTTTGAACTTTATATAATCCTTATAATTTTAGAATCCATATTATGAGTTTCTTGGACATAATGTAAGAACAAATTCATTTTTTTCAGGTAAAAGAATTATTTTTCAAAAAATGCAATTTTACTACCTTTTAATAGAGAACCCTTTTTTTAATACAATATTTGAAACTTTTATGTATTCAATTTGACAAAATAAAATTATTAATTATAATTGGGACATAATAATTTAGTTTTAATAAATTTTTGGTGTTTTTTTGATAACTTTCATATTTGGGTGAATAGTGAAAAATACTATATTTTAATTAAAAACAACTTTTTAATCAAAATAATTTATAGTGTTGATTTATAAATTTTAATGGTTTGGAAGTATAATTAGATTATATTTTTACCATTTAATCCAATGATGGTCATTGTAAGTAATTTTCCTTTGAAATTGGACATAAACAAGTGTTAATCTTTTGATCGTTATTATTTCTTAAAAACACGCTTTTTGTTTTGACAATGGAAATTAATTTTAAATTAATTTATGTCACTTATATGTTTTTAATTTATAAAAATGGATTCCCTATTTAAAATAATGAGGTAAAAATTGTGTAAATAGTTAACTTTAATTTTTATACACTAGGAATATTTACTTCAGTAAATATTTTATTTACCATGGTTAAAAGGGTAAATCTAATAAATAAGGTTAAAGAATAATATTATTATAATATTAAATTACCCTAACATGTATCCTAAACCTATTTTCTGATACATGTACGGACATGGGAATCTTTGGGTTGATTTTGGGACCCCATGTAGCCACATGGAAGTGATAATGACATTATATATTAAATAATTTAAAGTAGAGAAAAAAATAACAAAAGAAAATATCTTTTAGTAAACAAATTTGTATATGTGGTTATATAATTGATATATTAAACTATTAATAGTAATTATAAATATAAAAAAATTTCCTACATTATTATATTTTATTTATAAATTTTAGACATAATATAAATATATTTATTCATGACACAATGATGATGCAATATTTTCCTTATTAATGAAAGAATCAAATAAATGGTATTATAGATGTTAAAATAAATATAAATTGAAATTTTTGATGCCATCCACGAATTTTTTAGGTTAATTTGAAATGTTATAATTTAATAGATGAATTTATTTTGAAGTAATAATTCTTTTATAAATTTAGAAAAAACAAAATACCAAATAGTGTCAAAATTGACATAAAAGTGTTTTGAAAACAAATATTATATTATTAATTGATATTCTATTCATAAAAATCTAAGTTTCTTCAAAAAAAACTTATATAATGGTAGTTGTATAATTAATGAACCACTTGGGGTTCTCTTACAAGTATATAGTAAGTTTATTAATGATATAATATAAAAATACAAAGAGATATGGTAAATGTCAAACTATTTAACTAAGAGTTAAATCTAAAAGATAAGGTCAATACTGTGACCCAAAACTGTCTAAAACCTATTGGTTGAGTGGTTTTCTACCCATACCCACTTTATACTTTAAATAATCCATTTTTTATCCATTATAAACTGAAAATTATTTTATTATAAAATAATATTTCTAGCTTTTCCTAAGGTTCCCCTCACCCCTCTTATAAAATGGAACTTCCCCTTATCTCAAATTCACACCTACAAAGTCATTTGTATAGGCTAAACCCTGCCCAAATTTCCTCCCAAATTTTCTCCATTCATCCTAGAGGCCTTAATTTGGTCAGAAATATAACCTAAGGAGCCCTTTTGATCAAATCAAAAAGAAGAATCCGAAGAAGAGGTAAATATTTCATCACCTCTTTCAAGTTCTTTTCTTCTTCCACTTCCCCTTTCTTTGTTGTTTACATTATAAAATAATAACTCCAGTGTATTCTAAATATTTTGATGTTATTATAAATATTTTGCAACCATATTCATTATTCTATCTGTCCTATAAATTACAAAGTCACCATACGTGCATACGTACGGATTACCGTCTCCACGTTGTGGTGTAGTTTGTTATTCAAACACTTAATTATTTGGATGGGTATAATAATGAGTATAACTGATGTAAATAATAAATATAACATGTTAATTATTCTTTATATATGATATACCATCCAATTACATACGATTTCACCATCAATATAATGATATTGTCGCTCGTGCGTACGTATGGATTACCGTCTCCACGACGCGATGAGATTCATTTTCACGTTCACCATTCAACGATGATTATAAAATATATATATATAATTAATAATTATTTAATATATGAAATAATAATGCTACTAGATATATATATGTATATGTGTGTGTTTACTTAAATATATCCTATTCACTTAGTTTCGTTCAATACGATATGAAAACAAAAACATCATTTATGAGTGCGTACGACCTATCGTCTCCATAAACGGTGTTTTCCATTTCATATATATGTCTATTATACATATTTATATTCTAAATATATATGATATATAAATTATATTTTACATTCTGGAAGTATTTAAATCATGATCTGTGTGATACAATCAATAGTAACAAGTTAAAACACGTACGATAAAGAAAGTGATTATTAACCGAAATGTTAATTTAACATGGAAATTATTATTAAATGGGTAGTATAAAGTCATAAATAAATCATGTATGATGTCATAAATATTAATATGGTTCTGTTATAATTTAATAATATACTATGGTCTTTATACAGGAGGTTAAACGTACCATTGACTAAAGGAAAGTGCAAGGTGAGGGGTTTCCATCTCACTCCTTATTCCCGTGAGATTCATGATATATTGCCACTAATTCCTTCTTTGTGGTGTATGTACTGACCATAATTGTATTATTTTTGTAATACACTTTAATTTATTTGCATTTACATCTTCATTTTATGATACTTTTTTCATGGGGTGTATGTTTCGTAAGTTACCAAATTGGTAAGGGTTAATTTCACAATATCTTTATTATCTGAGGTTGTTTTTACATAAGTATCTACTGGGAAATATTTATTATCCATGTCCATGTTTCATAAAATAGTTTTCAAAGGTATTCTTTTCAAGATGCTTTTACTAAAACATCATTTTAAATATTTTAAATATTTATTCTTCTAAACCATTCTCATTAATGTCCATCTTTTCAAAATGGTTTTAAGGATTTATTTATATGGACATGAATGTTTTAAAATGTTAATTCCATTCAAAAGTTTAAAATTGGTATTGGACACCTTTATTCAAAACTATATTTTAAATGAAATCCTTTACAAATTATATGACTTTTAAACATTTTCATGAAAAGGGATATTCTCTAAAAGAGTTTTACAAATCATTTTCATCTATGTCAACATCCTTTGATGGATTTTAAACAAGTTTGAATTTGATCTATTGTGATACAAATCTTCCATATTTTATTTACGGTATTGTGATATATTTGAATGTGGATGTGTGGTTTTTATACCATTCATGGTTTATGGTTAATGTATTTACATTTAGTATGTTAGTTTTAATATGAATGTTTATGTTATATTTCTACCCTTTAAAATGAGGAATGTATTGGACTTAGTAAGTGAAGGGTGGAGCCCGTTATAGCTCCTCGATGATGTGGTAGGTCTCATGAGATAATTAGACGTGGAATTGGTCGAGGACTTTCCCAATTTGATATATGGTTTTGGCCGAGTCCTTAATCATTTTTAGATGTCTTGGCGGAGGCCTTCAAAAATGTTTCAGAATGTCTGGAGTTATACGTTCCCTCATTATGAAAATAATATTTATGGTTTGTGTAGTTATTCAACTAGTATAATACCCATGATTATGTTTTATTATGGAATTATTTACTCATCTCATATTCCTACCATAAAAGTGTTCATGTTTATTATTTGTAAAGGCATGAGTTTTCAATTATTCCCCATGCTTAATATTTATGTTAACTTCCGTTGTATTGATTACCCTTACTGAGTGTTTGAGCTCACCCCTTGCTTATGTTTCATTTTCCCCATGATTTGTAAGAAGTTTATTATGAATGATATGCAGGGTTAAGCTAAAAGGGAATAATGGTGTTCTCAAAGATTCATTTATGTTGTGTTTTATTTTCTATTGTGTAATGTAACGTTCATGTATGTAATCTATCTTCCAAGACTGCTAAACTATCAGTCTTTCGAGACTTGCTTCCTTGTAATCATGCCAATATATTAAAATAATGCACCGACTCTGGGTAACTGGGGTCAGGGCATTACAAACATGATTCTATATTTTTTCACAATAATGATGTTATGATTATGAACATATGTTATGAATGAACATGAAGTTATCTTTATTCACAACTATGTTTGGTATTTGACCAATAAGACATGGTGTTTCATTTTTATGCATTGCCTCAATCCATGCTTTTATCTAATGCTTCCTCTCATGATTATGATGATAATACCATGCTAATGTTATTATGATGAATATTATGATCTCCCATGTTATATTGATTTATTTTCTTATCTATCCTATTATTGGGATTTTAGGTCACCCCTTTATTTTATGTATATCCTCAGGTGATTACTTATAATAAGGATTACATGAGGTCCTCTAAGAAACTAGATAAGAAGGAATTAAGTAATGTTTATGTTTTATTATGTGAATTTTTTGTATGGTCCTAATTTTCCCAAGACACTAAACCTTTGGATCTTGTTTTTGTAATGCTATTATTTTTTTATCATTAAAATGATGTAATATTAAAATAAGAAAAATATGGGTCATTATAGTTGGAATTAGAGCATGGTTTAGTTAATTTGGGAATTATGATTATAGAACATTAGTGAAAACCCTTATTATAAGACTGAGTATATTTAAATATCTAGGAATCCTTATTTTAGAAAAAAAAATAAACATAGTGATCCCACAAGATATGCCTTTAGAGATAATTCCACAAAGGAATTAATTATTTATTCATGACTTGTTGACTTTTGTTTTGTTTAAACCTTGTCTATTTTATAAAATGGTCGGAACTAGGAGAAACAAGACCAAAACCCATGAATGGGACAATGCAATTATTTTCAAACAAAATCATCAATGCCTTGGAAGGTGGAGTTCAAAATTTTATGGCAATGCTTACCTAGATACCCCAGGATATTAACAATAACCTGAATAATGTAGAACTTCTTACTTCCCCTAAGAGGGAACAATTGGATATCAAGTATTTTATATGGAAACTACCACTGGGGTTTAGTGGATCTTTTTATTCACTAGTTTTAAAATAATAGGTCAAATAAATGGAGATTTTTTTTTGTGCTTAGCATTTTTGAGACAGAAAAGGTGATTATGGTCGTTTATCATTTAGATGGAGAGGCTGACCAATTATGGGTGTTGATTAAGAACACCAATCTGAAGGATGAAATTGAATAAATGGAGTGGTAAGAATTTTAAAAAATATTTCTTAATAATTATTTCCCTCAAACACTTCAGACAAATATGGTGAGATAATTCATAGATATGAAGAAAAAATAAGGTGAATATGTTACAGATGATGAAGAAAATTTCACAAGTCTTGCAATGTATGCCTCGAATTTTGTTATCAATAATGATATCATAATAGATATATTATTTAGTGGTTTAAAACCACACCGTTGTAAGGATCTATAAATTATAGACTTTTGGATTTATGAAGAAGTTTTTTGATGTGCTCTCAAAGTAGAGATAGAGTTTATAGAATGTCCCCATGGTTGTGGAGATAAGAAATGAAATATGGAATTTCAAGCTGGAGGGTCTAATGAAAAAGGTGGAAAGAAAACTAAACCACTCACATGTCAAAAATGTGGGAATAATAATCATTGGAATTTTCTCAAAGGGATAAAGAAATGATTCAATTTTGGGAGATAATTCCACCAAACTCATTAATGTTAGGGAGACATGAAGAATACAACGAATATGATAGAGGAAAGGAGAGAACCACCCATGGTCCAATGCTTCAACTATAGGGAGTAGGGTCACTACACAAACTAGTGCACTAAACCTTAAATACTTTAGGGTAATCAGCATCAACAACCAATGAAGCCAAAGGAGAAACGAAAATCATATTCCATCACTATTGCTAAAGTGGAGTAAGAAAATGAAGTCATACAAGGTACACTTCCTATTCACTCAATAATAGAAAAATTTTTAGTTGATTCTAATTCTATGAATTCATTTATATCCTAAAAGTTTTCTAGAACTATTGAATCAAATACCTAGTACCTTTAAGTATAGATATCTATTAAAACACATAGTTGTGAAATCATGTCAACACAAGTGTTAGACTCTTTTCCAATTGGCATATGTAAGAATATTATTCTAGTGAATATTGTGATACATTCCTTTGTGGAATTAGATTCTATATTGGGCATGGATTGGATCTCGTTATGTAGAGCACACATCAACTATTGGGAAAAGGAAATATATTTTCAAATTCCAAATCATCCCATGCTCTTCTACGAATGCAAGGAAGATCATGAATCTCCTTTGGAAAATTATTCAATGGTGTGGGTGTTAATGTCATGTGAATAATCATACCTCACTCAAATGGTTTATTCAAATGAAGGTATTAACCTAGGGGAAATTCCCATTATTAGGGAATATAATAATTTAAATCCTTAATAGTTACCAATACTTACCTTGGATTTTGAGGTAGAGTACTTAATAAAACTTATACCCAGAGGCAGTCCAATCTTAAAATTACCCTTCTAGATGGCCCCTATCAAATTAAAGAAGTTAAAGAAGTAGCTACAAGATCACTTGGAAAAAGAGTTCATAAGACCTATTTCATCACCTTGGGGTGTTCCATTTCTCTTTGTCAAGAATAAGTATGGATCAATGTGGTTCTGTATCAATAATCAGGAACTCAACAAGATCACCATAAATAAAAATTATCCTCTTCCAAGGATTGATGAGTTGTTTGATCAACTATGATGATCTCAATACTTCTCAAAGGTGTATCTTCATTCAGGATATCACAAACTAAATTTGAAAAAGAAATGTACTTATAATAATTCCTTCTATATAGGGTATGGGCACTATGAGTTTCTAGTGATTCCCTTAGGACTTACTAATTCCCTTAAAATCTTCATGTATTTAATGAATGGAGTCTTTAGATACTACCTTGAAAAATTTGTGGTAGTTTTTATTGGAAATATTCTCATATACTCCTAGATAAAGGAGGAACAAGAAGAAACTATAAGGATTGTGTTGGAAACATTAAGGAGGGATAAATTAAACCCAATCTCATCAAGTGTTCATTTTTGATGTAGTAAGTAACAATCTTGGTATATGTGATCACAAGTGATGGAATTTATGTGGACCCTACAAAACAAAGTCAATTGAGGAATGGAATAGACCTACTAGTGTCATGGAAATCTGTAGTTTTTTTTGGAATTAGTAGGATACTACCGATGTTTTTTGAGAAATTATTCACTATTTTATAGCTCACTAACTAATTTAATTAGGGATAAAGTATGTCTGGATGGAAGATTTTGAGGAAATATTCAAGGAGCTAAATAAGAGTCTAATCACTACACCTATACTCACACTACCAAGAAGTGATGAACGTTTTGTGATATACATTGATTCTTCAGATAAAGTATTGGTTTTTTTACTCATTAAAAATAATAAAGTGATAGCCTATGCCTCATGATAGTTGAAGATCCATGATAAGAACTACCTGACGAATGATCTAGAGCTAGCTGTTGTGATGTTTTCCTTTAAAAATGGGCGTTACTACCTCTATGGTGATATGTTTTTCATATATAATGATCAAAAGATCCTAAATTATATATTCACACAAAAGGATATTAACATGAATCAAATGATATAGTTAGAGATAATCAAAGACTATGATTTCTCTATTCACTATCATCTTGGGATAGCAAAAAAGGTAGTTGATGCTCTTAGTAGAAAAGAATATATTACTCTATCCATGATTCAGATTGAGAAAGAACTTGTCTTTATGGATATGTAAAGGATATATTTTAAAATCATAAATTCAAGGAATATATCCTACCTTTCCCAAATTATTTCCCAACCATCTATCCAAGATAAGATCAAGGAGGCACAAATGGATGATCTATAGATTCTAAAGAAGAAAAATATAGTTAAGGAAGGAAAGGTACATGAGTTCCATATCGATGACGATGGTGTGATTTAGTTTGTAATGAATATTTTTGTACCTTCATCACCTGAGATAAATAATGAGTTATTGGATAATGCACATAGATCGTCTTTCTCTATTCATCCTGGAAGTACCAAGATGTACCGTGATCTTCGAGAACACTTCTAGTGGTATAACATGAAGAAAGAGATTGCAGAGTATATCTCACAATGTTTGGTATGTTATAAAGTTAAATTAGAGTGATATAAGTCCAAAGGGATTATGAAAACATTTCTTATACCCATGTGGAAATAGGATAATGTCACCATAGACTTCGTCAATGGTCTCCCGAAGACATCCAAAGGAAATAATGTGATATAGTTTGTGGTAGATCAACTCACCAAGACTTCCCACATTATCTATATTCAAGAAGATATCTCTCTAGAAATATATTTCAAGATATATTTGAAAGAAGTGGTGAGGCTGTATGGGGTTCCACTTTCGATCATCTCTGATCGTGGTCCAATGTTCACATATAAATTCGATAGAATTATTCAAAATTATTTGAAAACTAAATTCAATTTAAGCATGGATCATCACCCCAAAACTAATAGACAATCTGAAAGGACTATTTAGATGCATGAAGACATGCTAAGGGCCTGATCAATGGAATTCAAAGGAGGATTGGATCAACATCTCCCATTGGTTGAGTTCTCATATAACAATAACTTCCACTTGAGTATTCAAAGGGATCCATATGAAGCTCTATATGAAAAGCTATGTAGAACTCCAACATTTTGGGATGAAGTTGAAGACTAAAAGCTTCTTGGACCTGATCTTGTGTAAGAGATGATAGAGAAGGTTCAATCCATCCAGCAACACATAAAATCTTCTCAGATTCATAAAAATATCTATGTTGAAACTATTGAAGGGACTTAGAGTTTGACATTGAAGATAAAGTTTTCCATTAAATATCACCATGGAAGAGAGTAATATAGTTTGGAAATAAAAGGAAGATAAGTCCAAGGAACATTTTCCCCTTTTAGATCCTTGATCTCATAGAAGTAGTAGCCTATCTTTTTGCACTTACAAAAATTATTAATCAAATTCATGATGTGTTCCATGTATCTTTCCTGAGAAAGTACATACCAGATCCCTCACATGTACTGAACTCATAGGTGGTACATCTGGAAGATGATCTCTCTTATGAGGGGAAGCTAGTAAAGTTTTTGGACTAAAGATATAAGGTTATACGAAACAAGAAACCCCACCTTATCAAAGTGTTTCAGAGGAACCATAAGTATGAAGAAGCGACTTAGGAACTATAGTAATTAATAAAAAAGAAATACAATCACCTGTTTATGTAAAATCAAATTTTAAGGGTGGAATTTCAAAAGGGGGGAAGAATGTAACAACCTAAAATTTTATCAATGGAATTTTTCCCTTCTTATAATTATGTTGTATAGTATAAAACACATACATAGCATAGAAATCCCAATAAAAACTTTATTCTAACAAATGAAGAATTAAATAAGTGATATTCATAGAAATTAAGAAAACTCGGCCAATAGAATAATAACTTGACCCTTGGAATAGTAACTTTACCATTAAGAATAGTAATACAGCCAATAGAATAGTAACCTCACTTATGAAAGTATAAATAAAATTTAGGCATCTTATAATATTTTTTTTATAAGTGTTTTTTATAATAAATTTAGGCATCTTATAATAAATTTAGGCATCTTATAGTAACCTCACTTATGAATGTTTTTTTATAATAAATGTTTTTTTATTAATGTTTTTATAATAAATTTAGGCATTTTATGAAAGTATAATAAATGTTTTAAAAATGATAAATTAATTGTTGGTATTTTTATAAATCAAAACTGTTTTTTTTTTGTAAATTTATAATAAATATAATGATTTAAAAGAAATTTAATTTCTAGAAAATAGATATATAAATTAATATTTTGTTTTATTATAATTATAGTATAATTTTATAAAATTATAACTAATCTTTCAAAGAGTCATAAAATCAGTTATATTTTTAAAATTGGTATTTTTATAATAAATGATGATTTTAATTAAAAATTAAATTTCTCATATTTAGAAAATTATTTTCATAAAATTGAATCCTTTTTTTAATTCTACACATTTAAAATTGTTCATGTTAAATTATTAGGATTTTTCTAAAATATTTTCATTTTTTACAAATAGTAAAAAAATGGTAATTTATGGTATATAACATTATAAGTTAAATACATGAGTTTCTGAGTCATGTATGATATATGGATGATATAAGAACCATAATATATAAATCTATTTTATTATATAATATATTTAGTAACAAAAATAAAAACTATTCATATTCTTGATCTGAAATAATAAACTAATGAATAAAATAAAAAACACCCCTTTAATCTCATATAAATACCACCCATCACCACCTCTTCTCCTAACACCTCAAAATCCTTGAAGATTGTTGAAATTAAACCCAATAATCTTCCTAAGACTATCCCCCATTTCTAATATCTTACAATCTCAACAAAATACCAAACCTAATTACCCTAAGGAGGTTCTCAAGGAGAAGAATTCAAGAGGTAAAATCCTCGATCATTTTCTTTTAATTTCTTTTCAATTTATTTTATTTGTTTATTCTATCCTCACCTATCCTTCTCTGATTAGAATGAAAAATCTAGTATCTTATATATATAATGGTATTTTATTATGTTAATGGAATAATCCATCATCAAACCTATTTTCCTCTCCCTTTTATTCTAAAAATGAAAACATAGTCAGTGAGGTGTTGATTTGTCACCTTTGAAAATGACATGTTTTCATTTTCCTTTACCACCTTCAATTATGGTCATAAAACCATTATAATGGTTGAAAAATATTTTAAAATGTATTTTATAACCTTTTTTATGATCTTGAGCTAACATATATACATAATATTAAATAATAAAACAAAATTAGTTTTTGTTGGTCAAAAAACTGTCAAATTAATCTAAATGGTTGTCATTAACGTTTTATCTAAGGAATCATCCTCATATCTAAAAAATATATATATAATACCATTTAAAAATTTTAATTTCACTAATAACTTATAAATTCAATTATGTATAATTATTCTCATTTTACATGATCTTCCATACATATATACAAGTGAACCAATCATGAAAACCAAGAAAATGAACACACCTGAATGATGAAATTGAACACTATAACTCATCAAAATGGCCATAAATGAACTTAATAAATTTTTATGAATCAAATAAATGTATAATAGGTTTTGGATTTAGTAATTAATGAATATAATTTTATTATCCAGGATATTAAAGTGAAGAAAGTGTTAAGATATAAGGTAAGGGGATTCTTGAACCTAATTTCATTTCTTTGGGTTATTCCTATTTCGTTACAAATTTCAGTGTAGATGTTATTTAATTGTTCTTCCATTTTCATTTCTAGGATATACATGTTTCTAATCTTTTTTTATGAAAAATACAAATATTTTCCAAAAGAACTCTTCTTTCTAAAACACAACTTGACTCATACTAAGACTATTTCTTATTATGTGACTAATCTTATACCAAATATGTTTTTAACTTTTGGGAATCCCAAAGTTTATTCATGAATGTATGATATATGAAATTAAACCCATTACTTACATGGGTTATTTTATGTCCATTATTTATATACATTCTATTTGGAAAGCATGATTATGTAAATGTTATGATGTGATGGTTGCGCCTAGAATTATATAGCACTCCAATGCCTTGGGTAATGTGATGTACCTCATGAGATAATGTGAAATATGTGTGAAACAAGCTTCTATATTTGTTCACAATGAATATTTTATGATTATGAACATAAGTTATGTGCGAACATGATTCTAGCTTTGTTCACAAATAACTGTAGTATTTGACTACTAAGACATGATGTTTCATTTTTATGAATTTCCAAATTCCATACCTTTATCTATTGCTTATTATAATGATTATGATGATGATTCCATGATAATGTTATGATGACAATTATTATTCTCACCCATGTTATATTGATTCATGTTCTTATTTATCCTCTTATTAGTATTTTATCTCACCTCTTTCTTTGATATATATCATCAGGTGATTACTTATAATAAAGAGTATATGAGGGACTATAAGAATCGACGAAAGACAAAATTAAATAATTTTTTTGTTTTATTATGTAAATATTATGTATGGTCCTAATTTTTCCAAGACACTAAAATGTTGGATCCTGGTTTTGTAACGTGGTTATTTTATTTATCTTTAAAATTATGTGATAGTAAAATAATAAAAAGTAGGGTTGCTACAGTTGGTATCAGAGTACCGTTTAGTTAATTTGGGAATTATGAATAGATAAAATTAGTGAAAAACCTTAGGATGAGACTAAGTATATGTAAATATCCAAGAATACATGTTTTAGAAAAATTCTAAACATAGGGATCCCAAAAGATAGGCCTTTAGAGATAATTTCACAAAGGAATAAATTATTTATTCATTACTTTTTGACTTATGTTTTGTTCAGACCATTTATATTTAAGAAAACAGTGTGAACCAGGAGAAACTATGCCAATAACCCATGTGAGGGACAATGTAGTGATTGCCTGAATGACATCCCCAATGCCTTGGAAGGTGGAGTTAAAAATTTCATGGCATAGCTTACCCAGTTATCTTAGGATATGAATGATAACATGAATAATGTGAAACTTATACCTTCCCCTAAGAGGTATAAACTAGATATTGAGTCTTTTATATGGAAATTTCCACTGATGTCTAGTGGATCTTCTGATCCACTATTTTCAGAAAATTGGGTCAACTCAATGGAGAATATTTTTATGTGCTCTGTTTTTCTAAGACGGTGAAGGTGACTCTGGCTGTTTATCATTTAGATGGAGAGGCTGACCAATGGTGGGTATTTATTAAGAAAACCAAGACAATGGATGAAATTAAAGAGAGGGAGTGGTAATACTTTAATAAAATATTTCTTAATAATTATTTCCATCGAACTCTTTGAACAAATATGGAGAGATAATTCATATATTTGAAGCAAAAAATAAGGTGAATCTGTTAGGGATTGCGAACCAAATTTCACAAGGATTCAAGGTATTTATTAGGTTTTGTTATTATAAATAATATAAAAATAGATATATTCTTTAATGGTTTATAAATAAAACTTCGAAAGGATCTAGAAATTCGATACTTTGGGAGTTATGAATAATTTTTTTGATGTGATCTCGTAGTGGATATAGAGTTTGGAGAATAGTTCCATGGCTATGAAGATAAGAAATGAAAGATGTAATTTCAAGATGGAGGATCAAATGAAAATGGTGAAAAGAAAACTCAACCACCCACATGTTAGAAATATGGGAAGAATCGTGGTAATTTCCTCAAAGGGATGGGGAAATTCTTAAAGTGTGGTAGATAAGTTCACAAATCTCATAAATGTTAGAAAGACATGAAGAATCCAACTAATATGATGGAGGAATGGGGAGCACCACCCATGGACCAATTCTTCAACTACATGTAGAAAGGTCACTATGAAATCCAATGCACTAAACCTCGACTACTTGAGTTTAATTAACATAAGCAGTGACCAAATACAAAGGAGAAATGAAAATCTTAGGTCATCACTACTACTAAAGTGGAGAAAGAAAAAAAAATTCATACACAGTACACTTCTTATTCACTCAAGAATGTAAAAAGTCTTATTTGATTCTCATTCTACACATTCATTTATATCATGCAAGTTTTCTAGAACTATTGAATAAAATCCTTGATACCTTGAAGTAGATATATCCATAAAAACACCTAGTGGTGCGATCATTACAACCCAAGTTTTGGACTCTTCTCTTATTAGAATATGTGGGAAGATTCTCTCAGTGAATCTCATGACACTTCCCTTGGTGGAATTCGATGCTATACTAGGGATGGATTGGATCTCATTATATAGAACACACATCAACTATCAGGAAAAGGAAATATATTTTTAAATTCCAAACCATCTCATGCTCTTATATAAATGCAAGTAAGATAATGAATCTCCTATGGAAAATTCTTCAACGATGTGGGTGTTTATTCCCTATAAATAAGCATACCTCAATCAAATGGTTGAGTAAAATGAAATTATAAACCTCAGGAAAATTTACATTGTAAAGGAATATAGTGATGTATTTTGCGAATAGTTACCTGAAATTATCCTAGATCATGAGGTAGAGTTATCAATATAACTCATACCCAGAGCCAATCCTATCTCAAAATTCCCCTACATGATGGCCCCTATCGAACTAGAGGAGTTAAATAAGGAGTTGCAAGAGCAATTGGACAATGGGTTCATAGTCCCTAGTACATCGCCTTGGGTTGCACTAGTACTCTTTATCAAGAATAAAGATGGATCAATATGGTTGTGTATCGATTATCAGGAACTCAACAAGATCACCATAAAGAAAAAGTATCATCTTCCAAGGATTTATGACTTGTTCGATCAACTATGAGGAGGTCAATACTTCTCAAAGGTGTATTTTCATTATATATATCACCAAAGAAAGTTGTAGAAGGAATATGTTCAGAAGACTGCCTTCTTAAAGGGTATGGGCACTAAGAGTTTCTAATGACTCCTTTTAGTCTTATTAATTCCCCTACAATATTCATAGATTTGACGAATAGAGTCTTTAGATACTACCTTGAAAAATTTGTGGTACTGTTTATCGACGATATTCTCATCTACTCTAAAAGAAATGAGGGAAATAAAGAACATATAAGGATTTTTTGGTGACATTAAGGAAGGAGAAATTGTATGCTAAGCTTAGAAAGTGTGACTTTTGGATGAAAAAATTCACAATCTTGGGACATGTGATCAAAAGTGAGGGAATTTATATGGACCCTTAAAAACAAAGGCAATTGGGGAATGGCCCAGACCCACTAGTGACACAAAAATCTATAGTTTTCTTGCATTATCAAGGTACTATATAAATTTTGTGAGAAATTTATCATGATTATCTATACCACTAGATATGTTAACAAGGAAAAGGTTAAAGTATGTCTAGAAAGAATAATGTGAGGCAATATTCAAGGAGTTAATGAAGAGTTTAATCACAAAACTTGTACTCACACTTCAATAAGGGGAGAATGTTTTTTGATATACTATAATAATTTAAAGAAATACTTGGGTTGTGTACTCATGGAAAACAAAAAAGTGATAGCCTATTCCTCATAGTAGTTGAAGATCCATGACAAGAACTACTAGATGATTTCTCTAGAGTTATAATCAATGGTTTTTGCCTTGAAAATCCAGAGGCACTACCTCTATGGTGAAAAGTGTTACATATATACTGATCACAAGAGCCTAAAGTATATATTCACACAAAAGTAGATCAACATGTGTCAAAGTAGATGGTTTTATCTAATCAAAGACTATGATTTATCTATTCACTATCATTTGGGGAAGTAAAATAAGGTATATTATGTTCTTATCATAAAATAATCTACTACTCTCTTCATGATATGGATTGAGAATGACCCTATGTTCATGGATATTAAAAGGATGGATTTAGAAATAATAAAGGTAGGGAATAAATCCTACCTTTACCAAATGATTTCCCAACCATCTATCCAAGATAAGATCAAGGAGGCATAAAGGGATGATCTAGAGCTTCAAAATAAGGAGTATGAAATAAAAAAAATTGCATGAGTTCCATGTCGATGATGATGGTGTGATTTGGTTTTGAATAAGAATTTGTTTTCCTTAATCACCTAAGATAAAAAAGGATCTATTGGATAATTCACATAGCTCATATTTCTTCATCCATCTAGAAAGTACCAAACTGTATTGTGATCTTCAATAACACTTTTGGTGGGATAACATGAAGAAGGATATTGTGGAGTATATCTCACGATGATTGGTATGTCATAAAGTTAAATTAGAGAGACATAATTCTAAAGGGATTATGTAACCATTACCTATACCCACATGAAAATATGAGAATATCACCATGGAATTTTTCACTGGTCACTTGAAGAAATCCAATTGAAATAATGCAATATGGGTTATAGTGGATCAACACACCAAGACTGCCCACTTTATCACTATTTGGGAGGATCTCTTACTTGAACAACTTTCCAAGATATATGTGAAGGAAGTGGTGAGGCTGCATGGGGTTCCACTTTCGATCATCTCTAATAATGATCCAAGTTCCACATATAAATTTTGGAGAATTCTTTAACATTATTTGAGTACTGAATTGAATTTAATCACAGTCTATCACTCCCAAACTAATGGCCAATCAGAAAGGATTGTTTAGACACATGATGACATGATAATAGCCTGCTCATTAAAATTAATAGGAGGATGGGATTAGAATCTCCCATTGGTTGATTTCTCAAATAATAATAGATTCCAATTGAGTATTCAAAGGGATATATATGAATCTTTGTATGGAAAGCAATGTAGAACTCTAACCTATTGGGATGAAGTTTCAAAAATGATAAATGCTTGGACCTAATCTATTGAAAGAGATGGCAAAGAAGGTTCAAGCCATCTAGCAACACAAAAAAGAAGCTTAGAGTTTGAAAAATAACTATGATGATAACCGTCAAATGGAATTGGAGTTTAACATGTGAAATAAATATTTCCTTATAATATCACCATGGAATAGTGTTATACAGTTTGGAAATAAAGGTAAGCTATGCATATGTTATGTTAGCCTCTTTGAGATCCCTGATCTCATTGGAGTAGTGGCATATATGCTTGAACTTCCAAAAATTATGGCTCAAATTCATGATTTATTACATGTATCTATCCTAAGGATGTACATACCAAATCCCTCACATGTACTAAACTTAGATGTGGTACAACTTGAAGATGATATCTCTTATGAGGAGTAGCTGATAAAGATTTTGGACCGGATAGATGAGGTTCTACACAATAAGATAACCCAACTTACCAAAGTATTGTGGAGGAACAATAATTGTAAAGAAGAAATATGGGAACTATAGGAAGAAATTAAGGAGAAATACCCTCACCTATTTATGTAAAATGAAATTTTGAGGGTGAAATTTAAAAAGGGGGGAAAATGTAACAACCCAAACTTTTATCATTGGAAATCTTCCCTTCTTATAACTATGTTATATACTATAAAACACATAAATATCATATAAATCCCAATAAAAACTTTATTCTCATAAATGAAGAATTAAATAAGTGATATTCATAGAAATTAAGGAACATCTACTAATAGAATAGTAACTTGACCCATGAAATAGTAACTTGACCATTAGGAATAGTAATCTAACCAATAGAATAGTAACCTAACTTAGGAAAGTATATATAAAATTTACGAATCTTATAAATGAAAATATGATATAATTATATCATGTTATAAGTAAATAAATTTTTTAAAGATGATAAATTAATTGTTGGTATTTTTGTAAAACAAAAATTTTTATTTATAATTTTATAATTAATATAATGATTTAAAAGAAAATTTATTTCCATAAAATATTTTTATAAATTAATATTTTGTTGTATTATAATTATATCGTAATTTTATGACACTTTAACTAATTTTTCAAAGTGTCATAAAATCAGTTATAATTTTAAAATTGGTATTTTTCTAATAAATGATGGTTTAGGTAAAAATTAAATTTCTAATATTTAGAAAATTATTTTCACAAAAATTAAGTCTATTTTTTAATTCCACATGTTTAAAAATGTTTAGAGTTATTTTTTGGGATTTTTCTAAAGTAATTGAATTTTTATGAATAGTAAAATACTGTAATTTACGGTATATAACATTATAAGTTAAATGCATAAACTTTTATTCATGTACGATTTTTGGATAATGTAAGAACCATAATATCAAACTCTCCTTAATTATTTAATATATTTAGTCACAATGATAAAATCTATTCATGGTCTTGATCTAAAATAATAAACTAATTAATAAAATAATCAAAGAACATCCCTCTCCTACCCTATAAATATCACCATCACCACCTATTCTCCTCACACCTCAAAAGCCTTTAATCTTATCGAAATTCTACCCAATCCTCTTACCATGCCTTTACCCCATTTTCAGTAACTTCTAGTCTCAAAAAAAGACCAAACCCAATTTCCCTAAGGAGGTTCTCAAGGAGAAGAATTCAAGAGGTAAAATCCTCTTTCATTTTCTTTTTATTTCCTTTTAATTTCTCTTCTTTCCTTATTATCTTCTCAACTCCCCTTATACAAGTGAAATTATAACTCGGTTATCTTATATATACTATAATTTAATTATGTTAATGGAAAAATCCATCATCAAACCTTTTCTCGTCTTTCTTTTATTCTAAAAATGAAAACAATGTCCCTCATGTGTTGATTTATCACCTTTGAGGATGAAAAGTTTTCATTTTACTTTATTGCCTTTAATGATGGTCATAAAACCATTATAATAGTTTAAAGATATTTTAAAATTTATTTTATAACCTTTTTTATGATCTATAACAAACATATATACATTATATTAAATAATAAAACAAAACTAGTTCGTGGTGATCGAAAAACCTCCAAATTAATCTAAACGATTAGCATTAATGTTTTATATATTGGATTGTACTTGTATCTGAAAAATAATATAAGACCATTTATACTTTTTTATGTTCATTAATAACATTTCATTTAATTTCTAGATAATTATTTTCATTTTACATGATCTTCCATGCATATATACAAGTGAACCGATCATGAATACCAATAAAATGAACACTCTCAAACAATTAAATTGAACTCTGTAACTCGTAAAAATGGCCATAAATGAAATTCATAAAATTATAAAATTGTTTTGTACTTCTATTTTCTAGGATATACATGCTTCTAATCAGGTTTTATGAAAAATGAAAATATTTTCCAAAAGAACACTTCTTTCCAAAACACATCTTAACTCCTCTTGAGATTGATTCTTCTTCACTAAAGTGTCATGATTCTTATACAAAATATGTTTTTCCCTTTTGGAAATCCCAAAGTTTATTCATGAATGTATTATTTATGAGATGAAACTCATTCCTTTCCATGTGTTATTGTATGTCCATGATTGATATATTTTCTATTTGGAAAGCATGATTATGTAAATGTTATGATGTGACAGGTGCGCCCAGAATTATATATCACTCCAACGTATTGGGTAATGTGATGTATCTCATGAGATAATGTTCAATATGAATGAATATGATGATATATTTTTTCAAAATGATGATGTTTTGATTATTCTAATATGTTATGTGTGAACATGATGCTGCCCTTGTTCACAACTATGTGCGGTATTTGACCACTAAGACATGCAATTTTATTTTTATGCATTTTCACATTCTATGAATTTATCTAATGTTTCCTATCATGATTATGATTATAATCCCATGCTTATTTTATTATCAAGATGATTGTGATTACCCATTTTATGTTGATTCATGTTCTTATCTATCCTCTTACTGGGCTTTCAGCTCACCCCTTTCTTTGATGTATATTCTCAAGTGATTACTTATACTAAGGATTACATGAGGGAATCTAAGAATATATAGAAGAAGTAATTAAATAATTTTTATGCTTTATTATGTAAATTTTATGTATGGTACTAATTTTCCCAAGACATTAAACCTTTAGATCTTGGTTTTGTAATGATATAATTTTTTTATCTTCAAAATGATGTCATAGTCAAATAAGAAAAAGAAGGGTCATTATATTCCTCCTTGGGTATTCATGGGTTTATGAATTTCCCAATTCTTGTAAAATACCCTCTTTTTGACCATCACTTTATAGTACCTATTTAACTAAAGAAATAAGGACAAGTGATCTTTTTTTCAGGAGAATTAATAAGTGATACACATAATTCTCACATATATGAAATTCTTATATTTTTCTTAAGTATTTTTTCCAGCCCATCATGAAATTTACTCAGACATTATAAATTATCCATGTAATACCTTTAGTTATAAAAACTTTGTAACTTTCGTTCATATGCATAAATTTAACAATAAAAACAATTCAAACAATTATCCCTAAAATTTCATCATATAAATCCTAATAATCAATGATGGCCATGAATTATAGATGATTAAATGGTTATATTTAATGTTGGACTAACTATTTTAATCAAATAGTTTGATTAACTCTTATAAAAATATTTATGATATTTATATATCGTACACTAAGATATAGTTAAATTCTTTGGTATGATATACCTATGTTCTACCTTATGACATATCATTCCAAGGAATGTGATATACCTTAACTTTATTTTATTTCATATAATACAAAATACTTATATCATTCCATATGATATAGACTAAATACATCATATATAATATTTATTTTAGGTAATATATCCATCAAAAGTAATAGTCAAGTGAAATAAATTTTTCTATAAGAGTTTTCACATCTATAATTGAGAAACTGATAGAAATAAATACTTTGATAAATTTGATTCTCAAGATGCACTAAAAAATGTTATAGTAACAATTTCCACAAGATTTCATGGAAAATAGACTTCAAAGATGCATACTTAGTAGTAAAGATAAAATCAAAGAAATATGGATTTATAATCACCAAGTTAGGTGATAAATTATTCATTGGAAACAATAAATCATTATCTTACAAGGAAGTTGTAAATGGTAAACATGCTAAAATGGAAAGTAGATATGAATTAAGAAAATATATTCATATACCAAAATGAAGTCTATATTTCAAAAGTATTTATAGATAATGTAAAATACATTGGGTCCAAAAGGGTATCAATTAAATGGATAGAAATGGATAATAAAGAGAATACCTATAAAGAAATATTAGTTATTTAAGGTTTTAAGATAGTTGAATATATTGACTATGTGGAATAATTTTCACCAATATATATTTTAAAATTAAATTGAATTCTAATTACCGTGATATCATATCATGACTACTATATAAAATCTTTCAGTGTCTATTTTTTGGATGAAAAGTGACATTAAATCATGGGGTGATTAATTTAATGAAACTATTCCATGTACCTACATGATTTTGGTGGGAGGGCCATTATTTTTAAGGGATATTTTTTAACCTGTGGAAAAAAATATTAGTCTTACAATTTGTTAAGGCTTCAATAAATTATCTCTCAATGAGTGAATTAAATTATCAACCGAAATTATATGGAAAAAGATATATTGAGATTGATCTATGAGGTTTCTTGAACAAGGTTGAAGTATATAAATTGACAAGCTATTGAAGGTGACAAGGTAGACCAATTCAATAGGTAATTGTTTTATATATCACATGGAATAAATATCTCCAAGATGGTGTATTTAAGACATAGGATGACATTGAGAAGATGAGTATAACTCTATAAGATTAGGTGATTGTATTTATTACATATGTTAGGTTATATACTATATTTTATATTTATAATACATAAATCATGGTGGGGAGATATTGCAAATATTTTGGATAACTTCTTTGAGAATTAGTTATAACTTTACAGTAGTACTTTAAGAAGTACAAGGTATATATCCATGTTGCTTTGTGAGGAAGGATAACTATTTATCTATAGAGGCACAAAACTATCCTTTTAATATCATATGATATATTATTATCATTTAACTAAAAAATGGGAAATGGAAAATTATTATAGATAGTGGTATCCAATTATGTAGAATTTGTGTATGTTGGGGATTTTAATAATATTGTTAAAGAAGCAATATAAATACTAAATTTTTTATCAGATCTTGGTATTATATCAAGAAATTATAGTATTATTACTATTTCTATTTTTATATTCCTATTGTGATGGAACTAGATAATATTTCAAGGTTACAGTAGAAGAAAAAAGCTACATACTTTAGAAATATCATTGCTTGGTGGATTTTACTCTAGTATATGAAGTTTAATTTGGTGTAATAGCTGCATAAAAAACATATAATTATTATTAATTAAATACATAACTCAATTGAAGCATGAATTTTCATGTGAGGGTTAGTTAATTATGAATAGTTATTAGTTGGATCTAGTGTAAGTTGTAGTGTTATGATATTGGGTGCTCTAGACCCTACTCGATCTTGTAATTTTGTGAATATTAAATCATACATACAATTTTATGTATGAATCATTCACACATACCATAATATTAATATAAAATATGAATTTAATATATATAGTAATGTCCTTATATTTCAAGTTGTATCAAAATATTATTTCATTTTCTTTTTATAATGAGAATATTCTTATACTATAACCATAATCTTAAATGTACATCCTATATCAAGCCCTATGGATCATAATAATTGATACTTATTCTCATTGTGTTTGAACTCAGTGATCTTAAATATAAAAGATCATGAGGCCTAACCGTCTAATAGAAACACCACATGTTTTGGGTTTTGTTTGATGTTCCAATCAATAAACATTTGTATTAGTCTATTGAATTGTGATCATTTTTAATGTATATGATTCAATTATATACTTTTAAAAATTATAAAAACCATGAAATTTTATATTTGTAGTGAGGTAGACTGCATAGGGTGCATCAATAGTGATATTAAATTGATTGAAATATGAAGGCATCATATGTCACTTGTGAGTATTAGAAGAAGATATATTTGGTCCTTTGACTTGGATGGTAGTGAATTAACTAAATCATTTTTTATAATATATAGATGTAAATCTATCCAATATGGTCAAATTAAGATAAATAAATCATGAAAGGATTTTGAAACAAAGTAATCGTCTAGTTTTATGAGATATCACGAGAGAAATAGATTATATTACACAGTAAGTGTTCATAAGAGTTTTTATTAACATAGAATTTTTATATATATTTAAAAAAATTGATGTGTTTCTAGATACTACACGTGTTCAATGAGTTTGAATTAATTCTATTGAGATAATATCCTAGATGGTCACACACAATGTGGTTTTAAAAGTTTCACTAATTCATATGGATTAGAGTTTAGTATGAAGTGGGTCGGCATCTATGGGATGGTGAACATACTAGTGTAAATGATCATAAGGAAATAAATTATATATTATTTAAGTATATAATAATTGAAATTAAATTTATTACTCAATTTATTAATAAGTTATTCAAGTATAAAAGGTGAATATAAGAAAATAGTTTTCGATTGAATAATATTTATTCAAGGTTTTTTAAAAATATTTGGAAGAAATGAGCTAAGTTAATTATTCATATTTAATATTATGACATGTAAGATTTATATAAGTGAGTGATAAGATATTTATGACCCTTAATAAATTTTTTATTAGTTATAAGTGTGGTTTTGGTATTTTTATAAAGGTTGAGATTTCATTGGGAACTAAATTTAATTTATGGAAACTTAAACCTAAATATATAAATGTATTTTAAATCAAAGAATAGTAAAAGGAATACCTTGAATGAATTTTAGTCCTCCCATTTGTTCACTAAAGCTATATAGAGATAACCAAGAGAGAATAAAGTGATTGGATTGATTTTTCCTCTGCATATCAAGCTTGTGTTCTTCGTGTGATCATACAGGAATCATAAAGAATTCAGATATCTGATGATATAATATAAAGGTTGTATAATGATGAAAAAGGTAATTTAGTACACATATAGATGATATATATGGTTTTTTGGTTTTCATTAAGCTATGATGATCCAGTGATGAGAGGATCATATTGGGATCTCATTGTTCCATTGAGGTATCATTTTTTTATTTTTTATTTAATTTCTTTGTTCTAAAATCTATTTAACAAAATATATGGGATAATTTAGGGACTATTATTCCAAATATTATGGTAAGACACAAAACTGGATTAATTTTTTCGAAAATACCAATGTAAAACCCTTTGGTTGTGCCTAGATTCCTTCAAATTGAAGCTCTTGTGCTAAAACCACCCTTTTCAAAGATTCACACATAAATAAACAAGTAGAATTAAAATAAATTATGTTGTTAAAAATAGATCATGAAAGTAAATTGAATAATTTTTTAGGAATAATAAAGATAATGGATGTCTAGGAAATAACTTTGTAGATAATTAAAACTAGACCTTTCAATTCTAACAGATATATTATAGAAAAAAATTGAAATGCGATAAATTTATGAAGCTTACATATATTAAAGTAAAATTTTAATTGTGGTAAATGTCACATACATGATTTATTTTAAAGTAATTTTTCATTTAATTTCTATTCCTTGTTTTATTTGGGGTTTACCATGAATTTTGTTAGAAATGGTGGGTTTTCTAAATTTGGGCCAAACCGTAAGCTCATTTCCAGATTTAAAAATAAATTTTTGTTTCTTTTTTAACTCCTTATTTTTTCAAAATTTTACACCCATTAAACTTCTCAAATGGATTCCCTTAGTATATTAAAATTACCATATTGATTTGGAATCCATAGGAATCTATAATAATGATGGATTTGGGTTTTCTATTAAGGTGTTGGGCCAGCACGAAAGCCCATTTCCTGCATTAAAAATGTTTTTTAATTATTTAATATCTCATTAAATTTTTAAGTTGTTTCGATGATTACAACTCTCACTACTACAAAAGTCGCTTTTATCAGCGCTAAAAAACCCCCTTTATCAGCGCTTTTATGAGTGTTGTAAAGCGCGGCACTAATAAAGGGGAGTCCCTTTTATCAGCGCTATTTTTTTAGCACTGATAAAAGTGGTCTTTTATCAGCGCTACAAAAATAGCGCTAAAAAATGTCAAAAAAATTGAAAAAATAAAAAATATATATAATTCGTGGGAGGTTCGCACGCTGCACCCCGCTTCGCTACGCCTGCCCCCCCCCCCCCCCCCCCACCCTCAACCCGCACGCTGCACCCCACTTCGATGCGCCCGCGCAACCCTGCTGCCACTGGAATTCAAACATAGGACCTCCCCCCTTGCGCGCTGCAACTTTACCACTTAGCCATTTTGTTTTGTTCTCCCTTTAATGATATATCAAGTTATATATATATATATATATATATATATATATATATAGTTATATGTATTCTTATATTAATACAGATCCATATTAATATAAATTTATTTAGTTATATTAATATATTTATATATATATTCGTATATTAATATATATATATATAGTTATAATTTTTTATCCATATGTTTATTCGTATATTAATATATATATATATAGATATAGTTATAATTTTTTATCCGTATGTTTATTTTTATATTAATATATATATTTATAAGATTAATTTCAAATATATTTATAGAATATGTGTTTTTACGTATGTTTATAAATAAATAAATACATACATACATATATACAACACACACACACACACACAGAAATATATATATATATATGTGTATATATATGTATGTATGTATGTATGTAGTTATGAATGAATACATAGAAATGTGGATGTGAAAAGTCATCGAGAATGTTAAAACAGCTATAACTTCTAATCCAGAAGTCCGTTTCAACTCCAAAACCAGTCAAATCGACAAACATGAAACGATCTTCGATATGATATGTGGTACAAGCAAAACGGACATCCAGATCAGAAGTTAGAGGTGTTTGAATGTTAAAACGACCATAACTTCTAATCCAGGAGTCTGTTTCAACTCCACAATCAGTCAAATCGAAGAAAATGAAACGATATTCGATATGATATATGGTACACATTTATCAGACATTGGTATCATAAGTTATAGCTGTTTGAATGGTAAAAAATTGAGGTAACCCCAACTAAAAACTCAGTTTTAGAGGCTTTCTAATCCTTTTTTGGCATTTAAAAAACCTTGGAAGGGTTTTACCCGTCCATAGGGCTGTAGAGCTCGTCGGAGGATTCGATTTGATATGTTGTAGAGCTCAAACGGAGTCTCGGATCAAAAGTTATGGCCGTTTAAAGTTTGAGTTGTGTTTTCAACATATTTTTGATCTTTTATTTTTTTATTTTTTTTATACTCAAAGTGTTATTACATAGCTATTGGTGGATAAAAATTACATAATTTTTAATTAAACATATTTTTTAAATTATTTTATAATCCTCTTTTACTAAATATCATATACATTCATATTTGATTTCCATTCATCATTTATAAAATATATTTAAAAAATAAATATTATATTTATATTAACATAAATAGATTTATAGCTTTATATATTAATAAATGTTTTTATTTTTTTATTTTTTGAATTTTACTCTTTATCAGCGCTTTTTATAAAAGCGCTGATAAAGGGGGGTCTTTATTAGCGCTTTTAAAAAGTGCTGATAAATGTGTAGCACTTCCCTTGCCCCATTTTGTAGTAGTGTCTCACCTGAGCCCACTTACATAAGGCGCGATCCCATTCTCTCCTACCCCTCTTTGGAGATCATTTGCATCAGGAATTTAGGCGAAAATTCTCTGGATATCTCAAATCGCCCAAATTTGAATAGGTAAATTGATTCCTTCATAACTCCTTCATTTATCACTATTTTTCCCCCATTTCAGTTCCTACATGATCTCATTATCCTTTTTAAAACCTCCCTTGAATGTTTGGCTATTTTAAAATTCAGATACTGGTGTATTTAGGGTGATTTCTCCAAGATTCCATCAAGTGTCCCTCCCTTCCATTTCTTCCATTTCCTTAGGGTTTCATCCCTCTTTTTTTATGTTCCAAAGTGTCCAGAAGTTAGGGTTTGAACCTAGGGTTTTACATGGTGTCGTTTTGGAATAATCTTGAGATTTTAGGTTTCTCTTCACTTCCTTGTGGTGCGGCGGTGGTGTGCTTGATGTTTCTCACCAAGATTTGAGGGTTTCGACTCAAAAGGTAGGTGATTCCATGGTTAACAATTCATTGATGAGTTAGTTTTCTTGTTTTACTGGTTTTTCATGTTCCTCGTATGTTGTGTGTGGTTCGAAAATAGTTTTTGAGGGATTTGGTTAAGTATTTAATTTTATAATTGCATTTTTGTTGAATTTTTGAACTGTTTGAATGTAACACATGTGGTATCATTTTCGGTGGTTTTATTAAATATAAAATTGATTTATTAGTTTTTGAAAGGGGATGAAAATTCTTTTTTGTTAATGCCTTATTTTCATGTGGGCCTTGGAAGTGGGTTTTGGGAATAGGTTTGGTGTGTAAAACTTTGTTATACTTCTTGAGAGAATTTTATGAAAATGGGTGTTTTCATTTGTATCTTTCATGGTATTATTCATGGTGATTTTATAACACTTGAAATTGTTTTTATAAATGTATATAGGGCTTAAAATTCTACTTTGTTAGTGTTTTTATGTGGTTTTTTCCTTGAAATATGGTTTTAAAATGGGTTTTCTGAGCAAATTTTGGGTATACTCTTTAGAATTGTTTAATGAAATATTTGAATGATTTAATGATTTATGTAAGAGGAAAAACCATATTGTAAAAATATTTTAGAGTTTTTATATTTTGAAATGGTACATTTTAAATGTGAAAGGGGATGTTTTTTTATGTGTTTTATCTTGGAAATGTTTTATAAAAAAATTTTAAGGATTTACAAAAGTGTGTAAGAGATGTGAAAGTGGTGTGGGATGTTTTGTGTGAGTGTGATGTGAAAATGGATTTTGGTTATGAAAATGGTATTATGTAACATATGAGTGGTCTTTTATGTGAGTTTTAATATCATGTAATGGTTTTATAAAAAAAAATTAATGGATTTGTGGAAGTGTTAAAGAAATGTGAAAAGTGTTGTGGGCCATTTTAGTGTGAGTTGGATTTCAAAATCAATTTGAATGAAAAGTAGAATTTTGTGACTTGTGTGGTATACATGTGGTATGTTTGTTTAATTTTTGATGTGGAAATTATATTTTCATGTTCAAAGTATATTTCTTGACTTTTTGAACTTGTTTGAGCACAAGGGGAAAACCTGGGTATCTAAGTGGGTGTACGTGTACTAGTATGCTAGTGAATCAGTGGGGTTTGGCCTCAGTTTCACTTAGCAAGATTGACACTTGTAACTCTACCTAAACTATGATGATGATTATTATTAGGGATCACTAGGTTATGGAAATTTTACCTACTAGTGTCTCATGCAAGATAATGGATATTTGTGATGGTTACTCTCACCAATATACGAGGTACCTGGGACCCACAACTAGCTAGTAGCCAGGGGTTATTTCTTATTGCTTGTGCTCATTAGATTATTTATACTTAAAATCGGCATACTGTATATTTTTCTGGAAAATTATGTAGCTTTGGAATTTATTTTAAAAGTTCTGATTCTTTAAATTATCCAACATGAATTTTTTTTTTAAGTTGCATCTTTTAGAAATTGTAACTAGAAATTACATGTTTTTGAAAACTTTCATGGTTTTCGTCTTTGAACGTTTATCGCATGGAATATATTAGTGGTGGTATCCTATTGGGATTTGTCTCACACCCTAATTACACCTTTGGGTGTAAGTAGAATGGGTTTTTTATTATGTCGTGGGTTGGGTATAGTTTATAGTGCCAGTGGTTCAGGTTTCTAGTAGGTTCTTGGTGGTGATGTCTTGTGGAGATGGCTTGAGGGCAGTGCCTCTTTCCATGAGGGTTCATGGGCTATTTATTTTTAGTTTTTTACCTTTGTTATAGTCCTTGTGATTTTTTTTAAACTATGTAATCTGTTCTGAATTTTTGTAAAATATTGTTTGGTTTGAAAAATCCAGATTCATTTTATTGGATTAATTTTGTTGTTTTAAGTTTATAAACTTGGGTAAATCATTCCCAATTTTTATTTTATGATACCCGAGAACTTGTACCAGCCCGTGGAGATTAGGAACACCCTTAGGGTCATGTCGTGTTCTGGGTTTGGTGCTGGTTTTGGCGACGACCAGATTCAGTTTGTGACCAAATTGTATCAAAGGAGGTTTATGTTAACTGTTTGGGTCATGTTCTTTGGGGAAGATTCGGGATAGTATGAAGTTAGGATTTTTGAGACTTGGAATTTTGGTTATGGATATTGTTCTTGATCATCACACCTCATGATGGGATTCAAGTAACCATGGGAGGTCGGGACTTATCTAATTCCTTTGGTTTTTTTGGTTTGATGGTGATTATGGTAAATGAAAAAAGAGTTGGGTAATGGTCTTAGTGAGCTCGTAGGGTCTGGAAAGCCATATGGAGCTGGGGGTATTGACCTAAAACACTCTCTGTGATGGTGAAGTGATTGGCGTATGGCCTCCAACTATATTTCCAAGTCACCCATTGAAGCTAGTTCCCCCTCACATTGTCTTGTGTCCTTTTGTTTTGAAATCTTGGAAGTTCGTTTTAAAAGTAAAAATAACATGGTTTTAAGAAGCGTAAGGTTTTTGTGAAATTATTTTCAAATAAATAGAAAAGGGATTGATTTTTGAAATGTTGGAACTAAAATTTCAATTTTTTTTTGAATTAGGAAAATGGTGTGTTTACAACTCTTTTGAAACCAAGAAATATGTTAAAGTTTGTTTTGAAAAAGTGTTTCTAATAGAGTTTTATAAACTATTGAAAGGTGTTTTAATGGGATAATATGTTTTGAAATTAATTTTTATGACTTGAAATTGAGTTTTCATTTGAATGATTGTGCCTTTCTGAAAATATTTAGAAGCGGTAATTTGGGTCTGATTTTGTGTTTAGTGGTATTGAGAAAAAGGAAGTATTGGTTGATTGTTTTGGTTTTGAAAAGTGGAAAGAGTTTTTGTTTTATCCTTTTGTATTTTCATTAGTGACCACATGCATGGGGTTATATGGGATGATGGATGCTTAATGGAACGAATGGATGAGTGTCGAGGTGGATATGAGGATGGTGCCCGGTGTGGCATAGAAACATGCATGTGTGGGGCCCATGGGGTACCATTGGTGGATACGCTAACCGCTGAACCATTAGTTTTCAAATAAATCTTTTTAAAATGAAAACTTGATGTCTTAATGAGTGTTTTGGTATAGTGTGTTTTTTGTGTTTTTTGGAAATGTTGAAGTTGTGGAATGTTTTGAGTCCAATAACCCCTCTTGTTTGAACGGTCTTTTGGGTTTGTGTTTGGTCAGCAAACTAGGTTGAAGGGCTGGTTAGTGGTTTCTTTTGAGAAAAGTTTGGGAAGCCTCTATGGTGGTTACCCTCATCTGTTTGGATCTGTTTGTGGTATTTCTTAACCAATGGACTGGGCTGGTTGGGTCCTTGTGTTCTCTTGTTGGATAAGGTACTCCCCCATTAAGGGTTAGTGCAAAACTGAAGTGCAACCCGAATTGTTTCTCCATTGTAAAATCCTCCAATTGATCAATGTATGTAATATTTTCTTGAGATTTGTATAATGAGGCGAAACCCTTTCATTTTTGGGTTTGATAATACTCTTGTAGTGGTAGAGTGCTTGTGGAATGTTTAAAGAGACCATAGTTTCTTAATTTTCTTGATTCGTTGAAGGCGGAAGTGGTATGGGGTTGTTACTATGGATGAGTGTCTAGATGGTGTTTAAGAGGGCCTCTAGGTCTTTCATAGTCTCTTTGAAGTAGGAGTTCACGTTAAACCACCAGTGTGGGAAATCTTTTCATGAGAGGCCATTATGGCCATCTTCTGGAAATGTGTGTTGTTTGGGGACTTGGCATAAGATCCATTTCCATGTTTTGTTTCTATCAATCGCAATGGTCATGTTTGGTGATGCCTTGTGATGTTGTGGGATCATTTTACTGTAAAGGTGAAGGTTGTAAAATCATCTGAGGGTCTCTGTTATGTTGGGAGTATGTCTCCCTTGGTAAGAACATCAAATCCTCTATCTTAGAGGAAGGTGTTTATATGTTTTATCCCCTTATATTGTTTCTCACCCAAAGAGACAAGGTGTGAGGTGTGTGAATCTTTTGATCCCCTGTATCAGTGACATGTCATGTTTCGGTAAAGTGAGTTCTGGAGTGTGTTATTTCTTGGTGAACCCATCGGGGTATGTGGTGTAGTTTTTTGTGTCACTGAAAGAAGAAGTTCCATACAGGGGTTTCCAAAGCCTAACTGCAAGGCCGAAGATGCTTCAATATTTTGATCTCTATCCATTGGTCCGGGAGAGAAGCAAGCATGTAGTCAGGGGAAATCCCATGGTCGTTTAAACCCTTTTAAAATTCCTTCCCTCGGTATGAATGATAGTAAGAGTTTAAGCCTCTCATGTCGTAATATTTCTTCTATTATTCCCATTTGATGGAAAGAGGTGGAGGGCCTTGTGCCCATGTTTGTCTCTTAATGTCTTTCTTTCCCCCCTTTAGTTTCCATTGAGTTTTTGGAGAAAGGTTAAAAATTTTGATTGACAGGTTGAGCACACGATTTTCACATGGTGATTTGTAACCGTGCCCCAAAAAACCATCCAGATATAAGGATCCACATGGTTAGCGCATATTTTCCCAAAAAGTGCGGACTAACCATGCAGTCATCCCAAATCTTTGATTTTTAGGGTCTTTTTGTGTCGTCCCATGTTGGTCGGTTAAGATGGTTGGTTATTATGGTGGGGAGACCCACCATGGGTATCATGTATGTTCTTTTGGAAATTTCTAATGTAAGTCTACCCCTTGTACGAGGGAGACCATTCAGGCTCCCCTGTTAGTGTCCTGATTCTGTCTCAGGAAAAATTTAAGTTGTCTCTTATGGTGGGGAGCCCATTTGTGTATCCTCGTACCAGTAACTCAGTTTTTTCCTTGGTCTTGGCTTGGAAGTGGGTAGTCTAATTTGGATATATCTCACTACCTACAACTTCCTTGGGTAAACATTGGATTTGGATAGTTCCCAATGGTTTAGTTATATCAAGGTCAGTGTAACCTTGTTCGATGTTGTTGTTTATTTGGGTAAATTTCTTGAGCCTTGTTCAGATAGTGTTTGAGGAGTTTTAATTTTGGATAAATCCTGAATGTGATTGATTGTTTCACTAAAGTGTTGTATGTTTTGGTTGTGAAGTATTACTTCCTTAATTGATCACTAGAGTTGTTTTGGCCTTTGGGGGTGAATCATGGAAAAGAAGTCCATTTCGACCTCTCAGTTGGGTTTGGTTTTTGCTTTTGGCCTTACTGTGGCTTTCCGAGTGTGGAAAGTTTTATAGTTGGGAGAATTGTCACATACATGACTTCTTTTTAAGTAATTTTTCATTTAATTTTCATTACTTATTTGGGGGGGGTTACCATGCATTTTGGTGGAAATAATGGGTTTTTGAAATTTGGGCCAAACCGTAAACCCATTTCTAGATTTAAAATTAAATTTTGGTTTCTTTTATAAATCCTTATTTTTTCAACATTTTACACCCATTTTAATTCCCAAATGTAATCCCATGGTATATTAAAATCTCCATATCAATTTGGAATCCATAGGAATTCATAATAATGATGGATTTGGGTTTTTTATTAAGGTGTTTGGCCATCCTGAAATCTCATTTCCTACATTAAAAATATTTTTAAATTCTTCAATATATCATACAATTTTTAAGTTGTTTCGATGATTCAAACTCTCACCCGATCCCACTTACCTAAGGCGTGCTCTTATGCTCTCATACCCCTCTTTAGAGATCATTTGCATCAGTAATTTACGTGAAACATCTCTGGATATCTCAAATCGCCCAGATTTAAAGAGGTAAATTGATTCCTTCATAACTCTTTAATTTCTCACTATTTTTTCTAATTATAGTTCATACATTATCTCATCATCCTTTTTGGAACATCGCTTGTATTATTAGATATTTTAAAATTCAGATACTGGTGGATTTAGGGCGATTTCTCCAAGATTCCATCAAGTAAGTGTTCCTCCCTTCCATTTCTTCCATTTCCTTAGGGTTTCATCCCTCTTTCTTGATGTACCAAAGTGTCCAGAAGTTAGGGTTTGAACCTAGGGTTTTATATGGTGTATTTTTTGTGTAATCTTGATATTTTAGGTTTCTCTTCACTTCCATGTGGTGCGGTGGTGGTGCGCATGATGTTTCGCACCAGGATTTGAGGGTTTCAACTCAAAAGGAATGTGATTTCATGGTTAAGAATTACTTAATGAGTCATTTTGTTTGTTTTATTGGTTTTTCAGGTTCCCCATATGTTTTTTGTGGTGCGAAAACCATTTTTTAGGGATTTGGTTAAGAATTTAATTTTATAATTTAATTTTTGTTGAAGTTGTGAACTTTTCGAATGTAACACACGTGGTATCTTTTGTGGTAGTTTTATAAAATATGAAATTGATTTGTTACTTGTTGAAAGGGGCTGAAAATTATGTTATTTTAATTCCTTAGTGTCATGTGGGCCTTGTAAGTGGGTTTTTGTAATAGTTTTGGTATGTAAAACTTTGTTATACTTCTTGAGAGCATTTTTTGAAAATGGGTGTTTTCATTTGTATTTTCCGTGGTATTATTCAAGGTGATTCTATAACACTTGAAATTGGTTTTATAAATTTATATAGGGATTCCAATTATACTTTGGTAGTGTTTTGGTGTGGTTTTTTCCTTGAAATAGTGTTTTGAAATGGGTTTTATGAGAAAAGTTTGGGTATAGCCTTTAGAATTGTTTTATGAAATATTTGAATGAATTAATGATTTATGTAAGAGGTGAAACCATATTGGAAATCTGTTTTGGAGTGTGTATATTTTGAAATGGTAAATTTTAAATGTGAAAGGGGTTGTTTTGTGATGTTTTCCATCTTGTAAATGTTTTAAGGATTTAAAAAAGTGTGTAAGAGATGTGAAAGTGATGTGGGATGTTTTGTGTGAGTGTGATGTGCAAAATGGATTTTGGTTATGAAAAGGGTATTATGTAACATGTGAGTGGGTTGTTATGTGAGTTGTAATATCCTGGAATGGTTTTATAAAATTGTTTAATAGATTTTTGGAACTGTTAAATAAATGTGAAAAGTGTTGTGGGCTATTTTAGTGTGAGTCAGATTTCAAAATCAATTTGAATTAAAAGTGGAATTTTGTGACTTGTGTGGTATACTTGTGGGATTTTTAGTTAATTTTTTATTTTTAAATGATATTTTCACGTGAAAAGTACATTTCGTGACTTTTTTAACTTTTTTTATCACAAAGGGAAAACTCGGGTATCTAGGTGGGTGGACGTGTACTAGTATACTAGTAAATCCGTGCGGTTTGGCCTCAGTTTTACATAGGAAGATTGATGCTTACAACTCTAACTAAACTATGATGATGATGATTGAGGACCACTAGGTTATGGTTATATTCCCTACTAGTGGATCATAAACAAGATTGGATATTTGTGATGGTTACTCTTATTGAGATACGAGGTACCTGGGACCCACAGCTAGTTAGTGCCTAGGGATTATTTCCTATTGCTTGTGATCATTAGTTCCTTTATAATTACCGTCGTCATACGGTATATTTGTCTGTAAAATTAAGTATTTTTTGCATTTATTTTAAAAGTGTTGATTCTTTAAATTATCCCACTTGAAAAAAAAATTTAAGTTGCATGTTTTAGAAATTGTAACTAGAAATTACATGTTTTTTAAAACTTGCATGCTTTTTGTCTTTGAATGTTTATCACATGGAATATATTAGTGGTGGTATCCTATTGATATTTTTCACACACCCTACTTACACCTTTGGGTGTAAGTAGACTTGGTTTTTTTCGATGTCATGGGTTGGGTACAGTTTATAGTGCCATTGGTTCGGGTTTCTAGCAGGTTCTTGGTGGTGATGTCTTGTGGAGATGGTTTGAGGGCAGTGCCTCTTTCCATAAGGGTTCATGGCCTATTTCTTTTTGGTTTTTTATGTTTTCTAGTCTTTTTGAGTTGTTTTAAACTATGTAATTAAGATCTGAATTTTTTTAAAATATTGTTTGGTTTGAAAAATACAGATTCATTTTATTAGATTCATTTTTTTTAAGTTTATAAACTTGGGTAAATTGTTCCCAATTTTTATTTATGATACTCGAGAATTTGTGTCAACCCATGGGTATTAGGAATTCCCTTTGGGCCATGTCAGGGGCTGGGTTTGGTGCTGGTTTTGGCGGGGACCAGATTCGGTTTGTGACAATAAATGAATGTTTTAGGATCACTCTCTAGACTTTTTTATGCTTTAGTAAAGATTTTGAATTTCAAGTAAGCAAGGAGACATGATAAAATAGATAAATAAAATAATGTGAAAATTATGAATTGAAAGGACATAGATAATTTTAAATTTGTTTGGGATAAAAAATAATTATATACCCTATTTAATAAATTACATTTTCCTATCCATAAAAAATTTATTTTCTTTTAACCTAAAGTAGAATGTGGATCTTATAAAAAAATTCAGAAAAAAAATAATTACAAGAAATGTCCACTTTATGATAAAAAATCCATTATCCCTAGAACTTAATCAATATAGAATCAGTAGTATACAAGTTCATATCCCCAAAAAATATTTAATCAGAGGTATAAAAGGGGTATATATCTATTATAATGACCCATAATGTTACAGGATGGTATTTTTGATAAAAATTTAAATTTTAATTCCTAGTGAAAGGGGGTTTTGAGAATTGGGATTTTGATTGCGATTTTAAGAGTTGATTCACCTCAAAGAGATGTTTTCTCAGGGATTGATTATTTTTTGTGAAGTTTAGGATCATCAATAGAATGTTAGAGGAGTTTTTCTTGGATATGGGATAGATATTTGGCTACAAGTGTAAGACCATGCTATAATGTGTAGTGTTTTTTTGGGTCATGAGGTGTGACTAGTCATTTCATCATCGAGGGGGTGGACCATACTGTGACCAAGTGTTATTGGGGAGATTGTGTTTTTTTATTCAGTGGGTCACATCACATCAAAGGTGGTGCGGCGTAGTGAAATTATGATAAGGTTAAGTTTTAGAGTCTAGAGAGATGACACCATGGCTTGGAAACTATTCCATGAGGGTTTATCAAGGGGGAATTGTAATACTACAACCTATAAGGCATTTCACCATATAGTGGTATATCAGATTTGTTGGGTTTTGTCTTTTGGTGAGGTGTTTTACCATAAATCCTTAGTCAATTCCACAATGGGTGGACATGGGTTTTTGGATGTTGTTCTATATATAGGCATTATTCCATGACCCATTGTATCATGCCACCATGAAACCCCAAATGTGATACATTATGTTTTATCCCCTTAGGTCATGATATAATGGACCTCTTATCTAATTTCTTAGTGGTTGGAAAACCATATTTTTTAGGTCATCACCATTTATTTTTTTGGATGAATGGCCACAAAGGGAGAGATATTTTTTGTCATCTCTTCCCCTCCTACTTCCACCCATGGATTCCTTATTTATAAGAGTTCTTTAAATGGTATATAATGATTCATAGTATGATCTACTTATCCTACCTCCATTTTTTATTCTTGGTTGCCTCTAATTTAGTGGTGTCTCAGGTTAGGGATTTACGTGATGATTCCACTAGAGCATGGTAAAATAATCCTATTTGGTGGGGATACTACATAAAATGGATAGAGTATGTCAAAAAATTATGAATGAACATCATTATTCACCATTTCATTTGTGTTACGTCATTTTGAGTTTTTATTTGTTTTTTTTTTTAGTTTAATTTGATGAAATTTGAGGATGGTATGGTCTTAGATGATATATATTTTTCATATAGTGGTTTTGTGTGTACTCCTTGGGTATTTCACATGTAATTGATTATGGTTTATATGATTATAAACCATTTGGTGATATTTTTGGATTTATTCCTCTGGAGTTTAATTTTTTTTAATTAATTATAAATTTTTATAATTAATTGTTTGAGTGTTTCATCTTTTGATAGGGTCCCAAAGTCAATTTGGCTTTGTATGAGATTGGATTAGGTTTAGCAAGCATAGATAAATGGGGGTTACTCTATTGTTAGTGAGGTGGTCCATATGATACTTAACCATATACATGTATTTGTATAAATATGCATGACTCATAGATATTTTTGGTTTGATTAAATTTTATAGGTACTATGAGTGCCCTGAGTGGAGGATGTAAGGGGCCAAAAGCCTCTTAGACTTGGAGTGAGTGATTATTTTCATGTAAAGTGAATTTAAATCATCTATAAACATTTTAAACAAGTTTATAGTATTTTAGTTGGGTGAAATATGGATTTAGGATATGTATTTGAGTTCAATATGAGTTTTATAAAGCCAAGGTGGGTTTCCTAGAGCTGGTGTGGTAGGAATAGTATCATTAGGCCTATAGTTAGGGGTGAGATGTCTTTTCATATATTATATGGTTAGAAATACCACAATGGAGGTGGATGGTGGTCTTGGTGATTTTAGTGAGTGTGATAAGTCTTATGAGTCATGGATAAGTGTAATTAGGTGGGTTTCCTCTTGATGGTTGGATTATAAGAACTCCTAGATGGGTGTATTAGGGGAACTTGAGTGTGGGTCATGGGGAATGTTTTATAAGAGCTTGTTAGGATGGTTAGGGAAGATATGTTGAGGAGGTTGGTAATTGTGTTATATTTATATCATAGGGACTATGAAATTACCATGGGTTTTTTTCTTGTCATGGGTCTTCCTTGAAGAATAGTTTATGAAATATAGTCTGGATTGTTTTATTGGTCCGATTTATTGCAGTATTATAGAAAAGAGATAGGTATATACCTCGGTATATCTAAGGATTATAGTTTAGTAAATGATAGTTCTATTTTTTTTATGTGGTGTTCCTTGACTATATTAGTATAGTTTTTGATGAATTTGAGGCTAGAGACTTGGGGATTAAGCTGTAGAGTTACCCCATCTTGGTGCTCTTTTCTAGATTTTAGGAAGTTTTTGTTGTTTGGATGCCATGGGTGGCATGAATTTAGTCAGAGGACCTACCCTACGGGGATAGTTCAACTCATAAAATAGTTTTTCCCTATTATTTACCTTATCTAGATATTATTCTTATATATGTGATAATTCATGGGACCGATCTCGTGACAGTATGATTCAGCACCTATGGGATGTTGGATTCATTGTTTCCCACTTTTAGGATCCTCTACTTGAACACATGATTATCCTTAGGACCTACCAGGTGATGATATGGTTCATTTCATGTGGTATTTTTTCTTTGTTGTTTCCCTCTATATAATCTACTTATGGTATATGTGATTATCCATGGGACCTTACCCTGAGGGGGTGGTTCGGGTCATGTGGGAGGTTAGATTCTTTTTTTTTACTCCCTAAGACCCACTCACAATGTATTACATTGGTTATAGTGAGAAAGTTGCCTAATTATTTTTGAATCACTGAGGAGAATTTATAGTTTCTTATTAGTTTGGGAGTCACTAAGAATGATCCATAATCACTCTACATTCTCACTTCCAGAACTATTTCACCCTTTCCCTTAATCAAATTCACATGTTTTAGGTTCTAGAGATGTTTCAATTTTTCCTTTATTGGATTTATATGAAATTATACTATAAAGTACATTGTACCCTGAGAGTGATCAGATCATATATGGTCAAGTGTTTTGTTGTATTGGTTAGAACATGATGACCTGAAGTGTATTATTATATGAAGTATGTTTTTTTCTCTTTATTTCCTTATTTATACACATGTATATGTTGGAATATATTATGGTAACTTGGTGATACCCTACTAAGATGTATTTCCCACACCATATATAGGCAATATAGTGTGTTTATGGACCATATTTCTATTTCATAGGTTTGACCATAGGTTGAATAGTGGTTCAAGATAGAGAAACTTGATAGGATTTAGAGATGCAGATGAGGTGAGATTTAGGGTTAGTATTGGACTCTTTTTTATTTTATACTTTTTTTTATCAGGTATATGTGATCAAATCAGTGGGTGATCTATTTGAATGTATTACTGTGTGAATTGCATTGTATATTTTTTATAATATGGTGTATGGTTATTTTTTTATGATTTTCTTTGGCTATGGAATTTCTTTGGCTATAATTCCATACATGTGTACTCTAATATGTATTTTTGGATGATATTTGGTTATTTATTTGTTATTCATGGATATGATTTGATATTAAAGTCTCCCAAAAATTGATCATGAGATCATGTCACTAGTATGGAGCCTCTTTTGTGTAAGTAGGTGTGATGAGGTCATGTGATGACCTTAGCTTGATGGTCATTCAGAAAATTTTAGTCTGTGTGTTGCAAAATTATATCAAAGACTTGTTTTCTATTTTTCTTACTATTTAGGGACTGGTGGAAAAATATAGTAATATGTTAGATCTTGATATGGACCATGGGATGGTGAGTCATAAAATTATGTCTGGTGGGATGTTAAAATTACTTGGGTTATGGTATTGTTGTTTTGGGTTTTTGTTATTATAGTTGAGATATTTATTCAAGTATGATATATTGATTTGATATCATTGTTTATTATTTATTATTTTTTCAGAGTAGCAAGAGACATGTGTACATGCATCGTACATTGAATTTAGGATTCACATGAAATTTTTTTATGAGATAGGGAGAGAGTGAGTGTGTATTTTTTAATTGATTACTAGTTATGATATTAGTTTAAATTGCCTAAAGTGCTAAAAAATATTATATTGAATTTTTTTATATAACTTGTTGGTGAAATTCATCCAAGTTGGACCATAGTTTTTTTATAACAGGTTAGATGAATTTTTTTATGATACATAATCTGATTATTATTATATAGTCTCTATATATAGGTGGTTCATGGATACCCTTTATGGGTAGGTTCAGGCTTGGATACATTAGGTATGGTTTTATATTGGTCGGTTATTCCTATGATATGGTTTGATATAGTCATGAGTTTCCTTGAGTATATAGTTACCCTTAAGAGGTATATAAAGTCATTAGAAATTCCTTGGGATATTGTGATATGAATCACTTGGGGTGATCTTGATATTTTCGTTATCTTAGGAAGGTACGATCAGTGGGATACATAACCTTGTTGGTTTTGGGTGTGTTTTTTAATGAAATGGTGGATAGTGATACTATATGGTTGATTATAGGATAATATAAGTGTAGATAGATACTTTATGGTTTTAGAGTGATACCCAATTGGAATGTGATTCTTGGTCATTTGTTCAGAATTGGAATTGATGAAATTATTTATATTCTTAGGAAAGGAAGCATTGAGGGTGCTTTTAGATAGATGATATTGAAATGGGAGGTAATCGAGGTTAGTTGTTTAGACACCTGAGCCTAGATTATATGGGATAAAACTCATGGAATCATGATTCTAGTAGTATGATTGGATATTATATTAGTTTATACCATTTTTTTAAGATGATATCAAGTTAGATGTGGGTATAAGACCAATGGTCTTGATGAGATGCCTAAGGGTGGGGTTTCTCAAGGTTCAAATGGGTGTTTTGGGTTGTTACATCTATGATGAGATGAGATGTCAATTAGGGCCTTAGAATGTAGTAGAATTATATAAATACTATTATGGTTGTATGTGTGAGATTTATTGGTGAAAATGAAATTTGTTGTCTTGATCTTCTTTTGTAGAGGATTCAAAGATAAGAGAGGGACCATCATTATTGTCACAGATCGATGGGTTTGATCGTCATAGTGTTGGTACTAATCATATGAATTAGTGATGGTTGTTTAGGATAAGTTGAGTATGTCTTGGGAGGAGCAACACACGACAGACATTGGAACCTATTCAGTGTTATGTTCAGGGATTGGTATGAGGAATATCATGTGGTGGGGAGCACACCATTGGATATTTTAGGGTGTGATCCTTTTTTTGAGTATATTTTGGTGAATTTTTATGGTTTAATACATAGAATGGTTGATATTGGTAGTAGATTAATTTTCGTGTTTCCACTCGGGTGTGAGTGGGTTTGTTACATCCAATCGTTATATTCAATATTTGACAGAATTTGGGTTTTGGATATTAGGTAAGGTAATTTAGTAATATGATGATAAGGATACTACTATGTTGGGAATCATCTTATCATTCATTAACACATTACCTTTATTTCATATGGGTCATTGCAGTGGTCGAACTGGTAGTGAGGTGGTTGAAATCATGCTCAATATATCATTGTGTGGGATGACTAAAAACATATAGTTCCATATTAAACACAAAATTCGGGATTTTTTGTGTGTTTTTTGATAGGATTAATCATTTTAGTAATTTAATCAGGTTGGAATTGATTTTTATTAGAGAGATACTTAGATCAAATGTTTTTATACTCATGAGGAGAGTGAGGTGGTGAAATTGGATAAACTAAGGATTCATTCCATAAATCTCACCGATTTTCAAGTTTGGACCTTTGGGTAAGAATTTGGTATTTTCTTTATGCCTTTAAGAGTTATTAAATAATGATCTATTTGAGGTGATGGACTCAGTGTTGTAGGATGATTGTTAAAATGGATCTAGAAATGGAGGACTAATCAATGTTTTCATGTGTAACTAAGCATAGTGATATAAAATTGGTATCTATTGTTTCATGTCAGTCATGAAGTATTTTTTTAGGATTATACTAGTGATATTTAGAGAAAAGATGATATATATGGATTTAGTGTGTGGGTAGTCATGTCATACTCTATACAATTTGGGATCAAGAATAAGAAGTATCATTAGTTTCTTTTCAATGAATATAAATCTAGATATGTTTTTAGGTACTTATTGGGAACAAGAATTTTTATAGTGGATAATTTGTAACAATATACATCGTTATTTTTTGTTATTTGTAGGAAATTTTTTATTTTTGAGTCCTGAAGAAGGGGAATTTGAGAATTTGGACACAGATTGGTATTACATTAGTTTTGATAACTCTAGGATGTGTTTTTTCATGTGTTCAAGTGTTTAAATAGAGTCTGGTAGCATCAAGAGAAAATTATAGAGGCTTGTACTAGATTTGGGATGAGGTTGTGGTTATAAGTGGAAAACCATGTTGTAATGTGGGGTGTAATTACATAGCATGATGTGGAATTGGAATTGTTTAATAGAGGGGGTAGACCATCCTAGGTTTTAATTTTATTACGGTGATGGTGTTTTGTGTAGAAGTTAGGTCACACCATATTGGGGGTGTTTCAGTATGGTAAAGAGATTCATAAGATTAAGTTATAGAGTTTACATAGATAACACTATAGCCTACTGAGTCATAATAGTTGATCAATTGGTGAGTGACAAGGCGTAACCTATGAGGTGTTATGTTGTGGAGCACCCATTCAGGTTTTTTGGGTTCTTAATTTGGGAGAGGTGGTATTTTATGAAGGCTCGAGCTGCACTAAAATAGTTGGATATGGGTTTTTAGGTGTTCCACTAAAACCCTTTAGTTCAAACCATAATGAAATCTTTAAATGGGGTGTTAAACCATAACCCCTTAGGTCGCACTATAATAGATCTCTAGTATAGTTTTTATCAAATATAGGAAGGGCCATATTTTCTAGATCATCCCCCTTTAATTTTAGGCCAAATGACTGTGAAAGGACGTCCATTTTTTGTCAAATCCTCCTCTTATCCTTCCTCCTAATGACCCCCCCCCCCCTTGATGAGGGGTGTTTTGGTGGGGATTTATATGGTGATTTTAGGTGTGATATCTTCCTCATCCATCAATTCTTCTTCTTCTTCTTCTTGGTGCCTCTAATTTTTTGGTGTCCTAGGTTATGGATTTGAGTGACTATTATAACAGAGCACAGTGGATTTATCCTAGTTATCACTTTTATGCGAGGTGGATATAGGGTGATGAGGAATAATGAATGCACACTACTATTCACCATTTCATTTTAGGTATTTATTTTGATGGATTTATTTAGGATTTTTGGTTTAATTAGAAGGAATTGGTGAATTATTGGGTGTTATATGATAATTATTTTTTTCATAGAGGTTTTTGGTGTGAGCCATAGTCCTTTCACATTTCATCAGTTACAATTTTAGTTATTGGATTCCAATTAGTGAAATTTCAGTGGTGATACATCCTAGGTTTAATTTTTTAATTAATCATAAATTATTATAATTAATTTTTTGAGTATTGTAGCTTGAGATAGGATCTTTGAGTCAGCATGCCTTGGTGTGGTCTTGGACAAGGCTTAGAGAGTATAGCTAAAAGGTGGTAACTCCATTTTTGAGGTAGGTGGTTCATGTTATACTTAATCGTATGCTTGTCTATGTATGGTTATTCATTCCTACATTGTGATTTGGGTTTGGGTGAATTTTATATGGATTTTATTTCCCTAATTGTAGATATTACCTTGTTAAAATCCTCTTAGAATTGGAGTGAGTTATTCTTTTCCTATTGAGTTAATTGAAATCACATGGCAACTTCATTACCAGAGTAATAAGATTCTAGTTGAGTTCACAGGGTGACTATATATTTATTTGAGATAAGGATGAGTTTTTTATAGCCTATGTGGGTTTCCTAGGGCTGGTATGGTGGGAATAGTGTACTTTTGTCTATATTGATCGGTTGGATGATTGTTCATCTCTCATATGGTTGGGAATACATCCCCCATCCCGAAGGTGGGCAGTGGTCTTGGTGCATTTGGTGAGCATGAAAATTTCTCTAGAACTTGGTAAAGTGTGGTGTGGATGGATTTCTCTGAATTGTTAAATTTTGAGAACTCCTCGATAGGTTTGAAATGGAAACCCAAGTGGTTCATGGGGACGTTTTTCTGATGGATTAATGGGATGGTTAGGTTGGATATAACTCAGAGTTGGCAAGTGTGGTATAGTTTTGGACTAGTAACTATGGGATTATCATGGGTTGTTATTCTAGTTATGGGTCTTTCTTGGATAATAGAGTATGGTTATTGGTCAGGATAGTTTGATTAGTTTGAGTGTTTGTTTTTATCTAGTGGAACACTAGGTATAGACCTGAGTATATATAAGAATTATAGTTTGTGAGATTATTTTTCTATGTCTTTCTATGGTGTTCCATAACTAATTTATTTCAATTTTTTATAAGCCTAATACTGAAGACCCAAAGATTAGGGTTTAGAGTTACACCACACAGGTGTTATTTTATCATGTTTTAAAAGTTCGTGTTTTTTGGATGTCATGGGTGGTATACAGTTAGTCATGGGACGTACCCTAAGGCGATGGTTCATCTCATGTGAGATTTTGGATTCATTATTTCCATCCACAAGATCCACTGCTTGTATATGAGATTGGCTATTAGACTTACATAGTAATAGTATCATTCAAATATTATGGGAGGTTGGATCTATTATTGTTATCCTTAGGATATTATACTTATATACATGATAATACATGGTACATACCTATTTTTGGTATGGATTAGCTAGTATAGAATATTGGTTCTCCTGTTTCCCTCCTCAAGATCTAGATACGGTATATGTGATTAGCCATGGGACCTTACCCATGAGGGAATTGCTCGGTTTATAAAATAGGTTAAAACCATTATTTATCTCATAAATATCCATTTTTTATATATTATTTTGGTTATGGTGAGGTAGTTTACTTATTTTTTTGGAAACACCAAGAGAGGATTCCCAATTTTCTAAGGATTTGAGGATAACTAAGAGAGGATCCCATATCACTCAATATACTCGGGTCTGGATTTTTTCTTACTTTCCTTCAATGGGATTCCCATGTGTTGAGGTTTAGTTACATTTTCGTTTTCCCTTGATATTATTTCTATGATATATTACTATAACAAATGTGGTTCACTAAGAATAATCTGACCAGGTATGGGTAATTGTCTTGGTGGCCTGATTAGCACCCAATGACCTGATGTGTTTTTTTTATGCCATATGTTATTAATATTTATACTCACACATACACATGTATATGAAATAGTATATTAGGGGAAATTTTTAAAACCTAATTTAGATTTATTTATCATGCTCTGTATGGGAACCTTGATGCATATGCAGACCACATGTCTATTACTTAAATCAGATCACAGGTTTCATAGTGGTCCGAGCTAGAGTAACTTAACAAGGTTTGTAGATGGGTATGAGGTGAGGATTGAGGTTGGTTATAGAACCTATTGTTTAATTTATTATTTTTTTATCTAATATATGTGATCGACCTAGTGGTATATATTTTAGTATGTATAATGATATGAATTTCATTGCAATTTTTTTATAGAATGGTGTGTGTTTATTTTGTTATAGATTTATTTGAATATGATTCTATACATTCATATTTTGATGTGTGGTTTTGGATGATATTTGGTTTTTTATTTGTTTTTCAAAGATGTGATATTGAGATTATAGTCTCCTAAATATTGATCATATACTATTCTCATTATTCACTAGCCTCTAGTGTATGTAGAGGAGTTCTTGAGGTCAAGTAGTAACCTCATATAGAGTTTTATTTAGGAAATTTTGATTGAGGAATTACACCTATTAATGAGAATTATTTAATTAATATATAAAGGATATATGGAGTTAATATAATGCAGGGTTTCATTATTCCATTTTAAAATGAACAAAAAACTAGATAAAGATAAGTCATGAAGGAGTTGTAGAGAAAGTGTGAAATCCCTAGAAGAAATGAACAATCTCTTCAACGGAGAGAGGGGAATATCAAAAGTAGTTGTTGTTATGTATGATATTCTCTCTAAAATGATCCATTTACTCTCTTTTGATCTATCTATCATATGATCTTATCAATTTTTCTAACATCTATTCTCTCTTAAAATGATCTTTCATCAAGTATTTATATAAATTATATAATTCAATCATTGAGTAATATAGTTGTTGGATTTTTCTACATGTTTTTGTTATATTACTATAACTTATATGATCATTGAGATTGTCATTTCCTAATCTAAAGCAATACATTCTTTTAACTATTGTAATTTGTGTGGCTTTATCTTTATGAAAGTTATACATTCATTTATTTGATGTTGACATAGTGATTCTTCTATTGACTTTTTATCATATTAAATATATCCATTAAAGAGTGATGTCATGATGAATAAAATATAACTATTGTGTTTTCCCAATCATTATATTATAGTTTTCATGATATTTATTTTCATGATATTTAATATGTCTTTAAATTGTTAAGTCTTAGTGAGATTAAAGTGATGTAATGGAGTCTTGGTTATAAATAATGATTTGTTTATATGTTATGATCTACTTTCATTTAGCTTTATATTTTTTTACTTATTTTTTATAAACTATTTTTTTTATGATTTAGTTGATTCCACAATGATCGTCACCTAAATTCATTTAATCTATTTTAAATGTCGTATATCTTCTTTTTTATATTTCTAGATATTTTAATTTGATGTCATAGGAGTTAAAATAACTCCAAAAATAAGTTTTGGTGGCTTTATATCATTTACACACAATTTATTAGGAATAATATTCTCTCATTACCTCAAATATATCACATTTGTTCCCAATAGGTCATCAAAATCATTGGCCATCTTCTAAGACATAATATTGATGAAGAGATCCTTACATTTCTATATCTTCTTTGGGAGTCATTGAACCATGCTCACACATGTCTGAAATAAAAAATCATAAATTCATATTTTCAATAAATCTAGAGCTTTTAATTGATAAATAGAGGGTGAAATTTTTTTTTACTTTTTAAAAAGGTTCAAGTAGTATCATAAAAACAAATTGAGTCATGTATCCCTCAATCTAGATACATGGTATCTTTAAATTCCTAAAGCAACCCTAAAATGATTCAGTACACTCCTAAAAGAATCATTATCATGATCTATGCAAAAAAATGAGTGAAATGGACTACCCATTGGTTTAATTTATACATCATCCTAAAAATACATGCTTTAATCAATTATATATAATAAAAAAATAATATTATTATTATTATAATTATTATATTTTATTATTATATTTAAAATAAAAATTAATATATATATATATATATATAATTTAAAAGGAGTGGGTGTTACACCACCCCACAATTTTATCAAAACTTTTATTTTTTCATATTAACTAACAATGTAAATTGCCACATATTTATCCAAACCACTATAACTCTTATAAAGGGACATGTCTTCCACACCACCTGGCCTTTAGTAATTTTTTTATTAAATTAAGGTAGGAGGTGGTAGATTTCTATGTCATATGTCAAGTAGATACCTCTGATAAAAACCTAAATCTCAAGGTAGCTCTGTATTACCACCTTCATCCAAAATATGGCCATCATTTCAAAACAAAATTGTCATTAATACCTCAAAAACATAGATATAATTTAGTTTGAATGAAACCCCCTCTAAAATATTTCTATAAATCCATCCATTGGATTAATAAATTCTTTAAATTATTGGAATTACCTCATCAAGATACTTTATTCCATATATATATCAAGCAGTGAATAATTTTGGATCACCAAAAATAAAAAAATAAAAAAAAATGATATAAATGATATAAATATGAAAATAGAGTGGGGTAAAAGATTGATTCATTGAAACCTACCTTCTGAAGCGTACCCTGATATCCTCATCTCTTTTTGATTATAACTCTTGGATCCAAAAAATGATCCCCCAAAAAAGAGGAGAGAGGGATGGGGGAAATATGAAATCTTGCCTCATCTAAAAATTATATATATATATATATATAATAAAAACACCATAGAATTAGAAAACCTCCAATCAACACCAAAATCTTACACGGAAGAAAATTCCATGTCTCAAAATCAATGGAATAGTCAGTTTTCTATTGTGACATGCATTTTAGGAGATATTTACATTTTATAATCATTAGTGTTCACATGGCCCAATGGTCTGGAATTTTTCCCCAACTTTCAATGGCACTCATATAAATAACTGAGGGGTATAATTTAATAAATATGGGAATCATCAAATCCAATAAAATCAAAATAGGCATCAAGTAATAAAAATAAGATATGGTATTCTCAATTCAAAATTTAGGATGTAATCTACCTAATAGGACTAAGATCCCAATAACATAAGAATATTCCCAAATTATTGTAATTTCAAAATAACCAATGATAAACATCATTTACAAAATATAAAAATCAATGAATCTAATGGAATTGATTCAGATGGTAAAATATAGACCAGGGTAAGTTATTCTTATAATGAAACCCTATTTATTACGTACTCACCACTTATAAACATTTCAACCTTGAAAGTAAATAAATTATAGAGAAATTATATGAATAAACATACATGTTTTCATTTTTATATGGAAATTCTATACAATTATTCATATACCAATAGCATAGATTAAATAAATTTTCACTTATGACTCTAACGGTTCAAGGAACATTGGAATTATTTTCCACATCCAACCTACACCACATAATGATGTAAAATAATTTTAAATTATGAAACCTTTAATTCTCTTAAGGTATAAACCTTAGAATAAGTTTTAGATCCATCCAGCCTCAAGGAAATCATTCCTAGTAATACATCTCACCTATATCACTCAACTATTGAATCTTTGTGAGGATTCATATTCTCTATTTATTTAATTTCTATAAATATAGAGAAATATATATCAATGAATTTATATTAAATATATCCTATGAAACTCATTAAAAATATTTAAACTAAGGATTCATTCACTCTTCATCTCAATAAAATAGGAATAAAGGGTCCTATTGGAATATAGTAGAGTATCAAGAATACCCACTCCTTTTAGCCACAACTAAGGCATAAATGAGTCTATCATCAAAGAGATTTGGTAAATGAAACAACATATTAACTCAAATTCTACACTTCATACCACTGATCTCATTTCTTAAAAATTCAAGAATGATCAGACTACATAGTTCATTCTTATCATTATAACACATTTTCAAAAAAATCAAGGAACACCATTGGTCTATAAGGATAATTGTAACCACATCATTTAATTTTTATCATGATGATCTATAAAATTATTTGAAATTATCATTAATTCAAATTATTCCACACAATAACATAATATAAAATAAAATGCATCACCAAGGAGATACTATTATACACTAATTAGGGTTTTCTTTTTAAACCCTATGGTTAATCCATGTAATCTTGGATTCATTAATAGTACTTAGAAGTTATGTCTCAACACACAAATCCTTTTATATACTCAAGAATCAAATTTCCATATCCAAGGGAAATTTTATCATATTACTCACCTTTATATTTTCTCATAGGTATTCATAATAAAATGATCGATCACATCATGGGGATCACCCAAAACCCAAGGTGGGGTCCACAACCCCAGTGAAAAGAGAACAATTTACCATCATTGTCCACAAACTAATTGAAATTTTCACTTTCTAAAATAATGTGACACACCCATAATCATAAATTTTTCAACCACATAACCAAATTTTTTATCAACATATTTTGGTACCTTCATCCATATCCACTTCCTTTACAATAAATAATTTTTAAATTTTAATAATGTTTGTCACCAAGTGAACATTCAGGCCAACTATTTCAAAAAACACATCATTTAATATCAATATCCATTGACCCTACAACTAATGTGATCATAAAAAAGTATCCACCATTCAACATAAGGTACCTTAACAATACCTTTACTCTATAAACCTCCATTCACCATATTGGATCACTTGATAGTTTTCAAAACATTAAATGTCCTAGATTTTATATCAATAAAAATATAAATCACTATAAGAAACGTGTTTCTTTTACAAAGTGAAAATTTCCTAGGGACCCTGACTTATTTATTTCTATTCTCTTCATTGAATATGTTTTCAAATAGTTCACATCCTAACAATAATTCAATCACACTATTGTACCACAATATCACTTCATATAACTGTCAATCCAAACCGATAAACATCCATTTGGTACCCATACCACCACATTTTAAGTGAATAGTCCTAAACACCCTAATATAACCATGATATGTTTTATAAACTCCAAAATTTACTTATCAATTCAAATTTATGTTTATTAGACATAAAAGAAACATTTCTCCACAAACTCCCCCATTTATCATCACTAATATTCAATGAATATTTCCCTTTAGTTTACAACCATCATGATTGTTGTACCTCTCGAACCCCTCGAGGTTTGATTTTCATGATCACAATCACCCTCTTATGTTTCTAATATTGTGTTTTAAGTGTTTGTGATGATAGGCACAAGGTTGCCAAGAAGTTGGCCCAAGGATGGACAAGAAATGGACTACAATTCAGTCCACCGGTCAGCCGGTGGCTCTGTCACCGGCCAGCCGGTGGCACCCAGACCAAACAGTGGAAGCTACTGCCTTCCCACCGGTCGACCGGTGGCTCTGCCACCGGTCGACCTGTGGCACCCAGCTCAAATAGTATTTGCTACTGTCTTGCCACCGGCCAGCCGGTGGCTCCTCACCGGTCGACCGGTGGAGCCTGGATCAAGACACTTCTTCTCTACCAAGGAACCGGCTAGCCGGTGGAGATGTACCGGTCAACCGGTGGTGCCTGGAAAAGAAGACTCAGCCACTGTCAAGGCACCGGCCAGCCGGTGGCCCTGCACCGGCCAGCCGGTAGCACTGGTCAAACTAGCCGTTGGCTTTGACCAGTCAACTCCAAAAGCCTCCCAACGGCTCCGAGGCCTTTTCCAACGGCTCCAAAGCCCTCCAACGGATACTTGAAGGTTCCTAGCCTATAAATAAAGGCCTAGGAAGCCCCGGAACTCAACACAAGCCACCGGACACATTTTTACATCTTTGGCGAAGCTCCGACGGATTGTTCCAAGGGAACCCAAAGTGCTCCAACAACTTCCACATCCAAGAGCACCTCCATAGAAGCTTGGAAGCGGCCCTCAAACATCATCAATCAATCAAAGGCGCCCAAGGCTTCTCCATTACGGGTTTTATTGTTTTATTTATTTTGAGCTTAAAATTGGGTTTGTGCCTACAAACCCCAACCCTTTTCTCTTCTCCCCTTCTTTTGGGTTTCACACCACCACTAAGGTGTGAAGAGGTTGTCAAGCCTTACCTTGTAAAAGGCTTGAGATCGGTGAGCTAGTCTTCACCCGTAAAAAGACTAGTGGGTTATTGCTTAACCATTAAAAGCATTGGGTTCTTGCTAAACCAATAAAAGCAAGCTGTAATAGGTCCTAGTGCTACCTCAAAGCCTAGTGGGTTTCTTGCTAAAACCATTGAAAAGCAAGCGGTAGGAATCTCTCAACGGTTGAGTTGGGAGCGGAGACGTAGGCCGGGTTTTTGGCCGAACTCCGTTATCAATTTGCGTGTCTTGCCTCTTTATTTCCGCTGCACTTTACTTTGATTTTTAATTTGTTTTTCTTTTTTTTAAAAGGCAATTCACCCCCCTCTTGCCATCATTTCCTTGCTTTTTCCGACCCAACAATTGGTATCAGAGCACGTATTTGAATAATTCCCTAACCGGTTTCAAATTAAAGATCCTTTTTGATGGCTTCTACCGCTTCCTCTTCTCAAACCCTCGAAGGTCATTCATTGGGTCGTGCTCCATTGTTTGATGGAACCGACTATTCTTTTTGGAAAACCCGCATGTCAACTTTTCTTAAAAGCATTGGTTATCCAATTTTTAAAATTGTTATGCATGGATTTTCCCTCTCCTCTCCTGATGAGTCTAAATGGAACCCCGTAGACATTGCAAACTTCGAGCTTGATGGCAAAGCCATGAATGCTCTACATTGTGGGTTAGATCGTTATGTTTTTGATCATATTTCTTCTTGCACATCTTCTCATGATATTTGGAAGCTTTTAGAACTAACCTATGAAGGTACTAGCGAGGCTCCAAAGCAAGAACCCGCTCAAAAGCTAGAACCCGACAACAAGCAAGAACCCGATGGAAAATCCGTGCCCGATTGCCCACTCCACAAGAAAAGGGCCAAGAAAAAGGAGAAGAAGAAGGCTTCAAAGGAAACATGGAGTGATAGCTCCACCTCTTCATTCTCCTCCTTCTCCTCGAGCGACCAAGGTAAAAAATGCCTAATGGCAAATCATGAGGTATCATCATCCTCTTCCTCTTCCTCGTCTTCTAGTTCTTCCAATTCTTTAAATCATTTATCCTATGAAGAACTCTCGCACGCAAGAGATCAATTGGAAAAAGGTTTTCATGCTTTATCTTCAAAATTTGTCGCTTTGAAAAATAATTTCAAAAAGCTTTCCTCCGAAAAAGACCAACTTCTCAAAGAGAAGGAGGAACTCACCCTTAAAATCCAAAATTTTCCAAATGTTGATTCTATGGAATCAACCATCAAAGACCTTAGAGAGACCCTAGCCAAGTTCACCCAAGGTGAACAAAATTTGAAAAATATACTTGGTTCCCAACGTATATCCCGAACCACCAATGGACTTGGCTATACCAACCGAGCCTCCTCCTCCCATGCTCAAACTGTTTTTGTAAGGGGGAGCTCCGATTACAAATTTTGTAATTATTGCAAGAAAACCGGGCATCTCATTTATGAGTGTAATTGTAAAAACGCCCGGTATGGCCAACCCAAGTCTATTTTCTATAGTGACGAGTTTTATAGGAGAAGACCCGCCATGAGACAAGTTTGGATTGAAAAATCCCTCCTTGCGAGTCTCTCCGGGCCTAAAATTGTTTCTTTTCAAAATCCCACTCCCCGGTGATTCTTTATTTTTATTTAGGGGGAGAACCTTCTCATTTTCAAAATCTCAAAATTCAAAAATTACATTTGGTTTCAAATTTCAAATTTCAATTCTTTTTCATTTCAATTTAAAATTTTCTATTTTCAATTGGTTTCCAACAGTTGGTATCGAATTTGTTTTTGATTCAAAACTTTCAATTCAAACTGTTATTCAATTTTTCATTTCAAAATTTCCAACAATTAGTATCATTTTCAATTGGTTTAAAATCTTGTTTTTCAAATTTTTCCCTCAATCAAGTTTTATGCCCCATTCTATTTTGATAATCACAAAGGGGGAGAATTTTCTTGATTGATTGGGGGAGAATGGGAGAATCCTTTTTCATCATGCTTTGCATTTCCTTTTAATTTCATTTTTACTTTAATTGTTTTGGTGATTGTGATCATCAAAATAGGGGGAGATTGTTGTACCTCTCGAACCCCTCGAGGTTTGATTTTCATGATCACAATCACCCTCTTATGTTTCTAATATTGTGTTTTAAGTGTTTGTGATGATAGGCACAAGGTTGCCAAGAAGTTGGCCCAAGGATGGACAAGAAATGGACTACAATTCAGTCCACCGGTCAGCCGGTGGCTCTGTCACCGGCCAGCCGGTGGCACCCAGACCAAACAGTGGAAGCTACTGCCTTCCCACCGGTCGACCGGTGGCTCTGCCACCGGTCGACCTGTGGCACCCAGCTCAAATAGTATTTGCTACTGTCTTGCCACCGGCCAGCCGGTGGCTCCTCACCGGTCGACCGGTGGAGCCTGGATCAAGACACTTCTTCTCTACCAAGGCACCGGCTAGCCGGTGGAGATGTACCGGTCAACCGGTGGTGCCTGGAAAAGAAGACTCAGCCACTGTCAAGGCACCGGCCAGCCGGTGGCCCTGCACCGGCCAGCCGGTAGCACTGGTCAAACTAGCCGTTGGCTTTGACCAGTCAACTCCAAAAGCCTCCCAACGGCTCCGAGGCCTTTTCCAACGGCTCCAAAGCCCTCCAACGGATACTTGAAGGTTCCTAGCCTATAAATAAAGGCCTAGGAAGCCCCGGAACTCAACACAAGCCACCGGACACATTTTTACATCTTTGGCGAAGCTCCGACGGATTGTTCCAAGGGAACCCAAAGTGCTCCAACAACTTCCACATCCAAGAGCACCTCCATAGAAGCTTGGAAGCGGCCCTCAAACATCATCAATCAATCAAAGGCGCCCAAGGCTTCTCCATTACGGGTTTTATTGTTTTATTTATTTTGAGCTTAAAATTGGGTTTGTGCCTACAAACCCCAACCCTTTTCTCTTCTCCCCTTCTTTTGGGTTTCACACCACCACTAAGGTGTGAAGAGGTTGTCAAGCCTTACCTTGTAAAAGGCTTGAGATCGGTGAGCTAGTCTTCACCCGTAAAAAGACTAGTGGGTTATTGCTTAACCATTAAAAGCATTGGGTTCTTGCTAAACCAATAAAAGCAAGCTGTAATAGGTCCTAGTGCTACCTCAAAGCCTAGTGGGTTTCTTGCTAAAACCATTGAAAAGCAAGCGGTAGGAATCTCTCAACGGTTGAGTTGGGAGCGGAGACGTAGGCCGGGTTTTTGGCCGAACTCCGTTATCAATTTGCGTGTCTTGCCTCTTTATTTCCGCTGCACTTTACTTTGATTTTTAATTTGTTTTTCTTTTTTTTAAAAGGCAATTCACCCCCCTCTTGCCATCATTCCCGCCATTCTTCCGACCCAACAATGATTTCAAAAACCTAATCAATTCATTATAATTTTATTGTGATAATAATCACTTCAGAGTAAAAAAAATACCATAGTGAACCCATAATATTTTAGAGGAACTCATCTTAAAGGAGTGTATGCTATCACATGATGCTAGTCATAAAAATCCTTGACCATAAATCATGGTGTGAGATATCCATCATAAATTATAATTTCCACACTACCTATCCTTAACATAAGCATCATCCATATGGAAAAAATCAAATCATATGAGAATAAAACATGTATCTTGAAGAAAATAAGAATTTATAGGGTTATAAACATCCTTGGGGTATCATATCCTATACACAATTTTCTAACTCCCAGTCATTCTTAAATATAACATTTCTATTCATAACTAAAGAAACTTTTATTTTCATTATTATAAATAATGAACATCATTATTGAAATAGAATGAGTGAAACTTCCCATTAAACCACTATTATAGAAATTGTTTCCATTATCCTTATATAAAAAAACCACATATACCATTATATGAATGATATCAACTCCAAGTAGATTATTGTAAGTCAAGAAACTTATAATATATCCTCTAAGTGATGTTAGTATACTGAAGGGTGATATAAAAATAACCCTCGACCTGATATCTATAACCTATTACAAATTAACAACACCACAAAATATCATGCTTCCTACATTCATCATTACTAAATGGTAAGACAATGATGATCTTGAAAAATTTTGGAAGTATCCTATAAAATTCTACTCCACTTTTAAACCAATTGATCACTATAAAAAACCTAGATTACTACCATAAGAAAAGATAATCAATAAAATACATCTCAAGAGAATAGTTATCCTTATCATGGGTACTATCCAAAACATATCATATCACCAAATAACCTTCTTATAATACCAATCTCACCCCAACCACACAGATAAAAATCAACCATAAATATTGGGACCAAATATCATTATTATATATTGTCAACCTCCACGAAGTAAAATTATTGGTATGAAAAAGGTTTGGATCCCTAGAAGAATCACCCCTTATAGTAATCATTATTTTCAATGGGATTCTTCAAATAATGTATACTCAATCATCACAATAAGAATCTTTACATAGATATTTATAAACAATCATATATTGAATTCATATCACAACCCTAATTGGTTTATATCAAAATGAACAAATAAATTTAATAAAGCATAACAAAAATCACAATCATTTATTTTGATCCAAAAACCATGACCATAAATTGTGTCATATGATTCCATCCACAAGTATCTTAGACCTTCCATCAGTCTCAATTCACTATCTTAAAAAATATGGTGTCCAATGTACTAAATTGGTATTATTGAACATTGGAAATGGTATCCATGGTGAAAATATCTATCTCAAATATTTTCTGATCCATACAATCTTGAAACTTAGGCTCAATTAATATAATTCCAACATTCAAAGAAAAAAATAACATTTTTACCCATGTAAATTAGTTGATTTTCATACTCACAGGCATTAATATTTTCTAAGAATAGTATGACATATATTCTAATATAACTACCAAAAATAAGTGATTTTTTAAGATCTTTAGAAAATCAAAAACCAGTCAAATTAATATTATATAAAATCATCTATCACCACTCTATAACACTATTTTTCTTAGTCTGATACGTCAAACTCAAATGCTTTAAAGAACCATCCCAAGATTTCATCTGAACTAAAACCCGAACCAATAGGACATTGGCCCAAAGATCATTCATGATCCCCATGATCTAACAACTAGTGCTTGGGTATTAAAGGAACACACTTGGGAATGATTTTTTCCTTAAAACAAAGTTAAATCACAATTGATTTTTTTCTTGAAAATTCAACATGACCCAACCTTAAGTCAGATTTCCATACCAAAAATCAGATATATAAGACTGGATAGTAGATGTAGAAAAAATTAAACACTTAAAAGTAAATTAAATCACTTAACTCACTCTCTAAAATCCTCTTATAACAAGATATGATTTACACTATGACCTCCAAAAATATAATGCATATCCATCCATAACCATAATTGAAAGTGGTAAAGGCCCACTTATTTGGTGTAATAAGGAAACTAAATAAACAAAACAAATAAATATCCTCCAAATACCTAAATCAATCAAAGCTCCAAAAGTTTTTAAAATCTTAACCAAGAACCTGAAACTAAAATGTAATACAGTTTCAATCATAAACAATATCAGTAGGCCATAATCCACCTATCCACATGCCAAAATTTTAATTAAGGATCCACTTTCAAGATAGTTTGGATATAAATATGAAATAAGGTTTTCCAAAATATTTTAGATAAAACCAAACATCATGTCATAAAATTTCTTTTACAAAATGTCCCCCTTATTTTAAAATAATAGAAATAAAAATGGAACCAAAACCTTTTTTCAAACTAGGGTAAAAACCTTTGTAAAATAAATGTGGCTTAAACAACCTAAAATAATAGTTTTTAATACAACCCATAAATAAAATATTATCTTTAAAACTCTTTATAAACAAATAAAATATGATATTTAAATTTCATAACCAAATTAACCATTTTATCCTATTTCCATAAACATTAAATAAATAATTTTTAAAAAACACCACTTTTCTATTTTTAACAAACCAAACTTTTTAGATCATTTCATAAATCAATTTGAAAAGAAAACTCAGGTCACAAAAATAGAACAGGTCACAATAAGAACCCACACATCCTAAGCTTTCCAAAAAGGATTAAAGGAACATTAGGACAATAAAAAATCAATAGGAAGGGGATGAAATAAAATAATGAACACAATACCTTTTTAATCCTAAAATAGTATCTAGAATCCTGGGAAACATACTAAGGCTCTAGTAATAAATACCTTAACTGGTGAAAAGGAACCTATGTAAAAATTACTAAAATTGTTCACATCCCTAGCAGTCCTATCAGACTATCTGGAAATAAAAGTACCAGGATCTTCTTCGCTACCACCATCTATAAAAAAGGTCTCTAGCTCATACAACCTATTAACCTCTCAAACTAACTGATGGGGTGTAGCCAGGAACCATTCCCTACATATCCCACTACTACACACTAGAACTTTCTATTAATTAGGCAACCTATTATCCACTTAAGACTCCCATGAAAATTAAAATTTTGGTGATAAATAAAGTATAATATACAATAAGTAAAAATCATTTGAAAGTAACTTAAAACTCACCTATTATACCCTCAAAATTAATATCCATGTTCACATTCATGTATAAGAATTACAATAGGCACAAAAAATTCCTCACATCCCACAAGGGGTCACAATCCACAATGAGAAAAATAAAAACACATGCTCAATTAAGGGTCGTGCACACTTTGGGAAACTATTTAGAGTTTCAAATGGGACTTTACAACATAACTCTCAGAATAACAATCCATTTCACCCACATCTGTAAACCAATTTCAATCCCATTTCAAACATCCATTAAAAATAATTGTTTTAACACATTAAAAACTATTTAACGATCCAACTTTATCTGTGAAGACAATAAAAAATAATTTGTAAATTGAATTGAAGAATCAAACCACTTTCAAAACACATTGAAATCCATTTAAATACACACCCTCTTTATCAAAGACAATTGATAAATCAAATACTTATCTTCAAAAAAATATTTTATTAAAAATATTTTAGGGTCCAAAACACTACCCTTCAATTTAATTCATGACCTAAATGGGGTAAAACAATTTATAAACCTCACTATTTATTCAAATTAATTATTGAAACCTTTTACTTTTAATTTCAAGTATCACTTGAAATGTCAAGTAAAACCTTTCATAAATGACTTTTAAAAATCCAACGCTTCTTTATAAATTTTAAACACTAGTTTAAAGGCTATTTGGGAAATCATTAAACACATGGTGTTCATGGTCACACAAAATCATATTTTTATCTATCCTTTAAAATAATAAAACCTTTCACTTTTCATGGAAACCAAGATAAAAACTAATTTCTTTAATAAAAATCCCAATAACACAATTAATACTATGAATAAACAATTAAAACAAAATTTTATAACACCAAATAATCAATGTTTCAAGAATTAAATGTTATTTCATGGTTAAACCTACTTAGAATCGATAAAAATCAGTATGGGACTCAAATACGATAAGAACAAGGTCTATAGAAGAAATATTGCACCATAAAAACAAGGGAATCCCAAAAAACTGGTCAAAATGATGCCCCTAGGGTTTGTCCAAACAAGACATAGTGGCAAGTAAAGGAGGAATCAATCATAATGGGATAAAATGGGAGATCAAAGACCTTACCTTGGATATTCAATGAAGAATTGTGAAGAAATCAACTGAAATCGCTAATAGAAAGGGAATTCAAGAGATGGGTGGTCATGTGAGGGATAGGGTCTTGGTATAAGGTGTGACATGAAAAAAGGAGGAGGAGATGGCTCAAAATAATTAAAATAAAACAAAATTTAAATTTAAATTTTTTAAAAAATATATTTAATGGGAAACTCACATGGATTAACTACACAGTTTATCAAACCATGTGGTACCCATGACACCCTATTTACTTTGAAAAGGGACCTCTCATGGTAACCCTCACACCCCACATGGTTCTTTTATCCATGTGAAGACCATTCCAAATGGTATTGTTTAATTATAGAGTCAGGCGTATAGTTTTTGCATGGTTGATCTTAAATGTACACAACCCATGCGACACCCAAAAATATTCCAAAAAAATATAAATTCAATGAAAAAGATTACTAGAAATTAAAATAAAAACTAATAATTTAATTTAATAAAAAATAAAATATATAATTACATGGAGGGTTTCATAGTACTCCCCCTCCATGACACTTTCTACCCCTATAAATTCTCAAGTAGAAGTAGAGGATAATGAAAAAAATTAAGGAAAAAAGATAACTTCTCAACGTTAAATAGATGTACTTAAATAACCAAAAAATACTTAAACAATATAAAATATCCTCAAATTAGATCCTCTATACAACCAAACAAAGTCTATAAGAAAATGGATACCTAACATAGGTCTCCCCAGTATTTGAAACTAATTTAAAATGGTGGAACAATTGATATCCTCTCTTATATAAAGTTATAGGATGTATCCAAACCACCACATTCACAAAATTTCCACACACAAAAAACATAATGAACCTCTCTCTGTAGCCAACTGTAAAATAAGTTCCAATCCACAAAGAGAACATCGATATGAAAAACATTTTAAATGAACACAAGGTCAAATCACTAAATCCATGGAATCTCAAAGCCAATAAGAAAAAAAACATAATACATGCATAACCAAGAAGTGACATGGATTTAACCCTAAGGTAACATAGTGAATATGATGCATATTCTATCCAAACCTATGGAATACCTTCCCATATTGATCCCTATATAAATCTCATCTTAGTGGTACCCACAATCCAATCAGAACCATACTATACCACAAGTCACCTATGCAAGTACACTAGGTTTTCCCCCATTTTTAAGATGAAAACTAAGAACCAACCCATGTTTTACACCATGTAAAATAAATAGTGAACACCATGAATCAATGAGGCAAGAACATCTTCAAAATAATCACTGCTCGTATAGAGAAACCAAGGAGGCGCCCAAGGAAAAACACTGAGGAAATTTTTCCTCAATCCACAAAAGCTCCAAACTCACCGAGAATAAATCCCAAAACCACATCATGATCCAAAAATACATGAAAAAGTATCCAAAATATTTATCAATTCATGGCCACATTATCAATATCAAATATCGCCAATAAATATGACCCTCACTGGCCTAACTATCCAACCAAGGCTAGAAATTCTAAAACGCACAACCTATAAAATTCCCAAAATCTCCACTAGAAACTAACACCTTAGATAAATACAAGACACTACACTAGGAGGATAGAATAATATCTTCCACTATATTCATACCTTGGGCAATGGAAAAACTAAAAAGTGGTAAAACCCCTAATGACCAACACCATACCTTTACACTAGACGTTTTCACTAAGGCATATGATAAATCAATATGTGACATCAATCAGCATGTTCACACCTCCTAAATCATGTCAAGAATTCCAAAAATAAAAAAAGGGATATTACAAAAACATAATTCATCTAAAAAAGAAAAGTTGTTTTAAAATCATGGTCCCCTTAGAAAATATTACCAAAACCCCACATTGAAAACTAAACCAAGATTAAAATTAGTCCTTATTTCACTAAAATAAAAACAATAATCATTTTAAAATTTAAACATAAATCCCAAACATGAATTTTTTAATTTAAAAAATTTCCAAAACTATTTCTAAAATAATCACCAACTATTTCTAAAACTAATTCAAAAAAAACCTTATTTAATTTCAAAACATTAAAATTTGGAAGTAATTTTAAACCACCCCCTCCAAAGGTTCAAAAACCAAATGAGAAAAAAATCTATTTTTGTAAAGAAAAAACAATGGATTATCTTAAAATTATAACCTTTCCTTTTATTAGTTTCTCATTCCTTTTCAAAAACCAATAAAACCAATTCTACTACTTCTTTAAAAGATAAAATTTTGAGACCATTAGATTCTTTAAAATTGGAATCCCACTTGAATGTTTCAAAAAATTTCTAACTAGTTTAAAACCAAAAAATAATTCTATATTTCATAATGAATTTAGCCATTTAAAACCATTTTATGGAACCACATATAATTTTAAAAACAATCCCTAAGGCCTTGTTTTAAACTGAAAACATTTTCTCATGAAATAAAATTTTAACATTATATAAAAAACATAATAAAGGCATAAGAAAAGTCTTAACCAAAATCCAATAAAATGATGATTTCATATCACAAGACACACCATGAATTCATTATCCTTACCCTGTCACACTAGGAAATACAAGTGTCAATGGGTCTAAATAGAGAAACCAAACAAGATGTGGAACCATGCTCAACTTGGCCACATGTTTGATTGCCACGTTCCAATATTGAAATATACCCTCGACCATGTAGGGTATTTTTTTTTTATTTGTATGGTTTTTTAAGACCTATAATCCAATCTTACACCAAGATTACCTTTTCTATCTCTCTCCCAAATCACCAAATAAAGTCTTCAAGGAAACTCATCTAATTATAATGAGGATCAAAACCACCAACATAGATAATCAAAATGAAATTCAAAATTAAAAAATTTAAATCCCACTTCCCCTGTAAACTCAATATTGAGGGTAGGAAAGAGATATTTATACTCTCCCTACACCTACCTTCTGAGTTCCAATGACAAATTATAACTCAATTATACAATGACACGCCCAAATAACATAAGGAAACTCGAGAAAACAAGGCTCTAATCAAATAATATAGGCTATGATACAATTTTTAATGAACTGAACTATACTATCATCTGAACTAGAACATGAACCAATCTTCTACTATCCTGAAGGGTGTTGTTGATCCCTATATGATGGAAAATAGTTCCTAGGCATCAAAGGAACACACTTAAAAATAAATTTTCCCTTAAATCAGAGTTCAATCATGGATAATTTTATTCTTTAAAATATATTATGTCCCATCCATAAATAAAATTTCTATTCAAAAATCAAGTATATAAGAACTGGAAAAATATGTAAAAAAAATAAACAAATTAAAGTAAATGAAATCCCTTCGTTCTCTCCCCAAATCCCCTCTCTAGTAACCAGATCTAAGTATCACTACAGCCTCCAAAAATATAATTTATATCCACCCATACTCATCACTAAAATAATTAAAGGCATATATGGTCAATATAAAAAGGTAACTAAATAAATATAAAAAATAAATAACCTCCAAAGCCCCATATCAATCAACAGTCCAAGAGAGATTAGAATTTGAACAAAGAACCTAAAACTAAAATGTAAAATAGGCATGACCATAAACAATCTTAGTATGCCATGACCTACCTTACCACATTCCAAAAATTTTATTAAAGATACACTTTCAATATAGTTTGAAAATAAATATAAAATATGGTTTTATTATATAATTTAGATAAAAAAACACCATACCAAGAATTTTATTTTACAAAACATTCCTTGTATTTTAAAATGAGAGAAAGATGATAAAAATAAAAAAACTTTTCCAAACTAGAGTAAAAACATTTATAAAACAAATAAAACTCATACTACCTAAAATAATAGTGTTCAATCCAAGCCATAAATCAAATATTTTATTTAAAAATCTTTGCAAACAAGGAAAACAAGATATTTAAAATTCATTCACAAAATAAACCATTTCCTTCTCTTTATATAAATTTTTAATAAAATCATTTTTAAAAACAACATCAATTTTCCATTATTAATAAACCATGCTTTTCAAATCATTTCACAAATCAATTTGAAAAGAAAAAACAAGACATAAAAATGGACCAAAACACTATAGGCACCCACACATCATAATCATGCCAAAATGGTTAAACATGGTGCTAATAAAAAATAAATAGAAAGGGAATGAAAACAAAGAATGAAAGAAATACCCTATGGTATCTTAAAATAGGATCTAGTATCATGGAAAATGTATGAAGCCTCTAGTAATAAATACTTGACCGAGATGCAAGGAACCTAGATTGACACTACTGAACCTTTCTATGTCCTAAGAAGTCTCATCAAACTATCTTCAAATAAACATCTCAAGATTTCCTTCACTATCATGGGATGAAAAAATATTGTTAGCTCATACAACTCATTATCCTATCATCCAAATTGATGAGGTGTAGCTGTGGAAAATTCTCTAGATATCCCACTGCTACACACAAGGGGTTTCTCTCATGCATGTCAACTACTATCAAACTTGGAATCTCATTAAAATTCAAATGGAATTCAGAAATAAATAATTGTATACAATAAGTATAAAGAATTTTATAGCAACTCACACCTAACCTCATGCACCATCACAATAAATATCCATGTTTATATTCATGTAATCATCATAATAGGCCTAAAAATACAAACATACCCCAAGGGGTTACAAGCCAAAATAGGAACAACAATAACATAGGATCAATTGAGGGTATCACACAATTTGTAAAACTACTTAAAGTTCCAAAAGGGCTTTTAAAACATAACACACTAGTGGAAAAAATGTTTAAAACGTTGGAATTTTTTACCTTGGTTCTATATAAACGAAGGGAAAAGCTGTAAAAATCAATTCATTATGTCCTTTATTATATAACTGATGTGATAAATCGATGAGAATCACTTTTTTACGTCAGTTATAAAATAACTGACGTAAAAAATACTGAGATTATATTTATCACGTCGGTCATTTTATAACTGATGTGATAAAGTTCCATTTATAACGTCGGTTATAAAATAACCAATGTGAGAAATAATTTTCTATATCGGTTATTAAATAACCGACTTTATAAACATAAAAAAAATAATTTATCACGTAGGTTATTAAATAACTGATGTGATAAATCTTTTAAATGGTTTATCGTGCCCCGTATTCAATTATTCTATTTTCTTTGATCGAGTGACCTGTGACTCGTCTCTCTCGCACGGAAAACCTAGAAAGGATTATTCAAAGTCATACCCTCCATCCTCATTTTTCCAACATTATTCATCATCTTTATTTTCACCAAATCTATCAGGTCAACTCGCAACACTCAATTAAGCCTCACACAACTCAGTTTCATTTTTTATTTTTTGCAATGCCCTAAACTAATTTTTTTGAGATGTTATTTTTCTATATGTGTTCCTGCTATCATGGAAAGTTTTATAGTTTTATTTAATACCATACTAAATTCTTTTCTGGTAAAATAAACCATGGAAGTGATATCATGCAAGTTTACAATTTTTGTGTGTTCTATCATGTGTGTGTGCGCATACAGGGGGGTGTTCAGGGGGGTGGGGAGTTGTCCAGGGGGTGGGGTGTCCAGGGGGTGTCCAAGGGGGTAGGGTGGTGTCCAGGGGGTGTGGGGGTTGTCTAAGGGGGTTGGGGTGTACAAGGGTGTGGGGGTGGTGTCTAGGGGGTGAGGGGGTTGTCCGAGGGGGTAGGGGTGTCAAGGGGGTGGGAGTGGTGTCCAGGGGGTGAGTCGGTTGTCCAAGGGGTTAGGGGGTGTCCAGTGGGGTGGGGGTGTCTAGGGGTGGGGGGGATATCCATAGGGGTGGGGTGGCTATCCAGGGGGTGGGGGCTATCTAGATGGGTAGGGGTTGTCTAGAGGGTGGGGGCTGTCCAAGGGGGTGGTGGTGTTTAGGGGGTGTCCAGAGGGGGGTGGGGTGGTGTCCAGGGGTGAAGGGGTTGTCCAGTGGGTGGGGGTGTCTAGGGGGTGTGGGGGTGTCCAGGGGGGTGTCCAAGGGGGTCGGGGTGGGGGTGGTTTCCAGGTGGTTGGGGGTATCCAGGGGGTGAGGGTGGTGTCCAGGGGTGAGTGTGATATTCAAGGGGGTAGGGGTATAAATGGGGTGGGGGGTGTCCTGGGGGGTGGGGTGTCTTGAGGGGTGGGGGGCTACTGAGGGGGTGGGGGCTGTTTAAGGGGTGCGGGTGTCCAAGGGGTGGGGGTGGTGTCCAGGGGGTGAGTGGGCTATCCCAGGGGTTCGGGGTGTCCACGGGGGTGGGAGAGTGTCCAGGGGTGGGGGGTTGTCCAGAGGGGTGGGGGCTGTCTAGGGGGTGGGGTTGTCCAGAGGGGTGGTGGCTATCTAGGGGTGGGGGTTTTCCAGGGGGTGGTGGTGTCCAGGGGTTGTCCAAGGGGGTAGGGGTGGTGTCCATGGGGTGTCCAAGGGGGTGGGGTGGTGTCCATGGGGTGGGGGATTTCCAAGGGGGTAGGGGTATCTAGGGGGTGGGGGTGGTGTCCAGGGGTGAGGGGGTTGTCCAGGGGGTGGGGATGTCTAGGGGTGTTTGAGGGGGTAAGGATGGGGGGTGGTGTCTAGGGGGGTGGTGGTGTCCATGGGGGTTTCCAAGGGGGTGGGGGGTGGTGTCCAGGTGGTGGGGGCTTCCCAAGGGGGTAGGGGTATCCAGGGGTGGGGGTGGTGTCCAGGGGTGAGGGGGCTACCCAGGGGGTGGGGTGTCTAGGGGGTGTTTTAGGGGGTAGGGGTGGGGGTGGTGTCCAAGGGGTGAGTGGGCTGTCCAAGGGGGTAGGGGGTATACAGGGGTTTGGGGGTGTCTAGGGGGTGGGGGTGTCCATAGGGGTGAGGGTGTTGTTTAGAGGGTGGGGGGTTGTTCAGGGTGTGGTGTCTATGGGGTGTCCAAGGGGGTGGGGTGGTGTCCAATGGGGTAGGGATTATACATCCCCCGCACCCCCCCATAAACACCACTTCTCAACCCCCTGGACACCCCCCACCCCATGGGACACCCCCCACCCCACCCCCTAGAAAGCACCCCACCCCCCTATACACCCCCTACCCCCTTGGACACCCTAGATATCCCCTACCCCCTAGACATCACCTACCCCCTTAGACATCCCCCCACCACCCCCCCTGGACAGCCCCCTACCCCCTTGGATAGCACCCCACCCCCTCTGGACACCCCCCCCCCCACCCCCACCCCCCACCCCTCTCGACAGCCCCCCCCCCCCCCCACCCCCACCCCCCCCTCTCGGACACCCCCCCACCCTCGTGGACACCCCCTAACTCCCTTGGACATCCCACTCACCCCCCTGGACACCACCCCCACCCCCTGTTGGTATAGGGATATTGCAACGACCATCATGCCAACAGTGTGTGAAACTATTGGGGTATTCTATCCCAATGGTTTCAAGGGCTATCCCAATGGTTTCAAATCGTTGGGATAGGTGTAATTTTCAGTATTGGATGTATACATATTTTAATATTTATACTTCAAATTTCTTGTTTACGGAATGGTGAATTTGGTATCCAATTACACCAGGATTTATTCTTTGTGTACCTTAAGAAGAAAGGATCCAATATGAAATTAAAAAACTGTTAAATCTAACTATATTTTCTTTTTAAAATCATTTTCAATCATATATTTTTCAAATAAACATAGATTTGTTTTATATTTCAAAATTGGTTTACTTTTAAATTATGATATTTTCATATAAATATAAAATTGGTTTATCTTAAAAATATGTTTAATTTTGATATTTTTTTATAGGTAATAATTAGTCAAAGTTGGATTATGGCACATATAATGATTAATGAATATGAGTAAGGTGTTGATTCCTTTTTAGAATCTTCTAAACAAAATGTTCCCAAGAAGTGACATGTTTTTCTGCCCATGCTTGAAATGTTTGAATATGAAGAAGTTGAGTAGAGACATCAAAGATCATCTGATTTGTCATGGTTTTAATTCGATTTATAGCCCTTGGATTTGGAATGGTGAAATTGGACATAATTTCAGATATTCTGATGATGAAGATTTGTAAGATGGTAACTCCGATGGAATTGAAGAAACGATTAGTGATATTGCAGCAGAACAAATTGAGATATAACTGACAGTTGCGCGTCTATATGGTGATATTGAAAAACCATTATATCCTAGTTGTACGGATTTTACAGCTTTGTTGGTGATGTTAAGATTGATTAACCTGGATGAAAAACATGGATGGAGTGACAACAGTTTTACAGAGCTTCTTCAATTGTTGAAAGACATTCTTCCAAAAGACAATGATCTTCCGGATTCACATTATAAGGCCAAAAAAATAGTATGCCCGATTGGATTGGGATAAAATAAAATACATGCCTATCTAAATGATTTTATGATATATAGTAAGGAATATTAATTTCTATCAGAGTGTCCAAAATGTGGGACATCACGGTATAAGTTGAAAGAAAAATCATAGGATGATTTAAGGATTACAAAGATCACTACCAAGGTATTTTTGTATCTTTCTATAATACATCGTTTGAAATTTTTATTTTATAATTCACATGATGTAAAAAGGTTAAGATGGCATGCTGATGAGATGATATGTGATGGAAAAATATGACATTTAGCTAATTGTCCATAATGGAAGAAAATTGATGAGTAGTATCATACATTTGGAAATGAAATTATAAAATCTCTTACTTGGGTTCTGCATAGATGGAATGAATCTATACCAAACCCTCATTAGCACACATAGTTCATGGCCTGTTTTATTGGTAATTTACAACCTCTCTCCTAAAGTTTATATGAAGTGAAAATATGTCATGTTGAGTATAATGATATTTGGTCCGAATCAATCCATAAATGATATTGATGTTTTCTTGTCCCCATTGAGTGATGATTTAAAACTTTTATGGGAGGATGGTATTAGGGTGTATGATTCTTATAAAATAGAATATTTTCAACTACATTCAGTGCTTATGTTCACTATAAATGACTTCCTAGCATATGAAAAAAATTTCTGGATACAGTGTTAAAGGGAATAAATCATGTCCAATTTGCGAACAACAGACTTCATATTGTCAATTTCATCATGGAAGGAAAATAGTATACATGGGTCATTGAAAGTTTTTTCCTATAGATCACTCTTATAGAAGACTAAAAAAGGCATTAAATGGCTCACAAGAATTTGATATTGCTCCAAAACCTTTATACCCTAATGTGTATTTTGATAGGGTGAAAAACCTTGATGTGTCATTGGGAAAGACACATAAATCTGGTAATGATAGACATATTTGGAAGAAAATGACAATATTTTTTAAGCTACCATATTAGAGATATCATGAAGTGAAACATAATATTGATTTCATGCACGTGGAGAAGAATATCTATGATAGTTTGATTGGAAAATTGTTAGATATTAAAGGAAATAATAAATATGGGTTGAATGAAATATTAGACTTACTATCAATGGGAATATGTTTGGAGTTATCTCCCACTCCTAATGGAAGACGGAGATTTCTTCCCCCGGCTTTTCATACATTATCCAAGAGGGAGAAAATTATCTTTTGTCACTGTCTTCATGATATAAAAGTGCCTCAAGGTTATTCTTAAAATGTAAAAAAAATTGACTCTTTAAATTATTTTAAGTTGATAGGTATGAAATCTCATGATTGTCACATCATGATGCAACAACTTCTACCAGTTGCATTGCGTGGAATATTTCCCATCTGTGTTAGAAAGACTATAATGAAGTTGCGTTATTTTTCCAATTCAATTTTTAATTAGGTGATTGATGTGAATGATTTGAACATTTTGTAAAATGATTCAATTTCTATACTTTGTCAATTGGAAATGTATTTTACTCCATATTTTTTTGATATAATGGTGCATTTAATGGTTCATCTAGTATGAGAAATAAAGCTTTGTGGACAAGTTTATCTTTGTTGGATGTATCATTTTGAAAGGTATATGAAAATATTGAAGGGGTATGTTAAGAATCCATATCGACCTTAAGCCTCCATTGTTGAAAATTATATTTCAAAGGAGGTTGCGGAGTTTTTTACGACCTACTTGGCTGCGGAAGAGCACATAGGTTTGCCTCCATCTCACCATGAATGAGTTAATAATGAGGGTAGGGGGATTCATGGCTTGAAAGTTAAATTGTTGTCAGATGAACAGAAGAATAAGGTATAATTATACATATTGAATAACATATATGATGTTCAGCTGTATATGGCATTTCATATTAATGAGTTGAAAAAATGTCATACAAAGAAGAAAGAAATGTGGATTTTGAATGAGCACAACAAAACATTTTTTCCATGGTTTTAAAATACCTTGCTCGGTATATCAGATGTATCAGAGACATTAACATGGTTAGTGGGTAGTCTAAGTTTAAATGTGATAACATGGTCCGGGTATGATATTAATGGCTATACATTTCATATGAAAGCTCAGGACAACAAAAATGATGTTCAGAATAGTGGTGTATTGGTGTTTGCATAAGCAATTAATTTTTCGAGTTCTAAAGAATAAAACCCAATTTCGACATCAAGTTTATATTATAGAGTCATTGAAGAAATATGGGAGGTTGATTAATTTAAAATTAAAGTTCTTGTTTTTAACTTCAAATGGTTTATCGGTAACAATAGTGTCAGACACAATGAATTTGGAATGACAATTGTTAATATGAATAGATTGGAAGACACATCAGATTCTTTTATAATGCCAACACATGAAAAAAAAGATTTTCTATGTAGTTGATCAATCGAATATACAGTGGTCTATTGTTTTACAAGGGAAAAAATATATTGGTGGGGATCAACTTGATGAAGATGCTGATTTATGCGAGATCCCTACCTCCATAGAATTATTATCATAAAATAATGATGAGCATGTTGAAGAAATGGTTTTGTGCCATAAGAAACAATCATGATGAAGGAATTTGGGAAAAAATCCATCTGTATATTCATAATTTTAAAGGTAACATATGTTTATTTCTTGTTTACACTTATTATTTTTATAAAATGTTAGATATTGTAATTTTTTTATTTATTAAAATGTGTATTAAAACAAATAAGTAGAAATTTTTGTTTATTTTAGTTTTGTTTAGTTTAGTTTATCATGTTTACCATTACGTAACTTATATATCTATTGATTTTGTTGAATAAAAATTACTTTACCATGTTTACCATAGTTTACCATTGTTTACCTTTATGTAACTTATATATTTATTGATTTTTTTTAATGAAAATTATACTACCATGTTTACCATGTTTACCATCTTTATCATTGTTTAACATGATTACCAAATTTACCATGTTTACTATTACGTAACTTAGTTCAGTTTTCCATTTTTTGTTTACATTAGTATTTTAATATTTGAATTTTTATATTTATGAACTAATATTTTCTTTTTTGATTTTAAGGATAATGACAGATCAATCAGTTGATCAACCACATGATTTTGGAGATGATCATCATGATCATACGTCTAGGTAGGAACATTCACATACTACTATTGATGTTCCTCAATCTTCCTCATGTGCTCCCATAATGACAAAGAAGAGTTCAAGATTTAGTTAATGTGGATGCACATGTTTACCAAAATTATAACTTGCCTGTATCCAGGACCAGAGGATACTGGTTGAGTTTGATGAGAATGATATTCCTAGAGGTCCAAATGTAAAATATTTTAAGAGTTTTGTATCAACTCAGGGTAAAATAAAAGTAATAATTATTTATGATGATTGGAGAAGTGTGGACAAAGCAATAATATCTCAGTTGGGGAGATTATTTTGGTAAGATCTTTTGTTATTGTTTGACTAATATTTAAATGTTTCTAGTATACTATGTTTTACCTCTTCTTTACCAAATGACATTTGATATTCCGGACATTGGAGGAGTTAGGAAGAAATGTTTATCGATGGCTACCAGGAGATGTAGGGATTTCAAATCAACCCTCACATCTAATTTCATTTTTGGTCATAGAAATCATGAAAATCCATTTCATATATATCCTTTCATAGATGAATACACATGGAGGAAATTTGTTGAAAGTATAAGAAAAGATTCATTATTGGTTAGGTAAATTTAAACTTTTATAATATTTCCTATATAAATGATCTTATTAATTTTTTGTTAATGATTTATTATTTTTAATTTACAGCGAACAAGGACATCTCATCAGGAGATCCAATCTAAAAATGTGTTCCCACATAGTTTATCTTAGGGAGGGTATAAATTATTGGAATAACAAATGATGGTGAAAAAATTACAAAAACTGAGAGCTGAGTCTTCAAGCTCTGGAGAGGTTGCCCCTCCATCCCCTCCATCTAGACATGAAAAATAGAAGAGATCTCGGATGAGTGAAAATAGACAATATCTTTTAGAAGAATCGAGAATCATAGCTAAGAGGATTGTAAGATATTTATTTTATTTATTTAAGTTAATTATATTCATTATATAATTTGAATCATTACAAAAATGTTCAATTAATTAATATAGGATTCTCTTAAGGATCAGAGCTCAAAGGGGGTATTTAAATCTGCTGGGAGGCAAGATATTTTATCTGCAGCATTGGGAAAGCCCGAACACCCTAGTCATGTATGAGGATATCTGATGGTTGCATCAGTAATAAAAGTGTTTCCACGTTCTTCAACTTATAACATTGAGGTTTTTTATAAAAAAAATAGAATCATTGGAGGCTGAAGTTCATAATATTAGTGCGACGATATAGGAAAATATTAGATCATCGGTACAATCTATGTTTTCAGACATGGAAAGACAATTTTAAACTACAGCTCCCACTCCTCCACCTCCCCCTACAGACCCCATTATTTATCCTCCACCTCCGCCAGTAGCTCCCACTCCCCAACCTCAGCCTACGGACCCTATTTTTTATCCTATTTCTCCACCACAGCTTCCTATTTATTGTGAGTTGTATGTTGATGATCCTCACCATCATATAGTTTCATATGGGCTAGTATATTGTATAGAAGATACAGTTCATCATCAATAGTTAGAGGTAGAGCATCATAGTATCACTATATAGGATATTATATATAGATCAGCTCGACTACCATTACCTATAGATGAGGTGATGACGGTTGGACATAGTATCATTCACTTTTTAATTTGGCTATCTAGACTTCTGTGACTCATTACCATAGAGGTATGTATGTTATACCTTTTATCTTATTTTTTATTAAAATTTTAACATTTTAAAACTAATATATTTTTCTATTTATTTTTACAATAATACTTAAAAGGTAAAGAAATAATGTATAGACAACAACAGAGACAAATGTCTATGATATCAGATACATATTCTAGTAGTCTTGACAAATTTTCAAGATATTCAAATTTTTTGGCATATCATTATGAGTTTCAAATGGAATATCATGTTTTTGGATGTGAAATCAATGTGGGGATTATGAAAAATGATATCATGGAGATTTTTACAAGAGATAAGTTGGGCATCAATGTGGTGTAGATTTTTTCCATGTAGGTATCAACACCTTTCCCTATGTTATATTTACTAAAAATGTATACTTATGTCTTTTTGTATTAGGTATATTTATAACATGTGTGAGAAGAATGAGAAGATAGATGTATTTGGATTCATGGACCCGAAATTGATTTCTCCTGAAGGACATGAATTGAATGAGGAACAAAGAACACTTTATATTGCTGAAATATTTGAACAGAATATAATCATATAGTGTTGGATGATACCTTTTTGTTAGGGTTATGAAACATATATCTGGTAGAGTGTTCATTATATTTTAACATAAAAAACCAAAAACCTTAAATTTTATTTTATATCAGTGATCATTGGATGTTAGGTGTTTTTTGTCCAAGGGAGAAAACACTTTATTGGATATTCTCTGTCCAAGGTGATATGTGGGAAATTTTTCAGTATATGTTGGAAAAGTAAGTTTCAATTTCTTAATATTTGTTTATATTATAATGAATTTTTAATTAATCCCATTCATATTATTTTCTAATAGGGGATGGGTCTACTTTCGAAAAAAACAAAAAAAAAGAGTTCCAAGATCATATATGTAAAAGTAAAGGTAAATATCTTTTTATAATTTGTACTTTTTGATGTATTACATAAAAATGATATTTTGAATTGAAACTCATTTAAACATAATTTTCATGAACAACAAGTCATATTTGAATGTGGATATTATATGTTAAGATTTATGTATGAAATAATTACAACTCAAGCACTTGTGAAGTTTTACCTGGTAATATTTCCTTATAAACTTTTCCATAATATTTCATTTGATTTATTCATTATAAATGCTAACTAATATCCTTTTAATTTGTAGATTTTTGATGACCCTTAACCCTATAGTGCTCAAGAGGTAAAACACTTACAAGTGGAATGGTCAAATTATTTTATAGGTTTGATTGGATTTTAGTTTGTTTGTAGTGTAAAATGTAATTTTTAATATTGTAATTATAATTGTGTATTAGGTAGTTGTTTTGGTTGGATTTAGGTTTTTATTTTAGTTGACATTGTAATTTTTCAATGTTATATATGTTAATGTTTAATTTTTCTTTGGTTCTTCTTATTTTGGTCTAGTTTTGATGTTTTTCTGGTTTGGATTCTGGTCTGGTTTTGGTCTTCTTTTGGTCCGGTTTTTGCTTGTTTCATACTTTGGCAGAGCATAATAATGGTTTCATGGGGGGGTGGGGGTGTCTGGGAGTGGGGGTTGTCCAAGGGGTAGGGGTGTCTAGGGGGTGGGGGTGTCCAAGGGGGTAGGTGGGTTGTCCATGGGGGTGGGAGGGTCCAGGGGTGGGGGGTTGTCCAAGGGGTGGGGGTGTCCAGGGGGTGGGGGGCTCTCCAAGGTGGTGGGGGTGTCCAGGGGGTGGGGGTTGTCCAGTGGGTGGGAGGGTGTCCAGGGGGTGGGGTGTCTAGGGGTGGGGTGTCCAGGGGGTGGGAGGGGTTGTCCAGTGGGTTGGGGGTGTCCAAGGGGTGGGGGATGTCCAAGGGGGTTGGTGGTGTCCAGGGGGTGGGGGATGTTCAGGGGGTGGGGGCTGTCTAGTGGGGTGGGGTGGTGTCCTGTGGGTGGGAGGGTGTCCAGGGGTGGGGGTTTCCAGGGGTGGGGGTGTCAAGGGGTGGGAGGGGTTGTCTAGGGGGTGGGGTGTCTAGGGGGTGGGGGATGTTCAGTGGGGTGTGGTGGTGTCCAGTTGGTGGGGGTTTTCCAAGAGGGTGGGAGGGTTTCTAGGGGGTAGGGGCTGTCCAGGGGGGATGGGGTGGTGTCTAGTGGGTGGGAGTTTGTCTAGGGGGTGGGGGCTTTCTAGGGGTGGGGGTTGTCCAGCGGGGTGAGGTGGTGTCTAGTGGGTGGGAGGGTGTCCAGGAGGTGGGGGGTTTCCAGGGGTGGGGGTTTCCAGGGGTGGGGGTGTCCAGGGGGTGGGGGCGTCCAGGGGGTGGGGTTGTCCAAGGGGGTCAGGGGTGTCCAAGGGGGTGGGGGTTTTCCAGTGGGTGGGGTAGTGTCATGTGGGTGGGGGTAGTCCAGGGGGTGGGAGGGTGTCCAGGGGGTGGGGTTGTTCAGTGATGTGGGGTGGTATCTAGTGGGTGTGAGGGTGTCCAAGGGGTGGGGGATTATCCAGGGGTGGGCGGGGTGTCCAGGGGTGGGGGTGGTCCAGTGGGGTGGGTGGTGTCTATTGGGTGGGAGGGTTTCCAGGGGGTTGGGGGTTTCCATGGGGTGGGGGATCTCCAAGGGGGTGGGGGTTGTCCAAGGGGGGTGGGGTGTCTAGGGGGTGGGGGGTTGTTTAGTGGGTGGGAGGGTGTCCAGGGGGTGGGGTGTCCAGGGGGTGGGGGGCTGTCCAGTGGGGTGGGTGGTGTCCAGTGGTTTGGAGGGTGTCCAGGGGTTAGGTCTGTTTAGGGGGTTGGGGGATATCCAAGGAGATAGGGTGTGTCCAGGGGGTTGGGGCTATCCAGTGGGTGGGAGGGTGTCCAGGGGGTGGGGGTTTCTAGGTGGTGGGGGTGTCTAGGGGGTGGGAGGGGATGTTCAAGGGGGGTGGGGTGACCAAGGGTGGATGGGTGTAGAGACCCGAAGCTTGACGTACATGAACATTACATTACTTTTGCGGAATACTTAGTACATAAAAAAAACAGACACACAAGGATCGTAATAGTTTAGTGTCTTTGGAAACTCGGAATATAATCTTCTAATCGTGGTGAAAGATCTTAAACATCTCCCATAAAGATCTTCCCCTTTTTTTACCAAAAACCTTTATTTATATCCTGGGGAAAAGAAAACATAAAGGGTGAGCTCAAATTCTCAGTAAGGGTAAACAAAAGAAATATCAATCACATCATATTCTTAAGAACAGAACATTTTGGAAATCGTAACCTGCAAAAGAGAGCACAATTTCATAACATGGGATAAATCATGGCGAGTGAAATGTAATCACAATAATCATAACTTAAAACATGAAACTTTGTGGAATACACACATAATCATAGAGAATCATTGTCTTATTAGTCAAGACTCATTGCAAGACTATCTTAGTGGACAAAGTCCATTTCTGAACAGAGTCACCCTCGTTTCAGTCCAGGTTTCACTGAACCAGTATAACCTACCATTCCATCCATGTCTATCTCATGAGATATAAAATCTTTACCCAATGAATTAGAGGGAGATATAGGTCCCAACCATCTCATAATGATACCATTCTTAGTGTGTGCCACAAAATCTTAAATCATACATCATTGCATACCCCATGTAATAAAAATGGGAATCTTAAACATCGTGAAATCATAAAATAATTAATATAAGATAAAGGAATTCATAAAAAATATTTCCATCACAACATAATCAAATCAATGTAATAATAGGGATAAAAACAGAACCCTTTATTATCTTATATGGAAAATAATTTTGATAAAACACTTGAACTCCATTCTTGAGGAAAATATCCTTTCTACTCAAAAAATAGTTTTCCTTTATTAACATGTCATACAATTATAAAATAAAAGAAGTTGATTAAAAATAAACTTGAAAACTTGTAAAGGAAGATTCTTGGAAATAATTTTTTAAAAATCCATTCATGTCGTATAAGTTAAAAAAACATTCTTCGTACTTTTGTCAGAAAAGTCAAAAAGTACCTCGTACGAAAAACGACAAAAGATTCCTTTCATATTCTTTACTAAAAACTCACCTTGTATTTAAAAAATTTTAGGTGGATGGAAATAATATTACATATTCAGGAAACATGGATGTTGATGATAAAATACACCCCAGTAAATACTAAAGTATAAACAATCTCGGATAAAAATGAGATTGTGATATTTCCCTTACCTTAGGTCTGATTTTCTTCATAGGTGTCCAAACCTCATGTATAATGATTTAAATAATGTCATTGACTTATTCCAGAATCATACTCCTTGTTATGATATCATATATGGTTCACTTATGACTTTATATTACCCTTTCTTTTGTAAATTCTATGTTAAAGAGCATTTTGGGTAAAATTGTTTCATTTGTCATCCGTGTTTTGACTTGTAATTATTAATATGATTGCTTAGATCATAATTACTTAATTCCAGAATATAAAACATGATTTATATATAATATATATTCAGAATATACATATATATAATAAATTATTAAATGGAAATAAATACATCGTTCATGGAGACGGTAGGCCGTACGTACGCATGAATGCTGTTTTCGTTTCCTTATTGAGTTGAACGGAATTAAGTAGATGAAATTAATATATATACACATAAATCCAGTATCATTATTATGTCATATATTTCATGATTACTTATTATATATAATTTATAATCATTCATGAATGGTTTAAAGTGGAGAATGAATCTCATCGCGTCGTGGAGACGGTAGTCCGTACGTACGCACGAGCGATAATATCATTCTCATGATCGTGGGACTGTATTAGAGTGTATGTATACTATTTAAGAATCAATATCACTTTAAAATAATAATATATAGTTATTATTTACACCATTATACCCATCCAAGTAAGGTGGTGGTGGAAAATAGATTTCACCACGACGTGGAGACGGTATTCCGTACGTACGCACGCGCGGTGATTTTGTTTTCCGTAGGATGGATAGATGGTGAAATAGGATTGTTTCATACTTATAATAACATATCATTATATGAGTGATACTGATTTTATTACTTCATAATGAAACAACCTAAGAAGAAGAAGTGGAAGAAGAAATAAAGGTGAAAGAATTGGTAACGGAAATTACCTCTTCTTTGAAGCGCCTCTTTGAGACCTCCTCTTAGAGCACTAAAATTGGTCTTTGAGGAAGACCAGAACCTCTAGGATGTTTCTAGGGAAGTGGAGAAGAGAATTTGGCAGTGGTTGGACGATCTTGAAGGCTCAAATTTGTGTGAGGAAGAGAGGGAGGAGGTGCCCTTTTATAAGGGAGGAGAGGGACTCCTTTGGAAAAACTAAAAATATTTTTTTATTATAAAGTCAAGTTCGGTTTTAAATAGCTCCAAATTGATTTATTTCTAGGATAAGGTGGGGAAGGGTCGAAATCCTCTCATCCAATAGAATTTAGAGAAGTTTAGGTTCCTATTTTAACCTTATCATCTAGATTTAATATTAAGTTAAATAATTTTACTTTTACCGTGTCTTCTTGTGTTCTTACACTATAAGGTTAATAAACTTACTATAAGAAGCCAAACGAACCCCAAATTGTTTATTATTAATATATATAACCTTATCTAATTCATTTGGCCGAATATTAGATTATTAGGAATAAAATAACAATTAATAATATAATATTTGTTTTAAAAACTATTTTATGTCAATTTTGACACTATTTAGTAATTGATTTTTTTGAAAATCATAACAGAATGATAAGTTCAAAAAAATTTAATTAAATAAATACTAACATTTCATATTAACCTATAAAATTAGTTTAATTCATAAAAAGTCTCAAATTATATTTATTTCAGTATTTATAACATCAATTATGTCAATATTTCTTTAATAAGATAATTACTGCATCATCGTTGTGTCATAAATAAATTAAATTATTTAATGTCTAAAAATTACAAATAAAATACCATTATGTAGGAAATCTTTTTATATTTCTAATGAATATTTATAGTCGAATTTATCTTATGTATAACCCTATATTAAAAATGTTTTATTAAATAAACTTTGATTTTAACTCTTTTAACTCTTCTTTGAATTAAATAATAATAAATGTCCTAATCTAATTCAAGTGGGCCTAAATGGTCATATTTTATTCCTAAGTTTGTTTTTGGTCGAATTACACTTATCCAATAGAATTAGGACATGTGTTAGGGTAATAATAATATCATTTTTACCCTTAATTACCCTATTTACTTTTAACCGTGGTAAATAAAAGTAAAAAGTTACTATTCACCAAAAATTATTTTCATCTCATTGAACCAAGTTTTACATACTGACATCAACCGTGTCTTTCGTATTTTTGAAATTCCACTCACAGAAGCGGTAAAATTAAGTTTTATGAAAAATTCAGTTTTTTTAACTACCACTTAGTGGTTTCACTATTCATCAAAAATTGAAAGTTTTCAGAAAAATACCAAAAATTAGGCCTAAGATATATTTGATATTATGAACTCAAAAATTATTTCTATTTTACCAAATTCAAAACATATCAGTTGCATTAATTAATTTAAAAATTAATTCCCGTTGTCAAAACAAATAGCGTGTTCTTAAGAGATAATAACTATCAAAAGATTGACACTTGTTTATGTCTGGTTTAAATGTGAAATTACATCCAATGACCAACATGGTATTAAATTGTAAAAATATATTCTAAATATACTTTAAAACCAATCAAATTAATAATTTATCACTATTAATTATTTCTATTGAAAAAGTTGTTTTTAATTAAAATTTAGTAATTTTCACTATTCATCAAAATATGAAAGTTATCCGAAAATCACCAAAATTTCACCCCAAGCTAATTTCGATATTCCGAATCCAAAAATGAAGTCCATTTTGAAAAATAAAATTTACAAAATTTCAAAAAGTGGTTATTACTATTCATAATGGCTAGTTTTAATAATATTTTAATAGCATATCGTTGTTTAGTGAAACTTGGTGTTGCGTACAAAACACGCTATCGTGGAAGGTCGCGATTGCGTGTAATTCAAGCCAGGTCAGAGATGTTTGTTGTGAAAGCTCCTTTTGGTGTAGCGTATAACACAAGACATTAATGAAATTAAAAAGAATATTTTTCATAAAATCTCGGGGTGTTACATTCTACCCCCCTTAAAATGAATTTCGCCCTCGAAATTCCTCGGGGTTATAAATGGTTTACTATTCGAAAGTTTCTTTAATAGAAACCCACATCATAAAAAGGAATACCAAAACCAATCTTTAAAAAAAAGTATGAAACATAATGGTTACCCAAATAAACTAATCACTGGGTTTCCACATAGGTGAAAATATGGATATGGAAGAAAAATCTAACCATTATGTTCTGATGGAGAGTGGTAGAGAACATGGCTATGGAAAATCCAACAATCACAAATCCATAAATTTGTGACGATCTAAGGTACCATCTGATTAATCAGATATAAGAGCACTAGGACAAAATTTTTGGTTTTCAAGATCGTTTCCCTAAAGTTGAAGAATTTGAATTAGAAAAATACTTACTTTATTTTGGTAAAATCTCACTGTTGTTCATGCCTTGAATAATTTCCACTTCATATCTTAAATAAATGAAGTTGAATTTGTTATTCATGAAGTGTTAGCAGATCATGTGATAGAATGACGGGTCATTCCATCTGTCTCAAACAAAAGGTTAGCAAAAGTTATTAAATATACATAAGTCATTCTATAGTGAGATTAATCATATATGGTTCCTAAAATGGACTTATACTTCATATATCATACTGCTTAATATAATAAAACTAGTTTCTACTAAACAGGGACTTCCTGTAGGCCAGTGGTAGGTGATAAAGGTCAGTCGCACTTCGGTTGTGGGTTCGATTCCCACAGCCTTGTCCAACGCGATGGGTTTTCGCCCGTCCTGCAGGTTGTCTTTTTTCTAAAGCTATATTACTATAACATCCCATCAATAATATCGACAAACGTTTTATCCTAACTTATGTCCAACATAATCCATTCTAATCTTTAGTCTTATCTAAAATACTTTGGTCCAAGCTCATAGTATAAAGAAAATGATTACTTGAAATGTCACAGAACAATCATGTGAATGCCATCATTTATCCCCCATATATCATAAGATATATCTTGTTGGTCAAATTACAAACATGTGAATATCTTAATCATGTATTCTCTTGAAGAATGAATACCCATTAAACCTTAGTGAAAACATGAAAGCAGTTAAAAGTTAACACTTTCCACATACCAAAATCCTCAAAATTCTATATACTCAAACCATGATATCACTTAGTCCTTATATCAATCATGAGCTCATGAATACTATTAAACATTTCATTTTCTCGTTTTCCCTTCATTATGCGCATATCATCTTATTTCCAAAAATATCTCAATCACTTTGAATACCACATTAGACCAATACATAAATATTCCAATACTCCATGATACAACATTATTTTGGAATCACATTACATAAACACTTAATCATTCCACCACAGCGTTGTCATATTCAACATCGCCAATAGTGATCGCATGTGACTTCCCTTTGTCCTTTGCCTTAAGCGGTTGCTCACGTCGATCATCACTAACCCTTGGATTAGGGCATTTATTAGCATAATGCCCCATTTCCTTGCACTTGAAGCATTGAAGTGTTGGTGGTGCGTTCTCTGCAGTGTTTGCTTTATTCACATCATTAGAAACCCTTTTCCATTACTTCGACACTCAGCTGCTCGATGACCTTCTTTTCCACACTTAAAACATTTTCTAGTCCCTTTAAGACAATCTCCACCATGATTCTTTCCAAACTTTGTGCATAAGGAAACATTCATCTTCTTTTCACCATTATTCTGAGATTTCTCCTTGAACTCCATCTTTTGTTTCTTGTCAAAACCATGAGATGGATATGTAACACCAAATTCTATTTCTACCTTGATAGCACAACGCACAATTTCTTCATAGCTACTGAAGTCTCTTATAGCTAATGCCCTTCGAAGACTTGGTTTTAAGCCACTGAAAAATCGATCAACTTTACTTTCAGGTTGGATGATAATGCCATATGCATACCTTGCAAGTCTTGTAAAATTCTCTTCGTATATACCAACAGATTCATCATCCTTCTGCTTCAGCTCAAGAAACTCCTTTTCCATCTTTGTTCGAAGAATACGAGGGAAGTACTTACTGAAAAACAAGTTCTTGAACTCGTCCCATTCCATGGACTCAATTTCATCTCTTGGCCTCGTATTCTTGATAAGATTCCACCATTGATCAGCTTCACCTTCAAAACGATATACTGCTAAGATGACTTTATCATGTTCAGAACATTGAAGAACTGAAAATATCTTTTCAGTGGTACTGATCCATTGTTCAAGAACAAGTGGATCGGAAGTCCCACTGAAAGAAGGTGGACGTTGCCTCATGAAGGACTCAATAGAATATTGTTCCCTTCTCTGCTCATTTGGAAGTCCAGAATGATTCATAGCTTGTGTAAGTATAGCAATAAGATTTTTCACTCCATCTCCCATAACATTTGTTTGTTCAGGAGGACAATCATTGCATTGTCCATTGCATTGATCAACACAGTTCCTTTGGGTTCCAGCCATTGTCTAAAACCCAAAAAGAATAGTGTGAGAGGAAAAAATCATGCTAGGGAAAACAACATTATAAAGGGGGAGTATCCTCAATATCTAACTTCTTAGGTTAAATTCTATGATTGTTACCGTAGTTCTAGGATTGTATCTTATACGTATACTTATCCTTAGGGATATCCCTGGACATAACTTAGAAATATCTCTAGGGATCTCACTAACGCTTTCGCATCCTAGTTTCCAAAGGTTGACTAAACCTTTCCTCTAATACCAACTGTAGAGACCCGAAGCTTGACGTAAATGAACATTACATTACTTTTTCGGAATACTTAGTACATAAAAAAAACAGACACACAAGGATCGTAATAGTTTAGTGTCTTTGGAAACTCGGAATATAATATTCTAATCGTGGTGAAAGATCTTCAACATATCCCATAAAGATCTTCCCCTTTTTTTACCTAAAACCTTTCTTTATATCCTGGGGAAAAGAAAACATAAAAGGGTGATCTCAAATGCTCAGTAAGGGTAAACAAAAGAAATATCAATCATATCATATTCTTAAGAACATAACATTTTGAAAATCGTAACCTGCAAAAGAGAGCACAATTTCATAACATGGGATAAATCATGGCAGTGAAATGTAATCACAATAATCATAACTTAAAACATGAAACTTTGTGGCATACACACATAATCATAGAGAATCATTTATTATTAGTCAAAACTCATTTCCAAGACTATCTTAGTGGACAAAGTCTATTTCTGAACCGAGTCACCCTCGTTTCAGTCCTGTTTCACTGAACCGGTATAACCTAACATTCCAGCCATGTCTATCTCATGAGATATAAAATCTTTACCCAATTAATTGGAGGGAGATATAGGTCCCAACCATCTCATAATGATACCATTCTTATGTGTTCCACAAAATCTTAAATCATACATCATTGCATAACCCATGTAATAAAAATGGGAATCTTAAACATCGTGACATCATAAAACAATTCATATAAGATAAAGGAATTCATAAAAAATATTTCAATCACAACATAATCAAATCAATGTAATAATAGGGATAAAAATAGAACCCTTTATTATCTTAGATGGAAAATAATTTTGATAAAACACTTGAACTCCATTCTTGAGGAAAATATCCTTTCTACTTCAAAAATAGTTTTCCTTTCTTAACATGTCATACAATTCTAAACTAAAAGAAGTTGATTAAAAATAAACTTGAAAACTTGTAAAGGAATATTCTTGGAAATAATGTTTTAAAAATCCATTCATACCGTATAAGTTAAAAAAAACATTCTTCGTACTTTTTTCGGAAAAGTCAAAAAGTACCTCGTACGAAAAATGACAAAAGATTCCATTCATATTCTTTACTAAAAACTCACCGAGGGATAAAATTGGATTTAAAAAATTGTAGGTGGATGGAAATAATATTACATATTCAGGAAACATGGATGTGGATGATAAAATACACCCCAGTAAATACTAAAGTATAAACAATCTCGGATAAAAATGAGATTGTGATATTTCCCTTACCTTAGGTCCGATTTTCTTCGTAGGTGTCCGAACCTCCTGTATAATGATTTAAATAATGTCATTGACTTATTCCCGAATCATACTCATTGTTATTATATCATATATGGTTCACTTATGACTTTATATTACCCTTTCTTTTGTAAATTCTATGTTAAAGAGCATTTTGGGTAAAATTGTTTCATTTGTCGTCCGTGTTTTGACTTGTAATTATTCATATGATTGCTTAGATCATAATTACTTAATTCCAGAATATAAAACGTAATTTATATATAATATATATTCAGAATATACATATATATAATAAATTAGTAAATGTAAAGAAATACACCGTTCATGGAGACGGTAGGTCGTACGTACGCATGAATGCTGTTTTCGTTTCCTTATTGAGTTGAACGGAATTAAGTAGATGACATTAATATATATACACATAAATCCAGTATCATTATTATGTCATATATTTCATGATTACTTATTATATATACTTTATAATCATTCATGAATGGTTTAAAGTGGAGAATGAATCTCATCGCGTCGTGGAGACGGTAGTCCGTACGTACGCACGAGCGATGATATCATTCTCATGATCGTGGGACTGTATTGGAGTGTATGTATACTATTTCAGAATCAATATCACTTTAAAATAATAATATATAGTTATTATTTACACCATTATACCCATCCAAGTAAGGTGGTGGTGGAAAATAGATTTCACCACGGCGTGGAGACGGTATTCCGTACGTACGCACGCGCGGTGATTTTGCTTTCCGTAGGATGTATAGATGGTGAAATAGGATTGTTTCATACTTATAATAACATATCATTATATGAGTGATACTGATTTTATTAATTCATAATGAAACAACCTAATAATAATAAGTGGAAGAAGAAATAAAGGTGAAAGAATTGGTAACGGAATTACCTCTTCTTTGAAGCGCCTCTTTGAGACCTCCTCTTAGGGCACTAAAATTGGCCTTTGAGGAAGACCAGAACCTCCAGGATGTTTCTAGAGAAGTGGAGAAGAGAATTTGGTAGGGTTTGGCCGAGCTTGAAAGCTCAAAGTTGTGTGAGGAAGAGAGGGAGGAGGTGCCCTTTTATAAGGGAGGAGAGGGGATCCTTTGGAAAAACTAAAAATATTATTTTATTATAAAGTCAAGTTCGGTTTTAAATAGATCCAAATTGATTTATTTCGAGGATAAGGTGGGGATGGGTCTAAAGCTTCTCATAAAATAGAATTTAGACAAGTTTAGGTTCCAATTTTAACCTTATCATTTAGATTTAACATTAAGTTAAATAATTTTACTTTTACCGTGTCTTCTTGTGTTCTTACACTATAAGGTTAATAAACATACTATAAGAAGCCAAAAGAACCCAAAATTGTTTATTATTAATATATATAACCTTATCTAAGTCATTTGGCCGAACCTTAGATTTTTAGGAATAAAATAACAATTAATAATATAATATTTGTTTTAAAAACTATTTTATGTCAATTTTGACACTATTTAGTAATTGATTTTTTTGAAAATCATAACAGAATTATAAGTTCGAAAAAAGTTAATTAAATCAATACTAACATGTCATATTAACCTAGAAAATTAGTTTAATTCATAAAAAGTCTCAAATTATATTTATTTGAGTATTTATAACATCAATTATGTCAATATTTCATTAATAAGATAATTAATGCATCATCGTTGTGTCATAAATAAATTAAATTATTTAAAGTCTAAAAATTACAAATAAAATACAATTATGTAGGAAATATTTTTATCTTTCTAATTAATATTTATAGTCTAATTTATATTATGTATAACCCTATATTAAAAATGTTTTATTAAATAAACTTTGATTTTAACTCTTTTAACTCTTCTTTGAATTAAATAATAATAAATGTCCTAATCTAATTCAAGTGGGCCTAAATGGTAATATTTTATTCCTAAGTTTGTTTTTGGTCGAATTACACTTATCCAATAGAATTAGGACATGTGTTAGGGTAATAATAATATCATTTTTACCCTTAATTGCCCTATTTACTTTTAACCGTGGTAAATAAAAGTGAAAAGTTACTATTCACCAATAATTATTTTCATCCCATTGAACCAAATTTTACTTACTGACATCAACCGTGTATTTAGGATTTTTGAAATTCCACTCACAGAAGCGGTAAAATTAAGTTTTATGAAAAATTCAGTTTTTTTAACTACCACATAGTGGTTTCACTATTCATCAAAAATTGAAAGTTTTCAGAAAAATACCAAAAATTAGGCCAAAGCTATATTTGGTATTATGAACTCAAAAATGATTTCTATTTTACCAAATTCAAAACATATTAGTTGCATTAATTAATTTAAAAATTAATTCCCGTCGTCAAAACAAATAGTGTGTTTTTAAGAGATAATAACTATCAAAAGATTGACACTTGTTTATGTCTGGTTTAAATGTGAAATTACATCCAATGACCAACATTGTATTAAATTGTAAAAATATATTCTAAATATACTTTAAAACCACTCAAATTAATAATTTATCACTATTAATTATTTCGATTGAAAAAGTTGTTTTTAATTAAAATTTAGTAATTTTCACTATTCATCAAAATATGAAAGTTATCCGAAAATCACCAAAATTTCACCCTAATCTAATTTAGATATTCCGAATCCAAAAATTAAGTCCATTTTGAAAAATAAAATTTAAAAAAATTCAAAAAGTGGTTATTACTATTCATAACGGCTAGTTTTAATAATATTTTAATAGCATATCGTTGTTTAGCGAAACTTGGTGTTGCGTACAACACACGCTATCGTGGAAGGTCGTGATTGCGTGTAATTCAAGCCAGGTCAGAGATGTGTATTGTGAAATCTCCTTTTGGTGTAGTGTAAAACACAAGACATTAATGAAATTAAAAAGGATATTTTTCATAAAATCTCGGGGTGTTACAATGGGTGTCCATGGGGGTGGGGTGTCCATATAGTGGGGGTGGGATGTCTAAGGGGGTAGGGGTGTCTAGGGGGTTTGGGGTGTCCAGGTGGTGGGGGGCTTTCTAGTGGTTTTGGTCAAGTTTTGGTCTGTTTTTTGCTTGTTCTAGGTCCTCTTTGGCAACGCATTGTAATGGTTGAATTGTATTATTAAAAAAATTGGTTTTTACATCGGTTATTTTATAACCGACGTTGTATATATGTTTTCACATCGGTTATTTTTTAACCAATGTGAAAACCCGATTCGCAGACTTGTTTATCACGTCAGTTATGAAAATAACTGATGTGATAACCTTGTGTTTCAAGTCTGTTTTCTAATAACAGACGTGAAAAATTCTTTGGAGGGGTTTTTTATTATGTCGGTTATTTAATAACCGACGAAATAAACAACATATTATGGAAGTTATTTAAAAACTATCGTAATAAATCAGGACTATGAACCATTTTCCACGTTGGTTTTTTAGGAACCGATGTGAAAATGGCTTGGTATTTCGGTTTTTTATGTCGGTTTTAAAATAACCAATGTAAAAATAATATTTATAATGTCCCCTATAATAATGTTGGCCAAAAAACAAACGTAAAAAATGAAAAATAACTGACGTAAAAAACTTTTTTTCATTAGTGACACTCATAATTTAGGGCCATTTCACCTATGTATGTAAACCCTTTCAAATACCATTTAAAAAATTAATTAAAACCAATCATTTAAAAACATTGAAAACCATTTATGAAAATAAGAACCTACATGAAAACCATCAAAAAAAACATTTGGAAATTGATCTAATGAATCAAAACACATTTAAAACACATTTAAATCCATTTAAATACACACCCGATTTTTCAAAAATCAATTTGGAAATCCAAAAAATTCTTAAAAACTATAATTCAATAAAAAAATTAAGGGTCTAAAACACCAAACTTTAATTTTAAACACAACTCAAATGGGTTTAATCCATTTCTAAAACTCATACTTCATTCAATGGAATTATTGAAACCTTTTGAGAATACTTTGAATTTCAAGTATCACTTGAAATTTCAAATAAAACATTTGATAAATCACTTTAAAAACACAAATCATATTTATAAATTTTGAATATTTTTTTAAAGCATGTTCAAGAAATCCTCAAACACATGGTGTACATGGTCAAAAAAATTATTTTTTTAACTATAATTTGAAATATTAAAACCCTTAGATTTTCAAGGAAACTAATATAAAAAAAAATTTCTTTATATAATTCACATTAACACATTTAATACTATAAGTACTAAATAAAAATAATAATTTTTAAACGCCAAATAATAAATGGTTCAATAATTAAAATTTAGAGCATGGGAAAACCTACTTAGAATTGATGGAAAATGATATGGATTTAAAATATGAAATGAACAGATTCTAGAGAATATATAACACACCCAAAAAATAATTAAATCCCAAAAATAGGTCAAACTAATGCCCATAGGGTTCAACCAAACAAGTAATAGTGATCGAGAGAAGAGAAACCCATAATATAGGAAGAAAGAGGGGAGTAGACACCTTGCCTTGGAGATACGACCAAGAATAATGAAGAAATCGCATGAAATCTTCAATATAAAGGAAATTCAGAAGATGGGAGGTTTCATAAGGGATATGATATTTTCCTAGGGTTAAATTTCAAAAATGGAGTATAAGGCTCAAAATACTCAAAAAAAATTAAATTTTTGAAAAAATATAATTCTTAGGAAAGTCACATGGTTTACCTGAATGTTTTACCAAATCATATGGTACTTGTGTGTCCCATACTTCCTAGAAAAAAGGGCATCACACTGTGACTCCAAGTAACCCACATAGTTCTCCTAGACATTTAAAAATAGTTATAAATAGTATTATCTAATTATAGATCCAAACACATGGTTTTTCCATAGTGACTCTTAACAATGCTCAACTCATGAAACAGCCAAAAAGTTTACAAAAACATTAAATTCCAAGATAAAAATTACTATAAATTAAAACAACCCAAAATAAAATAATTAAATGAAAAATAAACTCTATAGTGACATGGAGGGTGTCTCAATCCTCCTCACCATTCCACTTTTTATCCCTATAAAGTCTCATGTCTATATAGAGGACAATAGAAAATGAATCGTAAAGAAAAAAGATAAACTATCAGGTAAAAAGTAATCCTAGAACAACCATAATAATCCTTAAACAATATCATACATCCTCAAATGAGATATTCTCTAAAACCAAACAAAGTCTCTAAAGGAATGGAAACCTAACATGGGTATCCACACCATTTATAACTGATTTAAAATAGTGGAAAAACTGATAGAAAATTTTCCATAAATTTAGTAGATGTAACCAAACCAATATATTCCAAAAATTTATAAAAAGGAATCACAAGTAACCTATGACCATATCCAACCAAAAAAAATATCAAATACACAAATATAGTACCAATTTGAAAAACATCCCAAAATATCACATGGTCTAATCACTAAATCCATGGAATACTAAATCCAAAGTGCACAAAAAATAGAGTCATGCCTCACTAAGAAATGATTCAGATCTAACCCTGATATCAGGAACTACATATGATTTCACTTTAGTTGAAACCCTCATAATATCATCCCATGGTGATCCCAATAGAAAACTCATCTCAATGACACCCTTACCATACCCCCAGTCACCCAAGCATGTGCCCTAGGTTTCCCCCCATGTCCAATCCAAAAACTAATAACCAACCCATGGTCTACAAGATATAAAATATATAATGAATGCAATTAAGAGATGATGAAAGAACATCTCTAAAAAAATAACCTCTCATACATAGAAACCATGGAGGAACCCAAAGAAAACACTGGGAAAAGATTTCCTCAACCATAACTACTCTAAACACACAAAGAATAAATCTAAAAACCAGATAATTATCTAAAGATACATGACCAAGAATCTGAAGTATATACCAAATGATTAACACATCATCAACCTTAAACATATCCAAGAAATATGACCCTCTCTCATTTAACAATATAACTAAGTCAAGTGATTCTAAAACACTTGACCTATATAATTCCAAAAAGATACACTAGAAAACACTACCTTGGATAAATTCAAGAAACTACATTAGGAGGAAAGAATAACATATTAAACTCTATTTAGGGCTTGGGTAGTTAAAAAATTGAAAAGAGGTAAAAACCATAAATACCAACACTTTACTTTTACACTAGACCTTTTTTGGGAGGACAATGATAAATTAATACAATATATCACGTTATACCTCCTAAATTGTGTTAGGAAGTCCCAAAATCAAACAAGGGACAATCCAAAAAAATATTCATTTAAACAAGAAAAAAAATTAATACCATATTCCCCTTTGAAAATATCCCCAAAAATAATTTTAAAAACCAATGCAACATTAAAATTAGGCCTTCTTTTATAAAAAATAAAATAATAACTATTTTACAATTTCAACACCAATCCCAAACCTAAATATATAAATTAAAAAAAATCCAAAACTGATTCCAAAATAATCACCAAACAGTTTTAAAACTAATTCCAAAAACACCTTTCTTAATTTCAAATCATTCACATTTTAAAGCAATTTCAAACCACCACCACCCCCCTAATGCGTCAAAACACAATCCCAAAATATAGTTTTGGAAAAAAATTGCTTCCTTAAAATTGAAAATCCCACATTTTACATGATCCTTGTTACTTTTTGAAAACCAATAAAACCCATTCTACTACTCCTTAAAAATATTGAATTATGAAAACACCAGCTTCTTTAAAAACTGAAGACCACTTAAATCTTTCAAAAAATTTCCAACTGGATTAAAATCAAATCACCTTTTTATTTTTCATAAATTAACAATTTAAAATCATTTTATAAAATCAAATATCATTTAAAAAATCCTTAAGTACTTGTTTCGAATAGAAAACATTTTTTCATGAAATCCAATTTTCACATCACATACAAAATCACCTGAGAAAAGGCCTAACATGATCCTCAAACAAAATCCAATCCAATGATTACAACATATCACAGTACCCACCATTACTCTATTACCCTTACCCTAACACACTATACAATACAAGCCTAAAGGGGTGTAAATAGAGAAACAAAATGGGTGTAGAATCATGATTGACTTGGTCACATAGTTTATGGCCACATGCCAATAATGAAATTGTCTCTATAGGGTTTCTGATTTCAAGTTCCTGGTTATATCATGGTTTTTTAGGCCCTGCAATCCAACATTACACATCAAATACCTTTATTATCTATCAAAAAATCATCATATATGAACTAAAAGTGAACTCATATAATTCCAATGAGGATTAAAACCACCAAAGTCTATACTAAAAAAGAAATTCAAAATTCAAAAAACAAATTCCACTACCCATGGAAACTTGAAGTTAAAGCTATTAAACATCTAGATAGACTCTTCCCTCACTTATCTCTCAAGTTTAAATGATAAATTCTAACTCAATTATACTAGGACACACCCAACTAATATAAGGGATCTTAATAAAACTAGGTCCTCACTGAAGGACCTTAGCTCTAATACCATTTGCAATGAACCATACCAAGATTTCATCTGAACTGGCTCCCAACCTAATCTTCCAATATCCCAAAGGGAACTCTTAATCCCCATAGGCTAGAAACTAGTGCTTGGTTAATAAATTAAAACACTTGGGAATGATTTTAACCTTAAATAAATGCTAAATAAAAATATATTTTCTTCTCAAAAATATGTCATGACTCATCCGTAAATTGGACATCCATGAAAAAATCAGATATATAATAATAGGTAGCATATGTAGACAATTTAAACACTTTAAAGTAAATGAAATCCCTATGCTCACTCTCTAAACACCCTCTCTTATAACCATATTTGAGTCCCACTACAACCTCCGTACATATAATTCTTATCCACCCATATCTATAATTAAAAGTGGTAAAGGCCTATTAGGTTAGTGAAATAAGGAGACTAAATAAATAAATAAAAAATAACTAACCCTTGAATCCCTAAATAAAATAATAATACAAGAGCATTAAAAATTTATACCAAGAACCTGAGACGAAAATTTAATATAGGAATTATCATAACTAAGATCATTAAGTCACTACCCACCTTTCTGTATTCCAAACTTTTAATTAAATATACTCATTCAATATAGTTTGTATATAAATATCAAATACATTTTTCTCATACATTTATATAAAACCAAACATCATTCCATTAATTTTCATTTAAAAAATATAACCTTTATTTAAAAACAATAGAAATAAAGGTGGAACCAAAACCTTCTACCAAAGTAGGGTAAAAACATTTAGGAAAAAATAAGGCTTATATGGCCTAAAACCATAGTTTCCAATATAACCCATAAATCAAGGATTTTCTTTAAAAATATTTTTAAACTAAGAAAAATTGATATTTAACATTCATATCCAAAAAAACCATTTCATCCTCCTTACCGAAAAATTTAATAAAATCCTTTTTCAAAATAACACCACTTTCCATTTTTAACAATCCATGCTTTTCAAATAATTTTACAAACAAAAATGAAAAGAAAACTCGTTCCATAAATATGGAACAAAACTCAATAACCACCCACACATAATAAGCATAGAAAAATGGATAAAAGGAATATGGTGCCAATAAATAATCAATGGTAAGGTGATGCAATATAATAATGAATGAAATCCCTTATGTCATCCTCAAATAGGATCTATCATTCTGGGAAACGTTCTAAGGATCTGGTAATAAAGATCTGAACTAGTGATAAGAAACCTAGGCTAGTACAACTGAACATGTCCACATCCTTAATAGTACCATCAAAATATCTAGAAATAAATATATCTAGATACCCTTTACTGCCATAGGCTATAAAAAGGTAGCTAGCTTATATAACCAGTTATCCTCTAAACCTAACTAATGAAGTGTAACCAAGAAACATTTTATGCGCACTAGGGATTATTCTCATGTGGGTCACCTACTATCAAATTAGGACTCCCATGAAAAGTCAAAAGGTGGTGAGAAATTAATAATCATATAAAACAATTATAAAACATTTTAAAGTAACTCACACATCACCTCCTACACCCTCACAATAAATAACCCTTTTCACATCCATGTATAAGAATCACAATAGGCACAATAGAATTCCAAACATCCCCTAAGGGGTTACAAGACCCAATAGGCATAGTAATAATATTAGCTCAATTTAGGCTCTCACACACTTTATAAAATGAATTAAATTTTAAAACGGGATTTCAAAACATAATGCTCAGAATATCGATATATATTACCCATGTTTGTAAACCATTTGAAAACAAATTTTAAAAATCCATTAAAACCAAACATTTAAACACATGGAAAACTATTTAAGGTGTAACACCTTAATATTTTAATATATTATTACCTTTAAATAAGTAATTTGTCGATATATTTCCCCACATGCAACACCAAACTTAAATGAAACTATAATATATTTATATAAAATATAAATATTTAAGTATGACCATTAAAACCTATCCATTGAAGTAGAAGAAATGAATAGGAGTAACTTCTACATTAAATATTTATAGAAACAAAATAAAGTCTAATTTTAATATAAATTAAATTTAATTAATATAGATAAAATTTTAAAATACGATCCTTTTATAATTACAATTATATTTTTTAAAATATTTTCTTTCTATGAGATGTGTTTTTTTATTTAAATAAAATTATATTTAATAGTTATAAAATTTATTTTATATTAAAAACTAGTTAATACTAATTTAATTAGTAAATGATATTAAATATTAATGATAATGGTTAATATTCTTAAAATTATATTTTTCTATAAAAAAAATGTTTTCATTATTTCTCACATTTTTATTTAAAAGTAAAATTACTAAATTTTATAATTTTAATTTAAAAAATGAAATTTAATTTTTGATTCATCATAGTAATATTTTCTTAATATGAACTGTTGTGTTTCTTCTAAAAAGACTGATTTTTATGTGAAAATATCATTTTTACAAATAACATGACTTTTATGACATTATTAGCATATGAGTATGGATTTGAAATTTATGAAACATTTTTATAAGAAAAAATATTTATTTTATATGTAACTATTTTATTTTAAAAAAATTATTTTTAATTTACAAACACATATTTTATATTTTATAATATAAGTAATATTTTCTCACAAATCATTTCTAATACATTATAAATTTTTATATTAAAATTAACTTTTATAATTTTTATAAATTGAATCAAATGAAATGGATAAAAAAAAATTAATCATTATTTTCAAATTATCTAATAAGTACCACTTTATTTTTAGGCATAAAATTTAATTACCAAGGTAAAAAAAAATTAACACTGTAAAAAGGTTATTTTTTAAAAAAATGATACTTTTCTAAATATAATTATTTTAAATTAAATTTATATTTTAAAAAAACACTAATATAATTTTTAAACATATATATAAATAAATTGAGACTCATTTAATTGGTAATCAATGTTAAATAAGATTAAGAACACTTAATAATTAAAATGACATTTTTCTACAAAAACAGTTTTTCAACACATAATATGTTTTAATTTAAAAGTTAATTTTCTCATATTTATAAATTTAATTAGGTTAAATTGAGTTAATATTTGGATTAATAACATATAAATTTGGTAATAAGATTCATATTATATTTTTTTTAATAACATAATTACTATGGTTATTTTTTAATCAAGATTAATAAGGGTAAAAATGGGTAAAAAAGGTATCTAGAATTTTTAATAATTAAAAGGTCACTTACACCTTATATAAATCCTTTTTAGATATTAAATTTATAACCACATTTACTATATACCATTTCTCCACCTAACTCACCTAACACTCATGCAATTACATTCTTATATATAACCTAACATTCTTTTCCAAATATTTGTCCCTCTTTTTCACCTATAAAAGGAGATCACTTGCTACCACTTCAAGACACACATATAGTTATAAATTAAAATTAATATATACCAAATTTACTTATTATAGTTCCCCTATACATGTGTTGTATCCCCAATACTCTACAAATTTCCTCAAGTCCTTCATTTTAAAGGATACTTCAAGAGATGATACAAATTAAAAATGTAAGTATTACTTGCCATTTTACTTTTATTATTTATCCTTATCATCCACCGTCATCCAAATACATTATAAAAATATCTATATAATCACATAATTATAAATAATATACTAAAATTTTATTATATTTAAGGTATAACCATTATCTATTCCCCATATATTTAATCAAAAAAAATGAAAATGTTTCTTAGGCGTGTGTGCGGCTTACCACCTCTATGAATGACACATATCATTTTGCATCACCAACTTTCAAGGATGTATATAAAAATTAGTTTCGTGAATAGATATTTTATTTATGTCATTATTTATATTCTCTAAATATAAATTATGAATTCTATAATTAATATTATAAATAAGCGATCATTGTAACATTAACCGTTTTAAACAAGCATACTAAGAGGAAAATAATTTTATTCATACTATATAACATTTTCATATCCATTAATTATTATTATAATTCCTTATAATTTTAATATATCAAAATAATAAAGACAAAATAATATCATTATTCTTCTTTTGTAATTATATTAAAACTAAACATCGCATAATCATCCATTAATCATGGTAAGTTCATGTTTGGGTCGGTTTAACCACCTTCTTGAAAAATACCATGAATTTATATCATGGATGACTATGATAACTTATTTACTAGTATAATATCATATAAATATATAAATATTTTTATTCTGGTAATTTTATATCAACATTTAACTCATTAATTAATAAATCACCCTTTATTCATTAAGAATCATCAAAACATGCTCATCATCGATTTCATCCTCATAGATCGTAATCAAAACTAACCTAGAATGAAATTATGTATTTATATAATCTATTGGGACATATATGAAAGTTTATTTTATGATCTAATAGTGATGTAGTTTTTAAAAATAATAGATACCAACACTTCTTTTACAAAACCAGTACAAAGTGATAAAAATTACTTACACCTGATGTTGAAAGTTGGCAAAAACTAAATAATATATATGTATATAATGATTGTAAATTAATATTTTAAATTTATATAGTTATTAACAAGTTTATTTGGTATTTATTTAATTATCTTAATTTAATTATTCATTATTTTTGGTGTAATTCCATATTGAACTAGAACCTAAGTAAGGGTTTTTCATCACAAATTCCTCTCTTCAAGACATGTTTGGTATTATGAACCTAATTGTATTTATGTGGTGTATATAATTCATATTTGAGATATAATATCATGAATTTTATTTTAATAATTTAATTTAATTTTAATTATATTACCTCTCTTTTAATGTGTTTTTATTGAATTTTTACTCAAGCTGCAAGAGTTTTCATAGTCTCAATTTTGATTATTTGAGACATGTTACATGTTATGAACCATGATCACTTTGTATAGTTTTCTATTGATTTATTATACTATTAATTTTATATAAATTTTTTAATTTTAATTTATGGAATAAAATAATCCATACCAAGTTCATTTCTTTAAATTTTTTCTTACTCAAGTGTTACCCCAGTCATAAGAGATTTTGGTAACTCAATTTTTATTCATTGAGTTATGATCATTTACTTGAACTTATTTCATATTATTTGGGTAAATTGTGACCTTTTGTTTCATTATGTGTTATTTAGTCATTATTTACATTTATACCACATACACCCCTTTTTAAATGATTCATGTTTTATTAAGTATTTTGTGTGTAAGGGATATTAATAACTCAAATCTTCTTTCTTTATATTATAATGTTTCATCTTAAACTTCACTTTTCCATGCTTGGTTCACCCCACCCTAATATTTTACTATATGTTATTTTCTAATAATATTTTTTAAAATTAATTTTTAATATAAATTAATTTTTTTTTACTCTTTTTACAATGTGATTTTTAAACAATGGTGTTTTGAAAATAATAAAAAGGGTTTTCCTTTCACTTTTACATGTTTTTTCTTCCTCACCTCATTTCTAAAAAGTAAAAATTATATATTTTAAAGGATTAATTATTATAGATTATTTTTAAAAATATATGTTTTCAAAGTATTTCACATCACCTTTTCAAAATTTAACTTTGAAAGTGACATGTAAATTGGTAGTTTACATCAATGTTAAAAATATTATCTAAAAAATCTTTTAAGTTTTCGCTTCCATTTCCATTATCATTTTTAAAAGTATTTACCCTAATAGGGTTTATGTTTCATGATTTATCATCAAGTATATATATTTATAATTTGTTGTATTTAACTCATATTATCTAACAATTTTATTCTTAGTCCCTTTTTCTGTGATATTGTTTTAAGCATTCTTTTGTGCAGTTGTTTTTTATTTATATCAATTCCCTTCGATGTTTCCTTTGTTTTACTGGGGTTATGTTCTTTTAAAACCATTCGACTCATTTATCTAGATGTATTATGATCATTTTATTCTAGTATTTACTTATTCATATACTGATTTATCTATATGGTGTGAACATTACATTTTACATAATTTAGTTTAGGTGATTTTCAGTTAGAAAAAATGTTATTATATTGATAAGGGAAAAGGTATTAGAATTCCAGTATGAATGATTATTCGCAAGTATAATATGTAATTTTTTAACCATCCACCTTCTTTCTATGGATATTTTATGACCATATTATCCCTTTTATTTACATCGGGAAAAGTATTGATATTCTGGATGATTATTGACTGCTAACACAAGTTGATTGTGTATTAAAATTTCATATCTTTTATTATTTGGATGGCTATGTTTTATTCAGTAAGTATACATGTTTATTGTTATGGTGAATGCATTGGACTTAAACAAGTTATGGGTGGGGACTGTAATTATATATCCCCTCAATGCAATAATAATTCTCATGAGATAAAACATGTTGGGTTTTGATGTATACCTCTCCCCATAATAGGATGGTTTCTTGGAACAAGACCTTGGTAGCAATTTATTGATTTCTGATATTATGCATTCCATCAATATGAGATTAGTATTATTAATATCCTTGTTTTCATTTATTTTCATGGATATAAAATTCTATCTATTTCAAGTTGAGTATGGATTCATGTTGTTTAGTTATTTCTATCATAGTATTTATTCCATGTTTAGGCCATGATTTCTTTAGTTGTATGTTTTCCTTTAATAAGAATTTTAGTTCACCCCTTCTTATGATTATATTTCCCCGTGTCATGAATAAAATTAGTGCATGTGACATTTTTAGAAGTATATCTTGTGTGAAATAATTCATGGGAGGTTTTTATGACTCGTGATGTATTAATTAGTTTCATATATATAGGGGAAATGTTTGTTTGATACAAAGAACATGGGATTTATTAGTTTGTGTTTTGTATTAATTCTATAAATCTATAAAACTAAAAAGGTAATTGGAATGTAAGAGATTAAATAATGATTTTTTATTTTGTAATTAAGGATGGTTATATCCAAGATTTTACATCTGGTATCAATGTGGCAATGTAAAGTATGTATTTATGGCACCGGACTCAGGAGTGTGGATTTGGGGTATCACAATTGGTATCAAAGGAAATTTTTAGATAAATTTAAAGATTATGATGTTTATTGATGATAATTTATGGTTGATAATTTGATTTAAGTTATAATTTTAGAGTTATACATAACCATTTGGGATAGTATATGATTTAATTCTAAGGAAATAATACACATTTTATTTGTGGATTAAGATGAGATAACTTTAGTGAAAACCATATGAATAAGTATAAGTATTTGATAATATCCTGGTATTTTGGTAAAATAGATATTATATGATTTTTTATAGAAATACACCCCTGTATATATACTAGAAAGTGGATGTAGTTGTGACATAGATACACCTATGGGTAATCACCCTCAAAAATCTTAGTTGAGCATTGACTCAATCATCACTTTGATGTATGATAAATGGGATGAAGACTACACACTTGGATAGATACTCTTGATGGATATTATTTGGGTAATCACATTCTATTTAGGAAACATTTTTAAGGATTTAAAAATGCTATTAATTAATTAGGTTTGAGGACCCAATAGAAAAACAACCATGGATAACCAAGGATTGAACAAGGAGATTCATAGGTTGATCCAAAAGTATTAAATGTTAAAAAAAGGTATCATAAGGAAAGAAATGGTTGTATTGATGTTTTTATATTCATAATTTTCATATTATCATAACCATTTTGGTTTTAGTATTTTTTTTTTTAAAAATATATCATAAAGATGAAGCTGAGAAATATATGTATCAAGAAACCACTATGTCTTATAACCGAATAAGGGAGCATATGTAGAAGGTTAAGAATTTTATTATATTTATATTATAATGTAAAATATGAGTTTCATAATATTACTTATGTTGGTGAGGTTTATATCATAATAGAAATTAATTCTTGATACTCTTAGCAATTTTCATTAGAGATTGATATTTATCGATGACATTCTGGTATTTTCTATGAGTTTTGAGGATTATGTAAAACATCTAAGGATTATTATTCTATAGTTTTAATTTAAACGGAACATATATTAAATATTATTAATAACCATGAAAATTGATTTTATGAAAAGGTAATATATTTTAGGATAGCTATTGAAGAAAACATGATTGGGGTATGGATAACTCTTAGGATTAATATACACTTGAGGTTGAGATAATAAAGGGTGGTTTGATTTTAAATAAGTAAGTTAGATAGTATTTTCATCCTTCAGATTGATAATTTATTCTTGGTATTTTTGGTTAAGTTCATAAAATTTCTGAGATTATGATATATATTGACTAGTTTGTAACCATATAAACTGGTGGTTAATACCATTTTATGGTTAATGATGAAGTTAATTTCTAGCAGGAAATATAATTTTGTTGTGGTTTATTGAATTCAAGATTAAAATGGTTTTAAGAAAGGTATGTTATAAAGAATATATGATTAGGTTGTATAAATACTTTTATATATTATTTAATTAATGTATAAAGTTGTTTGAAGAAATATAACTAACTTGATATAGCCTAAGAGAGTACGGTAGATTTCATATTACAGGTTATACCCTGAATGATAAATATGTTAAGAATACCCTCACCTACTTTCTTCGGTAATTAATAATAAAAATTATTAGGTTGTAATTTATTTAAGAGGAATAATATAACACTATAATATTTTAATATATTATTACCTTTAAATAAGTCAATATGTTGATAGCTTGCTCTGGATGCAACACCAAACTTAAACAAAACCATGATATATTTAGACAAAATATAAATATGTATGTATGATCATTAAAACCTAGCCAGTGAATTGGAGGGAATGAATAGGAGTAACTTCTTTAGTAAATATCTATATAAATAAAATAAAGTCTACTTTTAATATAAATGAAATACAATTGATATAGATAAAATGACTAAATGTGATCCTTTTATACTTAGAAATGTATTTTTCTAAATATTTACTTTCTATAAGATATTCATTTCTATTTTAAGAAACTTTTGAATAATGATGATAAAATTTATTTGATATTGATAAATTGATAATACTAATTTAATTAGTAAATTATAAGAGATATTAATGAGAGTGGTTAATATTATTAAAAATCTATTTTTCTATAAAAATTGTTTTTCATTATATCCCACCTTTATATTTAAAAGTTAAATTTATAAAATTTATAATTTTATTTTTAAAAATTAATATTATTTTTGGATTCATCATTGTAATATTTTATTAATATTAATTTTTGGTATTTTTCTAAAAATAATGATTTTTAGGTGAAAATATCATTTTACAAAAAAACATGACTTTTATGACATTATTATCATATAATAATAAACTTTAAATTCATGACATGTTTTTATAAGACCAAATATTTATTTTATATGTTACCATATAATTTTTAAAAAAAATATTTTAATTTATAGACCTATATTTGTTATTTTAGAGCATAAGTAATATTTTCTCAAAAATTGATTTTAATACATTATAAATATTTATTTTAAAATTATTATTATTAATTTTAAAAATTAAATAAAATTAAATTAATTTAAAATTTGGAATTATTATTTCCAAATTATATAATAAGGACCACTTTATTTTAAGGCATAAAATTAAGTTACCAATGTAAATATCAGTTAACATGATAAAATAGTTATTTTTTTAAAATTATGCTTTTATAAATATTATGATTTTAAATTAAATTGATCTTTTAAAATAATAAATAATAAATTATTAGGTTGAAACATATATACAAATAAATTAACACTCATTTAATTTTTAATCTTTGTTAAATAGTATTAACACTTAATTATTAAAATGACATTTTTCTTTAAAAATAGTTTTTCAACACATGATATTTTTTAATTTAAAAATTATTTTTTTCATATTTATAAATTAAATTAGGTTAAATAGAGTCCAAATTTGGATTTAGAACATAAAAAATTGGTATTAAGGGTCATATTATATTTTTAGTGATATAATAATTACAATGGTTAATTTTTAATCAAAATTGATAATGGTATAAATGAATAAATGATGTATCTTGGATTTTGAATAATTAAAAGGTAAATTTCACATTATAGAATGCTTTTTTTTGGGAATTAAATTCATAAACACATGTATCACCTACCATTTACCCACAACACTCACCTAACTCTCGTGCAATTTCATTTTTATCCCTTAACATTCTTTTTGTTGGGAAAAATCCCCCAAGGTAACATTGTAGTATTTTTGGGTTGATTGTGTTTGTTGAAAAAGTGGGTTTTAAAGGATAGTTTTGAAGTAAAGAAAGTTTTTTTACTAGGATTGTTGACAAAGATCTAAGAAAAAGGAATGGATTCTTGAGAAGTGGTACATAAAATTACGTACATAACGTGACGTTATTTCCCAGTGTTTTCTAAATTTTTGGGGTCCAAAATTTGGTGGATGGCTATAATATCAAAAATTGGATTTCCTTGAAGCCATTATGAAAATATGGAAAAGGAATGAGCTTCATGAATATGGTATTTGCAAAGCATCAAAGAAATTTGATGGTGATCTACGTGATAGCGACGAGCATCGCAGACGACGAAGGTGAGGAGTATCACGAGTGGAGCAATGCGGAAGTGCAAAGAGTTTGACAGTGATCTATACAGTAATTATAGGCATCATGAATATATTATTTTCTTGGAGCTTCACAAAAAATGGATCATCGCAGTGGAAAAGAGGGAGCATCGTGAAATGGTGATAATGTGGATGGAAGGTTTTGGAATTGGTGGAAAGGCCTATAAATAGGCCTCTACCCCCTTTAGAAAAGGTAGTGAGACTTAATGAAGATCTTAAGGATCCGGATTCATGAAGGTGGTTCACGAAGGTGGTTCGTGTAAAAAAATTGTGAAGGATATGAAAGCCATCCAAATGTTTTGAGCATCGCAAAGGTGGTTCATGAAAAAAAAATCGTGAAGGCTATGAAACCCAACCAAATGTTTTGATTATTGAAAAAGTAAATGAATTCACAAAGGATATGTAATCTTTATAAAAGAAAGAGATTAGAAAATACTATTTGAGATTCATGAAAGAAGTATATTTGTGGAGGCTTTTTGTGCATCACAAAATAAGGAGCTTCATGGAGGTTGTTTGAGCTTCGTGGAAAAAGGATCTTCACAGAGGCTATTTGAGCTTCACGAAAGAAGTAGCTTTATGAAGTTTGTTTAATATTTTTGAAATAGGGAGCTTCACAAAGGAATTTAAGCATTAGAAAAAGTGTTTAAAGGGGAGTTCCCAATAAATTTGTGGTAAAGTGGTATTCATCAATTGGATGAAAGTGGAACTTCAATAGAGCATCTACATATAGTGGAGGATGAATTAATTAGAGATAATAAAGGGATATACAAGTCCATAATCTGTGGTTGAATCCCTTCTAAGAGTAGTGAGTGAAGTAAGAGGAAGAAGGTGATCCTTTCCACTAGTAGTGAGTGAGATAAAGAGACATAGGGAGTGACCCTTGGTAAATTAGTGAGCTGAACCTAAACCTTGTAAAGGTAGTGAGCCTAGGCATAGAAGTGATCTATCCCGAACAACATTTTGGTAGTGATCCTTAGTGAATTTAGTAGATCGACACATTATCATTGTATGCACCTTGGATGTAGCCCAGTGAGGGAGAACCAAGTAAAAATATATGTATGTCTTCTTTCTTTCCTATATTACATTTAAACCAGCATCATCAGATAAAGAAGAAAAGAATAATATCAGCATTAACACTTAAGTGCAAACAAAGTGACCCTTATAGTAAAGAGGTCAATATCTAGTGGGGTGGGAATAATTTTGAAAAAAAATATTTATGCACTAATTCACCCCCCCCCCCCTCAGGGTATCAAGGTCCCTTTTAGACCTAACACTTTTCCAAAGAGTTGTCCCTCTTTTTCACCAATAAAAGGAGATCACTTCCTCCAAATTTAATACACACCTATAATTCTAAATTAATATGAAACTCTACACACTTTACTTCTTCTATATCCCCTATATACATTTGTCATCCCCTATCCTCAATAAAGTTCTTAAATTCCTTTATTTCTAAAGAATAATTCAAGAGAAGATCTAAATTCTCAACATAAGTATTACTTAACTATTTACATTTATTCTTTATCCTTCCAATCCATTGTAATTCCCTAGGCTAGCTCACTCAAACTAGTAGCTAAACCAGTTCTCCACATGACCTCAGGCACACCTCCCTATACGCTAGAGGCTTTTGGCTAGTAGTGAGGGTCTAATGAAACACATGGGGAGACTATAACCTCTTTATCAGGATAAGAAAACAACAAAAATCATAACAATAGCATGAAATAATAAATAATAACTATACATCACATACTATGTTCCCAAACTGAAAAAGGGCCAATAAGGAAATGTAGTAAAAATTTCATTTCATGATAGTCTAAAGTTCCAAGGAAAACCAAAATAAGGAACTAAAGACGATCCCTACAATGGCTCTTGAAAGAATGTGTGGTCCCCTCAAACATTCTCCATCACAAATCAAACATCTATCATAGAAACTACAAAAAAATGCTAATTAGTGATGTTTTAAAACATCGCTAATTCATTTACCAATGTTTTTGGAAAATGTATCTAAATGAGCTATCACTAAATTAGTTACATTTATAAACATTGTGAATTTAGTGACACTTATAAACATATCTAATTTAGTAAAACTTATAAATGCCTCTAATTTATAGATTCTTATAAATGTCGCTATTTAGTGACACCTCATTTGTGGATATTTTTTAGAAATGTTGATAAATAAACATCGCAAAATTAGTGATGCTTATAAGTGATGCTATTTAGTGACACAAAATTTAATAATGTTTTTAGAAACATCAGTAAATTTCACCTAATTTATTGATGTTTCTAGAAAATGTTAGTATTTTTTTATTGTTGATTTTTTGTTTTTTTGAAATTTATAAAAAAAATCGGTATTTTTCGTTCTGAAAATTATATCTTTTTAAAATTATTTTTTTAAAATAAAAACTCACCCTCCCATTCCTCTCTACCCAACCCCTACCCTCACCCTCCTCTCATTTTCCTACATGTTGACACCACCACCCCTCTCCCTCCACTGACCCCACCAACCCTCACCCTTCTCTAGTTCGCCTACACACTAACACCACCACCCCCCACCCTACCACCCCTCAGCCTCCTCTGACCCCACCACACCTCACCGTCTTCTGGTTCACCTATACACTGACACCACCACCCCTCACCCTCCTCCCATTCATTTATATTCCTCCTTTGGTACGCCTACACGCTGCCTGTGAATCCCTCTCCTGGTTCACCTACACACTGCCCCATAGCACATGCCCACCACTGCCAAGCAGAAATTCGCCCTCCTGAAGGAATTGAACTCCAGACGTCAACCTTCACACCCAAAAAACACAACTAACTCACTCAAGAAGATTTTTAATATTTAATTATATTATATTATATATATATGCACATTTCAGTATTTAAAAAACTAATATTATATATTTATATATTATTATATATTAATATACATATATTAATATATATATATATATGTTTTATATTATATATTTTACTTATATTTTATGTTTATATTATATATATATGTGTTTATATTATATACTATACATATTTTTTTATTTTTTATATTATATTATATATATGTGTGTGTTTATATTTTATGTTTATTTATATGTTTCAATTTTATATATATTATATGTTTATATTAATATATATATATATGTGTGTGTTTATATATATATGTATGTATATACACACACACACACACACACACACACATATATATATATATATATATAATTATCCATGTTTTAAAACACTAATAAAAATGCCACTAAAATAGCCAAATTTTCTTTAAAATGTGACCAATTTTAAAATATATATATTTGTATATATAAATATATATATTTATATATATATATGTGTGTGTGTGTGTGTGTGTGTGTGTGTTTATATATATAAAAATATATATGTTTTTATATATATGTTTATATAAATGTGTCTGTGTTTATATATATTAATATATATATATATATATCTAAATATATGTGTCTCTGTTTATTTATGTTTATATATATGTTTCAGTATTTAAAAAATTAATATTATATATGTGTGTGTTTATATTTTTTATTTTTGTGTCTTTTGTTTTATATATATATATATATACATCTATATATATATAAGTTTATATTATATTATCTATAGATATATGTTTATATTTTATGTTTATATTTTATGTTTATATTATATATATGTGTTTATATTATATATATATATTATATATTTAGATTTTATATATATCATATGTTTATATTAATATATATGTGTGAGTGTGTGTGTGTGTGTGTTTATATTATATATATACATGTTTATATATGTTTGTGTGTGTTTGTATGTATATGTGTGTGTGTGTGTTCGTGTGTGTGTGTGTAAATATATATGTGTATGTATACATATATAAAATTATAATTATATATATATATATACGTTTAAAAACACGGGTAAAAATGTCACTAAAATAGCCACATTTTCTTAAAAATGTGACTAAATTTAAAATATATGTGTGTTTTTATATATAAATACATGTATATATATATTTATATTTATATGTGTGTGTGTGTTTATTTATTTATATATTTATTTATATATATGTTTATATATATGTTTATATATATGTGTTTGTGGATATATATATTAATATATATATATATATATATTTACATCGATATTAGTAAATGAGATATAAATATGTATACTTTTAGTGATATTTCCTGAAAATATCCCTAAATTAGTGTTGTTTCCTAAAAACATCGCTAAATTAGCCACATTTCATGAAAACATCACTAATTTAGAAATGTTTTTCTGGAAATGTCACTAATTTAGATATATTTTCAGGAAATGTCACTAAATTAGCGAAGTATTCAAGAAACGTTGCTAAATTAATGATGGTTTCATGAAATGTCACTAAATTAGCAACAGTTTTTGGAAACATTTCTAAATTAGGGATGGTTTCATGGAATGTCACTAAATTAATGACACTTTCAGGAAATGTCACTAAATTAGCGATGCTTTCAAGAAACATCACTAAATTGCATATTTTTTTATAGTGAGAGCCCTTTCCCTTATCTGAACCTGCAACCATGAATTCTACTTGGGTATCATCGACAACTCGAGCATGGTGTTAGTACAACTTAGTATACCACCACCAATGGTGTCTAAATTAATATTCAGTTAGAACAAAATTGTATAAAAATGTGTGATGGAATTATAATAATAATACATAAAAGGAAACATGTTTTAAATTAACCATTTAATATTTAACCTCTTTGGCCTCAGACACTAAAATTCTAGCCCATGAACTCTAGGGTTCAACACTTTATATAAAATGGTGTTATTCATTCATCGTTTCAATTATTGGTACAAAAAGTGTTCCCATCCAACTTCCCACATCATTTCAAACCATTTGTTCTTGGATCATCATGTCGATGCCCATATCAAGAGTATGTGGTGCTATGATCATCACTCTAAACAAAGGATGCAGAACATTGTGACCGACTATCCTAAATCAAGATTAAATAATTCCATTCCCATAATCCTTACCCATGGGTTAGGAGTGTCATGTCCCACATCTCAAACATTGATCAAAAACCATTTCCAAGGTTTAATATACATAACCTTTTTAGCATATTATGGAAACAAGGATGTAAATTATTCTAAAATGTTCATTAACCACATGTTTTACCATATCCATCCCCTTGAAACCAATTTTCCAAACTAGAACATTTCAATGTCTCATTCTCATTACAAAACAATGATTCATTCATTAAAATCACTTAACAATTCACACATAATTACATATCATCAATTTCCATCACTTACCTTACTCATTTCATATAAAATTTTAAAATCAATTCATTCCAAACAATAATTTAGGTCCCATTATCATACCATGTTACAAAATAATTTCTTTAATACCATAGACCCTCTATTTCCCCTCTCACATTAAACATTTACCATTTTTTAAGGAATTGTCTCACCCCTTGGGTGCCATTAAGACCAATATTATAAGATATAATGAACCCAACATGGTTTTTGAAAGGTCTAACATGAAATTATAAAACCTAATTTATCATTTTTTATCTAAGAAACAATTTTAAAACATGTTGGTGCATTATCACACATAAACAAACATCAAGACTATGGGAGAAATTTCTTAGAACACCTACCTCAAACTCATAGACAAACACTCACCCAACTTTGGCCCTTTATTTGATATAATATAACTGTTAACACAAAAGCTAAGAATTCATTGGAAATATTTTTAATAACTTTATAAAAAAGATAAAACAAAAAACCATGATTACTTTAGAAAATATAAGTAAATGGAGTTGGTGACTTACTCGGGACTTCGATTCACACTAAATTGCACTTCAAACACCCTATAACCAAAGGAAAACCACTATATGAGAAATTGGAATGGTTTTTTTGAACCCCTTTCTACTAGATAATAAATGGGGGTGAAATATAGGGGAAATAAAATAAATTTATGAAGGAAAAATGATAAATTTTCCACTTTTAATGAGGCAAATGGTTTGACCGTGTGGTTTCCCAAACTGTGCACCAAACATGTGGTCTCCTTTTTCATTTAGAAAACCTAGTTGTACAATTTTTCAAAGAATGTGGAGGTCATTTGGTTGGATATTTCCAAGCACACATGGTTTCTAGGGGCCCCTTTCATAGTTTGTAAACCATGTTCCTCTCTTTTCTAGGGAACATGATCATGGTTCATGGTTAGTACAAAACATGTGCCAACCATGTTCCATGCATTGTATAGCCCCTTTTTCCATCCTTTTAATGTCCCAAACCCCCATTACACTCTTTATACCTCCCTTTCTCCCAATATCCATTCCATTAAGCATTTTAAAAAGAGTTTAACCAAAATTAAAATAAAAAAAAGTACATCATCAAAGGGTTGGGAACTTACAACCTTCGCACCTTATAATAGCTCATTATCAAGCTATTATCTAAAAAATCACTAAGACTCCAAGGTAAAAAGGTTGGTTCAATGGGATTGTATATAAAATTACCTCTCCTAAGTTTACTCTTGAACACATCCATGCTTCCACAACACTCATACAAAAGGAATGACCTTACCCCGAAGAGTTTTCTCACTATGATTCACAATACGAATCAAATACTCCTCAAAGGATGCATCAGCCTCAAGATAAACATCATTAACTTAAATCACATGATATATTCAAGTTTTTACCACTTAATATGTGAAATAGAAAACAAATCATGCATAAATCCATACCATTGTGTAAGATATAACCAATATTCTACCAATATGATCCCCTCTATAATCTCAAATGGCCTGATATAATTGGGTGCCGACTTACCCCGTTTTCAAATATGAAAGTGAAATGATATTAGAAACATGTAAAATAATACACAGTCACCCACTATAAACTAAATAGATCGATTTATTTGGTAATCACATGAATTTTTTCTACTCGGGGTCAAATTCATATGCTTCCGGATCAACTGAAAATTCTCCAATGTCTCCTGCACAAGACTCATCCCTAAAAACTATGATTCTCCTATTTCTAGCTAGAAAAAAGGTAATCTAAATATCCTATTATATACTTCCTCATATGGTTTTATCTAAATATTCACCTAATAATGTTTTATATTGTCAAACTCAAAAAACGCTAAGTGTATCTCCCATGTCCTACCAAAATATATCACTACAACATATTCGTTGTTTAGAGTCGGTTTTTTATAAACCACTACTAAATTTTATGTTTTTATTAAAAAGACACTTTCCTCCTCTGACCCTTATTCCTACCCCGAGTTCTCCATCACCCCTAACCCCAAATCCTAGCACGTCGGCCCTCCAATCTCATGCCCCTACAGCTTTGCCACACCCCACCTTCTCCCTCAAGCCCCCCTTCCCCCTCAACCCTAAACCCTAGACCCCCCCCCCACAGACGCTTTTGAGGCCTCCCCCCAACCCCAAACCCTACCCCCCCCCCCAATGGTGCTCTCGATCACTCCACCATGCCCCACTCTTCTCCCCCAAGATCCCTTTACCCACATCTATGAACCCTATCACCATCATGCTTCCCCCCTCACTGGAACTCGGTAATATCCTGATCCCTCCAATATCGTGCCCCCTGATCCTTTTCCAGGGTTTCTGTCATATCCCTATTCCCCAAAGACCTATTGTTGTTTTGGTCAAAGTTTCATGCCCCCTGATCCATTTTCCAACATTGTGGTCACAGCACCATCCCCCCACCCGATCCCTTATCGGCGTTGCAGTCACATCCCCCCACCTGTGTCATCGACCGAGTCATCATATTCACCAGAGCACTCTTCATGTCATTTCCTTCTATTGAGCCTATGTTGTATCATTAGATTTCTATATTTGGTTATGGTTTCTGAGTATGGTTGAAAAATAATAATTTGAGGAAGAACACTTCATATTGGTTGGAATTTTGAGATATTGATAATTTTATAGTTTTAATTATAAACAACTAATGAAGATAAATTTATGTTTTTTGTAAAATTATTTCAAAAAACAATGAGATGTTTTTCATAGAGGAAATCATGGTGGTTTTTCTTAGCATTAGTATTAGAGGCTACTTGAGTATTTAGAGAGTATGTTCATGATTTTTTTTATTGAGAACCATTTCATAATTATGTTCAAATGTGGAATTTAAAAATATGGAAATGACTATATTTATAAGAAGATGAGATTTTAAATGTCATGTTTTTCAAATTCAATCCTTTAACTAATAAAACCACATGATTTTAGGTGTGACCACACTATGGTATGGTTTATTTTTTAAGATATATAATATTTTTTCATATTCAAATTTATAGTAAAATTTCATCACTCATAATGAATTTTACCCATCCATGATCGAAATTTTTTAATTAAAATGATTTGGAGACATGTGGTGTTCAATGGAGTAATTTTTTTAAAGAAATTATTTAGAATATTAAAGGATAAATATTAGAGTATTTTAAAGATTATGAACTACACAAAAGATCAATAAATAGAATTACTAAACATCTGGAGTTTTTGTGAGATATTTATTATTCTAATGAACATTATTAAAGATATATTGTTGATCATGTAGAATTGTGACTAAAGAGAAAAACACCATCATTTTCGTGGTGTTTTGAACAACTTTCTTATATTAATTGTGAGCATGTTTCTTATTAAATTATTATTGAGTCTCATTTTTTGAAGTAGTTCATATATATAAAGGAGGAGGATGTGACCTTTGGTTTGGTAGTGATCCTTAACTAAACATTTTAATTACATTTAGTGCATAGTGACTTTGTTATATCAAAAAATAATCAGTGTACGCTCATTAGATATATCTCTTTGTGGTGAACCAAGTAAAATCAGCATGTGATTGCATTTATTTTTTTCTTAATTTGATATTATGGTTGTGTAATAGAATTTTACTGATTTGGTATAGTATAAACAACATTATAATAATATAATTTTAATGAAAAGAAGTTAATACACTAATTCACACCCTTTATAGAGTGTCTTAGGTGATTTTGGTTATAAAAAAACTTGTGGAGAGGGATAGATTATTACTAGTTCCACCAAGGGATAATACCCTGGAGGGTTTAATTGATGCTTTTCAAACAAAATTCTCCCCCATTCAATGATATTGTTCCATTATTAGTCAAAATACACCTCTAGTCCTCACTAAATATGAAATTAATATAGAAAAATACATAATAAATTTTTCTAGGTTCAACCACACTAGGATGTGCAGAAGTAAAATACACATGATAATGTTTTGTTGAAATAAAATTCAAAAGATATTCTTGTACAATGTTTACATCAAACTCACTATCCCCCTTTTATCACAACCACTCACAAGATAGAAATATCACTATTCTCTTACTCAATAAGGTGAACTATTTTTGTTTTGGTTAATTTTAAAACATAATAAATAATTGTGTTTGTTATTCTAGTTTATATACATAGTTAGAAAATTAAGTCTAGTATAATGAGTATAATAGTAAATAAAATAGAATAATGTTAGAATGGATAGATAGATTTAATTTTTAATCTATTTTATATTCTCTCATATTTTAGATTATTTTCCATGAGAGAATTTTGAAATATATAATATCATTTTTGGGTTTTTAATCAATGAATTAATTGAGAATTATGGTTTAAAACAAAAATATTTTTTTGAAGATGTTTAAGCCCTAGGAATATTGTCATGTATTTTTGATGAATTTAATAACATTACATGTAAATTAAATGATCAATGAAAATTGGTAAATTGTTTTTTATTACTGGTTATATGTTTTTTACTAAAGTTTACGTGATAAACTTTTATGAGACATATTTTTTTTATAATGTGGTATTTAAATTAAAGAATATCATTGGATGGGTTTTTAAAAAAAAATTTGTATTTAAGAGAAGTTTAAAAAATCTATTATCATGGATTTTATATAATATATTTCTGGTATTTATATATGATGAAATATTTAATGAGTTCAATTTTAATGATCCATGAGATAAATAATTTATAAAGGGAAACCTCTAATTTATTTGTATTATAAAATTTTATAGTTTTCAGTAGGTTTTTATATAATGGTGAAATTTTTTCATACCATTTTTAATGGGATGTTATAAAAATATATTATCCTAAATTTTTTACTGGATTTACCATTTATTTATTTGAAATATTATTTTTAGTATGTTTTTTGTATTATGAGTTTGTGGTTAGGAATATTTGGATCAAGGTGTGATTTGATCCATAAATTCTTTTTCTAAGGTATGTTTTACCAAAAACCAAACCCAATATAAAATTAAAATTTTGATTATTATTTTTTTTAGCACTAATTAATATATTTATCAATTCTTGGAAACTACTCACTAGACAACACCCCCTTATATTCACATATATTATCTATTCATTCAAAGAATTTACATTTTAATTAAATCTTGAATCTATTTAATTTCAACTAATGCCAATTTACTAGAGTATACTACTTAGTAATACTTATTTGTTTTAATTTTTTTAAATTGTGTGTAGGAATATTTTGATATATATGGATAAAATCTTGACACATTACTGAGGAACACACCTCATTATGCTAAGGGTTTGGAGGAGTTTTTAGATTTTAAATTTCCAATTAATATATTGATGGAAGAATAAGATGTCCATGTCCTAAATGTAAATTTAAAAGATAGTTGAAGAGAGATGAAGTTTATGAACACTTGATATCGAAGTAATTCCCTACTCAATATTTGTGTTGGATTTGGCACGGAGAATTGAATGTTATAGAAAGTTTGAGTACTGATGTCAATCGACATAATGAGCTCCCAAGTTCATCCAAAATGGATAATGAAATGAAAAGCCTTATAAAAAATGCATTTGGCATTGAAAGACACCAACATCAACATCAAAACATATCAGAATAACCAGTTGAGGGTGATAAAAATAGAAAATTGAAAATTGATGTTTTTGAGACTATGGGACAACCAGATCAAGATTGTAACATATCATTGGATCCATCTCTTGATTCTGTGGAGACTAATGTAAGATAAAACTTCACTGAGTATAAAAATGTGTTTCATGTTTTAGTTGATGATGGAAATCAAGAGTTGTATAGTGGATGTTTGAAATATTCAAAACATTCTTTCCTACTGAAGTTGTACCATATAAAATGCCTATGTGGAATTAAAAATAAGGTGATGTCCATGATATTGGAATTTTTTTGTGATTCATTCCTAAAGAAAATATTCCTAATTCTCTTTATGATATGAAAAAAGTTGTTAATAAGCTTGTTAAGAATTATATAAAAATAAATTTGTGTCCTAATGATTGTATGCTTTATTGGGGAGTGGATTCAAGCAAAAAGGATTTCTAAAAAATTTCTTCTAGATGGTAGTTAATGGGTGATGTTAGAAGTATAAATCAAAAAACTACCATGAATAATAAGAAAATTAACACACCTATAATGGTTTTTTGTTACTTTTCATTAAAGCCTCGATTGTAAATATTATTCATGTCATCAAAAACTGTTGAGCACATGAATTGGTATTCTATATATAATAACAATGATAGGTTAATGTGACATCCAAGAGATTCACAATCATAGAATAAAATTGATTCATTACATCCATATTTATTATCTGATCCTAGGAATGTTCGATTAGGATTAGTTGCTGATAGATTCAACCCATTTGGGACTTTGAGCACCAGTTATAGCATTTGGTCAGTTTCTTTGATCCCTTATAATCTACCTCCTTAGATGTGTATACAACAAACATATTTTATTATTTCTATGATTATTCCTAGAAAAAAATCCTGGAAATTATATTTATGTATACTTTCATCCTCTAATTAAATAATTACAGGATTTATGGAGCATCGATGATGAGACATATGATCTATCTTCTAGAACAATGTTCAAAATGCACGTTGCTCTAATGTGGACCATTAGTGACTTCCTAGGAATTGGTAATTTAGCTGGTTGGAACACTTACATGGGTTTATATTGTCTTATTTTTAACATTTATTTTGATCCCAAATGACTACTCATAGTAAAAAAATTGATTCTTGTGTCATCAAAGATTTCTTGATGCATCTCATAGATTTTGGTTGAACTAGTCACAATTAAATGGTTCTATTGATCATAGACTACCTCAAAAGTTGTTGATAGGTTCTAAAATATTATCACAAATTGGAAATTTTGAAATAGAATTTGGTAAGGTTCATCATTTGAATGATAGTGGGAAATGAGTTAGAAGTGCATTGTCAAGTGAAATTGGAATGCAAAAATGAAAGAAAAAAAGTATATTCTTTAAACTTCCATATTTGGAATTTAATTTGTTGCGGAATAATATTTATGTTATGAATATTAAGAATAATTTTTTTAACAATTTAATATTCATATTTCTTAATGATAATGAAAAATCAAAGGACCATCTCAATGCTCATAAATACTTACAAAAAATGAACATAAAGCATGATCTCTGGCTAGATGAGAATGGAAAGTATGCTTTAGAAATTTTTGCAATGAAAAATAGGGATAAATATACGTTCTTTAGAATTTTAAAACATATGAAGGTATCTTATGGGTATTAAAGTAACATATCAAGGAAATTTAACTTAAAGAATCATATGTTACATGGATTGAAAAGTCACGATTCACATATTTTTTTTATAGTAGTTACTACCATTGGAATTGCATACATTATTACCAGAAAAGGAAACTGATGTTGTACTCCAATTTTTTACATTACTCAAACAACTCTAAAAACCCAAGATTGACATACACAAACATTAAATTCTTTTTCGGAATACTTAATACATGACACAAAAAGATCCCAAAGACCGTATTAGTTTAGTGTATTTGGAAACTTGGAGCATAATCTTCTAACTTGATGAAAGATCTTCGACATCTCCCATAAAGATATTCCCCTTTATTTTTCCTACCTAAAACCTTTCTTTATATCCTGGGGAAAAGAAAATATAAAAATTTTGAGCTCAAATGCTCAGTAAGGTTAAACATGAAAAACATCAAACAAAACATAAACACAATAATGTGAAAACATGAACATAAATTTTGAATATCAAAATCGTGTGTCATGAAATAAATTTTGGAAGTATGTAAGGCATAGATCATAAAGGAACATTAACCATGATAAAATAGAATTTTCATAAAACATATAATTTTGGTAAATAAATAAGCACATAATATGATTTCCATAGTACCCAAGGCATTTCTGCCAAGACCATCATAGTGGACAAAGTCTTTTACTAAACCGGGTTTACTTGCCATTCTAGATATGTATTACTGAACCAGATTTACTTGTCATTCAGTCATGTATATCTCATGAGATATGAATATTTACCCAATAAATTGGAGGGATATATAGGTCCCACCCATCTCATAATGAAATAATTCTTATATGTTCTACAAAAACAAAAATAATTCATCATAGCATAATCCAAGAAATAAAATGGGTTTCTTAAACATCATTCCATCATAAAATAATCCATATAAAAAATGTTTCTATCATTAACACAATCAAATCATAGTAATAATCTAGATATAAAAATAACCATATTTAAGAGCTTCATCTTAGATGGAAAATAATTTTGATAAAACACTTGAACTTAATTCTTGAGGAAAATATCCTTTCTTCTTCAAAAACATTTTCTTTTCTCAAAATGCCAAAAAAATTAAAAGAAAATAATTTAGTTGAAAATAAACTTGAAATATTGTAGAGTAAGCTTCATGGAAATAAATCATCATGAACCCATAAAAATCCATTCATGTTGTATAAGTTAAAAAACATTTTCCTCGTACTTTTCCTAGAAAAGTCAAAAAGTACCTCATATGGTAAACCAAAGAAAGATTTCTTTCATATCATGTAGTAAAATTCCTAAATGGGTAAATATGACTTTAAAAATACACATAAGAATATTAAAAAATTTATGAAAATATTTTTAGAAAACATGGACATGGATGATAATTATATCCCTAGTAAATACTTATGAATAAACAATCTCGGATAAAAATGAGATTGTAAAATTATCACTTACCTTGTAATTTTTGTTATTTAAGGGTGTGTTCACCTCATTTATAATGGTTAAATCATGTTATTAAATTATACCAGTACCATATACATATCTATTATATCATATATGATCCTATTATATCATTTTGTTGATAGTATTTCAATATTACCATTATTTCGAGTGTTAACTGCTTCATTTTCCTATTCCTGTTTTGTCGTGTAAGTCAAGTTTGTTATGAATAGGATGTATTTTATTAATTAAATAAACTTTATAATTATTATTTTCACTCATCATATAAATTTTATAATAATTTATGAATTGTTAGCGTTGAGAATGAATCTCATCGCGTTGTGGAGATGGTAGGTCGTACGTATGCACGAGCGATGGTATCATTATCTTGCTGGTTAAATGGTATGTAATTGGATGGTATATTAATTATACAGAATCATTTATCATGTTATATTCATTATTTAAATCCATTATACTCATCATTATACCCATCCTAATAAATTATTTTTGAATAACAAATTTCACCACAACATGGAGACGATAAGTCATACGTACTCACACATGGTGATATTATTATTCGTATGATGGATAAAAGGAGGTATAAGGTTTTTCCATAATTATAATAACATATCAGAATGTATAATATACTATAGTTATTACTTTATTATGGAATCAACCTAGAAAGAGGAAGTATAAGAAGAAAAGAAATTGAATTGAATTGGTAAAGCAATTATCTCTTCTTCAATGGATTTCCTTTGGATCTCTTCTTAGGGACACGAGGGATGAACATTTTGGAAAACCCAAACCTCCATAAGTTAACTAAGAATGTTTATAGGATAATTTTATAGGGTTTGGTTGATCTAGAAGAATCATGATGGTGTGAGTAAATGTGGGTGGAAATGCCTTTTTATAAGAGATGAGGAGGGGCACTTTAGGAAGGTATTGAAATATTCTTTTATTATAAAATGATTTTCGATTTCAAAAGGTTGAGAACTCATTTAATTAAAATAAAGGTTATTATTGTTTGAAATAATATCAAACAATAGTTTTTAGACAAGTTTAAGTCTCAAATTTAACCTTATCTTTTAGCTTTAACCCTTAGTTAACTAATTTAACTCTTACCATATCTTCTTGTATATTCATACTATATGGTTAATATAGTTACTATAAAATGTCAATAGAAACTCAATTGGTTAATTAATTACATTTTAAACATTATATAATTAATTTTTCTGAATATTAGATTTTTAATACTATTATATCATTTAAAAAAATAGTATTTGTTTTAAAAACTCATTTATGTCAATTTTTATACTATTTATATCGTGACTTTTTAAAAATCCATAACAACTTGATTATTTAAAAAACACTTAATTAATTAAAAGATAACAAGTAATAATAATCCATAAAATTATTTTATGGCATAAAAAGTTTCAAAATAAATTTATCTTAATATTTATAATCTCATTTATTTAAATCAATAATTAATAAAGTAATCACTACATCATTATTGTGTCATAAATACATTTATTTATTTAGTGTCTAAAAATTATAAATAAAATAACATGATGTAGGAAATATTTTTATATTTTCAATTAATATTTATAGTATAATTTATCTTATTTATAACCTCATATTAAAATTTTTTTATCACGAAGATACAAGTTTATGTCATATTTATCTTTACTTTAAATTAATTCTTATAAAATGTCATTTTCACATCCAAGTGGTTCCATGGGGTCCCAAAATAGACCCAATGATTCCCATGGTATAAACTATCTCATACAATAGGATTAGAACATGTTTTATGGTTTTTAAATATTATTATAATATTATTTTTTACCCTTATTTACCAAATTTACTTTTTAACCATGGTAAATAAAATAATTAATAACATTACTATTCATAATGTCCAAAAATAAAAGGTACCTATTTATAAAATTTGAAGTTTATTATTACAAATATGGAATCAATTTTTTCCAAATTCAAAACACCGAAGTTGCAGTAATTAATTTAAAATTAATTCCTGTAGTCAAAACCAAAAAGCGGGTTTTTAAGAAGTAATAACTATCAAAAGATTGACATGTGTTTATTTCCAATTTAAAATTGAAATTACTTATAATGCCAAAAATTGAATTAGAAGATAAAAATATAATCCAATTAAAATTTAAAACCAATTAAAAGTAAAATCTAACTATATAAATAAATTAGTTGAAACATCAGTTTTGAATTAAAATGCAGGATTTTTTACTATTAATTAAAATTTGAATTTTATCATAAAAATACCAAAAATTCAAAAAAAAGTAAATTTTTTTGTTCTTATTACAAATAATAAGTTTATTTTTGTCAAATTTAACTTATAAAAGTGTTAAAAACTAGATTTAAAATGGGTGCACCATCAAAAGGCGGTAAAACTGCATTTTTGAAAAAGACTTCTTTTATCTGAAAAATTGTTTTTTTCTCATACCATGTTCTAGTGTAAAATTAATGCTAATGTTATATAAAATTCAAAATTTGGTTAATAATATTTATAAATTCCAGTTTATATCCCATTAAATAATAATAATATATTAATAATATATCATTGTTTAGTGAAACTCGATATCGCGTACAATGCAAGCTAACGAGGAAGGTCACTCTTGTGTGTAACGCAAGCCAAGTCAGTGTTGCGTGTAGTGAAATATTCCTTTGGTGTTGCATATAACATAATAAAAACTTAGTTCATTTATACATTGAACAAAATCTATACTCAGTTTTGCGTGAAATAAATTCTATCAAAAGAACTTGAAATTGTGTGCAACACAATCCAAGAATATTGTTTTGTATACCGAAAGCTAATACAGTGTTGCATATTTCTCAAACTAATCTTAGTGTAGAATACAAAACAATACATCAAAGAAATTAAAAAGAATCTATCTCATAAAATCTTGGGGTGTTACAACAACTATGTGAGAAAACTCTACAACTATTTGAGTTTGACATCCTTAAGGAGATATTTGTGTTGACACATTGTGTAATTGAGATGATATTTCCTCCATAATTTTTTACTGTTATGATGAATTTAACTATGCATTTGGTTAAGGAAGCTAAATTAGGAGGCCTCGTGTAGTATCGATGGATGTATCCAATTGAGAGGTACTTTATTTATATGTTTTTCATTTAAGTAGACAATTCTTGGAACTTCATTAAATGCACAATTATGTTTTTTTACTTTAAATAAAATATATCTTGGGAATTTTAAATCATATGTAAAAAATAAATCTCAAACTAAAGGATCTATTTCTAAAGGATATTTGGAAGATTAGTGTCTTTTCTTTTGTTCTAGATACTTGGATGATATTTATACGATATTCAATCGATTCAGACATTTTTACGACACGTTGAATCAATATCAACCACATAGGAAATAAAAAATATTTTCTGATATTGGTCGATTAGTTAGGATGAGCTCAAATATTACACTGAAAAAAATGGAATTATTACAGGCACATAGATATGTGATGATGAATAGTGAAATTAAAGATCCATTTATTGAAGATCTGATGATACAAACAAAGTGATGAATGAGAGGCTGAACATGAAATGAGAAAGATATAACAAAATCTGTTAATAAAGATATTTTATAATGGTTTTCATGACATGTAAGTTCATAAATATTACAATAAGTATGGTTATTAGGTTGACACATATATTTTGTAAATCTAATAATGTATATTACTTTTTTAGATCATGAATACTGATACTTGAGATTAGTTGTCAAAATATTCGAAGTTTCTTTCTCAAGGTCCTCTAAAACAGGCTAGAAATTTTGATTCTTACAATGCGAATGGCTTTAAATTTTGTACATTCGATCGGGAAGAGGGTTTGAAAACATAGAATAGTGGTATATTTATATTTACCTAAGTGGTATAATATGGAAAGTTGACTAATATTAAACAATTAAACTACCATGGGCATTTTTTAGTTGTTTTATTCAAATTAAATTGGTTCTATATTATCAAGGGTGTTAAAAGAGATTACTTACAATTTATTTCTATGAACTTATCTCACTTGATGGATGTCGGTGACCATGAATTATAGGATCTTTATATCTTATCATCACAAGAGAAAATATTATATTATGTGGAAGATGTCATGGATGAAGGGTGGCGTGTAGTTTCTCACGTAAAACAAAGAGATTTATAAGATATGGGTGATGAAGTGGAAGATTTGACCTCTAACATTGAATCCCATCAACAATAAGAAGAACTTATTTTTCTATCATTATATTTAAAATATTAGTCTTGAAAGGGTGGATGAAGTAGATGAAGTAATAATGGAGCGGGAAAATTACATGATTGAAGGAGAAAATGATTGTATGTATAGTCAACCATTAATTTATCAACCACTTATGTTATTTGTGAATTCATTCATTATCATAGTTGTGTATATTTTATTTTTCAGTACTATGCATCTGTTATCATTTTTATTTTTTTTTTCTATATGAATTTTTTGAAATATATGTTATGAAGTTAATTTTATTTGATTAAATAATAGGAATTCCAAGGAGGAAGCGTTATAATGATGTCGGTCAACTCTCAAATGACGTTCCCTCGATCATACCAATAGATTATGATCCATCAGTCTCCCTTCCTAAAACATATGAGACTCCCTCCACTTTCCCCCTACACTGTCTCTAACATCCTCCATCATCATCCCATCAGTAGATCAGCTGACCCTCTCCATTTAGTAGCCTCAACAGGGAGGGATTAGGTAACCACTCATGGTTCTTCATATGGATATTGGAGGGTGATAGTTATAGGTAAAAATTTTAATATGAACAAAGTTATTGAACTTTTTGTATACTACTAACTATTTTGTTCATAAATGATGGAAACAATGCTACTACAGAGATAAATATGAAAAGTTTAGATGTATATATTCTAAATGGACTAAATATAGTTGTCTAATTTGACTGTTATGGGGTCTCTACAGATGATGTCGCATAATTATTTTTCCAGATTCTAGAACAGATGGCGGTGGAGCCGGTTACCCTTCTGATTACATATGCTGATTGGAGGCATATGACTTCATCTTGAAAAAATAAAGTTTTTATTCAAAAATAAAGGTAATTTTAATACATTTTTTTGTAATTTAATCACATTATATTATTCAATTATAATATTTTAAAAATTAATCTCTTTGTATAGATGTTTTCACACTTTCCCACTGCTGATCTTATAGCATGAAAGTGGACATTGAAAAATTTGGGTAAGAAATGGAAGGATTTTAAATTGATATTATGGAATTAATTCAATGATACTTCATTGAGAACCCAGCAACTATATGGTAAGGTAACCAATGTGGTACTTAGAGAGCAATGTAAAGTTTTTGTTTATAAACATCATCATGAGAAGCATGCGGTATTTAAATATATATTATTATATTAATCTCATTTTACATTTATACATACATATGACAAGGAGATGACATTACATAAATTACCATTAAATTGCATGTTATTTATTTTATGATGTTTCAAGGAATAATTAATTGAGTCTAGCTAATAAAATCATCCCTCACACTACCAGGTAAAAGAATTTTTCCAGAAACCGAACAACTCTGGTAATATTTTCATTAGTTTAAAAATTTATAAGAATATATTATCTATTCTATATATTAAATTTTTGATTTATCTATGTATAATGTAGTCATAGAAAATACAGCACCAAGTCTCCCAAACAGAACTGTGGTTGGATGTTCATAAAAAATCTTATGGGAGTTATGTTAAAGAGCTTTCTAAAGAAGTTGGGGTATGAATTCATTTTTCATTATAATTAATTATTATCAATTTTCAATATGTTAATATATATTACTTCAAATATGACTTATATTTTATTTATAGGTAAAAATTAAAGAACTGTGGGATTTCAATCCTACGCAGTCCTTCTCAGTCTCCCAGGATGACCCAGTTGGTAAATTCCTTGGGAAGGAGCATCCTCGTCAAGTGTGTGGGATGTTTGGGATCATTACCATCTTAGGTATTTAGCAAGACATTAGGGATTTCAGTTGTATCTGCTCATAGTTTTAGTCACTCCCTTCCCTGATATTATTATAGAGAGTTTGTTTCTATGCAAAGAAAAATTCAATAATAGGGGTCTCAAATATCTGCTTTACAGAATGCATTGGTTGATTTATATCATAAGACAACCAGATCTGTCCCTGGTGATATTGCATCAATGAGTAGTAGTGAGAAGATAAATCACAAAACTTAAAAATCATTTATTTCACAAACTTTTATTATATTATGTTTAAATATAAATATATAATATTAATTAATTTTCAATATAATTGTATTATAGGTTTCGGTAGTAGGAAGTAGAGACATAGATAGAGAGGGTGATGAGAAGAGTTTATCATCAGGTAGTGATTAGTGGTCTCTTTGATCTCTTGGACCAATATTGAAATATAGGGTTTTTTCATGTATCATTTGGGGTACAGAGTATTCACATGAAATTTTCATGATTTCTCATATTTTAAGAGGATGAAACCATTTATATCGTGTTTTTTGGTATAACTGTATGGTGGAATATTATAGTTCATATAAATTAATATACTTGTTTATATATTATTACTTTCCTTCAGTCATGTTTTAGGAGACTGTGTAGATGAATATGGTATAAGGAAACTATAGAGAAATATATAGAATTGTTTCTTGCCTCTTATGCTTAGAATAAGTTCTCTTTAGCACTATAGGTAATTAGAATTTTCTGGTGACCAGGTCAGCATGGTTAGAGGGTATTGTGTAAGTTTAAAAGATATGTCAGGTGGTATCTATATATGATACTTGATGCAGGTATCCTTGGTTGGTGTCCTTAACATTAGTCTGATATGTGTGATAGGATTAATACTAGTGAAAAAATGGCTTAAATGGCCATATGGATCAAGATTCATGAGAAACACCCTCATAAGTGTGGGTTAAGGCTTAATGATCACTATGAGTGGGATGATTCCTTTGGTATGAGATGATGTGTGATAGACAAGGGTTTTAACCAGGTGGAAGGCTTAAATATATTCCTTAAGATATAGGAAATGGAACCCAGGTGTAGGTCATGGGAGTTATTCGATACATGTAATCATGTTTCCAAGGGGTATAGAGCATGATAGGTTAGGAAAATACCTAGGTAGTAGGAACAAGAGAGATAATGGATTTTTTATAGTTGGACTAGGACCTGAGGTTTGGGTTAGGGTAAATTTTGGGTTGTGGTGTGACCAATCGGTGATAGGTATAAGATCATATCAATGATCTTAGATCATGATGGGTATGGGGGATCTAGTTGGATCCCTAATAGGAAATACCTGATTTGAGATGAGGGGTTGGGTCTCAAGTGACTAGCACCATGGGATTTTTTGGTGATCTATGTGATTACATCCATTCCATATTTTTAATTTCATATGTGTGATTTTGTGTGCTTGTGATGGGTGATAGACCTGGTGGGGGAGATGATCCTGAGGCTTTTCCTCACTATGATTGAGATGGATCTTCCTAAACTACTATGGGTGAGATGGATTCCTTATGTTCATGAAGTAATACCTTTCCATTAGTAGTTTTTCATTGGTATATTAGAACTTTACTTAAGTAATATTGGGTTGTGATATTAGATAATGTCGAGTGAGAGGGTTGGGTCATGGTATAATGAGATTCATGGATTATGGACACTACCTTGATTGATGAGGTAGTGGGTTAGGATTTAGATTTAATATTTTAAAAATTTTTTTCTATAGTGAGTCAAAGACTTAGACGATGCCCACCCTGAGTCTTCAGGTATGCACTGAGTTATGAGTATGATGGCATGAGGTAAGGTGATAATGAGATTTTGGCATAAAATCAATTTAGGTATGATAATTTATAATAGTGTCCCAATTAGAACATAATGTCCTAATGAATATAGATTTATGGTATCCAAGTTAGAAAATTACATTCAGGATCTTATGGGATATGTTTGTTTCTACCTTTTGCATACATGTATATGATGGTGTGTACTAGAGAAACTTTATGATATCCTACTTATATGTTCCCTCAAACCCTGCACAGGAACCCTGGTTTGTATACATACCTTATTTTTATTTTTTTCTTTCAAATCATGGGATGTGTAGTGAATTGGAATAGAGCATCTTAACATGTAGTTGGAGGCAAGGTAATGTGGCCTGGGGACTTCATTAGGTCCAATGTGTGTATTTTTTATCTTTTTATTATATTTTAGATAGTATTGGGACAATGATTCACCTATGTATGTTTTTTATAACCATGTATTTGTATGTTGTGTTTCATTTTTTAGGGAATTATGTTATTTATTTATATGTAATCTGATTATAAGATATGTATATTTTGGTATAACTGTATGGTGGAATGTTCTGGTTTTGGTAGAATAGGAAGGTATAAATATTATCTATTCCTTTGTATGGAATGTTTTGTGTATTGTTGGATTTTTTTTAGAGTTTTTCTAGGGATGCAGATTCTACAATTGGATTTTTTTTTTTGTAAATCATCATATAGCGGTGGTTTAAACCACTATTAAATATGTCATTTTTTTTGTGGTATAAATCGCCTCTATATGATGATTTTTTCAATGGTTAAAACCACTAATAAATATTTTATACTATTATTTAGTGGTGGTTTTACTCATTTTAGTGGTGATTTTGTGGTAAAAAATATTTTGGATTTAGCAGTGATTTTAATTGCCGCTAAATCCTTATCAATTTTTTGGCAGGAAAATAACCGCTAAAATAAATAAAACCACCGCTAAATATAAATTTTATGACACTTACTAGAAACTACCATTAAATGGAATGAACAGTCATGGGTTGGATGATGACACTAACTTTAGTGATGGTTTTTTGAAACCATATCATAAACATTTGGCGGTGGTTTAAAACACCATAAAATGGTGATTTTCTTGTAATATATAACGCATTCTATCAGTATGTCCTCCAATTCCTAAATAGTACATTTTTTTGTTCGTACATCTATGGTTGAAAAGATTTACTCAAAATTACTTGATTTCCATGTTCTTTTTTCAATCCTTTCCATAAGTGTAATGTGAAATGAGGTTTCTATTCTAAAACAATGGTTTGGGGAACACCATACAAATGTATTATCTCTTTCATATACGAATATCCCAATTTATTAATATTGAAGGTCTTCTGAATCAACAATAAATAGGATACCTTTTTCAATCGGTCCTTGATCACCCATATCACAACATTATTCCATAGAGTCCTTGGAAATCCCACTATGAAATCTATGGTAACATCATCCCAATTCCATTATAGAATGGGAAAAAACTGTAACAAACTAGAAGGCCATTGATGCTCAGCATTCACCTATTAAAAGGTATAGAATTGTATCACAAAACCAGTGATATCCTCTTTTATTCTTGGTCATAAATACTATTTATAAAGGTAATTATGCATTTTTGTGAAACCATGGTGTACATCCCACTTCAAGTCAAAAAAATCATGCATCATCTCTTCCCATTTACAAATAGGCATGATAACATAGGCATGAATGTGGATAATCTCATTATTATTGGTCGTCCAGTCAAGAGGTATCTTCCTACCATAAAATGTATACCTCAACACTAGTCACTCTGAATCCTCATATTGTTTTTTTCCTTGATCTAGCTCTGAAGTGTGGTAATGATAGAAAAATTCATAAGGTTCACCTACTTCTTTCCCTTCATAACACCTAGATTCATCTCTATGAACAAGGCCATCATTTTCCACTCAGAACTAGACTCTTGGACCACCTAAGTCTGTGTCTTCCAGCTCAAAACATCAGAAACACTATTCCCTTTTCCTAGAGTATAATCTCAGTCAAAGTTGAAATATTTCATATACCCAACCCACCTCCACTGCCGGATATTTATACCCCACTAAGAAAATATATTTTTGAGGCTCTTATAATCAGTATAAATGATAATAATCTCACCCAAAAGATAATTTAGCCAAAATTTAAATGAATTATCCATTAAGTTTAACTTGAGATCGTGTGTAGGATAATTACATTCATGTGGACTCAACCTCCACAACCCATACACCATGACATTATCCCCTACATCAAAAATTCCCCAATTCTGATCACAGAGGCATCATAGTACAAGTTATACTCCTTACCCAATTTAGGTAAGATCAGAATCATTGCTTTAGTCAAAAGCCTCTTCAATTTTTGGAAGGTATTATCACATGCCTCGGACCATTCAAACATTATTCCCTTATTAGTCAAGCCCGGGAGTGGAAATTTCAAGTAAGAAAAGTCTTTGATGAACCTTTAGTAGTAACCCTCCAAACCTAAAAACTTTGGATGTAAAACAGACTCTTGGGTTTATCTCAAGAAACAACCACTTGGACCTTATTAGGGTTCACTAAGACACCTTCCTTCAAGATTATGTGACCTAATAAATGTACCTAGTCAATCCAAAAAAATCACTTTGATATCTTGACATATATTTGATACTGTCTCATTGCACTCAAGATGATGTTAAGATGTTTAACATGATTTCTATGAGTTTGTGAGTGCACTAAGATTTCATCAAAAATAACCACAAACTGATACAAGTATGGGTAAAATATTTGGTTCATAAATTCTATAAACATAGAAGGGGTGTTTTTCATCCCAAAAGGAATCACAATAAACTCATAGAAACTATAACTTCTTTTGAAAGTAGTTTATGGTATATTATAAGGCCTCACCCTCAACTAATGATACCTTGGTATCAAATCAATCTAAGAGAACACACATGCACCCCTCAACTAGTAAAATAGATAATCAATATGTGGAAGGGGATACCGGTTCTTTATCATCATTTGGTTCAACTTTCTATAATTGATACATAAGTGAAACGTTATGTTGACCTTCTTAGAAAATAAAACCATAGATTCCCAAAGTGGCGTACAGGGATGGATGAACCCTTTAGCCTATAACTCCACTAGTTGAGTATTAATATCTTGGATATCTAATGGCATCATCTTATAATGTGGAATATAAACTAGATCAGTGGTAGGCATCAACTCAATAGTGAAATCGATCTCGCTCTTAGGTAGAAGCCCTGAGAAATACTCAGAAAATGATTCCTGAAACTAATCCACTACCATAGGAAAGAAATCTTGCTCCACCCCCTCATAATCAATCATTAGACTCACAACCTAGACTATAATTTCACCTAACTATAGAGGAACTAGACCTACCCAACCTTCTAGGATATTCCATTCCCCATGAAGGATATCAATGTCACCCTATAAAGATGTGAAATTCACTCACCTATGGTAAAAATAAATGTGGGATTGGTATAATACCAACCAATCTATACCCAGTATAATGTCAAAACTTAATAGATCAAGCATAAAATAATTACAAAGGAAATGGTACCCAACAACATCTAGGGAACACCCATTACGAATACAAATGCCCTCTAACCTCACCCCCAATAGAATTTCAATTTTAATATTTCCACATAAGAATTCCACCACTAGACCAAAACCGATTACCAACCAATAACATATAAAATAATTTGAAGCCTCAATATCAAAAAAATCACCAAAAAGCATAGAATATAGAAGAATCATACCTCGGATAGTCAATGGTCTAACCTTGATACCATAAGTTATAGGCTAACTTATCCCACTACCCAGTGCCCCTATCTAGGTATTATTCACTACACTACTATACTAATATGTTCACTACAATTCTAGAGCACCTCGTCTGTTGACTTGACCAGTATGACTAGTAGAACTTGAACTTCTAGAAATATATGAGGTAGTAGATCCCATATCCGTGCTTTGCATCGGCCTAGATCCCCTATCACCTACCATTAGTAAAGGGTTCCAAAAAAACCTCTGTAAGTGTCCCATCCTAATATAATATCTCCACTCTGTTGGTGTGTTAATACACTAACCTCAAATGTGACTAGGTTTTTTACACTAATAGAAAACCACTAGACCACTTCCTTGGCTGGTTGATCCTATCCCCCAGCTACTCTTCCCACCAACACCTTGGTTAAAGTTCTCATAACAACATTTACTACCATCAAAAGACATACCACTAGATCACCCAATTGATCCCAACTATACAACACTAGAAGACTCCTTCATCTTCCCCACAGAAATGAGATCATAATTCACCACCTCAGAAAACTTCTTCAAATTGGAGATATTCATATGGCACTTAATCTCACATCTAAGTCCATCCTGAAAACATTTTTGCATAAGATACCTTATCCCCTTCCAATGTTGCAAAAAAGAATTGTAATTCTATGAAGTGGCCAAAATAATCTATCACTGAAAAATTCCCTTGGGTCAAATGTATAAAATATAAAACTCTCTCCTACATCATAGTATTGGGGTAGAAATTATCTAAGAACTTTTCTTGGAAATCCTTTCAATCCATACCCTATAACTGCTCCACCTAGACATGAATATCTCATAGGTGCTTCACTAGTCCTCACAATATATAATTTATTAACTTAACCCTCTTTTCTGGAGGAGTTTCTAAGTGATCCAGAATCATCTAGATAGACTCAATACATAACTCATCTACCTCAGGACCACCCTATATGGTGAATATTGGAGGATTTTGCAGCTAAAACTCCCTTGTCAGATCAAACATACCTGATTCATCCCACCTCGGGTCTCTTTTAATAAACTACACAATGTGGGAAAATTATCATGGAACTTCTATTTTTCCTTATCACCTAGAACCAATGGGGGATCTAGTCCCTCTTTTAGAGGTTCGTTTTCAGTAATACCCTCTTTTCTTTCCACCAGTAAACTTCGTCATGGTGGAATTCTTATACAATTTCAAACACATTTTTTAGGCACATAACATACAATTATGAAAATAATGGGTTACAAATATCCAAAAATGATCCACTCCATATACAATATCCCAATGGATACAATAATAGCACTATCATTACCCTTTACCATACCTATCTTGGTCCATAAATAACTCAGGGTAAACTAGACTTAAAAATAAAAATCTTCCCATTTAACACTATATTAACCATTTCATTTAACATATTTTAATTTAAAATAGTTTGAAACCTCCTTATTAATAACTTTTATTTAAAACCATAAAGAAACAGAAAATCATGTTCATTTACCTCAACCCAATTTCTCTACTCAAATTAACACACCACCACATACTTTACCATGAATTCCTAACATGATTCATGTCACATAAATCCTGAAATTCTTAAAACGATGCATGCATACACATACCTCATATCCTACCATCCCATGAGTAAAATCACATAAAATGGAAACATTACACCATAATTACATCACCCAAGGTGAAATAACATCTAACTATTATTGGTAAACATAAATAATATAAATCCCACCCTAGGAACTTGGGTTTTCCCCCATGCATGGGTTAGCTACTCCCATGTACAAGCTCATTACCAAGGCCTAAAACATCCCAGTGTCCTATATACCTTTCCCAAATAGTAAATAAATAGAAAAAACCCTTTAATAATATTTTTTAATTCCCCAACCTAGTTCACTTGGACAAGTAGCTAAACCAATTTTCTACATGACCTAAAGCACACCTCTTCATACTCCAAAGTATACTGACTAATAGTGAGGGTCTAATGAAACACATGGGGATAATATACCCTCTTTATTTGGGTAATAAAATAGTGTAAATCATAATAAACAATAGCATGTAATAATAAACAATAAACATACACCACATATCATATTCCCACACTAGGGAAGTGCAAAAAAAGAAATTTAGTTGCATTTCATGTCATGAAAGTCTAAAGTTCCAAGGGATACTAAAATAATACACTAAAGAAAATCCCCAAAATGGGTCCGGAAATCATGTATAGTCCCCTTATCCATGATCCATACTAAGTAAACCATATATCGTAGGGTCCTTACCCTTATCTGAACCTGCAACCATGAAGTCGTCTCAGGTACCATTAGTGGTCGGAGCAGGGTGTGAGTACAACTCAGTGGACCACCACCAAAGGTTTCTAAAGTAATATATATTCAGAAAAAGATTTTATTTAAAAGTAAAATGGAATTATGATAATAATACATAAATTGCAACATTTTTTAATTTAACAAAATAACATTTAACCTATTTGGCCTCAGGCAGTAAAAGTATAGGCCATGAACTCTAGGGTTAAGTAATTTACATAAAAAGGTAGTGTTCATTCATCATTTTAATTCTTGGTAAAAAAGGAATCTGATCCAATTTCCCACATCATGTCAAACCATTTGTTATTAGATCATCATGTCAGCACCCAAATCAAGAGTTGAGGCATCATTCTCATCAATCTAAGATAAGGATGTGAAACATCAGGTCTTACCACCCTAAATCAAGGGTAAGGAATTCCACATACATTATATTTACCCATGGATTGGGAGCATCATGTACCATATCTCGAACATTGATCAAAAAACATTTCCAAGGCTCAAAATACCTATCATTTTTAACACATGATGGAAACAAGGATGTTCATTATTCTCAAACATTCATTAATCACATGGTCGACCGTATTCAACCCTATTTAGAAAATTTCCTAAACTATACCATTTAAACATTTCATTCACATTGAAAAACAATGATTCATTCATTAAAATCATTTAAAAATTAACACATAATCCCATAGCATCATTTTCCATCACTTTCCTTTCTCATTCCATATCACATTTTAAATTAAATTCATGCAAAATAATCCCTTAGGCTCTATTATCATACCATGTAAAAAAGAATCAATTTAATCCCATAAACCCTATACTTTCCCTATCACACTCCACATTTACCATTTTAAAGGAATCGGATCACCCCTTGGGTTTCCATTAATATCAGTCTTATAATCTCCAACGAACCCAACAAGGTTTGTAAAAGGTCTCATGTAACATTATAAAACCCAATTTATCATTCTTAGCTAAGAAAAAAATTTACAGATTTTTAGAACATTAGAACACATCACATACACATAAACAAATGTCAATACTATTATATAAATTGATTAGAGAACCTAACTCAAATTCAGACAAACACTCACCTAACCTTGTCTATTGATTTGAGCAAAAACAACTTCTAACACCAAATATAAGAACTGCATGGAAATATGATTCATAAGTTTTGAAAAAAGAGAAAATAATCAACCATGATTCTTCTAAAAATAGAATAATATAGACTCAATGAATTAATTGGGGATTCTATTCATGCTAAACGGCAACTCAAATTCCCTAGAATCGAAGGATAACCACTCTTGGAAGAGTTGGGAGGATTTGGCTCACACCTCTTAGTGATGTAGAAGAGATAGGGGTTTTCCAAATTGTGTTCCAATTGTGCAGTATTTTCTATCCTTTAGAAAACTGAGTTCAATGGTTTTTTATGGATTACTCGTGATTTTTTTTAAAAAAATATAGGTTTTTTGGTTGTATTTTTTCAATACCATGTGATTTATAGTGATCCCTTGTGTGGTTTATAAACCATGTTCCCCCTTATCTAGGGAGCATGGCCATGGTGCACGGTTAGAACATTAGAAAACATAACATACACATAAAAAACATCAATACTATTGGATAAAGTGCTTAGAACACCTACCTCAAGCTCATGGACAAACACTCACCTAACCTTGTCCATTGAATTGAGAAAAAACAACTGCTAACACCAAATATAAGAACTACATGGAAATATGATTCATAAGTTTTCAAAAGAGAGAAAATAATAAACCATTATTCTTCTAAAAAATAGAATAAAATAGAGTCAAAGACTTACTTGGAGATTCAATTCACACTAAAAGGCACCTCAAATTCCCTATAATTGAAGGAGAACCACTCTTGGAAGAGTTGGGAGGATTTGGTTCACACCTCTTAGTGATGTAAAAGAGATGGGTGTTTTCAAAACTGTGTTCCAATTTTAAAGTCTCTTCTATCATTTAGAAAACTAAGTTGAATGGTTTTCTGTGGATCCCGCATGGTTTTCTAAAAAAATTAGAGTTTTGTGGTTGGATTTTTCTAAGCCCACGTGATTAATAGTGATCCCTTTCATGGTTTATAAACCATGTTCCCCCTTCTCTAGGGCGCATGGACATGGTGCGTGGTTAGTAATAACCAAGAATTAACCATGTAATATATATTTTATGTCCTCTTATTTCCTTTTGTTCATGTCCCAAACCCCCGAGAAACTCCCAAGACCTTACCTACTCTTAGGATGCATTCTATTAACTATTTAAAAAATAATTTAACTAAAATTAAATAAAAAAAGTGCCTCATCAAAGGGTCAAAATCTTACATCCACCCTCCCCCAAACCCATTATAACCATATGTATATAATGACATAATTATAAATAATATACTAAGATATAATTAAATTTATGGTATAAAAATTATATATTCTTCTCTCATTCAACAAAAAAATGAAAATGTTACTCATATGTGTATGTGGGATACCACCGCCATGAAAGACATGTTTCTTTATTCATCTCCACCTTTCAAGGATGATTCTAGAAATTATTTTAGTGAATATATATGTTATTTATTTCATGATTTGTATTTTATAAATATAAATTGTTCATTTTATAATTAATATTATAAATAAGTGATCATTATAACATTAATCGTATTAAACAAGAATACTAAGAAAAAATATTTTTATTCACACTATGTAAAATTTTCATACCAGTTACTTATTATTATGATTCCTTTAAATTTTAATATATAAAACTAATAAATACTAAATAATTTCTTCATTATTATATTATAATGATATTATAACTAAACAACCACATAATCATCCATTAATCATGGTAGGTTCATGTTTTAGTCGGTTCAACCACCTACTTGAACAATACTATGAATTTATATCATGGATGAATATGAGAAATTATTTACTATTATAATGTGATATAAATATGTAAATATTGTTTTAATTTTTTTTTTGTAGTAATTTTATATTTACATTTAACTCATTAATTAATAAATCACTCTTCTTTCATTAAGAATCACTAAAACATGCCCATCACTGATTCCAACCTCATTGATCACAACAATAAATTCCATGGAATGGAATTATATATTTATAAACTATCTTGGAACATATATTAAATTATCTTATATTACTTAATATTTATTTTCATTGGATAAATAATATATACCAACACCTATTTTACAAAACTAGTTCAAAGCGATAAATATTATTTACACCTGGTGTTAAAAATAGGAAAAAAAATAACTAATATATATGTGTGTGTGTATATAATGATTTTAAATGATAATTATAAATTGTTATATTTATTAACAAGGTTATTTTATATGTATTTAATTATATTAATTTAATTATTTATTATGTTTGTCACAAGTGAAAAAATAATTAAGACTGAGGTAAGGGGTTTTCATCTCAAATTCCTCTATTTGAGACATGTTTGGTATTATGAACCTAATTTCATTTATGTGGTGTATATATTACCTATTTTAGATATAATATATTGAATTATATTTCAATTATTTAATATTAATATCAATTAAAATCCCCCTCTTTTGATGGGTTTTGATTAAAGTCTTACTCAAGCCACAGGAGTTTTCTTTGTCTCAATTTTGATTCTTGAGAAATGTAACATTATACACTGTGTTTCCTTTGTATGGTGTTTTATTGATTTAATATCCCATGAATTTTCTATTTTCATTTTAATTCATGGTATAAACTATTCCATATCAAGTTATTTTCTTCAAATTTATTTTGATTCAAGTGGTACCCCAGTCGTAAGAGTTTTTGGTAACTCAATTTTCATTCATTGAGTAATGATCATTCACGTGAAATTATTTCATATAAGTTGGGTACATTATTTCATTTGATTATATTATGTGTTATTATCTCATTTTTTACATATTTACAACATAAAACTCTTTTTAAATGATTCATGCTTCATGGAATATATTTCTCATAAGGGATAATGATAACTCAAGTATTCTTTCTTTGAGTTATAATATTTCATCTTGAACTTTACTTTTCCATGCTTAGGCTCTCCCACATTAATATTTTTTTATATATTATTTTATAATCCACTTTGTTAAAATTAATTTGTAATACAAATTAATTTTTTTCTACTCTTATTACAATGTGAGTTTTAAAAAAAGTATTTTAAAAATAATAAAAAGTGTTTTTTTTCTTTCACATTCACATGTTTTTTATTCATCCCCTCATTTATTCAAGTTAGACTTTATGCCTTTTTAAGGATCCATTATCAAAGATTCTATTTAAAAGTAAATGTTTTCAAATTATTTCACATCACCTTTTCAAATGTTACCCTTGAAAGTGGAATGCAAATTTGAATTTTACATCAATTTTAAAAATGTTATCTAAAATATATTTTAAGATTTAACTTCCATTTACTTTATCATTTTCAAAAGGATTTACCCTAATGGGGTTTATATTACATGATTTATCCTCTAGTATATATATTTATTATTTTAAGGATTAAAATTGTGGTATTAAACAATTCAATTCTTGATACCTTCTTTTATGATACTATTTGAAGCATTATTTTGTGAGGGTGTTTTTTATTTATGTCAAAAACATTATATGTTTCTTTGTTACATTGGGGTTATGTTTTTTTAAAACCATCCTCCTCCTTTCTCCATATTTACTATGATCATGTTTTTAGTATTCACTTAGTTATATACTCATTTATCTATATGGTGTAACCATCACATTTTATATAATTAAATTTGGATGATGTTAAATTAGAAGGAATGTTATTCCAATATGCATGATTATTGGCAAGTTGACTATGTATTTGTTTGACCATCCATCTTCTTTTTATGGATGTGATATTACCATGTTATCCCTTTTATAAACATGGGTAAAAGTATTGATATTATTGATTATTATTGACTATTAACATAGTTTTATTATTCATTAACATTGTGTATCTTTCATTATATTTTTGTACATGTTTTATTTTGTGAGAGTCTCTTAGGGAATGGTAAGAAAATTATTATTGAACCTTATGGTAAATACATTAGACTTAAACAAGTTGTTTGTGGTTCCCAACATTATATATCCCCTTGATTCATTGATGGGTCTCTTGAGACAAAATAGGTTGGGTCATGGTGTATATCTCTTCCCATAATAGGATAATGTCTTGGAACAGGGCCTTAGTAGAAAGTTTTTTATGTCCAATATTATGAATTCCATCAGTATGAGATCAATATTATTGATATCCATGTTTTCAATTATTTTCATGGATATAGAATACTCTCTATTTAAATTTGATTATATATTCATGTTTTTTACTTATTCATTACATAATATTTATACCATTTTTATGCCATAATTGACTTAGTTTTATGTTTTCCCTTACTGGGTATTTGATATCACCCCTTCTTATATTTCTATTTTCCTTGGTTATTAAGAAAAATAGCATGAATGACATGTTTATAAGGATAGAATGTGTGAACAAATTTATGGTAGGTATCAAAGACTCATTATATATTAATTAGTTTTATATATAAATTAGAAAATGAGGATACAAAGAACATGGGATTTTTTAGTTTATATTTTTTACTAATTCTTTAAATCTATAAACCTGAAAAGATTATTATAATGTATTATATTAAATAATTATTTTATAATTTGAAATTAAGGGTGGTTATATCCAATATTTTATAGATGGTATCAAAGTGAGTATATTAAGTTTTTCTTTATGGCACCGGACTCAGGAGTGTGGGTCTGTGGAATCACATAAGGAGACAAGCATATCCATGAAAACCATACAAAAATAATTTGTAAATTGATTTAAAAATAAACCCACTTTCAAAAAATATTGAAAGAAATTTAAATACATTTTCTATTTATAAAAACCAATTGGGAAATAAAACATTTCTCCTAAAAACCATATTTTATTAAAACCCTTTAAGGGTCAAAAATACCACCCTTAAATTTAATTAATGACCCAAATAGGCTTAATAATTTCTAAAATTCACTATTTATTCAAAGGAATTATTGATACCTTTTAACACTACTTGTAATTTCAAGTATCACTTTAAATTATAAGTAAAAAACTTTGATAAATCAATTTAAAAACCCAAATAACTTTATAAATTTTAAACACTATTTTAAAGTTCATTCAAGAAATCCTCAAACACATTGTTTGTATGATCACACATAATTATATTTTAACCTTTAAAATAATAAAACCCTTCTCTTTTCATGTAAAACAATATAAAAACTAATTTCCTTTTTAGAACACTAATGAATAAATGGTTTAATAATTAAAAGTTAAAAAATGGGAAAGATACTTGGAATCGATGGAAATTAATTTGGAACCCAAATACAGCATGAACATAGTCTAGAGAAGACATTGAATTCCCTAAAAACAAGTTAATCCAAATAATTAGGTTAAAATAATACCCAAGGGGTTAATTTGAATAAGGAGAAGTAATAATAATATGAGAAAACAAGAATAAAGGGAGAAAAAAGGGTTGTAGAGACCTTGCCTTGGATATTCGACCAAGAATTGTGAAGAAATCATGTGAAATAAGCAACGAAAAGGGAGTCCAAAAGAAGATAATTCATGAGAGGGATGGGAATCATCCTAGGTTGAGATGAGAGAAATGGTAGGGGATAGAAGGTAGAAAATACTTAAAATAAAGCATCGTAAAAATTGTATTTTTGAAGAAAAAAAATTAATTCTTGGGAAACTTGTATAGTTTACCCACCTAGTTTATCAAATTGTATGGTAAACATGAAGCCCGTACTTTCTAGAAAAAAGGGTATCACATAGATACTCTAGGGACCCCTCACATTTCACCTAACCATACACAAACCATACCAAATGAAACTATCCCATTATAGATTCAAATGTACAGTTTACACATAGTTACTCCAAACTGTGCACAACCCGTGCGATGCCCAAAAATTTTAAATTTCAAGATGAAAATTATTAGAACTTGAAAAAACCCAAAATAATTTAATTTAATACAAAATAAAATTCACATTTACATGGATATTTTCATAGATGACTATATCATAATTTCTATAATTATTCCCAAACTAGACCTCACATGTTCTTAACTCTAAACACTATCCTAACCTCACTCTGATACCAATATGTCATATCCTAACCTATCAAGGACCAACCTGGGTGGATTGAACTATTTGATATATGATCTTCTGAAGGCCTGTGATAGTCCATACTAGTGTCTTTTTTTGAGGTATCCACACATAATATGAGAGGTATTACCTATAAAAGAATCCTTTCATATGTTATCAACACATCATATCCCCCATGAAATAAAATAAAAACATATTTTATATGATAAAATTTAGTTTTAAATGTAATATCAAATAAACCCAATAAATAAACCATTGGTGATACAAAAAAATAAAAAAAATAACTTTGTGCAACCTCCTAGAATGAGAGATCCTCTGATATAAACATGATGAATAATCCCAAAAAACAAGATATCCACCAATATCACCAAATATTAAATACTACCATCTAGTTCCAAGGATATCTCATTATTAATGGCATCCCAAAAGAGATCCAACTCCAACTTTACACATTGATCTATATGAAAACAAGATTTAAGACACATGAGTATTCATGTAGGGGTGGCTATAAAACTCAGTGTGATCATCCAAAGCAATGATTTGATTCCAACATAACATGGATAATAATGTGTGTGTTCCATATATAAATTGTAAATAAATATCTGTAATAAATCTTATCAATATCATCAAACTAGATCAAACCACTGACCTCATCCATTACAATATTTCTATCTCACAATTCAATTTATATTTTCATAACTCACTACAAACACAGTCTCCTAAATAGAAATATCATATTGATATGCACACTACAACATGGAATGGTTATCATGCCCTTAACCATAAAATATTATCATCAAATATTATGGGTATCATTCTATATTTTATGTAAATATGATAAAGGAATAGTCAAACTCCATCATAGAGGTTCGCATAGTACAGAGCATCAAGGGATGAAAAGTAATTCCCAACTTTGTTTTGGAGGATCTCATAGTACAAATATTTAAGGGGTGAAAATGAATACCTAAATATATCATGGTGTATCACATAGTATAGATATTAAATGGATTAAAATATAAAACTTAACTTTATGTATCCATTATTAGAGGATTATAAATATCATGCTTATACCTATCGAAGTAAAACCAAACTACACTAAATAGTTTATACATGATCATACAATGAGATGAGTAATGTCATCAAAAGGAATAATCAAACTCTATAACTTCCCAAATCACTATAAATGGATAATGTATAAATATAAATCTAGTATCATGGTCTCTCTATGAAAAATCTAGGAAATAACTAATTATACTGTGATCACTGAAATAATAGGAATATAAAAAATTCATATAAACCTGTAATCCTCCATCAATCCACCTTATTTGAATAGAAACATAAATTGTACACCAAATTAATTCCTCAATGACTAAAATTACCATATATCTATAAAAAGGTGAGAAAAATAGATGAGACACTAACCCCAAGTCATCAACCACACCAAGAATTCTTAGAATTGAGTCGGAGAAGCACCTCTATAGAACAAAAACCTTAACCTAGTGAATGATATGAGAAAAGGATCTCATACTAGACATGTAAATCATAATAATCACTATTATGAATAACAAATATCTAATCATCATTACCAACTACCCATCAATATTACATTTCATACTTTTGGGTTATCTTCTATGTTAGACCCAAGGTGATCAATGATAAAGATTGATATTGTTTTTATTATCAATCCATTTCTGGGATGATCAAAGAATTTGAATATGAAGGGAGATGGTTTACAGTAATGAGTATTTTGATCTATATTTATAAGTGAATAAACTATTTATAATCTTTTTCAAGAATCTATTGTATGGAATGATATTTTTCGGTAGTCATTTTTCAGTGATTATTTGGGCATTCAAAGCAAAGGGAAAAGTTTGGGGAAAAAATTGGTAGTTAAATATTTATTTGATGGAATTTAAAAGTTCTTTTTGTAAAATAAGTAGTATTACACTGGTTAAGGAATTTTTCATGTGATAAAATTTTCACACTAGTCATATAGCTTCACACTATTCAAGCATTTCACTAGCCAATAGATTTACTCTAGTCATATATTGTGCTAGTTAGGCATCTTATAAGTCAGGTGTTTCATGCCAGTCAGTCATCACACTAGTTAGGATACATCACAATAATAATGAAGGTTCAAATTCATTTAGTTTCATGGAATTTTTTCTATGTGAATAAAGAACCATTAAAAATAAAATCATGAAAGGTTTAGTGAAGGTTCAGGATTGACTATAAATAATAGTAAATCCCATCATTAAGAATAGTGGGTGGGGATTTGAATAGGGGATAAATGATTTTTATTCTCACAATTATTATATGAGATCTTATTGAACCATCATTTATATTAATTCTCTGATCGAACAACAAGTAAGTGAAGGTAACTACACAAATAGATTTTTGTGAACAAGGTTGAGTGAAGAAATATGTATAGATATATTTCCATGAATGGATCTAGCTGAAGAAATATGTGTAAATAGAGTTCCATGAATAATAATTATGTGATGATATATGGGTGAATACAGTTCTACAAATAGGCAAAAGTGGAGTAATCAATATGGAGATGCTTAGGTGAACTTACTTAAGAGAACATACTTGAGTTGTAACAACCCTTACAGGTTGTGAATTCCTAAGAGAATTTGAATTTTTTTTCCTATTGTAAGGTTAATTCCATGGATTGGATCTTGGATCAAGATTTAAAAAAAAATGTATATAAGATATGTTTTTAGATTTTTTTTGATGACCAATAGGAATTTTGGGTGTTCAAGAGGACATCAGATTAAGGGTACAAGGCCAAATGAAATCCTAAAACAAATGGAATTCATGTCATGACCCATAGTGGTCATGCCATGAATGGGATGGTAGAGGTATAGGACTTCTTCTCAGGAGAATTAATGTTATAACCATAAGGGTCATGCCATTAAATTTTCTAGACATAGGAACTTCCTTAATCCTAGAGGCAGTGTCATTATGTGACACCTGTGGTCACTCCATAAACTTGTTCTAGGTGCCATCTTTTTGAGTGGCCTTCTAGTAATGTTTTTGGGTGTCCATTTTAGGATCCCCCTCAAGTTACCTCATTCATGGTAGTTTTAAGGAATATGGAGACCCCTATTTGTTTATAAATTTCCCCTCCCTTAGTGGTCCTTTAATTTGTGTGGTTTGGGGATGTTTCTTTATGCCGATTTGAGGTAAAACATCTCCTGTTATCTCCTTTATTATTCCTCCTTTATTACTCCTTGATTTTGGTTATTTTGGATAGGTATTTTATAGGATTATTTTATGAATAATGGTGAAATAATAATTCTTTATATGTATTTAATGTGAATCTTATGTAGGTGGTCCTTGGATAAATAAATCAAGTTATTATTCACCATTTTTCTTGAGGTAAGTTTTTATGTGGATTTACTTAAGGTTTTCAATGAATTTGGGATACATTTGTTTTAGAATCAACATTGTAATTTTTGAATTTTATGTTGTTTAGGTCTGGGTGCATGATGAGATAGAACCATAACTTGTTTCTTGTGGTTTCTATGTCATGAGGTATCTTGTTGAGTTTGTAATCAGTTGTATAGATTTGGAAAGTTAGTCCTAAATGATTGATTTTTAAATCTAATGTGTTTATTTATGAGATAGGTTCTTATTTACTTGGAGGAGGTTGGTACAAATTTGATATGGATTTTTATAATGTCATATGTGGTACGTTTCCTTGACTTTATTTGATTCTCTTGGTTAATTGGTGATTTTATGTTTGTGTTCCATCATTAATATTATATTCCTAAATATTTCATGACTTATGTGATCCATCCATAAGATTAGGATGGCATCACATTGGCCTAATAGTCAATATAGACTACATAGTTTTCTAAATGGTTTGATGGTGGTGCCATGGTCGAATGATTTTTCGTAGGCCTCTTTTTGGTTTGGATGGTGTTCTGAGTTGGATTTCAAAGAGAAAATAGATTTCTTTTTAAAATTAGATTTTAAAAATATGATTTATTTAAATGGGTATTTCAAGAGAAAAGTGGTGATTTAATAATAGGTTTTTGAAATGTTAATTCAAAACAGAAATGAATTTTCAAATTTTATTTTTGATGGGTTTTTTCCTAAGGCCTTGTGTGAGTAATGAATAATGTGATTAATTTTATAAATGGTTAGTAAAGGTTATTTTTATTTTGTTTTTAAAGGAATTATATAAGGGTATAATTTAGTATTTTTGTTCTGTTTGACCTTAAAAGTGTGATGCCCTATTTTACAAAGCTTGTGTTTTTATTGTGCTTAATGTTTGTGATGACATGTGGAATGTGTTTATGCATGTTGGTTTATGTTATATGTGTTGGTTGATGGTGTTCATTGGTTGGTATCAGAGTGATAGTTTGATCTAGATAGATGTGATAGACCTATTATAAGGTTGAGATTATTTTTGGAATGTGGTTGATACATGGGGATAGGTCTCAAGTAACTAGCTCCTTAGCTATGATTTAGTGAGTTGTGATAAATTTTGTGTGCCTTGTGTATTGTTTAATGTGTGTAATATTTATATTATCATGTTAGGTGGATAATTCTTTTAGATAATAGGATTCTGAGGCCTTTCCTCTCCATGAGTGAGATGGAATTTGTGGGACTACCATTAGATGGAGTCCTTATTATTTGTGAAGGATTGACCCACCATGAGTGATATGGTTAGATTAAGAGTGATGGTCTATCCATGAATGAGATGGTTGGACCTGGTGGGATGATATTGGATTATTCATGAGTGAGATAACTAGACACTAGATATTATACTAGGCAGTGTGACAACCATGAGTGAGATGGGGCTTGATTTTTGTTGTGTTGTGGGTTATGGATAGACCCTACCTTTGGTGAGAAGATAATGTTCAAATGGTTATGCAACCTCCCTTGAGTGGGAAGGAAAGTTTGAGATCTTGTTTTGAGATTGGATACAGTATGAAACCCTACCCTTCATCTTTATGTAAGGGTTTGTAATTGAAGATATGACCTACCTCAAGTTCTTAGGTTTATTTTTTTGGTTTTGTATAATGAAGGGATGATATTACTTTCGGTATTGGAAAAAGCATGCATGGTCAAGTGTCACAGTATATTGGTTAGAACATGATTAATTAACATGTATGATTTTTTATAAATTGTGTGTTTTTTTTGAGTGATTTTGTTACATAAACATTCCTTCACATTATTATATTTATTACATTCACATTCACATGATCAAAATAGAACTTAATATTGTTGATATATTGTGGATTTCTACTAAGACATTGGAATCACCCCTACCCATGTGCACAGCATGGGTTTTAATGTGCATGGGTAGACCATCTTTTTTCCTCTTGAGGAATGGGTACTACTTAGATCTTGACACATGGTATAGGTACAGCATGTTATATTGATTGAGTAATCGGCAGGATGGTATGTGAGTAGTACTATCCAATGTTTTATTTTTTTATTTATACTATGATGTCTTGTTTATTTGGTTTTTTTCTATTATGTTTTGTTTCATCATATAGATAGTTTTATTAGATTTCTATTGTGGACTATGGGGGTCATGGGGGTCCCTATTTTATGTGTAGAGGTTTGTGGTATATTTTTCATATGGATGGTTCATACCTAATTTTCAATAGATTGAGGAATGATCCTCAGGTTTTATTTTAGATAGAATAGTCTCCCTGCAACTATCTTAGGCCCCCAATTCTATTTGGTGGCCTCTAGTGTATAAAGAGGTGCACTTGTGGTTACATGGCATCCTCACTTGTGTTTCATTTGAGAGACCCAATATGGGACATTAAAAAATAGTATCATAGCATGTTTTTAGATAGGATAGTGTTAGATAGATGTGGAGTTAGGTTTTCATGACTTGGGAGTTAGACCGGTATCATGTCTAAGAAGCATGTCTTTGGTTGAATCTCAAGTTAGTAGGGGATGTTCAGTCTAGGGATTAGGTACTCTAGGATGAGTGAGTTTTTGTATGTGTATAATGATTCCATTTTGGTATGGATTAGGCCTAGGATGAGTCGTAGGTCTTATCTAGGAGCAAGAGAGTTTTTAATACATAAAATGGTGGCATGTTTAGGGAATGATACATGAACCTATGGGTGGTTTTTTTTCAATATGTTGCCTCATCATAATCCATTATTAATTAAATAAACTTATAATATGATCAATGTTTTCTCTATTATATTATAGGGAGTTATTATATTAATATATATTTGAGGGTCTTGACTGATTGATTGATATTATGATTGTGCTTGTTTAGATATCATAGGGAAATGAATTTTTGGGATGGTTGGTTTCCAAGAAAAACATATTTTTAAAATGAAAACTCATGAAATGGAATAAGGTGTGTGTGAAATGTTTTTTTAAGATGGTTTTTCTTGAAATGTCTCGAATATCTAGTGATTTTAAAATGATTTTGATTTTTAAATTTTGAAAAAATGTAAGGAAAATAATTTTTGAAATTTAGTTTTAAAATGGTTTTAGAAGTGGGATCTTTTTTTTAAAAGGAATAGGTAATCCGGAGGGTTTGATATTTTAGTTTTAGTGAAAACCCTTAGATTATAGGGATGTTTTTAAAACTTATGTATGATTTAGTGTGTGTGGACTTTTTTGGAATTAGTTTTAAAATAAAAAATGGGTACTTGTGTGCACTAGTTTTCTTGGATTTTGGGTACTTTTTCAAGAGTTTCTCAGATGTTTAAATTTTTTGCTTGGCCTATGTGTCGTAGTTTTTTGAAAACTACCAAGTGAGGTATAAAGGTGTGATGTGATGTGGTTTTTTGTGGAATTGGAAAATAAACTAGTGCCTAGGTAGGGCAGGTTTTCTAATTTTTAGTGGTTAACTAGGAGTGACTCAGTTGTTGGAATATACATTCAGAGGGTATTCCATAGGTGTTTTTAGAGATATTCTTGTGGTGGGATTAAGGGGTAGATTTTTGAGGTTAGGATCGAGTATTAAAATATGGGGTTGAAAGTTTCATGGTTTGGGTTTTTATGTGCGTTTTTGGTAGGTGATTCTAATGGTTGTGAGCACCATTTTTTTGAATCGACTGTTGGTAGTAGATTCCTATGGTGGGGAAAACCATAATACTTGGGACAAATCAAGTGTCATCACTTTGATATTTTTTAATCGATAGGTGAAGTTGAGCACCGTATTGGTGTTTTTTTATCATCATTGTGGTGCTTGAGTATGATTGGGGAGATCATGTTTGGTTGATGTGTTTAGTGTAGATGGGATGTGATCAGTGGATACTAAGTGTTTCGTGTAGTGTGGTAGTAATAAGGATACTCATATAGTGGGGAGAATCTTATTACTCATGAATGGAAAACCCTCATGTCTAAAGGGTTGGGGTGCAGTGAGACCAATAAATGGATAGTCAAGGTAGAGTCAGAATTCAAATGTGTAGGTGAATATAATTGATCATTCCCATAGAGAATACCCAATTGATAATTCAGGTGCTATATTGTATGGAGTTTGTGCATTAGTGACAAACACGGTATGTACGAAGTGTGATCTGAGGATGATTTGGATCAGTGGTGTTCTGATGATCATGGGAATAGTGTGATAGTTATATGGGTTGTTTGAGGATTCAACCATGGAATTACATGGAGATTTGGGGTAAGTATTTGGTGTGGGAGTTTAGATGACATTGAAATTCCTCTGGAGGTCAATAAAATATGGTCAAGGTGATGTAGTAGTCTGTTGATGAGAGTAGTCGAGAACTTTCTAGGGGAAATTATCAAAATAAGGATTGATGGGTGTGGTGAGGTGAAAACCACATCAGGAGAGTCATTTGATATTTGTAAGAGGTGGTCCAAGGATTGAGCCATGGTTTGGGAGGAGAATCTAATGTATTTGGGGTTGGTAGTTAGAGTTGAATAGTGGAATCATGTTCAGTTTCTAGATGTGGAATGTGGTGAGTTAATGGTGAGTTTAAAATAGATATAGGTAATGTTTTTCATTTGGAAGATTTTCATAGATTCTTAAGGATGAAATCCTTATGGTGGGTAGTTTGTAATGAAATGAGTCATTACTGGTCGTGAATTTCTGAATAAAATTGAATTTTTTTCCCAAAACAAGGTTCATTTTGTGTATTGGGTCTTATATTGGTATTTTGAGAATTATAACATCTCTAGGAGATGTTTTTTAATGTATTTAAAGTCCTAGGAGGTATTTTAGGTGTTTGGGGGGATACCTGACCAATGCTTGAGAGGTCGGATGAAATCCTACATCAATTAGCATTCACATCATGACTCATGGTAGTCATAACATGAATGGGTTGGAAGAGGGTCAAGCCTTATACCCAGGAAAATTTAGGGTGTGACTATAAGGGTTACACCATGAAATTTTTAAGGTAGAGGATATTTACTCTTTCTTAAACAAGTGCCATGGTGTGACACTTATGGCCACATCATGAACTTGTGTTAGGTACCATATTATCTAGGGTCCTTCTAGTAATTTTGTTGTGGGTTCATTTTAGGATCCTCCCACTAGGTTCCCTCATTCATGGTTGGCCAAAGGAATAGGTAGATCCCTCTTTATCTCTCCACTTCTCCTCTCTTATTGATCCTTAAATCTAGGTGGTTTAGGGATTTTCATCATGCTAGTTCGAGGTAAAACCTATCCTATTTTATCCTTTTTTTCCTCCTTCATTCTTCACTGATTTTGGTTTAGATGACTATGGATTTGGGAAGATGATCTCATAGGATCATGGTGAAATATTTAATCTTGATAGGTCTTACATGTGAATCTTGTAGAGGAGGTCCCTTGAGGTGGAATTATAGTCATCATTTACTATTTTCCTTAAGGTAAGTTGTTTCATGAATTTATTTAAGGTTTCTATTGAATTTTGGTTAAATTAGTTATAAAATAATTGTTATAGTCTAAGGATTTTTTTTTTATTAGGTCCATGTGTGTTTCAAGAGTGGATCCTGCCTCATTTCTCATGGTTTCAACACTATGAGGTCACCTGGTGAGTTCAGCATTAGTTGTTCCAATTTGGGAATTTGGATTTAAATATTCACTTTATTGTTTTTTATTATTATTTATGAGATAGGTACTCTTAGACTTGAATAAGGTTGGTATAATATTGGGATAGATTAATGGAACATCAGTTGATTTAGTTGGCCCTGACTTCATTATATTTTCTTGACTAATTAGTGATTTTATGTTTGTAACAACCCAAACATTCATTAATGGAAATCCCTATTTATCTAATTAAATGTCTCTTTATATGAAATTTTTATATAAAATGTAAAATTTTTTGGTTTTATGTTAAGAATTGTGACCGTTTCTAATATAGTCATTGAACAGTGATCACATGATTAGTATAAATATAGGGTTTTAACAAATCCAATTTACTTAGACAAAGGAATTGTTGGCCTCATCCAGTAGAATTTCTCCATACGAAGCCCATTTGTCGAAGCTCGGAAAAGAGGTGGTGTCATTGGGCTTCGCTCTTGACCAAGACCAAGTCGAGCTTCATCATGTCAAGATCGAGCGGGACCACCTATAAGAGAAGTGGAAGTTGCTAGAGATCACCACGCATGTAATGTTATCCGAGCCACCCCAAGAGTCTGTCACCATCGCACACCTTACCCTTAGGTCTTATGCAGCTGTTTTAAGGGGTTATGTATCAAATCCCTATTACTATGGTTATGTACATTATTTTTTATATAAAATAATGAATATGATTTCATTTTATTATTGTTACCTTGTAAATAATTTTTAAAGCACAAAGAGTATTTTTAGTTAGCGTTCAACTAAGAATTCTATTTTGATGAATAATGGATTTTTGAATTAAATAATATTTTAATAAATTATAATTATTATTAAATTAATTTTTATTAAATATAAATGATCGTATAATTTTATGAATGCAATTGTAATTTTTATTAAGGTTTGAAAGCCATTTTTGTCAAACCCCATGAATTTTTTATAAATGTCAGTTTTTATTTTTAAAAGTGAAAATTAACATATTTAGAAAATTAATTAGATAAAATTAATATTATTTCTGGAATTAGGACATTTAAATTATCCAATGGTGAATTTTTCATAATTTTCTGAGACAGTCAAATTTTTGGGTAAAAATTAAATATCGTTTAAATATATAATGTGTTTTATGACATCATAATGACCCAATAGTAATGTAATAAAATACTATAAGCCTTATGTTCGGCCAATATATGTTTTAACATTAAAATAATTTAATTTTGGGTTTTTTTGACTTATTTTACAAAGCATTAATGGACCCTTCAAGACTTATTAAACATCTTGTCTTTTTAAATTGATTTCCTCGGGAGTGTGACTCACCTCTACATAAGAAACCCCATTATTTTAAGAAGTTCATAATTTTACCTTATAAAATATTTTTTTACACTTCTCTTTGCCAAAAAACATGGGAAAAACCATGGGATGGTTTGTGTTTTGGATTAGTTTAATGTGAGGTGTCCCAAACCTAAATAATAAAGAATTCCCTCACCTTTTCTATATAAACCCACCCAAGCTCCCAATTCTTCCTCACTCAAAGCCTTTTAAGTTCCTAAAACCTCTGCCATACTCTCCATATAATCCTCTGAAGGTGCCCCAATCTCCCAAGAAGCCTCTCTCAAGCCTCTCTCAAGCCTTTGGAAGCATACTTCAAAGTAAAGGTTTTCTTCCTTTCTCATTTTTTCCAATTTTCTTTAAGTTGTTATGCCCTTTTAATTTCAATTATAAATGTTGGGGTATGGTTTCACATATCCCCTATACTTCCCTATTTATGTTTGAATTATGGGATACCCCTTTCTCTCTCATTAAATTCCTCCCATGTACACCTGTTACTATGCCAAAATTCCAAAAAGGAATTCCCCTCTCCTCATTTACATTCAAGAAATTATTTTGTATCATGAATCTAAATTCCATTAAATTTGTTGGACATGTATCTAAGTGACCCCCCTTACTGTCCATGTCATTTAAATATGATGAGACACCCCTTTCTCTCTCATCAACCATTTTTATGAGTTCTTATGTCACGCCATTATGCTGTCGAAATTGCATCGCGTTTTTCCAAGCCAAAGTCATTGTGTAGTGAATACCATGTCCATTTCTCTATCAAGGGTATTCACCTTTATGCACATTTACGTATTGTTTAAAGAGTTTCAAGTATTTATTCCACATTTGTTTATTGTGTAATAAATAATTATGTTGAATGATTCAATGTTTTATTATCCATGTGGCACAATATGCATGAAATGAAATGTTTAAGAAGGTTGCACCCTGATAGTGCTCCAATGCATTGGGTAAAGTATAGTATCATGATACGTTATGTGCAATGGGTTTTTACTCATGCTAATATAAGTGAAACTAGGGTTTACTCGTGCTTCATGTGCAATGAGGGTTTACTCATGCTCTATGTGCAATGAGCCTTGGCTCATGCTAATTCCATGTTAAGTGTTGTTGCCACATTTCTATGTTATGATTATCATGATTTATCATGCCTTTAAGTTTATGCTTTCCTTGTGCTCTATTGAGATGCCTATTCTCTAACATGTATTGTATTACTCATGTTATTCCATGTTTATTCCATTACTGGGCTTTATAGCTCACCCTTTTCTTATGCATGTCCTTAGGTTATCCCATTCAATGCTAAGTACGAGGGAATTTAGTGGTCATGTAAAGGAAGTTTTCAATAAAGATGTTTTATTTCATGTTTTAAGTTGTTATGTAATGATCCTAAGCCCCAAAGACACTAAACCTCTCAATATTTTATGTTGTATCAAGTGAATTTTATGTAATAAATCATGTTTAAGTGTGTAATAAAAAGCAGGGTTGTCATAGTTGGTATCAGAGGATAGGTTCAGTTATTTTTGGGATTAGGATTAGAAAACCCTAAGGAATCCTTAGAGACAAGACTAATAAAAACATCCCTATGTTTTGGTGATTATTGAGTAAGTGTTTTATCAAGAAAATACATCCCTGTCTAGATATGAGCAGGTAGAAGCAGCTCTGGCACAGATGTATCCTAGGGGTAAAACCCGAAAACACCGCTTTGAGCTAGACTCGAATGGTAACTGGTGCACGACAATGGGCATTGTTGCACTCTTAGTTATGAAACTCCTGGGGGATATGCTTTGGTAGATTCACAAGCTTGGTACAAACTGTTATTGAGGGATAAAAAAATCCCATAAGAATATAAGTTAAGAAATAGATTAAGGATAACATAGATCATAAGATAGGATATACTTCTTCTTTATAAGTTTATACTTTTATGTTCAAAGTTTAGTTTTTTCTAAGTATTCAAGACCTCTAATTATACGCCCTTTTTCTTAGTTAATGGCGGGAAATAGAAGGACACGTTCCAACAACCAATGTGATAGAAAATGTGAATATTTCCCTAATGATGTGCCCGATATGATGGGAGTGGGTACTCAAAACTTCATGACAGTACTTGCTCAGATAGCTTGAGTTATGAATAATAACTTGAATCAGGAGGAACTCCTTCCTCCTCCACGGAAAGAGTAATTTGTCGTAGAATCCTTAATGTGGAAAAGGCCTCCCATGTTTGGTGGATCTTCTGATCCCCTCCTTGCATAACAATAGATTAACTCCATTGAGAAGATATTCTCCATCCTCCAATGCTCCGAAGAGGAAAAATTTGTACTGGCAGTCTATCGTTTTGATAGGTAAGATGATCAGTGGTGGACACGGATCAAGAATACAAAGTTCCTAGAGTAATTTATTCCATGAATTGGTAGGAATTCAAGAGGATGTTTTTCAACAAATATTTTCCTCGAACCCTCCGTCTCAAGATGGAAAGAGAGTTACTTGGACTCAAGTAGAAGGAAGATGAGTCCATCAGGGTGTATGAAGCAAACTTTACAAGGCTTGAAAGGTACGCCTTTGGATTTTTCATGAATACCAAAAGCAAGTTAGATCACTTCTTTAGCGGAATAAAGCCAAGTCTATGAAAAGCGTTGGAAATTCGAGACTTAGATAGTTATGAGGATATTGTTCATTGTGCCCTCAAGGTTGAAATGGAGATTGGAGACTCTCAGTGGTCTCGTGGGCCCAGTGAAAAGAAGTAGAAAATAGAGAACAACATGGGTGGTCCATCAAACAAATCCCATGATGGAAAGAAGCCTGACGTTTTCCTTTGTAAAATTTGTGGGAAGAAACATCCTGGTAACTGTCTCAAGGAAATCAGGTATTGCTTCAAATGCAGAAAGTTTGGTCATCTGGCCAAGAACTGCCAAAGGGATATGAAAAATCCTGATAATGTTGAAGAAGAAAGGAAGGTTCAGATCAACACTAAGCTGGCAGTGCAGTTTTACAACTGTAGGGATCTTGGGAATTATGAAAACAATTTCCCTAAGCCTAGGGTTGTCGGAGGCAACCAACAACAACCTCTGAGGAAACAAAGAAGGGATTATTCTATCACTACCGCTGAGGTGGAGCCGGAAAACGATGTGGTGAAAGGTACACTAGTTATTCATTCAAGAATAGAGAATTTACTATTTGATTCTAGTTCTATTCACTCTTTCATATCCTACAAATTTAGTAGAACAATTCAAACACCCCTAAAAATTTAGTGGAAAAGTTATCTTTGAGAATAGCGAATGGGGAAATCATTGATTCCATGGTTCATAATTCCTCCCCTATTAATGTTTGTGGACTGAACCTCCCAGAAAATCTCATCATACTTCCCTTAGTGGAGTTTGACGCTATCTTGGGCATGGATTTTCTATCTTTATACAAAGCCAATATCAACTGCTGGAAAAGGGAGATCACTCTTCACATCCCGAAGTATCCTCCAATTCTTTACAAATGCAAGAAGGAAGATGGATCTACTTTTGAATCATCTTCTCAAGTACGGATATTGTTGCCTTATGAGCAAGCATATCTAGGTCAAATGATTAAGATAAAGTAGATAATCATCCTTGAAGACATGCCCATCATGAGAGATTACACTGACGTATTCCCTGAAGAGTTTCCTGGTATTCCTCCGGACTGATAGGTTGAGTTCTCAATTGAAATTATCCCTGGATCTCTACCAATCTGAAAGACACCTTACAGAATGACCACCGTAGTGCTAGAAGAGTTAAAGAAGCAGTTACAGGAGAATATAGAGAAGGGTTTTATACGCCCGAGTGCTTCACTGTGGGTTGCGCTGGTCCTATTCGTCAAGAAGAAGGATGGATCAATGCGCTTATGCATTGATTATCATGAGCTCAACAAAATCACAATAAAGAACAAGTATCCTCCACCATGGAATAATGACTTGTTCAATCAGCTACGTGGAGAAAAATACTTCTCCAAGGTAAATTTGTGTTCGGGATATTATCAAGTAAGGGTGAAGAAGGAAGATGTCCCCAAGACTGCTTTTCATACAAGATACGGGCACTATGAATTCATAGTAATGCCTGTTGGACACACTAATGCTCCAGAAATCTTCATGGAAGTGATTAATATAGTCTTTAGAGATTACCTCAACAAATTTTTGGTAGTCTTTATAGATGATATTCTGATATACTCCAAAACCAAGGAGGATCTTGAGGATCATATAAGAACTGTACTAGAGACCTTGCGGAAGGAGAAGTTCTATGAAAAGTACAGAAAGGGTGAGTTCTGGTTGAAGGAGGTCTCAGTCTTGGGCCATATCATCACAAGAAATGGAATATTTGTGGATCCCTCCAAAACAGATGCAATTGAGGGATGTCCAAGGCCAACATTGGTAACAGATATTCGTAGCTTCTTGGGGTTGGCTGGATATTATCGACGATTTGTGAGAAATTTTTCACGATTGTCCAACCCTATTACCAAGCTAACTCGGAAGAGAGTAAAGTTTTCTTAGAGTGATGAATGTGAAGAAATCTTCAAGGAGTTGAAAAGGAGGCTTATCATTGCGCCCATTCTCACATTACCCACAAGTGGATAACTTTTTGTGGTATTCAGTGATTCTTCGAAGAAGGGCATGGGATGTGTGTTGATGAAAAATTACAAAATCATTGCCTATTCTTCAAGGAAATTGAAAGTTCATGAACAGAACTATCCAACACATGACCTCAAGTTGGATACAGTGATATTTGCTTTGAAAATTTGGCGGCATTATCACTTTGGTGAGAAGTGTGAAATATATACGAACCACAAAATCCTCAAGTATATATTCACATAGAAAGAGTTTAACATGCGCCAATGAAGATGGTTAGAGCTTATCAAAGACTATGACTGCTCAATCCATTACCACCCTGGGAAAGCGAACAAGGTGGTGGATTCCCTAAGTAGAAAGGACCCAACAATTCTATCATTGATGAGAATTGAAAAGGATCCAATATTCTTAGATTTGATGAAGATGGACATGGGAATCATAAATAAGGGAACATCATCAATCCTTTCACAAATGATTGCTCAACCATCACTTTTGGAAAGGTTAAAGGATTCTCAAAAGGATGATGTGGGGATTCAGGAAAAAGTGGAAGCTATTGGAAAAGGGAAATCCTTGGAGTTTAAATGTTAATGAAGAAGGAATTGTGAGATTTGGGAAAAGACTATGTGTTCCATCAATTTCAAAGATTAAGAAGGAACTTTTAAATGATGCACATAGTTCAAATTTCTCTATTCACCCAGGAAACACAAAAATGTATCGATATATCTAAGATAATTATTGGTGGAATAATATGAATAAGGAGATCGCAGAATATACATCAAAGTGTCTGGTGTGTCAGAAATTAAAGCTAGAGAGGCATAAGTCTAAGGGGATGATGCAACCATTTCCCATACCAGAATGGAAAAGAGATAACATCACCATAGACTTTGTCATTGGACTTCTGAATACATCCAAAGGCAACAATGCATTCTGGGTTGTGGTGGATCATCTTACAAAGGCTTCACACTTAATTTCAATTAGGGAGGATTTCTCATTGGATCAACTAGCATGGATATATATCAGGGAAGTGGAAAGGCTGCATGGAGTACTACTATCTATTGTGTCTGATCGAGATCCAAGATTCACCTCTAAGTTTTAGAAGAGTCTTCAACATGCTTTGAATACTGAACTGAACTTCAGTACAGCCTATCATACTCAAACTGATGGCCAATCTGAATGGACCATCCAAACACTTAAGGACATGTTGAGAGCATTCTCAATGGACTTTAAAGGGGGATGGGATCAACATCTTCCTCTGGTGGAGTTCTCTTATAATAACAATTTCCACTCGAGCATCCAAATGGAACTATATGAAGCCATTTATGGGAAAAGGTGTAGAACACCGGCATGTTGGGATGAGGTTGGTGAGCATAAGCTGCTTGGACATGAAATGGTCGAAGAAATGGTGGAGAAGTTGAAAACCATTCAGCAGCATATCAAGGGAGCCCAGAGTCGACAGAAGAGTTATGCAGATAATTGTCGATGAGACCTTGAGTTTAAAGTTGGAGACATGGTATTTCTATGCATATCTCCGTGGAAGAAGTTCATGAGGTTTGGAAAGAAATGGAAGTTAATTCCAAGGTACATCGGCCCCTTTGAGATTCTTGATCGTGTCGGGGATGTGACCTATTGACTAACACTTCCACCTACCATGTCCAAAGTACATGATGTATTTCATGTATCCCTCTTAAGAAAGTACATACCAGACCCTTCACATGTACTCTCTTTAGAGGTGGTACAGTTAGAGGATGACCTTTCTTATGAGGAGCAACCAGTGAGGATCTTAGATCATAGAGAAAAAGTTATATGAAATAAGACAATGCCCCTCGTCAAGGTATTGTGTAGAAACCACAATTTTGAAGAAGTGACATGGGAATCAGAGGAAATGATGAAGCAGAGTTACCCACATCTATTTTAGTGTTGGAAAAGGATATTTTGAGGGTAAATTTTCATAAGGGGGAAGACTATAATGACCCAAAAATTCATTAATGGAAATCCCTCTTGATATAATTAAATGTCTCTTTATGTGAAATGTTTATATAAATGTCAACTTCTTTGGTTTTATGTTAAGAATTGTGATCATTTCTAATATAGTTGTTGAACAGTGATCACACGATTAGTATAAATATAGGGTTTTAACAAATCCAATTTACTCAGAAAAAGGAAGTGATGACCTCATCTAGTAGAATTTCTCCATACGAAGACCATTTGTTGGAGCTCAGAAAAGTGGTGGCATCATTGGGCTTCTCTCTTGACCAATCCCAAGTTGAGCTTCATCATGTCAAGATTGAGCAGGAACTCCTACGAGAGAAGTGGAAGTTGATAGAGATCACCACGCGTCCAATGTTATCTGAGCCACCCCAAGAGTCTGTCACAATCGCACACCTTACCCTTAGGTCTTATGCAGCTGTTTTAAGGGGTTATGTAACAAATCCCTAGTACTATGGTTATGTACATTATTTTTTGTATATAATAATGAATATTCTTTCATTTTATTATTGTTACCTTGTAAATAGTTTTTAAAGCACAAATAGTATTTTTAGTTAGTGTTCAAATAAAAATCTATTTTGATGAATTAATGGATTTTTGAATTAAATAATATTTTAATAAATTATTATTATTATTATTAAATTAATTTTTATTAAATATAAATGGTCATATAATTTTAGGAATGCAATTGGAATTTGTATTAAGGTTTGGAAGTCATTTTTGTCAAAAACCCATGAATTTTCTATAAATGTCAGTTTTTATTTTTAAAAGTGAAAATTAACATATTTAGAAAAATATTTAGATAAAATGAATATTATTTCTGGAATCAGAACATCGAAATTATCCAACAGTGAATTTTTCATAATTTTCTAAGAGTCAAATTTTTGGGTAAAAATTAAATATCATTTAAATATATAATGTGTTTTATGACATCATAATGACCCAATAGTGATGTAATAAAATACTATAAGCCTTATTTTAGTCCAATGTATGTTTTACCATTAAAATAATGTGATTTTTTATTTCTTTTACTTATTTTACAAAGCATTAATGGACCCATAAAAACTTATTAAACATCTTGTCTTTTTAAATTGATTTCCTTGGGAGTGTGACTCACCTCCACATAAGAAACCCCATTATTTTAATAAGTTTAGACTTTGGCCATATAAAATATTATTTTACACTTCCCTTTTACAAAAACAATGGGTAAAAACCATGGGTTGGTTTGTGGTTTGTATTAGTTTATTGTGAGGTGTCCCAAACCTAAATAATAAACAATTCCTTCGCCTTTCCTATATAAACCCACCCAAGATCCCACTTATTCCTCACTCAAAGACTTTTGAGTTCGTCCAAACTCTACCCTCCTCTCTCTATAATCCTCCCAAGGTGCTCCAAGCTCCCAATAATCCTCTCTTAAGCCTCACTTAAGCCTTTGGAAGCAAACTTCCAAGTAATGTTTTTTCTTCCTTTCTCATTTTTTTCCAATTTTCTTTAAGTTGTTATGCCCTTTTAATTTCAATTGTAAATGTTGGGGTATGGTTTTTAACCTCCCCTATACTTACCTATTTATGTTTGAATGATGGGAGACCCATTTCTCTCTCATTAAATGCCTCCCATGTACACCCGTTACTATGCCAAAATTTCGAAAGTAATTTCCCTCTCCTCATTTACATTCAAGCAATTATTTTGTATCATGAATCTAAATTCCATTAAATTTGTTGGACATGTATCTAAATGACCCCCCTTACTTTCTATGTCATGTAAATATGATGAGACACCCCTTTCTATCTCATCAACCATTTTTATGAGTTCTTATGTCACGCCGTTATGGTGCCGAAATTTCACCGCATTTTTCCAAGCCAAAGGCGTTGTGTAGTGAATACCATGTCCATTTATCTATCAAGGGTATTCACCTTTATGTACATTTACATATTTTTTAAATAATTTCAAGTATGTATTCCACATTCATTTATCATGGAATAAATAATTATGTTGAATGATTCAATGTTTTATGATCCATGTGGCAGACTTATGTATGAAATGAAATGTTTAAGAAGAGCGTACCCTGATAGCGCTCCAATGCATTGGGTAAAGTATAGTATCATGATAAGTTATGTAAAATGGTTTTTTACTCATGATAATTCAATTTCAATGAGGTTTTACTCATGCTTCATGTGCAATGAGGGTTTACTCATGCTCTATGTGCAATGAGCCTTGGTTCATGCTAATTCCATGTTAAGTATTGTTGCCACATTTCCATGTTATGATTATCATGCTTTCTCATGCCTTTAAGTTTATGCTTCACTTGTTCTCTATTGATATGCCTATTGTATAACATGTATTGTATTACTCATTTTATTCCATGTTTATTCCCTTACTGGGCTTTATAGCTCACCCTTTTCTTATGCATGTCCTCAGGTTATCCCATGAAATTCTAAGTACGAGGGAATATAGTGGTCATGTAAAGAAATTTTTCAATAAGGATGTTGTATTTCATGTTTTAATTTGTTATGTAATTATCCTAATTCCAAAATACACTAAACCTCTTGATCTTATATGTTGTATCTAGTTAATTTTATGTAATAAATCATGTTTAACTGTGTAATAAAAAAGCAAGGTTGTCATAATGTTTATGTGTCATTATTAGTATTATTCACCTTTATATTGTATTAATTATTTGATCCCACCATAAAATTGGGATGGTATTTCATTGTAAAAATAGTCAACAAGGACTTCATGGCTTTTTGAAATGGATCGATGGTGGTTTCCTAGTCATGCGAGTGTTGGTGGCCCTCTATATGGTTTGTTTAGTGGCATGAGTTATATTTCAAAGAGAAAATGTATTTTTAAAAAAAATTATTTTAAATATATGATGGATATAAATGGTAATTTCAAGGTAAAATTTATGATTTTAGAATTATTTTTTTAGATGGGATTTAAAAATAGAAATGGGTTCTCTAAATATTTTTTTGATAGGTTTTGGACTAGGGACTTTTCTTACGGTAGAATGGGAGCTTTCCCAAATGGAAAATCCTACTTTATTTCATAAAAAATAAAATTTAAAACTTTTTGAAAAAATATATTTTAAAAAATTATCTTTTTAAAAAAGATAAAAGCTCATCAAGAACATCATTAATCTAGGTTAACTCAGAAGTAGTAATCCCTTTAATATCAAGTCCATCATCTAGTTGATTTTCCTAATGATATATTTACATAATTATGTAGTTCATGGAATAAATATATTCAAGATAGTTCCTCCATCGATCCATTATATTCCATCAAAGTTAAACCATAATATTTATGATATAAGGTTTTGGTTGAGTTTCCTTAGTCTATTTGACCCCAATAGGGCAATTCCATGTTTTCCAAAGCTTGTGTATTTGTTGTTCTTCCAATTATTGATGGCATGTGGAATGTGTTGAAACATGGTGATTCATGTTATTTGGGTTATCCATTGATGTTTTTTAGTTGGTATCAAATTGATTGTTTGATACGAATAGATATGATAGACCTCTTAGAGGGTTGACATGGGTATTGGGATGTGGTTGAGATATGAGGCTAAGCCTTGAGTAATTGGAGACCTAGCTGCGAGTTGGTGAGTTATGAGATGGGTTGTGTGCCAAGTGTGTTTTTTTATTTGTGTTTCTATTATATTCTCATGTTAATAAATGGATTCTATTGAGGGAGAGGGTCCTAAGGCCTTGCCTCATAATGAGTGATATGGAATTTGTGGGACTTCCATGACATGGAGTCCTTACTATATGTAGAGTTTGGTAACTCTATGAGTGATATGGTTTTATTGACCATGATGGGTTATCCATGAGTGATATGGTTAGTCCTAGTGGGGTGGCATCGGTTTAGTCGTGAGTGAGATTATTGGACTTGGGATGTGAGATCGGGTAGTGGGACCACCATGAGTGAGATGGGGTCTGATATGTGATGTGTTTAGGTTATGGATGGACCCTACCTTTAGTGATAAGATAGTAGTCTAATGGTGATGTAACCTACCTTGATTGATAAGGTAAGGTTAGGATATTGGTGTGAGATCAGACACAATAAGACATCCTACCCTGCATATTCAAGTAGGGGTTGGGTCTTTGTGATGCAAACTGCCCAAATTCCTCAGGTGTGGTTAAGTTTTGTGGTATGAAGTTACACTCTTCCTTAAAATATTGGTTGAATCAGGTATGTTCGGGTGTTTTTTTGGACTATTTAAGACATGATGACCTAATTTGTATTCTTGTGTGTTCATTTTGTGTTATTTTTATGGGTGGTTGTGTTTCATGAACACAATTTCAACTTATTATATATATTGTATGCATATCCACTTGATCATGGTAGAAATCAATATTGTTGAGTCATTGGGGATTACTACTAGGTCATTGGAATAACCCCTACCCGCATACATGGAATGGTCTTTGATGTACATGGGTATACCTTTATGTTTCCTATTAGGGAACATATACTTGGATTTAGACACATGGTATAAGTATAACAGGTTATGGAGGTTGAGTACTCGGAAGGATGGTATGCGAGTAGTACTAGATAGTGTTTCGTTTTTTATTTATGTTATGAAGTCATGTTAATCTTTAGATTTCTATTATGTTTTATTATATCATATAGATAGTTTTACTACTTTCTATTATGGACTATGGGGGGCTATGGGGATTCTTATTTTATGTCTATAGGTTTTTTTGATATCCATCATATGTACAGGTCATGCCAAATTTTTGATAGATTCAATCATAACCCTTGAGATTTATTTAAGAGGGAATAGTCTTTTCATGACTATCTTCTTGTCTCTCCACTATTAAAAAACATATGGCATATTGGGAGGAATTATTTATGTCACATTGCATCCCCACTCATGTGTCATTTGTGAGAATTGTGATGGGTAATTACATGAGTTAACCATACTTGAGTGAAGGTGCCAAATAAAAAATTACTAAGTGAAAATGCATGAGCAAATACCACAGAGGTGTTATGTGAGAGGAGGAATTTGAGTGAAGAATTTTATGAAGTGAACTATGTACATCAAAGAATATACAAATTTATTATTTGGGTTGTATTTAGAGATCATGGATCACATTAGAGCATCATATTATAACAATCATGATGAAAAAATATTACACATTATTAATGATATAGAAGAAGCCTTCATGTTAGTAAATTGAGAATACATCTATCCAAATAAATGAGTAGAGGAGGAGTTAATGGAAGTGATTTTATGGAGGTGGATCATTATTCCCTAAACTAATTTTTTAAGTAAGTGATATTGGAATGGAGTGATTGTGGATGAAAAAAATTGTATCCAGAAAAATAGTGAATCTTGGTGGATTAATGTACCTCAGAAATATTCTATATGTATGATCCTTGAACTAAACCTTAATATTTAACCAAGTAAAAATTATTATCTCATGTTTTAATTTTCTTGTTTCTAATTTTGGTGTATGTGAGACTAAATATTATAGGCTTAATGAGTTCCAATTAATATGGGAATAAGATCCAACATAATGAAATAAAAAGGTCACACCCTGATATACCCCCCCCCCCCTAGGGTTCCTCGGGTTGCAACAAGTGGTATCATAGCTGAGGTTACAAGCATTGAACCAATAATATGAATCTCATTAGTATATAGAATATAGTGAATGTTAAATGGGTACCACTTTTCAATGGATGCAATTACTGAATCTAGAATAATCGAATGAGATAATATCTATGGTCTCTTGGGATTGATTTTTTATCAACTGATATATATAGTATCATGTTAGTGACACCTCATAACTTTCTACGACTGAATAATATGAAAATATACTTGATGTTGATGCCAAGGATCAAAATAATTAATCCGAATCTTTTTCAAACTATATTTATTTAAAGGTGATGGGTTTCACTGGTTATAGTTCCATGTGGGATAAAGTAGACAATATATATAAGGGTGATAAGAAAATGAAGGATACAAATCTTCAAGTGATTTACAACAAGTTCTAAGAGTTAAAAATGTTCAATAATTAAAATATTGAAGTATTATTCAACTGGATCATTGAAGTGGTTGGATAAATTCAAGGAATTGGTAAATAGATTAATGATATTTATGTTTTGAAGAATAAATTTTTAATATTTTCATATCTTTATAATCCAAAAATATCATCACTTGAAGAGAGAAACTTGGTATAACATTAATTAGATGATATACAAAGTGTTTTGGTTGCATATAGAGTGTGTATTAATCCAAAAGGACTATCAAGTCACTCAAATAAGTAAATTTCCTTTAAATATATGGAAATTATTGATATTATAAAAGGTATAGATAAGGAAGAATATGTAAGTGATGAATTATTATCACTCGTGGTGAGAAAATTCAATAGAGGAAAGGGTAGGTTTAAAAGTAAAGATTCCCTTGTCATGTTTTTTATGTGGTAAAGTTTGGAACATTACAGTAAGGTTTCTAAGGATATTTTACAATTATGGAGGTGAAAAAGAAATTTTTCATAAGCCATGATAGGTGTTCCCTCCCAAAAGTGACTTCAAACCAAGAAATCTATCAAGGAAGAAATTTCAAAGGAAGATATTGTTGAGAAAAGAAGATGTTGATAATAAATATTTACTAGAGTAAATAAAAATATAGTTTAAGTAAAATAAATAATATGCTATGATGGATAGAGTTAAAAGTGGGGAATTTGAAAGGGAATAAAACAATCAACCAAAAGGTTTTTTGGATCTCAAGGTGGAACTTCAGGGTTCTATTAAAGATATCAATGCTCAAATAATGAAAAATTGACATATTTTTTGTTTTTTGAAAGAATGTTATGAATATGTGGATCAACTTGAAGATGATATTGATTAACTAAAAAATAACTATTATATCAATTAGTTAGATAGGTGAACTCATAAGAAGTTTTAAATCTCAAGATAAATATTGGATAATGGGATAAGGTGATTAATAACCTTAATTCTTACGTAAAATAGTGGAAAAAGAAGGTGGAATATCTTGAATAATAGGGTGTAACATTGGGAGATAAATTTTAATCAAAAATAAAGTCAAGATATTAAAAAAAGAAGTTACACTTTATGAAATTATAAATTTAAGAACTATTAGAAATGGAAAAATGATGCTCATAAGGTGTTAAGGAAATGTTGAATGAATAAAGGCCCGGTTTATGGGTAAAACTGGATTTGGGTATGATATTAAGACATCAAAATCAAGAATTGTGAAAGTTCAAAATAAAGGAAATCATAAGGTAGGATTTTTTTTGAATTAACACTAAGACACTATAATAATTAATAGATATAGAATTGAAAAAATAAAATCATAGGTTTAGAAGTAATACTCAATATTTTAGGCTCAATAAACAACAAAGGAGCTATTATAAGTTTAGATACATGTGAATGAATTAATTTTAGAAGATATCTCCTTAATTAAATATCAATTTTTCATCTATATAGGCCACATCATGTCCTACTGTGAAGAGTCAAGGAGCTATTTGAATGGAGAAATGTCTGGAAGTCAACAAATAAGGATAATACCATATCCTTTATCTTATATAAGAAATTATTTTTATGGATATTTTTTCACTATTTTAATTTGGGGTTTAAATAATAGATTACGTAAAAATAATAAATGGTGATTAACACCATGGAATTCAAAGAAATGTATATACAAAACAACCAGACAAGATTTCATTGAAAAATAGATGCTCCCAATTAGAAGAAGAATATGAGTTTGATTTTACTTTCTATGTTTAAGAGATAAAGGAGAGTCTATCTTAGGCCTTAAATCAACCCTAAACCCCATGGAAGGAAAATAAGATAAGAAATAAGTTTAATATATTTGAAATTTCTCTAAAATCTACGAAGAAAAGTAGCACCTAGATCCCTGGTAGCGGGTGTTAAACCCACATGAATGTGAAGGGAAGAATTAATAGAATAGTTTGTTTCAAAAATAATGGATCTTTTATGATCAAAATAAGTGGAAATACTATATTAGCATGTGAGGATCTGAACAAGATAAAAGTTATTGATATAAATAGCTTACGATACAACCTCTTGAATATGAGTCAACTCTATGACTCTATAAATTAGGTGACATTTAATCAAAATGTATTCTTAATCATATTCAAGTCTAAAAACTCCCTTGTGAAAGGTTTTATAAAAATTATTAATATATAGTAAATAAAACATATGTTTTATAATAGTTGAAGATGAGAATATATTGTGGCACTAGAGGCTAGACCACATTCGCCAAAAGAGCATAGATAACTTATCTAAGCTAAAATATATAGTAGATATTACAAATTTGAAGTAAGATTATGAAAATACATGTGCTTCATGTATGTGGGGAAAGATGGTCTATAATCCTTATTATAAAAAATAATAAAATGGAATACAATATAATTGATCTAGTTCACACTAACATATACGGTCTGATGAATCAACTTGTCTTACATTGGGAAAGATTTTTTATCCTTTTTATTGATTATTATATCATAATGTCCTATGTTATATTCATAAAGAGAAATAAATAATTCATGGAGTGTATGAAAATGTATTAAAGGGGATTCAAAAATAAGATTGGATACACAATAAAAATAATAAGATTCGATAACTGAATATAATACACATCTATTGAAGTGAAAAAATACCTCAAAAAACAAAAAAAAAGCATGAGGTATCTTCAGTGATAACACCTCAAAATAATGGATTTGTTGAATGATGAAATTGAATAGTAAATAGTATGGAACTTTTCTCATCGAAAGTGGATTCACTCACCACTACTAGAAGGAGGCAGTATAAGTTGTAGTGTATACTCAAACATGACTAGTTATAAGCCTATAAGAGGAGAGGACACCTTTTCAAATGTGGCATAAAAGGAAACCAACATTTAAAAAAATTAGTATTTGGAAGTATAAGATATATCCAGAATAAAAAGGAAAATCAAGAAGATTATGGTGATGTGGAACATGAAGGAGTATTTTTAAGCTACTATATAAAGTGTAAGTCCTGAAAATTCCACAGAAGAAGGCTAAATAAAATTTTAGAGAGTAATAATATCAATGTCATTAAAGATAAATATTGAAAGAATTCTAAAAGTTAAAATTTTGATTAACTATGTGAAGAAGATGAAGAAGTTGGTAAACATTCTGGTGTTGTACAGAGTTCTTCAAATAATAAAGATTATGTGGATGATTTATAAGAGGTGATCATTGATGAAGAGAGTTGGTTTATACCTCAGAAGATAAATAGTGGAATAGAAGTTAATCGATCCAATATAATTCAAGAAATATTTTCACCAACTCAAACACACAGAATGAAGAATGTATATAATGTTTCTCTATTGTGAATGGTATAACATGCCTTATTTGAATAAGTAGTAGAATATTAATCATTATTATGATCTATTTGGTCCAAAAGGGCCTTAGATACCCTAAGAGGGGGTGAATCGGGGTATAGATATTATTTTCTGAAATCTTCATGCCCCACTAGATCTTGACCTATTTATTATAAGGGTCACTTCGTTTTCTCATTATTGTTTATATTTATCTTATCCTTTCCAACTTTATCGGATGATCATGAATAGAAATTAAAGTAATAAATCAAGAATAAGGATGTGAATATTTTTACTTGGTTCACCCTCACTGGGATACATCCAAGGAGTAAATAACAACAATGTGCTGATTATAAGAAATTCACTAAGGCTCACTACCAATAATGATGTTTAGGACATATAACTTTTATGCCCAGGATCACTATATTTTCAAGGTTTAGGATCATCTCACTAATTTCCTAAGGGTCACTCCATTTGTCTCTTTCACTGGCTCCCTTCTGGTGGAAAGGATCACAGTCTTCCTCTTCCTTTTCTCACTACTCTTGGAAGAGATCCACTCACAGTTTATGTAATTTTATGTCTTTTCATTTGCATGAATTCACACATACTAAACTATAGATAGATTCTCTATTGAAGTCTTTTTTTCACCCATATATGAAATCCAATTTTCCAAAAAACTGTTAGTTTGAAGAAATTACTTTCATGAACTATTTTAGTTCCTTCGCGAACTTCCTTGCTTCCTACACAAACTTCCTTTCACCGAGTGGCACAAGTGCTTCACGGGACACCTCTTCTTCTATGGATTTTACCTTCTTCATGGATAGATTCTTCATCTGCGGACCACCTCTCCTTCATGGGCCTCCTAAAATTCTGTGAACTACTGATTCTCCATAGACTGCCTCAACTTTGCAAACCCTTTTCTTTGTGGGATATAGTTCCCCACAAAATCTCTTTTGTAGACTGTCTTCATAGAACCTTTCTCCTTTTGCAGAATCCTCCCTTGAAAACCTTTTATACTTTGTGGAATCTTCCCTCACAAATGAATTTGGACTTCTCCAAATTCTTCCTGAAGTGAATATGTTTTCTAATGAAAATCACTCTCTACTTAATGATCTAATTAGAATTCCTTATATAGGAAAATATATCCTCAAAATCCGCTAATAATTTTTACCCAAAACTTCAATGTCATATAGCCTTCACCATGGACTTTGCTATGCGGTCTATATAGTGCTTTGATCCTCTAAAATGGCTGATCTCTTCCATGAACAAAATCCTTTTTATCTCTATAAATCACCACCTCATTTCTACAAATTTCAAGCCATCCTACAAATTGAAAACCTTCCACGTACTTCAATCCTACTATGAACTATATTTCATTCGTAGTCCATGTAGTGTGCTTTGCTGTCCACATAGCGTTGCTATATGGAAATCCTACCTTTGTTGATTTTCCTTCACCATTCTATTCACCTCCTTTGTGGTCCATGAACTATATTTCACGGTATGTGAATTGTGTTCTGAGGAAAAACATCTCTTTTCAAAAACCAAAATCCTAGTTTTGAGGCCCAAAAATTTGGAAAATACTAGGAAACTAAACTACCTTAAAAATATGCTTCAACAAACACCAACCATACTCATTAACAGTCATTTGTATTTTTCAACAAAAACAATCACACCCAAAAACACCAAGATGGAACCTTGAGGTATTTTTTTCCAACAATATCCCCCTTTCGGTTTTTTGAAAACTCTTCACATTTTGATACATTGTTAAATCTTCTTACATATTTTACCAGCATTCTCTTATTGTAATTTAGATAACAATCAAATATTTACTCAAAACACAATCTAAGACCACTTGATCCATGATCAGCATGATAAATAAGAGTATAATGCAAAGTTCATTAATGAATCACTTCATTTCATTCCAAAACAACTCATCTTCTTTCATCACAAACCTTAATTGTCATGATATATAACCTTTATCGATCACCTCTAGCATCATTAGATTTAAATACTCAAACTCCCCTTATTTTACTACCCCATATCTTTATTAAGAAATTTTCTCCCCTTTCATATCCACAAGTTCTACCCCTTTGTAAATGAACCTGAAGGCCACTCCATTTTGTTCTGTAATAGGGTAAAGAATGCATATTAGCACATTTGGGTAAAACACACCATACCTTGGAGAGAGGGGGTCCCACATCCACACTTTTTCAAGTATGAGGATTTGACTAGACTTCTAGAGCCAGTAAATTCCATTCAAATGATTCTTTGGGTAAGGCCTTCATTAGAATATCTGAAACCTGTAGTTTTGTAGGCATATACTCCAACTTCACAATCCCTTTCTCCACCTTCTCCTTGATAAAATGATACTTGATTTCAATTTTCTTCATCCTTGAGTGATGGACTGGATTTTTGCTAATATTTATAGCACTTGAATTATCACAATGGATTTTTATCGCTGACTTCACTTCAACTCCCCTATCATCACGTTTTTTATTCATCCATAATAACTATATGCACACTTAAGTAGCCTTAATATATTAATATTATGAGGTTCTCAATGAAATTAAATATTTTTTCTTGATTAGCCAATAAATACATAATATTCCAAGATAAATTGCACCACCTAACATTTATTTTCTATAATCATCTGATCCATCTCAATATGCATCTGCATAGCCCAATAGATCTTACTGAGATTTTTCATTGTAAAGAAAACCTAAATCCACCATGAACTTGATATACTGAAGTATTATTTTTATTGAAATCAAGTGGATTTCCTTAGTATTATTTTGATATCTTGCTGCTTGACATGTGGAAAAAACAATATCAGGTCTTATCACTATCAAGTATAACAGGCTTCCAATGATATGCATATATTCTGTAACATTAACCACTTTGCTTTTATCATCCCATGATAGTTTCATCTAGGTAGCTACCAAATTCTTCATCTCCTTGGGATTATCCATTCCAAATCTTCTCAAACCAACTTTGAATATTTATATTGAGAAATTAATGTTCCATTTCTTCCCCATTTCACCTATAAACCAAGAAAAAACATCAGTTCACCAATCATTGACATTTCAAACTCACTTTTCATGAATTCAGAAAATTGTTTGCAATGTGCTTCATCTGATCCATTGAATATTATGTCATCAACATACCCTAACACCATTATCCTTTGATTACTATCATTGTTGACATAAATATTTTAATCAACTCCACCACACTGTAAATTGAGCTTTTTTAAGAACTGATTTATCCTTAAATACCACACTATGAGTGCTTACTTCAACCCATAAATATCTTTTCTCAAAAGAATAACTTTGTTCAAATCATCATGAATGAGAAAATCATATATTTATTCAATATAAACTTATTCTTCCATAATATTATTCAGAAATTAAGACTTAATGTCCATCTGGAAAACTATGAACCTTCGATGCACTATTATGTCCAAGAATAATCTAATTTTATATAGCCTTGTCACAGGTGAAAATGTTTCATCAACATCTATACCCTCTATCTGTGAGTACCCTTTGCACACTAGTCGTTCTTTGTTTCAAATCATTGTTCCATCTTCATTCATATTTTTTCAAAATACCCATTTAGTCCTGATGACATTCTTGTCTTTTAGTTTCTAAAAAATCTTCCAGAAAACCTCTAGTATTGAATAGAATTAAATACTTAATATAAATTTTTCTACTGATTTTAGATGTTTAATTACTCTTTATAATGGTTATACCACTTTTTGGAATCACTGTTAATCTTCTCTTGCTACTTCTTGGTATCCTAAAAATAGTAAACAGATATCATATCATAAAAGAAAAAAAGATAATAATGAAATACATGAATGTTGTTTCTTGTCCCCCAATAAGTATTCAGAAACATAAAATTTCATCCTTTCTATATCATTTAGATATTTCATCTAATTAAGAGATAATATTCTCCCCTTATTATATAAAACACTTCCAGTTGTTAGGCCCGCTATTTATACCCACAAAAATTCTTCTTCTCCTGTATCATTTCTTCACATGTGACTGTAGGTTTGAGAAACTTCTCCATATCAATAATAGTTTCCAGTTGTAGCTTCCTTCAATGATATTTTCATTGGTTTAATTTACCACTTAGCAATGATACATCAACAAAACCATTAATCCTACTGATTCAGAACTCGGTGTAGGAAACAAGAGATAAATTTAATAACACCATCACTATCCATTACACTCAATTACTTCTATATATCTCATACATCCATCGACCATTAACTCATTTCCAGTAATTCTTATAGATTTCATCTTCATCTCTCTTAACTGGTTTGAATCATTTGACATTTTGAAGAACATCAAATCACCACTTTTCATCTTTTGATGCCACTTCCCCTTAGATTGTATCTCCCCTTAAACCTAAAACACTTGAACATTAGTTAATAGAATTTATACACATAAGGATAGGGGAACCTCTAGAATCTTTAAGAAGAATATTGTGGTTGATCCTGATGGATCAAACCTTTTATAATTTCTTGCAATGAACTATACTATTTTTGTGCATGTTCAAACTGCCCAGCCAACTTGAACTTTTTTGTCCATATGACTAAACATTTTTTACCCACATGCTGAGACTTATTCTGATATTTAAATTTTTTAAGCTTGGAATTTTTCATAGTTTTGGGTTTAAACCCATTTGTAAAATTTTCCTTCTTTGATTATCCATTGATATTCCATTTTTTGTAACTCTTTATTTGAGCATTAATTTTTTCACTGGTCATCTACTCTTACTTATTCCTCTATTAGAGGGATCTTTATATTGCTTTTACTTCCTTCCATGTGGCATGAAATGTGAATTTTTAAAGGAATTATTTATTCATTTTTATTTTATCAGTTATCTGAGTTATTGCACCCTTTCTTGTTTGGGTTGAGTCTTCCACTGAATTTACATTTTTCTTAATCACAACTAGATCATCTCCCCCCTTTTTCTTCCAGATTTTTCCACATTATTTCCAAGAGATTTGTTGTGAGTGTAACAGAGTAGGTGATTAATACACCTTTCATTGAGATCCTTGTGATTCCCCTAAGTTTGTAAACCTATTTTTCAACTCATCATGTTGTCATCCAATATAGGCTTTTTCATTAACACTGCCAGTGTTGGGGATTTCCTTATGGGTTCCTTTTCCTTCCATTATTTATTCTTGTTTCAATGTCTTTCCAAATTCCCATGATCGGAACATATAAAACATATTCCATTAAAGGAATAACGTGTTTCGTCCTTTCTTGGTTGAGATGTTGATGTATATATAGTTTATCTTTTGACACTTATCCATTGGGCTTCTTGATACATACTCATGGTGTGTCCCAATATTCCATAATAGTATCAATTCATGGATACTTTCTTATGAGAGACTCTTCTTTCTGATTTCTCAAGATTATTCTTCTTATTCTTAGATTTAGAAATATTTTTCTCTTCATAGAATAAAATATATTCCAACACCTCAAAATAAAAACTTGAAGTATGACCATGTGTTCCATAGAAATAGCACATGCCGTCATTACTTCATGTAAAATCATTTTTTGATTTACTTCCAATATCTATAGGATTTTTTCTATTTTTGGAACTATTCATAGATCAATTCCTTTTATACATGGGAGAGGTATTATCATATCCAATACCAATTTTTCCAAAACTAGATTGAATTTGGGATGAGACAATCCTTTCATGTTTTTCCTCTGAAGTAACATATTTGATTTTGATTTCATTATCACCAGCAGAAGGATAATAAAATAGTAAGTATAAAGCATCCTTAAATTTGGTATTTCCTTTAGAATTAGATTTTCCCACTTATTTATTGACTGACTCTATCTCTTCTCTCAATTTTTAAATCTTCTTGTCTTTAGATTCAATTTGATCATTATGTTCTCTTATACGAGTTTTCTTGCTAGTTATCTCAACTTCTAATTCTCGAGAGATATTATCTATCATTTCATATTGATCCTTTATTTTAGAATCTTTTTGGGCAATAGATTCATTGAAGTGTGAATTCTCTTTCTATAGAATTTGGTTATTCTGAACCATTTCAGATTTATGTGTAGCAAGATCCTCATTTTTGGATTCCAGATTCTTAATTTCTTCTAAGTTAAAGCTCTTTCCCTTGTAATCATCTTTTAGTTTTTCTAACTTTGTGTACATATTTTGCAGTTCTTCAACATGATAATCATTTTTCTCCCTCATATTAGTAGCCACATCAATAAGAAGTTTATTTAAGCCTATGAGGTTTTTAACCTCAATTTCTTGCTCTTGGATTTGGATATCCTTAGATTTAATTTCTTCATCCAATTTCTGATACAATTAATTTGTTACATGGACAAATTTTACTTTTAAACTTCTTGAAATTTATTCTTCATTAGTTGTACCAATATCACTAGGAACATTGGGTTCTTCACTCATTCTTGTAGAATCATTGAAAGAGTGAATAGTTTCACTATCTAATTCATCCAGTTCTTTCTTGAGTACATTGTCATTTTTCTTTAATTGAATCACACTCTTTCCATAAACACTTTTATATTGAGGAGTTCCTATAAAATTATTCTTATTCTTTTATTTTATTCCTTTTCTCATGGAATAAAAAGATAATAGTAGACTAAATATTTAACTTCAAAAATTGACTGAACCAAGTCAGAGCAAACAGATCTGATAAAAGAAGCCTTACCTCTGATACCAATTGTTAGGTCTAAAAGGGGCCTAGATACCATGAGAGGGGCGTGAATCAGGGTATAGATATTATTTTCTAAATTATTCCTTACCCACTAAATATATACCTCTTTGTTATAAGGGTCACTTTGTTTTCTCTTTAGTGTTTATATTTATCTTATCCTTTCTAAATTTATCTAATGATCATGCATAGAAATTAAAGAAATAAAGAAATAATAAGGAAATGGAGATTTTTACTTGGTTCACCCTCACTGGGATACATCCAAGGATCATAAAATGGAAATGTGTTGGTTGTACCAAATTCACTAAATATCGCTTCCAATATTGATGTTTAGGTTAGATCACTTCTATGCCTAGGATCGTTGAATTTATAAGGTTTAGACTTAGATCACTGATTTCCCAAGGGTCACTCCCTTTGTCTCTTAATCTAGATCACTATCGGTGGAAAGTACCATCGTCCTCCTCTTCCTTTTCTCACTTATATTAGAAGGGATCCACTCACAGTTTATGGACTTGTAGGTTCTTTTGTTTATATGAATACATGCATCCTAAACTATAGATAGATGCTCTATTAAAGTCTTGTTTTCACCCATAGATGAAATCCAATTTTCCGCGTACTATTATTTTGAAGAAATTACTTTTGTGAAATATTTTAGCCCCTTCAAGAACTTCCTTGCTTCCTCTATAAACTTCCTTTCACCTTTTAGTTCAAGTGATTTACAGACCACCTATTCTTCTACGAACCATTCCAATTTCATAGACGAATTCTTCTTTCATGGACTGCCTCTCCTTTGTGGACCTCCTCAACTTCTGTGGACTTATAATGCTCTGTGGACCATCTCAACTTTGTGGAACCTTTTCTTTGTAGGATATAGTGCCCTACAAAATCCCTTACATAGAATGTTTCTAAAGAACTCTTATCCTTTCATGTAATCCTCCCTCACGAACCTATTCTCCTTCGTAAAATCTTCCCTTGTGAACTACTTCATACTTCTCCAAATTATTCCTGGAGAGAAGATGTTTTCTAATGAAAATCACTCTCTACTTAATGATCTAATTATAGGTCATTATATAGGAAAATATATCCACAAAATCTTCTAATTATTTTTACCCAAAACTTTGATGCGGTGCAGCCTTCACCATGGACTGTGCTATGTGGTCTCCATAGCACTTTCATCCTATGTAGTGAATGATATCTTACATAAACAAAACCCTTTGAGGCTCTACAAATCACTGCCTCATTTTTTCAAACATCAAGAAATCCCACAAACTTCAAGCCTTTCATGAACTCTAAGACTCCCGCGAACAATTTTTAATTAACGGTCAAAAGAATAAAACTTTGGAACTTGTAGATAAGTTTAAATATCATAATTTTATTAGAATAAAGTGGGTATTCAAGAATAAATTTTATGAACATGGAAATGGGATTGAAAATAAGGAACATTTAGTATGTAAATCCTATGCACAAATTAAAGGTGTTGATATTGAAGAAACTTTTGTATCATTCGATCAACATGAATCAATCAAGATCTTATTGAAAATGGTAATTCTAAGAGGATTTAATATTTATCATATGGATGTAAAAACAAAATCCGTGAACATTTTTCTTAAGGAAGAGGTTTATATAGAATATTCAGTGTTACTTATGATTATAAATGATAAAAGTGAGGTTTGAAGTTAAATAAGTCCCTATATGGTCTAAAAAAGTCACTACAACCATGGTATACATGAATAGACACATCTTTGAAAAAGAAAAAATTCAAACAGGGTGGTGATGATCATAATATCTATTTGAATGCATCTAAGGAAGAATAATTTATTATGCTTGTGTATTTGGATGATATCATATTTGGTGAAAGCAGGAAAAAATCTATGTAGTTTTCTAATCTCATGATGTTATAATTTAAAATATCCATGATTAGTGAACACATATACTTTCTAGGGAAACAAGTGGTTTAAAAAGATAGATACACCTTTATATATTAGGAAAAGTATGCGATACAACTACTAAATAATTTTAATATGCATAATTCAAAACCAATACCAACTCAAATTTTAGTTGAAACTAATCTTGGAAAGCATGGGGGTGGGAAATATATGGATCCAAATCTATATAAGAGGATAATTATAAGATTGTTATATTTGACTGAAACATGGCTAGATCTTGTTTTTTCAACATGTTTGGAAACATGTTTCAAAATTAATAAAAATGTGTATTATCTTTCATCAGTTAAATATATCATGATGTAAATTTGAGGTACTCTTAATTATGGCATATTCTTTTATGTAGGAAGGATTGTGAATTATCTGTATTTTTTTATAGATATTAGGTTTGTGATGTGGTTGACCGAAAGTCCACAAGTGGTGATGAATTCTTTATTGGAAGTGAATTTTTAGGTTGGTTGAGTAATAAGTAGGAAATCACTTCAATGATTATGGAAGAAGTGGGATATATCTCAGTTTCCAAGGAACTCACTTAGCTTCAATGGATGAAGCAGCACTTGGAGTATATTGGTGAAGAAGTGAATCATCCAATGGTGATATTTTGTGATAACAAGAGTGTGATTGAGCTCATTAAATATCCTGTATAGCACTCTCATACCCAACATATTGAGATTCAATATCAACTTATCAAAGAAAAGGTGGGAAAATGTGTGATCAAAATGAATCACATTGAACATAATCTATAAGAGGAAGATAGCATGACTAAGTTATTGGCCACTCTAGTATTTGTGAAACATCAGTTGAACCTTGGGGTTCAATCACCTCCCTCATCTTGAGGATTTTTAGATAAATGAACTCTCCCCATTTGTATCTAATGATATATATGGTGTGTTCTATGTTTAGTAGGTTCTTTCTCATTGAGTTTATTTTCAAAGTGGGGAATGAATATGTTGTGAAATTAAATGGAAAATAATTAAGAATGGATATGCTTCCTGAAAATTGGTTTTAGTATTGATATTCTCATATTAAGTGGGAGTACATGGTATTGAAGTCATAGGTAGATACAATTCATGGCGAATAGAGTTTGATTGAGCTTGAAGATAGGGGGTTCAAGAATGAAAATGACATGAGGCATGGAATTATTTCATAAAATCTTGTTTTCTACATTAATAAATGATCACATAGACTTAAATTGGTGGATGATATATTCAGTTTTCATCTTGAATAAATAAAATTTGTGTACATGATTAAATTTCACTTTGGTTTTCCAAGAAACCCAAAGGGTTTAGACCCAAGGTGATCTGATATGAAGATTGATATTTTTTTTTGTTAATATATTTCTGGGTTGATCAAGGAATTTAAATTTTAAGGTATTTATATTATAAGAATTATTTTTTTTATCTATCTCTCTAAGTGACTAGTAGATTTTGATTATTTTTTATAGATCAGGTGTGTAGAATGATCTTTTTTGGGATCCATTTTTAAGTGAGTATTTGAACATTCAGAGTAAAGGGTGAATCTTAGAAAAAATTTGGAAGTCCAAAAGTTAGTTGGTTGAAGTTAAAAGTTTATTTTGGTGAAAATGAAGAAGACTTTTTCAAGTAAATGTCTGATTTGTGTCAGTAAAATTTTGTTCTAGTTAAGAAGCTTCACGTTAGTCAAGCATCATACTAGTCTTTATATTTACACTAGTTAGGAATCACACTAGTCATAAGATTCATTTTAATTATGAATCATGGTATTCAGGTAGTGTCACACTAGTTGGGTAGGTTTATGATGGTTAGGTTCTTCATTAGTTATGTTATGAGAATAAATCACCATATAAACCAAAAGTATGAAGGTTTGAGAGAATTTTTGGGATTTACTTTAAATATTTTCTAATATTGTCACTAAGAATAGTGAAAGATTATTTTAAGAGGGGTTAAATTATTTTTCTTAGAACAAGTATTATGAAAGAGTTTAGAAAACCATCATTTACACCAAGCCTCTGAGAAAATGCAACTGCATGAAGAGAGTTTCATGAATAGGTCTAAGCGAAGGAAGCTACATAGATATAGTTCCATGAATATGGGTTAGTGAAGGAAGCTACATAAAGATAGTTCCATGAATAATACTTAATTGAAGATATTTGGGAGAATATAGTTCTACAAATAGGTAAGAGTGAAGAAAGTAGTCTGAAGATACTTGAGTTAACTTACTTAAGTGAACATACTTGAGTGAACCACACCTGGGTGGAGGTTATTAAGAAATAATTGCTCAGTGAACATCCCTGAGTGAAGACCATGAAGTAGTTACATTCAAGGATATATTTGAGAGAATTATTTTATGTAGTGAACTGTGTATATCAATGAACTTATACTCTTATTTTTTAGGGTTATTTTTGGAGATTATAGATTTAATTGGATCATCATATTATAGAATTCATGACCAAAAACCTTACACATTCGTGATGATATGGAATCAAATTTCATGTTGGTAAAATGAGTAGAAATTTATAATAAGTAGTGAGTAGAGGAAGATGTAGCAGAAGTAATATGAGAGAGGTAGTGCACTATTACCTAAACATATTTCTAAAGGTAGTGAGTCTATCACAAAGTGTTTTTGGCTAAAAAAATGTATCCATTGAACTAGTAATGTTTAGTGGATTTTAAGACATTGAAATTCTACCATGTTTATGATCCTTGTACAATACATTAGTGGTGAACCAAGTAAAAAATATATTCTATTTTAATTTATAAATTTTTTATTGTGGTTAATATTCTATTAACATTGATAGGATTAATGGGTCCCTACCAATATGATAACATGATCCAACATAATATAAGAAAAAATTCACACCATTATTCACTGACCCCCTCTTATGGTGTATTGGGTTGCATCTCTTAGAGGATAAAACACTAGCCTCATTATAATGTATCTCTAATTAAAGGTATATTTCAAAAATCAATCCCATTACAAATATTAATCATTAATCTCACATGGTGAAATAATCATTCATAACAATCAAGGAGTTAACGTAACTCCAACAAGAATTTGTGACACCCTTATGAAATCTTCACACCATATTTTAAGAATAACATTCTATCATCATCCCAAATCTATAACATTAGTTCACAAAATGTCATTATCAAACTCTTAAACAATTATTCAGTATATGGGGTCAACAAATAGCTTCATACATGTCATCTTCACTATCAGTAGTTATCAAAATGTGCTTTCAAATATGTATTGTTTCACATGGTGTGCTCTCACTAATGAAAATGATTGGGGTAGTGTCCTCAAAAAAATTTCAAGTCATGACACTCTCAATCCTAACACCATATATCATTAAATACTCAAAATAACCATTAAATGAGCTCACATTCCCTAGAAAGAATCATCTTTGTGATCTATGTGTAAAAATGAGTGAAATGGACTACTCATTTGTTCTATTCAAACATCATCCTAAAAATATGAATTTTAATTAATTATATAGAATATTATTATTATTAGTTTATATTTTCATTATTATATTAAATATAAAATTATTTAAATATATATAATTTAAGGGGGTGAGGAATTGCACCACCCTGCCTTTTTATAAAAATTGTAAAAAATTTTATATTACATAACAGGGGGTGCTACCCCCCCTATTAATCCAAAACCTTAATCCCCATTATAGGGAGTCTAAATAGTATATCCTTTGATCTAGGTTATGTTTATTAAATGTGGGTAGGTATCGTTTCCACCATCGCCCTCCATTAGCCCTCCGGTCACCACCGTTAGGCGACTGATGACCTCTAATTGACATCAAACTCTTGGTGTTTCTATGTATTGTCACCTTAATCCAAAATATGTACCCATTTTTTAAAATATGACCATTAAGACCTTAAAAACATAAGGATAAGTTGTTTTGACTGACATTTTGTCCCTGATATTTTTCCTAATCCATTCATCAAATCATCAAATTCTTTACACAATTGGAATCACATTGTCAAGACATTAAATTATATATATATATATATATATATATATATATCAAGTAGTAAATAATGATATCAATGAATATAATAGGATTGATCTGGAAGATAAAATAAAATCTAGACTATAATTATCATAATAAAACTTGGTTAATTTCATGAGAAGAGTTTAAAAATCATATGTGAAGATCAAGAGGTGATTATTTTTAATAAAATGGATTGAAGACTAAAAAAGAGAAGTATTAAAGTAAAAAAATTATTTCTTAAAAAGGCCACTGAATTGGGTATTTTTATTCAATTTGAGAATAGATGCATCATTTTGAGGTATTATGGTGTTATTTGATATTTAAAATGATATTTGGAATGGGTTTGATAGCTGCAATAATTTCTAGTAAAATTAAAAGAGGATACCAGATTAAGTTTGAAAGAAGTCACTAAAAATAAACTAAAATTTTGGTGAAGGAAAAGTTCACAATCTATTATATAGTATAAATGAGGTTTATGTGAAGACAGTTATGGTCTATCATGAAGATAATTAGAGATTACTATTACTATTATTAAAATAATGGAATATACATGACAAATTCATTGTGAGTATTATTCTTTTAAAAGGTAATTCAGTTGTGTAGTTAATTTTCAAGGTTCATAGTCTTTTGTGTAATTCGTTTCAAGTAAATAGGACTTACTGAAAAATTTGGTATAGTACATGTGATAATGAATAAAGGAACTATGGGTATCTAATTTTAGTGATATCACATATAAGATATTGTAATATCATTTTAAAAATATGAAACTCAGTTTTTACATGGTTTCATGTTCAATAAAGAATTATTAAAATTATAAAGATAGAAATTCAAAGTAATGATGTGGAAATATCTTGAAGGATATTTTGAAGATATTTTGATGAGGGTTAATAAATATTTATATAAAGATATTATATTTCCATATTCTATTTAATGAGGTGAAACTATTATTATGATTTCCACATGATAGTATTTAAATTAATTTCTAATAGATATTCTAGCTATAGTTAATTATTTATATCATTTAATTTAATGAAAAATGATGCAAAATTATAAGTTGAAAAGGATTAAATTAACCAAAACTAGGTGGAAGATGGATAATTAATCTCTTTTATTATATTATGAGCCAAAATTGGATATGATTTAACCTAATATTATTTAATTATAAAATATGATCACATTCATGAGTATAAAAAAGTAATTATTGTGGATAAACCTAGATAAGATCCTAATTCCAAGAGGAATGGGAATAATAACTAACTGAGCATGAATATGAGTGATAGGGTTTATTCATATTGAGCTCTTTTATCTATAATTATCTCTATGTATTCATACATTGTATTTAGTGAATATTGATCACCATCATATATGAGTTTATTGAATTTATTTTTATATCATTTAAGATCTCCATCATTTCTAGTATCATATCTAGTTTACTGTAAGTATTTTCTTTACTAAAAGTACACTTTTCACATTGATAAAGCATGATATATTTATATAAATTGAGTGGGATTTTCATGAACTATTTGTATTATTTTTTTAAGATATAAATTATGATACCTTCTTTATTTTTAATAATTTTTAATGAAATTGATTAACCAATGTGTTTGATATGGGATTTTTTTTGTTCCATATAGAGATCCTATTTAATGAAGGAAAAAAATTAATATGATTAATCTTGATTTATGATCATCATGAGAATTATTTTAAGGCATTTAATTATTTTCCATGAGAATAAAATGTGAAAGGATTATTTAAGTTCATGAGTCTAAATTTGATATGGAGAAGGAATCACACCACTTTCTATGTGGATGAGTATATCACCATGATATTATATGCATTATTGAAAACATGATGTATAAGGATAAATAGAGAATATCACTCCATGAGAAGACTCATATGAGTTATCCATTTTCTGAAATATTTTTCACTTTCCTATGAATGAATATTTCTAAAAATCATCACCCAATCTAGTGACAAGGTGGTGAGAACCTCCCCGTTGGGAGTAAACTGTGGATATCTACCGTTGATGAAAATTTAATATTTTTAAGGTTGATCTAAATCATCAAACATCATGGTAAAATATTTATACTCGAATATAATATTTTTTACTTGAAATGAGTTTTCTTGTAGGTGTATCGTGGTATTAAACAAAGATATACATGCATGTGATATGTATTGGGTTAATTAATCACATATGGAGTTCCTTAAAGGCTATTTTGAATTTTTTTCAAATCTCCATTTGTGTTGTGATAGTGGGAAAATATTTTACACATCTAATATGAAAAATGTGCATGATTCTACATGGATATGATGAAAGTGTTATTTTAAAGGTGAATAAACTGTATAAATTTTTATGATGATGATGTTCACATGAGTGTATTCTTACTGTGAGGATGATCTATACTCTATAGAATTCCATGAACCTGAATCTTGAGGATAAATCATTATCTCCATAAGGGTTCACTTTCAAATGATATTTATTTGTATATTTACATGTTCCCCCATGAAATGAAGGGTTTCTATAATGATAGTGATGAATATGAAAATGATTAAGGATTTCCATTTTTAAGTGAATAAGTATAGTGAACTTTTATTGAATTACATGAGGAAGTGAGTGATTCAAGAAGCAAATTATTTGAAAAAAATCATATAATCATAAATTAAGAAAGAAGTGAAATTAAATTGGGTTCTCTTTGTATTATTAATATTGGTTCACATGAAGTAATTATGATCAATATATATGAGTTGGAAGTCATTTAAATAAGTTCCCATAAATACATGATGCTTATGAAAGACCTATGATATCTCATTAATAAGGAAGAAAATATTATATTATGATGAATATATGAAGATGAAAGGCATTTATTTGAACTTTCTTTGAGTAATTGGAGAAGTTGGAAAGGCATTAGATGTTAAACTAAGAATAAATTTTCATAATGATAAGAATTTTAGCATAGAAGTTTACATTCATTTGAAAACATTGAATTTTTTGAGTATTATAGAATCTTATCTATATTTTTAAAATAACTAGATAAAGGTATCCATAGAAGATATCTTACTAACATATGTTGAATTACTTTAATCAACGTTCTGGGTTAAAATTTACATTTGATTCACTAAATGAAAATTTGTGTAGCTTTTTTATTGGATGACCGGTATAATTACATTGGTAACCCAACAAAATTGAGGTGGTAGTGGTATAAAGTTATCCAAAAATAATTCCAACTTAAATTGTTTAATTATGGAGTTGAAAAAAAAATCATTTCCAATATTGATAAGACAAATGGGTCGTTAAACAACTATTTCACTACCAATTGGTCACATGATCCTCAGTTCAGAATGGGGAATCAATACTTAGCCCATGAATTGAAAATTCAACTAAATATTTTATGTCATGGTGGTTCAGGGTTGTCTCTCAATCCTTATCCCACCTTCTGCACTAATTATAGTTTTCTGGGATGAATGAATTTAACTAAACATTGACAGAGGATTTTCAAGAGAGGTGTAAGAGGTTCTTATTACCCTTGTTAAAGATCCTTTGATATTCTAAAATGATGAAGAGAGGTCGTTTTGATGGGTATGTGTACTAGTTATTTTTATTTAAGTTTACCTACCTATGATTTTTTATGCCTCTACAACCATTGAATCATGTTTAGGAATATACTTGGGGTTCCTTTGAGAGTGTGTACCATTATTCTTGATGATATATAAACACACATTAAAAAATAAGAGGATGAGAACATGAATATGTTATGATTTTTCATTTTAAAGCTATTATATTCACTATTTATATTGAAAACATAATCACAAAGCAATCGGGCTTGTGAATAAGAGAGTGTGATACTCTGGTACACTTTCAAGGGAGGATATCTCACTACTACAAAAACATTTGAGAAATCCATTAGTATCATACTCTTGTTATGATTCAGTGTTGATTTGTATTATGCCTTGAGCTCATTCTATAAGTTTTTAAAGAGACACATTGATTGAAAATAAAGTTTAGGACTATCTCCTTACTTAAATATCTTATCACTCACTCATCAATAAGGACTAAACACTTATCAAAGAGTGGTGAACCTTGTAAAATCTCAGGGTTTTTTTCTATTTTCTTATATTTTGATGAGAGGATTCCAAAAGAGAAGTGGTTAGTGAAAGAACTTTTTTATAAATAAGGATTGGTAATAATAGAGGATTGTTTTATAAGGAAAAGTTTAAAATATCCATAAACCATCCATTATCCCCATCCCTTTTCAGTGATTGGAACACCTTCTATAAGGGATTAATTCTGTTTAGTCTAACCCTTTTCATGTTTCTAAAGCCTATAGTGCTTAGAAGATGCCTAAAGTAGGTCTAAGAATGTTTAATTTCTAAAATCTGTAAACAGGTATAATTCATGATGTGTAAGGGTTTCACGTCATGAAAGTGAGGTTCGTGACTTATGTAAGTTTGGTTCATGGATTACTTGGTGATGTGAAATAAATTGAGATTAAATAGTCTAAGGTGATGTGATTTTTAGAGAGACTTAAAAACTTGATAATTTCATGACACTAAAAGGTTTCACACCATGAAAATACACTGTGAAACATGCATCTATAAGCTGCATCTCATCAAGTTTTCTTAAACCCTATGGTTTTCTCTCAAAACCCAAGAAATCTATAGTTATATATCTAGGAATCTTGGGATTCCTTTGATAGGGATCAATTTCTAGCCATCCATATTCAATCCATGGTGATCTGAGTTACATACTACCTCTTCTCTCATGGTTCTTTAATCTGGATCCTCCCACTTCTTCTTGAAATGATATTTTTGTTTCTCTCAATCATTATAATATAGTTTTCTTAGTTTTTTGTTGGTTCATTTTTGGTGTGGTGTCCTTATAGGGATGAATCTCTTGCAGGAGGGGTGATCGGGATCTAAAAAATTGGTTTGTTCATATGCGAATAACGTTTACACCTTTGAGGTAAAGGATTTTTTGTTTCTACTATTGATTTACTTGAAATCATAAAGTTAGTAGGATTTATCCCTTTGGATATAAATGGAATTAACCAAATAATTGTTAACCTGGATTAATAAAGAATTGGTTGCAGTAACCACGAGTTGTTTCTTTTTACCATAATAACAGTTTGCCTCTTAATTTTATAGATAGTGTACTATCTATATTATTCTTTTTAACATGTCTTGTTATTATTGGATTAGAATTTTGTTCTTGATATAATTTGGTAAATAATGTAAAGCTATAATTAATTGATTAATTGTCTTGAGAAATAATGAAAAGGTGTGTTAATGAGAATAGTGATTCTCTATGTTTTTTGAAGTTGCTTTTAATGATAAGATCATGTTTAACTTTTGATATATTTTTATAGATGAATGCATTAGGTTTCTCATAGTTGTAAATTATGAATAATTAATTGATTAATTCAAAATGGAATAAGAATTGGTTTTTTGTTAAAGATAATTTCTAGGGCCTAATTTTATCATTTTCTTGAGAAGGTTGAGTGCCATTAGTTTGGAGATATGAGAGCTTGTTTATGTGTGAAGGTTGTATTCCTTGTTTTAAGGCCTATATTACCCTTTTGGAAATATGTATTTGTTTCCTACTACTTTTGTAATGTTCATTGGATGTGAGCTTCGCTGTTTGATATGATGTGTAGTAGGTAGGTGCAGATGTGATATGAGATAAGGATGTATCAGTAGTTTACAACTATAGTGGATAGATACATTGGGATATGCATGTGGGTGTCATGGATGTCACCAAATATGATGTAATGGGTTGAAGTTAGGCTTACTCTTTGATGTGATTTTGGGAGTTGGGATGCTCGCTTCTGAATTTTTTTAATGGTCAATGGTCAAGTATATTATTCTATATGAATTTGTTTCCCCACTTCTTAAGGTAGATGGATGTTCTTGGTTTCATTTTCCTCTTGTTGGTAGCTTAGGATAGTTTTCCTAGAGTACTTGGATTATGGAATGATTCTAATAATGAATAAATAATTATTAACTCATGGGTTTGGTGTTGATGAAATGAAAATATTGAAAATATGTTAATCTTGAAAAATCATGGACTTGGTTGTGATTATTCCAAGAATTCATGGACTTTACTCTGATGATTAATGAATGTATTTTTAAATAATTTTAATGGTTAATTTAATCAATAATAAATTAATTAATGAAATTAAATGATAAAATAAAAAATTAATTAATATATCACTTTAAACGCTTGTGTACTTATAGGATACATAGTCCTTATCAATGTCAATCGGGTGTCCAAGTGATGATACATGTACTTGAGTATAAGACTAGGTTATTCCCATGGTGTGGTTGTGAGATATATTATGTCATATATATTATGTGATTTTATACACTTCCACACCCATGTCGGCTAGGAATACTAACACCCAATGGAATCTGGGAGGGTGTTTTCCCCAACATCCTGGTGAGAGGATAGATAGTTGAATACCCCCTCTAGCCCCACTCTCTTTTCTTGGTAGTTAATTTTGCTGGTATGCATAGAGGTTAGTTTTACCATATATTTTTGTATAGGGTTATGATTACTTGGGGTTATTTCACACACAAGTATCACTAGATATAGTATCCAAATGATTATTATAAGTATGGCATGTATAGGTTGTGATGGATTGAGGTACTTACTCAATGTATGGGATATAATGGAATGAGGTATAATACATGATGTATGATACACATCATACAATATCTATAGGATACTAGAAAATAATTGGTTACTATATATGGTGATTTTATATGGGATGATTTGATGATGTGGTGATTTGATGTGTGAGCTACGGGTTGTGATTCATTTCCCATGTGTCTTCAGGATGGCTTATTTTGGAGAGAGATGGATTAGGATGTGCAAAATTGGGGCAGAGCGGCAACCTAGTGGGGAATCAAGAGTGGGGTACCCTTTATGATTCATTATTATATTATATTACCTCTTGTATGTGATACTTGGTGAGAGTTATTCATGGTGTGGCTGGGAACGTAGTATACCTATTTAAGTGATGTGTTAGTTTCACTGTTATACGCTATTCTTTAACATGATTTCTTTATCTTTTACATGAGAGGCTCTAGGGAGGATCCTAGTGATTATACTATTATAATCACCCCACATATATAGAAACTATTTTTCAGATCATCCAGAGCTAGTTGGAGATCAGGATAGATATTACTAGCTTATGGTTTTGTCGGTGTTGTTTTAGATTTTTAGTCATTTTCATCTTTCCCTTTTTGGTACTTGAAGTTTTTCTTTCAGTTTTTTATTGTATTGTATGGAATTCATACTTTAACTTGGGATTTATATATATATATATATATTTATGAGAGGGTTTTTATTGGTGTATCCATATTATCTCTCTCTTATGTATGTTCTCTTAGAGGGTAATACCTCCCATGTGAATGTTTATTATACCATCAATGCTAGTTGCTAACCCGGAGCCTACTAGAGGTAGGACTCAGGCCGTCACCATATCGCTTCTCTCATTATTGGTCTAAGAGGGGTACACTTTGGGGTGATGGGTCATGTAAAAGTGGTATTAGAGGTTCAGGTTGAGGGATATGATGGATTTTAGAGTTAGGCCTAGGTGAGATTACATGGGTTCACTACTGGAATGAAAAGTTATACCAACACCCATATCCCAATGGTTTGGCCAAACTGCTAAGATAGGCTATTTTAGCCAAGGATTTTCTAATGGTTTTCAAAAAACTATTGGGAAAGACCATCTTTCCCAATAGTTTTTAAAAAATGTTCAGAAATATTTCCACAAGATCGCAGCTCGGCCATTCCTACCCTCCTCCTATCACAATCTAATCCTGATCTCCCCTCCTCCCATTGTGATCTAAACCTGATTGCTCCCATTATCCCATCCAGATTCCCTAACCCTAATGAAACTCTCATTCAGATCAATCCCTATCATTACTCTCATCCATATCTAATCCAGAACCAACAGCAGCATGCACCTCTCCCTTCCTCCCATCCAGATCTAATGTCGAACCCCAGAAATAATGACATTCGATTGTCTTCCCAACCAGCCAAGAGATCTCCCTACATGATTTCATTTAATTATTCTTTAATATTAAATCAGTGGGCATAGAATCTTTGAGGTATTCTATCAACCATACATTTTTTATTTTTGGTCTAAATCACCACTAAATATTCTTAATTTTGTGGGAATTTAATTTATTTTGATCATGCGGTCTGATTTAGGATTTTTTATATTCTTTTCATATATTTTGGGATTATTTCAGCCCAGTTTGGTTTGATTTGGGTTCATTCTATTAAATTTTGGATTGTTTCATTTTTTTTTTTGATTCATTTTGGTTCTAGTTAGTTTATTGAAATCTCTATACTTCTATTTTAAATTCATACAACTACAGCATTATTAGGTATGGAACATCCCCTTGAAACATGAAATCATAAAAAATTTACTAGTGAAATGTTTAATTTTTTACTTGTTAGGAATGTATTATGATTCATCATTCATATTTATTAGCATTTGATATATTCAACCTAATATGTGATCTTAGGTAATTGATTTTTTTGACTTATATCATGATGATTCTAAGTACACAACTTCAATACTTATTATATGTTTAACTAATCTAATTATTCTTATTGATTGTTTAATATCTTCATGATTTTCTAATAAATTATTATCCCAATATAAAATGTGTTTTTTTGGATTTGTGAATTTTCATATTCAATGATTACTTAAAAATAAAAAATAAAAAAATATATTTTTTCTATTATTTTTAGTGATTTTGAAAAAAAAATGTTTTTTTAGAAAAATGATAATGAGAAAAGATGCTCGTAGAGAATAGAGTTTTTTACTTGTGTATTGATGTGGTATAAATTTAATATCTCTAGTATGGTTTTGTGTGTGCATAAAATAAATTATTCAATCATCTTATTTTCTAACATATAAACAACAATAAAGAGCCTATTGACATATTTTAGCCTTAGAAATTTGAATATTAGAATATAGTTTTTTTAATCTATATTCATGATTTTTAGAATCTAAGAACTTAATTCTAAATTATATAATATTGTTTCTTATATTATATTATAAAAATCACTTCTTCCCCCTTGACCTCAAAAGATATATCAACATTTATTCTAGTAGGTAATTCCTTCTCTCTCCCATGCATATGTAAAGTTTTAATAGAAATGTTATAAGTATGAGTATTTTTTCACTAATATTTTTTCAAATATAAAATTATTATCTTAATGTGATTTTAATATTTTTAATTTTTGTACCAAATAAAAATATATTTTTCATGTTAACACTACATTTCTACTATTTAAATTCATTTTTATCTTTTTATCTACTTTTGTGGAATTATTCAATGATATTGGATCATGATGTTTCAAAGGGTTATAAACATATCATATTCATCTATATAATATGAGATAAAGTGTATTTTCAATTTTTACTTATTTCAATAATTTCAAAAAATATCATAATGTCTAATATAAGATTTTCTAATTATATTGTGAATGTACATATAAGAATATTGTTGTAAATGATCAGTAATAGGTATACTTTCTATTGAATAAAGTTTTATATAATTATTTTTACATGAAACATGTTGACTTCATATACCCCTTACCTTATTCCCACACCAATTAGAAGTAAAATAAATAAAATTGGATTCAAAATTCCTTTTCCCCTATAATAGTTTGGGTATTCTTCCTTGAATCAATTATTTTTTCTGTTCTCAAATTTTATGTGTTGTTTTATTTATGGTAATACATGTCTATACCATTATTAATTTGGGAGTTACCTTTCACCAATAAAAAATATATCCAATATTTTTTATTTACAATGCTAAAAATTGTTGTTACTACTCCTATAAATCTATATTGTTTCCATAAAAATATTATATTATAACATGTCTTATGTGGTGGGGTGGTGACTTCTTACTAGGTATATTATACTCAAATTATTCATATTAATATCTAAGATGTGTAAAAATCCTTTTATATGAGTATTATGTAATGGAAATTTCCTAAATAAGGTGAGGGACATGGAGTCTATAGTTTCGGAGGTTAAATGTGGATCTTTTGATGGATTATCTTGTCCTTGTTGTGGGGTTTATTAGTAGATGTATTGATAGATGTTCTTATATATAGAACATATCATTTAAATAACACCCCTAAGTATTTATATTCCATAATAAACATTTTCATAATTAAATCCTTGACCCTCGATGGATTTGTCACATTATTACTCATTCATATAATAAAATTAAATATCATGGGTTAATATTTATATTATTTTCTTATATATATATTATTTTGTTTTCTTTAATATTATGACTCTCATATAGACTAGTGTGTCAGATATGGTTTCATATAAATTGAAGAGTTATCATTTACTTAAATATATTTTCAATTAAATTTAAATATTATTAAATTTCTTTTACAAAATGACATATAATAATTTTTTTACATAATGGATAGAATTTGGATGTATGAAATTGATTTGATCTCAAAGGATTTTCAAAACAATTTGGAGAGATTTTTAGATTTTTCATTTGAAAATGCTTTATATAGTGTTCACATACATTTCATGTGTAATAACTATGTTGTAAGATCTTGATTGAGTCATGAATAAGTTAGCTACCATATAACCAAATATAGTTTTCAAAAAAACTACTATGTGTGGTATCACAATGGGGAGAAAATGAAATCTCAAAATTCCCATGATCTAAATGAGAGGAATGGATTTGAGAATTTGTTAGATGATTAGTTTCCATTTATTCTTCATCATGAGAAGGAAGGGATACCAACCCAAGAAGACTTTGATACAAGCATGCATGATGCGTCTAATGAAAATGATGATTTTTTCAGGATGAAAAATTGAATGATGCTACCACGACTCTAGTATATAGGCATTGTGGTAAAATGAAGAATCTGTAGTTTTTAATCTAATTGCTTCCTGGGAAAAATGTATGGGATTTCTAATACATACATCGATTACATTCTTACCTTTTTTAAGTACTTGCTTCCAGATCCCTCAAACCAATATATGTAATGGAATTTAGTTGAGAAACTTGGATTTTAAAAAAATAATAATGATTTTACAAAATATTATAGCTTATTCTGAGAGAAAACTGTTAAATGGAATGATTGTATAAAATGTGATACATCCCAATGGAAGCCAAAGGCTGATGGAACACCATACTGTGTTCCAAAAAAAGTAATGTGCCACTTTTGAATGATCCCCAGACTCCAAAATCTTTTCATGTCTAATGGAATATCAATAAAATTTTGGCGGCATGATACCGAGAGAAATAAGAATAATAATGGGTTGGTTCACCCTACAGATGGATTTACATGGTATATATTTGATTCTCGATATCCTAATTTCATAGCTGACATGTGTAATGTAAGGCTAGGTCTTTCATGTGACAGTTTTAATCCATTTGGTCTCATGCTTAATTTGTATAGAATATGGCCTATTTTCATACACATTTATAACCATTCTCCATGGATGTGTATGAAAAAATAAACTTTCAATTTCATGAGTATATTCATATCTGGACCATCTGATCCTGATAATGATATAGATGTATACATTCAAAATTTAATAAAAGAGTTGAAACATCTTTGGAATGTGTGTGTACGCACATATGATTCATGTTCTAAAGACAAATTTCATATGTGTGTTGCGCTAATGTGGACTATAGATGATTTTCCTACTTATGAAATGATGTTTGGATGGAGCACAAAAGGAAAACTAGAATGTTCTATTTGTATGAAGAATACATGATCCAGAAGACTTAAATATCACTATAGTTTTAGTTTTATGGGACATCAATGATTCTTTCCAATGGACCATCCATGTAGGAATAGTCATCGAAGATTTGACAATACCAAGGAGACTGAAAATCCACCTCAGTGTATGTCTATAACTAATGTTCTTAATGAATTACAAGATTTTAGTTTTTCATTTGGGAAGGGTTAGGTGAGATATAAAAATAGGAAGAATGTTTCCACTGAAACCTATTACAATTAGAAGAAGAGGATTATCTTCTTTTATTTGAATTATTGGTCAACCAATTTTTTACATCATTTCTTAGATGTAATGTACATTTAAAATAATATATTTGAAATGTTGATTTTAAATTCTTCTAAATGTAAATGGAAAGGAAAAAAGATGATTTAAAATCTAGAAATGACTTCGTGTATTAGGGCATCAGACCAGAATTGCATCTTATGTATACCAGTAAAAATAAATGGAAAGTTCTTTGTGCTTCTTATGTGATGAAAGCTGGTGAAAAAAATAAATTTCTGGAATTACAAGAGACTATTAAAGTTCCTGATGGTTATTCAAGAAACATATCAAAATGGGTCAATAGAAGAGAGTTTAAGATGAAATATTTGAAGACTTGTGATTATCACATCCTTCTTCATGAGTTGATTCCAATAGAAATTTTTCATATTCTATCCAGTAATGTAAGGGTTCCAGTTATTTGTTTATGTCACTTCTTTAGATATCTTTGTGCTAAGAAGTTATTTAATTCTTTCTAGAAAAAAAGTTGGCAGAGGAACCATTAATTTTGTGTGTGTTAGAGAAAATATTTCCTCCATAATTTTTCACATGCATGTTGCATCTAACTATCCATATTACATCCAAAATACTTATCAGAGGACCTGTTGATTTTCATTAGATGCATCCAACTAAAAGAAACATGTTCACATTGAAGTATTATGTCCAGAATAGAAATCATCTTAATGGTTCTATCATCAAAGGTTACTTGGATCAAGAATATATGGATTTCTATTCAATTTATTTTTATGATATGACTACGATATGGAACAGACCAATGAGAAATAAAGAAGAATAGTATGAGAAAATTGAACCCATATTTCCATCACTTTCCAAAAGGAGGAATTTCCAAATCATATACGTTGACAACATTAAGCCTTGAAAAGTGGGAGATGGCTCATCGCATGTTTTTTCTAACTGTGATTTGTTCGATGAATACATCAAGTAAGTAAATTGAACATGTATATCTTATTTCATCTCATTTAATTTTTCATATATGTTAAACTATTTCTATTTTTTTAGTAGGTAACATAAACATATGATAAATAGAAAGCATCGTTAATTATTGTTGAGAAGGAGAGAGACTTTACATAGAAAATAGTTTTCTTCTTGGTTAAAATTGAAGGTAGAAATATTGCTATAATAAATTAATAAAATAAATTTTTAATTAAGTTTAATATTAATTTATATTTAATATATTTAGTTTTCCTACTGGATCTGTATCTAAGTAAATGAGAGATTTGTATTTTGGTCTTAATTATGAGGTTCATGGATTCAAATCAATTGTGATCAATGGGTACAGATTTATTATCACTGAATGAGAAAGGAACATGAGAACAAAATATGATGGTGTTATTTTAACTTCCAAAATAGACTATTATTCCATTTAATTGGATAGTAGACCTTGATTTGAAAATTTATCTTATTATAGAGTCATTGATAAAATACTAATATTGGATTACTACTCTCATGGTATAATCACTTTGATGAAATTTCATTGGTTTGATTTGATGATGAGGCATGGAACATTTATTGATGATTTTGGATTTTGAGTTATTGGAATGACTTTCAATCTTGCTAACGATGAACCATATGTATTGGCATCAATGGAAAAATAAGTTTTTTATGTTAAATATCATCTTCAACCAGTATTTGATGTCATTATTAAAGTAATCCAAAGACAAATTTTTGATGATGGTGATGATGGAATTGACACCATATCTACTCCCATTGGACCCAATCCATTTACTACTTATGATGACTCCAATACATCAATTTTCAAAGTTTATTTTTAACCTAAAGTTGTGGTGGAAAATATATAGATTCATCCATTTGTGTTCTTAATTCTTTTGGTTTAGCTTGACTTGGGTTGTTGAGGTTTTTGTTATATAAATTGATTTACTATTGATTACAAATATTTTGTATCCAACTATACCTTAATCTTCATTTTCAATATTTACTGGTTTTAGTTTTCTTTGAGATTCATATTTTAATATTGAATTGAACTATATTCAAACTTACCAAACCAAACCAAACTGAAATAATTAAATTATAACAAAATAAAAGATGAATTGAATTGTACATATTAATCTAATTGATATGAAAATAAAAACCAATGAAAATAATTACATAACCAAAAAATGGAAAAATGACCTAACCCAAAATATGAACCAACTAACCTAAGATAAATAAAAATGGATAAATGAACTCATCAATTGATAAAAAATGAACCAAATGACCTAAGAAAAATAAAAATGGAAAATGGCCTAATTAATTGACCAGAATGAACCAAATGAACTAACCAAAATTGAATTAGATCGAATTGAAAATATAAAAAACTATATCATACCCATGATAAACATGATAATTTGAACATATTTTTTTCTATGACATGTCTTATTTTTTATATTTTCCCCACTAGATATAAAATGTTTTTGTTATATCACTAAGTATCCTATATTTGGTTTGATAAGTGGTATTCCTTAATTAAGTCATGTCACATCTTATTTCTTGTTTTGATTACACATTAGTTATGCATTCTAATTAATTCCTTATTTGTTTTCAAATTCATAAAATGAAAAACACTAAGGAGCTACGAAGAAAAAATAAGGCAGAGAAAAATCTACAAATGAGTGAGATGGGTGTCCCTCCTGTAGTGCCTGTTGTGATTATTTTATTTCCAAAATATATATCAATAACAATAATGTCAAACAATTAATTTTGTTTTTAACTTTTAATCAGGATCCACAACCAAGGTGCCAGTTATTCACCAACCTACCTATTGTTTCCAGTTCTCGGGTTGGAGATTCGGGGTGGGGTGGTACTACATCTAGAAACTCTAGTCAGCATACCCAATCACACCCCTTACCTCCCCCTAACGTACTATCTACCACACATTATGATCCTCCAATGTTGTTACAAACACACAAGATATTTAGGCCACCCATGTTTTCACCTCCATTTTCATCTTATCCTCCCCATATCTCTTCTTCGTATCCAATGATGATTCCTACACCTCATCCTTATTATGCATTTGCACAGTCATCTATTCCATCTTCTTTTCCTTTTACTTCCTTCTCCCTAGGATACTACATTCCTAATTCTTCAACTACTGCTCTGACACCTTCTAGTCATGTGGAGTATACACTGGGACCCACTATATCTATACACGTAGATGTTCCTTCAGTGCTTGGGGATCCAACGATGCCCACTACTTAGACTACCTAAGGTATATTTATAGAACCCTAGTAAATTTTTTACCATAATTTAATTTTATTATAATACGTATTGATATAATATTTTTTTTCCTTATTTAATAGTTGTATATACTAATAAGTGGAATGGGAATACATTCATGTGTGTGGTGTGGAACCACCACATGCAGCCGATGGTGGATTACAATGAAGATAAACAAATGATTGGAAAAAAATTATAGGAATGTAGGAGTTTTTTAAAAAATCTTTCCAAATACTCCGACATCATTCTCATATGTCCACTCTCTTGGTGACACATTCCAAATGAATTAAAGGATAACACTTGGAAATAAGTGTGAGTAAACAAATTCATTGGGTTTAATGTTATATTATTATTTTATTTATATGAATTAATATTTTGGTGACAGCTTCATTTTAATTTTCCTGAAGGTGAGGCTAGGAGGCCAGCATGGCTTATGGAATTAGGTGATATCTAGAGAGGATATAAGCATGCATTGTATAGTGGCTGGTGTGCTAGATTTGCAACAGATTTAAAGGCAACACCAATCATGGATGACTATTCGATAGAATATTATCGGGAAATGATTACTCATTATATGAGTATTGAGTTCAAGGTATTAATCAAAATTGAGGTTTTTAAATTAAAATTAAAATGATTTTCATTAATAATTAATTTTTTATTATTGAAAAAAAAAGTAATCTTCAAGAAAAAATAAAAAAAATAAGGATGCTACAACATACCTCCACACTTTGGGGAGGACTGTGATGTCGAACCATGAGAGGAAGTAGGTATGACACTCATTTAATTAGATGAAATTAATTTTTTATATCTCAAGAAAATATGGGGGTCAATCATCTTACAAATTACCTTGCCAAAAAAGTTGTTAAAGTGAGTTATTTGGTCCTTATTAGAGAATTGACTCATAAATTTTATGTTTTATCCCTTCATGGTAGGACTATAATTCTTGTACCTCATATTTTATAGTTTATTTTTTTCTAATCCTTAGGGAGTTATTCCCTCAATTTTTACTTCCTTAAAAAATGAAGATAATAAATAGGATGATAAATATGGAATTGATGATGACATGAACAAACCCAAACCAAATGGAATCAAATAGAAATAACCTAAACCAAAGTAAAAATTTACTGAACAAAGTCAAAAAAAATAAACTTAACCTAACCTAAATTGAATGTAATTGAGATAAAATGAAATTAAATAATAAAAATTAACAGAATAAAAATGACTTGGTATAAAATGACCTAATTAAAACCATTCCAACCTAAATAAAACCAAATATTACTAAAAATACCTTATCTACACCAAACATACTCAAACCAAACCAAATTAAACTAATTCAAGCTAAACTAAACTATCTCTTCCTTATTCAAGTTGAATCATGCCAAATTAAAAGAAATTATAGAAAATTAATCAATAAAATAATAAAAAATTTATCTAAACTAAATCAAATTGAATCAAACTAAATTAAAATAATGAGAACTAAATGGAATTGATCCATATAAAACACTAAAAAAATAAATCAGCACTAACCTAAATTGACCCAACTCAACCCAAACCACACTAAACTAAATTAAACTGAACTAAATAGAATTGTATCAAAACTAAATAAATAAAATATATTTGAACAGAATTTATTTGGTATTACTTGACATAAATATAACTGAATTACACCTAAAGGAATCAAACGAAATCAACTAGACCTGAATAATGTTGAATTGAATCAAACTGAATCAAATAAAACCGAACTAAGATAAACTAGCCCAGAAATACCTAAACCTAAATGAACCAATAAAAAATTTATACACTATTTAAAGTAGAGTTAAACCGAATTAAATTGACTAGAAAGGAATATATTTATATTAAAAAGACTAAAACCAACCTAAATCCAATAGAACAAAATATTATCAAGACAAACCACATTGAACCAAATTATATAGAATTGAATCAAACTGTATAAAAATAAATAAATAAATTTGTATTTTATAGAATAAAATTGAAACAACTAAAATATAACCAAATAAAGATAAATTGAATTGAACCAAATTGAACTAACTTGGACTAAATAGACTCAATCATATCTTAACCAAATTGAACAATCTTAAAATAAACTAAATTAAACAAAAATAAAGTAAATAAATCATAAGAAAGCCAAATTGGATTGGAACAATATGAATTGACCTAAATTTTCCTATATTAAAGAATATTTATCTGAAGTTGATAGGCTTGAACCATCCTAATCTGAAGGAAATGAAACTGGATCTAACTAAAAAAAAATCAATTAACCTAAATATAACTAAATTAAATTGATTCAAACCAAATAGAACTAAACTATAATGAAATAAATCACGCCAAATGGAATAGATCTCAAACAAACTAAGTCAGACTAAAAAAATAGACTTAAATAGATCAATAATGAATTGAACTAGTCTAAACCACCAACAAAAAAATTAAACCAAACTGAAGAGAATCTGATTGAAATGAATCAAACTAGACTAAATCAAACTTAATAAACATGAATGAATATGTCTTGACCAAACATGATTAGAATGAAACTATAATAGAATAAACTAAATTAAATCAAACTAAACTAAATTATATAAATATTAGAAAAAAAACATGAAAATGAATTCTTTTATTCATGATTTGGATCACAGTAATTGAATGAGGGGTTCCAAATAACACTAGGATTTTATGTGATGGAGAGAAAAAAATCAGTTGTATAATTAAATCAAAACAACTCAAGTAAAACATTTAAAATCTAAAAATTATTATTTAGGTAATTCAATTTGTATTATTAAATCTTAATAAAACATAATTCATTTATGTTATAGTCATGATTATAGTTTTAATAACTCATTCATGCATATTCCTATATATTATAGTAATACTTTTTCATCTTACCATTAATTAGGGTGATAACACAATCACATTATTATTGAATAATATGATGACCTATTCACTTATATATATGTTATATCTATTGATAACCCATTCATTGATAATTCATCCACCATATGTTTTTCTTTTCAGCTTCATTTAGAATTAATACCCCTTTGATTTTATTTATGAAATTAATTATTAGCAACATATTTTAAATTATGGTTTCCTAAATTCAATATCATTATAGAGAAAGTTTTTAAATATCGAATGATGTGTGCCTCGAGAAAAACTATTTTTCTCAAGTAGAAAGAAAAAAGATGTTAGTACGGTAAATGAACTAACACAGCAGAAAATTTTAAGTTTTACTTTATTTATTTCAATTTTTAATATTTATTTCTTAACTTAATAGTCTATTTATATTTGTAATAGTCTAATTTGGATACCCTTTCTAACTATAAACTTGAAAATTTTTTCCCAAATGATCGCTTACTTCAAGTTTTAGGAGATGAGCACCATGGCAGAGTATGATGCCGACCAAGGAAGAGTATTGTCCCAACAAGGTATTATCCCACTTCAGGTGTAGGTTCTAGTAACACCAAGTTGGAAAAAGATAATTCATGGGTATCACAGGTTGAGGTAAGGTAGAAAAGGCTAAAAAAGGTTCATATAGGTGGAAGAAATGACTCAAAGGGAAAATGATGAATTTATGAAATTGATGGAAGTTTTATGTCCATCACTTCTATTAAAGACCTTTTCAGCTTGTGATGCATATATGTAAATGATACATACATTATATAGTGAATCAGGTGGTGGTCGGTATGATGACCTTCCTGGTGATGGAAATAGAGAGGATGACTATGAGAAAGAGGGCAGGGATAATGGTGAGGAAGAGGGTGGGGATGATGGTGAGGAAAAGGGCAGGGATGAGGTTGAGGATGAGGATGAGGATGAGTTTGAGGAAGAGGAAGAGGGTTAGTATGAGGATGAGGTCAACTATGGAAGTGATGGTAGTGATGGTAATGAGGGACATATTGATCCGTTACATTTTTTTTGATATTTATGACATTTACTATTTGATGATTTGGTCCGAATGAATATATGCTATATTTTGTATGTTTGTTATCATTGGTTAAATGTATCAATTAATTTCCTCTATTATAATTATTTATGTATTGGTTTTTTTCTATTTGAGGATGCTCTATTGGTTTTATTGTATCTTTTATGTGTTAAGGATGTTCTTTTTTTTCATTATAGGTTGATGATGTTATGTTTTCATTGAAGGTGTTCTGTTTTGATTGTAGGTGCAGTGGTAAGTTAGTTTCATTATTTCCTATTTTCTTTTTTTATTGAAGGTTTAGTGTTTTGTTTGTTTGATTATTTCTTATGTTCTATTTTGAAGTTTTGATTATAGGTGTGTTCTATTTTGAAATTTTAATTGCATTGCTGGTGTGTTCTGTTTTGAAGTTCTAATTACAAATGCATTGGGTAGTAGGGATGTTGTTGGCTAGGAATTTGGGGGTTTTATACCAACGGTTTTATAAATATTGGAATTCCTCTATTCGAATGGTTCACAATGAACTATTGGTAAAATAAAATTCTTACCACCCTATACTAACCATTCACAGTGAATCGTTGGTATAGGCATTTCCTAATAGTTTTTAATTGTTGGGTTAGATATATCCCAACATTTTTAAGTGTTGTAAAATCTCTTTCCCAATGGTTTTGAACCATTTTCATATATCTATACCAATGGTTCACAATGAACCATTGGTAAAATAAAATTCTAACCACCATATACCAATGGTTCGCTGTAAAATGTTAGTATAGGCCTTTCCCAATGGCACTATAGTGAATGGTTCTCCAACCTATACCAATGGTTTTGAACCGTTGGTATAGCCCTCATTTCCAGCAATGGTTGGTAGGTAAATGGTTTCATCTAAGTTTAGTAAATCAATATAAAAATAGGATACCAACTAATACATGGGTATTTAGGGACCCTTGTGATCTGATGCATAGCCCTTTAAGTTTACCGAGTCTATTAAATGAAGTGATACTAGTTGTAGGGTGAATGTCTAGGAAAGGATCATGCATCATTCTTATTTTCACCTATGCTTGAAATGGATATAATTTGAGATAGGTTAAAACATTAACAAGATAATAAAGTAATTAATCAATTAATGTTAAATATTTCATATTTCAGGCTTAGATCTCTAACAATTTATTATTTTTATAATCATATATCTAGGTTGAAGTCCTCATTAAGTTTTTACCAAAGCTGATCAGTAGGATATACCAGAAGATCACTATATAGTAGAGGTCGATGAAAATGACATTTAGAGGAGGAAACTCTAAGAGTTTCAATGCTAGATCCTTCAAAATTATGAGTTATTCATTTAAGATTCATTCACAAAATACTATTTGGAGGAGGTTTAGATATCTTTCAGTTCAATATGTGCTCAGAAGAGGCATTGGGTTTCATTGGTTGAGAATATTCTATGTGTAACGGTGAGGCAGTGGTGGCTTTTGTTCCTTGGGGATTGCGAGGAGTTGGAAGTCTCATGGGAGAAGTTTTGAGACTAGTTCTAAGTATATTTCATTTCATATATTAAAAAGGTGGATAGTTATCAATAATTTCTTACCCTTTGATGGGAGAGTTTCAGCGTGTGATAGTTTGGGATTCGTTTCAGGACCCTTCTATAATATTCTTCAAACCTGTTTCTATATGAGGAGGTTAGGGAGAGAAATTTTCATGAGGCTTTGCATCTAAGAATCTAGCACTAGGTTACCCCATTTATATTGAAGATATATCTTGATGTGTTGGCAAGAGAATAGGTTATTAATATAATGCTAGCTAGAATTGGGTCCTCATAAGAGGGGAGTCATAGGGATTCCTAAAAAATAATATTTATGGTTTTGGGTTACCAGTTGTTAGGATAGAAGGTTCTTTTGTGTCTGAGGGTAGGTCCCAGCCCTTATCATATCATTTCTCTAGGTAAAAAACTATCATCCCTATTCCAATGGATTGTACACATGTTTTTATTGTTTAGGTCAAGGTCATCAGTGATGAGAGTGACCAACCATTATAAGAGGTTAGTATGTGCTAGGTGCTCCACTTCAGGTTCCTCTATTGAGGCGATTCCAGCCAATACAGCATTAATAGTGTGTTCTAGTTTGGGATCAACAGAGTGGATATGGGGCAGACATAGTACATTCCTCAAATGATCCTCATCCTTAGAGACCATATCGTAATTATAGATGTGTTCATCAATAGGGTTAGAGAGTTTGGGGAGTAGGTCTTGGTTAGCTTCATGCTTTAGCATGCTGGCATTGAGTGAGTCGGACATCATTTGAGGTAGCCTTTTCTAATTTTCTACATGGGTGCCTTATTTGTTTGATTTAAGAGAGAAACACTCCTTTATATAACCTACCCTCATCCATTATTTGGGACAGGAGGTATAGAGGCTTACAGTGTTGGGTCGGAGAGTGATGGCAAGAGGGGGGTGAATTGCCTTTTAAAAAAAGTTTAACAATTTAAAACAAATTTAAAGCGCAGCGGAAATAAAAGAGGAAAGACACAAAACTTGATAAAGGAGTTCAGCTTAAACCAAAGCCTACGTCTCCGCTCCCAACTCAACCGTTGAGAGATTTACTACCGCTTTCTTTTTAATGGTTTTAGCAAGAAACCCACTAGACTTTAAGGTAGTCTAGAACCTATTACAGCTTGCTTTTAATGGTTGAGCAAGAACCCACTAGCCTTATTACTGGTGAAGGCTAGCTCACCTATGACTCAAGCCTTTTAAAGGGAAGGCTTGACTAACCTCTTCACACCTTGAAGGTGGTGTGAAAACCCAAACAAAAGGAAGATGAGAGAAAGAGGGGTTTGTAGGCACAAACCCAAATTGATGCTCAAAAAGATAAAGAATGAAAAACCATAAGAGGAGAATCCTTGGGCACCAAAGGATTGATGAAGTTGATGAAGAGTGCTCCCAAGCTTCTTTGATGGTGCTCCTTGGATGTGGAAGTGGGTTGGAGCAATTGAGGTTCCTTGAAGGAATCCGCCGGAGGTTTTCCAAATGATGAAAAATGTTCCTGTGGGCTTCCGTACGTTTCTGGGGCTTCCTAGTCCTTTATTTATAGAGGGGGAACCCTAAAATGGCCTTTGGGGGTCTTCGGAGCCGTTGGAGAGGCCTTCGGAGCCGTTGGGAGTCAAGTGGACAAGTCTGGTCAAAGCCCAACGGCTAGTTTGACTGGATCCATCGGCTGACTGGTACAGAGCCACCGGTTGGCCGGTGCTTGAAAAATGGAGAGGCCTTCTGCCCAGGCACCACCGGCTGGCCGGTGAGGAGGCCACCGGTTGGCCGGTGCTGAGAAAGTAGGTGTCCCTTCTGTCTGGGTTCCACCGTCTGGACGGTGATGGGACACCGGTTGGCCGGTGGTCTGGAAAGAGGGGATGCCTTCTTCCCAGGCACCACCGGCTGGCCGGTGGTCATCCACCGGCTGGCCGGTGGTCATCCACCGGTTGACCGGTAGACTCAGAGAGTCCACTTTCAGTCCTTCTTGGCCCAATTCCTTGGAAACCTTTTGCCTATCAACAAAAACACTTAAAACAAGATTAGATAAATAAGAGAGTGATTGTGATCATGAAAATTAAACCACGAGGGGTACGAGAGGTACAACAATCTCCCCCTATTTTGATGATCACAATAACCAAAACAAGCAATGTAAAAGACTGAAATGAAAGGAATTCTTTAAAGGATAAATTGAAAAGTAAAGCAAAGAATGAGAGAAAGATTTCTCCCCCAATCAACCAAGAATTTCTCCCCCTTTGTGATTATCAAAATAGCACGGGGCATAAAACTTGATTGAGGGAAAGGATTGAAAAACAAGATAGAGATTTTAAACCAATTGAAATTTTTTAAATTTGAATTGAAAGTTTTGAATTGAAAGTTTTGAATTGAAGGTTTTGAATTGAAGGTTTTGAATTCAAAGTTTTGAATTGAAGGTTTTGAATTGAAAGTTTTGAATTGAAGGTTTTGAATTGAAAGATTTGAATATAAAGCAAAAAGGCTTAAACAATCCTAACTCCCCCTAAATAAAAACAACAAATCACCGAGGAGAGGATTTTAGAACCGAGACAAATTTTGGTCCGGTGAGACTCGCTAAAAGGGATTTTTCAATCCATACTTGTCTAGTGGCGGGTCTTCTCCTATGAAATTAATCATTAAAGGAAATGGTTTTGGGCCTTCCATACCGGGCATTTTTGCAATCGCACTCATAAATTAAGTGCCCGGGTTTTTTACAATAGTTGCAAAATTTATATTGGGAGCTCCCCCTTACAAAAATAGTAGGAGCATGGGAAGAGGAAGCTGGCTTGGAATAGCCAAGCCCTTGGGTGGTTCTAGATACGCATTGGGAACCAAGGAGCTTCGAGAGGTTATGTTCACCTTCGGTGAACTTAGCTAGGGATTTCCTTAAATCCTTGATTGTTAATTCCATAGAATCAACATCGGGAAGGTTTTGGATCTTGAGGGACAACTCCTCCTTTTCTTTGAGAAGTTGTTCCTTTTCGGAAGAAAGTTTTTTGAAATTATTTTTTAAAGCAATAAATTTGGAAGAAAGTTCGTGAAATCCTTCCTCCAATTGATCTCTAGCATGTTGGAGATCCTCATAAGATAAATGATTGAAAGAATTTGAAGAACTAGAGGATAAGGAGTCGGAAGAGGATACCTCATGAAATTCCATTAGGCATTTTTTACCGTTGTCACTTGAGGAGGAGGAGGAGGATGTGGAGTTATCACTCCATGTGGCCTTGAATGCCTTCTTCTTTTCCTTTTTCTTGTCCTTTTTCTTGTTGAGTGGACAATCGGGCTTTTAATGGCCTTTCTTGACACACCCGTAACATGTTACCTCGGGCTCGGATTTTTCATTGGGTTGAGCCTTGCGGGATTTCTTCTTCTTGTGCTTCTTCATGAATTTGTGCATTTTGCGGGCAAGATTCTCCATTTCTGAATCGCCGCTTGAAGAGGAAGATGATGAGGAGGAGGAGCTTTCTTCTTTTTGAACTTTTAAGGCGATGTTCTTTGGAGTTTTGATGAGGTTGCCTTCCTTTTCAGCTTGCCTCCTCATGGTGATCTCGTAGGTCATGAGGGATCCGATGAGCTCTTCGACCGGCATGTTCTTGATGTCTTTTGCTTCTTGAATTTCCGTGACTTTCGGTGCCCATGTGCTTGGTAAGATCCAAAGGATCTTCTTGACCATCATCTCTGCAGAAACATCATCTCCAAGAGATTTTCTTCCATTGCAAACGTCAGTAAAACGAGTAAACATTTCATTAATATTTTTAGATGGATGCATGGTAAAAGACTCAAAATCTTGACGGTACATATCCAATCGAGTATCCTTGACTTTGTTGGTCCCCTCATGGGTAACCTCCAAAAGTTTCCAGATTTCATGAGATGAAGTGCATGTGGAAACTCGATTGAATTCATTACGATCAAGGCCTCAATGAAGAGCGTTCATGGCTTTGCCATCAAGATCGAAATTTTTAATATCGGCTTGAGTCCATTTGGATTCATCGGGAGAAGAAAGAGAATAACCATGCATGAAAATTTTATAAATAGGATAACCAATGCTTCTAAGAAAAGTGGTCATGCGGGTTTTCCAATAGGTATAGTCGGTTCCATCAAAGAATGGAGCACGACCCAAAGAATAGCCTTCGGGGGCGAAAGAAGTTGAAGCCATCACAAAGGATCTTGAATTTGAAACCGGTTAAGGTATTACTCAAATTTTGCCTTTGATACCAAATGTTGGGTCGGAGAGTGATGGCAAGAGGGGGGTGAATTGCCTTTTAAAAAAAGTTTAACAATTTAAAACAAAGTTAAAGCGCAGCGGAAATAAAAGAGGCAAGACACAAAACTTGATAACGGAGTTTGGCTTAAACCAAAGCCTACGTCTCCGCTCCCAACTCAACCGTTGAGAGATTTACTACCGCTTGCTTTTTAATGGTTTTAGAAAGAAACCCACTAGACTTTAAGGTAGTCTAGAACCTATTACAGCTTGCTTTTAATGGTTGAGCAAGAACCCACTAGCCTTCTTACAGGTGAAGGCTAGCTCACCTATGACTCAAGCCTTTTAAAGGGAAGGCTTGACTAACCTCTTCACACCTTGAAGGTGGTGTGAAAACCCAAACAAAAGGAAGATGAGAGAAAGAGGGGTTTGTAGGCACAAACCCAAATTGATGCTCAAAAAGATAAAGAATGAAAAACCGTAAGAGGAGAAGCCTTGGGCGCCAAAGGATTGATGAAGTTGATTAAGAGCGCTCCCAAGCTTCTTTGATGGTGCTCCTTGGATGTGGAAGTGGGTTGGAGCAATTGAGGTTCCTTGAAGGAATCCGCCGGAGGTTTTCCAAATGATGAAAAATGTTCCCATGGGCTTCCGTACGTTTCCGGGGCTTCCTAGTCCTTTATTTATAGAGGGGGAACCCTCAAATGGCCTTTGGGGGTCTTCGGAGCTGTTGGAGAGGCCTTCGGAGCCGTTGGGAGTCAAGTGGACAAGTCTGGTCAAAGCCCAACGACTAGTTTGACTGGCTCCACCGGCTGACTGTTACAGAGCCACCGGTTGGCCGGTGCTTGAAAAATGGAGAGACCTTCTTCCCAGGCACCACCGGCTGGCCGGTGAGGAGGCCACCGGTTGGACGGTGCTGAGACAGTAGGTGTCCCTTCTGTCTGGGTTCCACCGGCTGGCTGGTGATGGGACACCGGTTGGCCGGTGGTCTGGACAGAGGGGATGTCTTCTGCCCAGGCACCACCGGCTGGCCGGTGGTCATCCACCGGTTGGCCGGTAGACTCAGAGAGTCCACTTTCAGTCCTTCTTGGCCCAATTCCTTGGCAACCTTTTGCCTATCAACAAAAACACTTAAAACAAGATTAGATAAATAAGAGAGTGATTGTGATCATGAAAATTAAACCACGAGGGGTACGAGAGGTACAACATACAGTTCCCTTGGCATTGACTACACCAGTTAGAGGTCGAGCTTACTTGTATGAAGTATATATAGATTGTTATTTAGTGTTGGGGAAGGGAAGAACTTCTCTTGGGGATATTTCCTATTTTTATGGATATAACCATATAAAATCATCCTTGGAATGTATTGGTTGAATTCAGTATAGGATATCATGGATTTCTTCAAGAGTTAGGTTGTGTTCTATAATGTTTATGGAGATACAATAATGTTTTTTGGTGAGAAAGGTCCTGAGATTGGTCAAAGTCATGTTTTGTCCCTATCTTCTTTAATGGTCGATCTTATGATGAGTTCATCAGAAATTTAGTAGTCAGTGTTTCCTAGGGTTATAGATGAGTACCTTGATGTCTTTATAGGGGAGTTTGTAGAGTTACCCCCTTGATGGGAGATCAAGTTCGAGATTGAGATACAGCTAGGTGTGTCTCTTATCTTTATGTATCTGTATAGGATGGAAACTTCTAAGTTATGAGAGATGAAAATATAGATCGATGATGGATTTCAGTGAGGTTTCATTTGTTTGAGTGTGTCGCCTTAGGGTGCACCAGTTTTTTTATTTATAAGGATGATGGAAGTTTGCAGATTTGTATCAATTATCATTGCTTTAACCAAGTGAAAGTGAAGAACTGTTATCCTCTTCCATGGATTGATGATTTAATAGATCATATAAAGGGAGAAAGTTGGTTCTCTAAAATCAATTTGCAGTCATGGTATCATCATATATGGGTGAAGGATGAGGATATTTATAATAATACTTTCTATTATTGTCACGAGCATTAAAAGTTCATTGTGATGTTGTTTGGTGTGATGAAAACTTCAGTTGTGTTCATGGGGTTGATGAAATCAGTGTTTAGAGAGATCCTGGATAAGTTTTTGGTGGTTTTCATTGAAAATATAATTATATACCCTATGTATGAGGAGGATCATGTAGATCATCTTCATTATGTTTCAAGAGTTATTCATCCTGAGCATATATTCATTAAGTTATCAAAGTTTTATTTCTAGGATCAATAAGTCCATTTCTTTGGGATTGTAGTGTATTGGTAGGGATTAGTTATAGACCCTTCAAAGATAGAGGAAGTTGTGTCTTGGTAATCCCCCAAGATGGTAGGAGAGGTGAGAAGTTTCCTTGGTATTTAAAGCTATTATAGGAGGTTCATAGCTGATTTATATCCAGTTTCAACTCCTCTGATGGTATTAACTAGAAATGATCAAGCGTTCTTGTGAACTGACCAGCATCATGAAGCTTTCGAGTACCTAAAGGAGATGTTGTTCTGTGCCCCAGTCCTTTGTTTTATAGAAGAAGAAGTTTGTTTTGAGGTTTTATATGATGCTTCACATCTTGTATTGGGTTGGAATATGATGCATTATAGATTGGTTTTCACTTATGGGTCTTATCAATTATGTCCCCATGAGCATAACTACGCCACCCATGATCTTGAGTTGGAGGAATTTGTGTTTTCTTTGAATTTGTGGTAGCATTACCTCATTGGTGGGTATTTTTTGTTTTTTACTAACCATAAGAGCTTGAGGTGTTTCTTTTACTGGCATGAATTGAACTTGCATCAGCGTTAGTGGATGAAATTCTTTCGGGATTAAGGCTTTAAGATTTTTTATATTCCAAGAAATGGAAATTCTATAGTCGATGTATTGAGCAGGAATTCACATAGTGATGTCATGCATGAATCTATAGATTCTTGGAGAGTGATGGGATAACTATCAGTGATGAATCTAGATATAGGATAATTTGGAGCCAGAGGTTATCTTTTCTAGATTATAGTGCAGCCAACTTTGATATAGCAGGTGGAGGAGTCCCGATTAGGGGATTTTGAGGTGGAGTTCTAGAGAGACCGAGTTATTTTTTATGATTCCATAGATGGTTGTTTTGAGGATGGATAGAATTAGATACTCTTCTAGGGAATTATTTTCATTACTTCAAAAATGAATGAGATAGTTCTACATGATTTATATAACTCTCCTTTATCGGTGCATCCTGGTGTGACAAGGATGTACCAAACTTTGAGAGGTTGGTTTTGGTGTCCTGGGTTGAAGTGTGTACTTACAGAGTTTGTTTCTTGATTTTTGGTCTACCATATGGTAAAGAATGAGCAATGTGTTTTTGTTGGTTTGCTCCATCCATTGGATATTCCATGGTTGAAGTGGGAGGGAATCTTTATGGACTTCATTGCTAGTTTTCCTCAAGCTCAGGGAGGGTATGATTCTATATGGGTGATAGTGGATAGTTTGAAAAAATATTCCCACTTTATAGTGATCTGGGAGTTGATCTCAATGGATGTTTTTCTATGGTAGTATCTAGAGGAGGTGGTGCAAATCCACGAAGTCCTGAGGAAGATCATCTCTAATTGGGATCCTCATTTTACCTTTAGAGTGTGGGGACGTCTCCAACATTATTTTGGATCTCATTTTTTATTTTTCACTGATTTTCATCCATAGATATATGGTCAGACATATTTGACCATCTAGACTCTTGAAGACATGTTGTGCTCTTGTGTCTTGGATTTTTGGAGGTTTGTGGATGATGCACCTGCCCTTAGTTGAGTTTGATTAAAATAATAGTTTCCACTCCACCATTGGTATGGTTACATTTTAAGCTTTGTATGGATAACTTTTCCACTCTTTTTTGTGTTAGACTAGGGTTGGAGAGGAAACAATTATCAATCTGGAACTAGTATAGAATATGACAGAGATGGTTTAGGTAATTCACAAGAGGATGAAGGAATCACAAGATCATCAGAAAACCTATTATGATAATAGGAGGATGCCTCTGGAGTTCAATATTAGATATCACATGTTATTTAAGGTGAATACTCATCATGGTAAGTGACGGTTTAGTCATGGGGGTAAGATTTCTCTCCAATTTTTTGGAACTTTTGAGGTATTGGTTTATGTTGGATTGGTGTCTTATCAGATAGAACTTCCCCTACATATGAGAAGAATAAATTATTTTTTTCACATTTCATTACTCTGTCATTATCTTTATAATGACTCTCATGTAATTGATTGGGGCGATATCGATGTTGAAAATAATGAAACCTTTGAGGGTGGCTTGTGGAGATCCGAGTTTTCCAGGAGAAGGTGTTGTGCAGATGTTTAATTTACTTGGTTTGTGTCTTGTGGTGGCATGAAGGCATAGATAAGAGTACCTAGGAATTTGAGTCACAGATTCACACTCAGTAACCTGGTATTTTTTATGTTTAACTCTTCTATTGTAATGTTGTTTATTTTTTTTATGTTGACCATTTTGATTTATATGATGGTTTCCTCTTGTTTCTTGTTGGTAATATTACTCTTTTTTTGGATTTATCTCCCTTAGGAGAGTTTTTAGGATCTTTTTGTTTCTATTTTATAGTTTCAAATTATTCCTATAGTGATTCAGTTGAGCTCCTATGATGATGAGATCCTTGAGAGGTATCTCGCGGGGAGTGGATTTTTGGGAAACCCCTTTTCATTTTCTCTCTCAATTTAGTTTTTAATTCTTAAGGATGATAATATTTTTTAGAGTAATATACAATAAGGGATCATATCCATCTAGTCCAATCCTTTGTGTGTTTTTAAATCCCTTGGTGCTCAAAGGAGGCCTAGAATGGGTCTGTTAGTGTTTGGCTGCTAAAATATGGAAGTAAGGAGAATTAAAGATGTGTAAGGGTTTTGTTTCATGAATGTGAGGTTCATGGATTATGTAAGTTTGGTTCATGTCTTGGTTCATGACATTAAATAAGTCAATATTAAATGGTCTAAGGTGATGTGTTTTTTTGTGAGACTTAAAAACTCAATAATTTCATGATGTGAAAAGGTTTCATGCCATGAAAATCCACTATGTGGTGTGCCTTTATAAGATTTAATACCTCGGGTTTTCTAAAACTTATGGTTTTTCTCCCAAACCCTTGGAAATCCACATCGTCCTCTCTTTGAATCTTGGGATCCCTTCAACATGGATCAATTCTTGTCCTTTCATCTTCAATCTATAGTGATTTAAGGTATTTTCTACCTCTTCTCTCATGGTTATTAGATCTTGATCCTCCCACTTCTTCTTTTCATGTGATGTAGGTTTCTTTCCATTATTCTAATAAATTTTTCATGGTTTTTTTTTTGTGTGGTTATGGAATGGAATCCTTGGAGGGATGTATCTCTTGAGGAAGGGGTGGTTGGGATCTATGACGTCATTATGTTCTTATGCAAAGAATGATACCTTTGAGGTAGGGGATTAATTTCCTCACCTATTTATTTATATGTAGTCATAAATTCAGCATGGTGTACCCCTTGGATGATAATGTAATTAACCTAATAATTGTTGAACCAGATTAATAAATAATTGGTTGCGAAGATGTTTTTTCTTTCTACTATGATAACTATTTGACTCTTGGTTTTCTATATAGTGTTCTATCTATGTTATTCTTGTTAGCGTATCTTGTTATGATATGGATTAGCATGTTGTTCTTGATGAAAATTGTTAAAGAATGTAAATTTGGAATTAATTGATTAATTAACTTATGAAATAATGAAAATGTGTTTTAATTATAATGGAACTTCTTTAAGTTTATTGAAACTGATTTTAATACTAAGAGAATGTTTATATTTTGATATCTTGTTATATATTGATGCCTTAGGTTTCCTATAGTTAGAACCTATGAATAATGAATTGGTTAATTGAATATGGAATAAGAACTTCTTTTGTGATAAATATAATTTCTAGGGCCGGATTTTCCCATATTTTTGAGAAGTCCAAGTGAATTGATTTTGGATCCATCATAGATCATTTATGTGTAAAGTTGGGAAGCCTTGTTTTAGGGCCTAGATTTTCCTATTGTTTATGCTAGTTTGTTTTTGCTACTTTTTTTATGTTCTCTGGATGTGAGCTTCACTATGTGATGTGATATGGGGTGAGGAGACCTGGATGTGATATGAGAATAGAATGTATGATCCTGGGATTGATGATATGATGTGGGTAGGGAGGCTCGAATGATGTGGCAATAGTTGATGCCTCTGATGGAAAGATACATCAGGATGTGCATGTGGGTGTCAGGGATGGCACCAAAGATAATGGAACGGTTTGAAGATAGGATTACCCATTAATGGGATATTGGAATCTAGGATTATCTCTTATGAATCTATTTAATGGTTGATGGCTAGTTTTCTTATTTTATTTTTATTCCTTTCCCCGCTACTTGAGGAGGCTAGATATGCTTGGTTGCATATTTCCACTTAGTGATAGATTGGGATGGTTTTCCTAGAGTACATGGATTATGGAATGTTTCTAATAATGAATAAATTATTATTAACCCATGGGGTTGGTGTTTATAGAATTAAAATTCTAAAAATATGTTAATATTGATAAAATGTGGACTCAATTTATATTATGCATGGAGGGCATCAACTTTACTTTGATGATTAATTAATGTATCTCGAAATAATTTTAATGGTTAATTTAATGGATAATAAATTTATTAACTAAAGGAAAGAGTAAAAATAAAATAATTAATTAATTTATCTATTTAAATACTTGTGTGCTTATAGGATATATAGTCCCTAGTAGTGGTAGCCAGGTGTCTGAGCGATGATAGTTGCATTTGATTCTAATACTAGGTTGTGCCCGTAGTGTGGTTGTGAGCTGTATTATATTATATATTTTGTGATTTCATATGCTACCCCACCCATGTAGGTTAGGAATACTGACACCTATTGGACTCTAGGAGGATGTTTTTTCCAACATCCTAGTGGTAGGATGGATGGATGACTACCCCCTCTGGCCTCACTCTCTTCTCTTGGTAGTTACTTATGTTGGTATGCATGAAATTTGGTTTTCCCATATATGTGTGTAGAGAGATGTTATGGATTTTAGTTATTTCACACACATGTATATTCGGATATATTATCAAAATGATTATTATAGGTATTATGTGTATAGAATATGATGTATTGAGGTACTTACTCAATGTATGGGTTTTAATGGCTTGAGGTATAATACCTGATGTATGATACACGTCATACGAGATGTAGTGGATCCCAAAAACTACTTGGTTACTATATATAGTTATGTGATATGGGACGATATGATGATGTGATTAGGTGATGCATGAGGTTCATGTTATGATTCCTTGCCCATGTTTCTTTGGGATAGCTTATTTTGGAGAGAGATAGCTTAGGAAATACAATGTTGGAGAAGAGTAAGAAACTAGTGGGGAAGTGGGATCGAGGTGCCCTTGATGATTCATTATTATATTATATACTATCTTGTATGTGATACTTAGTGATAGTTAGAAATGGTGAGGCTAGGACCTTAGTATACCTTTTTAGGTGATGATTTAGTTTCACTATTATACATTGTAATTTAGCATGATTTCTTTATCTTTTGCATGAGAGGCTCTAGGGAGGATCCAATTGAGTATGTTGTTATTATCACCCTATGTTTGTGTGTGTGTGTGTATAATTTTTTTCAATTCATATATAGTAGGTTTGAGATAAATCTTGATATTACTAGCTCGTGTTTTTGCAGGTGTTATTTGGGATTCATGTTTATTGTCGTCTTTCACTTCTTGGTACCTATATTTTTCCTTTCAGTTGTTATATTACTGTATGGAATTGCATGTTTTCACTTGGTATTTCTTTATATATATGTATGATCAGGTTTTGATTGTTGTATCCATGTTATCTATCTATTCTTAATGTTATCTTAGAGTTTAATGCATCTCGTGTGTATGTTTATTATACCCTCGATGCTAGTTGCCAACCCAAGGCCTACTAGAGGTGGGACTTAGGTTGTCACCATCTTTGTTCTCTCATTACTGGCCCATGAGGGGTACACTTTGGGGGGAGTGGTCCATGACACCTCCTATGGTGCCTTTAAAAATGATTCGAATATATGTGATACAAATGATACCATATTCACAAAAAAGGATATAGTCACCCATGTTGTGGGGGGGACTTGTAAATATCTTTATGTGTGTGTGTTCTTGTTTTACTTAGTACATATGGTTGAGTTTGGGTGAGAAGATAAAGAAATAAATTAATATTTTAACAGGTGATGAGGGTTGAGATATGTAATGCCCCAACCCAGGTCAGTATGAATAGTAACTAGACTAATGGCGCTACGTGACCTCAAGTACACCTCCTCATATGACATAGGTTGCCAACTAATATCAGGGTTCTAGGGTGGTATGGTGAGGATACTATACACCCTATATTAGAGTACATAATAATATAAAAATAAAAAAAACATCATACATACACATCAATCATAGAACATGTCAGTAATAAATAAGAATTATCAATAATAAATGAAATATTATATACATACTTTAAAGGTCAAGCAAGAATATAGGACAGATCGTCCACTGGGCCTATCACATATACAAATAAAAAAATAAAGACCGAAATAAAAAACATGAGGCTCGAATACAATCCTCAAGACTCACCTCATCCTGATCTCTAAATACCATCTATAAGCTGATCTAGCTTGATCTAGAAATATCGGGCCTCAGCCCAACCCGGACCTACAACAAGTGAGGGCTACTCGGGTACTCTTGTAAAACGGTATCCCAAGAATATTTTAAGTATAAAACTAAGTATGGAACCACCAAAATATTCTCTAACATACTAATAATGCAGTGATATATGCATATAATATGCTCTGGATAAATAAAAAAACTACTGGAAATAAATAAATAAACCTTCATTGATCCTTAGGCCCACAACCTCAATTGACCATACCTCCTTCATCCAGTGCCAGATTTTCTCTAATCATGTTGTTATGATTGTTCCAACCAATATAATGACCCAAGGGTCTTTCACCTTGGTATAAAAATAACAAACCATGGCCTGATCCACCCCAGTATATAGATAATGACCTAGGGGCATGATTCGTCCTTGTATACAGATAATGACTTTGTGAATGATCCATCCTAAAATATAAACCCAATGAATTCTCTATACCAATATAAAAAATGGTTCTTGGAAGTAGATCCCCAATAGTGTAGGAGACACAACCATTCCCACTGAATACCCCACAAGCCCCTGACTAATAGCACATGGAAATAACTCTCTCTTTTTACTGAAACTGATAATATTGGTTCTAAATCCATGGAGTTCCCACTAGTGGTATCAAAACCACCTTATAAGGGGTGTTTCTATTAGTATCATGACCTCCCCATAGGTATTTTCCACAATCTCCCCATAGGGAGTTTTCATAACCAACCATAAGGGTGTTTTCTTTTTAAACAATATAAACAATATAAACACCACCCTAAGGGAATATACCATATAAATCATTGATATATATATATATAACATAATTGGACATCTACCAAACCTAGAACACAAACTATGGATGGAATCCCAGGAGAACCACCCAACCTATCACAGTTATAACAGGCTCAAATCATCAATCCAGTTTATAAGGTGACATTCATGATCATCACTTCCCATTCACAAATACTCCCTCTCACTAGGTTAACATAACTCTCGGTACCAACTGGGTCCTCGAGGTATCACCATAGTCAAGACACCCCATAATTATCCCTCATTCTCAACTCATCTCATGGATCAATTCCCATCACCTGAAGGCATAAAATTCTTCAACATCATTAAGATCTCATCAAGGCCTCATACCATGCAAGTCTCAAAAGGAATATTTCCTTAAGACCATCCCCCTTTTAAGCTACTCTAGGTTGGTCCAAACACCCAACATGTTCATAAATCTCATCAGGGTCTACTCGCCCAAGTCACCATGTATCAGTGAGGGAGGAACACCCCACATTCATATTAGTATCTCAAAGGCTTAAAGTCATCACATAGATCTCTTAAATCCTACTTAAGAAAAATATCCATGTTTCCCCCATGCTCCTATACAAGGAGGTTTCTAAGTATCCTATACTAAGGGCCATTATATCCATCCATTTTCTTTTTATTTAGATTTTAACCCTATTGGTATATTCATATTAAGGAACACATATAACATCCAATCCTCAATCATCAATGGTTGAGGAATATCTAGAGGGTTCCAAGGTTCCTCATGGCCTTATAACCTTTCCCAATTCTTTTACAAGAATTTAATTTAGTTACATAAATTATTTAATTATTTTTAATTAACAACTCATTAAATTCAACTCGTTCAGTCACCTATGGTGGTGAGGTTGTACATGTCACATTCCATAGCATAAGTAAATAAAATAAAATACCATAGACGTATTTCAGGGACCACCTACCTCAATTGAATCTAATTTCATTCAATCCCTCAACTTAGTAGCTTCGCCCAATTTCTGTTAAGTCCGGTCGAGATCATCCCAAATAATCTGATCATCTCCAATACACATGAGGTGTTAACCCATAATTAATAACCCAAAACAATAAATTATTGAATTTATAATTAATTAAACAATTTAATTAAAAGTTTGAATATTCACTGGAAAATCACCAAGCAACCATGTTGCACCAGGACCACAATAAACAACCCATATAAGGTCTGCAACAGACCCTTGATGTCATCATGGGTGAAATCCATAACACTCAACATCAATTCCATAATTAATTTAATTTAATTTTAATGAATAAATAATAAATAAATTTTTGGTGTGGCATACATTCACCAAAATGATATGCAATGGTGTGCTGACGTAGTCATGGTATGTCCTCTAGTTAGGCTGTATTAAATCCCCATAATGTTGTGATGATTCCACCATGAATTAGTGGAATCATCGCTCAATCCCTAATCAGAAGAAATGAAATTATAGTAGAAGGAATGAGGAACCAAGGAAAGGAAGAAAATTGAATATCATACCTTAGATCGACAATAAAACCCATAAAAACATCCTATTACTAGGGGGGAGAAGATCAAGGGGAAGGGATTGTTGGTACTTTCATTCCAAAACAATTGGATAAAGAGATATCCCCTCTTAAAATATTTAGGGGGAATAATGGTAATTATTTCCTAAAAATAACCCCACCGGTTAGTTGGTAGATGTTGGCTACTAGTAACCAGCATCCTGGCCACCCCATCCCTACTATGCTATTCTCCAAAAACCACATGACACCATTTTACCTCCATTATAAGTCCAAAACACCTATTTGAGGTGTTCAACCTCCTATAATTCTATATTTAACCCCGGTTTATTTTTTCACCCCTCTACCAACTAAAAATTAAAATTTTCACTAAAATTCAAGAAACGTATGAATGTGGGTTCTTAAAACCTCCCCACTATAATTTTGGAGTTGGTTCCATATGAAAAAGTTCTAAGAACTTTATAATTACATGTATTCATTATATTGATTGTTAATGAAGTTTTTTATCAAATCTTGATTGTTCCTTTGCATGACATAGTATGTCGCAATGCCCTAAGAGTATCTATCACACTGGAAGGTCATAAAAAATACCTACTGTGATTAGGAATAAAAGGTATCACAATAATATTCATGAATATATATGTTTTTTATCTAGATGATATCATTTTATAAGACACAAATGATACAGGATGTCAGAGTTGGAGACTCATAGGACTTTGAACCATCCTCTCATGGTATGTTCCCTTGGTAATTTTGTGAGTATGATATTATGAAACTGATACCTGAAACTAAGAAATATACATTTATATGGATCATTGGATGTTCCTATATTTGGATGTATATATTGATTCTTATACTTTAATATTATAAATAATGAATAACATAAGTCAAGTACATTTATGTATTAATGAAAATCATGAAGACATATTCTCATAGAAAAGTTAGATAATTTAGGTGTATCATGAGTGATATTACATTAATGGATAATGAGATAAAGTATTTATCCTCTATATCCATTAACATGATTTGATATCTTAGACCCTTTGATGGGAATGGAACTACCTTGATAAATCCATGGTCATGGTGTTCTGTGAGAAAGTTCAATTTTTGGAGAGTCAAAGAAAAATATGTCAAGCACATAGGTTGAAGACATCATCATGAAACCTACTTGGTTATAGGTATCATGATAAAGGGATTATATTATACAGTAATCGTTTGTAGGAGTTTGTATATAGTTTTGATATTAACTTCTTTCTCTATGTGTTTCTTAGTGTGTTTCTAGATGATAACCTTGGAATTTAGTTATCTATACCTTATTCCACTGAGAAAGAGGCCTATATGGTCACACATTAAGGGAGTATAAAATATTGTTTAAATTTAATGTTTAATTTAACAATTTATAATAATTTTTTTTCATGATTTGTGGTTTAATATTTATTTTTGTTTGGTTAATCTCCAATATTTAATCACAGGTTATTTTAAAGAATTATTGAGTTAAATAATAATAATAAATATGTATTTATTTTCATAGTTTGTAAAATATAGTATTTATTATATTTATTGATGAATAATGAAGTGATTTTATTTTTTAAATAAATATTCATTATTCAAGGTTCAGTATATGTCTAGGGGAATAGGTGCACTAAGATTAATGGTCTTATTAAAAATGATATAAGTGATATTTATTTATTTTTAGGTGATTCACATGTCAAGTGAATAATAATTATAATATTATTAATACATTGGATTCACCAAGAATTAATTAATTGGTAAGGGGGATTATATGAAAATAGGCAACCCTAAACTTTCCTTAATATATATCTAGTTATATCCATTTACTGAGATGGGTTTTTTGTGCACAATGAATGGAGAAAATCTCTCCTAATTCCTAGAGAGACCTCAAGAACACACTTAATATCTAGATTGAAAATAATCCTCACCACTCAATTAATCTATAGATAAAAAATAGTTCATCACCCATTAATAACTTCCTACTATGATAAATAACGAACAAAAAAGTGATCAAGATCGACTGTGATAGAGCCCAAAAATTCTACGACAATGTTCAGAGATTTTGGTGCATGTATGGATTACCACTAGAAGGATTCTACTCTTTTATCCTATAATGCAATGATGGTATGATGATATCGATCTAACTAGGTTATCAACAAAGAAATAATTACAAGTTCATTTAATTCTTAATATACTTATAAAATAATAATAAATTACATGTGATGATCCTCCTCTTCCAGTTCTAGAATATTAAATTATCAAGTTAAGTCATCTATGTTTTGAATTCGTTGGACATGACATCATTCACCATGTGCAGATTGAATCATTAATAAATTAATACTAAAATTCAAGTTTTTTCTTCCATACAAATGCTTCCACTACACCTAGAACTTACAAGTGGTATCATAGCAGCCACATCATTAATTTCTAATTATTTATTAATCATTTATTGAATAGTATGAATTTTCAATTTCTTTTACTTCATATCTATTCGTTATAGGAATCAAAACATCATTTTCTATTATCTTTATTTATCATCACTAAAATGACCAATAAATGAATTATATTAAAATTATGAAACATATGAAAATGCTATCTAGATATTCCTAGAATTCTGTTCAAATAGCACAAGACTGCACACTGTGAAAGTTATACTATATGCCATGTAATCGTGTATCTTTAGTGCATCCTATGTGATTATCAGATCAGTCCAATGATATCAAATCAAATATGATAAAAGCATGTCTATACATATCTAGACTAGAAGGCATGTGGTTTAAAGAGATACACATCATGTAACCCATGTACATGATGTATAGCCCTCATTTTCTCCTAATGGAGAACATAGGGGTCCAAGTGTGATGTGTATCTATTACATGACATGGGGACTGAAAAACCATGAAACTTCAAGGACACACGGTGTGTAAGAATATCGCATGTCGTGTACCACATACACATTTTCAGTAGATAAACATGCCCATTCCCTAAGTGTGTGTCATGGACATCAGCATAAGAGATCACACGTTGTGTAACCCATTACACATAGTGTAGTCTGCTGCATCCAGTGTTTAATTTAAAATATAGAGAAGAATTAATTATATAATTAAACCTATTCACATGTGTTTCATATTTTATTTTTTTAATAGTACATTCCATGTCATCGGATTATTAATTATACATTAAATTAATTTCTATATTAAATTCTAAATCTATAAGTTTTGTATGTACTTTTCTTTTAGTATGCTCCACGCGCATCAAGAGAATTACATATAGTGTTATTCACATGTGTTTTGTGTGTCGTTTTTTTTACAGTACACACTATATAATTATCAACCATGTGATGTATGTTGGATTCCAATGTAATGCACAAGCATGGGGATTGTGTTGTGTGTTTTGGATTATTTCATGTCATTTCCTCCAAGTACACTTGTGTACTTTACTAATTTTAAACAAAATTAAATTTTTTAAATTTTTTTAAAATTATAGATGATGGTAATTCAATGATTCTTGGATGGAATTAATATAAATTGAATTCATTGGATTAATTCATGGGGTTATATCTTAATTAAATAGTGAATCAAATTAATTGATAACTAGATTGAAAATGTGCATTCAATACATGCTATATGGATGATCGTGACCTTAGATCAAACCTATGTATAAGGTTTTTTTCCTATTAATTTATTATTATTAAATTAAAATGATGGTCTATGAGTCACCCCCTCCTCTTTATTATGTAAGTTTATGTGTTCTTGTGGTTTCTTTTATGTAAACCCCTATATCTAATTCATTTGATCCCCTAACCTGTGTGTGAGTAAAATCTTATGTAAGGATATATATCCCAAGTGATAGGAGGCGTTTTGAGTCTCGAAGCCAATGTAATGTCTTGGACTTGGATGTCACTCAATAGTGCCCCAGTTCTGGTTTGTTACATGGCCTCAAGCGCATCTCCCCAAACACCAGAGGCTGCCAACTAGTAGTAAGGGATTAGATATGTCCATAGGGAGACAATTCTCTCATCACTAGAGTATAGCATAGTGGTAAATCAATAATATTTAAGTAGCATAAATAGTATTAACAATCAGAAAATAGATAATTAGCGGGAATAGATAGCAATATCAAAAGGAAGCACATATATAGTGATGAAGATGATACATTTCATATTTCTCTACAAAATAGAAAAAACATGTATACAAGGTGAGTGTACAATACATGAAACAAAATTAAAAAAAGGAAAAAAGTTTTTCCCGCTCACATTTCAAGCTTCATCTCAGTCTCATGCTCCCCTACTCCTATGTGTAAATCAAGAACCTTTATCATGGTGCCTTTCATTATCCAAACCTGCAATCATATAGTCTGTTTGGGTACCCAAAGGTGGCCTAAATAGGGTGTGAGACATAATCCCAGTAGGCAACCACCCAAGGTTTGTTTCATCTAATTAGTGAATATATATAACAACAGTGTGCAGGAAGAAATACAATAAACAAAGGAATCACTGAAAGTAGACATCTTATAAATTCTAGGTTCTCAATTAAAATAATATTCATTTAATTATCTAGATCTATTTAATTATTAATTCTTGATACCTAGAATAATTCCCAGCATACCTCTTGAAAAAATAAACAAAGTATTCCTAAACAGGTCATCCATAAAGTATAATAAAAATACTTAATCCAATCTTGGGCTTTGTCTTAGCAGACGCATCATATAACTGATTAATTATTTGTGCATTTAAGAACCTAAGATCATCCTTTTAATTCCTAAATTGGGATCTAGGTATCTCTCTAGGTATGTTATGAACCAACACCTTACAATCCTATCCATGACAATCCTCAAGAACCTAGGTATTTCTCTAGGTGAGGTATAACATCACTTACACTCGAGTCCACCCTTGGTGGTCCACTGAGGGAGACCAAGTATCACCCATGGAATAAGTAATAAAATTTCCTTTGAGTCCATCCTTGTCATTTCTAATTTGGAATCCAAGTATCACTCGGTATATAATAGTCAATCACCTATGATTCCATCCATGTCAACCCATATAACAAGTCCAAGTATCACTCTGGCATAAGAAAGGTACAAGCCAGTTTATTACATCCATGGAATTATCATATGAATCCATGTGTCACCCAAGGCATATAAGAATTTAACCAATTTAAAACATTTAATTAATTTCATATAAACATGTTAAGGTCAACACTGAGAATAATTAATTTCAAAATTACCTCATGAGGTGACTAAATTCATGGGCTAATCCTAGAAGGCTTTCCTCACAATTACTCATATGGGCATTTCATTTAAACAGGTATCTCAAGCTTAAAAATCCATTACATGGAAAGTCCAAGGGAATAGTTATTTCATCCATTACCATTAATCAATTCAATTATAATTTATATCATAATTCAATCTACATCTCAATTCACAATTCAAACATAAATTGAAAATTTAAATTTAACATCCTGTGATATGGGGTAAAAGGGGAACACTAAAAAGGGGTCTAATTTCATATTCCATCAAAATAGCCCATTTAATACACAACACACCCAAGGGGTGGATTTAAATCAAGATGATCAACCTATAACCATTCATTAATGGTCCTATTTAATTTAATAGGCTATACCTATCAATTCAATTCATGGGTTTAAATTCATTTCATGGTGCCACTCGATAATTGGGAAAATGGAACAACAACATATATAAACACTTTACCTTTTAACAAAAGGTGTGAGACCACCTGCCATAGGTCCATAGTTGATAGCTAATCTAATATCATCTCCTGATTTGAATTAGATCGAGATAAAATAGAAGAAGAAAAAAGAACCTAATAATTAGGTATATTAGCTTGCACATAAATAGAGTAGTTGATACCAAACCAAATAAGTAAATATACAAAAGGAATTTAGAACTCATTGATGTGAATCCAACATGTTAGACGGTTCTTAATTCGGACACCAAATGATGGAGATCTCTCAAATCCAAGAATAGTCACTAAATGGGAGCTCCAACATGCAAGGTTGTTGTGTGGGAGGAGGAATAGAATTTGGGTTGAAATAAATATTTAATTGAGAGAAATTTTTTAATTTCACCCAAAATTGGGAACCACATGGTTTGGTCCTCTGGTTTACAAACTATGTTCCAACCATGTATAGTCTTCTAGAAGAAAGGGGAACTTTGCATGGTTTGTTCGCATAGTTTAAATAACCGTGAAAAAATCCACATTCAAAATTGTAGACATTCCTACATGGTCGTGCACCCCAATTTGCATGGTTTAGTCTAACTGTGTGACCTGTATCTCCCTACTTTCCAGCCTCTCATGGTTTTATCTAACTGTGTGGCCTGCCCTTCATAGTTTACTCTAACCATACGCCAATCCTATTTCACCCCAAAACTCGGGTTCCGGGCTCGAAACTATCCCTGGACACCCCTGATACCTCCAAAACCTCAAAGTTTATTCACATTAGTCTGTATTTAAACATTTTAACTGGAATTTGATGAAAAGTAAAGGATTTTTACCTCAAAGAATAAACAAGTTCTTACAAACTTCCCCCTTAAAGCAATGTTTCCTCGAATTTCCCTTCCAAGGGTGGCGAAAAATTATCTGAGAATAACTTTGGCCACTATGATCGTACATTGGTATCCTTCTCCCGATTCTTATCTTGTACTCGGTCATGCTTCCATAGCACCCATGCTAAAGGAATTGACTAGCCCCAGAGAACCTTTGTTCTATGATCCACAATACTTAAAGGATGCTCCTCAAAGGATACACCTACCTATAACTCAACCTCCTCAGTCTAAAATGTATGAGATAGGTATGAATGATAAAGGTGTAATTAGGATATATGGAAGACTTTATGCATGGATTAGTACCCCTGAAGTAACTGTAACCGATGGGCTATTGGCCCGAATCTCTCTAGAATCTCAAATGGCCCGATATATCACAGTGAAAGCTTACCCTGTCTCTTGACCCTATTGTGTCCCAGCCTCGGTGATACATGTAGAAATACTATATCCCCAACCTCAAACTCTAGAGGTTTTCTACGATGATCGGCGTATGATATCTGATGAGACTACGGAGTAACCATCCACTTCAAAATCAACTGAACCTACTATGTAGTCTCCTAAACAAGACAAAGACCAAGCATAGTTGTCTCTCCTATCTCTAACCAACACAAGGGTGATTGGAATAGCCTACCATATAACTCCTCATAAGGATCCATCTAAATAGTATCCTGAAAGGTATTGTTATTGGTGAATGCAACCCTGAGTATATGCCTTTCCCAAGATCCCTTGAAATCTAGGATGCATACTCGCAGGATGTTTTCAAGAACTAGAATCGTGTTCTCTAACTGGATATCTGTCTAGGGGTGGTATGCTATGCTTATAATCACTTATGTACCTAACACCCTCTGTAGCCCTTGCTAGAATTGTGAATTAAACTAAGTGTCTCTATCTGAAATGATAGTATGCAGGATCCTATGAAGTCATACTATCTCGTGGATATACAACCTTCCAAGTTCATCCACATTGAAGGTCTCCTTGATAGTTAGGAAATGAAAAACCTTCATGATTCTATTAAAAAAACTTGTACAACATCATTACCTCAAGGTGACCTCAGTAAACCTGTTACAAAATCCATTATGAAATCATTACATTTCTACTCAAGAATGGGTAGCTGCTATAAAAGTCCAACTGGATACTGGTGTTCTACCTTCACCTACTGATAGGTGGAACACCTCATGAAAAAACTATCCACATATCTTTTCATACCCAACCACTAGTATTGGCGATGTAAATCCTGATACATATTGGTGACACCAGGATGCACTGCCCAAGATGAATCATTGAAGTCTCACATAAGCTCCATGTGCATGTTTTCTAAAACCCATACACGACCATGAACTCGCGGAATTTCATCATCACCTATGGTCCAACTGGGAGGAGGGTCCTCACCTGCCACAATCTCCCATAGAACTAGGCCTTATGATTCTTAAATATTCCTCATTCTCACTCGATCCAAAAGAGTATAGGTAATGGATAAGGATGATAGAAAAGTATGCCCCTGACTGTCCTGCACCTCCAAGTCTATGTCATAGAAAAAATCAATAATCTTTCACTTGCTACTGGCCTACTAAATTTTTTATATCTGAGTTCTCCTAATTAGTGCATCATCCACTGCGTTTCCTTTACCAGGCATATAGGCAACCTAAAAAATGAAAGACTATAGGTATTCAAACTATATTCACTATCCCAGGTTCAGATCACGCTATGTAAATATGTATTTAAGGCTTTTGTGGTCTTCGTACACCACAAAATTCTCTCCAAGTAAGAAATTTCTCCAATAGTGCAATGCATGAACAACCATATCTAACTCGAGATCATGCATCAGTTAGTTCCTCTCATGTGGCCTCAACTATTGAGACTCATATGCCATGACTCTATCTTCCTATATAAGAACTGATGCTATCCCAATACCTGATGCATCATAGTAAACAGTGTAAATCCTATCTAGATTTGGAAAAAATCAGTATCATTGCAGAATTAAATCTCCCTTTTAACTCCTAAAAGTCTTTATCACAAGAATCTGACCACACAAACTTTACACCCTTCTTAGTCAAGATCGTAAGTAGCGCTGCTAGGTGTGAGAAGTCATGTATGAAATTCCTGTAATATCTGACCATCCCTAATAAACTCCGTAACTCAAAGACGTTCTTGGGATGCTCCCAAGAGACTATAAATCTCACCTTCTATGGGTAAACTGATACACATGTCTCTGAGATAATGTGACCCAGTAAGTGAATATGATCCATCCAGACATGCCACTTTGTGATCTTAGCATATAACCAATGCTCTCTCAGTGTATTCAATATTATCTCAAGATGTTTGGCACGGTCGTGTCTATTGTGAGAACACACCAAGATATCATCCACAAAAAAACCACAAATGAATAAAGATAAGGATGGAAAACTCAGTTTATCAGTTCCATTAAGATTTTTGGTGCGTTTGTGAGACCGAACAGCATAACCAAATACTCATATAGACTGTATCTTCTACAAAAGGTTGTGAGAGGTATTTCTGATGGTCTAACATGCACCTAATGATAACCCGATATTAAATCAATCTTTGAGAATACCCAAGCTCCTCAGAGCTAGTCAAAAGAGAATCTATCTAAGGAAGAGGATACCGGTTCTTAACCATTAGTTGGTTCAATTTCTAGTAATCCATGTATAACCTTTGGGTTTTGTCTGCATTTTTTACAAAAAGGACTGGTGAACCCTATGGAGAAGTATCGGGTTAGATAAAACCCTTTGCCTCTAAATCTTATAGCTACCTCTTGATCTATTGCATCTCCATAGTATTCATCCTTTAAAGAGGAATTGATACTGGTATAGCTCCTAAAACTATCTCTATAGATAACTCTACCTATCTCACTAGAGGAATCCTGAGAATTCATCCAGGAAAACATCCCTGAAATGATCAACCACTTGAGGGAAATCTATCTGAAAAGTTTCTTGATCATCCAGATATAAACTCACAATCTGGTTTGTCATCCCACCTATCCCATGATTCTTAGGTCCATCTTGACTTACCTAGACATCTCATTAACCCTTTTGAATAAACTCTTTTCCCTATGGTGATGTGAAGGTAACCCTTCAGTGATAAAAATAAACAAAGTCATGAAAAGGAACCAACCATTACATCTCAAGAATGATGTCAAAACCCTTCATATCAAGGAAAAAGAGGTATCATACTAAGTGACACCCTCCAATCTCAAGGGGGAACTCCTTGCACTGATGTACACCCTCTGTTCTAATCTCCAATAGAGTTTCAAGCTTCATGAAGCCATAAAAAGTAAAAACATTGAGCCCAAGACTATCTATAATGGTCATATATATAAATCTATGTGAATCCCATGTATCAAAAAGTGTATAAGATAAAGTAGAGGCTACTAGAATAGTACCTTTGGCAGTATAAGGTCCGGGATCTGTATCCTCAAGGGTTTTTTTGTACTACATATATTAGTCCTGAACCACAGCCTTGTGATACTTCCCGGATACCCTAACCAGATCTGCTCTACTATCACTATAAAATTGGGGTCTGATTACCATGAATATGATGACTACCTTGGTCTGATCGGCTAGCTTTACTCTAGCTCCCTTCTTGATGAGAATCTTCTGACCCCGCTCTTAAATGTTAAGTTGGTGTGGACCCTCTATCACTATATTCTGGAGGAAATTCTCTACATAAGAGTTGTATATGACCCATCTTTCCACAGGATCAGCACTAGACTAGGTCTCACATACACTAAGGCCTCTTATGTCCTAGACTACCGCACTAATAACACCTTGCCTGGCTGCCTGAGTATATGCTCTGGCAACTAGTATCACTATATGGAAGCTCTAGATGATGCTTCCTACTACTAGTCGATGTGGTACCATATCTAGATGCCTAACCACCTTGGATCACACCTTCAAACTCTCTCAGGTTATGATCTATAATAAGTTCCTGGTTCATTATTCTAAAAATGGTAGTCAGTTGAAATAAATTCACCTATGATTAGATTCCATACCTAAAACCATCCTCAAATCATTTGTCTTTAGATAACTCGTCACCCATCAGAATAGGTTTGAAGCATTAGAACTTAGAAAAATGGGTCGAGTGATCCATAATTGATAGTTCACGCTGCTCTAGGTGTAAGAACTCTCGAGCTCTATCGGTCCTAAACATATCGGGATAAAATTATTCATAGAAGGCCATATGAAAATCCCTCTAGGCCATGTCCTGATGACATTCCATTTGAGTAATGACATTCCACCATATCTTGGAGGAATCATGTAGCATATACATAGTGAGATTTACCCTCCTCTAAGAAGGTGTCTCCAAATGCTAAAAGATATATATCATGGCCTCTATCCATGAAACCACATCTTATGGTCCTTTTTCCACTGAAAATGTGGGTGTATGCTACTACTAGAAATCACGTTTCAACTCTACCATAGTTGGGGAAAGTCACAGTGATCCCTAAACGGATTGCATAAAGTGCAAGAAACCCTGATGGAACTGTGTCTTAGAACCTATTTCCAGTACAACTATCGGCACCTCAGTTGGCACTAATAGAGGACCCACTAGTAACCCATGGCCCACCACCTCTGGAGTGTGGTCATCGCCACCTTCCTAGAATATGACTGGAGGATGTCGCAGTGGCATACCTCTACAAATTCCAAACATATGCCTCATATCAATATTATTGTCAAAGTTCGCAGCTCAAAAGTGAATATATTTAATCTAGACAGGAAAAATCCTTCCTCTATAAGAACACACCCCTTTACCTTCTCTAATAGTCGAGTCTAGGAATCGTGCAGATTGTATATAGGAAATAATTACTACCTACTATCCATTGCTAAGGTCGGGTCTAGTTCAATCTCTCTTCTATAACAGTTTTATTTTCCATTTCATTTCACTTGAATACATATATATTCATTTTCATTAGAATTCATACTCATTCACATTTATATCTTAATTCATTTTAAAATTTTAACCAATGGATCACCAAATTCTGATCCATGAGGGCCTATACTCCTTAAGAACCAAAGTATAGTGTCCACCTATTTCATACCATAACACATTCCAGAATACCTATCACCATAGAAGGTATATATATCATGAAACTTGTCACAATAGCATGCAACAAGTAATTCATCCTAAATGGAATGGCATAATGCATGGCATGTGATTTCTAACAAGTTCTTATATGATGTGTGAGATGGTATACCCTCATCTCATAGGGTTTCAACACAATAGAACCCACAATCATATCAATATTAATATCTTAATATAAGTTCATCACTTAACGGTGGAATAAAATCAACTATAATAGTAAAATCCAAAAAATATCAATTTAATTTGAGGCAATTTGGATTTTCCTTGTATGCAAGGTAGCTATGCCCAGGTATAGCTCATTACTAAATTATGTTTCCTTCATATCCCTTTCTATTGTCCCCAAATAGTAAATAAAACTATAAAATATCCTTTGATACCACTTTGTAACATCCCAGACCTGAATTCCACTCAACAGTGCCCCAAGCCTAGTTGGTTACATAGACTCAAGCGTGTCTCCCTAAATGCTAGAGGATGCCAACTAGTAGAGAGGTCCTAGGTATGTCTGTGGGGAGACGATGACCTCATCACTAGAGTGTATCACAGTGGTAAATCAATAATATTTAAGTAGTGGAATCAATAATAACAATCAGATAGTAGATAACCAATAGGAATATATAGCAATATCAAAAGGAATATCATATACAATGATGAAGATGATACATGTCATATGTCTCTACAAAAAAGCTAAAACGAGTATACAAGGCGGGTTTACAATACGTGGAACAAAAGTACAAATAGGTTAAAAGGTATTCCTGCTCTCATCACGAGCATCAGCTCAATCCCATGCTCCCCTACTAGTATGTAGAAATTAAGAACCTATATCAGGGCATTTTCCCTTATCCATACCTATGAACATATAGTCTGTTTGGGTATCCAAAGGTGTCCCAAATAGGGTGTGATACATAATCCCAGTAGGAAACCACCCAAGGTCTATTCCATCCAGTCATTGAATATATATATAACAATATTGTACAAGAATAAATACAATACACAAAGAAAGTATTTAAAGTAAACATCCTATAAAGTCTAGGTTATCAATTAAAATCAAGTTCATTTAATTAACCAATTCTATTTAATTATTAAGTCTCAAGATCTAGAATAATTCTGAGAATCCCCCATGAAAACATAAAAAAAGGATACATAAATAGTTCATCCATAAAGTATAAGACAAAGACCAAATACAAGCTTGTGATTTAGCTTGGAAGATGCATCATATAACTCATTCATTATCTATTCATTTAAGAACCTAAGCCCATACTTAGAATTCCTAAGTTGTAATATAGGTATTTCTCTAGGTATATCATGAACCAACACCTTACAATCCCATCTGTGTAAATCTTCAAGAACCCAGGTATTGATATAGGTGTGGTATAACATCACTGTCACTCGAGTCCATCCTTGGCAGCCCACTAAGGGAGACCAAGTATCACCCATGGAATAAGTAATAAAATTACCTTGGAGTTCATCCTTGGCATTCCTAATTTTTAATACAAGTATCACTCAACATATAATAGTCAATCCCCTATGAGTATATCCTTGGAACCCCATATAATGAGTCCAAGTATCACTTGGACATAAGAAATGTACAATCTAGTTGAGTCTGTCCATGGAATTATCATATGAATCCATGTGTCACCTAAGGAATATAAGCATTTAACCAATTCAAAACATTTAGTCAATTTCATATAAACATTTCAAGGTCAATACCAAGAACAATTCATTTCAAACTCACATCAGGAGGTGACTAAATTCATGGGATAAGATCAGAAGGCTTGGCTTGAAATTACTCACATGGTCATTTCATTTAAACAAGCATCTCAAGATTAACAATACATTACATGGAAAGGCAAAGGTCATGGTCATTTAATCCCTTCCCATTAATAAATTCAATTATAATTGATATCACAGTTCAATATACATCTCAATTCACAATTCAAACATCAATTGACAATTTAAATTTAACATCCCATGACATGGGGTAAAAGGGGAACACCAAAAAGGGGTCCAATTTTTTATTCCATCGAAATGGACCATTTATTACACAAAACACCCAAGGGGTGGCTTAAAATTGAGTTTCTTAACCTATAACCATTCATTAATAGGCATATTTAATTTAATAGGCTATACCTATCAATTCAATTCAAGGATTTAAATTTAGTTCAAGGCACTGCCCAAGAATTGGGTATGTGGAACAACGGCATGTATAAACACTCCAACTTTTAACAAGAGGTGTGATACCACCTAACTTAGTTCCATAGTTGATATCTCATCTAGTGTCAGCTCCTGATTCAACTCAGATTAGGAGAAAATCAAAGAACAGATGAAGAACCTATTAATAGGGAATATTATATTTCACCTAAATAGAGCAGTCAATACCAAACCAAATGAGAAATGGAACAAAAGGAATTGAGAACTCATCGATGTAGATCTAATGAGTCAGATGGTTCTTGATTCAGATATCGGATGGAGATGATCTCTCAAATCCAAGAATAGCCACCAAAGGGGAGATCCAATGTGAAAGGTTGCTATATGAGAGGAAGAATAGAATGAGGGTTGAAATAAAGATTTAATTGAGGTAATTTTTGAAATTTCACCTAAAATTGGGAATCGAACAGTTTACAAATTGTATACCAACCATGAACGGTCTGCTGGAAGAAGGGGCACTTCACATTGTTTATTATCATGGTTTGACTAACTGTGCACAAGATGTATAAAAATCCACTATCAAAATTGTAGACATTCTCACATGGTCATGTTCCCCAATTTTCATGGTTTAGTCTAACAGTGTGGAATGTATCTCCTCACTTTCCATCCTCTCACGATTTTATCTAACCATGCGGCCTGCCCCACATGGTTTACTCTAACCATGAACCAGGCTTATTTCGCCCCAAAATATGGATTTCGAGCTCTGAACCAACCCCAAACACCCCTGATGCCTCCACAACCTCAAAGGTCATTCACAATAGGCAATATTTAAACATTTTAACTAAAATTTGACAGAAATTAAAGGATATGTACCTCAAAGAAGAAATGGGTTCTTACATCCAAGGTGAAACCAATTGAGCTGATACATAGGATACAAGGTGAAATTCTAAAACATAGACTAAAATACGGTTTAAGTTGTTTTCCCCTAGTGTTGAGGGTTAGTTTATCATCTTCTAAATAAACTAACCTTTATAGAATCTCATGATCATGCCACTTATATTTTACTTATGTCAGTTGTATGGTTGGTTATTTATTTTTTTGGTTGTTACAATATCACTTAATAAATGAATTAACAAGCATGTAATGTGGAATAAAATAAAACTGGATTATTTATAAATTTTATTAGACACTTAAGTAAAATATACTTAATATTAACAAGGCATGTGATAAGATAAAACTAGGAGTTTACGCATAAGGATATAAATCCATCAATTAAAATATTAAGTCAGTATAGTGCTCCACTACTTAAATTTAGAATTAAACCCATAGTTCAAAGTGTTTTACTGGACCAAGTAAGGGTGTTTTCAGTTATCAAGGAATTTTAGCATGAATTTTTAGGTTGTCTTAACTTATTTCACATTAAGGGTTGAATTCCCAAGAAAAACTTGATGTAATTTAGAGGGAATGGTTGAGGAAATATTTATCTAGGATTTCTGGATTAGGGATTCCACTCAACATATCAAGGAACTGTGGGTTAATACAGTTGGAAATTTACACCTATAAAAAACCCTTCAAATAACTTTTCAGACCCAAGTATGGGTTATAAGAAGGTTAATATGGGTCCTTTCCACTAGCGAAAATTTAGGGCAGAGACCTTTTTATTAAGTGGGTCCTTTCCACTAGAATAACTATGAAACGTGATATTTTGTAACTAATGGTGAGTGATGTTAGGTTTCAAAAAAGCAGTGGGATGTTAATAAAATTTAATAAAATTTAAATTTATTAATCTAATTGGTAATAAAGGAATTATTAATATTATTTTCTTAAATTTTATAGAAATTAAAAACCACATGACTTCAACCATATCACTATGATCCATACTAGAGAAGGAAAAACTTCTCACCAACTCAAATTTCTAGGAATGGTATAAGCACTTATGCATTATACTATGACATGAATAAAAATTATACATATTAGAAACCCCAATTCCTGAGTCTCTTGCTAAAGAGGATAGTGATGAGGAAGCATCTCACCACCTGAAACATATGGATGACATAATGGATGTCCAATTTTTCATAATATACTCCATATATTGTGAGATTATAAAGTAATATGAGTATGTGGATATTGATTCATATAGCATCATTTTTCACCTTTGTGGTCTTTATCATGATAAGGGGATACAAGAGAGATATGAGATCTCCAATGCATTGTTTAGGTGAAATCTTGGAGAGTTAGTTCTAGATAGGCCTCATATAGTCAAGATGATTGGATGTATAGAAAGATTAAACGTCTTGGGGTTTAAGATATTTAATGAGTTTCACACAAATCACATTCTTTCCACGCTACCTAAAACCTTCTCCAATTTCATTTTGGATTATAATATGAGAAATAATGAAAAGAATCTTTCAAGAATTCTTAATATTATTCACCAAATTGATAAAAACATGAGGTGTGAAAACATGTGGTCCTAAGGGTGAATGATAAAGTAAGAACAAGGTAAAGGATTTGAAGACTCATTCCAAGTCTAAGGCTCCATAGCACTATCCTTCCAAGAAGAAAAATATCATGCACCAAAAAAATGAATGGAATGTGGTGCGTTTTTTTATGTGGAAAGAAAGGCCACTCGAATAAGATCTTCACTCATCCAAATAATCAAGGGGAATCCTTAGGTGTGTTCATTATCAAGTGTAATATTTCCAAATCAAAAAATTTAGTATTGGATTTAGAAAGGTAATCAGAGGCTTGGTGGATCTACGAGCAGCCAATGAAGGAAAATTGGTTGCTCTAACCATTATAGACTACCACCGCTCATTGCCAATAGAAAATATTTTGGTTTTAAAGAAAAATTATTATGTGTTTGGTGTTATTAAGAATATCATCATTATTTCTTATTTAGACTTGGATGGATTTATTTTCAATTTTGGAAATAAGAGTTTATAATTTTATAAAGATAGCATATGTTATGCTATGGCACAATTGAATAATGATATTTATTTATTAAATTTTGAAAACCAAATATTAGAAATTGATAATGAATCAAATTTTCATGACTCATGTAAGACCTTGTTGTGGCATCATCTTCTTAGTCGTGTAAATGATAAGCGTTTGATGAAGCTCTATGAAGATGGTTCTTAGACTCTTTAAGATTAAACCACTTGAAATATTTCATGATTTTTTATAAGGAAAGATGACCAAACCATAAGGAAAAAAGGGTTGCATAGATTTTAGAATTGGTACATGCTAATATGTGAAGATCTTTTCAAGTAGAATATAGAGGTGGATTTTAATAATTTATGACTTTTATCGATGACTTGAGAAGGTAAGGTTATGTATACTTGACGAGTTATAAGTTTTAATCCTTTTAAAAGTTTAAGGAGTTCAATAATAAAGTTAAGAATCATCTTGGAAAGAAGATAAAGAAACTTTGATCGGATCAAGGTAGTGAATATCTTAACCAAGAGTTTCTCATATTTCTATAGGAGTGTGGGATTTTATCTCAAATCACTCATCCGTATACACTACAATGTAATGGTGTAAATGAAATGGTGAATTATACCTTACTAGATATGGTATGGTCGACAATGAGTCACACAAGCCTTCCATTATCATTTTGGGGATATGCATTGCACACGACAACATAGTTACTAAAACGAGTACCAACTAAATCAGTAAGTAGTATTTCAATTGAGTTATAAAGTAGAAAGAAAAAAAATTCACATATTCATGCATGGGGTTGTAAGGAATTTGTTAAGTCCATATCAGGAAAAAAAACTATCACCCTAAGGCGTAAAGTGTATCTTTACAGGGTATCTAAAAGAAACAAGGGTATACTATTTATACAACCCTCCATACAAGAAAGCAACCATCACATGAAAAACTGTATTTATTAAGAGGGAGAATGTCCTTAAGAAGGATAGTGGTAGAAATATTGACTCAGATGAAATTGATTCTCAAGATATAAAAGAGTTGGTACAAGAACATATTCCATAGTTCCACATGGAAGAAGTTGTTCCTGAAACACAAGTACTTCATAAGACCACCAGAGAGGTAAGAGAACTAGAAAGATATGGTTTTCTAGTAACCAATGATGGTGAATCATTATTTATTGATGATAATGAACCTATAATATGCAAAGAGGTAGTAGAGAACTCATAATTTAAAATATTTAAAGAAGACATGAATTCTGAGATAAATTCCATGTATCATAGACAAATTTGGACTCTGATCGGTCCTCCAGATGATGTAAAGATCATTGGGTGTAAATGTGTATTCAATATAAAACTATACATGGAAGATAATTTAAATACATATAAATTATATTTGGTGGATAAAGGGTTTAAATAGCATCAAGGCATAGACTATGATAAAACCTTTTCTCCAGTTTCCATGTTTAAATATACCAAAATTTTACTTTCCATAATATCTTTCCATGACTATGACATTTGAAAGATGGGTCTCAAAATTTCTTTCCTTAATAAGAACCTTATGGAAGATGTGTATATCACACAACTCAAATTTTTTGTTACTCCAAGAAATTCCAAAAAGGTATGCAATTTAAAAAATCCATTTATGGACTAAATAAATCATCTAGTTCATGGAACATTCAGTTTGATGAATCTATAAAAGAATTTAGTTTCAATAAGAATGAATGTGAATCATGAATTTATAATAAGTTTAGTGGGAGTGTAGTCATTTTCATAGTAGTAAATTTTGATGAAATATTACTAATTTTAAATGAGAAACCAATCTTATAAGAGGTTAAAGTATAGTTGAGAAAGATTTTCTCCATGAAGGACTTAGGTGAAACAGCCTACATTATAGGGGTAAGATCAAGCGTGATAGATCAAAGAGGATTCTTAGACTAAGTTAAAGTACATACATTAACCCGATACTGAAGAGGTTTCGTATGGAAAAATCTAATATGGGATTGGTTCTGTTGTCGCATGGTATACATAATTCCAAGAAAATGTGTCCTCAAAAAAAAGTAGGAGAGAGAGAGAATGGGTAAGATCCCATATAATTATATGATAGGATCTATCATATATGTCATGTTATGTACGAGGCTTGATGTTTCCTATGCTTTGATCATGGTAGGAATATATCAATGTGATATAGGTGAACAACATCTGACTATCATTAAGGTTATCCTTAAGTATCTAAGGTGAAATAAGTATATGTTCTTGTTGTATGGAGAAGATGAAGAGATAATCAGCAATGGTTATATAGATGATAGCTTTCAGATAGATCAAAATGATATGAAATTTCAGTCATGATATTTCTTCAGTCTCAATGGAGGATCTGTAAGTTGGAAGATTTCAGAGAATCCAATTATTACTAATTCTATAGTGTATTCCATGTATATTATAGCTTCTGATGTATCCAAGGAAGTAGTTTGGATTTGAAAATTTTTACAATAGATTGATGTGGTGCCTAGTATTCAAGACCTTATCACAGTTTACTATGATAACACCACAATAGTGACTCTTTCCAAAGAGAAAAGGTAATATCAAAGGATAAAGCATATACTTTGTAAGTTTCATCTCTTGAGGTATTTTTATCAATGAGGTGAAGTTGCAATGAGAAGGGTATCTACAGAGGAAAACCTAGTGGAAACATTAATGAAGACTCTATCTCAGTAGATGCATGAGTATCATGTGAGGGAAAATGAACTGAAGGTTGTTATCACTTGGCTCTAGTGAAAGTGGGTGTCTATTGGGGTTAGTGCCCTGGAACCAAATTCTAAGTACTTAGTGATTACATGTATTCATTGTATTGAATAATAATGAAGTTTCTCATCACACCGTGATTGTTCATTTTCATGAAATAGTATGTGATAATGTCCTAAGAATATATATCACACTAAAAGGTCATAGTAGTTTCCTACTATGATGAGGACCTAGAGGTTCCATGAAAGTATTCCTAAATATATATTTTTTAGCCAGATGATATCATTTTACAGGAAATAAATGATACAGGATATCAATGGTGGAGACTCATAGGACTTTGACGCACCCTCTCATGGTGCCTGCACCTGTAGGAAATCTACATTTGTATGTGTCATTGGATGTTCCTATATGTGGATGTATGTATTGATCCTTGTAATTTAAGATTGTCATTAATGAATACCATAATTCGTGTAATTTAATGTATTGATGAAAATTATGATGATATATGTTCATGGAGAAGTAGAATTTTTTGGGTGTGTCATGAGTGATATTGCATGAATGGATCATGTAAGAAATGATTTAACCCTTCCATCCCTTAATGTAAGTTGATATCTCAGGACCTTTTATGGGAATGGAACTACCTGTATAAATCCATTACCATGGTGTTATATGGGAAATTTCAATTTTGGAGAGTCAAGGAAAGAGACATCAAACACATAGGTTAATGACACCAGCATGCAACCTGTTTTATTGGAGATATCATGATAAAGGGATTATATTATATAGTAAGCGTTCATAGGAGGTTGTATTTCATTACAACATTAACTTCTTTCTCTATGAGTGTTTTGGAATGTTACTAGACATTAGCCTTGTACTTTAGGCTTCTCCACCTATTTCCACTAAGAAAGAGGCCTATAGGGTCACACACTAACTATATCTAGAATCTCTGTTAAATTTAATGTTAAATTTATTAAGTTATAATAAATGTTATTCCTACTTTGTGGTTTAATATTTATTTGAGTTAGGTTGATCATCAAGATTTAATCACAAGTTAATCGAAATAATAAGTGAGTTAAATAATTATTATTATTATTTATTTATTTTCAAGGTTTGGTAAATATAATATTTATTATATTTATTGATGAATAATGAAGTGATATTTATTTATTAAATAAATATTCATTATTTAAGGTTCGGTAAATGTCGAGGTTGATAAGAGGGCTGAGTTTAATGGTCATATTAGAAATGATATAAATGATATTTATTTATTCTTAGGTGATGCACATGTCAAGGGAATAATAATTATATTATTATTAAAACATGGTGTTTTCAAAGAATTAAGGAATTGGTAAGGGTCTTTTATGAGAATAGAAAACACTAAAATTTCCTTAATATATATCAAGTTATATCTCTTTCCTAATAGAGGTTGGTTGTGCACAATGGATAGAGAAAAGATCCTCAATCCCTAGAGAGATCTTAAGAATGAACTCAAGATCTATAGTGTAAATCATCCTCACCTCTTAAGTGATTGAGATAGGGAAAAGAGTTCCTTGCACACAAATAACTTTAGGATGTGATCAACAATGAATGATGTAAGAGATCAAGATCTATCTTGCTAAAACCCGATGATTCTACGGTGATATTCAGAGATTGTGGTGCATATGTGGATCACCACTAGAAATATTCTACTCTCGGATCCTACAACGTAATGATGGTACAATGAGATCAAATCAACAGAATCATCAATAAAGGAATAATTACAAGTTTGGATCATTTTAGATTTTCTTATAAATTAATTTAAATTACAAGTGGTGATCCTTCTCTTTTGGATCCTATGTTTTAAAATATAAAGTCAAGTAATCTATATTTTTAATTCATTGTTCATAACATCATTCACCATGTAAATCTTGGATCATTTGTAAATTAAGAGTAAAATTTGATTTGGTCATGCCATACAGGTGTTTCCACTGCACTTAGAACTTACACATAACACTTCTCATCCTCAAGAAGCCTCAGTGGTAATCCAACCATACATTCCAAACTAATTTGGTAATCAATTACCATTTAAATGGTTATCTTCTATCTCTAAATTACAAACGTACTCTCACGGCGCAACCTTAAACATAAGGCACTCAAACTTCTGAAACATGATCCACCACTAAATTTCACTACCAAAGCATCAAGATGGAACTCCATAGAATTCATCCATCCTAATACACCCAAGTTTCATCATCACATTAACCATAAAGCCTATGGAACTCCCCACTATACAGATCATCTCAATAGATCCCTAGTCAAACCTTGAAACACACCTATCATACTTGATTTGATGTAGTCGATACAGCCTCTAGACTACCGCATCCAATTACAGATAAGAACATAAGTCAAACCTCCCCTGATCAACCTGTCTCAAAAACTCTTGGCTCCATCCGCTGATGCATCAACAACACATGAAATCATGATTCCTTAAATCCTAGAGTCATCTTGTGATCGTCCTGAAACACACACTGAAGTCTGAACCCAACTTATGGTGTGATTCCCACAGTTGGATCCTCACAAACTAGGTACCTTGTCATGCTATATGAAAATCACTAATGCATTTTTGATTTGAACACCCTCAGATCATTCCAAATTGATATTGATCCCGACACAAATTATTGGAATCCACCCAGCATTACATTTGACACCCCACATCTGATATTCACTGAGGAATTCATATTTAATTGAATTTACACATGCACCAACACCTGGTGCCTCTATGATTATCTACTAGTCAGTCTCTCATTTCCAAAACACTTCCAACACTAGGTCACACACTCATAGCCACTGTGACACTCCCCTCCATAGTAGTTTCCTTATCATCACATCACTAAGTCGAAACCCTGATCACTATGGCCCATGCTATTTCCATCCATGCATGTGATGACTAACATGGTTGAACCCACTCATACTCAAGAACCAACACAAAACATTGTTTATCACCCATTCCCAAACCACGAAATGTCATCCATGGAATCTATTGAAATTCGATTTATAACAAGGATCACCACCCTAAATTGGCTATTTGAGAACTCCTTGCCATATGGATTTACTTACACCACTCCTTGAGCATCAATCCAAATGGTTCCTTCCATCAACACACGTGTGTTTCTTTTCTTGAGTTGTGCCCATTATTTTCTTCCACTAACATCACATTATTCACAGGACCATTTTCTTTACAAGGGAAACATTTTCATTCTTATCAAATTTCTAGGATATTGGGCCTACTAGTGATTTACTAAATTCCATCGGTCCTCGACCTGCTCGCGGCCATCACCAATTCAGAATCCATTAGTCATCACATGTAACCAGTGTGTACTACCTCAGTCTAATCAAAACTTGGGAGTTTCCCACTCCCATTGCATTTGATACATACCAACTCATAGCTCTATGAACTTACATCATCAAAACTAGGTTTTTCATGCTCCATGGCATTTAAATATCATTATACATGAGGTGTCCTTGATTCTTCATCCATAAGGGATTTGAATCTCACATGTGTCAAGGTTGATCTCCCAAAACGACTGAAAATGCACCTATATCATATCAACTTTGTCCAACCAGGAACACCCTAGGAACTCCTCTTCAAAACTAAGTACTGCACTAATGCCAAGGTCTTTCACAAGATTTCCCAGTAACCAGCGTCATTCCCAAAATCTAGAACATCTACCTACACTCTCACCATGCTCGGATGTGCATCCTGATTCAACAAGGCTCAACACTCGATCAGTCCTACACCTAAAATCCAACCTCGATACCAAATCACAATCCTTCAAGATGATTTTCTCATGAAACACTAAGGTGTCACCATGCCTATACCATATATCTGATATCACCTTCCATGCATTGATTTCAAAAGCTAAGGAATTCAACATACTCCATGTGCCTAATGGTTCTCGTAAGATCAGGCCAACCCCGCTTGCTGGTTACCCTCACACATCACTAAGTTACCGACTTGCTAAATCCAGATTCATATCTCAAAAGGTCACTAGGTCCTCCCACCTATCCCATAAATCATAGGTCATAACTCGCAAGAAACATTCCATGTTCCCGTATCAAATATCATCACATCAATCATGCCTACACCCACTCTTGGGTCTCATATATATCTAGAAACTTGTGCCAAAACTACCACCCACTCTAGAGCACCCACCCTCTCTGAGAATATATACTAGAAGACTACTCCCGAAGGATCAGGTCTTATGTAACAGCCCATATACATGTAACGGTATCATCCTAGAGAATCCATGTTAAGTAACCATAATCATGTAGTTTGGTTAAATATAATTTCAATCCAAGCTATATGGGGAAACACCATATAGGTTGTTACCGACACTTCAAATAACTAAACCTGAATAAAAAACATTCACAATGGGTTTATCATAAGGGAATCAAATTCCCACGTCAACCTACTAGGTTCACTGCACCTCCATGCACATGGGAGTACATCATAATCCTCATCATTGAGCGTCTCGTTGTAGATCCACATGACCTTCCATCAGAAGGAAATATATATACACAGTGGTATAACTAAGTAAAATTCCACCAGTAACTTATATGGAAAAATTTCATATGATCTGTTGTTGAAACTTTAAATAGATAAACCTATGTCTTCATTGATAATAATCGCACTAGAAGGCCTATACATGTCATGTGAATCTTATATGCCTAATCATAATGCATGAGATGCATCTTGCCTTTATGACCAATAGTCAAATCCATAATAAATCATAACCCTCAGAACTCCATGTGCACCACATGAGTTGAAATCATATAATCATAACATCACATACCAAGAATATCAATATCATCCCTGATAATCTAGATTTCCCATCAGAAATGGTGTTTATGACGCACCTGTCTGAGGTATATCATAAGCTCTAACACATTCCTATGGCACATGTCTACCATATCCCAAATAGTAATAAAAATAAAAACAACTCTAATGCCACTTTATAAAGTCCCATCCTGGCTCACTATGAAAGTAACTGGATCAGTGGTGCTACATGACCTCAAACATGCCACCTTATACGCCAAAGGTTGCTGACTAACAGTGGGGTCTAGGGTGGTACTATAAGGAGACTATACCCCCTATATTAGAGTGCATAATAAAATATAAAATAACCAAATATTACCCTTACACATTCATCTAATCATGGGGAAATAATAAATAAGAATCATCCATAATAAATGAAATGCTACATACAAACTCGAACGATCATTCCAACATACAAGACAGATCACCCCTAGGCCGATCACATATGCAAATATAAAAAAGGAATAAATAAAGATGAAAATAAAAATACAGGAGTCTTCACTACAATCCCTGAGCCTCACCACATCCTAATCTGTAAATCCCATCCAATCTAGTCAAGCTCAATTAAGAAATATTGAGCATCAACCCAACCTAGACATGCAACAAGTGAGGGATGCTCGAGTACCCAAGTGAAATGGTGGTCCAAGCAAGGTGTGAGTACAAAAACTTAGTAGATTTCCACTAATGTGGTCTCGTACATACTAGAAATGCAGTGATATATGCATGTGACGTTCTTTGAATAAATAAACAAAATTGTGGAAATAAATAAATAAACTATCATTGGTCCTCGGGTCTGCAACCCTGATCAACCATACCTACTTCGACCAGTGTCAGGGTATCTTAGAGCATGTCATGATGGTCGTTCCAACCAATATAACAACTTGGGGGGTCTTTCTCCCTAGTATACAGATAATGACTCGAGGGATTGATCCACCCTAGTATATAGATAATGATCCAAGGGCTTGATCCACCCCGATATACAGATAAAAACCTAGGGAATACTCTATCCCAAAATAGAAAACCAAGGAATTATCCATCCCATTATACAAATGGTTCCTGGAAGCAGATCTACGGCAGTACGGGAGACTCAACCATACCCGCTAAAGACCCCACAAGCCCCCGGAAAATAGCACATGCAAGGAACTCTCTCCTCTACCTAGAACCAATAATATTGGCTCCAAATCCATGATAACACCACAAGTAGTATCAAAACCACCATATAAGGGGTGTTTTATTTAGTATGACAACCTCCCCATATTGATTTTTAATGTCCTCCTCGTAGGGAGTTTTCACAACCACCCATATGGGTGTTTTCTTTTCAAATAATATAAACACCCCCCACCCAAGGACGTATACCAGATCAATCATCGGTGTGTGTGTGTGTGTGTGTGTGTGTGTGTGTGTGTGTGTGTGTGTGTGTGTGTGTGTGTGTGTGTGTGTGTGTGTGTGTGTGTGTGTGTGTGTGTGTGTGTGTGTGTGTGTAACATGGGTAGCCATCTACCTAACCCAACTTGCAAACCATGGTCAGACTCTTAGGAGGACGAACAAACTTTTCATAATCGTAACAGGCTCAAATCATCGATCCGAGTTCTAAGGTGACACTCATGATTATCACTACTTTTTACCATATATTCCCTCTCACTAGGGTCACATAACTTTGGGGTACCCACCGGATCCTCGAGGTCATCACAGCTGGGACACCTCATAAGGGTCCTTCTTCCTCAATTAGTCTCTCAGGTCAACACCCATCACCTGAGGGCATAACATTCCTTGACATCATCAAGATCTCATTGAGGCATCACTAGTCTTTCAAGTAAGTCTCATAAGGAGGATGGACTTAATCCCATCCCCCTTTCAAGCTATTCTAGGTTAGTCCGAACACCGAACATGTTCATCAATCTCATCAAGGTCTACCTACCCTGGTCACCAAGTCTCAGCGGGGGAGGAACACCCCACAGTCATCTCACTAGCCCGAAGTCTTAAAGGCATTGTGCTGATCTCCCACGGCCTACTCAGACCAAACATCCTAGTTCCCATCACACTCCTATACAAGGAGGTGTCTAAGGCTCCTATACTAAGGGTCTCCATATTCATTCATTTTCTTTTTATTTATATTCTACACCTTAGGTTTCATTCGTCTCAAGGAACACATATAACATCCAAGCCCTAGTCATGAGTGGTCGAGGCATATCAAGCTAGTGACCAAGGTCCCTCGTGGCCTTGGCACCTTGTCCGATTATTTTGCAAGCATTTAATTTAATTACACAATTCATTTAATTCTTTGTAATTAACAACTAATTAAATTCAACTCGATCAGACACCTGTGGTGGTGAGGGTAACACCCCAAGATTTTGAAAATAAATTTAATATTTAATGCATGAAACACTAAATCTCTACAAAACACCACTTTGTTATAACCTAGCCAATAAACATAATTTTTCCACCTCTGTGATTGGAATTTTGAAAAACTGACATACACGATTGCGTTCAGTAAGATATTTAGAGTCTGATATGACAAACTTAATTTTTGGTGAATAGTAACATACTCTTATGAATAGTAATATGAATAGTAATATGAACCTTATGAATAGTAAATTGTATTATTATTTTATTATCTTAATTTTATAAGATAATGAGATCTTGATTAATTTTTCAAGGTGATATAAAACGAATTATAGTTTTAAAATTGTTATTTTTCGAATAAATTGTGATTTTATTTAAAAAATAAATTAATAATATTTTAAAAAAAAATTTCAAAAAAATGGAGTTCATTTTTGAATTCTACACATCAAAAATGGTTATGGTAAATTTTTGGGATTTTTCTAAAATACTCAAAAAATTTATGAATAGTAAAATGCGGTAATTTACCGTATATATACATTATCAATTAAATTCACTATTCCTAGCATCATGACTTATGTAAGAACACTTTTTTCTAACTCACATGCACATATTACTATTCTTGGTCACAAGAATCAATATTATTGGTTGTCTGGAAAAATAATAAAATAAAGGGTAAAATAATGGGAAAACCCTTCTCTCCTCTGCTATAAAAACCTCAATCACTCCCTCTTCTCTTTACTCCTCTCAAGACTTGTGTCTTGTCTAAATTCTGCTCAAATATCCTCCCAAGCTCCTCCCTAACTTCCAACAACCCTTGTTCTCATAAAAAGACCAAAACTTCTCCCATAAAGAGGCTCTCAAGGAAGATTATTTCAAGAGGTAAATTCCTCTTTCATTTATTTTATTTCAAGTTCCTTTCTTTTCTTTTTCTTTCCTCACCTCCTTTCATCCAAATGTTTCGATGACTCCAGTACCTTACATGTACAGGAATGTTGTTATGATAAAAATAATAATTCTTCATCATCTCTCTTTTCCCCTTCTTTTATACTAGAAATGAAAACATCATCTGAGATGTGTTAATTTATCACATTCAAGGATGACGAGTTTTAAATTTCTATTACCGTCTTCATTTCTAGTCATGAAACCATTTTAATGGTTGAACCAGACTATAATATATGTATTATAACTTATGTAAGATTTTTGAATCCTTTTCTACACATGATAATAATTTATAAATCAAAATGAGTTTGTTGTGAACAAAAACTGTCAATTAACCCAAATAATTGTCATTAAAGTTTTATATAATGATTCATCTTCACTCCAAATAACCAAATAAATTTTATGACCATATAATCATTTGATTGTTCACTAATAACATATAACTTCTATTCTGGACAACCATTCTCATTCTACATGTTTATCCATACATGAATATAAGTAAACCGGTCTTGAAAACCAAGGAACAAAACACTCACAAACAATGAAATTTAATCTCTTAACCCATTAAAAGGTCATGAATGAACCTAATAAGGTTGTAATAAATCAATTACATGTAGAGGAGGTTTTGGAATCATTGATTTATGAACCTAAATTTGATTATTCAGGTCATTAAGATCAAGTGAGGAACACCTTTGAACTTAAGGTAAGGGTTTTCTACCCGAACCTTCATTTTCTTTCAGGTTACTCTTTGCCTCTCTTAACCCCAATTAAATGCTTATTTATTTTTATTTACTCGTCATATATTCCGTGTGAATGTTTTATATATGTGTTCCAAACAGAATCATTCTTTCTTTTATGGGGAGTTACATGTTGTAAAAGGATCATTCAAAAATCCTTCCTGATAAACAAGCCCGTTTCAAGAGAATTTCTCAAATTCTTACCTATTTTCAAGGGAAGTATATAATCTGCTTTTATCAACCATTATCTTTATAAAATAACTAATTTTATTATGAAAATACTATCTTACTTCACTTCTGGTTTTATAAAAATATTTTTCCAAAAGAACTCTTCTTTTCAATGTAAAAGAGTTTTTATCTCAAGAATTACTTGATGATTTTATAGGAGTGTCTTCATCTATTTCAACACTCTTGCTGATTCTTATGTATTATTGGGATTAATATTTTATGATATAATCTACCATATTTAATTGAATGGTTTATGATTAGTTTGACTGTGGATGTGCTATCTTAAAATCATTCACTAATTTACTCTGAATGGTTAGTGCTTAAGCTTAATGTTCGGAGAAAGTTATCTACATTTCATATATTGGTTTCAATATGAATGTATATGTTGTTTATGTTTATCCTCATTCATATGAGGAATGCATTGGACTTAGTAAGTGATGGGTGGGGTCCTCTATAGCCTCTCGATACATTGGTAGGTCTCATGAGACAAATAGATATAGACTTGGCTGAGGCCTTACCCATTTTTAGATATAGTTTTGGTCGAGGCCTTAATTATTTTTAGATGTCTTGGCCGAGGCCTTGAGGGTATGTTTCATATTGTCCATCATATGCATTTCTCTCATTATGAAGCTACAAATTCAAAGTTCATGAGGTTATTCGACTAGTAGAATAGCCATGATTATGTTTTATTATAGCAATATTTACTCAGCTCATATTTCTGCCATATTATGTTTGCATTTTTCTTTTAAAGGTATGTGTTTTCAATTATTCACTATGCCTAATGTTTATGTTATCTTTCGCTGTATTGCTTACTCTTGCTGAGAGTTTGAGTTCACCCCTTTCTTATGTTTCATTTTCTTAGGACATGAAGAAGTTTACTATGAATGACTTGCATGAGTAAACTTATAGTTGTGGATGTTCCTATTAAAACTTATATGTTGTATTTCATTTCAAGTTATAATGTTGAACTTATGTATGTATCTTGTTTCCAATGCTACTAAACTAACTGTTCCTTCAAGATGCATATTCCTTGTTTATATGTCAATGTAATAAAATAAAGCACCGACTCCGGGCAACTGGGGTCGGGTCTTTACAGTGAGGTCGTACACTTCACATGTAATAGAATCTTTAAATAAAAAGGAAATATCATAGGATGTTAGGACCACCTACTGCAATTGAAGCCAATTCCATTCAACCCCTCAACTCAGAAGCTTCACCCAAGGTCTGCCAAGTTCGACCGAGCCCATCCAACCGGCGCCAACTAACACGGGGTCCTGACCCATACCGAACAATACAAAATAATAAATTATAGCATTTATAATCAATTAACTAATTTAATTTAAAGTAGACATATTAACTGGAAACTCACCAAGCAACCTCATCATGTTGGAACTGCGACCAACAACCCACGGGAGGTCTACAGTGGACCCCCTTGGTCATCCCGGGCAAAATCCCTAACACCCGACATTGATTCCATAATTAATTTAATTTAATTTAATTTTAAGGAAAACCTTAAATAAATTGGTGGTGTGGCATACCTTCACCAAAACGATGTGCGGCGGCATGCAGACGTTGTCTTGGGACGTCCTCTAGCTAGGGTGCATGAAAGCCTCGTCATGTCAAGATGATTTCACCATGCTCCAGTGGAATCGTCCCTCAATCCCTAACCGGAAGAACCGAAATTAGAGGAGATGGAAGGAGGAAGCAAGGACTAGAAGAAAACAAAAGGTCTTACCATGGATCACTGCTATGAACCATCAAAAACAACCCCACAACAAGGGGGAGGAAGAAGATTGGGGGGGTTGTCGGCTCGTGCACACCAAAACAAGGGGAGAAAGAGGGCACCCCCTCTTAAAATCCTAAGGGGGTAGAATGGTAATTATGCCCCCAAAAGAACCTCACCGGCTAGTTAGTGACTCACCAGCTGACTGGTGGCCACCTGCAGCTTGTAGGCCTTCTAGCCAGCCACCGACTAGCCGGTAACTGTAGGTTGTTGGTAATCAATGGTCTGGCCACTCCAGCCATGCTCCGTCGTTGTCCCAAAACCCCTCGACACCACTCAACCTCCATTCCAAGTCCAAAAACACATGTTTAAGATGTTCAACCTCTCATAATTCTATTCTAAACCTTGATATAAAATTCAGCTCCTATATCAACTGGAAATTCAAATTTTTACTGAAATTCAAGACTCCTATGGACTCAGGTTCTTACAAGATAATTAGAAGGTCAAAAAAGGTGAAAAGGGATAAGAGGTTAAGAACAGCGAATCACACCCCCCCCCCAACCCCCTGATGTTCATCACAGTAATCTAGGTGCTTCAAATTTGGAAGGACTTAAACACATGGTATTTTGAGGGGGTTTTAAATGATCTCACCATCTACTTTCTATATACATCTCATGTGCATTGCATTTTATGAATTTTCTATATGTATGCATCTAATACACGAGAAGCATAGCTGAATAGTCATGTGAAGGTGAAGAGCTGATATCACGATGCAGAAGCTGGGGAGGAGCAGTTCCATGTAGTTATAGTCTGAATATTTCCTCTAAGACCTACGGGTCATGTAATCTCTAAGCCTACGGGCCTTGTAGGGGTTCCCTCTCATCCTTTGAAAGGGGAGTTATGGTATGATAGATAGTTAGCCCCTATTTTTCTAAACAACATCTCAGTTTAGTGAGAAGTCAACTCAGACTCTCATTATCCATAAATCGTTATTCAATAGCGATTTAATGTTTCAACATGACTTTCATTTCAAATATGTAAAAATTGTTATAACAAAACCTTTCATTAGAATTATAACAAATGAACCATTAATTATGGTTGAACTAAATTAAATTTAATGTTATGGCTAGCATTAAACTCATTAAATGTATGGTATGAAATATATAGAATCAGCTTAAACCATTTAAATTCAAGCATACAAATAACACATATAATGCTCATGCAACATCTTATACGCATGCATATCATATAGAGAGATATAACCAATATCACATCATGCGATGCTGAATTTAGTGCCATATAAAAGGTTGGGTACAACCGCGAAACATAAATTAAGAATTAAGAAAACACTACCATAAATTAACTATAAACATAATAGGGGTGCGAAACATGATTTAATAATTAATTAAGAAAAGACAAACATCAAATGGATTGAAAATGGGAGCAAGGGCATGGAAACACCTATCTCAACATGTACGGATGGGATAAAACTCCAATGGAAGGGATAGTGAGATCTCGCGGACCAACCGCACACCCTAGAGCGAGGAAAACACACAAATCACAAACCGAGACATTAGGGTTTGGTTAATTTAAAGAAAAAACACCAAAAAGAAATGAAATATACCTAGATCGGAAGAGGAGAGGGTTGTCGGGGAGGGGAATCACGGTCACGCCAAAGCAGGGTGGAGGCGCTACGCAGGAGGTTCGGGTCGTGCCGAAAAACCGCCGGACAGAGGGGTCGGGTTCGCCGGAGGCGCACCGGGAAGGGGGGTCGAGTTCGCCGGAGGCATGTCGGGAAGGGGGTCGAGCCGCGCTGGAGATGGCTTGTCGGAGGAGGGTGCAAGAGGGGAGAGCAGGGGAGGTGTTGGGCTGCTGGCTCGTGCGCACTCAAGGGAGGACTAGGGGGAGGCGTTGCACGTGCAGGGGAGAAGAGGGGGGTGACACCCCCTCTAGGGTTTTCACATTTTTTTTTTGCTTAATATAATAATAATAATAAGAAGAATAATAATAATAATAATAATAATAATAATAATAATTATTATTATTATTATTATTATTATTATTATTATTAATTCTAAAGATAATCTTAATGATAATATTTTTTTCTTAATGATAATATTAATAATAACAATATCATTAATTTTCTTAATAATAATAATAATAATAATAATAACCACTAAAAATGATAAAAATGATAATCATAATTTCATTCATTTCATTTCAAATAATAACTTTAATAATAATTTAATCATAAAAATATGAAGTACGCTTTTAACATCCATTTAATAATAAAAATATTAATGACAATTTTTAATAATAATATTATTATTATCTACACAATAATATTATCATTATTATGGCGCAAACATTTACCCTGTTTTATTTTTATAAAATTTTATTTATTTTAAACATTAGGCAACTGCACGGGCACCTGGGCCGACCGCGCGGTTACCGCCAACTGTGTGGTGCTCGCGCACCGGTCTGAAACTCACCAAACTCATCAAACATCAAAAACTTTAAACTCACACTCAACCCGCACCTTGACGAGACTAATCGAAGCCAATAAATAATAAAATAAAATAATGGGTTGATCCTGAACTGGTCACCCGAGTCGGTCCTCAGCATGGCTCGAAGGGTGTTCCCAATCCCCACCGGTTGGCAACTAGTGTCGGGCATCAAAACATACACGTGAGAATTATTTAAGCCCAAAATAAATAACCAGAACCAGATAAATAAATAGAATAAACTAAAAACGCAGCAACACGTACAGCTGAGCCTCAAAAATATAAACAGATTCAGTTACAAAATACAACTCAACAAGCTGAAAACTAAGATACATAACTGAAACTAAATGAACAAACTGAAACGCTACCACACGATCTCCATGTGACCTCTTGGTCACCTCTAACTACAAGACCAGTTATGCTCCAACAACGAGCACCTGCTAGAAAACCGGAACAAAAGTTGAACCTGCAAAACAGCTCGGGTCTACCAACACCGAGTGATATAGGTAGAATGTGAGCTAATAGCTCAGTAGGTAACCACCAACGAATCCATGTCATTCCTTTCCCAAAAACATTACATTAATAGTAGTTTGAAATACATTTATAAAAATAGATTTTCATACGCACTTTGCATTTTAAAACAAACATGATCCATTGTCCACATAATTTGAAACAAGGTACAAGAAGGAAAAAAGGGAGTTGTGCTTTCTATTTCAAAACAACTACTTAGAAATCATTTTTCAACCAACCTCACATTCACAGTTTTTCCAAATAAAAACCAAAACCAGGTACAAGGAACAAAATACTATACAATGAGGGTAACGGCTGTAATAGTACTCATAACGGAAAAACACGGAAAATCCTAGGAACTCATAGGAGAACCAGAATATACTATACATGTGACTCATCCTAAATGCATGGCCTACTCGATATCATCATAACGCTTTAACGCCCGACTGTCGCCCGACTGTCGCCCTACCTGACCTGATCGAAAAGCTCAATCTCATAGCAATAATAACAAAACATCCCCCTCTTATAGATCACTAACTAGTGCGTAATCTAAATTAATGCATCAATCATTCTCAATAAATCTATTTGTTATGTCAGGTTCTCATGTATATTTCACAGAGATGTGTCGTACAATATAAACAAGCCACATATATGTCACCAACCAAACCACACAATCCGGCATCACCCCAACCACCTCAGAGGTAATCCTTTTTATATTTAATGCCATATATTTCCATCAAAAAGTACCAACCAAATCCCGAATACTTGATTCAGACCATACCTTATCTTCCTCAGTCTACACACTTCGCTACTAACTTCAACAATTTAAAAGCCATCAGGTTGATAAATGTAAATCTATTCTGGCAATATTCCATTCAAAAAAAGATGATTTCATATTCATCTAAAAAATTCTAAACTTCCTCTCAACAACAATAACAACAATCAAATAGCTCCTCACCTTTCATCCTAGAAAATAATTATTTTATACATAATCTTTTATGATAAATTGAAGATTTTGCGATAATTTGAAATTTTACTTGATATTCCAGTAGTGAATTCAAAAACAGGTGCATCAAGCGGATAAACTTTGGCCCTCTCCTTCCCTGCCAACAGTTTCATCATCCACATATAACACCATTCTTGGCAATCCATCATCTCCTTCACCGCCCATCTTCTCAGCTTCCTCCTCCTTCCTTTCTTCGTTGATTTCTCTCTCCGCAGCACGAGCCTTTGCCATTTCCAGCCTCAAGCTCACAGCCTCCCACGATACCAGCTTCTCCAAGAAGACACAAACATAATCGCCACGCCGGTTCTGTCACCACAACCAGAAGCGGAAGCAAACAAAATGGGCACGATTATATTTCTACAGCGCAGGGCAGATTCGAGAATGCGGCTTACTTGGAAGTCGGGGTAATAGGCGTGCTACTCAGGGGTCCCCAATAAACAAATACATGAAGAGCGTCAGTGACTGATGTTCATAGCAATCGAAGGGCATGCAGATGAGGTTAAACCGGCAACAAATACCTCCCAAACGTCAATGGTGAGGAGTGGCTGCAACAAATTATCTGATTTACATGAGCCAAGAAGGAATTAAACATCACATGACAACTGAGGATGTGTTTGGGAGTGTTTCAAATTAAAACAAGTGAGCAATTGTTTGAAAGGATTTTTCCTTTTAATGCCAGGGAATGGCCAAAGATGGATTCCAAACCCCTCTGTTTGACAGCGTTTGTCGAGAGAAGTACTGAAAAGTACTTGGTGGTGCTTGCTTAGTTTCTGAAAAACTAATTACCCTCAGATCTTGTTGGGCATGGAAGAGGTTTTATATAAAATATATATTTTTCCAATACGCAGCTGGAAACACTAAAATAGAAGCACTAAGCTGCCCTGCCCGAAAGGTCAAGGGTTCGGGACTCGGAGGCCCCATGAATTTCCTCTTATGATGAAATTCTGCAGATCGCCTTTACGGATGCAGAGTGTATTTTTCTCAAACCACGTTGTTCAGTCTGTTTTTTTCCTCTGTTATTCTCAGTTTTGTTCTAACAATAAGAAGTTTTCAGTAAGTCTTGTCCTGGAAACACTTATGTACATAAGCACTTATCGCATAAGCAGTTTTCAGTATGTATTGCCAACCAGAGCCTAAACCATTCATTTCCATCCAAAATTTCAAAATTATTGTCCCTACGAATTTGGGGGGTGGGGGGATCGATAACCTAATGAACAACTTCCGAGCAATGTAATGGTACCCTACAACATTTCATGAATGACCATTTCATTTCATTCAAACAAAAACTCTCAAACATATCCTAAGATTGCGTTTCGCATTACTTATAAATAAGTGCTCCCAACGCTTATCACTTATGACAAGTGCGTTTTAGAATTACAACAACAAATTCATTTATTAAAAGAAGTAGATGCAGACCCAAATGGACCCTTGAACAAATCATTCAAGATGATCTTGTTCTAAATGGTTTCAATGAAAATACGGTTTTCAATAGGGTTAATTGGTGACATTTGATCCATGTAACTGACCCCATCTAATCGGGTTTAAGGCTTGTTTCCTCATGTTGTTTTAAAATTACTTATTAAAAAAACAATTTTTACATCAATTAATCATAATATTTTTTTTTTCAATTAAAAAATAATAAACATTACTTATTTTTTCAAAATATTTATCATGAGTGATAAGTGTTATAAACATTTTTCAATAAGCATCATCAAATGCAACCTAAAATAAGACGAGTTTCGCATGTTCTCACCGAGTAATCCCAAACAAGGGGATTCGTGGAATTGGGACTCTTCACCACCACAAGCTTTTTATCAGTCTCCGATGGACAAGGATTGACTGCATTTTCTACATCAAGTCTATTTGCTTTATCTACATTAGATAGAAAGGGAAGCTTTAACTAAAAATCAAAAGCAAATTGAGTAGGGCAGAAAAATCTACTCACATGCAAGCCAGGCCCATCCAGAACCAAACTGAGCAGAGGCAGCAGACGTGAACTCTTCAGTAAAACCTTCAAAAGAACCAAAATCCCTTTCAATCAGACCAAGAAGATCCCCAGTGGGCTTTCCTCCGCCACCTGGTTTCATGGATTGCCAAAAGAAATTGTGGTTCCAGACCTGCAGGCAGGGTAAAATCCACTAGAAAACAGGAGAATGCACTGTGGTCTGCAACCTATAGATCAACGACTCACATGGCTTCGCAGATATCAAGGCTGTGATTATGGAAAAGAAAATATGTTTTCATTTTCCAAAAAATGTATTAGATTATGTAAATGGAAATGGAAAAGAAAGATTTTAAGAAAACAAAAAATTGTTTCCATGTTTCCTGGAAAATGAGAATGCAATAAAAATTAAGTCAGGTAATTTCTTATTCTTTATTACTATTCAAAATATTTTCTAATTAGTAGAAAATGAAAACAGAAAATATTTTACATAACCAAATGCAGCCTAGGTATCACAAAGCAGTGCTTACAAATAGCTAAGCCAAACAAATTACCTACAAACCAACTATAAATCACCACCATTTTAACTTAAATTCTTCAAAAGAATTTTGTGGTTGAACAATACTAAAGACATGGTCACCTGTGCGGCACTGTTAAAGGTTGGAAGGAGATTTCCCTTGTTGTATGAAGCAATCACTAAATCTTCCAATGACATTCCATCTAACTCGGTTCCCCTAATTTTCTGGTTTAAGTCATCCACATAACCACGATGATGTTTCCCCCAATGGTACTCCAGTGTTTCCTGACCCATATGTGGCTCCAGAGCATTCTTGTACGTCCAAGTCAAGTAAATAAAATAAATAAACACCAAAAATCAAGATGGTGTTCTCAGATATTTCTGGCAAGAAAACCATATCTCCTGGTAAAAACTAGGCCATGGCCAGAAGCCAGTAAATGGTTTAGGAATGCTTGAAACACTATTGTTCACTGATAATAATTAGCACTTTTCTTGTCAGCTCATTCGGTAAAGTTCACAGGATATAGTGATTAGTTCAATCTCCCACATGTATGCTCAATGATTCTGAAATCAAAACTTCAATAAATCATACCCTAAATGTTTTCAGCTGAAGGCGAAACTAGCATACAAATTTTAAAATAGCATGCATTGCACTTCATACAATAAACAAAATGATTGACCTCACAATAATCAATACAAGAACTAATGTGTTGAAACTCACACGAAATAAAGTTTCCAAACCTTAAAGTATATTATATCACTGCTGTGTTGCCAAATCTCAGACATCACAGCAGTTTTATTTCTCCTTTCCAACTTTCTTTGCACAACCCACCTTCTTTTTAAGGGTGTGTCAGATGTATATCATATAGGCCATCAAAGTTTCTTACCATTCTCCGATAATGTGCTTATCGTTAATAATTTTTTCCATCATTGGTCTATCTAGACCAGATAGCTAAGACTCCATTTGACAACACTTATTGAAAACTACTCATATCACTTATCACTTATGATAACAATTTGAAAAAATAAGTGATATTTGTTATGTCTTTGAAAAAACATTGGCATTTAAATTTCAGGAAAAAATATCAAATTAGTGGGAAAAAAAACGCTTTCAACAAGTAACCTGGAAACACACAACAGAATCACTTATCCTAAAAGATAAGTATTATAAGCAGTTTTAAATAAGTGATGTCAGATGAAGGCTGAGACTCTTAAATTATTTACACTTCAAATAGGTATTCCAGAGATAAATACATTTTCATACTTTAGGGTAGGGATCTTACAAGTGGGTAGTGAGGAGGCTGCAGCTCATATTTTGCAGTTGCTATAGCCAGGACACTTTTCCTTGTAAGCGTTTTCTGCATTCAAAAGCAAAGTGACCTGGAATATGAAATGAAGGAGATGACAGAACCATCAAAATGTGGTTGCTTTTAATAAAACGAATTACAGGTACATAAACCCTATCAATTAATTTCCTGCAACTGATAGTCATGAAAAAATGACAATCCACAATTCTCTTCTATCTAATTTTGAAATGACATTGAGCAAGAAAACATAGACACAGGCACGCCATGAACACATAGCAATTGCCAAATAATTTTAGAACGCTAAATTACCAAGATTCAAGCGCCCACTCGAGTCTAGACCGATAAAAAATACAGATTTAAAATAAGATCAGCAATGATTTTTTTTTAATTCATTGAAATCGATTTAAAGCTAGATTTAATTATATAAATTAATTCAATCAACGTTTCCATAACCGGTTCCCTCGCTAAAGACTTAGCAGGACAGAAGTAGGGACTTTCCATGCCAGTATGCAAACCGTCTGGAAAGTATGAAATAGCGTGAGGACAGGGCTGGGTCCAAGATACGAAAACAAAATAGTAACCAATGCGTGTTTACCGCCATTCTTTTTATTTACACGGAAATACAGCATGAAAATTAGTTATTCTATAATTACATGAAATTGGGGGAAAGCAAATGAGATAACAGAAAAATAATTTTACCTGTGTAGGGTTCAACCTGGGAGGGGGTATCCTGAGAGGAACGAAGCAGCGAAGAGACATTAGAGGATCCGCTCAGGATGCTGGAGAAATGGAGCAACCACGAGGAAGGGCGGGATGGAAAATGGAGAGGGCGTAGATGATCGGTATCAAAGCTAAAATAAATAAATAAATAAGCGGGCATGGTTTTATTTTCCCAAAACGACGCCGGTTCACGAATTTTAAACAAACAAGGAGAACCGAAAATGACCGTCAGGGATCAAAATCCAAATTTCGGTGGACGATAAAGTTAGGGTTTTTTAGTTTTGTTTTGGGGAAATTTTCACTGGAATTTTGTAATATTTTAACGGTACTCGGAAAAATATAATGTGTTTTTTTATAAATTGATAAAATTACTTGAACGCATCGAGAAAATTTCAAGTTAACACAAAATAAACAATTTCTGCCAAAATTTCATTAAATGTATAAAAAAATATCTTCATGGGTTTTTTTCCGCATTAAATCATCATAAAATGCATGTAAAACAAGATGAAAGTGAGTTTGATTATTTATAAAGTTCATTTGCCATATAACACTTCATTCGTTTTATTTTGTTTAACTAATATCTTGCATGTGTACGTGCGTGTATGTGAGTGTGGGGTGGAGGGAGGGTGCATTTATGTATTATATATTTTGTGTGTGTAGTTTATTTTTCATCTATTATATGTTTTATATGTAAGTGTGTGTATTTTTGTATTATATGTTTTATGAGTTTTATGAGGGTTGTGGGGTAAACTCAGCATGTTGCCCCCATTATGTTGTTTCGTGCTTTGAATATAATTGCATCTTGTCTTTGTTGACGAAATTTTTTCAAATGTTTATTAAAAGTTGGGAGTGAAGTGCTAAAATGTGAAATTAAACTATAAAATTGCGACGCTCAACTATTAAAATATACAATTAAATATTTGATTATTTTTTTAATAAGTAGTCATTCATGGCAATCTTGTGGGTTTTGTCATGGAGTCTCCTTACTACCCTTTTAGCCTCCCTTGTTGCGAATTGTCCCGAGAGAGGTGGTGATTAGGTGTTGAATGTGGATAATTTTTACCATACTTTGAAGAGTTTTCATGTGCTTCATTGTTCATAATCACAAATTTTAATGCATTTTACAATTTAAACTTCAATTCTCATTATGTTTGTAATTATAATTTAAAATGGATTAGTGTCAACCCATTTATCACCACCCTGTAAAACAATCTCTTCTCATGATTTGAATTTGAAATTGCATGATCAAGTTAATCAATTTGTGAGAAATATTTTGTTATTCTCGAGCAATGGGGCATTTATATGGAAAGATTATCATTTTGGACCTTGAATTAAGAATTTTCCAGATAAAGTAAATGTAACACCCTGCATGTTTCAAGGTGCATTCTCGCTTTAAATTTCTGTCGAACCTTTTTGGAAAATCTTGAGTGCTTAAGGTGTTGTTGGGGGCCTATAGGTCATTTCAGGAGGTTGGATAGGGTGTCAGGTCATCTGTCCCTGGTAAAAATGCCACCAAGTACCAAGTTGGTTGGTACTAGGTACCTGGTAGTCCCGGTAGGGAGGTAGTTGTAAAAACTCTGACCCCAGTGGCCTAAAGTTGGTGGTTACTTTATTAAATTGACAATGGATACAAGCAAACACATCCCAAAGGACTGAATAGATTATTAGTCTTGGTAAACTATATACATACATGAATCTCACATTTCATTTGAAAACATAAAATACAACACAAAATTTTATTTGAGAACAACATTATTATCTCTAGTATATCCTTGCATATCATTCATAGTAAACATTTTGGGATCCTGGGGAAAAGGAAACATAAGAAAGGTGTTAACTAAGATGCTCAATAAGGGAATGCATACAACATAAGCTATCATAGAATAAATAAGACGTGAATAATATGACAAGAATAAATGACGATCAAGTAATGTCATATAAATAATCACATGAGTATGAAACTTATCCATGGATGACATAATTGTTCGAATAATCACATAAACATCAATAATTGATTTCATAATAATGTAATGCATAACGTCAAACATCTTAAACTTAGCATCGAGGAATCATGCCAATATATCTTATATAAATGGGTAAGGCATCAGCCAAATGCCAAACCTGTTTTATCTCATGAGACATACTGATGCATCAAGAGGCTATGTAATTTCGGGCCCCACACATAACTTAATAAGTCCAATGCACTCATCATATGAATAAACAATATAACATAATCAACAATCCTTAAAATTCAATAACTGTCTGGATTGGAAGAACTAACATACAAAATATCAATACTCCCCCCAGTCAAACTGATCATAAACCATTTAGAAAAAATGGTGGATGGTATCATTAAGATATATTTTCAGTAAAACATAGGATTTAACAAAGAATGTTGACATAGATAAAAATATTTTAAAAAGATTACTGAAAAATTTCTTGAGGAAAATACCATTTTCATTTTGAAATCACTTATTCAAAAATCTACAAATTTATAAAATATTAGAAAAAACATTTTCTTTGGAAAGAACCATGAAAACTTGTAAAGGAATCTTTAAAGTAAGGATTAGTCATGATGGTTGAAAAAGACATTCATGTGGTGTAGGTTAAAACAAAGATTTCATTTACACCTCCAATAAAAAGTGTCTCGTTTGGAAAAGGACAAGAAGATTCATTTTAAACCTTTTTATAAAAAGTAAAACATGGGTAAAAATGACTTTAATAAATTATTGGAGAATAGTAAAAACATTATTGAAAACACTTTAAAGAAAATATGGATATGAAATAAAAAGACTCATGACTGAAAGAAAAACAATGTCGGTTTTCCTAAAAAACATTATTTCAGACTTTTAAGTACTTAGAGAAAGGAAAATGAAAGAAAAAATTTTAATTTCTAGAAATAACTAGAGGAGAATAAAATAGATTTAGTTTAATAAAAAAATATTATATAATTCCTCAAATAGAAATGTAAACATAAACAATCCTGAATAACGATGAGATTGTAAAATAAACCCTTACCTCAAGTCCAACTTGCTTCATAAGTTCTTTTAATATTATTAATAATAAATTTAAATTTATTATACTTCTATACCATAACAATATACATACTTATAATATCATATATGATCTACTTATAATATTTCAATACCCGTTTATTAAAATTTCTTTATTAAAATCATTGTTTCCGGGTGTTAATTGTCTCGTTTTTCAATATATACATATTTATAATCATCCATAAAATATAGAGATAGAAAAATGATTTACACCATTCATGGAGATGGTAGGTCATACATACACATAAACATTGTTTTCATTTTCTAACAGAAAGAATGAAAGAAAAATAAATATTATTTTATCATTCCAGAACCATAATCACATCACAAATAACATATATATACCTTAAATATATCCTTATTTCCATCCAAGTAAAATATACACTATTATAATGGTGGGCTATACCCACGCCCCTATACCAATGGCTTAAAGAAACCATTGGTATAAGGGTACCCATCCCAACAGTTCAAAATAACTGTTGGGATAAGCTGTTTATATTAAGCCTATCCCAACAATTTCAAAAACCATTGGGATAATTAAGTCTATACCAATGGTTTTTTAAAACCATTGGTATATAGGTAGAAATACCAATGATTTTAAAAAACTATTGGGATAGATCTTCCCCAAACACACACACGTGTGAGCGCCCCCTCCCATCAAGATTTCATCCAAAGAACCTTAGCAGTAGCATTCAACATTCTATCTTATTCCCTACCTATGGTGATCTATCATCTACTCTTGGTTTAATTTCATTAATCTTGAATATTAAATTGGTGACTTCCAAATCCTTTAGGTATTCTATCAACAATCATTTTAATTTTTCTTCTAGGTCCAAAACACCATGATAGATTCTTTCTTTTTTCAACATTTAATTTCTTTTGATCCTGATTAATCTGGTTTGATTTAGGATTTCCTATATTTGGTTCATGTCTCTTTGGGTTAGTTCAGACCAGTTTGGTTCGATTTGGGTTCGTTCAGTTCAATTTGGATTGGTTCATTATCATTTTTTTGCTTCATTTTGGTTCTATTTGGTTTCATTTAGTTTAGTCCAATTTTATTCAATTTTGGTGTTATTCAGCTAATATTTTATGATACTAGTGCATCTCATATTAATTATAAGCTCATATTTATAAAGCACTATGACAAGGGAACTATTTTTGGTTTCATTTTGAGTTACATAGTCTCACCCTAAATATGAATCTCTATGTTTATGTAGTTTCAAATATATAATTTCATGTACAAGAATCTATGAAAGAATTATCACTGAGATGTTTCATGGGTTATGGTAAATTTTTTCAGTAGGTTATACTCTATTAATACATAGAGTGATGGTTGATGGAATTAACAGGTGGATTTTTTGGCAAGTCTATATGTCATTCTTGATTTATTGTGTTTGTTATTTCTACTATTATATAATGTCAATGGAATATTTTTTAGTTGTAAGTTGAGATTATTTTTGTTATATATATATGGGGAATATATTAATGTTTTCTTCAAACTATTATCAATTATTATTGGGAACTCCCTATCATATAGGTGGACATTTTATTTTTATAAATTCTTGAGATACAGATAGATCATGCCTGATTTTTAATAGAATTAGTCATTCATCTTGAATGTCATTAGAAACTGGTAAAATTTTCCCTAATGATAAATCCAAACTATTGGTGCTAGTGTTTGGACCCCTTTGAATGGGGAACACACATGGGGTATGTGGTAGTCTGATTTAATTCAATGGAATATTCCAGATAGGCCATTTTAACATGGTATTCTTATGTTGTTTGGGATTTTAAGTACTTTGTAGATATGAAATATGATGGTTTTGAGACATGAAAAGTAACCTACAATGAGATTTGGTCAAGCTATTTATAGTGGAAGGTCAGGTTATTATGGATGTTTAAATACGAAGAAGGCATCATAGAGATGGTTGAGATTTTGGGTTGAATATCACGAGTACATACTAGTGGAAATTGGGAATAAGTTATAGGCCATTCAAGTATAGTGATTTTTGTTTTTTTAGACATCAAACTTTGTATATATGTCTACATGAAATATTCATGCATGTGTGTGATTTTTAAAATTTATTTTCTTAAATATTTTTGTAAAATTATTGGGAAACTATTTTTGAGAAAATTATTTTTATTTCAGGGATTTAGTTATATAATGAAACAATATGAAATTTATTAGTGTTTTATGAATAATTTATTTGTGGTGCCTTACCAAACTGACCCAACTTGAATAAAACCAAACTGGACTAAATTGAACTAAACCATATCAAATAACACCAAACCAAACCAAATATAATTGATTCAAACCAAACTAAATAGAACCAATTTGAACCAAACTAACCCACTTTGAATTCCTCAACACTCCTCTTCAAAATTCCTCAACACTCCTCTTCAAAATTGGATCTCTCACTCTTGACAAAGTCTACCGTGTGCAAACCCACCACACTGAAAATGTTCTATAATCCACAACATCAACCCACACTTTCTCCACCAGACATCTACCCATTTGCAGTCATTATCAACCATCCCATTGAAAACCACAAAAGAAAAATTCTACAAGTTTAGGCATCCAAATTATCCTTTCCTCAAAATATTCATTGATACCAAGACACTTCCACTAAAGGTACATTCCTCATAAAAATCCAAGGAATAATCATGCCTACAACATATATAGAATCACCTTTCTTACATTGATCTCAAGGTGAGGAAGGATTCACGTTAACATCCCTCAATATGAGAAACCACTAATTATGGATCTATCTGACCTAACTTCATAATTTATGTGTGATGTAGAAGAACGTTACCTAGAAATAATAATATTTTATACATGAATTTATAGAATAAGAATAACATTAGTTAAAAAGTGAATTGAATAAGAGAAAAAAATAAAAATAGCAATTATAAACATAATTTTGTGTAGTATTATGTATAGTTATTACTTATTGATATAATGGAATTCAATATCATGGTTTTATATTTACATTATTTTGTTATATATATAGTGATTTTTTCCTTTTATATTATGATTTTCATATATACTGGTGTTTCAGTTATGGTTTCATATAAAGTGAACAATTCTCATTTCCTTAAATATAAATTCGATTTAACTTCAATATTATTTCATTTCTTTTTTGATATGACATATAACATTTTTTACAGAATTGATAGAAGTTGGATGTATGAAAATAATCAAATGTTAGGCGATTTAAAAAAATGGAGAGTTTTTTAGATTTTTCATTTAATAATGCTTTGAAAAGTGGTCATATACACTGCCCATGTTATAATTATGTTGGAAGACCCTGGTTAAGTCATGAATAAGTTATCTATCATATAAAAAAATATGGTTTTCAAACAAACTACTATGTGTGGTATCACAATGGGGAGAAAATACATTCTCAAAATGTTCATGATCTGAATGAGAGGACTAGATTGGAGAATTTATTAGGTGGTCAGTTTCCATTTATTCATCATAATGAGAAGGAAAGGACACCGACCCAAGAAGACTTCAATAAGAGAACACATGCGGTAAAATGAAAAAGTTAGAATTTTTAATTTTATTATTTCATGGGAAAACCATGTATGAGATATCTGATACCATCATCGATTATATTCTTACATTTTTGAAGGACTTACTTCTAGATGATGTAGATATTACCTTAAACCATTATATAGCATGGAATTTGGTTTAGAAACTTGGATTTTCTAAAAATGAAATTCACGCTTTCCCAAAAGATTGCTATTTATTTTAGGAGGAAACTACTGAACAAAATGATTGTATAAAATGTGACACATCCTGATGGAATCCAAATGCTGACGGAACACCATCTAGTGTTCCACAAAAAGTAATGTGGCACTTTCCATTCATTCATATACTCCATAATCTTTTTATGTCTGATGAAATATCAATAAAAATGTGATGGAATGATACCGAGAGAAAGAAGGATAATGATGAGTTTGTTCATCCTATAGATGGATTTGTATGGAGGAAATTTGATGCTTGATATCCTAAATTTGTTGCTAACATGCGTAATGTGAGATTAGGTATATCATGTGATGATTTTAATCTATTTAGGAAGATTCTTACTTCGTACGACACATGACTGATTTTCATACACATTTATAACCTTCCTAAATGGATGTGTATGAAGAAACCTTTCATTTCAATGAGTATACTCATATATGGACCTTCTGATCCTAGAAACGATACATATGTATACATGAAACCTTTAATAAAAGAGTTGAAACATCTTTGTAATGTGGGTGTGTGCACATATGATGCATGTTTGAACGACATATTCCATATATGCTCTGCGCTTATGTGGATGATAAATGACTTTTCTTCTTATGCAATGATGTCTGGATGGAGCACAAAGGGAAAACTATCATGTCCTATTTATATGAAGAATACACGATCCAAAAGAATTAAATATCACCATAGTTTCAATTTTTTGGAACATATACGATTCTTGCTAATGGATCATCCATATAGAAATAATCTTTGAAGGTTTGACAATATCATGGTGATCAATAGTCCACCTCAGCTTATGTCTAGAACTGATGTTCTTAATGAATTTAAAGATGTTAGCTTTTCATTCGGGAAGGGTTAGATGAAATATGGAAAGAGGGAGAATGTTTCCACTAAAACTATTTATAATTGGAATAAGAAAAGCATCTTCTTTGAGTTCACTTATTGGTCAACTAATTTTTCATGTCATTTCTTAGACGTAATTCACATTAAAAAAATATATGTGAAATGTTTCTCTCAATTCTTCTAAATGTAAAGGGAAATACAAATGATGATTCATGATCTCAGCGTGACTTGGTGAATTGCGGTATCATATCATAATTTCATCTTGTGTGTATAAGTGAAAATAAATAGAAAGTTCGGTGTGTTTCTTATGTGATGACACCTGTAGAAAAAAGTCAATTTATGGAAGTACTGGAGACTATTAAAGTTCCTAATTCCTATTCAATAAATATATCAAAATGGGTCAACAAAAGATATTTTAAGCTTAAATCTTTGAATACTCATGATTACCACATCCTTCCACATGAGTTGATTCCAATAACAATTCTTCATCTTATGTCCAATAATGTAAGGGTGTCAGTTATTCAGTTGTGACATTTTTATAGATATATTTTTTGTAAGAATTTTTCCAAGTCTTTCTTGTAAATTTTTTTTGGTAGTGGCACCATTAATTTTTTGCGAATTAGAGAAAATATTTCCTCTATCATTTTTCACATGCATGCTGCATCTAATTTTCCATCTTCCAACCAAAATAATTCTTAGAGGGCATGTTGCTTTTCATTGGATATATCCAACCAAAATAAATATGTATACATTGAAGTCTTATGTCTAGAATATGAATCATCCCAAAGATTCTATCATGAAAGGTTACTTAGATCAAGAATGTATGAATTTTGATTCAATGTATTTTTCTGATGTGACTATGAGACAGATCAGACCAATGAGAAATGAAGAAGAATAATATGAGAAAATTGAACCCAGTTTTCCATCACTTCCACAAATAGGGGGGATTCTCGGATCATATACATTGATCACATTAAGCCTTACAGAATGGGAGATGACACATCATACAGTTTTTTTAATTATGATTTGTTTAATGAATACATCAAGTAATTAAATTGAACATGTATATTCTATCTAATATCATGTAATTGTACATATCTGTTAAACTATTTCTATTTTTTCAGCCGGTAACATAAGCAAATGATAAATATAAATCATCATTCTTTATCTTTGAGAAGGAGAGAGACTTTGCAAATAAAATAGTTTTCTACTTGGTTGAAATTGAAGGAAGAAGTATTACTATAATAAATAAATAAAATTAATATTTAATTAGATTTAATATTAATTTATATTTTAGTTATTGAGTTTTCCTATTGACTCTGTCTTTGAGGAAATAAGATCTTTGGATTTTGGTCCTACTTCTGTGGTTTAGGAATGAAAATCAATTATGATCAATGGGTATAGATTTATTACCACAAAATAAGCAATGAACACAATAACACAACATGATGGTGTTATGGTAACTATCACAACAGACTGTTATGCTAGTGCATCAGATAGTAGATCTTGATTTGAAAATGTATCTTATTATGGATTCATTGATAAAATACTAATATTGGATTATTACTCTCATGCTCGAGTCACTATGATGAAATGAAAGTGGTTTGGTTTGATGAAGAGGCATGACACATTTATTGATGATTATGGATTTTGAGTTATTAACATGACTCGCTCTCTTTCTACTGATGATCCATATATATTGGCATCAATGGAGAAACAAGTTTTTTATGTGAAAGGTCATCCATGAATTGAATTTGGTGTCATTGTTGAAGTAATACCAAAACATATTTTAGATGATGTTGATGATGGAATTGACACTATACTTGCTCCCATTAGCCCTGATCAATTTATTACTTACGATGAATCTAATAGTTCAATTGTCAGAGATGATTTTGAACCTGAAATTTTTGTGGAAAATATATAGAATCATCCATCTGTATTATTAGTTCTTTTGGTTTAGCTCTACTTGGGTTGTTAAGGTTTTTAATATTCAAATTGCTTTACTATTTATTACAAATATTTTGTATCAAACTTGACCTTCAGGTTTATTTTCAATATATACTAGTTGTGGTTTTCTTTTAGTTTTATTTTATAATATTAAATTGAACTGTATTAGAACCTAAAAAACCAAAAAATATATGAAACAATTAAATTGAAACAAAAAACAAGATGAATTGAATTGAAACATATTAAACTAATGAAAATGAAAATAAAAACCAATTAAAATAATGACCGAACAAAAAAAATGGAAAAATTACCTAACCTAAAATATGAACCAAATGTTTTAAGCCAAATAAAAATGGACAAATAACCTAATCAATTGACCAAAGTGAACCAAATGACCTCACAAAAATTGAATTGGATCAAATTGAAAATAGAAGAAAACTATATCATACCCATACTAAACATGCTAATTTGAACATATTGATTTTACTATGACATGTATTTTATGTTTTGATATTCTTCCTACTAAATATAAAATGAATTTTTATATCACTACGTATCCATTATTTGGTTTGATAATAAATATTCCTTAATTAAGTCATGTATCATCTTCTTTTTTGTTTGGATTATAAATTAGTTATGGATTTACAATAAATTCCATATTTATTTTCAAATTCAGAAAATGAAAAAGATTGAAGAGATATTAAGGAAAAGGATGATAGACAATAATTGTCGAATTATAGATATGAGCATCCCTCCTTCGATTCATATTGTGAGTATTTTATTTCAAATATATAAATCAATAACATATAATGTCACGTGATTAATTTTGTTTTTAACTTTTAATCAGGATCCACCACCTAGGAAACAATTATTCTCCGACCAACCTAGTGATATGAGTGCTCATCTAGACAATACGAGGGGGGGGGGTATTCTAGAGCTACACGCATCATTAGGTGCACCCAATCACATCTCGCCCCTTACTCTAGCATACCATCTAGCACACCTTATGAACTCAAAGTGTCATTAGAGGCACCTTAGATATTTAGTCCATCTATGTTTTTTCCACCATTTGCTTCTGATCCTCCTAGCATATCTTCCCTTATCTAATGATGTCTCTTACTCCCCATCTATATTATGCATTTCCATAGACATATATGCCATCTTCTTTTCCTTATAATTCCTTCTCCCTGAGATTCTACATTCATGATCCTTCAAATTCTACTCTGACACATTTTGGGCCTCTAGAGAAGATATTGGGTCCCACTCTATCTGTACAGGTTGACGTTCCTTCAGAGCCTAGGGATCTAGTGACACCCATTGATCTGACTGTCTCAGGTATATTTATAGAACCCTAGTAAAAAAATTTGACCATAATTTATTTTCATTATAATATTTATTTCTTTCTTTAACAACTGGATATACTGTTAGGCGGTGTGGGCATACACGCATGCATGTGGCGTGGAACCACTGTACACAAATAATGGTGGAGTAAAATGAGGACAATAAAATGATTGAAAAAACATGGAGATAATGTAGGAGTTTTATGGCAATGTTTTTCAAATACTCTAACATCATTCCTATCAGACCAATATCCTGGTGACACCTTCCAAATGAAGTAAAGGATAATACCCAGGCACAAATATGGGTAAGAAAATTAATTAGATTCAATGTTATATTATTATTGTATTTATATGAATTAGTATTTTGGTTCCATCTTTGTTATAATTTTCCTGATGGTGAGGCTGCAAGGACAACATGACTCATGGAATTATGTGTGATGTGGTGAGCATATAAGTATGAGTTTTATAGTGGTTGGAATACTAGAGTTGGTATGGATTTAGAGGTCACACCTATCATGGATGAGTGTCTAGTGGAATATTATAGGGAAATTATTGCTTATTAGATGAGTACTAAGTTCAAGGTATTAATCAAATTTGAGGTTTTATAATGAAAATTACTATTATTTTCATTAATAATTAGTCTTGTATTACTTAAAATTATTTTTTAGGAAGCATCAAGAAGAAATAAAAAAAGGATACTACGAAATACCTCCACACTTTGGGGTGGACTATGATGTCGGACCATGAGAGGAACTAGGTACAACACTCGTTTATAATTTTTCTATTTAAATAAATTATGGAAATAAAATTTCTTCAATTGTAAATTATATGGGTTACTTATAAGTGAATTGATGATAATCAAATAAAAAATAATAATAGATGGTTACATCCACCACTATATAACATGAAATAATAAATAAAAGACCCCTAGTACTTTACCTGGGTGGGTAGCATCTGACTCCCATTTCTAAGATAGGTGTTGAATTTTTTATTATTTAACATATATAATATTTGAAACCCTTATTTTGATATAAATATCAATTTCCTTGTTGGAAATACGATCTTTCTAAATTGTTGAATAAATTTCAAAAAAATCCCTTAAGTTCTTATGGTTGGCATATTATTCTACAAGTTCTTTGAAAAAAGCTTTAGAGGTTTTATTTGACTCAACTTAATTTGTATAAATATAGGATATTCTTAAACATAATGTTTTAATTGGTCATAACTATCATAATATTTATTTAACATATTAAATATTTTACATAAATAAATGGTGTTCAAATTCTCATAAGGTTTTATCCCCCTAAAATTATGTCTTATTTTCTACTTTGTTAGTTGAAAGGTATAGATTTTATATGAATCTGTATTCATGTTTTATTCCCTTAAGATTCTATGATAGATTTCCTTATGGTTTCCTCTCATGGAGGTTACAACTAATCTCTAATTTTACTTTTCTTATTATTCCCTTTTTAAATTTTTGAATAAATAAGGTGATTTATTTGAAATATGTAAAACACTACTGGAATTTGGGTTTTTCCCAACGGAAGTATACCAACGGTTCAATTAAACCGTTGGCAAAGGGCATTCTAGTGACCCATTTCCCAACAGTTCTATAGAACTGTTGGGAAAGGGGTGCTAAACTTATCCCTTTCCCAACGGTTTATTGAAACCATTGGCAAAGGTTTTGCCCAAATAGCAACCCCGATCTGCTCTCCCTCATTCGAGACAGAGCCCTAATTATCCTCCGCTCCCATGCTCTCGCGAACCCCCCATCCAAACATCATCGACCCCCGTCTGAATAGGTACACCCCCATCCGAACAGGTAAAAATTGATCTCAATCAAGTTGTTGTAGTTGTTTTAATGAATTGATTTTTCCATTAATTAAAACATAAACACTATGGTTCCATTTTTATAGAAGCTTACATGCCAATGGTGGACAATTTTATAATGCATATAGATTCTATTATTTTTAGATTTCTTCTCTTATGGATATGTGTTGGTTTTCCACATGGAATGCCTTGAATATCTACTTAGCATGATAGAGGGTTTCTTTTGGAAATTTCCAATGGAAATTACATGATCCTATAAACATTTTGATGAATTTTCCTAACCTAGATGGATTGTCTGATGTTTCTCTAATGATCAAGGACAGAATGTTTGGAGGACATCATAAGTTCTGACTGGTTGATCCTAGAAGCAATTTCATGATAATGGATGTAATGCCTATAGGGAATCTCTTGATTTTGGTGATCTTCTCCATTTTCATCAAAAGACATGTTTGACACACTAGGAGGGAAACTCTAGAGTCAGTGTGACATGTCTTGAAGGGTGATTTATGTCCATAGTGACATGATTTGAGGACATCACATGACCTAGTTGGTGTGGCTGGAGGGTGTTAAGGGAGCCATCTAACATTCCTGACATTTAATATGAGACTGAGATAATATGTATTGATTCCCCTATATAGAAGGAGATACATATCTATTGGAAAACATGTAGTCTGTATGGTGAGAATTAAAGGCTTTTCATTACAAGGGTGGCATATTCATGGGTGCCATCTGATTTTATTTGACATGTCAAGGGGACATCAAATGATCAAAATAGGTTTCCAATGGAATGTATTATGAACAGGATGAAATTTCCTAGTGCAATAAAATTTCATAGGTGATGCATGTTATGAACATTAGGGTCAACATATATTTCCTTCACCTTAGTCTCCCATATTTTAGTATTTCATCCATCCTTTTATCCCAAATTCCATAGATTTATACATTATTTTATTATATTATGTCTCAAATTATCTAAAATATGTGTTTGATGTTCTTCACGTGACCTATCATAATTCCTTCTCATAATCTATAGTGATCATGGGAAGATCCCATGCATGATTCATGATCACTCAAATTATTCTGCAGATCATACATAATGGAAGCCTTACAGGATATGAGATGATTATATCTATGAAATCTACTCAGGTACCTGGTGAGGAAGTGCATATTAATTCAAAAAGGTAAATCGCATATGAGGATACCCTACTAATATGGTTATGGGATGAGGCATGATCTGATGTGATAACACATTAATTTCTTGTTGGTTTTACATTTTTTCAATAACACATTAGTATGTTTTTTTCACATGTGTAGTTGATACCATGATTATTTTCTTCCTTTATCGTTTACTTAAATGTATTTTCTATTAAAGTTCAATCCTATTGAATTGTTTATGACAAAATGACTTATATGAATTATTTTTACAGAATGGACAAAAGTTGGATGTATGAAACCGATCGTATCTCAAGCGATTTTCAAAACAATTTGGAGAGCTTTATAGATTTTGCATTTCACAATGCTTCAGATAGTGGTCGCATACACTGCCCATGTTCCAATTGTGTTGGTAGACCTTGGTTGAGTCGTGAAGAAGTCAGCTACCACATAACCAAAAATGGTTTTCAAGCAAACTAATTTGTGTGGTATCACAATGGGGAGAAAATGAAATCTCAAATTGGTGATGATCGAAATGAAAGGACTGGAATGGAGAATTTGTTAGATGATCGGTTTCTGTTTATTCGTCATCATGAAAAAGAAAGGATTTCGACTCAAGAAGACGTCGATATGAGGACAACTGATGCATCTAGTGAAAATGATGATATTGATAGGGTGAAAAAATTGAATGATGCTGCCACGACTCCAGTATATCGACAATGCGATAAAATGAAAAAGCTGGAATTTTTAATCTGATTGTTTCATGGAAAAACTATGTATGGGATTTCTAATACAGCAATCGATTACATTCTTACCCTCTTGAAGGATTTACTTCCAGATGATGCAGATATTCCCTCAAACCACTATATGGCATGGAAGTTAGTTGAAGAACTTGGATTTTCCAGAAACAAAATTCATGCTTGCCCGAAAGATTGCAGTTTATTCTGGGAAGAAACCGCTGAATGAAATGAATGTATAAAATGTGGCACATCCCGCTGGAAGTCAAAATATGATGGAACACCATCCCGCGTTCCACAGAAAGTAATGTGGCACTTTCCATTGATCCCCAGACTCCATAATCTTTTTATGTCTGATGACATATCAATAAAAATGAGATGGCATGATACCGAGAGAAAGAAGACTAATGATGAGTTGGTTCATCCTGCAGATGGATTTGCATGGCAGAGATTTGATGCTCGACATCCTGATTTTGCAGCTGACGTGCGTAATGTGAGGCTGGGTCTTTCATGCGACGATTTTAATCCGTTTGGGCAGATGCTTACTTTGCACAGCACATGGCCAGTTTTTATACACATTTATAATCTTCCCCCATGGTTGTGTATGAAAAAATCTTTCACTTTCATGAGTATACTCATATCTGGTCCTTCTGATCCCGGCATTGATATTGATGTATACATGAAACCTTTAATAAAAGAGTTGAAACTTCTTTGGGATGTGGGTGTGCGCACATACGATGCATGTTCGAAAGACATATTTCAGATGCGTGCTACGCTTATGTGGACGATCAATGATTTTCCGGCTTATGCAATGATGTCTGGATGGAGCACGAAGGGAAAACTGTCATGTCCAGTTTGTATGAAGAATACATGATCCAGAAGACTGAAACATCGTTGTAGTTTCAATTTTATGGGACATCGACGATTTTTGCCAAAGGATCATCCATATAGAATGAATCGTCGAAGATTTGATAATACTACAAAGACCGATGATCCACCTCAGCGTATGTCTGGAACTGATGTGCTTAATGAATTGAAAGATTTCAGTTTTTCGTTCGGGAAGGGTCAAATGAAATCTGGAAAGAGAAAGAATATTTCCACAGAAACCTGTTACAATTGGAGGAAGAGGAGTATCTTTTTTGATTTGCCTTATTGGTCAACCAATTTGCTACATCATTGCTTAGACGTAATGCATATTGAAAAGAATATATGTGAAATGTTGCTTTTAGTTCTTCTAAATGTCAAGGGGAAGACAAAAGATGATTTACGATCTTGACGTGACTTGGTGGATTGGGGCATCAGACCAGAATTGCATCCTGTGCGTATCAGTGAAAATAAATGGCAACTTCCATGTGCTTCTTATGTGATGACACCTACTGAAAAAAAACAATTTCTGGAAGTATTAGAGACTATTAGAGTTCCTGATGGCTATTCAAGCAACATATCTAAACGGGTCAACAGAAGAGAGTTGAAGTTAAAATCTTTAAAGACTCATGATTATCACGTTCTACTGCATGAGTTGCTTCCAATAGAAATACGTCATCTTTTGTCCAATAATGTAAGGGTGGGTGTTATTCGGTTGTGCTATTTGTTTAGAGATCTTTGTGCTAAGAAGTTGTCCAAGTCTTTCTTGCAAAAAATGTTGACAGATGCCCCATTAATTTTGTGTGAGTTGGAGAAAATATTTCCCCCATCATTTTTCACATGCATGCTGCATCTGACTATCCATATTCCAACTGAAATACTTCTCAGAGGACCTGTTTCTTTTCGTTGGATGTATCCAACTGAAAGAAATATGTTCACATTAAAGTCTTATGTTCGAAACAAGAATCATCCCGAAGGTTCTATCGTGAACGGTTACTTAGCTCAAGAATGTATGGATTTCTGTTCGATGTATTTGTCTGATCTTACTACAAGAATGAACAGACCAATGAGAAATGAAGAAGAACAATATGAGAAAATTGAACCCAGTTTTCCATCACTTCCTCAAACAGGAGGAATTCCTGGATCATATACATTGAAGACATTAATCCATGAAGAGCGGGAGATGGCACATCGCACAGTTTTGTTCAACTGTGATTTGTTCGATGACTATATCAGGTAACACAATTGAATATGTATATCTTACATATATATCTGTTAAACTATTCATATTTTTTTATCTATAGGGAACATAAAACAATGATAAATAGGAAGCATCATTCTTTATCTTTGATAAGGAGAGAGACTTTGCATAGCAAAGAGTTTTCTGCTTGGTTAAAATTGAAGGTAAAAATATTACTGTTTAAATTAATTATTTCAATATTTACTTAAGTTTAACTGTCATTTATATTGCAGGTATTGAGTTTGTCTGCTGACTCTGTCTCTGAGGAATAAGAGCTTTGGCTTTTGGTCCTAATACCGTGGTTCGTGACTGTAAATCAATTGTTATCAATGGGTACAGATTTATTGTCACTGAACGAGCCAAAAAAATGAGAACACAACATGATGGTATTATGGTTACTGCCACAACAGATTGTTATGCCAGTGCATCAGATAGTAGACCGCGACTTGAAAATGTGGGTTATTATGGAGTCGTTGAGAAAATAATAATATTGGATTATTACTCTCATGGACGAGTCACAATGATGAAATGCCATTGGTTTGATTCGATGACGAGACATGGCACATTTATTGATGATTGTGGATTTTGAGTAATTAATATGACCCGCACTCTTGCTACCGAAGAACCATATGTGTTGGCATCAATGACTAAACAAGTTTTTTATGTCAAAGATCAACTTCAACCTGAATTTGGTGTCATAGTTGAAGTAATTCCAAGACATATTTTTGATGATGCTGATGATGGAATTGACACTGTCCCTATTGCCATTGGAACCAATCCATTTATTTCTTTTGATGACTCCAATAACTCAATTGTCAGAGTTGATTGTGAACCTGAAGTTATGGTTGGAAATATATAGAATCATTCATCCATGTTCTCAATTCTTTTGGTTTACCTCGAGTTGGGTTGTTAAGGTTGGTAATATTCATATTTATTTAGTATTGATCACAAATATGTTTTAGCTGACTTGACCGTTATGTGAATTTTTAATGTTTATTGGTTGCTATTTTATTTTAATTGCATTTTCTAATTTGTAATTGAACTGTATTCAAACCAAATCAAACAATATTTCTAACTTGGTGAACATTACAACTTGTATGTTTTATTAAATTCATTCAAGCTCTTCTAAAACAATTGATAGCTAAATTACCAATGAATCCCCTCATTCCCTCATATATTTAGTTTTTTGGTTTACACATTAATTTCCTTTTTCTAATTAATTACATATTTGTTTTCAAATGCAGGAAATGCATCCAATTGAAGAGAGACGAAGAAAAAAAATGGCGGAGAACAATCGTCGAATGGAGGAACTGGGCATTCCACCATTAGTGCCTACAGTGAGTACTTTATTTCAAATATATATATATATATATATATATATATATATATATATTTACAGAATATATAATGTCATGTGATTAATTTTTTTGTAAACTTTTTTGTAGGATCCACCGTTACGTCGACAGTTATTCGACGAGGAGCCTAATACTGGTCCTAGTACTCAGGCCGGTGGTACGAGGAGGGTTCGTACCAGAGGTGGACGTAGAGCTGCGCGTGCCTGACTAGACCCTGCCCCTCCCACTGACATTTCAGACTTCCCACATTCTGATCCCGGTGTGTCGTTAGGGACACACGGGGTATTTAGGCCTCCCATGTTTTCGCTACCTTCTGCATCTTCTGCCCCATCATTTTCACATCCCATGATGATTCCCACTCCCCAGTCAGCATCAGGTCATACAGCTGTTCCATCTTCTTTTCCTTCTACTTCTGTCTCTCCGAGCTTTTATATTCCATCGTCTTCGACTCCTGTTCCACCAGAGGGTGTTCCATCAGGTTCTGTGGATCCGGCGCCACTCATTGTTCAGACTAGCGCAGGTATATTTATAAAACCCTAACAAATTTTTATAGCAATATTTATTTTCATTATAACATGTTTTGATAAAATATTTGTTTTTCTTTCATGACAGATACATCTACTGACAGGAGGCGGGGGCGGGGCCGTACACGCATGCGTTCGGTGTGGAACCGTCGCACACAGGTTATGGTGGAATATAATGAAGACAATCAGATGGTTGAGAAAACAGAGCATCAATGTCGGAGTTTTCTGGCGACGCTTTCCAAATACTCCGACATCATTCCCATCAGCCCGCTGTCGTGGAGACATTTTCCACATGAGGTCAAAGATAGAGCTTGGGCAGAGATATGGGTAAAAAAATCTGTTGTATTTAATTCAATGAATTATTTTTGTATTTATATGAATTAATATTTTGATTTCAGCTTCGATTTAATTTTCCTGATGGTGAGGGTGCACGACTGGAACGTCTAAAGGATTTAGGCGAGCTTTGGAGAGCCTACAAGCATGAGCTGTATATTGGCTGGCGTGCTAGAGTTGGCACTGAGTTAGAGGCGGTACCAGTCGTGGATGATTGTCCTATAGAGCAGTATCGTCAGATGATTACTCATCGGACGAGTACCCAATTTAAGGTATGAATTACATTTGAGGTATTTAAATAATAACTTTCAAGTTTTGCATTAATATTATCCTTTGCATTATCGAATTTTATTTAGGAATCATCTGTAAAAAATAAAAAAAAACATTGATGCAAAAAAATACCTCCATACACTAGGACGCACGACGATGTCGGATCATGAGAGGCAGCAGGTATGACAATTGTTTATAAGTTTTCTTTACGACTTACATTTTCTTTTGTTTCCTCAATTATTTAATCATTTGCTAAAGTTTTTATATAACTTTTGTTTTCAATGTCATTGTAGAGGCAAGTACAAAATATTGAAGGACGTGTGCCTTGAGCAAAACTGTTTTTCTCGAGTAGACGAAAAAAGGATGGAAGTGCTGTCAACGAAGCGACTCAACAGCAGATTGTAAGTTTTAATCTGTTGATTTTATATTTTAATATCTATTTTGTAACTTAATAATATATTTATATTTGTAACAGGATGCTTTATAGGCCCTCGATGCCCAAGAAGCAGACAATTTTGGGCCATCTGATCACTTACATCAGGTGTTGGGAGAGGATCATTCTGGCAGAGTACACTGCCGACCTAGGATAGCCCCGACGAGGTATTGGCCTGCCTCAGGTATGAGTTGTAGTGCCACCGAGCTGCAGCAAGTTAGGGAATAGGCAGAACAGGCTGAGAAAAGGGCCACAGAGACGACAGAACAGTCTGCTAGGGCAAACAGTGCATTTATGAAATTTATTGAAGTTTTACGTCCAACACTTCCAGCAGAGGCCAGCCCAGCGATTGATGAATACATGTCGTCGATACATTCTATATATGGTGCACCAGGTGGCAGTTCCAGTGGTGGTCAGGCCGATGTCCAGCTTGAAGATAATGATGGCGAGGAGTCTGATGCGGAAGAGGAGGGAGATGAGGAGGGCGAGGAGGAGGGCGAAGGCGAGGAGGAGGGCGCTGTGGAGGGTGAGGACGATGAGGAGGACGATGACGAGGGTGATGATGATGATGATGATGATGGTGATGGTGATGCTGATGTGGGATATATTGATCCGTTACATTTTTGACTTATATTACTGAGATTTGATGTTTAATCTATTCTAGTTGTTGGTTTTATCTAGACTCGTAGTATAGTATTGGAGTTGAGTTATTTTTATATATTGTCTGTTTTTATGGATGTTGTTGTCTTTTAGTGGTTGTGTGTTTGAGAACTCCCTGGACAACCCCCCTCATTCTTGGACCTTGGACAACCCCCCTCCCCCTTGGACCCCGAACACCCCCCAAACACCCCCCGGACAGCCCCGCGGACAGCCCCCTGGACAGCCCCCCATATAGCCCCCCACCCTCCACCCTGGACCCCAGATAGCCCCCCAGACAGCCCCCCGGACAACCCCCCCACCCTCCCCCTTGGACCCCGGACAACCCCCCAAACACCCCCCGGACAGCCCCCCGGACAGCCCCCTGAACAACCCCGGACAACCCCCTGAACAACCCCTGAACAACCCCCGAACAACCCCTGAACAAACCCCTGAACAACCCCCGGACAGCCCCCTGAACAACCCCGTACAGCCCCCTGAACAACCCCTAAACACCCCCCGGACAGACCCCGCACAGCCCCCCCACCCTCCTCCTTGGTCCCCGGACAGCCCCCCGGACACCCACCGGATAGCCCCCCCGGACAGCCCCCCGGACAGCCCCTCCACCTTCCTTAATTTCATTAGCTCTGAAATGTTTCATAGCACGATCAACTAAAATCTAATCCATACTAAATATGATATAAAAATATTCTATATATTTTAAGTGAAAACAAAAAGTGACATACGAAAAACTGACCAAACGCATTCGAAATGTGTTGATGCTTTAGGACAATGATCCATGGGTCATATGTGACATGTACGAATCAACCCCGCCTCAATCCGAGGCGCGGTGTGGCCGGAACAACTCAAAGTGTATGTCTTTTGTTTCAAAAGGACATCATTTTAAGTGAAAAACATCAACTGGCATACGGAAAACCGGCCAAACGCATTTGGATTGTGTTGATACTTTAAGACAACGATCCATGGGTCATTTGAGATGTATATGAGTCAACGCCGCCTAAATCCGAGATGTGGTGTGGTTGGGACCACTCTAAGTGACTTTCTTTTGTTTAAAATGGACAGTATTTTAAGTACATACGGAAAACCAACCAAACGCATTCAGTTTCTGTTGAAACTTTAGGAGAACGATCCATGGGTCATATGTGACGTGTACGAGTCAACGCCACCTCAATCCAAGGTGCGGTGTGACCGACACCACTCAAAGTGTCTCTATTTTGTTTAAAATGAACTTCATTTTTAGTGAAAACAACAAATGACATACGGAAAACCGACCAAACGGATTCTGATTGTGTTGATACTTTAGCACAATGATCCATGGGTGATATGTGACGTGTAATAGTCAACCCCGCCTCAATCCGAGGTGCGGTGTGGCCGGCACAACTCAAAGTGTATGTCTTTTGTTTCAAAAGGACATCATTTTAAGTGAAAAACATCAACTGGCATACGGAAAACCGACCAAACGCATTCGGTTTCCATTGAAACTTTAGGAGAACGATACATGGGTCATATGTGACATGTACGAGTCAACGCCACCTCAATCCGAGGCGCGGTGTGGCCGACACCACTCAAAGTGTCTCTATTTTGTTTAAAATGGACTTCATTTTTAGTGAAAACAACAAATGACATACGGAAAACCGACCGAACAGATTCTGATTGTGTTGATACTTTAGCACAATTATACATGGGTCATATGTGAAGTGTACGAGTCAACCCTGACTCAATCCGAGGCGCAGTGTGGCCGGCACAACTCAAAGTGTATGTCTTTTGTTTCAAAAGGACGTCATTTTAAGTGAAAAACATCAACTGGCATACGGAAAACCGGCCAAACGCATTTGGATTGTGTTGATACTTTAGTAAAACGATCCATGGTTCATTTGAGACGTGTACGAGTCAACCCTTCCTAAATCCGAGATGCGGTGTGGCCGGTACCACTCTAATTGTGTCTCTTTTGTTTCAAACGGACAAGATTATAAGTGAAATAAACAACTGGCAGAATAAAAACCAACCAAACGCATTCAGAATCTATTGAAATTTTAGGACAACGATCCATGGGTCATATGTGACGTGTACAAACCAACCCGGGCTCAATCCGAGTCACGGTGTGGTCGGGACCACTCTAAGTGACTTTCTTTTGTTTAAAATGGACAGTATTTTAAGTACATACGGAAAACCGACCAAACGCATTTGGTTTCTGTTGAAACTTTAGGAGAACGATACATGGGTCATATGTGACATGTAATAGTCAACGCCACTTCAATACGAGGCGCGGTGTGGCCGACACCACTCAAAGTGTCTCTATTTTGTTTAAAATGGACTTCATTTTTAGTGAAAACAAAAAATGACATACGGAAAACCGACCGAACGGATTCTGATTGTGTTGATACTTTAGCACAATGATCCATGGGTCATATGTGACGTGTACGAGTCAACCTCGCCTCAATCTAAGGTGCAGTGTGGCCGGCACAACTCAAAGTGTATGTCTTTTGTTTCAAAAGGACGCCATTTTAAGTGAAAAACATCAACTGGCATACGGAAAACCGGCCAAACGCATTCGGATTGTGTTGATACTTTAGGACAACGATCCATGGTTCATTTGAGACGTGTACAAGTCAACCCCACCTAAATCCGAGACGCAGTGTGGCCGGTACCACTCTAAATGTGTCTCTTTTGTTTAAAACGGAAAAAATTATAAGTGAAATAAACAACCGACAGACGAAAAACCGACCAAACGCATTCAGAATCTGTTGAAATTTTAGGACAACGATCCATGGGTCATATGTGATGTGTACGAGCCAACCCGGGCTCAATCCAAGTCACGGTGTGGTCAGGACCACTCTAAGTGACTTTCTTTTGTTTAAAATGGACAGTATTTTAAGTACATACGGAAAACCAACAAAACGCATTTAGTTTCTGTTGAAACTTTAGGAGAACGATCCATGGGACATATGTGACGTGTAAGAGTCAACGCCACCTCAATCCGAGGCGCGGTGTGGCCGACACCACTCAAAGTGTCTCTATTTTGTTTAAAATGGACTTCATTTTTAGTGAAAACAACAAATGACATACGGAAAACCGACCGAACGGATTCTGATTGTGTTGATACTTTAGCACAATTATCCATGGGTCATATGTGACGTGTACGAGTCAACCCCTCCTCAATTAGAGGCGTGGTGTGGCCGGAACAACTCAAAGTGTATGTATTTTGTTTCAAAAGGACATCATTTTAAGTGAAAAACATCAACTAACATACGGAAAACCGACCAAACGCATTCGGATTGTGTTGATACTTTAGGAAAAAGATTCATGGGTCATTTGAGACGTGTACGAGTCAAACCCATATAAATCCGAAATGTGATGTGGCCGGTCCCACTATAACTGTGTCTCTATTGTTTAAAAGGGACAAGATTATAAGTGAAATAAACAACTGACATACGAAAAACCGACCAAACGCATTCGGAATCTGTTGAAATTTTAGGAAAAATATCCATGGGTCATATGTTATATGTACGAGTAAACCGCGCCTCAATCCAAGTCGCAGTTTGGCCGAGACCACTCTAAGTGTATCTATTTTCTTTAAAATGGACTACATTTTAAATACATACGGAAAACCAACCAAATGCATTCTGATTGTGTTTATATTTTAGAAAAACAATGCATGGGTCATGTGTGATGTGTAAGAGTCAACCCCGTGTCAATACGAGGCGCGGTGTGGCCGACACCATTCAAAGTGTCTCTCTTTTATTTAAAAAACACTTCATTTTAAGTGAAAACAACAACTGGCATACGAAAAACTGACCAAACGATTTCAGAATATGTTGATACTTTAGGACAACGATTAATGAGTCATTTGTGACGTGTATGAGTTAACCTCGCCTCAATCCGAGGCACGGTGTGACCGGTATCATTCTAGGTGTATGTATTTTGTTTAAAATGTATATGATTTCGAGTAAAAATATATGGTGTACAAAAAACCAATCAAATTATGAATTGAATTCCGGATTCCACATATGATTGTCATCTAAATTTTAAATTGAATTCTAAATGAATTATGTATGTTTATAATTATGTTATGAATTCTAATTTAATTATGGATGAGTATATTTCTAGGATGCATTATATGTGTTGGTTGGTTGGTTTTCATTATTTAAATGTGTTGGTTTGTTCTCTATATGTATGCATTGTATATGTGTTACAGTTACAATAATTGGATTGAAAATTGAATTGAAAATGAAAATTGAATTGAAAATGAGCCCAAAACAGACCTGCTGTGCCAAAATGAGCCCAAAACAGACATGCTGTAAAAATTGCAGGCTGCTGTGCAATTTGCACAGCAAAGCCTATGCCAACGGTTTCAAACCGTTGGCATATCCCATATGGAGCTGTTTTTACCAACGGTTCATTAAACCGTTGGTAAAACACCGTTGGTATAGCTTTTGGAATTGGTGTTTTTACCAACAGTTTTCAAACCGTTGGGAAAGAAAATATTCATGGGATTCCCCAACGGGCCAAACCGTTGGGAAAGGCTTTTCCCAACGGTTTGGCACAACCGTTGGGGTAGGTTGATTTTTTATAACCTATCCCAACGGTTCCTTGTAAACCGTTGGGAAAAGCCTTTCCCAACGGCTTAATTCCCCACGGTTGGCAGAACCGTTGGTATAACATATACCAACGGTTCTGCAGCCTTTCCCAACGGTTCAGAACCGTTGGGAAAGGATGAATTTTCAGTAGTGAAAGGATCATGAAACAAAAAGTTTTAAATAAGAAAATTATATTAATATGTAAAATAAAACAACTGTGAACTAGTGTTTACTTTAGGATTACACATTCTTCATTGTCAAAATAAGTTTCTCCTATTGATTTTTTAATAGACAATCTAATAGTATAGAAATTTCACATAATCCAACCTGTAAGATGAAATTAAACCTTAGTATGAAAGTTATTCTTCCTCTAAAATGATATAACTACTCAATAACCATAAATTAATAAAAAATAATCAAATTAAATTTTCTCCTAAACAAAATATTGATTGAGAAATTTAAATAGTGAAAATTACTGTATCTTATAATTCATGGTTAGCTACATTATAAATATTATTTTATATTTGATAACAAAATGTACTCTTATATATCAGTTTATCTGATACAATTACTCTTATGTATACTTTAATGTACTCTTGTGTATTTTAGTACATATCAACACTTTTCCATTTTTCAAGGTGCAGCTTGGTTACCATTACATATTATAAATTTTCCAATTTCTCACACATAGTCTACTTAGTGCAAAGTGAATATTATATATCACTTCAAAGTACTATTACATATCACATTAAATGATTTCCTTTTTTCAGTTTTAAAGTTCAGATCAAACCTTACATATGATTACCCATATATTCTTATGCGTGGTACTTTTCTAATTCTACAACATTAAGAATATTGGTAACCCTTGCATATTGTCTTGAATGACCCTTATGTATTGTCCTAGTTACCTTTACATATCATAACATTGATTTTTTTGAATATTTGGTAATTTTTATGTATTTTACTATATCACCCTTTTGTATTTTCTTGGTTATTTTTATGTATTAGTGCTTTTCCAAATACTGAAAATCTATAAATCCAAAACCTCCAAATAGTAACCCCTCTCATCCTTCTCTAACTATCTTCAAAACTTCTCATCCTTCTCAAAAAATCTTCAAAATTACCTTCTAAAATAACTCTATAACTTTTAGTTAATAATAAATTCTTATTAAAACATTTTGATTCTATACTTTTATAATATAAAACATCTAGAACACAAAACTCACACATCCACCATAAGAATAAACTTCTAAACAACCACTTTATAAAAAACTTCTTCTAACTCAAATTCACTTCAAGAATAATTTTATCTACTCTTCCAAGATAAATCCCGAAACATAAAATTATTCAAAAACTTTTAGACACCCAATTACTCATCTTCTGAAATTACTGAAACATCATAAAAATTAAAAAAAAAAGATTCATCAAACTCAAAAGAAATGTATAACATTATTATATCCACTAGTTTAAAGATAATGGATGATAATCAAATAAAAAAGATAGAAACTAACCCAAACCTAACATACCAAACCAACCCCTATAAACCAAACAAAACTTATAATTACCAATCCAAAGTAAATCAAATAGAAACCAACTAGGATTAACTAAGTTGAAACAATTTGACCTAAAAAAAGCAAACCAAAATCAAACTAACTGAACAAATTCAACTTGAATGTAATTTAATTATATTGAATCAAACTGAATGGGCCCAACAAACCCAACCCAAATTGTACCAAAAAAATAGAATCCATTAATAAAGAATTAAATTGAATTAAACATAACAAAAATTGTCAACATTATATAAATAAAATCAAACATAACTATCATAATTTAAATCAAGACAAACTGAATATAGATGACTTAACTAGCCCTAAATCAACTAGAACTGAATGAATATGAAACTATATAAACCAATAATGAAGGAAAAAAACCAAATCAATGCATCATGAACCAAAAAATCCAAAACATAACTAAATCAATAATGAACAAAAATTTAATAATACCAAACTTAAATGACTGGAATTTGATGAAACTGAACCAACCTAACTAGAAGCAGAACCAACATAAAAAGAAAAACCTAAATATACTAGTCTGAACATGATCCAAATAAGTGAATAAAAAATGAAATAAATTACACTAAAACAACTAAAATCGAATCAAATTGAATTGAAATAAATCAAATGAAATCTAACTTAACTAAATGAATCTAAAGTAACATATACCAAACTGAATCATATGAGGGATGAACAAAATAAATCAAATTTTAAAAAAAAATTATAAAAAAATATAGGTGAATCAAAATAAATAAATCTGATCTATAATAATCCAATCTGAATTAAGATAAAAAATAAGATGAACATAATGTAATCATACATCATTAATATAAATTGAATATAATTGAACCAAAGTGAACTGAATTGAACCATACGTAACCAAATTAAATTAAAAATAACTTATACCATGTAAAACTGAATATGAACAATGATTACCAAAACCAAGATGACCTTAAATACTCTCATGCTAACTAAACATTAACATCCTTTAACCAAAAAAACAATAAATACTATTCTTTCATGTGTGTTTTTAACAAAAAAACACCAATATTGACTATAAATTTTCATAAATATCCATCAATGAAAAATTTACCTTGTTTCCCCCTATTTAAACCCCTTTTAAATTAAATCATAGAAACATAGAAAACTAAATAACAACACATATATCACACATTTCACCTTTCCATTTTACCATATTATACATGTATTTAATATTGATTATTTTTTTCAATAAATACATTCCATTTCCATTATTCGATTATGTTTTTATACATTCAATGTCATTTTATAGGGAGTTTTTGGATATTGAAGGACATGTTCCTTAAGAAAAATTGTTTTTCTAGAGTAGAATGAAGAAAGATAGACGCGTGATAAATGAAGTGACACAACAAAAAATTGAAAATTTTGATTTATTTATTTCAAATTTAATATCTATTTTGAAACTAAATAGTCCATTTATATTTGTAATAATGTGATTTGGAGGCCCTTGATGAGCAGGAAGCTGACAACTTTGAGAAAAATGATCACTTACATCAGGTTTTGGGAGATGAGCACCATGGAAGAGTATGCTGTCAACTGGGGAAGAGTATTGTTTTGACTAGATATTGGCCTACTTCAGGTTTTATTTCAAGTATAATTGAGTTGTAAAAAGATAATTCATGGGAAACATAGGCTCATACCCAGGCAGAAGAGGCCACAAAAAATGGTCGTACAAGAGCGTGAATGGAATCAAATGGCCAATGACAAATTTATGAAATTTATGGCAGTCTTATGTCCATCACTTCCAAAAAATAATACCATGGCTTGTGATACATATATGTTGAGTATTAATATGTTATATAGTGCACTAGGAATTGGTCCAAGTGGTGGTTGGGATGATGAAATTCCTAGAAATGGTTATGGTGAGGATGGTGGTGAGGATGATGGTGAGGATGATGGTGAGGATGATGATATGGATGAAAATGATGATGGTGATAGTGGATAGGGACATATTTATCCTTTACATTTTGACTGATATTTATGACATTTGATATTTTATGATTAGTTCTGAATGAATATATGTGATGTTTTAAATGTGTGTTATCACTGGTTGAATGAATGAATGAATTTATTATGTTATAATTATTTTTATATTGGTTTATGATGTTTTTTTGTAGGTAATTGACCAAGTTGGGGTGCTGTTGTGGGTTTTAGTGGCTCTTTGGGTAAGTTATAGTGGCTGTTTGGGAAGGGTGGGGGTGCTGAAGCTTGGGGATTTTTTTGGGGGGGTATATACCAACAGTTTAAAAACTGTTGGTATAGGCATATACCAATGGGGTTTTGAGAACCATTATTATATAACTATTATAATGATTCAAAACTGTTGGCATAGGTCTATACCAATGGTTCTAAAAAACCACTGGTAAACTAAAATTCTATTAACCCTATACCAACGGTTCAAAAAAACCCATTAGTATAGGCCTTTCCCAATATAATATTAGCCAAATATTTTGAGAAGCAATGGTATAGGCTATAAAAATGGTTTTCCAGCCTATACCAATGGTTTTGAACCATTTTTATAGCCAATAATATCATCAGTTATAAATGAAAAATAAATAAATCAGTTCTTGGATGTGGTAGTCCACACGTACGCATGAGCGACGTTATTATCTTCCAACAGTTTTGAAGGTAAGAAGGTAGTAATGATATTATAATTCCATAATAATAATTATGTCATAAATATCATATATAAATATTAAATCCATCATAATAACCATCCATGAAATATGGTAATAGAAAATGAATTGTATCGCTACATGGAGGTGGTAGTCCACACGTATCCATGAATGAAACTTTCACCCCACTCAATGAAAAAGAATGTGGATATTGGTGGTTTCATAATAATAATAACATTTGATTATATTTATTATACTAAATTTATTATTTTATGATGAATACCATATATTTAGAGGATGTAGAAGAAGAAATAAATTGAAAGAGGCTGGGTAGGATGATTACCTCTTCTTCGGTAGGCCTCCTTTAGATATGTTATTAAGGACCATTGGAATGGTATTTTAGTAATATATAAAACAATAATTAGTGTATAATGAAGTTTAGAAGATAATTGGGTAGGGTTTTGTTTATTTAGATGGCTCAAATTTGTGTAAATAAGAGAGAAGAGGGGTATCTTTTTATAAGTGGTGGAGATGGAACACTTGTACTTTTTTAAAAGATTAAAATATAATAATTTAATACTTCATAAAAATGATTAAAAATGGAAATGGATTAAAATTTGAGATAGTATGTGGTCAAAATATTACCATAAAATAGGATTTAGACATGTTGAATTGACAACCATACCCTTATCTCTTGGTTTAATCCCCAATAAACCCGTTTAAACCTAAACTTTGATGATTTTTTTTACAGTTTTTAATGTTCTTTATGACCAAAAATCCTCATCACAAAATTTGGATATGATGATTCCAAATATGGAATATATTTTATCAAATTAAATTTAAAAAAGTTTCATAATTTAATTTAAAATTAAACCTATAAAATGTGATGAAAAACAGTTTTCTAGAAAAAAATGTTTTCTTAAGTATAAAAAGTTTTATACCAAAATACAATATAAAATTAATTAAAATGACCTTAATTGGATTATTAATAATATAAATTAACTAAATTTACTTTTAAAACTATTTAAAAACAAAATATAACCTTTTAAATTCTTGAAATGAAAAGAAAATTTTCAATAAAAATCTGTATTTTTCACTATTGATCAAAAAATCAACCGTGTCAAAAAATTCTCAAAAATTAACTTTAATCTAATTTTGAAATGATTATTAAAAAATTAATCTAATTTTTTCAAATAAACTTTCTAAAAAGTTGTAAAATTTAATTATATTATTTTCTCACAAAAAACAATAAAAACCATTTTTGAGGAAAAATGTATTTCAAAGCATATAACGACTCAACTGAAAATTAATAAATTTGAATTATATGAATAATTTATATTTTAATAATGCAGTTAATTATATTCATACCACTAATTAAATGGATATGTTATAATGATCACTATAACATCCTGCCCCTCACCCATTGGTTTAGGAAGAGGCGGTGGGTGCTACTAGGCCTTAGGTGATACCCCTAAGACACTAAAGGCTGACAATAAATGCTGTGAGATTCATAAAAAAATGGGGGAAGATTTTACATATGAAAATAAAACAACCATTCCAATATTATCATAACCAAACAAACACTATATGATGCATGATAACAATGTAATATAACTTGAATAGAAACAGACCAAACCAAGCTATATCAGAGTACAAAGCAGAAACCAAAACCAACAAAAATCAAAGATACAAATGACATAAACTCTAAAAATCCCAACATGATCCAATATATAAGTTAAAAATTCATTACCATCGTATCATGATGTATCACTAAAGATCTATGCTAAATTTTCTTTACCTATGTCACGACATATCACATCGGGAAACACACCAAAGTTTCTAAGGATGGGGTGAGTATAAAGCTTAGTAGGATTTCCCCAATAACTTCCCAACTCACACCACTAGGATAGAAAAAGTTATAAAATTTATATAAAATAGTTTAAAATAATTTAAAGTAGTTTATATCAAAACCAAAACCATTTCTAAGAAAAATAGTTTTCCATGGAAAGCAACCAAACAAGTCTATAAAACCATTCCACAAATCCATTTGGCATAACCCATTCCATTCCACATATCCACACATGGATTCCCAAGTGAAAGTTCCATACTCATGAGCATTATCTCGTTAATCTACTAAGTCATCATAAGGTAACCATATACTAAGTTCCCCAATGGAACACACCCCTTCCATAGGGTCATGTCAATGCAAATGAACACACACCAACCATTTATTCCAAATACCATGCCAAACCAATTTTTCCTAACCATTTTAATAAAAAAAATCCTTTTATTGAAAATATTTCTACAAAAAAATTTCCATGAATCAAAACAAAATCATATTTTAAATTCACTATTTTAAAATCATTAAACAAATCACTTTCCACCAAAATAACCAATTTCCACAATTCCATAAACCATAACTAAATAGGGTTTCCATCAATATTTATACCTAAATTTCACATTTCAATTCAAGAAATTCAAAAAATTTGAAATCAAGACTTTAATTTCTAATAATAGGAATTGAGAGTGAAGCCACCTACCTCTCAAACATTAGAGAAATTAAGAATGACACAAAACTCTAAAAAATTGGATTGAAACTCCAAAATCCAAAGCTAGATATTGTTCCCTATCATAAAAACAATCATATCTCATCATGATTGGAATCACACAACATTCAAACATACCAAATGGATTAGATCCATGAATCCAAGAGTGGAAAGAAGAATAAAAATAAGGGAAAAAAACCATGGATGAGGACTTACCAAGGAATCTGGGCCTCAAATGCACTTAAAATCACCAATGGATCACTCTCAGATAAAAAGGAAGGGTATCTCTAGCCTTTGGAAGGAGTGGAATTCGAGTTAGGGTTGTATTAGGAAAAAAACAATCCATTAAATTGGTAATCCAAATTAGATCCAAAAATATGGATCTTGTTTTTAACGGTGCATGGTTAGGGTGTACAATTAGGCAAACCATGCACAAACCATGCGCTAGACACTACCTCCAAACACCCCTCACACGGTTGTATAGAATGATTATACAAACCATGTGCAAAATTTTCTTAACCCCTCTACCCAAAATTATATGATTTATTCTGGATGGCCACACGGTTTGGCCAAACTATGCGCCTAACCATGCGATTACCCAATGCCTACTATTTTAGTTGTACAATTTCCTAGGAGGTCCTATATGGTTTCTAATAACCGTTCTCAAACCACACACCCCTATAAAATCCCCCAAAACATTCTTAAACTCCTATTAACCTCCCAAAACTCAACCCAATTAGTTTATATACTTAAAATACATAAATAAAGGGTTAAACCTGAAACTGGGGGTGCTGTATTATCCCCACCATTGGACTTTTCATCCACAGAAAGTAGAAAACCACCATTTTCTTAGAAGAGTTCGGGCCATTTTTTGACCATTTCCTTCTCTGGATCCCAAGTTTCTTCCTGAATCTAACCATGTTTGCATGAAACCCACACTAGACTGATTTTTTCACACGCAATAATTTCTCTTGCCTATCCAAAATATGCACTGGCACATAAACCAACGTAGTATTTGTCTCTAGGTTAATTTGATCCCATTGAATCACATGGTGATAATTAGGTAGATACTTATCCAATTTATATACATGAAACACATTATGCAGTAAAATAAACCTTGGTGGAAAATAAAACCGATATTCCACCTAACCAACCCAAAAAGTATCTCAAAAGGGACTATGTATCGAGAAGATAACTTTACCTTTTTCCTAAAATGATGATTACCAAGCCTTAGAGAGATTATCAAGAACACATGATCACTCACCTTGAATAAAAAAACCATTGAATATGATCTTCATATGATTTATGGAAACTTTGATCCATATCCATTCTTTTCCGGATCAACTGAATCTTATTCATAGTCTCTTATACAAGGATTGTTCCAACTAGTGAAGTATCACCTGTTTCCACCCAAAAAAGTGGAGAACAATAAGTATTCCCATACAATGCTTAAAAAATAGCCATATTTATTGAGTTCTAATAACTATTTTTATATGAAAACTCCACTAATGGTATGTTCTCCTCCCATGATCCACAAAAATCCATTACACAAGCCCTAAGCATGTCTTCCAACATTTGTATCATCCTGCCAGATTGTCCATCCATCTGAGGATGATACACCATGCTTATAGTCAACTGAGTCCCAAGGGATTAATGTAAAGATTTCCAAAAATGAGATGTAAACCTTGGATCTCGGTTCAATACTATCAAAACTAGTATTCCATACCACTTTACCACTTCTCAGATATAATTTTTTTACAAGTCCTCCACCGTATGAGATTCATGAATAGGGATGAAATGGGATGACTTTGTGATCCAATCCATTATCACCCATATGGAACCTTGTTTTCGAACCGTCCTTGGTATAACTCTTACAAAATCCATAGTTATATGCTCTTATTTCCACATGGGAATCAGTAAATAATACAGCATACCCGCTGGTCATCAGTGTCCTACCTTAACCTGCTGATAGACGACTCATGTAAAAACAAACTCAGCCACCTTTCTTTTCATACCAACCAAAAAAAATTGTGCTTTTAGTGCCTTATACGTATTTTTTATTCCAGGATGAATTTCCCATCTCGAATGGTGGTAAACATGAAGAAGTTATTCCTAACAATCTATAGGTATGACCATCTGATATTGAAACCACAACAATGATCCTCTAACAATCTTAAATCCCTCAATGGTCACCCCACTATTGAGTTTTTACCTCATCGCAACACATTCAAAATCATATTTATGTGGCTCTTTAACCTTCTCAACCAAATCAGGAATAAAATAAACTGAAAAGAAAACTACAACATGAACTTGGTCTTTAAAATCCAAGTGCATGTTAGCTATCACTAACATCAGCTTCAATTTATCTGAATCCTCTTTCTCCAACTCACTATATAAATTTCTACTTAATGAATCCACCACTAAATTGCCTTTAACCAATGTATACATTAATTCAAAGTGGAAAATTTTAAGGTACTCCATCCATATTCTTTTTCTCAGGTTCAAATATCTTTGTGAGAAAATGTGTTTCATGCTCTTATGATCCGTAACCACCATAAATTTCTCTCTAAATAGGCAATGATGAAATGTTTTCAAAGCATGAACTACAACAGATAACTCCAAATCATGAGTTGGGTAGTTCTTCTCATGAAATCATAATTAACTTGAGTCATAGGCAATAAAATGATCTCCCTGCATGAGAACACATCCCAACCCCAATCCCAAAGCATCACAATACACCACATAGAATTGTCCTGATTCTGATAATATCAAGATCAGTGCTGATTTAAGGTGAGATTTAAACTCTTGAAAATACTTCCAAAATTCATCATTCTATTGGAATGAAACATTTTTTCCTTGTCAAAGATATCATTGGTGAAACTAGTCATGAAAATTCATGAACAAAGTGTTGGTAATAACCAACAAAGCTAAGGAAAATGCATATCTCATAGAAATTATTTGGTGGTTTCCAATATAGAGCAACCTATATCTCTTCTGGATCCATAAAAAAACTTTTTCAGAGATTACATGGCCAAGGAAATGTATCTCTTATATCTAAAAATCATACTTTGAAAGTTTTTCATACATATAATGATCTCGTAAAATACCCAACATCATCACCAAGTGTTGCTCATGCTCTTCCTTTGTTGTTGAATACACCAATACGTCATCCATAAACACCACCACAAAATAATCCATATACATTTCAAATATATTATTTATCAATTCCATAAATACATATGGAGCATTCATAAGACTGAAATGCATAACCACATACTCATAATGGCCATATCGACTCATGAAAGCTATCTTCTGAATATCCTCCTTCCAAACCCATAGTTGATGATATCCTAAATGAAATTCAATTTTAGAGAGACACTAGGATCCCATAAATTTATCAAAAAGATCATCAATGTGTGGAATTGGATACCGATTCTTTATCGCAACTTGGTTAAGATTATGATAATCCACACAAATCCAAAGAGTTCCATCTACCTTTTTACAAACAAAACTGGTGTTTCCCACAGAGATGTACTAGGTTGACTAACACTTTTATTTCCATCTCTTCCAAATGGAATTTCAATTCCATTAATTTTTTTGGTTCTATATGATAATAAGGAAGTGAGTTAGGATTGGTCCCTGGTAAGAGATCAATTATAAACTCCACTTCTCTTGTGGGTGGAAACCCTGAGTTTTTTTTGGAAAAAACATCAAGAAACTGATTAATGATTGATAGAAAACCACTAACCTCTATCTAATACACTAATTATAAGGTCAAACATTCCAACTGGTATAATATAGTTCCAACTACTAGTGACAACAATTCCACTCCACTTGTATTTTCATTTCTATCTCCTCTAAAGAGATGCTCGAAACCATCATCAACTATAAAAATAACCCTTCAGGTATAACAATCTATGTGATCTTTGAACATTGGAAATCAATCCATACCCAGGATTATGTCATATGCATCCATATTACATCACCCCCATTGATACTTATAGAACATTACTTGCACATAAAGGCTTGACATTCTCTTTGACCAAGAGGATTTTTATGTTTCAAAAACAGAAGACATCATCTCAACATGAAAACCCAGAAGATCAACAAAATGAGAAGCAATAAACTAATGGGATGTACCCATATCAAAAAAATCCTTCATAAAGGTAGAATTCAAAAGAATCACACCTCTCAACATCAAAGGTCTAGTTTGATTATCTACAATTATTTTCTTTGAACCATATAATTGATCACTTGCTGCACTTTTATCTTTGTTACCTTGTTGAGATTTCACCGGTTGAGGAGTCACGACATTCCTAGAATCAACATGGATAGCTCAGTTCTACTAATGATAACTATTATACTGCCCTCATCCTGTCAAATCATATGACATATGCAAAACATGAGATGTTTCCCTAGTACCCAACCTTGGAGCAATGCGATAATACTGCTGAAAATGTCTCATATAGTTGAAATTGTGGAATTATCTAGGTGGTGATAGACAATATTGATTTATGTGATCAAAATATCCACATTGAAAGAATCAAGTCTTACTCTTTAGTTTAGGGGGAAGATTCATTGATCCTATTGTTTGATTTTGATTTATACCACTACCTTGGAAATAGGTGTCCCTTTTCTTATTATCCCCAACATTAGAATTCCCACCATTTACCATAGGTATCAATATGCTTAATCCACCCGTATTACCTAATATGTCTCTTTCTACCACTATTTCTATATTGAAAATCTCTGTATAATCTGTTATAAAAAGCATGGAAATATTTGAGTGAATCTCTAACATTATCCCCAATTCAAAAAATGCATAACTTCAAGGATTCACTTCTAGAAACTTTAGGTGAAAAGTGGACTAAATTCATAAATTTATCCGCATAATTTGTCATTGTGAGGTTATCTTTCTTCAAGATCAAAAAGTCTATTGTTATATAAATTCTGAATGTGCAAGGATATAATTTTTTATTGAAAAATTATTCAAAATACTCTCATGCAATTCCTTGGTCTAATTTATCCTGAACTGTTAAATCCCACCACTGGCATGCTGGATCCTCTAGCATGCATGTAGCCAACTTCAATTTTAGATCAACTATTGTTCCTAGTAAATTGAAGAGGTGATTCATCATATTTAGACACACCTCTTCTTTCTCTGGTTCTAAGTCACCCCAAAATATAGGTGGATTCTGATTCTAGAATTGAATGGAATGATCCACTTTCCTTGGTCCGTTCCTTCTATTCCATCTATCCATGGCTTGAAAATCCTAGATAATACTCTTAACCAGCTGTTGGTTCACCTGTGAATTAGGTGAAACCACATTTTCAGCAGCCTCTGCTAGTTGGTTTCTACGATGCCTTCCGAGTGACATTTTCTATGACCAAAAGAAAACACAATTTAGTCTCACTCTCTAACAACTGAAGGCTTATCAATTTTAAATTTACTATATCACACATATCACAAAAAGGATTTCCAAAATTCAATAATTTATATTTTCAAACCATTTTTGAAAACTCCACCATGATTTTTGAAAATCAATCCATTTTCAACTATTTCTAAAAATCAACATTTTTCACCAAATCATGAATCATTACTCAAAATGAATTATGAACTCTTAGTGGGAAGTCATTACTAACAATTAATTCCATGATCTTCTCATCGGCTATTCCCATGACGATGAGGTTACAACTCCTAGAAGTGTCTCAAAACACTCATTTACCCAAACTCCCTGGTAACTTGAAGTTTAGCATAAATAGGTTAGCTATGCCTCTTTATGATCTACATTTTAAGTTTCGATGATCATACTCCTTACTACCATCCCAAATCAAGGATTAAACTAGAATGATTTTCAACTCTAGGACCAAAAAAACTAATACTATTTATTCCAAAAATATATTTAGATCGACTAAGACTGATATCAATTGTAGCATCTCACCCCTCACCCATTAGACTGGGAAGAGGCGGTGGGTGCTACTAGGCCTTAGGTAACATCCCCAAGACACCAAAGGCTGGAAATAAATGCCGAGGAATTAATATAAAATTTGGGGATGATTTTAATTTTTAAAATAAAATAACCATTACAAGATAATCATAACCAAAAAACCACTATATGATGCACGAGAAAAATGTAATATAACTTAAAGAGAAACAAACTAAACCAAGATATATCAGAGTACAAAGAAAAAATCAAAACCAATAAAAATCAAAGACACCAATGAAATAAACTCCAAAGCTCCCAATATGCTCCAAGATCTAAGTCAACAATCCATTCCCATAGTATCATTATGAATCACTAAATAACTATGATACTTTTCCTTTACCCATGTCTTGATATATCACATCAGAAAATGCACCAAAGTGCCTAAGCAGGGGGTGAGTATAAAACTCATCAGGATTTCCCAAATGACTTCCCAAATCACACCATTGGGATAGAATAAGTTATCACATTTATATAAAATATTTTAAAACAATTTAAAGTAGTTTATAGCAAAACTAAAACCATTTCTAAGCAAAACAATTTTCAATGGAAAGCAACCAAACAAGTCCTTTAAACCATTCCAAAAATCCGTTTGGCATAATCCATTCCATTCCACACATACACACATGAATTAATAGGTGATAGTTCCATACTCATGAGTGGTCTCTCATCGATCCACTAAGTCATCATAAGGTAACCATATACCAAGTGCACCAACAACACACCCCCCTTCCACAGGGTCACGCCAATGAAAACGAACACACATCAACCGTTTATACCAAATACCATGCCAAACCATTTTTTCCAAACCATTTTAATAAAACAATACTTTTATTGAAAACATTTCTACAAACCTTTTTCCATGAATCAAAACAAAACCATATTTTAAAATCATTAAATAGAGCACTTTCCACCAAAACAACAAATTTCCACAATTCCATAAACCATTACTAAACAAGGTTTCCATCAATATTGGAACATCAATTTAATATTTCAATTCAAGTAATTAAATCAATTTGAAATAAATCCTTCAAGTTCTAATAAGAGGAGTTATGAGTAAACCCACCCACCTCTCAAACATTGGCGAAAATGAAGAACGACACAAAACTCCAAAAACTCATCTTGAAAATCCAAAAACCAACCTTAGATCTTATTATATATCATCAAAAAAACCATATATTATCATTATTATCATAAAAAAACATGTATCTATCCCCAATGAATTAGATCCATGAATCCAAGAGAAGGAAAAATAATAAAACTAATGAAAACAACCAAGAATGAGTGCTTACCAAGGAACTCGAGCCTCTAACACACTTAAAATCGCCAATATATTGCTCCCGGATCAAGAGTAAGGGTGTATATAGCCTTTGAAAGGAGTGTAATTCTATTTAGGGCCAAATTAGAAAAAAATACATTAAATAGGTAATCTAAATTAGATCCAAAAAATCTAGATCTTGTTTTTAATGATGCACGGTTAGGGAACACAGTTAGGAAAACCATGCACTAACAGTGTGCTATCCACTTCCTCCAAACCCCCTCACATGGTTGAATCTCATGGTTAGAAAAACTGTGAACCAACCATGATAAACCCCTATGTACAACATTTCATGGTTTCTCCTGGGTGGCCACATGGTTTTTCCAAACCATGTGCCTATCCAATGCCCACTATTTCAGTTGCATGGTTTCCTAGGAGGTGCGACATGGATTCTACTAACCGTGGTAAAACCGTGCACCACCATAAAAGACCCAAAAACAATCAAAAACTCCTCTAAACCTCTCAAAACTCAACCCAATTACTTTATATACTTAAAATAAATAAATAAAAGGTTATTAATTGAAATTGGGGGTGCTATAATCACATTTAAATAATAATATTTTTATAGTATAGTGCAATTCACTTAAATCTCTGTGTTTCATGTTAAGAAAGAAATTGAACACTTCAATTTTTTTTAGAGAAATATATCATAAAATCTTGGGGTGTTAAATTATACCCCCTTATAAGAATTTATCTATTGAAATTCCTCCATTATTGTAAAAAAACCAAGGATACTTATACCTAATCACATACTCATATTCCCACATAGCTTTCTTATATTTATGGTTTTAGCACAAAATTTTAACTAGGTGAGTGGTCTTGTTTCTTAGAACTTTCTCTCTATGATCCAGAATCTCCACTAGGTTTTCCGCTTGAGATAGATCTTTATCCAGTGGTATAACCTCTGAGTTTAGTATATGTGAAGGATCAAGTATGTACTTACTTAGGAGAGATACATGGAATACATCATGAAATTGAGAGATATTCAATGGAAGTTCCAAGCGATAAACTACCATCCCGATATGGTTAATAATTTTAAAGGGACAAATATATCTAGAGATTACCTTGACCTTAATTAAAAATATCATAACATTATTCTAGGGGTATATTTATAGGAATACATTTTCACTAAATTTTAACTCTAGATATTGTCGATGATTATCAATATAAATGTTTTGTCGAATATGAGTTTTCCTTATGTGCTATTATATAATAGCCCGAAACCTGCACTCCCAAATCTGATGCAAAAAACATAATCTTTACATTTCTATCTTTGATACTAATAAACATGACCTAATTTAAACCTTCAAAAACATAAAAAATAAAAGGAAATATTGGATCAATTTCACACTAAAGGACCTTTTAGGTTTAGAGTTATAGAGAATTAGGAAAAAATCTTACATAACTTGGAAAAATAAATAACTGGTTTATAAAAATATATATTATCTCCAAAAAATTTCTTCACTTATAGAACCCTTATTATACATACCATACTTAAAACCTTTATCCATAACCTAGGGAAAGGAAACATAAGAAAAGGGTGAGACCAGATGTTTAGTTAGGGTAAACAAGGGAGATATCAATGATTACATATGAATAACATGAGCATAATGGAATAAGAACATGAAATTAACATTTTAAAATTATATCCTATATATCATAGATAAAAATATAGATTCATGGAATTAATATTGGTAGTTTATAAGATATGAATCATAAATGAATCAAAGAACATGATCCATGAGATCATATCAATGGAATATGTCATAGAATTGTTACATACACATAAGAATAGAAAATCATTTCCTTAGTAGTCAAGAATCTTTTCCAAGACTATCATAGTGTAATGTGTTCACTCCCTAAACTATAGTAGTAGTCATGGTTCACTCTTAAGAATATTATAGTAGAAAAAGTCTCTTACTAAACTGGGTTCACTCCCCATTCCAGTCTTTCTTATCTCATAAGATATCAATCTTTATCCAATGCATTGGAGGGAGATATAGGTCCCACCTGTCACATAATGAAAACCATATATATGTGTTCCACAAGATCACAAATCATTCATCATATCAGAACCCATGAAAAGAAATGGGTTTCATAAACATTTAATCACATCATAACCCATGAAAAAGAAATGGGTTTCATAAAAATTTCATCATAAACACAAACTATCCAGAGAAAGAATAATAATGGAATTCTTGGATCATATCCCTAGTAAAGTATAAGTAAGATAAAAGGATTCAATTTTAGATAGAAAATTATTTTTAAATATCAATTGGAATAATTCTTGAGGAAAATAACTTTTCCATTTAAAAAATCACTTCTCTTTTTAAAAAGATATTCACTTATAAATGAAAATATTTTCTTTGAAAAAAACCATGTAAACTTATAAATGAAGCTTTAAAGCATAGAGGCATTTTGATGGCGGGAAAATCCAATCACTCCATAAAAGTTATAAAAACATTCCTTCCATATTTTTTTTATAAAATTCACAAAGTAAATCCTTTAAAAAATGATAAAAAGATTCATTTCAAACCATTTTGTAAAAAGTCAAACAATGGAAAAAATTATTTTAAAAAATTGTAGGAGAATAGTAAAAACCTTTTTGAAAACATTTTAAGAAAATATGAACATGGAAGAAAAACATTCCCTAGTGGAGACTTAAACATAAATAATCTCAAATAATGATGATATTGTGAAATAAACCCTTACCACTTTGATAAATTTTCAATCATAAGCCCCTTGAAATAAAGAAATTCATATGGATATGTATATCCCATAATTTTAATGATAAGAATCATAAAAGACATTCATGAGAAGTATATACAACACAAAAAAGAAACAAGTAGTGTATAAGGAATGTGTCCCACATAAATAAAAGTGATATGAAAATACCTTACCTTGAGTCTTACTCATCATGTATGTTATTTTCCTTCCTCTTCTTTGGAAAAACTCCTTTGCTTAATACCATAAGACTGATAAGATTGGTATTCTGAAAAAATACTTCTAGAATGAGGGTATTGATTCTAGAAAGGTATTTTGGTAGGCATTATCTAAACCAAATGAGTTTTATAGTGTGAATTATTGAGAAGAATATTATCCCTTTTATAAGAGAGGGGAGGGACACTCTTGGAATTTCTAAAAATATTAATATAAATTAATATTCAATTCTAAATGGCTCCAAACTCATTTATTTTGGAATATAAGATGAGAGTGGATCAAAATATTTACCTACAATAATTTTTGGACAAGTTTAGGTCACATATTTACCATTATCATTTGGTTTTAACCCCCGTCAACCCTTTTATATATAGCATCCCGCCATTTTATAACATAAACTTTCATTACATTACACAAAACTGAGGATCATTAAGGTCTAGTGTCTTGGAAACCAGGAACATAATACATGAAAACAACATAAAACATTCTTCTTAAACACTTGAAAGGCATCTCCTTAAGTTCATTCTAGGTTCATTACTGCATCTCATAACCTGAGGACATACATCAAAAGAAAGGGTGAGCAGAAGGCCCAGTAAGGGAAACAAGAGGAACATTTTACATGGGAACTTGAGATACTTCAATAAGGACATGAAAAGAACTTTAAGGCATGAGAAAGAAATCATGAGGCATTTCATAATAAAAATAACATTTTCCATAACTTGAAGATGTGGCTACATCATTTAACATAGACAATCATGAACATATCACCAAGGTCCATCCCCAAGGTGTCAATTGAAAATTACCAAGGTTATTCACCAAGGTATCGTGAAAATTGTAATCTCTAGTGGTTACATCATTACCCAATGAATTGGAGCGCTATCAGGGAGCACCCTTAAATTTGACTTTATTATCATGTGAGCCACATATATCATCATCAAACATTTCATAAATAACCCACATAGCATAAAATAAATGGGTTTCATTTCATAATCACAACGTTTTAAAAACTGCTTTAAAGACATGATCTTTACGTCACTTTAAACCCACAGAAAGGGAAAGCGGGTCTCATGTATGAAAATCCCAGAATTTAAAATGGAACATTTTGATATATATGTGAATACCCTTGTAGAAATAAGAGCTTTGAGTATTCACTTTATAACATAAAATAATTTTTGAGAAAAGAGAGAGGCATTTTGAGGGGAAAATTCTGCAGCATAACGGCTAAGTTTCGGGGTTTTAGAAAACATTGAAATGAGAGGGGACATAAGTCACCCACTCATAAATGATCCATAAAACAGTAGGGTGAAAGAATAAGAAGGACATATGGACATGGTAATGAAATTTGAGGGACATACCATTTGAAATGAAAAACATGGAAGGAAAAAAAATTAGATTTCTCTTATGAAAATTCGGCAGCCTTACGGCGTCACTTAACTTCAAAAGAAAATGATTTGACAAGATAAAATAGGGTCCCTCATCATATGATCATAATAGATCAGTATGATAGATATAGAGATCATACCCCAACATAATAAAAAGGAACTTGAAAGACTTGACATGAAAATCGAACTTGAAAAATGAGAAGGGTGAAAGAATCCCTTAAAAATTCGGCAGCCTAACGGCGTCACTTAAACTTTCATAAAACGAAATGATGAGAGTAAGATGGGATCTCTCATCATATAAAAATGAAAGGGCAGTAAGAGGAATATAAAAGAACATCCTCTCACATAAAAACATGGAGCATAATAGGAATGACATAAAAGAGATTACATGAAAAGAAAGAGAGGGGTCGGATCCCTTACCTTAAAACGTGACTCTTGAAACTCAAAGGATTGGACCTTGAGGGCTTGGGGGCACCTTGGGAGGACTCCTTGGAAGGTAAGAAGACCATAACTTCGTTGGGGGAGAGTTGGGAGTGAAAACTAAAGTAGGAAAGGGTGGGTATTTATAGGGAAAGTGAGGGGACAAGACATTAATGGCCAAGGGACACCTCACATGTGCTTTTCTCAAACCCATGTGCTCTCCCTTGACATTTATCATGGAGTTAGGCCACATGGGGCCCCCAAAACAATAATTCATCACCCTTGGCCGGCCAACCCTTAAAAGATCTCATGACATCATCATGACACAGTTATGATGTCATTAAACATACTGAAACCCTAAAACTGTATTTTTACTATTCACTGAAAATTCAACTTTCTCAGAATAATCCCAAAATTTCACCTTAACCAAATATCAATGCTCCGATTTCAAAAATGAAATCCATTTTATAAAAATAATTTTCTAAATATTTTTAATTTAATTTTTAAATAAAAACACTATTCATCGAAAATTCATTTTTTTTCAGAAAAATCCCCAAAAATTACCATAACATAATATCGATGCTCTGAGTTCAAAAATAAAGTCATTTTTATAAAAATAATTTTCTAATTATTTTTAATTAAATTTTTAATTAAAAACACTATTCATCCGAAAAAACTAATACTTGACTAATAATTTATGAAACCGTTATTTAACCATTTTATTGAATCACATTACTTAATCAAGATGCCTAGATTATTTTAAAACTTTCTTTATGTGATATTACTAATCCATTTGGTCACATTACTAATCCTAAGCGTAAAATCACTATTCACTATTTACTATTCATCAAAAATTAAGTTGATCTTATTAGACTCCAAATTCCTTACTGAACACTTTTGTAGAAGACCTTTTTTTGAAAATCATTACACATCATTAGTTATTTAGGGTTTACATAAATATTTTAAAATATCCCTTTTTCAAAATTCATCAGTAAAATATATCCTAAAATTATCTGGACATTTGAAATTTCACAAACATCACTAAAGGAATAAATCTCAATTTATTCACCCGAAAGGATTACACAAGGAAGCTAGGGTCTCGTCACATAGCCCCTTATAACACCGACATAAGACCTAAGTGTAAGGTGTTCTATGGTGAGAGAATCTGAGGGAGGCTCAGATAACATTTCCCTAGTAGTAATCTCTACTAACTTGAACTTCTCTCGTAGGCGTTTCCGTTCAAGCTTGACACGCTGGAGTTCGGCTTGGGCTTGGTCCAAAGCGAAGCCCATAGATGCTACCTCCTTCCCAAGCTCTGATAAGTGGGCTTCATAAGGGTCGAGTCTACTGGATGAAGCCATCGCCTCCTCTTTCTGCATTGACCATTAACATCTTATTAAATCATTAAGAGTAAGTTAATATACTACTCAAAAAGATTGGGTCGTTACATTATAACTTATCGCGACAACAAATATTTTTACTCTTTAAGGGTCAATATAGTTACTATAAATGGAAAAAAGGTCCATAAATGGACCATGGTTGAAATTATCAACCATATCCTAATAACTTGGTTTAATATATGATTTTTAATAATTTTATATTATTTAATAAAATATTATTTATTATAAAATATCAGTAATGTTAATTTTTAGAACTATCCATTACTTTGACTTTAATAATATCAAGATAACACTTAGAATTCCAACCAAATATTTTATTATATCACTAAAATGTAATTTTCATTTATAAAATTCGTGGATTACATTAATTATCTCAAATTATATTACTTTTAATATTTTTAATATTATTTATTTTATTTTTCCATTAATTAAATTATTACTGTATCAGCATTTTTGTAAGCATTTAAGGTAAATATTTATTCACTAAAAATTAAAAATAAATTACCATGATGGAGATAATATTTTATCTTTAAAAATATTATTTATATTCGAACATATCATCCAAATAACCCCATATTAAAATTATTATTATTATTCAAAACAAGAGTGTGACATGTTTGACTTTTCTTAAAATAAAATACTATAAATGTCATAATCTCATCCAAATGGTCATAAAATTCCATATAAATGAATTTGTATGAGTATGGATAAAATAAACTCAAAAAATAAAATTTAGGCAACTATTAGGTTCATTTTATAATCCTTATCATTTTATTTTTAACTTTAATTACCTGATTTACTCTTTACCATGGTAACAAAAATTATTATTGTTACTATTCATATTGACAAAAAATAAAAGGTAACTGTTTACTAAATTTGGAACTCCTAATTCCAAATATGGAATATATTTTTCAAAATTCAAAATAAATAAATGTAAGAATTTAATTTAAAATTAAACTAAAAAAAACGTGATGAAAAACATTTTTTTCAGAAAAATTCCATTTTTAAAATATAAAATGTTTTTATGCAAACGTCAAGTATAAAATTCATTTAAAAAAACATAATTGAATTATTTTAAATTAAAAGGAACTAATTAAATTTTTAATACTAATCCAAAATATAATTTTACTTTGTAAATAATTTAAAATAAAAATACAGTTTTCAATAAAAATCAGTATTTTCACTATTCATTGAAAAATCAATCTTTTCAGAAAATTATCAAAAATTAATTTTAAGAAAATTTTTACATGATTATTTAAAAAATTAAGTTAATTTTATCAAATAAATTTTCATAAATTAATTATGTTATTTTTATAACACCCCAAACATTTTATGATATACGTCTCTTAAATACTTTCAATTCATTAGATAACCTATATTGCATGAAGCACCAAGTCTCTGTGAAACAAAAATTTATTATTTATAGGATATAGTCATAACCTAGCCATTAAGATTAAATTTTCCACTTATGTATTTTGAAATTCGAAAAACAGACATACACGGTTGCGATTAGGGTGATATTTGGAGTCTGATAGAATCAAGTTAATTTTCAGTGAATAGTAACTTACCCTTATGAATAGTAACATACCCTTATGAATAGTAACCTATAATTATGAATAGTAATATGAAACTTATGAATGTGCAAATAAAATTTAGGCACCTTAAAAATGAAGATGAATATTTTAAGTGTTGGTATTTTTTGATTAAATGATGTTTTTTATTTAAAATTAAATTTCCCATATTTAGAAAATTATTTTTGAAAAATTGAGTTCATATTTTTATTCTACATGTTGAAAAATGGTTAGGGTGAATTTTTTGGATTTTTCTGAAATACTTGAATTTTTTGTGAATAGTAAAATACAATAAATTATGATAAATGCTAAATGCATGATTTATTGAGTCATGGATGATGTACTGCTAAGGTAAGAACACTTGATTTTAAATCACATGAAATTATTACTATTTTTGGTTATGTAATCATAACTATTTCTTGTCTTAGGAAAAAATAATAAACTAATGATTAAAATAGTAAGAATACCCTCCTCCCCTCCACTATATAAACTACCCCTCACCCCCACTTCCTCTCACACCACTCAAGCTTTGAGCCTTAACCAAGTTCTAACAAATACACTTCCCAAGCCCTCCCCCACATCCAAGACCTTCTGGTCTCACCAAAAGGCCAAAAACAAAGTCCTTAAGGAGATTCTCAAGGAGTACTCAAGAGGTGGACCTCTCCTCCTTTTTTCTTTCAACTTCTTTTACAAGTTCCATTATTTTTTTAATCTCTCCTCACCTCCCCTTATAAAAATACTATGATAATTTCATTAACATACATTAAATGTAATTTTATTATTTTGATGGAATATTTCATCATCGCCTCTCTTTTCTCCCTCCTCTTATACTAAAAATGAAAACACCGTCTGAGATGTGTTAATTTATCACATTCAAGGATGAGAAGTTTTCAATTTCTATTAATATATTCAAGACTGGTCATGAAACATTTTTAATGGTTTAAAAAAATCATAATATATTTATTTTATCTTATTAAATCTTCTGTAATACTTACACACTCATAATATAAAATAATAATACAAAACAAGTTCATTGTGCACAAAACCGCTAAGTTAATCCAAGCGTTTATCATTAACTTTTATCTAATGAATCATCCTACGGGTATATAACAAAAATTATTATAATATCATTTATATATCTATAATTTCACTAATAATATATATTAACAATTCTGTATGTTTAACTACACTTCAAACAAACTTCCATTCATGGATACAAGTAAACCGTTCATGAAAACGAAGGAAGAAAATGCTTCCCAAACAATAAAATTGAACCTCTTAAACCCATAAAAAAGGCCATGAATGAAACTAATAAGGATATAATAAATAATTTAAACATATAAGAGGTTATTTAATTTTTAATTAATGAAGCTAAATTTTATTATCCAGGTCATTAAGATCAACTAAAGAACACATTTGGGCATAAGGTAAGGGTTTTTTCATCTCACTTTTAATTTAGTGATATTTCCATTGTTTGTCAGTTATTTCTTGAATGTGGTGTATGTGTACTACCATTTGATATATAATATAATTATTATATTTATATTCATGGTATTTTGTGATTCATTGGGTGATTATTAATTTTTGGTCATACGAATCGATTGATTACAATGTGGTAAGAGATTTTGTATCAATTTCCATTTCATTAAGACTTGCTTGGTATTATGAACCTAATATTTCTTATGTGGTGTATCTACTGCCCATTTGAGATCATTTTTCATTTGAAATTATAATTCTGGTAAATATCCATTTTCTTGTATCATGGATATGATTATTTCCTTAAGTCGTATACCATTTCACATATAGTGTTTATTTTGAATGCTATTTTAATTGGGGAAATATTGATGAATATGTATCCTATATTCAATAAGGATATCAAAAATTCATATTTTTATTGTATTAAATCTATTTATAAATAATTATTTGTACTAGTAGTTATGGGCGGTGCCCGCTATATCCCCTCGATGCATCGACAAGTCTCATGAGACAAATCATTTGGCAACAAATCCTCCGAGTTTGTTTCCAAAAATCAGATGAGTTTCTACCCACAGAATTAAACTATCTCAATGTTATAATGGTTCATGTTCTAGATACATGACATCCAAATAATAAAGATTCTCTTTATTAATTATTCAGTTATTACTATCCATGAGGTTTTCACTATGACAAAATCTATGGATGCATTTTTATTCTCAGCTTATTGATGGCAAGTGTTTCCATTTATTCATCATGCCAAATTAGTCATGTATAATTGATTATGATTCACTTATTATTGATTCATGATTCCAATATATTTAACCCTTAATGATAATTTTATCTCACCCTTATTATGTTTCCTTTCCCCAGGTTATGAAGAAGAGAACCTTGAATAAGATTTCAAGGAGGCAGTTTATTTCAGTTTATTATGCACCATAATGTATTTTCTATTTTTCCAAATGTACTTTGGGTATCATGTATGTAATATGGTCGTCCAAAACTATTATACTAATCATTAATTTGGTATTGATTTCTTATAATCATGCCAATATAATGAAAAAATGCACCCACTCTGGGCTTCGAGGTTCGGGGCGTTACAATTTTCTCACAAAAATAAATAAAAATCATTTTTAAAGAAAATATTTTTATAAAGAATTAAAAAACTTTACTAAAAATCCTTTGATTATTTATAAATAATAAATTAATATATTAGTAATTATTAGAACCATTATATATTTCATAAATAAGTTATTCCTATTAATACCTATAAATTTAACGGTTAGGATATATACGTTACATAATAATATTTCATTGTTTGTTTAAGATCGGTGTTGCATACCTTGTACACTATCAAACATAGTATTTCCTTTTTAAATATTAGGATAATACATCCCCCTTTAATAAATTGAATCCTCACAATTTTAACTCGGTCTTGGTAACCAGAGTTTTACTTTTTAAAATACCTTTGTTGAAATTGCACATCGTAAAAAGGGTCAATAAAACTTCCACTTGAAAAGAGAGAAATGAAAGTATGAAGGTCATCTGGAATAACACATACTAGGTTTTCATATAGGAAAAAATTTATAGGAAGTGAAAACATTGACATGGAAGAGAAAAATAACTCCCAAAGGATGATAGAGAGTGATAGAGAACATGCTCATGAGAAATTTAACCATCACAAAACTGTAATTCTGTGATGGGTTAAAAGGCCATTGATTTCCCAATAAGAAAATTTAAAAGATAAGATTTTTATTTCAAGATCCCTTTTCCAATAGTTAAGGAATTACTTTACTCTTTATTCTAAGAACATGAGGAAATATACTTAATTGGTAAGTAGAGTTTCATCCTTTAATTAATTTCCACAAAAATCTCATCTTTTTCTCTAAATGATGAGTATTTAAGATGATTTTTTCATACCTAAAGCACTAAAACAAAATTCTAATGGATTTCACAATCCACAAAAGAATAAAAATATATTCTTCCTATATTTATTCATGAACAAAAACCAAAATTATTAGCACATGATAATATGATTCCCAAAAAGAGTAAACCTTAATATGAGGAAAACTACTTTAATCTCAAAAATTCAAAAGTAATAACTAAAGTTCAACTTAGATCATTCAATAAATAACTGTCTTTAAATTTCCTAAAAATATTTTAGACTAAGATTGAAACCCAAAAATCAGAAAGATTTGATCACATCATCTTCTAAGATAAATTTAGTATTTATCTCCCAAAATATATATTCCCTAAACATATAATCTCCAAATATTCTCACCATTTACATAAATAATATGAATCACCATAACTCCACAATTAAATCATATATCCATCCAAAAGAAAATTCAACCTTTATTACTTAGATAAAATTACATAAAATTATATTTACCTTAATTATACAGGGTTCCCAAAAATAGTGAATGACTTCTGAAATAACATTAATTACATAACGCCAAACTAATTTCCAATCCCATGGTTATCTATATGATAAAACATATGTTCCCAAAATGAACTTAACTATTATCTATCAGACAGTTTAAATAAATAAAAACAATGTCATTCTAATAAGGACATCATGTAGGCTAGTGGTAGGTGATTAACTCTTTTCTCCCTCCAGTTCTAGGTTCAAGTCTCTAAGCCTTTTTAGATGCAACAGGTTCTCACCTGACCTGTGAGTAGTCCTTTTACACAAACTATATTAATATAATTCTAATAACATTTTCAAAATATGATGAACATTGTTAAAAATTTAATATCCCATAATTAACTCAAAATTAGATATCTTATAAATCTTAAAGGCTACCAATACCTTTAAACATATATCTAAAAAAATTAAAGGAATTCTCACTCAAATAATACTTCATATTAAACATAAGGGTTATATATACCTACCCCTAAAATACTATTAGCCTCCTTAAAATTCCATCACTTAAAACCTAAAAATGGGTGTCTAAGACTCCAAAATAATGGTCAACATCAAACTTATATACCCATGATGGTATCCAACACTCTTAATATAACTTATTATAAAAAAAATCCTAATATCCAAAGTTATCTAAACCAACCTTTAATACTAGCTATAATATCCTAGAATCCACACTTCTAGATCTGGTTCTAAAAAAATAATCTTTACATTTATGTATTTGATACCAATAAATGTGAAACAATTTCAACCTTTTAAAACTCATGAAATCAAAGGAAATATTAGACCACTTTCACACTGAAAGACCTTTTAGGTTTAGAGTTTTAGAGAATTAGGATAAACTATTACATATCTTGAAAAAATAAAAAATTGGTTCATAAAAATCTATATAATATCCTAAAATTTCTTCATGTATAGCACAATTCTTAGGCATACTGAAACGCATGGCTGATTGTCGCCTATCGACCGGTCAAGGTTCCGGTGCTCTGCTAATGTGTATAGCAGCACTCGGGTCGAATCCTCGGCGATGATACTTTGTAATAGTCGTTTGTTTTTAGTTAATTGTATTATGATTGGGGGGTTTGTTTTTAGAGATTATGAAATAATTTATGGATGATTTTTTATTTAAAAAATTGATAAATATTGGGGTGATTTCATCATTAGGTAGTTAATCTTGTGATATCCTTGAGCTTTTCTTTATATTGCATTAAATTAACACCCATGTCACAAGATGATTTTGATCGGAATTCCCAAGTGTTAAAGCTTTAATCCAAGCCATAACTTAACTTAGGTTTCTAATAATTACCATAATTTGTTTATGCTAGTGTATTTGTGGTTCCAATAATCCATGTAATCCACATATTAAACAAAACATGTCATTAATCCATGACATATAAAGTTAAACATACACAATATTAATTTAAAGAACATTCGTCGAGAAAAAGCTCTCAATCACTTAACATACCTAAATTATAACTCACCCCAATTAAAGATTTACCCATACATTAAAATTATTACTAATATGGTTATAATTATTATGATGATAAATTAAGAATATAAGATAAAGAAAGGGATAAGAAAATATTTTTGCGTCGAACACACACACACACGAATGATGATGATAATTAAAAACGGATTTTCAATTGAATGAGGAAGAAAAAGAAGGGAAGAGGATTCAACTAAACTTAAAATATTTTAAGAACATAAATATTAAACTACAGAAGGTGGATGATAATAAGAGATATTGAAGAAGAAACTTTCATTAAAACAGAATTACAAAATAAAGGACTTACAAAATTACAAAAATGAAGAACACGAAAGTAAGTGAAAACAAAGAGAGGAGGAAAGGTATATAAAGTAAAAACTTGAGTATGGAAGATCCTACCGAGATTTTTTCAAGGATTTGGTCTTTCAAATATGTTCTCCTCTCTTCTGAAATTCCAACCCCTCTCAAGGAGAGAAGGGGAGAGTATTTATAGCCCAAGGAGTGGACTGTCTGCATTCCCAATTTTTCCCTCCACTTGCATCGTCAAGTTGGATATTTATACAGACTAATATTGAGAAATATCATTCTTCAAAGTTGTATATAATAAAGTTTTCCGACTATTCTCAAAATTTGGGGTCATTTGGACTGAAGGATCAAAAGTTATGGCCGGTTGATTAAACAAAGTTAAACTGTCCATTTCAATCCAGTCTTTTTAAAGTCTAAAATGTGAAAGGGTTTTTGAATATGAATATTCCTTCAAATACAAATTATTTATTCAAAAAAGTCTACCGCATATATCTCCTATTTCACACTGAAAAATATCATCTCTATTGGATTCTTATATCATGAGATATGTCATACATACTATACTGATTTTAATTCTCCGCCAGAATGGTGGGATGGAATTTAAAGCTTCATTTAGCCCTCTTGTTCTTAGATTTGGGACCTGAAATTTTTATACAATAATCCTTAAATTTTCCCCCAAACTATGGTGAATAATAATAGAATTTGGAATTCTGCATGTAGCCCAGTAAATCAATCTTTATGAATAGTCCAGTTTCTTTACAGATTCTTTGGTCTTGTTTGTGAGGACCATATGACCCTTCAAATGGCAGAATTGGATCATGGTACCTTCTAATGAAATGTTTTATATTTAAAGGAGAATACTAAAAAAATAACCATACAATTTGGATCAGTATAGTGATAGTTATTATTAAAACAGTAAACTGACTCAATTGGACTACTTCTAAAAATGCTCAAAAATTATACTTAATATTAAAACATTAATATTTCACACAAATTATGCACATTTCATATAAAATAAGTAAAGGAAGTATATAATAAGTCATTAAAATATTAATAACATTTCATACCCTACTTAAAAACTTTATTCACAAATAGGGGAAATGAAACATAATAAAAGGGCGATCTTAGATGCTCAGTATGGGTAAACAAGAGAGATATCAATGATTACATAAGCATAACATGGGCATAAGGGAATAAAGACATGAAATTAAAATTTTAAAATTATATCCTACATATCATAGATCAAAATATTGAGTCATAGAATAAATCTTAATAGTTCATAATATATGAATCATAATGGAATCAAAGAACACGAGCCATGAGAGCATATCACTGGCATAAGTCATAGAATTTTGGAATACACATAAGCATAAAAAATAATTTCCTTATTATTCAAGTATACTTTTCAAGAGTATAATAGTAGAATGGGTTCACTCCCCAAACCATATTATTATTCATGGTTTACTCCCAAGACTATTATATTGGACAAATCCCCTTACTAAACCGGGTTCACTCCCCATTCCAGTCCTGTTTATCTCATGAGATATCAATCTTTACCCAATGCATTGGAGGGAGATATTGGTCCCACCAATCACATAATATAAATCATACATATGTTTACCAAAATATAATAAATCATTCATCATATCATATCCCATAAAAATAAATAGGTTTTATAAACATTTCATCATAACATAACCCATGGAAACGAAATGGGTTTCATAAACATTTCATCATTAACATAAGCCATATAGAGAAAGAATAAGAATGGTATCCTTGGATCATATCCCTAGAAAAGTATAAGTAACATAAAATGATGTCATTTTACATGGAAAATTATTTTTAAATATCACTTGGAATAATTCTTGAGGAAAATAAGTTTTCATTTTAAAAAATAACTTCTATTTTTTAAAAGTTACTCACTTATAAATGAAAATATTTTCTTTGAAAATAACCTTATAAAATTGTAAATGAATCTTCAAAGTATCGAGGAGCCATTATGGTGGGAAAATATTTTCATTAAGTATAAGTTTAAAAAAACATTCCCTCTGTATTTTTTTTGGAAAAGTCACAAAGTATCTCATTTGGAAAATGACAAAAATATTCCTCTCAAACCATTTTATAAAAAGTCAAACATGGGTAAAAATTATTCTAAAAAATTATAGAAGAATAGTAAAAATATTTTTGAAAATATTTTAAGAAAACATGGACATAAAAGATAAATATCACCTAGTGGAGACTTGAACATAAAAAATCTTGAATAATTATGATATTGAGAAATAAACCCTAACCACTTTGGTAACTTTTGAATTATAATCCCCATAAAAGAAATAACTTCATATGGGGATATGTATATCCCATAATTTTCATGATAAGAACCATCAAATACATTCATGGGAATTATATACACCACAAAAATGAAACAAGTAGTGTATAAGACATGTATCTCACATATATAAAAGTGATATGAAAATCCCTTACCTTGAGTCTGACTTGTCATGTACATTCTTCATCCTCTTCTTCTTTGGAAAAACTCATTTTATTAACACCTTAAGACCTCTAAGATTGGTATTTTGAAAAAACCAAGACCTATAGAATGAGGATATGAATTATAGGAAGAGATTTGGTTAGGTATTGTCTGAACCAAATGGGGTTTTAATTGATAATGATTGAGAAGAAGAGACACCCTTTTATAAGAGAGGGGAGGGACACTCTTAAAATTTATCAAAATATTAATATAAATGAATATTAAATTAAAAATGGATCCATACTCATTTATTTAAAATATAGGATGATAATGTGTTTAAATACTATCATAATTTTTTTAATAAGTTTAGGTCACATTTTTACCCTTATAATTTGGTTTTAACCCCTTGTTAACCCTTTTAAAACTTACTATTACAACATGCATTTTTACTCTTTGAGAGTCAATATAGTTACTATAAATGAAAAAAAGGGCTATAAATGGAACATGGTTGAAATTATAAACCATATCCTAACAAAATTTCCAAATATAATTTTTTTAGGAATTTTATATCATTTAATAAAATATTATTTATTATAAAATATAAATAATGAATTTTTTTAGAACAATTCATTACTTTGACTTTAACAATATCAAGATAACACTTATAATTTGGAAAAAATATTTTATTATATCCCTAAAATGTCATTTTCAATTATAAAATTCGTGGATTATATTAATTATCTAAAATTATACTACTTTTAATATTTTTAATACCATTTATTTTATTTTTCCATTAATTAAATTATTAGTGCATCAGCATTTGTGAAAGCCTTTAAGAAAATTATTTCTTCACTAAAAATTAAAAATATATTATCATGATGAAGATAAAAATTTTATATTTAAAAGTAATATTTATAGTAAAAAATATCCTTTGGATAAACCCATATTAAAAATATTATAGTTTTTAAAAACAATAGTGTGACATGCTTAACTTTTCTAGAAATAAAATACTATAAATGTCACAATATCATAAAAATAGATATAAAATTCCATATAACCAAATATTAGATGATTATGGATGAAATAAACTCATATAATAAATTTATCCAAGTTTTGGAGTCATTTTATAATCCTTTCCATTTTACTTTTAACTTTAATTACCTGATTTACCCTTTACCGTGATAACAAAAATTACTAATTTTACTATTCATGTTAACAAAAAATTAAAGGGAAATATTTATTAAATTTAGAAATAATTATTATAAATATTTAATCCATTTTTAAAAATCAAAAACATAGAAGTGAAAAAATTTATTTTAAAATTAAACTGAAAAAATGTGATGAAAAACAATTTTTCAGAAAAATTTCCTCTTTAAAATATAAAATGTTTTTATCCTAAATTAAAGTATAAAATAGATTTAAAAAATGATATTTGAATTATTTTAGATCAAAATTTACTAATTAAATTTTATTAATTCAAAATATAATTTGACTTTGTAACTTATTTAAAATAAAAATACAGTTTTCAATAAAAATCAGTATTTTCACTATTTATTAAAAAAAACAATCTTTTCAGAAAATTATAAAAAAATAATTTTTAGATAATTTTGACATGATGATTTCAAAAATTAATTTCATTGTATGAAATAAATTTTCATAAATAATTATATTATTATCTCACAATAAGCAATAAATATCATTTTTAAAGAAAATATATTTATGAAGAATTAAATGAATTTACTAAAAATCGAGTGCTTATTTATAAAACATTAATTAATACATTATTAATGAGTAGAACCATTATATATTTCATAAATTATTTATTCCAATTCATATCGTCCAATTTAATGTCTAGGATATAACGTTCACATAATAATATTTTGTTGTTCGTTTAAGCTCGGTGTTGTGTACCTTGTATGCTATTGAACATAGTATTTCCTTTTAAAATCTCAGAATATTAAATTTTGAATGGATATAACATTATCTATCATTTCCTTAGATATATTAGGTACCAATAGATTTCTTTCTCTAACTTTATTCCAGCATGTTGGAGTTCTGCACTTCTTTCTATAGAGGGCTTCATAAGGATCCATTTGAATACTTTAGTGAAAGATATTATTATAATAAAATTCAATAAAATGAAGGTTTTGATCCCAAAAACCTTTGAAATATATATATAAATCTTTCAATATATATTCTAGAGTTTGAATGGTCCTCTCAGACTGAACATTTATCTGAGGATGATAAGTAGTGATGAAACTCAAATATATATCTAGATCCTGCTAAAGACTTCTCCAAAACATTGAGGTAAACCTTGGATCCTGATTAGATACAATTGAGTGTGGTACTCCATGAAATATTATCAATTCCTTAATGTATAAGAAAGTGAGTTTATCAAGAGAGAAATCTTCTCTAATGGAAATAAAATGCTCTAATTTCATAACACAATCGACTAAAAACAATATAGAATTATGACATTCAGATGTTTTAGGGAGTCCAACAATGAAATCCATGGTAATGTTTTCTCATTTCCATTCTGGTATGGGTAATGTTTGTAACATCCCTTTAAAATTATATATCTCAACCTTAAATTTATAATATAATAATCATCAGGATACATACTCTTCAATATTCCTTTTCATGTTATCCCACTAGAAATATTCTTTCAGAACTAAAATTGTAACGTCCCGACCCAGGATCCACTTAACGGTGCCCTGAACTGATGGGTCACATGGCCTCAAGCGCGCCTCCCCATATGAAAGAGGTTTCTAACTAGAAGTGAGGGTTTAAGGTGGTATAGTGGGAAGATATACCCTCATAATCAGAGTAACATAGTGGTATCAAAAGTGAATAGATAAACAGAAGCATAATTTAAATTTGAAACATAAGATAAACATCCAGATGAAAACAATAAAAGGTAAATGAATCCAAAGTCAATATCCTATAAAAAACTATGTATGTCATGTCTCTATACAAAATGGTATTCAATACATGGAAATAGACAACCATTACAATACATGTATCAAAATACAAAAAGACAAAAAATAAATATCTCCAGATAGACTCACAAGCCTAGATCATTCCTATGCTCCCCTACTCCTAAGCATGACCAATCAAGCATCATGAAGTGGGAGCTTTCCCTGATCCCTACTTGCATCCATGAAGTCTATCCGAGTACCCAACAATAGCCCAAATAGGATGTGAGATAACACTCAGTAAGCCACCACCAATGATTTCTATAACAAATCCAATCTATGTAAATAAGATGAAGTAGTGTGAAATATATGATAGTAATATAAAAGAATAATAAAGAAGAAGTAATACCGTATAGTCTACCAACTATAATCAAACACCCTTACTAGAGATACCTATAAATCATGATATAGCATTTTCTACGGCCTATGATGAGTAATCCAGTATCAGACCCTAAGGGATGGATCCAAGGTATAAAGACGAAGGAATCCTCATCAGTTTATGTTGTGTAATCTAGTGTCAGGCCCTAAGGGTTGTATCTAAGGTATAAAGACCAAGACATACAAATCATGTCCATACTACATGGTCCAAATCCAAGGTTTAAATGACCAAGGCATCCTCTCAAGTCCTTAGATCATCTCTATAGAAACTGGATAAAGACTTGGGTGGATCCCAAGGAGCATGTCTAAGGCGATCTAAGCAAGACAGATCCAAGGAGTAGAAAATTTATTAGCATCCAATGTCAGATCCAACAAGATGGATCCAGGGAGTATAAATGTCTCTAGAATCTAAATCAATCAAGTATCAGACCCACATGGGTCAGATCCAAGTAGTAGAAATTTCCTTGGCATCCAAATCATTTAACACATCATTAATCATTTCATAACCCATTTCATAATCATATATATTCCATGAGTTCATCCAAATAATTCCAAAATTCCCATTTAAATATTTAACCATTTCAATTATCATGTAACCACATGGAAAAGAGGCATAAACCCTATTCTAAGGTATTATTAAATTCAATAAGGCTCCCAATTGGATGCCAATCTCACACTCACCCAACAAAGTGGTATAAAATTGGGAATATATAATAACACACCTCTCCAATGGTTTGGAATGAGGTTGAAAACCTCCTATCATCACATGGTTTTAAGTGGGGAACCTAACACAATTACAAAAATTTAATCAAGGCTTTCATTTAATTTTAGGAGTAACACCAAAAGGTTCAGCATGCGAAATAATGACAACTAGATGTAAAATAACTATACTTTGTGGGAAAAGGTATATACCACCTACCATATGTTCATTATAGAACAATCATCCAGTATCGACTCCTAGCTTGACCTGGATCAAAAGAAAATAGAAGAATGATAAAAAAACCTAGAAATAGGGAATATTGGCTTGCACTAAAATAACTCCATCAATACGAATACAAATGATGAAAGGCGCAAGATGAATGAAGAACTCACTAGCACAGATCAAATAAGAAAAATTGTGATTGAATTGAAGTTTGGATGAAAAATAAACACCAAAGAATATTTTAGGATTAAAGAAACTCAATGGTAGGCGGAAAAATCTATCTATTAGAGTAAATAAGATAAACAGTTTAAGTTATTAAAGATCTAAGAAAAAAATTCATTTCCCAATTTTTAATTAGAGCACATATTTTGGCCTCAAAGTTGGCCAAGCCATGTGACAACCATTCCCCCTTCACTATCCAAAGTGGGATCTCACAAGGTTTATGTGCATGGTTTGGGAAACCAAGTTCAAACCATGATTTTAGCCCCTGTTAAAAATTTGCAGGTGGCTCACATGAGCATGCAGCCCTGGCTGCACAGTTTCCTTAAATAGTGTGGCCCTGCTCTACTCTCTAAAATGCCCAACACAGTTAGTAATAACTGTGTGGCCTGGGTTGTACAGTTTCTACTAACCTTACATCCTAGCCACCTTTTCCAAAAACCAAGCCTCCGAGCTCCAAAAAAGCACTAGACACCCCTGAAACTTCTGTGATCTCATTAGGCACTCAAATTAAGTCAAAACCAAAAATAAAAATATTTTCACCTCAAGGAAAAATATGGGATCTTAAAATCTTACCCCCTTAAATAAATTCATCCCCAAATTTCCCTTCTAAGGGTGGTCAATAATTGTATGAGAATAAATCTAGTAACTGAGCACATACATCGGCCTCCCACACCCATGTCTCATACTATAAATGACCATGCTTCCTTAACACCCATACCAGAGGAATTGATCGGCCTTAGAGAGAATTCATGATCTGATAAATGATACGTATATGATTCTCTTCAAAGGGAACATCTACCTAAAACTCAACCTCATTTGGATGTAGAGTATGAGATGGGTTTGAGTGATAATGACACAACTGAGATACGTGGAAGACGTCGTGCATAGATCAATACCTCCAAGGCAACTACAACCGATAGGATATTGGCCCAAATCTCCCTAGAATCTCTAAAGGCTCAACATATCATGGTGAAATCTTACCCTATCTTTAAATCTGGCTATTACTAGCCTCAGAGAGATATGTGAAAATACCGGATCCTTGACCATGAAATCTAGAGGTCATCGATAATTATTGACATAATATTTTTATCTAGACTGTGTCTTAGACATCTGATTTTAATCAACTAGACCTACTCCAAAGTATCATGCATGAGGTATGGTCCAAGTAGTGCTGCCTCTTCTGCCTCTAACCAACATAGAGGTGATCGACATGGACTACCATACAAAGCCTCATATGGTGCCATATGTATAGTCAACTGGTAGCTATTATTGCAGGTGAACTCAACTGGGGGTATATGACTCTCCCAAGAACCCCCAAAATCAAGGAAACATGCTCTAAGAATGTCCTATAGAACTTTTATAGTGAAATTCGAATGGACATCGGTCTAAGGGTGGTATTCCATGCTTAGAAGCACCTATGTACCAATTCCCTCTACAATCCTTTCCAAAACTGAGATGTAAACTGGGTGTCCCTATCTGATACAATAGTATGAGGAACCTCGTGAAGGCACATAATCTCATAGATATAAAGTCTCATAAGCTCATCTACTGAGAAGGTACCCTTGATTGGATGGAAATGGGAGACCTTCATGAGCCTATGCATAAAAACCCATATAGAATCACAAACTCATAGTGACCTCAACAACCCTGTCATGAAATCCATTGAAATATCATCCCATTTCTAATCAAGAATGGGTAACTACTATAAAATCCTAGATGGTCGCTGGTGTTCTATCTTTACTTGCTAACAGGTGTTACACCTCATAAAAAAACCAAATACCTCATGTTTCATACCTAACCCTCAATAATGATGAGGTAAGTCACGATACATCTTGGTAATATTGGGATGTATAACCCAAGTTGAGGTATAAAATTCTAGCATCAACTCCTCACGTATGTTTATTGGAACCCAAATACGACCATGTATTCATAAAATCTAATCCTCACCAATGGTCCAACCAGGAGGTGGATCCTCACCTGCCACACTCTCCTATAGGACTAATCCCTCATAATATGATAACTGTCCCATCATAACTATATCTAGAAGAGTGGACGTCACTACTAAGGATGTGAGAAAAGTCTGGCCGAGACTACCCCACACCTCTAATTATATCTCAGAGAATAATTCCATAAGATGCTACTCACTATTGGCCTCCAGAACTACCTGTATCCAAGTCTTCCTACTCAATGCATCAACAACTAAATTTTCCTTCATGAGTGTATAGGCAAGATATAAGTCAAAATACCGAAGGTACTCAACCCACCTTCATTTCCTAAGATTCAATTCATGATGAATAAAGATGTACTTAAGTATTTTTTGGTCTGTATATACCACAAAATTCTCTCCTAGTAAATAATTTCTCCAATGACATAAGGCATGAACAACAATGGATAACTCAAGATCATGCGTTAGATAGTTCCTCTCATGTGGCCTCAACTGACGAGACCCATACACCATGAATTTCTCATTCTACATCAGAACTGTTGATATCCTAATACCCGATGCATCATAATACAAAATGTAGGATCTGTCCAGCTTTGGTATAATCATGACTAATGATGAATTTAGTCTCCCTTTTAGATCTCAAAAATCTATTTTGTAGGTTTATAACAATGATATCTTCACATAATTCTTAGTAAAGTTTGTAAGGGGTGATGCTAATCATGATAAGTCCTATATGAAATAACTATAATATCTAGATATCCCCATAGAAATTTGTATGTTAAAGATGTTCTTGGTATAATTCTAGGAAAATATATCTCTCACCTTCTCCGGGTCAACTGATACTTCTGCCTCTGAGATAATATAACCCAGGAAGTGAATCTTATCTATCCAAAAGTGGCACTTTGTGATCCTATCATATAGATAATTCTCTATCAATGTATCCAAAATGATCTCAAGATGTTTGGAATGACTATGTTGAATGTGATAATACACCAAGATATCATTAATGAATACCACCACAAATGAATCCAAATAAGGATGAAAAACCTGGTTCATCAGTTTTATGAAAACTGCTGGCATGTTCGTAAGACCGAACGACATAATCAGATACTCATAAAGACCATGCCTACTATGGAAATCCATGAAAGGTATGTCTATCGGTCTGACATGTACCTGGTGATATCCCAACCTCAAATAATTTTTTGAGAAAACCCAAGATCCTTAGAGATGGTCTATGAATTCGTCAATTCAGGGTAAAAGATACTAATTATTTACCATCAATTGGTTCAATTTTTGGTAATCCACACATAAATGAAGAGTTATATCCTTCCTTTTTTTACAAAAAGGGTCGACTAACCCCATGGAGAAGTACCAGTTTATATAAAACCCTTTTTTTATAAGTTCTATAGCCATGTATTGAGCTCTTGTAACTCAATAGTGGATATCCTATAAGGAGGAATGGACACTGGTGCAAATCTTGGAACTAGCTCAATCAAGAACTCCACCTCAAAATTAGAAGGTAAACTAGAAAAATCATCTGGGAAGACATCCCTGAAATTATTAATCACTAAAGGAAAGTCCTTATGACTTATTACTTGATCATCCATATATAAAATAGAAATATAGCCTATCATCCTACCAACCCAAGAAGCTTTGGTCTAACTCTACCTTCCTAGACATCCCATTCACCCTTGTGAAAAAACCCCATCCTTGGATGATTTTAAGATCACCCTCTAGTGATGGCAATCGACATGGGTATGATAAGAAACTAGTTATTCCATCCTAAGTATGATGTAAAACCCTAAAATCCTTAGGAAAAAGATTTACCATATGATGTGACACCCACCTACCTCAAGGGTATACTCCTTGTACTATAATACACTCTCTGATTAAATCCCCAATGGATTATCAAGTGTCATAACACCATCAGAAAACTAAAAAACAAGTCTGAGTATCTCTACAACAAGTAAAAATATAAATATATGATATGCACTTGTAACAAAAAGGGAAAATACTAGAGTAGAATACACTATGATCATAACTCTCAATATATATGGCTTGACACTCTACTCCTTGGGTATAGGTTGTATTGAATAAATATGGCCTGAACTGTGGACCTGAGAAATAACCTAACTACCCTAAGTAGGTCCACTCTGTCATTGAGGTGAAACTGATGTCTGGCTCCCCCATCCATGACCACCCCCTATTCCTGAATGATCGGTAGTCCTACAACTCCTAACCTGATGTAGAGTTGTGAAACCCACTCCTAAACCTAGAGTCGGTGTCGAACCCCTCTCACTAGTTGTTGGAGGGAAGGTACTACAAAAAAACTATAGATGTACCATCTCATAGAAAGATAATCACTTTACTGGGTCTTTATCACACTAGATCCTCATGTTTCCTCACCCCCACACTGATGAAAAAAAATACTAAACTACCACCACTCATACTTTGGTTGGTATTACTCTCATGAGAAGTCTCAAAATGACACTTCCTTCCACCTGACACTGAACCACTAGTTTGAGAAGCTACACTACCTTGCTCTAGCTCCCAACTTCTCTCAAATTACATTTAGTAACCAGTTCTTGATTCACTATCTCAGATATAGTAGTCAACCAAAACACATTCACCTATGATCGAATGAAATTATTGATACCTTTCTTGAAGCATCTCACCCTATAAGGCTCATCAGTAAGATACACAGGTGAAAATTATTTAATCTCTGTAAAGTGATCTGAATACTCTATAATGGTTATTTCACCCTGATCCGAATGCATAAACTCACCATCCCATTCAACCCTCAAAGTCTCAGTAAAGAAGTAATCATAAAAGCTGGATCGGAAATCCCTCTAAACTATATCTCAAATCCTATCATCATAGTTTAGAACATCCCACTAGAACTTAGAAATGACTTAAAGCATATATGTTGTTATCTTCACTCTCCTCTTAGGAGGTGTTTCAATATGCTTGAAAATCAACAAGATGGTCTCAAGACACAGTTCAAAAACTCATGGACCACCATCCCCCAAAAATGTGGGTGGATTTTGATGATGGAACACATGAGTCAGCTCTACCACAGATGAGGACAACTACAGGCCTCCCTGAATGGTCTATATAAAGTGAAAAAAATCTCTCAGAACTAGGAATCACCACCCATATCAGGAAGAATGTGCGGTATCACAAGTGGAACTACTAGAGGTTTTACTGGCGGCTCAGGGTCAACCACCTTCGGATTAAGGTCATCGCCACCCTCCTAGAACACAACTAGAGGACATCATGCTTTATGTCTCTATAATGCCAATAAAATACCTCAAAAAAGTTTTTATAACAATATATCAAAAATATAAACATAGTTCAGGTACAAGACTTCCTATAAAAAAACCACACCCCTTTGCCTACTCCTAAACCTAGGATTGGTTAATAGGAATAATTATAAAGAACTCCAGAGACACTGCCTACTATCTACTACTAAAATCAGGTTTGGGTTAAGCTCACTATTTCATAGCATGAGTCATAGTATATGGACTGTCAATTGCAATTGGAAACTCCATTTAATAGTGAAATTTCTATTTCATAATTTCAATTTAATTTAAATTCAAATTTATATTACAATTATCTTTAGATGGTTGGACCATATGGATCACCACTTCCAATTCATAAGGGAACATACACCTTATAAATTTAAGTGTGTTGTCCATTTAATCCCAACCATAACATGTTCCATCCCATGCGACCAATGGTCCATGATTCAATGTGCCATAATTGACTACTTAAGGTGTTTTCTATAACCTACATAGGAAAAACTGTTTAGGTTACAAAATACACTTTAAGTACCAATTATGTTTCTAAATCTTCTACAAGAATCATTAGTTAATAAAAATTACATAACACAAGGCACACATAATAAATGTCATGAAATCAAGCGATGCATCCTATATGGCATGGCATGTGGATCATATAAGGTGAATAAAATGACGCATGATGAATGATTACTTTCTATATCAAGCCAAGGATAAAATGAAATTCCTCAATCATAGAAATAATAACATCACATAACATGTCCCTCACCTAATGTTGTAATCAAATCAACTATAACAGTAAAAATTAGAACAACACATCCCATCCTAGGAAATTTGGTTTTTTTTCTGTATGTGGGTTAGCTAATCCCTTGAACAACCCATTACAAAATTATAACATATTTTTATTTCTCCTTCACACCATCCCAAATAGCAAGGCATTCAAATAAAAGAAAAGAAAAGAAAATCGCTCTGATACTACTTTGTGATGTCCCGACCCGAGATCCACTAAACGGTGCCCTGAGCTGGTGGGTCACATGACCTCAAGCACACATCCCTATATGATAGAGGCTACCGACTAGTAGAGAGGTTATAAGGTGCTATAGTGGAGAGACTATACCCTCAAAATCAAAGTAACACAGCAATATCACAAGTGAATAGATAAGAGGAAGCATAATATAAATCAACGATAGAAGACAAACATCCAGATGACAACAGTAAATGGTAAACAAATCCAAAGGTAATATCATATAAAACATGATGTATTTCATGTTACTATAAAAAATGGAAAGAAATAAATGGTAATAGAAAACCAGTATAATACATGCATCGAAATAAAAAAAGACCAAAAATAACTATCTCCATATAGCATCACGAGCCTAGCTCAGTCCTGTGCTCCCCTTCTCCTAAGCATAACTAATCAAGCAGCATGAAGTGGGTGCTTACACTTGTCCCTACCTACATCCATGAAGTATTTTTAGGTACCCAACAATATTATGAATAGGGTGTGATATAACACTCAGTATGACACTACCAATGATGTATATAACAAATATAATTTTTGTAAATAAGATAAAGCAATGTGCAATATATTACAGTAATATAAAAGAACAATAAAGCAGGAGTAATACTATCCAGTATACAAAATGTAATCAAATAGCCTTACTGAGTCTATCTATAAATCATGATATAATATCCACTGCAGCCTATGCCGAGTAATCCAATGTCAGACCCAAAGGTCCAGATCCAAGGTATAAATACCAATGCATCCTCATGGGTCTATGAATTGTAATCCAGAATCAGACCCTAAGGTCCAGATCTAAGGTATAGATACTAAGGAATATTCATCATTTTAGAACTACATGGGATGGATCAAAGGTGTAAATGACCAAGGCATCCCCTCAAGTCCTTATAACATCTCTATAGAAAATTAGTAATGACTTTGGTGGAGCCCAAGGATTATTTCCATGGAGCATGTCCAAGGAGGTGAAAGCAAGCTGGATCCAAGGAGTAGTATAGTCCTTGAAATACAATATCATACCCAATGGGATAGATCTAGGGAGTATAAATGTTCCTGGAATCCAAAATAATAAAGTGTCAGATCCACATGGGAAATATCCAAGGATTAAAAATATCATTATCATCCAAATCATTTAAAATCTCATTAATCATTTCATAACCCATTTCATAATCATACATATTCCATGAGTTCATCCAAATCATTCCACAATTCCCATTTAAACATTTAACCATTTCAATTATCATGTAATCCCATTGCAAGGAGGCATAAAACCTCTCTTAAGGTCTCATTCAATTCAATAAGGTTCCCACTAGGATGGATATCTCACACGCACCCAATAGGGTTGAATAACATGGTGAAGATACAATAAAACACCTCTAAGGTGGTCCAAGATGAGGTTTACAACCTAAAACCATCACATGGTACTAAGTGTGAAACCTAACAAGGTTCAAACAATTTAATCAAGAAATTCATTGAAATTTAGAAGAAATGATGGAAGGTCTGGCATGAAACACAATGACAACTAGCTATAAAAAAAATAGACTTTACGGGAAAAGGTATAGACCACCCATCATATATCTGTGGTAGAAAACTCATCCAGTATTGGCTCCTAGATTAACCTGCATTGAAATAAAATAGAAGAATTATTGAATAACCTGAAAATAACGCATATTATCTTGCAACAAAATAACTAATTCGATATGAAGACAAACAAAAAAAGGTGCAAGACGAATTAAGAACTCATCATCATGGATCCAATGAGATGAATGGTGTTTGAATCAGAGTTTGAATGATGAATCAACACCAAATCGTAGGTTAGGCTTGAAGAAACTCAATGGTAGGAGTAAAAATCTACCCAGTGAGTAAATGAGAGAAAAGATTTAAGTTATTAAATACCTAGGGAAAAAATATCCATTTCCCACTTTTTAACTAGTTTTCATGGTTTGGACGCACAGTTGGTGAAACCGTGCAACAAACATGTTCCCTTCACTGTCTAAGGAGAGATATCACAAGGTTTATATGAACGGTTTGGAAAACTGTGCACAAACCATGATTTTATCCTCTGCTAAAAAATTGCAGGTGGATCGCATGGGCATGTGACCCTAGCTGCACAGTTTCCTCAAACTGTGTGGCCCTACTCTTCTCTTTGAAATTCCCCGCATGATTAGTAATAACTGTGCGGCCTGAGCAGCATGATTTATAATAACTATGCTACCCAGCTCCCTTTTCCAAAAATCGAGCTTCTGGGCTCCAAAAAAGCCCCAGACACCCTTGAAACTCTCGTGATATCATTAGGAACTCATGTTAGGTCAAAACCAAAGAGTTAAACAAAAAAAGGTCCATACCTTAAGGAAAGACCTAGGATCTTAAACTATACATTTTTGTACTTCTAGGATAAATAGAGAATGATAAACTATGAGATTCATCCAACAACTCCTTTAACTCGATTATTTATGAGACACATACTCAGTTTTTAAAACTTATCATTCCATCATAATCATGGATGAACTCAAGAACATTCCTCACCTTCTTATATAATTCCACATATTCCTTATACACCTTCTTAACCCTCTCATGGATGGATGGTTGAACATTCATCTGAGAAAGATAATATTTGTACCCTTTCCTCATGATTTCAAGATCTATCTTATGCAATTCCATAAATATTGGATCTATTTCAATTCTCATCATGTACAAACAAGAATGGTATTTATAACTCAGAGCAGCATTCACATTGTTCACCTTCCTAGGGTGGTAATGTATTGAGCAGTCATAATATTTGATCAAATCCAACCATCTTCTCTAGTAAATATTCTACCATTTCTATATTAATATATAATTAAACTTTTATGATCATTATATATGTCACACCTTTCACCATATAGTTAATACATCCATACCTTCATTGAAAAAATTACCACTAACGGTTCTAAATCACAAGTTAGGAAATTTTTCTCATGAATTTTTAATTGGTGAGAGTCATATTCTATAACTGTGTCATTCTTCATAAGGATGCATAAAATACCTTTATTTTATGCATAACTAAATATCACAAACCCTTCTACACTATAGGTTATTACAAGAACAGGAACACCAACCAACCTTCTCTTCATTTATTTGAAATTCTCTTCACATTCATCTACCCACAAGAACTTAACCCTCTTTTGATCTAATTTGGTGAGAGGATTAGATAGTAACGATAAATCTATCAAAAATCATCAGTAGTATAAAAAAACCCAAGAAAACTTTGAATCTTGGTTACCATGGTTGGTCTAGAACATTGCTCAATAACTTTTATCTTTGAATGATCCATCGATATACCCTCATTTGAGATTATATTACTTAATAATGAAACTTTCTAAAGCAAAAAATTCACACTTAGTAAATTTAGAATACAAATTATCATTTCTTAGGGTCTTTAAAAAAATTCTTGAATGTTCTTTATTCTATTCATTACTCTTAGAATAAATAAGAATATTACCTATAAAGACTACCACAAACTAATCAAGGTAATCTCTGAAGAATCTATTCATTAAATCAATGAAGATAAAAGGGTAATATGTAATTCCAAAAGGCATTACTATAAATTCATAATGACCATACCTCATATAGATTTCTATATTGGGTTTATCCTCCTTCTTAACCCTTAGCTGATGATATCCAGATCAAATATTAGTCTTATAAAAATATATAGATCCATGTCATTGATCAAATAGATCATCAATACATGGTAGATGATACTTTTTTTCTTAATAATGTTCTTTTTAAGTTCCCAATAATCAATTCAAATAAAAATTAAACCATATTTCTTCTTAACAAAAAAGAACAGGTGTACCCCGTAGTGAAGCACAATGCTGAATGAATCCCTTATCTAGATTCTGTTGGAGTTTCTTATACAATTCCTATAACTCAATCCAGGATATTCTATATAGATTATTTGAAATTGGAATAAAAATAGGTTTGAGTTCTATTTAAAACTCAACTTAACAATTTGGGGGAAGAATAGTCAAGTTTTCATGAAATACATCAACTTATTCCCAAACAACAGAAAAAAACTTCTATGTTAAGTTTCTCCACAACAATTTGAGATAAATATCCCTCAAGAATAGGTAGAAAATCCCATATAATGGAAGTAATTTCAATTAGGTGCTTAGGTTTACCCTCACACTAATATATAATCATAGGTTGATTTAGAATATCAAATGTAACATCCCTTCCTCAATAATTGATATGTTCACTATATTGATTATTTAATCCATGCCCAAAATTACATCAAATTCAACTAGAGGAAGAATAAAAATATTTACTGGAAGAACATCCCCACAAACTTCTATCAGAGAGGAGCTATAGAATTGAGATGCAATTATCCTAACATTAAGAGTTTTCACTTCCAATTAAACATCTAATCATTGAGGTGGCAATTTAATACCCTTAGAAAAATTTTTAGGTATAAAAGAGTGGGTAGAAACTAAATAAAATAAAACATTCTCAATCCCAGAGTGGATTATAAGTGAAACTTCCACAATGTCTCTAGGAAATTCCACTTCAACTATAGTAATTTCATAAGCTTGTCCCTCTTTCCTTAGATTATTTTTTTTGTAAGTTCCCTTGATGTTTGGGTAATTGGTTGGCATAATGTCCCATCTCATTATAGTTAAATAATCATACTATGATGGATTCTACCTTACCCTTTAATTTGTGATCATGATGAACTTTTCTCTACACTTATTGAAAACTCCTTTTCCATTTAATAAAGTACCATTGTGTTTCCTTCCATAAGTGTCACATGTTAGAAAATACCCATTTTTTCTTCCCCTTATCCTTTTTTTTCTCAACCGTCCTCTTCTACTCTTTATTTCCTTTAGATACAAAAAATTTGGAGAATTATTTCTCTTTCTTGGTATCACATGATACTATATCTTCATATGATGATAATTTTTTGGAGACTAGTTCCTTGCGAAGGATTGGATTTATCCCATCAAATAAATGGTCAATATTACTCTTTGGATTACATACATTGTATATGGTATGCCTTTCTAACCTTATAAAGTTACTTTCATACTTAATAAAATTTTACTCATCCTTTTGTATTAGGATTATGAATTTTCTTTCTATATATTCTCATTGTTCATGAGGAAAATAGTTTTCTAATAAAATTACCTTAAAATCCTTTAACTATATGATCACTATTTCCTCTACATCCTTAATGTTTTAAATAAATAGCTACCATTGATCCACATACCCCATAAGATGATAAACTATCATGAAAACCTTCTCTATTTCATTACTTCCCAAAGATATAAATATATTTTCTAAGGAACTCATCTATTTTTCAGCTAAAAATGGATTTGGGGTTCCATTGAATGACAGAGACTGTTGTCACATGAAACAATCTAAAATTGTTAAACCACATTTTATATCAACAAGATGCTCCATACGAGTAAGGTTATTGTTCATAACTTGAATTACTTTCTCCAATAGAGTTATAATTTTTTTAGTTCCATCTCTAAATCTAGCTTCATTATCTTACCCATGAGGTAAATCCCTACACAGATTACATGCATTGATACAATTTCCATTCCTTCCACTAGACACCATTTCTAAACAATGACATATATTAGATTAGATCATAATATTATGAATCATACTGTATAATTTTTAAACTTGTGAAACACTTTACATAAATTAAAAAATTAGGCATAAATAATCTCATAATCATAAGATTGGTTTATTTGGGAAAAATCTGAAATCATTAAAATATTTTAAAATATTTCAAAATGGTTTGTAAAGAAAATGTGAATCAACCTAATTATATCCCTCAAGATTGTCAAACCAGGTTCATAGTAAGGGCCCATTCACCATGCACCAGAATGATGATTGAGATATACACAACCAACTCTTTTTAGAGTTATTACCCTTATACGAATATATGAAAAAACCATGTCCACTTATAGTATACAGAAAGAGATGTATCTCTTGGAAACCTAAAAAATATCTAACTTACTAGGAAATTTAATATTTTTATTATATAATTAGATATATCTTCAAAGTCTATCATAGATTTATGTTCCCAAATCAATTTTTTCCTAAATCTAGTTCCCAAGGTTTATACTAAACTTTCTATGATACCGATTGTAAATAACCCAAACCTAGTATCCCAGAATCGGTGGTTAATTTACTAATTTGGCACTAGATTCAAGCAATCACATACTAAAGGACTGAATATTTTAGTAGTCTTGGTAAACTAGATACATACTTGAATCTTTCATTTCATTTGAAAAAATAAAGCACAACACAATATTTTATTTGATAAAATCATTAATATATCTATAATATCCTTGCATACCATTCATAGTAAACAACCTAGGATCTTGGGGAAAAGGAAACATAAGAAAGGGGTGAGCTCAGATTCTCAGTAAGGGAATGTGTATATCAGAATCTATCATAGAATAAATAAGGAATGAATGATATGGAAGGAATAAATTATGATAAAATAATTCCATATAAATAATCATATGAGCTTAAAAATTATGCATTAATGACATAACTATTCGAATGATCACATGTATATCAATAACATATTTCATAATAATGGAATGCATAATTTCGGGCATCTTAAACTTACCATCAAGGCTTTATGCCAAGAAATATTACATAAATGGGTAATACCTATACCAAATACCCAACCTATTTTGTCTCATGAGACTTATTGATGCATCGAGGGGATATGTAATTATGGACCCCACCCACCATTTAATAATTATAATTCATTCATTATATGAATAAAAAATAAAACTTAATCAATATGCCTTAAAATTTAATAACTATTCATATCAGAAGAAATAACATATAGAATGTCAATAATTTCCCTAGTAAAACTAATCATAAACTATCCAAATAAAAATAGTTAATGATATCATTAGGATATATCTTCATTAAAGAATAATATTCAATAAAGGATGCTGACATAGATTAACATATTTTAAAAAGATCACTAGAAAATTTTTCTTGAGAAAAATAACGTTTTTCATTTTGAAATCAGTTATTCAAAATATAAAAATTTATAAAATATTTGATTACTATTTCTTTGGAAAAAACCATGGAAATTTTTAAATTAATCTTCAAATAAAATACTAGTCATGATGGCAAAGAAATTTTTTCATGCGGTTTAAGTTACGATAAAGATTTCATTTACAACTTTCTAAAAAAGTGCCTTGTTTGGAAAATGACAAGAAGATTCCTTTAAAAACCTTTTATAAAAATTCAAAAATGGGTAAAAATTACTTTAATAAATCATTAAATAATATTAAAAATATTATTGATTTTTTTAAAGAAAATATGGACATGGAATAAAAATATTCTCGACTGAAAGAAAAATAAATTCAGGTTTCCTCAACAAAATTATTTCAAACTTTTCAGTACTTAGAGTGAGGAAAATAAAAGGAAAATTTGATATTTTTAGAAATAACCAAATTAGAATAAAATATATTTGTTTTAATATATAATTATAATATAATTCCCCCAATAGAAATGTAAACATAAACAATCTCAAATAATGATGATATTTTTAAATAAACCCTTACCTCAGGTATGAATTTCTTTGTAAGTGATTTTAACCTCATGTATAACGAATTTAAATTTATTATACTTATATAATATAAAAATATAAATAATTATAATATCATACATAATCCACTTATAATATTTTAATACCTATTTATTAATAATTATTTATTAAAATCATCATGTTTGAGTGTTAACTATTTCGTTTTTCATGTAAGTTTTGGTTCTGTAGTTTCAGTACTTGCATCTTGGCCATGGTTCCATAATCTTCAGGATGTTACTAAATATATAAATATAATATGTATTCAATATATACTTATTTATAATCATCTATAAAATTAAGAGATAGAAAAATTATTTACATCATTCATGGAGACGGTAGGTCATACGTACGCACGAACACTGTTTTCATTTCCTAATGAAAATAAGAAAAGAAAGATAAATATTCTTTTATCATTAAAGAACCATAATTATATCATAAATAAAACACACACACACACACACACATATATATATATATATATTAAATCTATCCATATTACCATCCAAGCAAAATATAAATGAAAAACGAATCACATCGCTTCATGGAGGTGGTAGTCCACAATTACACACGAGTGCCGTTATCATCTTCCAACAGATGATAAGGTAAGAAGGTAGATATGATATTATAATTAAATAAGTATAATTATGTTTTAAATATCTTATATAAACATTAAAACCATTATAATAACCATCCATGAAAGCTAGTGTTAGAAAATGAATTGTATCATTGTATCGTTATGTGGAGGTGGTAGTTCATACGTACGCATGAGCGATACTTTCACTTCTCAATCGATGAAAAATAGGGTGGATAATGGTGGTTAAATAATAATTATAATATTTAAATATATTTATTATAATTAATTTATTATTTTATGATGAATAACATCTATTTTGATGAGGTTTAATAAGAAATAAATTGAAATAGGTTGGGTATGATGATTACCTCTTCTTTGGTAGGCCTCTATTAAATCCCTTCTTAAAAACTATTGGAATGGTATTTTAAGAATACAAAAACCTATAGTTAATATATAGGTAAGTTTATAATATAATTTTATGGTGTTTTGTTGAGATATATTGCTAAAATTGGCGTAAATAAGAGAGAAAAAGGGTGTCCTTTTATTAGTGGGGGATATGAAACACTTAGAATTTATTAAAAGATTAAAATATAATAATAAAATACTCAAGAAAAATGATTCCAAATGGATAGGGATTAAAATTTTGGATAGTATAAGGTTTAAATATTTCCCTAAAATATAATTTATAAATGTTTAATCATCAAAATTACCCTTAATTATCCCTTGGTTTAACCCCTCAGTAAACCCGTTTTAACCTTAATCACAGTGACTTTTTATTTAATATTTTTACTATTCATTATGACTAAAAATGAAAGTGGAATCATTACCAATTTTTTATCTGATAATTTAAAATATTTAATACATTTTATCAAATCCAATTCACATAATTGGAAGACTTTAATTTAAAATTAAACCTGTAAATCTTGACGAAAAGCAGTTTTTCAAAAAAATGTTTGCTTAAGTACAAAATTTATCTATAAAAAAATACAAAAAAAAAATAATTTCAATGAAATTAATTGAATTATTAATAATATAAATGAACTTATTTTACTTTTAAAACCATTTTTTTAAATTAACTTTTTAAAATCTCGAAATGAAAATACAATATTTAATAAAAATCAGTATTTTTTGATATCCATCGAAAAATAAATCTTTTCATAAAATTATAAAAAATTCACTTTATAAGATATTTTTTACATACTTATTTCAAAAATTAAGTTAATTTTTTCAAATAAACTTTCTATAAGTGATAGAAAATAATTATATTATTCTCTCACAAAAATTAATAAAAATCATTTTGAGGGAAAATGTATTTTGAAGCATATAATGACTCTACTAAAAATTAATAAAGTTGAATTATATAAATAATTTATATTATTCATAATGTGGTTAATACTATTCATAATTCAAATTTAATGGATATGTTATAACTATAACATTTAAAAAATAATCTTTTTATAATATAATGTTTTTAGCTTAATGCTCAGTGTTTCATGTTATAAAATCTATTGAACACTTCAAATTTATTTAAAGTGAATTATATCATAAAATATAAGGGTGTTATATAAGTAGACCTTGGATGGACACTAGGGTTCCTGGTATCCCTGAGATGGGCACTTGTTAAGGGACTAAGTACCCAATGAATGTATGGCGAGTGGCTGATACCCCTAGTTATTTTTTTAAATCTCACCAATAAATTAATTAATTATATTTAAATTTATTAAATGAGATACCCTTATAATTTAGTTTCATATAATGTGTGATCCCTCCTCCATTTACTCTTGGTTCTCTTCTTCTCCAAGATATATCTCCCTTGTCTTTCATCTATTTTGAGTGTCATTTACCATAGGAAGTCGTATATGGTAAGAGTTATAATTATCTTCCCTGCCCTCATTGTTTCCTTCATTGTTACAATTTTCTTTTATGTTTATGACTAATTAGAAGGATTTTTCTATATTTCTAGATATCCATCGATAAATGATGATTCATCTAGAGTTTTCTAATGATTGGGATTACAATGGATCTAGATAGGTGGTCTCTAAATAGTCCCTATGGTCTATGTTCATTTCATGTGATGTTTGATACTCAGTATCACCACCCATATGTGATTAACCTAGAATTAAATTGAAATGATTTTATGTAAAACCTACTAAGTTACATATATATGTTTAGGGTCACTAAGAACTTGTTGGTTGTTATACCTTATTTTCATGGTCATCGATGACTCTGAATGTAAGAACCCACATTCGTACGAATTGAGTTTTTCTACAAAAATTTGAATTTCTTCATTTAGTGGATATATCATTTTGAGATTTGGGGATCATAATGAGGTTTTTATCCTTATAACATCCCAAAATGATGTTTTTTATCATGGTTTAAGTTTTAATGGAAGTCTTGGGGGTTTTGGAGAGAACCATAGGAGTAACGGGTGATTGGAAACAGTTGTAGGAGGCCATTCATGTCGTGATTGTGATTCACAATGTGAATGGGGTTTGTGGGGTGAGACTAGGAGATTTTAGGATGTGAGAAGGGGAGCATGGTGGATTAACCTAAAAAGTCATAGTGCAACACAATAGGTCACCCATGACACATGATGACCTATTTTTTTAAATGTTAAAATGGGAATTGGATCCCTTGTTTCTTTAGGAAAATAGGATGTGCATAGGAGGGCTCAGATGACACATCAAATCCCTCTATTGTTCTTCATTATTGGTGTTTTTGGGTGAGATTTTATGGAATTATAGGTAAGGATCTTCCTCTACTTATCCTCTTATTTATCCCCCACTCATTGTCACTAACTTCCAGGATGCTCATTTTGGGTTGAAAATGATGATTTCACTATAGAATGGTGAAATCAAATGTTTTATTTATAATTTAATTATACTATATCTAGAGGAAAACCCAATATTATGTCTACCTACTTTTGTGCATTTTTCTATAGAGGTATGTTTCTGTTTTAAATTTTATGAAAGTTTTTCCCCTAAATTAATTTACCAAGTTGTTGAATTAGAATATTAATTAGGGCTTTGTGAATCCTAGATTTGGGGATGAATCAGGAGCGAACCACACCCCATTACTGATGGTTTCATTATGGTTGGATGATCCAGATCTTGGGTTATTAATACGAGTCTGGTTAATTAAGGGAGAGGTTGAATGATCTTGGTGGGCCATGGTAGTTGATGCTTGCCCTTGGAATCAAATTGGAAAATCATTGAATAAATGTTAGTGGTATAGAACAACTACCTAAAATATGTTTCATTTTTTTATAGTACATTAAACAAGTGTGATAATTATATCACACCATGCGCCTGACCTAACCCAATTGGTAACTCACTGATTTGATGAAACCATATGGATAAACCTCCCTTGAACCTCATTGGGTCCGTTAGCATTGAGACCAGACTTGCGGCCACCAAAGGGGTGTGCCAACCCTTGAATCTAGGTTGGGACTTGAATGTAATGAACCTAGATCACCATGAATAATTAGAAATTGGTTATGATTTGTCTTAACAATGGTAGTTGGTTTGGAACATGAGTTAAAAAATTGGATTGACATGGAATTATCCTAACTTGGTAATTATTATGATTGTCTTGAGAATAAATTACACGACTTAAACATGGTAATTTGGCATGTAATTAGAATTGATATAATGGATTAATAAAACATGGATATGATGATACATGTAATGGTAATTGTTCTTAAATGATAAGTGAAATAGAAATAGTTACAATTATTATGATAATTGATAACATGGTTTAGATTGATAATTTCCTTGTATTTGGATATTGGAATGAATTTGGTAAATGAAGTAAATGGAATTATAATTGGATAATTTATGAATTTACTAATAAGTATTTTGATAACATGTTTGGCATGTGGGTGTTTAATATTATAAATTTATTTCTTTTTTTCCTTTTTATGACTCCTCAGTCACTCAATTATCTTAGATGATATTTTTGGGATGGATATGAAATTACTTTTTAGATGATATTGGGGGATGGACATGATTTTCCTTTGTAGATGAGATTGTGGGTTGAACATGGTGTTCCTTCCTATATGAGATTGTGGGATAGACATGACCTTCATCTTCAGATAAGATTGTGGGGGTGGAAATGAAGTTCCTTCCCATATGATATTGTGAGTAAGACATGGCATTCCTTCCCAGATGATATTGTGATATAAACCTGGCGTTTCTTCCCAGATGAGATTGTTGGATGAACATGGCATTTCTTCCCAGATGAGATAAAAAGCTTGGATATGGAATTCTTTTTCAGATGAGATTATGGGATGGACATGGTGTTCCTTCTCGGATGATATTATGGGATGAACATGGAATACATTCCCATATAATATTGTGGGATGTACATGGAATTCCTTCCCGGATGATATTGTGGCATTCCTTCCCATATGAGATTGTGGGTTGGGCATAACGTTCCTTCTCAAAAAATATTTTAGGCTGGACATGGTGTTCCTTCTTGGATTATATTATGATTTGGAAATAGTGTTCCTTCTAGTTGTTTCACTGTGTTGAAAGGATAGAGACATATTCCATCATGTTGAATCAAGTTTGAAAAACCCTAGGTGTCAACTTAGAGCTTGAGGGTCGGTGAATTATTTGATGTTCTGCATTAATTTATGAATTAATTCCCCTATTTATCATACTATTTCATTCACTATTATTCATATTGGATTTTTATACACTTTTGGTGGTGGCCTACTAGGTTTTACTCACACCCTTCTTAGGCCACCATTACACATGGGTACTCAAGTAGCTCTCACATGTTTATTGTAGGCACATGTTTGGGTTAAGGCCCAGGTTTGATCGAGAGGGATGGATTAGAAGAGTACATGGATCACAGGATGTGTTTGAGCTTAAAGATGTAGTGAAGCCCTTTTATTTTATTCTAGTATATACATAAAACTGACCCAGTGGGAAGTTAGGGTTTGTATGACATGGCTATTTGGGTCTTACTACATTTCATGTATTATTGTTGGTTGTCTATTTATTTTTCATACTCTGATTATTTATTTTCATGGATGATGTTTGGTTATTTATTTTTTATTGTGCACTCTAATATGTGGGTATATTATCCCTACCATACCTTATTAGACCCCCACTGCTAGTCGAAAGCCTCTATCATATGGGGAGGTGAGCCTGAGATCATGTGGAGAATTGGTCTGGTTATTATTCATAGAGTGAGTCGGGGTGGGACATTACAAATTGGTATCAGAGGATGTTTATTTTTTTCCTTTGTATTATGATTTTGGGATCTAGTATATTAGTGATTTAGAAATGTTTTGAATAATATGATGGATACCAAGAAGGTGCATCGAGAACAACTATTCTGGTAGGAAGTCTAGGTTAACAAGGCATGGAAATGCTATTCTTATTTGTGTTGTTACAATATTATTTTATTTTCTCCTTGGGTGATGCACATGTAGTTTTTATGGTTTGATTTATAATGTATATCCATCTCCTGGAGCATTGGTTAGAGGCCAATGGGTTGATTTTGATTCTTGGAATGTAGAGGTAAGAGAAGTATCATGTATAAGGACATGTACATAGGATTCCCATGTTATAAGTTTGATAGTGCGTGATTTCACTTAAGAAAAAAGGAAAAATTATTTAAATTTTCAATAAAATCTTATATAGAGTTTTCCCATATAAGTACTTGGAGGAATTATACTCAACTAGGCTGACTTGTATATATATTCTTTCTGATAGGAGGTCATGTGAAACTATGGAGAGATATTCCATGAGGATGATGATGATGGTGTGGGACTCATGCACAATAGGTGTAGTGACTCTAGTGGGTCAGTATGACATAGGTTTATAACTATTAGACCCTTGTTGGGTGGTTTTTGTTTGGTTTCAGTTGTGTGGACTAGTCCTCCAGGGAGCAGTATGTTATGTAGATGGTTGATAATAAATGTTACCTAGTTTTGGTTGGTTGGTTTGGCATATGAAACCTTTCATATGTGAGGTCCTAAATATTGGAGTTTTGATATGTTGATAACATGTGTTGAGACAAGAGCATGGATGACACCCCATGAGATGTGACCTTGGTGAGAGGTTTGACTTATGGTCTTGGTGGATGGGCTTATTAACCCTGATATGTGACTTGACTAGTAGGGCTAGTTGGAAGACCTCAAGACTCTTATTTGTGACTTTGAACTTGGTGGGTTGATGGAAACCTATGTGTGTGAGTGTGTGTGTGTGTGTGTGGGGGGGGGGGGTTGGTTTGAGTTTTATGGTACCTTAAGGGCAGTGTTCATGGTTGTACATTCATGAAGAAATCGTTACACATGAGGTGTTACCATGTATGTGAAAAGGCAATATGATGCCTTTGGTTTTTGAGGAATCACCTAGAGTTCTTGGGTATCGAGGATGGTTTTGACAAGAAGGAATATTCAGGTGCCTAAACCTATTGACTAGTGTGTATGTTGTTAGAATCAAGGTTGAATCATGGGTGGATGATCATGATTGGGTTGGCGTTGGCTGGTGGATAAGTATGTGGATTAGGTTGACATGATTTATACCAAGGATGCATAGTTGCGGTGCTAAAATGACATCATGAGGTAGTCATTAGTTTGATGAAACATGGAAAAATTAAGGTTCTATTTTTGAAGTGGAGTTCCCAGGAAGCTCCTATAATGTTAACATTAAAATTCCATGGAGCACGATCAAATTTTCCTTGATGAAAAATGAATCATGGAATCATGAGTTAGTTATTGAATCAGGTGGTATATAACTATACACCCACCATGGTGGGTCAAATAAGAATAATATGTGGCAGTTTCATGTGGTACTATTTAAAACATAAATCAGTTAGTGGATGTGAATGAACTGATGGGAAATGGAAAGTAATGAGATGATTTCATGCATGGTGACCCATAGATTTTGGTATAATTAAGGGAAGTTCCCTATGATGAGGGATATCTTGGAAATAATTTGGGTACTGTGAGATGGTTGAATTGAAGGTAGTCCTTAACATGCACTGTCTGGAGATGTAGTTTCATGGGTTGGTTAAAAGTGGGTGATACCTAGTTTAAGGTGAGCGTGACTTAGGAGGAGTGCACACATGATTTTGGGAGAGAACCTTTGAGTCTATTCTAGAGGATAGATATAAGGTAAGCCATACGGTGGAGAGTGCACCATTGGCCGTTGAGGGCATGAACCTCGTTATGAATTTAATTTTGGTGAATACCATGGACACCATTTCCATGGTTTGATAATAGATGATAAATGATATGGTGTTGATGATTGAGAATGAGTGGGTTTTACCCCTTCCAGTGGTTATGTATAGTAGTGGATAAAGCATGATCCTTGATGGAATGACCTTGAGTTAGTAGGGTAATGGGAGTATGGAATGGTCATTGGGAAGTCATTTAGGATTTTTGATACCTTTGGATAAATGGAACCGGGTTCTACTCGATTCTTATGTGAATGCCAAGTATGAATGTTTATATGGTATTAGGTGGAGTCGGTACATTAGTATCGGGCTCGAGATGATCCCGGTATGATCTGAGGGTGATTTTTGGGGTGACCCACATTTTATGACATGGTTCAAGGGGTGATCTAGTTCCATCGCTTGTTTTAGGGGGTGAATCCCTATTTCATCACATGGTATATTGGTTGAATCACATGAATAAATATTTTGTGACATGTTTTTAGGGGTGAAACATGTTGCAAAAGTAGTGGAAATTCCTTTTGGGATAAAATTCTTAGAAATCATGAGTATATGGTTCTATGGATTAAGATACGAGTAGAGACCTATGTGTGGGGTTGTTAGTGGTAATGTTAGGATAGAGGAAGGCCTTTTCATATAAAGATGCATTGTAGGTACAATCAATCAATTTTATAGGAAGTCATATTAAGGTAGTATGACTGGTTCTTGTGCTTGAGGTTGGACATGGTATGAGGGTATACCATGTTGGGAGTATTGATTGATACATGGTTATCAGGTCTTTAGATTTCTAAAAATGTTTTTTTATAAGCGATCCCGATAGTGGGGAATTCCATAGGTTATAAGTGGTTGAGAAAAGTTGTGTTCTATGGTGGGGATCACTATGAACCTGTTGATGTTTTGACCAATGACACTGTGGTGTCCTAGAATGGATGGGTGCCATGGATCACTATCTAGACGTTTCAATGTTGTATTTGAGTGGTAGCTTGAGTTATGATAAATAATACACCTTGTGTTAGGAGTTTCATAGCTGATTCTCATTCAGCGTTCTAGAGTAAAACATGAGTAATTGAGTGTGGTATGGAAACCCTAGTAGGTTAGGTTCATCTAATTAATTCTCAAAGATACTTCTTAGGGATGAAAAGTTTTATGGTGGGGGGATTGTAAGAATCCACATTCATATGGGTTGATTTTTTCAATTGGAATTTGAATTTCTCCATTTGGTGGATGGATCATTTTGAGATTTGGGAATCTTAATGAGGATTTAAGGTTTTGAACATCCCAAAATGATTTTTTTGATCATGGTATAAGTTTTTGTGGAAGTACCAAGGGTTTGAATGAGCACCTAAATAGTAATGGGTGACTCGAGTTGCTAGAAATAGCTACAGGAGGCCATTAACAATGTGAATAGTGATCCATGACATGAATGGGATAAAAAGGGTGAGATCAGAAGGTTTTAGGATGTGAAAATGGGAGCTTAGGGACTGACCCCCAAAAGTCACAACATATAACAATAGGCCACAACATGAAACATGATTGCTGTTTTTTTAATTGTTAAAAGGGGGCTTGGCTCCCTTGTTTCTTAGAGAAACTGGGATGTGCATGGGAGGGCTCAATTGAGATATCCCCTCCCTCCTTTATTCTTCATTATTGACATTTTAGGTGAGTTTTTATGGTGTCATAGGCAAGTTTCCTCCTCCCCTTCTCCTCTAATTTATCCCCCACTCATCATTTTTAATTTCAGGGATGCTCGTTTTAGGTCAAAAATTCCAATTTCACCATATAATGGTGAAATCACCTATTTTATTAAGAATTTCCATATAGACTAGATAGAGTAGAACTCAATATCATGTTTTCCTAACTTCATGTGTCATTCCATAGTGGTACTTCATTTTTTGGAATTTTTTGAAGGGGTTTTCCGTAAATTAATTTATTGAGCTATTGAATTGGTGGTATTAATGGGGGATTTTTTTGTAGCCTAGATATAGGGATGCATTAGGAGTAGAACACACCCTTTTGCTGATGGTTTCAGCATGGTGGGATGACTTGAATCTTGGGGAATTGATATGGGTTTGGATGATCAGGGGTAAGGTTGGATGAGCTTGGAATTCATTGGCAGCTACTTCTGGACCATGGCGTCAAAGTGAAAAAGTATCAAATAAAGGCGGGTGGTCGAGAAAAACTCCCTAACATCTATTTAATTTTATTATAGTATATGAGATAAGTGTGATAGAAGTTTCATGACATGCACACTACCTAAACCTATTGGAAACTCACTGCTTTGATGAAACCATATGTATAAACCTCCCTTAGACCCTGTTGAGTTTGATGGCGTTGATATCGGGACTTGCAGCCACCTGAGGGGTGTTCCATCCCTTAAATCTAGGTTATAAATTGAATGGAATGAAACTAAAGACCCTTTAATAATTAGATATTGGTTATGATTTGGCTTAACAATGGGAGTTGGGTTGGCATGTGAGTTGAGAACTTGTATTGAAATGGAATTTGACTAATTAGGTAATTGTAATGATTAGCTTATAAATAAATTACATGGATTAAAAGTGTTAATTTGGTATCTAATTGGAATTGGAATAAAATCTTAATGAAATATAGATATGATGATACGTGTAATGGTAATTTTTCTTAAACAATAAGTTAAATGAAAATAGTTACAATTATTGTAATAATTGATAACTTTATTTAGATTGATAATTTCTTTGTATTTAGCTATTGGTTTGAATTTGGTAAATGGAGTAAATGGAACAATAATTATCCAATTGATGAATTGAACCATAAGGATTTTTATGACATGTTTGGCATGTGGGTGTTTAATATTATAAATTAATTTCGTTTTTTTTGTCTTGTTATGACTCCTTGGTCACTCAATGCTCCTAGATGAGACTGTGGGATGAACATAGATTTCCTTCTCAAATGATATTATGGGCTGGACATGGTATTCATTCCCATATGAGACTATGGTATGAACATGGATTTCCTCATCATATGGGATTGTGGGATATAAATTTCCTTCCTTTTCGAATGAGATTATGAGATGGATATGGAGTTCCTTCCTGGATGAGATTGTGGGTTGGACATGGCATTCCTTCTCATATGAGATTGTGGGCTGGACATGGAGTTCCATCCTAGATGAGATTTTGGTATGGAAATAGAATCCCTTCTTAGATGAGATTGTGGGCCAGACCTGGATTTCCTTTTTAGATGAGATTGTGGGCTGGACATAACATTCATTCTTGGATGAGATTATGGGATTGACATGGAATTAATTCCTAGATGAGATTATGGGATAGACATGGAATTCCTTCCCAGATGAGATTGTGGGTTGGACATGGTGTTCCTTTCTCATATGAGATTGTGGGATGGATATGATGTCCCTTCCTGGATAAGATTATGGGACATGCATAACATTCCTTCCCAGATGATATTATGAGTTGGACATGACATTAATTCTTATTGTTACACTATATTGAAAGGATAGAGACATCTATAATCATTCCAAAATTGGTTTGGATGACCCTGTGTGTCAACATGGAGCTTCAGGGTTGGTGAGTTATTTAATGTTCTGTATTAATTTGTGAATTAATTCCCCTATTTATCATTCTATTATATGAACTAATATTCAGAATGGATTTATTTAGACACCATTGGTGGTGGCCTACTGAGTTTTACTCACACACTTCTTGGACTTCCATTGTACATGGGTACCTAGGAAGCTTTCACATGTTTATTATAGGAACATGTTTGGGAAGAGTCCCAAGTTTGATTGGGCGGGATGACCTGAATGAGTACATGGAGCTTGGGATGTGTTTGGAATTGGAGATGAAATAGAGCCCTGCTATTGTTTTCTGGTCTGTATATATAACCATCCCAGTGGGTGGCCAGGTTTTGTTTTACATGGAAGTTTAGGACTTTACTTCATTTTATGTATTATTGTTGGATGTCTTTTTATTATGTGTACTCTGATTATTTACTATTGTGGATAATGTTTGGTTATTTATTTGTTATTTCACACTCTGATATGGGGGTATAGTCTCCCGCTATATCATCTTAAACCCCCATTGCTAGTTGGTAGCCTCTAGTTTACAGGAAGGCGTACTTGAGGTCATGTGGTGAACCGATATGGTTGTTGTTCATAGAGTGATTCGGGGTGTGATATTATAGTGAACCTAAAGTATACTGTGATGGAATAAATTCTTGGAACCCCCAATTGGATTTATTTTATTTTTTTGATGATATGATGGACCCTAAATGGGAATCATATCCCCATGGGTATTTGGGTGATGTGATTTGGTGTGTTTGGATTGAGGATTGACCCCTAGTGAGTTTCTAGTTGCCCTGCAACTTTTAGCTAGTTGATCTAGACTAGGGTAAGTGTTCTTACCTACTAGGAGAAGATAAGTTCAAATTTTGAGTTCAAAAATAAACTACCAAAATCAAGATGATGAATCCATTGAAAGTTTATCTCTGACAAACTTCATGCATAGCAGAACACCACACATCCCTGGCTAAGTGTTCAAGAACTTAGGAATCTTGAAAACACCCAAAACCACCATGTATAAAGTATTATAAAAAAATACACACACATATACAAACAATCAAAGGAAAGCAGAAAAGTGAATAACTCTTTGATTTATGTGGATCATATTTTCACCCTATATCCATGAAAGAATACTAAAATAGTTTTATTTCTTCATAAGTACAAAGATTACAATTGAGTTACTTGTTAGTAATGTGGATTATTTTATAAAATAATAATTTTAAAAGTCATATTCTACATCAGAAGGTGGTCCCCACCCCATTTATATAGAGGATTCCAACTAGTCATCCGATTACAATGAACTCCTATAATTGTGGGCATTTATACATTTGAAATAGTAATTGATGATCTCTAGTAACAATCCTAAAAAATTACAGATACTTATGATAGAATTATCACATCACAATCTCACAGATACCAAATCTTACTACATGATCCAACTTCCATTGAACTCATCAAAACTTTCTTCCAATCAACGTGTAATAGGTTGAAGTCTAACTGCCAAATCCATCTTTCGGTGAATTGAAAAACCATTATTTTGGTGAATTTAATCTAGGAATTGAAGAGGCTTCACAATCCTAACACCCCACTATTTTATGAAACTAGGTGGGATAATCCTTGGTCATAGTTATGGATTTAGGGAGCAAACCAACCTAGTTATATTTTAAATCTTATTGGGTGACATGCTAACCTTAAATAAAACTATTTATATGATGATATTAAATTATTTATTTTTTTGTACCATTATTGATATTTTTATGGGATAATATTAACTTGGTAATTATGATGGATAGGTTGGGGATGATATTTCCACTTGTGAGATGTTGGTCATGATTTTAGGTTTCGATCATAGTGGAAGCGCATGTATGGGTGTACCCAACTTTAATTTTATCATTAACAAAGATCAATCTGATATCTGTCACGATGATAGAACACTAAATATTTGAAAAATAATGAAGAACGAAAAAGGAAAGAGGGGAGTCCCAGAACCATAGATAGGATCATCATATATTAGTTATAATTAATTTAATTAAAAGGAAATAATTACCTTGATGTAATTCTCTCTCCGTTGATGTTTCTTTCCATGATCCAATGTGATCCATAGTTGCATCATAAAAGACAAGTGTAGTATTCCTCTAGTGGTGATCCACACGTGCTCCACATATCTCTGGACATCGCCAAAGGGATCTCTAGGTGCTAGCATAGAAGAGAATTCTATTGTGATGTCCACCTTCGATCACCCTAAGAGCTACTTTCAAAGCACTCTCCTTGATCCGATGGAGGAGGATCTCTCTCGTAACCTGATAGAATTCTTGGAGGAAAGGAATTATCTCTTATATTGAGAGATTTCTCTATATCTGTTGTGCACAACCATAGAGAATGGATAGATCTCATGAAAATAATGTAATTGGGATTTATTTTACTTATAATAATAAAATTAATTAATTACCCAAAGACATTTATTCATTACATTTAATTCTTAGTAAGAACCCATGTCTAATAATAACATTTGACTATTATTATCACTTTACATGCACCAAAAGAATTACACCTAATATTATTTAAATAAATAAATAATATTATTTTTCATAAATCCCTAGAAAAACTACACAACGTGTATATATTAATATACACAACGTGTACTTTTGTTTTTCTATTTTATTTATTTCCTACACCACATTTATTAGACCTTGAATAATGATTATTTATTTCTTAAATAATTATCATTGCATTATTCGCTAATAAATATATTATTTTTGCCACAATATATTCTCTTGAATAATTAGTGTCAAAATAAATGTGATCAGGCCTCTTTTAATAATTATTAAACCAAAACCAAGAATAATCTTTATTCAACTCATTAAATGAATATTTAACTAAGATACTTGGATGAACTTAGTGTGTGACCCTCTAGGCCTCTAACTTAATGGAATTAGGCAAAGATTTCCTAAAGTCCAAGGTTAGCATCTATCAACATGCCAAGGCACCTATAGAGAAAGAAGTTAATGCTGAAATGATGCGTCACCTCCTAAAAATGCTTACCTTGTAATCTAATCCCTTTGTCTCGATATCTCAAATCAAGCGGGTTTCATGCTAGTGTCATCAACCCATGTTCTCGATTATTCTTTCTTTGACCTCCCAAAATTGAACTTTTCCATTCCTCACCATGGACATGGATAAATTTAGGCTATATCAATTCCATAAAATGGACTAAGACATCAAATTCCATTGTGAAATAGAAGGGACAAATACTTTCTCGCATTATCTATTAATATAGTATTACTCATGATGCACCCAACATATCCTACATCATTTATAACAGCGTGTCATCACAATTTTCATCAATAAATCTAATTGCGCAAGTTTTAATACCCATTAATAATAATATTAAAGTCTAAGGACCAATACACATGTCCGCAGATAGGAACATCCAATGAAACTATGAAATTTGGATTTCATACTGGCGGGTCTTGTTCTCGTAATATCCTCCTGGATTTTACCAAGGGTGCACACCATGAGAAAGTGCCTCAAAGTTTTATGAGTCTTCACCCCTAATGTATTATATTATTTTTGTCCCTCAAATAACATCATCTGGCCATAGAAGATATATTCAAGAATAGTGTTATGGCACTTCTAGGTTCTCATTATAGCAGGGATCCACTATAAACCTTTAGTGAAATAGCTATCCTTAGGAAATTATCACATGCATTGTCATGCATAAGAACAATCAATATGTGATAAGGTATTTATAAATATTCAAATACATGAATACAAGTTTATCATAAAGTACAAATTAGTTGGTTCTAGGCCACCAACTCCAACAGACTTCCACTTGGACTAGAGCTAAATTCTAACAACCTTTAACCCACTAGCTATCACATGATATTCATGCTTCTGCTGAGAGGGGCCTTTATTCATGGGTTCCACCACATTCTCTTTCATGGACACTCTACTCACTTCAACTTCACCCCTTTGATATAAATCCCTCAAGAGGTGATACTTTTGGAGAATGTGCTTTGTCTGTTGATGTGACCTTGGTTCTTTTGCAAGATCCACCACTGTAGTATTATCACAATACAATGTGATAGGGTATCTACTTCTAGGAACTACATCAAGATTCTGGAAAAGTTCATAATCTAGATGGATTCCTTGGTTGCATCAGAATCCTCTATATATTAGGACTCCATTGTAGAATCAGCAAAAACTGGCTTCTTTGAACTCTTCCAGCTCACAGATCCTTCGTTGAGATAGAAAACATATCCAGATTGTGACTTTAGATCGTTCTGATCTATCTAAAAACTAGAATCAACATACCCTCTGATGAAAAGCTCCTCGTCTCCTCCATACACCAGGAACATATCCTTAGTTCTTCTCAGATACTTAAGGATAGTCTTAACAGTAGTCCAATGCTGTTCTCCTAGATCTGATTGATATCTTCCTACCATGCTCAGTGCATAGGAAATATCAAGCCTGGTACATAACATGACATACATGATGGATCCTATAGTCAAAGTGTATGGGATCTTACTCATCCTATCTTTCTCCTGTTGCATCTGAGGACATATTCTCTTAGAAAGATGTAGGCCATGTGACATTGGAACCAATCCACTATTGGATTGTTCCATACTAAATCTTTTTAGTATATAGTCAATGTATGTACCCCGACTTAGTCCAAGAATCCTCTTGGATCTATCACGAATGATCTTGATCCTTTGAATGTAGGTTGCTTTGCCTAAGTCCTTCAAGGAGAAACACTTGTTCAACCAGTCCTTAACTGACTATAAGACTGGTACATCATTTCCAATAAGTAATATGTCATCAACATATACTACTAGGATAACAACCGCATTACCATTAAACTGCTTATAAACACATGGATCACATTCTTTCTTAATGAAACCAAATTCCTTTATGGCTTTATCAAATTGAATGTTCCATGACTTGGATGATTGCTTTAATCCATAAATGGATTTCTACAACTTTCAGATCTATTTGGATTCACCTGGTGTCACAAACATTTCTGTTTGTGTCATATAGACATTTTCCTGAAGATTCCCATTAAGGAATTCTATTTTGACATCTATATTCCAAATATCATGAAAATGATAAGATACTATGGAAAGTATGATTTTTATGGATTTAAACATGAAAACTGGCAATAAAGTTTCATCATAGTCAATTCCCTGATGTTGTCTGAATCCTTTATCCACTATCCTTGCTTTATAGGTGCTAACTTGACCTTCCATGTCCAACTTTATCTTGAACACCCATTTGTATCCAACAAGATTTACATCAATTGGATCATTGACCAGAACCCAGACTTGGTTCTGATACATGAAATCTATCTTAGAATTCATAGATTCTAGCCATCTTCCAGCTTCTGATCTCTATACTACTTCCTTGTAGGAGATAGGTTCATCATTGTGAAATAATAATGATTCACTATCCTCAGTGACTAGGAAACCAAATCTCTATGGTTCCCTTACCTCTCTTGAGCTCCTACGCAGTACTTTTGTTTCTAGAACCTCTTCCATAGGGACCTATAGAACTTGTTCCTATACCAAATCATGGGTATCTTGAGAATAAACTTCGTCAAAGTCAATTTTTCTCTCATTATCCTTTTTGAGGATGTGCTCCCTCTCAAGAAATATGAATTCTATTGAGATAATCACTTTCTTTTATGAAAGGTTATATAGGTAATATCATTTCATTTCTTTGGGATACCCTATAATGATACACCTCATGTCCTAAGGTGCTAGTTTGTTTCCTAATAAGGCATTAACAAATTCCTTGAATCCCCAGAAACATGTGTACAACAAAATGGGTTTATTTCCATTCCATAAATCGGAGTGAATTCTATTTTACACCTTAGTTGGTACTCAGTTTAATGTGTATGATGTAGTTTGTAACGAATATCCCCAAAAGGAAAATGTAAGATCTGGATGACTCATCATCTACCTCACCATGTACAACAAGGTGTGGTTCCTCCTTTCACTTATACCATTCCACTATGGTTTATAAGGAGGAGTGAGTTGAGATAAAATCCCAGACTCTAGTAAAAGGTCGATGAACTCTTGGTTCAGATATTCTCCACCTTAATCCGATCGAAGCTTCTTTATCTTCTTACCAAGTTGATTCTCTACTTTATTCTTGAATTACTTAAATTTCTCCAAGGACTTTGAATTATACCTTATTAAGTAGATATATCCATATCTACTCAAATCATCAGTAAAAGTAATGAATTAGGAATATCCACCTCTAGCTTCTACTGGAAATGGTCCACACACATCTGTGTGTACCAATCCTAGAATTTCTATGTCCCTTTCACCCTGTCCATCGAAAGGCGGCTTGGTCATTTTCCCTTATAAACAAGAGTGACACCTATCAAGTGATTTTAGCTCAGTAGATCATAAATAACCATCTTGTAAGAGATTTTACAAGCACTTATCATTTACATGATCGAGAGGGTGATGCCATAACTGGTTGTTTTATGAGTCATGTGAGTTTGTTTCCTTATCGATTACCAACACTTGGTTTTTTTAATTTAATACATACAAACCATTATTTAAATGCTCCATACCATAACATAACTTTTTCTTATAAAAGAAACAACCCTCATTTCCAAACTTGAAAATAAATCCATCCATATCCAAAACATGATACAAAAATTATGTTCTTGGTAACACCATGTACATAATAACAGTTAAGTAAAACCAAAAGCATCCCAGTTGGCAATGAGAGATGGTAATCACCAATGGACAATGCAGCCAGCCTCGTGCCATTGGCAGCTCAAAGATCCACATATCCTCTGGAAATATTTCTAAATCTACTTGGTTTCTACATTTGAATACAAATGTGAGCCCCACATGATGTATCTAATACCAAATGTGTAGAAATGGAAAGATTATACTCTATAACAAACACACCTTTAGCATCCCCACACTTCTAGGTGCGGTTTCTCTTCCAGTGGACTGGATTGACACATGAAAAACATACTTCCTCCCATTACTTTACCTACCTCTGTATCTTCCCCTTCTTGTAGAGATGGTGCTCGGGGGCTTTAGATCATTTATAAATCCTTGTCCCCTTTGCCTTGTCCCTCCTCTTCTTATTCATCATAAGGATTGCAGGTTTGTCATGCCCCATGTCCTTATCTACCCAGAGAATCAAGGTCAGAAGTTCCGATAGACTCTTCTCATTGTTTCTCATGTTATAGTTGATAATAAAGCTTAAGAAGGTCTTGGGCAGTGATGATAGGATGAGATCTATACGCAACTCAACCGAGAACTTAATCTCTAAGATTTATAGGCATTCAATGTAGCCAATAAGCTTGATTACATGAGGCCCAGCTGGTGCAGACTCTCCAAGATTAGTTGTGAACAAAGCGTTGGAGACCTCATATCTCTCTTTTCTCGCCTTCTCTTGATAGAGATCCTTAAGGCGAGACATCATGCTATACGCGTCCATGTTTTCATGTTGCTTCAAGAGATCATTAGACATGGTCGATAGCATGAAACATTGTAAATCTATGGAATCATCCAAATGTTTCATATAGAGAGATATTTCCTCATCACTATCCTCATTTCTAGGTGCAACTATAATAGGCTCCTCCAATACATACAATTTCCTCTCGTGGTGAAGGATAATTCATAAACACCTCTGCCACTCCAAGAAATTGGTGCCAGTGAGAGGGTTTTCCTTCTAGAGTATGGTTCGTAATGATATGTTTGATTTAATTTTTCTTTCCATCTCGGAAAATTAACATGAGAAAATATTCATTAATTTATCATGATAAAACTGAGACAAATAAATAAATTAATAGTTATTACTCTCCCACTATTTTATCAAACTCTAATAGCCCTCACCATTGACTTCAGAATATTCTATTGCCTGAATATTCTAGTAGAAAGGATCTATATTTCCCTTTGGATTACCCCAAATAGGGTTGGTCAAGAAACTTTAAAGGTTTTAGGTAGGCATTCAAAATTCCAACTACATTAACTCGCAGCTCCTTGATCCACTGAGTGGACTCCCCAATCTTGAAATCCTTTTATTTTGGATTTCCTCAACCTTTGCCTCTTGGTCACACCAAGCACTACTGTGGAAGTCAACCCTTGATGTGAACCAAGTCAAGTCAACCCAAAACCTAGAATTATAATTCCCTGATAATTGAAATCACCCCAACTAGGGTTGGTCAAGATTTTTTAACTATGGTTCGATTCTAATCAAGATTATGGAAGGCTATACTCACTTAATATTTCCTTGAGGGATTTTATCCTTATACATAAATTTCTATTTTATTATCTTTCTTACATGATTTTTAATATTAAGTGGGATATACTTAAGTGATTAACCATGTATAAGATAATATTTACGCATAAGCCGATCTTATTTTAGTTCCATATCACATGTTTGTTTAATTCATTAATTGTGTGATCGCGAAAACACACCCACAATAAATAAACCATTAAACTGATAGAAATAAAATAAATGTCATGTTCACGAGCTTGTTCTATTGGTTATTTTATCTAGAGGTTGATAAGATAACCCATGACCTAGGGGAGAAAACACCTTGAAACTTTTGGGTTCGTGTTTACATCTTTCCACCTGTCCACCTTTGTATCTCCTTGGATTGGTTTCACCTTGGTTCCTAACTTGAGCCACCTCCATTAGCTTGGGAGCTCTATCCATTACATATGCTTTTATCTTACACACAGGTGAGGGGTAAAATGGGGTTTTATATGAAATAATCCTTGGGCACGTAGGCCCTACATATTAATGAGGAGAAGGATCATAGGCCAACAATTTTAATTTAAATAAATAAATTAAAAGAATTCATCCACATAAAAAAGGTCTTGGTCTAGCTCATGATCATCCATACATGCAACAATATTTATGTATAAATAAAACTAGAATTCAATTCATTAATCGTTCTTGTTTAAGATAAATCATGCTCGAATCAATTAATTATTATCTTTAATTAATCAATCCTTTTATCTTAAACCCTTTTCTGAATTTCCTTGATATTCTCATGCATCATAATTTTAAACAAATAAATTCATTTAAAATTATCTTTGTATGTAACTTGTACCTTGGAGGCAACCTAGTGAATTCTTGTTCATATCTACCCAATGAGTAGAAATGAACATTACACAGATGTTAAATTAAACACATATGTATACAACACATATCACATGTTATGCCCTAGCTTTACACCCGCACCATGGCACACATCTCAGGGGTTTGTATAGTATACTATTTTTTTATAAATCTACATAATTTGGATGAGTACACGGTGCGTAGTTCCTACTACACGGTGTGTACTATCATTCACCGTGCATATGAAGTACACGCCAGGGGTGTTGGAATGTAGATGTACTTTGGAATTCTTCAGAGTATACGGCCTGTTTAGTGGGATACACACCATGTAGTATCTGCGTTACAAGGTCTCCAGCTGGGAAAGCCGTGTATGAGGTACACGGTCCAAACCTAACCCAAAGGGACTACACACAGTGTCCAGTGGGCCACATGGCACGTAATCCAGAAACTGTATTCCATATGTTCCTGATCAACACACAGAGTCATAAAGACCCAAATAAACTCTAACACTTGGCTTGGTTTGGTAGACTACTCCCAAAGCATTAAATCTTGACTACACAACATGTGAGGTAGAATACACACCGTGTGTTCTATTATTTTATGGCCAGGAACCTTTGAAACCTTCGGATGAGATCCTCTATTTTTATTTTAATCAAAATTAAAAGAAAAAATCATTTATGTAAGGTGAATGAGAAATGAAAGGGGAGGAACATATCTCAAGATTCAGATTTACAGAGCGATTAACTTAAATTGAAATAACTAAATTATTAAATGCATAAATTATCAATGAAAAAAATAAATAATTGTAATCAACGATATGACCACTCTGATACCACTTGTAGGTTCCGAGCACAGTGGAAGCGCGTGGATGAGTGTAACCAACTTTAATTTTACCATTAACAACGATCAATCCGAGATTCATCACGAATATAGAACTTCAGATCTTCAGAATAGAATGAATAATGAAAAAGGAAAGAGGTAATTACTAAAACCATAGAGAGGATCATCATATGTTGGTTATAATTAATTTAATTAAAAGTCAAGAATTACCTTTATGGAATTCTCTCTCCGTTGATGTTTTTGGTCACAATCCAATATGATCCCTAGTTGCATCACATAATCTAAGTGCAGGCTTCCTCTAGAGGTGATCCACACGTGCTCCATGTATATCTGGACATCGCCAAAGGGATCTTTGGATGCTATTATGGAAGATCTTTCGCTTGTGATGTCCACCTTTGATCACCTTAAGAGATGCTTCCAAAGTGCTCTCCTTGATTCGGTGGAGAAAAATCTCTCTTGTAACTTGAGATAATTCTTGGAGGAAAGGAATTATCTCTTGGCTAGAGAGATTTCTCTAGATCCATTGTGCACAACCACAAAGAATGACTAGATCTCATGAGAATAATGTAATTAGGATTTATATTACTTAGAATAATAAAATGAATTAATTACCCAAAGTCATTTATTCATTAAATTTAATTCTTTGTAAGACCCCATGTCTAATAATAACATTTGACTATTATTATCACTTGACATGCGCCCTGTGAATTGAAACTAATATTATTTAATTAAATAAATAATAAAATTTCTCACAAACCCCATAACAACTACATGACATGTATATATTAATATACATGGCGTGTACTTTTGTTTTTCCATTTTATTTATTTCCTTCACCACATTTATTATACCTTGAATAATGACTATTTATTTCTTAAATAAATATCATAAAATTATTTGCTAATAAATATATTATTTCACCCATAATATATTCTCTTGAATAACTAGTGTCGAAATAAATGCGATCAGGAATATTTTAATAATTATTAAACCAAAGCCAAGAATAATATTTTTTCAACTTTTTAAATGAATATTTAACTGAGATACTTGTATACACTTAGTGTGTGACCCTCTAGGCCTATTTATCAGTGGAATTAGGCCGAGCCTACCTAAAGTCTAAGGTTAGCATCTAGCAACACACCAAGGAACCCATAGAGAAAGAAGTTAACACTACAATGACGTATCACCTCCTACGAATGCTTACTATGTAATGTAATCCCTTTGTCTCCTCAAATCAAGTGGGTTGCATGATAGTTTCATCAACCCATGTGCTCAATTACTCTTTATTTGACCTCTTGGAATTAAATTTTCCCATTCCTCACCATGGACATGGATTTATTTAGACTATATCAATTACATTAAAGGTTCTGAGATATCAACTTCCATTGTGGAACAAAAGGGACAAATACTTTCTTGCATTATCTATTAATGTAGTATTACTCGTGACACACCCAATATATCCTACCTCACTACGAACAGTGTGTCATCACAATTTTCATCAATACATATAAGTGTGCGAGTTTTAATACCTATTATTAATAATATTAAAGTCTAAGGACCAATACACACATCCACATATAGGAATATCCAATGAAATTATGAAATGTAGATTTCCTACCGGCAGGTCTCGTTATCATAATATCCTCCTGGATATTACCAAGGGCACACACCATGAGAATGTGCCTCAAAGTTTTATGAGTCCTCACCCCTAAAGGCCTGTATTATTTGTGTCCCTAAAATAACATCATCCAGCGATAGAACATATATCCAAGAATAGTGTTATGTAACATTAGGGTTCTCATTATAGCAGGGATCTCCTATGAACCTTTAGTGCAACAACTATCCTTAGAACATTATCACATGCATTGTCACACAGAAGAATAATCAATATCTGATAAGGTATTTATTAATATTCAAATCCATGAATACAAGTTTATCATAAAGTAAAAAGTAGTTGGTTCTAGGTCACCAACACCAACAATGATAAGGGATGTTGCTCCCTGTACTTCATGCATTTTTTTTCTGAAACACTATGCTGTGATGTTGGGATGAAATTCCCATTTATGAAAAGTTGTATATGATGAAGGAAACCATGCCCATTTTGATATTTTTTGTATCTGGGTCATTGCACTCATGGATACGGGGAAGAATGACCATGTGATCCTGATGATGATGGGGGATGGGGCGCCATGACCACTATTGATTATTTCCTTTTGGAAATGAGACATACTTATAATGATGAGACACTTCTAAGGAGTGGGGCATGATTCCCATGTGAGAATGATGATAGAGGGATGTGATGCCCCCTCTCACGTGATGTGGCCCAGGTCTAGGGACACCCTTCCCTCTTGAGATTGTTTCCATGTATAGGGATGTTATACCCTCCCTTGGTGATATAGTTGGTTTATGTTGCATACTTTTATATGTTGAATTAGGGACACTATACCCATGGATGTAACTATGATTTTGGGTTGTTAATGGTTATGTTACCATAATGACATTATTAACATTGTTTATATTTTTTTATTGGGATGTATTGACAAATTATTTATCATTTTTTCTATGATAGGACATTATGACCATTAACCATGACTTGGGAAAAGATGCCTAGTTGATGATTATGCGATATGTTTCAAGACACCCCGACACTGGACAAAGTAGGTATTTATTACACAGGTTGATTGAGGATCCCCATGGTATGTCATATTTTATTATTTTTACCTTATCCTACTTACTTTTATTTATGATAATATCACACATTACATGCACTTTCATACTAGATATATTTAGTTACATCATTGGTGGTGGCCTACTGAGGAGTACTCACACCTTTCTCAGGTGCCCAGATACCCGACTAAACTTTATGGTTCATGATCCAGGTAGGGGAAAGGGTCCTACTATTGATGTTTGATTTGGGATCTTGGTTTTATTTAGGAGATGGAATCGAACATGGAATCAAGACTAGTGTGGTGATGGGACCAATATTTTTTGTTATTATTAAACCTTGATGCATAAGAAAAACCCATGGAAATTATTTTTTATGTTATGTATGATTATGTGACATTATAAAAACTCATTTTCTTATTATAACATGGGTGTTGTTACTTATTTATCTATGTTATGTAGTTGCGATGTCTACTTTTGTCTTGTATTTACCTTTTGATTATTTATTATTTATATTTCCCCTATTGTGTTTTTTTCTATCTATACCACATAGGCTATAGTCTCCCCACCTTATCCATGAACCTTTCTGTAGGTACACAACCTATAGTGTAGAAATATTTGTTCTTTGAAGGTATCAAGGTTCAAAAAAATAGTGGGAAAATACCCAATTTTTATTTTTCATTAGTTTCAATGGATAAATCCAAAGAACTTAACGAATGGAACCCATGAATCTCCTAGAGATTTTTTTTTCACATTTAATTTATAATTAATTTAAAATAATGATGACCTCAAATATGATAAATCTTGATCATTTTAAGATGTCACTCATGTGTCATAATTGTTGGACTCCTCATGTGTTAATCATATTTTAATGATCACAAATCCTATACATTCTATAAATCTTGTTAATCCTGTTTAATCTATCTAAAATCATGTGTACAGATGATTAGTTTCTTTATGCCTTAAATAATTTTTGTAAATTATTTTTTTTATAATGAAATTCTCTTATGAATGATTAAGTTTAATTCATTCTATGAATATCACTGTTTAAGTCTGTGTATAGAGATTTGGCTAAGTCTGAGAAACTGTGACCATCCAGACACCATGACCATCCAGACACTATGACCATCCATACACCGTGACCATCCATACACCGTGACCATCCATACACCATGACCATCTAGACACCGTGACCATACAGACACCATGACCATCCAGACACTGTGACCATCCAAACATCGTGACCATCTAGACACCGTGACCAGACACCATGATCCTAACACCACATCTGTGCTACCGATTCCTAATCTCTATAAAAAATATGCCCTGATAGCTATCTCACCGCTCAAAGACAAAGAAAGAGACACCGTTTCACGGAGACACCATTTCATGAAGACACCGTTTACAGAAAGACTGTGACACCGTTTCTTAATATGTTTTTTTATTTTTCAATTTAATTTATAACGGTCATATTTGAAGTTTTTAAATGTACTGACATAATTAATGTTTCTTTGTAGACATGTCACCTAAAAATACGAGGTATGAGGTGCATAATACATGAATCCTGTTAGATCTAACACATTCATTCTAAGAATTAAAAGAACAGCATGGCCAGAAGAAAAGGGATGACTATGGTGACTGTGGAAACAATTGTGATAACAGAAAACAAGTGTGTGCGTGATAACGAAGTAGTACGAGCATTCATGAAACCCAAAACTGCTGAAGAACACACAAAGTACACTCGAATACTAGAGTCAAGAACATTTATGCACTATCAACTCCACAAAAAACACGATCCAGATATAACCGAATTATGATACTCTGTTTTCCACGAGAGGACTCAATTTCTACATTTTCTTCATCCTAGAAGTCTAGAGCAGCATAGACTAATACTTAGAGCACTTATAACCTTATTTCATCATTTCTTCTCTATTGTGTATTTTTTTTATCTTTCGAGCAATGTGTGTGTCTATATAAAAACACGCACTCTCTCCTACATCAAACTGAAGGATACACGATATCCTTTATCCTATATCTTTTTACACTTGTGTATTCCCACGAATAAGTGTGGAAGAGGTACCTGTGTGACCTGTTAGTTCATACCCACTAAGAACTGTGGAATAGGTCGTGTGACCTGGACAGTCTTGTGTACTGTTGTTAACCCTGATCTAGGGTGTAGATCAAGTTTATTTATATAAACTGCTTGGTGGAAGATGATCACCAAGTGGAGTGGATTAGGCCTTGGCTTGAGACTGAACCACTTGTTTTATATCTGCTGTGCTGTTTATTTTAGTTTTCTATGTTTTACTATTTAATTCAGAAATCACTAAATTTTCTTTGATAGTTAATATTGGAAAGAATTTATAATTGTTTCAACTTATTAGAATAACTTCAAAAGTAATGTTAATAACTGATATTAAGATTACTGAGAATTAATCAATCTTCTAAGAAGTTATTTAAAAATTCAAACTTTCATAACCGTATAACTTTGATTAACTGGGCTATATTTAAAATTTATTGGGAACCCTTTTAAGAATATTTTTGTAAACAGAAATTTTTAAAGATACTCAATTCACCCCCCTATTGGGTACTCTAATCCGACCAACATTTGGTATCAAAGGTTGTTTATTAAGAGTCTATTTTTGACCTTATTCAACTATGATTGTAGTTGTACTTTAAGGATCTGTAAATTTATATTAATTCTAAATTTCTATCTCTTTTAAAGTATTTCTTTATTATCGATAATAGATTATAAGGTTCTGCAAAAATAATACCACCATTATTTAATGGAACCAATTATGCTCAATAGAAAATTAAAATGAAAATAAATTTAGAAAGTATGATCTTTGAAATCTGGTCTTCAATTATAGATGAATATAATATTTCTTCTACTAATAGAATCACTTGGGATGAACCTACCCAAACTGCCTAGAATAAAAATTGAAAATCTATTAATGCTTTATACTACTCTTTAGGAGATGAGGAATTTAATAGGATCTCTGCATGTAAAACTACCCTGAAATTTTGGATACATTGTCTGTTTCACTTGAAGGAACTTCTAGTGTGAAAGAAATGAGAATTAATACTTATACTATTAAATATTATAAATTTAAAATGAAACCTGAAGAGCCTATTTATAACATGTATCTCAGGTTCAACTAAATTGTCAACACAATGATTTCTCTTGGAAGAGAATTCACTGCCAAATAAAAAATCATGAGGATTGTTAGATGCCTACCTGACAGATGGAGATGCACCTCTATCTCTATTAGAGAGTCATGTGACATCAGAAAGATACCTATAAAATAAATCATTATAAAATTGATTATGTATGAAGAGGAGCTGAAAATTAACAAGGAATAGGAGGATGAACCCAAAAGAAAATCAGTTGCGTTCAAGACCACCAACTCTAAACACAAAGAGAAAGGGAAAGTGGAAGTTTCTATAGAAAGTTCCAGCAATGAAAAATCATCACTTGATAGTGATGAGGAGATGACTCAATTATCCAGAAGGTTTCAGAGATTTTACAAGAATAAGAAATTTTTCAGAAATCCTAACTTCAAGGGAAGATACAATCAAAAAGGAAGTTGGAAGAAAGATTGGAAAAGAAGTGACAAGTCTGATGAGATTATCTGCTATGAATGTAAGAGAAAAGAAAATATTAAGGATGACTATCCCAAGCTCAATTATAAAAGTAAATTTGAGGAAAAATATAGAAAGTATAAAAAGGAAATGAAAGAAACATGGAGTGCTTCTGAGTATAGTTCAAGTGACTCAGAATATTCACATAATGAACAGGCTAACAAAGCCAATATGTGTTTTATGAAAAACACATATGAGGTAACACTAGAATCTCTTGTACACAATTCTTATTATTTTGGAGATGAGAGTGACTCTGAAAATAAGTCTAATGAATAAATATTTGAGTACTGTAATATTATTGAAGAGACATGTAATGAACTAAAAGATAAATACAAGTCTTTAAAGAAACAACATGCTCTTACCTCAACTATTAAAACTGAAGTCACCGTATAAAGGGAGAAAAATGATCAATTACCCAAAGAGAACAATGAAATAAAACTATATAATTATCAATTGAAAAAGGATCTTTAAAGGCTTACTAATGGTAAAGATACCTTGGTATAAATTCTAGGTAAACAGATTGATCCTAAATATACTACTAGCATTGGTTATCAACTTGGTAAAAGAAATTTTGGAAGAACTAATTTTGTTTCTAAATCTAGGACATATAACTTTACTCCTAGTTCTGGAAAACATTCAGCCAGTTCAAGTTATGACACAATCTCTATGGTTTCATACTTTTCTGGACCAAATAGAGTTTATTTTTCAAATACTTTACACAATGCTTATAGGAAACCTATGAGTCATATATGGGTTCCTAAAGCACTACTCACTAATATTACTGAACCCAAACAGGTCTGGGTACCAAAATATGTTTTTATTTGACTATTTTGTAGGAAAGTTTCTTAAAGAGTTCTTTTAAAAGCTTGTGGTAATTGGATAGTGGGTGTTCAAGACACATGATAGAAGACTATTCATGCTTCAAGAACTTAATAAAAATTGATGGTGGACATGTCACATTTGGTGACAATGCCAAAGGAAAGATTATTGGACTTGGCCAAATTGGTAACTCTAACCCATTTTTGATTTCAAAACTACTTTTTTTTATGGATTGAAATATAATCTGCTTAGTATTTCACAATTATGTGATGATGGATTTCATGTCAAATTTGAAAATGATGCTTGCAATGTTTTTAATTCTAAAAATGAATTAGTGTTTTCCACATTAAGAAATAAAAATGTATATTCTATTAACTTAAATTCTTTAGCTTCTCAAAATGATTCATGTTTAAGTTTGTTTCACAAAGAGTCTTAGATTTGGCATATGATACTAGTACACTGTAACACTCACTCCCTTAGAAAGTTAACTAGAAAAATATTAATCAAAGACCTACCCAAACTTGAGTTTCCAAATGATAAAGTGTATAATCATTTTCAAAAATAAATGAAAAACAAAATTTCCTTCAAACCAAAGAAAGAAGTGTCAACTTATCAACCTCTCGAACTGGTTCACATGGATTTGTTTGGACCATCTAGAGTTTCTTGATTAAATGGGAAGCACTATGTTTATGTTCTTGTAGATGGATTTTCTAGATATACCTGGACTTTCTTTTTGGCTCACAAAAAGTGAAGCCTGCTCTCATTTTACCAAATATTCCAAAACTGTAGAAAATATTAGTGGAATTAGAATTAAATTCTTAAGAAGTGATCATGGCCGTGAGTTTGAAAATCAAGAGTTTGAATCCTTTTGCTCGAAAAATGGCTATAGTCATAATTTCTCTGCCCCTAGAACACCTCAATAGAATGGAGTTATAGAAAGAAGAAATAGAACCCTGCAAGAGATTTCTAGAACCATGATTAGTGAAATGACCTACCTATTTATTTTTGGGATGAAACTGTAAATACAACATGCTATATTATCAATAGAGTATTGATTAGACATATTCTTAAAAGAGCTCCATATGAGTTGTGGAACAATATAAAACCCAAAGTTAGATACTTCAAAGTATTTGGTTGCAAAGTCTATATACTTAATACTAAGGAAAATCTTGACAAATTTTCATCCAAGAGTGATGAAGGAATCTTATTATGATATTGAATTTCTAGTAAATCCTATAGAGTGTTTAATAAAATAACTAAATGTGTGGGAGAATATTTCCATGTTAAATTTGATGAAACATATCCACATGAGTCGAAGACCACTCTAGAGAACCTGGAGGATGATGTATCGAATTTGGACATTAATTCAAAATCCTTTAACCGTCCTGTAAAGGAATCTTTGAAAACTTCAAGTTTTGGAAATTCTTTAGATTCAGGTCACAATGAACTTGACCCTATTGAAGAACCTAAAATCACCATTCCTTCTTTTTCAAGAGCTATTAGAACTCTTAAGAACCATCTCTTAGATGCTATTGTAGGAGACTTAGACAAAGGAACTCAAAGTAGATCTTCTCTTAGAAATCAGGCTGAACATCAAGTCTTCTTGTCAAAAATTAAAACTAAAAACATTAATGATGCCATCAATGATGAATTTTGGGTGATGGATATGTAAGAAGAACTTAATCAGTTTGAAAGGAACAAAGTTTGGAAACTTGTTGACAGATCCAAAGACACATTCAGCATAGGCATTAAATGGGTGTTTAGAAATAAGGTAGATGAAGCTGGTAATATATTTAGAAACAAGGCTAGATTGGTTTCACAAGGCTATAGTCAAGAAGAAGGAATTGACTATGAAGAGACATTTTCACCAGTAGCTAGACTTGAAGCCATCAAAATTATTCTTGCTTATGCAGCACATCTGAATTTCAAACTATATCAAATGGATGTCAAAAGTGAATTTCTAAATGGGTATATATCTGAGGATGTTTTTGTTTATCAATCCCCTAGTTTTACAAACCCTCATTTTCCAAATCATATTTTTAAATTATAAAAAGCTTTATATGGTTTAAAACAAGCTCCAAGAGATTGATATGATAGATTAAGTACTTTTCTTATTTCCAAAGGTTTTACAAAATGAATAGCTGATCCTACCATTTTTATAAAACGAATTTCCAATGATGTTTTAGTAGTTCAAATATTTGTATATGACATTATCTTTGGATCTTCAAAAAATTCTTTATATATTGAATTTTATAAAATGATGTAAAATGAATTTGAAATGAGTTTAATGGGTGAACTAAAATTATTTCTTGGATTTAAAATCTTTCAAAATAATGATGGTATTATTTTAAATCAAAGAAAATATACCAGAGATCTTCTAAAACGTTTTGGATTGGATAGAACTAAAAGTAGTGACACTCCAATGAGTACTACTTGTAAGTTGGATCTTGATAAAGATGGAAAATCTATTGATGAAACCACTTTCATAGGAATGATTGAAATATTACTCTACTTAACTACTAGCCGACCTGAAATTATGTTTAGTGTGTGTATGTGTGCTCGTTATCAAGAAAATCCTAAGGAATCTCATTTAAATGCTGTCAAAAGAATTTTCAAATACCTCAAGCATACACCCAATCTAGGACTGTTCTATCCTAGAGAAAAATCATTTGAGTTAGTGAGATATTCTGATGCCGACTTCGGTGGTTGTAAGTTAGATAGAAAAAGAACCTATGGAACATGTCACTTTTTAGGCAAGTCACTAGTATCATGGTGTAGTAAGAAACAAAACTCTGTTGCATTATCTACTGCAGAAGCTGAATACATAGCTACTAGCAGTTGTTGTGCACATATTTTGTGGATTAAGCACACATTACTAGATTATGGATATCAATTTAGGCATGTACCTATAAATTGTGATAATACAGGTGCTATTAACATCTCAAAAAATCCTATTTCTCACTCTAGGACAAAACAAATTAATGTAAGACATCACTTTTTGAGAGATCATTATAAAAAAGGTGACATCACTTTGGAATTCATTGGAACTGAATATCATCTTGCTGATATATTCACCAAACCATTAAATTATGAAATAATAGATTACATCATACATGAATTGGGAATGATAAATATTAAGTAGTAAGTATACTGTTTCATAGTTTACAGTTTCACAAGCCACTGTCTTAAGATTACTGTTTAACTATAATAGTTCTATAGTTTTACTGTCTTAAGAGTTGATGTTTCATGTTTACAGTCTCACAGTTACTATTTCTTGGTTACTTTCTAGCACTTACTATCTCAAACAATACGGTTGCACAGTTTAGAAATCACACTATTATGATCTCACCGTGAATGCTTGTTATGGTCTCACCATGAAGGCTTGTTACGGTCTCACTGTGAAAGTTGATTAGGTTCTCACCATAAAGACGCTTTATCGATTTATTTATATATTATAACCCATATAATGATAATTCATTGTTTTATTCTTTTTTACTTTCCTGGGATTTTGATCCCGCGACGCTTGATATCCCTAAATGATAAAATAAAATAAGTTTCACTCATTATTCACTCAAGGTATCTTCTCTCAAACTGTAACCCCTCTTTCAAACCTTATCTCTCTTGAACCTTCGGTGAATGCCCAGGATAAAACTCTCATCATCCTCAAATCCTGATAAGCGCAGTTCAAAGAAGAAGTTGAAAATCACACCGAAGTTAGCACCCGAAGGCCCTCTGAATCCAAATCTGGTGAACAGAGTAGTGGTACCTAAAAAGGAGATATGACCTAAGTGGTTTCTATCAAATAATTATTTGGTATTGAAATTGCTAACAGAGTAAGGATGGATATATTGGTTCAAAAATGAGGATAGGCCTTTTTACCTGAATCTAGTTCCACAGTTTTATCAATATGTTCAATTCACTTTTGATTCAGAATATGGCTATGTTGTCTGAAGTTGGATCAATGGCCAGATTTGTACCTTTTCTTCAAGGTTATGGGCTGAATTCCATAGGATACCTCATGGGGGTATTTGTGAGGACTACTATAGAGTTCCTCCACCTCCAAGTGAGTTCTTTGTTTTGTAAGAAGCATTAATAAGTTTAACTGGAAATGAAACTAAGAGAAGAGCCATAGTTTCCAAGATAGATGGTGAAACTAGGCTCTTGTTTAAGTTTGTTCAGAATTTGATTAGCCCCAGAAAAGGCGATTTTTCTATACTCAAGTATCAGGATGTATTTTTGATACATCTCATGAAAAATAGACATAAGATCAAACTATGAAAGTATTTTATACACCATATGCGTGATTTGATTAAAACAACCTCCAAGTAAACCTCCCTATTCTATTCAAGGCTTATCTCAGTTATGCTTCATGCAAAAGGGTTTTTTGAACCAGACAAAGAATCCATTAAGGACTATGAGTTATGTATCTAAAAAGTTACAATAAAGAGAATGAAAATTAGTTTGAATCCATGGAGAAAAGTATGGGTGGAAGATAATGACAGGGTTTATGAAAAGTTTAATTCGGTGGAACACACTTCAAGACCTAAGAATATTTCTGATCCTAGTTTGGAACCAGATGAACTTGTTGAGTATTCTGATGGGGAAGAAGAAGAAGTGGCTGTTGTACCTCTGAGAGAAACTATTCTGGTTGAGGAAGATAGTGAATCTTCTCATAAAGTCTTATTTGAGAAGGAAATGCCTGTTACTAAAGAAGTTGTTGACATGGAAGAACAAATTTCTTCCAAAGAAGAATCTGTTGCTAAGGTAAGTGAAAAGGATGTTGTAGAAGAGAATATAGAAGAAGATCTTTCTGTTGTGCAAGAAACTGCACTTAAGGAACACCCAGAGGAATAAGATGTTCCGGAAGTTATTCCATCTACTGAAGAGAGAATGGAGCAAGCCTTTTAGTTGGATAGAAAGGAAATGGGTGAGGAAATTAGGGATAAAACCGTGGAAATAGATCAAGGATCTAAATCTCTCAATCCTGAGAAAGATGCACCTATTGAGGGGGAAAATCCCCCCAATCTAGAATCTGTTGAAGTCCCTAATCCGATTGATCCAAGATCAGTAGATACATGGTATAAATTCCCTAGTTATTTTGATGTGATTGATTCCCAGCAAGTCTCAGTTAAATGAATTGATCTGTCTACTATGTTTCATTTGAAACTGGCATCTACTCTTGAAGATATCTCTGCCAAAGAACCTGAGCCTATCTCAGCTTCTATTCCTGAAACTTCACAAGAACCTCCAAAATTGGTGAATATGGATGATCTGAAATATTTTGGAACTACCCTATTGGATAGAGTTGAGAAACTCATGAATACCCAACCGGTTCCTGTAACTAATTTAAGTGAGATAGATGCTGACCGATTGTTAGAAAAGGTCATATGAAAAATTCATCCCAAGATGCTTCATGAGATTCAAGAAGTTAGATTTGAGAACAAACAACTCAGTGATAAAGTAAAAACTCTCAGAGGTATGGTTGAAGAAACACAGAGAGTGATGAACTCAAGACCATAACCTATTTCTTATCTTGTTGAGGATGTTGTTAGTCAGATTCCATAGAAAGTTTCTTCCCAAATTCAACCTAATCTAACTTCATTAGCTGAGAAGGTAGATAAAAGAAACAAGTAGATTGTTCAAGAGATGCGTGAGCTTGTTATTGGTCTTAACAAGTTAACTGAGGAGTATAAGGGCTATCTCCAGAAAGTTCTAAATCAAATAAAATCCCTTACCTCGGCTGTTATAGCTTCTCATACTTCTGGACAATCATCTCAACCTTCTTTAGACCGTGATCTGCTCAAAACAGTTTCCAAAGAATAACTTCAATCTGTGCTTAGTGACTTTGATAAGGATTCCATATATGTAGTTATCAAGAACAGTGAAAAAGTTCTTGATTTGGTGATAATTCATTCCAAAATTTCCAATGATGCTCAGCAGGAAATTTCTAAGAAGGTGGAATTCTACTTCAATCGGATCTTCTCTAAGAATGACATGACAAACCACTTCAAGTACCTTGTGGAGAATCTGAGGATTCCTCCTATCACTCAAGATTTCAAAACTCAAGTCCAAAAGCTCAAATATTTCACTCCTTTGTTGGATATGTTTATGGAGAACAAGGATGAATTTGAGAAATCCATGCAGTATTGTGGTGAGATCATTTCTGACTTCATCAAGATTTTGAGGCCTTATATTCATGTCCAAAGTACTACAATTGTCACTCCTGCAGCTGCACCCCTGAGATCTGGTTTGCCTACCTTCTCATCCTCCTCCCTTTACTCCTCATCTATGTCTGTCTCTCAGGATCTGAGTCAGATCAGGCCCGTTATCCTTGATCAATAGTTGCCTCGATCTCCCACTGCACCTACCTTGGCCCCTTCTATTTTTGAAGGACTCCATTTACCTTCTCTATCCACTGGTCCACTCCATTACTCCACTCATACCTCTTCTCTTATATCTTCTTCTTCTGATGCTTCTTCAAAGGGAAAAGAGAAGACAAGCCAGTGCTGAAGAACAATGTCTACAGTCTTTTGATAGGGATGTTTTCTGTATTCTTGTTACTTAATGTTTGTAATGAAACTTTTTATCCATCTAATGCATTGTGAATTTTTTTTTGTCTATTTCTTGTTTACTCTTTTTGATAATCTTAAAAGGGGGAGAAATATGTATTCTATATGAACTAAATTTACATTAAAGAAGAGACACATTACCTAAGAATAAATCTATCACTCACATGATTTGTGATAATAAAAAAGGGGGATATTGTTGGACTCATCATGTGTTAATCATGTTTTAATGATCACAAATCCTATACATTCTATAAAGATTTTTAATCATATTTAATCTATCTAAAATCATGTGTACAAATGATTAGTTTCTTTATGAATTAAATAATTATTTTAAACTATTTTTTTAATAATTAAATTCTCTTATGAATGATTAAGTTTAATTCATTCTATGAATATCATTGTTTAAGTCTGTGTACATAGATTTGGATAAGTCTGAGAAACCGTGACCATCTAGAAACCATGACCATCTAGACACCATGACCATTCAGACACCATGACCATCCAAACACCGTGACCATCCAGACACTGTGACCATCCATACAGCATGACCATCCAGACACTATGACCATCCAAACACCATGACCTTCTAGACACTGTGATCCTAACACCACATCTGTGCTACCGGTTCCTGATCTCTATATAACTATGCCATCATAGCTGTCTCACCGTTCAAAGACAAAGAATGAGACACCATTTCAAGGAGACACCATTTCATGAAGACACTGTTTACAGACAGACTGTGACACCATTTCTTAACATGTTTTGTCTTTTTTCAATTTAATTTATAACGATAATATTTGAAGTTTTTAAATGCACTGACATAATTAATGTTTCTTTGTAAACATGTCACCTGACAGTACGAGGTACGAGGTGAAAAATACATGCATTCTGTTGGCTCCAACACATGCATTCTAAGAATAAAAAGAATAGTATGGCCAGAATAAAAGGGATAACCATGGTGACTGTGGCAACCATTGTGATAACAAAAAAACCAGTGCGTGCACGATAACGAAGTATTACAAGCATTCATGAAACCCAACACTACTGAAGAACACACGAATCATAATCGAATCCTAGAGTCAAGAACATTTCCGCACTATTAACTCCATGAAGAACATGAGTCAGATCTAGCTAACTTACGATACTTTGTTTTTCACGAGAGGACTTAATTTCTGCATCCGCTTCATCCCAGAAGTCTAGAGCTGTATAGACTAACACTCAGAGCACTTAAAACCTTATCTCATCATTTCTTCTATATTGTGTATTATTTTTATATTTTGAGCAGTGTGTGTGTCTGTATAAAAACACGCACTGTATCCTACATCAAACTGAAGGATACAAAATATCCTTTCTCCTACATCTTTTTAAACTTGTTTATTCCCATAGATAAGTGTGAAATAGGTCCCTGTGTGACCTGTTAGTTCATACCCACGAAGAACTGTGGAAGAGGTCGTGTGACCTGAACAGTCTTGTTTACTGTTATAATCCCCAATCTAGGGTTTGGATCATGTTTATTTATATAAACTTCTTGGTGGAAGGTGATCACCAAGTGGAGTGGATTAGGTCTCAGCTTGAGACTAAACCACTTTTTTTATATCCTCTATGCTATTTATTTTAGTTTTCTCTGTTTTACTGTTTAATTTAGAAATCACTAAATTTACTTTGATAGTTAATCTTGGAAAGAAGTTATAATTGTTTTTCCTTATTAGAATTGCTTCAAAAGTAATGTTAATAACTGATATTGAGATTATTTAGAATTAATCAATCTTCTAAGAAGTTATTTAAATAGCCAAACTTTCATAACCATATAACTTTGATTAACTGGGATTTATTTAAAATTTATTGGGGACCCTTTTAAGAATATTTTTGTAAATATAAATTTTTATAGATACTCAATTCACCCCCTCTTGAATACTCCACTCCGACCAACAATCATCATTTCAGTCAAGAATCCAAGTGAGGACTCTTCATGTTTTATCCAAATATACTTCATGAATCTTCTAACCACATTCATGATATTTTGAGTGCTAGTATGAAAGAACCTACAAATTAACATTGTTTATGATTGATTATGACAATGGGTTCTCTTTTTCTCTCTGTGTTCTTGAGGGAGAGGGTGAAAGATTTTCTCACTAGGTCTTGAGATAATTTTGAAGAATTTCTCTATTGTGTACGCCAACTCTCTCAGTTGAAAAAATAATATAATTTGAAATTTATACTTAAGGTTAAAATTTGATAATTATGAAATATACCTTTATCAAATATCTATATTAAGTAATTATCCATGCCTAATAATAATAATAATAATATTATTATTATTATTATCATATCCAAAAACATGTGCATATTTAAATACCATTTGTTAAATAAATAAAAAAAATATTTATTTAAACAATATTAAATAAAATATATCATTTTGATTGGTCCTTTAAATTGACCCATAAATCCTCTAAAAAATTTATCAAACCTTGAATAATAAAATATTTAATCAAATAAATATTTTTTTAATAAATAAATAAATATTATATTCTCTATACTCAATAATAAATATTTATTTTAATATTTATGTAAAAAAATAAATATTTATATTAATCTATTCACTAAACTGGTGAATAAATAAATATTTATTTATTTCCTTATGAATAATAACCAAGTGATAAAATCTGACTCACAAATTCTAAACTCTAATATCTGGTGATTGAATTTATGTGAACAATAACACTTGAATAATTATTATTACAGATGCTAAGAATAATATTTATTCTTAATATCAAATTCAATAGATTTAATGAGATTCTAGATACACTTAGTTTACAACCCTCAAGGCCTTTTTCTTAGTGGCATTAAGAGAACATACCTTAGTGTTTAGCAACATGTCAAGGAAACCATAAAAAAAATAAGTTGATTTTCTAACAATAAAAACCTTCCTACAAACTCTACTATGTAATACAATCCCTTTTTATTGACATCTCATCAATTAGGATGCATACCTGTATCATCACTATATATTATTGATTTATATTTCATTTACATTCTAAAATGAAACATTAAATAACTAACATGGAAATGGATTTAATCAGATAGTTCAATTTTAATCAAAGGGTTATAGATATTTTCTTCTATAAAATCAGAATGTAAAAATACTTTCTTGACATATTTGATTAATGTCATATCATGTATGATGCACCCAATATACACTACCTTTCCACAAGTATATAACTTTACATTTTTCTTCCATGCATCCAAGTACATGATTTGTGATATACATTAATAATAATATCAAGTCCAAGGACCAATATAAACATTTAAAAATAGAAATATCTAATGATACATAAACATATTGAATTATTATTGGAGGGTTTGTCCTTGTAACCTCCCTTCATGGAGATTAATAAGTGTGATATTCATGAGAAGAAGTTTCAATGTATTATGATCCCCCAACACTTGATATTCATGTATTATTTTTGTCTTGTTAGATAGATGTTATCTAGACCATAAGACATATTTTTAAGAATATTGTCACAACATCTCTAGGTTATCATTATAGAGTAGAACTGCTATAACCTTTCAACATGAAAAATACTCTAAGGAAATTTTCACATTAATATTATATATAATAATAATCACCATGTGATAAAATATTATTTTATATTCTAGTTATTATAAGTACAAAGTTAGTTGGTTATAAGGAACCAACTTCAACATACTTCCACTTGAACTGGATCCAACTACTAATAAATTTTAGTTCAATAGATCTCACATGACATTCATGTTTCTTCTAAGATAAGTAATTATCTAATGGTTCTACCATATTCTATTTTTTAATTACTATTATTACTATGATTTCACCCCTTTTAGAAAAATCCATCAAGAGGTGATACTTTCGAAGTATATGCTTCACCCATTGATGTAACTTGTGCTCCGTAGACAGAACCACTACTTTAGTATTATCATAATAAAAAGTGATATAATTCTTACTATTAGGTAAAACACCATACTATTAAAAGAATTTGTGTATCCACACTAATTCTATAGATATATCATAAGCCTCAATATACTTGGACCCTACTATAAAATTAACAACCACTTGCTACTAAGAACTCTTTTGTCTCTATATTAGGGAAAAAAATATCCTGACTATGATTTTAGATCATTGTAATTTTTTTGTAAACTATCATATATGTATCCCCTCATAACTAGTTCCTCATCTCCTCTACAGACCATAAACATATAATTTTTACACCATAGGTACTTCATGATAGCCTTTAAATCCAACCAATGTAGCTCACCTGGGATTGCTTGATATCTACATACAATGATAATGGAATATCCAACATCAAGCCTGGTACATAGAATGAAATACATGATAGATACAAAAATACTAGCACAAGTTATTGTACTCACTCTCTCTCTCTCCTCATGCGTCTAAGGACACATTTTATTAGAGAGATGTATACCCCGTGACATTAGAAATAACCATCTCTTAAATTATTATATTCTGAATCTCTTCAATACCTTGTCAATGTATGTAACTTGAATCATTCCAAGTAGCCTATTATATTTATCTCGATAGATTTTGATAACTAGAATATAGACTTCTTCACCCAAGTATTTCATGGAGAATTTTTTTTAACCATGTATTAAATGACTATAATAATGGTATATCATTTATTATTAGTAATATATTATCAACAAATAATATTAAGAAAAATAATAAACTCCCATTTAACCACTTATAGACATATGGATCATATTCATTCTTTATAATTTTTTTATAGCTTCATCAAAACAAGTGTTCCATGATCTTGGTGCTTTCTTCAAACTATAAATGGATCTTTGAAACATGAAAACCATATTAGAATCATTTGGTGTCATGTACCCTTCTGGTTTCATTATATAGAAATATATAATGAGGTTTTCATTAAGGAATATGATCTTGACATCCATTTTTCAAATCTCATAATCATGGTAAGCTACCATGGAAGGTATAATTCTAAAGGATTTCAATAGAGTAGCTGGTGAATATGTTTCATCATAGTTTATTCCTTGATGTTTCTTTAAACCTTTAGTAACTGATCATACCATACAAATACTAATTTTACCATCCATTTCCAATTTCTTATTGAATACCCATTTCAACCAATAATATTTACATTAACTAGGAGATATAATAAAACCCAAAATTGGTTTTGGTATATAGAATCCATTTCAAAATTCATGGTGTTAGGTCAGAATAATACAAATATACACAAGAGGGGGGTGGGGGGGGGGGGGGTGAATTGAGTCTTTTAGATAATCTTGAAAGATTCTAGCTTTTGGATTTATTTGTGATTTATGAAGATATGCAGCATTATCTTTTGTAAGTAATTTAAGTAGTTGATAAATAGTAAATAAGAACACAACAATTTTTATAGTGGTTTAGGGAATAAAGAACCCCTAGTACACTCCACTAATTCACTCTCTTTAAGCTTGGTGATTTTCACTAGAAATGCCATCTTATCACAAGGACTTAATAACTAAGTGATGGCAGTTGGAACCTTTAGAATAAGGATTTACAAAGACTTTTGGTTATTTTATAGGGAACCTTTTTCTGCACATCTTAGTCTAAGAAGCTGATACTCTTCCATGACTGAGTCCAAGAAGCCAAAACTATAATAAATCAAAAGCGTTTGATTTAATTGAATTTTTAGGTTCTTGATCACAGTTTCAGTAGAAACTGATAGAATACAAATATTTTTCTTCAAAGATAAATGTCTTCAATAAAGAATATCTTTGAAGAGATCCTGGTTGCAAATGTTTTTTTTTGTTTCTCTATAATAGTTCTTTATTAAAAAAGATATTTTATATATACAATCATAAAACAAATGAAAATAGTCTTGCTATTTATATAGAAATATTTTATTTCTTTCGATTGAGAAGATCCAATAATGTTTCTTGAAAAATCATAATTATTCAAATTTAAATCATTTAATAGAGTCATAAGTTCTCTTAAAAATTAGAGTGATTTACTCTATTGAATACAAGACTTTAAATTGGTCATTAACATATTTAAAATTATGTTTACTTCCATTGATACCGTTATGGTAATCACAAATAATATCATATATTTAAAATTCCTTCATTGAATAGTCAAACATAGGGTTCTGTTATATGATGACAAAAACTCCAACATATGGTTGACAATGTATGGTTGATCGCAAAAATAGGGTTGATGCACCATATGTTTGTTTCCTCAAATGTAAGAATAAAATGAAAGATTACATCCAAACATAGGGATAAACAATTATTTTCCAATAGCGTAGGGTATATGTTCCATATGTGCTTTTCCAAATGTAGGGCTCCAAACCATACGTTATGCTTATACTTATAGACGTATGGTATGAAAAATGTTTCCATAATACATTCTAAACACGTTCAAAATATTTTAACAAATATTATAACACGTATATAAGATAAAATTTCTCAAGAAATATATTCCTGAAAAATACTTAAAGTAATGTCATTAGTAAAATAAACAAGGGTATTTGTGAGCATTAAAATCAATAAGATTTATAGATTATTTTTGAGACAATACATACCCAACAATCTTCCCCCTTTTGATGATCACAAAAACTATAACTTAACTTATAGAAAATATAGTAATTATAAACACAAATGAAATAATATCTTTAAAAATGCAAATAGATTATAGTTAATTTAAAAATAATATACACAGTAAATTCATTCTGTTTAATTGATACAGAAACTGATAATTGAATAATATAATCCAGAATGTTGTGTTTACCAAATTTTCTCCCCATTTTTGTGAAATAAAAAATAAAGTTTATGAAAATGGATTAAAACACATTAAATGTAGCACATAATTATAAATGAATGCTACATTATACTTAAGATAAAAATGAGATATGTATTCTAACTGTATAAATGAACATAAATAAAATAAACACAAATATAATAAATAAGGGAATTTCATTAAAAGATGTTTTATGAGTACAAGAACTAATTTGGATGAGAAAGGTTTAAAAATTAGTCCTAGTTGAATGTGAAAGGGATAGTTCAGAAGAGGTGTCAGATTCTGGTGAAACTTGAACAACCTGAAGAACTTCCTTCAATTCTTCCATCGTTCCTCTTAAACATTCAGTAAGATTTTCATAAAAATGTCTCATTAAAACTCATGATTCCTAAACCACCTTTAAACTTTCAATTAGATTGAATTTAATAAATTCATGAAATTTTTCTTCTAATTGAACAAATTGAGATATCATTGTACCAAACTAATTGAGAAGAGTCTTGATGTCAGGCTCTTATAAAGTTAGCCTCTCAATAAGATCTTGTTGATTTTCCAACAAATCTTTGAGTGGTGAACTATCGCATTGAAGAGTATGAATCCAATCATTAAAATTAGACATGATAAAAGTTACATCTTCAAAACTTATGCCTAAATATGGAGAAGTTTGGGGTGATGATGTAGATTCTCTAGAATAATAGGAATTAATTTTGACAAATTCAAATTGACTCCCCAAATATCTTTTCAAATATCTAAAATATATTTTGGAAACTGAATCTTCTTGGATATTTCCAAACTGACCAGCCATTTCTCTATGAAAAGCATAAAAATATCTTCTTTAAATAGAACTATCTTTGAGATTATGTATTTAAGTCTGAATAGATTCTAATTCCTCTCCTAGAATAGTTGTACTTCTTAAATATTCCAAATATTTTCTTATATCCTCCAATTCATTTTTCAGACTTGAATTTTCTTTTTATATCTTGTTAAAATGAACAAAAAATCCTTCAATTTGATTATTCAAAGAATAATAAGATTTTTCTTCTTGATCTTGAGATGGTTAGCCTCTGTAAACTAGGGATAAATATTTTTCTTTACTTTTCTCACTAGAGGTAGGAAATTCAACTTCAAGAACCTATGTAACATCAGCAGGTACAAAAGTTTCCTTGTCTAGGGAATAAACTATAATAGAAATTGACAAATAATTAGCTAACCTAGTAGTTCCAAATACTATTGGTTGAGCTTAATCACTTCCTAAATCATTTTCCTGAACCTTTACTTCAGTAGAATTTCTTTAAATTTTATTTTTATTTGAATTGATAATAAGAGACTCTTTCTATTCTCTGTTGCTTGGTTGACCAACTTCACCAGCTACAATAACCTCTACTTTTGGTGGATGAACTACAATATCTAGAGTTTCAGGTTCATCCCTTTGTCTAGGATGGATGACAAGGGCCTCAACATTTTCTTATTCCAAAAATTCTTCAAGGGATTGAGTGACCTCTCTTATAGGTTCTAGATAAGAGACATTGTATCTGATTCTATACCACTTTTGTGGAATTACATCATCTATTCTAGATTTTGAAACTCCTTCTTCTTGAATTAGGACTACACTCACATATCCTAAAATTCCTTTCTCCCCCCTGAGAAATAGGAACATATCCTTTTGTGTCTTGTACACTAATAGGTAACAACTTTCTTTGGACTATAATCTAGAATAAACCTATCTTACTCATAGTTTTAGTATTTAAAATGTTTTTGTGATGAAAATTCATGTTCATATGTACATCTCAAATCATGACCCTTTTGTATAGAAGTAAAGAAATTATCCTTCCATAAGGATAAACAAATATTCTTGCATCTTACTGGAAGTAATGGTGCATGTACCTTAACATGTACCTTGTGAAATTAAAATTAATATCACTAATCATTAAAAACATTATATACATGTCTGGATAAATAATATTTTTAGGCTTAGTAGTTCTTGGAATTATTAATGATTGGATAAACCTGAATAACACCTTCTGGTCATCCTTAATATCCTTAACAACTATTTTTCTTATTTAGGTGGAGCCAAAGAGAAAAAACATAATATCCTATGATTTATGTTGTTGATTTCCAATCAACCAAGATTGAAATGAAAAACCCCTTCATGGGGAAACTTAAAAACATTTTTTTATTTCAACTAAAGAGATTGAAAAATATCTATGATTTACCCAAGATACGATGACATACTCTGTGTCACCAAAATTGAATTGAACAATTATGAATATCTCTTTTACTTTTGTATCAAAAATAAACTCAGTGTTTCCTTTGGTAAAAAGAAATTATAGACCTTGAAAGGATAGAGCATGTATCTAAATAAGGTTTGTCTGATGGATCCATTTTAAATCCATTACATTTCCTTGAAGAATTTTTCTATTGGAAACACATTGTTACTTTGTTTCTCTTTATTATCCTACATCTATTATATAAATCATTGACATTGCTATGAATCTAAAGGTTTAAGGTTCAATCTCTAGGGTTTTGAAAGAAAAATGAGATCTCTGAAAGTGTAAAGGTTTCATATACTAAGAGTGAGCATGAAAGATAGAGAGAGAGAGAGAGTTTTCTGATGGTTTTAGTGACACTGGTCTAGTTTCTTAATCAAATTGCTTAATATAATAATTAATTCTTTATTTTAAAAATTTGTTCTTTTTCAAAAATAAAATAAATTCTTATTTTATTTAAATGTTGAATAAATAAATAAAAACTAAATAAAATAAAAACTATTAATACATAATTTAATACAAGAAATTAATAAACATTTATTGAAAATTAAATATTCCTAACCCCCTTAATAAAATAAAAACTAGAAGTGGGAATTGGTTTATTAGAAATATAAACATGTTGGTATTCAGTATTTAAAAATTCTAAAGATATATCCTTTTTAAGAACATGATCTCTTAGAAAATTATGTCTTATATCAATATGATAAGTTCTTGAATGACATATAAGATTTTATGAAATATTTATTACACTTTTATTATCACATAAAATGGGTAAATTATTAAAATTAAGTCCAAAGTATAATAAGGTATGTTTCATCCACAACACTTATGCACAAAAAATGCCAACAAATATATATTCTTCCTCAGCTGTTGATTGAGAAACTGAATATTGTTTCTTACTAGACCATGAAACTAAATATTTTACTAAAAAGTGATAGGTTCCTGATGTGAATTTTCTATATAATATACATCCTCCAAAATCAATATATGAATATGGAATTAAATTAAAATCAAGAGTTTTTGGGTAAAGTAGAGATTAAAAAATACTCCCTTTCAAATATCTAAAAATTATTTTAACATTAGTAAGATGGGATTATTTAGGCTTTAACTAAATTCTAGAACATAAACATACAGAAAATATTATTTCTAGTATGCTATAAGTAAGATACAATAAACTACTAATCATACCTCTGTATATATTATTGTCAACTGGTTTTCCAGATTCATCTAGATCAAGTTTTACATTAGTACATATGGGATTTGTAGAGGAATTACTATTTTCTAAACCAAATTTTTTCAATAAATCAATAATTTATTTACTTTCATTTAAAAAAAATTCCACAATATTTTTGATAAATTTTAAATCCTAGAAAGAAATTTGATTCTCCCATCATACCCATTTTAAATTATTTTTACCTAATGTTTGAAAAATCCCTACAAAACATTTTATTTTTTGATCTAAAAACAACATAATCTACATAAATTTTTACTAATAATATGTTAGAAAAAATGATTTTCTTAAAAAGAGTTGGATATGTTAATCCTACAAAAAATACATTTTCCAATAAAAATTATCTTAATCTTTCATACCAAGCTCTAGGTGATTTTTTAAGGCTATAATGAGCTTTAGTAAGTTTAAAGACTGAATTTTCTAGATGAGGGTTTTCAAAACCTAGTGGTTGTTCAATATAAAATTCCTCCATTAATTATCCATTTAAAAAGGAATATTTTACATCCATCTGATATAATTTAAAATTTACATGAGATGTATAATCTAAAAGGATTTTAATTACTTCTAATCTAGCATCGAGTGCAAAGGTTTCATCACAGTTTTTCCCTTATTCTTGTTTGAATCCTTTTGCTACTAATCTAACTTTGTTTCTGGTGATGATACCTTGATCATATTGTTTATTTCTAAAGAATTATTTGGTTCTTATTACTATATAATTGGTTGGTCTATCAACTAATTTCCAAAATTTATTTATATTAAATTGATTAAGTTATTATTGCATATCCATTAACCAAATTTCATCACTTAAGGATTATTCTATAGTCTTAGGTTCTAATTGTGATAAAAAGGTATAAAATTCAGCTAAGTTTCCTATATTTCTTCCAATTATTACTCCTATATCTATATTTACTATAATAATTTCTAAAGGATGATCCTTTCTGGTTCTAGATTGTCTAGGTAAGGCACTTTTAGGTTTATATGCTTCATGTTATTCTAGACTAGTATGAATTTCATTGATTTTATTTTCAAAAATAGTATCAGGTGATTCAAGCCTCATGTTTTCAAAAGAGTCAAAAATTTATTTTGTTTGATCTTTCCTTTTACCAAAAGAATCACTTTCATCAAACTTCACATGAACTAATTTTTCAAAAATCCTTGACTTTTTATTATACACTCTATTGGCTTTAGAAGTAGCATAATATATTATAAATATTCCTTCATTAGCCTTTGGATTGAATTTACCAAACTTTTCCTTAGTATTTAAGATACACACCTTTCATCGACATACTTTAAAGTACTTTACTTTATGTTTTCTATTATTCCAAAATTCATAGGGTGTATTTTTAATAAGAGGTCTTATTAAAAATCTATTAATGATATAGAAAGATATGTCTATAGTTTTTTTTCTTCTAAAAATAGGTAGAAAGGATATATTAATTTAACATAGTCCTTGCCATCTCTTGAATATTTCTATTTATTATTTCCGAAATTCCATTCTATTGAGGTGTTATTAGTACAAATAATATGTGTTTAATACCTAAGTTTGAGAAAATAAAATTGAATTCTTAATTCCCAAATTCTCCACCCTAATCACTTCTTAATGAAACTATTTTAGAATATTTTTGGTTTTGAACAATTTTACAAAAGTTTTCAAAAATAGCGAACACTTCAATTTTGAGTTTTAAAAAATATACCCAAGAAAATCTTGAAAAATAATCAACTAATACATAAACATAAAATTTTCCATCCAAAATTTCTACCCTTGATGATATAAAAAAATCCATGTGGATAAGTTCTATTGGTTTAGATATAGAAACTTTGTTAATTGATTTGAAATATTATTTGTGTTGTTTTCCAATTTTACATGCATCACAGAATTTATCACCATCAAATTTAAGACTAGGAAAATAAAAAACTCAGTGTTTCTTAGATAATTTATAAAAATAAATATATTGCAGTGTCCAAGTCTTCTATGCCAGATCTAGGAATCATTTGTCTCAGTAGTTAAATAATTCACTTTTTGTTTATAAAAGGAATCAAGATCCAAGTTATAAACATTTTTATTTCTTGATGCTCTAAATTTAAGAAATTTATCTTTAAAAACTAAGTAGGAATTATTCGAGAAATTATTATAAAAACCATCATCACAGAGTTGATAAATAATTTTAAGGCTGTGCTTTAGACCTTAAACTTACAACACTTTGTTGATTGAAATTTTCCTTGGACATGCAACTATTCCAAGTCCAACTATCTTCTCTTTATCATTTCCTCCAAAGGGGACTAGTCCTCCATCTAGTTTTTCAAGTGTATGAAAGTTAGAAGAATCTCCACTCATGTGTCTTGAGCAGTCATTGTGTATATACCATACAACATTTTTGTTCCTGTGGTATTTTACCTACAAAAGTATTTAAAAAAGAGTTTTTTTGGTACCTATATTTTCTTAGGTCCATATGTGTCAGTAAGAAAAGATACATGAATCCAGATTTTCTTTATTTTACCAAAAATTTCATTACTTTCTTCAGTCATGTTTTTGGAAATAAAAGATTTTTTAATTCCATTTATCTGAGGATTTATTAACTAGAAGTTATTAAAAATAATATCCTTTAATTCCATAATAGAAACATGTATCATTTTTAGAAGTTGGCACAATATAATTTTTATATAAATTTTATTTTTCTCCCTTTCTTCCTATTACATATTTTTTCTTTTTAATAATAATTTTTCCAAGAATCTCATTTATATATTTTTCTCCTTTGGTTAAAATACTAGTATCACTTTTGAATGATTATACTGTATCTTGTAATTATTTTATTATATTTTCATGAATAGTACAATTTACTGTGGATTTATTAAAATTTTATTTAAATTCTTGATGTTATTTTTAGCATTCAATCCTTTTCACTTAGAATGAAATTACAAATATTCTTTCGTGACTTATGATTTTTTACCTAGAGAATCATATTTTTCTTCAAGAATAATGAAGTAAGAATCTAATTTTATACTTCGGAAGATATCTGAATCTAATGAAGAAGAATAATAGATTTGTACCACATTTTCTTCCATATATATAAAGCACAATTTTTCTTTCAGATTCTTTGGCCCTATTTCTGAGTCAGATTTGGAAGAGATTTCAGAGTCTCCAGAGACACTCCAAGCAGCCTTCATAGTTCTTTTCCCTTTATGCTCATAATTAATTTTCTTTTGATTTTTCTTTTCCATCTTCATTTATTCTTCTTTTAACTGGGGGAAATTTGGTCTTCTATGATCCATCTATTTGCATTCATATTATTTTACTTATTTAGATCATTTTTTCATATTTCTTGAAGGTTTTTTTGAATCCCCAATTTTTCCTATAAAAGTTTCTAAACTTTATGGTTAGATGATCCAATTATATTTCAGAATATGAGTATTCTGAATCCTTTGAGATTTTGATATATTCTTTTAATCTCTTTTCATATTTCTAAGATGTAACTTTAAGGGATGTATTTCCCCTTTTTACTATCTTGTGATCTCCAGTTTCATCTTGAATTTATTCTTCATACATCATCAGGGTTCTTATGAATTCTTTTATTGTCAAATTTATGAATGGTGATTATTTTCATATAGCTATAGATATCCCATTTTATTTTTAGGGTAGTACTCTAAGTACTTTAAGAACTTGATTTGATTGAGTAATTGTGGTTCCTAAAGTTTCAACATCATTGAATTGTCTATCAACCGCCCATTCATTTGGGTTATTATCTCACCATCATACATTATGAAGGTTTCAAACTTCAATTTTGTAGTAGCATACCAAAATTTTCTGACATTTTCAGTTCCTTTATACACAACACTAATTATCTACCACATTTCATAAGCAGTAGGATATTGAAAAACTCGACTGAACTCGTCTGAAAAAATTCCATAAATGATAACATCCATTAATTTTGAATTTATGTCACAATCATCTTCTTTGGAAGCATCCCATGTTTCTGGTTTTTCAGGAATTACATACGGAGTGATAATATTCATATATACTTTAAATCTATGATTTTTCAGATAGATTATCATAAGAGATTTCCAACATCCATAGTTATCACCATTGAAGTATGGAGCACATATCATTAAAATGACTTCTCTAGGATCATCCATTGACATTTGTCTTTATATAGACCATATACCCTGAGCTTGCTAGAGCTTATCCACTTTATCAAAAAATATCTCCTTTGATACCAATTTTTAGGTTAGAATAATACAAAGATGCACAAGAGGGGGTGAATTGTGTATTTTTGATGATCTTGAAAGATTTTAGATTTTGGATTTATTTGTGATTTATGAAGATATGGAGTGTTATACTCTGTAAGTAATTTAAGCACAAGATAAAATGTAAAGAAGAAAACAAAAAAATTTATAGTGGTTCGGGGCACAAAGATCCCCTAGTACACTCAACCATGGATCTCTCTATGAGCTTAGTGATTTTAACTAGAAAGGTCCTATTTTTACAATACCTTCACAATTGAGTGTAGGAAGTTGAAACCTTTATAATAAGTCTTTACAGAGAATTCTAGTTCTTTGATAGGGAACGAGTTTCTCCATAACTTATTTTGAGAAGCTGATACTTATCCATGTTTGAGTCTGAGCATCTGAAACTCTAATAAATCAAAAGAGTTTGATTTGATTGAATTGATAGGTTCTTGATCATAGTTTCAATAGATACTAACATAATACGAATATTCTTCTCCAAAGATAAATGTATTTAAGAAATAATAACTTTGAATAGATCCTAGTTGTGAATTATCTTTTGTTTCTTTGTAGCAGTTTTTATTCAAAAATATATTTTATATATAAATCCGTATAAAAAGAGAAAATACTATTGGTATTTATATAGAAATATTATATTTATTTCTATTGATAAGATCAAAGAATGTAGCCAGAAAAATCACAATTGTTCAAATTTAATTCATTTAATAGATTTGTAACTTCCTTAAAAAACAAGTGAAATTTACTATGTTGAATAAAAGCCTTTGAATCCATTGTAAAACAACTTTAAAATGATATTTACTTCCATTGAGACTTGATTAGCCACTAAATGAGGCTAATATTAATTGTTAATATACATAATTTTCATGTTCTTTGTTATTCATAAACACCATTTTAGTGCATTTTACACTTTGAACATCATTTCACATTATGTTTGTAATACCTTCTTAAAATGCACTATTATGTGGTACATTTTTGAACATCATTTAAAGTACCCAATGATTCATCTGATTGTAAGGAATTGAATTTTACATATTTTAATTTGATATTTTTGGAAATTTATCTACACTTAAATATGAACATGTTTGATTCAGGGATCAGTGGAGAATTCATGGAGGATGATGGAGATATTTGGCAATGAAAGGAAGCAATTCTGGAGAAGGCAGATTGGACACCTTCCCACTGATGAGACTGTGGGGCCCAACATACAGGCCCAATTAATCCAAAATTTCATGGGATTCTATAAGAAATGTATAGGAACAAATCACTCTTCAGGAGTTAATGCTAATTCGGCCTCAATGTTGGTCATTTAGTCGGCCCAAGTTAGAGATAAAATTCTGGGCCAGATTCTGCGGCCCGGAAAAACAGTCCACTACTTTGATCATATCTCGGAATCCACAACTCCAAATGGGCCCAAATTTTAAAGGCGGTTATAAGACATCCGGAGCTCCATTTTCTTCTTCTATGGACCACCCTGATTCTGCCGTCTATAAGGTCTTCCAGACACGTCTGTTCGGTGAAGTAAAGCTGGCTGCCACCTCGGGTCAAACGTGGAAAAGTCCAAATTCCACATGCTTTCCACCACCTATAGCCTAGAAAAATTAATTAAGATGCTTTGTACTGTTGTTGGTTATACCCAAGGCTCCCAAAATGCCTATTTAAGGCAGTGGTGGTGAAGGAGTTGAGGATCTTGGATGCTTTGTTTAATTGTAATGTTATGCTGCATTTTTGTTGCCTCAATTTTGTCTTTCACATGTAAGTTGTTCAATTCACTTTAGTTTCTTAATAAAAGTTCTTCTTCTACTCTTATTCTGTTGTTATTAATATCACTTTGATACCGTTGGATCAAGGTGTGAATTTATTCACACCAACCCTTGTGAAATTATTCACACAACGGTGGAGTGATCATTTTATTTTTGTTGTTTTCTTTACTTCTCCATTCCTCCCTTATGAGTCTACTTTCCGCTTCCATTGAAACCATGGGATCAATGGAGGGATAACCCACTTATGGGTTGATCCAAGGGAGTAGAAAGGGGCTGGATTGGATGTTATTTATCACCTAATTAATGTATAATCACTTCTTTAATTGGGATTTTTATTTGATGATTTTTAAACTCCATCGTCCTTGTTGAATTTAAGGCCACACACTTCAAGTACTAATATGATCCTTTACCTTGAAGTGCTCAAAACTTTGATCCTTCAAGTGTATAGGTGATTAGTATTAGAGGGTGTAGGAATTAAACCAGTAAGTGATGATGTTGTTTTATCTCCTTAAATGAACCCATCTCAAATTTAAGAAATTGAAATCATTAAAAAGAAAATACATCCAATCCACCCCGAGTGATAACCTAGGATCAACTCATTCTTTTAAATTGAATCCACTTAAATATTTTAGATATCTTTAAAACCCATCCAAAATCAATCCAAGTTGGCCACTTCATAGCCAAAAATCCATCCCTTAGGTTGTGTATCTTAGGTATCTTCTTAGGTCTCTGTGGAATCGACAACCCAAGCTACACTACAAGGACCGTTATACACTTCTTCTCTTGGGTAAATTTGGGCGTGAACCAAATTTTGGCGCCGTTTCCGGGGACCAAGTAAGTACCTTAGATCCAAAAAAAAAACCTTCTTTCCTCACCTCCATTCTTCTACTCTCACCCAAGATCTCTTATCTTGTCCCTTTCTCGTTTTTTTTGGCGCATGTCTGCCTACACCCGCGATTTCTCAAACAGACTAGTTAGGGTGGAAAGTCCTAGGATAGGGGAGTCAAGTGCACCTAAGGGATTGTTTAAATGAGATTCAAATATTCTTGAAACCCCAAAGTCAGAACTTGAAACAAGTCCAATGGAGGGTCATCCACAAAATCAAATTGTAAACCCTGGGGGGAATCAAATGGGAATCCAAAACCAAGAAGCTCCAAACTTAGGGAATGTAGTTGATCAAACCATGAACGAATACCTCACTCCAGCCTGGACCAATGCCCCCTCATGCATTAGACACAATTCCATTGGAGACACCAACTACATATTCAAACCCCATGTCCTAAACCACCTTCCAACCTTTCATGGGATGGAGTCAGAAATGCCATACCTTCATGTCAAAGAGTTCAACGACATTGTTGAAACCATGTGTCCCCCACATCAACTAGAATCCGCTAAGATGAGGCTATTTCCTTTTTCATTAAAGGATCGAGCTAAAAATTGGCTAAACAACTTGAGACCTGCATCAATCCACTCTTGGGACCAACTTCAAAGAGAATTATACAAAAAATACTTCCCTCATCACAAAACAATTGCACTTAAAAAGAGCATCCAAAACTTTTTTGAAAAAGAGGGAGAGTCATTCTATGAAACATGGGAGAGGTTCAAAGACACCCTAAACATGGTTCCACACCATGGGTTTTCCATACCTGAACAAGTGAGAATTTTCTATGAAGGGCTGGGTCCGGGTAATAAACAATTCATTGACATGATGTGTAATGGAACCTTTAAAAACAAGGCCCCAAATGATGCTTATGAGTATCTCGAAAGTCTGGCTGAACAAAACCAAACTTGGGGAACTTCACCTTATTCTGAAAAGCCACAAAGAACCACTGGAATTCATACACTTAGAGAAGAGGAAAGCCTTAGGGCTAAACTCGCAGCACTCTCTAGGAAGGTTGAAGAGATAGACCTTAGGAAAGTCCATGAAATCCAAAATGTAGACCTTGTTTGCACAATTTGTGACAAACATGACCATAAAACAGACAACTGCCCAACCATTCCATCCATCAAGGATGTTCTTCTAGGAGGACCCCCAGCGGAAGTCAATTCCCTAAACTTTCAAAAGCCCCAATACCAAAACACCTTCAATCCAAGGTACAATGACCACCCAGGCTTCCGCTGGAAAGATAACCAACAACCTAGCCAACCACAGGGACAAAATCCTTACCCCCATCAGAACTACCAAAACCATAACCAGTTCCAAACCCAACCTATCCAATACCAACAACCACCGGTCCATTTTCAACAAACCATCCCACCTCCAAAATATCCCCCTGGGATAAACCAACCTACTCAAGCACCAACCCAAACTGTTCCACAAAGCCTACTAGAACAATTGTGCAAACAAATGGAGAGGATGAACTCAGAAGTCTCTTCCCTAAAACAAGAACTTCAAACCATCAAAACAGGAAAGGCATCCATGCCTACTCAGGCGGTGCCGTCCTCAACTTCAAGGGGAGAGTCAAGTTGTGCTCAAACAACTCATGAACAACTAAAGGCTGTGACTATTTTAAGAAGTGGGAAATCAATTGAGAAACCTGAACAACTAATTCAGAACCCACCTGAAGATTCAAACTTGGATGAAAATTTAAATGAACCACAAGATCAAACTGAAGAAACTGATAACAATGTGAAAGAAACAACTCTTCAACAAACAACCCCACAACCTGCACCATTTCCTCAACGCATGAGGGGGAAAACCAAACCTGAATTGAGTGAAACGTTGAGGGAAATATTTTCACAAGTCAAGTTGAACATACCCCTTCTCGATGCAATCCAAACCATACCTGCCTACTCAAAGTACCTTAAGGACTTGTGCACTTTTAAAAGAAAATTTTCACATAAAAACCAAGTCCTTTTGGCTGCTAATGTGAGTACCACCATTCAAGGTACAATTCCTCCTAAGTTGAAAGACCCAGGTTGCCCTTACATCAATGTTGAACTAGGAGAAAGCAAAGTTGTCAAAGCCTTATGTGACCTAGGTGCTAGTGTCAATCTCATCCCATATGCTGTGTACTGCCAGTTAGGCCTAGAAGAACTCCAACCCACATCTGTCACACTTCAACTTGCTGATCGTAGCATTAGGGTTCCAAAGGGGATTTTAAAGGATGTTCTGGTAAAGGTTGAAAACTTCATCTACCCTGCTGATTTCATTGTCCTTGACAACCATCCAAACTTAGGAAATAAGGAACAAACCCCAATCATCCTTGGTCGTCCTTTCCTTGCAAAAATCAACTCTGTTATTCGAGTCCGAAATGGGAACATGACCATCACCTTTGGGAACATGAGTCTAGACCTGAACATCTATAATGCAAGCTCACAAATAGGGGATGACGAGGATATTCATGAAGTAAACATGATAGGAAGAATTTATAATGAATCCATGGAACATCAAGGAATATTTGATGAATGTTTAAGTCAGAATGAGATTGATTTCCTTTGTTCATATGAAGGAAGTTTATCTCCTTGGCTTGAATCATTTTTAAATTGCTCTTATGATGAAGTCTTAGGTCCAACAATCAGTGAAACCTTTCAAGAAACCAATTTCATAGAGACCCCTCTAAATTCCTTCCCTAAATCTGATCAAGCCAATCTAGTAGCTGAAACCTCTACATGTGAGGAATCAATCCTATCTGAACCTCTAAAAAAAGAAATTGATCTTGATCCAATGTCCCAATCTTCTGCTGAAATTTTGAACCAACCTGATCTTGAATTGAAGGAAATTCCTGCTGCACTAAAGTATGCTTTCCTAGGGGAAAATCAAACACATCCTATTGTCATTTCTTCTTCTCTTGAAGCCAATCATGAGAGGATGCTTCTATATGTCCTTAGGAAGCATAAGAAAGCCATTGGTTGGACCCTTTCTGATATTCCTGGGATTAGCCCACTTATCGGGACTCATAGGATTGTTCTGGAATCTGATTCAAAGCCATGTCGTCAACCTCAACGGCGACTCAATCCTAATCTCATGGAGGTAGTAAGGAAGGAACTTCTGAAATTGTTAAAAGCTGGCATCATATATCCCATAGCTGAGAGTGAATGGGTGAGCCCAATCTAAGTGGTTCCAAAAAAGGCTGGAATCACAGTGATAACCAATGAGGATGGAGAGATTTTTACAACAAGGGTGAGTAGTGGATGGAGGGTCTGCATTGACTATAGGAAACTAAACTCATTCACCAAGAAGGACCATTTCCCCTTACCATTCATTGACCAAGTCCTTGAGAGAGTGGCATGTCATGCCTTCTACTGTTTCTTAGATGGGTACTCGGGGTACAATCAAATTGAGGTCTCCCTATAGGATCAAGGGAAGACTACATTCACATGTCCTTTCGGTACCTTTGCCTTCAAACGCATGCCCTTCGAGTTATGCAATGCCCCTGGAACCTTCCAGCGGTGCATGATGGGAATCTTCCCAGACATGGTAGGGGATTTTCTTGAGGTCTTCATGGATGACTTCTCTGTGTTTGGGGATACTTTTGAGGGATGTCTGCAGAATGTGGAGAGAGTCTTGTCAAGATGTGAAGAAAAAAATCTGGTCCTAAACTGGGAAAAATGCCATTTCATGGTTAAAGAGGGACTTGTTCTAGGCCATCTGGTCTCGAGTAGGGGGATTGAAGTTGATAAAGCAAAGGTTGACATCATTCGTCACCTTCCATCACCCAAAACTATCAAGGAAGTGAGGTCTTTCTTAGGACATGCTGGTTTCTATAGAAGATTCATCAAGGACTTTAGTTCAATATCCCGTCCCCTTTGTGCTCTCTTAGTAAAGGATGCTCCATTTGTTTGGACAGAAAGCTGTGAGGGTTCATTCTCAACCCTCAAATCCTCTCTCACCTCTCCTCCCATTATGAAATCTCCAAATTGGAACCTTCCTTTTGAACTTATGTGTGATGCCAGTGACTTTGCTGTTGGAGCTGTGTTAGGACAACGTTGTGATAAAACTCCTTAGGTCATTGCTTATGCAAGCAAATCCTTAAATGATGCCCAAATCAACTACACCACCACTGAAAAGGAGTTACTTGCTATTGTGTTTGCCTTAGAGAAGTTTAGGTCCTACCTCTTAGGATCACCCATCACTGTGTTCACTGACCATTCTGCACTAAAATACCTCTTCCAAAAACAAGATGCTAAGGCTAGACTGATTAGGTGGGTCCTCCTCTTACAAGAATTTGACCTCACAATCAAGGATAAAAAGGGAGTTGAAAATGTTGTAGCTGATCACCTCTCTAGGATGGAATTCAAAGACAACTCAAATCACCTCTCTGTGTCTGATTCGTTTCCTGATGAACACCTATACTCTGTGAGTGACTGCCCCTGGTATGCTGACATAGCAAATTTCTTAGTGACAGGAGTCATTCCCAAATTCTTAGGGACTCAAGCTCGAAGTAAATTTCTTTCTGATGTTAGACACTATGTGTTTGATGATCCTTACCTCTATAAGTTCTGCCCTGACCAAGTCATTAGGAGGTGTGTTCCAGAATCTGAACAAGAGTCCATCCTTAAATTCTGTCACAGTGAGGCATGTGGAGGTCACTTTTCCTCTAAGAAAATATCTGCTAAGATTCTTCAATGTGGTCTTTTCTGGCCCACCCTTTCAAGGGACTCCTACACATATTGTCAAAGCTGTCCTAGGTGTCAACAAGTAGGGTCCATCACAAAAAGGAATCAAATGCAACTCACTCCGATCTTAGTGGTTGAAATCTTTGACTGTTGGGGAATTGATTTCATGGGTCCCTTCCAAAACTCTCGGGGATACCTCTACATACTCTTAGCTGTTGATTATGTCTCAAAATGGGTTGAGGCCATTCCCACAAAATCCAATGATCATCAAACTGTGATTAGATTCCTAAAAGAAAACATATTCTCTAGATTTGGAATTCCTAGGGCTATCATAAGTGATCGTGGAACTCATTTTTGCAATCGTCCATTCTCATCACTCATGGAAAAATATGGAATTTCTCACAAAGTGTCCACTGCTTACCACCCACAGACCAATGGTCAAGCTGAGTTAGCCAATTGTGAAATTAAGAAAATTCTTGAAAAAACTGTCAACCCCTCTAGGAAAGATTGGTCTGAGAAACTCTTAGATGCTCTTTGGGCCTATAGAACTGCATATAAAACCATTTTAGGAATGTCCCCATATAGGTTGGTTTATGGCAAAGCATGCCATTTGCCAGTGGAGATTGAACATAAGGCCTTTTGGGCAATTAAGAAAATGGATTATGACCTCTCATTGGCCGGAACAAAAAGGAAGTTAGATCTCAATGAACTGGAGGAACTAAGGATGAAGGCTTATGAAAATTCAAGGATCAATAAAGCTAGAGTTCAAGCCTACCAATCTAGGAATATCAAGGTCAAACATTTTGAACCGGGAAAACTTGTGCTCTTGTATAGTTCAAAACTTCATTTACATCCGGGAAAGTTAAGGTCTAGATGGTCAGGACCATTCATAGTGCATCATGTATTCCCACATGGGGCAGTAGAGATTCAAGATCCCACAAGTGGTCACATTTTCAAGGTCAATGGTCAAAGGTTAAAAACATTCGTTGAATCATTCAATAAACAGGAAATAGATGTTGAGTTAATTGATCCAATCTATGAACCAGGAAAAAAATTGATAAATTTGGGATCGATGTCGGGCTAACGACGTTAAACAAAGCGCTGCACGGGAGGCAACCCGTGGTTTTTATGTTTCTAATCTTTCTGAATCATCTTTATTTTTCAAATAAGATTACTTAATCATTTTTATATTTAAAAATAACAAAATATACTTTTGACCTGTTCTTCTATTATGAGTATGGATGGGTACGAAAGAGGAGCACCATATTCATCCGTGTCACGTGGTGTGATCCTTGAGTAATACCTTACCCAGAAATTTAAAAAGAAGACAATGTATCATCAGTTTATTTTGTTTTTATTATTCAATAGGTTAAGGAAAAAAAAATATAATAATACAAAAAAAAAAGAATTCCACGCCATAGGCCGTGGGGCAAACCCCGTCACAACCGGCGAAGCCGCGGGGACTCGAACCCGGGACCGAAGGGAGACAGGGGCGCGCGCTTACCACTGACCTGCGGCTTCTTGTGCTACATTATTCTATAATTTTTATATATATTCTTATATTTTACTTCCTTTATTATATAAATATATATATATATTGTTTTTTTTGTTTGTTTTGTTTTTTCCTTTTTCCACTAGGGAACTTTGCAAGCGACATGGATATCAAAGGAATAAATTCGAGCGGCAAGAACTTCAAACTTCAACCACCAGGTGACTTCATTCCATAATCCTCATTTTCAATTTCCTTTTTAAATTTTTATTCCCTGCCTCTACTCCTTCTAATTTTTCATTTATTCAAACACTGGGGACAGTGTTGTTTTAAGTTGGGGGGGAGATAAAATAAAAAAAATGCTTTTGTGTCAAAAAAAAAATGAATGATTTGAAAAAATAATTAAATGGAAGGAAAAATTCCTTTAACTTTGAACATGGTAATATGCATTGCACACTTTGAAACTGAATATCAAATAATTTAGCATGCCCTGATTCTGATTTTAATCCTTGTATAATTTCATGAGCATAGATTTTGGAAAGTGTGGCTGTCCAATGTGATATTTCATCGTTTATATTTTCATCCAAATAAAAAAAAATGCCACAATGCACGTCCTCTAGACTGTGGGGTACTAATTTGAATTTTTGGGGTCCCATAATAAATATCATAGGATGGTTTTATTTTTATGAATAATATGAGTATTCCAAAAAAAAAAATTAAAAAAAAATTATTAAAAAATAAAAAATAAAAAAAATAAAAATAAAAATTTGCGTGTAGAGCAATGGATTGATAAAATGCGAGGCTTTCGGCACTTGGGGATCGTGACTCCAGAGATGTCTAGCCCTGAGTTTTTCAATCTATCTCTATTTATGGTAATATGACTTTGTTTTTGATTAAGTTAACTCGAGACGATGCCCGAGTATGTGGGTTTCACTTGGTGCCCTAAGGCCTTTGAGTCTGGGAGTCATCGGCAAAGTCTTGCTACATGGGTTAATTTGATTAATTGCAATCTCAATTACTATAGAAATATTGCAAAAAAAAAAATCAAAAAAAAGAGGGATGAAGAATACTCATATTAGGATTAAATGTGATTCCACCTAGCGCTTCCATGATTTTCTCATTGAATGAAAATGAACCCCCATATCTATTGTGATTCACAACACATCATTACACCTAATTGAGTTGGATGAAGAATGATGATGGATTTGATCAAAGGAATGGGCTTGGGATTGGGATCTGCTTATGAAACTATCTCGTATTAAAATATTTTGATGGGTTTCATGATTGTTTGGTATAAGGTTTTTTTGGTGATCATTGTGTATTAAAATGTTTTTGGAAAATGGAATTCAAATTTCATTTTTGATGAGATATATTTTGCTCGGGACTAGCAAAACTCAAGTTGGGGGGTGTGATTAGCCACTAAATGAGGCTAATATTCATTGTTAATATACATAATTTTCATTTTCTTTGTTATTCATAAACACCATTTTAGTGCATTTTACACTTTGAACATCATTTCACATTATGTTTGTAATACCTTCTTAAAATGCACTATTATGTGGTACATTTTTGAACATCATTTAAAGTACCCAATGATTCATCTGATTGTAAGGAATTGAATTTTACATATTTTAATTTGATATTTTCGAAAATTGATCTACACTTAAATATGAACATGTTTGATTCAGGGATCAGTGGAGAATTCATGGAGGATGATGGAGATATTTGGCAATGAAAGGAAGCAATTCTGGAGAAGGCAGATTGGACACCTTCCCACTGATGAGACTGTGGGGCCCAACATACAGGCCCAATTAATCCAAAATTTCATGGGATGATAGAAGACATGTATAGGAACAAATAACTCTTCAAGAGTTAATGCTAATTCGGCCTCAATGTTGGTCATTTAGTCGGCCCAAGTTAGAGATAAAATTCTGGGCCAGATTCTGCGGCCCGGAAAAACAGTCCACTACTTTGATCATATCTCGGAATCCACAACTCGAAATGGGTCCAAATTTTAAAGGCGGTTATAAGACATCCGGAGATCCATTTTCTTCTTCTATGGCCCACCCTGATTCGGCCGTCTATAAGGTCTTCCAGACGCGTCTGTTCGGTGAAGTAAAGCTGGCTGCCACCTCGGGTCAAACATGGAAAAGTCCAAATTCCACATGCTTTCCACCACCTATAGCCTAGAAAAATTAATTAAGATGCTTTGTACTGTTTTTGGTTCGACCCAAGGCTCCCAAAATTCCTATTTAAGGCAGTGGTGGTGAAGGAGTTGAGGATCTTGGATGCTTTGTTTAATTGTAATGTTATGCTGCATTTTTGTTGCCTCAATTTTGTCTTTCACATGTAAGTTGTTCAATTCACTTTAGTTTCTTAATAAAAGTTCTTCTTATACTCTTATTATGTTGTTCTTAATATCACTTTGATACCGGTGGATCAAGGTGTGAATTTATTCACACCAACCCTTGTGAAATTATTCACACAACGGTGGAGTGATCATTTTATTTTTGTTGTTTTCTTTACTTCTCCATTCCTCCCTTATGAGTCTACTTTCCGCTTCCATTGAAACCATGGGATCAATGGAGGGATAACCCACTTATGGGTTGATCCAAGGGAGTAGCAAGGGGCTGGATTGGATGTTATTTATCACCTAATTAATGTATAATCACTTCTTTAATTGGGATTTTTATTTGATGATTTTTAAACTCCATCGTCCTTGTTGAATTTAAGGCCACACACTTCAAGTACTAATACGATCCTTTACCTTGAAGTGCTCAAAACTTTGATCCTTCAAGTGTATAGGTGATTAGTATTAGAGGGTGTAGGAATTAAACCAGTAAGTGATGATGTTGTTTTATCTCCTTAAATGAACCCATCTCAAATTTAAGAAATTGAAATCATTAAAAAGAAAATACATCCAATCCACCCCGAGTGATAACCTAGGATCAACTCATTCTTTTAAATTGAATCCACTTAAATCTTTTAGATATCTTTAAAACCCATCCAAAATCAATCCAAGTTGGCCACTTCATAGCCAAAAATCCATCCCTTAGGTTGTGTATCTTAGGTATCTTCTTAGGTCTCTGTGGAATCGACAACCCAAGCTACACTACAAGGACCGTTCTATACTTCTTCTCTTGGGTAAATTTGGGCGTGAACCAAGACTGTTTTAGTAATCACAGATAATATCGTAGATTTAAAACTATGTTATTGAATAGTCAAATGTAGGGTTCCTTTATGTGACAAAAAAAAACTCCAACGTAGGTTTTACAACATACGATTGATCACAAAAGTAATGTTTACATACCCAATATTTTTCCTCAAACATAGGGTTCCTTACAAATATAGGGTTATCTATCCATACTTTCCCTTTTATAAAATTTAGGATTCCATCCAAATGTTGGGTTGATAAACAATACTTTTCCAATAATGTAGGGTGTATGTTTTATACGTGCTTTTACAAACGTTTGGGTTCCAAACCATAAGTTATTCTTACACTTGAAGACATAGGGTATGAATAATGTTTCCAGAATAAGTTCTAAACAAATTCATAATATTTTAATAAATATTATAACCCTTAGATATGATAAACTTTCTCAAGAAATATATTCCTGAAAAATAATTAAAACAATTTCATTTTTAAAATAAAGAAGGGTATTTGTGAGCATCAAAATCAATAATATTTATAGAGTATTGTTGCACTACTACAAAATAGGGTTTTACCAGTGCTAAAAAAGCCATTATTAGTGCTAAAAAAGTGCTGATAATCGAGGTAATATTAAAAGGGGGTCCCTTTTATCAACGCTAAAAAAGGTGGTCCCTTTTATCAATGCTAAAAAAATCACTGATAAATACCCCTTTTATCATTGCTAAAAAACACACAGATAAAAGTGGTATTTTATCATTATTAATAAAAGAGTCCTTTATCAGTTCTTTTTTTGAAAGCACTAATAAAAGTTAATTTTTCTTAAAAAAATTAAAAAATATTTTTGAAAATCGGAGGGTTTTAACAGTGCTTGGACCCCTTTCAACAACACTATTCCCCCTTCCTGCATGCCCCATCCACCCTCACCCACACGTCCAAGACAACCCCCACCCTTTAATGGCGCTAGCCCAATTTCACCCACACACCCACCCCTGCCTCCCTTTGGATTCGAAATTAAGACCTCTCCCCTGCGCGCCTGGACCCTTTACCACTCCTCCATGATGCTTTATTCTCCATTTAATGATATATCTATTTATATATATATATATAGTTATATTTATTCGTATATTAATATATGTTTATATTAATATATATATATATATATATATATATATATTTATTCATAAATTAATATATATATACTTATATAGTTATATTTATATATTTATTGTTATATTAGTATATATATAGTTATTTATATTTATATATTTATATATTTATTCGTATATTAATATATATTTTTATATATTTATTTATATATATTTAGTTGTACTTTTTATCTTTATATTTATTTGTATATAAATATATATTTATAAGATCAATTTTAAATACATTTATAAAATATGTTTTTTATGTGTTTTTATAAATAAATAAATAAATAAATAAATACATATATACAACACACACATATTATATGTGTATCTATATGTATAATTATACATATTTATATATATTTACAAATATTATATATTAATATGTATATACATATGTTAAAATATGTAGATAATATATCTCAGTTTATTAATACAGACAGACACAAATACACACACACACACACACACACTATATAGGTATATAAATATTCATATATTTGTATTTCAAATAAAATGGATATTAGTTTTTATTTAGATAAGGCTTATATACTGAGAAATATATTTTATATGTAAATATTTTTAATTATTTATTTATAAAATTTAATTTTTATGTGTGAATATATAAAAAATATGTATATATTGTTATATATTTGATTATAAATATTAGTACATTGTGAAAAACAATAAAATTTTAAATTCATAATATCAATATTAATGCAATCCCGGGGAATAAATTCACCCCCATTGAAAAGGGCAAAAATACCCCCTTAAATGAGGTTGAAATTCTATCGAATGTTAAAAAATTTGGGTATCTCGACTAAAAAATCAGTTTTGGAGGTCTTATGGGACTTTTTTTGCCTTGAAAAATGTGAAAAAATTTCCCTTATGTCATTAATGTGTAGATCTTGTCATAGGCTTCAATTTGATATGTGATAGAGCTCAAACGGACACCCGGATCAAAAGTTATGACCATTTAAAGTTCAAGTTATGTTTTTAACTTATTTTAGATCTTTTATTAATTTTTTTGATTTTTTGTTTCTTCAAATTGTTATTAAATTACAATTAATAGATAATAATTAGTAAATTATTAATTAAAAAAATATTTTTATCAATTTTATAAGCTATTTCCACTAATTATCTTATATATTATGTGGAAATGTCTATTTATACTTATCTAAAACATATTTAAAATATATATATTATATTTATATCAATCTAAATATATTTATATATTAATATTTTTTAATGATTTTTTTGAAATTTACCCTTTATGATTGCTAGTAAAAAAAGAACTGATAAAGACCCCCCTTTATCAATGCTACTAAAAAACACTAATATAGGGGGCCCTTTAACATCACTACTAAAAAAAGCACTGATAAAGGGGGACCTTTTAACAATGTTAAAAAATAAATGATAAAGTGGGTACCTTTATCAGTGCTAAAAAACGCACTAATAAATGTACCCCCTTTATCACTTCTTTTTTTTAGTGCTGTTAAAGGGTGGCACTGTGAAAACCCATTTTTATGGTAGTTTTGGGATAATACATTTCCAAAAATCTCCCCCTTTTTGATGATCACTAAATCCATAGCTTAACTTATAGAAAATATAATAATTTTAAACACTAATGAAATAATATCTTTAAAAATATACATAGATTATAATTAATGTAAAAATAATCTACACAATAAATTCATTCTGTTTAATTGATAACAGAAACTGGTAATTGAATAATAGAATCAAGAATATTGTGTTTACCTAATTTCTCCCCTTTTTTGTAATATAAAAAATAAAGTAAATGAAAATGGATCAAAACACATTCAATGTAGCACATAATTGTAAATTAATGTTATATTATGATTAATATAAAAATGAGATATGTATTTTGGAAGTAGAAATAAATAGAAATAAAATAAACACAAATATAATAAACCAGATAATTTCATTAAAATATGCTTTATGAGTACAAGAAGTAATTTTGATGAGAAAGGTTTAAAAATTAGGTCTTTCTAAATGTGAAAGGGATGGTTTATAAGAGGTTGGATTCTGGTGAAACTCGAACAACCTGAAGAAATTTTTTCAATTATGCCATCTTTACTCTTAAAATTTTAGTAAGATTTTCATCCAAATATCTCCTCAAAACTTGTGAGTCCCGAACCACCTCTAAACTTTCAATCATATTGACTTTGAGGAATTCATGAACTATTTCCTCTAATTAAACAAACTGAGATAGCATCATGCCAAACTAATTGAGAAGAGTCCTGATATTAGGCTCTTCTGAAGTTAGCTTCTGAAGTAGATCTCATTGATTTTACAAAAAATATTTGAGTGGTGCACTATCACATTTAATAGTATGAAGCCGATCATTAAAACTAGACACGACATCAGTAATAGATTCAAACCTTCTGACTTAATCTGGAGAAGTTTGTGGTGCTGATGTAGATTCTCTAGACTGATTGGTACTACTTATAACAGATTCAAACCGACTCACCAAATATCTTTTCAAATATATGAAATATATTTTGGAAACAAACTCTTCTTGGAGCTTTCCAAACTAATTATCCATTTCTATACGAAAAGCATCCAAACTCTTATTGAAACAAAACTATCTCTGAGATTATACAGTTGAGTCTAAATAGATTCTAATTCCTCTATATAAATAGTTGTACTTCGTAAATATTCTAAATATTTTCTTATAGAATCATATTAATTTTTTCATAATTGAATTTTCTTCTTGAAGTTTGTTAAAATGAACAACAAATCCTTCAATTTGATTGTTCCAAGAATTATAAGATTTTTCTTCTTGAGCTTGATATGGTTGGCCTTTATCAATCAGTGATAAAGATTTTTCTTTACTTTTCTCACTAGAGGCGGAAAATTCAACCTCAAGAACCTATGTAACCTCAATAGGTACAAACGTTTCTTTGTCTAGGGAATTAGTTATAATATAAATTGACTAATAATTTACTAGCCTAGTAGTGTCAGATACTACTGGATGATCTTGATCACTTCCTTGAGCATTTTCCTAAACTTGTGCTTCAGCAGGAGTTCTTTGAATCTGATTTTCATATGAATTGATAATAAAAGCCTCATTATCTTCTCTATTTTCTGGTTGACCAACTTCACCAACTATAAAAACCTCTACTTCTGGTGGATGAACTGCAGTATTCAGAGCTGTAAGTTCATCCCCTTTTTTAGGCCGTATGACAAGGGCCTCAAAATTTTCTTCTTACAAATGTTCTTAAAGGGATTAAGGGACATCTATTATAGATTATATATCAAAGACATCGTATCTGATTCAATATCCCTTTTGTGGAGTTACGTCATCTCTTCTAAATTTTGTAACATATTCTTCTTGAATTTGGACTGTAGGAGCAGATCCCAAAATTCCTTTCTCCCCCTAAGCAATAAGAGTATATCCTTGTTGGTATTCTGCACTAATAGGTAACAACTTTCCTTGGAATGTAGTCTAGAAGAAACCTATATTTCTCATATTTCTAGAATTTAAAATTTCACTATGATGACACTTCATGTGCATATGTACATCCCAAATCGTGCCCCTTTTGTATAGAAGTAAAGAAATTATCCTTCAATAAGGATAAAAATACATTCTTACCTCTTCTTGGAAATATTGGTTCATGTACCTTAACATGTACCTTATGAAATCAAACTTTATATAACCCATCATTAAAAATATTATATAAATGTATCAATAAAGAATCTTTTCAAGCTCAGAAGTTCATGGAATTATTACTAATGGGATACACTTGACTTGAACCTTATGGTCAACCTCAATATACTTAACAATAATTTTTCTTATTTGGTTGAATCTAAAGATAAATAATATAATATCCTATTATTTATGTTCTTGATTTCCAATCAAATGAATATTTAAATGAGAAACCCCTTCACGGGGACACTTAAAAACTGTTTCTATTTCGACTGAAGAGATTGAAAAATCCCTGTCATTTACCTAAGATACAATGAAATCCTCTGTGTTACCAAAACTAAATTGAACATTTATAAAGAACAATTTTACTTAAATATCAAAAATAAACTTGGTGGTTTATTCAGTAAAAAGAAATTATAGACCTCAAAAGAATAGATAATTCCACTGAAGAAGGTTTTTTGGTGGATCCATTCGAAATCTATTACCTTTAATTGAAGAAATTTTCTATAGGAAACATGTTGTCTCTTTATTCTTCTTTGTTCACCTATATCTATTATCTAAATCATCTATATTTCTCCAAGTCTAAAGTTTTAATGTTTAGATTATAGGGTTTTGAAAAAAAGAGATATCTATAAGTCAAAAGGGTTCGTAGGCTAAGAGTGAGAGTGAAAGAGAGGGAGGGTTTCTAATGGTTTTGGTGACATCAGTCTCGTTTCTTGATCTAATTACTTAGTGTAATAATTAATTCTTTATTTTTAAAGATGCACTTTTTCAAAAATGAAATAAATTCTTTTTTTTATTTAAATTACAAATAAATAAATAAAAACCAAATAAAATAAAAACTATTAAGACATAATTTAACAAAACCAATTAATAAACAATTTTTTTTTTAAAATTAAATATTCCTAAATCCCCCTTAATAAAATCAAAACTATAAGTGAGAAGTGGTTTAGTAAAAATATAAAAAATTTGATAATAATTATTTACAAATTCTAAAGATATATCCTTTTTAAGAACATGATCTTTTAGAAAATGATGTCTTATATCAATATTCTTATATCTTGAATGGCTTATAGTATATTTTGAAATATTTATTACACTTATATTATCACATAAAATTGGTATATTATTAAAATTAAGTCTAAAGTCTAGTAAGGTTTGTTTCATTTACAACACTTATGCACAACAACTATCAGCAGATATATATTCTACCTCAGTTGTTGATAGAGTAAATGAGTGTTGTTTCTTACTCAACCATGAAACTAAAGATTTTTATAAAAATTTATAGGTTCCTGATGTGATTTTTATATCTATTCTATATCCTCAAAAATCAGTATATGAATATGAAATTAAATTAAAATCATAAGTTTTTTAGGTAAAGTAGAGATTGAAAAACATTTTCTTTCAAATATCTAAAAATTATTTTAATAGTAGTAAGATGAGATTCTTTAGGGTTTGACTGAAATCAAGAACATATACATAGATAAAACATTATTTCTAGTCTTATGGTAGTATGATATAATAAACTATCAATAATCCTTTTTTTTATCTTATTATCAACCAGTTTTCCAGCTCTATCCAGATCAAGTTTTACATTAGTACACAAGGGAGTTGTACAAGACCTACTATTTTCTAGACTAAACTTTTTCAGTAAATCAATAATGTATTTGATTTGATTTAAAAAATTTCCATAAACTTTTTGATAAATTTTAAATCCTAGAAATAAATTTAATTCTCCCATCATACTTATTTCAAATTATTTTTTCTTATGATTTGATAAATCATTACAAATCATTTTATTTATTGATATGAAAATAACATCATCTACATAAATTTATACTAATAATATTTTAGAACAAACAGTTTTCCTAAAAATATTATGATTTTTTAATCCTATAGAAAATATATTTCCCAATAAAAATGAGTTTAATCTTTCATACCAAGATCTAGGTGCTTGTTTAAGGCCATACAAATATTTAGTAAGTTTAAAGACTGAATTTGGTAGATGAGTTTTTTCAAAACCTGGTGATTGTTTGATATAAAATTCCTCTAATAAATATCCATTTAAAAAGAAATATTTTACATCCATATGATATAATTTAAATTTTTTTAGGTCCACCAGGTAGAATACCCTAAGATGGGGGGGGGGTGAATTAGGGTATGGAAGATTAAAACTTTCTCTTGTTCGAATCTTGTTTCGTTGTTAGACAAAACTCAATTCTCTCTTCCTACCGTAGAAATATACAAATAGATATGAAACCATGAATAGGACACAATGATTTTTATTTGGTTCACCCTCGCTTGGCTATGTCCAAGGAGCATACAACGATAATTTTCCCATGTACCAAATTCACTAAGGCTCACTGCCAATAATGATTACAATGTTTGGGATAGATCTTCTTTGCCTAGGATCACTGCCTTTACAAGGTTTAGGGTCTTCTCACTGCATTCCCAAGGGTCACTCTATAGGCCTCCTTCTCTGGCTCACTGCCGGTGTTAAGGGTCACCATCTTCCTCTTACTTCACTCACTGCTCTTGGAAAGGAATCCACTCACAGTTTATAGACGTGTAGGTCAAACACAGTTTATGGACATGCAGGTCCCTTCATTTTCATGAATTCCTGCATCCTCAACTATAGATAGATACTATGTTGAAGTTCCTTTTTTAACCTTAGATTAATTCAACCTTCCCGAGTACTATTAGGTACCGGAAAATACTTTTACAAACTGAATTGAAGCCTTTTCAAGCTTCCTTGAGAAAACCGTGAACCACCTTGTCTCTCCCACGTACTGAGTACTAGGTTTGGTATGCGAACCACCTACTTCGCATACTGCTGCCTCTTTCGCGAACCTCCTATGTCCACGGACTGCCTCTTCCACGAACCTCCTCTATCCGTGGACTACCTCCGCCTTCGCTATTGTGTACAGCTGCTACGTACCGACTTTGTGAACCTCCTCTGTGAATCACCCTCTGTCCGGGAACTGTTTGTTGTTCACAGACTGCCTTTTCTTCCACGTACCAAAGCTCCCCCTCCGCCTAATGCTTACGGAATTATCCCTCTCACGCACAAAAGATTCCTCCTCCGTGTAACGAGATAACTCCTTCCGTGTACCGGATGTCCTCCTCTACATACCAGACTTCCTTTGCCGGTTAAGAAACCCCGCAAACACCTTCGGTGGAATTACTTCCACATGAACCACTTTATCCTTCGTGATCCTCCCTTCATGAACTACCTTTGGTCTTCACCAAACTCCCAGAGAAAAATATTCTTTCTAATGATGTTCCATCTCCACAGTAATCGGTGGGATTAACAATTCTTATATAGGAAAAGATATCCACTTAATCCACTAAATCAAGATTTACCAAATATTGATTCGATACAGCCCACACCGTGTACCAAATCTTCTACCGCCGCAAACCATAAGCCATATACGAACCAGTTTACTATGCGCTCCGCATACCACCTTTGCTTCTACGCGGTCAAACTCCTCTGCTGACTTCAGCCCATCTGTGTACCGCACTGCCGTGAACCATGTTCGGTTTCGACAACCACATCTGCGAACCACTTTCACTGCCTGGTACACGATCACGTACTCTTCCCAGATATGGTACGCGATCCATGTCCCAGGCTACTCATTCCACTTCCTTTTCTGATTTTTTCCCCATTATTCACACAAATTCCCGATTTTGAGGCCCTAAAATTTGGCAAACACTGGGAAATTGCGCCACCTTAAAAACCTGTCTTTGGAAAACACCAACCATTCTCATTTGAGATCATCTGACTTTATAAACAAATGAAACCACACCCAAAACATACCGAGAGGATTCCTTGAGGGTTTTTTCCCAACAATCTCCCCCTTTGGGTTTGTTGACAACTCTTCTTAAAACAATTATTTTTATTTTGATATCTCATTAAATATTCTTCCAATCATTACCATCATTCGCCTCTTGCGATTCTGGTAGGAATCAAGGATTCACTCAACACATACTCTAATCACACATGAGAAATGATTTCCATGATAAACAAGATTAAATGAAAAGATCATCAATGAATCACTACATTTCAGACACCAACTTTTGACACCAAACATATACCAATTGCTTAAACTGATACCAATTGATGATCGCTAGAAACCTTCTCACACCATTACAACATCACTCTTGTGCTTTTATCATGATCCTAAGCTATCTTGATATCCATTCTTTGATCGATCACTTCTAGCATTTTCAGATTTAATGCTTCCCTATCTTATACCTCTTCCAAACAGCTTCAGCTCAGCTTCAACTCACCTATCTCACTGCTCCACTTAACAGCTTCTCCCCGTGTCTTTTCTCCCCCTAAAATAGTCACACTTTCTCCCCATTTGTCAATAAACCCAAAGGGCACTTCAAGGTTGTCTGTAATAGGGTAAAGAACACATATCATCACACTAGGGAATGAAATACCACACCTTGGGGAGAGGGGGAACCCACATCCACACTTTTTCAAGTGTGGGGATTCGACTGGACTCCTAGAGCCAGACGATTCCTTTCAAATGATTCTTTGGGTAATACCTTTGTAATAAAATCTGAAACTTGTTGTTTTTTAGGCACATACTCCAACTTCACAAGCCCTTGCTCCACCTTCTCCTTGATAAAATGATATTTTATTTTAATGTGCTTTTTCCTTAAGTGATGGACTGGATTTTTTCTCAGATTTATAGGACTAGAATTATCACAATGAATTACGATATGAGATTTTAATTCAATTCCCATATCTTCAAGTTTTTTCTTAATCCATAATATCTGTGTGCAATCTTGAGTAGCTGTAATGTATTCAGCTTCTACCATGCTCAATGAAATGCAATCTTGTTTCTTGCTTAACCAAGAAATACACAACCCTCCAAGATAAAAGGCACCTCCTGATGTTGATTTCCTATCATCTGCTGAACCAGCCCAATCCACATTTTCGTATCGCAATAACTCTGGCTGAGATTTGTCATTATACATTAGGCCAAAATCCATTGTTCCCTTGATATACCGAAGAATTATTTTTACTACAGTCATGTGGATCTCATTGGGATTAATTTGATACCTCACTACTTGGAATGTGGAAAATAAAATATCAGGTCTTGTCATTGTCTGGTACAATAAACTTCCAATGATCTGCCTGTATTCTGTGATATTAAATGGCTTGCCTTCATCATATCGTGATAGTTTCAACCAGATAGCAATCGAAGTCTTCACCTCTTTGGAATTATCCATTCCAAACCTTCTCAAAACCTCCTTGTCATATTTATATTGAGAAATAAAAGTGCCATTCCTTCCGCGTGTCACCTTTAATCCAAGTAAAAATGTTATCTCTCCAATAATTGACATTTCAAACTCACTTTTCATGAATTCATAAAATTGTCTGCATTGTGCTTCATCTGATCCACCAAAGATTATGTCATCGACATAAACCAGAACCATCGTACTTTTACTATTTCCATTATTGTAATACAAATTTTAATCAACTCCACTACACTAAAAACTGTGCTTCTTTATAAACTGATCAAGCCTTGAATACCATGCTCTTGGTGCTTGCTTCAACCCATATAAATACTTCTTCAACTGAAAAACTTTGTTCTCATCTTCATGAATAATAAAACCATATGGTTTCTCGATGTAGACTTCTTCTTCTAGAACTCCATTCAGAAATTCTGACTTGACATCCATCTGGAAATATTTAAACTTTCGTTCATAGCTATAGCAAAAAATAATCTAATTGTCTCCAGCCTTGAAAAATGTGTGAATGTTTCATTGACATCGATACCCTCTATCTGGGAGTACCCTTTGCACACAAGTCGTGCTTTTTTTGAAATCACAACACCGTCTTTATTCATTTTATTGCAAAAGACCCATTTTGTTCCTATGACATTATTGTCTTTAGGTCTCGAAACAATTTCCCACGTTTTATTCTTCTCAATTTTTTCAAGCTCTTCATTCATTGCCTAAACCAAATTATCATATCTAGCTACTTCATCAAATAATTTAGGCTCTACTTGTGATAAGTATGATGATTTATGTAGAGAATTCATCCTTCTTATCTGTACTGGTGCTTTTTGATCACCAATTATATTCTGTCTATCAATTTCATCTCTTCTTACTGGTCTCTGGGAAGACACTAATTTATTCTCATCACATGAGTCTTCTTCTGAATCAATTTCTAGAGCTAAAGCGTCTCCTGATCTGCTCATCTCTTCATTGCTATCCTTCTTAGTCTGATCATGTATTTTCTGAATATTCTATTCATTTTATACTATAGTCACATCATGACTTTCAACTATCTTTCCCAGCCGCTTATTAAAGCATTTGTATGCCTTTTCTTTTCTTTGAGTATCCAAGAAATATCCCATCATCCCCACATGATTCAAATTTCTTATGTTTCTCCTTATTGAGAATAAAACATTTACTTCAGAATATTCAGAAGTACTTTGATGATGAATTCTTTCCATACCATAAATCATATGAAGTCTTCTCCTCTTTTGGACAAAGTAAATCTCTATTTGAAGTGTATACTACCGTCATCACTGCTTCTTTCCAAAATTTCTCTAGAAGGTATTTCTTAATGAGAATTGTTCTAGAAATGTTGTTGACAATCCAATTTATTCTCTCAAATAATCCATTATGTTTTGGAGTTCTTACTACTGAAACTTGATGCCTTATCCCATGTTTTTTGAGATAATACTCCACTTGTCTATTTGTGAACTCGGTTCCATTATCTGTTCGAATCGTCTGGATTTTCTGACCAAACATCTTTTCACATTCCCATCGATATCTTGTAATTCAACTAAGAAATTCATATTTGTGGGTGATTATTGAAACCCATACCATTCCACTATAGTCATCAATGAAGAGAACATAATATCTCCTCCCATCAATAGCCCTCGGCGAAATTGGCCCACACACATCAATATGAACTAGCTCAATCAAATCTTGTTGAATTATACTCCTTTTTCTTATATGTATTCTGAATGATCTTCCCCTTCTGGAAGGCATCACACGTATGAGTACAATCACGTGATAGTCTAGGGAGATTTCGAGATGCATCATATTTCACCAGATCTTCCAAGGAACCTTGAATGATGTGACCAAGACGCTTATGCCATAACTTGTTTTCTTCATCCTTAGATAGAAAGCACATATATTCTTCTCCACTAACAAGGTAGAGATTCCCTTTCATACAATTTCCTTGCAAAACAAAAACACCATCTTTTTCCTTGATGATACATAATTTCTTGGAAAAACTTATTTTATGCCCTAAGTAACACAATTGACTAACACTAAGCAAGTTGTGACTAAGCCCCTCAACAACCAAGACATCTGCTCGTCTCGTGTCTTTTCCTCCAAACTTGGATTTTAATGGACCAATAATTTTCAAGCCCTCATCATTACCAAATCTTACGATACCTTCTTTATCATACCTGATTCCGGTCACTAGATCTTTGTTTCTCATCATATGGGAAGTGCATCCACTGTCAATGATCCATATCCTAGTGTGATATGATGCCTTGAATGAAATTTTTTCAACCATTTATTGCTCAGAACTTTTGTTTTTGAACCAAGTCTTTGATTTCATACCCGTCATGTAATGATAATCTTGATCCTCCTCAGCATGTGATGGACTGACTTCAACTTCTAGGGATGCAAATCAATTTTGAATTTATAGCTCTCTTGATGATATATTTGGTTACTTATTATGAACAAATTTAGTCTGCCTCATCACATTCCTTTCCATTGTTGATGCATAGTATCTTGCCATATTTCTGAATCCTTTACACCTAAAACAAATTCTATCTGATGATGGCCTGGAATTTTGAGCTTTATACAACCACATTCATTGGTCTTATTCCCTTTGGTACCTATTTTCTATGGAACACACATTTTTAGAGTGTCCCATATTGCCACAATAATAGCATCTTATGTGGGGTACATTCCTGTGTGGAAATGATGCACTAGTAGTTGTGCCTTGGATTCTATGAATGTTATGATTCTGCTTCATACCCAACTTGATTTTCAATCTTGGAGTGGGTGCTTGTTGTTTGACTTGAACCATGAATGCTTTATATTTTAGATCAGTCCCCATACCAACCTTATCATTTATAATTGGTTGTAGCTTCTATTCTAATGGACCACTCTGCTCAAATCTCATATTCTCTATTGCCTATATAAACTTATTTCCTAGAAGTTTCTCCTGATCTTTAATTCTTCACTGCAGACTGATGACTTCCTCTTCTAGTTGTTCGATACATTTGATTTAATCTTTTCCAGTTTCAGTCAAACTATCGATTTCTATTTTATGTTCTTCAATCTTGAGTTTGTACTCAACCATCTTTTTAGGGCTTTCTGGAATTGAAGACCTTAGCTTTTCAATTTCTTCATTCATCTCATAATTCTCTTCTTCTTGCTGCTGCATAAAGAGTTTGTCTCCACGAACAACTTTGTTAGCTTTCTTCATTTTGGCTCTCAAAATATCTATCTCTTAAAGAGAAGCTTCTAATTCAACATGAATATCAACTCTTCCTTCAACTTATCCTTCTTCATTGTGACTTTCTTCTCTTAAATAATTTCTAGCAACTACCACCAAAACATCTACTTTATGATCCTTGTAGTCCTCCAAATATTCTGCCTTAGATTCTTCTAAACTTTCATCCTCTCTTGAAAGAAAATTCTTTTTTTGAAGAACTTTATCCTAGTAATTATCCCCCCTTTATCATTTAATGAATACTTATTTTGGGGAATTTCATCATTTTCTTCATTTTCATCATCAAATTTCTTAGAACACTTTGATGCAAAATACCCAATCTTTCCGCATCGAAAGCAAGAAAATGGAAGTTTACCTTTTAACTTTCCTTTTACTCTTTGTATATTAGAGGATAGAAATGACATGACATCATCCATATTATCTTCCTCTGGACTACCTTAAACTAAGAGATTCTTTATGGCCTTGAATGCCACTTCCTTTGACTTCCCCTTTTCCACTGCATCGTTTTCATCGTTTCTCATTTCATATGATACAAGGGTATTGTGTAGGTTATCTAGTGTCAGCTCTTTTGGGTCTTTGTATTCCAACAATAAAACTTTTGGATTGAACCATGGTGGAAGTTTCCTCAAGATTCGTTTTATAATCTTTATATCTTCAATGAATTTTCCAAGACCCTGAATGTCTTCCACGATAATATTTATCCTGTTGAAGAATGCATCAACAGTCTCATTAGGATTCATTATGAGATCCTCATACTTGTTCCATAGAACCTACATCTTTGATTCTCATACTTTTGCATCTCCCTCATAAATTTTTAATAATTTGTCCCACATTTCATGTGATGTTTTACAGGATATCACCTTCATGTAAATCTCATTTGATAGGGCTCCCCCTAAAGCATTGATCCCTTTAGCATTATCATCCAATTCTCTTCTTTCAGCTTATGATAAAGCACCACTATTAATGTCAGCTAATATTCCATTCATAGATGCTGTGAAGACATCCATCCCAACTGATCATAAGTAGTGCTGCAATCTATTCTTCCATGGTTGAAAATTATTTCCATTGAAGATCAGAATTCATTTATGATTGACCACCTCTATTTCTTTTTATGAGATAGAACCACTATCTTTCAACCTTTTTATCTGATACCAATTGTTAGGTCTACTAGGTCGAATACCCTGAGAGGGGGGGGGGTGAATTAGGGTATGACAGATTAAAACTTTCTCCCATTCGGATCTTGTTTCGTTGTCAGACAAAACTCAATTCTCTCTTACTCCCGTAGCAATATAAAAATAGATATGAAATAATTCACATGACACAACGATTTTTAATTGGTTCACCCTCACTGGGCTATGTCCAAGGAGCATACAATGAAAATTTTCCGATGTACCAAATTCACTAAGGCTCACTACCAATAATGAATACAATGTTTAGGATAGATCTTCTATGCCCAGGCTCACTGCCTTTACAAGGTTTAGAGTATGATCACTACATTTCCAAGGGTTACTCTCTATGCCTTTTTCTATGGCTCACTGCTAGTGGAAAGGGTCACCGTATTCATCTTCCTTTGCTCATTGCTCTTGGAAAGGAATCCACTCACAGTTTATGGATGTGTAGGTTAAAAATAGTTTATGGACATGTAAGTACCTTTATTTTCATGAATTCCTGCATCCTCAACTATAGTTAGATGCTCTGTTGAAGTTCCATTTTCACCCGTAGATGAATTCAAACTTCCCGATTATTGTTAGGTACATGAAAATACTTTTAAAAACTGAATTGAAGCCTTTTCAATCTTCCTTTATCAAACCACGAACCACCTTGTCTCTCCTGCGTATTGAGTACCGGGTTTGGTACGTGAACCACTTGCTTTGAAGACTACTGCCTCTTCCGCGAACCTCCTCTATTCGTGGAATGCCTCTTCTGCAAACCTCCTCTGTCCGTGGACAGCCTCCGCCTTCGCTATCGCATACAGCTACCGCATACCAAATTCATGAACCTCCTCTTCGAATCACCCTCTATCCATGAACTGTTTGTTGTTTATGGATTGCCTTCGCTTCCGCGTACCAAAGATCCCCTTCTACGTACTACTTCTGGAATTCCCCCTGTCACGTATGGCAGATTACTCTTCCACATAACGAGATAATTTCTTCCGCATACCAGACTTCCTCCTACGTGTACCAGACTTCCTTTTCGGGTTAAGAAAACCTGCAAACACCTTTTGCAGAATTCCTTATGCGCGAACCACTTCAACCTTCACGATCCTACCTTCGCGAACTACCTTCAGTCTTTTCCAAACTCCCAGAGCAAAATATGCTTTCTAATGATGTTCCATATCCACATTAATCTATGGGATTAGCAATTATTATATAGGAAAAGATATCCACTTAATCCACTAAATTAATATTTACCAAATCTTGATTCAATACAGCCCCCACTGGGTACCGAATCTTCTACCGCCACGAACCAAAATCCATCCGCGAACCATTTTCCTACGTGCTCCGCATACAACCTTTTCTCCTACAAGGTCGACTTCCTCCGCTGACTTCATCCCATCAGCGTACCTCACCCCCACTCAGCCACGAACCGTGTTCGGTTTCGTGAACCACATATGCAAATCACTTTTTCTACCTGGTTTGCGGTCACATACTCTTCCCAGACATGGTACACGATTCATGTCTCGGGCTCCTCATTCCTCTTCCTTTTCCAAATGCTTTCACCATTATTCACAAAAATTCCCAATTTTGAGGCTCTAAAATTTGGCAAACACTGGAAAACTACGCCACCTTAAAAACCTGTCTTTGAAAAACACTAACCATTCTCTTTTGTGGTCATCTAGCTTTGTCAACAAACACAACCGCATCTAAAACATACCAAGAGGATGCCTTGAGGGATTTTTTCCCAAAAAAAAATCATATGATATTCATAAGCTAGAAGGATCCTAATTGCTTCTAATCTATAAACATGTGAAAATGTTTCATTATAGTCCATCCCTTATTCTTGGTTTTATCCTTTTTATACTAAACTAGATTTGTTTCTAGTAATGATACCTTGATTATCTTGTTTATTTTTAAAAACCCATTTGGTTCCTATTATTGGATAATTGGTTGGTCTTATAACTAATTCCCAAACTCTATTTTTACTTAATTTATTGTGTTCTTATTACATATCCATTAAAAAAATTTCATCACTTAAGGATTCTTCTATAGTCTTAGATTTTAGTTGTGATATAAAGGTTTAAAATTCAGCTAATTTTCCTTAATTTCTTCTTGTTATTACTCCCATATCTAGATTTTCTACAATAGTTTCTAAAGGATGATCCTTTAAGGTTATAGGTTTTCTAGGTAAGACACTTTCAGGTTCATCTATTTCATGTTATTTTGGACTGGTATAAATTTCATTTATTTTATTTTCAAAATCAGTGTTAGTTGATTCAAGGCTCATGTTGTCAAAAGAGTAAAAAATTTCATTTTTTTGGTCTTTCCTTTTACCAAAAGGATCACTTTAATTATACATCACATGATATAATTCTTCCACAATCCTTTAATTTTTTATTATACATTCTATAGGCCTTATAAGTAGCATAATATCCTATAAAGATTCTTTTATCAGCCTCTGGATCAATTTTACCAAGGTTTTTTTAATATTCAAGATATACACCTTGCATCCAAATAATTTAAAGTAATTTACTTTGGATTTTCTATTATTCAAAAGTTCATAGGGTGTTTTTTAAAAAGAGTTATTATTAAAAATATATTCATGATATAGAAAGATATGTTTATAGTTTTTCCCCAAAAATATGTAGGAAGGATATATTCATTTAACATAGTCCTTTCCATCTCTTGAATACTTATATTTCTTATTTCAATAATTCCATTATGTTGAGGTATTCTTAGTGTAGAGAAGGTGTGTTTAATACCTAAGTTTGAGAAAAAATAATTGAATTCTTGATTTTCAAATTCTCCCCCATGATCACTTCTTAATGAAACTATTTTTAAATATTTTTTGTTTTGAAAAATTTTACAAAAGTTTTCAAAAATAGTGAACACTTCACTTTTGAGTTTTAGAAAATAGACCCAATTAAATCTTGAAAAATCATCAAATAATACATAAACATACAATTTTATAGAAAAAATTACTAACCATGATGGTCCAAACAAATCTATGTGGATAATTTACAGTAGTTAAGATGTAGAAACTTTTTTAGTTGTTTGAAAGATGATTCGTGTTGTTTTCTAATTTGATATGCATCACAAAATCTATCATTATCAAATTTAAGACTAGCAAAATCAGAAACTAAGTGTTTCATAGAAAAATTATATAAATTAAATATATTACAGTGTAAAAGTCTTATATATGAGATCCAAGATTTATTTGTCTCAATAGATAAATAATTCACTTATTGCTTACACAAGGAATCAATATCCAAGTTATAAACATTTTCAGTTTTGGATACTCAAAATTTAAGAAATTTATCTTTAAAAAATGAGAAGGAATTGTTAGAGAAATCAGTATAAAAACCATTATCATAGAGTTGATAAATACTTACAAGGTTTTGATTTATCCCTTGAACATACAACGCTTTTTTGATTGAAATTTTATTTGGATATCCAACTGATCCAACTCCAACCATCTTCCCTTAATCATTATCTCTAAAGGTGATTAGTCATTTATCTAGTTTTTCACATGTATAAAAGTTGGAAGAGTCTCCTATCATGTGTCTTGAGAAGTCACTATCTATATAACATACATAATTTTTTTTATATGGTCTTTTACCTATAAAATAATTAAAAAAGAATTTTTTGGTACCCATATTTTATTGGGTCCAGCTACATCTGCAAGAAAAGATCTAGGAATCCATATTTCCTTTATTTTATCGAATTTTTCCTTACTTGTTTCAGAAATTTTTTTGGACATAAAATATTTTTTAATTCCACTTATCCGAGGATTTCTTAACCAAAAGTTGTTAGAATAATGTCATTTCATTCCACAATATAAACATGTAACTTTTTTAGAACTTGGAACAAAATAATTTTTATATAATTTTTATTTTTCTCTTTTTCTTACTATTCCATATTTTTCCTTTTTAATAATAGTTTTTACAAGAATATAATTTAGATATTTTCATCCTTTGGTTAAAATAATAGTATCACTTTTGAATGATTCTATTTCATATTCTTTTATTATATTTTCATGAATAATACAATTATTTGTAGATGAATTAAAATTTTCTTTTAATTATTAATGTTGTTTTATCATTTCATCATTTTCACTTAAAAAAATTATTAATATTCTTTGGTGACTTATGATTTTTTGCTAAAAAATCATATTTTTCTTCAAGAATCAAGTAATAAGGAGATAATTTTCTACTTGTGCAGCTATGAAAATCAGATGTAGAAGAATAATAGGTTCGTACCTCATTTTATTCCTTATCCATAAAGAACATGTTTGATTTTAGGTTATTTGTCCCTATTTCTGAGTTAGATTTGGAAGAGATGTTGGAGTCTTTAAACACACTCCAAGAAGCCTTCATAGATCTTTTACCTTTATGATCATAATCAGTTTTATTCTGATTTTTCATTTCCATATTTTTCATTTCTTCTTTTAACTAGGGGAAATATGGTCTAACATGACCCATCTATTTTCATTCATAGCATCTTACTTATTTAGATCCTTTTTTATCTTTCTTGAAGTATTTTTTGAAGACTAACTTTTTTCTATAAAACTTGATAAACTTTATAGCTAGCTGAGCTAGTTACATTTCAGAATTTGATCATTCTGAATCCTTTGAGATTTTGATATATTCTTTCAATTTATTTTCATATTTCTAAGACAAAACTTTAAGGGAAGTATTTACCCTTTTTACTATATTATGATCTTCATTTTCATCTTTCATTTCTACTTCGTACATCATCGGGGTTCCTATCAATTCTTTCATTATCAAATTTATTACTAGTTTTGATTGTCATATAGTTGAAGATATCCAATTCCATTTTGAGGGTATAACTCTAAGTACTTTTAGTGCTTGACCTGATTGAGTAATTGTGGTCCATAAGGTAGCAACATCATTTACTATCTCTATTAACCACCCATTCATTTGGGTGATTCTATCACTATCATACATTCTAAAGGTGTCAAAATTCAGTTTTGTAGTAGCATACCATAATTGTCTGACATTTTTGTTGAGTCAAAAGTTCTAATTATGACTTTTCCATTCCATTAGTTTTGAAAATCACAAACTCTTTCTTAAAACACTTGATTACTATATTTTTATTTTCAAAGTGTTTTAGAATGTTTTTGCAGAAAACATCGTAATGGGTATAGATCTGATAAACATTGGATTCACCTATTATCATATTAGATATGAGACATTCTATATTGTATTTCAAATTATCAAAATATTTAATCAAACTAATATTAGAACAAAAAAAATTGGATTCATACTCATAAATATTATTATAATGAAATCTATAAGGAAGTCCATTGGTGTAACGTCCTGGATCCGGGTGCCACCCAAAGGTTCCCTGAACCCAGTTGGTCACATAAACTCAAGAGAATTTTCAAAAATGCCCGAGGCTACTGACTAGTAGTGAGGGAAAAGGTGTGATATTGGAGAAACTATGCCCTCATTGTCAGAGTATACACATCAGAAAACAAATAGTAAACAATAGCAGGAGCAGTAATACCAACAAAAGTAACCAGCGGAAGAATGAAAGTAAATACAACAGAGGCCATAATAGATATATATATGATGCATGACATATGTATCTAATAAAATAGCGAAACAAGTCGCAATGCTGGAAAGCAATATAGAAACCAAAGTATAAAAGAAACAAGTAAACTCCAGAAGCATCGCAAGCCTCAGTTTGGTCCCATTCTCTCTAACTCCAACAACAATCAAGTAACTGATGAAGAAGGGTGCTTGACCTTATCTATAATTGAAATTATATAATCTATTTGGGCCCACAAGTATGACCCAAATAGGGTGTGAGATGAATCTCAGTAGGCAAGCACCAACAGATCTGTTCCTAACAATCAATGAATATATATAGCTGGTAATAGGCAAAATAAAGCAATAAACTAGGAAGTACTCAAAAGTGAACAATCCTATAGTTTTCAATTGCATTAATTTACATTTACCAGTTATTCAATACATTTAATCATGTAACCCTAGGATCTATCCTAATCTCTATATCCCCTATGTAAAGTAACAAAACATACGTCTCATAAGACCATCTAAACAATCAAGTAAGACTAAGTCCAAGCTTATGATTTATCTTGGCAGACTCATCACAATCATTCAATCATTAATAAACAAACCTTTGCGAAATCTCTCACACTCTAACCCCTTTGGTTCAATATAGAACCAATTCATTAAATAACGACCCTATAGGAAGATCTCATGGTCTAACCCCTTTGGTCTAACATAGCACTAATCATTTACAAATGACCACCTGGCCACCTCTCACGGTCAATACCCCTGGGTCAACATGGAATCAATAAATTATAAACGACCTCCTGGGTAGATCTCATGGTCAATACCCTTGGGTAAACATGGAATCAATAAATTATAAACCACCTCCTGGGAATCTCTCACGGACAATAACCTTGGGTCAACATAGCATAAGGTAATTATAAATGACCTTATGGGTAGATCTCATGGTCAATATCCCTGGGTCAATCATCTACACCAAGGCTCTCATAGTACTGTGTAAAAATAGTGTGCATATAATATCAAAGAAGCTCATGTAATATGAAACTACTACATGTCTAATAATTCACAAGAATATCACATGCATTCCATATAATCAATCAAACTCCATCCCACTCAACCAAGACATGGAAAACAATTCAAGCCTAACAGGAATCCTAGACCAAATGGCCATAAACAATCAATCAAGGGAAAATCACCCATGGGGTGTCCTGTAACAAGGTATATAACATTACACATAAGCAACAACCCTTTATCAATAAATAAAACCATAGAAGGTAATAAATAGGGTTAAATTACAAATCAAGCAATACCCCAATCATAGGTATGCAAAACTTTTAGAATATATAATCCAAATATGAATAACTAAAGGTACAAATCACCTACCTCGATGTCGGACGATCGATATACTTGAACGTTGTCACTTGAATCGGCCTAGATCAGTGTAGATCTACAAAAAGGTGAAAAAACTCAACCTTGAATAACTCACGAGAGATAAGGAATTAGGAAGAAAGGATCTAGGGGTTTTGAGAACTCACTAGTGTGATTCCAACACACCCAATAGTGTACCAATCAGACCTCAGATGGAGAAACGAGAGGGGTTTGAAGTTTGTCAGTAGTTCTTCCATTCTCCTATATGAACCTCAGGGAGAAGAAGATATTTCCAAAAATGAGACGTGACCACATTCAGATTTATCAAAATAAAAAGAAAACTACACGATGTGTTCATTAAATGTACATGCTGTGTAGTAGCCTTAACCAGCCCCTAACTTAAGTAGTTTCCTAGGTCAACACATGTCCATGTAATCAGCCATTAAATGGACAACATGTGACTATATGTGGAAATCTAGGTACACATCGTGTACTCATAAGTACATGGTGTGTAATTAGAAAATCCCAATTTCTTCCTTTTTCCTTAAAAACCACACGAAATTATGATCCATACCTGAAATGAAGATCAGGGTTCTTACAAACTTCCCTCCTTAAGGCAATTTGTCCCATAATTTCCCTTCCAAGGGTGGTGAAGAAGAATGTATAAACAACTCCAGCCACTACGACTGCACATCGGCCTCCCTCTCCCAAGTCTCATCCTACACTCGCCCATGCTGCTATAACACCTGTACCAGAGGAACAGACTGGCCATGAAGAACCTTCGTCCTGCGATCCAAAATCCAAATAGGGTGATCCTAGAAGGATGCATCCACCTCCAAATCAAACTCCTCAGGTTGAAAAACATGAGACGGGTATGAAAAGTAGCATCTTACCTAATAAAAATGAAAGATATCATGCATATCCCGATACCTCTGAGGTAAATACAGCCGATTAGCAACCGAACTGACTCTCTCCAAAACCTCAAATGACCTGATGTATCTTGGTGAAAGATCACCCTATCTCCTAATCCTCCTCTATCCCAACCTCGGTGTGACACTTAGGAAAACCTGATCTCTGACCTCAAACTCCAGAGGTTGTCTCTGTCGATTAGAAAAATATTTCTACCGAGGCTGTGTAGTAGAAATTCTCTTCCGAATCAACTCCACCTGCTTAGTGGTCTCCTGGACAGGACGAGGTCCCAACATAGCTGCCTCTCCTACCACCATCCAACATAGTGGTGATCGACATTGAATACCATACAAAGCCTTATAAGGTTCCATATGGATCATTTCCTTAAAACTATTATTGTAGGAAAACTCCACCAGGGGTATGTGTCTCTCCCAAGAGCTCTCGAAATCCAGGACGCATTCTCGAAGCATGTCCTCCAAAAACTGAATTGTATGCTCGGATTGGCCATCTATCTGGGGATGTTAAGCTTTACTCATAATTACTTATGTACCCAAAGCACTCTATAGTCCCTACCATACATGAGAAGTAAACTAGGCATCCATGTCTAAAATTATAGAGTACAGAACCCCGTTCAACCATACAATCTCTCGGATGTGCAACTTTACAGGATCATCATTACTGAAGGTTTCTTTATTCGGCAGGAAATGTGCAACCTTCATGAGCCTACTGATAACAACCCAAACCACATAATTATCTCAATGAGACCTCGGTAAAACTGTCATGAAATCCATCACGAAATCATTCCACTTCCACTTAGGAATGGGTAACTGTTGTAAAAGCCCTATTGGCCGCTGATTCTTTTGCTTCACCTACTAATAGGTGGAACATATCATAAAAATACCAGCTACATCTCTCTTCATTACTAGCCACCAGTAATAATGATGTAAATCTCAATATATCTTGGTGAAACTAGGATGAAATGCCCATACTGAGGTATGAAAATCTCACAAAATCTCCTCATGTATGTCTGCCGACACCCATACACATCCATGAAAATGAAAAACCTCATCCTTGCCTACAGTCCAACCAGGAGTAGGGTCCTCACCTGATACACTCTTCCGCAGGACTAGGCCTTCAGAATCTGATAGCTGCCTCATTCACACTCAATCCAGTAGAGTAGAGGTAACAATTATAGAAGAAACAAACGTCTTCCCCTATCTGTCATGAACCTACAAATGCATCTCAGAGAATAGATCCATAAGTTTCCACTCACTACTAGCCTCTTGAACTACCTGTATCTAAGTCCTCTTGTTTAACGCATCAACCACTGTATTGCCTTTCCCAAGCATGTAGGCAAGATCAAAGTCAAAATACTAAAGGTACTCAACCCACCTTTGCTATCTTAAATTATGATCACACTGAGAAAGATATACTTGAGGATTTTGTGGTCAGTGTACACCACAAAATGATCTCTTAAAAGAAAACGTCTCCAATAGTGTAAATCATGCACAACTACAGCTAAATTGAGATTGTGCATTGGGTAATTCCTCTCATGTGACCTCAATTGATGAGACCCGTATGCAATGACTCCTTCCCCCTATATAATCATTGATCCCATCCCAATACCTGATGCATCACAGTAAACAATGTAACTCTTTCCCAGCTCTACAAAAACCAGGATCGGTGCTGAAGTCAATCTCCCTTTCATATCCTAAAAGGCTGAATCGTAGGAATCTGTTCACAAGTACTTCACACACTTCTTATTAAATCTCTTCAATGGTGCTTCTAATCATGAAAAGTCCTAAATAAAGCATCTTTAGTAACTTTCCACCCCTAGAAAACTCTGTACCTCAATAACATTATTCGGATACTCCTAGGAAACTACCACTCTCACATTCTCTAGGTCTATTGATGCTCCTGTATCTAATATTACATGTCCCAAGAAGTGAATCTAGTCCATCCAAAAGTGGAACTTTGAGAGTTGAACATATAAATGATGCTCTCTCAGTGTACTCAATACGATCTCAAGATGGGTGGCATGGTCATGTGGAGTGTGAGAGTATACCAAGATATCTTCCACGAATACTATCACAAAAGAACCCAAGTAAGGATGGAACACTTGGTTCATCAATTCCATGAAAACTTCCGGCACGTTCATGAGATCGAACGACATAACCAAATACTCGTATAGACCATACCTGCTCCAAAAGGCTGTAAGAGGTATATTTGATGGTCTAATGATAAATTGATGATAAATGAATCTCAAGTCAATCTTCGAGAACACTCGGGATCCTCAAAGCTAATCAAAGTGATAATCAATCCTCAGCAAGGAATATGGGTTCTTGAATGTCAATTGATTCAACTTCTGACAATACACACAAAGTTTGAGGGTACCATCCACCTTCTTCGCAAAAAGGATAGGTGTATCCCAAGAAGAAGTACTGGGTCAGATGTATAAGGACCCGACCTTAAACATTACATAATCTTGAATTATGTCAAGAATTCACATTGATGATCTTTTCAGGTTCAGAGTTTTAGAGAATTAGGCCATAACTATTTCATAACAACTTGAATATTACATGTAGACACTACTACCCAATATCCATTTTTCATAAAATAAAAACTCTTGAAAAAAAGTGACATGTCTAGTTCCATGTTTTAGACAACATGACTTTTCCTTGATCTCATCCTTGACCCTATTCATCTTTATGTCATGTGAAAAACATTTCAAAAATTGGGATGAGCATAAAAAGATCAGTAAGGGTTATAAAATAATAAAAGAAACATTACCCCATCAATAAATACAAATCAATGAAACCATACTTTTCAATCATAACATACCTCATGAAATCATAAGATTTATGAATAACATACGGAAATCATAAATCATAAAGGTAACTTATGGCATTCATAACATACTTACATTGTAGCTATCATAGCTATATAGGAAGTCACATTTGGAATACCCATCACAGTATATTCCCTAAATCTCTTAGGAGAAACATTAACGTTTACCTCCATCACATTACCCAATGCATTGGAGAGCTATCTCGGGCTCACCCGCCCTATGTTTATGACGGAACCACCCGTATACGTAAACAATTCCCAATAACCATAACATAATCATAATACATAACACAAGCATAAAGGAAAGATAAAATTTCCACATTCCAATTACAATATATCATATCAAGATATTTAAATAAACAATTATTTATCAAACCATTTTCAAAACCATTTAAAACATTTAATAAAGATATTTTTAAATCAAAGTGTCCCATACCACTTTGATGATTTTAAAGGAATTAAAATTTGAAAACATTAATTTCTATATAAATAAATCCTTAAAACCATTTTTAAAACATGGACATTAATGATAAATATTTAGAAGAATAAATCTTTAAAATATTTAAAACGATATTTTAGTTAAAGAGTTTTTAACAAAATGAGAGACTCTTGAATACAAATAATTGAGGAATAACATTGAATCAGAACATTATAATATCATGAGAATAAAGAGATTCATGATGTAACATGTCAAATGGCAGTATATACACCATATAATAGTGAATTGGTGCATAATGACAATGAAGTCTCATTGGAATGTAAATTGAGATGAAATCACTTATAAAGACGGTATCCTTAGATTAAGGATAAATAAAGGACATAATTAGGTGTGAAAAATATAAATACACCCAATATAAGTGGATATTATGTGTAAAACAATAAGATTTTATTCACACATATTCATATCACGACATAATCAAGAAGTAGAAGTTTAACCCAAAGAATTGAAATTGGGTGAAGAAGTTCCCTTATAGAAATTCGAGAGCCTAATGCCGTCACTTTAAAATTAAGAAAATGAACTGATGAGAGAGAAAATGGTATCTCATCATTTGGACATAAAATTTATAGAAATAAGGATATAGAGGAACATATCCCAACATAAGAAGATGTAAATTAAAAGACATAACAAAAAGAATTCTTTTAAAAAGAAGAGGGTGAAAGGTTCCCTTACCAATTTGGTAACATAAGAAACATACACCCCATGAAATAAGGATCATAAAATGAAGATGTAAATACCCATAAATTAAAGGATATTACACAAAGAATAAAATCATGTGCATTAAATACACCACACAAAATGAAATATTGGAAAATATAGCATGAATCTCACGGGAAAAAAAAGTGAGATGAAAATCCCTTACCACGTTGTAATCAATCGAGTCATATGAAAAAAAGTTAATAACCACCAAATGATTCACAGAATAAAATTAATATAAATATAATCACGATAATATATATCAAATGGAAGTACACAATACACCACATGAAATAAATTAGTGGCAAACAATGGAAATCTCACGGAATTAAAAGTGAGATAAGAAATCCCTTACCTCGTATCTGACTTGACTTGTTTGTTCCTTGTTCTTCTTGAATAATAAAATTAAGTTATTTTATAATTGATTAAGAACCCTTTTTCGAGTTTATTATTCCTTTTATATCACTTATTACCATGTTATAAACATTATGTAATCATTTAAGTTAATAATGGTCGTTTTTTCGATATTTGGTACTTGAGTTAAAAATGAACACCTTATAATTACAAGTTGTCCATGTGGTCAAGATTCCATTATCTACAGAATTATATTCATGATTTATATATCATATATATCATATATATCCAGTATATATATTTATTTATAACAGTACATAACATTTTGAGATAAGAAATAAAATGCACCGTTCATGGAGACGGTAAGTCGTATGTACGCATGAAGGCTGCCTCCATTTCTATTTCACATTGTAATGGAATGGAAAATTAATGATACATAAGTATATTATAATTCCAGTATAATATCATATATATTTTCATTAAGTCTACCCTTTATATGTTCCACATAAGGCATGAACGATTCATATCACTTTGAGGGGGCGGTAGTCCGCACTTCCTTAAATGAAATTATCGCGTTTACTCATAATGGAAACCATAAAGGTATGCTACAAATTAAAAATATAGAAGCATAAAAAAAACATAAACATAATATATATCGTATATAAATACAGTTCCATCATAATGGACACCATAAGAGGCGGTAGGAGATAATTGAACAATCATCGTTTTGTGAGGCGTTAGTTTTCCATCCACATAAATAGTATGTTCTTTACCCATTAGATGGAGGTGTGTGTAAGTGTAGTTCGAATATTTCTCATAAAAACAACCTAGTATATTGAGGATACTGGTGTTGTTATAAAATAAAGTAATAAAAAGAGTTTAGGGGGGTGGAGAAGTAAAATAAAACAAAATAAAACAAAATAATTTAAGAGAAATCATTACCTTTAATTCAGGTAACTCCCTTTGGTTTGAACCAAAATGACTTCTTGAAGTGCCTTCTGACTAAGGTAAGACTTATAGGAGGAAGAGAGACATCTTGAGAGCTTATTTGGGTAGGTTTTGGATGAGACAATGGGATTGAGAGGTGTGAGAAATAAGTTAGAAGTGAAGGCTTTTTATAAGGGGGAGGAGGGGTTCTTTAGGAAAGTGTGAAAATATTATTTTATTATATAATGATTTTCGGTTTCTAAAGGTCCAAAACCCATTAAGGTCGAAGATAAGATGACCCATGGTCGAAATAAATTCATCCAATAAGAACTGGATAGGTTTTGAATATTATTTTAATATTTATAATCTTATTTATTTAAATCATTTATTAATGAGGTAAATACTGCATCATTTTTGTGTCATAAATAATTTTATTTATTTGATTTCTAAAAATTATAAAAAAATACCATGATGTAGGAAATACTTTTATATTTATATTAAATATTTATAGTTTAAAAGATAACTTATATAACTCCATATAAAAATTACTTTACTAAAAGATATTTGTTTGTGTCCTTTTTGGATTAACTTTAAATTAATTAATCTAAAGTGTCATTATAATTCCCAAGTGGCTCCATGGGGTCCCAAAATCGACCCAAGGATGACTATGGTCATCCATGAATCATCCAATAAGGTTAGGATAAGTGTTAAGTTAATTTTTTATTATTATAACATTCTTTTTACCTTGAATTGCCCTATTTACCTTTAATCGCGGTAAATAAAAGTCAAAAGTTACTATTCACCAAAAAATTATTTTCGTCTTATTGAATCAAATTTTACTTACTAATATCAACCATGTATGTCGGATTTTCAAAATTCAATTCATAGAAGCGGTAAAATTTCATTTAAATGAAAAAGTCAGTTTTTTAACTACTACTTAGTGGTTTCACTATTCATCAAAAATTGAAGTTTTTCAGAAAAATATCAAAAATTAATCCTAATATATATTTGATATTATGAATTCAAAAATGATTTCTATTTTACAAAATTCAAAACATAGAAGTTTCATTAATTAATTTAAAATTAATGCCCATTGTCAAAACAAATAACATGCTTTTAAGAAATAATATCTATCAAAAGATTGACACTTGTTTATGCCCAATTTCAAAGTGAAATTAATTCCAATGATCACCATTGTTTTAAATGGTAAAAATATAATATAATTAAACTTTAAAACCAATTAAAAATATAATCTAACCATATAAATAAATTATATTAAAAAGAAGATTTGAATTAAAATACAACATTTTTCACTATTCATTAAAAATGATTTTTATCAGAAAAAGACCAAAAATTTACTCAAAGTAAATTTTGGGGTCCCGATTCTAAAGAAGAATTTTATTTGGCCAAATAGAACTTATAAAAGTGACCAAAACTATATTTAAATAGGGTTCGCCATCAAAAGGTGGTAAATCGATATTTTAGTGAATATTAGAGTATTTATGCTTAAAATCAAATTCTTTTATTATTTTAGGCCTCTACCTTTTATTGGATAAATGTAAAAACATTTAACAAACATGTATAATCATTTTTTAGTTAGTTCTGTTCATTCCCTCCATTACAACGTCTAGGCATTAACTACTATTTAAAATAATATTATATTATTATTTTTCAGTATGACCCAATGTTGTGTGCAACGTAAGATTTAAAAGAAAACCGTAGTTGTATATCGGGTACACCATCAAACATAACATCCCCTTTAAAGTAAAATTAATAATTAATTTACAAATATTAATAAATATGAAAACTTCATATTCTTTATTTACCTGGGATGTTACATCCTTCCCCCCTTTTGAGAATTGCATCCTCGCAATTTTAAAATTGGGCTCGGAAACTTCATTGAAATTCCCACATCAGAAAAAGAGTCAATAAAACTATCAATTTATAAGAAAGAAATATATATACAAAGGTCACCTAATACAATAGATACTATGATTCCATGAAAACATGGATATGAAAGAGAAAATAACTCTCATAGATTAATAGAGAGTGATAGAGAACTTGATCACGAAATGTTAACCACCACAATACCATAAATTTGTGGTTGGGTAAATGTTTGATGATAAAAGAGAGCTTATCAGTTTTTTTACTTCAATATCCTTTTCATAGAGTTGATGAATTTTATTAATAACTAGACTAAGATCATAAGGAAATATACTTACTTGTCATGTAGAGTGTCATCCTTTAATAAAATTATACCACGAACTCATCTTTTCTCTAAAGGTAAGTATTCAAGATGACTTGGTCACACCTAAAGTGCTAGAATAAACTTCTAGAGTATCTCATAATCTAAAAAAGATGAACTATATATTTCCCCTATCTTTAGACATCAACCAAAACAAAAATTGGTTAGTATAAGATCAGATAATCCCCAAAAAGGATAATATTTTACAAAAAGAAAAACTACTCTTAATCTCCAAAATTTGTCAAACAATACCCAAAGTTCAACAAAGACCATTCAATAAATATTTGTCTATAAAATTCATCAAAGTAGTCCAAACTAAGATTGAAACCCAAATCTGAGAAGGATTTAATCACATAGTATTCCAAGATAAATCTTAACATTTATCTCCAAATAACATCAGTTACTCTTAAAGTCTCATATTGAAAAGTAATTAACCTAATAACATATTATCCATGATAGGTTAATCATTTCTATAGATTTCCCAAAATTAAATTATCCTTGATTCATAAAATCATCTAAATAAAAAGAATTAGTCATACTAACCAGGGACTTCACATAGTCCAGTGGTAGGTGATAAATCCCAATCGTACTTTAGTTGTGGGTTTGATTCCCGTAGCTTTGTCCGACGTGACGGGTTGTCACACGGTCTGCGTGTTGTCCTTTTTCTAAAACTATATAATTTTATAACATTCCAAAAAAGAGATAAATTCAAAAAAAAAAATAACCATAAAATATTTTAACCACAAAGGTTATCTAATAACTTTCATTTTTCGTCCCAAAATGTATTAACCTGTAATTGCCTCAAATTTAAGGATCATATAAACCCAAATGGTTCTTTATAACTATATCCACAAAAGAAAAGATAATTATTCCTTGAATAAAATTTTCATATATCAAACTTCAGGGTTACACATACTATAAAAAGTCTTCTAATGCAATCCCATCATCAAAAGCGCCTTAATACTTTTAGGCATTTCACCATCCTAAAATCTACCATAACTCTTGAATCCCTTATATGTTGACTTCTTACCCATTCAAAACTCTTCAGGATCCATTAACTGTTTATTTCAAACTTATTATAAAATACTTCTTTCCTACAAGCAAAATCATGAATCATATCCTATGATTCAATAATATCAAATCATATGTTAAGAAATAATCCATACCTTTCATTGGTCATTGTCAGTTTCTTCATCCTCAATCAGAATGGCATTAGGTATTGATAAACAAAAATTTGTACGATCCTGGTGATCCCATTCCCGAAACTTTTTTGTAGGACATATTTTTGTATAATGACCATGCAAACAACATTTAAAACATTCAATTGATTCATCAGAATTAACTTCTTTCCCTTTCCTAGAGTCAACTGGATGCTTCCTTTTTCCATGGTAGGTTCTTGCTTTATGACCTTCACTTCCACATCTATAGCATATTCTCGTCCCTTTGAAACATTTTTCTATGTGTTTATTTCCACATCCTTGACACATAGGTTTTTGAATATACACACCTTTATGATTATTACCTGAACTTCTATGGGGATTTTTTTTATCTCATATACGATGCCTTATAAAAATCACCAAGGTTCAGGTGGTCAATAATGACTCCAGATAGTTGGATGAGAATAACCACAAGAGTGTTCATTGTAGCTCCCATTTCATTAAATTTATCATTCAGAGAATCATCATAGTTTTCTTTACATTTATTGTTACTTTGATTCCTTCTAGATCCATCCATTGACTAAAAACAAAAAGTTCAGTGTGAGTATATCAGTAAAATCATCATATATTATCTTATGAGGATGGTAAAAACTAAAACATACCTTTTCATGTTATCTTAATCTCATTCAATTTATCTATAAAAAACTATGACTCTTTCCAATATGATAACCATTATGATTTTGTCACTTATTTTATCTAAACCGACATTTGGTACCAACTATAACGGCCCGACCTTAAATATTACATAATCTTGAATTATTTCAAGAATTCACATTGAGTATCTTTTTAGGATCAAGGTTTTAGAGAATTAGGCCATAACTATTTCATAAAAACTTTAATATTACATGTAGACACTACTACCCAATATCCATTTTTCATAAAATAAAAACTCTTGAAAAAAGATACATTTCTAGTTACATGTTTTAGACAACATGAATTTTCCTTTATCTCATCCTTGACCCTATTTATCTTTATGTCATGTGAAAAAAATTTCAAAAATTGGGATGAGCATAAAAATATCAGTAAGGGTTATAAAATAATAAAACAAACATTACCCCATCAATAAATACAAATCAATGAAACCATAATTTTCAATCATAACATACCTTATGAAATCATAAGATTTATGAATAACATACAGAAATCATAAACCATAAAGGTAACTTATGACATTCATAACATACTTACATTATAGCTATCATAGCTACATAGGGAGTCACATTTGGAATACCCATCACAGTATATTCCCTAAATCTCTTAGGAGAAACATTAACGTTTACCTCCGTCATGTTACCCAATGCATTGGAGAGCTATCTCGGGCTCACCCGCCCTATGTTTATCACAGAACCACCCGTATACGTAAACAATTACCAATAACCATAACATAATCATAACACATAACACAAGCATAAAGGAAATATAAAATTTCCACATTCCAATTACAATATATTATATCAAGATATTTAAATAAACAATTCTTTATCAAACCATTTTCAAAACCATTTAAAACATTTAATAAATATATTTTTGAATCAAAGTGTCCCATACCACTTTGAAGATTTTAATGGAATTAACATTTTAAAACAATAATTTCCATATAAATAAATCCTTAAAACCATTTTTAAAACATGGACATTAATGATAAATATTTATAAGAATAAATCTTTAAAATATTTAAAATGATATTTTAGTTAAAGAGTTTTTAACAAAATGAGAGACTCTTCAATACAAATAATTGAGGAATAACATTGAATCAGAACACTATAATATCATGAGAATAAAGAGATTCATTATTTAATATGTCAAAGGGCATTATATACACCATATAAGAGTGAATTAGTGCATAACGACAATGAAGTCTCAATGGAATGTAAATTGAGACGAAATCCCTTATAAAGACGGTATCATTAGATTAAGGATAAATCAATGACATAATTATGTGTGAAAAATATAAATACACACAATATAAGTGGATATTAAGTGTAAAACAATCAGATTTTATTCACACATATTCATAGCATGACATAATCAAGAAGTAGAAGTTTAACCCAACGAATTGAAATTGGGTGAAGAAGTTCCCTTACAGAAATTCGACAGCCTAACGACGTCAATTTAAAATTCAGAAAATGAGTTTATGAGAGAGAAAATGGTATCTCATCACTTGGACATAAAATTTAAAACAATAAGGATATATAGTAACATATCCCAACATAAGAAGATGTAAATTAAAATACATAACAAAAAGAAGTCTTTTAAAAAGAAGAGGGTGAAAGGTTGCCTTACCAATTTGGTAACATACGAAACATAAACCCTATGAAATAAAGATCCTAAAATGAATATGTAAATACCCATAAACTAAAGGATATTACACAACGAATACAATCATGTTAAGTACATACACTACAAAAAATGAAATAGTGGAAAATATAGCATGAATCTCACAGGAATAAAAAGTGAGATGAAAATCCCTTACCACGTTGTAATCAATTGAGTCATATAAACAAAAGTTAATAACCAAAAAATGATTCACATAATAAAATGAATATAAATAGAATCATTATAATATATATCAAATGGTATTACACAATACACCACATGAAATAAATTAGTGGCGAACAATGGAAATCTCACAGAATTAAAAGTGAGATAAGAAATCCCTTACCTCGTGTCTGATTTGACTTGTTTGTTCCTTGTTCTTACTAAATAATAAACCTAAGTTAATTTATACTTGATTAAGAACCATTTTAAAGCTTATTATTCCTATTATATCACTTATTACCATTTTATAAACATTATGTAATCATTTAAGTTAATAATGGTCGTTTTGTCGATATTTGGTACTTGAGTCAAAAATGAACACCTTATAATTACAAGTTGTCCATGTGGTCAATATTCCATTATCTAAAAAATTATATTCATGATTTATATATCATATATATCATATATATCTAGTATATATATTTATTTATAACAGTACATAACATTTGGAGATAAGAAATGAAATACACCGTTCATGGAGACGGTAAGCCGTACGTATGCATGAATGCTACTTCCATTTCTATTTTGTATTATAATGGAATGAAAAATTAATGATACATAAGTATATTATAATTCCATTATAATATCATATATAATTTCATTAACTCTACCCTTTATACATTCCACATAAGTAAAGACCGAGTCATATCACTTTGAGGGGGCGGCAGTCCGCACTTCCTTAAATGAAATTATCGCGTTTACTCATAATAGAAACCATAAAGGTATGCTATAAATTAAAAATAAATAAGAATAAAGAAAACATAAATATAATATATATCATATATAAATATGGTTTCATCATAATGTCCACCATAAGAGGCGATAGGAGATAATTGAACAATCATCATTTCGTGAGGTGTTAGTTTGCCATCCACAGAAACAATATGTTCTTTACCCATTAAATGGAGGTTTGTGTAAGTTTAGTTCAAATAATTCTCATAAAAACAACCTAGTATATTGAATATACTGGTGTTTTTATAAAATAAAGTAATAAAAAGAGTTGGGGGGGGGGTGGAGAAGTAAAATAAAACAAAATAAAACAAAATAATTTAAGAGAAACCATTACCTTTAATTCGGGTAACTCCCTTTGGTTTGAACCAAAATAACTTCTTGAAGTGCCTTATGACTAAGGTAATGATTATAGGAGTAATATAGGGATATTGAGAGATTATTTGGGAAGGGTTTGGATGATCCAAGGGGCTTTAGTGGTGTGAGGAATAAGTTAGAAGTGAGGTATTTTTATAAGGGGGAGGCAGAGTTCTTTAGGAAAGTGTAAAAATATTATTTTATTATAAAATGCTTTTCAGATTATAAAGGTCCAAAACTTATTAAGAAAGAAGATAAGATGACCCATGGTCGAAATAAATTAATCCAATAAGAATTAGACAGGTTTTGGATGTTATTTTAATATTTATAATCTTATTTATTTAAACCATTTATTAATGAGGTAAATACTGCATCATTATAGTGTCATAAATAATTTTATTTATTTGATGTTTAAAAATTATAAAAAAATACCATGATGTGGGAAATCTTTTTATATTTACAATAAATATTTATAGTCGAAAATATAACTTATATAACTCCATATAAAAATTACTTTACTAAAAGATATTTGTTTGTGTTCTTTTTGGCTTTACTTTAAATTAATTAATCTAAAGTGTCATTATAATTTCCAAGTGGCTCCATGGGGTCACAAAATCGTCCCAAGGATGGCCATGGTCGGCCATGAATTATACAATAAGGTTAGGACAACTGTTAAGGTTATTTTGTATTATTATAATATTCTTTTTACCTGGAATTACCCTATTTACCTTTAACCGCAGTAAATAAAAGTCAAAAGTTACTATTCACCAAAAAAATATTTTCATCTTATTGAATCACATTTTAATTACTAATAACAACCATTTATATCATATTTTTAAAATTCAATTCACAGAAGCGGTAAAATTTCATTTAAATGAAAAAGTCAGTTTTTTTAACTATTACTTAGTGGTTTCACTATTCATCAAAAATTGAAGTTTTTCAGAAAAATACCAAAAATTCAGCCTAAGATATATTTGATATTATGAATTCAAAAATGATGTATATTTTACAAAATTTAAAACATATAAGTTGCATTAATTAATTTAAAATTAATTCTCGTTGTCAAAACAAATAACGTGTTTTTAAGAAACAATATCTATCAAAAGATTGACACTTGTTTATGCCCAATTTCAAAGTGAAATTAATTCCAATGACCACTATTGTATTAAATGATGAAAATATAATCTAATTACACTTTAAAACCAATTAAATAGATAATCTAACCATATAAATAAATTATATTAAAAAGTATATTTGAATTAAAATAACGTATTTTCACTATTCATTAAAAAATGAATTTTATCAGAAAAATACCAAAAAATTACCCCAAGTAAATTTTGGTGTCCCGATTCTAAATAAGAATTTTATTTTGTCAAAATATAACGTATAAAAGTGACCAAAACTAGATTTAAAGAGGGTTCACCATCAAAAGGTAGTAAATCGGCATTTTAGTGAATATTAGAGTATTTATGCTTAAAATAAAATTCTTTTCTTATTTTAGACCTCTAACTTTTATTGTATAAATGTAAAAACATTTAACAAACTTGTATAATAATTTTTTAGTTAGTTCTGTTCATTCCCGCCATTACAACGGCTAGGCATTAACTACCATTTAAAATAATATTATATTATTATTTTTCAGTATTACCCAACATTGCGTGCAATGCAAGATTTAAAAGAAACCTGTTATTGTGTATCAGGTAGGCCATTGAACATAGAATCCCATTTAAAGTAAAATTAATAATTAATTTACAAATATTAATAAATATAAAAACTTCATATTCTTTATTTACCTGGGATGTTACAAGATGAAACCCTTTGCCTGAAACTCCTCTAAATGTTTCTTGATCTATTTTATTTTTTGTGTATCATCCTATAAGGAGGAATGGACACTGGTGCTACTCCTAGTATAAGATAAATAGAGAAATCTACCTCTCGCTCTAGAGGGAAACCTGGAAATTCATCTAAAAATACATCTCTGAAACGATCCACCATTGGAGGAAATTATATCTGCTAAGTCCCCTCGTCATCCAGATATAAACTTGAAATTTGGGCTATGATTCCTCCCAACACATGATGCTCAGGTCCAACTTTTCTTGCCTAGAAATCCCATTCACCCTTGTGTAGAAATGACCCACCCTCTAGTGATGTGAAACTCACCCTGAGGAGATAGAAGTCAAAAAAGGCCTGAAAGGATGCCAACTAGTCCATTAGGAGAATGAAATCGAATCCTTTCATCTCCAAGATATAGAGGTCCCACAAGAAGTGACACCCACCAACCTCAAGAGGGAACTACTTGAACTAACTTTCACTAGTCTTCCTAATCCACAACAGAGTTTCTAGAATCATTACATCATCAGAAGTAACAATACAAAGCACAAATATATCCAAAATGGCCACATATATAACACTATGGGAATCCTGTACATCAAAAAGAGCAGAAGATAAAACGGAGGCAACTCGAATCATACCTCTAACCATAGAGGGTCCGAGATCCTGATCATTCTGGGTCTACACCATTACAAAAGTATGACCTTTGTTGCGGCCCTACGACCCTGACTAGCTACTCAACTGATCCACCCTGCTATCGTTGAAAACCTATCGTCTGGATACAACGGCCACAACCACCTTCTTGGCATGAATAACCTAACGAACTCCAGTTCCCTGACTATTGTGAAACTGGTGGCCCCGCTCCTGCACATGGAGTCATAACAGATCCCCTCTCACTATCTGTTGGTGACAAAATCTAGCAAAAAAGTTGAATATGACCCATCTTTCCGCAAGATCGGCACTCAATTAGGTCTATCGGGCATTGCGATCTCATGTGACCACTCTTCCTGCACTGATATCACCTCACTTGGATACCTAAAGAAACATCCCTACTATTAGAAGAAACACCACGAGTAAGCTCCCTGCGGCGCTTCCTACCATCCGTCGAAGGAGTATTGACCCTAGTTGCTGAACTGCCCTAGCTCGCAACTCCAAACTCCCACAGATTGTGCTCGGAAATCAGTGCCTGGTTTACTATGGTAGTCACCAATGTCAACCTGAAAACATTCATCTGTTATTAGATATCATACCATATACCATCCTCAAATTTCCTAGCTAGTGATAAATCGTCACCTCCCAAAATAGGTGCGAAGTGCTGAAGATTTGTAAATAGAGAAGAATAATCCATCGCTGAAAGATTTCCCTACTCCAAATTCATGGAATCTTGAGATCGGTCACCCCTTAACGTCTTAGGGTAGAAGTAATCATAGAAGGTACTCTGAAACTCTTCCCAAACCATATCCCAATAACGTCTCGGATGTGAGATAACATCCCACCATATCTTGGAGTAATCACATAACATGTATGTTTATAGCTTCACCCTCCTCTTAGGAGGCGTCTCCATATACTCAAAGATAGAAATCATGGCCTCCAACAATGAATTTGCAGCATGTGGTCCTCCATACCCTAAAAATGTGGGAGGATGCTACTACTGGAACATCGACGTCAACTTTTCCATAGTTGGAGCTGGATATGGCGCTCCTTGAAAAGTCTGCATCATCCTCATAAAGCCTTCATGGAACTATGCATCAGCACCTGCATCTGGTATAACCGCTGGTGCCAAGATAGGAACGATGGGAGGATCTGTTGGTAGTCCCTGATCTACCATTTCCAGTGCCTGATCATCACCCTGTACCTAGCATACAACTGGAGGACGTCTTGGTGGCATGAATCTATAAGGTCAAGTGCACACCTTAGTTCAAGACATCAAATACTGCAACTTATAAGTGAAAGAACATAACAGGAGAAGGAAAACATTCAAGTTTTACAAAATAGGGTTACACAATGTGTAGAACCACTACACAGTGTGTTCCCTTAATCCTTAACATGGGTGTGTACCTTTTCCAATTTGGTCGTGTAACACCTTATAAACACAACATGTTCCTCTAGCGACATGATGTGTACTTGAATATTCCCCACTGCCCAGGTACTTCTACATGTCTAGAACTATAGGGTTCTGTTAGTGTAACACTAAACAACATGTTCACCCGAGACTTAGAGTGTACTCAAAAGTTTCATCAACCCATGTCGTTAGTCACACGGCTGGATACACGGTTGATTACCAAACGGAGTGTACCCCTAATACATAACATGTTCTATAAAAGTTTACCAAACCCTATGTCTCTGCTCACACAGTCAGTCACATAGTAAAGAACTACATGGTGTGTACATACGGTACACGACATATACTTAGGAAAAGTCATTTATTACAAAACAGAAGAACACATGGCATGTGTTCATAACATCACACGTTGTGTTTTCTGGGTTTTCCTGACAATAAGCCTCTATAAATTCTCTAAAACCCCCAAAATCTTAATTTTTTTCAAGGCTTTCCAAGTTACGATCTGTGAGAGTCATTACTTCCTACAAATCAAAGTTTGGCATCCTTATTCATATCATAACTTAACACAATTCCAATTAAAGTTTAAACATGATCCACCAAATTCTGATCCAAGAGGGCCCATAACACCTCAGGGACCAAAGCTTAGTGTCCATCCAAATGAAACTTTACACATACCGATACCCTATAAAAAATAGCAGGTATTTCTATCATGAAATCTATCACAACAACATGCATGTCTAGCACAACATATATCACAACAACATGCAATCAGTAATGCACCATACATGGCATGACAAGAATGCATGACATGTGATCTCTAGAAAGTGCCTATATGATGCATGAGATGGAATAAACTCATCTCATCTAGTTTCAACATAAATTTAACCACAAGGATATCAATATTAATAGCACAAAACAAGTGAATCACCCAACAGTGAAATCAAATCAACTGTAACAATTATAAAACCCGAAAAATTGAAATATTTGAGGTAACTTGGATTTTCCCTGTACACGGGTTAGCTACTCCCAAGCAAAACTTATTAAAAACTACCCACTCCTTTCTATACCATTCTATTGGTTCCAAATAGTAAGGCAAAGTAGGAAATAAAATCCTCTGATATCACTTTGTAACGTCCCAGATCTGGGTGCCACCTAAAGGTGCCTCGAACCCGGTTGGTCACATAACCTCAAGAGAATTTCCTCAAATTCTAGAGGCTGCCAACTAGTAGTGAGGGCCAAGGTGTGATATCGGGAAAACTATGCCCTCATTGGGAGAGTATACATAGTGGAAAACAAATAGTAAACAATAACGTAAGCAATAATACCAACAAAATTAACCAACGGAAAACTGAAAGTAAATCCAATAAAGACCACAATAGATATATATATGATGCATGGAATATGTTTCTAAAAAAATAGCCAAACAATTCACAATGATAAAAAGAAATACAGAAACCAAAATAAAAAAGAAACAAGTAAAATTCAGCAACATCGCAAGCCTCATCTTGGTCCCATGCTCTCTAGATCCAATAATAATCGAGTACATGATGAAGAAGGTCTCTTTCCCTGATCTATACCTGCAATTATATAATCTATGTGGGTCCAAAAGCATGACCCAAATAGGGTGTGGGACGAATCCAAGTAGGAAACCACCAAAAGATCTGTTACTAACAGTCAGTGAATATATATCACAGGTAATAGGAAAAATGAAGCAATAAACTAGGAAGTACTCAAAAGTAAACAATCCTACGGTTTTCAATTACATTCATTTACATTTAGCAATTATTAAATCTGTTGAATCATGTAACCCTAGGATATATCCTAAGCTCTGTATCCCCTATGTAAAGTAACAAAATAGATGTCTTAAAAGACCATCTAAACAATCAAGTAAGACCGAGTACAAGCTTGTTCTTTGGCTTGACAAACTCGTCACAACCATTCAAACATTCATAAACAACCCTCTAGGAAAGCTCTCACGGTCTAAACCCTTTGGTTCAATATATCACCAATTCATTAAATAAATACCCTCTGAGAAGCTCTCAAAGTCTAACCCCTTTGGTCTAACATAGCACTAATCATTTACAAACGACCAGATGGGAAACCCTCATGGTCAATACCCCTAGGTCAACATGGAATCAATAAATTATAAAAGACCTCCTGGGTATATCTCATGGTCAATACCCCTAGGTCAACATGGCATAAATAAATTATAAATGAACTCCCCGGTAGCTCTAACAGTCAATACCCCCAGGACAACATAGCATAAGGTAATTATAAATGACCTTATGGGTAGCACTCATGGTCAATACCCCTGGGTCAATCATCTACACCAAGGATCTCACGGTCCTATGTAAAAATAGTTCACATATAATATCAAATCAGATAATGTAATCTAAAACTATTACATGGATAATCATTCACAAGAATATCCCATTCATTCCATATAACCAATCAAACTCCATCCTAATCAACCAAGGCATGGAAAACAAGGTAATACTAACAAACATCCTAGACTAAATGACCATAAACAATCAATCAAGGGAAACTCACCCATGGGGTGTCCCGTAACAAGGTATCTAACCGTACACATAATAAACAACCCTTTATCAATCAATCAAACCACAATAGGTAATAAAAAAGGTAAAATTCCAAATCAAGAAATACCCCAATCATGGGTATGCAACACTTTTAGCATATATAATCCAAAGACGAACAAGGAAAGGTAAAAACCACCTACCTCGATGTTGGAAGATTGATATACTTGAACTTCGACCCTTGAATTGGCTTAGACCAGAATAGATCTACAAAAGGTTAAAAATTATCAACCTTGAATAACTCATGAGAGAGAAGGAAACAGGAATAAAGGCTCTAGGGGTTTTGATAACTCATTGGTGGGATTCCAATGAACCTGAAGGTGTCTCAATTGGAGCTTGGATAGAGAATTTAGAGGGGTTCAAAGTTCGTCTACAGTTCTATTACTCTCATGTACGAACCTTGAGGAGAAGAAGATATTTCTGAAAATGAGACACGACCCCACTCTGATTTATCAAATAAAAAAACTACATGGCATGTTCATTAAATGTACATGCCGTGTAGTAGCCTTAACCGTTCCCCGACTTAAGAGGTCCACTAGGTCACCACACGGCCATGTACTTGTCTATTACATGGCCAACACACGACTATACGAGGTAATCTAGGTACATGACGTGTAATTAGAAGTACATGGAGAGTACTTAGAAAATCCCCCTTTCTTCCTTTTTCCTAAAAAACCACCCAAAATCAACATCCATACCTAAAATGAAGATTCAGGTTCTTACAATCAGGATGACTTAGTTTAAATTATGAATACAGAAAACTGAATTCTAATGTAAGGAACATATTTTATATTGTAATAGTGTAAATCTATATGACACCAAACAATTAGTTACAAAATATCCATTGAAGTGCTAGGTTTCCAAGTCATTACAAAAAACTCAGAGAAAATATGAACGTTGGAAAAAATATGACTATTGGGAAGGTTTCCTATAAATACCCTATCATTCAAAGAGTTTTCAACTAATCGATTTCATTTTTGATTTCAAATTTTGTGAGATCTATGAGGATTACAAAGCATGAACGACTTGTTCTTAGTCTTTTGTATTTTTTTAAAGTCTTTTATTCTTAGGGGAATCTTCTTAGGTTTCCCCCTTAAGAATACTTTTGCGTAGTAATCATGCGTCTGATCTGTGATTACGATTGAAGACTTATAGGGATAGAAAGACAACAAATCCGATCTTTTGATCGAGGGATTTTGGAGATATAAAGACAGATTTGATCCATCAGATCTAGGGTTTCCAAGGATAGGCATATAGAACAAATTTGATAATCATATTGAGGGCTTTCCTTACTAAGGAAAGACATACTTTCTTGTAAGTATAAAATAAGGGATACCTTTAGCCAAGGTTTTCAGAAACCTTAATCTTAAGTTTAAAATATATATATTATTTTTATATAACTGTAAGTCATTATTATATTGTTGCTATTATTTTACTTATTTATTACAAGTATTTTATTCCGCTGTTCTTATATTAAGTAGTTTTATTGTAACAATTATAATTATGATAAAATCAATTATAATTATTAATCAGATCTTATGTAAATTAGAAACATTATGTTTTACTATGATTACAGTTTGTTTAATATTTTTTAATAAAATCTTATTTGGTTATTATTTATCTACTTTGATAATATCAGAATCATATTGATTATGATACTTTGGTAATTAGACTAAGGGCCAAGTCTGAATCTGATCTTTTTTACTTAAAGTGGTTTGTGAATTGATTTAGTTTAATTATTTTAAACTAATGTTTTTCAAACTACAATTCACCCCTGTTTTAATTGATCCATGAAAAAAATATTATTTTGATCCTAATCAGTATAATTCTAATATAATGATCCAAAAATTGGTATTAGAGAAGGATTCCACTACTTAAATACTTTTTGTTTCTTTTACATTATTTTCTATTGAAAGTTGTTAAGTTTTATTATAAACTCTTTGTTTATAAACTTTTACTACACTAATGTGTTTGTGAAAAAGAAGGTTTCTCTATTAAAATGGAATATTTTAATGTCGGATCAATAGAAAATATGAATCCCAATAGAACACCTATATTTGATGGTGCTGACTATAAATACTGATGGGATAGAATAACGGCCTTTATTATCAACATGGGGGTTGATAACTTTGTGATGCTCACTAGAAATTACAAGATTCCTAATAAGGAGGTTACAACCTTTACTAATCAAGAAAATAAAGAGTATTAACTCAAATATAGAGTTAGAAATACTTTGTTATAATCCATGAACTGGAGTATATATAATCACATTTCATCTTGTGAAACAACTAAAAATATCTGAAAAAAGTTAGAGATTACGCATTTTGTAACATCAAAGGTTGTTGAAACTAGAAGAGAAATGATAAGGGATGATTATCAATCTTTTGAATTCTTATTTGGTGAATCATTTATTAATATGAACCATAGATTCATGAAAATTATTAATAGTCTTCAATCTATTAGTGAGAAAGGATTAGATAATGAAATCCTTTTTGAGAAAATCATTGATATCATGCCCAATGAATGGGAATCTAAGAAAATAACCATTCATGAAATAAGGAAGGTTAGTAATATTACCCTGGATGATCTTATTAGAACCTTGAAGTAGTATAGAAGTATACTCAAGAGAGATTCTAAGAAACAAGAGAAAAATAAGGGTGGAGTTACCTTTTCCACAATATCTACCTTACCTCCTAAAGATCAATCTGTAGAAAAAGTTATTAGATCTTTAAGAAATAAGAAATCTATTGTTTAATATGAATTAGATACTAATGAATAATCTGTAAATGAACTAGATAATATTTCTTGTAGGATGAACAAGATAGTTATTAAGAAATATTTTCAGTATAAATATAAGAAAATTAATAAGGATATGAATGATAATAAATATAAAGTTACTTGTTATGAATGTAACAAAGTTTGACACATTAGACCAGATTTTCCAAAGCTAAAAAAGGAAATATAGAAAAAAAATCTGATAGGAATTAGAAAAGGTTTTATAAGTCAAAATTAAATAAATTCCTTAAAGATAATGATTCTTGGAGTTCAAGTAGAGGAGATTCCTCAGATAAATCTTTTGATAATAATAGTTCTGCATAGAGGAACATTAGTCTTCTCACCAGAATACCTAAAGAAAATATTTTTCTAATGTCCAAGGTATGCACTACTAAGAACTTTAAAAACATATCTTTAAGTGAAAATTATCATGAATCTGATAATGAGAAAAATTCTAAATCTTCTTATGAATAATCTTCCTCAGTAGAGGATAATACTCTTCCTTCTTATGAAGAAGTTTATCTCTTTGCAAAACTACTTGAAACTAAAAATTTCAAAGTAAAAAACATGATAAGGATACTTCTGTAATTAATGTTTTAACAAATGAAATATCATAACTTTCTAAAGATCTTGATAAATCTAATTCCAAAAAATAATTTTTTTCAAAAGATTTAGAAAAATTAATTTCTAAAAAGGATAATTTACAAACTAGTTTTGATAAACTCAATTCCAAAACTATTACTAAAGAGGATAAGGATTTAGTTGTAAAACTAAAATCTGAAATTTATTATTTAAGAAATTTTTTTTCAAACTTTAGTATTGGTAAATAAAACTTTGATGAAATTTAAAAACAAATTCATTCTCATATAACTAGTTCCGGAATGGGTTATACCTATACAAACTATTTTTAGTAACAATTTCTTTGTTTCTAAAAATTCCCCATTTTGTACTAAGTGTCAAAGTGGAGGTCATTGGAAAAAGAATTTTTCTATTAATAAAGTAAAATCTATAGGTTTACAAAAAGGCTATTTTTATAAACAGATGTGAATTCTAAAAGTTTTGTTTTCTAACATTTCTGGACTCAAGAAGGTTTGGGTTCCTAAAGCATAATATTTTTGTTTTTAGGAAAATAAATAAAGTACCAACAACAAGAATACTTGGTATATGGATAGTGGATGTTCCTGGCATATGACTAGTAAAAAATAATTTTTTGAAAATATTATCAAAATAAAAGGTGGATAATTACCTTCATAGATAATGATCAAGGATAGATTATCAGAATAGGTAATACGGTACTTCTTAGTAAAGCTTTAATTTCAAATGTTTTGTTTGTTAAAGGTCTTAATAAAAACCTTATAAGCATAATTTAATTATGCAATTAAGGTTACCTTGTGAATTTTAGAAATGATAAATGTGTTGTACACAATTCCAAGGATGAATACATCCTTTCTGCTAATCGGTATGAGAATGTTTACACACTCAACTTAGAAGAACTTAGGAGAGAAGACCTACCTCACCTTAGTGAAATAGAAGATCAATCTTGGTTATGGTATAGGAGGTTAGGATATGTTAACCTTAGAAACTTATCCAAGTTGAATAATAAAAGACTTGTTAAGGATCTATTAGAACTTAGATTTGATTCTACAAAATTTTGCGACCCTTGTCAATATGGTAAGCAACATAATTCAATATTTAAATCTATTAGTGAAATCTCAACTAATTATGCTTTACTGTTAGTGCACATGGATTTATTTGGTCTTACAAAAACTAGGAGTATTGGAGGAAAATACTATATATATTTTCTAGTTGATGATTATACCAGATACACATGGGTCTATTTTCTAGAAAATAAATATGAATCCTTTTGTTATATTAAAACTTTTGTAGCCAAAGTTAAAAATGAGAAAACCCTTACCTTTATATCTATCCATAGTGATCATGGTGGAGAATTTATAAATTCATATTTTGAAATTTTTTGTAGTAGGAAATGTATAAAACATAAATTTTTAGCTCCTAGAACCCCTCAACAAAATATTATTGTTGAAAGAATAAATTGTATTCTTCAAGAAATAACAAGAACCATGTTGATTGAATACTTAATTGCTAATTTTTTTTGGGATGAAGTGAGTAGTACTACCTTCTATACTATAAATTGAGTTTTAATTTGACCTATTCTTAATAAAACACCTTACGAGTTGTGGATAGGTCAAAAACCAAAATTTTATTACTTTAGAGTATTTGTATGCAAAGTATTTATCTTGAATACAAAATATAACTTATATAAATTTTCACCCAAATTTGATGAAGTAATATTTTTAGGTTACTCCACTACTTCTAAGGCATATAGAGTTTTTAATAAAAATTCTTGTACTATTGAGGAAATAATAAAAGTTATGTTTGATGAAACATACCCTTTTTTTTAAACAATCTTAACCAACATCCTCCTCAGATGTGTTTTCAAAAACCAATTTTCAACCTTTGTTAGAAAATCACTTTTATAAGGAAAGTACCCAATAAATTGTTTTTGAAGTATTTAATCAAGAATATTTTCTACATTATGTTTATGAATAGATTTTACAAAACCCAACAAGTTAGTTGTTTCTTATGAATCATCCTAGTGATAGTATCATTGATGATGTTGATCATCTTGTTAGGACTAGAAGTTCTTTAAGAAATGAATTTGAACATATTGATTTTATTTCCCAATTTGAACCTAACAATTATAATGAATCTTTAGGTGATGAGGATTGTATTAAGGCAATGTAAGATAAACTAAATTCATTTTAGAAGAAAAATGTCTGGACATTGGTTTAATGACCTGAATAAACTTCTATAATTAGAGTAAAATGGGTTTTTAGAAACAAATATGATAAAAATGGAATAATAATTATAAATGAATAAAGAATTGTTGAAAAAGGTTATAACTAATTATAAGGAATAGACTATGAAGAAACCTATGCACTAGTAGCAAGGTTAGAATATATTCATATTCTTCTAGCCTTTACAACATTCTTTAATTTAAATTTTTTTAAAATGGATGTGAAGTGTAAATTTCTTAACGGATATGTTTAGGAGGAATTTTATGTTGAAAAAACCCTAGTTTTAAAAATAAAAAACACACTGAATATGTTTATAAACTTACCAAATATTTATATTCCCTTAAAAAAAGCCCCTAGATATTGGTATAATTGGTTAATAGGATTTTTGTTACAATTTTTTTTGTTAAGGGAGCTGATGATGCTACTTATTTTATAAAATAAGTTAACAAAAATATTATGATTATTTGAATCTATTTTGATGAAATTATATTCAGATCAATTCAAAAATCCTTAACAGATTCCTTTGCAGATCTTATGAAATTCGAGTTTGAGATGAGTATTATGGGTGAGTAAACATATTTTACAGGTTTTCAAATATCACAAAAACCAGAAGGTACTTATATATATCATCATAAGTATATAAAATATCTTCTTAAATTTTTTGGTTATGACAATAAAAAAGTATTCATACTCCCATTGGTACCTCAAATACACTTGATCTTAATGAGTATGGACAACCAGTTGATCAAAAAACTTTTATAGGTATGATAGGAAGTTTACATTACATAACTACTATTTAAACAGACTTAATGTTTTCAATATGTTTATGTGAAAGATATCAAGCTAAAATGAAGGAATCTATTTTAAAAGCTATTAAATGATTTTTTTTGTTATCTAAAGGGAACTATGGATTTAGGAATTTTTTATTCTTCTATAAATGTTTTCAAATTAAAAAGTTTTTCGGATTCCGAATTTGTTGGTTGTTGAATGGATATAAAAAGTATACTCAGAACATGTCATTTATTAGGGGAATCATTAGTTTCTTAGTCTTGTAGGAAACAACACTCTGTATAAATTTCCACTGCTGAAGCCAAATATGTGGCTGCTGGAAGTTGTTGTATTCAAGTGTTGTGGATGAAACACACACTCAATGACCATGAAATGAGTTTTATAAAAACTTAAATACTATGCGATAAGAATAGTTCCATTTATTTAAGTAAGAACCCTTCATATCAATCCTGTGTAAAACACATAGATATTAGACATCACTTTCTTAGAGATCACACACTTAAAGAAGATATCATTTTACAATTCATCATAATGAAATAACAACTTGATGATATTTTTATAAAACCATTACCTTTAAATATATTTGAACACATTAAAAATAATTTAGGAATGATCAACATAAAGAAATAATTCATATCTACTTCTTGTTTACCCATCTTCTTACATTAAGTTACTTCTCTTCACAGGGGGAGTATATATGTTTGTTGTTTTTCAAAAATTTTAGTTTTTCAAAAATTTTAGTTTTATTAAATTTTTTTATCGTAATGGGTTTTTTCCATACTCATATTTCTTTAAAAAAATTTCAGAGTTAGTAATATTAAAAGGATCATCAGACTCAGAAAATATTAAAAATTTTCCAGACTCATGTTTTCTAATTTTTTTTAGATTCATAAATTTTTATAATAAGTTTTTTTTAAAAATATCGTTATTTCTCAAAAAAAATATAAGTTTTATTTAAAAACTTCTAAAATTATTTTTTTTGTATTAAAATTATTGTATTAGATATTTTAAAACTATCATAATCTAATTAGTTTACAAAATTTAAGAAGAACATGTTTTTTATATTGATGACAATTTCCAACTCTAAAAGGTATTCTTATTATATTTTAATCATTTTACTATTTCATTAAAATTATTTATATTTTTTGTTGTTACAAGTCCTTTTATATTTCATAAAAACTTTGTTTTTTTTTCAAAAATTTTCTAATCGTATTCTCTCTCAATACGATAAAGTGTTTAAAACCTCAAGAGTTCATAAATTCTTAAAACTTACTTCAAAGGATTTTCAAATATCATATTAGAAGGTTTTAATCTCAATCATTATATTCTTTTTGAATTTTAACTGACACTCTCATCACCTATATAAAGGGGGGACCCCCATGTACCACATGGGTTATCTCAATATTTTTACCTGAAGTGATGCTGCCCTTAAAGTCTCATAGTTTTAAAGTTTTCTTTATGTCTGAATCACTATTCTCATCTCAGAACATGATGACTTTTGATAAGGATTACATTGAGTGTTTTTTCTATTAAAGGTTAGTTTAAAGATAATTATTTGACTAGCACGATTATACCTTGAAAAGGATTATAAAATTCCATGTTTGGGAATCTCTTTACGTAGAAAAAAATGATGATAATTTTGATCTTATTTATCTTGATATTGTTTAGAATTCTTGTAAGTGTGTTATGTTTTTCATAGAAGATGAAAAAAAAATATTTGTTTCATGATATATGATAAAGGGTATAAAATTTCATATAAGAAATCTACCAATATGCTTAAAATTCCATCAGATGGAGAAGCTTTATGTCCTTATCATAAGTTACCAGATAAAAATGGTTCTTTTGATAAAGAGAAGGCTGAATATTCCCTATTTAATGATGTTGAAAAATATCATAAGGTGACTCATCTAACTCCAAATAATAGGGTTGTTACTCTTTCGATGCAAGGATTCATGATTCTGATGAAAGGAAATCATGATATTTTAAAGGTTACTAATGCTTTCATTCTGGATTTTATTTTGAATATGAGAATGATTGATCTTATAGGATTTATTTTTCTTACCATAAAAAAATTAAGAACAGAGTTATTAAGTCTCAAATAATAATGTTCCATCCATTTTAAGAAAGTTAATGATGAAGATCATGAAATATTTAAAAATTTAAAATAAGTCAACTCCAAAGAGATTGAAATATTAATCCATTAGTGATAATAAAATAAAAAGAATGAGATTTATTTTTGATGATGAATCAAAGTTGTTTATTGAGAAAGTACTAGAAGAAAAATCTTATAAGAAGGATGAGAAGGTTGACGAGAAGAAGAAGAAGAAACCTGATTAAGGGAATCATGAAAATAAAAGGAAAGTAGAGACTTCTACATCGATAAAAGAAAAGAAATAGAAGAAAGTTCCTGATGAGATAAGGGAAGAGTGAATGAAGGAAAAGGTTTAGTGGAAACCAAGAAATCCTCAATTTGTACTTGACCCCACTGAGGATTTGGATTCAATAATTCATTCCACCGATACTCTAGAGGAATAAAGAAAGAAGAAGAACCAGAAGAAGAAGTTATATAAAGTTTAGATGTATGAAAATTTGTTAAAAGGAGTAGAGAAGGATTTGAGAAATGTTGTTATAGAATAACCCTTTTTCCATACCAATCAACTAAATCTGGATGAAATATTAGTCTTTCAATAAATCACTATAGTTTATGCTGGTCTTCCCTCTCTCATAGATGATAGAAAGGAAAAAGTTTTTGTTGAATAATCAGTTCCTCATCAAATTCAAGAAAAACCAATGAAATTGTTACATGCTAGGAAAGGTAACTTAAGATCAAAGTCACATATTCATGAGGAGTTTCTTAAATTAATGGAAGAAAAATCTGTAGGAGATGATAATTTACATAAAGAAGTTAAATAAGTAGAATAAATTGAATATAAATAATAATTTTTTTAATAAGAAGTGACTGATGATGGAAATAAAGAAATTGGTAAAGATGTTGAAGAATAAGAGGAAGTAAATGAAATAAAGGAAGCTAATGATGATGAAAAATATTAAAAAGAGAAATAAAATAAAAATTCTGATAATTAAGAGCTCTAATCCAATAATGTTTCTTTAAGAACATTACAAGCATCTTCATTGGAATTTCCTTCCATTTCCAATAAAAAAAAATCCAAAAATCCATAGAAGAAAATAATTATTAGAAAAAGAAGATAAATATTCATATAAGAAAGATAAATAAGATCAAAATTCTATGACACAAACTTATATAGTTAACACCAATGAAAGATATATCATTCAATTATCTGATGGAATGGATTTTGGAGGTAAACCAAAAAAATTGATCTCAACGAAATATAAGCTAAAAAGAAAAGTGTTCGAAGCCAAAACTAGTATAGCCAAACTTCATGAGATATAAGAATCAGATTTAGTGAATATGATAACTGTGGAGGGAGTTGATTAAATCATTTAGGCTTTATAGATACTTAGAGGAACTATTATATACTTTCCAAGAATTGAATACAAGATAGAATTGATTCATTAAAATCAAGTTGAAAAATCAGAATCAATAAAATTTTTATTAGATAGGGTGATTCATAATGTAGCTGATCTCAAAGTTCTATAAGAAAGTTCCCGATATCATAAAAAGGCATGAAATAAGGTTGTGAAATGGTCTCATAATATTAATTCTTATATCAAGATGCATGATGAAAGTCTTGAAGATATGAAAATGATTATGAATGAATCCATAGAAGCCTTAAATGAGTTATCTAGATCCATTTCAGATAGAGTGAATTTTTTGGAATAGTTGAAAAATAAAACTAACAACTAGACTCAATAAGTGAAATACTTAAATGGTAAGATAAAATACATGTAGTCAAAGATTAAAAGACTCAAATCTTATGGAGAGTAAGTAATAAATTTGAGAAAGAAAAATGAATAATTGGATGAAAGGATTCAGATTCAAGAAGAGAAAAGTCGGCCTCAATAATAAATAATAGAAAATATCTAGGAAGAAAAAAAGGAGTTCGATAATATGAAAACCATCATGATATATTTGATGAAGAAAGATTAAAATATTTTTCCTTTGGAACTCTTATTGTAATTGTCTTTATATTTTTAAAACTTGTTTAATTATGAATGACTTCTTCATCCCTTTATGATTTGTTTGAATGTTTTCCAATTCCGATTGGATGAATATTATTTCATTTTTTTGGATGATTAGGTATTTCATTATATTGTTTCATTTAGTTGTTTTTCTAACCCTTATTAGGAAACTAAATACCTTTACCAATTCTTTTTAAAAACAATAAAGGGGAAAAATATTCCTTCGGGGGAGGAGTATTCATATTTAAACAGAAAATATTATCTTTGGGAAATTCTTTTACAAATGAGGAGAAATTCATAGTAAAGGGATATTTTTATAGTAAGGGGGATAATACGACTCTTAAAAGATATTTTATATCAAGGTGAAGATAATCATATTCAACATCAATCTCCATCATTTTCAGAAGAATTAAAAAACTTAGTGGGGGTTAAGTATTTATTGTTCAAACTCTGAATATGATGTACCTAAAAGAAAATGAACTGTAAGTTTTTTAAAGTTATATTTTCATTTAAGTTTTGGGTTTGTGCTTTCAAAAAGGGGGGAGATTGTTGAGTCAAAACTTATACTTATGACTTTTCCATTCCTTTAGTTTTAGAAATCACAAACTCTTTATTAAAATACTTGATTACTAAAATTTTATATCCAAAGTATTTTAGAATGTTTTTGCAGAAAAAATAATATTTTAATATACTTATAATTAGTTATAAAGTATTCATGAATATAAACTAACTTTATTCATTACGATTATCATAATAGGTATAGATCTGATAAAAATTTGATTCATTTATTTCAGATCTGATGTAATACTTTCTATATTTTCTTTCAAACTAACAAAATATTTAATCGTAATGATACTAGAACCAATAAAAATAGGATTCAAACTCATAAATACTATAATAATGACATATATAAGGAAGTCCATTGAGCTGAATTAGTTTAAATTCCTAATAAAAAAATTGACTTCTAATGTAAGGAATATATTTTACACAGTAATGGTGTAAATCAACATGATGTCAGAAAATCAGTTACAAAAGAGTCATTAAAGTGCCATATGTCTAAGTCATTAAAATAAACTCATATAAAATATGACCATTGAGAAAAATATGACCATTTGGGAGGTTGATAATAAATACCCAGTCATTCAAAGAGTTTGCAGCTGATCAATTTCATCTGAAATTTTTCATCGTCTGAGAGCTCTAAAGATTAAAAAGAATAAATGGATTATTCTTAGTATTTTGTAATTGTTTTAAAATTTTTTCCTCTTGAGGAAACCTTTTCAGGTTTTCCCATTAAGAATAATTTTTCATTTTAATCATGCATCTGATTTTTGATTATGATCGAGGGATTGTAGGGATAACAAGATAGAGAATCTGATATTTTGATCAAGGGATTGTGGGGATAGCAAGACAGTGTTGATCCATTAGATTGAGGGATTCCAAGGATTGGTATATAGAACAATGATGATCATAATATCGAGGGATTTCCTTACTAAGGAAGGAAATAATTTATTATAATTATAAAACAAGGGATACCTTTAGCCAAGGTTTGTGGCTGCCTTACTCTTAAGGTTAAAAGAGATATATTTTTTAAATAGCTATAATTCATTCTTATATTGTTTCTATTTTTTTAAATTTTCTCTTACAAGTATTTTATTCTTCTATGCTTATATGAATTAATTCTATCGTAAAAATTATAATTATTATAAAATCAATTAGAATTATTAATCGGATCTTCCGTGAATCTGAAACATTCTATTTTAATTTGATTATGGTATGTTTAATATGTTTTAATCAAATATTATTTGATTACAATTTCTATACTCTGATAATATCATAATAATCATGATTATGATACTTTGGTAATCATAATGAGGGCTAAGTCTGAATCTAATCTTTTTTACTTAAAGAGGTTTGTGAATTGATTTAGTCTAATTCTTTTAGACTAAAGTTTTTAAAACTACAATTCTCCCACTATTGTAATTGATCCATCAATAAAATGTTATTTTGGTTCTAATAAATATAATTCTAGTATACTGATCCAAAATTTTTTAGTTCCTTTATATGAAACAACAATTGCTTGCCACATTTCATAAGTAGTAGGATATTGAGATACTTGATTGAACTTATCTATAATAAGTCCACAAATTATAGCAATTATTACTTTTGAATTGATGTCATACACAGATTCTTTGGTAGCATCCGATGTTTCTGGTATTTCAATAATTTCATACGGAGTGATAATATTTATATATAATTTAAATCCAAGATTTTTCAGATAGATGATCATACGAGATTTCCAACTTCCATAGTTATCACCGTTGAAGTATGTAGCACATATAATTGATATAACTTCTCTAGGATCTACTATTGACATCTATCTTTATATATACCTTACACTTTGAGCTTGTTAGAGCTTATCTTCTTTGTCCAAAAAATACCCCCTTTGATACTAATTTTTAGGTCAGAATAATAAAAAACTACACAAGAGTGGGGGGAGGGTGAATTCTGTATTTTTTATAATCTTGAAAGATTATAGATTTTTTATTTATTTTAAATTTATGAATATATACATAGTTATCTTCTTTAAGTAATTTAAGAATTTTATAAACAATAAATAAGAAACCAACATTTTTATAGTGGTTTGGGGCACAAAGATCCCCTGGTCTACTACATCAATGCTATCTCTATGAGATTGGTGATTTTCAATAAAAAGTCACTCTTATCAATATACCTTCACAACTGAGTGAAAAAAGTTTATACCTTTAAAATAAGGCTTTACAGAGACTTCTGGTTCTATTATAGGGAATCTGTTTCTCCAAATATTAGTTCAAGAAGATGATAATCTTCCACGTTTGATTCTGATCAGCCAAAACTCCAATAAATCAAAATAGTTTTATTTTATTGAATTGATAGGTTCTTGATCCCAATTTTAGTAGAAACTAACAAAATACAGATCTTATTCTTCAAAAATAAATTTCTTCAATAAAGAATAGATTTAAAGAGATCCTATCTGCGAATGATCTTTTGTTTCTCTATAGAAGTTCTATATTCAAAAAGATATTTCATATATATAGTTGTACAAAAAGTGAAAATACTCTTTTTATTTATATAAAAACCACAGATTTATATTGGTTGATAAGATCCAAGAATATCTCTTGAAAAATTTCAATTATTCAAATTTAAATCATTTAAGAGAGTCATAACTTCCCTTAAAACCATGAGTGATTTAATCTATTGAATACGAGCCTTTGAATCCATCAAAAAATAGATTTAAGATTATATTTACTTCCATCGATACTGTTACTATAATCACGGATAATATCATAGATTTAAAACTCTATTATTGAATAGTTAAATGTAGGGTTTCTTTATGTGATGACAAAACTCAAATGTAGGTTTTACAAAGTACGGTTTATCGCAAAAGTAAGGTTGATGTACCCTTCATTTTGTTTCTCAAATACAGGGTTCCATATAAATTTAGTGTTCTCTATCCATACTTTCCCTTTTTTAAAATGTAGGATTCCATCCAAACGTACGGTTGATAAACAATAAATTTCCAATAACATAGGGTATATGTTCTATATGTTATTTTCCAAATGTAGGGTTCCAAACCATATGTTATTCTTAGACTTACAGATTTAGGGTATGAATAGTTTTTCCAAAATATGTTCTAAATACGTTCAGAATATTTTAACAAATATTATAACCCTTAGATAAGATAAACTTTATCAATAAATATATTCCTAAAAAATAATTAAAGTAATGTAATTAGTAAAACAAACAAAAGTATTTGTTATCATAAAAATCAATAATATTTATAGAGTATTGTTGAGACAATACATTCCCAACACATGGATTCTTTCCAATTTTTAACTTTTTAGAAGTTTACTATTTCTTTATAAGATAAAGGTTTATTATTTTAAATTATTAATGTGTAAACTACTTTAATGACTAGAAAATCATATCTCTCTATTTGTATAACCTCTCTTGTACTCATAAATCATACCTGTGTCTCTAGTAAAACTTATTCAAATAGTTATTGTGGAAATTTTTCTTGTACACATCTTGAGATTCAATTTCATCCAAGTATACCTTAATCCCACTATCTATTTTAGAGATGTATTCCAATTCAAGAAAGGTTTAATATATATTGATTATGACCTTTTAATCTAAGGGATTTTATAGATAATATTCTTTATTTTTGATAAGATATACATAAATATTTCTAAGAAAATATTAGTAGTTAATTAAAGTAGAATAAGTGAAAAGAAACCATGAAACCCAAGAACACCATTCCATTGAAACTTAAATTGAATAAAAATGGAAATGAAAATTTCATACCTTACATAATAGAATTTTATTTTAATAGAGTTCATTCAGTATTTGATGAAGAACACTAAGTAACAACCAAAATGTTATTCCCTACGAGGGGTATCTCTGGGTTTCTCCAAATTACCCAAACATTTTGGACGGGATATTCCAATCCTTCATGATATGCTAATATATTATATACAAATAAGGAAGGAAAAATAGAGTTTTGGGGGGGGGGGGGAGTTATAACTAGAGGTTTTTCATGAATTACACACCCAAACATATAGCCTAGTCTCCTTTATATATTCTACATGGATACTCCCCGGGCCATGCATTTACTTGAACATTTTTCAAACATATGAGTAATGTCTTCAGATAAAACTTTTGTATCCCTCATTCAATAAACCTCCATATGTTTCATAGTATGAAAAAATTGGTTAATGTTAGTAAAATTTATTATATATTCACCATATTTTAATGAATAAAAATAATGGAAAATGAATAATACATTATAATTCATGACACTAAGATTCACCCATTGTCATAAAATGAAACTCTATACAATAGATAAATCATAAAAATGAAATTTCCAAAGAATTAAATATATAATACTTTTTTCCATATGTATATATTACCATATGAAATACCATATCATACCATATAATATGACATGTATTTAGGACACATTCCCTTTAATCCCCTACTTTCAATAAATCCTAGAACTCTTTCATTCCATTTAACCATATATTACATCATATATGATAACTTGTGAAATCATATCCCAAACTTATTTTCGATATCTTATAAACATTTTTTTAGAAAGATTCAATTATCTTCATCTTGTATTACATTGTATACAATAACTCATGAAATTCCCTTCCAAAAATTATTTTATATAAAAATATTAAAACACTTTTAGAGAATATCTCTATGGAAAACTCAATCCCCACTTGGTCTACCACTAAGTGTGACTCTATGATACTTTGTATCATTGACAAAAAATATGAATCATCTGATATATATATATATATATATATGAAAGGAGAGGCATATATAAAAGAATCAATGCTACTCAATACATAAAGGGATCTAGCATGATTTTCATCAAAAACATGTATCTCTATACCTGTGTCCACTAACAAAATCACATAATAACATGAATTTTCTTATATTCCCTTTGTCTAAGATATCTATTGACCATAGGACACATGATATGTAAATTCTATAAATCCTCATCAAATGTTCTCTACTATCCCAGAATATATTGACTAGGTTGATAAAAATATCATTAATCTAGTATATGGACACATAATATATGCCTCATCCAAGTATATAAAAAAATTATATATAACTTCTATGTATGTCCACACATTTTCTTATTCTATCTCAATCACTTTTCCAACTATTATAATCATCATACAAGAGAAAAAAATCACATCTCGGTTAAGATCCAACTGATGACATGATCAATAACATACCAAACCACCCCATGATTGGATAAACCTCAAGTATTTCATAAGAAAGGTATCAAAGTATAAAGGTTATAATTTTAGATATCTTTCCAAAAATAGGTGTGGTAAATCCAAACATGAACAATAAATCCCTAGCATATAAAAGAAATAGTGTATGACACTCCATGAGGTATACTTTTTGGATCATCTAGTGCATAAAAAACTTTTGTGCCTCATGAGAATAGTTTATATCCCTGTATAAGAATTATACTATATCTAACATTAAAATTTCATCACAACATATAATAATCCATAATGAAATCAATTAAGGATAACTCAAAGTTATTCTTTTAGAAATCCATTATCATTACACTTGATGAAATTTAAATTTATATATACAAATATGTATCCAATGAAAAGGAATGATAAAGTGAATATTTCCTTTTATTTGATACATTTTATATTTTTAAACAATTTTAAAAATACTCAACAAAATCCTACATAAGCACCTGTCTAACATATCAAATATGATAGACCTTCAGATCATTCTTATGTTTACTGCACTTTCCAGGATTTCATTAACTCATTAAATCTATATCTAATTCCTTATACATATCTATGTAACAATTTGATAAAACCCTTACACTAAACTCTTTAGTGAGTGGTATATATGAAGTAATTCATTTTGAATAATGATGAGACTTAAGAATTATATCCTTAATGTTCAACTCTTTGAACATATTTGAACTCCTTAACTTCATAACATCTAATGTTATAATGTTAATAACTTATGTTGTCTACTTAGAAATTTTCTTAAGTCTATCATCATCATCATTATAAATTTTTTTATAAAAATTCCCCCTTGAAATATTCTTGTAACTAATGTAACTATTACATTGTATATTTACAAATATATCTTAAAAATTTTAGGATATTAAGAAAAATACACTTTTTTATGGTAACTAAATGTAACTTTTTCATTGTATCTTTACTATAATATCCTAATTTTTTGGACATCAAGTGAAATTCATTAATAACATTAACTAGTAAAATATTTTATTTGTTATATTTGAAATTAACTAAGTCTAAACATACTCTCACTAGTCTCTTATAAACTATATTCTTTTCAGAATATCATTCTATGAAACACAACACAAACTACTTTGTGTTTGGAAATAAAAATTATTTTCTTCTAGTAGAATAATTAACAAATAAACTATTATTCCCAAATAATATATGGAATTATATGTGTTTAAAAATTATTTTAAAATAATACTTTATAACTTATACCACTATTGGTAGTGGAATAATATTATGTTATAGTCTAGGATGAACGATTTTCCCTAGATAAAACTCCCTTTATCCTTGTCTCCATTTCAGGCATGTTATAAAATTTGAATGAATTATAAACCATGGGCATCAAAATATTCATCTCATTTATTTAGAAATGATTTTTAACAAGATCTAAAAGAGAGAGAAAATGATACTAATAATACAAATTTTATATTGAAAATCTATCCAATATTGAATTACTTATTGCATCCAAGTCATCTATGTGTATATCCTCACCCCATTACTTGAAAGAAAACTTTAATCACCCATATTCAACCCTTTCTTCACTTTTGAACTCCTATATATTTACAACACTTGTAAAACATATATTTTGTATCATATATCCTTCATAACAAAATAATTGATATATATAAAATTAATACATAAGGTGGACTCCCAACAAGGTTTCATGTACCCCTTAAAGTATTATAGATAGTCCATTTTCCAATGGACATGTTTTCTATAATAAAATCACTAACCCTCCTTCCTTTTCCTTTGTTTTGATAGCATTTTGGACTCTCTACAACCACTTTTCTTCTCTTTATATAAATTTTTACCCTTATCCTTATACATTATCATGATATAACTGGAGCCTATCCTTACCATGTCTTTATGTGTTATCCTCAAAATATCTAGAAGATCAGGTAAAATTTTATTGAACTCGTTTATATTATATTTTAAAATAAACCATTATAACTTTTTCATAAGTGATTGAAGATCGAATTCTATAGAAATTTTGAGTCTAAGAGGAAAACTCGAACTATATAAGTCATTTATAAACCCAATATTATTGAGAAAATGGGTTTATACTAGGGTTTCTTCTTCCATTTACACCAAACGAAATCCTTTTGCACCTTATATCTCTCATACCTATCTTTTTCTTGATAGAGACTTTTTAGGTTGTCTATCATCTTATATAAATCTATGGTATCATATTGCTTTAAAAAAATTTATTCCCTAGTCACAAGCATGAGAGTAGAGACTTAATGTGAATCCTTTATATGCCCATCATGGGAATCTATTTTTATTTGTTGAATGGATTCACTAGTTGGTTACTTAAGAATGGGTTCCTCCAATACATAGAGTTTTCCTTCTTTCTTATAAACTATTTTTAAGTTTCAACACATATTGAGAAAACTAATACAATTTAGTTTTTTCTTAATAAATATTGATCTCAAGGTCAATTTTTAAGGGGATTATTCCATTATCTATGAAAGAATCTTTTATTAAATGAGTATTATATTTTTTATTCATTTAATAATAATTTTTAATAAATGTGTTTACACTATAATGTTGACCCGTTTGAAATTTCATCATATCCATTAGTATTCCAAGATCCATATTTCACTAAGAAATGGGTCCTCTATGAAATTTCTCTCAACATTTAACTATTTAGGTAGAGCATTATCCCAATCATATTATATATGAATCATGGATGGTTGACCATGAAACTCTTTGTATAACCCATTATATGGATATACTCAACACCATTACTATGGTATCCCAACTCTTTGGGTTTCCCAGCTAAGTGTAACCCAAATATCATAGGGGAAATTGATTACCAAACTCTTCAGGATAACTATTTCAACCATGCATTACATAAGATAATCCATGGGCACATTGCTATGGCAAAACCCATCCAGTTGAATGATCAAGGGATTGATATATGTTTTATTTGGAAGGAATATTACACTTAGTATTTTAAATGTGTTTTTAATCTCACCATATTATCTCATTTTATTACCTTTATGTATGCATGCTTATGAAGATTTAATTTTGGAATCCTTTTCTATCCACAAAATTATTATGTTTAAACCATATTAATGTGAAACTATTTACAAAACACACAATTTGAGTTACACACCTAAAAAAGAAGAAAAAAATATTGAAATATATCCAAATACATCTTATGAATATGGTATATGAAATTTTCATGTAAATGTTTATAATTATATGAAATTGTCGTTCTCCTTATGAGTAATCTTGGAGCTACATATAACCGACCCCCACATTTCTAGAACAAGGCATAAGCCTACAGACATGTAAAAGTCTAACCCAAAGTCCCTATATCCAATTATACTTTACTCAAGAGAGAATTTAATTCATCATAACTATAAAACATAATATGTATGACCTATATTCAACAACCAAATTCAATATAATAACTTAAATTACAAACCGAGGTCAAGTTAGATGAAAAATAAATTTTATGCTACCATACATAGCATGTAATGATAATTTTATTAGAATAAATTTATCTCATAAATTAAAGAATACATAATATTAACATTTTATAAACTATTTATAAACATGGATATTCAAAAAGGGAAAAAAATAAATAGACATTATAATTTTAAACATGAGATAATACATTTTTAAAAAATTCATAAATAAAAAATTAAAAACACTTTATAATTCATTATGGACATTCCATAATTAGATAATTATAAACACTTTATATTTACTCCCAATATGAACTTCTTAATATTAATAATTATATGAAATTTATTTTAATATGTTATATATTATGAAATAAAAACAATTTATATAATCAAAATATCACATATTAATATTATTTAAAACTTTAATCATATCATTTATCAAAACTATTTTGATAAGGTTTCAAGTAGGTCCCTTTTAATTTGAATGTTTCAAATTAAACATTATGAACAATTTATAATTCTTAAATATAAACACTTTATATTGTTCCCTATTTTCATATTTATAAACCCTTTATAAATTACACTTATAATTTCTATATAAAAATTTTATATCTAAAATATAAGTCATATTATGTAATTTTATAAGGTATTTTTTAATAATAACAATTAATATTATGGAATATTTATTAATAAATGTTTTATAATCATTTTATTAATTAATTATAAAAACTTTCAAATTAATTAATTTATAAAATCTTATAAATTAATAAATATCCCAAAATACCTTTTGCTATAATTTATAAAAAATTTATAAATTATACCGAAAAATTTTAGTACCAATCCCCTTTATTAAAATAACCATAAAGTGGACCCTTTTTTTAATGGGAAAGGAGGAAACCCATTAAAATTCACAAAGATTCAGAAATCATGACTTAAAGGACCAAAAAAATAAGAGTGATGATGTCCTGTAGAACTAATGGCATAAGGTCATGAACCAGACCAAAATACACATTGAAATATAGTCCTAAATCCCAAAGAAAAATAGACAACCAAGGAATCCCTAGTTCTTCATTGCCCCAAAACCACACCGTCACCTTACACCACGCTAAAGGGAACCCCAGGAGGAGCAGACCGCCACTGCTGTTGTCCTGACACTATCGTTATCCCTAACCACCACTATAATCATACCCATCCACTACCATCATTAGATGTCATCCTTTCCTACACCATGAATCCCCATTATGACATCACCATTGAGAATTCCCTCATCCCCGGATGATCTTCATTGCTCCACGTTGGTCAGTGAGCCACCAAGGGGCCTCATGATGTCGCCTCACCACACTAGCCAACATGCCACCAATTGGACACCACCACTCACTGTTCCATGCTAGGTGGTGAGTCTTCGATCATTGATTAAGAGTGGATAGAGCATGAGGCCAATATATCATCATATACTCAACAAGTTTTCTCGAACTCGACAGATCTGTGTGATCAAAACAAGATCTACGCAAAAAAAAAAACAAGATCTGTGATGGAGATGGGGGGGGGAAATATGAGAAAAATGCTTCATTATGAAGATGATCTACATTGGAACACAAAGATGGTAGTTCCAGAGCATGAGGCTGCCCGAATACAGTTAAAAACATATGTAAGTGTTTAACCTTTCATATTTTTTCATTTCTTACGAACCACATTGATATTGTAATGGTGAAAAGATGTTCTGTTTTAGAAACCATGCACACTACTATTGTCAAATACAATATCGCTTTGTTATACACTTTGAATAATATAAAATCAAAGTATTATATTTATTCATTGTCTATGATATACCATATCAGAAGTTGTGACTCAATCATGTATAATTTTTTTTTGAATAATATTTTATGACGAATAATAAGATTGGAATTATGTTTTCAAAATCATTTTTTTTCTAAAATGATTTCATAAATAAAAATGAATGGAAAGGCCTGATACCATTTAAAGGTTTATAAGTAAATATTAATGGTTAATCAAAGTATAGGAAGTGAAAATTAATTATGAAACACAATAACATCAGGCCATTAAAGCTAAAATATAAAAAAACTAAAAATGAAAAGGTTGTACCTTACACTATATAATGTCACTACCATAGGATTTGTTAAATGTTTGATGTAGAACACTAAGGAATAACTAAAATTTTCTTACCTCTAAGGTGTATCCATGGTTTTCACCAAATCACCCAAACGTTTTGGGCAAGATCTTCTTATTATTCACAATATTCTAGTATGTCTGATGCAAATAATGAAGGAAGAAGAGGGATTTGGGATAGGAGGGGAGAGTTATAGCCGAAGGATATTCATGAATTGTACACCCAAACACATAGCCTATATTCATTCATATATAATATGAGGAAACTTTTAGAGCCATGCATTTACTTATACATTTCACAAATGTATGATTAATTCCTTTGGTTATAACTCTCAACCAATAAATCTCCATTTATTTCATCTTATAAATTGGTTAGTTAATGATAGGAAAAAATATAGGAGATTCACTACATTTTAATGAATCACATCAATGACCAATGAATCATACCTTATGATTCATGGAACTAAGATTCATCCAAGGTTGTAAAATATGTTTTTTAAGATAAACTTAAACGATATCTGCATATCATAAAAAATGATACACCCAAAGGATTAAATATATAATCCTCTAACCATATGTATGTCATACCATACTACATACCATATCATAATAGAAAATATAACATGGATTTAGGGAATATTCCCATAATATTATGTAAATATTCACATCATTCATCATGATACTAGTTTGTTGCTAGTAGGGGTGGTTTTGGATTGTTTTTGTTTGGTTTTGGAACACCCCACCAAGTTCACTCTCCGGTAACTAGATCAAGGTGTCACGTGACCTTATTTATGCCTCCCCATACACTAGAGTATACTAGTTAGCAGTAAGGGTCTAAGGTGTTACCGTGGGGATACTATACCCTCATATCATAGTAGAACAATAATAAAAAATAGACCAAATATCACCCATAAAAATGATCAAAGTATATATAATAAAAAAACAAAAACCATTTTGTAACAAAATGTAATAAAACATACTGTCATACATCAAAACATATCAACCACTAGGATAATCACATTTAAAAATAAACAAAATAAATAAAATACACAAGTCTCTAATAACATCCTTGATCTACACATTTTCTAAATATCAAGACTCTTCCTAAGCTGTCCCACTCGATCTTGAAATACATGGTATCTACCCTACCTAAATCTATGAATAGTGAAGTCTTATTGGGTACCCAAGTGTCATGGATGCTTGAGAAGGGTGTAAGTATAACTCATTAGGGAACCACCAATGGGGTATATAATATAATCAGTAAATATGTGTTTCACTATGTGATATGATCATAAAAAAAGTGAAAGACTAATAAAATAACCACCACTGATATATGGGTTCTAGGGTTACACCCAAGATTGACTATAACTACTCCAACCTATGCCATAAATCTATGAAAAATATATATAATCATAAGGGGGATACATGTACAACTAAAAAATATCATGAACATGCATATACAATATGTAAACAATAGATACTAGGAATCATTATAGGAATAATATAGTATCAGGTATCACTGTAAGATCCTAGGAACATCTTAAGTATCTAATAATATATTAGGAACAACTATTAGATCCTATGAAAATACTTGGAATCCCACATGTCATAAGGTATAACTAAAAAAATCCTAGGCATCTTAGGCATATTATATATCATTAGGTATAATCATCAAATCCTAGGCATCCTATAAAGTCATCAGGTGCAATAACCAGATCTTAGGAATCATAGGAATATCATGTTTCATTGGTATAACTATCAGATCATAAGAGTCATATGAATCTTATATAATATTAGGTATAATCAATGGTTCTAAGGCATCCTAGGCATCCCATATATATATCAGGTGTAGTGACCATATCCTAGGCATATTAGGCATCTCATATTCCATCAGGTATAACTACTAGATCTAAGGAATCCTAAGAATATTATATAATATCAGGTATAATCACCAAGTACAAGGAATTACATATAGACATTTGGTGTAATGACCCAATCTTAGGCATCCTAGGCATCTCATATGTCATCAGGTATAACTACTATTGCATCCTGACCTGGCTCACTCTATGAACAATAGTTGAACCATTTAAAAAAAAGTCCTCAAGCACATGTATCTAGATGAAATAGGCTTATAACTAGCACTGAGGGCCTGGGGTATGTTTTTGGGGAGACCATGCCCTCATATTAGAGCAAGAAAATGGTGGAAATAACCAAAAATCGTTTATAGTAGTAGAATAATCATAGTTCAGAAGAAATAATACAAACAAGGCTTTAATAAAATGAAATGATGTAAAGGACCAAATATCCATGTCATACATACAACATTGATCACCCACTAGGATGACCATATATTCATATAGGTAATAAAGAGATAAATAATAAAATTACAAGGTTTTACTTCCCACACCGATCCATACCACATACCCAACTCCATGTACACATACAAACTATCCCATTCGACTAGTCTTAGCCCTCAGCTCATCCTATTCCTATAACCAAGTGAAAATATACTCAGGTACCCTAGTGAAATTGTGGCATGGGTAGGGTGTTAGTATAAAAATCAGCAGGACACTGCCAACATGGCCCTGTATATAGTAAGTAAATACAGTGTATGTATATGTGAGATACTCAAATTAAATAATAATAATACCTATGAATGAAAATAAAATAGTTATTTTTTATCATACTGAGGGCCTGATGGAAACCTTGGTCCAACCATACTAGCTTCATCTGACACTATAATATTTCTGAGTAAGCTACATCACTATAGGGCAATATAAGTCCCAAACCTGGGATCACCTACACTTTTCTACACTATATGAAGTAGGATTAAGGTTATGAATAAGTCATCCTATAAGTAAGGAATATAGCTATATGTCATACCACTCAAGCCATGTGTAACTAGTGGAGCCCAGAATCCATCTCAGCATTTCCTACTCTAGTCCTATGTCGAGTTCCTAGGTCCCGGTCTGTAGAAAACCAAGACATTAAAACTGGGATAAATACATAAGGGGGTGGACCTTAGGTGATATGTAATTAATACTCTTTGTATCCAAGATAATAACTTATAATCCATTCAATAAATAGTTTAAATACCATTCCCATAAAAGTCTGGGCAATGTAGTAATGGTGTGTCCACTCGATCCTAAGGAGTATATTAAGCATCGATTGAAGAGATAATAAAAAATTCTCAGGGATGTCATAATCATCCTATTCCTAGGGTAATTTCATCCAACCAAAAACATATAGAATCCATTTGATCTTAGTGATCTAGGAATCTTGGGCTAAATCGACTAAAGAGGGGTTCTGAGATGAATTCAGTAACCTCCTCTATAATCATTGCATAGGGAGGAATCACAGGGACACTAAGACTTTAGGTAATAGTAATATTTAATCAAGTAAGGTTTATAATATGGATCCTAATGATCACCTATAGGAACCCCCACCATGACATCACATCATGTTAGGCACGTAGGCCAAGTTATCAAAAGTATGTGTGGTATTCAAAGCTGAAACAACAATAACCAAGCAAAGTTTAAGGTAAGAATACTCATGGTGGAACAAAAAATATATATTTTGATCCTCCAATAATGGTTTAAGATAAATGGACACACCTTTGATCCCCCTCCCTTAGGGGGGAGGGTTCCATCCTAACTCATCCGGATTCTTGGCTCTGAGCATTCTTCCTCTTCACTGAACCTATAATTCTCTCAATATTTCTTAAGATTAATTTTTCCCTAAATTCCATTGCTCGATGATGGTGTTACTTTGATGAATATTTCACCTATGGAATCTATGAAAGATTCTTCACCATTGAGTCTTAATTTGGTGGCTCTATTAGGAAAGATTCTCCCATCAGAGGACATATTTGACATGTTAATTTTTTATTCATGGGGTTTGTAAGAAAAGGAAATTTTACATATTCTAGATTTATAATTTTTTTGATTCAATTTTCATCTAAATTTGAACTGATATTAGCCTAGGATAATTCTTCATGTGATCTCACCTGCTTTTAATTTTAAATTTTTCATTGGTCATTCAGTTTCCACCTAAAACAGGATGATCTTCTCATAATGATTTGGATTCCAATTACTGGACTACCTCTTCCATTTCAAAAATACAGGGATACTTAGGTTAATTGGTAATGAGGAAGGATGCTTCTTATATGTTGATAATCATACTCATATGATATAACGCTGAATTTCTCCATGGATCTATATTGAATTTGATGTCTCTATAGAACTGGTGAATTTTATCTGTATCATGATTGAAGGGATGATTTTATTTAAGTAGTAGGTATTCTTTGAGTCTTAGGTCGACTACTATTTATCTTTTAAATAACTGGGATATGCTTCTTCCATTTGTCGGCATGGGGAAAAAGTTGATTATCATGAAAACTACCAAGCTGGAAACTCAATAAACATAGTTAATGAAAACGTTGAATCTCATTAGAAGGTGTGAGGCCACTAAAACAAGAATTTAGGGTTGTAGATATTTTTTTTCTGGTTTTAGGGGCACTATTTAAGTTTTCAATCTAGTTATTAAGGCCTTGGGAGAGTCTTGGAAGAGCTCCTTCACTACTGGCTCCACCTATTCTCAAATAGCATCTTCTAGAAATGGGTGTAAAGTGCAGGATCTAGACACTGGTGTTCATCTTTTCATATTCCTTGTCTATATAAATGATGGTAATTTGAGGCATTCATAATTAGACTAGTTTTTAAATGATATTAGTTGGTGTTCCTTTTATTATTCTGTATTCTATTGTGGTAAAAATGTGGTAACTTTGATTCCTTAGGCTTTTTCTGACCTGGATGAAAGAGTCTCTCCAATGTAGGCTTCTTCCGATTTGTGGGAACCCTGCCTCAATCTAGCTACCCAATCAATTCAAATCCTTATATGAAATCACATAGGGTGATACCAATCTAGAATATTGGAAGATAGTTATTATAAGGTGGAAAAGGAAGTAATCTAGTTCCAATATCTAGGTAGAACTAAAGCCGAGTGATAATGAAGAAGATTCACAATCTACTTCAAATTATGAGTAGGATACTCACATGACGATGACCTCTGGGTTTATCTCAAGGAATGAGAATAAAGTCATCTATTATTCTAGAGATTATCTAGCCAGTAAAAAGAAAAGAGCTAGAAAATGAAAGGATAAATTAAATTTAACAAAACCCATGGAAACCATATCCTTTGGTATATCAAATAATACTGAGGCATAAGTAAGGTTATATGCATTAGAACCTAATGGGGGTGTGTTTTAGGAACTTGAAATTCTTGAGGATCAAGTAACATCTCCTAGTGATGAGATTGATAAATATAAAGATGATAAGAAAATGATCCAAATCAGAAGTTGGAATCGGATGATGGAATTCTGAAGGATGTAGGTACAAAGGAAGTAAACAAAGTAAAAACCTCATATATTCTAACACATTATAAGGAATATATTTTGTAGGAGTATTTCTTGATCAATTTTTTAGAGGAGGATGGCACCATAATTTTCCAAAGATTATATCGAGTTGATCTCAATGAAGATTGATATTTTTAGATCAACAAATATGACCAGATTTTGACATGTGGATTCAATGAGGGGAACATAAGTTTGGAGGAGTAAATTCAAACTTGAGACAAGATGGCCTACCACTTCAAGGATCTCATCAAGGAAGATCCAAACATGATGGTAACATCCATCAAATAGAGCTTATAAAGGGTGAATGATTCTAACTATTTTAAAATTTTCTGGAATGGATTAATGATTTCTTATATGGTTTTACATTTATTGTGATATTTATTTTCTCTGGTTTCTCACTTTCCACTTAAATTTGTGTTTTTAATTAAAAATTTGAAATTGTCTAGTAAATAAGTGAAATAATAAATAAGAAAGTAGGATTGGATGAACATATAAACACATATCAACCACCATAAACTGTAATATCAAATGTTTAGTACAAGTTCTAAGGTAACACCCAATACCATATCTACCCAAACCCATGAAAAAATCTCTTAGGGATGTTAAACCACTAAGACTCCCATTGGGGTCCTCTATATCATTACATAGGATAGATATACCTTTCAGTATCCTTGAGGTCTATGCATAAATGGAGGCATCCCTAATTGATTCCTCAATCATGGTCATAGTCTTGAGTCGACACCCAAAAGATTAAGATGTGATGTCCCCCAATATTGAGAACATGCAGTGTGAATATAACTATTACACAAGGTCTTTCCATTATATCCACCAACAAGAGATGGGTTATGACCTAATCTTGGTGTCCAAGGCTGCTCTAGGATGGTCTATACACCCAACCCAGACCCAACCTACCTTAGGTATGTTCACCTAGGCCTGTACAAGGGTTTCAATGTATCACTAGGTGAAACCACACCTTTGAAGGGTTCTGGAGGATACTTGGTGTCTTGAGGGTCTATGTCTTATCCATTAGGCCAAGGAATGAGGCTAGTTCACATAGGTTGTTAGGGACCCATGATGTTATCCCATTATAATTAACCAATTTAATTGATTTAAAAATTTATTATAAAATAAGTAAATGAGGGGTGTTTCCATCTAGGTAAAGCCCAATAATACAGATACTACCATAAACATGCATGAATTCTATAGGGAAAGTATGAAAAACCACCCACATCATAAGAATATTTCTATTTATTTTCCAAGGGATGAAAATAGTAGTTAAGTTCCATACAAGATCATCTGAGACATGCGAGATCCTATCTCACAACCAAACCACTAGAGATTAATCAATTATAATTACATTATAATTTATTAATTAAAATAAAATGGTTATAAATAAATAACAAAGAATTATTTACAAATTCATAAATCCCCAAAACCTCACCGGCCGAACCCATCATACTTGAACCATGACCAAACGCTTTCTAACAACCCATGACGCATCCACAACCTTAAACCAAGAATAAGACCTAAGAAAAAAATTAAAACAACTACACAAAGTATTTAATTAAATATTTAAATCTTTTTAAAATAAGCACAATGAAAAACCTTAACAAAACAATATGTGGTTAAGTGAAAGCGACCTTTTTGGACATCCTCTTCCTTGGAAAAGAAAAAACCACATAACCGGTATCTGATTCCACCATGATTTGGTGGAATAAAAAACAAAAACCTAACCATAGAAATAAAAAATTAAGGTAATAAGTATAAAATCACAACATAGGTCAACAAATTCAAAGAATTACCAAAAATCACTAGAAAACAGATTCAAAACCCACCAAGAACACCCCAAATCAAAAGGGGGAGGAATGAGGAAGAGGAGAGGGATGCCTAGGTCATGCGATGAAGAGAGAGGAATAAAAGATGAAGGTTCCCTCTTAAATCCCATAGGGGAAAATTGAAAATTTCCCCCTTTTTAATGGTTTGTATGGGTTTTCTATATAGTTTTCTAAACTGTACATGAACTGTGTAGTTGGAACTGCCTTTAACCCATACACCTCATATTGTTACAATTCATTGTTTACTAGAACATGATATAACTATATTAAATTTATGAAATTTACTACATACACCTAAAAATTTTCCTCTGGCTTTCACATGGTTTCTATACCCTTGCGCCTGTACAAACTAGGCCACATGGTTAGGCCACACAGTTAACACTAATTGTGCACCAACCGTGCACCCTAGGAAACACATTTAAAAAACTATGATTTTGTTCCCCAAACCCTTGAGATGCTCTCGAAACCTAATAGATACCTTCCAAGCCTCGAACCACATCTAAAAACATCACTTTGAGGCATTTCAACCTTCAAAATTCAATTTATGATATCTGATCAATATTTGACTCATCTAGTGATTGGAAATTCATTTTCCTTCTAAAATTTCATACTTATATAGAAATAAGATCTTAAAACCTCCCCATTTTAATAATTTTAACCCTAATAAGACTTATTGATAATCCAAATGAACTTACCGACATACTTGTCTCATGAATTCCCACTCAAATGTCCACCTTGAGTTTCTAAGTGCCCAATGCGCTTCCAAATTCCAATTTAAACATACGGTGATTAAACCACTAAAACCCAAGACAAAACTCATAACCATTATTGAAAAATAAATATGTAACTTACCCAAGATATTTAAATCTAAAATAAATTCATTTCATCAGCATATTCATCAATTAGCCTATGGTGCTCCCTATCATAATTTATTGATTTCAATAGCTAATTTCAATCCATGGTACTAACATTGTCAGAATTTCTTATTGAAACACGACCTTAGAATTCTAAATATTCTCCCAACACATTTCTAAACTTTTTAAACTTGATCACACATGAGGAAACTGCTCACGATCCTTGATTTGATCTAAATGGTTAAATTACAATCAAACAAGCTTAGCTTGGTCAAGTCAAAATTTCCCCGAAAATCCTCGAAAAACCCTTACACTACACATATCTTGCTCCAATGGAATGTCTGATGTGTTTTATCACCATCTTCATCCAATTATATAGGATAAATCAATTTAAACTTCCTTTGGTTGACTATTCTTTAAAACAATTAGATTCTATCTCTGACACATCACTAAAACCTTATCTCAATGCCTTTACCACTAAAGGAATCTAGAGATCATTATGAACACACTCATTGAATCCCATAACCGAATTATAGTGAAGTTTCCTAGTTGAATTTTTCTCTAAATATTTCCATTTCCATGCCAAAACACAAATATCATCACATACTAGGTCCAATACCTTTGGATCGTCACAAGCATCTCAAGCCTGATACCCATGCTCAGACTCCATCGACACCATTCCTGAACCTATATCTAGAATTTACAAAGAAATATAGTAATAATCAGATTCATTTATCCAACTACATATATGATTCAAAAAATCATACAATGACTGATCTCATCCTCACATGACCCTTTTCACAAGAGGGTCACATACATGCAGCCGAAATCCCACTCCACACCTTAGGAGCATCCTTATCGTCACACCATCCCAACGAGTTCTTGATCACCGTATCCCATGCTACATCCATTTCCATATTTAAAAACTAGCATGGATATAAACTCACACATTCTCAAGAACCAATATAAATATCACAAAACAAATATTTCCTAAACCATAGGAATGGCATCCTCAACATTTTCCAAGTTTCAACTCATAACAAGGCCATTACCCTCGAGTCATTCCTTAGAAGACTATATTGTTAAAAGAGTGTTTCTTATATCAATCCATTCTCAAACCAATCTAGGATTAACCTTATTTTAAATAACCCTTGTAATAGTTTCTCTAGATAGTGTGTGTCAAGGCCTACCCTTAGTTCGACCATCTCATGACACCCGATTACTTTCAAGATAGACTTCATAATATGTGACTTACTTTTTTTCACTCAAAGATTTGGTTCACCATGCCCGCACACACCACATTCAAAACCATTGATCCTTGACCCACACCCAACCACTCATCAATGTACCACTATTCAAATCTCACTCTCATGAGTGGAACATTACCAAGACTAAGCTAACTGTGCTACTTGGAATGTCATTCTCATTAAGCTAGAAACTCAATGGGAACTCCTCTTAAAAATTTAATACTCCACCCATGACATGATTTATTATGTGATCACCTATCACATGGATTCTTCCTAGAACCATGGCTTCACATACTTAGTATGAGGTGTGACAACCTCATCCACATGCCTAGCCACCACTCAGTGTTATTCTAGTCATGAGCATATACCCACTCTCTGACCATGCTGCTAACAACAAATCCATTAGTCAATAGGGTTAGACACATGAACAATCCTAATCCTTAAAGACAATCTCAATACATAATCACCATAGGTGATTTCTCAGAATCAAAGGAATTATCCTACTTATATAAAAAAACCCAAGAAACTCCCATGCATTGGTCTCTACATGAGCATACCGCCAAACTCACTACCTAAAAAGGCATCCATAAACTAAGGACAACCCCTCTCATAGGTTTCCCTCAATCAAACTGAACACTGAATCACAATGTTTCAATTCATAGTTAAGGGCCTCTATTTCTCCCACCTAGCCCTACTGATCAACTCTCATATTAGGGTCACTAGGTATGACCACAAATCCCATAGATATCTTGCACAAGAACCACAAACCACTTTATTTATAATGCATGGGAAACGTCCATGTTCCTACCTCAACTATTATATGACATAAAATATGCCTGGAAACCCTCTCTAAAGAGGTAAAACTGAAGTCATATAAAAAATCACCAACCTATGAGGGTAAAAACCTATCAGCATGGGTTCAATAATACTAGTTTTCAATTCCAAGTTATATATAAAAACACTCTTTAAGTTGTAATTGGCAACCAATTTAAGTGAAACCCATTGGTAACCATTAACTTAAGAGAGGATTCTAGTTTGTTAAACATTTAAGGAATCACCTGACATGCATCATACTACCAAGACATAATCCTCTTAGATAATCCTTATAAGGGATTTATCCCCAGAGGGTCACAATGTCAAGAGAAGAAAGATAATGAACTGATCCTCTCAGGCATCCTTATACAAAAATACCCCCTTGAGGTTCCAGTTCACTGATAATGTTTTGGGACCTATCGACATCATAGTAGAATATCTAACTAGATAACCATAAATTAAGGAAAATTAAGTAAAATATCATAGAAATATAGATGGAAAAAATACATGTAAATTGTTGCGAATCTTTAGTTAACCGAACATGAAAAATACACCCACAAAAGAGATATTGTAAGGGCATTAGCTACCCAATTCAACATGGTTATCCTAATAGTCCCTATCTAAGGAATCACATGACCCTAAAAAACTATCAGAGTTACTAATGAGATACTAGGTAACCATTCTAACCTACCAAGGGATTCTATACATCCTGTGTAGAAGGAACCGTATCAGTATCACTATCCCCAAGTCACATCACAACATTTTACACATAGCCTGTAATAAAGGAATGTAAAAAAGGATATCCAATTGAGTATAATTACACCAATAAACTATACAGGAAAACACTATTTAGGTTGTTGTTGACACTTTAAATAGTTAGATTCATTCTTTATTAATATAATTCAAACACTATCATGCCTATATCATATGGACCCCATGTACCAAAATAAGGTTCATGAGAAACCTCTTACCTGTATAAGGGAGAGTCGAAATCAATCACTAGCCTCTCTCCAATGATCAAAGATCCATAAATTCATAATAAATCATAAAATCTACATCACATGTGAATCACTCAAAGTGAAACTTGTATTCAACTATAACATCACCAACTAAGAATAGAAATCCCATATCCCTAAAAACCTAGAATTCTTAATAGAACAAGTGTTCACAATGAACCATTCCAATATCCATCATAGGTTCTGGCACATTCCCAACATTCCTATCTACCATGTCCCAAATATTAATAAAATAGGAAAATAATTTCTATGATACCACTTTTTTTCATCCTGGATTGACTCACTATATGAATAGAAACCAAACTGATTCATGAAAAGGCCTCAAATGCGCCTCCTTATAAGCCATAGACTGCTGAATAGTAGTGTTGGACTAGGGTGTGTTAATGGGGAGACTATTCCCTCATATTATACAAGAAACCATTATAAATAAACAAAGATAATCCATACTAGTAGAATAATCAGAATGCAGAAACAATAAATATAAACAAGGCTATAATAAAATGAAATATAGAAAAATCCTGAACAACCATGTCGTACATACAACACTGATCGCCCATTGGCCCGACCATATATACATGCAGAAAAAATTTATAAATAATAAAAGTACAAGGATATACTACCCACACCGAGACATACCATGTACCCAAATCCATGTACACATCTAATCTATCCCACTCAATCATTACCAAGACTCAAACCATCCTATGCCTATAACCAAGTGAACATATGCTTGCATACCTCAGCGAAATGGTGGCCTAATATGGATGTGAGTAAAAAACTTAGTATGGAACCACCAACATGATCCCATACATATCCAGTAAATAAAGTGTATGTATATGTTAAATAATTGAATAAACTAATAATAATATTTATGGATGAAAAAAAACTAATTATTATTGTACCAAGGGCTTGATGGCTACCCAAGTTCAACCATACGTGCTTTGTCCAGTGTCAAAATGTCTATGAAAAACATGCATAAACATAGGTGGGATACAAGTACTATCCCTAGGATTAACCACACTCACCTCCGCTATATGAAGTATTATTATAGTTATGAATGTGTCATCTTATAAATAAGGTATAGATATAGATGACATACCACTCAATCCAAGTGAAACTGGTGGAGAAAAGATGTAATCTTGATGTTTCCTAATCTAGTATGATGTTAGGTTCCTTGGTCACAGTCGGTAGGAAACCAAGATATTGTTACCAGGATAAATCCATTTAGGGGATGAACCTTAGGGGATATGTAAGTAACACTCTTCATATCCTATTCCCAAAAAAGTTTGGTCAATGCAGTAATGGTGTGTCCACTCAATCCCGGGGAGTATCTTAGGCATCAATTTAGGAGATCATCATCAATCGTTCGGGATGTCACAAGTATCCCATGATTGTGGAAATTGTGGCCACCCAAAAACCTTTGGAATCACTTGGATCCTAGTAAACTAAGATGCTTTGGTGACACCAACTAAGATGGGTTTCGAGATGAAATCAAAAACCTCCTCCATAATCCCTATGCATGTAGGAATCCCAGTGAAATTAGGTATTACAATAATGGTAAAATTCAATCAAGTGATGTTAATAAGATGGATCCCATGGATCACCTATAGGTATCCACACCATGATATCATATGACATCAGGCCCATAGGCTAAGTTCTAGGAAGTACGTCTTACATTCGAAGATGCATCAATAGTTACCAAGTGAAAACATAAAAAAGTGAGCAGGGTTGTCTGAATACCTAGACCCATCTCTACTACCACAACCTCTTGAATCAGATGTTTGGTATGAGCTCTAAGGTGACACCCGATACTATCTTTACCCAAACACATGTTTCAATTGTTTAGGGTTGGTCAAACATCAGGAAATCCACTGGGTCCCCTAGGTTAGTACATGGGAGAGGCATCCCTTTGCGGGATCCTCAAGGCCCACACATAAATAAAGGCATCCCTCTTGGATTCCACATTCATGATCATAGTCTTAGGTTAACACTTGATGCACTAGGATGTGACTTCCCCCAACATCGAGAATAGTCAGGGAAGACTTGCTGACTACATAGGGTATTTCCACTATTACCACTACTAGAAAATGATTCATGACCTACTCTTGGTGCCCAAGGCTACTCTGGGATGGTCTACACACCCAACCCAGTCCCAGTCTGCCTATGTTCTGTCCATCTATGCCTGTACAAGGGCTAAAATGTATCACTAGGTTCAACCTCACCTCTAAAGGGGTATGGAGGCTACTCGATGTCTTGAGGGTCTAAGTATCCACCACTAGGGTCCAAGGCATGTGGCTAGCACACATGGGTTTTCAGTGACCCCAAGAATCCACATACTACCATAAACATGCATAATTTCCATAGGGAAAGTACGATAGACTACATACCTCATATGAAGATTTCCATTTTTTTCCAAGGGATGACATCATATGATAAGGCTCATCCAAGATCATCCAAGACAGGAAAGATCCTATCTCACAACCAAACAACCAAAAATTAATTAATTATAGTTACATTATAATTAATTAATTAAATTAAATAAGTTATAAAAAAATAATAAATAATTATTTATAAAGGAATAATGCCCCAAAACCTCACCAGTTGATCCTGTTGCACCATAACCATGACCAAATGATTTCCAACAACCCATAACATAGCCTCAAACTTGAATTAGTCATAATCTCTAAGAAACGATGTCAAAAAAATACTTAAAAATTTTAATTAAAGCTTTAAATATTTAGAAAATTACTATAGAAATATACCTTAATGAAATGACACATGGTAAAGTGTATACGACCTCATGAGACATCCTCTTCCTAGGAATAGAAAAAGACCCATCACAGTTATCCGATTCCACCATGCTAATTTTGAATGAGAAATCAAGAATCTAACCAGAGAAATTGAAAATTAAAGGAATAAGGGGATAATCACAATGGAGGTAAAAATAGTCAAATACTTACCACAAATCATTGGAAAAGTACTTCAAAATCCATAAATAACATCCCAAATCAAAGGGTAAGGAAGGAGGAATAGGATAGGACTACTTGGTTCACATACGGGAGAGGGAGGAAGAAAAATGAGAGGTTCCCTCTTAAATACCACAAGGGAAAAAGGGAAATTTCACCCTTTTTAATGGTATATACAGTTTATCCACACAGTTCTCCCAACCATGTGCCAACGATGTGGTGGGTGGTGCATCTAACCCATCCACCTCACATAGTTATGGTGAACAGTTTAGTAGACCATGTGGAAATTACGCAGAATGTTTTCAATTTATTGTATACACCTACATGGTTTCCTATAGAATTCCTCATGGTTTCACTACATGTGTTACTATACAAACTAATCCACATGGTTATCACTAATTGTTCACCAACCATGATCCATAGGCTGTACTTTTCCAAAAATATGATTATATTCCCCAAATTGTAACAAACCGGTTCGGGATGACATCTTACCTGAAACCTGAACGAATTCACCATCAGTCTCAATGGGTGCTCCTGATCCCCATGGGATAGAGACAAGCACCTGAACATCACATGAATGACTTTGGGAATGATTTATCCCAATTCAAGAAAACAACAGTGAAAGATATAAATGTAATAAACAAAATAAATAAATAATCAAGAAAACATGGTATAATAGAAACAAAACTAACTAAAAATAAACAGACACAAGAAAGAAGAAATGATGAAAAACCCATGCAGAGACCCAAAACATCTCCACCCATCTCTCCTCCATGCTGTCCATAAATAACAAAATAAAATATAACTGAGAACCTAGAAAGATATAGGCATGAGATAAAAATCCAAGTAGGTCACTAAAACCCTACAAAACTATAAAATGGGTTTCTTAAGGAAATTCATCAATTATAGTTTGGAAATAAATCTATAAATTTGTATTTTCATATATAATCATCTATAGTAAAAAAATAAAATCCATATAAAACTTACAAAAAATTTTCCCTTGTTTTCCAAAACTGAACACACACATTTGAAAATAAATCCACAGACCTAAGACTTATCAAAAACCACACACAATATTATCTTTTCTCAAAAAAAAAACCCACTGGTTTTGTTTAAATGAAAAAAATAATCACTTTAAAACATTTCCAACAAAGATTAAATAATCACCCAAGTCCACTTAGGAACAACATGATTAGTTATCCAAACAAGTCATGGAAAAGGAAGGCATAAACATCAACATATAATCAATGAAAAAATGGGAATAACATATCTCATTACATCATATCAAACATGGAACTAACAAATTATATAAAGAAAAAAACAAGACCATCTAAGCAGTAAACATATCAAGGGATATAGAACGCCATGTTTGGCTATCCCAACCTGAACATGGAATTCCATGACCATACCCCTTGCGCCCAGAAATGCCATGTCTATTCCTTTAATAAACCTGAGTATGAACTTCCATGACCATACCCCTTAGGTTCAGGAACATCATGTCTATTCCCTAAATAAACTTGAGTATGGACCTCCATGACTATACCCCTTTGGTTTAGGAATTCAATTTTTATTCCATGAATAAACCTGAATATGGACCGCTATGACCATACCCCTTTGGTTCATGAACACCAAGTCCATTCCCCAAATAACTACAGTGCACTGGGGATCAGAATACCATTTCCGATCAACCCAAACTGGGTATGGACTTCCATGACCATACCCATAGCATACCATAATCATTAATTTCCATTTCTATCACATAATAAACCCTTTTCTAAATATACCCATTTTCAACATACCTTCAACAAGGAAATACATTTTTCTAAATCCATTTTAAAAACCCATTTAAAAATAATTAAATCAATTTGATCTATTTCATAAAGCACATGGAATACAAACAATCCACTTATTTTTTAGAAGATGAATTTTAAAAATATAAATTGGAACCAGATTCCATGATCACATCAGCAACATCAATTACATGGATAACATAATCATCTTCTACAAACAAGAGGGTTCAACAAGGGAACAATCAACATCACATAAAAAGTTAAAACCATGCCTTCAATTATATCATAAACAATTATAAATCCCTTTCTAATTAAATATAAAATTCAAGAACAATTAAAAAGGGAAGCATAGCACTTCCAATAATAACATCATAAGTTAAGGGAAACTTTATTTTCACTTTATAAGACCAAAACACCACATTAAAACAAGGAAACCTGTCAAACACAAAAAGGGAGCCCACTTTAAAACCTATTTTGGATTAAATCTCCAGGAACAAGTGCATTTAATAATGAAAACCCTCATTGGAATTTTATCAAACATGAAGAATGCATAAAACCACACTTCAAAAACCTAGTTCCATTGAACAAGGAAATCTACCCATTATTTCTAAATGAAAAACCAACCCAAGTATTCAAAACTGTACAAAACCACCCACCACACATAGGGATCATTATTTGAAAACCAAAACAAGGCCTAAGTCCATGCATTTCCATCAAAACACTTTTGAAGAATCCACCATGACATTTTCAAAAGGGGAAAACTACACTCCCATTTCAAACCATAATTTGAAAAAAACCAAAACCCATTTTAATTTACTTTGTGTTCAAAACCTCAATTTAAAACCAAATTCCCTTTAAAATATTATTTTCACTCAATGAAGACCCGACTAGGTCAAAACCCATTTCCCACCTTTAAGACCATTCAAATATCCCGAATTCATTTCATCAAAAGCTTAAAATAAATAAATATTCCAATTTTAATCATAAAATATGGATTACAAAAAAACCAACTAGTAATTCCAAGTTCAAAACACTAAGAAATGAGTTTTAAATTTTCCAAGGAGATATCACATATATTTATACTTCATAAAAAAGGAAATTTAAAAATTCTCAAGAACATCATAATTCTAAAGGAAACCAATTCCACAGTAACACCTACCTTGAAGAGAAGAGGACCAAGCTGGAACACCACAACACTCGATGCTTTCACTAGTGACAAATCAAATATGCTCCTTCCCATATCCATGCATATAAACCCTCACATATACATAAGGACACATAGACCCTGTGTACATATTCACATGTCTATGAATATGTACATGGGGATCCTTATATATATTCTTATATATGCATATACCCGTTTACACTTATACACATATGAATTTTTCATATATATACATAAGAACACCTAGCCCCAATATATATATTCATGACACTAAGAGTGAATATATATATATATATATATAATGGGGGAACTTATATATATATATGTCTACTTATGCATACGCATGTAAGTCACCTTCGACTCTGGCGACTCGAACCTACCTCAAGGATGACCAAAATGCACTATAAAGTAATAAAAACCCAAAATCACCAAAAGGAAACAAAATAAATTATAACAAACTAAGGTGAAACCAAAATCACTAAAAGAACCCAAATAAAAATTGGGTCAACCAAAATAGTAGAATAAATCCTTCTTTAAGTGGTGTCGACAAACTCAAATAATCCAATAATCCAATACACTTAGCCTTCAGTGATGACTGTTGAAACATACACAAATCTAACCTGAGAGGCCCTTTAAATTCCCTAGAAATAGAAGAAAGCCAAAAGAACCGGTTAACCCTTTACCTAGAGTTCAAAAGAATGAAACAAGGAGATAGGGAGAGGGAAAACTTCTGGAAATGGAATGAGGAAGGTATAGGAGAGCTCACCTATGAGAACTAACCAAAAAACTGGAAGAAATCTGATGTAATATCTAGAAGAAGTGAGGGTCAACGGGGAGGGGTGGTGCGCGAATAAAGATAGAAGAGGAGTAGGGGGAGTTTCATGATACTAAGGAGGTTAAGAGGGAAAAAAGAGGAAATAAAGTAATAAAAATAAAAGAAAAACAAAATAAAAATACAATTTTTTAAAATTTTGGAAACCCACATTGTTTGCATATGGTTAACCAAAACGTGCACCAACCTTGCACTGGACACTAACTAGGCCAAGCACCCTCGCACAATTACTCCTTGGTAGAAACACATATAAGAAAACCATTCTCAAACCATGCCACTCGACACTGTCAACTTATAGATCCAAACCACATGCTTTCCATAGAGCTTAATAAACTATGCGCAAGCCATTTTCCACACCTCAAACTAAACAAACACCCACAAAGTTTCTAATAACCATGTGGGATAATAGTACAAAAAGTAAAAAAACTTCCAAAAATTTAAAATTTTGGCCCACTAACCACCAGAGCTCAAACACATTCAATTACAAGATAAAATAATACAAACATAAAAACACCATGATACCGGGGTGTCACAATCTCCCCACTATGCCACTTTCTATCCCCATAAAGTCTCGATAAAAGGAATAGAAAAGGGAAAAGAAATGTCCAAAGAGGGCCTAACTAAAAGAAACACATGACATGGTTCGAACTCAAAGCCAATGACTAAAATCCTAAAAAATATCTCTCCAACCAACTATAAATCATCCACGTCTCCAAGTACTAATAGAAAAAAACATCAAATAAGAAATATTACTTCAAATGAGAGACCTAAAATGGTCTCCCAACCATTTATAGTTCCTATAAAATGATAGTACTAAAGGGAACTACTATGAGACACATACTCAAACAAATGAACATCCATGAGGTAGACACATTCTCAAGAAAAATAACTTACACACCTAAGGAATAAAGAATAACTATAAGGACCCTCAAAAGATGATAAGAGATATCACCTCAGGTCAAAAAAAATGTAGATAAACTAGGGTTCAAAGCACATATCACCCCTACAGAGTGCATATAAAATGGTCAAATTCAAATGCCAGCTAGTATACCCAACCCAGCTGGTAGATCAAACACCCTAGTTACCTGATTGTGCACCCAAGGCCTCTCTCATTTCCAAACAATGAGCACCTCAATGAATAAATGAGAAAATGGGTGAAACATCCACAATATCTAAACAAACCTTGACAAATCGATATCATAGACACTAAAAGAAAGGCTTCCAAAAGCAACTAAACTCATCAAACTCAACTAAAAATGACAAGTCATAATTCAACCAATCTCACATGGATGGTTCTGCGTCCACCACTCCACTTGGAGTTTGGGTAGGTACTGGATTTTAAGAAACTATTTTGACCATTATGGGGGACATAAATAACAACATTAGACATGTAACTTGACAATCCATGCATCTTAAAAAAACCAAATGATTACTTCAAAATAAAGGAATAAAAAAAGAACTTGAATCTATAACAAGGCACACAACAACCCTAAAAATAGGGACACACAATTACACTAAAATATATTTTCCTTTGAAAACATAATTTTTACCAATGAACTTTAAAAATAACCCTCTACCAATGTATTTTTCCAAAACCAATGAATCCCTATTTGAAACCAAACAACCTTGGTGGAACCCACACATTTCCCAAATGAATAAAACCACATAAAATCCCATTTCAAATTACATTTCATCTTGAAATCCAAGAACCCCAAGATTCCCATTCAAAACTCACTTTCCTTTTGAAAACACCATTTCACAAAGAAAAAACCAATTTTATAAATCATTTCATAAAACCCTAGAAATTCACCCTTCCCTATTTTCTAAAAAACCATGTTTGAAAATAAATTTTTCATTAAATACCCTATTTTTCTAAAAACAAGGTTTAAAAAATCCAAATGCACATAAGCACTGCACGAGCCCCAAACAAGGATAAAAAAACCACATCCTGAAAATGGGTAAAAAAACACTCCTCAACCCACCTCTAATAAGTGGAAACCACCTTTGGAGAAATATAGAGTCAATAAGAGTCCAAAATAGACCACCCGGAGAGGGGATAGTGTTATACACGCATTGGCCCCACGGTTGGGTGACCGTGATCCAACCCTACAACACAATCTATATAAGAGACTGACTTGACCGCATGGGCACCACATGGTTTCCCAGGCCATACGTTGCAACCATGCATCTCAAGTTATCCTCCCTTTCCACCTCAAGACCAACAGTGACCCCCAATATCATGCACATGCTCAAAGTTGATCAAAACCTCAATCAAATCAAAAACCATCAAAACATCCTAGAAAAAACTCGAATCAATAATTCAAAACCCAAATCCCCCAAAATTTTTGAGGTTAATGACAAGTAAGAGATAGTTAGAATCTCCCTACCCTTACCTCTCAAGCCCTGATAACCTTATTCTACCTTCTAACTAAACATCCCCAAATAATATGGGATATATCAAACCTAGTTCCCACTGAGAACTTAGCCTCTGATACAATTTTGTAATGAACCGGGTGGGAATTCCATCCTACTTGACACCTGACTTAATTATATACAAGGCTAGAAGGGCGTTCCTAATCCCCACAGGCTGGTGACAAGTTCCCGAGCATCACATAAACTCTTTTGTAACGATTTCACCTAATTATAGATAAAAATAGTGAAACATATAAATGTAATAAACAAAATAAATAAATAATTAGGCAAGAAAGATTCAATAGAAACAAAACTAACTAAAAAGAAATAGACAAAAGCAATAAAAAAAGCTAATTGACTCATGCTGAGACCCTTAACATCTCCACCCAACTCTCCCCCATGATGGGAACGAAGAACAAAAAAAATCTAAATGAGAACCTAAAAAGATATAGGTGTGAGATAAAAAGCCCATTAGGTCACCAAAAACCATCTAAACTATGCAATGGGTTTCTTAAGGAAAGTTATCGATGCTAGTTTGGAAATAAATCTATAAATATGATTTACATACATTATCATCTCTAGAAAAAAATCAATTCCACATGAAACTTTCAAAACCATTCCCTTATTTTCCAAAAATGAACACACACATTTGAAAACAAATCCATAGACCTAATACTTATTAAAGAACATGCACACTATTATCATTTCTCAAAAACATCCCACTAGTTTTATTTAAATAGAAAAAAATATCTTTAAAACATTTACAACAAAGATAAAATAATCACCCAAGGCCACTTAGGTATAACATGCTCAATTATCCAAACAAGGCATAGAAAAGGAGTCTATAAACATAAAAATATAAAAAAATGAACAAAAATGGGAATAACATATCTCATTACATCATATCAAATAAAACACTAACAAAATAAATCAAGAAAAAAACAAGACCATCCAAGTAGTAAACATCTCAAGGTATCCAGAATGCCATGTTTAGCTATCCCAACTTGAGTATATAATTCCATAACCATACCCCTTGGGTCCATGAACTCAATGTCCATTCCCTGAATAAACCTGAGTATGGACCTCCATGACCATACCCCTTGGGTTTAGGAATTCTATGTCCATTCCCCAAATAAACCTGAGTATGGACCTCCATGACCATACCCATTAGATTTAGGAACTCTATGTATGTTCCCTGAATAACTACGGTGCACCGGGGCTTAGAAATCCAAGTCTGATCAACCCAACCTAGGTATGGACCACCATAACCATACCCCTACCATCCCATCATCATTAATTTCCATTTTTATCACATCATAAACCATTTTCACACCATTCCCATTTTCAAAATACCTTCAACAAGGAAATAACTTTTCTAAATCCATCTAAAAACCTATTTAAAAATCATTAAACCACTTTGAACCATTCCATAAAACACAAGGAGTAAAAATAAGACACATCCGTTTTATAAGTCCCATTTTAAAAATATAAATTAGAATCTGATTCCATGATCACAACACCAACATAAATTACATGGATAACATAATCACCATATATAAACAAGAGGGTTCAAAAAGGAAAAAATCCACATCACATCACAAGTGCCAACCGATCCTTCACCTATATCATAAAAATTTAGAAATCCCTTTCTAAAACAATATTAAATTTAAGAAGAATTCCAACGGAAAAAATAACACTTCCAAGAACAACCACATAAGTTAAGGGAAAGTCTAATTTCACTTTATAAGACCAAAATACATCTTTAAAACAAGGAAACCTATCAAACAAAAAAAAGGATCCCACTTTAAAACCCTATTTGGCCTAAAGACCAAGGAAAAAGAGCATTTTATAATACAAAACCTCATTGGAATTTTATAAAACATAAAGAATGCATGAAACCCCACTTAAAAACTTAGTTTCATTACAAAAAAGTAATCCACCCATTCTTTCTAAAGGAAAAACCCACCCAGACATTTAGAACTTTGAAAAACCACCCTCTATACATAGGTTTCATTCTTTGAAAATAAAAATATGGTCTAAGAAAATCCATTTCCATCAAACCACATTTAAATAATCTACCATGGAATTTTCACAAGGTGTAAACAACACTCCCTTTTCAAACCACCATATGAAATAAACCAAAACTCTTTTTAATTTACTTAGAGTTCAACACCTCAATTTAAGATCCAATTCCCTTTAAAATATCATTTTCACTCAATAAAGATCCAAATGAGTCAAAACCCATTACATAACTTTAATAAAATTAAAAAATACAAAAGGAATTCCGTGAAAATCTAATCACAATTAAAAATTCCAATTTAAATCATAAAACATGGATTACACAAAACTAACCATTTATGACAAGCCCAAAACACTAAGAAATGGTTTTTAAAATTTATAAGGAGATATAAAATATATTTATACTCCATAAAAAAGTGAATTTAAAAATTACAAAGACTATTAGAATTATAAAGGAAACCAATTTCATAGGAACTCATACCTTGAAGAGAATAGGACCAAGCCGAAATACCTCAGCACTCAACGCTTTCATCGGAAACAACTCAAATCTACTTATTCCCAAATCATTTCATATACACCTTCACATATACATAAGGAAACCTATCCCCTATGTAAATATCCACATGGCCATTCATATGTACAACAATATCCTTACATATATTCTTATATATGAATATACCCATTTACACTTACACACATATTCATTTTTCATATATATATATATACATAAGCACACCTATCCCCAATATATATATTCATGACACCATGAGTGAATATATATATAATAGGAGAACATACACACACACACACACACACATATTCATACCTATGAAAATGCATGTAAGTCGCCTTCGACTCTAGAAACTCGAACCTGCCTCAAGCACGACAAAAACACACTACAAAATAATATAAACCTAAAATCACTAAATAGACCCATCATAAATTGAAAAAAACTAAAGGGAAACCAAAATCACCAAAAAACCCCAAATAAAAATTGGGTTAACTAAAACAGTAGAAGAAATCCTACCTCAAGCGGCAGTGGTAAACCGTAATAATCCAATACACTTCACATTCAGTGGTAAAAACTGAAACATAAACGAAGAAAACCTGAGAGGCCCTTAACATTCCCTAGAAATAAAGGAAAACCAAAATATCTGATTAACCCTTTACCTAGGGTTTGAATTAATGAAACAAGGATATGCGGAGAGGGAAAATTTCTAGAAATGAAATGAGGAAGGTAGAGGAGAGGTTACCTCAGAGAACCTACCTAGAAAGTAGAAGAAAACCAGTGAAATCTCCATAAGAAGATAGGGTAAAGAGGGAAGGGAGGGGTGGTTCTCGACTATGGAGAGGATAGGAGGAGGGGGTGTCATGCAATGCTAAGGAGGAGAAGAGGGAAAAAAGAGGAAAGAAAGAAATAAAAATAAAATAAAAATAGAATAATTTTTTTTTAAAATTTTGGAAACCCAAACAGTTTGCATATGGTTTACAAAACTATGCACCAACCTTGCGCTGGACACTACCTAGGCTAGACACCGTTGCATGATTACTCCTAGGCAGACACACAATTGAGAAAACTATTATCAAACTATTCCACTTGACACTCTTAACTTACAGATCCAAGGCAAATGATTTCCGTATAGTTTAATAGACCACACAAAAGCCATGTTCCACACCTCAAACTCACCTGGTCACCTACACAGGTGCTTCACAATTACTACTAACAGTGTGGGATAACCATGCAATAGATAAAATAACTTCCAAAAATTTAAATTTTCAATCCACCAACTACCATACCTCAAAACCACTCAATTACAAGATAAAATAATATACAAAATAAAAACACCGTGACATTGAGGTGTCACAAAAACCCTAGAGACACTCCCAAAACCCACAATATACCTTTCAATCCTCAAAAAGCATCTAAAAAATAACTTTTAGTCATTCCAACCTTTAAAATTTCATTTTTAATCTCCAATCAAGATGTGTTTTGTCCAGTAATTGGAAATTCAAATTCCTTCTAGAATTTCCAACCTATATGGATGTGGGATCTTCAAACTAATAGATACTAGGAATCATAGGAATATTATATAATATTAAGTATAATCATTGGATCCTTGGAATCCAATATAGTATCATATATAATCACTAGATCCTTGGAATCTCAGGAATCCCATATAGTATCAGGTATGATTAATAGATCCTAGGTATCCTGGTAATCCCATATATAAGGCTCGAAGGGAAGTGTGTCCCTCTCATCCATTTAATTAAATATATATGTGGTCCATAATCCAATCGGTAACATTTCAAATATAATAACATGGGTTGGATATTCGCCCAACCCATCACACATAACCAAGTTCGGTTTATCAAGTGCACAACCCATCCCCATCGTTGCATCCATATCAGAATCACACCATTGATTTTTGGTTATAAGGTGACACCTAAAATTTATTATACCCACATCCCTATCCTAAAACTCTCAAGGTTCAATATGATACAGTGGTACCCACCAAGGTCTCCTCGGTCTTATCACATATCAAACACCCCCAATGAGCTCCATGATATCAATATCAACTATCGAGCCAAAATTTTCATTTAAATGGAATATTTTCCATAAATGTTATCATGATCATATCAAAAAGTCACTATATTTATAAGAAAAACCATATGAACATAGATATAGAGTGATAAAATAAGACCATCCCACTTACCGAGTCATCCTAGGTTAGTCCTCACACACCCAGTCTATCCATAATCTACCCAGGGCATACCCACCAGGGTAATCATTTATCTCTAGGGGAGGAGAACTCACCCCATGATCATCTCAATTATCATAAAGGCTATAATACATTTCAAGGTTCTCTCATTGATAGCTTGGGCCAACCATTTTCAATCCAACACCCCCTATGTAAAGAAGTATAAGGGAACCTACAATAAGATCTACTACATCTCATTCATTTCATTTAATTCATACCACTTTGGGGTATTTTTAGATCATAAAATTTATTTATAATAAATCTATCAGCCATCGATGACCAAGGAATCAAGACAGTGTCCATGGGTCCACCATAGACCTTGGAACTCTATCTATCCATAAGCATTTTACTTTAATGAAACAATTTATCTAATTAAAAAGGTCAATATCATACTATGGAGAGACCACATATCACATGAACATGATAATAATTATAAACCATAAGGTAATGTTTAGGGACAATCTACCTCATTCAGAGTCATTTACCTTTTAAGCATAGGGCCAAGATTGTCCAAGTTCTATCAAAACTCATCACATCACCCAAACTTATATATCAAGAAAAAATATTAACTTAATTAATAATAATAATTTATAATTAATTATTAAATTTAATTTAAATAGGATAAAGTTTCTAAAATCACACTGAATGACATCCTCTCACCAAAAATTCAAAAAATGGGGTGCATTTTACTCCCAACATGCACCCAGACCTAAGCGACAAAAAACCCAATAACATTCATTGATTTAATATCCAATTTAATTTAATTAAATAAAAAACCTTACAAAAAATCCATATTATTATTTTCCTCTAATTAAATTGTGAAAAAATGGTGTGTATTCATCATATCGGGATGTACTCTAGCCATGATGAGCAAAAGCCCCATAAAATTGGGATGATTCCACCATGCTTCGATGAAATAATCTAATTAAACCCAATAAAAAAATACTAAAATTACAGGGATTCTACGTAGAATAATAAATGATTAAGGATAAGTATATGATACCTTAAAAAACCATGAAAATTTCCACAAAAATCACCCCAGTCCATGGTGTGATTAAAGGAGAAGGGAAGGGGGGGGGGGGGTCTACCACACATGAGGGAGGATAATGGAGGGAGTGGGGGTTAAAAATACAGAGAAAAAAGGTAATTTACCATTTTTTAAATAAATCCATGAAATCATATAGTCAATGATGGTTTTCCAATCTGTTCTCCAACAACGTAGGACACATTGTCATAAGCCACACCCCTTTCATTATTTGACCGTATAGTTTACCAAATTGTGCACAAACCATGTGGCCTCCACTATCCCAAAATGCACATACCACATTATTTGGTTGAAAAATTTTCAAAACCATGCACCAACCATGAAACTCAGTATAAAATTTGAATTGTAGGTTTTTTATGGGTTGTATATAACCATTTTCCAACCTGGATCCATGCCCCTAGGAAAAACCAACTTTCATAGTTTCCTCACACAGTTTCTATTAACCATAATGAAACAGTGTGATAGGGTAAAACCCTTTACAAAATTAAAAAAAAAACACCCTAAAGCTCCCAATGCTCATACAAGAACTCAAGAGACCTCTCGAGACTTGATCTATATAAAAAACATATGCTTGAGATGTTGTAACTCCGAATTACAATATGATTCCTAGTTCTCTAAATGTCCCTTACTTCAGAAATCAAAAATTAAAATTCTCACTAAATTTCATAACCTATAAAGACACAAGGTTTTATAACGTCCCCAATATAACACATATCTTCCTTGAAAATTCTCAGTGGTCTTTCATCCATTAATCCTGAACTTCCCCAGTCATCAAAATCATTGCTAACTCATCATATCCTATCCCAGAACACTGAATGAGCTTCCACCGCAAAACTCTAATCACAAGGCACACTATTTATAAAAACCTAATCCACCCAGTCATCACTATATCTATTACTAAGATGGTTCTAAATTGGGAGAATAACTTGAAGCTATGTCTATTTTGAGGAGTGGAAAATGATTGGAAAACATAAAGAAAATATTATTAAACTATTTGAGGTTTCTACCTATAATTATAATATTGTAGGACCATACATATAATTTTATAAATTTTAGGATAATATAGAGGAAACAATACCTCCCAAAACAATCAATCAAACTAATTTATTTCATTAAAGAGAAAGGGAAAGATTAAAACTTGATTTGAGTTAAAATTAATAATATATCATGTTAAACTCAATATCCTCATTATTTATGTGATCCAAACCATTCCCACATAATCCAAGTTTCATAAGGACTTGTGTACTTTCACAGGGAAATTATCATAAAAAAATTCCTTTTGGATGATAGTATAATCTTCACCATCCATAGAACCTTTTATCCTAAGTTAAAGGACCTTGTTTGTCCATAAATCATTATGGAACTAAGATAGAAAAAGGTTTTCAAGGCCGTGTGTTATATAGTATATAGTATTAACCTCATTCCATATTTTGTGTATTATTAGTTAGGGATTAAGGAACTCTAACCCACACCAGCCACTCTATAAAATCACTGATTTTAGTGATCGATTACCTAAGTTAATATTAAAAAATTTTCTTGTAAAATTTAAATTTTTTATTTACCTTGTCAAATTAATTATCCATGTTAATCATATAAACATAGGTCCCAAGGAATAAAACTAAATCACCCTTATTTTTCAATTCCTAACAATAACCAACTTAGACATCCAAGTTATGAATGGGAAAATGACCATAAACTTTGGGAACATTAACCTCAATATCAACTTTTATAATCATTATTCCTAAACAAGGTTAATACACTCATAGGGGGGATCAAGGTATATCAATTTTTAAAATATCCCTTTCTAATGATCTTGTCCCACTTTTAGTAGGTATTATTATCTCTCCATATCACAAACACATATGATATGAAGTAATAAGAGTAGTTAAATAGACACAAAATTATTTTTATATGGTTCAACCAAATATTATAATCTAAGGAGGATGAATAAAAATATACCTATGCACTTGAAACACTAAGCTTACTATTTTGGTTATAATTTTGGAGTGCTTGCACTGAACCTACCGGTTTACAATCTTCAATAAAATAGAAAGAACTAATTTTTCTTTCTATAGGATAGAACTCACTAATACCCTAGAAATTGCCTCCTTTTCCCCAAATTGAAGATAAGAATTACACTCGAAATGGTGTACCAATCTAAATGAATTCCATGAATTTTTAGTGAGTTAAACCCCAATACCACCTATTTCATTTTTATCACTTTCTAATGCAATTATGAATTTCTTATTCCTTTATAGTCAAGTATAGATCTCCTTTAACCTTATTATATTTTGGTATCATGATAATCTTTACTCCTTTCCCCTATTTTTCCATGTTATTACATTTTCACCAAATATTATTATAAAATATTATTACATATTTTGAATGTGTAAAACATCTTTTAATCATGGTCAGGAGATTCCTCATTTAAGATCTTATGATTCTTAATATTAAATTTATTCACAAAATACATAAGATACTTTATTCAAATTTGACTGAGTTATCAATTAGATATTATGATTGATAATTTTCCATTCATATAGACGTGTGTCATGCTTTACAAATCTATGATGTGAATTAAAAAACCAAAAAATCTATATTTTAAATTACTAGTAAATTAATGATATAATCCCCCTTTATCTTCATCTTAATTTCCTCTTCACATAAATGACCAAGTTATTAACCATATTTTATGATTAAGAAAATATATCAAAAATTTCTACATTTCAACCTTCTCAAAATATGGCTAAGGAAATGACCCTTACAGAATGAATCTTATGCAATTCTATAAATGATTCTTATGGAATTGAATTTTCCATGGAATAATCCTTATATTGTGTAAGTGACTCATACTGAGACTTAGATTATATTATAGAATAAATCTTATGAAATTACATTATCATAGAATAATAATTATATAATTCTTGAATGATCCTTATGGTACTCCAATGATATTTATATAAATTCATTTTGTGAAAAAATTATACTTACAACATGCCTAAAATGAATGAAAAAGTTAACAAATGATCTTTGGGGATTTTATAAATGGTTCTTATGGTATTCCAATGATCCTTATAGAAAATTCCTTTATCTAAAAATAATACTTTTGAAACATCTAAAATGAATATTATAGAGTCAAAAAATGATCATTATAGAATATTCAAATGACTCTTATTGACCATAGAATTTTCCAATTTCTAGCACTAAGTCATAAAGTGACTTTTTTGAAATTCATAAATGAATCCTACTGAGTTTTTCTTTTCTAATTTCTAACACCATAATGAATCTTATGGAAAGTATACGAATCTTACAAAGTTATACTTATCCAAATTTAGTGTATCCTATCAAAATCAAATTTGTATAGAATTACTCCAAACTGCCTCCAATCTCCATGATATGAGTTCCACAAGACTTCATAATCTAATTTAGAATCCTATTCAATTACCTTATCAATAAACACAACCTAAAATGAATTACAATGGTATTTTTTCCAAAAAATATCTCCCTTTAGGTTTATTGACAACTTCAAAACATATTCAATACTTTCCATTAAATAGTGTACTAATGATTCACTAAACATCAACTCTAATCCCACTTCAACAATGTTTTTTTAGAGAAACAAGATTTAAATGAAGAGATCCTCATGAAAATAATTCTTTGGTCTTCATGATCTCTACCACTTTCACAAAGATACTCCCCTATTAAAATAGATAAATACTCTCCCCCATCCAAATCACTGGAATCACTAGTATAGGATTCCCCCTTATCAATATGGAAAAACAATCCTAGCTCACTTCATTAAAAATAAGTTTCATAGAAATTATCCCCATTAAAACATAAATAAAATTTTCCCCTTTATCAATGAACCTAAATATCACTTCTCTAAAAGTTCCCAAGATAGAGTTATAAATAAAAACATTAAATTTACAATAGAGTGAACATTTATTGATGTAAAAAGAAAATACCAAGGGATAGTAGGGGTCCCTTATATAACTTATATAGTTTTCAGGATTTGGTTGAAATTTAAGTTCTAACCAATTCCTTTTAAAATTTACTCTGGGTAATTCCTTTTTCATACTATTCACAACTTGAATTTGTGTGGATAGATACTCTAACTTCCTTATCCTTTGGTCAACCTTTTCCTAAATGAAGTGATTATTTATCTTAATGTTATTTATCATTAAATGATGGATGAAAGTTTCAATAAAATTAATAGCACTCATGTTATAACATATTATAATCATAAGAGATTTCACATCAACTCAAATATTCTTAAGTTTTTGTTTCATCCATAGTAGTTGAGTACATAGTTGAGTATCCATAACATATTCAGCCTTCATGGTTATATGTGAGATGAATTATTGATTCTTACTTATCCAAGAAATTCATAGAATTATAAGATATAAATAACCACATGATGTTGAATTTTGGACATCTAATGGACCTACCCAATTTATATATGTATATCCAAGTAACTCAAGCTATGATATTCATTAACAAAATAACACAAAGTCCACCATATTATTGATATAACTAACTATCTTCTTAATCTCTATAATATGAATTTACTTGGGGTACCTTTGGTAGATTAAATCTAGACTTATGGAAAACACTATATTAGTTTATGTGGTTATTAGATATAGTAGACTCCCAATCACTTACTTATATTCTATAACATTGACCTCATTTCCACTATCATCCCTTGAAAATTCCATTTGAGTATCCACCAGTGATATCAGTGTTCAAGAATAGTCTACTACAAAACTCTAAAGAACTTATATATAATATTTTTTTTAGAAATAAATGTGGCATTCATTCCTTGAATCTTATGTAAGGAATATAAAAATGTCAGTTCTATAATCTTGTGTATTTAGAATTCACACATCATATAATATGAAAATAACCTGCATTATGAAACATTCGATCCTTAAAAAATTATGTAATCCATATGAATGTGTACCAAAATCCAATGATTTGTTTCCTTCTTGATGTATATATTATGATCAAATCCACAACATTGGAACCCAAACTTCTTAAAATATTTTTTAAGTAGAGAGTACCAAAAACTTGGTGCTTACTTTAGGTGACACAACACCTTCTTTAAATGGTAAACTATGTAATAATATTAAAACATAAGAAATCCATATTATTTCTTAATATATACTAATTATTAGAAGAATATATTTAAGAATTATGATTTAACATCCATTCGATACACCTTGAATCCCCTTTTTATACCATGTAAAAAAATTGTATAATATCTAATCGGGATAAAAGTGAAAATATATCATCCAAATATATGAATTTTATTTGGTAGTATACTTTTTAAACCATTCATGATTTATTACATGTCACATTTTCATCTTTATTGAGTTTATTTTAGAACCCCCACTTGGATTCGATGACAATCTTGTCATCCAACCTTGGAATAATTTCCCATGTTTTGAATTTTTTTCTATTTATTCGAGTTATTAATTCATATTCTTGACACATATCTCATATTTAGTGGACTATTCAAAATATTTAGGATCTAATTGAGATAGGAAATAGTTTTTTCACTAATATTTCTTTGATTTTGAACCAGATCTGTCTTGTTACCAACTATATTATTTTCAATAATTTTAGTTATGATGCTTCTCTTCATTGATGAGAATAAACTTGATATATTTCCTAATTATTAGAATATTATTCTGAGTATTCTATATATCCATAAACTCCCCCTAATTTAATCACCTCAACATCACTTTCTTCCTCAATTATCTCACCATTCTACTATGAAATCTTCACACCAGTTTGCTAAATATGTTCATTTTCTAAAACTATTACATCTTATATTTTGATGATTTTCCCAAGAATTTGGTTATAAAATTTATATGAATTTATTTCTTGATGAATATATAAGAAAAATTCCTTCATCACCATGATATATTAATTTTTTATTCATATCTTTATTGAGAATAAACCACTTACTTCGAAAAAACAAAAGTACTCGAGTTTTTGATTATTCCTATAACACAACTCATGTGGAATATTTTTTCCATTTAGACATAATAAATATCTAATAGATATGTATACCAATGTAAGAAGAACATCTTTTTAACAAGTATTCTTGAGATTATTTTTAGTGAGCATTGTTCGATCCATATTTTTGATAATTTAATTTAACCTATCAAATACCCCATTTTCTTTAGGAGTCCTCACTGTCAAAATCTGATATCATATCCCATGATTTTAAATATATTACACAAAAAGTCAGATCCAAGCACACTTGGACCCCCATATTTATTAATAAAAGAAAAGCGCAGAGACAAACAAGAGAGAGCGAGAGCGAGATTACATGTCAGAATAGTCATAATCACCACATTCATACTTGGTCAGATCATCAGCATCAGCCGATTCCCATTCTGATTGGGGCTCATATTGTTTGAGCATCTTGATATATTACTTCTTTCTCTCTAATTTCTCCATGGATAACTTCTCCTTAGACTTCTTGGAACTTGACCAAGTGGTCACTATCCTCGGAACTACAGAGTAATCTTTCCTTAGTTTCCTTACAACTGGGGAAGTCATGACACCCTCACTAACAGAGATTCTTTTCTTTTCTCCTTGAACAATGTCACTGAATGAGACTCTATTCGTATCCTTATAACTTTCCTTACCCTTATCATTAGTGTCCCCCCACTTGGAGGGAATGGACTCCCCATTTCCTGGAGTGTGGGCATCGACCCTTTCTGTTCCTCCATTAGAGATATTCCCCCGTTCAGAAGAAGAAAAAGGTTGCCTTTGGACATTCAGTTGTGTAGTGTCATTCTCCATCAAAGCGGGCAGATGAATCAGATTCTCAGAGGTAATAACCTCCTGAACTCTAGAAGGGCCACTATAAGATCTTGTCGGAGTAGTTCCCTACCTCAACTAAGTGCACCCAAAGTAGGAAGTATTTTCACCTTACTCACTAAAAAATTTCAAACCTCACACACAACTTAACTAAAATTACATGCATTCAAAAAAATAGAAATACATACAATGGAAGAGCATAAAATAGGGAAATAATATAAGGGATTAATGTGCTTCAGATGACGATTCCTACATGCACAAGATATTTTTTTTCTTTCTTTGTTATTCATAGGAAGTAAAAGGATTAAATAATATATTAATAATTACAATTAATATTTACAAGATCTTAGAATCTCAAAATTAATCCACCTCTATTAATCTTACATATAATTGAAGTTCCCACTCACTTATATAGTAAGCATCATTTGGCTAACTAGTAAAACCTTATCCCTTAAAATCATGGTTAGCCCAACATGATTGAAAAAGTTGGTATACCAAACTAGAAACCCCCTAATAACCTAAACTTCATAACTTCAACATCTCACCATAACTCTATAGAAAGATACATACTTTCAATGGTTCTATTTTCCTACTGAAGATATCCTACTGCTGTTGTATACACATCAAGATGAACAACGTCCCTTGATCAATTTCTGGTGAATTGAATCTTGTGACCTGAATTTTATGACTTGAATACACTTCACATCGCAACAATATCTAACTTTAAGACTATTCTATAGAATATTTGGTAACTCTATAGCACTTTTTCTATCAAAAAACTTCCTTACTTATCAGAAACATGCATTATTATCCATTATCCTTCCATTTACCCAAATCCCACTAAGGTATGATGATGCCTTATATTTTTGAGCTATCACTTTAATGAAAATTCCCATAATTTTTTACTTTGGGATATCTTTCATAGATAAATAACATTTTCCTCCAACATGTTTTTGATTAATTGGTACTTTAGGTTAATATGCTTCATCTGTGAATGAAACAATGGATTCCACTAAAAATGGATCTCACTTTGATTACTACAGAATAAAACTCAACCTTTTTGACTCATTCCAAGAACCTTTAAAAAATGAATCAGCCAAACCAAATCTCTATATTATTCTATTGTGGCCACATAATCCACTTTTTTTGTACATAGAGTGAAAATCATCTTCAACCATGACATCCAACATATCATTATTCCTTTATAGGTGAACTCAAAACTGGTCATTCTCTTCCAGATGTATGAATATCCAATAAAGTTTTCATCAAAAAATAATGGAATTGGATCTTCTCCACAAAACATTGAGAAACATATTTTGATCCTTTAAAGTATAAAATTATCCATTCAATGGATTCCCAGTGTTCTCTTATAAGTTTTGACATAAAGTGACTTACAAATTCCACTATAATAGCAATTTATGATGATAAAAAAATAATTTCATATATCAAACTTTATAAAAATGATACAAATGAAACTTTCTCTATGTAGTTAATCTCTTCTTCCATTATTGGTTCCTATACATTACATAACTTAAAGTGTTTAGTAAGATGGGCTAAGACTATCTTGCATCCAGTCATCCTAAATTTCTTAATGATCATTCAGATATAGTCTCTCTAGGATAACACAAAAAATTTGACTTTCCCATCCCTATAAAACCTCACCCATAATATTTTATTAGCCTAACCAAGATCGTTCATATTAAATCATTTAGAAAACTTATTCTTCAACTCTTGAATATGTGAAATATATGAACTTAACAAAAATATTTTATCTATATATAAGAGTAGTATGGAGAATGTTCCATCATCCCATTTCTTCCAATAACAACAATGATTTGCATTGTACTTTTTGAATCCTTCTTCTGGCATAAACTAACCAAAATTCTAATTCCATTATTTCAGTGCTTGCTTTATCTCATAAATTCCTTTCTTTAATTTACAGATGAAATTCCAATTCCCATTTTCCTTTTAACCAACTAGTTTACTCGTATAAATTTCTTCCAATAAATCACCATGAAAGAAAAACATATTTACATCAATATTTTCTAGATGTAGATCTTATAATTCCACCATTCTTATCACTGTATAGATAATTTCATGTTTAAATAATAGTGATAAAATATTTATGAAATCACTTTATTTTTTTAAATCCCTTTAACATGATCCATGATTTAAAGTTCTTCTTTCCATCAACCTGTTACTTTAAATGGAAAATTCACTTATTATCTAGTGATCATATATTTTTAGTAAGTTAGTAAACTCCCAAGTTCCATTATATTTCAATTAAAAGATTTATTTATCCATTTAAGAGTTATATTTTTTTTCAAGTTAGTGAGTACTTACACTTCTTCTAGATATTTAGGTTCTCCTATATCTATTAAATGTAGAAAATTCATGTCTTTATGAAACCTTTAAACTATTATTCTTAATCTAGTTGATCTAATCAACTGAATTGGCTATGTTGTACTTATAAGATATAATCTAACTTCAAGTGAACTAAATTATTGTACTCTCACTTGAACTTTAGCTATCCTATAACTTTATAGAGTGTCTTCTACTAGACTCACCTATGAACTTTTAATACCTCTATCTGAGTTCACCAAATATTACTCCCTTTTAATATATACACTTTGATCAAATTGGTATTAGATGGTTGATTTATTTACCTAAACTTATGTCACCACCAAGTTTTGTTCCTTATAAAATACCTTATTATTGAATAGAACATCTTGTATCAAAATTAATTTTTACCTATAATCATCCCATAATCGAAATCCAAAATTTTCATCTCTATACCTAATGATAACACACACTTTTTATTTTTCCTTGAGCTTATGTCAATCCTTAGCATCAACATTCACATATTACAAACTTATGGAGACATTAAGATAATTGACTCTTGACCGTTTATTAAACCATAACACCTCTAAAATGTTCTGCTCAACTATTGATACCAGATTCCTTTTGAAAAGGTATGCTACTGTGTTGATTGAATCTTCCCAAATTCTATTTGGAATTACTAAGTGAAACCACATGAATTGAGCATTTTTTCATTTTAAAATTATTGTTTTCATCCACACCATTTTTATGTGGTGTTCTAGGAACCATCTTCTCATACCATATCCACTTATTCCTGAAAAAGCTCCAAAATCTATGTCCAGTGTATTCACCACTATTGTCAGAATGAAGGCATATTAATTCTAGACCACTTTCACTTTACACTTTGAATTTCCATTGAATTAAAACTTGAAAAACATCTGAATTATTTTTTATAAATTAAACCCAAACATTCCTAGTATCTCTATAAATAAAAGTTACAATGTAAAATAAACCACCAAGAGAATGAATAATGGTAGGTCCCCAAACATCTAAGTGAACTAGTAATAATTTCTAATATTTGGAATTCCATCCAATTAAATTAAAATATAACATTATATGCTTCCCAAAAACGCAACTTTAACACCTTTAAATATCCATGTGATCAATATTCAATATAAATTTAACTATTATAATCTTTATATTCTTCTCACTGAGGTGACCAAGCTTGTAATTCCCAACCTACAGATCTTCCAATGATGTATTTCCATCCATTTCAATTCCATATAATCTTCTAATAAATTATGGGGTCCCATAATTTACTACTCATGTAACCACTATAGATCCTTGAGTAACTTTCTAAAACCTATCTGATAATGTCATTATATAGCCTTAATAATCTAGTTTTCCAAAGAAAATAAGATTTTCTATAGCCATGATATATTATTAACTCCTTTAAGTTTCAATAACCCACCATTCTTTATCTTGTTATTCACATCAACTTTTTTGATGAATATAATGATTAATCATATTCTAAATGAACTTTTTCAAAACATTAAATGCATAATCCACCATGCATCCACAATATACCATTGAATGGAAAGATTTATAGAATCAACTACATATGATTACATTGGAATGGTGGTACTGAGAAATAGTTGATTTCTTTCTTCTTTAGTATTAAAAAAATTTGAACTTTGGGAAGTTAATGCCCTTAAATAGTTCTCCTTATGAATTACACAAATATTCATGATATTTCATTTATTCCCATAACTATATCATGTAATATTAGGACTAGATGAATTACTCCATCTCTTCTCTCAATATTTATCTTCCTATAGTTTCTTTTAGTTTCTCCTCTAGGGTGGCCATCTTCACCTGTTATCACTAAGATCACTACCATATGATGATTGTACTTCCTTCAAGATATGTTCTTCATTTAAGATCTTATTTTGGTCATCCTCAAATACCAAGTCCATATTATCAAATGAGTTACTAACTAAGTAACCATCACATCACAACTCCCCAACATCGATGATAATAAAAGTTCCTATACATCATCCATGAATTCCAACTTCATATATTTTATCTAACCTTATATCATATTGAAATCATCCACTCGATATTCCACTAGTCTTCCTTTAGATAACCTCAATCTGAACAACCACCACATCATGAACAATTTTTTAAGTTTATCATGTTTCTCATATAAATCGTACATGGATTTAATGAGATCCATCATCATATTTACTTGATTGATGTTAAAGGAATCATTCCATTTTAAATACATCCTCACCAACACCTATGCCTTCCTATAAAACTATTCACATTCCTCATTCTCCATTTTCTCCTGGGAAACTCTAGTAATTAGAGCATCTAGGTCCTTTTGAATCATAAGATCCTCCATCTTAATTCTATAGAAGTTGAAATCCATTCAATCAAACTTATCTACCCAAAACTTACCTTCATCCAATTTCATACCTTTTATTGATAGTAAAATCCAATTGAAAATGAAATACATTAAATGTAAGAGAGAGAAAAACTCATGCTACCTCTGACTGTGTTGAGTGAGAACTGGACCACAAGCTCTGATACCAATTGTTAGGAGGAAAGTGTTGTGAGATCACTATAACCAAAATCTTTAATCCCCTATAAGTTTGCATTTCGGAGGAAATTAAAAAAATGAAATGAGACCCCCATAAGTTCCCTCTCTAAACTAAGTGTACCAGAAGTAAGAAGTATTCAAAACCTACTCACCAAACAAATTAAAAACTTGCACATAACTCAAAAAAAATCACATGAATTCAAATAAATGGAAATAAATTCCATGGAATAACATAAAATAAGGAAATAATATAATCGATTAATGTGATTTGGATGATGAGTCCTACATGGATGGGAGAAACACTACATTATTTTATATTCATTGAAATTATAGGGATTATTTTTTTACTAAGTAAAAGTAATATTTACAAGATTACCACTTCTCACAATTAATTTTCCTCTCTTAATCTCACACAACATTTAAGGTCCCACTTACTTACATAGAAATTTTCAGCTAGTCAATCAGTAAAACATACTCCCCTAAAATCATGGTTATCCCAACATGACTTCCAAAATTGGTATACCAAACCAATAACCCCCTGATCACTAAACTTTTAGACCTTTATTGCCTCATCATAACTCTATAAAAGATACAATCCTTTGATGGTTCCATTTTCCTTTTAGAGAGATTATACATCCATTGTCTACAAACCAAGATGAATAACTTCTATTGACCAATTTATGGTGAATTTAATTTGGTGAACTGAATCTGATGAATTGAAAAAACATCACGTCCCAACATGTCAGTATATAAATTATAATTTTTTAATATAAGAATCTTCTATGCTAACCTTTTATAGTGGGTACTGTAATTCAACACCTCTATTTTTTGAGTAATGACCACTAGTAAATCCATCATATTATAATCATTAATATAAAACATAATACCTCTTTCTATCCATAAATTTGAGTGTCATTGGACTAAAAACATAGACATGAAATAACTTGAGAACCATTATCAATTTCTTATCCTTTGGATTGTAAGTATTCCAAGTAATTATACCTTTTCAATAAGCATCACACATGTTAGTGAGATTATCTGAGAGTATAAGGATATCTCATACTCCTTCATTTTTCACCAATCCCTCCAATTTTTTTAGCTTAAATAGAAAATCAATTTATTCGTCAATTTATTTTATTCCTCCTTAGATAATAAACATATATCCTCTTCTCTATTAATGATATAATTATTTCATTTTGTATTAATACCTTTTAAAAATGTAGTTCCATATTTTCCATTAATGATACAAGTATTCTTATTAAAATTCATCACATTCCCTAACTAACATAACAAGTTTACCCTTAATATGTTGTGATTAAATCCTTTAACCAACAATACATCCATGTGTATCAAATTGTTTCTCTATATTATGTACATACCAAAGCCAATGATCTTTATCCCCTTATCATTAAGAAATCAAAAAACATCAAATTTATCATAACACATGACTATGATAATATCTTTATTTCATATCATATGAGAAGTAAAACCATTATCTAGAATCTATGTCTTGTATATATTAGTTTCTATCAAATAAATTTTAGTGACATCATCCTTCTTATCTTTTCATTTATCGATCCACATTTGATGCATCACTTTGGTGGTAAATTATATTATTCCACCTTTGGATCCATATATTTTTCCTCATCTAGTAGGGATGAATATCTATATTTTATTTTCAAATATCATTACAAAGCATCCATATCCCATGTTCTCTTTATTCAGGTCTTCATTGGTATATTTATTTATAACCATTATGAAACATTCATGGAATTTTTTCAAAATCCTATATAAAAAAAATCAATAGACATTAAAATCACATCGAGTATAAAAATTTACGATCATTTTATTTTATTTATATTAATCATTAAGGTGAATATTCATTATAGAACACATATATTATGTGTGACCTATATTTACACAATAATAACACTAGATACATGGTGTATTATTATGTGTCTTTTCTACCCTACCTATCGAACTTTGGTTCTTTTGTGGCTCAACCAACTCAACTTTATTCTTGGGAATGGGTGATTTTAGATTTTTATCAACCGCCACTGATTTTTTATTATGATCAAGATCCACAATAGATTTAACTTTATTTTTGAAATTGTGGGTCTTAGATAGGTAAAATAGAATGGGGGGGGGTGTGAATTCCCTATAAAAAATTTAAAGGAAACCAATCAAAGTTTAAAAAATCATTTTAAAAATATTAAAGAAATTAAAACCTTTTGAATTAAATAAAATAATCAATGTATTGAAATCAAAATGATATAATAATATATAAAAATAAAAGTGAAATAAAAAAATAAAGAGTTATTCAAGAATAAATAAATTAATCATGTTTGATGGATTAAACAAATTATGGGACGAATGATTGAAGGTGATAAATAAATTAAATTGCAAAAAGTAAATGAGACCCAATATTTGTTAAGGAAGTTAAAAAATAGTACCCAAAGGTATGCCTATGTATAACACCTTAATACCTTTAGGATTTAATGTATTAGTCCCTTAGAATTAATGGTATCCAAGATACCAAAATTTTCCCTTTCATTTTTAGGCTATAGTAAGAAATTATATAGAAAGAAAATATATTTTTAATGGTGAAGCTTGAAACCTCAAAAGAACTTTCCCTTGTATTTTGAAAGGAAAAAAGAAAATTAAACCCTTCTTTCTTAATTTAATTTAACTAATCCAAAAATATAAGAAAGATGAGAAAAATATCTTTTTAGCATAGTCTCAATTCTCCCAAAAAATATCATGAACATTAGGGGAGAATGAAAATTATAGAAGAGAGTGATTTGGATATTACAATTTAGTTCACACTTTGTAAGGATAAATAAGATTTAGAAATAAAAGAACCTTGAGATATATTGAGTATGTTAGCAATTGGATAATTATTTTTCAAAGAATATTGATATCATGTGTATATTTCCATGGCCTCCAAATGTCTCTATTTATAGGCTTCTCATCCATTGGTAATTCTATATAATTCACTGAGAGTATTTAAGTCATTGAATTCCAACTACCATAAATCTTGACCACCATTTTTTGAATCCATTTATCCCTTTAAAAATAATTAACTCAATAAATTCAAGGAAATAGTTGAGGAAATTAAAAAAATAATAGAAATAATAAAATCTAGAATTTATCATGGAGAGAGAAACATATTATCCATAATTTTATCATTTTAATTTAAAACTATTTTAACAATTGAAATTCATTTAAAAAAACTCTTTATAAAGTTTTAAAAAAATCCATAATAATAAGTTAAGGATATATCATAAAACTCACATAGATTTATTCAATAAATTAAAATTTTGAATCTCAAATAACATTCCATATTTAAACACGTGATAATATCAAAATTTAAATATACTTCTTAAAAAACATTTGAAACAAGTTTGAATAAGATAATTTAGATTAAAAATGATTTTAGAAATAATAAAATCAAAGAAAACGGCTCAAAATAATAAAATCATACTATTTGAGTTTCATGTTGAAAATATATTTGAGAAAGAAGAAATGATTTAATATACATAAAAAATATATTTTAAACAACATAAAAATACTTCACATAGATTCTATATAATTAATAATAATTTATTGAATCATTAAAACAATTACAACATTAGAAACAATCATGGAACATATGAATATGTCATAAATATCATGAAGTAGAGAATGTAAAATTTTCGAGATTTTTATCTCTATATAAAGGTCAAAAACCATGTCATGTAAAGGTAAAATATAAATTGAAAAAATTTCATAAAGGTAACCTAAACTTTTTACATGTTATGTAAGGGTAATCTAGAATATACATAAGTCACATAAGGGTAATTCTATAGCTGCATAAAGGTAAACCATACCTTTTATAAGGGTGATCATGAATTATAAAGAGATATGTAAAGGTAACTAATAATTACATAAGGGTAAACAAAATAAATGTGTAAGGGTACATGAATAGCTGCATAAGGGTATATTGAATTTTATATATACTGTGTAAGGGTAAAATGTAGTTACGTAAGGGTACTAAAAGAACTCCATATGTTGTGTAAGGGTACAACCCTATTTGTGTAATGGTAAATAGTATATTAAAATCCATGCATAAAGGTAATAAAACACTCATTTAAGGGTAAAAAATGTTTTATAAGGGAACCTCATATATAATACATGTTAATTAAGGGTAAAATCATACTTTTATTAGGGTAAGAGCACTTATGTAAGAGTAAGACAAAAATAACAAAACACACGTAAAGGTAAAAATTAACTTTAAAAAACTAAATTTTCATATAAAATAGTTAAAAATAACTATATATAATAATAATAATAAATGAAATATAATAAAATAAAAGAAATTTAATAAAATAAAATAAAATTATAATTATCCAAAAAAATAAATTATTAAATATAGTATATTATAATTATCAAAACATAAAATAATTAAAGTGCAATGCGCCACTCCAATAATATCCCCATTAATAATTATAAAGACTATAAATTTAAAAATTTATCTATATTTTTGAATTAATCAAAAATCTTTAACAAACTGAAAATAGTTTCTACCCTTTTTTGAAACAAATAAGGAAAAATTAAAAAAATTTCAAAAACATTTTCTCCCAAAAATAAAATAAAAACATTTTCAACATTTTCAAAAATAACCCCCCTAAATTAAATCTTATTGGATTTTTTAAAAGGATACATGAAAATAAATAAAATTATGTTCAATGAATTATAAAAAACTTGGAAAATAAATTCTAAAAAATCATTTCCATTATTAAGGTTTAGAAAATGTTTTGTTAATAAACCATAAAAAAATTGCATAGGAGTATCAAAACAAGTGTGTAGTGAGGCCACTCACCATGAATAAGATAGAGTTAACACCCAATAAACTCTTTTCAGGATAAATCCCTTGGAGTATCTGTACTAAAACCATATCCCATTGTTTGCATTTAGATATGACTATTTTTCTTGTAGTATCATGCCCACTTAACTTTTCTAAAATTCTGAAAAATTTTAAATTTTTTTTTATAAATTAATTTGAAATCCATTTTAGAAAACAATTTTTAAATAATAAAATTTAAAAAGTAAATTAAAAATAAAACTAAAAAAAATTAATAAGGAAATTAAAAGTAAAATTAAAAAGAATTATAAAACTAAAAAGAAATTTTAAAATAAATATAAAAATAAATATAAAAATAAATATAAAAAAAATATAAAAATAAATTTTCAAATAAATTTAAATATACATTTTAAAAGAAATTTAAAAATAAATTTGAAAATAAATTTAAAAATAAATTTAAAAAGTAATTTAAAAAGAAATTTTAAAAAATGAAGAACCTCATTCCCATAAAGATCTAGGATGAAATAGTTGATCAAACACTTTAAAAGGTGAAGACTACATTTTAAGAGAATCTATAATTTGATAGATCAATTGGGTCTTATGGCAAAGCCTTGTAAGAAATCAAAAGTGAGTGCCTTAATTCCATCCTTTACATGTGTTATGAGACACTTGAGACTTTCATTACTTGATTAATATGTTGAAATTGAGTCCTCACTAGTGATCTAAGTCAAGAATTTTGAAATTTTTTTACCTTGATTATTTTCTTTTAATTTTTTCTTATTCAAGGGAAAATCTATCTTGATGTGACTCTTTTTTTTACAACCAAAACATGTTACTTCAAATTCTTGATTTTACTTTTTGAATTTTTAATTGGATCTCTTATTTTTGTTCAAATTGTGCAATTTATTTAATCTTCTGGTAAAATTATCAATCTCATTTTTGTTATCAGAATCACTTTCAGAATAATCATCATCTTTTATTTCTTTAAAGACTTGGTTTTTCTTAGTTTTCTTGTCTTTAAAATATTCTTTAACCAGTATTAATTTCAACTTTATCTTATAAATCAATAATGATCCAATGAGTTTTTTAACCAAAATATTTTTAATGTCCCTTCATTATTTGATCATCGTTACTTTGGGATCCCATGAACTTGAAAAAAACCATAATATTTTATTGACTATAGTTTCTATAGAATGAGTGTCACCAAGATCTTTTCATCCATTACAAATATTAGTAAAATAAGTAAACATGATAGTAATAGATTTATTTTCATTCATGGAGAATCTTTCAAAATCATATATAAGAATATCCAGTCTAGTTTCTTTAAATTTATTGATTCCTTTTCGAGGGACTTATAATAATTTTCAGATTACATTATTCATTTTCAAGAAGATATTCTATTAAATTTATTTTTATCTAAAAAAAGGAAATTGTATATTTTCTATCAAGTTCAAAATTTAAAATATCATCTGGAGCCCATTTATCTTCTTTTTGAGTTTTAGAGATATAACCATGCATAAATATTTTATAAACACGATAATTAATGCTTTTATGGAAAATATACATGTGAGTTTTCTAATAAGAATAATATGAACCATCAAATAAAAGAGAATATGTATAATAAGTATATTCCATTTTCAAATAAAACTATGAAATTAGTTAGAAATTAAAATTTGAAGATTTTTTTCAATAAAAACTCAAGGTCTCATTTTATACAAAATGATGGTATCAAGACAAAATATATTTACATAATTATTTTTCGAAATAAGTTCAAAGTTACCCTCAGATACCAAATGTGGGTTGGAGATATGTAAAATGGAATTGGGTGGGGGTGAATTTCCCTTTATAAAATTAAAGGAAAATAATCCAACTTTAAAAAATTCTTTTAAAAAGGTTAAATAAATTAAATATTTTTAAATAAAATAAAATAATCAAAGTTTAGAAAGAAAAATGATATAATAATATATTACATTAAAAGTGTAAGAATAAAACAAAGAGTGATTCAATAATAAATCAATTAAACATGTTTGATAGATTAAAAAAATTATGAAAATAATTATTGAAAGCGATAAATAAATTAAATTGTGTAAAATAAATTAGACATGATATCTGGTAAGAAATTTAAAAAATAGTACCCAAAGTTAACCATAATTCTAACACCTAAATACCTTAAGGATTTAATTTATTAGTCCATTGTATTTAATGGTATCCGAGATATAAAAATTTTCCCTTTATTTTTAGGTTATAATAAGAAACCAGATATAACAACACTAACTCTTTAATAGTGAAACTAGAGAACTCAAAAAAATAGTCCATTGCCTTTTGAAAGGAAAAAAATACAAGTCAAAATTAGTCCCTTACTTTAATTATAATAATCACCGAAATAGAAGAAAGAGGAGGAATATGATATTTTTAACTTAGTCTCAATTCTCCTAAAGAATATGATGATCACAAGGGGAGAATGAGAATTATAAAAGGGAGTGATTTGGATGTTATAATTTAGTTCAAACTCTAGAAGGAGAAAGAAGATTTAAAAATGAAAGCACTTTGAGATAAATTTAGTGTGTTGGAAATTAGAGAATTATTTTTCAATAAATTTTAATGTTGTGTGTAGATTTCCAAAGCCTCTAAAGGACTCTATTTATAGTCTTCTAATCCTTTGTTAATGTTATAGAATCCATTAAGAGTCTTTAAATCATTGAAGTCTAGGTTCCATGAATCCTGAACACCATTTTTAAGCCCTCAATCCCTTTAAAAAGAATTAACCCAATAAGTAAAAGGAGATCATTTAGGAAGTTCAAATAATAATCAAAATAATAATAAAAAATTTAATAAGGAGAGATAAAGGTATTATTGATAATTCTATAATTTTAATTTAAAACTATTTTAACAATTGAAATTCTTTGAATTTTTTTTTATAATTTTCAAATAAATTTATGATAATAATTGAAGTATATAACATAAAACTAGCCCAAATTTATTCTATAAATTCAAAAGATGAATTTCAAATAACTTTTCATATTTAAACATGTGATAATATCAAAAATTAATATACTACATTAAAAACAATTTGAACATATTTGAATAATAAATTTATCTTAAAAATGATTTAACAATAATAAAATGAAATAAAAAAACTCAAAATAATTAAATCATATTATTTGGGTATTATATTGAAAGTATATAAGAGAAATAAGAACTGATTTAATATACATAAAAACATGTTTAAAAAAACATAAAAATACTTCACATAGATTCTATACAATTAATAATAATTTACAGAATCATTAAAATAATTAAAACATTTAAAATATTCATAAAGTATATGAATATATCATAAATATCATGTAAGAGATAAATATAAAATTTTCTAGGTTTTTATCTCTATGAAAAGGTCAAAATCATGTCTCATAAAGGAAAAATATAAAATGAAAACATTATGTAAAGGTAACCTAAAATTTTGACATGTGACATAAGGGTAATCTAGAATATACATAAGTCGCGTAAGGGAAAGTTATATAGTTATGTAAAGGTAAACCATACCTTGTGTGAGGACAAGAATGAATTATAAAGAGATATGTAAAGGTAACTGTTAATTATAGAAGGATAAAACAAATAAATATGTATGGGCACATGAATAGATCTGTAAGGGTAGATTTCATTTTCTATATAACACAAAAGGGTAAAATGTAGTTACAAAAGGGTTACAAAAGAACTCCATATTCTATATAAGGGTACAACCCTATTTTCTTAAACATAAAAAAAATATTAAACTCCATGTGTAAAGGCAATAAAAACTCATGTAAGGGTAAAACAATATTTCATAAGGGTACCTCAAATATAATACATGTTAAATATGGGTAAAAACAGACTTATATAAGGGTAATAGAACTTACGTAAGGCTAATAAAAAATAACAAAACTAATGAAAAGGTAATAATTAACTTTATAAAAATAAATTTTCATCAAAAATAATTAAAAATAACTATATGGAATAATAAGAATAAATGAAATGAAATAAAAAAAAACAAAAAAAAACAAAACAAAATAAAGTAACAAAAAGTAAAATAAAATTACAATTATCTAAAAAATTAAATTATGAAATATTTTATGTTTCAATTTTCAAAAAAATAAAACAATTAAAGTGGAAAGGATCCACTCTAATAGAAATGATACAATTATGATCGAGGATCTAATTCTTCCAATGAATCCCCAAACAACTTCTTAGATTCTAATTAATGTATATAGAGTTTAGAGTCATGTTCCAATCCATTTTGTTTATTTTTTGGCCTTCAAAATGTCAAATTCTTCGATAGAAGCCCCATGTTTAGTTTTGCAGAAAAATATTCCCTTGATTAAATCAACTTCATCTTCACTTTCCTCTATTGGTGGCTTATCTATAATGTAAGTTTTGGATGTATTAGAAGCATGTGATGGGTCATTCCCCGCTTTTCTTTTTTCACGATCGACGATAAATTTGAGATTTACATGATGATGAACTCTGTCATTACAAAAAAATGGTGGTTATTAGAGGTTTATTAGCGGTGGTTCTAGTAACTGCCACATAAAAATATGGTTTTTAAAAAATATAATATAGCGATGGTTTCACAAAACCACTGTGATTTTTTTATGTTTTAAATTAGTGGAGGTTTCATTTAAACTACCTCTAGAATTTTTAGAAATACCCTAATCCCTCCCCCTCCCTTACTCCTACAGTGCTACCCTGACCCCTCCCCCCACCTCCCTTAACATCCTCCTCTCCTCTCCCTGGCGATAACCCTGAGCTCGTGACCCCAAACCCCCATGACCCCCACCTCCGAACCTGACCCTCATGACCGTTCCCCCTTCGACATCCTCTCTTGAAGGCTCACTAACAACGCAACCCCCCCCTCCAACCTTCCTCACCCTGGATCAGTTCCCCTCTTCAGTAGTGACATGGACTCCCCTCCGAGCTCACTTTTACTGGCTCAGATCCCCTCCTCGGCAACAACATAGACCCCCTAAAGGTTTCATCATCCTCACCCTTATTTTATAATTGACTCTCTATAGATGGAAAATCTTGGGTGGTAAAAACAGTATAGATTTTTTTATTCATTGGATAGTAATAATATATGTAATTTTGGTTTATAATGTATTATTTAGATTTTGCAATTAGTTGTTTGGAGCTATAATAATAATTATTTTTTGTTATGCTGTATTAAATTAAAAAAATAAATAAATTCCTTTTTGATATAAGTGTGTTATGGAATCTTGATCACTCATAATTTCATGGTTTATATTTTATATTAATTAATTTCACATTGTTTTATATATATTAATGCCTCCAATTTTTGATAGATACATAATTTAGGCTATTTTCCAACTCATGACGAATTGGTGGTAGGGTTTGGGGTCATGTCACGACCCGTCCCCTGGGGCCCATGATATGATGACCCCAATCCCTCCTTCCATAGGCCAGAGGTTGGAAACTAGCACCGGAAAGGCGTATCCCTAAAATGAGAAGGAATTTCCTTTAAACCTGTACAAACACACAGTCCAAGAACACAACAAGATGCAACCATGAAGTAAAACTGCATTAGTAAAAGTGTGTACTGAAAGTAAAGGGGTCAGAATACAAGCCCAACTGAAAGATACAATACAATAGAAAAATAGAAAACAACTCCTGAGTTAGTCCTCCAAGGATCCTACCTTAAGGGTAGGTACAACTCGTCTCCACATCTCTCCACGTCAACTGTCACCACCATCCACCGTCGGGTCATATCTTCCCATGTCTCAGTCAAGGCTGCGTCTGCACAAGACACAACAAGGTGTGGGTGAAGCCCGTGAAGGGGTGAGTATAAGAAAATCCAGTAGGGACCCGGAGACCCCAGAAGGCCTCTCATAATTTCACAAAGGAAAAAAACAAAGCATGATCTCAAACAAAAATCACAAAGAAAAAGACTCTACTCCAAACAGGTATAACTTAAGTACAGAAGTACATATGATTATTCGTAAGGCTAGATCATCTTATTTTGTTAAGAGGTACTACTGAAGACCCACATAGGATCGATAGGTACTAACCCCCACTGACCCACACAAGATCTGACCCACATAGAATCAGTATGCACTGACCCACATAGTATCACTGAGAGCTGACCCACACAGGATCGTTAGGTGCTGATCCACACTAGATCACTAGGTGATGATCCACATAGGATCATTAGGTGCTGATCCACACAAGATTGATACATGCTAATCCACACCGGATTGATAGGTGTTGATCCACAAAGGATCTCTAGGTGTTGATCCACATATGATCAGTGTTCATTCTTCACGTCTTAGCCAGCCACTGGATTCCCGTACATAGTACGCTTGGTTATGGGAGGATCCTTTCCTCAAGCCATCGATCATAAATCAACCAGAACTAAGTTCCAAGAAAAAGTAACCCAATGATCTGTCATGTCATAAGGGTTCCAACACAATAGACGAAGCGTCAATTGGACACCCGGTCTGTGAGTTATAGGCATTTTAGTGCTAAGGGCCTGGTTGGATTCGGGTACGATCCAACCCGACCATCCACAAAATTTCTCCAAAACTCAAGTGGAGTATCTCAAAAGGATCATCTTGTTCCAAGGATTCCAATTCCACAAACGGTTCGTCAAACGAATGTCTGGTTTCCGAGATATGGTATTTTAAGCGTATTTGGGCTGAAATGGGTCTGGGTCCGGTCTGACCCGAGCCGACCCACCCTGGGTCGACCCGACACAGTTCGGGTTGACCCGACTCAGTCTGGGTCCGAACATGGTCTAACCCGGCCTGGCTCCAATTGGCTGTGCCGGCTGGGTTGACCCGAGTGGGCTGGGCTGCAGTGAACTCGGCCCGCTGGGCCGCAGGGTCGGCTCGCTGGGCCGCAGACCAGCCCGACCCGCCTCGGCTGGGCGGGGTGTAACATCCCAAGTAAGTAATGAATAATAGATATTTTTATCTATGTCTATTAATGAATTATATAGTGTTTTAGAGGCTTAAAATGAGAATAAATCCAATCTTAAGCATGTAATACACTAATATTTTTAAAAGATTGTTTTACTACCTTTTGATGGAAAACCATTTTTAAATCAAACTTTTGACAATTTTATAAGCTCTATTTGTCAAAATAATCTTATTCTTTATTATTGCGACATTGAAATTTACTTTGGGTAAATTTTTGGTATTTTTCTGATAAAGTTCATTTTTTTAATGAATAGTGAAAAATGTTGTATTTTAATTCAAAACCTATTTTTAGTCTAATTTATTTATATGATTATATTATCTTTTGAATTTGTTTTAAATTTAAATTAGAATATATTTTTACCATTTAATCCAATAGTGGTCATGGAATTAATTTCACTTTGAAATCGGACTTAAACTAGTGTCAATCTTTTGATACTTTTTGTTTCATAAAAACACGCTATTTGTTTTGACAGAAAGAATTAATTATTAAATTAATTAATGCAACTTATATGTTTTGAATTTTGTTAAATAGACATCATTTTTTAATTCGGAATATCAAATATAGCTTAGGGTGAATTTTTGGTACTTTTCTGAAAAACTTCAATTTTTGATGAATAGTGAAACCACTAAGTGGTACTTAAAAAACTGATTTTTCATTTAAATGAAATTTTACCACCTCTATGTTTTGAATTTCAAAAATCCAACATAAATGGTTTTCATTAAGAAGTAAAATGTGGTTCAATGGGATTAAAATAATTTTTTGGTGAATAGTAACTTTTAAGTTTTTAATCGCAATTAGAGGTAATTAGTGTAATTTAAGGTAAGAATAATGTTTTAATAATATGAAATGAACTTCACACATGTCATAACCTTATTGGATGTGTCATGTCCGACCAATACAATCCTTGGGTCAACTTGGAGACCCCATGGAGCCACTTTGGAAGGAAAATGACATTAATATCTTTTTATTTAGTGTAAAAGTAAAAATGACACAAACATGAGTTGTTTTAATAAAACAAATTTTAAATGGGGTTATACAAGTCAAATTTTTGACTATAAATATTAATTGGAAATCTAAAAATATTTCATACATCATAGTATTTTTTTTATAATTTTTAGACATTAGATAAATTAAATTATTTATGACACCATGATGATGCGGCGATTACCACATTATTTAACGATTTAAATAAAATGAAAATATAATGTAAAATATACGACCTACACTTGTCAAAAACCTATTGTATGGGTGTATTTAGAACCCTTATCACCTTATCCTTGAAATTTATAATTTTGGGACCTTTTTTATCTGAAAATCATTTTATAACAAAGTATCTTTTCTTAACTTTCCAAGAGTGCCCCTCCTCTCCTCTTATAAAAGGTCCCCACCTCTACCCCCTTACACACACCTCTAAAGCCCTTGGCTCGGCCAACCCCTGTCCATTTTGTCTCTCCACATCCCTCTATTACTCCTTGAAGCCTCACTTTGGTCAGAAGTATTCCCAAGTAAGCCTTTGATCTCAAATCAAAAAGAGTTACCCGTTTTAAAGGTAGTGTTTTCTCTTGTGTTCTTATGTTTTATTTTGCTTCTCCAGCCCTCTAAACTCTTTTTATTCCTTTCTTTTGTAACAACAACAGTATCTTCAATATACTAGGATGTTGTTATAAGAATTATTCTAGCTACAATTACACACACCTACATCTAATGGTTAAAGAAGATACTGTTTCTGTGGATGGAGAATTTCTGCCTCACGAAACGATGATTGTTCAACACTCATATAACACCTTCAAAGGTGGCCATTAATATGACACTATATTTATATATGACATATAATATGTTTATGTTTTACTAAAGATTATGTATTTTTCATTTATGGCATACCTTTATGGTTTCCATTATGGGTAAACGCGATATCTTCATTTTAGGAAGTGAGGACTACCGCCCCCTCAAAGTGATTTGATTCGTTAATGCCATATGTGGGATGCATAAAGGATGTAATTAATTATATTATATATGATATTATAATGGAATTATAATATACTTTTATATTGTTATGATTCCATTCCATAAAATACGAAATAGAAATGAAATTAGCGTTCATGCGTACGTACGACTTACCGTCTCCATGAACGGTGCATTTCATTTCTTACCTCTAAACGTTATGTAATATTATAAATGCATGTATATACTGGATATATATGATATGTATGATATATACATCATGAGTATAAATCTGGGTATAATGGATACATGAACAACTTGTAATTATAAAGAGTTTATTTTTGACTCAAGTACCAATGATCGATAAAATGACAGTTATTAACTTAAATAATTACATAGTGTTCATGACATGATAATAAGTGATATAAAAGGAATAATGAACTTGAAAAAGGTTCTTAATAAATTAAAAATTAACTCAGGTTTATTATTCAGGAGGTTAAATAACGATCGAGTCAAGTTGGACCCGAGGTATGGGACTTCGTCTCAATCTCCTTTCATTGAGGCATATTTTTTTTATACACAACCTTCTTTTATACGGTGTATAAACCCCTTCAACTTTTACGTTTATCCAAAAAGAATCTTTTTTTATATGAATCATTTTACTAAACGACAAAAGGTAATGTTTTTGTCGTACGTATGCGGCGACAACGACCTCTCCACCGCCGTTACCATTATTTGAGTTTCGGCTTCCTCTACAAGCCATACATTTTTTTTTAAAAGAAAAATAAATACCCTGTTTTACTTTTCTTTTATTTTGGTATTGAAAATGGTTTTCATAATTTTTTTATTATATCAATGTGTTGTATTGATATCTTGTGATTGAAATGTGGAAATGTTATGTTTCCTTTAGGCATGTTTTATGTGATACAATTATGTTATGGTTCTTGGGCATTGTTATGAAGACGGGTGGTTCCGTGATAAACTAAGGGTGTGTGAGCCCGATATAGCTCTCCAATGCATTGGGTTATGCGAAGGATTTAAACGTTAAGGTTTCTCCGAAGATATTTAGGGAATATACTGTGATGGGTATTCCAAACGTAACCAAGAGGGTTACTCCCTATATTAGAATGTTATGAATGCCTCAAGTTACCTTTATGTCTTATGATTTCTTTGATTTATTCATGACTTGATTAGGTATGTGATTATGTTTTATGAGTAAAGTATGATTTCATGCATGGACTAATTTTTTCAGTTCATATTTTTTTTATAACCCTTACCGAGCTTATTATTCTCATCCCAAGTTTTTGAAATGTTTTTTTCACAGGTCAAGGGAATGGTACATGATATGATGATAGTGTCAAGGAAGTGTCAAGAAAGAATCCATGTTTTATTTTAAATATGTTTCCGTTGATGGAAAAAATGAATACTATCTTTTATGTAACCACTTTGTTAAATGTGGAATGTAATGCAAGTTTTATGATATAATTCTCTAAAACTCTAAACCTGAAAAGATCCTCAATGTGTAATCTTGTAATAACTCAAGATTAAGTAAGGTTTAAGGCTGGGGCCTTATAGTTGGTATCAGAGGTCAGTTTAGATAACTGTAGGAGTTAGAATTTTATTAAATGATTATCTAAAAATATTTTTTTATGGTCAAATTGAAATGATATAGCATTTGAAGATTACCATGTTGCTTCATCTAAGACATGTTTGTTTAGAATGGTTTTTAGCAGAGGAAATATGGAAGCAGTGCTAGGAAGGCATACAGAAGGAAATAACCTTCCGAATCAGCATCCTGAGATGGTCGGAATTGGAACTGAATAGTTTGTTGCAGTAATGGCGCAGTTGACTCAACCGAAAAATGGTGGCGGTATCCATGCATGAGATCAGCTAGATCAACCACAGAGGAACATGTTAGTGGTGGAACATTTCATGGGGCAACATCCCCCATCATTCAGAGGATCATCTGACCCTGTGCTAGCTGAAGGGTGGATTAAAGCACTGGAGAAGATTTTCGATGTCATGGGGTGTTCAGACAATAAAAAGGCCAGTCTTGCTATTTACCATTTGGAGGGTGAAGCAGATCAGTGGTGGTCGATGGTTAAAAATATCAGAGATACTGATGATAATGATGCTCTCGACTGGGATGAATTTAAAGGTATTTTTCTTGAGAAGTATTTTCCTAAGGCTGTTCGACTTAGGATGGAAAAAAAATTCCTGGAATTGAGGAAAGAGGAAGACTCAGTGGCTGCCTATGAAGAATGGTTCACTCGATTGGAAAGGTATGCTCCAAATTTTATCCGAGACCTTGATAGTAAAATCAATCGTTTTTACTTAGGATTAAAGCCAAAATATCGAATGTCATTAGCTTCTCGTGAGTTCAAAAGTTATGAAAAGCTTCTTCGATGTGCTAAGAAGGTGGAAATGGAGTTTGCCGATGATCAAGTGTTCTATAACAACCAACAGAAGAAGAGACCAAAGTGGTTGGAGAAAGGAAAGAATTCTTCAAAAAGATCTGATGGTAAGAAAACTAAGTTTCCAGTTCGTGATAAGTGTAGGAAAAGGCATGATAGGGAATGTCTTTTGAATTATGGAAAGTGCTACCGATGTGGTAAGATGGGACATAAGGCTCATGATTGCACTGAAAAATATCATGGTGATTGTAAGTCCAAATTTCATTTACAGTTAGTGAAATTTTTTAAGTGCAATGAGATGGGTCACTATGCAAACGAGTGTCCGAAAAAGAGTTTGAGTGATGGGAAGAAGTTAGACTACAAGCAGAAAGGGGTGGTGAAATCCTTTGCAACTACTTCAGTAGATGTCGGGCCATCAAATGAAGTTGTATCAGGTACTTTGTTTGTTTTTTTAGATTATGCCAGTGTGTTGTTTGATTCAGGTTCTACACATTCTTTCATCTCTGAAAACTTTTCTAGTAAAATGGGAATACCATTTAAAGAAATGACTCCTGAACTTGTGGTAAAAACACCTGGGGGAAATATTGAGGTAAAAAGAATTTATAAGAATCTTCATATCCTTATCCATGTAAAGAACCTACTTGCAAACCTTATTGTTTTACCTCTAGTAGAGTTTGATGTTATTCTGGGTATGGATTGGATTTCTATTTACCATTCTAAGATTAACTGTAGAGCTAAAGAAGTTTCTTTTTAGAAAGACTTTCAGTTTGTGTACAAGAATGAACCCTTACTCTTGATAACTTATCAAGATGCCTAGAAACTTGTAAAATATGGAAATGAATGTTACCTTTCACACATCGTTGAAAACAAAGGAAATGTTCAGATTAATTATGTGCCAGTGGTAAATGAGTATCCTGATGTTTTTCCTAATGAGTTTCCTAGAATAATACCAGATCGGGAAGTTGAATTTACTATTGACTTAGTTCCTGATGCTAAGCCAATTTCAAAACCCCCTTATTGAATGGCTCAAATTGAACTTTTAGAGTTGAAGGATCAATTGCAAGATTTATTAGAGAAAGGTTTCATTCAACCTAGCACATCACCATGGGGTGCTCCTGTTTTATTTGTTAAAAATAAAGATGGTTCAATGAGAATTTGCATTGATTATAGAGCCTTGAATAACATCACTGTTAAGAATAAATATCCTTTTCCTCATATCGATGATTTGTTTGATCAGCTCCAGGGAGCTCAGTATTTTTCAAAGATTGACCTGAGATCGGGGTACCATCAGCTGAAGGTAAAGGAAGCAGATGTTCCGAAGACTGCGTTTCGTACAAGATATGGCCATTATGAATTTGTAGTAATGCCTTTTGGGCTAACCAATTCACCTGCTGTATTCATGGACTTAATGAATAGAATTTTCCATGGGTTCTTGGATAAGTTTGTGGTGGTTTTCATTGATGATATTTTGGTGTTTTATAAAAGTAAAGATGAGCATAAAAGACATTTAAGGGTTATTTTGCAAACCTTAAAAGAAAATAAATTTTATGGGAAATTCAGAAAGTGTGAGTTTTGGTTGCAACAAATTTCTTTCCTTGGTCACATTGTTTCTAAATATGGGATAACTGTTGATCCTGCAAAAACAAATGTTGTTGAAGAATGGACAAGACCCACAAATGTAACTGAGATTCGTAGTTTCCTTGGTTTGGCAGGCTATTACCGAAGGTTTGTTATAAATTTTTCACGGTTATCTAGTCCAATGACTAAGCTAACTCGGAAGGGTGTTAAGTTTATCTGGACAAAATAATGTGATGATTGTTTTCAGGAATTGAAAAGAAGATTGGTGAATGCTCCAGTTTTGGCACTACCTTCTAGGAATGGTGAGTTTGTTATCTACAATGATGCTTCATTGAAATGACTTGGTTGTGTCCTAATGTAGAATGATCAGGTAATTTCTTATACTTCACGTTAGTTGAAAACTCATGAGGTAAATTACCCTACACATGATTTGGAATTAGTTGCTATTGTTTTCGCTTTAAAAATTTAGAGGCATCATTTGTATGGATTAAAGTGTGAAATATATACCGATCACAAAAGTTTAAAGTATATATTCACTAAGAAAGAATTGAAAATGAGATAGAGGAGATGGCTATAATTAATCAAGGATTATGATTGTACAATTCATTACCATTCAAGAAAAGCAAATAAAGTGGCTGATGCTTTGAGTCAAAAAAGTAATGCTTCATTAACAATGTTTCGTTTGGAATGTGATCCTTTGGTTAAGGATTTGATGAACTTTAGAATAGAAGTTTTTGGTGCAAGATGTTCTTATGTTTTGTTTTAGGTATCAGTGAAATCTTCTCTATCAGACAGAATTAAGCAAGCACAGAAGCAAGACAGTGAGTTACAGAAAAAGGTAGAGCTGGTTCAGAAGGGTAATTTGCCTGAATTCAACATTGATAATGATTGTGTTTTGAGATTTGGGAAGAGATTATGTGTGCCTTGTGATTCATAGTTGAAGAGAGAGTTGTTATGTGAAGCTCATAGTTCTCCGTTTTCAGTTCATGCTGGCAGTACTAAGATGTACAGAGATCTGCGGGAGTATTACTGGTGGGATGGAATGAAAATAGATATTTCTGATTTTACAGTGAATTGTTTGACTTTTCAATAGGTTAAAGAAGAGAGGAAGTTACCGAAAGGGATGCTTTAGCCTTTACCAGTACCAAAATGGAAATGGGAGAATATATCCTTGGACTTTGTTGTGGGATTGCCGAAGACACCTTGAGGTAATAATGCAATCCGGGTTATTGTTTATCACTTGACTAAATCTGCTTATTTCCTTTCTATACAAGATAATTTTTCCCTAGATCAACTTTCCCGTTTGTATCTTAAATAGATAGTCAGGTTACATGGAGTTCCTCTTTCCATTGTATCTGATCGTGATCCCAGTTTTACTTCTAACTTATGGAAAGGCCTTCAGAATTCGTTGGGTACTGAATTAAATTTTAGTACAGCTTTTCATCCTCAATCAGATGGGCAGTCAGAACGAACAATTCAGTCTTTGGAAGATATGCTACGTGCTTGTTCGATGGATTATCAGGGAAGTTGGGACCAACATCTTTCTGTGGTTGAATTTTCATATAATAACAGTTTTCATTCCAGTATACAGATGGAACTATTTGAGGCGTTATATGGGAAGCGGTGTCGAACTCCAGCTTTCTGGGATAAAGTGGGTGAAAGGAAGCTAATGGGACCATAATTGGTAGAATAGTTGGCAGAAAAAGTTCATCTGATACAGAAACACATGAGAACAACTCAGAGCAGGTAGAAAAGTTATGTGGACAACAGGAGGAAGGATCTATCTTTCGAGGTAGGTGATCATGTTTTTCTCAAAGTCTCACCATGGAAAAGTGTGATGCGATTTGGTAAGAAAGGAAAGCTGATTCCAAGGTTTATTGGACCATATGAAATTCTGGAGAGAGTTGGATAAGTTGCTTACTGAGTGTATTTACCTCCGAGTTTATCTCAGGTACACAATGTTTTTCATGTTTCAATGTTAAGGAAGTACATGCCAGATCCATCTCATGTTTTGAGTCCAGAGGTAGTTCAGCTGGAAGAGAACCTATATTATGAGGAACAACCGGTCTAGATTCAAGACCACAGGGAGAAGGTGTTACAAAATAAGGTGATTCATCAGGTAAAGGTTTTGTGGAAAAAACCACATGATTGAAGAGGCAACATGGGAATCTGAAAATGCAATGAGGGCTAAATACCCCCACTTATTCGATAAGTAAATAAATTGCAGGGATGCAATTTTCTAAAGGGGGGAAGGATTTAACATCCCAAGTAAGTAATGAATAATAGATATTTTTATCTATGTCTATTAATGAATTAGATAGTGTTTTAGAGGCTTAAAATGGGAATAAATCCAATCTTAAGCATGAAATACACTAATATTTTTAAAAGATTGTTTTACTGCCATTTGATGGAAACCCATTTTTAAATCAATATTTTGACAATTTTATAAGCTCTATTTTTCAAAATAAACTTATTCTTTATTATTGGGACATTGAAATTTACTTTGGTTAAATTTTTGGTATTTTTCCGATAAAGTTCATTTTTTAATGAATAGTGAAAAATGTTGTATTTTAATTCAAAACCTCTTTTTAGTCTAATTTATTTATATGATTATATTATCTTTTGAATTGGTTTTAAATTGAAATTAGAATATATTTTTACCATTTAATCCAATAGTGGTCATGGAATTAATTTCACTTTGAAATCGGACTTAAACTAGTGTCAATCTTTTGATACTTTTTGTTTTATAAAAACACACTATTTGTTTTGACAGAGGGAATTAATTATTAAATTAATTAATGAAACTTATATGTTTTGAATTTGGTAAAATAGAAATAATTTTTGAATTTGTAATATCAAATATATATTAGGGTTAATTTTTGGTATTTTTCTGAAAAACTTCAATTTTTGATGAATAGTGAAACCACTAAGTGGTACTTAAAAAACTGATTTTTCGTTTAAATGAAAATTTACCACCTCTGTGTTTTGAATTTCAAAAATCTGACATAAATTTTTGTAATTAAGAAGTAAAATGTGGTTCAATGTGATTAAAATAATTTTTTGGTGAATAGTAACTTTTAAGTTTTTAATCGCGATTAGAGGTAATTAGTGTAATTTAAGGTAAAAATAATGATTTAATAATATGAAATGAACTTGACACATGTCCTACCCTTATTGGATGTGTCATGACCGACCAATAAAATCCATGGGTCAACTTGGGGACCCCATGGAGCCACTTTGGAAGGAAAATGACATTAATATCTTTTTATTTAACGTAAAGGTAAAAATGACACAAACATGAGTTGTTTTACTAAAACAATTTTTAAATGGGGTTATACAAGTCATATTTTTGATTATAAATAATCATTGGAACGATAAAAATATTGAATACATCATATTATTTTTTTTATAATTTTTAGACATTAAATAAATTAAATTATTTATGACACCATGATGATGCAGCGATTACCACATTATTTAACGATTTAAATAAAATGAAAATATAATGTAAAATATAAGACCTACACTTTTCAAAAACCTATTGGATGGGTGTATTTCGAACCCTTATCACCTTATCCTTGAAATTTATAATTTTGGGACCTTTTTTATCCGAAAATAATTTTATAACAAAGTATCTTTTCTTAACTTTCCAAGAGTGCCCCTCCTCTCCTCTTATAAAAGGCCCCCACCTCTACCACCTTACACACACCTCTCAAGCCTTTGTCTCGGCCAACCCCTATCCATTTTGTCTCTCCACATCCCTATATTACTCCTTGAAGCCTCAATTTCGGCAGAAGTCTTCCCAAGGAAGCCTTTGAGCTCAAATAAAAAAGAGTTACCCATTTTAAAGGTAGTGTTTTCTCTTGTGTTCTTATGTTTTATTTTGCTTCTCCAGCCCTCTAAAATATTTTTATTAATTTATTTTGTAACAACACCAGTATCTTAAATATACTAGGATGTTGTTATAATAAGTATTCTAGCTAAACTTACACACACCTACATCTAATGGTTAAAGAACATACTGTTTCTGTGGATGGCGAATTTCTGTCTCACGAAACGATGATTGTTCAACACTCATATAACACCTTCAAAGGTGTCCATTAAGATGAAAATATATTTATATATGATATATAATATGTTTATGTTTTACTTAATCTTCTGTATTTTTCATTTATGGCATACCTTTATGGTTTCCATTATGGGTAAACGCGATATCTTCATTTTAGGAAGTGCGGACTACCGCCCCCTCAAAGTGATTTGATTAGTTAATGCCATATGTGGGACGTATAAAGGATGTAATTAATGATATTATATATGATATTATAATGGAATTATAATATACCTTTATATCATTATGATTCCATTCCATAAAATACGAAATAGAAATGAAATTAGCGTTCATGCGTACGTACAGCTTACCGTCTCCATGAACGGTGCATTTCATTTCTTACCTCTAAACGTTATGTAATATTATAAATGCATGTATATAATGAATATATATGATATGTATGATATCTACATCATGAGTATAACTCTGGATATAATGGATACATGAAAAACTTGTAATTATAAAGAGTTTATTTTTGACTCAAGTACCAATGATCGATAAAATGACCGTTATTAACTTAAATAATTACATAGTGTTCATGACATGGTAATAAGTGATATAAAAGGAATAATGAACTCGAAAAAGGTTCTTAAGCAAGTAGAAATTAACTCAAGTTTATTATTCAGGAGATTAAAGAACGATCGAGTCAAGTCGGACACGATGTATGGGACTTCGTCTCAATCTCCATTCATTGAGGAATATTTTGTTTTATACGCAACCTTCTTTTATACGGTGTATAAACCCCTTCGACTTTTACTTTTATCCAAAAGGAATCTTTTTTTATACGAAGTGTTTTACTAAACGACAAAAGGTAATGTTTTTGTCGTACGTATGCGGCGACAACGACTTCTCCGCCGCCGTGACCATTATTTGAGTTTCGGCTTCCTCTACAAGCCATACATTTTTTTAAAAGAAAAATAAATAACCTATTTTAATTTTCTTTTATTTTGGTATTGAAAATGGTTTTCATAATGTTTTTATTATATCAATGTGTTGTATTGATATCTTGTGATTGAAATGTGGAAATGTTATGTTTCCTTTATGCTTGTTTTATGTGATACGATTATGTTATGTTTCTTGGGCATTGTTATGAAGAAGGGTGGTTCCGTGATAAACTAAGGGAGGGTGAGCCCGATATAGCTCTCCAATGAATTGGGTAACACTAAGGAGTTAAATGTTAAAGTTTCTTCGAAGAGATTTAGGGAATATACTGTGATGGGTATTCCAAACATAACCAAGAGGGTTACTCCCTACGTAATAATGTTATGAATGCCTCAAGTTACCTTTATGTCTTATGATTTCTATGATTTATTCATGACTTGATAAGGTATGTGATTATGTTTTATGAGTAAAGTATGATTTCATGCATGGAATAATGTTTTCAGTTCATATTTTTTTATAACCCTTACTGATCTTATTATGCTCATCCCAAGTTTTTGAAATGTTTTTTTCACAGATAAAGGGAATGGTACATGATATGATGATAGTGTCAAGGAAGTGTCAAGAAAGAATCCATGTTTTATTTTAAATATGTTTTCGTTGATGGAAAAAATGAATACTATCTTTTATGTAACCACTTTGTTTAAATGTGGAATGTAATGCAAGTTTTATGATCTAATTCTCTAAAACTCTAAACCTGAAAAGATCCTCAATGTGTAATCTTGTAATAACTCAATATTAAGTAAGGTTTAAGGATGGGGACTTATATGGGGCCCGAAGGGTGGCCTGGCCCGATGGCCAGCGCAGTCTTCCAGCTGGGAGACCACGTGGGGGACGCTCTTTCTCCCGAACAGACCAAGGGTCCGTTCAATTATTTGAAATGATGGCACCACATGGTGCCGCCTCCTTGCTAGTGGGACCTGTGGGGAAAGTGTCCTATTTTTCATGGGATGTGGGTCCCCTTCACCGCGACCACCTTCTCTATGGTGTACGATGGCTCACCTCCTTCGCCAACATGGCCGAATGAGATTTGGCCACCCCTGCCGGTCTTCCGTGGCGCCGAGTAGCACTGCCTCCTTCTGTGGCCAGTGTCACCGCACCAACGCTTCTTCTGCGGGGCTCCGATGACACCCCGGAGCTCCATTTTCACTCTAGTCTATGCCTACGGGCCTCTCGAGATGCCGCCGTTGCTGCGTGACTCCCAGTTCAGGGTTCTATCAAGTTGAGAAATCCTCCCTAGAAGAACGCAACAAATATACCGAAGCGACGGAGGGTCTAGGCCTTGTTTGTTTGACCCGTGCCCTCCATGTTAGCATTACAACAAGCGAGAGTAATTTATTCAACATATATAAACTATATTAATTCCACATTTCAACATTCCTTTCAAGAACTAGGGAAAGAAACATTTAACTTGAATTAAACTAAACCCCTACCTCGAGAATCATTGGAGGGAGAAGAGTCCTTGCTTGATGAAGCCACCGACGTTCATCGATCCTGGATCATTGTCGTCCAAGATTTCATTCTTCATCAGTGGAAGATTCCACGGTACTTTTCCAGAGGTTCCTCACTTGATGAAGCTATGTCAAAAACCCCAACCCGATCTCCATTTAAATAGAGGGGGAGGGTGAGTAAAGCAATGAGGAATTAATGAGGTTAATTAATGAATGAACCTCTTAATTCCCAATGGTGTGGTTACAAAATAGAAGAGTAAATCAATTAAATGGATTGAAAACCTATTGGTCCCACCACCGCCACTCAATAGGTGGTAGGAAAAAAATAACAATTTTTTTATTTTATTTTTTCTTTAAAAGTCACAAAAACTAACTTTTTCACCCAACCTACTGTGGTAAAAGTTAAGCATCCCTTAAGAAAATCCCGGCACTATGGAATCAATGGTGCTATCAAATTTTTAATCTGAGAACCGGCTCAAAATATGGGAAGCTCTGCCCACACATTTACTGAATGTAACTTTAAAAAAAGTTCAAAATTTCTCTCTGGTCACACCGGGACTCATAATCAAGCACCGTCAGTTTTTGCAAACTCGTAATAATCTCAAATAATTTAAAAAAAAATATATGGAATTTTATGGGTCTTTACATTCTCCCCACCTTTGGTATTTTTGTCCCCAAAAGCTACAACAAAACTAGAGAAACAAATGGGGGTACTAAGCACGTATCCGAGCCTCCCGCTCTCATGTGCCCTCCTAGAAGTTCCCGTGATGCCAACGAACTCACACTAGAGGAATCGACCACCCACGAAGGACCCACTCCTGTCAATCCTCTATCTCCATCGGGAACTCCGCAAATGTCACCCCATCGTCGATGTCCATCTCACCCCAGTCAATAACGTGTGATGGATTATGCACGTACCTCCTTAGCTACAACACATGGAAAATGTTATGCACACGGTGCATCTTTGGGGGAAGAGTTAGATGGTACGCCACCTCGCCTACTCTACTGAGGATCTGGAAAGGTTCGATAAACCTCGGAGATATCTTGCCACCCCGGCCAAACCTCCATAATCGTCTTCAGGGTGAGACCTGTAGGAAGACATGGTCTCCTTCCTTAAACTCTAAGGTTCTCCGTCTCCTATCAGCATACGACTTCTTCCTGATATGTAAAGTCTTCATCCACTCTTGGATGATTTTCACCTTCTCTATGGTAGCCTATACCAACTCTAGACCCATAAGTGCTGACTCCCCTTGGTCTGTCCAGTATAGAGGTGATCTGCATGGTCACCCATACAGGGCCTCAAATAGAGCCATGCTGATGGTGGAGTGATAACTATTGTTGTATGCGAACTCCACTGGGGGTAGGTGGTCCTCCCAACTACGTCCAAAATCAAGGACACAAGCACAAAGCATGTCCTCGAGTGTATGTATGGTCCGATCCATCTGACCATCTATCTGAGGATAGAAGGTAGTGTTCAAATGTTGCTGAGTCCCGAACGCCTCCTACTACCCATTCCATAAGTGGGATGTAAAACATGTGTCGCGATCTGAGATGATCGCCGATGGCACCCCGTGAAGTCATACAATATCTTATACGTAGAGGCGTCCCAAGCTCTCTACTGATCCCTGATCTCATATAGGTAGGAAGTGGGATGACTTGGTGAGTCGGTCAACTATCACCCAGATGGAATCGTGGACCATGGACGTACGTGGTATCCCCATCATGAAGTCCATGGATATACCATCCCACTTCCACTTAGGTACCTCAAGTGGAAGAGATAAGCATGATGGTACATGATGCTTGACCTACACTTTCTGACAAGTAAGGCATCATGATACAAACTCTTTCACTTCCTTCTTCATCCTTTTCCACCAGTAATAATGCTAGAGGTCCTGGTACATCTTTTTCACACTAGGATGTACCCAAATGGGATGTATGGAACTCCCTAAACACCTCCTCCCATAGAATCACTGGTACCATAGCGCATCCTATGAAGAGGATAACGTGCTCCCCACCATCATAAAATCCATTATGAGCCTACCCTGAGGATATCAGAGCATGTCAGGCCTCGCAGTCTATATCCCCAAGTTATGCCTCCCTGAATCGCTGAAGGAGTGGGGGGGGGGGTAACTGTCATAGACTGGAGGTAAGATTCTCCATCACTATCCATGAAGGATAACTGTAACACGGCTAGCTGCTCTTTCACCTCACTCAGAAACTGTAGACCAGACCTCCTACTGAGTACATCTGCTACTATGTTCCCCTTCCCAGGAGTGTAGACTATCTCAAAGTCGTAGTCCTAGAGTAACTATAGACATCTTCGTTGTCTTAGGCTCAGGTCCTTCTGAGAGAAGATATACCTAAGACTCTTGTGATCAGAGTAAACCATAAATCATTCACCCATCAAGTAGTGCCACCACATCTTCAGTGAAAAGACCACTACTGCTAAATACAGATCATGGGTAGCATAGTTCTTCTCGTGTTGTCTCAACTACCATGAGACATAGGCAATCACTGCTCGCTGCTACATCAGGACACAACCTAGTCTGGTCCCTGATGCGTCGCAATACACTACATACTCAATGCCCTCTTATGGAAGCCTCAAGATGGGGGCCTTTTTTAGCCTCTTCCTCTGCTCCTAAAACATCTACTGGAATCTCTCTGTCTACACAAAGGGTTGTACCTTCTTTTTAAAAGCTGACGAGGGTGCCAAAACTCTGGAAAAATCGGGTACGAATCTCCCGTAGTACCCAGCCAATCCCAGAAAACTCTGCACCTCAATCACACTCTTGTGCGGATTCCAAGAAAGAAATGCCTCTATCTTCACTGGATCGACTGCAAATCTAGCCTCCGAGACAACATGCTCCAGGAAGTGGACTTCTCGTATCCAGAACTAGAACTTCGATAGCTTTCCATAAATCTGATGCTCTCTAAGTGTATCCAAAACTATCTCTAGGTGTGTGGCGTGCTCCTCCTCCGATGCCAAGTATATCAAGATGTCGTCAATGAATAATACCACTAAGCAATCAAGGTAAGGCCAGAAGATCCTGTTCATGATCCCCATGAACACTTCTAGAGAATTGGTTATGCTGAAGGGCATCACCAAGAACTTGTATTGGCCATACCGACATCTGAAGGCCATATTTGGTACACCCTCATCCCGTACCCTAAGCTGGTGATAGCCTGATCTGAGGTCTATCTTCGAAAACCATCAAGCTCCCTTTATTTGGTTGAAGAGATCATCAATCCTTGGGATTGGTTACTTATTCTTCATGGTCACCTGATTAAGGCACCGATAATCCACACAAAGCCTCAGACTCCAATCTACCGTCTTGGCGAACAAAATCGTGGATTCCCATGGAGAAACACTGGGCATTATAAACCCCTTCCCCTGTAAGTCCTCCAACTGTACCCACAACTCACGAAGCTTCATAGGAGACATCCGATATGCTGGTGTAGATATCGGTGCATCCCGGGGTACAGATCGATGTATAAGTAGACCTATATTCAAGGAGGCAGTCCTAAAACATCATCAGGAAAGGCATCAGCATACTGGTCCAACATAATAGGATAACTCAAACTCCTCACGTAAAATGCTCTGAGGGTAAGGCTAGCCAACTGATGAGTGATCGGCTGCACCCATCTTCAAGTAAGTCCATCCAGTGCTGCAAATGTTCCCTTCTTTCCGGTTAAGGAAAACATGATCCCATCCTCACAGACACACAACACTTTGCACCTAAAAAAGTCGATCTGAGCATGGACTATGGATAGCCAGTCCATACCCAAGATGACATCGTAAGGCCTCGACGCTGCTACTGGGAGATCCCACCCAAATATCTCACCTCCTAGAGTGAGCTCACACTATCTGAACTAGTGTGTAACTGTCGATTCTTATCCCATAGGAGTCTATAACTGTAAGGATCAAGTTAATGGGTCTATCGGAATCTCCGAGCTCCAAACGAGTGCTATGGAAATAAAAGAGTGACCGACACCTATGTCTATAAGAACTAAAACTAGGGTGTAATTGACACATACCGTACCTCTAATCATATCTAGAGCACCGTGGTCATAGGCCTTTACCGCCTGATGCTGAGATCGCCCCTTTCCACCTACTCCCTGTGGTCGGGGTGGACCACCTGGTGGTGGTGGTGGTAGAACCTCAAACCGTTGTCCACCACCTCCCGCACGACCTGGTCCTTTGCCACAATCGCCGCCCTATAGACCCCCTCGCTTGAATCTTGACCGTTTCCTCGGCGGTCCCTCGATCATCAGCTGATCATCAGTACGGTGGTTCGGGCAGCCGCGAGCCATGTGTCCCTTCCTGCCGCACATGAAGTACAATCTGCTCCTCTACTAGCCTGCTCCACCTCGTGAGTTCTGAACCTCTGACCCTACGTCTTAGGGTCATCCCCCAGAATTTTTGGACAACTTGGACCTCTGTGTCGTCTGCCTACTACCTGCTACAGATGAATCAGCTAACTATCGTCTCGTGGTGGCTCTCACTGTTGGTGCCTACTCAGCTAAGAAGCTCTCCACCAATAACGCTCACTCGAGCACTCCATCTTGCATCGAGATATTGAGATTTATCATCGAAGCTTTGATATACCATTGGAGAGCCTGATCAAAATTCCGGGCCCGGAAGAAAGGGTCTCGTACCATGTCAGTGGAGTAGCATGAGAGGTCAGTGAATCTCGCCGAGTACTGGGCCACTGATAGGCTTTCCTTCTATAAGTGTAGCAGCTCCTAGATACGCATTGAGCGTAAAGTCGCTGGTACGAACTCCGCCCTGAAGAGGGTCTCGAAGTCCAACCAGGCGAGTGTCACCTCCTCATGCGTCTAGAGTATCAGAATCCTCCATCTCCATACTGTGCCATGGAATAGCCTAGTAGCTAGGATCACCATCTGATCTACTGGCAACTCAACTAAGCGAAAAACCCATGTCACAGCCTCCAGCCAGTCCTCAGATAGCTGGGGATCTATCTCGGCTCGAAACTTCAGTGTCATCTATCGTAGGAACTCGTGCAATGTGCTCAGTCAGCGTTCACGGTCTGCCAATGGGGCTGGTGGAAACTGCTGCCCTCTGAGTGGTGGTGTTGCTGGTATACCACCTGAAGGTGCCAAAACAGTAAAAGGGCCCTGCACCGAAGCCTCATCACTCAGTGGGCCATCATCATGTACTCTCTTTAGAATCCTGGATGGATGTATATGTGGTGGAATCTTTAAAGGAAACAGGTGCACCATGATCAATAAGTTATACCTGGTGAGTTGACTCAAAAGGGATCAAAAGTAAAACATTTCCAAAACACACACAATCATTGTTTTCATTCACCGATTCGGAAATCATAATTCAGGGTCCTGGTGTATGGATACATCAGCCACCAAACCAACACTAGACTCCCCAAACTGAAAACCACACTCAAAAAACTTAACACTAATACTCTATTGGAAAGATCAGAGTCCTAGTTCTTCAGTAGAACCGACCCCTCTGATACCACTTTGTCACGACCCATCCCCCAAGGCCCGTACTGTGACTATGCCAAGCCCGCCTTCCATAGGCCAGGTGTTGGTGACTAGCACCGAAAAGGAGTATCCCTAAAATAGGATGACATTGCCTTTAAACCTGTACAAACAAAAAGTCCAAGAACACAACAAGATGCAACCATGAAGTAAAACTGCAATAGTAAAAGTTTGTACTGAAAGTAAATTTTCCGGAATACAAGCCCAACTGAAAGATACAATACAAAAGAAAAAAAGAAAAAAACTCTTGAGTTCGTCCTCCAAGGATCCTACCTGAAGGGTAGGTAAAACTCCTCTCCACAACTCTCCATGTCAACAGTCACCTCCATCCACCATCAGGTCTTAACTCCCCGTGTCTCAGTCAAGGTTGCCCGTCGTCTGCACAACACACAACAAGGTGCGGGTGAAGCCCGTGCAGGGGTGAGTATAATAATACCAAGTAGGGACCCCGAGACCCCCAAAGGTCTCTGAGAATTCTATAGAGGAAAACCAAAAAGCATGATCTCAAAGAAAAATCACAAAGCAAAAGACTCAACTCAAACTGGGTATAACTTAAATACATAAGTATAGATGATTAGTCGTAAGTCTAGATCATCTTATTCTATTAAGAGGCACTGCTGCTGACCCACATAATATTGATAGGTACTAACCCCCACAAACCCACATAGGATCCAACCCACCTAGGATCGATAGGTACTAAACCTCGCTGACCCAAAAAGGATCTGACCCACCCAAGATCGATAGGTACTAACCCCTGCTGACCCACACAGGATATTACCCACATAGGATCGGTATGCGCTGATCCACACAGGATCACTGAGCGCTGACCCACATAGGATCTGACCTACACAAGATCGGTATGTGCTGACCCACATAGGATTGCTAAGCGCTGACCCACACATGATCTGACCCACACAGGATCAGTAGGTGCTGATCCAAATAGGATCACAAGGTGATGATCCACATAGGATCCCTAGTTGCTGATCCACACAGGATTACTAGGTTCTGATCCAAATAGGATTTCTAGGTGCGGATCTACACAGGATCGCTAGGTGATGATCCACATAGGATCACTATTCATTCTTCATGTCTTATCCAATCACTGGATTACCGTACATAGGAAGTAACCCAATGATCCATTATGTCATAAGGGTTCCAACGCAATAGACGACACGTCAATCGGACGCCCTGTGTGTGAGTTATAGGCATTTTAGTGCCGAGGGCCCAGTTGGATTCTGGTACGATCCAACCTGACCATACTACAAGTTTCTCCAAAACTGATGTGGAGTATCTCAAAAGAACCATCTAGTTCCAAGGATTCCAACACTATAGACGGTTCATCAAATGAGCATTTGGTTTTTAAGATACATCTTTTTAAGCGTATTTGGGCCGAAATGGGTCTGGGTCCGGTTCGACCTGGCCTGGGTCGACCCGACCCTGTTTGGGTTGACCCAAATCGGTCCGGGTCTGACCCGAGTCTAACCCGGCTTGGCCTGAACCGAATGGGTCGACCTGAGTGGGCTGGGCCGCGGTGAGCTCAGCCCGCTGGACCGCGAGATCGACTCGTTAGGTCGCAAACTGGCCCACCAAGATTGGGCGCAGCCCGCCAGGTGGACCGGTCTGATGGCCGGCACGGTTCGCCAACCAGGTGACAGCACGAGGGATGATCCTACTATCGAATGGACCAAGGTTCATTTCGGTTCTTTGAAACGGTGTAACTACATGGCACCGCCTCCTTGCCCGCGAGACCCACAGGGAGCAGGTCCCCTTATCCATAACTTCGAAGCCGCGACCACCTTCTCTGCGGTGCGCGCTGACATTCCACCATCGCCAACGCGACCGACTGAGAGCCAACCACCCTTTTTGGTCCGCCACAGTGTGGAGCTCCGCCTCCTCCTTCCACGGTTGGTGAGTGTCGGACACCGCCTTCACCCATCGACGTCGGTTGCCGGTGCCACCACATCGGTTGTCGGCACCACCACGTCAGTGTCGTGCCAATACTTCTTCCACGGGGCTCCGTCGACGCTCTAGAGCTCCGTTTTCACTCTTGTCTGCACATATGGGCATCTCAGAATGACGCCGTTGCTGCGTGCGTCCCGGTTCAGGGTTACGTCAAGTTGAGAAATCCACCCCTGAAGAACACAACAAAAATACCAAAGCAGCGGAGGGTCTGGGCCTTGTTCGTTTGGCCCGCGCCCTCCGCATTAGCATTACAAAAGAATGAGTAATTGATTTAACATAGATAAACTATATTGATTACATGTTTCAACATTCATTTCAAGAACAAGGGAAAGAAATAATTCACTTGAATTAAACAAAACCACTACCTCGAGAATTGTTGGAGAGAGAAGAGTCCTTGCTTGATGAAGCCGCCGATGTTTGTTGATCCCAGATCATTTCCATCCAAGCTTCCGTTCTTCATCAGTGGAAGATTCCGTGGTAATTTTCCAGAGGTTCCTCGCTTGATGAATCAGTTTCAAAAACCCCAACCCGAGTTCCATTTAAATAGTGGGGGAGGGTGAGTAATGCAACAAGAAATTAATGAGGTTTATTAATGAATAAACCTCTTAATTCTCAAAGGTGCTGTTACAGAACAGGAGTTTCAAGCCATTAAATGGGTTAAAAATGCATCAGTCCCACCACCTCTACTCAACAGGTGGTAGGAAAATAAAATAAAATAACAATTTTGTTCTTTTATTATTTCTTTAAAGGTCACAAAAACTAAATTTTTCACCTGACCTACTGCAGTCGAAGTTAAGATTCATTTAAGAAAATCCCGGTACTACGGATTCAATGGTGCCCTCATATTTTTAATCCGGATATCAGTTTAAAAGATAGGAAACACCGCCCATGCATTTACTGAACGTACCTTTAAAAAAGTTCAGAATTCCATTTCGGGCACACCGGGCCTCGGAATCAAGTGCCGTCAATTTTCACAGACTCGTAATAATCCCAAATAATTTTAAAAAAAATTATATGTAATTTTTCGGGTCTTTACAGGTCACACATGGTTTCATCACCAACCATGGAAAGGTCTCTAAGGATAAAGGCCTTGAAAATGAGATATTAAAACCTTTTTAAATTTATCAGAATGCTTCATGTTTTATGCATATATGATGAATCATTTAATTTAATAAAATCATTCAAATAATTATAGAGTAGTTAGGGTTAAGTATTACATTCATGATAATAAATTATTGATTATGGAAACTGGATTATCCAACATAGTTTCATTGATTTTATTTCAACTATGATTTTTTAATAAAACTAATTATAATGTGTAGTTTGTTTTTTTGTTGAGTCAAATGACTAATTTTTTTATCCTTTGATTTGAAAATCACATTAAAAATTATTCAAATTTATTTTAACATCATGTTTTTTATGTTTATATCAAATTGAAGGAACGTACGATTTGATGTTATGTGAATAGATTTGATTTATATAATTCATAGAACAACACGAAGTCGCAATAAACTAATTCAATAGAATATGGACATATAGAGTTTAATATTTTGGGTATGCATGAAATATCATGATATCCAAATAAAGTATACTTTTCATTCATATATTTTAAGGGGTGCTATTAGTCTTAGTTATATCATGGGAAATGGTTCAGACATTGATCAATGTATCTAAATTTTCAATGGAATGAACCCTCTTTAGTTACAACACTAGGGTATAACACACCATTATCTTTTATTTGATTATTCTCATTCATCTATGTTTTTCAGAAATAATAATTTATTTGATTCATGTTTTTATATTAGAAGTTTATTAATAAAAACTCCATTATTTGATTCATCCCATTTTACTTTATAGTTGTTATGAAAGAGTCATTGGAAATGTTGGGTGATATTTAATTTTGATTTTACTTATTTGATTAAAAATTTATATCTTTATATATGAATGTACATGGAGAATACAATACAATACCAATGGATATAATTTGGATTAATTTACTTTGAAACACACCTCGATATGCCAAGGGTTTGGAAGAATTTTTAGATTATGAAATTGAAAACTGATCACTACATGGTAGAATAAAATGTTTATGTCCTAATTGTAAATTCAAGAGATGGTTGAATAGAAATGAAGTATATGAGAATCTAATATTGAAATATATTCTTGATCGATATGTATGTTTTATTTATCATGATTAATCAAGTTTTATAGAAAGTCAAAACAATTAAAATACTATCAAATAAACACAAAGTGACCCACAAGAGGAGAATTTGGTTCAAAATTTTCTAAATGATGCATTTGGTTTTGCAAAATACAATGTACAAGATTTAAATAAATCAACAAAACCTTCAGTTGATCCTGAGTAGCTTAATCTTTATCAGAGCTTCAGTGATTAAAAGTATGATTTTTTTGAATTAGTTGAAGATGGACATCAAGAACTATATGAAGGGTGTGACAAGTTTTCCAAGTTGTCTTTTTTGCTTAAGTTGTATCATATAAAGTGTCTGTGGAATTACTAACAAATAAATTACCATGATTTTACAGTTTCTTTATGATAGATTTAGTGAATCTGAGTTCCCTACAATGGTATTGTGTTACTTTCTTCTAAAACTATGCTTGAAAAGATGATTCATCTCATCTAAGACTACAGATGACATGAAGTTTCATGCTTAGGATAATAATAGTGGCTTGATGAGACATCCAAAAGATTCAACATCATGGAAGATGTTTTTTTTCATATAATTTTTTTGAATCATAGGAATACACATTTGGGATTGGATTTTGATGGTTTTAACCCTTTTGGTACTTTAAGTACTAATTATAGCATTTGTATAGTTGTTTTGATCGCCTATAATCTACCTCCACAGATGTGTATGAAGAAGACTATTTCATTATTTCAATGATTATTCTTGGAAAGAAAATTCTTGGAAATGAAATTAATGTATACCTTAAACCTATAATCAAATAATTGAAAGAATTATTGGATGATGGAATGGAAAATATGATTCTTTAATGAGAAAACTATTCAAAATGAATTCTATATTAATGTGAAAAATTAGTGAGTTTCTTGGACTAGTAAATTTATCTAGCTAGAACACTCATACTGGTTTGGATTGTCGAGTTTGTAATTTTGATTTTGAATCTCCATGATTACCTCATAGAAGAAAATGGTATTTTATGTGTCATCATCAATTTCTTGATGCTTCTCATAAATTTAGGTTTAACAAGATATGATTCATTGGATATATTGAAATGACAAAGTCAATGAAGGTGTTATATAGTTTATAAATCTTGGGACAAATAATGAATTTCAATGAAGAATTTGGAAAATTTCATCAGTTTAAAGAGGGGGGGCAGGGCACGAGGTAAAATTTTCAAAGAATCTGGAACAAAAAAATGGGAGAAAAAGAGTATATTTTTCAAACTTCCTTATTGGGAGTTTAATTTGATATGTCATAATCTTTACCAAATGAATATTGAGAATAACATATGTGATAATGTAATTTTTACAGTGCTTAATGAATAGGGTAAATCTAAGGATCACCTTAATGCTCATAAGGATTTGGTGTCAATGAATATATAAAATGGTTTGTGAGAAAATGAGAATGGAAAGCATCGTTCGATTATTTTTACAATAAAAAATCATGATAAATACTTGTTCCTTAAAAATTTAATTAATTTAAAAGTTCCATATGGATATTCAAGTACCATATCAAGGTGCATTGACTTAAAACATCGAAAGTTACATGGATTGAAAAGTCATGACTCACATATTTTGATGGAGCAGTTGTTTCTGTTGGCTTTGTGTAATACTTTACCTGAAAAAGTAACTTTAATTCTAGTTGATTTTTTACCTTTTTCAAATATCTTTATGGAAAAAGTCTAAATCCAACCGAGTTTGATAAACTTAAAGAAAGAATTATTTTGATACTATGTCATTTGGAGATGTTATTTTCCCCTATATTCTTCATAGTCATGATTAATTTTACTATTAATTTGGTTGAAGAAGATAAACTTAGTGGTCTGGTAAACTATCAATGGATGTATGAAATTGAGAGGTATATTTATATATTTTTTATTTTCATTGGTGAGTTCAATTCTATCAAATCATTGCATACTTTTTTTTAATATGCTTCTTATTTTTTCATCAGGTACTTAGGTCATTTGAAATCATATGTGAGGAATAAAGATTAACTATAAGGCTTTATTACTGAAGGTTACATAGATGAAGAGTGATTGAAAGTATATTATAGGTATTTGGATTGGATTGAGACTAGATTCAATCATTATGGACATTCTGAAAACATATCTATTAATTCTAGATCTAAAAACTAGTCATCATTATTTCCAACTACTGGAAGACCAATTGGAAAGGGGTTAAATTTTACACTAACTGGATTGGAGTTACTAAAAGCACACATATATATATATATCTATTATTGAATGGTGTTATTGAAGTTCAATTTATTGAAAAATTGAAACTACAAACAAAGAGGTGACTAAGGGGTCGAGCTCGAAATGAGATGGAATTAAAAAAATTAGCAGTAATTATCTGGTCAAATTGTTCTCTAATTATGTAAGTATATACTCATATTCATATTATTTACATGTAGTTATTTTTTCTATGTTGAAATTAATAGCTTATATATTTTTGTCTAGATAATGAATGCTGAAAATTGAGCTAAAATATCGAATGATTTGAAATTTTTGGCTCGATGTCCTCTAAGGTAGGTTAAGAGATTCGATGCCTACAATATTCATGGCTTCAGGTTTCATAAAATCTATCATGAAGAAGACTTTAAAAATCAAAATAATGGTTCATTTACATTTTTACAGGTGGGATACTATAGGAAGCTGAATGATATAATTGAATTAAACTATCAGGGCTAGTTTTAAGTTGTATTATTAAAATGAAAATGTTTCAACATTGATAGGGGTATATTTAAAGATTATTTACATTTTACTTCTCTTAATTTCTCTCGCTTGATGGATACTGGTGAGCATGCAGAGCATAATCCATTTATCTTGGCTTCCTAAGCGAATATAGTCTATTATATGGATGATGAGATACATGATTGTTGGAGTGTTATTGTACACTTAAATCATAGAGAATTATATGATATGGGTGATGAAGATAAATTGGTTCTTTGTGATAGTGAACCTCATCAACCAATAAATATTGAACAGTTGTTCTCTGACAATATCAAAATAGTAGAACTTGCAAGAGAGGGTGAAAATGAAGGACTCGTCACAATAGAGGTTGATAAAAATGAAGATATTGAAGATGAATATAATTGAATTTATAAATTGGAAATGAAATTATATTACAATTTCTTATTGATAAGTGTTTCTTACATATATATATATATTTCTAGTTTTTCTTTTTTATTTTTTTAAAATTATTTTAGTTTTTCATTTTTTTTATATTTAATATATCTTAACAATTTGAAATATAGGAATGCTGAGAACAAATTTTTTTAGTATTATAGCTAATTAGCACATCAGATCACTCCACCACTACCGTTATCTTCTATGGATCCTAGTGATTACATTATACCTGAGACTGTTAACGAGCTAGCCGTTTCTCCAGATGTTGTTGGTAGCCCACCACCAGATTCACCTCCGATGACGGAGTAGTTTCCCACCGCTCTATATATGGGATATTGGTGGGTTATTGTTACTAGTATGTATACCATTTTTCAGGAAAAACTTATATTTTATTAATTTTTTAATTCATTTTTCAAATAGATAAATAAGATCATATAAGGAATATAAATATGAATATAGTATATGTATGGGACCTAAAGGAATTTAAGATTATCATTCCATTTGATGAGTTTGGGTTGTGTATTGGTGATGCTGCTGGAATATATGGGAATATTCTTGGGAAACTTACTTATGATATAGTGAGATTTCCCATTAATTATAAATATTGGAGGCATATTCCTACAAATCGAAAAAATAAGGTATTTGATACTCAAGTAAGGGTAATATTAATTTAATATTCATTGATAACTAATGTAAAAGGAATGGGAAAATAATGTAATATACTTATAAAGTGTTATGTTTTTTATTTTTAGATGTTTTTTCATTTTGATATCCCTAACTCCATTTCACACCCATATAATTTGAAAAGAAACTATACAACATTGATAAAAATAAAATAAAATGACACTTTTATATAGAAAATATGAATTTCAAGTTACACTGACCAAATATTGTACCGGATTGAAATTTGGTTAATTCATGCACATGAAAAATAAATTATAGATCGTTATCTATAATTTTGAAAATTATTTGAGCTTATTTGCTCAGTTTTTACTCAGTAAACACTTATTAAAGGAAAAAAAAGCCTTAAAGACAAGTGTTATAGGGGTCAAAACAAGGTAAATGACATTGTATTTCCCTAAAATCAGGTGAGAATGACCATATATTTAATTGTGAAATGCAGGAACCAACAACGCACCATTCTTAATGACGGTTTGCCCATTATGTCCATAAACGAATTTTTAGTGTTTTAAAACACTAAAACGTGCATGGAATGGTCGAAACCAGAAAAATAATGTTGGATTTCCCTAAAATAAGGAGAAACTTACCATATATTTAATTGTGAAATATAGGAATTGATGGCATGTCATTACGAATTATAGTTTTCCTTCTATATCCATAAACCTGTTTTTAGTGTTTTAAAACACTAAAACATGCATGGAATGATCAAAACTAGAAAAAACATTGGGTTTTTAGGAAATAAGGGAAAAACTTCTATAGATTTAATTTTGAAATGAAGGAACTGATGACGCATAATTTCGAATGATGGTTTTCCTATTATGGCTATAAACATGTTTTTAGTATTTTAGAACACTAAAACATGCATGAAATGGCAAAACCATACAAATGACATCAAATTGAATAGAAATTAGGGTAAAACCACCATAGATTTAAATTTTATTTGTAGGAACTGATGACATGTCATTTTAAATAACAGTTTTCCCATTATGGATATAAACACGTTTTTAGTGTTTTAAAACACTAAAATGTGCATGAGATAGTCAAAACAAAGAAAAAACTTTTTTATTGTCCTAAAATCAGGGGCCAACCACTGTAGATTTAATTGTGAAATATAGGAACTAATGACACATCATTCCGAATGATGGTTTTCCCATTTTGGATGTAAATGCATTTTTAGTGTTTTAAAACACAAAAACATGTGTGAAATGGTCAAAACCTAGAAAATGATATCATATTGTCCTAAAATCAAGGTAAAACCATTGATTAGTTGTTATTTTACATATATACACAGACAACACATCAATATGACATGAAATGTGATTATAATTACTTAGTAAACACTTAAAAAAGGTATAAAAACCTTTAAAAACAAGTGTTGGGGGTCAAAACTAGGAAAACAATGTCAGATTTCCCTAAAATCAGGAAAAAATGACCATATATTTAATTGTGAAATGTAGGAACTAAAAACACATCTTTCATAATAACAGTTTTTCTATTATGGACAAAAATTCTTTTTTAGTATTTTAAAAAACTAAAATGCGTATGGAACAGTCAAAACCAGACAAACAACGTCATATTTTCCTAAAATCAGGGGAAAACCCTATAAATTTAATTTTGAAATATAGGAACCAGTGGAACATCATTCTGAATGACATTTTTCCCGTTATGGACATAAATTAATTTTTAGTATTTTAAAACACTAAAATGTGTGTAGAATGGTAAAAACCATGAAAATGATATTTAATTACCTTGAAATTAGGGGAAAATAACAATAGATTTAACTATGAAATTTAGGGACTCACAGAATATAATTATGAATTATGATTTTCCCATTATCGTCGCAAACACATTTTTCATGTTTTAAAACACTAAAACTTGTGTGGAATGGTAAAAACTAGGAAAGAGACCTCATATTGATGTGAAATCATGAGATAAATACCATATATTTAATTGTGAAATGTAGGAACTGAAGACACATCATTCCTAATGATGTTTTTCACATTATAGCTGTAAACACTTTATTAGTGTCTTTAAACACTAAAATGTGTGTAGAATAGTCAAAACTAGGAAAATGACGTCATATTGTCCTAAAATTCATGGGAAAACTATTGTAGATTTAATTTTTAAATATAGGAACCAATGACCCATCATTTTGAGTGACAGTTTTCCCATTATGGCTGTAAACACATTTTTAGTGTTTTAATACACTAAAACGTGCGTAGAATGGTCAAAACTCAAAAAATGATGTCTTATAGTCCTATAATCAGGTAAAAATGATTGTATATTTAATTTTAAAATTTCGGAATAGACAAAACCTCATTCCTAATAATGGTTTTTCTGTTATGTCTGTAAAGGAATTTTTAATGTTTTAAAACGCTAAAATGTGCGTGGAACAGTCAAAACCCTAGAAAACAACCTCAGATTGATGTGAAATCATGATAAAACCAACACTTAGTTGTTTTTAAAATATAGGACATGTTATGATATCAAAATCTTTAATTTTTTTATTAAATAAATTTCAAGCAGACCGCACGTCGCTTTAAAAATAAATTTCAATATTTACTTATCCCTTTTAAGTTTCACTTGTTGAATCTTATCTTAAGAAAGAATGTTTCTGTTTTAAAAGTGTTTTTCATTATATATTATTTTTTATGTTAAAATTACTTATGTATTATTAAAAAAATAACAAATTTATGTGAATCATTCTAAATATATTCTGTGTCTTTTCTTTTTCGCATTTCTTTTGCTAAATGTTCTAGTTTTCATTGTAGGCGGCAGATGCCGGTATTAGGAAGGAGTTTGACCTTTCCAATCCACATCATTTTTTAAAATAAAGTCATGGTGGTTCTTATTTTATATGGTCTATTAAAATTTTATCAATTATTCTACTATAATTCTAATTTATTATGTTTAGTTTTAATTTTTGTTTCATTTTTTGTTACAACTGATGAGATGATGCGATCGGTTTCAGTTGATGAGATGATGTGGAGACAGAAAGATGTAGTGGAGGTTATGACATGGATTTATATTCAGCATGGGTTATTGTTGTACATATTTTATATGTATATATTGATGATCTATGTATTGGTTGATGTATGGGGTGACTGAGACTTAGGTTATGATGACAGTGGCTATTTATATGACTGTGGATGTGTGATGTATGAATAATGGGTTTATCATATATTTATGTTTTAGTTTATAACATGTCAGTTTTTTTATATTTATATTTTTTTATTAAATATTTTTTTAGAAAATAAAAACATATTTAGTGGCGGTTTTTTTTGTAATCGCCACTAAACAAATATTACTAAATGTATTTTGCAGCGATTTAGATTAACCACTTCTAAAAATTACCTCTGCAAAATTATTTGCGACAATTAATTTTATTTATATTCCTATTGAATATTTTTTTATTAAAAAACCACCACTAATTAAATAACAAACCTCCACTAAATTCTCTAAAAACAACACTTAAAAAACCACCATCAAATAAAATAAACCGACGTTAATTGACTAGAGACCATGAAATACACGACAGTTTTATAAACCGCCATAAAACAATTAGGTGACAGTTTAAACCGCCAGTAGAACACTAAATAACCACTATTAACTATTGATTTTTTTAGTTATTTATCAAATTAATTGAATCAAAGAAAAGAGACAAGGTATATAATTCCATAACTAAGTATGGGATCATAACACATTATTTATAATTAATTTAATTAATTAAAGAATTATCTTTATTGAATTATTTATTCATTGATGGATCTGAAAATGTATCTATGTTGTATCATCAATTCATTATAAGAATCAATAATATATTCTATTTAGTGGTGATCCACACGTGTTCCCCAAATCTTTGAATGTCGCTGTAGGAATCTCTGGGTTCTAGCATGAAAGATCCTATTGCTTGCGTCATTAACCTTTGATCTCCACAAGAATTGCTTCCAAAGAATTATCCTAGATCTCTATAGACTTTATAGTGGGAGGTGGAAGAATATCACTCTATGTTCTTGTTAGCATTCTTCGATAGAGAGTGCTCTATGTCAAGAGAGGATTCTCTCTGATTGTCATTGTGTACAACATAAAAATTGTCTCTATAAAAAATTATATAATTGGATTTAAATACTGATAGGGTTTATGAATAAATATTTTCATAATTTCCATTTAATATTTATTTAATCCCTTATAGAACCCCATGTCTAAAATAATAATTATATTATTATTTCCTCAAAATGAGCTTAACTTGTAAATTAAATCAAATATTATTTAATCAAATAACATTAAATATATATTATTTTTCATCAGACCAAAGAACTTGGTCTTCCATTCATCCACAATATTTATCGGGCCTTGAATAATGACTATTTATATGATAAATAAACATCACTACATTATTCTCCAATAAATAAATAAATATTATATTCACTAAATAGAAAATAAACATTTATTAAATATTCCTCTCACATAATATTTTATTTAATAATAGGTGAAAAAATATATGTGATCAAGTAAAAATAAATAATTATTAAACCACATGTTAGAATAATATTTATTCAACTTATAAATAATAAATAATAATATATTACTTAAATGATATTATGGATACACTTATTTTGTGACTCTCTAGGCCTCTTTCTTAGTGGCATTAGGTGAAGTAGCCTAAATTCAAAGGTTAGCATATAGAAACACTCCAAGGCACCCATATAGAAAACATTTAATGCGGAAATGACACAATACCTCATATGAACACTTATTGTGTAGTATATTATCTTTAACATGATATCTCTAATCAAGAAGGTTTCATTCCGACGCCATCGACCTATATGCTCAATGTATCTTTCTTTGACTTCTGAGAAATCAAAATTGCCTATAGAACACCATGAACATGGATTTATTTAGGCTATATCATTTCCATAGAAGGGCATGAGATGTAAAATTCTTTTAAATAATATAAGGGGAAAAAAATCCTTTCTCGCATTATTCATCAATGTATTATTATTCGTGATGCACCCAACGTATCCAACCTCACCATGAACATATGTTGTCAAGATTTTTTTTTTCAATAAATCAAAGTATGAAACTTATAATACTCATAAATAATAATGTTAAAGTCTAAGGATCAATACACATTTATGTAGATAAGAACAACCAATGAGACATATAAATGTGGATTTTCTATTGAAAGGTCTCGTTCTCATAATAACCTACATTGGATATTACCAAGGGTGTACACCATGAGAAGGTTCCTCAGTGTCTTATGAGTCTCCACCCCTGATAGCATGTATCATTTGTGTCCCTCAAATGATATTATCTGGATATATAAAATATATTTAAGAATAATGTCACAACACTTCTCAATTCTCATCATAGTGGGGAATTGCTATGATATTTTAGCCCGCCAACTACTGTTTGGATATTATCACAAAATATGTTACACATAAGAATAATCATGATGTGATAATGATTTTATTAATATTTAAAACTATGAATACTGGTTATCATAAATTACACAAAATTTGGTTCAAGAGAACCAAATCCAAAAGGCTCCCACTTTCACTAGTGCCAACTGTTAACAACCTTCAGTCCACTAGCTCTCACAAGATACTAATAATTTTTTGAGATAGTCCTTTAGTCAAGGGGTATTCTATATTATCTTCCATGGTAACTCTATTTACTAAAACTTCACCCCTCTAATAAAAATTCCTCAATAAGTGATACTTACGACGTATATTCTTTGTCCGTTGGTGTGACCTAATCTCTTTTGTAAGAGCCAAAACTGTAGCATTATCACAATACAATGTGATATGGTATTTACTACTAGGTACCACATCATGTTTCTAGAAATTTTTTTATATCCAAATGGATTCCTTAGCAATATCAAAATCCTCTATATACTCGTAATCCATTATAGAATCAACAACAAATGGCTTCTTTAATCTCTTATAGCATATAGCTAATCTACTAAGACAAAAAACATATCTTGACTGTAACTTCAAATCATCCTGATTTTTCTAAAATCTATCATCAATATAACCCCTGATGACTATCTCATCATTTCCTCTATACACAAGAATCATATCCTTAGTTATTCTCAAATACTTAAGGATAACATTAACAGTAGACCAATGTTATTCTCTTGGATTAGCTTGATATCTTCTTACCATGCTCAATGCATAGACAACATCGATTCTAGTACATAACATGGAATGCATGATTGATCCTATCGCAGAAGCATATGGTATATTACTCATTCTCTCTTTATCCTATTGTGTCTAAGGAAACATTTTCTTAGAAAGAAGTAAACCATGTGACACTGGAACCAATCCCCTCTTGGATTATTCCATACTAAATATATTTAGTATCTGGTTAATATATGTACTTTAAATTAGTCCAAGAAGCCTATTGGATCTATCATAAATGATCTTGATTCCTAAAATATAGGCTGCTTCACCTAAGTCCTTCATGGAGAAACATTTGTTTAACCAGTCCTTGAAAAACTATAATATTGGTATGTCATTTCCAATAAGTAATATTTCATCAATATATACTATAAGGATAATGACTGCATTTCCACTAAAACTCTTGTATACACATCGGCCACATTTGTTATTAATGAAACAAAACTCTTTTATAGATTCATTGAATTTAATGTTACATGATTTGGATTCTTTATTCAATCCATAAATGGATCTATACAACTTGAAAATGTTTTTGGAATAATCTGGAGTCACAAACCCTTCTAGTTATTTCATATAGAAATCTTCTGTAAGGTTCCCATTAAGGAATGTAGTTTTGAAATCTATCTTCCAAATCTCATAGTCATGGTAAGCTACTATAGAAAGTATAATTCTGATGGGATTAAACATGGAAAATAGTGAAAACTTTCATCGTAGTCAATTCCTTGATGCTATTTAAACCCTTTATCCACTATCCTTACTTTATATGTATTTAATTTACCTTTTATGTCTAGTTTTCTCTGGAATACCTATTTTCACCCTATGTTATTTACATTAACTGGAACATCGACCAGAACCTAAACTTGGTTCTGATACACGAAGTCCATTTCAGAAATCATGGGTTCTTTCCATCTTGTAGATTCTGAGATCTCTACTATCTCTTTTTAGGATAGGGGTTTATAATTGTCAACCCATAGTGAGTCACCATCTTCAGGGACTATAAAACCATATCTCAATGGTTCTATTAACCATCTTATGATCCTATGAATTACTTGTGTTTCAAAAAATAATTCTCCCATAGAGACCCATGGAACATGTTCCTATACCAACTATTATGTATTGTGAGTATATACTTCACTGAACTTAATCTTGATCCCACAATATTTTTGAGGATGTCCTCCCTCTTAAGAAATATGGAATGTATGGTGACAATCACTTTCTTAACTGAGGGGATATATAGGTAGTATCCATTTGTTACCTTATGATACCCTATAAAGATACACTTTTCCCCCCAGGCTTGTAGTTTTTTTCCTGATAAGGCCTTAACAAATGCCTTGAAACCCCATACACTTGTATGGGACAAAATGAGTTTCTTTCCACTCTATAACTCGAATAGAATTCCCTTTTACACTTTATTTGGTACTCAGTTTAATGTGTATGCTGCAATTTGTAATTCACATCCCCAAATGCATTATAGAAGATATGCATGATTCATTATTTACCTTACCATGTATAACAAGGCACAATTACTCCTTTCACTAATATTATTCCACTATAGCGTGTAAGGTTGAGTGAGGTGAGAAAGAATCCCAAAATATTGTAAAATTTTAATAAACACTTGGTTAAGATATTCACCACTTCAATCCAATCAAATATTCTTTATATTATTTCAAAGTTGATTCTCTACTTCATTCTTGAATTCCATGAATTTCTCTAAGAACTCAGACTTATACCTCATCAATTGGATATATCCATATCTACTCAAGTCATCAGTAAAAGTTATGAAGTAAGAATACCCACCACTAGATTACCTTAGACATGGTCCACACACATCAATGTGTACTAATACTAGAAGCTTTTTATCCCTTTCCCCCTATCCACCAAATGGCGGTTTGGTCATTTTTACTTTCAAAAAGTATGAAATCTTTTAATTTGTTTTAGCTCAGATGAGTTTAAATAACTATCTCGATAGATCTTTGTCAAACACTTCTCATTTACATGACCAAGATAGTGATTTCATAGTTGGATGTTATATAAGACACGTGAACATGATTTTTTATTTATTTCCAATACTTTGTTTTCATAATTTAATACATAAATACCGTAATTTATATGTGTCATACCATAAAATATGTTATCTTTATAAAAAAATAAATTTTATTTCAAAACTTGAAAATAAACCCATATGTATCTAGTAATGATAAAAAAAGTTTGTTATTGGTAACTATTGGTACATAATAGAAATATTTTAAAATCATCATCATTATCTTTGTAAATGAAAGGTGGTGGTCACAAATGGCTAGAGTATCTAGTCTCTTACTATTAGCAGCTCTCAAACCCACCTCTCCTCTAGTAATATTTTGGAATCTACTTGGTTACTACATTTTGATAAAAATTTGAGCACCATAAGTTATATCTAATACCCAATGTGTATATATTGAAATATTACACTTAATAATGAATTCACCTTTAGCTTCCCCTTACTTCTGGGTGAAGTTCCACTTTTAGTTTCCTGTCTTGAAACCTAAAAAAAATACTACCTCCATTTCCTTTCCCTTCCTATGGATCTTCTTATTCTTAAAAGGAATATGCTTAGGAGCTTTAGTCTTGTTATGATTCCTAGGCCCCTTCGCCTTGTTCTTCCTTTTATTATTTACCACAAGGACCATAGGTTTATCATTCCCCATGTCCTTATACACTTGGAGAATCAAATTAAAAAGTTCTGAAAGACTCTTCTCATTATTGATCATATTTTAGTTTAAAATAAAACTAGATATGGTATTGATAATTGATGAAAGTTTGAGATCTATTTAAAAAACATTCAGGAATTTAATCCCTAAGATTAATAAGTGTTCAATTTAGTTATTAATATTGACTACATGAGGCCTAGATAGTTCACACTCTCCAAGATTAGTTGTAAACAAATAATTAGATATCTCTTATCTCTCTTTCTCTTGATAGAGATCCTGAAGGTGAGACATCATGATATATGCATCCATATCTTAATGTTTCTTCAAAAGATCATTGTTCATGGATGATAGCATTAAACACTGATCATCTATAGCATCATTCAAATTTTTCTCACAGAGAGAAAAGTATTTATCACTAGCCACATTTCTAGGTGAATCAAGAATTGGTTCTTCCAACACATACAATTTCCTTTCATGGTGAAGGATAACACATAACCACCTTTTCCAATCTTATAAATTTGTGCTGGTGAGAAGGTTATCCTTATCAAGTATGAATCATAGTGATATTTTTGAATTCATTTTATTGTTTTTTCTAAAAAAATAAGAATAATTTTAGTAATTTATCTGATAAATTTTATACAAATAAATAATTATTATATTTATTAATCTCCCACTAGTTTGTCAAAACCTGATAGCCCTCACCATTGGATTTAGAATATCTCATTTCTTGAACATTATAGTGGAAAGGATATATATTCCCCTTATCATTACCCCAAATTTAGTTCATCAAGAAACTTTACTGGTTTTAGGTAGGAATTATAAATGCCAACTGCATTAAATCATAGTTCCTTTATCAATTTAGAAGACTCACCAATCTTGAAATCCTTAAATTGGATTTCCTCAACTCTTTCCTCTCAACTACACCAATTCCTTATTTTGTAGTCAATCCTTGATGTGAACTAAGTTAATTCAACCCAAAACTTCATATTAAAATTCCTCAATAATTTAAATAACCTAAAATTTGTCTGTTTAAGAACTTTAAACTGTGGTTTTATTTTAAATGAAGTAGTAAAAGGCTATATCAACTTAATATATATTATTAAGGGATTTTATCTTTTATGCATAAATTTCCAATTATTATTTTTTTTCACATTCTTGTTAATATTAAGTGGATTTACTTAAGTAATTAACCATGTCCTAGATAATGTTTATGCATAATCCAATTTATATTAGTTCTATCTTTCATGCTTTTTAATTTCATTAATTCATGTGATTGTGAAAAATAAACCATAATGAAATAACCATGAAACTTGAAAGAAATAAAATAATAAAGTGGTATTATCATGAGATTCTACTAATGGTTAGTTTATCTAGTAGTTGATAAACTAACTATTGACCTAGGGAAAAAAACACCTTGAACCAATTATGGTTTGTGTTACAGCTTTCCACCTGTCCACCTATGTATCTCTCTTGGATTGGTTTTACCTCTACTCCAAACTTGAACCATATCTACTATCTTGGGAGCTCCATACATTATATATGATTTTACTCACATACAGGTGATGGGAAAAGGGTTTACATAAAATAAACCATGAGAACACAGTCCCGTATATAATGAGATGAGAGATGACATGCAAACCACTAATTTAATTTAATAATAAATTAAATGAAACCAATCACATAAAACGGTCTCTTATTTTATTATTATCATACACATGCATGCAATGAATTATGCATTTAATAAAACTAGCATTCAATTATTAGTCATTCTTCTTTAAGATAAATCACTATCAAATCAATTAATTATCTTCTTTAATTAATCAATTATTTTATCTTAATTCTTATCCAAATTTTCTTGAGATTCTCATCCATCATAATTTTAATCAAATTAAATAAATTTATTTAAAATTAACTTTGTACATAAATGTACCTTTGAGGAAACATGGTGAATAACTATCTAAATCTACCCAATATGTATTATACTTGTATACTGTTTACTCTTGTAGAATATGGAATACACGACTTATCACGTACTTTCATGAAATGTACTATCAAATTAATTATTACATAAATTACATGATTTTTTTGTAATGTGTTATGATTTAATGCATGTAGAGTAATATTTATTGTACCAATAACACATGGTAGGAAGATCTGAACATTACACCTAGAATAATTAAATAAATAAATAAATATATATATATATATATATATATTAAAACTCATCACATGGAGTATCCTATAAACTCAATGACCACACACAAGTACATGTTGATATGGTTTACATAGTAGAATAAATTAATTTTAATTCTACAAAATTTGGTATAAGTACACGACATGTACAAGAGAACTACACAGAATGCACTCCTCTCAATGTCTATTCAAGGCACATGCCTATGGACTCAACATGTAAACTGTTCCTCGAAAAAATTAGAGTACATGGTGTGTATAAGGGCTACACGATATATGGTCTTTAAGTTACATGGTCACCTGTTAGGTAGTCCATATATGAAAATACATGGCCCATATGTAACTTAAAGGACTAAAAACCTTGTACATTAGCTACATGGAATGTACTCTCACTACGAGAAAACCGCCGCGAAATGCGTTTCGGGCTGGCATTTCGCGGCGGTTTTAAAAACCGCCGCGAAAAAACCACCGCTAAACGGCAAAAAAAATTTATTTTTTTTAATTTATTTTTATTTTTTTTTAATTTTATTCAAGGATTAGCGGCGGTTTTTTAAAAAACCGCCGCGAAATAGTGGCGGTTTCGGTAAAACCGCCGTGAAATAAAATGAAAAAAATAAAAAAACGTGAGAAACCCTGAAAACACTAAAACAATCATAACTTTTGATCCGGGCGTCCGTTGAAGCGCCACGACCAGTCAAATCGAAGCTCATGAAGAGATATAGAGGCACATATAATCAAAACCGTGAGATGTTCTAAGGTGTGGACGATATTAGAGTTATAAAAAAGTTGAAAAAAGTTCTCCAACTTCAAATGGCCATAACTTTCGCTCCGGGTGTCCGTTTGGGCTCTACCACATATCAAATCGAAGCCAGCGAAGAGAGCTACGCACCAGTTTGACAGAAGAAAGCTTATGTCGGGTTCTTCGACCCCAAAACCCCTCCGAAGGCCTCCAAAACCCCGTTTCCGTCACCGGTGTCCCGTTGAACTTGTCTTCAAATGGACCTAACTTTCGATCCGCGTGTCAATTCGGCCTCCTCCACCTGCCAGATCATAGCTCGTTCCATGAGCTTCAGTTTGACTGGTTGCGGCGCCCACATGCACTCATAGATCATATGTTATGGCCTTTTTAGTGGGTATCGGGTTTGTTATGTTTTTCAATGCCTCGTTTCTAGCACCCGTTCCCCGTCAGCTTTTTTTAAATGGTCGTAACTTCCGATCCGCCTGTCCATTCGGACTCTTTCACCTTTCAGGTTTAAGATCGTTTCGGGATCTTTGATTTGACAGGTCGCGGATCTAAAATGGACTCTCAGATCTTAAGTTATCTCCGTTAATGTGAGTCCAATGTTTTTGTCTCTTTATGACCGTTTTGACGCGTTTTAACGGTAGCTCCATTTATTACTGTTTATTTGGGTTTCCATGACTTGTTATCTTTATCAATGGTTTTTTGTGGGTTATTATGATGATTATGTTGAATTATTAAGGAGTTTTCCAGAGTTGTCACGAGTTTTCATGCGTTCTCATTCTTTCTAATACCTCATTCTTTATATGCTTCTCCATCCTTTTTCATGCATTTTCATGATTTTTCATCCCTTATCACGTCTTTTCATACTTTTTCATGTGTTTCCTTTATTATTTATTATTTATTATTTATAATATACTTTAATTTATTTATTATATATTATTTGTAACTGGTTATTTATTATTTATTATTTATTTTTTATTTTTTATGATTTATTATTTATTATTTATATTTATTTATTATTTATTATTTATTATTTATTATTTATATTTATTTATCATTTATATTTATTTATTTATTATTTATTATTTATTATTTATATCTATTTATCATTTATATTTATTTATTATTTATTATTTATTATTTATTATTTATTATTTATATTTATTTATTATTTATTATTTATATTTATTTATTATTTATTATTTATATTTATTTATTATTTATTATTTATTATTTATTATTTATTATTTCTTATTTATTATTTATTATTTATATTTATTTATCATTTATATTTATTTATTATTTATTATTTATTATTTATTATTTATATTTATTTATAATTTATAATTTATTATTTATTATTTATTATTTATATTTATTTTTTATTTATTATTTATATTTATTTATTATTTATTATTTATATTTATCTATTATTTGTTATTTATATTTATTTATTATTTATTATTTATTATTTATTATTTATTATTTATTATTTATTATTTATTATTTCTTATTTATTATTTCTTATTTATTATTTATTATTTATTATTTCTTATTTATTATTTATTATTTATTATTTATATTTATATTTATTTATTATTTATATTTATTTATTATTTATTATTTATTATTTAATATTTCTATTTATTTATTATTTATAATTATTTATTATTTATTATTTATATTTATTTATTATTTATTATTTATTATTTATTATTTATTATTTGTTATTTGTTATTTATTATTTATTATTTATTATTTGTTATTTATTATTTATAATTTACAATTTATTATTTATTATTTATTATTTATTATTTATTATTTATTATTTATCTTTATTTATTATTTATTATTTACTATTTACTATTTATTATTTATTATTTATTATTTATTATTTATTATTTATTATTTATTATTTATTATTTATTATTTATTATTTATCATTATTTATTATTTATTATTTATTATTTGTTATTTATTATTTATTATTTATTATTTGTTATTTATTATTTATTATTTATTATTTATTATTTATTATTTATTATTTATTATTTATTATTTATTATTTGTTATTTATTATTTATTATTTATTATTTATTATTTATTATTTATATTTATTTATTATTTATAATTTACAATTTGTTATTTATTATTTATTATTTATTATTTATTATTTATTATTTATTATTTATTATTTATCTTTATTTTTTATTTTTTATTTATTATTTATTATTTATTATTTATTATTTATTATTTATTATTTACTATTTCTTATTTATTATTTATTATTTATTATTTATTATTTATTATTTATTATTTATTATTTATTATTTATTATTTATTATTTATTATTTATTATTTATTATTTATTAATTTTTATTTATTATTTAAATTTATTTATTATTTATTATTTATATTTATTTATTATTTATTATTTATATTTATTTATTATTTATATTTATTTATCATTTATATTTATTTATTATTTATTATTTATTATTTATTATTTATATTTATTTTTTCTTTATTATTTATATTTATTTATTATTTATTATTTATATTTATCTATTATTTGTTATTTATATTTATTTATTATTTATTATTTATTATTTATTATTTATTATTTATTATTTATTATTTATTATTTCTTATTTATTATTTATTATTTATTATTTATTATTTATTATATATTATTTATATTTATATTTATTTATTATTTATATTTATTTATTATTTATTATTTATTATTTATATTTATTTATTATTTATAATTATTTATTATTTATTATTTATTATTTATATTTATTTATTATTTATTATTTATTATTTATTATTTATTATTTATTATTTGTTATTTGTTATTTGTTATTTATTATTTATTATTTATTATTTTTTATTTATTATTTATTATTTATTATTTATTATTTATTATTTATTATTTATTATTTATTATTTATTATTTAGTATTTATATTTATATTTATTTATTATTTATATTTATTTATTATTTAAAATTATTTATTATTTATTATTTAAAATTATTTATTATTTATTATATATTATTTATATTTATATTTATTTATTATTTATATTTATTTATTATTTATTATTTATTATTTATATTTATTTATTATTTATAATTATTTATTATTTATTATTTATTATTTATATTTATTTATTATTTATTATTTATTATTTATTATTTATTATTTATTATTTGTTATTTGTTATTTGTTATTTATTATTTATTATTTATTATTTTTTATTTATTATTTATTATTTATTATTTATTATTTATTATTTATTATTTATTATTTATTATTTATTATTTATTATTTAGTATTTATATTTATATTTATTTATTATTTATATTTATTTATTATTTAAAATTATTTATTATTTATTATATATTATTTATATTTATTTATTATTTATTATTTATTATTTATTATTTATTATTTGTTATTTGTTATTTGTTATTTCTTATTTCTTATTTTTTATTTGTTATTTATTATTTATTATTTATTATTTATTATTTATTATTTATTATTTATTATTTATTATTTATTATTTATTATTTATTATTTACTATTTATTATTTATTATTTTTTATTTTTTATTTATTATTTCTTATTTATTATTTATTATTTTTTATTTATTATTTATTATTTATCTTTATTTATTATTTATTATTTATTATTTATTATTTATTAATTTTTATTTATTATTTATATTTATTTATTATTTATTATTTATTATTTATTATTTATTATTTATTATTTATTGTTTAAATTTATTTATTATTTATTATTTATTATTTATTATTTCTTATTTATTATTTATTATTTATTATTTATTATTTATTATTTATTGTTTACTATTTATTATATATTATATATTATATATTATATATTATTTATTATTTATTGTTTATTATTTATTATTTATTATTTATTATTTATTATTTATTATTTATCTATATTTATTTTTTATTATTTATATTTATTTATTATTTATTATTTATTGTTTAATTTTATTTATTATTTATTATTTATTATTTATTATTTATTATTTATTATTTATTATTTATTATTTATTATTTATTATTTATTATTTATTATTTATTATTATCGAGTTTATATCTATTATTTATGTATTATTTGTTTTTTCAATTAATATATATAAGTATATTAATTTCTGTTTATTAACCACATGGCGAGCTTGCTGGAGTGGTAAAGTCTTTGGAAAATATGCAAGAGGTTAGGGGTTCAAATCTCACCAGACGCAGGATTTATTTATATTGCATGGGCATGCATGTGCATGGGCATGCATGTGCATGGGCATGGGAGATAAATAAAATAAATAAAATAAATAAATAAATAAAATAAATAAATAAAATAAATAAATAAATAAAATAAATAAATAAATACGAAATAAAATAAATAATAAATAAATAAAAAATTTAAAAAATTAAAAAAAAAACCCCCGCTGAATCATTTAGCGGCGGTTTAAACCGCCGCTAAAAAACCGCCGCGAAACGTTCCGACGGTTTTGAAAACCGCCGCGAATAGTTTCCCGACGCACGACTTAGCGGCGGTTTTTGAAAACCGCCGCCAATCGATTTAGCGGCGGTTTAAACCGCCGTGAAACGAAAAAAAACCGCCGCTAAATGCCTTTTTTGTCGTAGTGTCTGGATGAACGTGCACCAAACTAGCTTGGTCAACACATAATGTAAGAAATTAAATACATCTCATGTATTCAATGCACATGGTTTGAATTAATTCTGAATTAATTCACAGTGCATTGAACACTAGTATATTGTGTATAACCATGGTTACACAATGCATACTCTTGTTTTCTTTGCTCAGAATCCTTAGTTCCTCCAAATGAGTTCTCCAATTTTATTTCTTTCATTAAATTAATTGATTTTATTGGATCTATGAGAAACGAAAGAATAATAAGTAGATCTCACAATTCAATTTAAATAATGATTAAACATGAATTTAAAACTAAATTAAAATTTACTAAATCAATCAAATTTTTTTAAATAATTATAAATAATTATGTGACCCCTTTGATACCACTTGTCGGTTCTAGGCACAACAGAAGTGTGCAATGGGCCATGTACAACTTTTCTTTTTTTGTCATGATCAATGATCAATTTGAGATCTACATGACGATTAATTCTATAATCAATATAATTTAATCAAAGAAAATATACAAGGGATATAAATAAAAAACCAAGTACATGATCATCACATATTATTTATAAATAATTTAATAAATTAAATAATTACCTTGCTTGAATTCATTTTTCATGGATGGATTTGGAAAAAGATCTATATTTTATAATCATTTAATTATAGGAATCAAGAGAATATTTCCTTTAGTGGTGATCCACACGTGTTTCAAAAATCTTTTAGCGTCACTGTAGGAATATCTAGGTTCTAGCATAACAGATCCTATCGCTTGTATAATTCGCCTTTGATCACAATGAGAATCGATTACAAAGCATTCTCCTTGATCTCTCCATACTTGAGAGTAAAATGTGGAGGAATATCACTCTCCATTCTTGGGAGCATTCTTGGAGAGGGAGATATCTGGTGCTTTAGAGGATTCTCTCTAGCTGTCATTTTACACAACACAAAAATTATCTCTCTAAGAAAATAATATCATTGGGTTCAAATACTTATAGGGTTTAGAAATAAATATTTTCACAAGTTCCCTTTAATATTTATTTAATACATTAGAGAAATCCATGTCTAAAATAATAATTATATTATTATTTCCTCAACACGTGTTTAACTTGAAAATTAAATTAAATATTATTTAATCAAATAATATTCAATATATATTATTTCTCACCAAACCTAAAAACTCAGTCCGCCATTCATCCAAAATATTTATCAGGCCTTGAATAATGACTATTTATTGAATAAATAAATATCACTTCATTATTTTCACATAAATGACTTATTTTAAAGTTAAATTTCATTTAATTTCCATTCATTCTTTGGTTTGAGGGTTTCCCAAGGTTTTATGGAGGAATGAGTGAGTTTTCATGAATTGGGCCAAACCGTGAGCCCAATTCCAGATTTAAAAATAAATTTTGATTCCTTTATAACTCCTTCAATTTTCAACATTTTTCATCTATTACAATTCCTACTTATCATCCCCTGACCTATTAACACCAAAATATTAATTATAACCGTTTAGAAATCCATAATCATGGTGGATATGGGTTTTTATTTAAGGGATTGGGCCTGCCCGAAATCCCATTTCCTGCATTAAAAATATTTTTTAATTCTTTAATATCTCCTTAAATATTTACGTTTTTTCTGTGATTCCAACTCTCCCTAGAGCCCACATACCCAAGGAGCTCCCCATGCTCTCCTCCCCCTCTTTGGATCTCATTTTCATCACGAATCTGGATGAAACGTCTCTGAATTTCTCAAATCGCCCATATTTGAAGAGGTAAATTGATTATTTCATAACGTCTTCATTTATCACTCTTTTCCCCCCATTATAGTTTCTAAAAGATCTATTCAACCTTTTTATAATATCCCTTGAATGGTTGGCTTCTTGAAATTTCAGATACTGGTATATTTGGGGTGATTTATTCAATATTTTTTCAAGGTAAGTGATTCCTTCTTGGTTTCTTCCTTTTCTCTTAGGGTTTTCTCCCTCTTTCATTATGTTATAAAATTTCCAGAAGTTAGGGTTAGAACCTAGGGTTTTATTTGGTGTCTTTTTGTTCTAATATTGTGGTCTAGGTCTGGATTTAGCTTCCTTGTGGTGCGGCAGTGGTGCAGTTGATGTTTTGAACCATGTTTTGAGGGATTCGACACTTTAAGTAGGTGATTACATGGTTAACCATTCCTTGATGAGTTAGTTTTCTTTTTTTACTAGTTTTTAATGTTCCCCATATTCTGTGTGTTGGGAGAAAACCATTTTTGAGGGATTTGGTTAAGCATTTAATTTTTATAATTTAATTTTTGTTGAAGTTGTGAAATTTTTGAATGTAACACATGTGGTATCTTTTGTGGTAGTTTTATAAAATTTGAAATTGATTTATTAGTTGTTTAAAGGGGCTGAAAATTCTGTTTTTTAATGAATTAGTGTCATGTGGGACTTATAAGGGGTTTTTTTGTAATAATTTTGGTGCGTTAAACTTTGTTATACTTCTTGAGATCATTTTATTAAAATGGGTGTTTTCATTTGTATCTTTCGTGGTATTATTCAAGGGGATTTTATAACACTTGAAAGTGGTTTTATAAATGTCTATAAGGATAGAAATTCTACAATTTTTGTGTTTTGGTGTGGTTTTCTCCTTGAAATATGTTTTTGAAATGGGTTTTATGAGAAAAGTTTGGGTATACTCTTTAGAATTGTTTTACGAAAGATTTGAATGATTTAATGATTTATGTAAGAGGTGAAACCATATTGGATAACTATTTTGGAGTGTGTGTATTATGAAATGGTACATTTTAAATGTGAAAGGGGCTATTTGTGATGTGTGCCATCTTGGAAATTTTTTATAATTTTTTTGAAGGATTTACTAAAGTGTGTAAGAGATGTGAAATTGATGTGGGATGTTTTGTGTGAGTGTGATGTGAAAAATGGATTTTGGTTATGAAAAGGGTATTATGTAACATGTGAGTGGGATATTATGGGAATTTTAATATATTGGAATGGTTTTATAAATTTTTTTAATGGTTTTGTGGAAGTGTTAAAGAAATGTGAAAAGTGTTGTGGGCTGTTTTGGTGCGAGTCGGATTTCAAATCAATTTTAATGAAAAGTGGACTTTTGAGACTTGTGTGGTATAAATGTGGGATTTTTGGTGATTTTTTGATGAGTAAATGATATTTTCATGTTCAAATTATATTTCTTTACTTTTTGAACTTGTTTGAACACAAAGGGAAAATCTAGGTATCTAGGTGGGAGGAAGTGTACTAGTATGCTAGTGAATCCGTGGGGTTTGGCCTTAGTTTCACTTAGCAAGATTGACGATTTCAACTCTAACTAAACTAGTATGATGATTATTGGGGACCAATAGGTTATGGGTATGTTCCCAACTAGTGGATCGTGCATGATAATAGATATTTGTGATGGTTACTCTCACCGAGATACGAGGTACCTTGGACCCACAACAAGCTAGTGCCTAGGGGTTATTTTCCTATTGCTTGTACTCATTAGATCCTTTATACATACCATCGGCATACAATATATTTGGCTGGAAAATTCAGTATCTTTGGAATTTATTTTAAAAGTTTTGATTCTTTAAATTATCCCACTAGAAAACTGATTTTTTTAAAGTTGCATCTTTTAGAAATTATAAATAGAATTTACATGTTTTTGAAAACTTTCATGTTTTTTGTCATTGAATGTTTATCGCATGGAATATATTAGTGGTGGTATCTTACTGGTCATTGTATCACACCCTACTTACACCCTTTTGTGTAATTATACTTGGTTATTTTTTTTGTTGCAGGTTGGGTACAGTTTTTAGTTCCAGTGGTTCGGGTTTCTAGCAGGTCCTTGGTGGTGAAGTCTTGTGGAGATGTCTTGAGGGTGGTGCCCCTTGCCATGAGGGTTCTTGGGATGTTTAATTTTGGTTTTTTACATTTTTTATAGTCTTGTTGAGTTGTTTTAAAATATTTAATTCAGTTTTAAATTTTTGTGAAAGATTATTTGGATTGAAAAATCCAGATTCGTTTTATTGGATTATTTTGTTGTTTTAAGATTATAAACTCGGGTAAATCATTCCCAATTCTCATTTGATGACACCCGGTCACTTGTTCCAGACCGTGGGGATCAGGAACACCCTTCGGGCCATGTCACAGTCTAGGTTTGGGGCCAGTTTTGGTGGTGACCAAATCTGGTTCATGAGAAAATGGTATCAAAGGAGGTTCTGATTAACTCTTTGGGTCACGTTATTTGGGGAACAGTTGGGATAGTCTACAGTTAGGATTATTGGGACTTGGTATTTCAGTTATGGGTAGTTTTCTGGATCACCACACCTTATGAAAGGATTTGAGTCGCCAGGGGAAGTCAGGATTTATATGAGTCCTTTGGATTTCTTGGATTGATGATGATTAGGGGAAATGAAAAGAGAGTTGGGTTAAAGGTCTCGATGAGCTCGCAGGTCCTAGAAAGCCATGTGGAGCCAGTGATATTCACTAGAACACTCTCTGTGATGGTGAAGTTATTATAATATGGTCTCCAAAGATATGTCCAAGTCACCCACTGAAACTAGTTTCCTCTCGCATTGTCTTGTGCTCTTTAGTTTTGAAATCTTGGAACTTTGGTTTTAAAGTGACTTGGTTTTAAGAAGCGTAAAGTTTTTATGAAATAATTATCTAATAATGAGGTAATGGTTAGATTTTTCGAAAAAGGAGAACTGAATTTTCAGAATTGTATTGGAATGGAAAATGGTGTGTTTTCATCTCTTTTGAAAGCATAAACTATGTCAAGGTTGGTTTTGAAAAAGCGTTTCCAATAGAGTTTTCTAAACTATTGAAAGGTGTTTTAATGGGATGAGATGTTTTGAAATTTATGTGAATAACTTGAAAGTTTTTTTTCATTGGAATGATTGTGCATTTCTGGAAAGTTTTTTATGCGGTAATTTGGGTTCAATTTCGTGGTTAGCAGTCTTGAGAAAAAGGAAGTATTAGTTGATTATTTTTGTTTTAAAAAGTGGAATGAGTTTTTGTATTATCCTTTGGTATTTTCATGAGCGACCACATGCATGGGGTTATATGGGATGATGGATGGTTAATGAAAATACTGGATGAGTGCCGGGATTCATATGAGGAGGGTGCCCGGTGTGGCACAGAAACATGCATGTGTGGGGCCCATGGGGTACCATTGGGGGATAAGCTTACCGCTGAACCATTTGTTTTCAAAGAAATGTTTTTAAAAGGAAAACTTGATGTCTTGTTTAGTGGTTTGTTATGGTGTGTATTATGTGTTTTTGGAAATGTTGATGTTGTGGAATGTTTTGAGTCCAAGAACCCCTCTTGTTTGAAAAGTGTTTTGGTTTTGTGTTTGGTCGGTAAGCTGGGTTGAAGGGCTGGTTAGTGGTCTCCTCTAAGAATATTTTGGGAAGACTTTATGGTGTTTTCCCTCATCTTTTTGGATCTGGTTGAGGTATTTCTTGACCAATGGACCAGGTTGGTTGGGTCCTTGAGTTCTCTCATTGGATTAGGCATGCCCCCATTAAGGGTTAGTGCACAACTGAAGTGCAGCCCAGGTTGTTTCACCATTGGAAGATCCTCTAGTTGATCAATGTAAGGAATATTTTTCTTGATCTTTTTAGATTGAGTCTACACCCTTTCATTTCTTGGTTTTTTTATCCTCTTGTAGCGGGAGAGTGATCATGGAAGGTTTAAAGAGACCTTAGCTTCTTAATTTTCCTGATTTTATGAAGGTGGAAGTGGTCTGGGGTTGTTAGCATGGATGAGTATTTGAATGGTGTCTAAGAGGTCCTCTCAGTCCTTCGTAGTCTCTTAGAATAAGGAGTTCATGTTAAACTACCAGTGTGGGAAATCTGGTCTCAAGAGGATATTGTGGCCACTTTCTAGAATTGTGTGTTTTTTTTGGGATATTGTATAGGGTCCCTCTCCATGAATTGTTTATATCAGTCGCCATGGTCCTATTCGGTGACGCCTTGTGATGTCATGTGCTCGATTGACCATAAAGGTGAAAGTTGTGAAATACTCCGAGAGTCCCTGTTATGTTGGGAGAATGTCTGCATCGTAAAAACTTCAAAATATTCTATTTTAGAGGAAGGTGAGTATAGGTGTTATTTACTTCTATTGTTTCTCACCCGAAGAAACAAGGTGTGATGTGTGTGCATCTTCTAAACCCTTGTTTTAGTGAAATATCGGGTTAGGGTAAAGTGAGTTTGGAATGTGTTATGTCTTGGAAATCTTATCGGGGATTACAGTGTAGTTTTTGGTGGCACCGAAAGAATAATTATCATTCAGGGGGTTTCCAAAGCCTAACTACGAGGCTGAAGATGCTTCAATCATTTGATCTCCAGCCATAGGTCTCAGAGAGAAGATGGGTCATAGTCAGGGGAAATCCCAGGGTCGTTTAAACCCTTGTAAAATGTCCTATTCTCAATATGAATGATAGGAAGTTTTTAAACCTCTAGTCTCATCATCTTTCTTCTGTTGTTCCCGTTCGGTGGAAATTGGTGGAGGGCCTTGTACCCATGTCATCACCTAATGTCATTACCCCCCATTTTTTCCATTGAGTCATTAGAGAATGGTTGGAAATTTGGATAGACATGCTGAGGACATAGTTTGTGCATGATTAGTAGTGACTGTGTGCTAGGAAGGCATGAAGAAAGAATGATATGCACAGTTAGTGCACGATTTCCCAAACCATGCGAACTAACCCTGTGTCCTTCCCAAATCTTTGATTTTTTTGTCTTTCTGTGTCGGCCCATGATGGTAGGTTAAGATGGTTGGTTCTTATGGTGGGGAGACCCAATATGATTATCATGTAAGTTTCTTCCTAAAATTTGAAGGTAATTCTACCCTTTGTACTAGGGAGTCTGTTCAGGCCTCCCCCTATTAATTTCCTAATTCTGTCTCGGAAAAATATAGGTTGTCTCTTATGGTGGGGTGCCTATTTGTGTCCCCTCATTCCAATAGCTCAGATTTATCCATGGTTTTTGATTGTCAATAGGTTTTCTAGTTCGGAACTATCTAGCTACCAACATCTTCCTTGAGTAAACGTTGGGATTGGAGAGCACCCAATGGTTTAGTTAAAGTAAGGTAAGTGTAACCTTGTTTGAAGTTGTTGTTCGTTTGGGTGAATTGCTTGAGTCTTGTTCGGATAGTTTTTGTGGAGTGTTCTTTTGGGATAAAGTATGAATGTGATTGATCATTTCAGGAAGGTGGTGTAAGTTTGGGTTTTGAGATTAATCCTTATTTAATTGATCACTGGAGGTGTTTTGTCCCTTCGGGGCGAAGCTTGGCAAAGAAGTACATCTTGGTTTATCGGTTGGGTTTGGTTTTTGTATCTGGACTTGCTGTGGATTTATAGGGATGAAAAGTTTTTATGGTGGGGATAATTGTCACATAAATGAATTATTTTAAAGTTAAATTCCATTTAATTTCCATTCATGCTTTGTTTTGGGGGTTTCCCAAGCTTTTATGGAGGAATGAGTGAGTTTTCATGAATTGGGCCAAACCGTGAGCCCAATTCTAGATTTAAAAATAAATTTTGATTCCTTTATAAATCCTTTATTTTTCAAAATTTTTCATCCATTTCAATTACTACTTGTCATACCCGGACCTATTAACACCACCATATTAATTTGGACCATTTAGGAATCCGTAATCATGGTAGATATGAGTTTTTATTTAAGGGATTGGTCCTTCCCGAAATCCCATTTCCTGCATTAAAAATATTTTTTAATTCTTAAATATCTTCTTCAATATTTAGGTTTTTTCGGTTATTCTGACTCTCTCCAGAGCCCACATACCCAAGGCGCTCCCCCATGATCTCCTCACCCTATTTGGAGATCGGTTTCATCGAGAATATGGATGAAACTTCTATGAATTTCTCAAATCTCCCAGATTTGAAGAGGTAAATTGACTATTTCATAACGCCATCATTTCTCACTCCTTTTCCCCCATTCCAGTTTCTAAATGATCTCTTAAACCTTGTTAAAATCTACCTTGAATGTTTGGATGTTTGAAAATTCAGATACTGGTGTATTTGGGGTGATTTCTTCAATATTTTTCAAGGTAAGTGATTCCTTCTTGGTTTCTTCTTTTTCTCTTACAGTTTCCTCCCACTTTCATTATGTTATAAAATGTCCAGAAGTTAGGGTTATAACCTAGGGTTTGATTTGGTGACTTTTTGGTAAAATATTGTGCTATAAGACTGGATTTATATTTCTTGTGGTGTGGTAGTTGTGTGGTTGATGTTTTGCCCCAAGTTTTGAGGGATTCAATACTTTCGGTAGGTGATTCCATGGTTAACCATTTCTTGTTGAGTTAGTTTTCTTGTTTTACTTGTTTTTAATGTTCCCCATATGCAGTGTGTGGGGAGAAAACAATTTTTTAGGTATTTGGTTAAGCATTTAATTTTATAATTTCATTTTTGTTGAAGTTGGGATCTTTTTGAATGTAACAAATGTGGTATCTTTTGTGGTAGTTTTATACAATATAAAATTTATTTATTAGTTGTTGAAAGGGGATGAAAATTCTGTTGTTTTAATGACTTAGTGTCATGTGAGACTTTGAAGGGGGTTTTTGGAATACTTTTGATGTGTAAAACTTTTTTATACTTCTTGAGAGAATTTTATGAAAATGGGTGTTTTCATTTTTATCTTTCGTGGTATTATTCAAGGGGATTTTATAACACTTTAAAGTTGTTTTATAAATGTTTATAGGGCTGAAAATTCTACATTGGTAGTGTTTTGGTGTGGTTTTTTTCTTGAAATATTATTTTGAAATGGGTTTTATGAGAAATGTTTGGGTATACTCTTTAGAATTGTTTTATGAAAGATTTGAATGATTTAATGATTTATGTAAGAGGTGAAACCATATTGGAAAAATATTTTGGAGTGTTTATATTTTAAAATAGTACATTTTAAATATCAAAGGGGATATTTTTTTATGTGTTCCATCTTGGAAATGTTTTATAAAAATGTTTGAAGGATTTACTGAAGTGTATAAGAGATGTGAAAGTGATGTGGGATGTTTTGTGTGAGTGTGATGTGAAAAATGGATTTTGGTTATAAAAAGGGTATTTTGTAACATGTGAGTGGGCTATTATGTGATTTTTAATATATTGGAATGGTTTTATAAATTTGTTTAATGGATTTGTGAAAGTGTTAAAGAAATGTGAAAAGTGTTGTGGGCTATTTTGGTGTGAGTCGGATTTCAAATCAATTTGAATTAAAAGTGGAATTTTGTGACTTGTGTGGTATACATGTGGTCTGTTTGGTGATTTTTTTATGAGTAAATGATATTTTCATGTGAAAATTATATTTCTTGACTTGTTGAACTTGTTTGAGCACAAAGGGAAAACCCAGGTATCTAGGAGGGTGGACATGTACTAGTATGCTAGTGAATCCGTGGGGTTTGGCCTGATTTTCACTTAGCAAGATTGGTGCTTAAAACTATAAATAAACTTTGATGATGATGATTGGGTACCACTAGGTTATGGGTACGTTCCCTACTAGTGGACCGTGTACGATAACAAATATTTGTGATGGTTACTCTCACCGAGATACGAGGTACCTGGGACCCACAATGAGCTAGTGACTAGGGGTTATTTTCCTATTGCTTGTGCTCATTAGTTCCTTTATACTTACATTTGACATCCAATATATTTGTTTTAAAAATTCATTATCTTTGGAATTTATTTTAAAAGTGTTGATTCTTTAAATTAGCCCACTTTAAAACTAATTTTTTTAAGTTGCATCTTTTAGAAATTGTAACTAGAATTTAGATATTTTTGAAAACTTGCATGCTTTTCATCTTTGAATGTTTATCGCATGGAATATATTAGTGGTGGTATCCTAATGGTAATTGTATCACACCCTACTTACACCCTAGGGTGTAAGTAGACTTAGTTATTTTTTTGTCGCAGGTTGGGTACAGTTTTTAGTTCCAGTGGTTTGGGTTTCTAGCAGGTTCTTGGTGGTGAAGTCTTATAGAGATGGCTTGAGGGTGGTGCCCCTTTCCATGAGGGTTCTTGGGATGTTTACTTTTGGTTTTGTACCTTTTTTATAGTCTTGTTGAGTTGTTTTAAAATATTTAATTCATTTCTGAAATTTTGTAAAAGATTGTTTGGTTTGAAAAATCCAGATTCGTTTTATTGGATTCTTTTGTTGTTTTAAGATTATAAACACGGGTAAATCATTCCAAATTATCATTTGATGAGACCCAGTCACTTGTGCCAGACCATGGGGATTGTGAATAACCTTCGAGCCATGTCGCGGGCCGAGTTTGGTGCCAGTTTTGGTGGTGACCAGATCGGGTTCGTGACAATTATTTTCCCATAAATAAATAAATACTATATTTAATAAATAATAAATAAACATTTATTAAATATTCCAATCACATTATATTCTATCAAATAACTAGTGAAAAAATATATGCAATCAAAAACACATGAATAATTATTAAACCATGTTTGAGAATAATATTTATTCAACTTGTTAAATAATAAATAATAATATATTATTTAACTTAGATTCTAGATACACTTAGTGTGTGACCCTCTAGGCCTCTTTCTCAGTGACATTAGGTGAAGAAACTAAAGTTAAAGTTTAGCATCTAGAAACATGCCAATCCAACCATATAGAAATAATTTAATGCCTCAATGACATAATACCTCATACAGATGCTTACTGTGGAATATAATTCCATTCATGCGATATCTATAATCAAGAAGGTTGCATGTTGGTTCCCTCAACCTATATGCTCGATGTCCCTTTCTTTGACTTCTAGAAAATCGAACTTTCCTATAGAACACCATGGCCATGGATTTATTTAGGATATATCATTTCCATCAAAGGTCCTAAGATATCAAATTCCATTAAAGAATAGAAGGGAAAGATCATTTCTTGAATTATTCATTAATGAAGTATTACTCATGATGCACCCAATATATCCTACCTCACCAGAAACATATATCATCACAGTTTTCATCAATACATCAAAGTACATGACTTATAGTAAAAATTAATAATAATATTAAAATATAAGTATCAATACACACATATTTAGATAGGAAAATACAATGACACATATAAATGTGATTTTACTACTGGTGGGTATCTTTCTCATAATATTCTATACTAGATATTAGCAAGGGAGTACACCATGAGAAGGTGCCAAAATAGCATGAGAGTATCCACCCTTGATAGCCTATATCATTTGTGTTTCTCAAATGATATAATTAAAATATAGAACATATATTTAAGAATAGTTTCGTAGCACTTATAGGTTCTCATCATAGTAGAGAATTGCTATGAAATTTTAGCATGATAGATAATCTTAAAAAATTATCACATACTATGTCACATAGAAGAAAAATCAGGATGTGATAAGAAGTTTATTAATATTCAAAACATTGAATACATATTATCATAAATCACACATAAGTTGGTTCAATGGAACCAAATCCAAAAATATAGTAGCCAAAAATACTTATTCACTGAGTTCTCTATAGTCCTTGACCTACTCCAACACCACTTTCACCTTCAAGATATCATATTTTTGAGATAATAAGTTATTATTCTTGAAGATTTTATACTATATATTTTTTCATTACGTTAATATATTTCTCCATGGGTTCCTCCATATCATCATTATCACATAAATTATTTGGACATTCTGTAATGATATTTCTAACTTTACCCCACTAGAAATAGGTAAGTGGAAGCTTGATTTTGAATTCCCCTTTTCATATTTTAAGAGTATACGAAAGAAAATATATAACCACATCAACTTCTTTATTAATGGGATCATATCTAAATGATAGTTTCTTTATATCTTTGAATTCTACCTTTTGAGAATTTATTTTAGGTAAAGAATCATTACAATTGTTTCTTATTTCATAAGTAATGAGATCATTATAAAGGCTATCCAAAATCACATATTTTGGACCATTGTATTTAAACACCAATAATTTTTTATTAAAATGTGGTGGAAATATTCTCAAGATTCTTTAAATGATTTTGATATCATCAAGGATCTCTTTTAGTCCACACATATCTTCCATAGAAATGCTCACATGATCAAATAATGAATCAACTCTCTTATTTAGGTCCATCCTAAAGTGTTAATACTTATTACAAAATGCCTAAAAATTTTCCTTTCAAAACTTTGAATAAACTTCAGAAATGTTAATCATTTTTACCATATGGAAAGAGAAGTTTTGGATGACATACTGATTAGACCGATTGGGGATATGAACCACATTGTGAGGGGGGGTGAATCAATATTGGTAAATCTTGATCTAATTAAATTATATAACTTTTATCCATTTTTAATTTAACTCTATCACTTGTTAAGGTGAAAGATTCAATCTCTTTCTCTCTCTCTCTATCTAATTATTTGTTTCTTATAGAACAAATGAACATACACTCACAAGGATAACAATAATTTACAAGGATCATTACTCAATATAAGATGGGTAGTACTTGGTATGAAATGATTCCTATATGATCACACAACCCACTAGATTTCTCCTATGAGATACAACTGGAAAGGCATAATATGGAGAATCATGTTTTTCATCTCCCATGAATATGATTTGGTACATCCCCTACACAATTGCATCCCACACCTTACAATGATAAAAAATTGGATAACAATAAGAAATTCTGATACTAGTGTAGAATTCTATATTCTTTTATATTTACTTCCTCTTTATTCATTTTCTTTCACTTGAAAAACATCATGAAAGGACTTAATCTTCTTTTATAAAAAGTAACAATGCACACAATCTCATCCTTCCACTTTACAACAACAAATAATGGATACCTTTATTTCATATGTTTCAAGACTCCTTATTCACTACAGATACACTTTTTTTCACAAAACCCTTTTATTTTTCATCCTATAAAATTTTAGGGCACAACTAGAATACACTAATTATTCTTCAAGGAATTCAAAGAAAGATATATATTAATGAGAATAATAGTGTCATATCTCCTAACTTCTATCATTGATACTAGATGATTATCATTTAAAAATAGTATCAAATATCTCTCTTGACACCCAAATAATACTATGATATTGTAGGGCCAAAATCAATTAGTTCATCTCATCATTGGATCTTATTATCCACTATTCTATGAATATATAAATTTTACAGAGACCTTATTCTTTTTTGAATTTGAATTTCAAAATTAAAATTCAAACCCTTAACTTAATTCAACTTCAATTTCAAGATTATCACTTTGATCATATTCTACTTAATCTTGAATATGTATAAAATTTAAAATGATAGTTTTTATAAGATGAAAGAACCATCAAATATATTATATATAGACAAGTCTTCGAGTCTATTAAACTACCCAAAATATTCCTAGAAAACTACTCATCATGACGTAGTGTAATATTCTACGACATTTCATAGTAGTTCACAATTGTTATTTTTTAACTCCCAAAACATTATACAGTGTGATAGATCTCTACAACATGGAGTTATAAAATTTTACAATCCCACCAAATTCTATGAAACTTGAGTATCCTAGTTTGGAAGCCAATCTTACAATGTAGAATACCTTGATCCCAAATATTTTTAATAAAACAATTTCCTACGGTGTGTAGGTCCTAAAATTTCCAAGTCCATCAAGAAACCAACTTATCCTTCTCTGGGATGTATCATATTATTACAATGTAGAGATCCTAAATTTTATAGGAACACAAAATTACTTAAAATTGAGAATTATAGTGTGGAAACCTCTTATACGACATAGAAAAACTTCCTATTAAATGGCTACGATGTAGAAACTAATTATGGCATAGACACCCTAAAAATTCTAGCGCCACCAGAAATTGACCTAACCATCTTTGAGTCATACCAAAATTATATCGCATTAAGGTCCTAAAATTTCTAGGGCCACTAAAAATAGACCCAACCACCTATATGACATAGTAACTGCTTACAAAATAAATCTTCTTCCTTTAAAAACTTATATAGTGAAAACTATGTATTTTGGCATGGAACTCATTCTACTGATCCCTTCAGTGTGTTAGTATGATGAACTCTTCTCATGATTTATAATCACTTTGAACCTGCTTAAGAATCATCTAAATTAGTCTCTGAACATCTTCACCTCACATGAATTTCGATCTTGAATATGATTGAATCATTGAAAATAAAAGCCAAAAAAAAAATCACATCCACTACTTTATCACAATCCTTAAATATTTTTGTATTTGAAAATATGGACAACACCAGAAAAAACTACCATTGAGATCAATTTATGGACTTCAAGAATAATTTATAACCTATTGATTTCATTTGTTGAAATATTAAACTTAAGATCAACTTTCATATTTTGTTGGATTCAGACTTCATACAATACATGTGGATGGATACTTTAACTATGTTCTATTATAGATATATAGAATTCTCAATATTAGAGCCTCTAGGGAACTTTAATTTTAAAATCATCTTTTCTTGCAATAAGAAGATGGTCTCACAATAATTTCAAGGAAATAACTTCAACCAAATTACAAACCAATCTTCCAAGGTTTGTTACCTAGTATTTAAACAATTTTCCCTCTAATATACCAAGTATTTATAGGAAAATAAATTCATTAACAAATTCAGAATCAATCTTCTAAGACATGTGTGTTTAAATCACTAGACACTATACCAAGTAACATAATTTGTTGGATCTTTTTCATATTCTTAAATAAATTTGGATACTTAAACTAAACTTCCATGATACATCTTATTTTATACATATCCAACATATTGACATCAATGAAATCCTTATTCATTAAAAAAAATAAAAATCACATAAAGAGGATAAGAAATCTTTCCCTTTTTTATTTATTGTCAACACCCTCATAAAATGATAGGTCAATATATACTCTTTAATCTTACACTTATCTCCAAACTTCATTTAATTTTACTCTCTCCACCATTCTCATAAATACTCTAATTTTTATTTATCCCCATTATTGAAAATAAATACAATGTACTCAGGAAATAAAATAAATTCATAATAAAAAAAGTTTGATTAACCTTTCCACTATAAGCCTAGCGATCCATGCTCAGTGTAGATTGAAAGGGGGTTTTATTTAATCAACTAAGATATCCCTTATAAATTGAAATTATACAAAATGAAATTTGGAAACTCAAAAAATTGGATTCAAGGAATATTAAATTTGAATCAGTCCTTGAAAAATGATTTATATATACCAACTTGAGATAAAAATTTATCATGAATGTTAACCTATATTTTCCTGCACTCCCTAAATACACAGATTAGAATGTTAAAACAAAAAAAGGATTAACATCATACTTAAAACATCATCAAATGAAAACTTTTATTTAATTTATAAAAATAAATTTCTCCCCCTTTAATATAGACTCCGATTTCTATTATCAAGGAAGATAGATAAAGAATAAATACTTCTTTAATGTCATTTTCAACAAGAAACTTCCAAAATATTTAGATTTTCAATAGATAATAATTTTGACAGATTATTTAACATTATTCTTCCAGGATACACTCCTTATGATTTTCATAATGATGAATCAAATCAATATATACGATTTAGGATTACTATAATGATATTAAACCAAAATTTAATTCTTTATGCGGTTTTCTATACTTGAAAACTTCCACATTTTCTCTTAGGAAGACCACTTGAATGTACAATTTTTAGAATATAAACTTGTGAGATCAATTCAGGATGGGATATATATTTTATTATTATCTAGTGTTGAAAAATTATACTCTAAATTCATGAAATATGTTTCTACAACATATTTTCATTTGAATACCAATTTAGAAATAATTCAATGATGGAGAATTCTTCATTTTTGGTGTCTAGAATTGATAACACTCTCTCTTTCTCAGTTTCTCCTGTTGAGATTATACTTTAACTTAAATTCATGAATTATATGTATAATTAAAATATTTAAATGTTAAAGTAATAAGGTGGATATTCAGGTTTATCAATGTGAACATCAAGGTTGGGAGGATTTTCACAACCAAGTTTCTCTAGTCTTCATGATTTTATATTTTCTTCTCAAATCTAATGTGTCTTGGGGTAACATGGTATTTTTTATATCCAATTTGTGTAGAGATAAACTTTATTCTTTATAATTTTGGCGAAAGGAAATTCCAAATGCAGTATTTATTTGGTCTAGAATAATTTTTGAACAATATTTATAATTGCATCCACCCATATTACACCTCTAACACAAAACTTACTTATATATAGGGTATAATTTTTTGACAACCTCTCATTAAATTTGTATTCTTTATGTGGAATATTATTATTTCTTATAAAAATTTCTTTTGTTTTTGATACTTAAATATTACTTTCCTTCACCAAATATGTTTTCTAAGTAACTAAAATATCTTTGGGTACATTGGAAGCCTTCTTGAAGTTTCCACATGGCTTATTCTCAGGAGTGATTTCCTTCACCCCATCCACTCTTTGTGTTTCACTCATCTTAAAATTCCTTTACTTTATTTGAATTTTGTTTGTGTTCATATTGTTATACATAGATTTATTACCAATATTATTTGATATGTTTTTGGGATAAACCTAATTTTTCACCTCCAACTTATGATTTCTTCCCAAGGTAGATTCTTTACTCTTATCACATGGTATTTTCTACTTACTAATATTTGATACATACTAAGATGAGTGTGCACCACTCTTGTGACCACCCCTACTAAAAACATCACATATATTATCAAGTGCTTTAAATCTATTTGAGATATATAGGTTCTTATGAATATGCAGATCTTGAATCTTATATAGTTTTCTCCCATAGAATTGTAATTCCTTTATGCTTCTAAAATGAATGGATTATACCAAAAATCCAATGCACATTTTCCAAACCTGTTTCACCCCAAATATTTCCAAACAAAACTTGGTCTTCACTTCTTTAGTAAATGATTTTGATATTTTTAATAGTTAGTATCATGATGTTTTAGGGAATTCTACATCATTAGTTTAGTTTTTCTTGGGGAAATAACACATATAATTCTTGTTCTATCCATTGTAGATATAGTGGTCAGATCTTCATCACTTCTTTTTATCCATATTTATATAAGTTTGGATTTTAAACTTGTATTTTTTTATGAAAATAGGTTCAACATAATTATGAAATTTAGATATGTTTGGTACCTTCCTTTTAGAGACAGCTTGTGAAGGATGATTATGTACTGATCATCTTGAATAGAGGTATTTTGACATCATAATACTCTATTTAATTTTATATGATAACAAATTCTTCTCACTTCAATTGTGAAGACTTGGTATGTCTCATTTCAAGGTTGACCAATTTAATATTCAATTCAAGACACTTAATATCAAGCACATTATTATGACATTCAATGAATGAATCCTTATCTTCACAATTCAAACTTATTCATCATGAATTATACTCTTTTATTGAATTAATGTATCAATATCCTTGATCTTATTATATTTAATTTCAAATTGTGCATTTTTAACATCAATATTGTTTTTCATATTTTATTTTAATTTCTGAATCATCTTCTCAAACTCTTTAGTAGACTCATCATTCTCTTGGATTACACATATCAATTCCTCTTTAAATTTGGAGAATCTCACCATAATCTCCTAACACTACCATTCTTTGAAATTAACTTGTTTAGAGAGATTTATGAAAGATAGATCCCTTTCTCTTTAATATTTCTCCAAGTTATCTACCTCACCTTCAATCTGGGTGATCTTATCTTGCATGATTTTAAAAATCCCACAGACAATAAAAACTTATTATTTAGGAAAAGAATTCATCATATCTTTTAAATCATCAATAGATAAATATAATGAAATATGATCACAACCAATTAAATATTATTCTTGTGAATATTTAAAAAAATAATCTTTACACACCTTAGGATCACTTAAATACCTTTATCCAACTAAGGTAGTAATGTTCTCCATAACCTTGGTGGTACATTGAACCACATGTTCTTATGTTTCCAAGATAAATATATCTTCCTTGATCATATTACCTAACACTTTTTCCTATTTTTACAAGAGGTTCATCTTCCTCATTTTTTCTATTTTTTTTATTGCTCATCAAAGTCTTGGTATAAATTGAGTTTTGATCAGAAATAGATAACTATTAACAAAAAACTACACTTCATTATAAATCAGGATAGAAACTTAAAATCTCCAAAGAGAATAATTTCTAAAAATAGAATCCAATGTAGGTAAAATTGTATTTGATACTAATCAAGGGAACTAGTGGGGGATATAAACCACACTGAGAGGGGGGGGGGGTGAATCAGTGTTGGTAAGTATTGATATAATTAAACTCCTTAAATTTTATCCCTTTCCAATTTACCTATATCACTTGCTAAGGAGAATGATTCAATCTTATTCTCTATCTAGCATTTATTTCTTATAGAAAAACCAAACAAACACACACATAAAGAATACAAAAATTTACAAGGTTTACCACTAAATGTTATATGACTTGTACTTGGTGTGAAATGGATTCCTCTATTATCACACAACACACTAGATTCCTCCTGTGAGATTCAAAGAGAAGGGTATAACCTTGAGGATCAGGATTTAAAATATCCCAAATATGATTTGGTACATCCTATACATAGGTTCATCCCATACATTACAATGATAAAAATTAGGATAAAATTATGAAATTATGATACTAGTATATAATTATATATTTATATAGATGTAATGCCTCTTTTATTCTACTTACACTTTCATAACATCATGCAATGAATTTCTATTCTTCTACAAAAAGTATAAATGAAAAAAATTTCCTCTATCCTCTTCATAAAAACAAACAATGGATAAGTTTATTTCATATGTTTCAATACTTATTATTCACCACACAAACACTTTTACAAAACACATTTTTCTTCTTCTTCCTCTTGAATTTTAATTCATAGTCAGGTTGTACAGATTCTTCTTCAAATACTTTGACACACAATACATATTCATAAGAATAGAAGTTTCAGATATCCTAACTTCTATCTTTGATATTTGATGATATTTAGTTTAGAATAGTATTGGTTCTATCTTTCTTGACACTAGAATAATACTTTTATACTATTGTGTCAAACTCACTCTCTTATTCTCTTCAACAAATATCCATCTATACTCTAATTTATATATATATATATATATATATATATATATTATAGTAGCCTTATTATTATTTGAATTTGAATTTCAAATTAATATTTAAATTATTCACTTCCTTCAACTTTTTTTTCAAACTCATCCCTTTAATCATATTTTATGTATTCTTTACAATCCATAAAAATAAAATTGGTAATTATTATTGGCTGAAATTAGATATATCTGTGTCTTAATGTCTATTGAATTTCCTATATTTTTCTAGAAAACAAATAAACTTGGCATAGTGTACTCTTGTACGATGTGTCATAGTAGTTCAAAATATTTATTTATTAACTTATAGAACATTTTATTTCATGACAGTTCTTTGTGATGTGGAGGCCTAAAATTTTAAAAGACCACCAAACTCTAGAAGACTGGAGCATGTTGGTTTGGAAAACACTCCTATGGTGTATAATTCCTTGATCTCAAATAGTTTTGGTGCAACCACTTATTAAGGTGTGGAGGTCCTCAAATGTTCAAATCCACTATAAAACTAACTTATCTCCCTCTACAACATGGAATCTTCTTATGATGCGTAGATCCCGATTTTTCTAGGAATAAAAAATTTCTGAAAATTGATCATTATAGTGTGGAAATATATTTATAGTGCAGAAAACATCCATTCAACTGGGTATGGGATAGAATTCTAATATGGCATAAGCACCCTCAAAATTTCTAAAACCACTAAAAATAATTCTATCCTTATTTATAGCATAGAAACATTTTATGGCATGGATTTCCTAAAATTTCTAATCCGACTCAAAATATACCCAACCTCCTCTATGGTGTAATAACTGGTTATGGTGAAAATATTCTTACTTAAATAACTTCTATGATGCAAACCCTATTTGGTTTCATGAAAATACTTATACTAATCCCTTCAATATTCTATCATTATGAAATATTTTTATGATTTATGATCACTTTAAACAATCTTAAAAATCATCTAAATTAGTCTCTAAACATCTTCACCTCACATGAAATATGAGTTTGGATAGAATTGATGTAATAAAAATAAAATCCAACATAGTAAATCACATCCAATTGTTTAGAAAAATCCTACAATATTGTTTCATTAAAAAATATAGAAAACACTAGAAAACATTACCATTGTGATAAAATACTATACTTAAAGAATAATTCCAAACCTCTTGATTTCTTTTTTAAATAGTCAAATTAAGATCAAATTCCATATTTGGTTGGCTCCAGACATCAGCCAACAAATGTGAATGGAGGCTTCAAAAATATTTCATAATAGATATATAAAATTGTCAATAATGATGCCTCTATGGAACTTAAATTACTAAATTACTTTTCATTGTAATAAAAAGTTGATCTCCTAATGATTTTAAGGTAATAAATTCAACCAAATTATAAACCAATATTCCAAGGTTTTTTATCCAGTCTTTAAAAATCCTTTTACTCTAATATAATAAGTATTTTTTAAACAAATTTATTTACAACTTCAAAATTAATCTTTTAATACATGGGTTTTTAAATCATTAAAAACCATACCATGTAACTCAATGCTTAGAATATTATTCAAATACTCTAACAGGATTTGATAATTAAGCCAAACTTCTAAGATACTTCTTCTTTACTACATCTCCAATATATTAACCTCAATTAAACCGTTTTTCATTTAAAACCATTGAAAAAAAATAAAACTCACACAAAGTGGGATAAACAATCACTATCATATATTTGGGGTAGACCAAAGATCCTCATGAGGAACTAATATCCTTGGAATAGAAATAAAAAGCCTTATGATCCCTATCTAATATGGATCCACTATCAATGATAGATGATATAATATGCATGTGATCCATGTATATTCCCATTACAAACCACCATAAGTAGTGTTACATTCACTTTTTCTATAATCGTAAATTGTTTCCTTCAAATATTTTAAATTACATGTGGATAATATTTTCTTCCCTAACTTTAGATAGAGTATATTCTACTAAAAAGTACTAATAAGATACTAATTTTTGGTCCTAATCAAGGTTAATACCCTAATATTGGGGTGGGGGGGTTAATTATGGTATGTAATGTTGGTCAGAGACTGATTGAACCAAGACTCAATAGGGGTGAATTGAGTTCTTGAAATTTTATTGTCTTAAGAAACCTCCCTCTTTGAATATATGACCACTTACGGTCTTTTAATAACACATGAACATAGTATAAATAAAATCACAAATAAGTGAGATCATACACTAGAGATTTATAGTAGTTCATGGAAAAGAAATCCCTTAGTCCAACCCACCGACACTCAACTCCAAAAGTTTGGTGATTTTCACAAGACCAATCCTTTTTATGGGGACCGCCAATCCTTTTCCTAGTGATATGTAATTGAGTAAAAGAAATCAACACTTAATATAATACTAGGAGCTTTTAACTGGGCTTCAACAAGTCTTTGAAAACACCATACTTCAAGGTTCTTTTACTAGGAACATTCATAGTGAGAGAGATAATAAATATAGAGTTTATATAATAGGTTCACATTCATAAAATACAAATGAAAAATAAGATTAAATATATATAAGAGTTGATAAGAAAAAAAGGTAGCTCAATGTGAGTCTTTTTGAATAGTAAGATTTATTATGTAATAAAAAATACAACACTTTAATCTTTTCCTTTGTTTTTCATAAAAATCGTGCAATGCACAGAGATATTTGATAGTGATTTCTAAGTTGATAGTGAAGGAACTTATGTTATAGTAAATATTCTCTTATTTACCACACATGAAAAAGCATGAAAACTTTATCTTTTTAATCCCCTAACATTAGATCCATAAAATATAGGTTTTGAATTAAATTCCACATGACCTTTTCTTGGAAATACCTTAAAAATAATACTGACCATTAAATTATCCTTACATTATCTTCTTTTCTCGATACTTGTGACTTTTTATTATCATTCTTAGCATAAACAAGTAATAAAAAATTTAATGGATTTAGGGAAGCATTAATTTAAACTAATGGTACACAAATATTAATTAATAGTAGGTTACAAAATAATGCAGCTGATTCTAGATCACTACATAGATGAATTCCACTAATTTAAATTCACATATCCAAATTGATCCACATAGTCATTCTTTATGTAGCAAATTTATCTACATAGATGAATTTCATAGTCATTCTTCACATAATCAAGTTTCTTTATATAGGATTATTTCTCACTTTTCCAAATTTTACATAGACAAATGAATTATGTAGCCATTTTCACTATGTATCCAAATCACGTAGATGATTACTTCATTTAGCCAATTCACATATCCATTTGACTGACGTAGCCAATTTCTCATGTAGGATATTCATTGATGTAGGCAATTTCCATAATGTAGATGTCATGATATAACTATTTCACATAGGTGTTTCATTCATATAGTTGGATGAAATATCCAAATTCTTAACGTAGCTATTTCTCTACACAACTGAATTCCCCACATACCCAATTTTCCATGCTTGGGAAAATTTTCAAAAAACTTCTAGAAATTGAAAATTTCAATATAATGAACTAAAATAATGATAAAACCTAATGTAAATACTTTAAAAAAATCATTAAAAACATATAAAGGGTAATTGAGATCATAAAAACCAAAAGTACATGATATATATTGAAACAACATTAGTTGTCCAAAAATCTCCCCACTTTTGATGATCACAAAACCCATAAGACATTAAATACGAATGTTTTAAAAGGTTTCATAGTATTTTGTAGAAAACCAAATAATATATATATTTATATATATTGAATTGAATTTTTTTTGTTTTCATCCTTTTCTCCCCCCTTAATTAGACATTCTCTCACTTTTGAGGTTCTCCTTGTGAACTTGGGAAAACTTCTACCCTTTTAATTAAACTTCTCCCCCGTTTTTTGTCATTAAAAAGTAAGGGTAATGTAAAAAAAATTTAATTTAACACTTATAATAATGAATTGATTAAGTACAGTTCGTAAACTAAATAAGAAGTTTGTAAAGACTTGAAATTCATTAAAGCAACAAATAAGACATAAATAAAGGAATAAAACCTTAAATGAAAACCATTGCTAAAAAACATAAGAAATGGATGAAGAATAATTTCATTGATTATGAATATTATTAAAAAAATACATCCACTCAATAATTAAAAAATTATATATACAATTATCTAGTTAAAACACCTGAGTTTATGGAATGGGTAAAACTGAGATGGAGGTTTGGGTAGAGGAATATTGAAAGTTTTAGAGGTTAGAGCTGTGGTAAAAGGGTCCATCGTAGGTGGAAACACTGATTTACCGATATTTATAGTAAAATAATCCACATATCCCATTAATAATTAATCCCTTGGATTCTAAGAAGGTATGATGTTAAACTCCTTCAAGATATGATGAAGAAATACTAAAATCATAGGAACAACCAGACAAAAAATCCAACTTCTTTGGATAAGATAACATCAACCATGGTTTTATATTTTTTTATAAATGATGGATAGATTGTAAAAAACATAAAATATTTGTTTGGTACCTATAAATGTATCTAGTGGTGCTCCTATAATATTTCTCTTTCCTCGAAGATAAAATAAGGCATCTATACACATGTCAATCCACTTGATGATATTTGACTTTCAGAACTATTGAATAGTTGTAGATGTCTGTATATACATCTAGGAAACTATTTTTAAACCATTTTTTAGTATCCCTTTTAATTACTGAATCTTAAAAAAGAAAAAAAATATGAGTATCACTAAAAACATGAGAAAATGAGAACTTGATTAAGTAACTAGAAGCTTTAAAAACACCTTCTACAGAGTCTAGTTAATGGATTCTTGCACACTGATCAATTTTCCATTCATATATTTCATCTTGATTTCCACATTAGTTAACTGATAAACTAATGATTTTGATAAATACTAAATAGAATGGGAAATAGGTTGAGGAAATATGGTACTTATAGTAGAAAAAGAAGGTAAAATATGTATAATGGAGGAATTTAGCTTTACTGAAGGGATAATCCTGAGAGTCTTATAAACAACAAGATCTCCCCCTATAGAAGAAACTAGAACTGATGAAGTTTCCTTAAACTATAATGAATTTTAATTCTATTCTGGAGAGTCTATGTATTACCCTTTTACTTCCTCATAAACTTGGACTAGAAAATTTTTAATACAAAAATGATTTATAGTTACTGGACCAAGTGATCTAGAAATCATACCTTTCACATCCTGAGAAACGTACATGATATATTTCAAATTTTCATGTGATGATTCCTCAAGATATCCCACCACACAATTTAATGACATATTAGTTCTAACACCAAGACTCCTAATAGATTATATGATGTCTTAGGATTTATCCAAAAGATCAGTTTTGAAACCTCTCATTTTCACTATTGTGAACATATCATGGTAAAGATACTGAATCAAGTAAGATAAATAATTCAATTATGAATATATATGATCAAAATAATTCTTAAATTCTGGCACTACTGATGGTGCTGATGTATAAGTGGTAGTTGGTTGAAATGTTTTAAGAAACTCAAAATGACTTACCAGTATAATCTTCAAATCATGTAATATCTTCTTCAGTTGATACATAAAACTTTGAATCTCATTAATATAATCCTGATACATATTATATTAAACCATAAGAATATTTTGAATCATTTAACTTTGAGAAGAAACAAGAAAAACAAACTCATTAATTTCAGACTAGGTAGAATATACTTCTCTAAGTCTATTTAATTAAGCTTTCAACTCCTCAAGATATTTAACATTAACTTTAAAAATAAAAGATTACACAGGGTTTATATTTTGGACCAGGTCAGTTTGGGTTTATATGATCCCTACTAGCCTATCAAAATCATCTTTTACAATTGATATTTTGATGAGTTTTATAATATCATACTTAGAGGATATCAACTCCTTCTTCGACTCATTATATTCAATTCTATGATTTTGAATCTCAGTCATAATAGTGTAAGAAATGTCCCATATATCCTAATTCTTTGAACTATTACTAATTGATGGTGTACCCCCATGCACAAGAGGAGGTTATGGAATATGTGGTGTATAATAATGATCAGTAGTATACATAAAAACATTCATAACTCTATCCTTTTCATGAGAACGAGATCCAAGAGGGACTGGATAAAAATTAGGGTGCTTTACTTAAAGTTTATATTTTTACAGAGAAACTAGAACACTTATCACATTTATAATTGTATTTTCCTTAGGATCTTTATTAGTTGTCTCAAAAATTGGATCATCTTGCTGAACTACTTCAAAATATTTAATAACTTTAGCTTCTTTTCTATGGACTGGATCTTGCATATAAATTATGATTTCTGGAAACCAAGACTTTGATATAACAATCACTGACTCCTACACCTCCCTAATAGGAACCATATCTCTAGGTGCTACATCCATAGGTGGTGAGGTTTGAGATAACTACCCATGAAATACACTTTACTTTATAACATGATTTAAGAAGTTTTAAGAAGTATCTTAGAAGTATACAATAGTCTTTAGGAGTATGGACGAAAGGGTATTACTCTTGTGGTACTTTACAACCACACCCTCATTCAAACCCACTTCTTTCTTCTCTAACACCAAGGAGATGAGCCTTTAAAAAGGGTAATAATTTATCTTTATTTTCCCTTTACAATAATGATGTATAAACAACATAATATATTATGGATGATTCAGTTTTAGATTGTTGATCATGATATATAATATGTACATATCCGAGAACAACACCTTATTCATTTCATTAGCTCTTTAGGTAATCCCAGTTTGGATAAACATTCAATTTTTTTTTTGCATTCTAGATATAAGTACTTTATAACTTTCTTCCCAAAAGAATAGGTTCTGAATAGGAACTTGAAAAACTTGTTTGATACAACTTCACTCATAGCAACTAGATTCTAGATAAATATAACCCCCAATTATACAGATAATGAAATATTTTTTCCATTTTTACTGATGAAATAAGAAAAACTTTCTTGATAATTTCAGATGATATAATATCCCATGTTTCACCAAAATGGAACAATGTATTCCTCATGAACTCATTTCCATCTTCCTCAAATAAAAAACCTGAATTATTTTCATAAAAAAATCCCATCCTTGAAATTTAAAGTTTTATTCAACATTATTTTGGTACTTTCCAACCAATCCATATCCATAACTTTTCCAGTCAGTACCTTGCTCAGTGCACCACCTGACTTATCCTTCTTGGAAGATCTAGAACTTCCATCATCTCTATGGTCAGAGTTTCCCATGATAGAGGGTTGGTAGAAATTCATGAGGGTGTCAAGAGGGATGAGGGAAGAAAAAAGTGATGGTTCAAATTTTTAGAGAATGAATATAGGAAAAGATAGAAAGGGTCAAGAATTGATTGGGATCTTAGGTTCCGTACCTGATTTTAAAATGGGGTGTACCCAAATTTGGATTTTAGGGTTGATTTTGAATTAAAATAAATAAATAAATAAAATAGCATTTTTTTCTAAAATCACATCATATTTAATTTAAATATTAAAAAATAATTTAATTAGACTAATTTCTATAAAGTATTAAAATAAAAATGTATAAATTAATATTCAAATAAATAAGGTAAATTTAAAAACATTTAAATTTAAATAACCCCAAATATCGTTTGATAAAATAAAAAAATTTACAATAAAGGGGTTTTTTAAAAATATGATCTAACCGGTTCTTAGTAGAGATAAAATCAAGAGTAATATCACATTTTTGAGTGTGATCTATCAAGAAATGATGACTCATAGCTATATTCTTTATTTGAGAATGATTTACTTGATTATTTGGAATGTTCATAAAACTGGTATTATAACATTTGATTGATACTTGATTATAATTGAATCTAAAATACAATAAGGTGTTTTTTATCCATAATACCTGTGCACAATAACTACCAACATTAATATATTCTGCTTTAGTAGTAGATAATATAATAGAGTGTTACTTATTACTAGACTAGGATACTAGTGATTTTCTTAGAAAGCTGTAGGCTCCTGATGTACTCTTCCTATTAATTCTAAAAACACTAAAGTCAACATTATAATAATAATTAAAATTAAAATTTTATGTTTTTGTAAAAATTAAGGAAAGTGAAATTGTTCCTTTTAAATACTTAAAATCCTTTTAGAAACTTTCAAATGAGATTCCTTGGGATTTTATTATAGTCTAAAAGATAATAATACTGATAACACAATGTCTAGTCTACTACCATTCATATACAGTAGACTTCCAATTATTCCTCTGTATATATTTTTTTCAATTGGATTCCCAGCTTTATCCAAGACAAGCTTTTCCTTAGAACTCAGAGTAGTTTCATTAACTTTACCATTTTTGAGTCTAAAACTTTTACATAAGTTAGGTATGTATTTACTTTGATTCATCACATTCCTAAAGTCTTTTTGATAAATTTTAAAATGTATAAAATAATTTAACTCACTCGTAATTTTCATTTCAAATTTTTTTTCTTGAGTTTTGAAAATCATTGTACACACGTTTTTGAGTATAGAACCAAAAAACACATCATCAAGATATATCTAAAATAATAGAATATAATAAGATGAAAAATAATTAAAAAGAGTAGGATATTACACTCCTTCTAAAAAACCATTTTTAAAAGAAAAGAACTCAAATTTTCATATAAAGCACTAGGTTATTATTTAAGTCCATAAAGATCTTTGGTAAGTTTGAAAAATGAATTTTGGAAAATGATGATTTTCAAAACCAGGAGGTTGTTCAACATTAAATTCATCTGTAAGAAAACTATTTAAAAAAAAATCATATTTTACATCCAAATGATATAATTTGAAATTCATATGATATGTATAGGCTAAAATATTCCTAACAGCTTCTAGTATAGCTACATGTGAAATGGTCTCTTCATAATCTATAAATTATTCTTGGTGATAAAATTTATAAACTAGTCTAGCCTTATTTCTAATGATCACACCCTGATCATCTTGTTTATTCATAAAAACCAATTTTTATCCTATAATAATATAATCATAGAACCTATTAATTAACATCCATACCTTGTTCTTTTTGAACTTGTTTAACTCTTATTACATACAGAGACCATTTTGTGTATGATTCGTATTTGTTGTCAATGATTACTATAGGTTGAAAATAGTGTTCAATGAAATAGGAATATTACATTGATGTCAATATGAGTAATAAGTTACAAATTTAATGGATATTTTATGAATTCATAAAGTCTTGATATTTCAAGAAATATCTTCTGAATATTTTGAGTTTCATGGTGATTCATGGTGAATTGTTAGGGATTTATCAGAATACATTGGATGTCTTGATTGAATAATTATCCTAGAAACTCATATGGTTTTTGAAATGGTCAATTGTTTAAATACATGTATTAAAGGTGATACATTGTTTATAACAAAGAAGAAATTGGTTTTGATGTTAAGAATATCTTTGGAATTTATATTCTAAAAAGAATAGAAGAAGAGTCAAAGAAGGTCATGTAGTATTTCATTATTGAATGAGAACCATGCAAGAGATAAATTGAAGAATTTTTATATTTTGATGTTCATGAAGGAGAACCATGAAATATAATTACTATTTTCATGAGATTTATAATGATGGTTTATGGGTGACCATGAAAACAAATAAGTTCATATAATATGCATGAGGAAATAATTTGAAGATGAAGAGAAGGAGGAAATGAAAATTGAAGGTGGAATTATTTTTGACACTTAGTTTTTACTAAGTAATTTTAGTCGGATTTGTTTTTACATCATCGCATATTTCACTTATAATTTATTCAAAGTGTTAACAAAAAATATGGAAAACCTTGAAAGTAGCCAATCCAACCTTGACCAGGGCACATGTGGGACCCAATGGGTTAACCATGCCCTGGGGGATCAACTCAACCACCTTTCATGGTGGTAGAGGAGTGGAGGGGTGTGTATAAGACCTTGGCGGGTGCATTTGTAAGGACCATAGTGCACGAGCCAATAGGAATTCAAATCTTGGGCCTGAAGCCACCTAGGAAGCCCATGGATTGCATGTGTCATGGCCCATGTGGGTGTGTAGTACAGTGTCATCTAGGTTTTGACCTTGGTTCCGAATCTAGCGGTGAGCATTCAATGATTTACTTAGAGTGGAGGAGAGTCTATTTGAATTTTTGATGTGGGACACGTCTATCATGACACTATTAACCCATCATTTAAATCATGGACAAAACCAAGGCCTTCCAATCAGAGTACTTAGATCTATAAGATATCCCATGAATTTATTATTCAAAATCCATGTGCATTTTTGAATACCTCTACCTTCCTCCTCCTCCCAGCATCCATCAATGCCACTGTCTCACTAGAGAAGATGGTTGAGAAACCATCATTCAAAGAAGAGATCATCATGGTTATTCCGAGGTAGAAATATTGAGACAAAAATGATTGAAAGAATCATGAAACTTCATTTACTTGATTCATATGGAGAAATCGATGGACAATATTTGGTTGAACTGAAAACACAATTGTTATAAGTCTTTTGGAATTTGGGAAAATATATTTCATGCATTTATGAATTATTGAACATGATATGAACATTTTAAAGGGAATCCCAATTGTAATAAAAAACTCAAGGTTTCTTGATTTCATTTTAACTCGTATTTGAAGATATCAAAGATGAGGATTTAAGACATTAAAATCCTAGATTTTCATTTCATAAATTATGGGGATTTGATTGTATGGATACAAAAACCAGAGGTGCTGATCCACACCTATAAAAGGTGAAGTCTCGGTGTCATGATAAATGATTCCACTCACATATTTGAGTGATCTCATTTTTCTGAAGAGCAGGTCCTCTCCAAGCATTATTTTATTCAAGAAGGAAATAAGTTTCTTTATCCTTTGAGGATTAATGAATAGGTGAGTCCCATGAGACATTATAGTTTTGTTAAGGATGTCCATGCACATCATATGTGAAGATTTTATGCAGAAAATTGACTGCTTTTCTAGCCATCCTTGTACCTCGCGAAGAAGATATGATACAAAAATCCAATTCTTGAGTCGATTACTTGCACTGTACTTAATGAAGAACTTTTTCCATGAATATTTTTAGGATTTTGAGAAGAATCAGAATCACACACTTATTCTATTGCAGTACTGTGCACAATATTATGTTGCACAGTTACTCATGTGCGAGAATAATAGAACGAGGAAACAAGCTTGCATGAAGGATACATGAGATAATTGTGATCATGTTTGGATGATAAAGAAGCTCATGATTGTGAAATTAAGAATAAGAAATAATATACCTATTTGGGATTTCATGGGAAATATAGTTAATGATTGAACATACGGTTCATAAACATAGTTTGAGGCCCAAAGATGGTTCTTGTGTTATCTGAGCGAAGAGGAAGTGAAGAAGAAGTGAATATTGTTCATATTTTTATGAATACGTGAATGCATGATAAATTGAAAAAGGGTTAAAATAGAATAAAAAATCACATAAAATAATAATAACAAATATATGTGTTAAGGTTTATTCATATCTCATGCACCATGATTTATGTATGATGTGACTTCAAATAAATCAAGTTTTGAATTATAGAAGGGAAATGTTTGAAAGTGTGCTATATTATTCTTGAAAGTGCAGTGTAATATCGTTGCATTATATATTTTCTACACTAATGAAGAAAATAAGTGAACGAATACACTCATGTGTTGATATTGAGTATCAAAGAAAGAGAATTTGACACTTCTACACAATTTCATATTATTATGCATCCAAGAAGAATAGAACATGAACAACTGGAGTTTTTTTGAAAAATGTGATCTTAGAGGATCTGAACATATAAAAAAGGGAAAGGTTACATGAGTCTAAAATAAGGAATTTTACATTTTTCCTATTGAAAAATAGGACTCATATCATAAGGAAGATTGTTAGAGCAGGTGGAAACATAATTAGTCACTCCTTTGTTTGAAAGACCATAAAAAAGATGATTGGATTCAAAAAATATATGCTTGATAATGTAATTCATAAAAGAAATCCTATCATGAAAATTAACCCATTTTTCTGTCAGCTTCCATGAAAGGTGAATCTGTCCCATCCTGATAGCCTAAAAAATAGAAGTGGAGTCACACTAGAACCATATATTGTTCCAATTTCTTCAACTTTAAAGGTATGTTTCTTTGATAAATACAATAATTTCCTTTTATAAGGTAGTGAAATTAACACAAGGATCATGAAGATATTCCATAAAATCACCACTATGATCTCTAAAAATGACTCCATAACCTTCTAGCCCCGAATTTCCCCTCGAAGCCCCATCATAGTTTCATTTTATCCATCCAATAAATGAGGGGATCCAAAAGACCTCAAGTGTGAAAATTTGTCACGACCCACCTTCACCAAAAAGAGGGAAGGGATAGAATATTTCCAAGCCCTTCCTTCTTTAAGTTGAAGGAGAGATAATGACCCTCGAGTCCCGCCTCCAGTAGTCCCCGGAGTGGCAACTAGCACCAAGGGTATAACAGTTTCACAATATGGGAGGCATTACCCTTTTTAGTTAACCAAGATTGGGAGAAAGAATGAGTCAACACCAACCACCACCAAGTATAGAAAACTAAAGGTAAAAACCAAACTACATGCATGTTTTAATAATTAAATCTGAAAAAAGTACAAGAAATACCAAGTACAAACCAACAGGAAAAGAAAAAGGGGAAGCATAAAACAACAACGACCAACAGCAACTCCAACATCCAGAATAGTAAGGTCCCGCATGGCCTCCGAAGTCCTCCTAGCAACCTGAAAGTAAACATAGGGTGAGCATATGAAGTATACTCAGTAGAAAGAACCTATAGCTCTCGTGCACAAGTGGGGAGACGTACTAAAGTCCCGTGAAAAGCATAAAAACTGACATCTATCAAGGAGTATATCTATCCCACCTCACCAGCCACACTCACCAAAAAAACAAAAGCAGTAAGGTAATAGTAAAAGAATAAAACATTTGGGTACCCCACACCACCATTTCCCCCACTAGCTAGCTGCTCATCCCTAATGACAAACATCCTGATGCTACCACGCTCTTCCTGCCCGCACACACCTGGGCCTCACAACCACACATCCCTGCCCACACACACCTGGGCCTCACAACTATCCATCCCTGCCCGAAAACACCTGGGCCTCATCCCGAAGACACCTGGGAAAACAACCATAACCAGAACCCCTTCCCAAAAACACCTAGGCTAACAACACACCAATTGAAACCTACCTTAAGGATATTGGGTGTAAGGTCACCTCCAGCCATCACAGCTGAGGGAAGAGGGAGCAAGAAGGAGAGTAACTAGGGGGAAACACCCTTCCCCATAAAATGGGGTGTCCGACACTAAGTGCCCAACGCAGGTGGGGTGAGACTAAACACAAAACATATAGTTACACATATATATACCAACACACAACCCAACCTATGGCTCCTCAAATAGATACAAGAAGGTGCACAAGCACTGCTGCCTCAGAAAACAGGCACACAACAAATAGTTCCCAATTTCCCTGTTCAAGTTATCATTCATAACAGTTCAGTATGACTTAATCCCTTCACTACTGGTAAATTAACAGGCACATTCACAGATGAAACAACAATAAGGAAGAAAGGAAAAATGTTGGGTAATTAAGCATTCACACCTGGTTATCTTTTGAATTCACAACAACTAGGGATCAAGTGAGATCCCTCAAAGTACTGGAAACAAAACAAACCCCGAGACATAGCCCCATGTCCCCAAAATCCAAGAGCCAACGGTTTCTCAACAATAGAGGATTCCACCCCAATTCTTGATATAAGCATAGAAACCCCACAACCTCAGATTTACAACCAGTGAAAGTAAACAACAGGGAATCCCATCCAAGAAAAACCATAATGTCACCCGTAATCATCCCGTGAAGGAAAAACAACCAAACCACTACCACCAACACAAGGCAGGCCCATGCAGGTATTTTCAGATTCAAAAGATTTAACACACTCCATGGTTTCAATTCCACTGTGCTTTATCCGGGGTTATCACAAAAAAGGGTTAATCCTGGTGCTTTCAATTTATTTAACCGAGTATACATAATTAACCAATTCTATGTCACGGTTATTTAAATACCCAGGAGCATAGAGGTTCATTAGTGCACAGATAAAGAACACTAAAGACCATAATTTTCAGTGAGAATAGGCCCGTATAATTCACAACACATATCAACATAAAAGATCACAACAGGACATCGATTACACCCCCTTTCATTCTTTAAAGGTCCATTCATTATTTCATTAAGTTGGGTTTTGTCAATTCCCACAGAGAAAAAAGCATTCCCACCCCACATGATACAAAAAAATGAGAGACGAAGGAGAAAAATCCCTACCTGAATGATCAAGGATCGGCATTAAGTCCTCGCGCGGAAACTGGAAAACAAGAGTAGTAGGAACTCCACAGAATGCGATCAAGGAAAACTTCACGGGGGTACAACTCGTCGGGAGGAAGGGTACTCCGAGAACAGGGTGATCAAGAAAAATAAACGTAGGGAGAAGCCTTTAGGTTATAAAGGCTGAGATACAGCATTCTCGGGACGGTTAAGATATGGGGTGAAAAACTCGAAACCACGTAAGAAGCCGGATCATGGATTGACCACGCAGCTGGGACACCCCACAAGCCACTTAAAAGGTCCCCGCCTTTCAGGGTGGTTTAAACCGATGCACACCTCATGGTTTTTCATTTAAGGAGGGTTTCTCACCGATCATTTAATTAGATTCCATTAATGGTCATTAATGGGCTTTAAAACAGGATTAAAGGGGTCAAAACATGGTTTAAAAACCAATTTGCGTAAAAAGGAGGCGCTACTGGAAACCCCGTGGGGGCAGGAGAGAGATACCGGTAGCTGAGAGCTACCGGTAGCTCTCGACTACCGGTACCCCAAGGTCACTAGTAGGCTAGGACTACCGTTAGGCCTAGGCTACCAATAGGAGTCACCGAGAAGATGGGATAGCCTTCTAGACCACCTAGAACACCTCAAGCATCATATTTTTACCAAGTAATGGACCCCAAAAACCCGGGCCATTACATTAGATACTTCTCAAACTATTCTCATCCCCGAGAATATAAGAACAAACCAGAACGGATAAAATAGGGGTCCAAACAAACACCCTCTAAAGATAATTCTCAGGGGAAAACCCCGGTGTTGTTGGAAAGCTAGAACAGAACCACCCCCCCGTACATCCAGGAACACTCACCCAAGAGTTATCAACCAAAAACATTCACAACAAGCACAAGGATCACACTGTCCAACACATGAGTTAGGGAGTCCCCTACTACATGTCAGGATATTATCCTCTTTGGGTGGCACTGACTCGCCCACATGAGTTTAATCCCATCCACATTAATGCGTGCTGATTAGTAGCCAGGTTTTTTCCATTATCACAGATTTAGACACACACACATAGAGAACAGGGAACAGATCATCTAATAGCTAATAAAAACAAGAATTTTATATATTAAAGCACAAGGTAGAATATCTCAACAAGGATCAGGACAAAAACAATAAGGAAGTCAAAACAGCTCTAGGTGCTGAACACCTAACTGGGCCTCCCGCTCCCAAGTTCTCTCTTCCAAGCCACCATGCCTTCACAACACACAAACCAAGGGGATGGTTCATCCACGAAGCACTTTCTCTTTACGATCCTCGATCTTGATTGGTCGTTCTATGAAGGTCGCATCGTCTTCAACATCTAACTATCCCTAATCGATGATGTGGGAGTCGTCGTGTAGATATCGACGAAGCTGGGAGATGTGAAAGACGTTGTGAACTTTCTCCAACTAAGGTGGCAACGCCAGCTGATACGCCACCTCACTAACTCGTCCCAACACCTCGAAAGGTCTGATGAACCTAGGGGAGAGCTTACTCTCCTTCCCAAACCTTCGCTTCCAACGTCGAGGTGAAACCTTCAAGAACACATGATTCCCAACCTCGAACTCCAAGGGCCTCCTCCTATGATCGGATTAAGACTTATGCCGGTCCTAGGCGGCCTTCATCCTCTCACACACGAGCTAAACCTTCTCAGTGGTGCCCTGCACCACTTCTGGCCCAAGAACAGCTGCTTCTCCAATCTCTGTCCAGTAAATGGGTGAAAAACACGACCTTCCATACAAGGCCTCAAACGATGTCATAACAATAGTGGAGTGGAGGATATTGTTATAAGCAAACTCCACTAGAGGAAATTGTCGTACCCATGATCCCCCAAAATCCAGAACACATGCCCGCAACATGTCTTCCAACGTCTGGATCGTTTGTTCTGTTTTCCCATCTGTCTGAGGGTGGAAAGAAATGCTAAGGCATAGTTGGGTGCCAAAGGCATTCTGTAATCCCCTCCAGATTCGTGAGGTAAACCGCGTGTCTTGATCGAAGACAATTGATCTCGGGATATCGTGCAACCGCACCACCTCATCGAAGTACCTCTAGGATAAGGTGCTCACCGGGCTCGACTCCTTAATCTCCAAGAAGTGTGCTGATTTTTTCAACCGATACACCACTACCCAGATGGCATCATAGTCTCCCTGAGCCCTGGGTAGCCCTGTGACAAAGTCCATCGAGATGTCATCCCACTTCCACTCGGGAACATCTAACGGCTATAACAAACCTCTGGGGAAATGGTGTTCATCCTTCACTTGCTGACACACCAGACACTTAGCCACAAACTATGCCACCGCCTGCTTTACCTCGGGCCACCAAAATTATCCCCTCAGGCCTTGGTACATCTTTGAGACCCCAGGATGTACCACTAAATCCAATCAATGGAACTCATGGATAACACCTTTATGCATCTTCTCCAGAACAAAAATCCTTCCAAGGAAAAGCATTCGATGCTGACCATCCTCCGACCATCCCTCAAGAGCATTTCCCTGATAAACACGATCCTGCATCACTTCCACCTCTGAGTCCCCCCACTGAGACTCTTCTACCTGCACCACTAAAGAGGAAACTACAGTTATATGAAACAAAAAACCTCTTCCACCTTACACCCTTGCATCTAAATGAAAGGCCGCCAACTATTCCATCGCTCTCTAAGCATCTGCAGATTCCCGAAATACTTCCTTCTGTGATTTCCTGCTCAGGGCATCAGCCACAACATTGCCCTTTCCCTCAATATAAGAGATCTCGAAGTCGTAATCATGGAGGAACTCAACCCATCTCCGCTGCCGCAAGTTCAGATCTCGCTGGGAAAAGATATAATGCAAGCTATTGTGATCTAAGAAGACCACAATGTGCTCTCCGATGAGATAATGTTGCTACAACTTCAATGCGAACACGACGACTATAAGCTCCAGATAGTGGGTGGCATAGTTACGTTCATGAGGATGTAACTTCCTAGACCCATAATAGATCACTCCTCACTACTGGATCAGCACACATCCCAACCCAAGGCCAGAAGCATTATAGAACACTTCAAACAACACCCCTTACTCTGGTAATCTAAGCACTGGAGCACTAACCAGCTTCTCCTTTAGGTAGCCAAAAGCTGTCTGGCACTGGTCGCTCCACACGAAGGCCTGGTCCTTCCTAGTCAAAGCTGTCAACAAAGCTGCAACTCGAGAGAATTCGGGCACAAACCTCTGGTAATATCCTTCCAAACCCAGTAAACTACAAACTTTTTCCACGTTCTTGGGTGTTTACCATGAAACGACTACCTCGACCTTCGACGGGTCTAATGATATTCCCTTATGAGACACTACGTGTCCAAGGAAATGTACCTCTCACGTTAAGAACTTGCACTTAGATAGTTTCCCATAACGATGGTGGTGTCGAAGGACTCCCAAAATTACCCTAAGATGTTCAACATGCTCTTCCTCTGATCTTGAGTAGATAAGGATGTCATCGATGAACATCAAAATGAACTAGTCCAGAAACTCTCAGAAAATAGAGTTCATGAGGTTCATGAATGTAGCTGGTGCGTTTGTAATGCCAAATGGAATGACCACGAACTCAAAGTGGCCATATCTGCACCTGAAAGAAATCTTCGAGATATCACTTTCCTTCACTCTCAACTGGTGGTATCCAGACCGCAGATCGATCTTAGAGAACCAACCCGCTCCCCTCATCTATTTGAAAAGATCTTCTATCCTCGGGAGGGGGTAACGATTCTTGATCGTCACTTGATTCAACCTCCAGTAGTCTATGCACAGTCGTAGAATACCATCTTCCTTCTTTATGAACAAAACTGGAGCACCCCACAGTGACACGCTGGGTTGAACAAATCCCTTCTCCATCAGACCGTCAATCTGAATCTGCAACTCCCGCAACTTAGAAGGTGCCATCCAATAAGGAGCCAACGAGATCGGGCAAGCACCAGGCTATAAGTCTATCCCAAACTCAATGTCACTTTGAGGGGGTAGAGTCACAACCTCATCAGGAAAGATATCATGGAATTCTCTTACAACATCTGGGACATCCATCATTCCTGTGTCCGCTGACTCTACTGACATCCTATTCAGCATAGAAAGGAGTGGCTCCATGTGTCGAATCCCTTCCTGATAACTCCGCTCCCCAACAAAATCCACACTCCATCCATCCTCATTGGAGAATTCAATCCTTCTCCAATAGCAGTCCATGATGGCATGCACGAAGAACAACCAGTCGATGCCTAGAATGACATCGTATTGCTGCATCTGCAAAGAAAGAAGGTCTCCACTGGACTAATGCGGTCCCAACCTCAGTCTACATCCCCGAAAAAAGTAAGATACGCTGGTCTGACCCCCAAATAGTGTTCTCAACACTAGCGGCAAAAAAATTCTCTCAGCATCCAGACCCATAACATGGGCTAATTCGGGCGTAATGAAGGAGTGCGAAGCTCCCGAATCAAACAAGGCAGAAAAAAGAGTGCTGAATAAACTGATCATACCTCGAATGACCTCTGGTCCCGTCGGAGCTACTAACTCTATGGCATGCAACTGTCCATTACCAGCTCCTTTTCCTCGCTGTTGTCGACCACCTCCCTGACCACGCCTAGTTCGAGGTCCCTGAGGAGCACCCTGGTGTCGATCTCCTCCTGCAAGGTCATCTCTCAGAGGGCCAGGGGCCTACTGCTGCTGCTGGAAAGGCCTTGCCGACAACGGATGCTACTGAGGCGGGTGACGAAACTGGCCACCTCTACCATGTGGATCTCGAGTCGGACACCTACTCTGGACATGCTTGAAAACTCCGCAATAGAAACACTTCGGTCCTGGCCCTGCGAGAAAAGGGCGAGGTCCAGAAGCTCGAGACTGGAATTGATGAGGCCTAAACCCTGCTTCTCGAAACCTGAAAGGCCCTGTCGCTGGAGACCTACTGCTGACCGCCTTCCCCTTTGATGAACTCAGTTGGTTTCCTTCTTGTGGTGTGCCTCCCTTCAAGTGCATCCTCTCTACTATCTCGGCCTTCTTATGTACTTCTAGGTACAATGAAAGAGTAAAGGGAGTGACAATGTACTGAAGAGAAGGATGAAGCGCCTCCTCTAACTGTCTTTCCCGGGACTCCTCATCTAGAAAGAGATCCGGGGCAAAGTGAAAGAGATCTTTGAACTTGATCCCCAGCTCCCTAACTGACATGCTTCCCTACTGAAGGGAGAGAAACTCCTATCTCTTCTCAGCCTTCTCCGTATAAGAGAGGAACTCCTCACGAAATTCCTTCTCGAAACTGGCCCATGAGACCTCTGCCTCTGTCTTCTCTCTCAGAAAAACCGTCCACCACTGATGCGCTTATCCTCTCATCTGACTGACAGCCAATGGAACCCAGTACTCCCTCGGAGCACAGATTAAAGAGAAGGTGATGGATAGCTCCTCGAGCCATCCCTCCATTATTGAGTCAGAAAGCTGCCCTCGTATTTCTCGAGGGGTTGTCACTGGAAGGAGCATAGAGTCCTCTGCCACAAGTTATCCTCCTCATCTCGGTCAACCCTCTGCTGGTCAACTTCCTCGATCCGCTGGGCCTCAACCACCCGAGTCGCTCGTGGATAAAGTCCGGGTACCATATCTATAAGGTACACAAATAATTCCTAAGCCCGAGTACCAAGGGATTTATTATTATTATTAATAATTTTTTTCTCCACAAGGTGCCCCAAATCGATTAAAAACACAATCAGTATGATGCATGTACCTTCCCTAGGGTCTCTACCCTGCAATAAATGTAGTCTCACTTGGTCGTTTGATAGGATCAGAGTCCTTGCATTGGATCACAGGGGGCCATAAAATCCCGTGTCCTAGCCAGTCCTCCCTGGCCTATTTCACGAACTATGATCACCTAACATTATTTCCCTACCATCCCATGAAATCCTCACTGTTCCTAACTCCAGACTCCATCCTATCCCTCAAACTCCCTTTGATACCATTCTGTCATGGCCCGACTTCACCAAAAAGAGGGAAGGGACAGTAGATTGCCATGCCCTTCTTTCTTTAAGTTGAAGGAGAGATAATGAACCCCAAGTCCTGCCTCCAGTAGGCCCCAGAGTGGAGACTAGCACCAAGGGTATAATAGTTTCACAATATGAGAGGAATTACCCTTTTTAGTTAACCAAGATTGGGAGAAAGAAAGAGTCAACACAAAACACCACTAGGTATAGAAAACTCAAGGTAAAAACCAAACTACATGCATGTTTTAATAATTAAAACCAAACAAAGTACAAGAACTCCCAAGTACAAACCAATAGGAAAATAAAAAGGGGAAGTAGAAAACAACAGGGACCAACAGCAACTCCAACGTCCAGAATAGTAAGGTCCCGCACGGCCTCCGAAGTCCTCCTGGCAACCTGAAAGTAAACGTAGGGTGAGCATACGAAGTATACTCAGTAGGAAAAACCTATAGCTCTCGTGCACAAGTGGGGAGACGTACTAAAGTCCCGTGAAAAGCAGAAAAACCAACATCTATCAAGGAGTCTATACATCCCACCTCACTGGCTATTCTCACCAAAAAAAACACAAGCAGTAAGGTAATATTAAAAGAACAAAACATTTGGGTACCCCACACCACCATTTCCCCCACTAGGTAGCTGCTCATCCCTAACGGAAAACGTCCTGACGCTACCACGCTCTTCCTGCCCGCAAACACCTGGGACTCACAACCACACATCCCTACCCGCACACACCTGGGACTCACAACCATCCATCCCTTCCCAAAAACACCTGGGCCTCATCCCGAAGACACCTGGGAAAACAACCATAACCAGAACCCCTGCCCGAAAACACCTGGGCTAACAACACACCAATCAAAACCTACCCGATTATCTTGGGTGTAAGGTCACCTCCATCCATCACAACCGAGGGAAGAGGGAGCAGGAAGGAGAGTAACTAGGGGGAAACACCCTTCCCCATAAAATGGGGTGTCTGACACTAAGTTCCCAATGCGAGTGGGGTGCGACTAAACACAAAACATACAGTTACACATATATATACCAACACACAACTCAACCTATGGCTCCTAAAATAGATACAAGCAGGTGCAAAAGCACTAATGCCTTAGAAAACAGGCAAACAACAAACAGTTTCCAGTTTCTCTATTCAAGTTATCATTCATAACAGTTCAACATGAGTTAATCCCTTAGCTATTGGGCAACTAATAGGAACATTCACAGATGAAACAAAAATAAGGCAGAAAGGAAAAACATTGGGTAATGAAGAATTCACACCTGGTTCTCTTGTGAATTCACAAAAACTATGGATCAAGTGATATCCCTCAATGTACTAAAAACAAAACAAACCCCGAGACACAACCCCATGTCCCCAAAATCCAGGACCCAATGGTTTCTCAACAATAGAGGATTCTACCCCAATTCGTGATATAAGCAAAGTAACCCCACAACCTCAGATTCACAACCAACGAAAGTATAACAACAGAGAATCCCATCTAGGAAAAACCATAAAGTCACCCGTAATCGGCCCATGAAGGAAAAACAACCAAACCACTACCACCAACACAAGGCAGGCCTATGCAGGTATTTTCAGATTTAAAAGATTTAACACACTCCAGGGTCTCAATTCCACTGTGCTTTTTCCAGGGTTATCACAGAAAAGGGTTAATCCTGGTGCTTTCAATTTATTTAACCTAGTATACGTAATTAACCAATTCCATGTCACAATTATTTAAACATCCAAGAGAACCGAGGTTCATTAGTGCACAGAGAAAGACCACCAACGACCATGATTTTCAGTGAGCATAGGCCAGTATAATTCACAACACATATCAACATAAAAGAGCACATCAGGACATTGATCACACCCCCTTTCATTCTTTAAAGGTCCTTTAATTATCTTTATTAAGTTGGGTTTCGTCAATTTCCACAGAGAAAAAAGCATGCCCACCCTACATGATACACAGAAACAAGAGACGAAGGAGAAAAATCCCTACCTGAATGATCAAGGATCAACGTTCAGTCCTCGTGCTGAAACTAGAAAATAGGAGTAACAGGAACTCCACGGAACGCGATCAAGGAAAACTTCACAGGGGTACAACTCATCAGGAGGAAGGGTACTCCGAGCACAGGGTGATCGAGAAAAATAAACATAGGGAGAATACTTTAGGTTATAAAGGCTGAGATATATCATTCAAAAGACGGCTAAGATACGGAGAGAAAAACTTGAAACCGTGTAAGAAGCGTGATTGTGGGTTGACCATGCAGTTGGGACACACCACACACCACTTAAAAGGTCCCCGATTTTCGGGGTGGTTTAAACCGATGCTGTAGAGACCCGAAGCTCGACGTACATTGACATTACATTACATTTTCGGAATACTTAGTACATAACAAAAACACACACACAAGGATCGTAATAGTTTAGTGTCTTTGGAAACTCGGAATATAATCTTCTAATCCTGGTGAAAGATCTTCAACATCTCCCATAAAGATCTTCCTTTTTTTAATACCTATAACCTTTCTTTATATCCTGGGGAAAAGAAAACATAAAATGGTGAGCTCAAATGCTCAGTAAGGGTAAACAAAAGAAATATCAATCACATCATATACATAAGCACATAACTTTTGGAAATATTAACCTGTAAAAGAGATCATAATTTCATAACCTGGGATAACTCATGGCAGTGAAATGTAATCACAATAATCATAACTTAAAACATTAAACTTTGTGGCATACACACATAATCACAGAGAATCATTTCTTGTTAGTCAAGACTCATTTCCAAGACTATCTTAGTGGACAAAGTCCCTTTCTGAACCGAGTCACCCTCGTTTCAGTCCTGTTTCACTGAACCGGTATAACCTACCATTCCAGCCATGTCTATCTCATGAGATATAAAATCTTTACCCAATGCATTGGAGGGAGATATAGGTCCCACCTATCTCATAATTATACCATTCTTATGTGTGCCACAAAATCATAAATCATACATCATTGCATAACCCATGTAATACAAATGGGAATCTTAAACATCATAACGTCATAAAACAATTCATATAAGATAAAGGAATTCATAAAAATAATTCCATCACAACAAAATCAAATCAATGTAATAATAGGGATAAAAACAGAATCCTTTATTATCTTAGATGGAAAATAATTTTGATAAAACCCTTGAACTCCATTCTTGAGGAAAATATCCTTTCTACTTCAAAAACACTTTTCCTTTCTTAACATGTCATAAAATTTTAAACTAAAAGAAGTTGATTAAAAATAAACTTGAAAACATGTAAAGGAATCTTCTTGGAAATAATTTTTTTTAAAATCCATTCATGCCGTATAAGTTAAAAAAACATTCTTCTCGTACTTTTGTCGGAAAAGTAAAAAAAGTACCTCGTACGAAAAACGACAAAAGATTCCTTTCATATCCTTTACTAAAAACTCACCAAAGGGTAAAATTGGATTTAAACAATTTTATTTGGATGGAAATAATATTACATATTGAGGAAACATGGATGTGGACGATAAAATACACCCCAGTAAATACCAAAGTATAAACAATCTCGGATAGAAATGAGATTGTGATATTTCCCATACCTTAGGTCCGATTTGCTTCTTAAGTGTCTGAACCTCCTGTATAATGATTTAAATAATGTCATTGACTTATTACAGAATCATATTCATTATTATTATATCATATATGGTTCACTTATGACTTTATATTACCCGTTCTTTTGTAAATTCATGTTAAAGTAGCGTTTTGGGTAAAATCGTCTCATTTGTCGTTCGTGTTTTAACTTGTAATTATTCATATGATTACTTAGATCATTATTACTTAATTATAGAATATAAAACATGATTTATATATAATATATATTCAGAATATACAAATATATAATGGATCGATAAATGGAAATAAATACACCGTTCATGGAGACGGTAGGCCGTACGTACGCATGAACGCTGTTTTCGTTTCCTTATTGAATTGAGTGGAATTAAGTAGATGACATACATATATATACACATAAATACAGTAGATTTATAATGTCATATATTTCATTATTATTGCTTATATATACTTTATAATCATTCTTAAATGGTTAACATGGAGAATGAATCTCATCGCGTCGTGGAGACGGTAGTCCGTACGTACGCACGAGCGATGATATCATTTCCATAATTATTGAATTGAATTGGAGTGGATGATACAATATATCAGAATCATTATGATTTTATAATAACTATGTATAGTTATTCTTTACACCATAATACCCATCCATGTAAGGTGTTGGTGGAAAAACAGATTACACCACGGCGTGGAGATGGTATTCCGTACGTACGCACGTGCGGTGATTTCATTTTCCGTAGGATGGATAGATGGTGAATTAGGATTGTTTCATACTTATAATAAAATATCAGTATATGAGTGATACTGATGTTATTACTTCATAATGAAACAACCTAAGAAGAATAAGTGGAAGAAGAAATAAAGGTGAAAGAATTGGTAACGGAAATTACCTCTTCTTTGAAGAGCCTCTTTGAGACCTCCTCTTAGGGAACTAAAATTGGTCTTTGAGGAATAACAGAACCTCTAGGATGTTTCTAGGGAAGTGGAGAAGAGATTTTGTCAGGGGTTGGCCGATCTTGAAGGCTCAAAGTTGTGTGAGGAAGAGAGGGAGGAGGTGCCCTTTTATAAGGGAGGAGAGGGGCACCTTTGGAATAACTAAAACTATTATTTTATTATAAAGTCAAGTTCGGTTTTAAATAGCTCCAAATTGATATATTTCGAAGCTAAGGTGGGGATGGGTCGAAATCCTCTCATCCAATAGAATTTAGACAAGTTTAGGTTCCTATTTTAACCTTATCATTTATATTTAACATTAATTTAAATAATTTTACTTTTACCGTGTCTTCTTGTGTTCTTACACTATAAGGTTAATAAACTACAAGAAGCCAAAAGAACCCCAAGTTGTTTATTATTAATATATATAACCTTAACTAAGTCATTTGGCCGAAACTTAGATTTTTAGGAATAAAATAACAATTAATAATATGATATCTGATTTAAAAACTATTTTATGTCAATTTTGACACTATTTGGTAATTGATTTTTTTGTGAAAATAATAACAGAATGATAAGTTCAAAAAAAGTTAATTAAATCAATACTAACATGTCATATTAACCTATAAAATTAGTTTAATTCATAAAAAGTCTCAAATTATATTTATTTGGGTATTTATAACATCAATTATGTCAATATTTCATTAATAAGATAATTACTGCATCATCGTTGTGTCATAAATAAATTAAATTATTTAATGTCTAAAAATTACAAATAAAATACCATTATGTAGGAAATCTTATTAGATTTCTAATGAATATTTATAGTCGAATTTATCTTATGTATAACCCCATATTAAAAATGTTTTAGTAAATAAACTTTGATTTTAACTCTTTTAACCCTTCGTTAAATAAATTAATAATAAATGTCCTAATCTAATCCAAGTGGGCCTAAATGGTCATATTTTATTCATAAGTTTGTTTTTGGTCGAATTAAACTTATCCAATAGAATTAGGACATGTGTTAGGGTAATAATAATATCATTTTTACCCTTAATTACCCTATTTACTTTTAACCGTGGTAAAAAAAGTAAAAAGTTACTATTCACCAAAAAATTATTTTCATCTCATTGAACCACATTTTACTTACTGACCTCAACCGTGTCTCTCGGATTTTTGAAATTCCACTCACAGAAGTGGTAAAATTAAGTTTTATGAAAAATTCAGTTTTTTTAACTACCACTTAGTGGTTTCACTATTCATCAAAAATTGAAAGTTTTCAGAAAAATATCAAAAATTATACCTAAGATATATTTGATATTATGAACTCAAAAATAATTTCTATTTTACCAAATTCAAAACATATCAGTTGTATTAATTAATTTAAAAATTAATTCCCGTCGTCAAAACAAAAGGCGTGTTTTTAAGAGATAATAACTATCAAAAGATTGACACTTGTTTATAACTGGTTTAAATGTGAAATTACATCCAATGACCAACATTTTATTAAATTGTAAAAATATATTCTAAATATACTTTAAAACCACTCAAATTAATAATTTATCACTATTAATTATTTCGATTGAAAAAGTTGTTTTTAATTAAAATTTAGTAATTTTCACTATTCATCAAAATATGAAAGTTATCCGAAAATCACCAAAATTTCACCCTAAGCTAATTTCGATATTCCGAATCCAAAAATGAAGTCCATTTTGAAAAATAAAATTTACAAAATTTCAAAAAGTGGTTATTACTATTCATACCAGCTAGTTTTAATAATATTTTAATAGCATATCGTTGTTTAGTGAAACTTGGTGTTGCGTACAACACACGCTATCGTGGAAGGTCGCGATTGCGTGTAATTCAAGCCAGGTCAGAGATGTGTGTTGTGAAAGCTCCTTTTGGTGTAGCGTATAACACAAGACATTAATGAAATTAAAAAGAATATGTTTCATAAAATCTCGGGGTGTTACATTCTACCCCCCTTAAAATGAATTTCGCCCTTGAAATTCGTCGGGGTTATGAATGGTTTACTATTATAAAGTTTCTTTAATCGAAACCCACATCGTAAAAAGGAATACCAAAACCAATCTTTAAAAGCGAAAGTATGGAACGTAACGGTTACCCAAATAAACTAATCACTGGGTTTCACATAGGTGAAAATATGGATATGGAAGAAAAATCTAACCATCATGTTCTGATGGAGAGTGGTAGAGAACATGGCTATGGAAAAGCCAACAACCATAAATCCATAAATTTGTGATGATCTAAGGTACCATCTGATTAATCAGATATAAGAGAACTAGGACAACATTTTTGGTTTTCAAGATCGTTTCCCTAAAGTTGAAGAATTTGAATTAGAATAAATACTTACTTTATTTTGGTACAATCTCACTGTTGTTCGTGCCTTGAACAATTTCCACTTCATCTCTTAAGTAAACGAAGTTGAATTTGTTATTCGTGAAGTGTTAGCAGATCATGTGATAGAATGACGGGTCATTCCATCTGTCTCAAACAAAAGGTTAGCAAAAGTTATTAAATATACATAAGTCATTCTATAGTGAGATTAATCATATATGGTTCCTAAAATGAACATATACTTCATATATCATACCGCTTAATAAAATAAAACTAGTTTCTACTAACCAGGGACTTCCTGTAGGCCAGTGGTAGGCGATAAAGGCCAGTCGCACTTTGGTTGTGGGTTCGATTCCCCCAGCCTTGTCCGACGCAATGGGCTGTCGCCCGTCCTGCAGGTTGTCCTTTTTATAAAGCTATATTACTATAACATCCCATCAATAATATCGAAAAACGTTTTATCCTAACTTATGTCCAACATAATCCATTCTAATCTTCAGGCTTATCTAAAATAATTCGGTCCAAGATCATAGTATAAAGAAAATGATTACTTGAAATGTCACAGAATAATCAGGTGAATGCCATCATTTATCCCCCATATATCATACGATATGTGAATACCTTAATCATGTATTCTCTTGAAGAATGAATACCCATTGAAACTTAGTTAAAACATGAATGCAGTTAAAAGTGAACACTTTCCACATACCAAAATCCTCAAAATTCTATATACTCAAACCATGATATCACTTAGTCCTTATATCAATCATGAGCTCATGAATACTGTTAAACATTTCATTTTCTCGTTTTACCTTCATTATGTGAATATCATCTTATTTCTATAAATATCTCAATCACTTTGAATACCACATTAGACCAATACATAAATATTCCAATACTCCATGATACAACATTATTTTGGAATCCCATTACATAAACACTTAATCATTCCACCACGTCGTTGTCATATTCAACATCGCCAATAGTGATCGCATGTGACTTCCCTTTGTCCTTTTCCTTAAGTGGTTGCTCATGTTGATCATCACTAACCCTTGGATTAGGGCATTTATTAGCATAATGCCCCATTTCCTTGCACTTGAAGCATTGAAGTGTTGGTGGTGCGTTCTCTGTAGTGTTTGCTTTATTCAAATCATTAGAAACCCTTTTTCCATTACCTCGACACTCAGCTGCTCGATGACCTTATTTTACACACTTAAAACATTTTCTAGTCCCTTTAAGACAATCTCCACCATGCTTCTTTCCACACTTTGAGCATAAGGAAACATTCATCTTCTTTTCACCATTATTCTGTGTTTTCTCCCTGAACTCCATCTTTCATTTCTTGTCAAAACCATGAGATGGATATGTAACACAAACTTCCATTTCTACCTTGATAGCACAACGCACAATTTCTTCATAGCTACTGAAGTCTCTTATAGTTAATTCCCTTTGAAGACTTGGTTTTAAGCCACTGAAAAATCGATCAACTTTACTTTCAGGTTGGATGATAATGCCAGATGCATACCTTGCAAGTCCTATAAAATTCTCTTCGTATATACCAACAGATTCATCATCCTTCTGCTTCAGCTCAAGAAACTCCTTTTCCATCTTTGTTTGAAGAATACGAGGGAAGTACTTACTGAAAAACAAGTTCTTGAACTCGTCCCATTCCATGGACTCAATTTCATCTCTTGGCCTCGTATTCTTGATAAGATTCCACCATTGATCAGCTTCACCTTCCAAACGATATACTGCTAAGATGACTTTATCATGTTCAGAACATTGAAGAACTGAAAATATCTTTTCAGTGGTACTGATCCATTGTTCAGCAACAAGTGGATCAGAAGTCCCACTGAAAGAAGGTGGACGTTGCCTCATGAAGGACTCAATAGAATATTGTTCCCTTCTCTGCTCATTTGGAAGTCCAGAATGATTCATAGCTTGTGTAAGTATAGAAATAAGATTTTGCACTCCATCTCCCATAACATTTGTTTGTTCAGGAGGAAAATCATTGCATTGTCCATTGCATTGATCAATACGGTTCCTTCGGGTTCCAGCCATCGTCTAAAACCCAAAAAGAATAGTGTGAGAGGCAAAAATCATGCTAGGGAAAACAACATTATAAAGGGGGAGTATCCTCAATATCTAACTTTTTAGGTTAAATTCTAAGATCTTTACCGTAGTTATAGGACTGTAGCCTATACGTATACTTATCCTTAGGGACATCCCTAGACAAAACTTATAAATATCTCTAGGGATCTCACTAAAGTTCTCGCATCCTAGTTTCCAAAGGTTGACTAAACCTTTCCTCTGATACCAACTGTAGCGGTCTGGAGTTACTTCCAGTGGACTATAATTGATACCTATCAGGGCACTCCATGGGCGGCTACACCCCCTGGGTGGGACACACCACCATCCCCAGTGGCAGCCATTTCCTCATGAAGCCCTTGGGCGGAGAGCCATGCTTCGTCCAACGCTCACATGTGAGAGTTCCCAAGGATCAGATACATTCCTACCTTCTTTGCCTCTAATACCAACTGTAGAGACCCGAATCTTGATGTACATTGACATTACATTACATTTGCGGAATACTTAGTACATAACAAAAACACACACACAAGGATCGTAATAGTTTAGTGTCTTTGGAAACTTGGAATATAATCTTCTAATCCTGGTGAAAGATCTTCAACATCTCCCATAAAGATCTTCCTTTTTTTAATACCTATAACCTTTCTTTATATCCTGGGGAAAAGAAAACATAAAAGGGTGAGCTCAAATGCTCAGTAAGGGTAAACAAAAGGAATATCAATCACATCATATACATAAGCACATAACTTTTGGAAATATTAACCTGTAAAAGAGATCATAATTTCATAACCTGGGATAACTCATGGCAGTGAAATGTAATCACAATAATCATAACTTAAAACATTAAACTTTTTGGCATACACACATAATCATATAGAATCATTTCTTGTTAGTCAAGACTCATTGCCAAGACTATCTTAGTGGACAAAGTCCCTTTCTGAACCGAGTCACCCTCGTTTCAGTCCTGTTTCACTGAACCGGTATAACCTACCATTCCAGCCATGTCTATCTCATGAGATATAAAATCTTTACCCAATTCATTGGAGGGAGATATAGGTCCCACCCATCTCATAATTATACCATTCTTATGTGTGCCACAAATCATAAATCATACATCATTGCATAACCCATGTAATACAAATGGGAATCTTAAACATCATGACGTCATAAAACAATTCATATAAGATAAAGTAATTCATAAAAATAATTCCATCACAACATAATCAAATCAATGTAATAATAGGGATAAAAATAGAATCCTTTATTATCTTAGATGGAAAATAATTTTGATAAAACACTTGAACTCAATTCTTGAGGAAAATATCCTTTCTATTTCAAAAACACTTTTCCTTTCTTAACATGTCATAAAATTTTAAACTAAAAGAAGTTGATTAAAAATAAACTTGAAAACATGTAAAGGAAGCTTCTTGGAAATAATTTTTTTTAAAATCCATTCATGCCGTATAAGTTAAAAAAACATTCTTCTCGTACTTTTGTCGGAAAAGTCAAAAAAGTACCTCGTACGAAAAACGACAAAAGATTCCTTTCATATCCATTACTAAAAACTCACCGAAGGGTAAAATTTGATTTAAAAAATTTTATGTGGATGGAAATAATATTACATATTGAGGAAACATGGATGTGGACGATAAAATACACCCCAGTAAATACCAAAGTATAAACAATCTCGGATAGAAATGAGATTGTGATATTTCCCTTACCTTAGGTCCGATTTGCTTTGTAAGTGTCCGAACCTCCTGTATAATGATTTAAATAAAGTCATTGACTTATTACAGAATCATATTCACTGTTATTATATCATATATGGTTCACTTATGACTTTATATTACCCGTTCTTTTGTAAATTCATGTTAAAGTAGCGTTTTGGGTAAAATCGTCTCATTTGTCGTTCATGTTTTAACTTGTAATTATTCATATGATTACTTGGATCATTATTACTTAATTATAGAATATAAAACATGATTTATATATAATATATATTCAGAATATACATATATATATAATGGATCGATAAATGGAAAGAAATACACCGTTCATGGAGACGGTAGGTCGTACGTACGCATGAACGCTGTTTTCGTTTCCTTATTGAATTGAGTGGAATTAAGTAGATGACATACATATATATACACATAAATCCAGTAGCTTTATAATGTCATATATTTCATTATTATTTCTTATATATACTTTATAATCATTCTTAAATGGTTAACATGGAGAATGAATCTCATCGCGTCGTGGAGACGGTAGTCCGTACGTACACACGAGCGATGATATCATTTCCATAATTATTGAATTGAATTGGAGTGTATGATAAAATATATCATAATCATTATGATGTTATAATAACTATGTATAGTTATTCTTTACACCATAATACCCATCCATGTAAGGTGTTGGTGAAAAAACAGAGTACACCACGACGTGGAGACGGTATTCCGTACGTACACAGGTGCGGTGATTTCATTTTCCGTAGGATAGATAGATGGTGAATTAGGATTGTTTCATACTTATAATAAAATATCATTATATGAGTGATACTAATGTTATTACTTCATAATGAAACAACCTAAGAAGAAGAAGTGGAAGAAGAAATAAAGGTGAAAGAATTGGTAATGGAAATTACCTCTTCTTTGAAGCGCCTCTTTGAGACCTCCTCTTAGGGCACTAAAATTGGTCTTTGAGGAAGACCAGAACCTCTAGGATGTTTCTAGGGAAGTGGATAAGAGATTTTGGCAGGGGTTGGCCGAGCTTGAAGGCTCAAAGTTGTGTGAGGAAGAGAGGGAGGAGGTGCCCTTTTATAAGGGAGGAGAGGGGCACCTTTGGAATAACTAAAACTATTATTTTATTATAAATTCAAGTTCGGTTTTAAATAGCTCCAAATTGATATATTTAGAACCTAAGGTGGGTATGGGTCGAAATCCTCTCATAAAATATAATTTAGACAAGTTTAGGTTCCTATTTTAACCTTATCATTTAGATTTAACATTAAGTTAAATAATTTTACTTTTACAGTGTCTTCTTGTGTTCTTACACTATAAGGTTAATAAACTATAAGAAGCCAAACGAACCCCAAGTTGTTTATTATTAATATATATAACCTTATCTAAGTCATTTGGCCAAACCTTAGATTTTTAGGAATAAAATAACAATTAATAATATAATATTTGTTTTAAAAACTATTTTATGTCAATTTTGACACTATTTGGTAATTGATTTTTTTTGAAACTCATAACAGAATGATAAGTTCGAAAAAAGTTAATTAAATCAATACTAACATGTCATATTAACCTATAAAATTAGTGTAATTCATAAAAAGTCTCAAATTATATTTATTTGGGTATTTATACCATCAATTATGTCAATATTTCATTAATAAGATAATTACTACATCATCATTGTGTCATAAATAAACTAAATTATTTAATGTCTAAAAATTACAAATAAAATACCATTATGTAGGAAATCTTTTTAGATTTCTAATGAATATTTATAGTCTAATTTATCTTATGTATAACCCCATATTAAAAATGTTTTAGTAAATAAACTTTGATTTTAACTCTTTTAACCCTTCGTTAAATAAATTAATAATAAATGTCCTAATCTAATCCAAGTGTGCCTAAATGGTCATATTTTATTCCTAAGTTTGTTTTTGGTCTAATTACACTTATCCAATAGAATTAGGACATGTGTTAGGGTAATAATAATATCATTTTTACCCTTAATTACCCTATTTACTTTTAACCGTGGTAAAAAAAAGTAAAAAGTTACTATTCACCAAAAAATTATTTTCATCTCATTGAACCACATTTTACTTACTGACATCAACTGTGTCTCTCGGATTTTTGAAATTCCACTCACAGAAGCGGTAAAATTAAGTTTTATGAAAAATTCAGTTTTTTTAACTACCACTTAGTGGTTTCACTATTCATCAAAAATTGAAAGTTTTCAAAAAAATACCAAAAATTAGGCCTAAGCTATATTTGATATTATGAACTCAAAAATGATTTCTATTTTACCAAATTCAAAACATATCAGTTGTATTAATTAATTTAAAAATTAATTCCCATCGTCAAAACAAAAGGCGTGTTTTTAAGAGATAATAACTATCAAAAGATTGACACTTGTTTATAACTGGTTTAAATGTGAAGTTACATCCAATGACCAACATTGTATTAAATTGTAAAAATATATTCTAAATATACTTTAAAACCACTAAAATTAATAATTTATCACTATTAATTATTTCTATTGAAAAAGTTGTTTCTAATTAAAATTTAGTAATTTTCACTATTCATCAAAATATGAAAGTTATCCGAAAATCACCAAAATTTCACCCTAAGCTAATTTCAATATTCTGAATCCAAAAATGAAGTCCATTTTGAAAAATAAAATTTAAAAAATTTCAAAAAGTGGTTATTACTATTCATAACAACTAGTTTTAATAATATTTTAATAGCATATCGTTGTTTAGTGAAACTTAGTGTTGCGTACAACACACGCTATCGTGGAAGGTCGCGATTGCGTGTAATTCAAGCTAGGTCAGAGATGTGTGTTGTCAAATCTCCTTTTGGTGTAGCGTATAACACAAGAAATTAATGAAATTAAAAAGAATATTTTTCATAAAATCTCAGGGTGTTACAGATGCACTCCTCATGGTTTTTTATTTAAGGAGGGTACCTCACCAATCATTTAATTAAACTCTATTAATGGGATTTAAAACAGGCTTAAAGGGGTCAAAACATGGTTTAAAAACCAATTTGCGTAAAAAGGAGGCGCTACTGGAAAACCCGTGGGGGTAGGCGAGAGCTACTAGTAGGTGAGAGCTACCGGTTGGCGACAGCTACCGGTAGCCGAGAGCTACCGGTACCCCAAGGTAACCGGTAGGCTAGGTCTACTGGTAGGCCGAGGCTACCGGTAGGCCAAGGCTACCGTAGGAGTCACCGAGAAGCTCAGATGGCCTTCCAGACCACCCAGAACAACTCAAACATCAGATTTTTACCAAGTAATGGACCCCAAAAACCCTGTCCATTACACAAGTGTTTTAGGAAAATTAACAGATATTTTTAGCATCCTTATAATAGTGAGGTTTTTAATTGAATTTTTTCAATGGTCCTCATGCAGTGAGTTATAATTTTTCACTACCACCATAATTTTAGAAAGGGAAATTAGAGAATCTAAGAGAGTTTTCTCATGAATGGACTTGTTTATGATTCTACAGATAATGCGAACCATCTCTACACAAGCCTCCCTGAAGAGGATTGTGAGTTTTCTAGTCATATAAATACCAATAAGTGGAACCAGGAAGTTTTGGAAGGTGTCATCATATAGAGGATGAATATCAAAAATTTAAAATACATCCCTCCAAAGAAAAGAGGTTGTTTTTAAGAACAAAACAATTCTATCAACATACTATCAGTATTGGTGGAATAGAACACATCTTTAATAGAGTGAGATTCCAAAACATTGAAGATTAGCATTAACTAGAAGCTTGTTGATGGAGAGTCTCTAAAGTAGAGTGAATATGGATGGTGATAAATAATTTTTATTGAATTCAAAATCAATTTGTAGTTTCCTTGAAGTAGGTTTTTATAAAATCTCTTGGATTCGAGTAGTCTATTTGGATTTGGTTCCCAGATGATCATGTCTTCCTGATTCAAGAAATCATAGGTAGAGATAGCCATGGTGATGTCATCAGGAAGGAGGTTTAGATTGTCCATTTGATCTTTAATTGAGATGTTGTAATAAATTTATTGGCCATAGGAGCAAATAACATCAATTAGGGGAGACCCAGTCCAATTTTCTTTCCATAACTTGAGAGAGTAATTCACAGTAACCAACCAATAAGAGTGCACGTAAATTTTCTAAAATATTTTTTAAGACATTCCAAACAGTGGACTCAATATAGCTTGGATTTCCTTCTATAAGTTTAAATAAAAATATAGACTTGAGGAATCCCAAGGAATCAGATTTTTTATTTATGAGCCTCCATAAAAATTGGTCTTGCAAGGACTGACTGAATAGTTAAATATTTTTGATACCAAGGCCTCCCAGAGCCCGAGGCAAGCGACACCACTTCCAAGGAGCTGTTATAATTTTTAATTTCAGTATAATGACACTCCAAAAAAGTTTCTCATTAGTCTTTTCATAGTCTTAATAATATAGGTCGGAAAAGAATATACCAGGAACAAATATAATGTCTTTGAAACCACTACATTCTTAACAAGAAAATTTTTTCTTCCATTTAGAGGGATTTACCCTTCCAAGAGGCAAGGGTTCTTCTAATATGGCTCATAGTGTTGGTGAAGTGAGAATCCCTAGGTCTTCCCAAGAACATGGAAAATCTAATATAATTGAAATGGAGAGAGAATTACCTTATTAATAAGTCATTTATCATAAAAGTTTTCCCATAGGCTAGAATATTCTTTACAAAATAAATGAAATACTTGATCCAACTTATTTCTTGACCCGAAACACCTTCATAATGAAGAAGGGAATTATTGATGTTTTTGATGACCCTCTTATATCCCTAGGTAATGATAATAATATCATATTAAAAAATAGATGATAAGGATAAAAGATAACTTTATCCGCTCTGATGGTTTTTAGGTCACCCTTGTTCACCATATGGAGAATAATTCTGATGAGATAATATTATACAATAGCAAAGATGATAGCTGCAAGAGGATCTCCTTGTCTCACCCCCTAGAGAATTTGAAGTAGCCTTCCAGGGACCCATTTATAAGGATGGAGATATGAGAATACACAAGAATGGATTTAATACAATATATAAACCTCATTTTGAAGTTGAAACTATAAATAACATTACCTATAAAACCCTAGTCAATATTGTTAAAGGCTTTCCGGATGTCAAGTTTTAGAGAATTTTTTCCTTCCATGGCAGGCTTCCAGAGAAGGTTCACACATTCTGAGGTAGTAAACCGACAATCTTAGATGTTCCTCCCCTTAATAAATCCAAATTGATTATGGGATATGATTTTATCTGTGACATGAGAATGTTGATTGGAAATAATTTTTGTAATGTCTTTGTGGATTGTGTTAGAAAGACAAACTAGTCTGAATTGGATAATATCACCTGAATTATCCAATTTTGGAATTAAGACAATAAATTGAGTATTGAATCCTTGGGAGAAGGATCCACCTTAGTGTTAGGTAAACTACCAAATGAAGATTGATTATTATTCAGGGAATAATAATTATGATGATGATGTGTTGAGCTGATCTTCAGTGTTTTAATAATCAAAAAGGAGTTTGTGATTCTATAATAAGAAGTAAAATAAAACTCAGTGTAGTATATTTTTATTGAATATATCAATACACTTATATACAATATTTCATATATTTTTGTTTCATAGATCAAAGAGAGAAGAGGAAGTGACCAAAAAATTGATATTAGTTGATTATCATTTGGGTCAGGTAGAATTTAGTTCATCCATCCACAACACATTAATATTAATTTGAATTATAGAAGAAGAATTAGAAAGTGCAACTTTTATTTTTCTAATGATAACAAAGAAGAATTATTTCTTTCTTACTATTGTACAAGTAACAAAGTGAAGAATAAATTAGTGGAAGAACTAAACAACACTGTGACATCCAAAAGTAGTCTCAATAGGTTGAATAATTTATTGGTGTTACATATAACTTTATCAAAAAGCTAGATAATATCCTTAGAGGTAGTATAAATATCTATCCAAGTTCTGTAAAACATGCACCTTTAATTGACTATAGTGTATTGGAAGTGAAACAATATTTCCTAATTTATCTAACCCCATTTAAAGGATTAATTTCTAGTGGTTGGATCATTTCTATACCATGCTAATAAATAGATACTCATATTTAGTAGTGAACTGTGTAAATATATAGTGTACCATCTTTACTTACTTTCATATATTAGCATACGACATGTAAAATAGAATAGGAGAATCAAGATACAAACAGGTCAAAGTGGTAAAGGGATAAAAGTTGTATTTGGTTTAAAAAGTCCCCAACACTGATTCAACCCCTATTAGTGTTAGTAATACCCCAAAATTATCTTTTAATGTGGTGTAAAATGGTGGTTCACCTCTTTTGGATTATCTATGTTGAACCTATTCTATTTTTAATATTTGATTTTATTTCCTAAGTTAATAATGAAGTGAGATTTTAGTGATGATTCATTTATATTTGAGCATAAGTTTATTTCTTCCAAGACCATGATCAATAGGAAAAATAAAGAGAAAATAAATATGAATAAGAATTCCCTATCATATAAAGAATAGGGAGTATATATTTCCCCATGAATTTCAAACAATGAATTTATTTTATTCTTGGAAATTAATGAGCAGGTGTCTCAAGTTTCCACTAAGAAGATGGAAAATATATCTAGCTCAAGTAATCATAAGGTATGAGTTAGTTACTTTCAAAAATTCCCTAAAGAATATCCTTGAAAAAGTGGTGATTATGATCAATCTATAACTTCTCAAGAATTATCATTTGATATATTAAGAGTTGTTCTACAAGGTATTCCTAATGAAAGAGAATCCCTTTTTTTGGATTCATTCAATGTAATAAGGAAGATATCACCCAACTAGAATGAGGAGATGATGTTTTAGATAAGGGTTACATGAATTTTTTTAGAACGTTTAAATCTATACAAATAGGTTGAAACATTTGAATAAACAAATAGGTAACATGAAATTTATTCCTATAAATGGATCAAATAAGTTAATGAAAAAGATAGATTCAAGAATAATTTGGCTGAAAAGATCTATGCACTTGAAGAAAATTTGAAGAAGATAACTGATGTCAAGGGTTTACAATTGGAATAAATATCCAAGAAGATCAAATAACTTGACTCATTGTTACAAAAAAGTTAAGATGCATAAAGATGAAGTTGAAATAATGAATAAGGCTTGTGAAGAGAATATTATTATGATTTAAGATAAAAAATCATCCTCAATATGAAATTTATAGAATTGGAAGTTCAATTGTCCAACATTGAGAATTCACATATTTAGTTTTCACAAATGAAGGAAATATTTAATGAAACTACATAATTTTAACTATAGGATTATAAGAATTAAATACCTCCATCATGTGATAATAAGATCATTATATATTTTGATGATCTATCTCAAGAATCTAAGAAGAAAAAGGTACCATCCATACTAACTTGTATTAATACTTCTAAAACTGTTATCATGAACAATGAAGTTTATAAAAAAAATTATGGATAGTTATGGATGAATAAAGGGGATAAGAAACCTACCACCATAACTAGGGTGTATATGAAAGAAAGTGTGAAATTTGGTTCCCCACAAAGTGCATAACAATCCATGAATAAGATCCAACAATCTTATATAGAATATATAAAGAGATCAATGTTTTTTAGTCAATGTTGCTACCAAAATATATTTGGGAATTGTTCATTAAATTATTGGTACAATCCTAAAAATGTATAAGAAAAAAGGAAGCCTACGTCAATAGAGTGAAAGCTATAGATGAAGAAGAAACATCCATAGGTCGAAAAGAACCTTTATACTACAAATAGATTTATAAAGATTGATAATATCTATGACGTATGAAATAGTAGTGTTCACAAGGATAGTACATGTGTATCTCAACATGTATCCATGGTTGATAAATATATAAGACCACATAATCTATCTAAGAAAGAACAAGCTATCTTGGGAAGAACTTTGAAGAATGCTGTGAACAAAAATTCTCCAAATAAGATTCCTAAAAGGAAAGGTGAGAATAAATTGGATTTTAAATCTAGGAAGTTGAAGAAAAGTGCATCCAAAATATTTGATAAAATGGATGGAACTCAAAATAACACATTGAAAATATCTAAACATGCTACCAAAGTTCCTAATGATACGTTTTTTATTTGGCCAAAAGATTTGGAAAGAAAGAGGAAACTTGAATATGAACATGCTAAGGCTGGTGTGAAAGGAAAATAAAAAATTCCACATGATGAAGACACAATGCATGAGATTTTTCAGAAAAAATACAACACTTTTGTTAAATAAGTTCTGTATAATAGATGTAAGAAAACTGGCCACATTGAAAAAGTTTGTTTAACCTTACTACCAAAACAAGAAGTAATTCTTAAGATGAGTACGAATATATCATCTATTAAGGATATTAAGAATAATATTTCTCCACACAAAGTAGATAAGTATGTGAAGATATCCATGCTGCCTCAACACAAATTAGAATAGATGTCAAATGTGTAATCATGAAGACTGGAATAAATGGAGCAACTTGGTTGAGAAAAATATATCAACCTTTCTATTCATATTGATAAAGTATGGAGGATACATCTTATTCCCTTAATCCATTTTTATTTTATTTGTTCTTATAATACATGGAATTGAATTTTAAGCAAGTTTTTAAGGGGAGAACATGAGAAGCAGTGAGTGATGTCAATTCTTGATAGAAAAGCTGAATAAGTCAGCATCCTTAAATGATTCCTCAATTTATAATCAAATACTAATATTATATAGAATCATATTTGATATAGTTAAATAATGTGATGTGTTATTCCAAATAGATAGTATAAAGAATATATCACATTGTCTTGATCTTATTTTGGTATCCTAAAGAACAAGTGTTCAAGAAGATAATCCTTGATAAATTTGTGAAAGTTTTACAATCTAGACTATCAAAATTTGAAGATTCATTATGGTGTATTCACCATACTAAAATTTATGGAAATTTATTCTTGATGATATGCACCATTATAAAGATGATGAGAAGTGTTTACCTTGAGGGGGAGTCAAATGAAGAAGCTTCCTAAGTTATTATTTGAATCGAAAATTAATCTTATTATTCTGGAAATTGCTTGAAGATCATGCCATTGGAAAAGGTATGTATCTCTTAATATATCGTACTTCGTTACTCAAGATAAAAATTATTTTACAAATGGGGAGTAATTGAATTAATCAGTGACATATGAAGAATGGGTATCACATTGCTTAAGTATGGGCTAATGCCCTTTTCCCACGAACTTTTTATTTCTTGACAATAAGGGGGAGAGGAAGTGAAATGAAAGTATGGAAAAGTAAATGGGAGATAGAAGATAATGATCCACATATCAACACATTCATTTGGAATGAACTTGTAAGGTATTTTCAACAAATTAAAAGGAGGATATTGAAGAGCCTAGTTTTTGTATGATTTTTATTTTTTGGAAATGATTTTCATTGGTTGAAAATAGTGAACAATAAAATGAGAATATTACATTGATGTAAATATGATGAAGACATTCCAAAATTATTGGATCTTGGAAAATGTCCTCAAGTATTTATATATCAAGAAATATCAGTTGAAGACTTTGAGTTTCATGGTGATTCCAGTAGAATTGTTATAGATTTATTAGATGAAATTTGATGCAATGCTTGAATAATTCTACTAGTAATTCAGATTATTCTTGAACTGGTTCTACATTCAAATACATACATCAAAGGTGATACATTTTTTACAGTAAAGAAAAAATTGGTTTTGAAGTTAAGGAGATCTTTGGAATTTATATTCTAAAAATAATAGAAGAAGAGTTGAATAAGGTTATGTAGTATATCATTATTTTATAAGAACCATTAAATGACTAACTAGAAAAATGTTTATAATTTGGTGAACATGAAGGAGATCCGTTCAACGTAATTACTACTTGAATGAATTTTTTAATGAAGACTTATGGGAGACAATTTAAACAAATAAGTTTATATAATATAAATGAAGAAAGAATTTTAAGATGAAGATAAGGTAACCATGTAAATTTAAGGTGGAATTATTGTTGGCACTTAGTTTTTAATAAGTATTTTTGGTGGGTTTTGTTTTTACATGATGGAATATTTTACTTAGAGTTTATTCTAAGTGTTATTAAAAAATATAGAGAACCTTGAAAGCATCTAAGATAACTTCAACTAGGGAATATGTGGGACCCAATGTGCCAACCACACCCTAGGAGATCAGATCAACCACATTGCATGGATGGAGAGGAGTGGAGGTCCATGTATAAATGCTTGATAGGAACGTGTGTTAAGAAAATAGTGTGCATGCTACTAGGCACATATAGCTTGGACCTGAATCCTATAGGGAAGCCCATGGACTACATGTATCATGGTTCGAGTTCGCGTGCCGTGCAATTTCATCCGACTTCCAACCCCGATGTTGGATCAAGCGATGAGCGGTGACCACTTTGCTTATAAATTGAAAAAGAGTGGTTGAATTTTTTATATTGGACGTATCTAGCGTGACACTATTCACCCATCATTTAAATGATGGAAAAAATGAAGGATGTATGATTATAGTGATCAAATCCATATAATCTTCTGAATAATTATTATTTGAAAGATGCATTCATTTTTGAATATCACCATCATATTCCTCCTCATATCTATCAATGATTCCACTGTCTCACTGGAGAATATGGCTTAGTAACCATCATTAAAAGTGGAGATCATCATGGTCATTATGAGGAAAAAATATTAAGACAAACATGATTGAAAGGATAATGTAACTTCTTTTTCATGATTCATATGAAGAATTCTAGGGAAAAGATTTTGAAAAAAAGTAAACGTAGTTGCAGGAGGCTATCAAGAATTCAGGAATATCAGTTTCATACATTTATGAATTCAGGCATGTGATATTCACACCGAAAAGGGATTACTAATCACAAAGATTTTTTTTCTCAGAGTCAATTTCACCCGTGTTTGAAGATATTAAATCCAAGGATTTAAGATATTCAGATCCTATATTTTCATAGCATAAATTAAAGTGATTCAATTTGGTGGATACACAAACCAGAGGCAGTGATCCACACCTAAAAAAGGAGAAGCCTCAATGTCAAGATAAATAATTCCACTCACATTATTTGATCTCTATAGTTTTTTTTCTAAAAAATAGAGTCAATCCAAGAATTATTTTACTTGATAAGAAAAGATTTTCCATGATCCATTGAGGCTTTACGAAGAGGGGAGTATCATGACCCAATCTTGTTTCATGAAGAATATCCATGCACATCCTATACGAAGAGGTTCCATGGACACCCAACTAGTGTTATCATGCTCATTGTGCTTCCCAAAGAAGATCTAATACCGTGATCCAGTTCTTGAGTCAAGTAATCCCATTATGCTTTGTGAATAATCTGTTCTTTGAAGATTTTCATGATATCACAAAGAAGTAGGAACACACACCTATTTTGTTGCAATACGATGCACACGATTGTATTGTGTAGTTATGCATGTGTAAGAATAACAGAATGAGGAAGTAGGATTGTATGAAGGATGAAGGATATAATCATTCTCTTATTTTCATGATAAAGAATCTCACTCTTGTGTAAGGAAGAAGAAGAACTCATATTACTATTCGGGGTTTCATGGGATAGATAGTTCATGCATACAAATACAGTTTATAAACATAGTTTGAGGCCCGAAGTTGGTTCTTGTGTAAAGTGTGTGAAGAGGTAGTGAAGAGGAAGTGTACAGTGTGCATGTTTTCATGCATATGTGAATGCATGATAAACTGAGAAAGGGTGAAAGTAGAATAAACAAAAACACATAAAATAATAATAAAAAATATATGAGTTAAGGTTTCTTCATAGCACATGAATCATTCTTTATGCATGCAGTGATTTCAAATAAATCATGTTTGGAATTCAAGAATATATCTCCATTTCTCTTAAGGTTTTGACCCTTGAGATTTTGTCTTATTTGGTTTCTTCAGTGGCATCTCCCAGTGGTGGGTTTCGTTCGTGTAGTGGATTCTGACATTATTGGTGGATTAGGATCAATGTCTTAGAGGATCGACCATATGGTGTCCCTTGATGGTGATGCTTCTATCCAAAATGATGGGTGAGATGATCATTTATTAAGGTGAAACATCCTTTCCTATGATAGTGTGATGGTCTTCAGATTTTTTTAGGTGTGATAGTGCGTTGGTGTGAAATATTTGGATGGTCTCTCACTGGTGTGATAGATACGATGATAGGATGGGTGAAAAAGTGGCCCTCGACAGTGATGTGTGATGGTATTCAGAATGAGGAAAGATTTTTTTGGACTTAAATCCTTTGTGAAAATACAGATGGGGCTTCAATGTACTAGCACCTTGCTTTTCAGGGAAACCAGATCAGAAGGATGAGTGGGTATTACTTCTTCCATCAATACCAATGCTCCTACTTTTTTGAATGAGGATATGCTCATTGTGAAGAACTGCAAGAAAGGGTTATTGGTTTAGTATCCAAATATATGTTGGTAGCGTCTATTCTAATGATGTTAGGTTTTTTGGTGCCTTCAGGGTCATGTTTTTGGTTACATACTTTTGGGCCTACAAGTCATGAATTTTTACTAAGTTCCTCTGGGATTATGAGACATGTAGGGTTTCCTCTCATCCTAGTTTAAAAAGAGGGAAAATAAATAAAAATTTAATGGAATTAGGGCTTGGAGGTAAGAAGAGAATGATTTGAATTTTTTCTAGATTATTATTGCAAGTGAAGTGCAATATAATTTCATTAAATATTGGTTGCACCAAGGAAGACCAAAAGTGAACCAATACACTCATGTGTTGATATTGAGTATCGAGGAAAGAAAATTTGACACTTCTACACAATTACGTATTATTGTGTGTCCAATAAGAATAGAGTCTTCCCAAATGATGATTTATTATTATTCATGGTAGAATAATTGTGATGATTATATGTTGATATGATTTTAGTGTTTCAATAATTATAAAAGAGTTTGTAATTATAGTCAGATGAAGGAGAAGAAGATTCAATGCAGTCTATTTTTCACTAAAGAGATCAAGAGACTGATATAAACCATTGCATATATTTTTGTGTCATAGATAAAATAGAGAATTGGAAGTGACTGTCCAAGTTGATATTAGTTGATTATCATTTTTGATAGGTAGAATTCATTTCATCAGTCCAAAAATCATTCATATTATTATGACTGATAGAATAAGAAGAAGAAAGTGAAAATTTTAGTTTGATTCTGGGAAGAAAGAATAAGTGTTTATTAATTTCTATTGTATAAGAAACAAAGTGAATAATAAATTAGTGGAAGAACTAAACAATACCGTGACATCAAATAGTAGTCTAAATAGGTGGAAGCCTTTCTTGGTGTTATAAAGAACCTTATCAATAAGGTGGGGACTATATTTAGAGGCAATATGAAGAGACATAGAAGTGTTATAAAACATGAACTGTCAATTGAATATAGTGAATTGCAAGTGAAAGGGTATTTACTCCTTTATGTAACCACATTCAAAGGATTAATTTCTACTTGTTGTGTGGTTAGATATTTTCTTTACCCTATTAAGGACTATATAATTTTATTGAGGTGTGAAACTTGTAAGAATATCATGTTACATATATACTTGATTTCATATATTTTCACGTGAGAGGAAAAAGTGAATAGGAGAATCAAGATCCTAATAGGTTAAAGTGGTAAAGGGATAAATTTTTTATTTCGTTGAAAAAGTCCCCAACCCTTATTCACCCCCTTTTAGTGTTGTGCATATCCCAAAATGGTCCTTTCATTTCATTTCTAAAACCCATAATTCATCAACTAAGGCTTCCTACATAGTCTTGGGTTCTAGTTGAGATTGGAAGTCATAAAATTCTAAAAGGTTTCTTATACTCCTTGTAGTCTTAATTTCTTTATCTAAACTTCCTTTAACTATTTCTAAGTGATGGTTCTTAAGAGTTTAAGGATTTATAGGCATAAAACTTTCTAGTTAAATAGAATCCATCCTTTTAGGGTTTGGTTAACCAAAATCAATTTCCATATCATCATTATTTTTATTGTAAAATAGAGGTTTAAGTATCATGTTTTGAAAATAATTAGTCAACTCATAAATTTGAGTAATTTTATGATCAAAAGGACCACTTTAATTAAAATTTACATGAGTTGATTCTTCAGAAATCTTTGACGTTTTATTAAAAACTATATATGCATTGGAAGTAGTAGAATAACCATGAAATATTATTTTATCAGCCTTTGGATCAAATTTAGCTATATTATACTTGGTGTTTAGAATATAAAACTTTAATTAAAACAATTTAATGTATCCAACTTTAAGATTTCTATTATTGTATAACTCATAGGGATTTTTATTCAAAATATGCCTAATTAGAACTATATTTATGGAATAACATGATATATTTATAGATTCATCCCCAAAATGAGTGATAATTTTATATTAACATAACATTGTTCTAGAAATTTCTTGCAAACTCCTATTCCACTTTTCAACAACATCATTCTATTGAGGTATCCTTAAGGAATAAAACAAATGTTTGATACCATTTTTAGAAAAATATTAATTATACACATGTTTTTCAAATTCTTCTCCATGGACACTTCTTAATGTAATAATTTTGGCATCTTTCTCTTTTTGATCTATTTTACAAAAACATATAAAAATAGAATAGGATTGACTCTTAACAATCAAAATGAAAACATAAGTAAATGTAAAGAAATAATCAACTAACACATAAAAAAATATTTTCCTCTTATAATTATAGTTCAATATGTCCCAAAAAAATCCATATGAATAAGTTCTAGGGTTCTAGAAGTAACAAAATCTTTAATTGGTTTTAAATATGACTTATTTTTCTTTCCCATTTAGCATGAATCACATAGTTTATTTTTATTCAATTTAAGTTGAGGTAAATCTAAAACTAAATTACTTTTGGATATTTTTTTAAAATAATGAACATTACAATTTCTTAGTCTTCTATGTCAAATCCAAGATTTATTTGTTTTAGAATTTAAATAGTTTAACTTTTATCTAGACAAATAATTATGATCTATGTTATATATATTCAATGTTGTAGGTGCCTTAAATTTAATAATTATATCTTTGAAGATAGAAAATTCATTTTTATAAAAGTCTACAACATAACCTTTATCAAAATGTTGTGAGATAATTATCATATTACACTTTAATCCTTCCAAATTAATATCTTTATTGATGTGGACTAATCATGGATTATCAACTCATTCAACTCCAATAATATTTCCTTTATCATTGTCACTATACGAAACATAGGCGCCATCAATTTTCTAATAGGGAGTGAAAATTAGATAAATATCCACTCATATGTCATGAGTATCTACTATCTATGTACCATTTATCCCTGGTGGTCTTAGACCATTTTCTCTACAAATAAAATCAAAAAAGAAATTGTTTTGGTACCCATATTATTATGGGTACACCAATGTTATCAACTAAAGATTTGGGAACCCAAATATGTTTGTATTGTCTAGAAAATCCAGCACTAAATTTTGAAAAAGTATTTGAAAGAAAAGAATGTTTGACTCTACAAATTTTTGGGTTTATTAAACTAAAAATATTATCATTTTCCCCTAATTATCCACAATGAAAACATGTAACTTTTGAGAGGTTTTTGTTCTTATAACCAGGAAAAAAATAGTTTTTATAAAACATTAGTTTTTCACCTTGACATCCTATTTCAAATTTATTTTTCTAAGATTCCTTGTTTCCAAGAATTCGATTCAAGTAAGTTTCACATTTTGTGAAAAAAATTCTATCATCTTTAAAGTCTTGAACATATTTTTGTAGGTTTTTAATTTTATCGTCATGTTCATCATAAGAAACAACCAAATCTTCTAACCTGTTTTTCAAATAAAATTTTGGAATATTTAAGTCCTATTTTTTAATTATGATATCATTATAATATTTTTTTGATATTTTTTTTTCTTTTTTAAGAATTAATATTTTGTTTCAAGCATATTAAAATATTTATTAAATTATTCATAAGATCATTTCTCTTTTTCAGATTCAGATTTATTCTTAGAATAATAATAATAATGTAACTAATTTTAGTGTTCTATAAAGTACATATTATCCTCTTGATTAGATATTTTATCTTTTGAAACTAAAGATGTATCATCACTTGAATATTCAGAAGAACTGTGTGTTTATTTCATGGATTTCTTTGTTTTATTATTATAAAAAACATTCTTAAAATAAAATTTCTCATATTTATTATTTTCGTGCAATTGATGCAAGTATGGATTGATGTTCCTATGATTCTTACACTTATAACAACTAACTTCTTTATAATTTACCTCATTCTTATAATAATTATTGAAGGGTTTTCTAAAACCACTTATCATGTTATATAACTTTTTGAACTTTCTTGTAAAATGTTAAAGTTCACTATCTAAAGTAGAACTATTTGGAGTATCTTCATTAGATAAATCATCCTATTGTATTTATTTTCTTATCATATTTTGATTTTTAAACTCTTAGAGAAAACTATCCTTGTTAACCGATTGATACTATCCATCTTCACTTTCTATCTCAGCTTCATACACCAAAAGATTTATAATATGATATATATATTTTTAATTTTTATAGATTTCCTAATGGAATCCAAGATTCCACTCCATCCAGGTGGTAGAATTATGAGGATTTTTAAAGATTGATCTATACCAGGAATGTGTGTTGTGAAAGTAGAAACATTGTTTACGACCTTAGTACGTCTTTCATTTAACTGAGTAATGATTTCTCCTCACATCATCCTGCAAGCATAGAACCCTAGTTTGGAATTATTATATCTAAGAGATCTCACATTGTCTGTTCCTTCATAATCCACTGATATAATATTCCATATTTCAGAAACAATTTCTCATTGTGAAAGTCGATTTAAATCATCATGATCAAGACCATAGATGATAACATTAATGGATTTGGAGTTTAAGTCATAGATGTTTTCAGTACCAACATCCCATGATTTAGGTTGTGTCTTGGGAATTTTATAAGGCTTCATTAATTTTAGATAAACCTTTAGACCAAGGTTCTTTAAATAGATTATGATATGTGCTTTCCAATAACAATAATTCTCACCATTAAAGTAGGGTTCTATTAGTACTGACATAAATTATCTCTTATCATTCAAAACAACCATTATCATGAAGATATTAATTCTTTAACCTTTAAAATATGAGAACTCAAAAGTCAAAACCTTTGATAACGATTTTTGGTTAAATACCGATTGCACTAAGAATCAAGAGGGGGTTGAATTTAGTTATTTAATTTTTCTTAGCATAGAAAACCACCCACTTTAAAGATATGATTACTTTTGATTTTTCATAACACATTCATATAGAAAAAATAAAAGAAAAATATAGATTAGATACCAGCTATTTATAGTGGTTCCAGGAAAAACAATCACTTAGTCCACTCTTCCAATGCTTAACTCCAAGAGATTGGTGATTTTCACTAGACCAGTTAATTTACTAGGGACTTACAATACTTTTCCTAGGGACTACATAATAAAGTTTAAGCATTCTACACTTGAAAGAAACACTAGGATCTTTTAATTAGGATCCAAAAAGGCTTTACAAACACAAACCTTTAAGTTTTTTTACCAAGAACCTTCACAACAAGAGAGAGAATAAATAGAGAGTTTATATAAGAGGTTAAAAGTTGTTATATACTAATGATATAATATAATAAATCTCTAGTAGAGATGATAAGAATAAAAGGCTTCTCTAGGAGATTCTTCTGAAATAGTAAGATCAATTGTGTAAGCACAACTGTAGCTATTGAACTTTATTTTTCTTTTTTTTGTAAAAATAAAGTAGCACACATAGAGATTCAAGAGAGTGTTTTAAGTTGACAGTGAAAGGATTCTATTATATTAAATATTTTATTCTTCAACAGACACAAAAAATTATAAAAAACTTCTCTTTTTAATTACTCGCCATTAGATCCATAAAACCCAATATTTTTATTAAATTAAACATGTCCTTTTCTTGTAAATACCTTAGTAATAGTGATGAACATTAAATTATCCATGAATTATCTTCTTTTCTCAGTACTTAAAACTTTTTATAATCATTTTTACCATAAATAGATAATCCAACATTTAATGCACGCACAACAACATTAATTTCCACTAAAAGTATAATAATGGTAATAAATTGCAGGTTGCAGAATGACATAGATGATTTTGGATCACCACATAGATGAATTCCATTAATTTGGATTCACATAGCTAAATTGATCCATATTTTTATTATTCACATAGAAAATTTATACATATATCCAAATTGTATAGGCATTCTTCATGCATCTAAATTTCTTAATGTAGGATTCTTTCTCATGTATCCAAATTTGATTTATCCAATTGAATTACATAGCTATTTAGAACTAGATTTCCATTTCCCCCCTGTATCCAAAAAATACATCCAATTACTCTATTTAATCAATTCCCATATCCATTTGACCGATGTATCCAATTACTCATATATGGGATTTATCAATGTATGGGATTTTCACATAGCTGATTTCATGATGTAGCTATTTCACATAGGTGTTTCCTTCACGTAGCTGATTGACATAGATGAATTATCAATTTAGTAATTTTACCATGTAGATGAATGCCTCACATAGCATATTTTACATAAAACATTCTAGAAAGTTTAGATTACAACAAAATAAACAAAATAATGATAAAACAAAAATTACACACTTAAAAAAAATCACCAAAAACATACAAAGGGTATTATATATCATCAAACCCTAAATTAAATGGGATATGTAAGAAAAATATTAATAGTACAATATATAAATTTTAAATTATCGCTTGCAAATGATCTTGAACCACTTTTAGTAGGGGATCCCCTCTCCCTATGATATAATATATCAAGCAATAAGTTCTATAGAAGATATACATTCTCTTAAATTGTTTAATCTAAGGACCATGAAATAAAATATTCCAATGCACTTGAAACACTAATCTCACTACTTTGATTAAAATTTTAGAGTTTCCACACTGAACCTCCTAGTTTACAACTTTCAATGAAATATGAAGAAGTCAAAATTCTTTCTATAGGATGAAAGACACTTCTACCATGTAGGTACCTTCTTATCCATGGTTGTGGAAGATAATTACACCAATAATGGTGCAATAATATGAACATATTCCATTTAATTCTATCTAGTTAAACCCCTAGACCACATCTATAAGGACCCAGATTTATTACATACATAATCTTGAATTTAGTCAAGAAAACACTTCCTTTTACATTGAGGATCTTTTCAAGTTTATATCTTTAGAGAATTGGGACATAATACATTCATAACATTACACACTATTACAGAGTGGATACTATAAAAACAGTTTCCATTTTTTTTCAAATTCTAAAACATTAAAACTTAAAACATGATTCTTTGACAATTATTAAATATTTAACATGGATTTATTATTTATCTTACACATCCATTAACCTATGAAAATAATTTAAAACTTTTTATGAGCAAAAATAAATTAGTAAGGGATATAAAAATATGGAATGAACACATTATTCCACAAATACTTGTAACTTATCAAAACATTTCCAAAATACATGCTTTTCACCCAAATATACTTACTTTTTGAAAAATGAGATTTAAAAAAGATCCAAACAAAACATGAGAATATATATATGATCATAAAGGTATCTTGTGGCATTACATACATAATATTTTTACCCTCTCGGCTACCTTATAATTTGTAACCCTCATGGATACCTTACAATTTGTGTAACCATCGCAGTTACACTTGGAGTAACCATACGACCGAACTCCAACTTACACATACCCAAAGAATTGGAGGGAAATATAGATACCTCCATTCATCATAAATAATTCCCAAGATATAGAACATAATCATTCAACATGAATATTATCATAAAAACATTGCTTTTGAATTTTGTAAAATAGAATTTTAAAAGAAGATTTTATAAGAAAAGCCCCTTATAAATATCATATAATTGAAGTGAGACTTAATAGAGTGGATGTAATATGTATATACTCTGTAAATATACTTAATTAAACAAATTATAATCCTAATTCATCACACAAAAATTTAAATACCACACAAATAATAAAGAATAAGTTTAACCCAAAGGATGGAAATCGGGTTGCGAATTCCCTTACCTCAGGCTTGTCTTACTTCAAACCTGTTTAAGATTCATGTATAATGGTTAAAAGAGTGTTTATTAGTATTTTAATGAAACATTTTAATGTTTATAACATCTTATATGACCATTTTATAACCTCATTTTACCACTTAACTGTTAGTACTTTGTTACTTGCACTGTTTTGGGTGAGTTCCTAACATGATTTCCATGATTGGTTCATGATGGATGTTTTTTTCGATTGGAAGTGAAACTCTAGAATTGGAATGGAAAGATATTTAAATATTTACAGTATCATAATTTATACCATTTATCATTTTGATGTTTAATATGAGTTTGATTAATAAGTTAAAACATTAATGATGTTTGTTTAGATCATTTTAGTGGTTCTTTGATAATAACGACCTCATTTTGTATTATAAATTAAAACCATTAGTAAAAAAGAATTCCAGAACCATGGATGAGACAAAGAAACTATTTTATAACTTGGTTAAATCATAAAAATGGTTTCATGACCATAATTGGAATAATTAATGCAAATTGAAATCACATCGTCCACGATGTCGGTATTGCAACACATCACGAACAATGTTTTTATTCCTTGAATAAGTGGGAGAGGAGAAGAATAATGATGATGAATTTTACATGAACATGAGAAAATCCAGAATATACATGATTTATGGAGATTTCATGCCTCTTCAGTAAGAATAGATAAAGAAAGAATAATAAAATAAAGGAACTCAAATAAAAGAATAATTGAGAAATCCCTTACAAAAACTCAGCTGCCTAACAGCTATGCCACATGGTTTTAGAAAATATAAAAAAGATAGGGGAAAAGGGTCATGCATCCAGAAATGAATAATAATACAGAATAGATCAATAATAATAAGTAAATAAGAACATGGTATGGAAACTTGAAAGTTATACCACATAAAATAGAACTTGAATGGAAAAAGAATGAAATTGGGAATTTTCTTACCTTGTAGAGTAACTCCAATAACATGAAGGTTGGGACCTTGGGGGCTTGATAAAACCTCAATATGGCTACTAGGGAGGCAAGGAAGCCAAATATTCATTGACGATGAATTTTTAATGAAGTTAATGAAGTAATGGGTTAGTATTTATAGCAAAAGTGAGGGGTTATTTTAATAATTTCAAAGGGACACCTCATTAGTGGTATTTGAAAAACCATGGGATTTCCCATGGTATTTTCCCATGGTATAAGCCACTTGGGACACATCATAACTTATTTTACTGTACACAAGTCAACCATATTTATTACATCATTATTACGTCATTAATGATGTCATTAACATACTGAAACTCAAAAACTGTATTTTTTTACTTTTCACTGAAAAATCAACTATTTCAGAAAAATCCCCAAAGTTCACCCTAACCTTTTATCGACATGTAGAATTAAAAAAAGAAGTCTATTTTTGAAAATAATGTTCTAAATATTTGTAATTTAATTTTTAAATAAAATCATACTTAATTTGAAAATTAATTATTTAAAAACTATAACTGCTTTTATATCACATTTAAAAATCAATCAAGATGTCATTATCTTAAATCCAAAATAAAATAAAATAATAATACAATTTACTATTCATTAGGGTCATATTACTATTCATATTACTATTCATAAGGGTATGTTACTATTCACCAAAAAAACATGTTGGTTCCAATAGACTCCAAATAACATACTAAATACAATTGTAGATGACCATTTTTCAAAATTCAAAACATAGAAGTAGTAAACTTATGTTTAAAGGCTACTTATAAATATATACATTAAACAAAATTTCAAGAATTTCAATTTATTTTTAGACAACCTTGGGGGGTTACATTATCCCCACCTTCTGAAAATTGCATCCTCGTAATTTTATTTACTTATTAAACATGTGATGGCACATTTTCCTCATAGCATTTTTAGACTCCCATGTTGCTTATTCAACCATGTGGTTTCTCCAAAAAACCTTTACCTGGTGGATTACCTTATTTTGCAATATCAGTTCCCTTCGATCAAGAATCTGAACTGGTTTATCTTCATATGAAAGGTTCTCCTCAAGCTGAACTACTTCTGGGCTCAAAATATGAGTCGAATCTGGTACATACTTCCTCAACATCAAAACATGGAAAACATTGTGTACCTAAGACAAAATCGGAGGCAAAGCCACTCGGTATGCAACTGGTTCAACTTTCTCCAGGATTTCAAAAGGACTAATGAAACAAAAACTTAGCTTTCCTTTCTAATCAAAAGGCATCACACTTTTCCAAGGAGAGATTTTAAGGAAAACATTGTCACCTACCTCAAAAGAGAAGTGTTTCCTTCTGTTATCTGCATAACGTTTCTGCCTACTCTGAGCTATCCTCATGTGCTACTAGATCATCTTCACTTTCTCAGCCACTTCCTCTACTAATTCTGGACCCATTAACATTCTTTCACAGACTTCATCCCAAAATCCTGGAGTCCGACACTACTTTCCATACAAAGCCTCAAAAGATTCCATCTGTATACTAAAAATAAAACTGTTATTATAAGAAGACTCAACTAAAGAAAGATGTTGATCCCAACTTCCCTGGTAGTCCATTGAACAAGCTCAAAGAATATCCTCCAAGGTTTGAATAGTTTGTTTTAACTTCCCATTTGATTGAGGATGAAAATCCATACTGAAATTTAACTATGTTCCCAATGACTTCAAAATTCCCTTCCAAAAGTTAGATGTGAACCTATAATTCCAGTTAGATACAATGGAAAGAGGAACTCTATGTAACCTGAAAATTTCATTGAGGTACAATCGAGAAAGCTGATTCAAAGACATTGTATCTCAAATAGAAAGAAAATTTTCATATTTTGTTTGCCGATCCATAATAACCCAAATTGCATTGTTACCTCAAGATGTCTTAGGTAGTCCCACCAAAAATTCCATGGATACGTTCTCCCACTTCCACTCTGGCACTAGAAAAGGTTGAAGCATTCCCTTCGATAACTGTTGGTCTGCTTTAACCTGCGGGCATGTCAAACATTTCATTGTAAAACCAACAATATCCCTTTTTCATTCCATCCCACCAGTAATACTCCTGAAGGTCTCTATATATCTTAGTACTTCCAGGATGAACTGAAAATGGAGAACTATGATCTTCACACAACAAATATTTCTTCAACTAAGAATCACAGGGCACACAAAACCTTTTCCAAATCTCAAAACACAAACTTTATCAAGGTTAAATTCTAGAATCATAACCATTCAAACCAATTCTACTTTTTTCTATTGCTCACGGTCTTCCTTCTGTGATTTCTTAATTCCGTCTGAAAATGAAGACAACACTGAAACCTGAAACAAAATAGGTGTATTCCCTACACGAACAACTTCTAATCCAAAATTCATCAAATCATTAATAAAGGGATCATGTTCCAAATGTAACATGGTTAATGATGCATGGTGTTTTCTACTCAAGGCATTCACCACATTGTTTTCTTTTCTAGGATGGTAATTGACCGTGCAATCATAATCCTTTATCAATCCAATCCATCTTCTCTGCCTCATGTTTAATTACTTACGAGTGAATATATACTTCAGACTTTTATGGTTAGTATATATTTGACATTTGGATCCGTATAAATGATGCCTCCAAATTTTTTTAAAAAAAACCACAACTGTCAATTCTAAATCATGTATGAGATAATTTAACTCATGAGGTTTTAGTTGTCTTGAAGTATAAGAAATTACCTGATCATTCTACATCAAAACACAACCAAGAACCTTCAACGAAGAATCATTGTAGATGAAGAAATAACTATTTCAGGAAGGCAAGGATAAAACTATATCATTTACCAATCTCTTCTTCAGTTCCTAAAAACAAACATCACATTCTTCTGTCCAAACAAATTTAACCTCTTTCCATGTTAACTCAGTTATTGGGCTAGATAACCGAGCAAAGTTCTTAACAAAACGTTGGTAATAACCTGCTAATCCAAGAAAACTAGGAATATCTGTAACATTTGTGGGTCTTATCCATTCATAAACCACTTTTGTTTTGGTAGGATAAACTGTTATTCCATTCTTATTTATAATGTTCCCAAGAAAAGAAATCTATTGTAACCAAAAATCACACTTTCTGAATTTTCCAAACAGTTTCTTTTTTTAATGTTTATAAAAAAACCCTTAGATGTTTTTCATTCTCCTCTTTTATTTTAGAAAATTCCAGAATTTCATCAATAAATTCCACCACAAACTTAACCAAGAACTCAGGAAATACTCTATTCATAAGATTCATGAATACACCAGGTGCATTAGTTAACCCAAAGGGCATAACAAAAAATTCATAATGCCCATACCTAGTACGAAAGAATGTTTTTGGGATGTCATCCTCCTTCACCTTTATTTGATGGTATCCATATCTCAAGTAAATCTTCAAAAATTACTGAGCTCCCTAGAGATGATCAAAAAAGTCATCGATACGAGGAAAAGGATACTTGTTTTTAATAGCGATGTTATTCAAAGCTCTATAATCAATGAAAAGTCTCATGGAACTATATTTTTTTTAACAAACAATATAGGTTCTCCCCATAGTGAAGTGCTAGGAAGAATGAAACCTTTATCAAGAAAATCATAGAATTGATTTTTCAATTCAATAAGTTCTATTTGATCCATAAAATATAGGGGTTTTGAAATTGGCTTAGCATCAGGAACTAAATCAATTGTGAATTCGACTTCCTGATTAGGTATAACACCGGGTAAATCATCAGGAAAAACATAAAAGTATTCATTTACCACATGCACATCATCAATATGAATAGTTCCCTTGTTTTCAACAATATGAGAAATATAACTTTCATTTCCATCTTTCAACAGTTTCTCAGCTTCCTGATATGCTATCAATTGTATGGGTTCATTTTTTTTTTCAAACTGAAACTCTTTCTAAAAAATAACTTCTTTAGCTCTATAGTGAATCTTAGCATAATAAACATAAAGCCAATCCATTCCCATAATAACATCAAACTCGACTAAGGGTAAAACAACAAGGTTTGTAGGTAAAGTATTTCCATAGACCACAATAGAAAGATTCTTATAATTCCTCTTTGCTAGAATATTTTCCCCCGATGTTTTAACAATAAGTTCATGTCTCATTTGTTGAGGCAATATTTCCAATTTACCCAAAAATTTCTTAGAGTTGAAGGAATGTGTAGACCCTGTATTAAACAAAACTTTAGAAAAATCTGAGTGAATAAAGAAAGTACCTGATACAACTTTATTGGATGGCCCGACATCTGCTGACGTAGTCGCAAAGGATCTCACTACACCTTTATGCTTATAGTCTGTCTTCTTTGCATCATTCAAATCTCTCTTTGGGTAGGCATTTTCATAATGACCCATATCACCACATTTAAAACACTTTACTGTTTGCTTATCTGGATTAGTCTTATGATCATTTTCCTTGCAATCTCAGGCCATATGTCCAAATTTACCACATTTAAAACACTTCCCAGTTTTTATAAGACATTCCCTAGGCTGTTTCTTGCCACAATTTTCACAAACTGGAAACTAGATTTTCTTACCATCAGATTTCTTTGGTTGATTCTTACCCATTTCTTGCTACCTAGACCTCTTCTTCTCCTTGTTGCCAAAATGCATGTGATCATCAGAAAACTCCATCTCTACCCTCTCAGCACATCAGACAAGTTTCTCATAAATTTTGAATTCATGGGAGGCCAACGCCCTTCAATACCTTGGCTTTAGTCCGGATTAAAAACAGTTGATTTTTCTATCAAGATCCAGAATAATATTTGGAGCATACCTCGCTAGTCGAGTGAAGTTCGCTTCATACACAGCCACTAAATCCTCCTTTTTATTCAATTTAAGGAATTGCTTCTCTATCTTAAGTCGCACTACCTTAGGAAAATATTTCTCAAGGAAAAGACTTATAAATTCATCACACTATAAGGAATCAAAATCCTATCTACCCATGATATTCCTTACCATTGACAACCACTAATCAGCTTCACCTTCAAAATGATAAATGGAAAGACATACCTTTTGATTTTTTGAACATCCTATAACATCTAATATATTTTCCAGGGCTTTGATTTATCCTTCAGCTACTACTGGGTCAGAAGATCCATTGAAATAAAGAGGGTGTTGTCTCATAAAATGTTCCACTACTGTCATGTTCCATTGTGGTACATCTATTTGTTCTCTTTCATGGAAGCCACCACTATTTATTGCCTACGTTAGCTGAGCCATTACGGTCAAAAACTGATCTGTTCCAATCCCTACCATTCCGGGATGTAGATTCGGAAGGATGTTATTCTGTCAGTGCCTCTCTTCTTCAGAATCCCTATTCCTTCTAAAAACAACCATTCTAAAAAAACCTATCTTAGATGAATCAACTTGGTAATATTTAAATTATATAACATTTCAAATTAATGATAGAGTAAAAATCATTTATAGTATTCTTTTAACATCATCCTAACCCCTAAAATTATCTAAACCATCATATGATACCAACTATAAGGACCCAGATTTATTACATACATAATCTTGAATTTAGTCAAGAAAACACTTCCTTTTACATTGAGGATATTTTAAAGTTTATATATTTAGAGAATTGGGACATAATACGTTCATAACATTACACACTGTTACAGAGTGAATTCCATAAAAACAGTTTCCATTTTTTTTCAAATTCTAAAACATTAAAACATAAAGCATGATTCCTTGAAAATTCTTAAACATTTAACATGGATTAATTATTTGTATTAAAAATCCATTAAACTGTAAAAATAATTTAAAACTTGTTATGAGAAAAAAAAACTTAGTAAGGGATATAAAAAGAGGGAAAGAACACATTAGTCCCTGAATACTTGTAACTTATGAAAAAACTTCCAAAAGACATGCTTGTCACCCAAATAGACTTTGTGAAACATGAGATTTAAAAAATATACACACAAAACATGAGAATATATATATGATCATAAAGGTATCTTGAGTCATTAATTAAATAATATTTTAACCCTCTCATCTACCTTATAATTTCTAACCCTCACAACTACCTTACAATTTGTGTAACCATCTCAGTTACACTTGGAATAACCATATGACCGAACTCCAACTTATACATACCCAATGAATTGGAAGAAAATATAGGTCCCACCCTTCATCATAAACAATTCCCAAGATCTAGAATATAATCATACAACATGAATATTAGCATAAAAGCATTGATTTTGAATTTTGTAAAATATAATTTTAAAAGAGGATTTTAAAAGAAAAGTCCTTATAAATATCATATAATTGAAGTGAGACTTAATAGAGTGGATGTAATATGTATATAATCTATAAATATATATAATTAAACATAGTATAATCATAATTAATCACACAAAAAATTTAAATTCCACATAAATAATGAAGAATAAGGTTAACCCAAAGGATGGAAATCAGGTTAAGAATTCCCTTACCTTAGGCTTGTCTTACTTAAAAATTGTTTAAACTTCCTGTATAATGGTTAAAAGAGTGTTTATTAGTATTTTAAAGAAACATTTTAATGTTTATAAAATCTTAAACGATCATTTGATAACCTCATTTCACCCCTTAATTGTTAGTATTTTGTTCCTTGCACTGTTTTGGATGAGTTCCTTACATGATTTCCATGATTGGTTCATGATGGATGTTCTTGTCGATTGGAAGTGAAAATCCAGAATTGTAATGGAAAGGTATTTACATATTTCTATTAGCATTATTTATACCATTTATTATTTTGATGTTTAATATGATGATGATTAATAAGTTAAAACATTAATGATGTTCGTTTAGATCATTTTAGTGGTTCTTTGATAATAACGACCTCATTTTGTCTTATAAATTAAAACCATGAGTACAAAATAATTCCAGAACCATGGATGAGACATAACACATATATTATGACCTGGTTCAACCAAAAAAATGGTTTCATGACCAGACTTGAAATAATTAATGAATATTGAAATCACATCGTCATGATGTTGGTATTTTGACACATCACGAAAAATGTTTTTATTCCTTGAATAAGTGGGACAGGAGAAGAATAATGATGATGAATTTTACAAGAACATGAGAAAATCCAGAATATAAATTATTTATGGAGATATTTTTCTTATTTAATAAGAAGATATGAAGAAATAATAAGAAAATAAAGGAACTCAAAATAAAAGAATAATTGAGAAATCCCTTACAAAAATTCGGCAGGCTAACGACTACGCAACATGGTTTTAGAAAATATTAAAAAGAAAGGGGACAAGGGTCACCTATATATAAATGAATCATAATACAAAATATATAAATAATAATAAATAAATAAGAACATGGTATGGAAACTTGAAAGTTATACCACATAAAAGAGAACTTGGATGGAAAAAGAAAGAAATTGAGAATTTTATTACCTTGTAGAGTAACTCCTTAAACTTGAAGGTTGGGACCTTGGGGGATTGAGGAAACCTCATTAGGGCTACTAGGGTGGTAAGGAGGCCATATATTCATTGATAAGGAATTTATAATGAATTCAATGAAGTAATGGGTTGGTATTTATAGCGAAAGCAAGGGATTATTTTAATAATTTCCAAGGGAGAGCTCATTAGTGGTATTTGAAAAACCATGGGCTTGCCCATGGTATTTTCCCATGGTATAAGAAACTTGGGACACCTAATAAATTATTTTACTGTACAAAATTTTACCAGATTTATTACATCATTATTACATCATTAATGATGTCATTAACACACCGAAACTCAAAACTGTATTTTTTACTATTCACCAAAAAATCAACTATTTCAGAAAAATCACCAAAAATCACCCTAACCATTTATTAATGTGTAGAATTAAAAAATGAAGTCCTTTTTTGAAAATAATTTTCTAATTATTTTTAATTTAATTTGTAAATAAAATCATACTTAATTCAAAAATTAATTATTTAAAAACTATAACTGCTTTTATATCACATCTAAAAATTAATCAAGATGTCATTATCTTAAAGCCTTAATAAAATAAAATAATAATAAAATTTACTATTAATTAGGGTCATATTAATATTCATAAGGGTATGTTACTATTCACCAAAAAAACAAGTTTGTTTCAATAGACTCCAAATAACATACTAAAGACAATCGTAGATGATCATTTTTTGAAATTCAAAACATAGAAGCAGTAAAATTATGTTTAAAAGATACCTATAAATATCTACATTAAACAAAATTTCAAGAATTTTAATATATTTTTAGAAAACCTTGGGGTGTTACATTATCCCCACCTTCTAGAAATTGCGTTCTTGCAATTTTATTTACTTATTAAACAAGTGAGGGTACCTTTACCTCATAGCATTTTAAGACTCCCACATTTCTTCTTCAACCATGTGGTTTGTCCACAAAACCTTTACCTAGTGGATTACCTTATTTCGCAATACTAGTTCTCTTTGATAAAAAATCTGAACTAGTTTCTCTTCATAAGAAAGGTTCTCCTCTAGATGAACTGCTTCTGGGCTCAAAATATGAGTCGAATATGGTACATACTTCCTCAACATAAAAACATGAAAAACATTGTGTACCTGAGACAAACTCAGAGGCAAAGCTACTCGGTATTCAACTGGCCCAACTTTATCCAGAATTTCAAAAGGACCGATGAACCACAGACCTAACTTTCCTTTCTTACCAAAACTCATCACACTTTTCCAAGGAGATATTTTAAGAAAAACATGGTCACCTACCTCAAAAGAGAAGTCTTTCCTTCTGTTATCTATATGACTTTTCTACCTGCTCTGTCTATCCTCATGTGTTACTGGATCATCTTTACTTTCTCATCCACTTCCTCTACTAATTCTAGCCCCATAATCTTTCTTTCACTGACTTCATCCCAAAACGCTAGAGTCTGACACCGCTTTCCATACAAAGCCTCAAAAAGTGCCATCTGTATACTGAAATGAAAACTATTATTATAAGAAAACTCAACTAAAGAAAGATGTTGATCCCAACTTCCCTGTTAGTCCATTGAACAAGCTCAAAGAATATCCTCCAAAGTTTGAATCGTTCATTCGGACTTCCCATATGATTGAGGATGAAAATCTGTACTGAAATTTAACTCTATGAACAACGACTTCTGGAGTCCCTTCAAAAAATTAGAAGTAAACATGGGATCCCGGTCAGATACAATGGAAAGCGGAACTCCATGTAACCTGACAATCCCCTTGAGGTACAATTGAGAAAGCTGATCCAAAGACATTGTATCTCGAATAGAAAGAAAATGTGCAGATTTTTTCAGCCGATCCACAATAACCCAAATTGCATTATTACCTCAATATTTCTTAGGTAGTACCACCACAAAGTCCATGGATACATTCTCCCAATTCCACTATGGAATGAGAAAAGGCTAAAACATCCCCTTCTGTAACTAATACTCTGCTTTAACTTGCTGACATGTCAAACATTTCATGGTAAAATCAACAATATCCCTTTTCATTCCGTCCCACCAGTAATACTCTCGAATGTCTCTATACACCTTAGTACTACCAGGATGAACCAAAAATGGGGAACTATGATCTTCACACAACAAATATTTCTTCAACTGAGAATCACAAGGCACACACAAACTTTTTCCAAATCTTAAAAAACAAACTTTATCAAAGTTAAATTCTGGAAGCTTACCCATTCTAACTAATTCTACCTTTTTCTGTAGCTCACGGTCTTCCTTCTGTGCTCACTTAATTCTGTCTAACAATGAAGACTACCCTGAAACCTGAAACAAAACAGATGTATTCTCTTCACCAACAACTTCTAAGCCAAAATTCATCAAATCATTAATCAAGGGATCATGTTCTAAATGTAACATGGTTAATGATGCATGATGTTTTCGACTCAATGCATCCACCACTTTGTTTTATTTTATAGGATGGTAATTGATCATGCAATCCTAATCCTTTATCAATTCAAACCATCTTCTCTGCCTCATGTTTAATTCATTCTAAGTGAATATATACTTCAGACTTTTATGGTCAGTATATATTTGAATTTTGGCTCTGTATAAATGACGCCTCCAAATTTTCAAAGAAAAAAACCACAACTGTCAATTCCAAATCAAGTGTGGGATAGTTTAACTCATGAGGTTTTAGTTGTCTTGAACCATAAGCAATTACCTGATAATTCTAAATAAAAACACAACCAGGTCCATTCCATGAAGCATCACTATAGATGAAGAAATCATCATTTCCGGAAGGCAAGTCCAAAAATAGAGCATTTACCAATCTATTCTTCAGTTCCTGAAAACAAACATCACATTATTCTGTCCAAACAAATTTAACCCCTTTCTATGTTAACTTAGTTATCATGCTAGATAACCAAGCAAAGTTCTTAACAAAACGTCGGTAATAACCAGATAATCCAAGAAAACTACTAATCTATGAAACATTTGTGGGTATTTTCCATTCATCAACCACTTTTTTTTTGGAAGGATCAACTATTATTCCATCCTTATTTACAATGGTCCTAAGAAAAGAAATCTGTTGCAACCAAAAATAACACTTTCTGAATTTTCTATATAGTTTTTTTTCTTTTAAGGTTTGTAAAAAACCCTTATATATTTTTCATGCTCATCTTTATTTTTATAAATAACCATAATTTCATCAATAAATACAACCACAAACTTATCCAAGAACTCATGAAATACTATATTCATAAGATTCAAGAATACAGAAGGTGCATTAATTAACCCAAAGGGAATAACAACAAATTCATAATGCCCATATCTTATACGAATGGCTATTTTTGGGATGTCATCCTCCTTCACCTTTAGGTAATGGTATCCGAATCTCAAGTAAATCTTGGAAACGTACTGAGCTCCCTGGAGATGATTAAACAAGTCATCGATATGAGGAAAATGATACTTATTTTTAAAAGTGATGTTATTCAAAGCTCTATAATCAATATAGAGTCTCATGGAACCATCTTTTTTTTAACCAACAAAACAGGAGCTCCCTATGGTGAAGTTCTAGGACGAATGAAGCCTTTATCAAGCAAATCCTACAACTGATTTTTCAATTCAAGAAGTTCTATTTGAGCCATACGATATGGGGGTTTTGAAATTGGCTTAGCATCAAGAACTAAGTCAATTGTGAATTCGACTTCCCAAGTAGGTATGACACCTGGTAACTCATCAGGAAAAACATCAAGGTATTCATTTACCACAGGCACATAATCAATCTGAAAAGTTCCCTTGTTTTCAACAATATGAGAAAGATAACTTTCATTTCCATATTTCAACAGTTTCTCAGCTTCCGGATATGTTATCAATTGTATGGGTTCATTCTTGTATACAAACAGAAACTCTTTCTAAAAAACAACTTCTTTATCTCTACAGTCAATCTTAGCATGATAAACAGAAAGCAAATCCATTCCTAGAATAACATCAAACTCAACTAAGGGTAAAACAACAAGGTTTGTAGGTAAAGTATTTCCACAGACCATAGTAGAAAGATTCTTATAATTCCTTTTTTCTATAATATTTCCCCCTACTGTTTTAACAACAAGTTCAAGTCTCATTTTTTGAGGTTATATTTACAATTTTCCCGAAAATTTCTTAGAGATGAAGGAATATGTAGACCCCATATCAAAAAAAACTTTAGAAAAATATGAATGAACAAACAAAGTACCTGATACAAATTCATTGGATGGCCTAACATCTGTTGATGTAGCCGCAAAGGATCTCACTACACCTTGGTGCTTATATCCTGGCTTCTTTGCATCATTTGGATCTCACTTTTTCCAGACATTTTCATAATGAACAATATCACCACATTTAAAACACTTTACTATTTGCTTATCAGGATTAGTATTAGGATCATTTTCATTGCAATCTTCAGCCATATGTCCAAACTTACCACATTTAAAAGACTTCCCATTTTTTCTAAGACATTCCCTAGGGTGTTTCTTGCAACACTTTTCACAAACTAGAAACTTTATTTTCTTATCATTATATTTATTTTATTGATTCTTACCCATTTCTTTCCACTGGGACCTCTTATTATCCTTGTTTCCAAAATGCACGTGATCATCAGAAAACTCCATCTCTACCCTCTCAGCACATTGAAAAAGTTTCTCACAACTTTTGAATTCACGGGAGGCCAATTCCCTTTGATACCTTAGCTTCAGTCCTGAGTAAAAGTGGTTGATATATCTATCAAGATCCAGAATATTATTTGGAGCATACCTTCCAGTCAGGTGAAGTTTGATTCATACAAAGCCACTGAATCCTCCTCCTTTTGCTTCAATTCAAGGAATTGCTTCTCCATCCTAAGTCACACAACCTTAGGAAAATATTTTTCAAGGAAAATAATTTTAAATTCATCCCACTATATGGCATCAAAATCATCTCTACCCCTAATATTCCTTACCATTGACCACCACTGATCAGCTTCACCTTCAAAATGATAAATGGAAATATTTACCTTTTGATTGTTTGAACATCCCATAACATCGAATATCTTTTCAAGGTCTTTGATCCATCCTTCAACTACTATTGGGTCATAAGATCTATTGAAAGAAGGAAGGTGTTGTCTCATATAATGTTACACTACTATCATGTTCCATTATGGTACCTCTATTTGTTCTCTTTCATGGATGCCACCACTATTTATTGCCTGCATTAGCTAAGCCATTACTATCAAAAACTGCTCAGTTCCAATCCCTACCATTCAGGGCTGTAGATCTGGAAGGATGTCATTATATCGGTGCCTCTCCTCTTCAGCATCCCTGTTCATTCTACAGAAAACAATTCTGAACAAACATATCTTAGATGAAGCAACATGGTAATCTTTAAATTCTTTAACATTTCAAATTAATTATAGTGTAAAAATCATTTATGGTATTCTTTTAACATCATCATAACCAATAAAGTTATCTAAACCAGCCTCTAATACCCACTATAATGACTCGACCTTATTACATAAATAATATTGAATTTATTCAATAAAACACTTCCTTTTACATTGAGGATCTTTTCAAGTTTATATCCTTATATAATTGGGACATAATACATTCATAACATTACACATTGTTACAGAGTGTATACTATAAAAAGAATTTCCATTTTTTTTCAAATTCTAAAACATTAAAACTTAAAACATGATTCCTTGACAATTATTGAACATTTAACATGGATTATTTATTTATCTTACACATCCATTAACTTGTGAAAATCATTTAAAACTTGGGATGAGAACAAAAAACTCAGTAAGGGATATAAAAAGAGGGAAAGAACACATTAGTCCATGAATACTTGTAACTTATGAAAACATTTCCAAAAGACATTCGTGTCACCCATATAGACTTACTTTGTGAAACATGAGATTTACAAAAGATCCAAACAAAACATGAGAATATAAATATAATCATAAATGTATCTTTGAGAATTACTTACATAATCTTGTAACCCTCTCGGCTACCTTATAATTTGTAACCCTCACGGCTACCTTACAATTTCTGTAACCATCACAATTACACTTGGAGTAACCATACAACTGACCTCCAACTTACACATACCCAATAAATTGGAGGGAAATATAGGTCCCAACCTTCATCATAAAAAAATCCCAAGATTCAGAACATAATCATACAACATGAATATTAGCATAAAATCATTGCTTTTGAATTTTGTAAAACAGAATTTTACAGGAGGATTTTAAAAGAAAAGTCCCTTATAAATATCATATAATTGAAGTGAGACTTAATAGAGTTGATGAAATATGTATATAATCTATAAATATACCTAATTAGACATAGTATAATCATAATTAATCACACAAAAAATTTAAATAACACATAAATAATGAAGAATAAGGTTAACCCAAAGGATGGAAATCGGGTTAAGAATTCCCTTACCTCAGGATTGTCTTACTTAAGACTTGTTTAAACTTACTGTATAATGGTTAAAAGAGTGTTTATTATTATTTTAAAGAAATATTTTCATTTTTATAATATCTTATATGATCATTTCATAACCTCATTACACCCCTTAATTGTTAGTATTTTGTTCCTTGAACTGTTTTGTGTGAGTTCCTTACATGATTTCCATGATTGGTTCATGATGGATGTTCTTGTCGATTGGATGTGAAACTACAGAATTGGAATGGAAAGTTATTTAAATATTTCCAGTACCATAATTTATACCATTTATAATTTTGATGTTTAATATGAGTATGATTCATAAGTTAAAACATTAATGATGTTCGTTTAGATCATTTTAGTGGTTTTCTGATAATAACGACCTCATTTTGTCTTATAAATTAAAACCATGAGTACAAAAAAATTCTAGAACCATGGATGAGACACAAAACATATATTATAACCTAGTTAATCCATAAAAATGGTTTCATGACCAGACATGAAATAAATAATTCAAATTTAAATCACATCGTCCACGATGTCGGTATTTCACACATCATAGAAAATGTTATTTTTCCTTGAATAAGTGAGAGAGGAGAAGAATAATGATGATAAATTTTCCATGAACATGAGAAAGTACAGAATATACATGACTTATGGATATTTCATGCCTATTGGGTAAGAAGAGATGAATAAATAATAATAAAAGAAAGGAACTCAAAATTAAAGAATAATTGAGAAATCCCTTACCAAAATTCGGCAGCCTAACAGCTATGCAACATGGTTTTAGAAAATATTAAAAAGATAGGGGACAAGGGTCACCCATACAGAAATGAATCATAATAAAAAATAGATCAATAATAAGAAGTAAATAAGAACATGGTATGGAAACTTTAAAGTTATACTACATAAAAGAGAACTTGAATGGAAAAGGAAAGAAATTGAGAATTTTCTTACCATGTAGAGTAACTCCTAGAACATTAAGGTTGGGACATTGGGGGCATGAGTAAACCTTTGGAGGGATATTAGGGAGGTAAAGAGGCCTGAGATTTATTGATGAGGAATTTGGAATGAAGTTAATGAAGGAATGGGTTGGTATTTATAGAAAAAGTGAGGGATTATTTTAATAATTTCCAAGGGACACCTCATTAGTGGTATTTACCAAACCATGGGATTGACCATGGTATTTTCCCATCTTATAAGCCACTTGGGACACCTCATAACTTATTTCACTGTAAAAAAGTTGACTATATTTATTAGATCATTATTACATCATTTATGATGTCATTAACACACTGAAACTCAAAACTGTATTTTTTACTATTCACTGAAACATCAACTGTTTTAGAAAAATACCCAAAATTCAACCTAACCATTTATCAACATGCATAATTCAAAAATGAAGTCCATTTTTTGAAAATAATTTTCTAAATATTTTTAATTTAATTTTTAAATAAAATCAAACTTTATTAAAAAATTAATTATTTAAAAACAATAACTGCTTTTATATCACATTTAAAAATTAATCAAAATGTCATTATCTTAAATACTTAAGAAAATAAAATAATAATACAATTTACTATTCATTAGGGTCATATTACTAGTCATGATGGTATATTACTATTCACCAAAAAAACAAGTTCGTTCCAATAGACTCCAAATAACATACTGAACACAATTGTAGATGACTATTTTTTGAAATTCAAAACATAGAAGTAGTAAAATTATGTTTAAATGCTACTTATAAATATCAAAATTAAACAAAATTTCAGGCATTTCAATTTATTTTTAGAAAACCATGGGGTGTTACAACATCCTTCTTTATTTCTCCCTTTCCAGTGCAATCCTAAAATTATTTTTTACCTTCTAACCAATATTTAGAACACCTACTCCCATTTTTTTGTATTGTGGTAATATGTATTAACGTTTCTTTCATTTACCCTATTTTTATATTTTCACTAAATATTCTCCTGAAATATTATTTCATATTTGGAATATAGTAAACCTCTTTAAATATCAGTAATGAGATTATTCATTTAAGCTCCATTGATCCTCAATATTCATATACAAGCTCATTTTTTCAATTTTGTCTGAGTTATCAATTTTATATTATGATTGATAATTTTCTTTTTTCATGTATACATTTGAAATGATTTTCTAAGAAGTGAAATGACTTATAGAACCATAAAAATTTTATTTTAAATTACCAGTAAACATAAAACACAATCTTACTTTATATTTTTATTTGTTTTCTCTTCACATAAATGTCTAAGTTGTTAACCATATTTTATGATCAATAATATATCTCACAAAATACATTAGGTTAACCTTGTCATAATATTTCCAAGGAAGTAGATCTTATTAAATGATTCTTATAGAGGGATATAGATGGTCTTTATGGGATGATCTTTTCCATGGAATGATCCATATGTTGTAAAAATGACTCCAATGGAGCCTAATATGATACTCCTGAAATGAATCTTATAGAATTATTTTATTATAGAATGAAAAATATGGAATTTATAAATTAACCCTACAATATTTCAATGATCTTGATGAAAATTTACTTTATAAAAAATGATCCTATATAGTAAGTGAATTTTTCATAGAGTATATGACTATTATAGAATAGGATGTAGCTAAATTCTGGGAATCATTTCAAAACTATTTTCTTCCAAAATTAATCTAAACTACCTTTATTCTCTGATATATGAGTCCCATAAGACTATTTAGGATTTTTTATAAGACCCTTCAATTATATTATCAACAAACACAAACCAAAAAACATTCCAAGGGTATGTTTTATAATAATAATGTAATCCCTCACATTGGTGATGATAAGGAGGTTCATAAGGTGAATTATTCATGGATTCTTGAAAGTGGATGTAAGGAATATCTAGGAATTATTAAAGTATGTTTAGTTAAGAGGAGATCGATTTACTTTGTTCACATTAGGGAAATTTTTCTTATTATCTTGAATCCCTTATATATAGCTCTTGTGATTTTTTTGGGATTACTAGTTAGAAAAAACAAGGGATAAATCATAAAATTCAAGTCCATACTAATTCCTATCATCGATCTTACCATTTTAAATACATAAAAAAATATTTTAAAGGAATTCATTCTCTCTAGAGTTATAGGAAATGAAACTGTGTCTTATTACAACTCCTAATCAATCTTCGGAAATTTTGACAAGCCCAGGCTTGAACTCAATTTCCTACTTTCCCCATGTAGGCATGAATTCTTATCGGATAAATAAACCCTTTTGGTTTTAATATATTCATTTCACAAAGGAATCTAATAGAGAATGTTTCTTTATGTCTTAATAAATCCTAAGAAATTAATTGGATAATCCCTTTATAATATTCTTGGGATTATCACAGTCATTAGAACCTATATGATTGTTCTCAAAATAGATTCTAAACCTTCCTTCCAACCCCATTAGATAATCCATTCCAATTTAATGGAATTGGTGAAAAATAAATAATTAAGATACTAAAATCTAGTATTATTTTCCCCATTGAGAAGAGTAAGTGGGTAAGGATAATTATAGTGGTTATTAAGAAGGATATAATTACTATTATAACCATTGGGTATGATGAAATCTTTCTAAAAAGGGTGATCAATGATGCACGATTTTCATTTACTATATTAAGCTGAACAAGTTTACTAATAATGATCATTTTACTTTTCCCTTCATTAACAAAGTATTTTATTGAGTGGTCATACATAGTTCTATTTATTACTATATGGTTATTTTAGGTATTATAAAGTCAATGTTTCCATAAAAGTTCATGTATAAAATATTCACCTATCTATTTGGCATGTTTTCCATCTATTGTATTCCCTTCAGGTTGTGTAATTCCACCAACACCTTCAAGTGGGGCATGATGAGAATTTTCTTTGACATGGAAGGTGAGTGTATAGAAGTCTTTATGGATGAATTATATAATTTTTAAGATATATTTGGGATATTTTTGAGATATTTTTAGGTCGTTCTAGAAGGATAAAAGGATAAAAATATTGTCCTAAACTGGGGAAAATTATTTTTCATGGTAAAATAGGGATTAATGCTATAACATATTATCTATGATAAAGGGATCAAGGTTTATAAATATAAGTTAGATATCATTCATAACCATCTTTCTTCAAAAAATATCAAATAAGTATATTATTTATTATGACATTCCTTTTTATATAGAAGTTTAATTAGGACCTTTATCTCCATTTCATGAACCCCTTATAATTAAGTTATAAAATATGATCCCTTTGTTTGAATGGAAATATGTGGGGAATAATTCTTAGCTCTCAAGTCATATATTATCTCTCCACCCATAATGAAATCTCTTAATTGTAACCTTCTTTTTGAAATCATGTGTGATGTGAGTGACTTTATGGTAGGATCTTCCTTAGGAGACAATGATAGAATATAAATCTACTTATCCATTCTTTATGGATGTTTAGATCCCATCTCATAGGATTCACCATAAAATTTTTCATTGATTATTCAACATTGAAATAAATTTTCTAAAAAAAAAATCTCTATATAGATCTATCTTATAATAATTTGAAATAATGATAAATGTTAACAAGGGTGTCGAAAATGTAGTAGTTGAAAAATTTCCTAGTTGGGAATTCAATGATAATTTATCACACCTTTAAGTGCTTAATTCATTTCCCAATGATTATATCTATTTTGTGAGTGATTTACTATGGTATGTATATACAAAAAACTATTTTTTTACAAGCACCATTATAAAATTATTAAGAACTCAAGATAGAAGGAAATTAATTTTTGATGTCAAACACTATGTTTTCAATGATACCTACCTCTATAAGTTTTTCCACGATCAGGTTATTAGGAGGTGTTTCCTAGAAAAATACCAAGAGTCCATTCTATTTTTTTTCATGGAAAGGCATATTAAGACCATTTTTATATAAATAAAACCACTTCAAAAGAAATGAAAATAGGTTTATTCTTTCATACCCTAACTATGTTTACTTATAAATTTTTCCAAATCTATCCTTAATGTCAGAAACTAGGATCCATCACTTAAAGAAACCAAATAAAACACAATACCATTCTAATTTTTAAATTTTTTACTAAGGAATTGATTTTATGAGACCCTTTACAAACTATATGGGATATATCTTCATCCTCCTAGATATGTATTATGTGTCTAAATGGGTTGAGTCCATATGACTAAATCTAATGATCACTGATATTTTATTTTTTTCCTCATGGAATTTTTTCATAGATTTGGAATTTATAGGGTTATCATCAGTGACCTTGGAACCCATTTTTTAATCTTACCTTCACAATAATCATGTCCAAGTATGAGATCTCTTAAAAATCATCCATGACCTAAAACCCTAAAACCAATGGTCAACTAGAGTTGAAGAATAGGGAAATAAAAAAAATTAAGAAAAAGGATATCAACCCCCATATAAACAGTTAGTATATGAAGCTATTAGATTCCAATTGTTCATATTAAAATATATACAAAACAATTATAGGAATGGTGTGATGTGAGTTCATTTATGAAAAAACATTACATTTTCTAGTTGTAATTGTGCATAAATCCATTGGAGGTATCAAAAATCTAAATTTTGAACTTTCCATGACTGGAAGAAAGAGGAAATCAGACCTTAATAAACTTAAAGAACATATGATAATGGCTTATAAAAATTCAGGGATCAATAGATATAGATTTTTAGCCAATAAATATTGGAATATTAAAGTCAAAAATTTTAAACTATGAAAATCTATGCTTATATACACTTACAGACATCATTTTCAACTAGGGAAGTTGAGTTTAAGTTTTTTGGGGCCCTAAATTATGCACCATGTCTACCATTATAGTGTAGTTTAGATTTATGATCCTATTAGTTGAAATATATTTAAGGGAAATGTTCATATAGTAAATATATTCATTGAGTCATACTATAAACATAAAACTAAAGAGGATTTTAATGATCCAATATATGAATGATAATACAATTGATAAGTTGTGGGTTTCTTTTTGGGAATGAATTTAAATTGATCTCTTTATATGTCGCAACCCAATTTATTTTTAGTTGTTTTATATTATAGGTTTTTTGGGTATTTCCTTTATCTAAATAAAAATAAAAAAGAGGTTTATTTTTAATCATTTTTTTCTTCTGTTTTTAGTTAAGGAAACACCTTGAGGTTTCTATCATACTTTAATAATATTTTCTATGAGATTTTGGATCTAAAGAAGCTATATGATTTTTAATTGAACAACACATTTTTTAGAGTTCATACAAAATATTTTATCATCCTTACCAAGTTTATGAGTAATATTGTTCCTGAATGATAAATTGGTTTCTTCCATGACTTTACATCCAAACCCTTATGTGATATTGTTCCATTAATTCCTTTAAATTTTTATTCTTAAGATTCTCTCCTCCACTTGATCCCCCCTTTGAGTTTTTTTTTCTTTCAACATCTAGGGTGATATCACCCTAAGTTGAGGGAGAAGTAAAAATATGAGATTTTATGTGATTTTTTTATTTTTAGTTTAATGAAAAATTTAATTTCTTTATCCTTTATTATGATAATGTAATTTTGAACATTTAAGCTGAATATTAAATAATTTTTCATGCCTTTATTATTATCTTTAGTCAAGTTTAAGTTTATTAGAATAAAATTTGGTAAGAAAGGAAATATGATGTGATTTTCACCATCTATATTTTCATCATAAAAAATTCATAATTATAATCCTATAGAATGTGGGGTGAGAGTTAATGTTTCTAGACACAGTGTAAACACCTATTATGAAAATGGTTAACTTGTATTTAGTTAGATTTGATGGATCATTCACAATATACAAGATGTAAATATCTTGACCTATGAAAATTATTCCAAAGAACATTGATAAATAAAAATGATAAAATAATGATATTAAATTTAAAAATAAATTTTATAATTAATTTTATCAAAAAAAGAAAGTTCACCTCAATCTTGAGATCTTTATTCATTTCGTATTTTGATAGTTCTAACCCGATCAATGTAGCATCATTTCATTATAACAACCCAAAGTAGATCCCCTCAAGTGGTGATCCACTTGTGCTCCTTTGATCCCTAAAAATGTCAATTAATCACCAAGTGCTAGCATGACTGATTAATCATATTATGTTATTTGACTTTGATCACTTCACATTATTTTGGGCATGAAATAATATCTCTCTTTTTTTATCATTGTTGGGAGTATGAGAGTAGGCAGAAGATATTGCGAGAAATCCATTATGCACATCGATTAACCATATCTAGAATGTGATGACACTATATTTATAGACCTTAGACTAGGGTTTAATATTTAAATAATTACAAAAGGAACCTTTAAAAAAATATTTAACCCCGAGAAACCCCATTCCATTTAATAAAATAATATAATTATTTTATCCCATGGATTTCACTAATTCAAGCGTTGATAAATAATATTTTACAGTCTTGAAAATTAATATTTATTCTCAAACCTAATATTGATATGCTCATCCTCCCAAAAATTTATTGAATACCTGAATAAATATATTTATTAAATATTTGTTCATTCAATAAATAAATAAATATTTTATTAAGTGACTAGAGAATAATTTTTTTTAATATTCACATAAGTAAATAAATTATTTATTTAATAAATAAATAAATATTCATTACAATGTGAATAAAAAGAGATAAATAAATATTATATATTTGTGTAATTAAAAAATTACCTTGTGAATAAATATTTATTTAATATTTTTGATCACTAATAAATATTGAATAAATATTAACTATTATTCTAGAGAATAATATTTATTCCAATTGCTAAATATAAATAATATTTAATTGAGATTAAAGGAATCACTTTGTGTGTGAACCTCTAGACCTCTTAATCAGTTTCATTAGGCGTGCCTGGCAAAATTCTAAGATTACTGTCTCAAAACGGGTCAACATACACCTAAAAGAAGATGATATTCCATAACGAAAAAAACACATACTAATATTTACTATGTAATATAATCCATTTTTCTCAACATATCATCAAGAAGGTTGCATACCTGTGTCATAATCCTATATTCTTGACACATTTTCTTTGACTACTTGAAATAAACTCTTCGATGCACCATGACCATGTAATTTAATTTGACAGTTCTATTTAAACCAAAGGGATGAGATATCAACTTCCATAAATATGGAAGGGAAAAATCCTTTATTGACTTATTCATTAATAATATATTATTCATGATACACGCAAAATACCAAACATCACCATGAACTATCTCATCACGGTGTAATACATCGAAGTGCATGAGTCATGACATGCATTAATAATAATCTTAAAGTTTAAGGACCATTAAACATTCTTTAATGTAGGAAAATATAATGAAACATAAACATGTATAATTCCTAAAGGTGGTTAGGTTCTCATAACATCCCATATTAGAGATTACCAAGTGAAAACTTCATGAGATAATGTCTCATCTGGTTATGTGTACTGACACCTAAAGATCAACATACTATGTGAGCTATCATAAAATGTTATCAAATGTAGATAAAGGTTTAAAGGCTATAAAATTTCAATGTTCACATCATAATAGAGAATTGATATACTCATTCTAATGTGATAAATACTATGGGGAATTATTAATATTAAATTCTTTGAATATATATGAAATATAAATTCCAAACTATTGGTTCTAGGAAACCAACTCCAATAGACTCCCATTTAGACTAGAGCCAAATTCCAATGAATTTGAGTCTACCAGATCTCGCATGATGATTATGTTTCGACAATGTAAAGTATTTACTTGATGGGTCCTCCATGTTGTCTTATATGGGAACTCTACTCATAGTGATTTCACGTATCTGAGAAAAATCCACCAAGAGATGATATTTCTAAATTATGTTCTTCTTCTAATGATGTGACCTTAGATCCTTTTCAAGAGCCACCATTGTAGTATCATCACAACATATTGTGATAGGGTCTTTACTGGTAGGTACCATATTAAGCTCTTAGATGAATTTGTTAATTGAAACAACTTATTTAGACTCCTCAGAAGACAAAATATACTTGAACTCTTCTATAGAATCACTAAACATAACTTTCTTTGAGATATTCTATATCAGAATACCTTCATTAAGAGTGAAGATGTATACCAAGTGTGATTTCAAATCATCTTATCTGTTTAGAAACTAGAATCTATATACCTCATATTGACTAGTTCCTCATATCATCCATAGACTAGGAATATATCCTTAGCATGCCTCAGATAATTATGGATAGTCTTGACTATTATCAAATGATGGTCACCTAGATCAGTTTTATATCTTCTTACCATACTCGAGGTGTAGGTGACATCTATCCTTGTATATAAAATAACATGATTTAGTGACCAAATCACTGATGCATATATAATCCTTTCCATCCTCTGTCTTTCCTATTTTATTTGAGGAAACATTTTCTTAGAAATATGAATTCCATGTAAAAATGGAAATAATATCCTCTTGGATTATTTCATACTGAATCTTCTTAGTATCTTGTCAACATATATACTTTGACTTAGTATAATTAGCCTATTCGATCTATCATGATGGATCTTGATCCAAACAATATATTACACTTTACCGAAATCCTTCACAGAGAAGCATGTATTTAACTAATCTTTAACAATCATAAGACTGGAATTTTGTTTCTAATAAGTTGTATGTCATCAATATAAAATATTAGGAAAATGAACAGACTCCCACTAAAATGATTATAGATACAAGGATCACATTCATTATTTACAAATCCAAATTCCATTATGGATTCATCAAACCAAATGTTCCATGACCTTGATGATTTCTTTAATCAACAAATGGATCTATACCACTTGAATACTTTATAGGAACACTTTAGATTCATAAAACCTTTAGTTTGTGTCATATAGACATATTCATAAATGTTCTTGTTAAGGAAATTTTATTTAATACCCATCTTCCAAATATCATAGTCATGGTAAGATTCTATGATAATTAGAATTAGAATTTAATTTTTCCTAAAACCAATAAAATGGTTTCGTTATAGTCTATGAATTGATGCGCTTTGAACTATTTTTCAACTAATCATGCCTTATAGGTACTGGATTTTCCATCAATGTCCAGTTTCTTCTTGAATACCCACTTACAACCAATGAGATTTACATCCACTAGAGGGTCTACCAAAACAAAGACTTGGTTCTGGTATATGAAATCCATTTCAGAATTCATAGATTCTTTCTATTTGGAAGCTTATCTTGCACTTAATATTTACTTATAAGTCACAATATCATTAATATAAATGATTCACCATACTTAATGACTAAAAAAACATATCATTCTGGTTCTCTAGCCTCTTGTACTTCTATGCAGTACATGTGTCTCTAGAACAAACTCTTCTATAGGTATTTGTAAAATATGTTCATGTTCCAACTCTTGTGTATGTTGAGTACAAACTTCATTGAATTATATCTTGCTCCCATTATCTCTTTTAGATATGTGACCCCTTTCAAGAAATTTGGGATCTCTATTAATAATTTTTTTTATCTAAATGATTGTATATGTAATATATTTTAGTTTACTCAGGATACCCTACAGTGATATACTTTGTGCCTAAGGGTGAAAGTTTGTTTCCAGAATTGGCCTTAACATATGCTTCACAACCCCACACTCATACATGTGATAACATGGGTTTATTTTCATACCAAAGATGATATGGAATACTGATTGTTGCTTTAGTTTTAACTCAGTTTAGTATGTATACTATTGTCTATAGTGCATGTCCCCCAAAGTATAATTTATGAATCTCAAGACTCATTATTGATCTCACCATGTCTAATAGGTTTTGGTTCATCCCTTCACGTACACTATTTTATTATGGTGTATAAGTAGGGGTGAGTTGAGATAAAATCCAAAACTCCCATAAATAATCAATAAAGTCTTGATTAAGTTATTCCCTATCACTGTCTGTGTGGAGTTTCTTAATCTTACTAGAAACCTAGTTTCAACTTTATTATTATATTCCTTCATCTATCAAAGGAATATGAGTTATACTTCATTGAATAGTTATATCCATATATATTAAATTCACCAGTAGAATTTATGAAGTATGTGTAACCACCCATTGATTCAACTGTAAATAGTCTACACACATTAGTATGAACCAAATCAAGAAGATCTATAAAATTTTTTCCTTTTCCACTAAATGGGGATTTGGTCATTTCTCCCTGTAAACATTTATGACACAAACCAAGTGGTTTTAGTTCAAATGAATCCAAATTTCAATCTTGGTGTAATCTGGTCAAACAATTTTTGTTTACACAACCTAGCTAGTGATACCAAATTTGGTTGTGGTATAATTCATGTGAATTATTGTCATTATCGATTTCCATTACTTGGTGTGTGTAATATATAAAATAAAGGCAATTATATAAATTTTTATTACCATAAAAAATTATTTCTTTGTAAAATAAACAACAATTATTTTTCAATTTGAAAATAATTCATTTTTCATCAAGTTTGGATATTGAAATAATGTTTTTAACTGATTGGATGAAATAACAATATTTTAGAACCAAGATCAATCTAGTAGGAAAAATGAGGTGGGAGTCCCCAATATCCACAAAAATAATTCTCACTATTTTGGCTTCTTATTGATCTACCTCACCTCAGGAAATATTATAGAATCTACTTGGTTCCTATATTTGAATACATATGTGAGCACTACATGCTATATCTAATACCCACATTATCTAGACTAATATATTACACACAATAATGAATTGACATGAAGATTCCACTAAATTATTTTTACTGGTGTAGTTTTTCATCTAGTGTCCCTTATAACTACATGAAAAATAGATATCATCTTACCCCATTTCATTCCCCTTGATCAAACTCTTTTTGTAAGGGAATTGTGATAAATCTTTAGACTTAGATTTAGTCTTGGATCTCTTCTCCTGACCTTTTATTTTATTCATCATAAGGATTGAAGGATTTTCACATTTCATATCTTTGTTAACATATATATGTTGGGTGAGAAGATCAGGAGACAATTATCTATGTTTTTCATATAGATATTGATAATAAAATTAGAGAAGAACTATTGGAGTGATGAAATAATGAGATCAGTGCAGAGTTCTTTGGGAATCTTATAACCTAGAACATCTAGGAACTAAATGTAGCCAATAAATTTAACTACATGAGGCCCAAATGAAACATCTTATCTAAGATTTCTCATGAAAAGAAACTTGGAGTTCTTAAACTATTCCAATATTTCAATCTCTTGATAAATATCGAGGAGATTCCAGATTTAACTTTAGGAATCCATGTTCTCATGTGATTTTATGAGTTCTATAGAAATAAATGGAAGCATAAAACACTAAAAATATAGTGCATCATTCAATTTTTTTTCATAGTCAGTGAACTCCTCATCAATCACCTCTTTAACAGGTGGATTGGGGATCGAAAATTCTAGAATATAGGATTTTTGTTCATAGCACAACACAAACCACATGCATCTGGACCATTCCTGGAATTTACTGCAAGTTAGGAGATTGTATTTCTCTAGAATTGATCACATGTATAATTCTGTTGGTGAAATTTTCATTATTATAAAATAATATATCAAATTATTAATAGTTCTATTGATTACAGTTTATGTGAGACATAATATTAAAAAATGTAATTTTATTATATCTCCCACTATTTTGTCAAGTCTCAATAGACTTCAACATTGAAATAAGAATGTCCCATAACTGTAGAAATTCAGGTGGAAACGATCCATATTTTCCTTCTAATGATCCATATTATGTCCATGAAAACTATAAGAAAGTGTTTAGGTAGGAGGTCTTGGTAGTTACAGGATTTCAGGTCCATGTTCTGTTGAGTAGACTCACCAATCCTAAAGATGAATTTAAATTTTCTCAACACTAGTCTCCAAATTTTTATTGAATAGACTATGGACATTAAATTCAATAAAATTTTATTTAATTCATTCCATTATATTTGTTAAGACTCCCCGATAATTAAAATTTCCCCTAACTATGGCATAAAAAAGAAATTTTAACTATGTCTTTTATCTGATAATAGAAGGTATAATGACTTAATATTAATTTGAGGGATTTTGTTCATTATGAATTAATTTTATTATTTTATATATTACATGAATTGGTAATATTAAGTGGATTTTAATTAAGTTATTAACCATGTACTAATTAAACATTTATGTATTATTCTTTTATTTTAATTCTATCTTTACATATTAAATAATTTATTTATGAGATAATGATACTATATCCATAAAATAAATCATGTATAGATAGAAATAAATTAAATAAATAATTCATGTGAGCACAATATTATCTAATGGTTGATTTATTGAGAAGAAAATAATCAACTTATTACCCTAAATAAAAACTCCTAGTACCGGTCTTGACATGAGTTGCAACTTTCCACCCATCCACTTATGTATCACTTGAGTTGGTTTTGTCTCAGTTCCACATTGAACTATCTCCATATCAGCTCCACCTTGAACTAAATCCATGTGACTTCAGATGCTTATTTTTATTAAATATTTTTTATAACTCACACATAGGTGAGGGGAACAAAAGGATTGGTTAAAGGGAATTAAATATCATAATCTTGGACACACATGTCCTACATAATAAAGGAGGGAGGGATGAATCATAGGAAATCATATTTATTTTAAGAATAAATAATTGAAAACCCATGTAATGGATTAAATTTAATGAAACTGATACATACATAGATATAATCAAAGCTCATGATCAGTTATACACATATAATGAATACACATCTAGATTCATTTCAATACATTATTCAATAAGATAAAACATTTATAAATCAATATAATTATTTAAATTATTAATAAACTAATTCATTTTATCTTATTCAGTCCAATTTCCCTAAATATTCACATCTTTTGTGATTTTATATAAAATAAATAATTTTATTTTATTTAAAACTTAATAAAATTGTACAGAGTTTTTTAATTGGAAGAAACTTAGTGAGTATATATCCAAACTACTCATCATAGTCCTTATTGTATAAAATGGTCTCAAATGAAAATTTAATACACAAAAAGTGTTCAATTTCATGTTGTGTACTTTCAAATTAATGACACCTAAAACACATGAAAATTACATTTCTTATATGATTTATGCACGATGAGTATTTAGTATGCAATAACCATAGATGAATTGAAGTTCCTAATATTACATGGAATTAATTAATCATTTAATATAATATAAAGCTCAATGATTTATGTGTACTATCAATTAAATGAATCATATAACCTGATTTGATGAGGATTAATGAATTAATTAATTAAATTTAATATTTATACATAAAAACGAAAAGTACACGGTGTGTGTAGTCTAGTTACACGACATGTACATTAATTTTTCAGATGTATTATATACGTTTTAGGGAATTAGTGTGTACTTATAGAGGATATTTATGAGTTACAAAACATATAGGATGTATAAATGGTGTTTACCTAAAGTTATATGGATTCCATCTTGAATGCATCATGTATTAAACACACACAATGTATTAATTACATGAAACATACTGACCCTGTGTTTTTAGCCATGAAAACACATAGACTACACATCATGTAGGAAATGTACATGGTGTGTAGTTTGAAAATACATGTTCCACCTTGGTCGGTCAACACATGGTGCATTTAATGAACATGGCATGCATTCATCACACGATGACCAAGAGTCAGTGCATGTGTCTTGATGCAATGAAAAATGATACAAGGCATGTAATAAAATAGTAAACACTGTGTAACACTATGTTATCTAGACAATGTTTTTGGAACCTCGAGAGGGGTTTTTCAGATGATGTCTTCATTAATTATTAATTGATCATGGTTATTTAATTAAGAAAAGAATAGGAATAAGAAGATATCTTGATGATAAAATAGAGAAAAAATAGAACTTGAAATAAAATTTAACTTTTAAATGAGTAATGATTAAAAATAAAATAAAAATTATAAAATTGGATGAGAATTCTATGATACCGCTTTATGGTTCTGAACATAGCGGAAGAACCAATTAGGCCAATGGAAAAATTGTTTCTTGGATTTGATGGAACATTTGCAATGTAAAATATATAAAAATCACGACCAATGAAATTTTTTCTAAAGAATATTGAGAAATAAAAATGTTGAAACCAAGAGATGATATTTTCATGTCAATTTCAAAATTAATTTAAGAATAGAAAGAAAGGAAACCTTAATCTTTATATCTTTATTCATTAAAAATGATAATAGTTCTAACCTAATTGGTGTAGTGTCATTGCATTTTGAAAATTCAAATTAGCACCCCTATATAGGTGATCCACATATTATCCTTCAATCCCAAAACAAAACTAATTAATCACTAGGTACTAGCATGACTGATTGATAATATTATGCTATTCACCTTTGGTCTCTTCATGCTCATTCATGCTTACATAAATATCTCTTTTTTTAATTGTTCTTGAGAGGATGAGAGGAGGAAGATCTTGAGAGGAACTATTGTTCACATCAATTAACCTTTTTGAGAATGTGATAGTAGTCTATTTATAGACCTTGGACTAGATTTTGATATTTAATTAATTGCGCAAGGCCCCTTTAAGAGAATATTAAACTCCGAGAAACCCAAATCCATGTAATTAAATAGTAATATTATTTTATTCCATGGTGTGTGCTAACTGGTGAAAAGATAAATATTATTCTACAGTCTTGTAAATTAATGTTTATCACCAGAACAAATCTCAGTCTACTCATCCTTAATGACATTAATTGAATACCCAAATAAATATTGTTATTGAATATTTAATAAATAAATAAATGTTTTATCCATAGACTGGTGAATAAATATTTATTTAATATTCACATAAGTAAATAAATTATTTATTTAATAAATAAATAAATTTTTATTATGATATGAATAACTAGAGATAAATACATATTATATATTCATGTAATTAAATAATTACCTTGTAAATAAATATTTATCTAATATTTATGATCATTAATAAATATTGAATAAATATTAAATCTTTTTCTAGAGAATAATATTAATTCCAATTGTTAAATATAAATAATATTTAACGTATTTATAAAGAAACACTTTTTGTGTAACCCTCTAGGAATCTTACTTAGTGGTATTAAGTGGTCTTGCTTAAAGTCTAAGATTCTTGTCTAACAATGGGTTAAGACACCAACATAAGAAGAATATATGTCGCAAAGACAAAACCACATGTGAATGATCACTATGTAAAATAATTCTTTTATCTCTATAATTCTTCAAGAAAGTTTCATACTTGTTTCATCAACCTATACTATCAATATTTATTTCTTTGACTACCTAAAATAAACTCATCGTTATATGATGGCCATGGAATTTAATGTGACGGTTATATTTCAATAAAAGGCCAGATATATAAACTTCCATAAATATGGAAGTGAAAATACTTCCTAGACTAATTCTTTAATAACATGTCATTCATGATGCACCCTACATACCCAAATTCTCTATGAAACATATCATCATGGTTTACAATAGGAAATCAAAGTGCACGAGTCATGACAAGAATTAATAAAAATATTAAAGTGTATGGACCATTGCACATGATCGTAGATAGGAAAATCTAATGACAAATAAACAAGTAGAATTCCTATATGCAAGTTTATTCTCATAATCTCCCATCTTAGAGATTATCAAGTGAAAACGTCATGAGATAAAGTATCATTTTCTTATGAGTACTCACAAATAATGGTCAATATACTATGTTCCCCATAATATAATGTTATATGACCATAGAAAAAGGTTTAGGAATATCATCATAGCATTTCAAGGTTCTCATAATAGAAGGGATCTACTATACGCTTTTCAATGATAAATATACTATGAGACATTATTACATTAAATTAATTTAGAACTATACATGATATATAATAATATATTTTAATTAATATTGTTTTATTTGAATATATATGCAATCTAGAGTACAACCAGTTGGTTCTAGGACTCCAAATATCATATGAGCTTAATTTCTTGAGGTCTACACATTCATAAAATAATTTTTGTGATTATTTTATGTCTAATTTGATTATTTGAAATTAAAAAAAAACAATAAAATTTTCATGTAGGGAAATGATGTAATGACTCTGGCTTTGTTGAATTAGTCCTTTGAATATTTTTATTTATATATCTGGATTTATCCTCTTAGTTGTCATGGTGTTTGGGTGTCTCAGGACACTAGAATTTATATATAAAAAATGTTAATATATTTTTATGAATGTGAACTCATTGTTTTGGTATAAATGGTTTTCCTATTATTTGAGACCTCATATAGTAAATCCAAGACCACGATTTATGCCGGTTTACACTAGGCATGACCTAAGGTTTGTTAGTGTCAAATGTTTTGTGGGAGGTGACCATTGGTGGGTGTGTTTAAGAAAATAAATAATTAAATTTATTTATTTAAATTAAATTAACTAACCAAAACCTCCATCTATAAGTATTCTTCTATATAAAATATCTTAGTTTTTCCATATAATCCCAGGAGATTAGAGGGGTGGAGGGATCATTCTTTATTAATGGATTGGGATCAGAGAAGGACGACGATAAGATTAAGGTTAATCAAGAGGTGGGAATCAAACATGGTGGGTCTTATTAATTACTAGAGAATGTGATCTTCACCAATTATCAATACTTAATTGATTAAAGGATCATTATTTATGGTTTCACCCTTTTTTTTATAAAGATTAAGAATAGATTTATTATCTTCTTTATTTTGTTGATGATTTTCATTCATACGAGCTCATTAATAAATTTTATTCACTATGAAAAGATTTACCATTTTTACCAACTTATGATCATTATCCATGATCACATTGTCCAATGACAAATTCAACTCATTATTGTGCTTTTCCCCTACCGTTCTTAATGTTCTTCACTGTTGTACCATGAGGTCATGGTTTGACATTACCAAGGTGGGTTCAAGAAATATCAAAACCTTAGATTCATAGTGGTTGTGTGAACAATATTTGGATCAATGGTTCGAGGAAATATTGAGGTTATATGTGGGATATAGGTGATGATTCATGGATTCAAGATCTGGAGCGCTGGAAGACAAATGAAGGGTTCCCACACTAGAAACTAGCCTCCCGATTTCTAGCCATTGGAGGCTAGGAATCAATGGGCATTGGTGGTTCCTATGATTTCAGTGAACTTTTGAGTTCAACCAAGAATGGTTGGTGGATCTGGTATATATGAAGATAAATGTGGTTTCTATGAAAAACATGACTACATATTGTGTAGTTTATATGAACACATGCCATGTGGTCCCTTGGTTACAATAGATAGAGTTTTAGACAAAGATAAATATATCACTTTGTGTGAACCCACCACATACCATGTGACACTATACTGGTAGATCTTTATGTACGATGGGAGTATATGGGAAAAAAACATCCAGTCTCATGGACATGGCCAAAGTACATAGGCACGACCGTGTACTTAAGAAAAAACTAGGATACCCGAACACAACCATATACAGGGGCACGTGCCGATGTGAATTGGAAGAGGCTGTAAGAGTGGATGAGATATGTTGTGTACCACCAATACACATCTTATAGAGTGGAATGTATTCCCAATCCATGTTTAGGTGAGAACATGAACATTCAATAAGGAGAGGCCACATACTGTGTTACCCCACTTAAACATCATGTACTTCTCATAGGAACTTATATCATCAATATCTCATTTTTGAAGATCATATGTTTTACCATGATTAGCATATCCTAAGTGATTTTTCACATATAATGTGATGGTAGAATTTATAATGTATTTCAAGATACAATGTGAGGTGTTTTGGTAATGACACTTCTTCAGGATATGCTTGATCGATAGTAGTGATCGGGAAGGATCATCAAAGATATTCCAGGGTTGGTAAACCCCCTGTCACACCAGGGCATGAGTCCCCCAAACTCTATATATCGGTTGAGTGGAACCTAAATGATCTACCAAGGTGTGGGTCCTATTATAATGAACCAGTCTTAACATACATATAAATTACATAACTTTTTCAGAATACTTAAAACTAAATACAAATAGACACTTAATTTCCATATTAGTTTAGTAACTTTGGTAACATGGAAACATAAACACTGTTACATAATATAGCTACATTATCTCTCACTTGTTTCTCCAAGACTAGAACCCCACTTAGACATATCATACATGAAATATATCTTCATAAACTAGGGAAGGAAACATAAAAAGGGGTGATCTTAGATTCTCAATATGGGTAAAAAAGGAATATATATAAGCATAATCATGAGCATAAGGGTTCGAGAATGTGATCATGATCATTAGAAGATCATACCTTGCATATAAAAGATTATAATCATTAATCATGGAATAAATATTGGAAGTTCATAGTACATGAATCATAAGAAAATAAAGAACAAAATCCATGAAATCATAACTTAGTAATAATACATGGAATTATGGTAGACACATAAGCATATAAAAGGATCTCCATAGTAGTCAAGGAATTTCCACCAAGTCCATCTTGGTAGTATGGGTTCACTCCCTATACCATATTTGTAGTCATGTTTCACTCCCATAACCATATTAGTAGTATTATTTCACTCCTTATAACATCTTGGTAGTCATGGTTCATTCCCATGGCCATATTAGTAGTCAAGGTTCACTCAAAAGACCATCTTAGTCAATATAATGAGATATAATTCTTTACCCAATTAATTATAGGGAGATATAGGTCCCACCCATCTCACAGTAAAATCATATATACATGTTCTAAAAGATCATTAAAAATCATATCATAACCCATGAAATTAAATGGGTATCATAAACTTGTAAACTTATCATAACCAACAAAAAAAGATACAGGTTCATAATAATTTAACCAAAATCATAACTCATTAAAATAAGTAGGGTTCAAAGGAGTATAACCCTTGAAATAGAAAGAGTTTTTATAAAACATCATTCCATAAAAACATAATCCATTTAGAGAAAGAATATGAATGTAATCATTGAATCATTTTCCCAAAAAGGCATGAGTAATACCAATAGATGTCTTCTTAGATGGATTTTTTTAAATTTCTTTTAAAAAAATTTATGATGTAAAATATAATTTCATATTTGGAAAATTATTTTTAACACATAAAACAATTTTAAGATCATTTTCCTGAAAATAAACATGAAAACTTATTAAGGAATATTTAATTTTTTTGAAAACCTTTTCCTTTGAAAAATTCGTTAAAACTTATAATGAAAGCTTGAAAATGTTTTGAAAACCAACCATTTAAAATAATTTAAAAACTTATAAATATATATTGAAAATGTTTTTAAAACCATTTTACTTGAAATATTATAAAAGAAGCTTGAAAACATTTTGAAAACCATTTTACTTGAAAACTTATAAAGGAAGCTTGAAAACTTTTTGAAAACCATTTTCCTTGAAAATAATTTGAAATTTTATAAAGAATCATTTAAATGATTTAAATCATTTTCTTTGAAAACAACATTTTGGAAACTAATAATGTAAGCTTTGAAAATCATTCAAAACACTTTTTAAACATAAAACATCTTTAGAAACCTTTTTTGTTGAAAACCACTACAAAACAATGAATTTCTATAACATTAGGAAAACATTTTATTTTTTAAAAAATACATTTATAATACTATAAAGTAATCTTCAAGGGAATTATGGTCATGACGGTGGGTAAATTTTCACATGTCAAACATTTCTTTTTCCATGTAAAAAGTTTAGAAAAGTGAATCCACCAGAAAATAACAAGAAAATTCCTTTATTTGAAAAATTAAAACTTTTTTTTAAAAGGTAAAACATGGGTATAAATTTATTTGAATGAAAATTGGATAATAATATAATATTTTTGGAAAGTTTTCTTTTTGGAAAACCTGGTTTGAAGGAACACAGATTTCCGACCGAAGAGAGGGTAAAGTCGAGATTTATTAAAAACACATTCTTAAATATCTTATGTACCAAAGAGTTGAAAATGGTACCAATACATTTATATATCATGAATAAACATATTAGAATATAATTCATCTATTTTACAGAGATATGGATCTTAATATTTCATCAAATGAAGCGTAAACATAAACAATCTCAAAAAGCAATGAGATTGTTTCAATAAATTATAACCAATTGAAAACATTGAAATGTAATACCCATGTAATAAAATTAAATTAAAAGAATCATAAAATATCATGGAAAAAACATAATCATGATATAAAATTTCAATGTTTTTAAATACACCTCATGGAAAAATATAGGGGCCAAACATGGCATGTGTCTCAAATAAAGAAAATTGAGACAACACTATCTTACCGATTTGGTAACTTTTGAAACACAAAACCCATAAAATAAATATAATATAATGGATATGTAAATACCCATAAATTTAATAATAATAATTGTATGATATATCCATGGTCAGTATACACACTACACAAACAAAACAAGTAGTGATTAAGGGAATGTATCTCATGGAAATAAATAGGCGAGATGAAATCCCCTTACCTTGTGTATTGAATCTCATCTTACTCATAAAAAATTCATTTATAATAAATATAAGTTTATTATAAATCTATAAAAGAACCATATTATTATATCTAATACCATATATGTTATTATTATTTCATTATATTACTTGCTTTTTTACAATTCTATGTTAAGGTTTCACTAATGTTCACTTTGTTCTTCGCATGTATCAAATTTTATTACATCTTTGGTCCTTATAATTATATAATTATTTAAATAATTTAAAACATGATATAAATATCAATTATATTCATTATATATGTATTATAATAATATATATAATATAGAAGTATGAAATGGAATACATCGTTCATGGAGACAGTAGGTCGTACGTTTGTATGAACGCTGTTTCCATTTTATTGTCATATTGAAAGAAAGAAAATGAAATATATGTATATATGTATATAATATAATCATAGTATAATTATTATGTCATATATTGCATATAAGTTCACTAAAAATATCCTTAATACATTCCATCTAGTGTGTGGACGAATCACATCACTTTGAGGGGGCAGTAGTCCATACTTCCTCAAATGAAGTTATCATATTTACACTAAATAAATATTATTAAAATATGTGTTGAAAAGGATTAAATATTATTAAATTAAAAATAAATATAATATATAACATATATAAATATATTTTCCTTCATAATTTCTACCATTAATGGAGGTAAAGGAAAAATGAACAATCATCATTTCGTGAGGTGGTAGTTCACTGTACATGTAAATAGAATGTTCAGTACCCATTAGATGGAAGTGTGTGTATGTGTAGGTCAAAAAATAGCATGAAAACATCCAAGTATATTTATTATACATTTTTTGTTATAAAATAATGGAATAAGAAGATTTTATGGGATGGATAATTGAAATAACATAAAAGAACTTGAGGAAGAATGTTACCTCTTATTCGAGTAACTCCTTTTGGTTTGAATCAAAAAGATTAATTGGATTGATTTCTACCCAAGTGGTGGATCATAGGATGTGGGTAGGAATTATTAGGAGTTTATTTTTTATATATTTTATGAACCTAAGTGGTTTGAGAGGTGTGAGGATGTGGGAGAGGTGGTGTCCTTTTATAGGGGAGGAAACAAACTCACTTGGTATTTTTGAAAACAAGTTAGGTGTACCCACGTTTTTACCTAAAAAAATTATAAAAAACAAATAAAAATAAATAATGTAAGTTTAATGGACGAATAATGTCCATAAAATGGGTTTTTTCACAAGTGGATAGTTCATTTGGGCCCTTAATTTCAAGGTTTATTCCCTTGTTAAGATTAATTTTACCCCAATCGCTGTAATTAATTTTAATTACATCCACTAATATTTTTGGTAAAAAAATAAGTTTACCTTATTAAAAATTATAAATTATTCTTATTTAAAATATATAATCCATTTTTCCAAAATCATAATCCCAAAATTGGATGAAATTAATTTAAATTAATCTAGTAGATGTGATGACAATGCAAGTTTTTAAAGTAAAAATGTTCAAAAGATTACTATGTTTTATATTAAATTTTAATGTTAAATTGATTCAAAATATCTAAATTTTATTAATTGAAAAATAATTGATATAATGTGACTTTATTACCAAATTAAAATATAATTAAACACTATAAATAAATTAAATGAATAAGCAGTTTGGAATTAAAATTTAGTATTTTCACTATTCATTACAAAAATGAAACTTCACATAAAACACCAAAAACTCAATATAAGCTAATTTTAATGTTTATATTTAAAATATGAAGTTTATTTTTCCATATAATATTTATAAAGGTTCCAAAAATTGGATTTAAAATAGTTTTCTAATGAAAGGAGGTAAAAGTGCCTTTATAAAAATACTTGATTTTTATGCGAGATATTGAGTTTGTTCTTATATTATGATTATAAAATCTATTAAATAAAAAAAAATATTTTATTAAAAATATAACATATATATTTCATTAAATGAATTTAATAATTATAATTAATTTAATTTATTAGGATAAAACTACATTGTGTGTATAAAAATAGTTTTCTATAAAAACATTTCCTTTATATTCAATTGGTTCATATATTCATTTCAAATTAATTTGTGACTAATTAATTCAAACATGTATTTTTTGTAAGTTAATTAATCCATTTCATAATTATTAACTTAATGACTAGCTTATATCTTATTATATTAAATAATAATATTTTTAACAGTATATTATAGTTTGGTAACACTCGGTCTTGCATGTTACATAAGCCTTCATGGAAATTAAATCTTGTATTTAATGTATGCTCACCTTGGTTTTCCATATAGAGAATGTTATAATTTATTTTTCATTTAGTTTATGATAACTTGGTGTTGCGTATAACTCAAGTCAAACATAGTGCATTAATATAAACAAAACTATTTTTAGTGTTGTGAAAAATGAAAAATATCAAAAAGATAAAATTAATTTGAAAAAAAAATATTTCAAAAAATCTTAAGGTTTTACATTCTATCCGAGAAAAAAAAAATTTCTCCCTCGAAATTCATCTAGGTTATTAAAAGTTTAATACTTAAAAGTTACTTTCATAGAAACCCACATTGTAAAAACAAACACTAAAACCTCCTTTAAAAATGAAAGTTGGAACAATAACAGTTACCCAAAGTAACACATAGCTAGATTTCCGCATAGGAGAAGATAGGTGAAAAGTAAAAACATGGATATAGAAGTGAAAAATAACTATCTAATCCTGGAGAGAGTGATGGAGAACATGCTTAGGATAAAGTTAACAACCACATAGGTATAAAACTATGATTATCTAAGGGACCATTTGGTTCATTGAAAAATAAGGCACTAGGATATCATTTTCAGTTTCAATATCCTTTCCCTAAGGTTGAATAATTTTCATGAGAAGTTATAATTACTTTATTTCATTCTCTTTCATAAGTAAAATCTCACCCTTTTTTCATGTCTTGACCAATTTACACTTTAACCCTTTCTCCAAAAAGGAAGGTTAATTTTTAATTCTTGAAGCACTAATAGATCATGAGATCCATGATAAGTCATCCCATATCTCTTTAGTTACCATAAACACAAAATAGTTAGTTCAGGTTATCCAATATGCATAAATCCTTATGTGGTGCGATAATACTTTAATCTCATAAACTTTATCTGAATTTTAACTTAAAAATATCATATATAGTTAACCTTATAACCATTATGAATGACTTATAACCATTATGAATGATGAAACTCCCAAACTTTAAAAACAATGACACTAAATCAGCTTAATAGTGATCCTCCATATATCACATAGCAGATATTGGTTGTCACATTATAAACATGTGAATACCCTCATCATATATTCTATTGAAACATGGTAATAACCTGGATTACCATAAATAATTTTGTAAAACATGCATTCTTACCCATTCCAAATGTTACTTAATATATTACTTAAATCCAAGAAGTTATAAACTTCATCCATGATGACATAGACCAATTTTTCAACAAATCGGTAATAAGATCTAGGGTAATTATTGATATCTAATTTACTTTGTCCAAGTCAATTATATTTTTATCCAAGTTAAACACAATTTTCTCAACATCATGATCACATTAAGGGTTACCTTCCCTTAATCAAAATATCACTTTTCGAAGTCTTCATCACCATTCAACATAAAAATTTAAATCCTTATTTAAAACATATACTAAACATAATTATATATTTCATGATTCCTATAACAAAATATTTGAATTAAAAAAGATAAATACTTTATTCATCCAACTTTATTATTAAACCATTACTCAGGATTCATCATCTTATTCCTTAATACCTCTTTCCTAGAATATTAAATATTAATCATGTCTTAATGTTACTCAACCTCTATATAATCATTCTTATTATGTTTAATGTAAACAATACTAGAAGAACATCACATACCTTTCACATGTTTTTTGCAGTCTCTTTATTATTAGAATCATAACCAATACTCATACCACCTTCCCGATTCTCTTTATAAAATTTCCACTCGGGAAATTGATTTTCATAATTCCCATAATTTACACATATAAAAAATTTAATGTTAATCATGTTACTTCTAGTTATCTCTATTAACTAAAACCAAAAATCATAGAGTGATAAACCCATATCATATATTAAAACCACATAATCATAAAAATTTACTTATAGGATGTCTAAATCATGAAACCTACCTTAATATATGACACCATAGGTTTATCCTAGGTTATTAAAAGTAAAATTCCATTTAAATCCTTTATTATGGTTTGTGAAGATTTTATGAATATTTAAAGCATATCCTCATAGAGTGTCAAACCAGGTGTGGAGTAAGGCCTATATTCGTGTACCGGGTTATGCCGAGTGAGGCCCGACTCACCTTATCATTGATGTTACTCCTAGGTACATCTTCACTAGAGACACATCCACTTGTTGTGTCCATACATGGATGTATTTCTAGGAAACCACTCACTCTATCCTTTACCAAAATTCCAAGACATTTTCCCCAAATGTTAACTCATCTTTATACTTATCTTTTAATACATCCTAAGAAATATACTTAGAAATATACCTAGGGATATCACTAAAGTTTTATCATATTAGTTTTAAAATATTACATAAACCTACACTATGATACCAACTAAAACAACCCAGTCTTAATGTATATAAACATTACATAACTTTTGTGGAATACTTAAAACATTATATAAACAAAACCCAAAGACCATATTAGTTTAGTACCTTTGGAAACATGGGAACATAAAAACCGATATGTAAGAAAGCTATATTATCTTCCAGTAAGTTCTCCTAGACTAAAACCCATCTTATACATATCATACATGAAATATATCTTCATAAACTGGGGAAGGAAACATAAAAAGGTGTGAGATTAGATGCTTAGTAAGGGTAAATAAGGAAGATATGAAATAAAAATAATGAGCATAAGGGTATGATAACATTATCATTAGAAGATCATACCCCACATATCAAATATTATAATCACAAATCATGGAATAAATATTGGAAGTTCATAATACTTGAATAATAAGTAAATAAAGAACATAATCCATGAAATAATAACTTAGGAATAATAAATGTAATTATGGTAGAAACATAATCAAATAAAAGGACTTCCATAGTAGTTAAGGAATCACTTCCAAGTCCAATATTGGTAGTATGGGTTCACTACGCATAATATCTTGGTAGTTATGGTTCACTCCAATGACCATATTAGTTGCATGAATTCACTCTTATATACCATCATGGTAGTCATGGTTCACTCACATGTCCATATTAGTAGTCAAGGTTCATTCCCAAGCCCATCTTAGTATATATCATGAGATATAAATCTTTACCCTATGCATTGGAGGGAGATATAATCCCCACCCATCTTAGAGTGAAATCATACGTACATGTTCCACAAGATCATTAAAAATCATATCATAACCCATGAAATGAAATGGGTATCAAAAAATTTTAATCTTATCATAACCTGTGGAAAAAAATACATGTTTAATAATAATTTAATCAAAATATTAACCCATGAAAATAAGATTTTTTCAAAATAATATAACCAATGAAAGAGAAACGGGTTTCATAAAACATCATGTCATCAAAACAAAATCCATTTAAATAAATAATATGAATAAAATCATTAAATCATTTCCATAAAAGGCATGAGTTACACCAAAAGATATCATCTTAGATGAAAAATGATTTTTAAATATCTTTTAAAAACATTTCTTGAGTAAAATATCATTTCTTATTTGGAAAATTCATTTTAAAAAATAAAAAATTTTGAAGACCATTTTAATGAAAATAAACATGAAAACTTATAAATGTAGATTTGAAAACATTTTAGAAACCATTTCCTTTGAAAACATATAATGAAATATTGAAAACGTTTTTAAAACCATTCCATTTAAAATAATTTTAAAACTTATAAATAAAGCTTTAAAACATTTTGAAAACCATTTTTCTTGAAAAATTATTTGGGAATGTTGAAAACATTTTGAAAACAATTTTCCTTGAGAAATTATAAAGGAAGATTGAAAACATTTTGACAACCGTTTTCCTTAAAAGTACTTTGAAAACTTATAAATAATCTTTTAAATCATTTAAATCATTTTCATTTAAAACAAAATTTTGAAAACATATAAAGAAATATTTGAAAATTATTTAAAACACTTTTTAACCATTAAATATTTTTGTAAAATTTTTTTTATTGAAAACTAATTTAAAACAATGAATTTATAAAATATCTTAAAAAAATTATTTTTTTAAAAATAAATTTTTAATATTGTAAAGTAAGATTAAAAGGAATAAAGGTCATGATGTTGGGTAAATCCATACATGTTGAACATTCCTTTTTACCAGTAAAAAGTTTTGAAAAGTGCATTGACCAGAAAATGATAAGAATATTACTTTATTTTAAAAAATAAGCCTTTAGTTTAAAAGGTAAAAAATTGGTAGAAATTTATTTTAAAAATCATAGTATAAAATTATAATGTTTTTGGAAACTTTCATTTTTGGAAAGAATATTTTTAAGGAACAACAATTTTCGACTGAGGAGAGGGTAAAGTCAGGCTTTCTTAAAAACACATTCTTAACCATGTTATGTACTAAAGAGTGAAAAAAGGTACAAATATCTTAATATAGAGTTAAAAACCATAGGATAATAAATTTCCGGAATTTTATTTAGATATTTATCTTAATATTTCATCTAATAAATCATAAACATAAACAATCTCGAAAAGCGATGAGATTATTTCAATAAACTCTTACCACTTGGTAACTTGAACCATACCCCCTATAAGAAAATGAAATTATATGAAACTTAAAATATTATGGAAATAATTACATTCATTATATAAAATTTCAAAGGTATTATATACACCTCATTGAAAAATATAGGTGCATGACATGGCATTTGTCACAAAGAAGTAAAATTGAGGCAAAACTATCTTACCGATTTGGTAAATTTTGAAACATAAAACCCATGAAAGGAAGATAATATAATGGATATTTAAATAAACATAAATTTAATAATAATAATAATCAGATAATACATACATTTTAATTATACACACCACACAAATGAAACGAGTGGTGATTAAGGAATGTATCTCACAAAAATAAAAAGGTGAGATGAAATCCCCTTACCTTGTATATTGAATATCATAATACTCATACAAAAATCCTGTATAATAAATATTATTTTATTATGAATCTATAAATAAAACCATATTATTATATCTAATACCATATATGGTTTTATTATGAAATTATGTTACCCTCTTTTTAATAATCCAATGTTAAGGTTTCACTTCAGGTAATATCCTCTTTGTTCTTTGTATGTGTCTTAATATCATTATATATTTGGTACTTATACTTATATCATTATTTAAAGAATTTAATCCATGGTATAAATATAATTTATATTAATTATATGTTTATTATAATAATCTATAAAAATATATTAGTATGAAATGGAATGCACCGTTCATGGAGACGGTAGGTCATATATACAAATAAAAGTTGTTTCTATTTTATTATCATATTGAAAGAAATAAATAAAAGAAATATATATATATATATATGCATATAATATCATTAAACTAGAATTATTGTGTCATATATATCATATAAATTCACTAAAAACATCCTGAATACATTCCATGTAGTGTGCGAACGAATCACATTGCTTTGAGGGGGCGGTAGTCCACACTTGCTCAAACAAAATTATCATATTTACACCAAATAGAAAGTATAAATATATGTGTTGTAAAAGGATTAAATAATATTAAAGACATAATAAATATAATATATAACACATATAAATATATTTTCCATCATAATGTTCACCATGAGATGCGGTAAAGAAAAAATGAACAATCATCGTTTCGTGAGGCGGTAGTTCACCATACACATAAACAATATGTTTTTTACCCATTAGATGGAATTGTGTGTAATTTTAGGTCTAAAACATAGAATAAAATCATACTATTATATTTAGGATACATGTTTTTATAAATTCACGGAATAATAAGAGTTTAGGGGGTGGAGAATGGAAATAACATAAAAGAACTTGAGGAAGAATGTTACCTCTTATTCGGGTAACTCCTTTTGGTTTTCACCACACGGATTCCTTGGATTGATTTATTACCAATTTGAGGTTTATAAGAAGATTTTAGGATTATTTATCAGCATATTGGTAAGATATTTGACTAAAATTAATGGTTCAAAAGGTTTTAGGATGTGGGAGAGTTGGTGGCCTTTTATAAGGGAGGAAAAGGACTCACGTGGTATTTTTGAAAAAACGTTAGGTGTACCAACATTTTTACTAAAAAAAGTCATAAAAAACAAAAAAACCAATAATGGAAGTTTAAAGACCAAATAATGGCCATTAAATGGGGTTTTATTAGTTTATAGGTTATTTTCTCCCTTAAGATTATGGTTTATTCCCATATTAAGATTAATTTAACCATAATCGCTTAAATTAATTTTAACTTCATTCACTAATATTTTTGGTCAAAAAATAAGATTTAATTATTATACATTATAAATTATTCTTATTATAAATATTTAATCTATTTTTCAAAATTCTAATCCTAGAAGTGGCAGAAATTAATTTAAAATTAATTCCGATGATAAGATGACAATGTTGGTTTTTAAAGTAAAAACGTTAAAAAGTTTGCTGTGTTTTTATATTCATTTTCAATGTGAAATTGATAAAAAATAACTAAATTGGATTAATTTATAAATAATTTATATAATATTAATTTAACTCCAAGTTAAAATATAATTTAACACTATAAATAAATTAGACGAAAAAGTAGTTTTGAATTAAAATTTAGTATTTTTCACTATTCATTAAAAAAATAAAACTTCACAGAAAAATACCAAAAATTCACCAAAAGGTAATTTTTATGTTTTTATTTTAAATATAAAGTTTATTTTTACATGTAATATTCATAAATGTGGAAAAATTATATTTAAAATAGGTACACCAATAAAAGATGGTAAAAGTGCCTTTATAAAAATATTTGGTTTTTATGCGAGATATTGAGTTTTTTCTTATATTATACTTATAAAATATATTGAATGAATAAAAAAAAAATTTTATTAAAAAAATAACATATATATTCCACTAATATCATTTTATAGTTGTAATTAATTCAATTTATTAGGATAAAATAACTTTGTTTGTATAAAAATAATTTTTTATAAAAACATTTCCTTTATACTCCATTGATTCATATATTCATTTCTAATTCATTTGTGACTAATGAATTCAACAATGTATTTTCATATATTAATTAATCATATTCATAAACTTAAACTTAATATCCAGGTTGCATCTTATTATATTAAATAATAATATATTTAATAAGATACTATATTTTGGTAACACTCGGTCTTCTGTGTTACGCACGCCATCGAGGAAAGTAAATATTGTGTGTAATTTACAATGAACTCAGTGTTCCATGTAGAGAATGTTGAAATTTATGTTGTCTATAGTGTAATATAACATAGTGTCGCACATAACGCAATCTAAACATAGTGATTTAATATAAAAAACTATTTTAAATATTGTGTGAAATGAAAAATATCAAAAAGATTAAATTAATTTTTTTTTAAAAAATATTTCACAAAATCTTGGGGTGTTACACCTCTTCCTACCGAGTGTCACCCCCTTGAAACACCAGGGTATGGGTCATATACCTAATGAGTGGAACCCCCATGATGTCCCATGGAATGGGCCCTCTACCTTTTGAGTGGTTCCCCCTGATGCACCAGGGTATGAGTCCTCTACCTACTGAGTGTACCCCAACCCAATACACCGGGGTATGAGTCCTATACCTAATGAGTGGAACCCCTCTAACACACCTAGTTGTGGGTCCTCTTTGTACCAAGAATCGCCCCCTTACACACTAGGGTATGAGTTGTAACATCCTAGAATGATACATGGTTAAATGATTAAATGATAAGACTCATGTGAACAAGGTGAACCTTTATTTTTGGGTGCCTGTCGGACTAGAACTCCACATTTAAGAATTCTTTTCACGGAGTAGTGATCAAGATGGGTGACCTTTTGGGAAGTTTGATAGAGTGTGTGTGAGTGGGTACAAAACACGATGGGAAGGAAATGTGTTGTCATGTGGGGACTATCATTAGTCAAATGGCCCATTCGGGAACATGGGTGGGACCCAGGGTGGGGACCACGTGTCTGCAGGGCAACTGGTGGTACCTGGTGGGCCAGGACCCAACGACTATATTAGGGTAGGGTTTCTGTGCTGTCATCGGGACCCAGTTTTTACATGATTCCTCTATCTACTAAGTAGAACCCCTATCAAACTACGGTGCATTTCCACTATTAGAGATTGTACCCCCTAAATTGTGGAGAATAGTGGTGAGGTGCAGGTCCTTGACATATTTCTTGTATGGAAATAATAGATTCTAGGTATCCAAGATGGACATTTGGATCTACAAAAAGACTCATCATCCTTGATTAGTCTATAGAGGTTGAGATCCCCTTTCTCTCTCATATGGGTTTCTTTATGAGAACATATCTTGGGTTTTCATCCCCACTTGTTATGGGTTTAGCTGAATCCTATTGTATCTTTATATTTATCCATTTTTGGTTTTCAAGGAATCCTACGGGGTATGTATATACTCACCCCTACATGGTTTTTCCCTCACGTGTCATCTCTTATGCATATGAATGGTATACCAACAGTGAAATTAGTGGATCATAGTGATAGTTGGGGGAATTGGACACATACAATGGTTGGACTTGGATATTAGGAGTCGGGAACCCTCCAGCTTCCTTTTCTTCAGTTCTTGTCAGGTTGGGACTTCATTTCTAGTTGGGTGTGTATTTCCCCCATTATCACTTAGGTTTATACTACTATACTCTATTCCTTAGAGTTTATTTCATGCATGGTTATACTATGGTAGTTTTAGTCATTTATTATTCCTTTTCACTTTTTCATAGTGATGTTTTTGAAAAATATTATATGTACTTAGGCTAAGGCCTCCCATTTCATTTATGGGTTTTCAAAAATTTTCCCCAACCCCTAGCCTATTGGAGGTTTTATTAGGGTGGCCACACCTAGATTTCCACCATCCAAGTGGGCCCTGATGGGTTGAGTGGTGATAGAGTGGCATTAGAGTAGTTCTTTCTCATGTCAGTATTGAGGTGAGACCGATGATGAGAATTGGTTTGGGAACTTATGGAAATGGTGTCAGAGTGTATCAAATGTGGCATTCAAAATAGGGAATCAAGTGTTGGTACGGTGGATGACGTATCTATTCAAGCTAGGGAATCAGTCTACGAAGGTTGAGATCCCCTTTCTCTCTCATATAGGTTTCTTTATAAGAACATATCTTGGGTTTTCATCCCCAACTATTATGGGTTGAGCTGAATCCTATTATATATTTCTATTTATCCATTTTTGGTTTTCAAAGAATCCTATAGGGTATGTATATAGTCACCCCTACATGGTATTTTCCCTCACATGTCGTCTCTTATGCATATGAAAGGTAGACCATTGGTGAAATTAGTAGATCATAGTGATAGTTGGGTGCATTGGATTCATACAATGGTTGGACATGGATATTAGGAGTCAGGCACCCTCCATCTTCCTTTTCTATAGTTGTTGTTAGGTTGGGACTTCATTTATAATTGGGTGTGTATTTCCCCCCTTATCAATTAGGTTTATACTACCATACTCTATTCTTTAGAGTTTATTTCATGGATGGTTATACTATGGATGTTTTAATCATTTATTATTCATTTTCACTTTTTCATAGTGATTTTTGTGAACATGAATATAGGTACTTAGGATAAGGCCTCCCATTTTATTTATTCCTTTTCAAACAATTTCCCTAACCCATAGCCTATTGGAGGCAGTCTTGGGGTGGTTACACCCATATTTCTACCATCCAGGTGGGCCCTGATGGGTTGAGTGGTGATATAGTGGTATCAAAGTAGTTATTCCTCGTGTTAGTATTGAAGTGAGACCCATGGTGAGGATTGGTTTAGGAACTTAGGGAAATGGTGTCAGAGTGTCTCAAATGTTGCATTCATGCTAGGGAATCAAGTGTTGGTGTGGTGGATGATGTATCCATTCACGAGGAATATAAATTCTTTCATGTAAACTTAGAATACTGATACATCAGTTACAAAGAACCATTAGTACATGTATCAAACATGATATAGTCTTTTGAATGTCCTTCTTGAGTCAGATCCCCATATATGTGCTTATTTAACCGTATTATGTCTTGATCATTTTCAGGATGCCTCTATGAAGACAAACATCTAGGTTATAGATATTATATCATGATGACAATATTTTGTGTGATGATCCCTCAGTTCAGGGGCCATATGAGGAGGTGTTTCCTCTATGAGAGGAGGGAGAAATTCCACCACATGTTGAGCAACAGATGGTACCAGTAGGGAGGAATGATGATTCTCATTGGCCTAGTACACTATGTGAGTTCTAGTGTCAGATACTACTGAGGTTACATGATGAGATAGATACCTAGGAAGCAGATGATTGGATTGAGTCAGTTATCTAAGTCTTCAAACTTATTTGGAACCTAACCAATCAAATGGTTGCACAGGTAGGCAGTCTTTTCCATGGAGAAATAAGGTGCTGGTGGAGTCTGATGACAAAATCCCTTGATGAGATAATATTCTCATATTCATACTTCTTATAGATATTTCATGATGAGTATTACCCTTCATTATTGAAGTCTGTGAGGATTTAAGAGCTCCTTGATTTGGTACAAGGTGATAATATGGTTATTGTGTACGCTGTTAGGTTCAATGAACTCATGTGTTACTCCCTTAATACGGTGCGACCTGGATTATTCTAGGTATGAATGTTTGAGTAGGGACTCCACAAATACATCCAAACCATCGTAGTCTCCATGTGCATACTATCTTATATTGTATTTCTAGAGAAAGACCTAGTTACAGAGATCTTCCTGGAAGAGGGACGTTAGAAGGTTAGATTTCGAAATAGTCATCATGGGGATGAGTCATCTACAATATCTGGAAGACATATTTCATCAGGTTATTGGCATAGAAGACCATCCCATGGTTGGACTTAGGCCTGTGGATATATATCATAGGGTTCATGTAGTGGATCCTTCCATCTAGTTGAGGGTCAGTGCTATGATTATGATGGGTGAGATCACATGGAACATGTTTTCCAAACCCAACACGGTGAGGAGGTTGGACATACTGTGGATGAACTACCGTGATAGATGAGGCATCATGATTAAGGATCTTTCAAACATGGCCAGGGCGACCCTCAGTGAGGAGGTGCTAGAAGAGGAGCAGGTAGAGCTCCATATGGAGGATTTTATGGTGGAGGCAGATGTTATTAGCTACTTCCACCACCACTACCACCAGGTGTCCCAATATAATCTTAGAGAGCTGATGGTCAAGGCCACATGTAGCTGCATGCTATGGATGGACACAACGAGGCAGCTCATGATATGATTTGCGGTTTCATATGTGTATTTTTTACTCTTTCTATAGTACTTATAAACATAAGTGTGAGTCATTACTTCACATCCATATCCCTCATGTGAGAGCTATATCTCCCCAATTGATATCTTAGCCCCATTTTTTTTCTATAGGTCATGAATGGGAATTATTCTTAGATATCTCTGATATGCTGGTAGTGTGAGATGAATCTTAATGGAGGGATTTTAACATGAGACCTCTTAGTCATCATGATAAAACCTTATGATGTAATCTTGGGTATGGACTATTTTCCCATGATTCAGGCCTAGACTAGCTGTTATCATAGTTGAGTTGGATAAATTCAGATAGATGGGACAATATTATACTTTTTGGGGGACAGAGATATCATGGCCAAGTGAGTGGGTGTTATAATAATGAATCCAAAAACAATCACCCATTAGTTGGTAAGACTATCCCTTGGCTCAGCAGGCACTTTCAGAATCTGAATTCCCTTATTAGTCGAGTAATATATAGATTTTTTCCTCAAGGATGTTCTACGACTACCTCAGTGATGGGAGATAGACTTCTATATCAACTTACACCCTAAGACCACACCAATACCTCGAACAACATATCGTATGGCCCCTACCGATATATGGGAGATGAGTGTTCATTTTAAAAAACCTTGAGATAAGGGTCTTATCAGATCCAATGTGGCCCCTTGGGAATCACCAGTTCTGTTTAGAAATAATGTGAATAAGAGATTGAGGGTTTCTATTGATTATCATCTCCTGAACTTGAAAATGATAAAGAACATGTACCCCTTATCAAGGATTAATGACCTCTTCAACCAGTTGACAGGCACTATTTGCTTCTCAAAAATTGATCTCATGTCTGACTACCCAAAGTTGAGGGTTTGCAAGGATGATATTTCCAAGACGGAATTCCAATGTCGATATAAACACTATGAGTTCCTAGTGATGATTTTGGATGTAATGAATTCCCCTACTATATTTACAACTCTTATTAATCAGATATTCTATCCATACATAGATTGATTTGTGTTTGTCTTCACTCATGACATATTCATTTACTCTGGATTAGATGAGGAGCATGCATAGAATTTGAGGATTGTCTTAGACTTACTCAGGGAGCACCAACATTATGCTAATATTTTCAAGTGCAGGTTTTGGATCTACATGGTTCACTTTTTGTGGTATGTCATACATAAGAATTATTTTTTATAGACCTTGTGAATATTAATGTAGTTCTTTCTTGGGATCCACCCATGAGACTGTGAGAGGTGCAGAGTTTTCATGTCTTAACGAGGTACTAAAAGAGACTCATGGTATATGAATCCCAAATTAAAGCACCTTTGACCACCTTCATATAAAAAGGGTAGTTGTTTACCTAGACTGAGTAGTTCTAGATAGCCTTTTTAGTGTTGAGATTGAGGTTGAATTTTTTTCCAATATTGAGAATAATTGAGCAGGGTGTTAAGCATATAGTGTTTTGAGATACCATAGGATTTGGGATCAGTTGTGTGGTGATGTAGAGGTAGGAAGTGATCACATGTGGGACTGGGTAGTTGAGACCCCACAAGTGGGACTACAAGACTCATGACCTAGAGTTGTAAGCAGTAGTTTTATATCTGAATATGTGGAGGAACTATCTTCTGGGTGATAATTTTTTTTTTTTACTCAGACCATCAAATACTTAGGTATATCTTCACTTATAGAGACATTAACATGAGAGAGAGAGAGAAAGAGTCATTTATTGAAGTTCCTATAGGATTATGACTTCAAGATAGTCTATATTCCTAGGAAGAGCAACATGGTAGAAGATTCCCTAAGTATTAATTCATGTTATCTATTTTTGGAGGAGGCATCTAGGCAGTTGGATTCATAGTAGTTGACTAGGGTGGAGGAGGGGGGGGGGTGAAGTTTTTCTTAATTCAATAGTGGTGAATACTATACATCTTCAATGTGTGAGATAGGTTCATTTTGGAGACATTGACACTAAGGTTTTACAAAAATAGATATCCTCAAGAGATGCACCAGATTGATTTTCTGAAGGAAGGGAGTATGTCATTCTTTTCCAGGGGTGGAAGGTGGTTCAATTCACATTGTGTGAGGAAGTGACGAGAGAGTTTCACACTTCCACATTGGATATACATCCCAGTGTGAAAAATACATACAAGGACCTTCGACAATAGTTTTGGTGGGCTAGAATGAGACAATGCATTTCCAAGTTCATCTCTAGGTGTCTCACATGTTAGTAGGTAAAGGTTGAGCACTAGGTTCTATAAGGTTTGACACAACCTCTTGATATCGCTGAGTTAATGTGGGATGAAATATAAATAGACTTTGTGGTAGTTCCTTCAAAAAAATTGGGAGTCCATGACGCTATTTTGGTGATTTTTGACCAACTTATGAAGTCATAACACTTTATTTCCATTCAATAGTAAAGACTGGTTGAGAGAATGGGATAGTTTTACATACATGATATTGTCTAGTTTCATGGGGTACCCTTGAAGATCATCTCTGAGAGTGATGCTCAATTCATATCATATTTATGGAGAGGATTTATGGATGGATTCCGGACCAAGTTGAAGATGAGTATGACATTTACCCCCAGATAGATTGGTAGATCGAGCAAACTATCCAGGTGTTGTAAGATATGTTAAGAGCCCACATGCAGGACTTCAACCCGATTTGGGAGGATCACTTTCCATTGGTAGAGTTTTCTTACAATAATAATTGTCAATATACTATTAGAATTATGCCTTTTAAGGCCCTATAAAGGAGACCCTATAGTTCATCCTTATACTAGAATGATATTTGTGAGACATATCTTATTGGGTTAGGGATGGTGTAGGTAATTATGGATAAGTTTCAGGTGATCTTCAAGTACACGAGGACAACCAAAAGTAGATATTTTTTTTCCATAGATCGATATTGTAGGACCTTGTAGTTTGACCAAGGAGACCATGCTTTCCTGAGAGTCTCTCCATAATTAGGATTGTGGATATTGTTTATGGGAATAAATATATTCTCAAGGTTCATTGGGACATTCAAGATCTCATGGAGGGTTGGAGAGGTTGTTTATCGCTTGGCCTTTTCACTAGAGTTGGACTATGTACATGATATCTTCCATTTGTCATACCTGAAGAGATATATGCATGAACCTACCCAAATTATTTATTGGGGAGAGATAGACATTGAGGATGGATTTAAATTCATAGATTACTTGGTGGAAATCAAGTATTGGAAGGACATGATACTGCATGGATGGACCATCCATTTGGTTTGCCTGTTTTAGAAGCACATGATCATGTATGAGAGCTCCTGTGAGAGTTAGAGTTAGATGTAGAATTAGTACCCCCACCTTTTTATGTAGATTTTAATTTTTGAGGTGAAAATAATTGAATGAGGGGAGAATTAAAAAACTCTAGTCTTTTTGGATTAGTGCTTTGAATATTTCTAGGTATATATCTAGATTTATCCTCAGAGTCAACATAGTGGTTGGGTGTCTCGAGACCCTAGAATTTATATATTAAAAAAAATTAAGATATTTTTATGCACACACATGCATCATTTTGGTATAAATTATTTTTTCATTATTTGGGACTTCATATGGGAAATATGATTCCATGGTTGATTCCAGAATGTGGGGTTTACCTAGGTGCTACCCAAGGTTGGTCAACATTGTACGTTCCATGGAAGGTGACCATTGGTGGCTTTGTTTAATAAAATAAATATTTAAATTTATTTATTTCTATTAAATTACCTAACATAAACCTCCATATATAAATGTGTTTCTATAGAAAATATACAAGGTTATCTGCATAACCCTGAGATATTAGATTAGTGGAGGTATCGTTCTTCATTGGAAGATTGGGATTGGAGAATGACGATGACCAGATCAAGGTGAATTGAGAGGTAGAAAATGAATTAAATGAGACTTATTCATCAATGGGAAAAATTATATTCACCAATGATCAACTATTAATTGAGTTATGAATCATTATTTTTGGTTTATATCCTTTTTGAATAAATATTAATAATATATTTCTTATATACATTCTTTTATCAGTGATTATTGTTCTTCACATAAACCTGCTTATAAATTTTATTCACTATTCCATGATTCACCCCCTTTCCCCCAAATTATGATAATTTTCCAGGATCACATCATCTAATGATAAATTCACCTAGTTATTGTGATTTTCACCACCACACTTCATATTCTCCCATGTTGGCCTATAGGGTCATGGTTCGACATTTCCAGGGTGAGTTCAAGCATGACGAGACCTTCAAATTAATGGAAGTTGTGAAAATGATTTTTGGATAAATTATTTGGTGATTAATCAAGGTTATATGAAGGATAAATGTGATTCTTCATAGATTTGATATCTAGAGAGACGATGAACATGCGATTGGTCCCCGCGCAGGCAGTCAAACTACAGATTTCCCACCATTAGAGGCTGGTAATTGACCCATTTATGAATTGCTTGTAAAACACTATTTAGTTATGATTTAAATTAGAAATTATAGGATCAATTTACTCAATTTTTGGGGATTTTTTACTTTCTACAATAATGGTATATTTATATATAAATGTGATCATTTTGGGCCTTAAATGTAGAATTTTATAGGAAACATAATCTAAACACATGATAATTAAAACAAACGCAATTCCCAAAATTCAATTTTAATGAATATAAAATTTAAACTGGTTATATAAGACTTCATTAGGAATATTTCACTCAACTATTTCATAATATAATTAAGAATTTTCAAAGGAAATATGGGCATCTCAAGATGAAGGTAAAATTATATTCCAAATTCCATGGTCCTGAATAAAAACCCACAACTTTTATAATAACATATTCATGGGAAATAAAATTGGATTTAAATTGTACCATATGGTTAAAAAAGTTCTTGAAACATTTTATTCTTGTATGTCCATTTCAAAATCACCCATATTCATGATTTTTATGGGAATTAATAAAAACAGAGAGAAAAAAGAATGAAATCTTGGGAATGATGAAAATTAAATTCACCACCTACATCCCACCACCTTTTGGCATACTATAATTGATTGAAAGAATTTTATATACATTTGGTTAACCAAAGGATCAAAAAATCTCAATTTAAGGAAAATTTGAGGATGTAAATGAGAGTATGTTTTTCTTATTCTTTATTGTAATGTTATGTTGATATTTCATAATTCTAATTAATGAATTCTTGTGTAAGTTATAAAAAATAATAGTTTTCTAAATAAAATATCTCCTTATGATTTATTCATATTCTTATATATATCACTATGAAACCTTTTTATAAATATGTGTATATATATTCACAAAAAGGTGTGAAATTGTAACACTATAATATATTAAAAGTTAAACATCATATTCGATAACACATATGATAGAAAAAAACATGATTAGAATAGAATGTAACACACCAAGACTATATGATATATTTGTTTTTAAATAAATTCAAACTCTTTGATATATTATGATTCATGTAATGTAAGGTTTAAACAAAATATAATACACTATTAAAATATTATTATTTAAATATGACCATTGTAACCTAGATGTTAAGTTGGAGGGTAAGAATATGGATTATGATATTATAAAAATTATATGGTTTACAAATTTATAAATTAAACTCAGTGGTTATATATGATTACATATAAAATAATTATCATTCAAAATAAAAAGAAAAGTTTTTTAAAAAACTATATTTTACTAAAAAGCGGTTTAGTTGCGCTTTGCACACATAATTTAAAATTTATTTTCCCCAAATTTAGAAAATTTACTGAATAAGAAAACATAATTTCTTAAATTTATATTTCAAAATTATCTTTGCGTGAATTTTTGGTATTTTTCTAATAAGATTATTTTTTTTGATGAATAGTGAAAAATATTGATTTTTTTAAAAACTGCCTTTTCATTGAAATTATTTACAAAGTTTAATTATTTTTTAAATTGTTTTCAAAGTAAAAATAGTTCTATTATATTACAATTTAACTAATTTATTCCATTTTAATCAATTTTATATTGAATTATGATATAATTTTTTAAACTTTTTAATGTTTTTCTTTCGATAAATATTTTTTTGACGCGTATATGATTTTAATTTTAAATTGAATTATTCCATTTATATTTTTTAAAAAATAGATTATAGATTTGGAATCATAATAATTAATATTATCTAATAAGTTACTCTAAAATTTTAACTATAATGAATAGTAAAAATAATAAAAATTAATTACCGCGGTAAAGGTAAAAATGAGTTTACTAAGTGGTTAAAATAACAAGATAAGGGTTAAAATGACCTAAAACATGTCCAAAACCCATTATATGGACTTATTTAGTAATTATAACCTATATTGTTCTATAATTAACTATTTTGGGCCTTTTTTAATGATAAAAACATGGGTAAAATTTATTCTTTTAAAAAATTCCATGTGTGTGCTCTCCCCCACTTATAAAAGGCCACCACTATCCTCCTTTATTAACACTTCCAAAATCATTTTATTTATAGAAAATACCTAACCAAATAACTTCCTTAATTAACTTCCCACATATCAGATTCATTATTTTGATTATGAATCCATCCTAAAAAGGTTTTAGGTATAAACCTAAAGAGGCTCTCTGAAGAAGAGGTAAAATTCTTAAACCATGTATATTTGTTTTATTTATTCTTACACCCCCATAAAATTATACTAAACTATTATAATATAATAAAAAATATCCAATATATAATTATATATAATTATTTTAATTTAATAACCTATATCCATCTCCACTTCCATAAAATGGGAATCAAAACTGTTGATCATGTGTACAACCGACTACGGCCTCACAAATCGATGTAATTCGTTTTCCTTAAAAAAATTTCATAGATGGATATAATGATTAATTTAACTTATTTATATTATATTTATGAAATTATTATAATGATTTAATCATTATATCAAATATACCTTTTTACTTTCCATTCTGTGGGGGGATATGATAAGATCGCTTGTGTGTACGACAGACTACCGCCTAGTGATGTGATGTGATTCATTTTTTTACTTACACTTTAAAAAGAAAGTAGTAAGGAAAAATTAAATGAATATATATGATATTTATTACCTAAATATAATTTTTTAAATATAATATCACATATAACGTTTTACCATCCAATCCATTTGAAAACAATAATCTCGCTCGTGAAAACGTGTAGACTACCACCTCCACGCAGCGATGTGAAATATTTTTCATTTTATTGTTACATGGATAGTAATAAGGATGTATTTTATTTATATAAATGATATATATAACATAATAATGATTATTTAAAGGTTAATTAATATATTTTTTTTCCATTTGTTGAGAAAATGCAAACAATGTTCATGCGTATATATGACCTACTATCTCTATGAAAGGTGTAATTCATTTTCTATAATTAGATTTTATAGATTACTATAAATACATATATAATGAATACATATTATATTTATATCATGTTTAAAATTATTTATATGATTTAAACATGATCAAATTCAAAAAACCATGATTACCAAACAAAAATATACGTGAAAAATGAAGCAATTATCACACGAAAGAGTGATTTAACAAAGAAATGTTAATAATTGTGTGATAAAATACTATAAGTAAATTATATATTGTATTAATTATATTATAAAAGTTATTTAATATATTTATAATAAACCTATATCTATTATATAGTAGTTTTGAACACATATGAAGGAAATCATATATAAGGCAAGGGTTTCTTGTCTCACTTTTACTTTCATAAGACATGTTCCATATTCACCACTTAGTTATTTTGTGTGGTGTATATATTTTCATTTTTACATGTTAAATCATTAATATATTTATCTTCATGGTATTTAAATTTTCATTTGATGTTATTTCTTTCATGGGTCTTACTATTCAAAAGTTATCAAAGTGGAAATGGTTTATTTTACAATCTCATCGTCTATCAGGATTGTTTATGATTAAATTTACAATGATGAAATATTATAATATATCACTCACAAAACTCATGAATTTTAGTCTCCTACATTTATTAATGAACCTTTCAAGAAATAGTACCACTTTTATTACTTGTTTACTTAAAATTATTGTGAAAATGTTTTAAAGAAAATATGATTTTATTTCTCACTTCAGTCGAAAATCATTTTTCTTCCAAAGTCATTTTTTCTAAAAACATTTCCAAAAAAAGTTTTCAATATTATAAAAATGATATATTAATTAAAATTTTACACATGTTTTAATTTTTACAAAATGTTTTGAAATAAATATTCATGTCATTTTCCAAATAAGGCACGTTTTTCTTTTACCAGAAATATGAAAGGAATATTTGTTTTAATGTGTATAACATGAATGAAATTTCGCACCACAAGGACAGATAAATGTTTTAAATATTAATTTATAAGTTTCAAAGGATATTTTCATAGAAAATTATGTCAAAAATAAATTTTAACTTTTAGTTTTAAAAATATTTTCAATGTTAAAACAATATTTTAATTAAGAATGTTTTTAATGGATTTTTATGGTATTTATATTCATAAAAAACATAAACCATTGATTGTACTCATGATAAATTGGGTAGCTATTGTATTTATATAATCCTTATTATTTATCTTTATGGTTTTTGATAATTTTTCTTGGGATGTACTATTTTGATACAATTCCCCCTATGACTCTGTATGGTTTAAGATTATGTTTATTAATTTGAGAAAGTTTTAAAATTTGGTATTTTAGTTTTTAATTACAAACGTTTATATTGATTAAGCTTAAACCCTTTCATATGAGGAATGAATTGAAATTATTATGTGATTTGTGGGGACTACTATATGCCCTTGATGCATTTGTAGGTTGCATGGGACAAACTAGCTTGGGTTTTTGTCTGAGGCCTTACACATTTATGTAATATGTCTTGGCATGAGGCCTTGATAGTATGGTTATAATTTAAAAAATTATGAATTCCATCATTATGATATTATTTATTTATGTAAATGTGATTATTATATTAGTTAGAATATCTATGGAAAAGTTTCAAGATTATGTTATTACGTTTATGGAATTATTAGATTATTATTTATTGCTTCCACATTATACTTAAATTATTGATTAAATGGAACATGTTTTAGTTATTTAAATTTCCATATTGATTATTAATTATTTATTCATATATTTTTCGATTATAATACCCTTACTGAGCATTTTATGTCACCACTTTATTATCTTTCATTCCATAGGAATCCAAGATGAGTATTATGATTGACATGCAAGGTTATTATAGAGTAAATAACGATGTAATTGAAGAAAGGAGTTTTTTGTACTTTATGTTTTCAATTATAATAGCAATTTCAAGTATATATATATTTTACCAATACTATAAACTATTTTTTCTTTTGGGATGTGATTACTTGTATCTTTTTTAGTGTAATAAAGTAACCACCGACTCTAGGATATTAGGGTTGGGGTCTTTATAGTAGTTAATAGAGGAATTTTTGTATATACCTTAGGAACTAAACTTTGTAAAACACAGATTAAGGAACATAACCCTATGATAGACATTGGGGATAAGTATACAATAACATCCTAAAGTTCCAGTATTGTAGATATTATGTGGTTTTTCCTTGAAATACATGCCTATCTAGATACTATAAGTTGAAATAGTTCTGAAATATATATACCTAGGGGTAATAAATATGAAAAAGTGCATTGGGATTGACTCGAGTGTTACCTGGTACATGAAAATTATCCTTACTATACACCTGGTTTGACACTTCTAGGTGATATGCTTTGGCCAATTAAAATTTTATTTAAAATACATTTTGAAGTATTTGAAAATATTTTTATGATTTGAATACTTTCCTAAAGAAACCATGATTATGATTATGAGATTATCCATGCATAAAATTTTCAAGTTATGCTAAGTGTCTCACTAGTTTTGGGATTATACATTATGTTTCATAATTTGATGATCAAATCTTGTGTATGAAATCATTTATAAATAGTACATAGTAGAAATATAGAGCACCATATCAATGAACACACTCTATGTATGGATTTTCCTCCTGAGAAAGATAATAAAGCTGGAGTTGGAGCTACAACAAAAAATGATCAAATTTTAACCATATTTGGGAAACTGGCACATGTTAGGAGAAATAAACTTTCCCGTATGAAGAAACCTAAAGGTCTACCATGAAGTGTAAAAATATTAGACTTATTTATGTGTTATAAACCACCATTATTTAATGTGACTAAATTTAAATTTTTATCTAAGAAATATATATGTTCATTTGAAAAGATATTTCTCACTTTGGGAAGTAATGAAAGGGAGAAAGATGTCATGATAGTTTATAATTTCTCAAGTGATCCAGATCAATAGTGTTTATCGACACAAAACACTAAGGTTGAAGATGAAATAGAAAATATGGAATGTAATGATTTAAGGCACTCTTCCTGGAAAAGTATTTTCTTTGTGAGTAATGAGAAGATATGGAGAGACAATTCCCGAGTCTTAGATAAAAAGAAGATGAAAATGTTACTATATATGAAGAAACATTTACAAGGTTATCAAGGCATGATATTCTATATGTATGCAATCCAAATAGTAATATTGAATATTTATTTGATGGTATTAAAACATTTATTTAAATATAATTAGTCTCCCAAAATTTCTCATTATATAAGGACTTAATATCATGTGGTATCAGGACAGAGAAACAAGTATCTATCTCTTACATATTTTTATGGAAGAAAGAGAATAAGATTATGGTAGATAAAAATATGTATAAATGGAAGAATGGAATGTAGTATTTTCACCAATATGATAATTGTGGAAAGAACCACCTTAGTATTTTCTTGACGGTAATGGGAGTTTTCTACAAGTGTACAGAGAAAGGCCAACATGATCATGATTTCAAGGGTAATAAATATGTAACACACCGAGATTTTATGAAAAATATTCTTTTAATTTCATTAATGTCTTGTGTTTTATTCTACACCAATATTACCTTGCGCTATACACAACACCGTATTAGCTTGCAGTATACACAACACTATTCTTGGATCGTGTTACACACAATTTTGATAGTAGTTATTCTACACAACATTGAGTATATATATATATATATATATATATTCAATGTATAAATGAAATATGGTTGGATTATGTTATATGAAACAACAAATGATTCTTTCACAACACGCAACCCTAACTTGGCTTGCATTACACGGAATCGCGACCTTCCTCGATAGCGTGTGTTGTACGAAATACCGAGTTTTACTAAAAAATGATATATTATTATAATATTATTATGAACTAGCCTTTATGAATAGTATTAACTAAATTTTGAATTTTATAACATTATTATTCATCTTACACATTTTCTAGAACATGGTATAAGAACAAAATAAATTTTTCGGGTAAAATAAGTATTTTTCAAAAAATGCAGTTTTGCCACCTTTTGATGGAGCACCCACTTTAAATATAGTTTTTGACATGTTTATAAGTTCAATTTGAAAAAATAAAATTCTTCTATGGAATCAAGAAATAAAAATTTACTTTGAATAAAATTTTCATATTATTCTGGTAACTTTCATATTTTGATGAATAGTAAAAACACGCTATATTTTAATTAAAAACATCTTTTTTCATCACAATAATTTATATGGTTAAATTATAATATTTAATGGTTTTAAAGTTTAAATAGAATATATTTTTACCATTTAATATAATGTATGTCATTAGCATTGATTTTACATTAAATTCGTAGGTTAAATCAATTCAATCTTTTGTAATGTTTTAAAGAAAACCCCGTTTTCTTTCGACAACGGGATTAATTTTAATTTAATTTCTGAAACTTTTGTGTATTGAATTTGGAAAAATTTATTCCATATTTGGAATAAGTGGGTCCAAATTATGTTAATAGGATACCTTTTATTTTTGGGAATTGTGAATAGTAACTACGGTAAATTTTATTTACCGTAGTTAAAGGTAAATCAGGTAATTAAGGGTAAATATAATTTTATAAAATTACCCTAAAACATGCGAAAATTCTATTTGATGGCTAAAAGTAGACCCATATAACCTAAGGGTCGGATTAGATTCATTTTATGGACTTTTGACCATGAAAATAATTTAATTATTATTAAAACCAAAGAAAGTGACAACATGTCACTCTCTTAAATCTTATAAGTATAATAATTTTAATTTAGTGGTAAAAATCATAAAACTTCAAACATGAATAGTCTACAGAAATATAATAAAATTATCTACATCATGATAATTTATTTAGAATTTTTAGGGATTAAATAATTGTCATTAATGGTGATACATTAATGATACAGAAATTATTTATTAAGTGGAAAATAAGTAATATAGTTTTTATTGAAACAATAATACCCCTTAAAAGGCCCTAAAACCTGACCAAAACTTATTGGTAGTGTATTTCTACACCTTAATCATCCAATGACATAATATATGACCATTTGGACCCTTATAAAAGTGATTATGACACTTATATTATTTTATTTTAAATGATGCCAAAGTTGTCACCTTCATAATTTAATAAATATAACAATTTAAATATTGTGATTTTAAGATTATAAATTCGAGTAAAAGTATTATTGTGAAATTTAATAGATTTATATTTATCATAGGATTTTATTTTTAATTTTTATGAAACAAATCAGTATATTAAATAATTATACAAAAATGTTGTAGTAATTATTTTATTAATAGATAAACCAAATAAATGGTTTTACAAATAATAAAATAAATATTATATGAACTATTTAATGTGATCCACTAATTTTATAGATACATATGACCTTTTATAAATCTATTAAAGCTTTTATTTCGAACATATCTTCTGTATATATTTTATTTAAATTCAAATAAATTAATAGTGTCAAAATTGACACTATTGTTATTTTATAAAAATAACATATTATAAAATTGTTTAAAAATCACAAAAAAATTTAAAAATTATAAATTTAAATTTATATGGTTTATAATGTTATAAAGTATAAAATTATGGAAAATTCACAACAAATAAGTAATTATTTGTTATAATTTAAAATTTAGAATTTTATTACCACAAATAAACTTAAATAGATTAAATAAAGATAAATCAAAATGATAAGGTTTAAAATAATATCCAAACATGTATAAATTTTATTGGTTGATGATATTACAACCCTATATCATCTAATCTTAGAATATGTGTCATTTTTGGAGGTTTTTAAGTGGGGTTAGATTTATTATAAATTAATATTTTTAAGAATTCCAAAGGTGCCCCTCTCCTCCCTTATAAAAGGTCACCTCCTCCCTCTCTTCCACACACCACTTTGAGCCTTCAAGCTCGGCCAAACCCTGCCCAATTTTCTTCTCCACTTCCCTAGAAACATCCTATAGGTCCTGGTATTCTTAAAAGACCAATTTTAGTTCCCTAAGAGGATGTCTCAAAGAGGCGCTTCAAAGAAGAGGTAATTTCCGTTACCGATTCTTTCACCTTTATTTCTTCTTCCACTTCTTCTTCTTAGGTTGTTTCATTATGAAGTAATAACATCAGTATCATTAATATATTGATATGTTATTATAAGTATTAAAAAACCCTATTTCACCATCTATCCATCCTATGGAAAACAAAATCACCGCGTGTGCGTATGTACGAAATACCGTCTCCACGCCGTGGTGTAATCTATTTTCCACCACCACCTTACTTGGATGGGTATAATGGTGTAAATAATAACTATATATGATTATTGTAAAGTGATATTGATTCTGAAATAGTATACATACACTTAAATACAATTCCACGATCATGAGAACGATATCATCGCTCGTGGGTACGTACGGACTACCGTCTCCACGACGCGATGAGATTCATTCTCCACATTAACCATTCATGAATGATTAAAAAGTATATATAATAAGTAATCACGAAATATATTAAATAATAATTATACTGGATTTATGTGTATATATATTTATGTCATCTACTTAATTCCATTCAACTCAATAAGGAAACGAAAACAGCGTTCATGCGTACGTACGGCCTACCGTCTCCATGAACGGTGTATTTATTTCCATTTACTGATCTATTATATATATGTATATTCTGAATATATATTATATATAAATCATGTTTTATATTCTGGAATTAATTAATCATGATCTAAGTAATCATATGAATAATAATAAGTCAAAACACGGACGGCAAATGAAACGATTTTACCCAAAACACTCTTTAACATGGAATTTAAAAAAGAATGGGTAAAATAAAGTCATAAGTGAACCATATATGATACCATAACAATGAGTATGATTCTGGAATAAGTCAATGACATTATTTAAATCATTATACAGGATGTTCGGACACTTACGAAGCAAATCGGACCTAAGGTAAGGGATAATTTTGCAAATCTCATTTTTATCCTCGATTTCTTATTCGTAAGTATTTACTGGGGTTATTTATATAATCCATGTCTATGTTTTATAAAAGTGTTTTCATGTATTTTTAAAGTAATTTTTACCCATTTTTGACTTTTACTACATGGTATGTATGGAATCTTTCTATTACGAGGTACTTTTTGACTTTTCCGGCAAAAGTACGAGAAGAATGTTTTTTTAACTTATACGGAATGAATGGATTTTTAACGGTTTTATAAAGCCTTATTTTCATAAAGCATCCTCCAAAAAAATTCATGACTATTTTCAACAAAATCCTTTTCTTTTAAAATTTCATGACATTTTGTGAAAAGAAAATGATTTTGAAGAAGAAAGGATATTTTCTTCAAGAATTCATTTCAAATGTTTTATCAAAACCATTTTTCCATCTAAGATGACATTATTTCATATGTGTATGTTTCAAGTATAATGTCTCTATGATTTAAATGGTTTTACTTTTATTATTATGAAATGATATCCACTGATTTTATATGTATTATGTGATGATGGGATGGTGTTTATGAAACCCATTTTATTCGTTGGGTTATTATGAATGGTGTATGTTTATTTTGTGGCACAAGTAAGAATGATTTCATTATGAGATGGGTGGGACCTATATCTCCCTCCAATGCATTGGGTAAAGATTTATATCTCATGAGATAGACATGGATGGAACGGCATGTTAAACCGGTTCAGTAATACAGGACTGGAACGAGGAGTGAACTCGATTCATAAAGGGAATTTGTCCACTAAGATGGTCTTGGCAGCAATGCCTTGGATACTATGGAAATCATATCATGTGCTTAATGGTTGCCACAATTACATGTTTTATTCCCATGCTATTTTATCATGCTTAATGTTTCTTTATGATCTATGCCATACGTACTTCCATTTTTATGTCATTGCTCAAGCTTTTTATGTTTAAACATTATGTTCATGTTTTTAAGTTCAAATGTATATGCTATGTTTTATTTTATCCATGCTTACCCTTACTGAGCATTTGAGCTCACCCTTTTTATGTTTTCTTTTCCCCAGGATATAAAGAAAGGTTTTAGGTAAGAAAAAAAGGGGAAGATCTTTATGGGAGATGTTGAAGATCTTTCGCCACGATTAGAAGATTACGTTCCAAGTTTCCAAAGACACTAAACTATTACGGTCCTTGTGTGTCTGTTTTTGTTATGTATTAAGTATTCCACAAAAGTAATGTAATGTTCATATACATCATGCTTCGGGTCTCTACATTTGGTATCAGAGGAATGTTTTAGTCAACCTTTGGAAACTAGGATGTGAAAACGTTAGTGAGATCCCTAGAGATATTTCTAAGGTATGTCTAGGGATATCCCTAAGGATAAGTATACGCATAGGATATAGTCCTAGAACTACGGTAACGATCATAGAATTTAACCTAAGATTCTAGATATTGAGGGTACTCCCCCTTTACTATGTTGTTTTCCCTAGAATGATTTTTTGCCTCTCACACTATTCTTTTTGTGTTTTAAAAAATGGCTGGAAACAGTAAGATTCATGATAATGGAGGATATTACAGACAATGGAATGATATTCTTCATGAGCAACCAAATGAAACGGGATTTGGAAGTCCAAACATCATTATTATGCCTAATCATAAATCTCATAATATGATCAATAATATCAACTTTGGTAAGTTTCCCGACTCAGTTAATAAGAGAAATATGGAGTTTCATGATGATCATAGAGGAAAGAAAGTTCAATTTCCCTCATATATATCATGTGGGAAGAGGCATCAGGGATATTGTTTCAAAGGAAGTGGAAGATTCTTTGGGTGTGGAAAATAAGGACACAAAGCTAGTAAGTGCAAAGGAAAATGTTCAAATAACACCACGGACAAGGATAATGGTATTGCTATGTCATCAACAATGATTAGATGTTTTAAATGTGGAATGTATGGGCATTATGAAAACCAATTCCCTAAGGGAAAATCTCATGAAGAGAATCATCATGGTCATATGGGTAGTATTTATGTGGATGATGATGAAGAGACTACAAATGAAATATGAGATGAAATAAATGATGAAGCTCAGCTAGTGGTTTAAGAAGTTAGTGGAATGATTGTATGTTTATAAAGAATAATGTTTGGTACTATGGAATAAAGAATCATCTAAGGATTGTTACACTATTGTTTTTCCTAAAGTATATGAAAGTATATGTTGAATGGTACTGGTAACCATGGAAGGTTATTCAGATATTTTTGGAAAGTAGATGATATGCACATAATGAAGGGATAAGAAGATAATGAGATGTTTGATTGTATTCATGAGCTCATGACTGATATAAGGACTAAGTGATATTATGGTTTGATTATATAGAAATTTTTGGATTTCGTTATGTGGAAAGAGTTAACTTTTGAAAGCATTCATGTTTTCACTAAAGTTAAATGGATATTCATTTTTCAAGATAATACATGATAAAGGTATTCACATGTTTGTAATTTGACCAACAAGATATATCTTATGATATATGGGGGATAAATGATGGCATTCATGTGATTGTTATGTGACATTTCAAGTAATAATTTTCTTTATACTATGAGCTTGGATCGATGTATTTTAGATAAGCCTAAATATTGGAATGGATTATGTTGGGCATAAGTTAGTATTGTTTAAGGATATAACTTTTTTCGATATTATTGATCGGATGTTATAGTAATGTAGTTTTAGAAAAAGGAAAACCTGTAGGACTGGAGATATCCCATCGCGTCGGACAAGGCTGTGGGAATCGAACCCACAACCGAAGTGCAACTGGCCTTTATCGCCTACCACTGGCCTACAGGATGTCCCTGTTAGTAGAAACTAGTATTATTTTATTAGACGGTATGATATATGATGTATAAGTTCATTTTTGGAACCATATACGATTAATATAACAATAAGATGGACTTATAACTTTTGCTAACCTTTTGTTTGAAACAGATAGAATGAACCATCATTCTATCACATGATCTGCTAACACATCACGAATAACAAATTCAACTTCATTTCTTTAAGGGATGAAGTGGAAATTGTTCAATTCACGAACAACAGTGATATTGTACCAAAATCATGCAAGTATTTCTTTTAATTCATCAACTTTAGGGAAATGATCTTGAAAACCAAAAATGTTGTCCTAATTCCTATATATCCGATGAATCAGATGGTACCTTAGATCATCACAAATCAATAGCTTTGTGATTGTTGGATTTTTCATAGCCATGTTCTCTACCACTCTTCATCAGAACTTGATGGTTAGATTTTTCTTCCATATCCATATTTTCACATATGTTCTCCTACGTGGAAAGCCAGTGATGAGTTAACTTGGGTAACAGTTACATTTCATACTTTAATTTTTAAAGCCATGTTTTGGTATTCCTTTTTACGATGTGGGTTTCTATTAAACAAACTTTCGAGTAGTAAACTATTTATAACCCCAACGAATTTCAAGGGAGAAATTCATTTTAAGGGGGGTAGAATGTAACAACCCGAGATTTTATGAAAAATAATCTTTTAATTTCATTAATTTCTTGTGTTGTATGCTACACCAAGATTACCTTGCGCTATACGCAACACCGTATTAGCTTGCAGTATACACAACACTATTCTTGGATCGTGTTACACACAATTTTGATAATAGTTATTCTACGCAACATTGAGTATATATATATATATATTCAATGTATAAATGAAATATGGTTGTATTCTGTTATAAAAAACAACAAAGGATTCTTGCACAACACGCAACCCTGACTTGGCTTGCATTACACGCAATCGCGACCTTCCTCGATAGCGTGTGTTGTACGCAATACCGGGTTTTACTAAACAACGATATATTATTATAATATTATTATGAACTATCCTTTATGAATATTATTAACTAAATTTTTAATTTTATAACATTATTATTCATCTTACACATTTTCTAGAACATGGTATAAGAACAAAATAATTTTTTCGGGTAAAATAAGTATTTTTCAAAAAATGCAATTTTGCCGCCTTTTGATGGCGCACCCACTTTAAATATAGTTTTTGACATGTTTATAAGTTTAATTTGACAAAATAAAATTCTTCTTTGGAATCAAGAAATAAAAATTTACTTTGGATAAATTTTTCATATTATTCTGGTAACTTTCATATTTTGATGAATAGTAAAAACATGCTATATTTTAATTAAAAACAAATTTATTCATCGCAATAATTTATATGGTTAAATTATAATATTTAATGGTTTTAAAGTATAAATAGAATCTATTTTTAAAATTTAATATAATGTATGTCATTAGCATTGATTTTACATTAAATTCGTAGGTTAAATCAATTCAATCTTTTGCAATGTTTTAAAGAAAAACCCGTTTTCTTTCGACAACGAGATTAATTTTAATTTAATTTCTGCAACTTTTGTGTATTGAATTTGGAAAAATGGATTCCATATTTGGAATCAGTGGGTCCAAATTATGTTAATAAGCTACTTTTTATTTTTTGGGAATTATGAATAGTAACTACGGTATATTTTATTTACCATAGTTAAAGGTAAATCGGGTAATTAAGGGTAAATATAATATTATAAAATTACCCTAACACTTGACAAAATTCTATTGGATGGCTAAAAGTAGACCCATATAACCTAAGGGTTGAATTAGATTCATTTTATGGACTTTTTACCATGAAAATAATTTAATTATTATTAAAACCAAAGAAAGTGACAACATGTCACTCTCTTAAATCTTATAAGTATAATAATTTTAATTTAGTGGTAAAAATCATAAAACTTAGAACATGAATAGTCTCCAGAAATCTAATAAAATTATATACATCATGAAAATTTATTTAGAATTTTTAGGGATTAAATAATTGTCATTAATGGTGATACATTAATGATACAAAAATTATTTATTATGTGTAAAATAAGTAATATAGTTTTTATTGAAATAATAATACCCATTAAAAGGCCCTAAAAACTGACCAAAAATTATTGGTAGTGTATATCTACACCTTAATCATCCAATGAACTAATATATGACCTTTTTGAGCCTTATAAAAGTGATTATGACACTTATATTATTTTATTTTAAATGATGCCAAAGTTGTCACCTTCATAATTTAATAAATATAACAATTTAAATATTGTTATTTTAAGATGATAAATTCTAGTAAAAGTATTATTGTAAAAGTTAATATATTTATATTCATTATAGTATTTTATTTTTAATTTTTATGCAACAAAGCAGTATATTAAATAATTATACAAAAATGTTGTAGTAATTATTTTATTTAGAGATAAACCAAATAAATGGTTTTAAAAATAATAAAATAAATATTATATGAACTATTAAATGTGATCCACTAATTTTATTGATACATATGACCTTTTATTAATCTATTAAATCTTTTAGTTCGAACATATATTCTGTATATATTTTATTTAAATTCAAATAAATGAATAGTGTCAAAATTGACACTATTGTTATTTTATAAAAATAACATATTATAAAATTGTTTAAAAATGACAAAAATATTTAAAAATTATAAATTTAAATTTATATGGTCTATAATGTTATAAAGTAAATAATTATGGAAAATTAACAACAAATAAGTAATTATTTGTTATAATTTAAAATTTAGAATTTTATTACCACAAATAAACTTAAATAGATTAAATAAAGATAAATCAAAATGATAAGGTTTAAAATAAGATCCAAAAATGTCTAAATTTGATTGGTTTATGAGATTGAAACCCTATATCATATAACATTTTAATATGAGTTATTTTTGGAGGTTTGTAAGTGGGGTTAGATTTATTATAAATTAATATTTTTAAGAATTCCAAAGGTGCCCCTCTCCTCCCTTATAAAAGGGCACCTCCTCCCTCTCTTCCACAGACCACTTTGAGCCTTCAAGGTCGGCCAACCCATGCCCAATTCTCTTATCCACTTCCCTAGAAATATCCTAGAGGTCCTGGTCTTCTTCAAAGACCAATTTTAGTTCCCTAAGATGAGGTCTCAAAGAGGCGCTTCAAAGAAGAGGTAATTTCCGTTACCGATTCTTTCACCTTTATTTCTTCTTCCACTTATTATTCTTAGGTTGTTTCATTATGAAGTAATAACATCAGTATAACTCATATACTGATATGTTATTATAAGTATGAAACATCCCTATTTTACCATTTATCCATCCTACGGAAAACGAAATCACCGCGCGTGCGTACGTACCGAATACCGTCTCCACGCCGCGGTGTAATCTATTTTCCACCACCACCTTACTTGGATGGGTATAATGGTGTACATAATAACTATATATGATTATTTTAAAGTGATATTTATTCTGAAATAGTATACATACACTTCAATAAAATTCCACGATCATGAGAACAATATCATCGCTCTTTCGTACGTACGGACTACCATCTCCACGACGCGATGAGATTCATTCTCCACGTTAACCATTCATGAATGATTATAAAGTATATATAATAAGTAATAATGAAATATATGAAATAATAATGATACTGGATTTATGTGTATATATATTTATGTCATCTACTTAATTCCATTCAACTCAATAAGGAAACGAAAACAACGTTCATGCGTATGTACGGCCTACCGTCTCCATGAACGGTGTATTTCATTCCATTTACTGATCTATTATATATATGTATATTCTGAATATATATTATATATAAATCATGTTTTATATTCTGTAATTAAGTAATCATGATCTAAGTAATCATATGAATAATTACAAGTCAAAACACGGACGACAAATGAAACGATTTTACCCAAAACGCTCTTTAACATGGAATTTACAAAAGAACGGGTAAAATAAAGTCATAAGTGAACCATATATGATATCATAACAATGAGTATGATTCTGGAATAAGTCAATGACATTATTTTAATCATTATACAGGAGGTTCAGATACTTACGAAACAAATCAGACCTAAGGTAAGGGATAATTTTGCAAATCTCATTTTTATCCGAGATTGCTTATTCGTAAGTATTTACTGGGGTTATTTCTATCATCCATGTTTATGTTTTATAAAAGTGTTTTCATGTATGTTTAAAGTAATTTTTACCCATTTTTTGACTTTTACTACATGGTATGTATGGAATCTTTCTATTACGAGGTACTTTTTGACTTTTCCGGCAAAAGTAAGAGAAGAATGTTTTTTTAACTTATACGACACGAACAGATTTTTTACGGTTTTATAAAGCCTTATTTTCATAAAACATCCTCCAAAACAATTCTTGAATATTTTCAACAAAATCCTTTTCTTTTCAAATTGCATGACATTTTGTGAAAAGAAAATGATTTTGAAGAAGAAGGGATATTTTCCTCAAGAATTCATTTCAAATGTTTTATCAAAACCATTTTTCCATCTAAGATGACATTATTTCATATGTGTATGTTTCAAGTATAATGTCTCTATGATTTACATGGTTTCACTTTTATTATTATGAAATGATATCCATTACTTTTATATGGATTATGTGATTATGGGATGATGTTTATGAAACCCATTTTATTCGTTGGGTTATTATGAATGATGTATGTTTATTTTGTGGCATAAGTAAGAATGATTTAATTATGAGATGGGTGGGACCTATATCTCCCTCCAATGCATTGGGTAAAGATTTATATCTCATGAGATAGACATGGATGGAACGGTAAGTTAAACCGGTTCAGTAATTCAGGACTGGAACGAGGAGTGAACTCGATTCAGAAAGGGACTTTGTCCACTAAGATGGTCTTGGCAGCAATGCCTTGGCTACTATGGAAATCATAACATGTGCTTAATGGTTGACACAATTACATGTTTTATTCCCATGATATTTTATCATGCTTAATGTTTCTTTATGATCTATTCCATACGTACTTCCATGTTTTATGTCATTTCTCAAGCTTTTGATGTTTAAACATTATGTTCATGTTTTTAAGTTCAAATGTATATGGTATGTTTTATTTTATCCATGCTTACCCTTACTGAGAATTTGATCTCACACTTTTTATGTTTTATTTTCCCCAGGATATAAAGAAAGGTTTTATGTAATAAAAAAAGGGGAAGATCTTTATGAGAGATGTTGAAGATTTTTCACCACGATTAGAAGATTACGTTCCAAGTTTCCAAAGACACTAAACTATTACGGTCCTTGTGTGTCTATTTTTGTTATGTATTAAGTATTCTACAAAATTAATGTAATGTTCATGTACTTCAAGCTTCAGGTCTCTACAAAATAAGTTTCCAATCATTGCTTCAACTATAAGGAAATTGGGAACTACAAAAAAATACTAAGTGTCAAGGTAATATACTCCAAAAGAAGCTAAGGGATCAAGGAAAATTTTATACAATTGATACAGGTGAATTGGAATGATTAAATTTCTTGTATTTGGAATTAATAAATATGTTGTAGAAGTATTATATTGATTATATTCTCATTATAATAATCATTAATATTATAAGGATTGTACTATATTAGTATTTATTTAAGTATTTTAAAGTATTTGTTGAATTTTACCAAGAAAAGTGATTCAATGGAAGGTTTATCTTTTTGGAAACACATGATTAAGGGAATATCACCCTTAATATGTGTCAATGTTGAGATAATAATGATAAAGAGATGTTTATGGGATTGTGTTGTTTACCATGAAATTGGTTAGTGATTTTATTGTTTATGTTATCTTTTCTAGAGTTTAATACATGTTTGAATTTATGGAATATATTTTAAAACCTAATATTTTAGTTATGGAAGTATGCATGTTTTAATTAAGTTTTTTAAGGTCATCAAGGTAATCACATATTTTTAATGATACATTAAGATATAATTTATATTTTTTGTGGAATATAATTTTAAGACGATTTTTTAAATTTAGTGACCTTTCTTATAAATTTTGGTACTTTGAATTTGGTTAGACATATTTTGTATGAGCCTTAAGGTTAACTATTTATGAAATGTATTAAATTGAATTTTGAGAGTTACTATTAATGTATTAGATATTAATGTATTATATTGGATAACTTTTTCTAACCATTTTGGTTTTATTAAATAAAATAGGAATAAATCGTCACACTTTTATGGATCTTACAATCCATTAAAATTTAATTTTAGTACTTTAGGCATAAAATATTCATTTTTGGATATTCATTTCCTGGAGTAAGAGATGAAGTGGAAATTTATCGAACAATAACAAAAGGATCAAATTGTTGTTATAAAATATAAGGATATCAAGTAAGTATATTTACTTATATTCTTAGACAATAAAATGATTCCTCACCTTTAAGAAAAGGATCTTGAAACAAAAATGTTATCAAATTACCTCTATATTTGATGAAAAAATGGTATTTTAAGCCATAAAATATTTATGGTTTTGAGTTCCTTAACTTTCCATTGATAATTCAATTTCTTATGATCAATGATCTCTATCACTCTCTATAATTATTTATGATTTTATTTTTTGTCCATATCTTTACTTCCCACCAATGTTCTCCTACTTGGAAACCTAGTTATGTGTTATTCTAGATGACCCTTATGCTTACCTTCCCCTATTATCAAGAGGATATATTATTTACCATTTTATGATATGGGTTTCAAATAAAGGTCTTTTCAAATGTAAAACCCTTATATTCCTATATCAAGATTAATTTGAGAGGACACTGTTTATTTAAGGGGGATAGATTGTAACTCCCCAAGATTTTGAAAGAGGAACATCAATTTTGATAGAATATATAAAAAAATAAAAAGCTTATAAGAAAATTTAACACACTGAGACATTAAAATATATTTATTTTAAAGTAAGTTAAATATATTTTGTAGCTTACGATGTACGAAATGCTCAGTTTAAATGAAACACGATACTCTACTAAAATATTATTATTTAAACATGGAAATTGTAACATAGACATTAAGTTGGAGGGTTTGAATTAAAGTAAATAGATTATAAAAATTATATGGTTTACACATGTATAAAATAAATTCCATGGTTTTTATTTATTATAAATAAAATAAGAATCATTTTAATGAAAAATAAACATTTTCTGAAAAAATGTATTTTTCTAAAAGATGGTTTAGCCATGATTTTCGCACATAATTTACAATTTATTTTTACCAATTTTAGAAAATTTATTTTAAAAAATAAAGTTTATTTTTTAAATATACATTTAAAAATTATTTTTTTGTGAAGTTTTGGGATTTACTAAAAAGATTATTTTTTTATGAATAGTGAAAATACTACTTTATATTGAAAATCACCTTTTCATTTAAATTATTTATAATGTTAAATTATATTTTAAATTAGTTTTCATGTAAAATTAGTTAAATTATATTAAAATTTAACTAATTTACTTCATTGGAATCAATTTTATATTGAATTATGATATAAAAATATTTTAAACTTTTGAAAGTTTTTTCTTTGGAAAAACTGTTTTTTCGGCGCGTCTTTGGGTTTAATTTTAAATTGAATTCTGAAACTTTTGTGAAATGAATTTGGAAAAATTAATTTAATATTTTTAATCATAATAATTAATATTATCTAATAATTTCATCTTAATTTTTGACCAAAATGAATAGTTTAAATTGTAAAAATTAATTACCATAGTTATGATAAAAATGGGTTGACGTGGGGGTTTAAATAATAGGATAATTCTTAAAAATGATATAAAACTTTTAAAAAAACTTTATGGAAATATTTTGACCTTATCACCTTCATGTTTCTATAATGAACCATTTTATAGGCATTTGGCATGATACAAATGTGGGTACACTTAATTCTTTTAAAAAATTCCATCTGTTTCCTCTCCCCCACATATAAAAGGCCACTCCCTATCCTCACCTATTCACATTTAAAAATCCATTTGTTTCTACCAATACCTAAAAAATACCTTCATTAATTCCCTCCACACATCATATAGGATTTTGTTTTGATTTGGAAGCCCTCATAAGAAGTCTTTAGGTATAAACCTAAAGAGGCTCTCTGAAAAGATGTAAGATTATTAAACGTGTGTATTTGTTTTATTTCTTAATCAACCTCAATAAAATAATATTAAACTATGATAATATAATAAAATAATTATCCCCTATATAATAATATGTTATTATGTAAATGAAATAATCTATATCCATCTACACTTCCATCAAATGGGATATGGAACCGTCGATTGTGTGTACGACAGACTACCACCTTACAAACCGATGTAATTCGTTTTCCATCACCACCATTAGAGTATGAATATACCAATTAAATTAACATATTTATATGATATTTATGACATTATTATACTTCTATAATTATGATATCACTATTCATTCTTACTTTCCATTTTGTATGGGGATACAATAATTTTGTTCATGTATACATTGGACTACTGCTTCACTAAGTGATGTGATTCATTTTTTATATTAAAATTTACATAGAAATTAATATGGATAAATTTAATGAATATATGTGATATTTATATTATAAATACACTTCTATAAACATAACATCAAATCTAAATTCTTACCTTACAATTTATTGGAAAATAATAATGTTGCTCATGTGTACGTGTGGACTATGCCTCCACATAACAAAGTAATTTTTTACATTTTATCTTTACAAGGATGGTAATAAGGTTGTATTTTATTAATATAAATGATATATATAACAAAATAATTATTATTTAAAGGATAATTAATATTTATTTTACTTTTATTCTATCCATTGAGAAAATGGAAATAACTTTCATGCGTACGTACGACCTACCGTCTACATGAACAATATAATGCTTTTTCTATAAATAACTTATATATATTACTTTAAATATATATATATAATGAATATATATTATATTTATATCATGGTATTCTAGAGATTATGGAATCATGATCGATGTAAGAGGACCGAAATCACCAAAGGAAAATATACGTGAAAAATGAAGCAATTATAACCCGAAACAATGATTTTATAAAAGAAGTTTTAATAAATGAGTGATAAAATATTATAATTAAATAATATATGGTATAAAATATATGATTATTTTTATATAATAAATTTATGATGAACTTATAGTTATTATATAGGAGGTTCGAACAAGTATATAGGAAATCTAACCTAAGGTAAGAGTCTGTCGTCACACTTTTACTTCTATGTGATGCATGACTTATTCAACACTTAGTTATTTTTTGTGGTGTATATAATTACCTTTTAATATTTTATATCATTAATAAATTTCTATTAATATTATTTAAATTTTTATTTGAAGTTATTTATTTTGTGGGCCTTATAATTCAAAAGTTACCAAAGTGGTAATGGTTTCTTTTACAACCTCATCCTTTATCATGATTGTTTATGATTAAATATATAATGAGGAAATATTATGATATATCACTCAAGAAAATCATTAATTTTATTTTCCTATTTTAATTAATGAACCTTTCAATTAATATAACGATCCTCCTCTCTCTGTTACTTAAAATTATTTAGAAAATGTTTTTATGAAAATATGATTTTATTTCTCTCTTAAATCAAAAATACATTTTCTTCTAAAACCACATTTTCTAAAAATATTTTCAAAAATATTTTTTAACATTATCCAAATGATTTATTAAAGAAATTTTTACACAATTTTTAATTGTTAAATTCTTTTTGAAGGGAATCTTCATATCGTTTTCCAAAAAAAAAATAGTTCGGATTTTACTGAAAATGTGAAAGGAATATTTGTTTTAGCATATATGGCATGGATAGAATTTACCTCCATAATTAAAATTAATATTAAAATTATTTATTTATATTTTTATAATTTTATTTTCAAATAAAATAATTTTAAAAATATTTTTTGAAGTTTTTGTTTTAAAAATATTTCAAAGAGAAAAGTATATTTTCTTCAAAAAATATTTTTCATGATTTTTTTTTGTATTTCTATTAATTAATGACATCAACCATTTATTTTACTTATGATACATTATTGATATGTTTTATTGACATCATATTTTTTATTCATTTGGATGGTTTATGATCATTTTAACAGGGATGTAGTATTTTAATACCATTCTTCATATTACTCTTAATGGTTTATGATTATGTTTATTGTTTGGGGGAAAGTATTAACATTTCATATACTAGTTTTTTAATATGAATATTTATTTTTATTATTATTAACCTATTTAATATGAGGAATTAATTGGACTTAATAAGTAATGGATGGGTCCCGTTAAAGACCCTTGATGCATTGGTAGGTCTCATGAGACAAACTAGCTTAGGATTTTGGCTAAGGACATACTCATTTATGTAATATGTCTTGCGATGAGGACTTGATGTTATGGTTAAAATTTCTATAATTATTCATTCCTTAATTATGAGGGTAGTTATTAATGTCCATGTTATTATTTAATTAATTATAATATCCATGGAAAAATTTCATGCTTATGTGATTACATATATGGAATATTGTATCATTATTTATTCATTCCGTATTATACTCAAGTTATTGATTTGATGACATATATTTAAATCTTTTACCTCTATATATTTTTCATGATTTATTTATTCATATATTAAATCATACTGATACCCTTAATGTGTATTTAATATCACCAATTTCTTATGTTTCTTTACCTAGTATGCCAAGATGATTATTATGATTAATATACAGTGTTATACTAGAGGAAATAATGAGTCACTTGAAGAAAAAACATTGTGTATTTTATGTTTTAAATTGTAATTTTAGTATCATGTATATATCTAGTTTACCAAGAATACTAAACTATTTTGTCCTTCGGGGTGTGATTTATTACATCTTATGCCAATGTAATAATGAAACCACCGACTCTAGGCTTCTAGATTCATGGTCTATATAGAAATTATTCAAACAATGATCGAGTATTTGATATTTGATTAATTTCTCTTATTCAATCCAACATATATGAGTCAAGTTATATCATCCATTTATATAATTGAAACAATAGAATACTAACCCTCTTAGGAGTTAAGTTTAGAAAGTATCATAGGATTTATCAGGTTTTATTTAAACCACTAATTAGTTGTTTAACTTGTGATTTCCATGGGATGAATTATTTTATTCTTCATATTTTTTGAATTTAAAAACTACATATTTTGTATGGTAATATGATCCTATAACTTGTGTTTATTGTGTAAATTATTCTATAAATTATTAAGTGAATAAACATGGATTTTTTAAGGATTTTGTAATGTTTTTGATATTCAAGAGCGGTGATTTTGTCAAGAACATGAGTTGATCATGTGAATTTGGACTCTTTTTAGGTGTTAGAGGTATTGAAATAGCCAATAAATTTATACTTAGGAGTTAAGAAATTTTAGGTTACTATAATTATATAGGAGTAAGAATTCGAACAATTACATTGGGAGTTTTTGTGTGGTGAGGTGCTTCATTCCATGACCGAGGGAGGTTCCATGGCTTGGAGGTTGGGAATAGGGAAGTCATGACGTGGATAAGGTAAATTATGGTACGAACAGATGAAGGTAATATTTATAGATAAGTATTTTAATTCATAATATTTTAAATTTAATGGGTAAGAGTTTTGGAGTTTTTGGAAATTTAATATAAAAGGGTATGCTGCAACTTGAACCAAGGGTGTCACACTATGACATGATGCATAAGGGTTTTACCTTTGTAAAAAATCTATTAAAGGGGTAATAGTTTCACCAAAGCACTATGGGGTGTCTCAACATTATGGATCCATAAATAAGGGTTAAAACACACATGAGTAATATATAAGGGTTGAGGAATTCATATGGGTTTTTTCATGAGTTTTTGGGCTGTCATTCCATGATTAGGGTGGTCATTATTTGATGATGATTTCACAGGCAAGTGGAATGCCTTGAAGGTTTGGAAATATGAGATTTTCACACCAGGGAGTTCATAATGATACTTTTTCATGACCCTGTACATTGAATCTCAGGTTTTGAGGGTGCTATGTTATACCACTATGGGGGGGGGGGGGATCACATCACGAAGGGTTCCTTGCTAGGGCGCTTCATGAAGTGAACCTAAGGGTTATTACATGACCTTTATAATCTATTTTTAAATTAAATTTCAATTAATTTAATTAGTAAATGATAATGAAAGTGAAAAGGAGTCCATTTTAACCAAAAATAGTAATAAACATGCCTTAAATTTCTATTTCTCTCATTCGTTCATTATTCTTGTGGGTTCTTCACTGATTCTTGTAAGATCATTATACCTAATATTGTGAGGAGGATCCATGGGTAAGATTTTAAATTAATTTTTATCTTCATTCCTGGTTTCTCACTATTTCTTAATGTTTTACTAAGAATCCCTATTTTTAGGTCCTTTTCAAGATTTTGGTGAATCTACAAACTGAAGCCTAATCAACTATAATTTCATGTCCAATAGAGTCCTTTAATATCTAGGTAGGTGGTGCCTAAATAATTCCTTGTTTATATATGTTTTATTCCATGTGTAATAAATAAGTTTGTCTAGGGTTGTTGTGTGAAATTTATAGTATAACCACTTAGGATTTTTTATATGAAATACCTAGGTGTAGTCTCTATTATATTTCCACTAAAACCTATTAACAACTTTATGTTCATGAATCTTCCCATGTGATTTAATTGGTTATAATATATTATAAATGGAATAAACAAAATACATTATGAATGATCAAATTTTTTTCATTTGTTAAAGGAGTTAAATGAAAAAGTCCAATGAGAATAAACATATGTTGATACATTAAATATGATTATACATTTAATATGGATGATTTTTTTCATTAAATAAAACATAATGAGAATGGATATATATAGTTATGGGATCCATTTTGTTGGATAAAATCAATTTTATGCAAGCCTCTTGATACTTTCTTTCTCTAAATATGTTGTTTATAACTAGATAAACATGCTAGAACCTCTTCTATGTTTAGGGATCCTCAATAAAAGCTATAGGATCCTATGACTGGTGTAGTCCCCTTGGAGGCAGGAGGCTTTTGTAAATGGATAAAGGTGATATTTATCAAGTGTATAACGAAATGTAAAAGGTAGATTACACATCACTTTAGATATACCTTGTTCATGTTATTTATTTTAATAAATGTTTATTTTATTGAGGATATATTGGGAATATTTATATGTTTTATTTCACTAAAATTGTTCACAACATGATCTCTTAAAACACATCTATATTATCATGGGATTTTCCCTTATTAAATCAACATGTTTTATCCACTGTTAAATGAAGAACACATTTTATGAAACAATAAATGGTTTCTCCCCTATCAACTTTATGTTATAAGATACAAATAATCTATAGTACCACTCAAAATTATGTTAATATGTTAATGTAATATGGAGTGAAAGGTGTGGTTTAAGTTAAGAAGTTGAAGTAGTATAAAACGTTGTGATGAGAAAACAAAACATCATATTTTTGGGTCATTTAAAAACTGTTTATAAATAATGGAATCATATATTTCAGAATATTTATATAATTTATAAAAGTGTTTTATAAATTAATAGACAAATTTTTTTATAGTTAATTGTTTTAATATTTTGAAAATAGTTATTCTAAATATTCCATTAATATTAAATATTTAATATTAAGAATATTCTTTTCAAATTTATATGGTTTATAAATCATAGTAAAATATATTTTACATTTGAATAAATTATATATCGTGTCATTTAATTTTGAAATAATGTATTTATTAAGAAATTATAATGTAAATTTATAAATAATTCATAAATGAAATAAATAAGTCCAAAATATAAAGGAGTTTATATTTAAAATTATGAATTGTACTAAATCAATTAATTTGAACTATTAAAATTAAAATGGATCTTATGTAAGATATTATTTCGACTAAATAAAAACTATTTTGGTGAATAGATTTTATCAAATATTAAATAATGTTTAAATATGTCATATTTAGATTATGAAAGCAGTTTACATAAAAGAAATTTAATTATAAAATTATTATAATTCATAATAAAATCATATATTTAAATTGAAATTTTGTACAAAAAAATAATATTAAAGTGTTCATATTGAATGTGGATATAAAGTTCATATATAAAAAATAACGGAATATCCACAATGTTTATTTTAATAATAAAATGTTTATAGTATGGTTTTATTTATGAATAGTTCATAAAATTTTATCTCCTATTTAAATTTATGAAATTTTTATTTATTTATAAGTTATACCTTGAATTATTCTTGTATATAAATTATTTATAGATTGAGAATAATGTGTATTATTTAGTTATGTAATAAATTTATTCTAAGAGATAGAGCCTTTCATTACATTATAGGTAAAACTCCATAAAATTTAGTGTCATGACCCCTTCCTCCAAAAGATGCCCCTCCAGAGCTACCAATGGAGGAAGAGAGATAACGACCCACGAGTCCCACCTTCAGTAGGCCCTAGGGTGGAAACCAACACCAAGGGTATAGAAATCTCATAACATGTGAGGAATTACCCTTTTTATAGTAACCAAGATCGGGGGATAAGATATATCAGACTCAAAACAACTCCAACACACACACACACACAGATATATATATATATATATATAAGAAGGGAAAATCCATCCCACATGCATGTTCAATGTAAAACTACTAGAAATAAAATGAAAAGCACTATAGTAAATACCAAAAGAAAAAAAACTAACCAGCTACACAACAACTGTCCCCAATGAATGATATATTATGGTCCAACACTGTATACGTAATATCCTTAGAAACATGAAAATAATTTTATATACATAGGATGATCATATAAGTATACTCAGTAGTAAAATCCAATGTTTCTCATGCACAAGTGGGAGAATCATACTAATGACCATATGAGAAAAATAGAATAAAATCAAAATCACGTAATAAGGTATACGATCCACCCCAACCTCACATAGTCACACCCACTAAATAACAAAAGTAAATTAAATTAGTAAACACATTGATGATAGAGTACCCCAAACCACTTCTAACTGATTAACTGCTCATCCCGAATTTTGAATGTCCTAACTCTACCATGCTCTTCCACAAGCCCCACTATCACAACCTACCCACACACACCTGGTCCACGTACCATACCACACCCGCTCGTAGACACCTAGGCCAAAAAAAACCACAACCTCATCCTGAATACACCTGATAAAGTACAATATATCTCATCTTCAAGAAACCTGGGAAGCACGCCTTGCCTGAAGACACTTGGGACTCACAACTACACCACAAACTGCCCGAAGAGTCTTGGGCTACCAATGCCTAGAATAGGGAGCAGAGAAGATCCAATAACCATTCATCTGTCCTCCCACCGGGATTTTGGGGAAGATACCCTCCCCCATGAAATGGGGGTGTTCGACACGTAGTGCTCAACATGGGTGGGGTGTGTATAGAAATAAAAAGTAAGTACATGTATATATATAGGTATCAAACACTCATCCCAACCTATGGGGTTACAAACAAAAACTAACCACAAAACTACCTTTGATTCTACCTCTAAATGTACGTATTAGAATATATGACGGGAACTTCCCAATTTTATGAAAGAAAGCCTCTTGACACCCAATCATTTTGATGTTAATACACATTTACTTGTTATTAAATCCCTACCTGGGCAATTACCAAACACAGAACACAACAAGTAAAATCATAACCTTCATACACATCAAAAAATTATCTGGAAACTCCAGGTGAAAGGACCTTGCAAGGTAACACCACCCCTATTCAAAATTATCCCTCTTAAACTATCCTAGGTAGCCCCGCTGAATGAAAAGAATGACATCTATAAAAACAAAATAACTCAACCAGATTGTAGTCCCAATGAACACTCCCCTTTATTGAACACCCATCCAACCGTTGCCACCATTATTATTCAAAGTCATGATGCCCTATCCTTTATCTCAACAAGAAAACCCCCAACACCTCATCACAAACACACTAGGCAGCCCCACTATGTAACAAAACCACACCTAGTTACATAAACTTAGAACAACCTGAAACTATAACCCTACTACTCAAGAACTACCTAGATGTAGTCTCACTTCATAACAAGTTTATCCATTCCACAATCAACCAATATCTCAACCCAAGATTGAAATACACCATCTATACCACCCCATACTATCAACCACAATCCCAGCCACAACATCACATGACCAGTATGAAACACAAGGTAGAACAGAACCATACACTTCACACAACCACACCTAACAGAAAGGTGTATTAAGATTTAGAAACCCTCATTCTTTAATTCCACTTTGATAATTTAGGGGTTATCAAAGAACACGTTTGATCCCAAGGAATCCATATATTTAACTGGGTGTACATGGTTAATCAATTTCATAATTTTAGTCATTTGAAATGGAAACAAAAATAAATATTCACAAGTCATATAGGTGTCCAAATAGATTCCACAAAAAACCATGATTTTTAGAAGGAATAAAACCCTTACAAAATACAACAGGGATCAAGGATAACATATAGAACAAAGTATTTATCATAATAATAGTCCCATCCCCTAATTTATTACTTCTTATTATCTTCATTAAATTTGAGTCCAACTGTATCACAAGGGGACATGAGTATACTCACCCCACATGATGCACAAAAGAATGAGAGATAAAGGAATCTCTACCTGGAATAATAGATGATAAAAAATTCCTCCTTGCACTAAAAACAGAGGGTGCACGATAAAAAATTCCTCCAAGGAATACTGGATGGATAGTTATAGTATAGGCACATGAATCCTTGAGGAATAATGGTTCAAGGAGCACCAAGATAAAACAGAAACACACTAGGAAGATATTATCTCGTCTTAGAAAATCCATATCCAATATCAACAGAAGGGAAATGGTTTCAAGGGACATTAAAGTTAAATCATGGTCAAGACCATGTGGTTTGACTATTTCAAAGTACCGAGAGCATTAATATATTTAATATATAATTAATATCCTTTGAAAAAACTTTAGAAATGTTGAAACAAGATTTTAAACTTGATTTACGTCAAATGAAAAAGGCAGAGGGGTGAAAATGGAAAAAATTGAAATGAATAACTGATGGGTGAGTCACTGACACGAGTCACCGACAGTGAGTCACCGATTATTGAATCACTAATGGATGAGCCATCGATGCTGATCCACTAGCGTGAATCATTGACAGCGATTCACCTACGTGACTCACCGATGCCTGACTCACTAATGCCCAACCTACCGATGAGTCATCTTACCGATGCCTCGACCTACTGACGCCTCGACCTACCGACGCCTCGACCTACTGACACCTCGACCTACCGACAATGATCCACCAATGCGAGCTACCAACACAATATACCAATACTAACCTACTTATTTTGATTTACCGATGCGAGATACCGATGCGAGCTACCAATGTGATCTACCAACGCAATCTACTGACGTGATCTACCGACGTCGGATTCAATGATGGAAAAGTTAGAAATTTTGAAAACTCTTGAAATGAGATACCGTTGCCTCCCAAAACACCCCAAACACAGAATTTTGAAAAATCAATGGACTAGAGATGTCCAGAACATTACATCAGATACATCTCGAAGTATTCTCACCCTTGATAATTAAAAACCAAACCCATAAGAAAGATGGGTCTGAACAACCACCCCGAAAGATACCTCTAAAGGATAAACCACCCTATGTTGTTCGAAAGATGGAGTGGAACTTCAAAATCCAATAACACCTCCTCCCACATCTGCTAACCCAAACATTCAAAATATACCCCACTCAAGCACCAACTATCCAGACACATGAATTAGGTAGTTCCTTCCTCCATGTCAAGGTACTATCTACTCTGGGAGGCACTAAATCACACACATGGGTTTAATTGCATCACAATTAATGCATATTGATTAGGAATTGGATCCTACCCTCTCTACTTGTTAGGACTTCCTCACACATTACAGAAAAAGGAAACAAATCATCTCATAGAAAACAAGATTCTCGCACTACATCACAAATCAAGTCACACATGAAAAACTCAAAGCTACTCTGACAATTAGGCACCCATTTTCATCTCTCGATCCCAATTAATTTCCTCTAGTACACCATTCCTCCACAACATGTGAACCAGAGGAATGGTCCACTCACGTAGTGCCTTCTCTCAATGATCCTGGATCTCTATTGGCCGATCCAGGAATGTTTCATCGTACTCAATATTCAAATATCCCCAGTTAATGACATGGGAGTCATCATGAATATACCAACAATGTTGGGAGACATGAAAGGCATCGTGGATCCTCTCCAACTGCAGTGGAAGTGATAACTGTTATTCCACCTTTCCAACTCTCCCCAACACCTAGAAAGGTCCGATGAACATGGGATAATGTTTTCCCCCTCTACCGAACCTCCGTTGCCCACATTGAGGGGAATCCTTCAAGAAAAGATGGTTCCTAACCTAGAACTCCAAGGGCCTCCTCCTACGATTGGAATATGAATTCTTCTAGTCCTGTTCTACCTTTATCCTCTCATGGACAAGCTATAACTTCTCTATCATGCTCTACACCACATCGGGTCCAAGAACAGCTACTTCCCCAAAATCTGTCCAGCAAAAAGGTGAATGACATGATCTCACATAAAAGGACTCAAACAGAGCTATACCAACAGAACAATGATAGGTTTTATTGTAAGAAGACTCTACCAAGGGAAAATTTCGCACCCAAGACCCACCAAAGTCTAAGACACATGCTCATAGCATGTCCTCCAATGTCTGGATGGTCCTCTCTATCTTCCCATTGGTCTGAGGGTGGAAAGTAGTGATGAAGCATAACTGAGAGACAAAAACATGCTACAATCTTCTCCAGAATCACAAGGTAAAATCGGTATCCCAATTCGTTAAAAATGATATCATAACTCCATGAATCTGCACCACCTAATCCACATACCTTCTTTCTAAGGCATACATTGTGCTCGACTCCTTAATTGCTAAGAAGTGAGCTGATTTCGTTAGTCGGTCCATCACTACCCTGATTTCATCGCATCCTTCCTGAGCCCTAGATAATCCTGTGATGAAATCCATTTATATTTAATCCCAATTCCACTTGGGTACATATATGTATGAAACAAACCACCAGGAACATGGTGCCCAAACTTCACCTTTCCACACACTAGGCACTTTTCCACAAACTCTGCCACTGCCCAATTCATCCTGGGCCAAAAAAAATGTTCTATGAAGCCACGGTACATCAAAAAAACTCTTAGGTGTACTATGAGGGGTGATCTATGAAACTCATGGAGCACTACCTCATACATATCCATTGGAACAAATAGATTCTAACATATCAACATTCTATTTTGACCATCCTCCGACCATCCCTCCAGAGCATCACCCTAGGTAATGCGATCATGTATTACCTATGCCTTCGAGTCTCCCCACTATGACAACGTGATAGAGATAATATTTTCATTATTTTTAATATGTGTTTAAATGATTTAAACCCTTATAATTAATCAATTTTAGTTGATTTGTATAATTTTAGTGTTTTGGTGAATTATGGGCTTAATTGTGGAAATTGGTTAATTTTGGAAATTTAGATGTTTTGTGGAGCTTCTGTATTTCGGGAATATATTTTATATTTTTGATCCAAATTGTATGATTCCTTTTTTAGGCTCTATATGATCGTGGGATTCATTTTATCTTTCTGGACCCAAAGATCAATCCCTCATTTGAAAGCTCAAATTCAGCTCACAAGTTAGGCCTCAAAAACTATGCACAGAACTGCATAATTTTATTGAGGGGTCCATATCTCATTAATGGAAGACCATTGGAGCTAAAATTTTACATGGAGCTGGAAAAAATCTGGAGTGACAAGTTTCATTAATGTGGATGTGCCTGATTCTTTCATTATTAAGGTCATAAATTCGTTGGAACTCGACATATTGGAATACGAAAAGTTTGTCTATAAGAATTAAATATTATGAGTGAGGCGGCCATAACTACTTCATTTCTTGTCCCATGAAGCTGAAATTTCGTGTGTAGACAGATGAGAGATGGGGTAACAAATTTCAAGAAGGGCCATTTCCAAAATTCGGTCATTTACTATGCCAACCAGACTCAAAATTTCAGGGGAGTAATTTTGGAGGGAAATTTTCTACTCCCCAAGCCTATAAATAAGAGTGTTCACTTCCATTCAAAGGAGTTGAAGAAGGAGAAAGAAGGTATATTCTGGAGGATTATGTTATTTAAGTTATTTGTCTTTTCTGTTTTCTTTTTATTTAGTTTCATAATGATCTCTTCTTCCCCTTTCAACTCTAACACCCTTCACATGAAGGGGTAAAACCTTTGAGTGATCGGGGAAGAGGGAGTTTCTCTTTTGTAATGTCGGAGTTTTGTGTTAAATGTAAAACCTTATCTTTATTTTGAATGAAATCTATTATTAGTGTTTCCCAATTATCTTAATGCGATCATTTTTTGAGTTTGGTGTATTCATTTTTAATAGCTTTGGTTAAAGACTTTTAATCTCCCTCCGCCTAGTGCAATTTGTCTCGATCGAGCAGATTGTGTTAGGTGGTGAGTGTCTAACAATCGTTGGCATGTGTGTGGAACTTGTATACTTTTTTTAGAGTTATAAGGAGCAACAATTTATGATTGGGACTTTCCTTAGTTTTTTAGGAATCGTTTATGAACTTCCATGCACATAAGAGTGAGTTCTATTTTCTTCTTTAACCAAGGGTGATAGATATCTCGATCAAGGAGTCTTTCATTTGTCATTCAAAAAGAAGAAAGGTAAGATGATCTTTGTGACTATGATTACATTACAAAAGGTGATCCTACCCTGACCCCATCACTCTCTTCATCCATTAGTGTTCAACCTTTCTTTTTCAATTGCTTGCTTTATTTTTGAACTCAAACAACTTTCAAAATGAACCACTTCTTCTTTCTTTAATTTAAGTGAAAAACGTAATTGTTGTGCACTCATCTCTGGAGACAACTTAAGTTACCTACTTTACTACATTTTAACTTAGGTTTTATTTATTTTTGTCACACCCCATGATATGCACGTGTCAAAACTTGGCGCCGTTTCCGGGGAGGTAGTGCCAATAGTTTTTTCTCTCTTTTTTTCTTACTTTCATTCTAAAGTTGCATGACTAGAACCTCAAACACTAAACCTTTCCCCATTGATCCTAAAATTGAAAGAAATTTTTTGAATAGGCTCATAAACCTCAATTTACAATCTTAATTTGATGAAATTTCTCTCACAGACTTGAGTGAAACTTCAAGTGTTCACTCTGAGCCTGTCATAATGGCTGGAAATCAAAACCCAACTCTCAGAGACCTTTGTGCCCCACAATTCCTTAATCAAAATAATCAAATTTTATGATAGTGTTACATTATGATTTTGAGATGAAACCTAATATGATACCACTGCTTCCAAATTTTCATGACTTGGTAGGTGAATATCCCAACAAGCATATTAAAGAGTTCACACATGTCTCCTCAACCTTCAGACCATGTGGAGTAGCTGAGGAACAAGTAAAGTGGAAGGCATTTCCGTTTTCATTGGAAGGAGATGTGAAAGAATGGTTGTATGGTCTACAAAATGGATATGTGGATGATTGTAATGACCTGGTGAGATTCTTCATGCAAAGATTCTTCCCTGCCCCTAGAAGCACAGCCATCAGAAAGGAGATCTATTCCATCAAACAATCATCTGGAGAAACCCTTTATGAGTACTGGGAAAGATTTAAAAAGCTATGCACCAGCTGCCCACATCAATCCATCGAGGATCATCACTTTCTTGTCTTCTTCTATCAAAGATTACTGGACAATGATAAGAACCTTCTTGATGCATCATCTGGGGGTGCATTGATTAAAAAGTCTCCAGGAGAAGAAAAAGGTTTGATTGATAGGATTTCTCAGAACTCGCAACAGTTTGGTACAAGAGGTACTAGAACAAGAGGTATTAATGAGGTAAGGACTTCTCATCCATCACCCTTACTAGAAACTAATATTTAAGAACTAACTAGTTTGGTGAGATAGATAGCCTTGAAACAAGTGGGCAACCAACAAGCACCAGCTAAGGTATGTGGTTTATGTGCATCACCTGATCATTTCACTGACCAATGTGCTGAAATACAGGGAATGGAAACTTGTGCATCAACCTTTCAACCAAGGAAGTACCAATAAAATCAAGGATGTAGAGATCCAAACCATTCTCAATATGGGTTTGGAAATCAGCAGAATCAAGCTAGACCCCCATTCCAGCAAAAATTCCAAAACCCCCAACCATTTCAATAAAAGCAATCTTATATCCAGCCTTCTCATCAACAACCACCCACTTTCATAAAATCCTATGAGAAGCCATCAACCAATGAACATCCCATAATTTTGAACCAATAGCATATATTCTATATTGAGGGACTAAAAGGCTCTGTAAAATATTTGACCACCAAGTTTGAAGGTCTCATGGAATTCCTAACCAAAAATCCCGGGAAACTTCCTTCCCAAAAAATCCCAAACCCAAAGGAGAATGTAAGCATGATAACAACAAGAAGTGGAAAAGATATCTCACCACCGGCATCACATTAACCTGAAATAAGACCACTTGAGTTGAGGGATAATGAAGTTGAAAACTCTGAAAATTCTGTGAAAAATCATTGTGAAGAAGAGAAGAAAGAGGAGGAAGAGAAGGATAGGCCAAGGAAAAAGAGACAAGAAAAACCATTTCAAAGGCAGAAAAGGTAGAATAAAGACATACCCCCTCCATTTCCATCAAGGATGATTGAATAAAAGAAATTACAGGAGGAATCACTTCAAAAAGAAATTCTGGACACCTTCTAGAAAGTGGAAATCAATATCCCCTTACTTGATGCTGTCAAAAAAATTCCAAATTATGCTAAATTTTTGAAGGATTTGTGCACTAAGAAGAGGAGACCTAAAGGGAATGAAATGATAAACATGGGAAGAAGTGTCTCAGCCCTTATCACACCATAATTACCAACCAAATGTCAAGATCTAGGGACATTTTCTATTCCATGCACCATTGGTTCTTTAAATTTCTCTAATGATTTGTGTGATTTAGGTGCTTAAATTAATGTATTACCTCACTAAGTATACACTTCCTTGCATATGGGATACTTGAAGCCCACAAGAGTGGTGGTCCATCTTGCAAACAGATCCACAGTTTTCCCTGTAGGAGTTTTGGAGGATGTCCTTGTGAAAGTCATAGATCTCTTATTCCCAGCTGACTTCTACGTGCTAAATATGGAAGAAGATAGAATCCCATCACATTAACCCATCATTTTGGGAAGACCTTTCTTGAAAATGGCTAAAACCATCATCAATGTCCATGAGGGGACACTCACCATGGAGTTTGGAGAGAGCACGATCCACATCAATATTTTTGAATCTATGAGGCACCCATTAGATGATCACTCCCTCTTTTCGCTTTCTCATGAAGTTGGTGTAGAACCCATTGAATAATCAGGTATTCTTTATGAATTCTAAGACTTTGGAGAGAGTTCTTCCATTGGAAATATCATTGAACATGTGGATGCCCAAGATACTGTAGATTCTGACTTCATATGGGAGGAAGAGGTAAAATCCGATTTCTTTGATGATTTGTTAAATGACGAGGAAGATGATATGGTTTCTTGTGTGCACAAGGTCCAAAATTTGGAAGTGGGAAATTTCAATTTAGTTTCATCCCTTGAGAATCTCCCTGATTTGGAACACAAACCACTCCCCACTGATTTGAAAAATGTGTACCCTAGGGAGGGATAGAAACTACAAGTTATAATTGCTAATAATCTCTCTGAAACCCTAGAGAAATCATTGATAGATCTTTTGAGAGAGAATATCCAAGCGATAGGGTGGAGTTTAGGTGATATTCCAGGAATCAACCCAAATATATGCTCACATAGAATTTTTCTTGAGGGAGATTCCAAACCTGTCAAGAAACCCCAAAGGAGGTTGAATCCCACTTTGATGAAGATTTCGAAGAAAGAGATTGAGAAGCTATTGGAAGCTAGGATGATCTATCCTATCTCAGATTCATAGTGGGTTGATCCAAATTGTATGATTCCTTTTTTGTAGGCTCTCTATGCTCATGGGCTTCATTTTATCCTTCTGGACCCAAATCTTAATCTATCATTTGGAAGCTCAAATTCATCTCACAAGTTAGGTCTCGAAAACTGTGCATAGAACTACATAATTTTATTGAGGGGTCCATATCTCAAAACTGGCCTAACCACTGTGAGGAATGAAAAGAATGAATTAATACTTGTGATAATTGAAAATAGCTGTAGAGTGTGCATTGATTTTATGAAATTGAATCATGTCACTCGGAAATATCATTTCCCCATTCCCTTCATTGATCAGATGTTAGAGAGATTGGCTGGGAGAACTCATTATTGCTTTTTGGATGGATTTTCAGGTTATTTCCAGGTACCCATTGCTCTTGAGGATCAAGATAAGACAACCTTTACAAGTACCTTTAGAACTTTTTCATATAAAATGATTCCATTTGAATTATGTAATTCTCTAGGTACATTTTAGAGGTGCATAGTAAGTATATTTTCTGATCACATTGAAGATTTCTTGGAGGTTTTCCTGGATGATTTCATGGTGTTTGGAAACTCCTTTGACCATTATTTGAAAAATCTAGAAAAAGTTTGAAAACCTGTATTGAAAAGAATCTTGTTTTAAATTTTCAAAAGTTTCATTTCATGTTTGAGAGAGGGATTGTTTTTGGTCATGTCATTTCCAAAAAGGGCATTGAAGTTGATAAGTCAAAAATTGAAGTGATAACTTCTTTTCCTTACCCAACTTGTGTGAATCATTTTAGATCTTTTTCAGGATATGCATGATTTTATAGGAGGATTATCAAAGATTTCAGTATGATTTCTCTCCCTCTCACTAGATTACTTTTGAAACATGCTGATTTTGATTTCAATAGTGCATGTAGGGAATCCTTTGATGAGTTAAAGAGGATATTGATTTAACCACCTATGATGCAGCCACCAAATTGGGAAGATCCATTTGAGCTACTTTGTGATGTTTCCAACCAGGTAGTTGGAGAAGTCCTTTATCAGCGAATTGAGGTCAGGACACAAGTCATTGCATATGATTCAAGAACCTTGGATGCAGCTCAATTCAATTACACAACCATAGAAAATGAGTTTTTAGCTGTTGTTTTTGCTTTGGAAAGATTTTGATCATATCTTCTTGGAACTCAAGTCACTGTTTTTTTGATCCTGTAGCTCTTAGGTACTTGATGAAGAAGGATGAAGCTAAACCAAGGTTGGTGAGATGGATGTTACTACTACAGGAGTTAAAAATAGAAATCAAGGACAAAAAGGGATCAGAGAACCAAGTGGCTGATCATTTAAGCAGACTTCCCAACACTGCTGAAGCTAAAATTCAAGAAAGAGAACCACTGAATGATCACCTTTCAAAAGATCAGTTATACATGATTAAAGGAGAAGTTCATTAGTATGCATACATGGTCAATTATCTAGTAACATCTCATGTCCCATCTCATTTCAATTCTCATCAAATTCATAAACTGAAAGCTGAATCTAGATATTACATTTGGGATGATCCGTTTCTTTGGAAGATTTGCAATGACCAAGTGATAAGAAGATGTTTTCCTGAGAGTGAAATTAGTTCTGTCTTTGATTTTTGTCACACATTTTCTTGTGGAGGTTACTTTGGACCTCAAAGGACAACACAAAAGGTTTTAAAATCTGGACTTTATTGGCCAAAAAATCTTAAATATTCTCATGAAGTTTGAAAAAGGTGTCCAAAATGACAGTTTTCTGGAAACATTTCAAAGAGACAAGAAATTCCCCAATAACCACTTAATTTTTGTGAGATTTTTGAATTTTGGGGGATAGATTTTATGGGCCCTTTCCCAATGTCATTTGTAAATTCTTATATCTTTCTTGCGGTTGATTATGTTTCCAAAATGGGTCGAAGAAAAAGCCACCAGGACTGATGATGCTAAAGTTGTTTGTGATTTTTTCCAGACTAACATATTTTGTAGGTTTGGAGTTCCTTGATCCATAATCAGTGATCAAGGGACTCACTTTTTCAATAGGAGAATTGAGGCTTTGATGAAGAAGTATGGGGTTCATCATAAAACATCAACTCCATATCATCCACAAACAAATGGTCAAGCTGAAGTGTCCAACAGGAAAATCAGAGGAATTTTGGAGAAGACGGTTAAACCAAACAGGAAGGATTGGAGCTAGAAGTAGGAAGACACATTATGGTCTTATAGGACAACCTACAAGACCCCAATTGGAATGAGTCCATATAGGCTGATTTATGGGAAAAGTTGTCACCTACCAATGGAACTTGAGCATAAGGCATATTGGGCTGTGAGAAAGATGAATTTGGATATTGAAAATGTTGGGAAAGAGAGAATGTTGCTATTACAGGAGCTGGAGGAAATTATAAGAGAATCATTTAAGAGTGTCTCATAACAAGCTGCTCCAACCGAAAGAATTCCATCTTGGAGATAAAGTGCTGCTATTCAATTCAAGACTCAAGATGATGCCAGGTAAACTTAGTTCTAGATGGGAGTTTCATTTTATAGTTAATCATGTATATCATTTCGGTGCTGTACAGATTGTGAAGGATGGAGAGTAGAGGCCATTCACTATTAATGGGCACAGGCTGAAGAAATTCCATGGGACCATTCCATCAGTTCCACTGGAGGAGATCCCACTCCTCCAACCTGTCTATCAATAAGATCCATCAGGTTGTACCTCTCCTTTAAACTTTTTTGCTATTGCGATTCATTTTAAAATCTTCTTACATGTTAAATACACTTGAATTCATTGAGGACCGTGCATCATTTAAGTGTGTCGGAGGGAACCTTGGTAGTTTAGGATTTTCATTTTGTGTTTTCTTTCCAAAAAAAATGTCTGTTTTCAATTTTTTGTGTGTGTGTTTATTTTTCAGTTTTTGGTGTGTTTTTGAAACTTTTGATCTGAAATGATTATCATTTCCATTTTTGAAACTCATGTCATTGAGTGAACCAATTTATTCCATGAAACTGAGCTTAAACGAATGCTGAAAGTTATTTTGTTTGAAGTTTAATTCTTTGGGAATCTCATGAAAAGTACTCAGGTTTTTGAATCCCATGCCACATCCCACTGTCTTTATCTTTGAAATAACATTCCTATAAGGCTTAAAAACCATTATTGTTATATTCTTTTCATTCACCTCACTTCTTGAGAGAACCAGACCATAGTTGTTTTAACCAAAATTTAATTCATTCCTTTCAAAACTTGAGGGTTTGGGGTACATGTGTTTTAAATGATTGATCCATTTCTTTGGTTTGAAAGCCCCATTTTCAAGATAATACCTTTCATTATGGCCTACCTTGTATATTTAATCCTTCTAGCCCTAGAAGCACTGAACATCCTCTTAGGTTAGCCACACTATAAGACAATTTTCCCTATCTAACCCGCTCTTGAAGTGAAATTGAATGATCTAGTTGAACTTAAGTGTGGGGGAAGATGTCTTGTGTTGTGATAACTCATTTGGTGAAACTTTGGGTGGAAATTAAAATTCTGAAGATATGTGTGTGCTGATGAAAATAATTCTATTGAAAGCTGTGCCTTTTATAGAGCATTCATGATAAGAGAAGCTGTGCCTTTCTGGAGCTTCTAATGGAAGAAGAAAGTTGTGCCTTTTCTGAAGATTTCAAGAAAAATCATGTTTGAGAAGATTGAAATTTTTGTTGATGAAATGCTGAGATGTTTGAAAATTTCTTGAGAATTTATGATAATGGAGATTAATTTCTAATAAGGGGAGTGAGGAGGATACCATACTTGACTGAAAATTAGAATTGTGCAATTTTGCTTCAAAAAGAGCCAAACCCTCCTCATTCGGCCTCAGATTTTTTTTTTCACATAAAAATCATACCAACCGAAAGCCACAGAACAACCTTGCAAAGTCCTAATGATACAAAAATTTCCTTGACTCACATCAGGTAGAGAATTAGGAGTTTTTAAAACCTATGGTGACCCTTGCATTGGTTTGGATGAGAAAAACTTTTGATGAAAAGTGATATTTGTGAGATGAGAGAAAATTCATGTGAGGTAGGTGTCTTGTGTGCATAGAAGGAGAAATGAAGAGGAAAAATATTGAATGATCTGATTTGAGAACTTGGAATAATGGTTATGGATGAGGCATGATAAATTTTATTTCTTGGCGTGGAATTGGTGGATATAAATGGCATATGTTTTGAATTTGCTTTGATTTGATTTTGGATTTTGACTTGTCCTAGAGTCCAAGTGCTAAGTGTGGGGGAATTGATATAGATAATATTTTAATTATTTTTCATATGTGTTTAAATTATTTAACCCCTTCCAATTAATCAATTTAATTTGATTTGTATCATTTTTGTGTTTTGGTGAATTATTGTCTTAGTTGTGGAAATTGGTTAATTTTGGAAATTTAGATGTTTTGTGGAGCTTCTGTATTTCGGGCACATCTTTTATATTTTTTATCCAAATTGTATGATTAATTTTTTTAGGCTCTCTATTCTCGTGGGATTCATTTTATCCTTATGGACCCAAAGCTCAATCCATCATTTGGAAGCTCAAATTCAGCTCACAAATTTGGCCTCGAAAACTGTGCACAGAAATGCATAATTTTATTGATGGGCCAATATATCATTAATGGTTGAACCACTCGAGCTATAATTTTACATGGAGATTAAAAACATCCGGAGTAACAAGTTTAATTAATATGTCCACACCTGATTCTTTCATTATCAAGGTCATATATTCGTTGGAACTAGACATATTGGAATACGAAAAGTCTATCTAGCAGAATTAAATATTATGATTGAAGCGGCCATAACTACTACATTTCCTGGACAATGAAGCTGACATTTCGTGTGACTACATATTAGAGATGTATGAACAACTTTCAAGAAGTACTAATTTCCAAATTCGGTCATTTACTATGCCAACCAGACTCAATATTTCGGGGGAGTAATTTTGGAGGGAAATTTTCTACTCCCCAAGCCTATAAATAAGAGTGTTCACTTCCATTCAAAGGGGTTGAAGAAGGTGCAGGAAGGGATGTTTTGGAGGATTAAGTTCTTTAAGTTCTTTTTATTTTCTATTTTCTTTTTTACTCTGTTTCATCATGCTCTCTTCTTCCCCTTTCAACTCAAATACCCTTCACATGGAGGGGTAAAACCTTTGAGTGATCGGGGAAGGGGGAGTTTCTCTTTTGTAATGTCGGAGTTTTATGCTTAAATGTAAAACCTTATCTTTATTTTGAATGAAATATATTCTTAGTGTTTCCCAATTATCTAAATGCGATTGTGTTTTGATTTTGTTGTATTCATTTTTAATAGCTTTGGTTAAAGACTTTTAATCTCCCTCCGCTTAGTGGAATTTGTCTCGATCGAGTAGATTGTGTTAGGTGGTGAGTGTCTAAAGATCGTTGGCAAGTGTGTAGAACTAGTAAACTTTTTCTAGAGTTCTAAGGTGCAACAATTCCTAATAGGGACTTGCCTTAGTTGTTTAGGAATTGTTTATGAAATTCCATGCACATAGGAGTGAGTTCTATCTTCTTCTTTAACCAAGAGTGATAGATAACTCGATCGAGGAGTCCTTCATTTGTCTTTCAAAAGAAAGAAAGGTAAGATGATCTTTGTGACTATGATGACATTACAAAAGGTGATCCTTTCCTGAACCCATCACTCTCTTCATCCATTAGTGTTCAACCTTTCTTTTCAATTTCTTTCTTTATTTTTGAACTCAAACAACTTTCAAAATGAACCACTTGTTCTTTTTTTAATTTAAGTGACAAATGTAATTGTTGTGCACTCCTATCTGGAGAAAACTTAGGTTACCTACTTTACTACATTTTAACTTAGGTTTTATTTGTTTTTGTCACACCCCATGATAGTCATGTGTCACTCCTCCATTTTCTGCATCAGATATGACTTCACCATCATTTGAAACAGACAGACTCTACCAGTATCCATTCTTGCTTCTATGTGAAAGGAATCCAACTCCCCCATATCCCTCCAAGAGTCTATAGATTCTCAAACTACCTCTCTCTGTGACTTCCTTATCAAGGAATCACCCACAATATTCTCCTTTCAAGAGGTGTAATAGATATCAAAGTCGTAATCTTGGAGAAACTACATCCACCTCCACTACTTCAAGTTCAGGTCTTGCTGGGAAAAGATAAACCTCAAGCTCTTGTGATATGTGAAGACCAAAAAACACCCCCCCTAATGAGGTAATTCCGCCACAACTTCAGAACAAACACGACTACTTCTTGCTCCATATCATGGATGGAATAGTTACATTTATGAGGATGAAACTTCCTAGATCCATAATAGATCACTCCCTCTTGCTGCATCAGCACACACCCCAAGCCTAGATGGGAAGCATCACAAAGAACCTTGAACATCACTCTTTCCTACAGAAACCCGAGCACTGACCAACTTCCCCTTTAGATAGCTGGAAGCTTCCTAAAACTACTCACTCCACAAAAATTCATGGTCCTTTCTAGTTAGTTCCCTCAAAATAGCTTCTACTTGAGTCAAATTGGGTATAAATCTCTAGTAATAGCCTTATAAACAGATAAAAATACGAACCTATACCATATTCTTGGGTACTTCCCAAGAAAAAACTACCCCGACTTTTGAAAGGTCCACCGCTACACCCTAATGAGACACCACATGTCCAAGGAAGTGGACCTCTTATGTCCAAAACTTGAACTTGGACAACTTTCCATAGAGCTAGTGGCATTGATGGACCTCCAGGACAGTCTTGAGATGCTCAGTATGCTCTTCCTATGACTTTGAGTAGATCAAAATGTCATCAATAAATATGACAATGAATCAGTCTTGGAAATCATGAAAAATGGAGTTTATAAGTCCAATGAAAATGGACAGTGTTTTCATAACACTGAACTAAATAACCACGAACTCTAAGTTCCCATACATACACCTAAAAAAGTCTTAGGGATGTCACCCTCCTTCACCCTCAATTGGTGATACCCAGACTGTAGATTGATCTTGGCAAACCAACTTTCTCCCCTCATTTGGTTGAAAATATCGTCTATCCTCGGGAGATGGTAACGGTTCTTGACCTTCACCTGATTCAACCTTTTATAGTCTATGCATAGCCTTAGACCACTATCTTCCTTCTTTGAGAACAAGGCCAGAGCACTACATAGTGACAGACTAGTCCAGATAAATCCCTTCTTCATTAGATCATAAATCTAAATCCACAACTCCCATTACTTAGAAGGCACCATCCAATAAGGATCCATAGAAATATGACTAGCTCCAGGATGTAAGTCTATCCCAAACTCAATGTCATGTCGAGGGGGTAGAGTCAGAAAATACTTGGAAAAAACATCCAATAAATCCCTAACTGACTTGAAAATTAACTTTTTATTAATTCTGTAAAGGAGAATATCTAAAAACCTCTTCAAGGAGGACAGAAGTGGTGCAGGACCAGTGCATCACCTTGGATCACCATCCTACACTCTATAGGGAGGGAACCTAAGATATCATAAATCAAAAGAGTATCAATAGGATTCCCCAAACCTGTAAGAAAGTCATCCACAAAATTACATTCCCTCCAAATATGACGAAGGTTCTGTCTATGTTTGAACTTTGTGATGCACCTCCATAGCAGATAAATCAAGTTCCAAGGATATTCCCGCCATCTCTAAATAGAAGATGCCAAAATTTTCCAATCAAACTCAGTCTCCTCCACATGGAGATATACTCTCTAAAAATGTACATTCTGGTAACAAGGTCCTGCACCTCCACCCCTGAAGATGACCCCATTCCATAAAACCCACTGAACCCGAATAGAACCGAACCTCAATGGTCCCAAAAAACCCCTAGTCCTATCATTAGTCCCCCATAAAATATCCATCTACATTCAACTTCTAACCCCATATAGGAGGTATCCACATAATCCACATACCCTCCTTCCTCATGAAACTGCCTAGCCGGTGCATAAGACCACACAAAGAAACCATAAACTGATTCCCTAGGATTAGAGAATCCAACTCCTGTATTAGCGACCTCAACCGTATCTGTAATAGAAAGGGATACCTCATGCTACGACCTCTAGATTGATTACAAGCCTCCTAGATGACCCAACAGACTGATGCAAGAATGACCACCTGAACCTTGTAGCTTCCAGCCCAACCTTCGACTCCATGAAACCTAGTGTCGATGATCCCATGCACAGACAGTTGTTCAACAGTGAGGCATGGTTGTGGAGAGAAAAGAACCTACTAGTAATGCACCCAACTGCTACAAAAGAAAAGGTGTGAAATTGATTTAGCTTACAGCCGCTCCCAACAAAAGTACCGAGACTCCAAAGAAATTCCTTTCCATTGTATGTTCTCATGTGTTGGTAGTGCTTTATACCTAATCTACCATATGATAAAATTCATCTCGGAAGGAATATTTTTTGCACCACACCTTGATAGCTTCTACCTCCTGAGGACCTTCCGAGTTCACCATTCTCCTATAGTCCTTAGAGCAGAACATTAACAAATATTTCCCTATGAGGAAACATTTCTATGGGTCCTTATTCACGATAATGCCTTCTTTCATCCTCCTATGTTCAGAATTGAGAAAATCAAGCAACATGCCAGACTGAAGGAAGACCTCCTTATAAGGAATGTCTGGATATGGACAACCAGGAAACTCCAGCTTCTCCCCCACCCAATTTTCCTTCCAGAAAATTACATCCCCCTTTTCGATAATCCACCTAGATGATTACAAAATAACCTCAATATGAGGCACCATGCAGCGAGCCAGACATGTGAACCAAGACCTAGTAGATGATTCCCCTCATTAATCTCATTATCTTCCCCTAAATAAGGAATCCCACAATGAATCTACCACAATGATCTCCCAATCCAACCTGCCTTTCATTCCTTTCATAACTCCCTTAACATCACTTAGACCCACTCCCCCCTATTCCACTATTCTGGACATGCGATCCCAAGAGCCCGAATGAGCTCTTCCCAACTGATTGGAATCCCACAAAAACTAATTCAGAATATTCTCGATCCTCTTAACAACCCCTTTGGGTGGCTGAAGCAAAAAACACATGCATAAGTATACATGAAAACACACTATTAATCAACACCAACCTCCCACCAAATGAAAGAAATTTACTATTCTAGTTCTGAATCCTTCCCAGTAGCTGAGAAATGATGTTATAAAAATTATGATACCTAATACAACCATAGGAAAGAGGCACCCCCCAATTAGAGAATCAGCTTCTGTCTTTGCTGGACACCCAGAATATCAAGAATTCTCCTACAGTGCCATTTTGAACACTTGTTGGAGATGAATGCACAGATTTTCAAAGAATTGATAACCTTCCCACTAAACCGCCCATATGTTCTCAAAATCCTCCTGAGATTCAATAAGGATCTTCATCTCCTATTAATGAAAATTAAAATTGTAATGCCCCAAATCCAGTTACCCAGAGTCGGTGCATTATTTTAATACATTGGCATGATTACAAGGAATCAAGTCCTGAAGGACTGATTGGTTTAGCAGTCTTGGAAAATAAATTACATACATGAATGTTACATTACAATTTATAACATACAAAACAACATAAATAGTCCTTTATGAACACCATTATTCCCTTGTCTTAACCCTTAATATCAATCACAATACACTTCTTGGAATCCTGGGAAAATAAAACATAGAAAGGGGTGAGCTCAAACGCTCAGTAAGGGTAAACAATACAACGGAAACTTTCAAAAATAAGCATAAACATTTAAGGAAATGTATAAAACTAAAAAAAGCCTTTAAAACTTTAACTTCAGCATAATATGGAAGAAATAAAATAAAATAATTCCATTTACTTATTCACATGGATATTCTACTAATCGAATAATCACATGCAATATCAATAACCACTTTCATAATGATGGAATGCATAATTCTAGACTATCATAACCACGTAGCCAAGGCCTCGTGCCAAGACTACAAATAATATTTTGTCAAGGCCTCGTGACAAGTCACTAGTTTGTCTCATGAGACCTACCGATGCATCGAGGAGTTATAGCAGGCTCCACCCGTCACTTACTAAGTCCAATTCATTCCTCATATGAAAAGGTCTAAACATAACATAAACATTCGTATTAAAACTAGAATACGAAATGCCAATACTTTACCCATAAACCATGAATGGTATAAAAATAACACATCCACAATAAAAAATATCACAAAACCTTTAACATGATATGGAAGATTTGTATCATGATAAATCAACTTCAAAACAAGTTTAAAATCCATTAAAGGATTTTGACATTGATGAAAATGATCTGTAAAACTCTTTGAGAGAAATACCCATTTTTCATGAAAACATTTAAAAGTCACACAATATGGAAAAGAAGTAATTTAAAGACATTTTTGAAACAAAGTTTCCCATACCACTTTGAAACTTTTTAAAGGAATTAACATTTTAAAAACTTTCATGTCCATATAAATAAATCCTTAAAAACCATTTTGAAGACATGGACATTAATGAGAAAGATTTAGAAGAATAAATATTTAAAACATTTGAAATGATGTTTTAGTAAAAATTCCCTTAAAATAATCCCTTTGAAAACTCTTTCATAAAACATGGACATGAATAATAAATATGTCCTAGTAGATACTTACATAAAAACAACCTCAGATAATAAAGAGATTATGAAATTAACACTTAACAATTTGGTAACTTACGAAACATAAACCCCATGAAAGAGGTATAATACAAGGAATATGTAAATACACATAAATTAAAGTGTATTACATAAATAAAAAAATTATGGGGAGTACATACACCACACAAAAGGTAATAGTGGCAATCTGGCATGAATCTCACGGGAATAAGGAGTGAGATGGAAACCCCTTACCTTGTACTTTCCTTTAGTCGAGGGTACGTTTATCCTCCTGTATGAAGACTATAGTATGTTATTAAATTATACCATAACCATATTAATATTTATTATATCATAAATTATTCATTTATGACTTTATACTACCCATTTAATAATAATTTCCATGTTATATTAATATTTCGGGTAATAATTGCTTTCTTTATCGTACGTGTTTTAGGTTGTTACTCTTAATTGTATCACTTAGATAATGATTTAAATAACAAAAGAATATAAAAAATGATTTATTTATAATATATATTTATAATATAGAAATTTATAATAGACGTATATATGAAATGGAAAACACCGTTTATGGAGATGGTAGTCCATATGTACGCATAAATGCTGTTTCCGTTTTCATATAGTATTGAACGGAAGTAAGTGAATAAGATATATGTAAGCACATAAATACTTATATGTATAAATATATATATCTCCAGTAGAATTATTATGTCATATATTACATACTTATTAGTAATATTTTTTTTATAATCGTAGATGAATGGTGAACTTGGAAATGAATCTCATCGCGTCGTGGAGACGGTAATCCGTACGTACGCACAAGAGAAAATATCATTTTTTGATATTAATATAATATATAATTGGATGGTATATAATATATACATAATCCTTATCATTTTATATTTATTATTTACATCAAATAAACATCATTATTATACCCATCCAAATAATAATGTATTGAATAACAATTACACCACGACGTGGAGACGGTAAGCCGTACGTACGCACGTATGGTGACATGTCATTAAAAGGGTGGATAGAATAATGAATTTGGTTTTACCATAATTATAATAACATAAAAATATATATAATATACTAGATTTATTATTTTATAATGGAAACAAAAAAAAAGGAAGTGGAAGAAGAAAGGAACTTGAAAGAGGGTGGTGAAATCATTATCTCTTCTTCGGGTTCTTCCTTTTGATTTGATCAAAAGGGCTCCTTAGGTTGCCTTTCTGATAAAACTAAGGCCTCTATGTTGAAGGGAGGATAGTTGAAATGGTATTTGGGCAGGGGTTGGATGAGCCAAATGGCTTAGAAGGTGTGAATTAGAGAGAATGGGGAGTGCCCTTTTATAAGAGGGGTGAGGGGCACCTTAGGAAATATTTAAAATATTATTTTATAATAAATTCATATTCGGTTTATAATGGCTCCAAATTTGATTATTTAAAGTATAAGGTGGGTATAGATATAAAAAAACTCAACCAATAGGTTTTAGACAAGTTTAGGTTACCATTTTAGCCTTATCATTAAGATTTAACTCTAAGTTAAATAATTTAACTTTTTCCGTGTCTTCTTGTATTCTTACACTATATGGTTAATAAACTTACTATATACTGCCAATAGAACCCAAATTGGTTCCTTAATGTCATATATATTATTATATTAGTTATTTGTCCGAAACGCATATTTTTAGGACCATTACATCAATTAATAATATAATATTGGTTTTAAAAACTATTTTATGTCAATTTTGACACTATTTGGTATTCGTTTTTTGTTAAAATAATAACAACATTATTGCTTCAAAAAAATACATTGAATAAATCATGACATGTCATATTCACCTATTAAATTCGTGGATGTCATAAAACCTTTGAAATTATATTTATTTTAATATTTATAATACTATTTATTTGATTCTTTCATGAATAAGGTAATTACTGTATCATCATTGTGACATAAATAAATTAAATTATTTAATGTCTAAAAATTATAAATAAAATACCATTATGTAGGAAATATTTGTATCTTTCTAATTAATATTTATAATCGAATTTATCTTATGAATAACCCTATATTAAAAATGTTTTAGTTCTTAAACTTTGATTTTAACACTTTTAACTTTTCTTTGAATTAAATAATAATAAATGTCCTAATCTAATCCAAGTGGACCTAAATGATAATATTTTATTAATAAAGTTGTTTCCGGTAGAGATACACTTGTAAAATAGAATTAGGACATGTGTTAGGGTAATATTAATATAATTTTTACCCTTAATTACCCTATTTACTTTTAATCGTGGCAAATAAAAGTAAAAAGTTACTATTCACCAAAAATTATTTTTATCTTATTGAACCAAATTTTACTCCTTGATATTAACAATGTCTCTTGTATTTTCTAAATTCCACTCACAGAAGCGGAAAAATTATGTTTTATGTGAATTTGAAAATTCTCCTAGGAGGTGGGTAAAAGACGGTGAAAAGTTCAATAAAATTTTTATATATCTAAAATTATTATATACCGACACCAATGAATTACATTGAACTTATATAGGTATTATGTATCTATTTTGACATAAAATTAAATAAATAATTATTTAAATTAAAATTCGGTTTTAAACTATAACTCCGTGTTTTTCACTATTCATCAAAAATTAAAAGTTTTCAGAAAAATACAAAAAATTTACCCTAAGATAATTTTGATATTCCAAATTCAATAATGAAGTCTATTTTACCAAATTAAAAACATATAAGTTTCATTTATTAATTTAAAATTAATTCCCGTTGTCAAAACAAAACACGTGTTTTTAGGAAACAATAACTATCAAAAGATTGACACTTGTTTATGTTCGGTTTAAATGTGAAATTATGACCAATGAACAAAATTGGATTAAATGGTAAAAATATATATTCTAAATATAATTTAAAACCACTCAAATTCATAATTTATCACTATTAATTATTTTGATTAAAAAATTTGTTTTTAATTAAAATTTAGTAATTTTCACTATTCATCAAAATATGAAAGTTATCAGAAAAGTACCAAAAATTCAACCTAAGATAATTTAGATATTCTGAATCCAAAAATGAAGTCAATTTTGAAAGATAAAATTTATAAAATTTCAAAATGTGGGTATTACGATTCATAACGGCTAGCTTGATTGGTTGTGGTGTGTGTTAAAACTCGAATTTGCATACAACACACGCTACTATATTATTCAAAGAGAAGTGTACCGTGGAAGCTTGGGGTGTTACATTCTCACATCCTTAAATAAATTGCGTCCTCGCAATTTATTCTCGGTATTGGAGACTTGGGGTTGACGTTTCAAAATATCTAAATTGAAATCCCACATCGAAAAAGGAATTAATGAGGCCTCTATTTAAAATAAAGATTGGTAAGTATGAAGGTTACCGAAAATAACACATACTAGGGTTCAATTTAGGAAAATATGGATATGGAAGAGAAATATAACCATCAATATCTTATGGATAGTGGTAGAGAACATGGCTATGAAAAGGCCAACAATCCCAAAACCATAAATTTGTGATGATCTAAGGTACCATCTAGGACAACATTTTTGTTCTAAGTTCCTTTTCTTAATTTTGAGGAATTTATTTATGAGATTGTATAAGATCATAAGGATATATACTTACTTTATAATTAGAGTTCTATCCATTAACAAATTTCTACCACAAACTCATCTTTCACCCCAAAACATAATACAACTCAAAAATACTCTATTTATCCTAATCGTATAGGGTTCCAAATATAATTAATTTATAATTCACATATCAGACCCTTTATGAAAATAAACTACATTATACTATCCAGGATATTCACGTAGTCCTATGGTAGGAAATAAATCCCAATTGAACTATGGTTGTGGGTTCGATTTCTCCAGCTTTGTTTGACACGATGGGTCGTCACACGGTATGCGTGTTGTCCTTTTATAAAAATCAAAAAATAACCTTTCAAACTTAATCCCTTACAACATTTAGACTTATCCAAAACACTTCTGTAAACTCTCAGTCCAAAATTTATATGAAAGGTAAACATAATGTAGATCCTTTTCACCCTGTAATATCATGTGAATACCTTCATCATGTATTCTTTTAAAACACTGAAACATCCTGAATTACCATAAAACCTTATTGATTACATTCATGCTCCCTTATTCCTTATAGATAACTAGATATACTTCATCCATCCAAAAATGTTGTAAACTCCAACAATGATGGAATATACAAATCTTTAATCAGTTTCAAGGCAGTCAAGAATATCCAATATAATTTACCCAAATCAAGCATATCTTATTCCAAAATCAGTACCTCAATATTAGGACCATATTCAGGTTTATCTTTCCTTCAACCATGTAATTTCCAAAAAGTTTAACTCACTGTAGAGTCACTTTTCTTAGTACTATAAAATCTCAAATCCTCAATGAAATAGTACTACAGTACAATCCTTATTTATTTCCAGTACATCATAGATACAACACTTCAATGAAATAATTCCAAAATAACAACATAAGAACACTAGTCATTCATCTTTATATGTGGTAGTATCATAACTTGAATATTATCCAATAGCATCATTTGCGACATAGTCTGATAACTGGGACATTGGTTCGCTTAGTGTCCAAACTCCTTGCAGATGAAGCATTGTACATTTGAAACCTTTTTCTTACCCTTGCAGTCACGCACTTGGTGTCCTTTTTCTCCACACTTATAACATGCTCCCATTCTCTTTAAGCATTTTCCAAGGTGATTATTTCCACATTTATTACATATGGGAAAATCCTTCTTTACCTTATTTCCTTTATCTGTCCTTCTCTCTACCATCCTTTCCTTTTCTGGCTTCCCTTCAAAGCCATAGGACTCTGAGAATTCTTTACTTATCTTATCAACACATGATACTATTTCTTTATATGATGATAATACATGGGAGACTATTTCCCTTCTAAATTCTAGATTAAGACCATGAAATATATGATCTTTCTTACTCTTTGGATCATGCGTATTGCTAGAGTTCTCATTCCTTCTACTGGGCTCCATTTCTAAACAATTTCATACACTAGATTTGTTTATGGATAGTAATACCAAATCCCAAACTTGTAAAACACTTAACATAAATTAAACAGTTTATGGATATAATCCATAATCATAAAAATTTCTTCTTTGAGGAAGTATATACTTATAAACCATTCAAAATGTTTTGTAAAGAAAATGATAATTATCCTAAGCATATCCCCCAAGAGTGTCGTAACCAAGAGTGCAGCAAGACCCGTTGTTGTGCACTAGTTCCCGTTCGAGTCTAGCTCAAAGTGGTGTTTTCGGGTTTTACCCCTAGGTGAATCTATGCCAGAGCTGCCTCTACCCACTCCTATACAGACAGGGATGTATTGCTCTGAAAACCCACAAAATCTCCATAACATCAAAATTCTAAGAAGTTCTTCTCTACTAATCCTAAATTTCTGTCTTAGGGATATTTTCCCTAATCAGAGTTTATCTAAATCTAGCTTCAAAGGTTATTGCTAAACTTCCTCTGATACCAACTGTAACGCCCCAACCCTAGTTACCCAGAGTCGGTGCATTATTTTAAAACATTGGCATGATTACAAGGAATCAAGTCTCGAAGGACCGATCAGTTTAGCAGTCTTGGAAAATAAATTACATACATGAATGTTACATTACAATTTATAACATACAAAACAACATAAATAGTCCTTTATTAACACCATTATTTTCATGGATTAACCCTGTATATCAATCACAATACACTTCTTGGAATCTTGGGAAAATAAAACATAGAAAGGGGTGAGCTCAAACGCTCAGTAAGGGTAAGCAATACAATGGAAACATTCAAAAATAAGCATAAACATTTAAGGAAATGTATAAAACTAAAAAAAAGCCTTTTAAACTTGAACTTCAGCATAATATGGCAGAAAAAAATGAAATAATTCCATTTATTTATTCACATGAAAATTATACTAATCGAATAATCACATGCAATATCAACAATCAATTTCATAACGATGGAATGCATAATGCCAGACTATCATAACCACGTAGCCAAGGCCTCGTGCCAAGACTACAAATAAGATTTTTTCAAGGCCTCATTTCAAGACACTAATTTGTCTCATGAGACCTACCGATGCATCGAGGAGCTATAGCGGGCTCCACCCGTCACTTACTATGTCCAATGCATTCCTCATATGAAAAGTTCTAAACATAACATAAACATTCGTATTAAAACTAGCATACGAAATGTAAATACTTTACCCATAAACTATGAATGGTATAAAAATAACTCATCTACAGTAAAACATATCACAAAACCTTCAACACAATATGGAATATTTTTATCATGATAAATCAACTTCAAAACAAGTTTAAAATCCATTAAAGGATTTTGACGTTGATGAAAATGATTTGTAAAACTCTTTGAGAGAAATACCCCTTTTCAGGAAAACATATAAAAGTCACACAATTTGGAGAAGAATTCATTTAAAGACATTTTTGAATAAAAGTGTCTCACACCAGTTTGAAACTTTTGAAAGGAATTAACATTTTAAAAACATTCAGATCCATATAAATAAATCATTAAAAACCATTTTGAATACATGGACATTAATGAGAAATATTTAGAAGAATAAATATTTAAAACATTTAAAATGATGTTTTAGTAAAAAGTCCCTTAAAATAATCCCTTTGAAAACTCTTTCATAAAACATGTACATGGATAATAAATATGTCCCAGTAGATACATACGTAAAAACAACCTCGGATAATAAAGAGATTGTGAAATTAACCCTTACCAATATGGTAACTTACGAAACATACACCCCATGAAAGAGGTATCAAACAATGAATATGTAAATAAATATAAATTAAAGTGTAATACATAAATAATACAATTATTCTAAGTACATACACCACACAAAAGGTAATAGTGGCAATATGGCATGAATCTCATGGGAATAAGGAGTGAGATGAAAACTCCTTACCTTGCACTTTCCTTTAGTCGAGGGTACATTTAGCCTCCTGTATGAAGACTATAGTATGTTATTAAATTATACCAGAACCATATTAATATTTATGATATAATAAATTATTCATTTATGACTTTATACTAACCATTTAATAATAATTTCCTTGTTATATTAATATTTCGGGTAATAATCACTTTCTTTATCGTACGTGTTTTAGTTTGTTTCTCTTAATTGTATCACTTAGATCATGATTTAAATACTTCAAGAATATAAAACATGATATATTTATAATATATATTTAGAATATAAAAATCTATAACAAACATATATATGAAATGGAAAACACCGTTTATGGAGACGGTAGTCCATATGTACGCATAAACGTTGTTTCCGTTTTCATATAGTATTTAACGGAAGTAAGTGAATAAGATATATGTAAGTACATAAATACTTATATATATAAATATATATATCTCCAGTATCATTATTATGTCATATATTACATAATTATTAGTAATATATATTTTTTATAATCGTCGATGAATGGTGAACATGGAAATGAATATCATCACGTCGTGGAGACGGTAATCCGTATGTACGCACGAGCAAAAATATCATTCTTTTGATATTAATATAATATATAATTGGATGGTATATAATATATAAAGAATATTTATCATGTTATATTTATTATTTACATCAAATACACATCATTATTATACCCATCCAAATAATAATGTATTGAATAACAATTACACCACGACGTGGAGACGGTAAGCCGTACGTACGCACGTATGGTGACATGTCATTAAAATGGTGGATAGAATAATTAATTTAGTTGAACCACAATTATAATAACATCAAAGTATATGTAATATACTGGAGTTATTATTTTAGAGTGGAAACAACAAATAAAAAGGAAGTGGAAGAAGAAAGAAACTTGAAAGAGGGTGGTGAAATCATTACCTCTTCTTCAGGTTCTTCCTTTTAATTTGACCAAAAGGGCTCCTTAGGTTGGATTTATGATCAAACTAAGTCCTATAAGTTGAAGGGAGGATAGTTTAAAGGGTATTTGGGCAGGTTTTGGCCGACACAAATGGCTTAGAAGGTGTGAATTAGAAAGAAGGGGGAGTGCCCTTTTATAAGAGGGGTGAGGGACACCTTAGGAAAACCTTAAAATATTATTTTATAATAAATTAATATTAGGTTTATAATGGCTCCAAAGTTGATTATTTAAAGTATAAGGTGGGGATAAGTAGAAAACAACTCAACCCATAGGTTTTAGACAAGTTTAGATTACCATTTTAACATTATCATTTAGATTTAACTCTAAGTTAAATAATTTAACTTTTGCCGTGTCTTCTTGTATTCTTACACTATATGGTTAATAAACATACTATATACTGATAATAGAAGCCCAATTGGTTCATTAATGTCATATATATTATTATATATGTATTTTTTCCAAACCTTATATTTTTAGAACCATTATATCAATTAATAATATAATATTTATTTTAAAAACAATTTTATGTCAATTTTGACACTATTTGGTATTCATTTTTTTAAAATAATAAAAACATGATTACTTCAAAAAAAATACATTTAATCAATTCTAACATGTAATATTAACCTAGAAAATTCTTGGATGTCATAAAACCTTTGAAATTATATTTATTTTAATATTTATAATACCATTTATTTGATTCTTTCATGAAAAAGGTAATTACTGCATCATCATTGTGTCATAAATAAATTAAATTATTTAATGTCTAAAAATTATAAATAAAGTACAATTATGTTGGAAATATTTTTATCTTTCTAATTAATATTTATAATCGAATTTATCTTATGTATATCCCTATATTAAAAATGTTTTAGTTATTAAACTTTGATTTTAACTCTTTTAACTTTTCTTTGAATTAAATAATAATAAATGTCCTAATCTAATACAAGTGGACCTAAATGATAATATTTTGTTCCTAAGGTTGTTTTTGGTCGAGATACATTTGTACAATAGAATTAGGACATGTGTTACGGTAATATTAATATCATTTTTACCTTTAACTACCCTATTTACTTTTAACCATGGTAAATAAAAGTAAAAAGTTACTATTTACCAAAAATTATTTTTATCTTATAGAACCACATTTTACTCCTTTATATTAACCATGTCTCTCGGATTTTCGAAATTCCACTCACAGAAGTGGTAAAATTATGTTATATGTGAATTTTCAAATTCTCCTAGGAGGTGGGTAAAAGACGGTGAAAAGTTTGATAAAAATTTTATATATCTAAAATTATTATAAACTGACTCCAATGAATTACATTGAACTTATATAGGTATTATATATCTATTTTGTGATAAAATAAAATAAATAATTATTTAAATTAAAATTCGATTTTAAACTATAACTATGTGTTTTTCACTATTCATCAAAAATTAAAAGTTTTTAGAAAAATACAAAAAATTTACCCTAAGATAATTTTGATATTAAAAATTCAATAATGAAGTCTATTTTACCAAATTTTAAACATAGAAGTTTCATTTATTAATTTAAAATTAATTCCCATTGTCAAAACAAAACGCGTGTTTTTAAGAAATAATAACTATCAAAATATTGACACTTGTTTATGTTCGATTTAAATGTGAAATTATGTCCAATGACCAAAATTGGATTAAATGGTAAAAATATATTCTAAATATAATTTAAAACCACTCAAATTAATAATTTATCACTATTAATTATATCCATTAAAAAAGTAGTTTTTAATTAAAATTTAGTAATTTTCACTATTCATCAAAATATGAAAGTTATCTGAAAAGTACCAAAAATTAAACCTAAGCTAATTTCAATACTCTGAATGCAAAAATAAAGTCCATTTTAAAAGATAAAATTTATAAAATTTCAAAAAGTGGGTATTACTATTCATAACGACTGGTTTGATTGGTTATAGTGTGTGTTAGAACTCGAAGTTGCGTACAACACACACTACTGTATTATTCAAAGAGAAGCGTACCGTGGAAGCCTGGGGTGTTACATTCTCCCCTCCTTCAATAAATTGCGTCCTCAGAATTTATGCTCGGTATTGGAAACTTGGGGTTGACGTTTCAAAATATCTTAGTTGAAATCCCACATCAAAAAATGAATTAATGTGGCCTCTATTTAAAATAGAGTGGTAAGTATGAAGGTTACCGAAAATAACACATACTAGGGTTCCATGTAGCAAAATATGGATATGGAAGAGAAATCTAACCATCAATATCTGATGGAGAGTGGTAAATAACATGGCTATGAAAACTCCAAAAATCCCAAAGCCATAAATTTATGATGATCTAAGGTACCATCTAGGACAAATTTGTTGTTCTAAGTTCATTTTCTTAATGTTGAGGAATTTATTTATGAGATTTCTAGGATCATAATGAGATATAATTACTTTATAATTAGAGTTCTATCCATTAATAAATTTCTACCACAAACTCATCTTTCACCCCAAAACATAATACAACTCAAAAATACTCTATTTATCCTAATCGTATAGGGTTCAAAATATAATGAATTTAAAATTCACATATCAGACCCTTTATGAAAAGAAACTACATTATACCATCCAGGAACTTCACATAGTCCAGTGGTAGGTGATAAATCCCAATTGCACTATGGTTGTGGGTTCGATTCCCGTAGCTTTGTCTAACACGACGGGTCGTCACACGGTCTGCGTGTTGTCCTTTTATAAAAATCCAAAAATAACCTTCCAAACTTAATCCCTTTCAACCTTTATACATATCCAAAATAATTCTGTAAACTCTCAGTCCAAAATTTATATGAAAGGTAAACATAATTTAGATCCTTTTTACCCCATAATAGCATGTTAATACCTTCATCATGTATTCTTTTAACACACAGAAACATCCTGAATTACCATAAAACCTTATTGATTACATTCATGCTCTCTTATTCCTTATAGATAACTGGATATACTTCATCCATCAAAAAATGTTGTGAACTCCAAAAATGATGGAATATACAAATCTTTAATCAGTTTTAAGGCAGTCAAGAATATCCAATATAATTTACCCAAATTAAAAATATCTTATTCCAAAATCAGTATCTCAATATTAAGACCATATTAAGGTTTATCTTTCCTTCAACCATGTAATTTCCAAAAATTTTAACTCGCTATAGAGTCACTTTTCTTAGTACCATAAAATCTCAAATCCTCAATGAAATAGTAATGTAGTAAAATCCTTATTTATTTCCAGTAAATCATTGATACAACACTTCAATGAAATAATTCCAAAATAACAACATAAGAACGCTAGTCATTCCTCTTCATCTGTGGTAGTATCATAACTTGACTATTATCAAATAGCATCATTTGCGACAAAGTATGATAATTGGGACATTGGTTCGTGTAGTGTCCAAACTCCTTGTAGATGAAGCATTGTACATTTGAAACCCTTTTCTTACCCTTGCAGTCACATACTTGGTGTCCTTTTTCTCCACACTTATAACATGCTCCCATTCCATTCAATCATTTTACAAGGTGATTCTTTCCACAGTTATCACATATGGGAAAATCCTTCTTTACTTTATTCCCTTTATCTGTCCTTCTCTCTACCATCCTTTCCTTCTCTAGCTTCCCTTTAAATTCATAGAACTCCAAGAATTATTTACTTATCTTATCAACACATGATACAATTTCTTCATATGATGATAATACCTGGGAGACTATTTCCCTTCTAAATTCTGTCTTAAGACCATGAAATATATGATCTTTCTTACTCTTTGGATCATGCGTATTTCTAGAGTTCTCATTCCTTCTACTGGGCTCCATTTATAAACAATGGAATACACTAGATTAGTTTATGGATAGAAATACCTAATCCCAAACTTGTAAAACACTTAACATAAATTAAAAAGTTTATGTATATAATCCATAATCATAAAAATGTCTTCTTTGAGGAAGTATATTCTCATAAACCAGTCATAATGGTTTGTAAATAAAATGGGAATTATCCTAAGAATATCCCCTGGGAGTGTCGTAACCGAGAGTGCAGCAAGGTCTGTTGTCGTGCACCAGTTCCCGTTTGAGTCTAGCTCAAAGCGGTGTTTTCGGGTTTTACCCCTAGGTACATCTGTGCCATAGCTGCCTCTACCTGCTCGTATCTAGACAGGGATGTATTTCTCAAAAAACTCACAAAATCTCTACAATATCAAAATTCTAGGAAGTTCTTCTCTACTAATCCTCAAAGTCTATCTTAGGGCTATGTGCTCTAATCGGAGTTTATCTAAATATAGCTTCCAAGGTTATTTCTAAACTTCCTCTGATACCAACTATAACTCCCCAAACCCAGTTACCTAGAGTCGGTGCATTATTTTAATACATTGGTATGATTACAAGGAATCAAGTCCCGAAGGACCGATCAGTTTAGCAGTCTTGGAAAATAGATTACATACATGAATGTTACGTTACAATTTATAACATAAAAAAAACATAAATAGTCATTTATGAACACCATTATTCCCTTGGCTTAACCCTGTATATCAATCACAATACACTTCTTGGAATCCTGGGAAAATAAAACATAGAAAGGGGTGAGATCAAACACCCAGTAAGGGTTAGCAATATAACAGAAACTTTCAAAAATAAGCATAAAAATTTAAGGAAATGTATAAAACTAAAACAAAATCCATTTAAACTTGAAATTTAGCATAATATGGTAGAAATGAAATGAAATAATTCCATTTACTTATTCACATGGATATTCTACTAATTGAATAATCACATGCAATATCAATAACCTCTTTTATAACGATGGAATGCATAATGGCAGACTATCATAACCACGTAGCCAAGGCCTCGTTCCAAGACTACAAATAAGATTTTGTCGAGGCCTTATGACAAGACATTAGTTTGTCTCATGAGACCTACCGATGCATCAAGGAGCTATAGCGGGCTCCACCCGTCACTTACTAAGTCCAATTCATTCCTCATATGAAAAGGTCTAAACATAACATAAACATTCTTATTAAAACTAGCATACGAAATGTCAACACTTTACCCATAAACCATGAATGGTATAAAAATAACACATCCACAGTAAAACATATCAAAAAACCATCAACACAATATGGAAGATTTGTATCATGATAAATAAACTTCAAAACAAGTTTAAAATCCATTAAATTATTTTTCCATTGATGAAAATGATTTGTAAAACTCTTTGAGAGAAATACCCATTTTTCATGAAAACATTTAAAAGTCACACAATTTAAAAAATAAGTCCTTTAAAGACATTTTTGAATCAAAGTGTCCCATACCACTTTGAAACTTTTAAAAGGAATTAAAATTTTAAAAACATTCATGTCCATATAAATAAATCCTTAAAAACCATTTTGAAGACATGGACATTAATGAGAAAGATTTAGAAGAATAAATATTTAAAACAATTTAAATGATGTTTTAGTAAAAATTCCCTTAAAATAATCCCTTTGAAAACTCTTTCATAAAACATGGACATGGATAATAAATATGTCCCAGTAGATACTTACGTAAAAACAACCTCGGATAATATAGAGATTGTGAAATTAACCCTTACCAATTTGGTAACTTACGAAACATAAACCCCATGAAAGAGGTATCATACAATGAATATGTAAATACACATAAATTAAAGTGTATTACATAAATAATACAATTATGGAAAGTACATACACCACAGAAAAGTTAATAGTGGCAATATGGCATGAATCTCACGGGAATAAGGAGTGAGATGAAAACTCCTTACCTTGCACTTTCCTTTAGTCGAGGGTACGTTTAGCCTCCTGTATGAAGACTATAGTGTGTTATTAAATTATAACAGAACCATATTAATATTTATGATATCATACATCATTCATTTATGACTTTATACTACCCATTTAATAATAATTTTCATGTTATATTAATATTTCAGGTAATAATCGCTTTCTTTATCGTACGTGTTTTAGGTTGTTACTCTTAATTGTATCACATAGATCATGATTTAAATACTTCCAGAATATAAAAAATGATTTATTTATCATATATTTTTAGAATATAAAAATTTATAATAGACGTACATATGAAATGGAAAACACAGTTTATAGAGACGATAGTCCGTACATACACATAAACACAGTTTCCATTTTCATATAGTATTGAACAGAAGTAAGTGAATAAGATATATGTAAGTACATAAATACTTATATATATAAATATATATATCTCCAGTAGCATTATTATTTCATATATTGCATACTTATTAGTAATATGTATTTTTTTATAATCGTCGATGAATGGTGAACTTGGAAATGAATCTCATCGAGTCATGGAGACGTTAATCCGTACGTACGCATGAGCGAAAATATCATTCTTTTGATATTAATATAATATATAATTGGATGGTATATAATATATATAGAATACTTATCATGTTATATTTATTATTTATATCAAATACACATCATTATTATACCCATCCAAATAATAATGTATTGAATAACAATTACACCACGACGTGGAGACGGTAAGCCATACGTACGCACGTATGGTGACATGTCATTAAAAGGGTGGATAGAATAATGAATTTGGTTGTACCAGAATTATAATAACATAAAATTATATATAATATATTGGAGTTATTATTTTATAATAGAAACAATAAAGAAAAAGGAATTGGAAGAAGAAAGGAACTTGAAAGAGGGTGGTGAAATTATTACCTCTTCTTCGGGTTCTTGCTTTTGATTTGATCAAAAGGGCTCCATAGAATGGATTTATGATCAAACTAAGGCCTCTAGGTTGAAGGGAGGATTTTTTAAAGGGTATTTGGGCAGGGTTTGTCTGAGAAAAATGGTTTAGAAGGTGTGAATTAGAGAGAATGGGGAGTGCCCTTTTATAAGAGGGGTGATGGGCACCTTAGGAAAAACATAAAATATTATTTTATAATAAATTCATATTCGGCTTATAACGGATCCAAAGTTGATTATTTATATTCTAAGGTGGGTAATGGTAGAAAAAAACTCAACCAATAGGGTTTATAAATGTTTGGGTTACCATTTTAACCTTATCATTTAGATTTAACTATAAGTTAAATAATTTAACTACTACCGTGTCTTCTTGTATTCTTACACTATATGGTTAATAAACTTATTATATACTGAAAATCTAACCCCAACTGGTTCATTAATGTCATATATATTATTATATAAGTCTTTTGGCCTAACCTTATATTTTTTGGACCATTATATCAATTAATAATATAATATTTGTTTTAAAAACTATTTTATGTCAATTTTGACACTATTTGGTATTTGTTTTTTTGTTAAAATAATAACAACATGATTACTTCAAAAAAATAAAATACATCAAATCAATACTAACATGTCATATTCACCTAGAAAATTCATGGATGTCATAAAAACATTGAAATTATATTTATTTTAATATTTATAATACCATTTATTTGATTCTTTCATGAATAAGGTAATTACTGCATCATCATTGTTTCATAATTAAATTAAACTTTTTAATGTCTAAAAATTATAAATAAAATAAAGTTATGTAGGAAATATTTTTAGCTTTATAATTAATATTTATAATCGAATTTATCTTATGTATAACCCTATATTTAAAATGTTTTAGTTATTAAACTTTGATTTTAACTCTTTTAACTTTTCATTGAATTAAATAATAATGAATGTCCTAATCTAATCCAAGTGGAACTAAATGATAATATTTTTATTTCTAAGGTAGTTTTTGGTCGAGATAAACTTGTACAATAGAATTAGGACATGTGTTAGCGTAATATTAATATCATTTTTACCCTTAATTACCCTATTTACTTTTAACCGTGGTAAATAAAAGTAAAAAGTTACTATTCACCAAAAATTATTTTTATCTTATTGAACCAAATTTTACACCTTTATATTAACTGTGTCTCTCGGATTTTCGAAATTCCACTCAGAGAAGCGATAAAATTATGTTTTATGTGAATTTTCAAATTCTCCTTGGAGGTGGGTAAAAGACAGTGAAAAGTTCGACAAAATTTTTATATATCTAAAATTATTATAAACCGACTCCAATAAATTACATTGAACTTATATAGGTATTATGTATCTACTTTTACATAAAATAAAATAAATAATTATTTAAAATAAAATTCGGTTTTAAACTATAACTCTGTGTTTTTCACTATTCATAAAAAATTAAAAGTTTTTAGAAAAATACCAAAAATTTACCCTAAGATAATTTTGATTGGTTGTGGTGTGTGTTAGAACTCGAAGTTGCGTACAACACACGCTACTTTATTATTCAAAGAGAAGCGTACTGTGGAAGATTGGAGTGTTACAAAAATTTCATCAACGAATATTAAGTATGAGATGCTTACCATCCCACTTCTACCGCGATAAGTAGCCAACCTTCCCTTCTCCATGCCCTTGCGAAGATTGTGAGAAAGGAGTTCTTAAGCCAAAACAAACAAGCTTGGGGAAAGAGGGTCCCCCTGCTGAAACCCAAGAATTGGTTTAAAGAAACCAAATCATTTCCCCATGATAGATAGACAAATCCAAGTAGACGATAAACACTTGAAGAAAATATCAAAAAAACCACACATGAAACCCACACCTCCTCATCGCCCGAATAAGGAAGCTCCACTCCATTCGAGCATATGCTTTATCCATATCCACATGTTGAATAACATTTGAACCCACAGACCGCCTGTTAATATCATTTACCAATTCACTTGAAATCCCAAACTCCCCCCTGTATACTACATCCTATAATGAAACCACGATTCTCCCTTGACACCAATCATGGAAGTAATCTGCTTAGCCTAGTCGAAATCAAAGAGGCCAAGATCTTATAAGAAACATTACAAAGACAAATGGGTCTATATTTTCCTATGATGGTTGGGTCCTTGAACTTTGAAATAATAACAATGTGAGAAGTGCAAAAATATCTAATTAACATACCCCCACTAAAGTAATCCCAAACTGCCTCCACCACCTGAGGGCCGACCACATCCCAAGACGCAACAAAAAATGCCCCTGGAAAACCATCTGGACCAGGAGAACTATCCCGAGGGATGATAAGAACCGTCTCCTTGACTTCCTTTTTATAGGTAATGTAGATATATTCCTTTTATCCACATCATTAAGTAGCAGAGACAATAAACCCATAAAGTCCTCCTTAGTGAAAGATCCCTGATTTCCCATGCTCCTCACAAGAACCTCCTCATCCAGCAGTCCTTTAAAATGATCCAACGCCAACTGGACAAAAACCTCCATATCCATTGTGAAGACACCATTATCCATATTTAGATTGATTTTTTTACAACTCTACTCTTTCAAATATGCGTGAAAGAAATCACTATTCTGATCCCCTTCCTTAAGCCACATAACCCAATACCATTGTTTAAGTTCCCTTTTAACCTCTAACAATTTCTCCACAAGTAGAGCTCGCTTATCAAAAAGAAAGATGAAGTCATTATCAAAACGAAAATCCAAAATAACCTCCTCTAAACTATTAATATCATCTTGTAGAATTTACACTCCATAATTTTCCAACAAGGAAAGAAGATGCTCCATGCGCTGACCACCCATCAGACAACTTCGCTTACCAACGAAAACCACACGTTGGCCATCCTCATCTGAAAACATGACTCTCCTATAGAAACAGCAGATGACTTCATGTAGGGAAAATAACTAGTAGATTCCTAGTATGGAATCAAATGGGTTCATATGTAGAAATAATAGATCCCCACTAGATTGATGTGGCCCCAACATTAGTCTACATCCTTGGAAAACATCAAAAAATATGGTCTAACATCTGACTGGTGCACTCGAAACGAGGGGCCTAGAAAGTCTTTATATGACCAGTCCCTAAGAATGGGATAGAATACGTGAAGAAAAGGAGTGTGGAGCTCATGAATTAAACAATACAAAAACAAGAGTACTTAACATGCTGATCGTACCTCGAACGATCTTCAGCCCTGCTGGAACTGCTACCTCTGCGACATGAAACTGACCACAACCAGCTCCTCTACCTCTCTATTGTTAACCGCCTCTCTGACCATGACTAGGTTGTGGTACTTCAGAAACACACTAAGGTCGGTCTCTACCTTCTCCATCTCCCCTCAGTGGAGTTGGAGCCTACTTTCTGTGCTACTGGAACAGGATGGCCAGTAATAGCTAATGAGGCGGGTGCTGAGCCTAACCACCTCCACTATACTAAGCTCGAACTGGGAAGAAACTCTAAATGTGCTCTTATCCTCTAAAATTGAAACACCTTGGTCCCAAGCCTATGAGAAAAGAAAAAGGACCAGATGTTTGAAACTAAAACTATTGAGGTTGACTACCTGTTGGCCAAAACCTCGAAGGTCCTAGCACTTGAGACCTACTGATATAAGCCTTTCCATTTGTATAACCCTAATGGTTACTCTCTAATGGTATATCTCCTTGTGAGTGCATCATTTCAACTACCTCATCATTCTTATGAACCTCTAAGTATGTCAGTAGGGTGAAGGGAGTAACCACATTCTAGGGGGATGGATAGAGTGCCTCCCCTAAGCGTCTCACCTGAGACTCCTCATTTAGAAAGAGGTCTAGGGAAAAGAGAAGGAGATACTTAAACTAGATCCCCATCTCCCTCACCAACATAATCCCCTATTGGAGGGAGAGTATCTTATAACTCTTCTTGGAATTCATCATCGAATAAAAAAATTATGCCCTGAAATCCTTCTCACACTTGAACCACAAAAAATTGTTCTACTTCCTCTCCCTATGGTAAAGCGTCCACCACTGACGTGTTACCCACTTCATCTAGATCACTTCCAGGCGAACCCAGTACTCCGTTGGAGCTCAAATTAGGTTAAAGGTGATATCAAGCTCCTCGAGCCAGATCTCTATCTCCATGTTTGAGAAAATGACCTCAAACTTTCCCAGAGTCCACCGCTGGAAAGCACAAAGAATCTTCTACCACTGATTGTCCTCCTCCTTTGGATCATCCCTCTGCCGATCAGTCAGATTGGCCTGTTGATCCTCTACTGCCTAAGCCACTCATGGACAATGACCGGGTTCCATAACTAAAAGGTAAACAAGGAACTCCTAATCTCGACTAGAATGAAATTTGTTTAGGATTAATTTTAACTTATTGTTTATTTTAATTTCCCAAAAATTCCCCAAACAAACAAGAACAAAAGTCATCATGATGCATGTAACTTTCCTAGGATCTCTACCCTGCAAATGGTGTATCCTCACATGGTTGTTTAGTAAGCTCATATTCCTTGCATCAGATCATAGGGCCCCTAAAATCCCATGTCCTAGCTGATCTTTCCTAGCCTATGTCACACCCTATGATTAAATAACACTGTTTCCCTAAAAACCCATGAAATTATCACTTTTCTTAACTCCAAAGTTTATTCTATCTCTTAACCATAACCTCTGATACCATTCTATCACAACTCTCACCCTCCAAAGATGCCTCTCCTGAGATGGAAATGGAGAAAGAGAGATAATGACCCCCTGAGTCCTGCCTTTAGTAGGCCCTGGGGTGGAGACCCACACTAAGGGTATAGAAATATCACAACTTGGGAGACATTACCCTTTTTATAGTATCTAAGATCGAGAGATAAGATGTATCAGTATAAAACAACTTGAAGACACACACACACACACAGATATATATATATATATATATAAGAATCCAAAATCCATCCCACATGCATGTTGAAAGTAAAGCTTCTAGAAATATAATGAAATGGTCCAAAGTAAATACCAAAAGAACAAAAAATAAGCAGTGACACAACAAATTTCCCTAAAGTCTGAGCTAGTAAGGTCCATCAAGGTCCACATAATCTCCATGGAAATATGAAAATAGTTTTATATACATACGGTGAGCATACAAGTATACTCACTAGGAATGTCCAAAGCCACTTGTGCACAAGTGGGAGAAGCATACTAATTACCCTGTGAAAAAAATAGAAAAAACTCAAAAGAACCTAATAAGGAATACTATCCACCCCAAACACACCAAGGAATGGTCACCAAATAATTAAAATAAATTAAAGTAAATTAGTAAGAACATCGATGAATGGGTACCCCACACCACTTCCCACTGGTAAACTACTCATTACTAACAGAAACATTCTTGATGCTATCACACTCTTCCACACGCCCCACTTTCACAACCTACCTACACACACTTGGTCCATATACCAAATCACATCCTGCCCGTAGAAATGTGAAAAAAATCCACAACCGCATCCTGAATACACCTAGGAAAGTACAACATATCTCATCCCAAAGATACCTAGGAATCACACCTCTCTCGTAGACACTCGGGCCTCACAACTGCACCACAACCTTCCTGAGGAGTCTTAGGATACCAATTCCTTGAAGAGGGATCATATAAGAGACAATAAACAACCATCCGTCCTCCCACCAGGATGTTGGTAAAGACACCCTCCCCCATGAAATGTTGGTGTTCGAAATGTAGTGCTCAACATAGGTGGGGTGAATATAGAAATCACAAGGAAGTACACACACACACACACACACACACACATACACACACACACATATATATATATATATACGTATCAAACACTCATCCCAACCTATGGGGTTCAAAACAAAAACCAACCCACAAAACTACCTTTACTGCTACCTCTAAATGAACATATCAGAACGAACGACGATCAATTCCCAATTCGATAAAAGAAATCTTCTTAACACCCAATCTTTTTGATGTTAATACAAATTTACTGGTTATTCCATCCCTACCCAAGAGATTACCGAACACATCACACCACAAGTAACATCATAACCCACACACAGTTCAAAAAAGTCTCTGGAAACTCTAGGAAAAAGGCCCCCATAAAGAAATTCCATCCTTCTTCAAAATTATCCCTCCTAAAACAAATTCACCAGCTCCGCTGTATGAAAATCACCACATCTAGAAAAACAAAAAAACTCAACCATATTTTAGTGCCACCACACACTCCTTTTTCTGGAACACCCATCCAACCACTGCCACCATAATTCTTCAAAGTCATGCTTTTCTATTCTTCATCTCAACAAGAAAACCCCCGACATACCACACCACACACACACTAGGCATCCCCACTACATAACAACACCACACCCAATAACATAGACATAAAACCACATGAAACTGCAACCCTGCTACTCAAGCACTACCCAAATGTAGTCCCACTGCATAACAAGTTCATCCATTCCACAATCAACCAATCTCTCAACCTGAGATTCCATTACACCACCCATACCACCCCATACTCATAGCCACACTCCCAGCCACAACACCACATGACCAGCATGAAACAAAATGTCGAATAGAACTATACACAACATAGAACCACACTAAACATCAAGGTGTATTCAAATTTAGAAACCCTCATTCTTTAATTCCACTTTGATAATTCAAGGGTGGTCATAGAACAAATTTGATCATGGGGAATCCATATAATTAACCAGGTGTATGTGGTTAATTAATTTCACAATTTCATCCATTTTACAAGGAAAAAATAAAAAATTTCACAAGTCATACGGGTGAACAAATAGAGGCCACCAACCACCATGATTTTTAGAAGGTATACAACCCTTAAAAAACACAACATGGATCAAGGATAATAAATAGAAAACGGATATCATCATTATCATCATCCTATCCACTCATTTATTACTTCTTATTATATTCATTTAATTTGGGTCCAACTGTATTCACAAGGGTACATGATTACACCCACCCCACATGATACACAAAGTGGAGAGAGATGAAGGAATCCCTACGTGGAATAATAAATGATTAACAATTCCTCCTTGTGCCAAAAACAGAGGGTGCATGATCAAAAATTTCTCCAAGGAAAATTGGATGGTAGGATACATCATAGAAGAATGAATCCTTTGGGAATAAAGGTTCAAGGAACACCAAGATAAAATAGAAACACACTGGGAATAGAAAATCTCATAATATAAAATCCAGATCCTATATTAACATAAGGAAAGCAGTTTCAAGGGCCATTAAAGTGGGATCAGGGTCTAGACCATGTGGTTTGAATTTTTCAAAGTCTCAAGAGCATTAAGATATTAAAGATATAATTAATATCCTTTTAAACACCTTTATATTTTCTCAAACACAATTTTAATCTCGATTTATGTCAAATAAAACATAAGAGGGGAGAAAATGGAAAAACTGGAAATGACTCACCGATGGGTGAGTCACCAACATGAGTCACCGATAGTGAGTCACTAATTCCTGACTCACCAATGGATGATCCACCGATGCTGAGCCTCCGAAACGACTTGCCGACAGTGAGTCCCTAACACGACTCACCGACGCCCGACCTACCAATGCCTCAACCTACCTACGCTTTGACCTACCGACACCTCAACCTACCAACACCTCAACCTACTAATACTAATCCACCGATGAGATCAAACGACATGAGCTAATGACACAAATGTAACAATAATGAGATACCAACACGAGTTACCGATGTAAGCTATCAATATGAGCTACTAACGTGAGCTACCGACGTGAGCTACCAACATGAGCTACTAACATGAGCTACCAATGAAAGCTACCAATGAAAACCAAATGAAGCCTAACTCACCAATGGAAAAACAAGAAATTGTGAAAACTCTTGAAATGAGCTACCATTGCATCCCAGAACACCCCAAACACTTTATTTTGACAAAATAATGGGATAGAAAGGTCTGGGCCATTACATTTAGTTTTCATATACCTTGACCTTAGTTTATAGTTGAAGTTATGAGCTTGAGAATAGTTTTTTAATATAGTTTTTTGATATTAGGCTTTAGAGTTTTCATGGATTGAATTATATCTTGAGTAAAGTATCCTTGGGTTGAGGGAATTTGGGTAAGAATTACCACTAGTATGCAGGCTTATTCTTATATATAGAGGTGGGAATTAGAAATATGTGGCTTCAGGATTACTCATGTAGAGATTATCAATCTCATAAAACACAATTCCATTACATTAAAGGTTTAAGTAACTCATACATGAGTTTCATTCAAATATGCATGAATATACTTGGCTTCTATTTTGGGTGAATAAAAAAAACTTTTGGGTTGTGTAAAGAGTTATATATTAATATGGAATTAACACATTAATTTATTGAATATAATAGGGATTCTGAAACTAAATCGTTATAAGCATGAATACACTAAGGAATAAAAACATGGGGTCATAATTATTGCATGAGATTAAATAATTATAAAATAAATATTCATATGATGTATAATATTTTATTGACACTAAGTAAAACTCTTAAATACTTAGTATGGGACTCCTTCTAAAGATACACTTTTCAAGTCCTTGATCATCTAGCTGTGTAGTTTTTTTCTATAGCTGGGTGCCCATTAATTATCCTGTACAATTCAAGAAAGTAATGATTGATTCTAGATTTTCCTACTTGGTAATTTAATTACATTTCTAGGAACCCTTGTATTATCTAGTTTTATTTTATTTTTATTGTTTTCTTTAGGTTATACAAACTGGGAAACCCTAATAGTTTGGATACCATAGGAATTGATTTGAGTGAATACATATGATGTTTTTGGATAAGGAGTTATTTTCTCAACTATAAAAGAATAATAATTGTTTTTATTGGGATAATTCCTTAAATAAATAACTAAGTGGTGATATGAATTCACTAGAATACTCATTAATTATTGAAATATAGATCTTATTTCACTAATAGGATATGATGTATAGGGTTATCATTTTATTTTGAGAACTTTCATTAAATGTATTTGATGAAAAATATAAAATATGATATCCATGTACTAATTTTTATTTGTTGTTGTTATGGATTAATTCAAAATAATAATATTGAGATCACTTATAGGAATAATATATAATATAGTTCATTATTGGTATAAAGGGTTAAGAAATGTTCTCAAAGAGAATCATTATGAGCATCTTATTGTGACTGTTATATAAATAAATTTCATAAAATATTACTCATGGGAATTTAACATCGGGTGTCAGTAACACATTTGTACTGAAAAAAATAGACTCATAGATATAAGGTAATTTATAAAAGGGGAAGTATATATTCATGTCAGTAATGGAGAAATAGTTTCTTCATTAGAAGTCGACACATATAACATGACTTTATCAAGTGGATTAGTTCTAGAATTAGAAGACTATTATTATGTTCTTACTATAAATTAGAAATTTGATTACTATATCTTGTTTGGAAAAGATGGGATTTTTCATTCACTATTAATAACATGAGTTTTTATATATATAAGAATGAAATGTTTTATGATATTTGGAATATGGTAAATAATCTATGCATTCTAGATATTGATAACCATATTTATAAAATTTAGAATAAGAAGTTTAGGGTTGATTCTAATCCAACCTACCTTTGGATTTATCCCCTTGGAAATATAAATGGGAAACACATTAAAAGTATCCATAGATATATTTTTTTGAAATCATTTGATAATTTTTTGATAAATGAACTTTTTTTTATTATGAAAAATGAAAAAAGATACTTTTGGGAGAAAAGGTGAAAGGTCTGGTGGAGTATTAGATATCATACATAGTGATGTATGTAAACCAAATAGTACTCAAGAATGTGGTGGTTTAAGGGACATTGTTACCATTACTGATGAATTTATTTAATATGATTATATATTTTTAATGAGACACAATTTTGAGACCACTGAAAAGTTAAAAGAGTTTCATAACAAAGTAAAAAATAAATTGGGAAAAATATTAAGATTCATTGATTAGATTAGAGTGGAGAATACTTTAGACATGAATTCATAGATAATCTAATAGAATGTGTAATTGTATCACAACTCAATATTCTTAGAAAAACAATATAATAGTGTGACCGAGAGGATGAATAATAACGTTTTAGACACAGTTCAGTTGATGATGAGTTTATGTGACCTTCCCACTACATTCCGGGGTTATGATCAAGAGACTGCCACATTATTAATAAACCATGTTCAATATAAATAAGTTATAAAGACAATATATGAGAACTAGTATGGGAAATAATTTTTTATTTTATTCATATTTGGGGTTGTGAATCATGCATACTATGACTAGATTCAAAAAAATTGACCCTAAGTATGATAAATTACTATTTATTGGTTACCCCAAGAAAACTAAGGGATATTATTTCTACAAACCTACTAAAAAAATGTCTACAACATAACATAAAACATTTTTTGTAAGTAAACACATGAGTGAAGTGTTTATTGAGAGGAAATTTGGACTTATATAAGATAATAATCAATAAACAGGAAGTGTTTCTGATATCGAAGTTAATTTGGTTTCACAAAGAGTTGTGGAAGGAGAACCGACTCAATTTACTTAAGAACCAAAATGTTCTAGTACAATTCATTAGGAACAAAAGGGAAATGGATTTCTCAATGAGAATGATGATGAATTAATTTTCATAGGTAATGAAATTACTTCCCATCATAAGGCCATTAAGAGTTTCAATTATAATAAATCATCAAAATCTATGGAATCTGGAATGGAATCTATGTACCCTAACAATGTTTGGAAAATAGTTGATTCACATGAAGGTGTAATAAATATAGAATGAAAGTGTTTTTTTCTATAACAAAACTAGCATGGATAGTATAGTGTCAACCTATAATAATGTTTGGTGGAAAAATTTTACAAAGAAAATCATGGAATAGACTATGAAGAAAACTTTTCAATTGTAGAAATGAAAAATTACTTTCATATTTTTCTAGTCATAATATATCATTTTTACTATGAGATATATTAAATGAATTAAAAACCAATTTACTTAATGATAACATAGTGAAAGATGTGTATATGATACAACCTAAAGGTTCTGAAATTATAAATGAAACTTCTAAGGTATACAAGTTGTAATGGTAAATTTATGGATTGAATTAATCTTATAGGAGTTCGAATATTTGGTTTAATGATACAACGAAAGATTTTGGTTTCACAAAAAACATGCACGATTATTGTGTGTATAAGTAGATTGGTGAGATTGTTGTAGTTTTTATGATATTATTTTGGAGGACATACTACTTCAAAGAAATGATATCCTAAATATTTAGTCTATGAAGTTGTGGATGGGTAAATGTTTCTCAATAAGAGAAATATGTGAAGCTTCATACATAAAAAGTATGAATATGTATAGAGATAGATATAGTAGGATAATTGGACTTAGTCATGACACATAAATAGGTAAATTGGTAAAGAAATTTATCACGAAGAACACTAAGAAGGGGTCTTTACCAGTGTTTCATTTAATGAATCGTAGAAAGGTTCATGATTCTTCTAAAGAGTTATCAAGGATGGATAAAATTACTTATATTTCTGCAATACGATTTATCATTTATTCCATGTTTTGTACCCAAATTGATATAACCTATGATCTAATTATAACCAATATAAACCAATTCAATTATAATGAGGTTCAATGGATTTCTATGAAGAATATTATCAATTTTTTATAAATGAATAAGGATATGTTCTTGGTATTTAGAAGAGTGTATGAGCTCTTTATAAAAGTTTACACAGATACTATTTTCCAATTTGATAGAGATGATATGAAGTATACATATGGTTATGTTTTTTACATTAATATTGGAGATATTTCTTATATGAGTTCTAAAAAAGTCACCATATTATACTCAACAATAGAGTAAAAGTATATCGCTGCATAATATGTTGTGAAGGAACATATTTGGATCAAGAAGTCCATCTCTAAACTTGGAGTGGTACATAACATTGAGGGAGAAATAGAGATATACCATGTAAATAATGTATTAATTTATCAGGATAATAATTATCAATTGATAAGAGGGGGATTTTCATGAATCCCTAACTAATAAATTCTTATTTACCTAGGAACATAGTAAAGTTCACACCCAAGGTCGATCTCTCAAGGAGTCCACTTACACACACTATTCTCCTATTATCACAAGACATAACCTAATATTATTATAAATGATATAATAATATAGTGTTTGTTTTAAAATTCATATGATATATATAGGAAAACAAGATACAAAGAATTTGGTGAATAAAAAATAAATAAGATAAGTGATTCCATTCTTGAGAGTTCATAGTGATTGCTATCACCATTCATTAAAAATATTAATTCTAAATATTCTATCTAATGCTGAGATCAAACATATCACTCAAATACCTATAATTTAAAATGTTATTACCCTACATTGACCCTCTTCATGTAGTAAAATCTCTATGACATAATCATAATGTTACTTCACTGTATATAACACTTTGATAATGAATGAGAGGATAAAGATGAATGGGAGGAATAATTTGATAAGAGGGAAAGGGGATAAAATGTAAAACCTAATCATACTAAATACTAAAAAAATATTAGAATAAAATAAATAGAATAATTTAAGTGTAAAGAACTAAAATCAAAACACTAATCCCTCCGTCAAATAAGAAACAAGGTTAATTCTCCATCTTCACAGAGTCAAGATGGGAATTGAAGGAGAAAAAAAGATATAAAATAGAAAATAAGAGAGTAAGATGAAAAAATATATATTAAACAAGTAAAAAAATATTATAGTAGAAAACCCCACACTTAGGTACTGAAATTGCTAACTCTTTTGAATAGAATATGATGAATAATTTTATAGGCATGGGAGGTGGAAAATTTTGGCTCTAAATTTCTTCTTCAAAATATCATGAATTTTTGTCCAAATTAATGGTTGAATATTAGAAATTATCCTTTATTGAAGTTAAAAAAACTATTTTCTATATAACAATAAAATTTCAGCTCATTTAGACACATTTAAAGAACATTATCACCTTATTAATAAATAAAATTTTACTCGATTTGCATGCTATTCATATTCCCATTTTTTATTTTCTAATTATTTTATAGAAATGAAAATCATCAAATCACACATAAAAATAGTTATATAATTTGTTCCTATTACACTTATCTATCCACATTTAAAATTTTATCTCTCTTAGACCATCATTTTGTGAGATATGACCCCATAAATAAAATTCTATAAAATTATATAATGATTTCAAATCCTGAATTGAATGTTTCTTTTGGTTCATCTATGATTAGATATAGTTAATGGTTAAATTGAATAAAATTTGGTAAATCAAGTTTTTTTTACTAAAAATTAAATAATAACATAATTCATACTATCATAGATAAAGTTATTTCCTAAATAAAAAACTGATTTAATATACTTAAAAATAAATAATTAGTACATCTTCATAATTAGACTCAAATAATTATAAAATCCTAAAAATAAGGCAACTGATATTAAATAAAAAATTAATGGAATTTAAAAGATAAAATAATCGAATAAAATATATTAAAATATAAGCTTCATCATTAACCCACACTTAACTATTTCACTCCTAATTAATTATTTATACTAAGTTCAAAAAAAACATCCCATGGTATAATTTTCAACTCCACACAATTCTCATACCAAAAAGAAAGTATAATGCCTCATACATGGATAAAAATTCAATAAATCCTCTCCCATAAAAATATTATATTCAATATAATTATAATATTCATGTACATGTCATACTTACCTCCATAGTAATATATTTCCCACTTTACAAAAGAATTTTCATATCAATCGTTTTTGATTCTCAACCACTTGAATTATTTGTATAATCTAGTGAAAATTATCGTCTCTCCACCCCATCATACCTAAAAATGTTTTTAATCATGAGATATTTTAAGATAATTTAGTGGATAGGGATTGGTAATAAAATCATTTAAAAATTCAATGCGAAAAAGTAGAGATTGAAATCTTAAATATAATGCATGAATATTATAGTGAAAACATAAGAAATATACTTCATTAAATTACCCATATAATTGTAACATAAAACACACTATATTTTATTACATGGGTTGTAACACCCCAAGATATTATGAAATACTTTTTTCTAAATAAATTTACTTTCTTCGATAGCTTGTATTATACGCAACACTGAGTTTTAATGAACCACAACAAACTATTAATATTATTATTTAAACGTGATTATTATTAAATAATAGTTAAAATTAGAAGCATGAATTGGAATAATTTTTTTTAAAATATTAATTATAATATTTATATATAAATAAAACATATTGATAAAAGAATATAAAAATTTTGGAAAGGTATTTATATGTTTTGAAAATACGTTTTTCTCAAAAAAAGTTTTTATTTTTTTTATGACCAAATAATAAAATTATTTTTTGAAAAAATTAGAAATGCATAGAACTATTTTCTTAAATATAAATTTCAAAATTATCTTAGGGTGAATTTTTGGGATATTTCTAAAAAAACTAAATTTTCATTGAATAGTGAAAATACGTGTTTCTATTGAGAGATATCTTTTCATTTAAAGAATGTATAATGTGAATTTTATTTTAAAATAGTTTTAAAAGTAAAATTCGTAAAATTATATATTTATTATTAAAATTTAATTCATTTAAATAAATTTAATATTGAACTTTGATATAATATTTTTTAAACTTTTTAACAATTTTTCTTTGGAAAACAACTTTCTCGACGTGTCTGTGAGTTTAATTTTAAATAAAAATTTTCCAATTATATGAATGGAATTGAAAATATGGATTCCATATTTATAATCATCATAATTTATATTATATAATAAGGTAAAATTAATTTTTTGTGAAAATTAATAGTAAAAATAGTAAAAATTAATTACTCTCGTTAAGGTTAAAATGAGTTACCATGGTGTTAAACTAAAATGATAAGGGTTAAATAACCTATAAACTTGTCCAAAACCAATTTTATGGACATATTTTCACCTTATAACCAATAATGTTTAATAATGGCACATTTTGGAGCTTTGTGGCATGTGAAAAACATGGATATTCTTTTCAAAAATTCTAAGTGTGTCCTCTCCCCCGCTTATAAAAGGCTACCCCTCTCCTCCATTATTCACACTTCCAAAATAATTTGGTTTTAAAGATACCGGAAAAATATATTACTTAATTACCTATAAAATTATTATAGTCCTTATTATGATTATGAAACCCTCATAAGAGGGATTTAGGTATAAACCTAAATAGGTTCTCTGAAGAAGAGGAAAGATCATAAAACTTATGTTTTTGTTTTATTTCCTTTTCCACCTATTTAAAATATTCTTAAAATTTTATGATATAAAAAAACCATTATATAAAATACATTTATATGTTATTATATTAATGTAATAAACAATATCCCTCTCCAATTCCATCAAATGCGAAACAAAATTGATGCTTGTGTGTATGGTGGACTACCACCCCATGAACCAATGTTATTAGTTTTCCATCACCACATCTCATAACTAGATATAATGATATATTTAATGTTTATATAAAATATTTATGAAAATATTTTACTTTGTTTAATTATAATATCACAACCACCTTCTTACCTTACATCCCATTGTAAAACCATAATTTCACTCGTGTGTATGATGGACTACCGCCTCATGAACCGATGTGATGTGTTTTTCATTTCTATACTACTTATATGGTAATAAGGATATATTAAATGAATATATATTATATTTTTAATATATTAGTAATTATTTAATTATTAGATCACATATAACTTGTTACTTTCCATACCGTGGGGGATAAGATAATGTCGTTCATGTGTACGACGGACTACCGCCTCATGAAACGATATGATTTGTTTTTATCTATTTATTTTCAGGGAAGGTAATTTGGGTAAATGTGATGAATATATTTTAAATATATTAAATAAAAATTATCTTTAATTTTAATATGTTTTTACCTTTGGTTTCATTTCATTCGTCAATAAAATGGAAACAGGGTTCACGTGTATGTATGGCCTACCGTTTCCATGAACGGTGTATTTCATTTTCTATCTCTTAATTTTATGGATTAATATAAATAAATATATAATAAATATATAATATATTTATATCAGGTTTTAAAATATTTATATTATGGAACCATTATCAAAGTAAGATGACCGAAAATAACAAACCAAAACATACATAAAAAACAAAGCAGTTATTACCAGAAAAAATATTTTAACATGGAATTGTTAATAAATGGGTAATAAAAGGTCATAATAAAGTAATATATGATATTATATATAAAATTATGGTTATATAATATATTTTTAATATACTTATATTTATTATATAGGAGTTTCAAGCATGTATGAAAGAAATCGAGAATTAAGGTAAGTGATTTTTTGTCTCAATTTTTCTTCTCTAGGACATATGATATATTATGAACCTATATTCTTTTATGAGGTGTATATAAAGACCCTTTGAGATGTAATATCATGAATTTATTTATTCTAATGATATTTTCTATTTTATTTAATTTTATTCCTTCATGTGGTCTATGATTCAAATTTAACGTAGTGGTAAGTGTTTTACAACACAATCTCATCCTTTTTCAGTATTATGTATGTTTATGAATCCGATGATGAAATATTATGATCTATCTATCAATAAATTAATTAATTTCATTCTTCAATAATAATTTATTTAGAATAAATGTTTTCTCTTCATTTTCCTCACTTTATTTACTCATGATTCCAAAATATTTTTTTAAATAAAACCGACTTAATTTATCTCTTTATTCGAAAACCCTTTTTTCTTCCATAACCATGTTTTATAAAAATGTATTAAAAAATGTTTTAATATTCCTATGGTATTTTTTAAAATTAAAATTTAACCTTTTTTAATTTAAAAAAAATTAAAATGAATTTTCAAGTCATTTTTCAAAATTAGTCCCATTTTTACCAAAAAACTGAACGGAATCATTATTTTAACATACATATAATTTAAAACCATCATGAACTTTAAATACTGATTTATATTTTTAAAATATTATTTTAAAAAAAATATTTTGAAAATATCTTATGTTTAAATTTTTTTATTCAAATTGGAAATGATATTTTCCTCAAGAAATATTTTAAATTATTTTTAGAGATTCCATTATAAGTTTTCAAGGTTATTTTCAAAGAAAAATATTTCCAAAATATTTTATGAATTTATATTTTTAAAAAATTATTTTCAATGAAATTTAATTTTCCTTAGTAAATGTTTCATGTTATTTTTCTTTTAAAAAAATTTCTACCTAATAATATATCCTTTAATGTTACTTAATCTTTACTAGGGATATGATCCAATGAAAAAATATTTATTCATTATATGGATGGTTTATTTTTATGATGATAATATTTTTATGAAATCGATTCCCTTTTCTTTGGTTATTCTATGATGAAATGTTTTATAAAACACATTTATTTTCATGGGTTTTTATATTTTGAATGTTTTATGATATTGTGGAACACATATGTATGATTTTAATTATATGAAGGGTGAGGCATATATCTCCCTCCAATGAATTGAGTAATGATTAATGTTATTTGAGCTTATATGGTACATGTGAAGTTATCTCAAGACCAAATAGAGTGTAAATGAGAGGTTATCCATATACCAAAGAAGTTACATGAGTGTTTAGTCTAGGCCGAACATGTTATTAATGACTTGGTGCGTATCCTTAAAATAATATTTTTTATGCATAAGTTTTTTCCCAAACTACATGTCTTATGAAAATGTTATGATCTCATGGAATTTGTTCTTTGATTACTTTATTTTTCATTTCTTCTGATCTTCCAATATTTATTCGATGACTCTAGTTTATAATCAGTGATATACATGGTATGGTTTTGAAATGTTATTATCATGTTCTTATACCCTTATAATCATGATATATTGATATATACCTTTTTTACATCACTTATTAAGCATATGAGATTGTCCTTTCTTATGTATCCTTACCCTAGGTTATGATGAAATGTATTGTATATGATATGTCTAAAATTGTCGTTAGTTACAAATAACCTGGTTGGAGATGATGTATCTCACAATTGTACTAATTATTTATGTTTATAAGTTTCCAAAGGAACTAGACCAAAACTAGTATAGCATGGATTGTTATTTTATGTAATGAATATTCAACTTTTAAGATGTAATATTTATGTTTAAGAAGTTTTGGGTCTCTATAGTTGGTATCAAAGTAATTTTTAGTTAAACCTTTAGAAACTAGGATAATAAAAATTTAATTAGAACTACAAATATAAGTCTAAGTATGGGAAAATATCCTGGAATTTTGGTACAGGATATAGAGAGTGGTTTTTAAGAAATTACATCCATGTATAGATATTAACAATCGATGTTGTTCTAGAATAGATCTACCTAGGGGTAATAACTCAAAAAAGGGCACATTGACCTTGACTTGAACATCAATTAGTGAATGACAACAAGACATGTTGGACACTTGGTTTGACACTCTTAGGGAATTTTCATTTTAAATTCAAAAATTATTTACGAACCATCATGAATGATTTAAATATATGATAAGCATGGATGACCTATGTTAAAACTAAGGTTTCATATATTGAAAAACCGGTTTCATGATTTAGACATCCAATAAATTATTTTTCATGATTATGTGGTTTCACTACTATGATTAGTGTTTATAAAACTATGATTTTTGGTTTTAATTAATGTATAGATCCCAGAGTAATGAGGTTAATACTGAATAAAATGGATAATGAAATGATTTTCCCCCTAAAAAACCAAATATCATGGGAGATATAATAATTTTCTTATTTATATACTCACAAAAAATTCTCAAGATATGAATAATGTTGAGATTCCAAATAAGTAAGGGAGGGAGAAACATTCTGTCGAGTCCTTTATGAGGCAACATCCACCTTCTTTTATTGGGTTTTCTGATCCACTAGTTTATAAGCATTAGATTAGTTCCATTGAAATTATATTTTCCATTATATAGTGTTTGGATTAATAAAAATTCATTTTGGCCATCTATAATTTGGAAATAAAATTAGATCAATGGTGGAATCTTATAAAAATACAAGACAAAAGGATAAAATTGACTCCATGGAGTGGTATGAGTTTAAGAGATTATTTCTCCATAAGTAATTCCCTTATTTTATTAATGAGAAAATAGATAAAAAATTACTTCTGCTAAATTATATGGATGATAAATCCATTTGTAACTATGAGGAAAATTTTACAAGGCTTGTAAGATATGCTTATGGTATTGTCACCCAACATTAAAGTGAGGTTGATCTATTATTCAGTGGCTTAAAACCAAGTCTTTGAAGGGAGTTAACAATAAGGTAATTCAATATCTTTGAATAAATCATTCATTATTCTATAAAGTTGGAAATAGAGATTAGAGTGACCCATAAATAGCATGGTTTTCATAAGAAAATAAAGATAAAATTCAAAGGAAAATATATAAATCATGGCGAGAAGAAGATGAAATTTTCTTATTGCTTAAAATGTAAAAAGAAAAATAGTGAAAATTTTCTTAAGGGGACTAATAATTTCTTTATGTGTGGAAATGAAGGTAATTGAGAATATGAATTCCAAAGTGATAGGAATCAGTATACTAATTATATGAGTAAAGAGAAATATCTATATAATAAACCTCCCACACTTTAGTGTTTCAAATGGAAGGAGTTTAAGAATTATGCTAACAAGTTCCCAAATATGAGGGTTGATGAAAATGATCAAAATCAACAATCTTTTAAGATGAGGTATAAAAGGAAATATCATGTGAACACTCATTTAAATGAGGTGTGTGAAAATGATGTGGTGAAAGGTACACTTACCATCCACTCTAGAACCGATAATGTCATATTTGAATATAGATATACCCACTATTTTATATCTGAATAATTTCATAAGGGTATCAAAAAAACCCCAATGACTCGATATTGAATTATTAGTGAAAACCCTAAATGGTATGATGATTTCATCACATGTATATGATTCCTCTATGATTGAAGTTTGTGGGAATTTTCTTCATTTAAATCTTTCCATTCCTCATCTAGTTTAATTTTATGTTATCTTAGGCAAGGGTTAGATCTCCCTATATAAATCCCAAAATAATTTCTAAGGAAGGTAAGTCATGTTTGATATTAAAATCCAACCTATGATTGTCTATCAATTTGATGATAAATATGAACCTCTGATGGAAATAAAATAAAAAATATGGGTTTTGATTTCTATTCAAAGGGGTTGTTTATCTCATATGGTTGGGGAGAAAATAAAAATTGATGATATGCCTATTTTAAGAAAGTTTTCTGATGTCTTTATAGAAGAGATTCCTAGTATTCCACTTAATCATGAAGTTTAGTTCTCAATAGAACTTATACTTGGTGACACACATATTTCAAATCCTTTCTACAGAATGGACCTATTTGATTTGAAGTAATTAAATAATAAACTCCAAGAGAATATAAAAAATGGATTCATTCATCCAAATGTGTCAGAAAGGAGTGCACATAATATTTTTTTAAACAACGTTGGATCGATGAAACTATGTATTGATTATTAGGAGCTAAACAAGAGCACGATCAAGAACAACTATCTTATACCCCACATTGATGACTTGTTTTATCAACTATATGAAGCTTGTTAATTTTTCAAGATTGACCTTTATTATGTATATCATCAATCAAGGTTCAAGAAAAGGATATAATGAATAAAATATTCTATACAAGGTATGGACAATATGAGTAGATAATAATGTAATTTTTTCTTATTAATTCCCCCACTATCTTCATGGATTTAATTAATAGATACTTTAGAGATTACCTTGATTAGTTTATGCCAGTCTTTATAAATGACATTATTATTCATTCAAAGAGAAAGGAAGTACATGAATATCACCTGAGGATTTTACTAAATACCCTAAGGAAGGAAAAAATATATTAAAAATTAACAATGTGTGAATTTTGGATACAAAAGGTTACATTTTTGGGTCTTGTAATCTCAAGAGAGGGTATGCTGGTGGACCCATCAAATATGGAAGTTACTGAATGTTGGCTTATACCAACCATTGTGACTAAAATCCAACATTTTCTTGGTTTTTCTGGATATTATTGACGATTTTTTGAGAAATTTTTATAACTATCTAATCTACTCACCAAGTTAACACACTTATTCTTACATTACCCTATAGTGGAAAAAGGTTTGTAATAAATAGTGATGCATCCATGAAGGGACTGGGATGCTTCCTTATGAAAAATGGCATAATTATATCTTATACCTCATAGAATTTAATGGTTCATGAGAAAAATTACCCAACTCATGATTTGGAGTTAGTTGTGGTAAGTTTTCTATTATATATATAGAATAATTATCTTTATAGGGAAAAGTGTGATATATATATTCATTATATAAGTTTAAATTATATATTTAAACATAAAAAGTTGAACATGCACTAGAGAAGTTAGTTATATACGATTAAGGATTATGAATTCTCAATACATTACTACCATAAAAAATAGAATAAGGTGGATTATGCTTTGAGTTGAAAGGGTTATGTTAACATATCCATTAATAGGATAATAAAAGATCCAATATTTCTATATCTTGAAAGGCTAGATCTAGAAATCCTAAAGAAAGAGGATAAATCTTATATTTCTCAAATGAGTGTACAACCATCTATCCATGTGATGATTAAAGATGTACTAAAGGAAGATATAGTGTTTTAGAATAAGGTGAGAAATGTTCCTAAGTTTAACCTTGATTTTGAGGGAATGATAAGGTTCAGGAACAATGTATATATTCCATCCATAAAAAATTTTAAGAAGTATTTGTTAGTGGAAGCTCACTATTCTTCATTGAATATTCATCCTGTAAGTATAGAGATGTATAGATATTTGAAATTTTGGAGAAAAAATATCTCTAGGTAACACTGCAACATTTTTAGGCTGATTGTGTTTGTTGAAAAATAAGTTTTCCATGGTAATTTTTGGAGTCTATAGATATTTTTGACATGGTATTCTGAAAAAGATACAATAATAAGGAATGAATTCCTTATAAGTGATACAAAAAATTGTTTACACAAGGTGACGTCGTTTCCCAGTGTTGGAAAAATTTTTAGTGTCCAAAATTTTAAGTTTGGATAGAATTGCTAAAAGTTTATTTCCTTTAATTAATTATCAAAATATTAAAAATTTCATGAGTTTCATGAATATGGTCTTTGTCAAGTGTGTTTCGTGAAGGATCAAAGAAGGTTGAGATTTATCTATGTGAACAATGATGAGCAGCACGAATGGAAAAGGTGAGGAGCATCGCGATGGCATTAAGAGTTTGTTAGTGATCTCCACGATTATGAAAATCGTCACAGATAGAAAATTTCCATAAATATTTTCAAAAAAGGGTGAATCGTGGTGGAAAAGAGGGAGATTTGTGAAATGGTGATTATGTGGCCAGAATTTTTGAGAATCAGTGGAAATGACTATAAATAGTCCTCTAACCCCTTTAGAAAAGTAGTGAGACTTAATGAATATCTTAAGGATCTAGAATCATGAAGGTGGTTCATGACGGATTTTCCTGTTAGGAAGTTCGCAAAGGCTATGATATCCAACCAAATGTTATGAACATTGTGAAATTGAAGGAATTCACAAAGGCTATGTAAGCTTTCGGAAAGGAAGGAGCTCCGTGAAAGCTAGTTGAGATTCATAAAAGAGGTGTTATTAGTGAAGGATAAGTGAGATTCACAAAAGGAATGCGTGCTTCATGAAGGGTAAGTGAGCTTCATGAAAGGTAAGAGCTTCACAAAATTTTGCTTGAGCTTTGAAAAAGTGGAGCTTCACGAAGGCTATGAGCATTATAAAAGTTGTTCATAAGGTATTTCCCATTACATCTATAGTAATGTGGTATTCATATATTGGATGAAATTGTAACTTCAACAGATAATCCATATACAACTATGGATATATTCATTAGAGATAATGAAAGGACCTATAAGTCTGTAAACAGTCAGTGAATCCCTTCTAAGAGCAGCGAGTGAAGGAAGAGGTAGACGACGATCCTTTCCACTGGCAGTGAGCCAGATAAAGAGACATAGGGAGTGAACATTTTGAATGTAGTGAGTAGACCCTAAAACTTGTAAAGGTAGTGAACCTAGGTATAGATTATATCTAGCCCAAACCACCATTATTGGTAGTGAGCCTTATTGTATTTGGTACAATCGGCACATTGCAATTGCATGCTCCTTGGATGTAACCCAGTGAGGGTGAACCAAGTTAAAATCTATGTGATAGTGTGATTTCATTCCTACATTACATTCAAACCATCATAATCAGATAAAGAAAGAAATAATAAGATCATTATTAACACTTTAATGCAAACAAAGTGACCCTTACAATAAATAGGTCAAGATCGACTGAGGTATGTGGAATTTAGAAAATAATATCCCTACCTAGATTCACCCCCTATCAAGGTATCTAAGCCCCTTTTGGACCAAAAAATTGGTATCATAGGGAAGGTTTTTTATCATATTTGATTTCTCTGGATTGGTTTAGTGAATTTTTGAAGTTTAAGATTCAACCTTCTCTTATCTTGGTGTGTCATGAAAAAGGAAGAACTTCAAAGAAGAAGAATAATTCTGGTGGAATTACTCAGTGTGAAAGTGTCCATGGGATGTGAATGATTCAATTAAAGGAAACCAACAACATACTAAAGAAATAAATAGATGAATCAGACAATGAATCTATTCCCTTATTCAATGATGGTAAAGGAATAAGCTAAGAACCTCACATTCCAAGTGATTTTGGTACTATAAAAAAATCCAAATGGAATAATTCTATATGAATCATAGTATATTACCTTGAAAATTCATAACACTTCATCACAGTTGGAAAATAATTATCTATTGATAAACTTTATAGATTATACATTAAGTAAGTGGTAAGGTTTCTTGGAGTACCACATTATATTGTATTTGATTGGGATACGAGGCTTTCCTAAAAGTTCTAGAAAAGTCCTCAATAAGATCTTGATACATAGTTGAGTTTTAGAATTGAGTATTATCCTCAGATAGATGGTCATATTGAGATAAAAATTTAATCACCAGAGGATATGTTGAGATATTGTTCTATAGATTTCAAATGTGTTAGGGATCAACACCTTCCTCTAGTGGAATTTTCTTATAACAATAACTTTCACCCGAGAATTCAGATGGATATTTATGAATCTCTATGTAGAAATAAGTGTATATATCCAACTTATTGGGAAGAAGTTAGAGAAATAAATCTATTGAGACCAAAATTGTATAAATAAATGGAAGATGAGGTTAAATCTATTCAACAGTATATAAGGGCAGCACAAAGTTGAAAAAAAATTATGCTAATAATCATTGACATGGTCTGGAATTTGAAGTTGGTGAGAAAGTTTTCCTATGAATTTAACCATGGAATATGTTAATGAGATTTATAAAGAATGTAAAACTATGCCCTAGGTATATCATTCCCTTTGAAATTATTGATTGCATCATGATCATAGCTTATTCCTTGGCACCTCCACCAAATCTCTCTGTGGTTTACAATGTGTTCCATGTATCTCTCTGAAGGAAGTATATACCCAATCCATCAAATGTATTAAACTTAGAGGTTGTACTAATATAGAATGATATTTTTCATGAAAAAAAATTGATGGAGATTTTGGATCATATTGATAAATTTATACAAAATAAGACCAATCACATGGATAATGTTTTGTGGTGAAACCACTAGCTTCAGGGAGCTACGTGAGAACCTGAGGATGTAATGAGATAAAAGTATCATATTTTTTTTATACCAAAGTGATTAATTTTAATGGATAAATTCATTTTAAGGGGGATATAATGTAACAACCTAATATTTTAGGAAATGTTATTTTTTCTAATAAATTTAATTTATTTGATAGCTTGCATTATACACAATACCATGTTTTAACAGACTGTGAAAAATTATTAATATTTTTATTTAAACATGACAATTATAAACTACCCTATAAAATGGGTGGCATAAATTGGAAAAAAAAATATTAAGTATAATTTTTTTATATATATAAACCATATTTATAAATAAGTACTCAATTTTTGGTAATGTTATTATATGTTTTGAAAATTCTATTTTCTCAAAAATAGTTTACTATTGGTTTTTATGAATAAAGAATAAAATTATTTTTTGAAAATTTTTGAAAATTAATTTCATAAAATATATTTCATTTTTGAAATCTACATTTAAAAATTATATTAGGCATAATTTTTTGAAGTTTTCTGAAAAGATTTTTTTTGATGAATAGTAGAAAAACTGCTGGTTTTTATTGAAAATCACTTTTTCATTTAAAGAATTTATAAGGTAAATTTTATTTTAAAATTGTTTTAAAAGTAAAATTAATTAATTTATATATTAATTAATCCAATTTAGGTCATTTTAATCAATTTCATATTTAATTTTGATATAAACACTTTTTAAACTTTTGAAAACTTTCTCTTTTGAAAACCACTTTCTTATCGCGTCTGGAGGACTAATTTTAAGTTAAAAATTTAAACTTATGTGAATGGAATTTAAAAAATGTATTAAATATTTTTAAATATAATAATTTATATAATATAAAAATTTCAACTTATTTTTTGGTCAAAATGAATATTAAAAACAGTAAAAATTAATTACAGTGCTTAAGGTTAGAGCGGGTTTACTAGGGATTAAACATAAAATGTATATTATAAAATGAACTAGAAACGTTTCCAACACACATTTAATAGAACAAATTAAACTTTATCACCTATATGTTTATATAATGTTCCATTTTGGTGTTTTTTGGAATATGGAAAATGTGGGTACACTTTATTCTTTTCATAAATTCATAGTGTGTCCTCTCCCCCACTTATAAAAGGCTACCCACCCTCCTCCCCTAGTTAAAGTAAAAAAACCATTTTATTAAAACGAAAACTAAAAAAATATCTTCCGTTATTCCCTATAAACTTCATATATTAATTATTTTTATTAGTAAACCCTTATAATAAGGCTTTAGGTATAAACCTAAAGATGTTCTCTGAAGAAGAGGTAAAATCCTAAAACTTTTTTTGTTTTATTTCTTATTTTAACTCCTTAAAATATTATAAAATGAGATTATATAATAAAAAATTTATTTACCTTATACTGATATTTTATTATATGAATTTAATAATCAACATCTATCTATACTTCTATCAAAGGGGAAATGAAACCGTTACTCATGTGTACGATGAACTACTATCTCTCGAACTGATGTTATTCGTTTTCCATCACCACCTCTCACGAATGGATATAATAAAGGATATAATGTTTATAAAATATATTTATGATATTATTATACTTATTTAATTATAATATAACACATAACTTCTTACCTTCTAAACTTTTGTAAATCAATAACGTCGCTCGTGTGTACGGAGGTCTACCGCCTCACAAACCAATGTGATGTGTTTTTCATTTATTTTTTACTTAGATGATAACAATGATAGATTAAGTGAATATACATGATATTTTTAACATAATTATATTTTTTAATGATTATATCATAAATACATTTTTTTACTTTACATTATGTCCTGGATAGGATAAAGTTGTTTGTGTGTACGGCGGACCGCCGCCTCACGAAGCGATGTGATTCGTTTTTCATTAACATTTTTTATAAAAGGTAATTAAGTTAAATATAATAAATATATGTGATATATATGAAGTATAAATTATTATTAAATGGTAATATATTATTTAACTTTCTTTTAATTCATCCTTTGAGAAAATGGAAATATCATTCATGCCTACGTACAACCTACCATCTCCATGAATAATATATTTTATTTTCTATCTCTAACTTTTATGTATCCCTCTAAATACATATATAATAAATATATATGATATTTATATCAAGGTCAAAAATCTATATGTTATTAATCCATGATAAAATTAAGAGGGTCAAAAATAATAAATCAAAACACACATGGAAAACAAAGCAGTTGTTTCCCAAAACATGATTTTAGCATGGAATTGTAAATAAATGTGTAATAATACGTACTAAAGAAAATAATATATGGTATGATATATATATATATAATTATTTTTTTAAATATATTTATAATAAAATTATATTTATTATATAGGTGGTTCAAATCTGTACAAAGTAAGCTGGGACTTAAGGTAATAGATTTCTTTTTCTCAATTCATCTTCTTTGGGAAATATATTATGTTATTCAACTATCTTATTTTATAAGTTGTATATATAACCCCTATTATATGTAATTTCATGAATTTATTTATTATCATGTGATTTTCATTTAATCTTATTCCTTCATGAGTCCTATGATTAAAAGTTACCAAAGTGGTAAGGGTTTTACGACACAATCTCATTATTTACCAGGATTATTTTTTTATGATTCTGATAACAAATTATTATGATATATCTCTAAATAAACTCATGAATACTATTATCCTCTGGTTATTTTTTGAGAATATATGCTTTCCCTTAATTTTCCTCTTTTTATGTACTCTAGATTCCAAAAGAATGTTTTTAAATAAAAATGGATTTATTTATCTCTTCGGTCTAATACCATTTTTTCATTCATATCAATGTTTTATTAATATTATTTCATCTTCTTAATATTACTATGGTATTTTTTAACTTATTTTTTTACCCTTTTTTGACTTTTTAATTTTTTTAAGAAGAACATTCATATCATTTTTAAAATAATTTTTTATTGGATTTTACCATAAATGTGAAAGGAATTTTAGTTTTACCTTGTATGAAATTTCCCCCTATTATGACCAATCAATGTTTTTAATCTTACTTTATAAGTTTAATAAATTATTTTCAAAGAAATTTATTTTTGAAAATGTTTTAAGTTTTATTTTTTCTAAAAGTGGAAATAATATTTTTCTTAAGAAATGTTTTAAATGATTTTTAAATATTCCTCTAAATGGTGCCATGGTTATTTTCAAAAAAAATAATTTCTATAATTTTTTATGAATTTTTAGTCTTAAAAAATAAATTTTTAGGAAAATTTCATTTTCATCTAGAAATGTTCCAAATTATTGTTCTTTTAAAATCATTTTCCATATAATATGACACCCTTTGATGTTAATTAATCTTTACTAAGTGTATAATATAATGATACTGTATTTATTCATTATTTGGATGGTTTATGTTTATAGTGAAAAGATATTTATGAAATATATTTATTTTTTATGGTTTATGCTGTGATGAAATTTTTATAAAACCCATTTCTTTTCATGGGTTTTGATATGATGAATGTTTTATGATATTATGGAACACATATTTATTATTTTTATTATGTGATGGGTGGGACTTATATCTCTATTTAATGAATTGATTAATGATTAATATTATATAATTTTAGATAGGTGGTTAACCCAAGCCTAACATGTTATGAATATCTTGGTGGGTATCCTTAACATAGGATTTTTGTATGATTATGTCTTTTACACAACTATATTCCTTATGAAAATTTTATTATCTCGTGGTATATATTCATTGATTAATTTATTATTCATGTATTATGAACTTCCAAGATTTATTCCATGAAACAAGCATATGATTTATGATATATAGGGTATGGTTTTTAAATGTTATTCTCATATTATCATACCCTTAAACTCATGATTTGTTGATATCATCATTTTTTACCCTTATCGAGCATATTGGTTCATCCTTTCTTATGTTTCCTTTCATTAGGTTATGATGAAAGGTATTATATATTATATGTTTATGAAGGGTTTTAGTTATGTAGAACCTGACGGGAGGTGATGTTTCTCACCTATGAACCAGTTGTTTATGTTTCCAAGTTTCTAAAGGCACTATTCCTAAATGATTCTGACATGGATAATTATATTATATAATTAATATTCTTATTCTATGATTTAATATTAATTTATGTGTTTTTGGGGGTCTCTACATAGGCCATTAGTCAGAAAATAAATGCAATGAATGATTTCAACCTCATTCTCCACATTTTTCCATTATTTTTTTCTTATGATTTATTTTTCTTTATAGGGGATGAGATAAAAATCAAATTAAAATAATGAATGATAACTCATGATCTAGATTTTTTTATATTTATACTTTTCATGAGAGTCTTGAGTAACATTTTGTGATCCTAAACTTGTATTTTTTTTCATTTTACAACCATTTGAGTTAGTAAATTTTTTTAGAATGATTGAGACACTTGTTCAGATAGCCACATTTTAACTTGATTCTAACATTTACATATAACCTTGTTTATATCATATAATCTAAGAATTAACTTATAGGTTTAATCCATTTTACAAGATTATTATTTCTTAATGATCTTCACTCTTAATAATTTTTCATGGACATTTCAATTTTTATTGTGGGAGATGAACCTTTTGTGTATATTCTTCGAGATGAATTTCATTGAAAGGTGGTGTGATCCATGTTCCAACATTTTGGGAATTTGAGACATGGGAATGAGTCTTTTTTTATTATACATCATTAAAACCATCATATTCCAAAAAAGAAATATAAAAATGTAAGGAAAATGTCAAAAAGGTTTAGAAACCTTTCAAGTTGAATTTCTTTATAGTACTAGTAAACATGAGTTTCAAATTAAATAAAAATTTCATAACTTCACATATTGTAAATAAAACAATAAAATTCATTCATTAATCATTTAAATACTTGGATATTAAAATCAATCAATGTTCAAAAAATAATTTTTTTTTGAATTTTCCATATTATTTGATTACGATCAAGATCCTATAAATACTAAAAAAATATAAAAAAACATGAAAAATTACAGATTTTCAAGAATGAAAGAAATTAAAATAAACAAAAATTCTTAAAAACATATTGAATCCCCGAAACTCAAGATTAAACTAATATTTAATTTAATGACAAACAAAATTAGAAAGATAAGGGATAAAAGACATAGTTAAGGAAAGATAAATCCTGAGTTTATTTTACAATAGTAGCCTTGAGTTAATTTCCTCATATTTTCCACATTAAACGTACTATAAAGCAGGAAACAAAACATAATAAATTTTTTGAAAAGAAAAATAAATAAAATTAAAGAAGAAGTGAAATAAGAAAAGTGATACATTTTAGTTTGACCCCCAAAGTGGGTAACGGTTTTTTACTACCTCCAATTGGTAGTTTGAGTAGTCACCTAAAGTATGATAGTGGATATAGTCTATGTAATTTGAATAACCCCATTGTTTTCCTTCCAATGTACACTCCATAAAACTGGATATAGAGAAATCTGTGGAAAATTTTCTATACTTCCATCCCCATATAAATTTAGTATGTCTTGAAAGGTGGGGGAAGAATAAATTACAAGTCATCTTCTTTTTCTTCATCCATAACTTATTTAGAATCTGAAAAAACTTCATCCAGGAAATAGTACATAAGTTACATTTCATAAATTATAACATGGTAGAATTTATTGAAAAATTTAAATTTTAATAGAATTATATAATGATGAATCAATGTAAAAATATTCCCCTTTAAGTTGGTCAAGATGAAATTTTATTTCATCAGGAAGGGCTACTGGGAACATGGTCTGAGTAGGGGGACCTTTATATTCATCATCATCATCCTCTAATACAATCCAAGAGTTTAAAAATATTTAAATTTAAAGTAATGTGATAAAATTCTTAACACATTCTTATTAAAATCATAATGAAATTATTTCAATGAAAAATTATATCCTTAAGAAATATCGGCTTCAATTTATTCTTTATTTGACACCTCTAGAAGTTAGACCACTGAAGTTAGAGGCAAGCAGTCAGTCTACTCCATATTCTCTTCAAAATCCATCACTTTAGTGGTTTATTATTACAAATAAATATATATATAGAATCATAATGATTTTTAATTATCAAATATTATATTTTCAAATAATTTTTCATCTTTTAAAAAATCAATAAAATATTCATCTAAATCATCTTGAACTCTTACATGAGCATAAGTTGGGAAGTCTCCATCTTTAATATCCTCTAGAAATGGAATTGATAGGTTTAAGGAAAATCTCATCATAATTTAATCTTTATAATGTTCTTCAATGTAAAAAGTATGAGTAACAAGCATTGATTCATCCTTTTCTTAAGCATGTTTTAAGCATACAATTTATTAATGTAAGAGGAAATAATTTACATTTGATTCCTTAATAATTCCATTATTTTTGAATTCCTTTCAAATTTATTCCTCCATAATAATTACCTACATGGATTATAATTTTTTATGAATATTAATATTATAAAAATAATCACTATGACACTCCATCTTGACCAAATCAGTTCAAAAAAATGACATGCATAGTTGTACTATATTTTTTTGAAATTTATGATTTTTTTTGATTTTTTATGAAAAATAGAGGGTTAAATTTATTCCCCTTCTTAGAAATTATATTTAAATGATAACATGTATTTTAAAATGATTCATTAACCAATAAAATCTTATTTACCCTAGAATAAAATAAATTTCACACCTAGGGTCGATCTTTTAAGGAGGCCACTCACACACACTATTCTCCTATTGTAACCAGATATAACATAATATAATTATAAATGATATTATAATATAGTTATGGTTTTGAAATTCATATAGAATATATAAAAATAAAAAAATATATAAAGAACTTAGCGAATAAGAAAGAAATAAGACATGTGATTCCATTATTCAGAGTTCATAGTGATTTCTATAATTATTCATTAAAAATATTAATTCTCATTACTATTACCAATGTTGTGATTAAACCTATAAATTAGCACCCTCCAATTAAAAATTGTATTATCCTATTCTCACCTTCTGCACGTAGGATAATATCTCTGACACCATCACCATAATGTTACTCTACCATATGCAACACTATGACGATGAAGGAGATGAATAATGATGAATGGGAAGAAGAAGTTTATAATAGGGAAAGGGGATAAAACAAAAACCCAATGTGTTTAAATACCTCTAAAATATAATTATCAAATAAATAGAATAATTTTAACATAGATAAATAAAAAAACATCATTCCCTCCCTTTAAAAAGAAATGAGTTTAGTTCTCCATCTTCATAGAGTTGAGAAGGGAATAATGGAAGAAAACAATTTATAAAATATAAGATAAGACATGAAGATAAAATAATATATATTAAACATGTAAAAAACTATTATAGTATAAAAACCCAAAAATTATCTACTGAAAATGATAACTATTTTGAATGAAAGAGGGGGAATAAATTTATTAGCATGTGAGGTGGAAACACTTGTCTCTAAATTTATCCATTGAATGATCATTCATGTTAGGAAAAATTAATGAAAAAATATTAGAATGATTCCTTAATTTATGTTTTTTAATATATCTACTCTATAAAACCAAATATTTTTAGCTCATTTGGATTAGAGTAGTGAGATTTATCACCAAATTACTAAAAAAAATTTCTAGTTGGGTAGACATTTCATATTTCCGTCAACTGTATTTCAATGAATTTATGGCTACAAAAACAGCTAAATCATGTGCATACATAGTTAAGTAATGTGTTACTATACCTCTTATGTATATAATTTTAATATTTATTCTCAATTATTCCTGGGTTTTTTGAGATATGGGCCCATAAATAAAATTCTCCAAAACTGGGCACAAATTTCGATGATCATGTTAAATGATTCATTTGGGAAAATTATTATGGGATTAAACTAAAGGTGGAATTAAATGAAATTTATAAAATCAATTTTTTATTCCTAAAAATGGAATATAATAATTTGGATTAATTTATAAAAATTTATATATGAGATAAAAAACTGATTTAAAATACATAAAAATAAATAATTAGCCCATTTTCATTATTAAACTCAAAACATTCAAATAAACCAAAAAAGGTGACAATTAAATTTAAGTAAAAAATTATTGGGATTTAAAAAGATTAATTATAGAATAAAATATGTCAAAATATGAGCTTTATCATTCCACCAAATTTAACCATTTCACACTCAAGAAATCATCTATACTAATGTTTAAAAAAAGTTCTCATAGTATAATTGTCAACACCAGATAATTACCCCATATAAAATAATGTATTATCCATCATAAATTGATAACATTTCCATAAATCTTCTCCAATAATAAAATTATATTCAGTTTCTTGTTATTCCTCATGTGAAAGTCTCACCCACCTCCCTCTAAATATGTTTCCCTCTTCACTAATGAATTTTCATCTGGAGATTTTCTCACTATGAAGCACATTTATGATCTCTATTGGTTGGTGATAATTATCTTCTCTCCACACCATGAAGAATAAAAGTATTTTAAATCATAAGGTATTTTCAATGTGATTTTTATGGCTAAGGGTTGGTGGTTAAAATTTTTTAAAAATTAAAAGATGAAAAGAGAAGGTTTAACTATCAAATATAATGCATAAAAATATTCATGTGAAAAAACAATAAATATACCTCACTAAATTCCTGTTACAAATGTGAAACACAATTCTCCCTTTTTATTACATGGTACTTGAGTCAAAAAGTAAATTCAATGAATGATTTCATCCTAATTCTCCCCATTTTTTTTTCTGTATTCATTTTTTTTACACCAGGGAGGGGAAGAATATAAAATACAATGAATAGATAACAATTAATACCCTATATTTTATTTATATTTATATTTGTATTGATATTCTTGATTCTTTTTGTGCGATCAATAACTTTTTATTTTTTATATTTCAAATACATGGAGTTCATAAAATGTTTTTTATGGGACCAATGAACTTATTTGGATATCCACATTTTAACATGAGACCTACCATTATAGCTACACTTTTTTAACCCATAGAATCCATGAATTTATTTATAGGTTTAATCCACATTAAAAGATTATTTTTCCTTACCTACCATTACATTTAATATTATTTTATTTATATTTCAATTTTATGTATGGAGGAAGGTCTTTTTGTGTGTGTTCTTTGGGATGAGGTTCATTAAATGTTAGTGTGAGGTGCGCATCAAAATTTTCTAAATTTATGACATAATATTAATTCACTATTCATTATACTTCATTCGTATCATCCTGTTATAAAAAAATAAAAATAAAAACAAAATGAAGAAAAAAATTGAAATAAAAAAATGTAAAGAATATGTCAAAAAGGTATATAAATCTATCGGGTTTGGTAAGATTTTAATTTTGGATAATATAGGTGAACATGAGTTTCTCATTCAATCAAACTCCATTAAATGAATAAATTTAAAATTAGGAAATAAAATTCACTAAAGAACCATTTAAATCCTTTGATATTAAAATAAAAAAAAATGTTTCAAAAATACAAATATGGTTTTAATTTTTTAAATTTTTTGATTATGCTTATGATGTGATAAACACACAAAAAAAAAGAAAAAACATTAAAAATTATAAATTTTCAAGAATGAAAAATTAAAAGAAAATGTAAAAAAATTATAAAAAAACCTTACACCCAAGTCAAACATATTATTAACCTAACATTTAATTTAATAATAAATATAATTATAAATATAATGAAATAAAAACCAAAGGGAAGAAAATATAAAACTTGATTTAATTTTTCAGTGGTGGTCTCGAGTTAAGATCCCACTCCTGCCACTTTAAAACTAAAAGAGAGTAATAAAAGAAATATAATTTCTTTTTTTAGGAAAAATAAATAAAAAATATTGAAATGTAAATATAAAAATACGGAACTTCATTAAAACTCAATAGTGGTAACTTGTTTTTTATTTCCTCCAATTAATATTTTCTTATGTCATCCAAATATTATGGTGGATGTACTTTTTGTGATTTAAAATAATAAAATATTTTACTTCCAATTTAAACTCCTTTATACTATTTATATAGGAATCCAAGTATATTATACTAATTTTCAATCCCTATTTAGTTGTAGTATATCTTGAAAGGTGGGTGAATGAGAAAGAACATGTCCTCTTATTTTTCTTCAGTCATAACTTCTTTGGACTCTTTAATAATTTCATCTAGGTCTTGTTCCATTAGCGATGTTTAAAAAATTACAAGAATGAAAAATTTAGTGAAATTTATAATTTGAGTTTAATTAATTTTTTTGGATAAATATAAAAACTATTCATCCTCAATTATTTCAAATTGGAATTTTATTTCTTTAGGAAAGGCCACTGGGAACTCAGTCTTAGTAGGGGAATCTTTATTTTCTTCTTCGTCATCCTCCAAGGAAATCCACGTGTTGATTAAGTATGAAAATATGAAATAGTGTGAGGTAATACTTAATTAATTTTAAATAAAATCATAAATAAATTAGTTTAAATAAAAATTGCCTCCTTGAGTAATATCAACTTCAATTTCTTCTTCTTTGCTCAATTCCTCTTAGAGTTGGGTAGTTGGAGTTGGAGGTAGGAAATCAGTCCACTCCATATTCTATTAAAACCCCATCACTTTAGTGGAAACTTCTTACAAATTAATAAATATGAAGAGTTGTATTAATTATTCATTATCAAATATGTGATAATCATATACCTTTCCAACATATACAAAATCAACCTAATATTCATAAAAATCACCATGATCTCCCACACGTGTATTAGTTGTAAAGTCTTATTCATTAACCCCATTTGGTAATTGAATAAATAGTTTATAGTATAGTTACAACATAATTTTATATTCATAAGGTTATTCAACGGAAAAATTGGGAGGAACATTCTTTGATTCTCCCTTTTCTTGAGCCTCTTTCTAAGCTTCCAATTTCTTCAAGGAAAATGAAATAATTTCAATTATATTCCTCAATTATTCCATTATTTATAAAATATTTAGAAATTTATCACCCCATTGTTCATCCCTACTATAATCATAAAATATTTATCAATTGGATAAAGAAAATAATATTCACTATGATACACATCTTGACCAAATCAGTTAAAAATGATATGCAATAAAGTTCTATTTTTTTGTTTTTTTCTAAAAAATATTGTGTGAAAGTTATCAGTATTCTTGAAAATGAAACCAAAATTTTAAGTGGTGTATTTTATAAATCTATAAATAATAAATACTTATTTAACTAGTAATGTATTAAAGTGCACACCTGAGACCGATCTATTGTGTAGGCAACTCACAAACACATTCTCATATTAATACTAGATTTAACAACCCCGACCCTAATAACCCAGAGCTTATGTATTCTTTATTAAATTTTAACAAGATAAAATGGATCGCATTACTAATAATTTTTCAGTTTAGTAGTCTTTAAGTACCATCTAAAAACATTCTCCCCTTATCAAATTGGAAATAACATATAAAAACATAGTTAAAGTAAATATTCGGTATCCTTTACCATATTTATTGGTACATTATTCATATATTAGGAAAAATAAACAAAATAAGGGTGTGATGAAATTATCATTAAGGGTCACATACATTGGAATATATCAAGAGTAAATAAGGAATAATCAATATAGCCATACAAAAACTGAAAACACATGCTGTTTAATCAATAACTTCAGCATGAAATGCATCCATGGATAATATCAATGTAGTAATGTCATGTATAATAACAACTATATTCTAAATGAAGTAAATGTATAATATTCTACATCATTATTTCTGGAATTATGATATCTTTACCATCAATTCCTTTCTCCAATGTAGTTTAAATCATGTATAGGTAAACACTAAAAAACCTATTTAATAAGTTTGTCTTATTTGGATGTCTCATGAGACCTCTCGATGAATTGAGAGGCTATAAATTTTTGGGACCTAACCATAAAAACATATAAAATTCATTCCACATATTTTGAATGACCATTTTAATTCATATAAAATATACCTTATTCAAAAAATATCCGTATTTAGTAAAAGATAAAAAATATCAATATTTCCCTAGTAAATCATATAAATTTTATAATAAAAACCATATATATAAATGGTATATGGTTTATGAAATAATAATATCTTTGATAAAAATAATATGGGTATTTAAGATAAATTTAGTTTCTAATGAAAATGATCATAAGAAAGTGAAAACTTAAATAGAAACTTAATGACCACATAATTAATAAGAGATAAAACATGATCATAAATTTATCAAAAATATAAGTTTTGTAATAAATTCATGTATTTTAGAGAATAAAATATAATGGAAGAGAAAAAATAAAATAATATTTAATTATATAGTTTTATTTTTATATCTATTGAGAACTTGTAGAAGAAGGTAAATAAAAAAAATTATGGTTGTGGGAAAATCCATTAACACCATATATGGTAAAAAGGAAAAAATCATTTTGAATTTTGGTAAAAGAAATTCTTAAATGAACGTTTCATAAATCTTTAGAAATATTCCTTTAAAACCTTAAAAAAAATTCACAAATAATATAATTTTTTTCTAAATAAATCATAAAAAATAATTTTGTAAATAAATTTTTAAAAACAAGTACATAGAAGAAAAATATACCTAATCAAAGAGAGAAATAGGATCAGATTTTATTTTATACATTTATTTTACCGATTCAAGTGAAAAAGAGAGGAAAATATGAAATAAAACAAGGAAATTTTTTAAATATTTAAGGGATAAGAAAATAGATGGTGTTTATGATTGATATATTATAAGATTCATTCAATGAAAATAAAGGCAATCCAAAAAATGAGATTGTTAAAATAAATCCTTACTTTTTTAGTAACTTTTAAATTGAATCCCTTTGAAAGTGTAAAATTGAATTTAAAAATAAATCATCCTGAATAAATATATATTAATTTTAAATAAATAAAATTGTAATTATATACACCACATAAAAGTAAATATGTGCATAATAGCAAATTGTCTCAATGGAGTGGAAATTGAGATGAAATCCATTACCTCACACTTACCCTTATCTGAACATGATATAACCTCATGTATAATGATTTTAAACATGTTATTAATTTATACAAGAAATATATTATTATTTATAATATCATATATGATCCTTTTATAACATCTTACCACCCATTCGTTAATAATATTTCATTATTACCATTGTCTCTGGTGTTAACTACTTAATTTTTTCATGCATGTTTTGTCATGGAAGGTTCGATTACTGTGAATATGATATAGTTACACCATATATAGAATGATATTAATTTTATAAATGTAATATTTATTCATTAGAAACATTTTGATATTCGATCTTAAAAGTTGGGTATCGAAAATTAATCACATCGCTTCATGGAGAAGGTAAAATATACACACGCATGAGAAACACTATCATTTCTTAATGGGTGAATGGGTAAATAAGTAGATGATATTATAAATTTAATGAATAAGTATTATACCATAATTATCATATATATTAATTATTACCAACATTATTTCTATCCATTTGATTAAGTGATGGAAAAAAAATTGTAACGGTTTGTGAGGTGGCAGTTCGCTGTACACACGAGTGATGGTTTTGTTTCCCATTTGATGGGGAAAGAGATGGATAAATATTATTACACCAACATAATTAAATATAAATTTATGGGAGATAATGGTGTTATTATATTGGAATATATAGAACATAATTAAAGGTCTTAAAATAAATAAGTAAAAAAGAGAGAGCTTGGTGAAGATGATTACCTTCCCTTAGAGATTTTTTTTGGATTACACCTTAATCCTTGAAAGGATGATATTTTGGAAATAAAATAAGATCTAGAATCTGTTAAGGAACCTAAAAATTTTAGAAGGTATTTTCCATGATATAAGGGTCATGAATCATGGATAATATAGGATAGGTAGAATCCTTTTATAGGGGAGGTAAATGATACAATTGGAATTACTTGAAATATTAAATAATATATATGTATCATTACAATATAAAGTGGAAAAAAGGAACCCAAAATTATAATATAATATGTGTTAGGGTTTAGATAAACTCAAAAATTAAAATTTTGAATTTTTGGAAACATTTTATGCCTTATCTTCTAGTTAAACCACTTTAAACCCATTTTAACCTTAACCCAAATAAATTACTATGTACCATGATAACTTAATTATATGAAAAAAATAAAAGGGTAATTAAAAAAATTAGACATAATTATTCAAAATTTATAATCCATTTCAGGATATTTAATTTATATAGGTGGAGTATAAATTAATTTTAATATAAGAACACAAAACACAAGAAAAGCAGCTTTTTGGAAAATACTCGATTTAAGAGTAAAAATAAATTTACCTAGAAATATAGTAATAATTTAGTTTAAAATAATATTTGTGGTTAAATAAAAAAATTATGGTTTTATACTTTTAATTAATCCAAAAACATAATGAAATCTTCCAACCATTAAATTAAATGTAAAAACTCAAAAAACATTTTTAATTTAATAAAATATAACTTATCTTTCACAAAAGTCATTATTGGATTCCATAATTAAAAATAATTATTCAAAATAAATTATTTAAGTTATTAATATTTTTTTTAAATCACTCATCTAATAGGATAAAGGCATACATTAGATATGTTAAAAGTGATAACCCATAGTTTTAACCTAGTTTTAGGTATTTTACCCTTATTGAGGTGACAAATATTTACCACAATTTCTATTCATAAAAAAATATTCTGACCTTATTAATTAGTTTTAATTATTTTGATTCCAAATATTTAATCTATTTTATCAAATTAAATTCATAGAAGTGGAATAATATAATTTAAAATAAACCCATAAAACATGGTAACAAATAGTTTTTCAAGAAATGCATTTTTCAAAAATAAGATAGTCTTACGTTAACTATATGAATAATATTAATAATTATATGAATTTAAATTAATATATTTAGATATGTAATATATAAATTTAATTTAAATAATTCATTATTATATATTAGTTTAATTAATTAATATGAAAATACATTATACATTTAAAAATACTTTTTAGAAAAAACATTCTTATTTACATCCAAATGATCTTATCTTTAATTATACAAAAATTATAGTAACTACATGGTTAATTATACATATTATGGAAAAATATTATTAATAAAATTATTAATAGTTAAATAATACATTTTCAATAATTCATAAAACCTTCTTTCTAAGTGAAAATTTCAAAAAACCATTTTAGGAGTATTTTGACCTAGTGAGTTCAAAATCGATATTCAACCAAACAAATTATAACTTTTATATACTAAAATATTAAAAATGGGAATTGAATTATATTTTTATTAAAATATAATGCCAACTTATTTTAATTTAATTTTATGTGTCACATTATTCCCTCCAAAAATTTCAACCTCAAATTTTAATGGATATTACTTTATAAACAAATGAGGGTGGTTCTTCTTCATAATATTCTCATGTCCCCATGTTACATACTCCATTTTATTATTTATATAAAGTAAATTTATCAATCAATTGTTTGATTTCGCAACACTTGTTCTCTTGTGTGAGGAATCTTGATAGACTCTTCATGGTAAGGTAGATCACGTTCCAATTCTATTTCTTTATAGGTGAGCACATTTGTTGGGCATGGTATAAACATCCTTAAAAATGATACATAGAACACACCATTTAATTTAGAGTAGATCATTGGAATTTAAAAATAGTAAGCCATATGTATAATTATTTCTATAATTTCCAATGATACGATGTACTCATGGCACACTTTTCCTTTCTTATCAAACCTTAAAACAACCTTCCACAGAGATACTTTGAAGACAATGTGATATACAACTTGAAATTACAAAACATTCCTCCAATTATCAATATAACTATTTTATCTACTTTGGTATACTTTAATATGAATCTAAATATTATTTAATTTCTTCATTGTCACCTTAACAAGTTTTTGTGAAATGATCTTCCCTTCACCAACTTCATCCCAACAAGTTGAAGTAAGAAATCTCATACCACATAATGCTTCATACATTACTATTTTAATAATTAAATGGAATCTATTATTATAATAAAAATATAATAAAGGTGAATAATTATCCAATATACCTTTCAAGTCAAGTAATAACAATATACACATGTCTTATAATGTTTGAATAATTCTTTTGGAATATCTATCAGCTTGTCGATGATCAACGGTGGTCAAATGAAGCTCTATATCAAGAGCCTTCAGAATAATTTTACAGAATTTCGATTTAAATAACATATCATGATCAATAAAAATATAAATAGGTATGCTATTAATTTTTAAAAATTCATTAATATATGTAAGTTTATGGTTATTAAGAGGTAAATAGTCTCTTATTGTAAGGGAATGTGCATATTTGGTCAGGCGATCAATAATAATCCATAATGCATCATTATTTCTTGAACATTTGAAAATACACTGATAATATCAATAGTAATTTCATTCTATTTTTACATATAAATTGGTAGAGGTTTCATATCTCTCAACATTCACTTATTTAAAAACCAAGCATCTTGATATTTAATCAGCAATTTCCTACTTTATATTATCCCACAAAAAATGTTCCTTAAAATCCCTATATATCATGGTGATAAAAGGGTTTATTGAGAAATTCAAGTTATGATATTTTTATAACAATAACCTTTTTAGATTTGGTATATATGGAACACAAAACCACTATCTACATCTTAGTAATCCATCTTCATATACAAGGTATTCCAATTTTCTATCATTCAAAACATCAATTTTCTTTGCAAATTGTAATCATCAAGATGAGAAATTTTTATATTTTCCAAAAAATATGGTTTTGAAATAATTTGAAAAAGGAGTAATGTTTCGCATTTATTAATAATTCCCATATCCATCTTTATTAGATATATGAACATATTATCTCTTTTAATCCTAATTTTGGTCAGAAATCCTTGATCATTCCTATTCAATGCATCTGCTACCTTATTTTTCTTCCCTAGGTGGCAGTGTAATGATAAATCACAATCTTTGAGTTGATTGAGCCATCTAATTTTCCTCATGTTGAAATATTTCCATGAAAAGATATATTTCAGAGTCTTATGATCTTTGTATATCTCACATATTTCATCATAGAGATAATGTTTCAATATTTTGAAAGAAAATATTATGAATGCCAACTCAAGATCATGGATTAGATAGTTCTATTCATGAATATTTAAATACTTTGATTCATAATAAATAATTTTATCATTTTCATAAAGAAAAAACCAATCCCTTGCTTCAATGCATCACTATATATCACAAATCCATCATTTTATGATGGTAGATTCATAATCTGAGTATTTATTAATATTTTATTCAATTCTTCCAAAAATTCTTAACATTTTTTCCATAGAAAATTAACCCCTTCACATATAATCTTGGCTAATAGGTTATCCAAATGAGAAAAATTCTAAAAAAATCACCAATTGTATCCTGAAAAACTAATGAAATTATGTACCTCAATTATGTTTGTTAGTGTAGGCCATTAATTTATTTCCTTTTCCTTTACAAGATTAGTTGATATTTTATCCTTAGAGAAAATATATCTAAGAAATGATACACTTTGAATCAATAATTCACACTTTATAAATTTATCATATAACACTATTCCTTTAAGTGTCTGAATAATTATCTGGAAGTGATTCTCATGGTCCTCATATCTTTTAGAATATATCAAGATATCACCAATAAATAACACAAAAAAATTATAAAGATATTCCTTGAAAAACATGTTCATTATATCCATAAAATCATAGGATTAATTAGTAAATACAAATGGAAATATCATAAAATTTTAATGTCCATACTTAGTATAAAATGTTGTCTTTAAAATATATTCATTCTTTACTCACAATTGATGATACCCAGAAAGAAGGTTAATATTTGAACACTATTGTGCTCTATGGAGTTGATTGAACAAGTCATCAATGTGAGGTAAGAGATAATTTTTCTTTATATTAATATAATATATTTCCTTATAATCAATTCACAACCTCATAGATATATATTTATTATTAACAAAAATATTAGGGGCTCCCAAGGTGAAACATTGAGGCCTATAAATGAATTTTATCCATTTTATTGATAGATATATGTCTTAAATTACATAAATCCCATAATGCCAATTCTACTACGAGTCTTTGATATAGGTATTTCATTAGGGATTAAATCAATAAAAAACTAAAATTCATGTTCTAGTGTATGTCTAGGTGATTTCTTAGAAAATACATCAATGCATTCCTATACAATAGGTACATCTTAAATTTGAATATTAAATTTTTCATACATAGATTGTGTCATATCTTATCCTAAAAGAATCTAATTTAGTAGATATATTAGAGGTGGATCTATACATAAACCAAATGAAGAGGTCTCCCCTCTAAATATAATGGATTCTAAATTTTCATCATGAACCATAATTTCATTCTCTTGGAAATAAATTTTGTAGTATATTTTGGAAGAAAATACATACTAAGAATTAAATCAAAGTAAACCATAGGTATAATAATAAAAAATAGGGCACATTTATGTGTCATAATGGGAACTGACTGTCATATCCTTGTTATGGTGAGATTTTCACTGGGAGTCTTAACTACCAACTCCCTTCTTATGATTCTAGGGAACTATATAATTTTCTTGGAAAATATGGAAGATATAAAAGAGTGAAATTATCCAGAATCAAATAAACCATTAGATAACTTTGAGGTCCTAGTTAAAGTACCTTCCACCACATCCTTAATAACTTTGACCTTGTCTTCATTGATCGCATAATCATGGCCTTCACACCTCACCCTCTTCTAAAATAGGTTACCTTGACTCTTGGGACATTGGTGTACACAATTAACTATTTATTTACTGTTTAAGAACTGGAGAGAATAGGTTTCTTTCTTCCCCTCACATTATTTATCTAGATGACCCTTATATTTACAATTACAAAAAAAACCCATGACCTTCATGTGATTTCTAGTATGTTTATTTTTTAATTTTATGATGAAAATTTCTTTGTTCCTCTCTTATTTTTTGAGTTGTTACATTTTTATTGGTTCTCAGTCAACCACTTATTCTCATGATCTCCCTTGAATATATATAATCTTGAAAATTATTTCTTTATTTTAATGAAACATAAAAATATTTCCTCATATAATGAAAAAGGTTTAGAGAATATTTCCCTTCAGAATATTGGCAAAATACCTTCAAAGAAATGGAAAATCCTAAGTTATGAATAACATATGTAATTTATAGTATACTTAGATAATCTTGTAAAGGTATACTTATACTCCACAACAATATATTCTTCCTTTTTATTTAATCTGAGGAACATTATCTTCATTTTAGTTATTTACTCACAAGGGAAATATTTATCAAATAAAGTTACTTTAGAATCTATCAATTCCATATGTTATATTTCTTCCTACTCCCTAGAATTATAGATTTATGAAAACCATTGGTTAGCATTAACTTTAATAAAACTCACTTCCAGGATCATTAATGGCCCAAAGGCCTTCAATTTTTATTAATTTTTGATAATCCACCTTTAAATGGGTGAGGTGGAACCCTTACAATGCCTGAAGGCTTAAGTGACATTACATGACCCATAGTTCTAAGGAAATCAATGCAAATAAGACAAATTTTAACTGCCCCACCCCAAAAAATCTCATGATGTTAGCTCTACACCTTTATAGGGGAAATATTTATCTAAGAAAGTTACTTTAGAATCTATAAATTCCATATGTTATATTTCTTCCTACTCCCTAGTATTCTAGATTGATGAAAATAATTGGTTAGCATTACCTTTAATAAAATTTACTTAAAACATCTTTAATGTCCTGAAGGCCTTCAATTTTTATTAATTTTTGATAATCCACCTTTAAAGGGGTGAGGTGGAACTCTTAAAAGGCCTGAAGGCTTAAGTGACATTACATGACCCATTGTTCTAAGGAAATCAACCCAAATAAGACAACATTGAACTACCCCTCCCCAAAAATGTCATAATTTTAGCTCTACACTTTCACATGGATGGCTGGCTAGATATCCCATGCATAGCTTCACAAGACCAATACTGATGGAAATTCCATATCCTCTCATTCTTACATGTTCAGTTAGCTATGCTCTGGTGAATTCACTTGCTTTGAGTCCTCACATGGAGAATTTTTCCATGTAATCTGCTGGGTACATCTATATTTTTCAGGTGTCCTGAAGGCGTTAAGGTGGCCCGAAGGCCTTGTGGTGGGTCGATGGCCTTGAGGTGGCCCGAATTCCTAACTGGACTTATGACCTTGAGGTATACTGAAAGCCTTACTGAATCCAGCATAATCTTTACCATTTCATTGCATCCCAAGGATAGAAATAAATTTTCAAGGGACTTAATAAATTCCTAAACTACCACTGTATTACTAGTTCCATTAAATGATGGAGGATTTTTTCACATGAAATGATCTAATATAAGAGTATAACACCATAAAAAATAACATTTCTCTATATTTTTAAGGTTATTAGTCATAATCTGGGTCAGATTCCCTAATATGGTCATGATTTTCTCGACTCCAATACCGGTTATATTGGCTTTCTCAGTAAAGAAATCTATACATTATCCATGAGTATTGATACTAATATTTCCACCCAGAATCATTTATAGAAAATTAAATACACTGGATTAGATTATAAAATAATTAATTATAAATCATAATATATAATTCTAAATATGATGGAACATTTAACATAAATTTAAAATTTATGTATTGTTATTCTCAAAAATCATAAATTGGGTTTGTTTATAAATATATTTAAATCATAAAATTATTTTTAAATATTTTGTAATGTATTGTGAATTAAATGTGAATCAACCCATTAATATTCCTTAAGAGTGTCAAACAAGTTTCTCAGTCAGGGTCCATTCCCCATACACCATAATAATGTCCAAGATATACTCGATCAAATCTTGGTAGAATTATTACCCTTAGATGCATTTGGGCCAAAACAAAAACCGGTTACAGTATCTAGATATGGATTCATTACTATTAAAACCATATAATATCTACATGAACAAAAATTTTATGATATTTTTCTATAATTAGATATATCTTTAAATTTTTTCATAGGATTATGTTCCCTAATCAAGGTTTTCCTATATCTAGTTCCCAAGGAATCTAATAAACATTCTCTAATACCAACTATAGAAACCCTAAATCTAGTAACTCATAGTTGGGGTATTTTTTATTTATTTGGTATAATATAAAAGGGATCAGTTCACCAAGGATTAATCAGTTTATTTGTCTTGAAGAACCATATATAAACAAGCTTCCCTAATTACATTGGAAATAAAATATAAAAACAGAGGGAACATAAATATTATGCATCATTAAACTTATTCAAAGGTTCCTTATTCATATCATGGGGAAAGGAAGAAAAATAACGGTGATCTAAAATGATGAGTAAGGGTTATATATAGTGGAATATATCATGAGTAAATAAGCTAAAATAAATATAGAATGTTAGATAAATGAAAACACATTCTATTAAATCAATAACTTGATCATGAAATGAATCCATGGATAATATAAATGTATTAATCTAATGTATAATAATAAATGAATTATAATTAAATGAAATAAATTATATTATATTTCAGGATCTTAGAAATCATGCTATCTTTACCATCAATGCCTTACACCAAGATATTTTAAACTATGATTATGTATACACCCAAAACCCATTTAATAAGTTTGGCCAACTGGTTAGTCTCGTGAGACATGTCAATGAATTAAGGGGATATATAATTATAATCCCAATACATAATTTAATTTCCAATTCATTCCTTATATATTTAATAATCAATTTAATTCATAAATAATTCCTTATCAAAAAAATATCCATATCGAGTAAACAATACAGAATATCAAGATTTCCCCAGTCAATAAAACAACATTCATAATAAAACACATTATTTATAAATGGTATATGATTTTGTAAATAATAATATCCATGATAAAAATAATATGGATATTTAAGAGAAATTTAATGTTCAATTAAATATGATCACAAGAAAGTTAATGTTTCAATAGAAAGTTAATGACTAAAAAATTAATAAGAGATAAAATATGACCATCAATTCCTCATAAATTTAAGTTTTAAAATAAATACACATCTTTTAGTGAATAAAATAAAATGGAAGATAAATATAAAAATAAGAATTCATTAAAAAAAATTCTTTGTAAAACCATTTAAAACTTGTAAAAGAATCTAAATAGAGTAAAACTGTTATGGAGGAATAAAAATATGTTAACACTCTGTATGTTAAAATGAAATTATTCCTTTTGAATATTTTGTATAAGAAATATGAAAATGAAACTTTCATAAAAAATTAGAAATATTCCTTTCTAAATTTGTTAAAAATTAAAGGATAACATAAAATTTTCTCAAAAAATCATAAAAAGTACTTTTGTAAAATAATTTTTAAAAACATAGTCATAGAATAAAAATATACCCAATCTAAAAGAGAAATAAGATCAAATTTTATTTTAAAAATTTCTTTGATTGATTTAAGTGAAAAATAGAGTAAAATTTGGAAGAAAAAAGGAAAACCATTAAATACTAGATGATATAAAAATAGAAGAATTTTCTAAAGGATATATGATTATATTCCTTCAACCAAAATAATGGAAATCCCAAGAAATGATATTGTTAATATAAAACCTTGCCTCTTTGGTAACTTATAAATTGAATCCCATTGAAAGTGTAAACTTTATTTAAAACATTAACCATCATAAATAAATATTTATTCATGTTAAATATATCAAATTAGTAGTATATACACCACATATAATTAAATGGGTTCATAATTACAAATATGTCTCAATGGATTAAAAATTGAGATGAAATACATTACATCATGCTTACTATTTGTTTAACATAATTTAACCTCATATATAACGGTTTTAAACTTATTAATAATTTATAAAAAACATATTAATATTTATAATATCATATACGATCCTCTTATAAAATATTTTCACCTATTTGTTAACAATCATTCATTATAACAATTATTTTGGGTGTTAACTGCGTTGTTTTCTCATGCATTATTTTCCACATAAGTTCTGGTTCTTATGCATAAGATACAGTTAAATATATTAAAAATTATATCAATGTTATAAATATTATATTTATTTATTAGATACATTATTAGAATCATTATTGAATATTGTACATGGAAAATGAATCACATCATTCGTGGAGATGGTAGGTCGTACGTATGCCCGAGTGGTGTTATCATTTCTTAATGGGTAAAAGGGTAAGGAAATAGATAATATATTAAACTTCCAGAATAAATATTATATTATAATTATCACAGATATTCATTATTTTCATCTTTATGACTATTCATGGGAGTTGGTGATGGAAAAAACTACATCGGTTTGCAAGGTTGTAGTCTGTCGTACACACGAGTGATGGATTTACTTCCTATTTGATAGAGATGGACATGGATAAATATTATTTCATAAACATAATAAAATATAATTATATTATAGATAATGGAGTTATTATATTATAATTTTTATGAAATAATTGAAGTTGGTAAAAGAAGTAAGTGAAAAGAAAGAGTTTGGTAAAGACTATTAACTTCTCTTAGAGAAACCTCTATTGGATTAACCCTTAAGCCTTGAAAGGATGGTATTTTAGAAAGAATATAAGATATGAGATGTGGTGAAGAAAACTAGGTCGGTACTATTTAGGGATTTTATGATCTATTAGGCTCATGAAATGAGGATAATATAGGATAGGTGGTATCCTTTTATAGGGGAGGGAAATGACACACATGGAATTACTTAAAAAGATTAAATAATATATATACATAATAATCATGTAAATTGGAACTAAGACAACCAATATTAGAATATAATATGTGATAGGGTATAAATAAACTCAATGAATCACATTTGGAAAATTTTTGAACACATTTTAAGCCCTATCTTCTAGTTAAACTACTTTAAACCCATTTTAACCTAACCCATGATAATTCGATTTTTTACCATGATAACATAATTATATAACCTGAAATAAAATGGTACTTATAAAAAATAGTAAATTATGATTAAATTTTTTGAATCTATTTTATTAGATTTAATTTCTATAGAATTTAGAAATTACATTTAATATAAAACACAAAATTAATGAAAAACATTTTTTTGGAAAATACTCGATTTAAGTGTAAAAATAATTTTACCTTGAAATAAATTAATAAATTAGTTTCTATTAATTTTTTGGTTAAATAAAAAACCAATTAAGGTTTTTATACCTTTTCATCAATAATAAAACAAAGGGAATCTTCCAACCATGCTATTAAATGCAAAGACTCAAAATTAGTTTTTAATTGAATAAAATATAACTATCTTTCACAAAAGTTAAGCTTGGGTTCCCAAATTCAAAATAATAATTTAAAATAAATTATTTAACTTCATAAGAAAAAATTTTAAACACCACTCATCCAATATGATAAATTCTTGTGTTAGATATTTTTTAAATATTTAATCCATACGTTTAATCCAGTTTTATCTAATTTACCATTATCGAGGTGACAAATATTTACATAATTTTCGATTCCTAAAGAAACAAAATTAATTAAACCTTATTAATTAATATTAATTATACTTATTTCAACTATGGAATCTATTTTATCAAATTCAATTCACAAAAGTGGTATAATTTAATTTAAAATAAACCCATAAAACATGATGCATATCAGTTTTTCATAAAATGATTTTTTCAAGCATAATATGATATTACATTAATTATATTACTATTAATAATAATTATATATATTTAAATTAATATATTTAGATTTATAATCTATAAATTTTATTTAAATTGTTCAATGTTATAGATTATTTTAATTAATTAAAATGGGAAAGCATTATGCATTTAAAAATAGTTTTCTGAAAAATATCAATTTATACTTCCAAATGGTATGATATTTATTACTATAAATTTTTTAATAAATAAATAATTAATTATATACATTAAAGTTAATTATTATAAATAAAATTCAGAATAGTTTAATATTATATTTTCATTTATTTATAAAAGCTTATTTCTAAAGGAAAATTTCAAAAACTCATTTGAGGCTTATTCTGACCTAGTATGTTCAAAAATATTTATTATTATTATCAAATTATATTTTTTATAGAATTAAATATAAAATTTTCATCATATTACATTTTTATTAAAATATAATGTTCACTTACCATTATTAAAGATTAGGTGTCACACTAGATATAACCTAATATACTTATAAATGGTATACTAATATAGTGGGGTTATAAAATTCATATGATTTAGGTATATATATATATATATAATGTAAAAATAAGTTTTTGATTGATAAATAAATAAGACACGTGATTCCATTCACGGGAGTTCACAGTGATTTCTATAACTGTTTATTAAAAATTTTGATTCTTAATATTTTATCCAATGTTGAGATAAAACCTATCACTCGATAACCTCCCATTAAAAGTTTTATTATCATCCACCAAAACTACACATTTAAGATAATATACCTCACATAATCACTATAATTCTATCCATCATATGAAACACTATGATTATGAAGGAGAGGAATAAAGATGAACATAAAGAAGAAGTTGACAGTAGAGAAAAGGGAGAAACCGAAAACCCTAAAAAGTTTAACTATGACCAAAACATTGTATAAAATAATTATAAGAATTAAAGTGTAAATAAATTAAAATTAAACACTGATCTATACCTCTAATAAGAAACATGGTTAGTTCTCCATCTTCAAAGAGTTGATAAGGGCATAGTAGGTGAACAGAAAAGATAAAAATAAAGAGCAGAGAGAAAGATGAAATAATATTTATTAAATATTTATTAAAAAATTGTAGTAACTAATATATAAAAAAATGTAAAACATTATTAAAATATAAAAACCCAACACTTATATACTAAAAATTCTAACTCTTTTGAATGGAAGAAGAGGAATAAATTTATAGGCATGAGAGTTGGAAAATTTTTAAATGATTTTTTTACTTTGAAATATCAGGAATGTTTTGATATATTAATATAAAAATTTAACACAGTTTCCTTTCTATAATTATTTTCCTATATATCATCTATTTACCCAAAAAAATTAGTCTCATTTATTCATTTGTATGAAATTTTATCACCAAATTACCAAAGTAAAGTTTTATATCATAGAAGACTTTTCATATTCCTATCCCCCATTTTACAATACATTTATAGCCAGTAAAATGGACAAATAACACACATCCATAGATAAGTAATTTTTTCTTAGGACTATTATAGATATAAATTTAAAATTTCATCTCAATTGGACCAACCATTTTTTATATATATTCCCACTAATAAAATTATACAAATCTATGCACAAATTTTTAGGCCCAAATTGAATACTAAATTTTGGCCATCTATGATTATATTAATCTCTTGTTCTAGTTGAATGAAGTATATTACATAAATTATTTATTCCTAAAAAATTAATTTCACAATTTTTATTAGTATATTAAAAGTTATGTATAATATTTAAAACTGATTTAAAATACTTAAAATTCATCAATTAAGACATTTTCACAATTAAGCTAAAAACCTTCAAAAAACCAAAAAATGTGACCATTAACCTTAAATAAAAAATTATTGGGATTTAAAATTTTTAATAAAATAATAAAATATTTAAAGAATAGGAGCTTTATCACCCCCGAACATAACCATTACTCTCCAGGCCAATCATATATACTAAGGTAAAAAGATACTTCCCCCAATATAATTATCAACACCACATAAAAACCACACCCAAAAGTAATTTTCATGCTTCATAAATTCATAAAAATCACACAAGTCCTCTCAAATCATAAAATTCCATTCAATATCATGTTAATCCCCATGTGAATGTTTTACCTACCTCCCAATAAATGTAAATCTCTCACCACTAAATAATTTTCATGTGGATCATTTCTCATTATCTAGAAAATGTGTGATCTGTATAGTCTAGTAAAAATTATCATCTTTCTACACCACATGACATGATTTTTTTTTCAATCATGAGGTATTTTCAATATTATTTTAGTAGTTAAGAATTAGTGGGTAAAAGAATTTAAAAATTCAATTTTGAAAAGAGGATGTTGAACTTCTAAATACAGTGCATACACATTCACATGAAAACACATGAAATATACCTCACTCAATTCCACCTAAAAATTTGAAACACAACACCCCCCATTTTGTGAAATGATCTGTGAATCAATAAATAAATTTAATGAACTATTTTAACTAAATTATACCCCTTTTATTTTTTTATTTTTTTTATTTTTTTCATGTTGGATGGGATGAAAATTGAATATAATATATGAATGATTATTAGTTCCCTATATTTTCTTTAATTTTATATTTTTCATGAGTATTGATTCATGTTGTGTGATACTAAACCTATGATTTTCCTGTTTTAATGTTTTAGAGTTTATAAAATGTTATTGATATGATTGATGCACTTGTTTTACTAGCTATATTATAACATGATACGTACTGTAACATCCTAGATCCAGATCACACTAAATGGTGGCTTGATCCAGGTTGGCCATGTGAACTCAAGCGTATCTCCTCAAAAAATCTATCTCTGAATAGAATCGTGAGCCTCATCTCGGTCCCATTCTTCCCTACCCCTAATTATGATACAATGTAAAGCATCGAACTGTGGGATCTTTCCGCAGTCCCTACCTATATCCATATAGTCTGTACATGTACCCATCGATGACCCAAATAGGTTGTGAGATACAATCTCAGTAGGTAACCACCCAAAGGCTTATAATAGATCCTAGATTTTCAATATAAGTTAATAAGTGTGAAATATATATCACAGGAAAGCATTAATAAAAAGGAATGTTCCCTTGGAATGTATACTACAAAACATATGAAACTTTATATCCCATCATGGATCCCTACAAAACATGGGCCAAACTGCTATAACAAGGCATCAATAACTAAGAATAAGTAAGAACCAAGACATCACTGAAAACAAAATATCACATTTAACCCATGAACATTCCTTATAACATATAATACTATACCAACCTTGGAGGAGCTATATAATAAAAAATGTCATATCCAGCAAAACCAAGTCATATAACCAATCATATCTCATTTACCCCATTCGAGCCATATAATTAGTTTTCAAACCCCACAAGTCTAGAACCATGTTATAATGGACTAAGGCATCCTCATCGAGTCCCAGGAGTATCTTGATGGAAACTCCGTTAGGCTTGAATTGGGGTCCAAGGAACATGTCTACCAACTATGTCCACTATGGGACAAAAAAAACAAGATTCAAGGGGTATTAAAGACCAAGGAATCCCATAGAATCAGAATCCAACAATCATATAGGTATAAGGAAATATCTACCATTTTCATGACCCATGGAATAACACCCACATGGATTAAAATGTAACCATTAATCAACTAACATTCAATTTCCATGAGCATACCCAATAATTTCCAAAATTTATAAATAAATAAATCATTCAAGTAGTTCAATCAATCAACATCAATTTAATACATGGTAAGGGAGGAAACCTATCTCTTAATCAAGAAATTAAGTTCAATTAAATAATTAACATACTTTCTCTAACAAGTAAAGAACTAAAAATACCCAATGGGTGGCCTTTTGTTTTGTAAAAAACCTCTAACATGTCTCAAAGGAACTAAAGGACATCTCCAAAGTTTTATATTTCATTTAATTTAGTTATTCAATTCATTTATGGGGTCACGTTGGAAAGTATAGAGGGTAGTGCAGTAAAAAATATCTTAATAAAGCACCAAACCAATAAAAAAAATTATAGACCACATACCATAGGTCTATAGTAGAGTTTTCATCTTGTATAAGATTTTTATTTGACCCAAATTAGAAAAAAATAAAGAAAAGATGAAAACCCTAAAAATAGAGAAAATTAGCATGCACCGAAATAAATCTGTTGATACTAAGAAAAATGAAGAATGGTACAAAAGGAATTGAGTACTAAATGATGCAGATCTAATAAGATTGATAGTTCTTTATTCTATGTTCAGGTGAGGAAATATTATCAAATCCTACCTTTTGGATTCTAGAAGAGATCTACATGGGTGAGCACTATCTAACGATGAAGGAGAGGAATAAATTTTATGTTTTAAAAATTTTAATGTAATTTTTGTAATTTTACCCTAAAACATGGGACACATGGTTGTCTAAACTATGTTCCTACTATGAACCCACTGATGTGATAATGGGTCACCCATATGATCCCTATGATTTGTTTGATTAACCGTACACAAACCATGAAAAAAAACTTTTTCAAAAACTACAGGTTCCATGAACAAGCATGATCCTCCATCCGCATGGTTTCCTAAAACCATGTGTCCTATAGCTCCCCACTTTCCATCCTCACATGGTTAGTAGTAACCAGGTGACCCACCCCACACATTTTCTACTAACTGTGCGACATATCCTGTTTTTCCCAAAAACATCAGTTCTGATCTCAAAAAAATCCCAAGACACCTTCGAGACTCCCATAACCTCAATGGGTATTCCCATTAGTCCATAATTAAGAATTTAAACTAAAATTAAAAAAATATTTACATTTTATGAAAACTCATGATCTTAAAATATTACCCTCTTAAATAAATTCATCCCTTTTCTCTCAAGGGTGTTCAAGATTCGTCTCATAAAAAATTCGGCCACTGGTCACATATTTCAGCCTCCTTCTCCCAAGTCTCATCCTTTAAAAATATGTGATGAAATAAATCCCATGATAGAGGAACTAACTAGCCTCATAGAACCTTCATGGTCCTATCAATGATATGATTAAGATTCTCCTAAAAGGATGCATATTTTTTTTAACTCAACCTCCTCAGGATGAAAAACCTGAGAAATGTCCAAATGATAATAGATCAACTAAGATAAGTGGATGAAACCATGCATAGATTGGTACCTCTAATTTAATTCGAATTGATAGTCTCATATCCCGACCCTCTCTAGAATCTTGAACGACCTGACATATCATGGTGAAATCTTTCCCTGTACCGTGATCCGTCTATGTACCAACCTTAGTGAAACATGTAAAAAGAACAAATCCCTAACCTTGAACTCTAGAGTTAGTCTGCAATGATTGTTGTAGTATTTCTATCGAGATAGTGTAGTATGAATATAATTTTGATTCAACTGGACCTTCTCAGAAGTATCCTTCATGGGAAATGGTCCCAATAAAGCTGCCTTGCTAGCCTCTAAACATCACGTGGTCTATAGTCATGGAAAATCGTCAAAATCCCCATAATATTCCATATGTATAGTCATCTGACAAATATATTTGTAGATGAAATCAACAAGGGCTATGTATCTATCCCAAGATCAAAAAAAATCTTGGATTCATTATCATAACATATCCTCAAGTACCTATGTTGTACACTCTAACTGGCCATCAATCTAAGGGTGGCATGGTGTACTCAGAAGCAGCTGTGTACCCAGTTCCCTATGAAGGATCTTTAAGAAAATAGACATAAAATGGGAATCCCTATCTAAAATAATAGTGTGGGGTCCCTATGAAGTCGTACTATCTCTTCGATATAAAACATCATAAGCTCATCCACTCTGATGATCTCTATGATCTGTAAAAAATGATCAACCTTTGTGACACTTTCAAGAAAAAACCACATAGAATTACTACCTCAAAGATACCTCAATAAACTGGTCATTAAATCCATCATGACATCAACCCATTTTTACTTGGGAATACTTTACTGCTGTAAAAGACCAACTGGTCACTGATGTTCCACCTTCACCTACTGACAGGTGGAACACCTCGTGAAAAAACTAGCTATGTCATGTTTCTTACCCATCCACCAACATTTATGGTGTAAGTCATGGTACATCTTGGTAACACCAAGATGTACTTCCCAAATTGAATCCTAAAAATCCCTTATCATTTCCTCTTGCATGTCTATGGGAACCCAAACAAGACCATGGATACACTGGATCTCATCCTAACCAACGGTCCAACAAGGTGGCGGGTCCTCACCTTCCACAGCCTCCCATAGGAATATTCCCTATGAATCTTATACCTTCCTCATCCTCACTTTATCCAGTTGGGTATAGGTTATAGTTAAGTATGAAAGAAAAATATACCCCTGATTGTCTTTTAACTCTAAGTGTATCTAAAAAAACAAGTCTATAATCTGCCACTCGCTACTGGCCTCCTAAACCACCTGTATTTGAGTCCTCCTGCCTAGTGCATCAACAACTGCATTCCCTTTACCAGGCATGCAGTAAATATCAAAGTCAAAATAATGTAGTAACTCAATCAAACTTTGATAACCTTGATTCAGATTAAGATTTGTAAATATTTACTTGAATCTTTTGTGGTTCTTGTACACTATAAAATGATCTCCCATTAATTAATGTCTCTAATAGCGTAAAGAATGAACAACTGAAACCAGATCAAGATCATGCATTGGGTAGTTACCATCATGTGGCCTTATCTACAAAGACACATACACCTCAAATCTAACTTCCTACAACAACACTTCACCAATCCCAATAGATGATGAATCACAATACACATTTTATCTTCTCCCTTGCTCTAGAAGAATCAAGACTAGTGTGAAAGTTAATCTCCCTTTCATCTCATGAAAGGCTATCTCACAGGTATCTAACAAAACAAAATTTACATCCTTATTAATAAAGTTCAAAAATAGAACTTCTAAGTGTGATAAGTCCTCTATGAAACACATGTAATATCCAGCTATCCCTAAAAAACTCTATATGTAAAATAAGTTATTGGGATGATTCAAAGAGACTACAACTATCACCTTATTTGGGTCAACTAAAACTATTATATCTAAGATAATATGACCTAGGAATTGAATCACATCCATACAGAAGTGAAACATTTTGAGCTTATCATATAACTGATTAAATTTCATTGTTTCCAAAAATATATTAAGATATTTGGCATGGTCATGACGATTATGAGAATACACCAAGATATCATCCATGAAAACCACCAGAAAAAGATCCTAGTAAGGATGGAAGAATCAGTTAATTAGTTCTATGAAAACTGTTGGTGCATTCATGAGAGTGAATGACATTACTACATACTCATCTAGACTGTACCTACTATGAAAGTTTGTATGAGGTATATCTAGAGATATAACATTCACATGATGATATCCCAACCTCAAATTGATTTTCTAGAGCACTCGATCTCCTAGAATCTAATTAAATAGTCCAACTATCTATAGAAGATGATACCAGTTCTTTACCATCAACTGGTTCAATTTTCCATAATCCAGACATAGCCTAAGGGTACCATCCTTTTTTTTGAAAAAATGATCAGTGAAACCCATAAAAAAGTAATGGTTCAAATAAATCTATTTTTATCAAAACCCTATACCTATATCTTGATCTCCTTACACTCCATAATATCCATTTTTTAACGAGTAATGAATTATGGTATAGCTCCTAGTACTATCTCGATAGATAATTCCACCAATCTCTTAGGAGGTAAACCACAAAAAGTTTCCGGGAACACATCCCTAAAATGACAGCCACTGGATGAAATTATTCCTAACATGATCCCTGATTATCTATATACAAACTAGTAATATGAGATATCATCATGCCCATCCCACAATTATTTGGTAAAGATAAAATCTCTTGGACATCCCATTCAACCCTAAGAATATAAAACATTCCCTCTGGTGATGTGAAAGTCACCCTCTATAGATAGAAATTAACATAGACTTGATAAGAAACTAGCCAATCCATCCCAAGTATGATTTCAAACCTGATAATCTTGAGGGAAAGAATATTCCAGATGAAGTGACACCCCCCAAAATCAAGGGAAAACTCTCTAAACTAACATACATCCTCCATCATGATCCCCAACAGAGTGTCAAGTTTTATTACACCCTTATGAAACCGAACCACAAGCCCAAGGCTTTCCACCACCAGTACAAATATGAAATTGTGCGATGCACCAGTATCAAAAAGAGAAGATACAAGATTTGAGGCTAATAATATCAGACCTATCACCGTATATGGTCCAAAACCCCACTCCTTGGGGGAAGGATTTACATAATAGATTTGGCATGAATCGTAGCCATGTGACACAACATCACTACCCAGTGTAGGCCCACTAAAGTGTCTCAGTACAGCTAGTGCCTGAGTTCCTCATCCACGACCACCACCACCTCAGCTTGATCGACTAATAATACTTCAGCTCCTTGCTTGACGAAAAGATATGAAACCTACCCTTGAACTTTCTGTCGAATATGAACCCCAACCACTCACTTCTAGAGGGAATGTCCTACAAAAATGTTGCATGTGTCCTATCCTACCAAACCCTTTTCACTCGAACATGTTTTTATCCCACTGATTCCTCACATTTCCTCATCTACCACATTTATTAAAGAAAAATACATTTCTAGTACTAGAGGCCTAGCTGGTACTCATCTCATGGGAAGCCTCAAAACGACGCTTCCTATATGAAGATACTGAACCAATAGGTCGAGAGACTTCACTAATATGCTATACTCCCCTATATTCCCTTAGTTTAAACTCTTTAATCAGCCCGTGACTCAAAATTTTTATAATATAGGTGAATCTAAACATGTTTACCTAAGATTGAACGAAAATTTAGATACCTACCTCGAAGCATCTCTCCATAGATAACTCATCAGCAAGCTACGTTAGAACAAAACAATGCAACTATGTTAAGAATTATGAGTACTCCAAAACCTTCATAACACCCTACTCTAGATGCATGAACTCAATATCCCACTCTTACCTCAGAGTATCAATGTAAAATTTTTCATATAACCTGGTTTATAAATCCCTCCAACCCATGTATCACAACCTATCAACCTGGTTCAGAACATCCCACCGGTGTTTTTAATATCCTTGAAGCATATAAGTTATGATCTTCACTCTCCTATAAAGATGTTTTTTCATATGTTTGAAGATTGATATCATAGTATCAAGACACAACTCAACATATTGTGGACTGTTGTCCCCTAAAAATGTGGGAGGATGCTACTACTAGAACACACATGTCAGCTTAGCCATAAAAAAGTAAGGTTGCGACGCTCCCTAAAAATTCTTGATGAAGTAGAAAAACCCCTGGAAGAACTATTCCTTAGCACCTATGTCTAGTAAAACTATTGGTGCCATAACTAGCACTAAAAGAGGATCCACTAGTAACCCATGGCCCACAGTCTCTGGAGTATGGTGTTCATGACCCTCCTAGAATATGATAAGAGGTCATTGTAGTTGAATTCCTCTACAATTACAAACAAACACCTTAGAATGATCGATATCAAATTTCACAGCTCAAAAGCATACGATAGGTAAAAAACTTCCTATAATTAGGTCATACCACACAAACTACTCCTAAATCCAGTACTGAAAAAATAAAAACCGTAAAAGTCACTAGAGACAGTACCTCTTTCCCACTCAGAAGTTGGGTCTAAGTGAAATTCTCTAATTATAATTTCAATTTTCCATTTCAATTTTATATTCTTTTCACATTTCATTATAAATGGATGAACCAAATTTTGAATCACATTCCAATCGATAAGGACCCATACTCCTCATGAACCGAAATATGACGTCTACCTAATCTACACCATAACACATTCCAGTCCATGAAACTCATGGTCCATGATTCAACATGCCACAATTGTCTACTTAGGGTGTCTACTGTAACATAATTATGAAAACATTGCATAGGTTATGGCATTCACTCTAAGTAAAAACTATGTTTCTCAATTAACTGCAAAAAAATATCTACCACAACAACAAATATATCAATAAAGGGCCACAATAAAGTGTCATGTAGTCAAGAAATACACCCTATATGCATGACATAATGTGTGGAATTTGAATTCTAGAAAGTTTCTGAGATAATGAATGATATGGAATACCCTCATATCATTGGGTTACAATGAAATAAAATTCACAATCATATAAATAATAATATAAAAATTCAAGTGCATCACCTAATGGTGGAATCAAATCAACTGTAATATCACAAATTCATAAAAAAATAATTTACATTCAAGGAAGTTTGTATTTTTCTTGTACTAGGGTTAACTACGCCCATAAAAAACTCATTAAAAATTACAATACATTCCTATCCCCATATATTGTCTCCAAATAATAAACAAGAAAAAGAAATACTTTGATAACACTTTTTAATATCCCAGACCCGGATTCCACTGAATAGTGCCCTGAGCCCGGTTGGCCATAGGGCCTGAAGTACAACTCCAAAAACTCCATAAGTTTTAACTAGTAGTGGGGGACTAGGGTGTATCTTTTGGGAGACTATTAAATCTTACCAAAGTTTAACACAATAGTATAAATCATATAAATCAAGTAACGAAAGAATATAATTGTCAGAAAATAGATAAACCAAAGGAATAAATAATAATTCCAAAAATAATCTCATATAAAATGATGACGATACATTTCATGTCTCTACAAAGAATCCAAAATAGGAATGCAAAAAACTAGTACAATACTTGTAACAAGATACCAAAAGACCAAAAAGCGCTATCTCTGAATAGTATCATGAGCCTCAGCTTGGTTTCATTCTCTCCTACTCTTAAGAACGACACAAATTCAATCATCAAACTGGGGGAACTTTCCCCGGTTCCCACTTAAATTCATGTAGTCTGTCTGGGTGACCATCGGCATCCCAAACATGGTGTGAGATACAATCCCAGTATGTAACCACACAAAGGTCTATAAAAAATCATGCCTATGAAATATAAGCCAAGAAGAGTTCAATATATATCACTAGTAAGTTGTAATAAAAAGGAAAGTGTCCATGGAATGTATACTAAAAAACATGAGAAACTATATAGCCCATCATGGCTCCTTGTAAAACATGGGTCAATCTCATATAACAAGGCAAAAGTAAGTAAACAAAATTAAGCACCACAACCTTACTATATACACAATATCTCATTTATCCCATGGACTTTGTGTACAACCTGTAATACCATACAAACCACAACTGAGATGTATAATAAAAAATTTCATATTAATCATGAACACACTGTAAAACCAAGCATATCAAATTTACCACAGCCATGCCATATAATCTAGTGTCAGACCCCACAAGGCTAGATCTAAGGTATTGTGGACCAAGATATCCACACCGAGTCATAGGATAATCTCGATGGAAACTTGGTTTGGCTTGAATTGGTGTCTAAGGAGAATGTCTACCGACCATGTCCACTACAAGATCATTCAAACTGGATCTAAGGGGTATCAAGGCCCAAGGTATCCTAGGTAATTATAACCAAGAAGAATACAGGTCCAAATAATTACTTACCATTTTCATGACTTATATCATATCACACACATGTAATCCCATGTAACCATTAATCAATTCACATTCAAGTTACATGAGTATACCAACTCATATCATAATTCACATTAAATTACATTCCATGAGTTTACCCACTCATTTCCACAATTTCGTAACAAACTATTCAAGAAATTTAATCAATAAACATCATGTTAACACATGGAAAGGGAGGAAAATCATATTTTCATCAATAAATTCAATTAAATTAAAATATTAATAGGCTTCCTATAACTAGGAAAGCACTAATAACACCCCATGGGTGGTTTAACAAAGGCATCAACAAGTAAATTCACATGTAAAATCCCATCTGTGGCCTTTAGTGGGGAAACAACCTCCAACTCAACTCAAAAGAACTAAAGGGAATCACTAATATGTTCTATTTAATTTAATTCAGTAATTCAATTCATTTTTGGGGTTGAGATAGAAATTTTGGTGGGCAGCACAGTGGCATCTTGTTTAATAATTCAACAAACTAATAAGGAAAAGTATGGACCTCCTACTTTAGGTCCGTAGTAGAGTTCTCATCTAGTATTAGATTTTTATTTGACTCAGATAAAAAGAAAAGCAAAGAACATATGAAAAACCTAAAAATAGGGAAAATTGTCTTGCACCTAAATAACATTATTGATATTAAGAATAAAAAGAACAAAATAAAAATAATTGATTGCTCACCGATACGAATCCAATGATACTGACGAAACTCGATTCCAAGTTTAGATGATGGAAGGGTAGAAAATCCTACATTTTTTATTCAAGTGGAGGTTTAAATAAGTGATATTTATCCAATAATGGAGGATATAAATATATTTTAGTATTTAAAATTTTTTTAGTTTAATTTTTTAATTTTATCTAAAAACACCGAACTACATGGTTCTGATTCATGGTTGGAAAAAATGTGTGATAACCATACACCCACTACTGTTCTAATGGGGCACCCACACATTTACTTCACATAGTTTGACACACTATGTGAAAACTGTGTAAAACACCTATATCAAAAACTACAGGTTCCCCACACGGGCATGCACCTCCACCCATACTGTTTGATCAAATTGTGCGGCCTATAGCTCCCCAATATTTAACCTCATTTGGTTAGTAGTAACCATGAGACATGACCCGTATGGTTTCTACTAATCATGTGTCATGTTTTTAGTTTCCCGAAACACTAAAACATAAATATCATTTTTGCGGAGGTTTTTTTAGTGGTGGTTTACTAAACCACAACTAATTTTTTTATAAATGATATAGCAGCAATTTTTAATAAACCACCACTAAACTGTTTTTTTACATTCCCAACACTTATCCCCCCGACCCCTACAAGACCCCCTGACCCCCGAACCCCACGAGACCCCCCATTCTCCCCCAAACCCCCACAAGACCCCCCCCACTGGGGACCCCAAATCCCAAGCTCTCCTCCCCTCATCGCGCCTCGCTGCCTCGCCGCCTCTTAGTGCGGCTCACCGCCCCTCAGTGCGGCTCACCACCCATCACCGCAAACCCCATGAAGCCCTATATCACCTCCCCGCTGTAGGTCCTGACCTATAACACCGCTCAACGCTTCTCTCCACCCCTTAGTGCGCCTCGCATGGTGTAGAAATTGTTTTATTTAGAGAAAGTCAAAGTTAATTTTAGTATAATATATTGGATAAGTATGAGGATAATATCCCTAATCTAGATATAGAACATTATTCGGAGGATTTTGATATTGCATTTAGCTTAATTCATGAATGAAAATAACATTGTATTCCACTAGATATTAGTTTATTGAATAGAGAAATTCATATGTGCTAGATATTGTTCTTTGGAGACTGTGAGGAGAATACAATATTATGGGTTGAATTATGGAAGTAGGCTTATAATGAGTTCCTCTCTTTGACACATATGGTGTCAAGATTGAAGGACTTTATCTCTTCAACATAAAAGTTTTAGCATGTGAGAGTTCATATTTTGATTTAATAACCTTATTCATTTTTATCATGATGTTCTTATATATGAGAAGGATATGATGTGATATTTTGAGGAGACATTGTGTTTATATTTATAAATCTAGGTCACTTTATTTACACAATTGATGTATCTAGATGTTCTAGTGAAGGTAGAAGTGATAGTGAATATGTTTGTTTGGATTAAATAATCTTTAGAGGGGATTCATTAGAACTTCCAAAGGATTAAGTTAGTATATGGAGGCTCTTGTCTATCTAGGAAGTCAAGGTTCCAATCGACATGGAGTCAGTATCATCCTTCTTCTTCATATTACTTTGGAGTTATAAATTTTCAAACTTCTATGAGTATATCCATTCTGGTGTTATTTTATATTCAAAATTTTGGTCACCGATAATACCAATTCCTGAACATTGTTTAGTTAAAGTGTGGTTTAATTGATTGTTTCCTTGAACAACCTCAATATATATTGATTATCATGCCATATCCCCTCATGAAAATTGATCAAACACTAATAGATCATGACTCCCCACATCACCGGTATCACACTCACTTTTCCACTAAAAAAATGTAATCTCGATGTTCCAATTATCTAGATACCCTTTCTCAACCATAATTATTATGTCTTATAAAAAACCCATTTATTACCATGAGTTATCTTTGTTAATATTTTTTATTTCTATTTTTATTATAATTTTATTTTATATTTCATTATTTTGAATTTATTAATATATTTTTGTTTGTATGTTATCATATAATTTTAAATATTATTATTTATGTAGAAAAGTCTAAATTACTTCACAAATGATATTATGAGTTTTTTCTAAGGAAAAATATTAAAAATAATTCTATATAGACCTAAAATTTCCATTCATTGAATTTAGGAATATTAAGGGGTATTTATTTTACCATGAGAACCGAAGGAGTGAAATATATATTTTTAATGATCTAAAAAGTGAATTTTGAGTATAAGATTAGATTTAGAATGGATGGTTTACATTGGAGTACCTATTTGGTTAGAATCTAAGTTGTTTATAGAAGTTGGGATATGTTTTTATTCATGGTATGGTTTACATTCATAGTTAAGTAGAAATCCATGGTCCTGGATATTTAAGAAATAACTAATGAGCAATTTATACATGGTCTTGAAACTAAACCATTCATTTTAAATAACTTTGGTAAATAATTGTTTTTTTATTTTTTGAATACTTAAGTAACCCAATAACTAAACTATAAACATGAATTCATCTTATGATAGTACCTATGGTGCCAAATTGTTATTATTATTTTTTAATATTTTCAATAAACCCTTTTGTATATATGTGTGATTTTCTTATCAAGGATACTAATTATGATGTATCTAGAAGTTTTCTATAATTTTAGTATGTATTTTTACTAGAACACAATAAAATAGTTCTCTTCAACAATTTGATGATGATAAATAGTACACAAATTTTTTGAATATCTCCCAATACTTATAGAGAGTCTCTCCAAATGCCTGTCAGATCGGATAAATGAAATATTTTATTTTTTTAATCATGGTGATGGGGAAAAATATTTACATGAATCATCTATGAAGAACATCCCAAACATCTAATTGAAACAAAATTAAATGTAAATTGAGAAGTTATATTTAATAGGTTCTACCACTTTCTATAAGACTATTATCTATCTACCCTAGCCATAAATCCTTTCACATGATGATTCCTGGAATGTTTTACATCTTGGTTCCCCATGTATTTTCTAAAGTAGTGAGTCATGTTTAAGGTAAGAGTTTGTTTCCATTTCATATTCCTAACTTCTATTAAATTATTATATGATTTATTAATCCCTTACTTTAGTGATATCAATGTTATGACATAATCATTTTGTCCATCTGTTTTGGTGTAGCACAAAATACAAAAAAATACAAGGATGGGATCCTTGTTCTCCTCTTCTTTTATGGATCTTTTTAATTTGCATGATTTGCTTTTCTAGTGGGTGGGTTCATTATTTACCATATGTATTTATATAGTAAAACCTTATTTAACATATTTTTTTTCAACTAGTATATATGAATCTATTTCCCTTTTTAGTAATAGTTATGTGTTTTAATTTTTTTAATATTGTACAGGAACATTGTGATATACATGGATAAAATCTGGATCACATTACCAAGGAACACACCTCAAGATGTTAAAGGTTTGGAAGAGTTTTTATATTTTTCAATTTCCAATCGATCTATTGAAGCGATAATATAATTTCCATGTCCTAAATGTAAATTCAGAAGATGGTTGAAGAGAGATGAAGTTTATGAACATTTAATATTGAAGTAATCCCCTGGTCAATATTTGTTTTGTATTTAGCATGGAGAATTAGATGTTACAGAAAGTTTGAGCACTGATGTCAATCCATATAATGAGCTCCCAAATTCATTGAAAATGGAAAATGAAATGGAAAACTTTATAAATGATGCATTCAAATCTTCAAGACACCACCATAAACATCAAAACATATCAGAATAACAAGATGAGGGTACTAAAAATAGAAACGTGAAAAGTGATATTTTTGAGACTATAAGACAACCATATCAAGATTTTAACATATCAGTGGATCCTCCTATTGATTATGTGGAAACTAATGTAAGAGAAAACTTCAATGAGGAAGATATGTTTCATGATTTAGTTGACGATGGAAATCAAGATTTTTATATTGGATGATTGAAATATTCAAAACTTTCATTTCTGCTGAAGTTGTACCATATAAAATGTCTATGTGGAATTAAAAATAAGGTAATGTCCGTGATATTGGAATTTTTGTGTGATGTGATTCCTAAAGAAAACATCTCTCAATATTTTTATGATATTAAAAAAGTTGTCAGTAGACTTTCTTTGAATTATAAAAAAATACATGTGTGTCACAATGATTGTATGTTTTATTGGTGAGAGGATTCAAGTAGATAGGATTGCATACAATGTTCTTCTTCTAGATGGAAGTCAATGGGTGATTTTGGAAGTATTAATAAACATACTACCATGAATAAGAAGAAAAGGAAAACACCTATGAAGGTTTTGCGTTAATTTCCTTTAAAGCCTCGATTGCAAATATTATTCCTGTAATAAAAAACCGCCAAACACATGTAGTGGCATTATGTAGATAATAAAAATGATGGGTTAAGGTGAAATCCTAGAGATTCTCAATTGTGGAATACATTTGATTCATTACATATATATTTCTCAACTGATCTTAAGAATGTTCGATTGGGATTGGATGCCGATGGATTCAACCCATTTGGAACATTGACTACTAGTTATAGAATTTGGCCAGTTGTTTTGATCCCTTACAAACTACCTCCATGGATGTGTATAAAAAAGTCTTTTATCATTTTGATGATTATTCCTGAATTTTTTTTTTCTGGAAATGATATTGATGTATACTTTCAGCCTTCAATTGAAGAATTACAGGAGTTATGGAGCAATGATGTTGAGAAATTTGATGCTTCTTCTTAAACAATGTTTAAAATTAATGCTTCTTTAATGTGGACCATTAGTGACATCCCTGGGCTTGGGAATTTATCTGGTTGGTACACATACACAGGTTTGGATTGTCCTATTTGTAACTTTGAGTTTGAGCCCAAATGGCTACCTCACAGTAGAAAATGGTGCTTCTTGTTCCATTAATGATTTCTCGACGCATCTTATAGATTTCAGTAGAACAGGTCAAAAAATAACAATTTCATTGATCGTAGACCTCTTCAAAAGTTTTTAACTGGTTCTGAAATATTGAAACGATTGGGAAATGTTGAAATATAATTTGGGAAGGTTCATCATTTTAATGATAGCGGGAAATAGGTTTTAAGTGCATCATCAAGTTAAATCAGAACACAGTAATGGAAGAAAAAAGTGTATTCTTAAAAATTCCTTATTGAGAATTTAATTTGTTGTGGAATAATCTTGATGTGATGCATGTTGAGAAGAATGTCTATGACAATTTGATATTCACATTTCTTAATGAGCATTGAAATTATAAGGATCATCTCAATGCTCAGAAATACTTACAATCAATGAACATAAAACTTGATCTCTGGCTAGATGAAAATAAAAAGTATGCTCTAGTAATTTTTAAAATGAAAATTAGGGATAAAGATACATTACATATAATTTTAAAGCATGTGAAAGTATTTGATGGGTATTCAAGTAACATCTCATGGTGTGTTGAATTAACGAATCGTAAGTTACATGGATTGAAAAGTCACGATTCACATATTTTGTTACAGTAGTTACTACCACTGGCATTGTGTACATTATTACATGAAAATGTTACTGCTTTTTTACTTCAATTCTGTACATTTTTCAGACAACTATATGAGAAATATATACATCTATTTGAGCTTTAAAACCTTTAGGAGAGGTTTGTGTTGAAACTTTGTGAAATGGAGATGATCTTTACTCCATTGTTTTTTACCTTCATGATGCATTTAATTATGAATTTGGTTTAGGAAGATAAATTAGGAGGCCCTGTTCATTATCGATGGATGTATCCAATTGAGAGGTACTTTATTTATATATTTTTTCAGTCAAGTAAACAATTTTTGGCACTTAATTAAATGCATAATTATTTTTTCTTATTTTATTTCACAATTATCTTGGGCATTTGAAATCATACGTGATAAATAAACCTCAACTAGAAGGATCTGTTGCTGAAGGCTATTTGGTAGAGGAGTGTCTTACCTTTTGTTCTAGATACTTGGATGATATTGAGACAAGATTTAATTGAGTTGGATAGGTTTAAGAAACATAGAATTAATCTCAAATACATGGTAAAATAAAAATATTTCCTAATATTGACCAATCAGTTGGGAGGACCTCAAATGTCACACTGATAGAAATGGAATTATTATAGGCACATATATATGTGCAGATAAATAGTGAAATTATAGATCCAATTATCTAAGAGTTGAGGATACACAAAAAGTAAAGAATGAGTGGCCGTATACAAAATTGGAAAGATATAACAAAAATTGTTAATAAAGAGCTTGTATAATGGTATTTAGGACATGTAAGTTCATAAATATTGCAATAAATATGAATATTAGGTTGAAACATATATTTTGTAATTATAAAAAAGTATATTTCTTTTTTTAGATCATGAATACTGATACTCGAGCAGAGTTGTCAGGATATTTGAAGTTTCTTGCTCAAGTTCATCTAATACAAGTTTGAAAGTTAGACACTTACAACATGAATGGATTTAGATTTTGTATAGTCGATTGAGAAGTGGGTTTGAAAACACAGAATAGTGGTATATTTACATTTTCTAAAGTGGGATAATATGGAAAGTTGATTGATATTATTGAATTAAACTACCATAATCCTTTTTCCGTTGTTTTATTCAAATGCAATTGGGTAGATATTATCTGAGGTGTTAAAAGAGATTCCTTGAAATTTTCTTCTGGGAACTTCTCTCTGTTGATGCATGTTGGTGATCGTGAACTTCATGATCCATATATCTTTTAATCACAAGAAAAATGGTATATTATGTGAATGATTTTGTGGATGAAGGGTGGAGTGTAGTTCATGTAAAACAAAGATATTTGTATGATATGGGTGATGAAGTGGAAGATTTGACCTTTGACATTGAATCTTATAAACAAAAATAAGAATAATTATTTGTCCATTATGATATTGAAGATATTAATCTAGCAAAGTTGAATTAATTGGATGAAGTAATGGAGTAGGAAACCAACATTATTGAAGGCGAAAATGACTGTATGTATAGTTATACATTCATTTAGAAACCACTTATTTCATTTTTTCAATAATTTATTATCACTGTTATGTATATTTTGTTTGTTAGTACTGTGCAACTGTTATCATTTTTAATTTTTCTTTATGCATAATTTTTTTAATATATGTTCTCAACTTAATTTTATTTGATTAAATGATAGGAATTCTAAGGATGAGACGATATACTATTTCATCGACCACTATGCCAGATTACGATCCATCTGTTTCCCTCCCTATGACATCTGATCCACCATTCGATTGCCCCTACAATATCTACCCCTACACCATCTCTCACACCCTATGGGAGCGCCCCTTCAGTAGCTCAATTGTCGCCTTCCGCTTCCAGAGTCTCAGCAGTGGAGGAGCGGCGCACCACTTCTAGTTCTTCGCAGGGATACTGGAGGGTGACTATTATAGGTAAAAATTTTAATATGAATAAATTTATTGGAATTTTTTAATTCTAATTATTTTTTCATTAAAGATGGATACAATGAAAGCATGGAGAAAAATATAAAAATTTCATATGTATGGAATCTGACTGGAGAGAAGATAGTTGTCCCATTTGATTCATATGGGGTCCCTACAGATGATGTTGCAGGATTACTTGGCCAGATTTTAGGCTAGTTGTCCACGAAGCCCATTCCTCTTCCTATTTCGTATGATTATTGGAGGTATATTCCTTCAAGTTGAAAAAATGATGTTTTTGATTCCCAAATTACACTACTAGAAAATTTACCTATACCCATGGTTTGAAACCATGGGTATAGCCTATGAAACTATGGGTATTGTCTATACCCATGGTTTCATGAACTGTGGGATCCCAAGGCATCAGGATTTCCCTATACCCACGGTTTTGCAGAAACAGTGGGTATAGCCCACTGAAATTTCATAATACCCTAGGTTCTGGTAAATCATGGGTTAATATCTATACCCATAGTTTATAGAACCATGGGTATACATTTTTTAAAGCACAAATTATATACCCACATTTAAGTAAACTATGGTTATTGATAGTTTTTTTCACATCACACATACCCACGGTTCATTGAACCGTGGGTATAGATAGCTTTACAGCAGCATATATACCCACGGTTTATGGAACCATGGGTATAGATAGTTTTTCCAGAAACAAAAGCTTCCCACCTTGGTTTCACCTTGATCATAGAAACTAGAATTGAAACCACTGTGAAACAATGGAAAAGTTCTTATCAGAAACAATGGAACCACAGTGAAACCACACCCCTCCCCCCTTGAAAACACCCCACTCTCCCCCTGGACTCCCCTCTCCCCTAGACACCCCCTGGAAACCCCCAAGAAACCCCCACTAGACCCCCTTATACACCCCCTTGGACACCCCCTCCCCCCTAGACACCCCCTTTGACCCCAAAGACACCCCTGGACACCCCCTAGACACCCCTGGCCACCCCCTGGCCACCCCCACTAGACCCCCTAGATGCCCCCTAGACACTCCCTCCCCACATAGACACCCCTAGACAACCCCCCTCCCCCTTAACCCCCACACCCCTGCCCCTTCACCCCCACTACACCCCCCTCCTAGAAACCCCCCCTTCACCCCCACAACCCCCTACACCCAGCCCCCCCCCCCCCACTGCACCCAGCCCCCCCTACCCCCATCCCCACCCCCTGCACCCAACCCCCTCCCCCCCTACAGCCATCCCCTGGATACCTCCTCCCCCATAGACACCCCTGGACACCACCTCCCCCTTCACCCCCACTACCCCCTACACCCAGCCCCCCCCCCCCCCCCCCCGCACCCATCCCACCCCTACACCAAACCCCACCCCCCTGTGAAACCACTATAAAATAATGCAAACTAGAATGTAAAAACAATGGAACCACAATTCATTGTTTTCACCTATTAAAACATAATCAGATATGGAAAACGTGTTCAAAGAAGAAAAAGTTATTATCATAAAAGTAAAAAATAAATTATTAATAACGAAGCATCACAATAAGTTTTCTCTTATTGAAGACAAAGAAAGTATGATAGAGGATGCAAAAAAATAAAGCCTTCCTTTATTCTGGTGCTCAGTATAGAAGATGATTTCGAGTATAATAAGACATCATTTTTAAAATTGTAATAAGGAAAAATTATTTCCCTAAAGTGGAAGACACTATCCATGGCCCGTTTCCATCATCTAGAATTGCCACATCAACTAGATACTTCATTACTTCAACTCTCGAAACCTAGTTGTTTGCTTTCCCATCCTCTTCACTTTTTCCTGATTTTAGAAATTCAAAATAATTGGTAATACTAACTTTTAGTTTTTGAGTCCTCTTAACATGATGAGCCAAGTCTGGGCCCGATGTGCTCTCTGCCTTATCTGTCATGGGATTCTCAAAATATGAAACCCCATGACTATCCATGGAAGAAGTATTGTCACTAGTAGACTGCCTGTAAGACAAGGCTGCAACATTCCCAACCCATTCTACATTAAGATAAGGGGTTAAGGAAATGGAATCTTTGTTGTGTCCACCCTTAATAGGAGTAGAGGTATGAGTCTGCAAAGCAGGTGATCCAGGAACTAGGCTAGCAGTGGTACTGGTTAGTGGTGGACTGGATCCTCCAATTCTATCATAGCTCTTCAAGGAAGAAGAAATCACATCATCCAAAATATGAACATTTAATAAGTCACAACTCACTATTTTTCTGGTTGGACATGCATTATCCATATGAGAGGTACTTGCCAGAGTGTTTGATAAAGAGTTAACCGATGCCAGATTAGAATTACCACCCTGTAGAGAATAACTTTGCATCATAGGTACTGATTGCACACTTCAAACAATAGATATAGGAGGTTGAGATTCACCAACTGTCTTGTTTAAATCCTTAGAATCCAATTCAATACCAAAAAGGGATTTCCCTAAATTAGGGTAGGGGAGTGAGAAACCAAGTTGAAAGGTTTTCTCTTGTATTTCCCTAAAGTGGAATCCACTATCTTTGAATTACCTTTCCAGTTATTTGAAGAAATAATTAATTTCTCTTTCTAGTAATTATAATCCACCTCAGCCTATGCATCATATTCCATTTCATATTTACTATTCGCAGATGTTTCTCCAAGCTGTTCATCAGAGAAGACCCTTGATAGATCATATTTAAAATAAATTTCCTCATGGTCTAGATGAAAGTCCTCTACTATATCATCTCATAAAATAGTATTTTTCACCTTCTCTTGAATGGGAGGAATAGGTCCACTAACCTCTCTACCAGAGGAAACTAATTCAAGAAAAATATCATCCAAAGGAGGATATTGTTGCAGCCAAGGCTTGATTGGTTGGATTTGTTGAAAATATATGAGGTATGAATGAGGTGTGTTTGATTAAAGAGGCATAGAATTTTTCAAGACCAATGGTATAAAGATCTATTCCATGAAGATGTTCTGAAAATATATATATGAAGAGTGCATTCAATGTGTTAACATAAAGAATAAGTCTTATAAGAGGATAAAGGGTTAATGTAAGCATGGAAGAATTTCATAATGAAATGACATTCATGATGTGGAGATATTGATATGTGTTTGGAGCATAGATGAAAGTTGATACAGTTTGGAAATTTAATATGGATCATGTTCACTGGTTGAATTTAAGAGGTAGCTGATATATTAAAGTTTAAATTGATCTTAATATTTGAAATATAGAACTTATTTAAAATACATTAATGCTAAAGAATTTTTTAACTGGTTTAGTAGGATAAGGTTACTCAACATTTCAATGGCTTGCATAAATATTGTTGCACAGGAAATCAGAATCTTCCATGAAGGTATTATAGAATGGGAGCTACAATTGTAGGTGTGGAAAAGCAGGCTAATAGCAAGTGTTCATGAGAAAAAACATGAAGCATGTGAATTCAAATCTTTCATGGTTCAAATGTTTGCATGAATCAAGTTTTTGGATCTCATTCCAACGATGTTTTGAATGAATATTTTTGTTAATTTAGATTCCATAGTATTCGGAGTCTTAAATGAAGAATATAGTGTTTCGATATTCGATATTTTATTTTGAGGAATGTTTTTAATGAATATTAAGTAGATCATGTTCTTAAATGAAGATTTTTAAATAAAGTTTCAAATTTCAATATTCACAAGAGTTACAAAGGAGGGTTTTTATGTGGATATTCACATATTTCATTAGATCACATATTTGACCGCGGTGAAGGTTTTCACGCCTGTAAAACCAGATTATGAAGAAGAAAAATAGGAAACTATCTTTTATATGTGTTATGAGGCACTCCCTTTGGTGTATCAGACAAGTGATTAATCAACCTACTTCTGGGCGCGATATGTTTGAAATTTGAAAGTCTTAAAAGGGGCATTTAGTTTTTTCTTGCAGAGATTGAAAATTTAATCTAGAGAACCTAATTATCATGAGGAATTTACCAGTACTTTTCTAGATGAGTGGAATTCATAAAAAAAAACTATGTGAGGTGGCTCTAAGAATGAACGAAATATTCATAGAAGAAACAATTGAAAGATTCACCATGTTCCTGACATTGTATTAGAGGAAAAATGTAGCTTCAGGAAACCTCGAGTATTTATTTTGGGGATATTGTTGTATTTAGGGTTGTTTGGAACTCCACTTAGTGTATGTGATAATGGAATAACTGCCTTGTCCCTATTTGCGATCTTCTAACAATTCCTAAACCCTTCCATGAGGTCAATAAAGGTTTTAATAGGAATTTCAAACCAAACAATCGAGTGTATAATAGAGTATTTTTGGAACCTATCTATTTCTACAGTTTCATTGGGATGGAGTCTAATAATCAACTAAAACAATGTATAGTAGCTCGTGATCTAATATTACATTATAAAATTGGTTATGAATGTGAATTTCCATTTATTGGTACCAACGCATTATCATTTCACCGCCTTTTATAACCATAGCATTTCCAGAATCAATATATATTGCATAGTCTCCAATATATGCCCATTATAAATTCCAATGTCCTCGATCCTTATTCATGGGAATTGACAATTTATTCCTAGACATTCTCAATCCCTCCATAATTATTCTTGTTTCCTAGGCCTTCCCATGGTTCAGACGTAGACTCTGATAAAGGAATACTATGAGGGACTATGGTGTATGGGCTACGCCCACAGGCGTGCACAAGTGTCCTGGCATCAAAGAATCACCACTCGAGAATGATTTCCCCAACAAAAAATTAATTAAAACATCAGCAGAAAATAAATAAAATTTCGTCATAACCTATCCATAAATATGACGTCTACGTAGAAGGAAATGAAAATAAACAGAAACAACATAGTAAAATGGTGGAAAAAAATGAAACACACTAATTAATCCTTTCACCACCCCGATCTCCCTCCCCTACAAAGAAAACGGCACAACCGCCTCTAGTGCCCTTCTATCCCCCTTCACAGAATATGACCACTCTTCATTTGTAGAAAGCATTAAAAGGCCTAAGTGGATGATGAGATAAAAAAAATAAAATAACACTAAACTAGAACATACCTGTATTTTGTGACTATACAAGTCATTTCCCTATATATAAGAACCCCAACACCCCATGGGTTCATGTTCTTGCAAGCATGGGAAATAGAAATATGATGATAATGGTTTCACCTAATTATCTTAAAAAAATAAATAATATAAATATATTGAGAAATGGAAAATAATATCAATGAAATAGAAGTTTAAGAGTGTTAAATTCTGGAAATGGAGTCTTTATAATTGATAATTCTAATGGAAATGAAACCTGAAGATACTAATTTTTTTTCTTAGATCTTTGAATATAATAATTATATTTATAGTCATGATTCAAGAATAAGTTTTAAGAATATCAACTATTTAATCATCTTTATATTGAAAAATAAACTTGATTAGTTTTTAGGAATAATGAATGTGAAAGACTGTTGATGCTCAAGTAAATCTTCATTGATCGAAATATTACAAAACACATTTTTATTAATGTATGAGAATGAGATGGGGGTAAGGGGAAGATTGCTGAAAATTAAATAATCAATTTTATTCTATACAGAATTCATTGGAATACCACAATGATATTAATAAAATACCAAAATGTTTTAAGACATATCCATGCTTCTTCACACTAGTTAATTTATTTAGTAGTTTCTCACACAAGACTTGGTCTAAGGTAAGAACTTATCCAATAAATTATCTAACATACAATAGAATGTTGTTTTTTAGGGGTGTAATCTTAAAATATCTAGCCTATTATATGAACTAATCCTTGAGATATTATTTAGTGTAAAACCATTCGATATAATAAATAATTTCACTCTTGAATAAAAAAAATTCTATAGTAGTCTTAATGGATTTATATTTATTTAAATTATATTTCTTTTCTCTTTGAGAAGAAGTGTCCATTTGAACATGATTTCTAATATCGTTCACATTGTATGAAATATTTTAAATTTCATCATGTATCAACAATAAAATAAAATCATCATTAATAGATAGTGAAGGAGTAGAATAAGGTGTTGATGCATTGCTTGAAGGTCTAGTTGGAGTGGTTATCACTTTGAGATATCTTATATCCATGATATCTAGAATATCTATGATTCAACTTATAGGTATCTAATGTCGATTCTAAAACATAAAATTTATCTTTAGAAAGATTGAATCACTTCAGTTATATTATCTATTTTTAGGAACAATCATGGCCAGATTTGTGGAGAAATTTTTTTAATAGTGTATGAAATATATTCCTCTTTGTCATGAGTACTATCCTAACTAATAGAAAAAAGAACTTATTTCAAAACATCCAAATGGTAATTATTGATCTAAATAAAATATGTAGAAGTTATTATAGAATGTTGATCAGAAGAGGGTTCATCTTGTTGAGATGGACCAGCATGTGCTTGAGTAGGAGAACCATCATAAGAGGAATCATCATCTAGATCAGAATAGTGAGAACATAACTCAGGAGTCTTCCAATCCCCATCATAGCCCCCTGACAACCCCCTATAGCCCCGCTCATAGCCCCCTGCAGCCCCTTTATAGCCCCCATCCAGTGCCCCCAACTTCCTTCCCCTTGGATTTTCTCCTTCATCAGCTCACTACCTCCATGCTTGTTATTGTCCTACTCTTCACTAACAAATAATGAATTTACACCAACATAGGTGTATCAATTCTTCTCCACATTAAGATAATGATGAACTCAATGAATCTCTAATAGGAATACATCTTAAATCTCCATTCTCTAAATTTCCATCCCACATATGAAAATTATTAGTTCTATATTTATATCTTTGAGATCTATTTCTCTTGGTACATTCCACATTATTTCTTTCTTATTTTGAAAGATAAATATATATATTTATTACATATAGAAAATCACCATGTAACCCTCAAAATATCAAGTCATGATCAACAATTTAATTCACTAATATTCTTTATGAAATATAGAAATTTTTTACCTACAGGTTTGTTAAGTCTATTATAAAATAGTGTGTTCATTACTATCATGGTGCAGAACCTGTATCTTCTAGTAGTACCTACAAAAAATTTCATGTTCATTACTTCTAAATAAACCTCTAACATTAATACCATAATATTTTGTAGTGATAACCATGATATAGCTCTATTATAGGTAAAACCCCTTTGAAAATCTTAACACCATGATCACTATGTCATTTTATATTTAATATTAAAATCTCAAAACTCAATGCTCTTTATGGAATAATATAGGGGTTCTCTAGCATCCAAAATTATCTAGTATTTAATTAGTCATCTATAGCAACCAAAATGACTATAGTGGGACTCCTTATTTCTCGGGATGATTTAGAAACCCATTATAGAGTTCATCGTGGCATTGCCTCCACAAGTTTCACATTTCAAGAGTCCTCCTAAAATATAAACCTTATGTTGAGAATTTTTTTCACCTTTCCACCATCCAAAAACCTTATGAAAATCCTTAACAATGTTAGGTATACATTGGTGTTTTTTTCCTATTGATTTTTTTAATAAAACTCCTTTAACCACAACTTCCATAATTCCTTTCTTTTTGTACCCCATTTTACATATGGATACTCCTGATAAAAAAAATCTATAATTCAAATGGGTGGTTTCTCTGACCAACAATGTAGTTCTTCCTCTTAAATTTTCTAGAAATCTATAAGATGATACTATTTTAAATTTCATTGAGTCATAGAAATTACTCTTACACATGGTTTGAGTTTTCCATACATATTTTATTCCTTTTCAATTTTCCATTCATTGAAAACCTCTACCACAATGTGGTCGTGAACTCAAAAGCATGGTTCATGTCATTTAGAATGAACTTTTTCAAGATTTTCCCACTGCCTTATATGTTTATTTAGAAGACCTCAACCAAATTTCTAAAAAAAACAACCAAAAAAATGCACCAATGATACTTTATCTAAAATTATTCTAATTATTTTTGTAGAAAACAAAAAATTATATTTACAACATTCAAATTTAATAAAATCAGAACTATCCGACTATATAGTTTGAAATATTTGCCTTATGGTAGTCCCTCAATGATTCCATAAACATTAACTCTATGACTATATCAGTGAACCTCATTGTATCAAACATGAAAATGATAAATAAAAAATCCTTTGATGATGCATTTGTTGGTCGACTCAGAAACCATATTCAGGAGTATCTAGACTTCTGAATTTATTAAGACTTGTCTTGGGATATCTGATTTCAAGTACTTTGGATAATTTGGAAATATATGTATAGTATCTGATGTGTTTATATGTTTTCTTTCTGTAACACCTCTCTCTTTTATTTCATTGTAATTTGAAATTCAATGTAATAATTATCCACATCAAAAGAAACTGATTTCTCAATACACTTGTATTAAACCCACCTAGATGATGAGTGATCAGTTCTAGTACTCGACCCATAATAGCGGTTGAAGTATTATAGAATTTATTATCCCAAAGTTACAAGATGTGTTATTGATGATAATATTAAGTGAATCTAAAAGATGATAGATAAAGAAAGGTGTACATTTAGAAGATATGTTGAAGTAAAGAAATAATGAAGATACATTTTCAAAAGATAATTCATAGAAAAAATTTATTTTTTATCCAAAAGATAAAGTACCGATCATCGGAAGTAGAGTCATAAATGGAATCTAAATGAGAAAACCTTGAAAAATTTCAAAAGACTTTACTAGAAGATAAAAGTTCTTAAAAAAATGGAATGAATTCTCATATTTATTCATAATATTAACAGTTTCATACATAATAGCTAGGAAGATAACATGTAAGTGTTACAATCAAAGTGATACATTAGGTTTATCTGTTTGGAATTATTTGAGGTTTCTCAATTTTATACCAATAATTTAATGTAACAATCATCATGACTGTTTGAAAATAGTTCATGATTCATGCTGAGTATGGAAGATGTATTTTTTCTAGGATTAATAAAGAAGTATCTGAATGTTTGGATTCTAAAATATGTACCAAAAACAGGAAGGATAAAGATTTTTGAATGTAAATCTAGAAATTAAATAAATATATATTAAGGGTTCTCTTATATCATCACTTACTATAAAGAAATTACAAAAGGTGAATTAGAAATTAAAGAGGTTGATGTGGAAGATTAGAAGTTAGTAATTTTTCTTACTTCAGTTGATGTAAATATGAAAGTGTTTTGATTTTAGAATGTTTTACTTACTAATTTAGATGTTGAATAAGTTCATGAGTAAAATATAAGTATCTAAAATTTATAAGATCAAGAGTTAAGAAAAACAAAATTATTCATAAGCTAAATTATTGGAAAAAGGACCCTATACAGGATCTTATAGAAAGTATTCATGAAAATTAAGAAACAACATAAAGTCACCATGGGTGTCCTCAGAAAACAACGTGAACAGAAAATGATGACAATTCATGCTAAAAATAATTATCTCATTGAGAATGTAGAAGAGGTACAAAAGGTGAAGGAGTTAAGGTTCACTGAGATGGAGGAAGAGTATCGTGTAGTAAGGGAGAAGCCTAAAACAATAGAAAATTGCTAGAAGAGTTTTGTTCTAGCTTCAAGAAGTATGCTATAAAAATTCATGGGTAATTTAAGAAGCCCATATAGAATGATGTTACCATATTGACATGTCTATGCTATTTCAACCATACCACTATGAAGCATAAATGGAAGAATGATGGAGCATCTCTTACAAGGATAAAGAGGGATGAAAAAACTCAAAATATCATGCTTCAAAGGAATAATTATTTACCAGTGAGTTGGTCATTACAAAAGGGGTTAATTCAAATTCATGCAATGATGTGGGTTTTCCAAGTGTTTATCATCAAAACAAACTTGTAAGAATAATGGAAGCAGTTGGTTCACAAGGACCAACCACATTTCAGAGAATGAAGATATTGGAGATACCCCCTCTCCACTTGCTCTATATTGTTTAAACTTATGTGTGTATTGATTTAGGGGAGATTCAATCCAAGGGAGATTTGAACCATATTTTCATCAAAAGAAGAATCATTGAGGATTTGAAAAATAATTTTAGTGAAATAGGTGTTTAAATCTATCACCTTGAAGGACAGAAGCTGGAATCTATCAGTTGAAATGTTAAACCTATTATCTTAGGGATTTAATGCTAGAATATAGTTTTATTTGCTAGAATTTGTGTTTTTTGTGCAGAAATATGTTTATATATATTGGAAGTTAAAGGATATTATGAAATTAGTGTAAAGGAAAATCTTTGAAACAATATTTTCTCATCCATGACCTTGGATAAAACTATGATGAATCTGTACAGACATTTTGGAATTTGTCAATACATGCTAAAATATTATAAAATTGTTAATATCATGGATTATTTGAAGTGATCCAAGTTTCAAAGTCATGTACCTTGACCCCCAATAGTTTTGAGACATGATTAGAAGAATCTAAAAGAGAGTTTAGGCCCTATCTGATGATTGAAGACCTTGGTGAAGTGATTTCACAACTTTATGAGGAAGTATCATTATTTAATATTTCATGTACATTTATTTTTCACTATCATGATCATATTATCTGAGTGTTTTTTCCAAGGTAACCTTGAAGATGCTTGAAGAATACAATATTATAAAGTGCCTATCATGGTAAAATAATTCCACCATGTGGTGGATGGAAATGTAGACATTATTGGGGAGTTTAAAACTTTAATAATATAGGTTGTTTAGCCTAATTTGGAAGAAAGGAGACGCCTTGTGATATGGGTTTCAAGCATCATTATGGTGGGCTGATATATTAATTTTGGAATTGATCTTAATATCTTAAGTCTAGAACGGATTTAAAATACATGATTTTTGGAGAAATTTTTAACTGATTTAGTAGGTTGAGGATACACAACATTTCAATGGCCTGTATAAATATTTTTGCACAGGGAGTCAGAAGCTACCATGAAGGTGTTATAGAATAGGAACTATGGTTGTAGGTGTGGAAAAGTAGGCTAAAAGGCAGTGTTCATGAGGGAAAACATGTAACATATGAATGAAACTATTTCATGTTTCACATGGTTTCATGAATCATGTTTTTGGGTCTCATGTCAATGATGTTCTGAATGAATAATTTTGGATATTAACATATTTCAATAGATCACATATTTGGCCATGGTGAAGGTTTTCATGCTTGTAAAACCAGAGTATCAAGAATAGTAAAAATAAAAAAATTTATTTTATATGTGTTATGTGGAACTCCCTTTGATTTCTCAGACAAGGTATTAATCACCCTAATCCAAGGTGCGATATATTTTAAAGTTGAAAGTCTTACAGGGGGCATTTAGTTTTTTCCTGCATATATTTTCAAGTCAATATAGAGATCCCAGCTATCATGAGGCATTTACCAATCCTTTTCCCAATGAGTGGGATTCCCTGAAAAAACAAAACTATGTGGGGTGGCTCTAAGAATGAAAAAAATATCCACAAAATAACAGGTGGGAATATTCACCCAATTCATGACATTGTATCAAAGAACAAGATAGCTTCAAACAACCTCATGTATTTATTTCAAGGATATTATTGTATTTAGGGTTGTGTGGCACTCTACTCAGTGTATGTGATAAAGAAATAACTGTCTTTCCCCCGATTGTGATCTGCTAACAAGTCATGAGTCCTAACATGAGGTTAATGAAGGTTTTACTGGGAATTTCAAACCAAACTATCTAGTGTACGATAGGGTATTTTTGGCAGCAAGGTATTTCTATAGTTTCATTGGGATGGAGTCTAATCATCAACTCCAACAATATACAATACCTCATGATCTGATATCACATTATCAAATTGGATATGAATGTGAATTTATATTTATTAGTCCCAAGGCGTTATCATTTCACCACATTTTATACCCATAACTTTCAAAAATCAATATATATTGCATAGTCTCCCATATTTTCTCATTATAAATTCCAATGTCCTTAATCCTTATTCATAGGAATTCACAATTCATTCCTAAAAATTTCCAATCCCTCCATAATTATCCAGTTTTCGTAGGCCTTCCCATGATTCACACATATACTCTAATAGAAGAACACTAGGATGGACTAAGGTGGATGGGCTATACCCACGGGCTGGGACAAGTGTCTAGGCATCAAGGAATCACCACACAGGAATTATTTCACCCATAAAAAATTAATTAAAACAGCAGTAGAAAATAAATAAAATTTTAGTATGACTCATCTGTACATTGGAAGTCCACACCAAAGGAAAAAAAATAAAGAGAAAAAACACAGTACAAAGGTAAAAAAAATGAAACATGCTAATTAATCCCTCCACTACCCTGATCTCCCTCCCCTATAAAGTAAACCATGTAGCCGCCTCCAGTATCTTTCTAGACCCCTTCGTCGAATATAACTACCCTTTATCCATAGAAAGGTGTAAAAGTCCTAAGTGGCCAAAAAGATAATGAAAGAAAACAAAAACTGAACTAGAGTATACGTGTCTCTTGTGACTATACAAGTTACTGCCCTAATATAAGAACCACAATGCCCCATGGGTCAAAACATGTTCCTACAAGCAAGGGGGAAACATATTATATTAGTTCAAGAAGATGTGGTTCCTTATAATTTTTGGTTTTGTTTATCTAGGCACGATTTTCCTTGGTTATGTTATTTATATTTTAATTTGGTTGATACTCGTTATTTCTATTTTTCCTAGTTCACATTACATTAGTTTTGTACGCTTCAAATTTTTTATTTTTTTCATGCCAAATCCAATTGATTATGTTCAATTCACTTCACTTCACTTCACTTCAATTTAGTTTAGTTATATATTTTCAATGTATGGTTCATTTTTATTTTTTTCCATTTATTTGAGTTTGGATTGAATTTTCATAAACTAGGAAATGTTGGGTCGGTTTTCAATATACGATAATTTAAATTCATTTAAAAACAATATTATTTTCAATAATATCTCTTATATACTTTGATTATAATCTCCATGTAATATTTGAATTATCATTTCCTCATCTTCTCCATAGATACCACTGATTTAAATCCATTTATATCATGTATGTATGAATGACTTGGAAACACAAAATTGAATTAGGTGTGGGTTTACCTATAATAGAGCACAATTAACTTGCATCTTCAAAGGATAATCAAAATAGTCACCTAGAAATTACCATAGTGTGGTCCTCACAATTTTTAAGCTCATCCCTCGTGTTATATGTGCATCATCGTGACTTTGAACATGGTATTCACTATAGCATAAATTATTCTATTTTTCTCATAAATAATCATCTTTCCTAAAATGGATTCCAATCATTTGGTGTTATTTTTTCCTTATTTTCCCCCATGACCTCCACAATTCTTTGTGCAATGACTATCATGTCATTTCAACACTCCCTTTGATTCAGTAATTATTTATGATGACCAAAACTCCCACCGTTATTTAATCATGGCATTGTCATATTAATTTTTTAGTGACCACAACATTCAGTATGGTATATTTTATCTCATATTCCCATTTCATCATCTTCATTTTTTCATTGTAAAGTGTCATGGATAACCCTCAATATTAAATATAAATTCATACACATTGAAAATAATATTCCCTAAGTCTTATGCATCATGAAATGTATTATGCAGCCTAATGAAATTCATGCACATTATCTATTAGAGTTGTATAAGGATCCCTATAAATTCATGTGAAGGAAATAAAATTTTTTTATTCATGCACAAAAAAAATTTGCATGTCTAGATGGTGTGTTTCAAACTTTGTCATTTTTCAATGAAAGAAAATGTAATTCTAGATTTCACTCAAATGACATCAAAACCTATTTGGATTAATCTAATTCCTTCTCAAACAATTAATTATTTATCAAAACATATTCTAAAAATTATCCTTCATCAAATATGGTAGGTTTCATATTTGAGAGTTGAGATGGAATTTAAAATCAGGGGAACATTTAAATCAAGTTTACCTGTGATGCGAGGAGACCCATGTAAATTAGGGTTTATGAATAGGTAAGGGAGGGATCTGAGGGGGAGGCAGAGAAAGAGTCTGAGGTAGGAAGAAGGATGAAAATACTGATCTAGACGCTGAGTCAGGAAGGGATGCGCATGCGAGGAAGTTGGGGTGTAGGGAGGGAGGCAGACATGGAGGGAGGGAAACATGGGCCGGTAGGTGGAGATCGGGAGGCAGAGAGAGGGAGGCGGGGACCGGGAGGTGGCGGTCGACAAGCGGGGGCCGGAGGTGGGGATGTCGAGGTGGATGTGGAGGCCAGGATATTGAGGTGAGGGGGGGATGGGTGGTGAGTGAAGTGGATATTAGGCTCGTCGAGGGGGAGGGGTAGGAAAAGCCCAATTGAGGGTGGTTTTTATGGGGTTATTCACACAGTTTGCTAAAAACCGTGGGTATTGGTTTGAGAAAAATAGTCTATTCCCATAGTTTTATTAAACTGTGGGTATAGAAACATTGGATTAGAGCCATCTTCTAGTAGCATAAAGGTAATTTTAATAAATTATGGTTTAATTGAATGTCATTTTATTAATATTTTCAAAATGAATTTCTATGTACAAATGCTTTTCCACTTTACGGTTACTGATGTGATATAACGAAATCAAACATTGAAAAATCTTGGAAAAAATGGAAATACATTAAATGTTTATTGTGGGGCGATGTCAATGATAGTTTTTTGACTGCCCAATAGATGTATGACAAGCTACCCGATGGGGTTCCCAAAAAGAAATGGAAATTTTTTGTTGACATACATCATGATGAGAAGTAGATGGTATTAAAATATATATTACTATATTAATAAAATTTAACATTTATACATGTATATGAATAGGATATGAAATTGAATTCAATACTATTAAATTAAATTTTATTTATTTTAGGATCTTTCAAGAAAGAATGCATCAAGCTAGGCTAAGCAAGTCATCCCTCACACTGCGAGGTCAAAGAGTTTTTCTAGAATCTGATATGCTCTAGTAATCTTTTCATTAGTTTAAATATTTAGAATACAATATTATTTGTTTAATATATTAATTTTTTTATTTACTTTTGTTTAATAAATTCACATAGTTTAGGTCATGAAGCATCCTGAACAGAAGTGTGGTTGAATGTTCACCAAAAATATGATGGAAGTTTTATTAATGAGCCAACCAAAGAAGTTGGGGTATGAACTCATTTTTCATTATAATAACTTTTTATTAGTTGTTAACATGTAAATATATATCGATTATAATATGAATTATATTTTATTTATAGGTAAAAATTAAATAACTGTGGGATTTCAATCTTGCACAGTCTTACTCAGTCTCCTAGGATGACCCGGTTGCTAAAGTCCTTGGGAAGGAGAATCCTTGTAGAGTGTACTAGATGGGTTTGGGACTCAAACCATCTGAGGTATTTGGCCTGGTTTTAGTTAGTCCATACCCCGAGATACTCATTGAGATATTGTTTAGATACAAAACACAGTTCAAGACTAGGGGGCTCAGATATCCGCTTTGCAAAAATCATTGATTGATTTATATCAGAAGATGACCAGATCTTCCCCCGGTGGTTTTTCATTGACCGGTGGTGAGTAGGTAAATCACAAAAATTAAAAAATATTTAGTTTGAAAATTTTTATTCGTTTTAAGTATAAATATAAATATACAACAGTATTTAACTTTCAATATAATGTTCTTACAGGTGGTAGCAGGAAGTAGAGATGGAGGTGGAGAGGGTGACGAGCTGTGTTCATCATCTGACCATGATTAGTTGTATTATTGATATGTTGTAAAAATATACTAATATTAGGTTTGTATATGTATCATGTGTGTCACATAGTTTCCAGCAAAAAATTTCATGACCTAGCATTTTATTGATTTCTCATGTTTCCTTTTATGTATTTTATTTATTTTTGATGTTTCCTTTTATGTCTTGATTTCTCGAGGGTGGTATGCACCATATATATTGATTCATTGTTGTCATGAATCATTTTTTATGATTCATTTTTCCTAAATCTATTAGATTTGTTACCAAAGGATGAACGATAAACCTTATGGTTGATTTTATTCTAAATATCCAGTTTTGTAACTCCTTTTAACTTTTTTTAGTGGACAACCCTTCATTTTTAAATTTTATAGTATTATCTTCTCATGTTTTATAGTTGGAATGTGATCACTCCCACTTATTATTTCCTATTATTAAAAATTTTTTTGATAAGAATTTACAAGTATCTAGTGAAAACTTGATTGTCTTGATCATGTTAAGGTAAAGGGACTATCCACTTTATTAATAGTAGAATTTACAAATATCTTTAAAACACTTGAGTGTCTTACACTAACAGAATTTGTATATCCCCAAATGATGCATCTGGTGGCTAAAATATATAATACAATCTTGAATAATGTATTATATGGTTTGGATCATCCTCACTGACTACTCATCGATCTGACGATAAAAGATTATACACAACTTCAACTATCAACTCATAGACTTCTATTATAATTACTAAAATTATGAGGTAAAACAGGTCGGCCCTGGGTGAAAATCCCACTTAAACTATCAACTCTGACACTTGGTGATAATTTTTGGACAGGCCAATCAATGGGAAACAAAATCTTTCAATGTATCTTACTATAGAGGGCCACCAGAACATCCACTTTTCATTATTATAAATCATGGTTAGCCCTGGGTGAACATCTAACTTCAAAGAAATATAGGATATCATAAACTCATCGCTCGTGGAATATGTGACCATTACCATGCTACAAACTATAAACACTCCTTGTATATCCAAATACAATCCTAAAATAGTTTCACATTATTTCAAACTATCACACATCATGATAAATTCGAGAACAATATTCTAACTTGTCTTTACTTGTTTAACCAATGAAGAAGTTATCACTAAGGATACCAACATTGCTTCCCCTAAACCCTCAAATACACCCACCAACACTACTTATAGTGAAGATTAGATATTCTATTCAGCTAATGAAATATATTCTCCCATATCCTAAATTTTCTAGCTTAATGAATTTACCACTACATTTCCATTTCTAGTTGAATACTATTTATCAATGTCAAACATAAACAAGTACTCTATGAAATTCATCTGATAAAGATTATTTCCATGCAGTGAGAAAATATGATATGTACTCTAGCCGCCAAATTACCCAAAAAATATCTATCCCAAGCAGTTATGTCACAATAATTTTAATGCATAAACCACAACTACAAACTAAAATACAGGATTAGAGAATTTCATCTTGTGGGTTAAAATCTGATGAAACCCCAAGTGACTAATTTATCACTCTACATCATAACATATCCAAAGAAAAAACTAGATTCATCACATTTCACTACATATCCAATGTTGGGCTTAATAATTATTAGGATCAGAGCTAACAACAACCACTTCTTCAACCCTATGGAAACTTCCTCACCTTAGTATTTATTGTCAAACGTGAATCCATTCAAGGTAATTGTGGTCATTGAAAATGCTAAGTGGGAGATCTCTAAAATGATTCTCATTTAATTCCAATACAATCCAATAAAACATAAACCATCAATTAAATTCTTTGGTTATAACTGATACACAAATATATTAATATACTCGAGATCAATTGATATCTCTGATTATGAAACCACTATATCCAAATGTCACACTTCATGTACTTCGAATAAATTTTATGTACCCAAATCATACAAAACCTTTTATTAAAGTATCTTTCATGTGATTCTTATGAAAATGTTGGTCTCCTGGTATTGTTTTGAATGTGTGGATGTATGTTCATGTAAAATTTGAATGGTTTTTTTTCAGGGCAATGGTACTGGGACTGCAGAATTAGATGTTTTTTTTGTAAATATGGATTTAGCAGTAGTTTTAACAGCTGCAACAATTTTGGTATTTTTTTATCCGCGATAGTTAAAAATTACACTATGGACAATAATTTATCGGCGGTTATAACCACCGATACATAGTTTTTATATTCTTTTATTATTTTGTAGCAGTTATCTTGGTTTTAGCGGCGGTTTTCCTGACGAAAATGATTTTCTTTTTTAGCGGTGGTATGAATCGCCACAAAATGTGTCTACTACGATGGTTACCATAAACCTCTACTAAATAGTGGAAACCGCCACGTATTGTATGCTGACACACAATTTAGTGGCATTTTTTTGAAACTATTGTAAAATGGTTTTTTTCCTGTAGTGAAAAGTGCAGTTTTGGGCTCTGAACAAGCCTAGAGACCTCCGAGGATCCCATTACCTCAATGGGTATTCACATTTGGCTATAATTAAGCATTTAAACTAAATGTAAAGATATCCGTACATCATAGGAAAACTTGCGATCTTACACCTACCATTAAATCTACCCTTATTTTTGTTTAATCAATTTTACATTTAACACCATAAGATTTTAAAAGAATTAAATTATGTTTTATTGTGTATATGACATGAAACGCTGAGCTTAAATGAACCATGAAATATATCATTTAAATATGAACATTATAACCTAGTTATTAAATTAGTGGATATGAATAAGAATAACTAAATTATGAAAATTATGTGGTTTACACATTTAAAAAATAAATTCATTTAATATCAATTTTATAGAAATGAAAATAAAAAATATTTGAATGTAAAATAAATATTTTTTTTGAATATTGTTTATGCGTGCGGTGTATTTTTATCTTAATAAATTAAATTAATCATTATTGGTGAATGATTTTAATGATATTTTAATATTATATATTCAATTTATTTTTTAACCTTTATTAAATTTTTTTTTCATAATCATGATATATGATTAAATTTAGTTTATGATTAAAAATAATTTTTTTTCCAAAAAAGTGGTTCCATCATGTTTTTCACGCTTATTTTAAAATATATTTTGAATAATTTTAGAAAATTTATTTGAAACTATTATCTTCAGTTTTGAAGTCATAATTAAAAAATTATCTTAGGTTGAATTTTTGAGAATTTTCTAAAGAGATTAATTTTTTGATAAATATTGAAAAATGTACATTTTTATTAAAAACTGATTTTTTTAGATCATTTTAAAAGTTCCATTTTCACATAAAATTATTTAAAAATAATATTATTTAAATTACATTATAATTAATCCAATTTTCATCATTGTAATCAATTTAATTTTATAATATTATATGAAAGTTTTTTATACTTAAAAAATATTTCTTTTGAAAATCACATTTTCATCGCGCTTATTTGTTTAATTATAAATTATAATTTGGCAGTTATGTGAATTGGATTTGGTAAAATGGATTATATATTTTGAATAAAAAAAATATTTCTTAATAAGTTAAAATTATTTTTTTCATAATGAATAATAAAAATGATACAAATTAATTACTACGGTTATGGTTAAGAAAGGGTTTTCCCGTTACATATGACTATGTTAGAACACACACATTGGAATTTTATTTTATAAATTATATTTCATGTATATAACTAGTGTGTTTAAATTATATAATAAGTCTCATTTTATTTTTATACTTAAAGGAAAAATTACCTAAATTAATAAAAAATCTAGTTACCACAGTGAAAACTAAAATGCTAAAATTGAGTAACCTTAGGGGTTAAAGGAACAATATGTTTTAAACATGTTTCTTTTTTATTTTTTGGTCGTTTTTATTGAAATTATATTCCATACACTCCATTATTTATCAATTTTGGAGGTACATGGGTTGAGAGTGACATCCCATTATTGAATAGTTTTGTTATTTACAAAAATGTCACTCCTCAAATATAAAATGGCACCTCCTACTTTAAAAATATTAATCCATTTATCTAGACTAAAATATAAAAAATAACTCTCAAAAATAATTATCCACTTTATAGAGCTTCTTTTCTTCCCAACAGACCAACCCTAGGGTCCCTAATAAGCGATCCAATGGAGGTTTTTATAAGTGAAGGTAATTGTAATCACTAAACTATTTATTTTTTACTTATTCTATTACCAAATGTATTCATATATTAATAATTAAAATATAATAAAAAAGTATATAACATATATGTAGATTTTATTATTTTTATCTAAGAACATATTTCCATATCCTCTTCTATCAAATGGGAAACAAAATCGCTGATCATGTGTTTGGCGGACAACCATCTCACGAACTGATGTAATTCATTTTCCATCACCCCCTATAATAGGTGGATATATTTATAGATTTAATGTATAAATATTATATTTATGACATAATTATAATTATTTAATTATAATATCACATCTACCTTCTTACCTCTCAATCTTTTGGAAAATGATAACGTCGCTCATGCTTACGTGTGGACTAACTCCTCCACGAAGCGATGTGATACATTTTTCATTTAATTTTAGCATGGATATAAATAATTATATATTTAAAGAATATATATGATATAATTATGATTTCTTAATATTGAATTATTATTTACCTTGATTTCATTTAATCTTTTGAAAAAAATGGAAACAACATTCATGCGTATGTACAACCTTATGTCTCTATGAACGGTGTAGTTCATTTTTCTATCTCTAAATTTTATAGATGACTCTAAATATATGTACAATGGATATATATGATATTGAAATAATTATTAACACGTTTTATATTATTTAATAGTGACCAAAGTTCAAGTAAAAAAACTGCCGAACCAAAACATACATGAAAATGAATTAGTTATTACACAAAATAGTGATTTTAACAAAGAATTATTAATAAAAATGAAATAAAATATTATAGATAAATCATATTTTGCATAAAATATACGAGTATGGTTATGGAAAATATTTATAATAAATATATATTTATTATACATTAGGTTCAGATTTTTATCAAGGAAGTCATACATAAGGTTATGGATTTCCTCTTAATATTTCATCATTGAGGAATATTTTAATTTTAGACACTAATTTATTTTATATGGTATATACACTTCAAAAATTACATGTTTTATCATTAATAATTCATAATTCATGGTATTTTAAGTTTCAATTCATATTATTTAATCCAATGGTATTTTACTTGAATGTTACCAAGTGGTAACTATTTCATAACTCAATTTATTTTCACTAGGTTATATTACTTCTTCATTCTGTTTGATATTATAAGATTATGTGTGTAATGAATTTTGATTATATTTTGTTGAATTTTTACTTATTTTAGGTGGATTTAAATTTGATACACATAATCAATTAATTTTTTTTAATTCTCACTTCAAAGGTACGATCTTTGTAAGAGATTTCATCTCGATTTTGACTCTATTGAGATGTATTTCTTATAATGAACCTATTTATTTATATATGTTATATCTAAAAATACTTTGATATGTTATATTATGAATCTATTTATATTTATGGTATTTAATTTTCATTTTAATTTATTTATTTCATGGTATTTATGATTCAAAAGTTACCAATACGTTAAGGGTTTATGCTTCAATCTCATTTTAATCGATATTTTTTATGATTGAACTTACATTAAAGGGAATAATTTGATCATTTACCAATAAAAGCATTTCATTTTATCCTATTATGTTTATTCATGAAATTTTAAAGTAATAATTCTATTTTCCTCTCTTTGGTACTTGAAATGATTGAGAAAATGTTATTTTAGAAAATATGACTTTATTTCTCTCATTGGTCAAAATACTTTTTCTTCCATATTCATTTCTCTAAAAATGTTTTCAAGATAATTTTTAATTTTATAAAATTATATGTTTAAATTAATTTTTAACCATGATTGGATTTTAATAATTTCTTTTAAAATTCATCATCCTGTCATTTTCTGAACAAGGTACTTTTTAAATTTTCTTAAAAAAGTGTGAAATGAATGTTTTTTATCTTATACATCATGAACAAAATTTGCTGCTATCATGAATTATTAATTATTTAAATCATATATAAAAAGTTTCCATGATTATTTCCAAATAAAGTTTTTTTGTAATATTTTAGAAATGTTTAGTTTTTAAAAGTGGTTTTCAAAGTTAAAAATATATTTTCTCAAGAATGAGTAAAATGATCTCCTTATGGTATTACCTATTAATTAATGAAAAAATATATATTTTGCATATGATCCATTGGGGATACATTATAATGATACCATCCCTATTACTTATCTAGATGTTTTATGATCATTTTGACTGGGGTTGTAATATTTTGATATCATTCACCATATTACTCAGAATGGTTTATGATTATGTTTATTGATTGGAGAAATTATTAAAATCTCAATTTATAGTTTTTCAATATTAATGTTTATACTAATTACTTTTCACCCATTTAATAAGAGTAATTAATTTTAATTATTAAGTGATTGGTGAAGGAAACTATATCCCCTCGATGCATCAGTAGGTCTCATTTGATAAACTAGTTAAGGTATTTTGATGAGGACTTACCCATTTATAGAAGATGTCTTTGCATGAGGCCTTGATGGTATATTTATGATGTTTGGAATTATTTATTACATTATTATAAGGTTAGTTATTGATGTTCGTGAGATTATTTGATTAGTGATATTATACATGGATAAGTTTCAAGATCATGTGATTATTTATATGGAATTATTTGATCATAATTTATTATTTCCATATAATTATTCTTGCACAAGTTATTGATTAAATAGAATTTGTTTTCAGATATTTACATTTTATATTGATTATACCTTTCTTGTTCATGATTGATTCCATTGTATGTGATCCTTACTATGCATTTGATATCACCCCATATTTTTTTCCTTTACACAGGATATGGAGAAGGAATATTTGATTAAGCTCATGGATTCATAATATTTACATTAAATATGTTTTACTTTTATGTTTTCAAATGAAATATGAGATTCAAGTACGTATCTAGTTTACCAATACTACTAAAGTATTCATTTATTTGTGATTATATCTCTTATATCTTATGCTAATGTAATAATGTAACCACCAGTTATGGGATATTGGGGCCAGGGTATTTATAGTTGGTATCATAGAAAGTTTAGATGAAGCCTTGGGAACTAGATTTAAGAAAATATATATTATGTAACATAATCCTATGAATGAATTTGAGGATATGTTTAAGTATAAGATAACATCCTACAGTTTTAGTTAGGTATAGATTATGTGGTTTTCCTCAAAAGACATCCCTATATGAATATTATAAGTGGATATAGTTTTGGAATAGATGCAACTAGGGGTTATAATGTCCAAAAGAGTTGGTCGAGTATATCTCAATCATCACTCTGGTGCACAGTGAGAGCTCCCTTTCTATTAACTTGGTTTGAAACTCCTCGGGGATATTCTAGGGCTAATTATTATTTTCTTTATCAACTATCTTGAAGTATTTAAATAGATGATGATCATAGATGACCTACGTTAAACCTAATGGGCCATGGATTGAAATTAATGTGTCATTATTTAGATATATAATGAATTATTTTTCATAATTATCAATATTTTTTATCACAAAATGATTTCTATTTTAAGTGAATGGATATAACTAGGAGGAATGACGTTAACGCTGAATATGATGGATAATACAGTGGTTTTGAGAAACCAAATGGAATGATGATGAAAGTAAAAGATATTGGGATTATTACTAGTTAGTTATCCTGATATATGATTAACAAACTATACCTTAACCAACTATTGGAATCATTAATGAAGAGAAGGATGAATTATTCTAAGTTCTTGAGTAGTAGAGAGCATGGGGGGAAAAGTTCTCAATTTCATCTATGTCATAAATGTGGAAAGGTAAACCTAGGTTAATGACTCATAGGAATAATAAAACATTTTATGTCTGGGAAATAAGGTCATAGATAAATTAATTACCAAGGAAAAGATAGTAGTTCAATAGAGAGGAATATATTTCATCATAGAGAACCATTTATATATTATTGTCTTAAATTTGGGGATTATAGGCATTATCCAAGTTAATTCCATCTCTTATAGGCTAACTCCTAGAACAAGGATGGAACTATGTTATACCAATCGTTTAATTAAAAGGGTTTATGTATTTATGTATGGGGATTCAAGAATTTTGCTGTAGAAGAATTTTTATCAATAGTATTTTGGCTATGTGAATCATAAAACATCTAATTATTGTGATAATTTTTGGAATGATATATGAATTAATCTAATATTAACTTAATTTGTTTTGGATAACAACATGGGTTTATTAGTTTAAGGTTGATCATAATTAAAAAGTCTTAGACACCCCTTTGAGGTTTAATGTGATGGGATTTTCATGCGATTAATGAAATTTTGGGAGACACTTTTCTAGGTTTAGGTATATGTAACCCATAGGTTCATCATGAAGTATTCATTGAGGAAGAATTATATTTGAATATGTTCAAGGGTATTGATAAAATTTAGGGATGATATGATTATTTATGTTAAAGAAATAATATTAAATTAAGATTATTTGATTTTTTGAAAAAAATAAGTTGTATAGAAAATGTTAGTGGTTAAAAAGTGATTTGAAAAATAATTTTATTTTTAAGATGTTCATCATTTTTTTGAAATCTTATATAAATTTTATTAATACAGTTTTACCAAAAATACAACCCACACACTGGGGGACAACCTATCGCATATGGAAAGGTTACAGGGCTTGAACCTATAACCATCCAACAACCTGAAGGCCTTTGATTTTTTTATTTAAAGCAAGACCTCCCTTTTAAGGGAAGAAGGGGAGAAAACCCAAACTGACATCATCGACTTAGGACAAATCACAACCCGAAGGTTTAGCGAGACAAACCAAACTGACAACATGGAGCTACCCCTCCCGAGAAATTGATCATGATTGAACCTATAATAGTATGGCGACAAGGGTGAACAACCAACCACTAGAGTACACGATATCCATGTTAATATGACATTGTTTTTACTTAAATTATTTGATGAATAAATATTAAGTGTAAATCTAGGTGATACTATTTACGTTTAGAGATTAATGTGTTATATTAGATAACTTGTGCTATCCATTTTGGTTTTGGTAAAATTTAAAATACATACGAAAGGAATTGTCACCATTTTATGTATCTTATGATCCATCAAAAGTTAATTTTAGTTCTTTAAGAATTAGAAAAAACCATCTTGGATATTTATTTCTTAGAGTAAGAAATGAAGTGGAAATTGATCGAAGCACAAAGAGTGAAATCATGCCTCTGAAATAAAAAGGTATCAAGTAAGTATATTTCCTGGTGTTCACTATCTTGATAGTAAAACAATGCATAAACTTTAATAAAAGTATTTTTAAATAAAAATGTTATACATTGAACTTCATTTCAGATGAATCAATTATCTTTTGACCATATCATCATTTTATGGTTTTGTAGTCATTAACTGTATTTTGATCATTAAATTTATTGTGATCAATGATATTTATCACTCTAAATAATTATTTACAATTTTTTTCCATGTAAATTTTTTCACTTACCACTAATGTCTGGTTATGTGTTATTATAAATGACATACATACTTCCCATTATCTCTTATCAAATAAGAAGTTTTACCGTTCCCTTTTAAGATATGAGATTTCTACAAAGGTATTTTCTTATGGAAAACCCTTGATATTAGATGACAAGTTCAAATTATGAATATTAAATTTATTTAAGGAGGTTACAATGTAACAACCTCATATTTTAAAAGAAAAACATTATGTTCGATAACGCATGAAACACACAATACCGAGCATAGGTGACCCGTGAAACATATTAATTAAATATTATTGTTTTAGCCTAGTCATTATATAGAATTATATGAATAAAAACAAAAATATTATAAAAATTATATAGTTTACTCATGTATAAAATAAATTCATAGGTTAGAAATTGAGTAAAAATTAATATAAAATTCATTTAGAAGTTAAATATTTTTTTTTCTAAAAAAATTATTTTTTATGTGTGTAATGTGTTTTTATCTTAATAAATTAAATTATTCACAATTGGTGATTTATTTAAATAAAATTAATATATTATAGATTAAATCAATTTTTTATCCTTTATATAATTTTTTTTTTCAAATAATGAGATAAGAATAAATGCAGTTTATGATTAAAAACTCCATTTTTCTAAAAAAGTGCTTCTGTTGCATTTTATGAATTTATTTTAAAATAAAGGTTTACCAATTTTATAAAATATATTTGGAAAAATAAAATTCATTTTTTAAATAATCATATATAAATTACCTTATAGTGAATTTTTGATAATTTTCTAAAAAGGTTAATTTTTTTATGAATACAGAAAAATGTTGAATTTTATTGAGAATTTCCTTTTTTGTTTAGAGCATTTATAAAGTTTAATTTTGTTTTAAAATTGGTTTAAAAGTAAAATTTTGTTAAATTATATTATTATTAATAAAACTTATATCATTTTGATAAATTATACATTGAAATTTTGTATAATTGTTTTATACTTAAGAAAACCATTCTTTTGAAAATTGTATTTTCCTCGCCCTTGTGGGTTAAAATTTATATTAAATTTTGCAACGTTTTTAATTTTATTTGGTAAAATTTATTCCATATTAATAATTATAAAAATTTTGTATTATTTAATAAGTTCCACTTAATATTTTCTATCATAATGAACAGTAAAAATAGTAAAAATTAATTATCGTGGTAAATGTTAAAAAAGTGTTTTGCGCATTACATGCACCTATGTTAGAATTAATTTTACACACACATAAAAATTTTATTTAATAAATTGGATTTAGTTTTCATAATAAATATTTTAAAATTATATAATAAGTCCTATTTTATTTTTATTATTAAATGATAAATTACCTAAATAAATAAAAAACTAGTTATCCTGGTGAAAACTAAAATGGTAAACGTGAGTAACCTTTGGATTTAAGGTTATAACATTATTAAATATGTTTATTTGTTTGTGGTGGTGGTTTGGATCAAAATTATCTTGCACGAACCCCATTATTTATCAATCTTGGAGGCACTTGGGTTGAAAGTGACTTCCCATTATTGAATAGTTTTGGGTATTTACAAAAATATATTTCCTCAATTATAAAAGTGCAACACCTCCCATCACTCATTTACACATATTAAGAAATTTATATCCACAAAAACCAATATAAATATCTCTAAAACATCCTTATCATTATTCTAGAGATTCTGAAATTCCCAAAATACTAACACTAGGGTCCTTAATAATAGATCTAAAGGAGGTTTTTCTAAGAGAATGTTATTTTCATTACTATGTTTTTTTCTTCTTCTCTTAACAACTTCATTCATGTCTTAATAATTCAAATATAATAGAACTATAATGTACCATATAATTTTATTTTATTATTTTTATGGAATAACATATGTCTGTATCCTCTTCTATCAAATGGAAAATGAAACCATCAATTGTGTGTATGGTGGACTACCACCTCACGAACTGAAGTAATTCATTTTTCATCACTTCCTCTCATAAATGGATATAATGATGGATTTAACCAAAAACATATATATATATATATATTATTTATTAAATAATCATAGTTATTTAATTAAAATATCATATCTACCATCTTACCTTATAATATGGTGGAAAATGATAATGTCACTCATGTGTACGTGTTCACTATCGCCTCCACGAAGCAATGTGAAACGTTTTTCATTTTATTTTGACATGGATGGTAGTAAGGATAGATTTAATGAAAATATATGATATATATGATTTAATAATGATTCTATAAAGGTGAATTATTATTGATATTTCTTTCATTCCATTCATCGAGAAAATGGAAACTGCGTTCACGTGTATGTACGACCAACCGTCCATGAATAGTGTAGTTCATTTTTCTATCTCTAAAATTTATGGATGAATATAAATATGTGTATAATGGATATATTTGATATTTAAATCATGATTAAAATTATATATATTATTTAACCATGATAAAAGTACACATACCAAAATAATAAAACCAAAACATATATAAAAATGAAGCAGTTATTACACGAAACATTGATTTAAACAAATAATTATTAATAAAATAATGATAAATGATAACTGGTAAATCATATATGGTATGTTAAATATGATTATTTTTATGTAATAGGTGTTTAATAAATCTATATTTATTATACAGAAGGTTCGAACACATACAACTAAAGTCTAACCAAAGGTAACATATTTTGTCCCAGTTTTCCTTTATCGAGGCTTATTTTAATGTTACGCTCTAATTTATTTTACATGGTGTATACACAACCAATTTTACATGTTTTAACATAATAATTCATAATCAATAATATTTTATGTTTCAATTCATATTATTTAATCCATGGGTATTTTACATAAAAGTTACCAAGTGGTAAGTATTTTATAACTCAAATTATTTTCATTAGGTTATATGAATTCTTTATTATATATGGTATTATAAGAATATGTATAAAATTAATTATAATTATTTTATTTTTTATTTCCAATTATTTTATTTTTATTTACTTTTGATATACATAATCAATTCATTGATTAATTCTCACTTCTACGATATGATCATTGAAGAGATTTCAACTAGATTTCTTCTCTATTGAGACATATTTGGTATTACTCACATATTTATTTATATGAGGTGCATATTTGAACCATTTTATATTTTATATAATTAATATCTTTATATTATTGGTATTTAATGTTTCATTTGAATTTATTTATTTCTTGGTGGTTTTCATTAAAAAGCCACCACAACAGTAAGGTTTTATGCATCAATCTCATTTTAATCAGGACTGTTTATAAATGAATTTCCATTTATAGAAATTATTTTAACATTACATAATAAACCCATTTAATTTTATTATACTATTATTATTAATGAAATTTTCAAGTAATATTACCATTATACACTCTTTGTTACTTAAAATTATTAAGAAAATGTTTTTAAGAAAAGATGACTTTATTTCCCTATTCGGTCGAAAACCCTTTTGCTTCCACATCCACATTTTCTAATAAAGTTTTCATGAAATATTTCTGTATTATCTTATGATTTTTTAATGTAATTTTTAACCATTATTTTATTTTTACCATTTTTCTAAAATTAATATTCCTCATCTTTTGCTAAAAGAGGTATGTTTTACTTTTCTTATAGAAGTGTGTAAGGAATATTTTTTTAACTTATACAACATGAAAATAATTTACCACTAATATAACTGATAAATTATTTAAATATTCCTTCATAATTTTCCATGATCCTTTTCAATGATTTTTTTTCCAAATATTCTAAAAATATTTAGTTTTTAAAAGTTATTTTCAAAGTGAAATGGTTAATTTTCTTAAGAATGTTTAAAATGATATTTTTATGATATTTTTATTAATAAATAACAAGAGTATTATTATAATTATTCTATATTTGGGATATGTTATAATAATACCATACTTATTATTTCCCTAGTTGTTTTATGATCAGCTTAACTGGGGATATATATTTTGATACCATTCACTATATTACTCTAGATGGTTTATCAATATTTTTATTGATTGGAGAAATTATTAACATTTTTTATTATATTTTCCACTATTATTGTTTAAATTTATTATGTATCACCCCTTTAATATTATGAATGCAGTAGACTTAGTAAGTGATAGGTGAGGCCCAATATATCCCCTTGATGCATCGATAGGTCTCATGAGACAAACTACTTTGTGTATTTGGCTGACACCATACCCAATTATATAAAATTCCTTGGCATGAGTCCTTGAAAGTATGTTTATGATGTTCATAATTATGAATTCCCTAGTTATGATATCAAATATTAATTTCCATGTGATTATTTGATTATTTATGATATCCATGGATAATTTTCAAGATAATGTGATTATTTATATGGAATAATTTTATCATCATTGATCCCATCCATATTATTCTTCATTATCATGTTATTGATTAAATGGAATGTGTTTTTATATATTTACCTTTCCATATTTATTATGCTATATTTTTTCATGATAGATTCCATTGTTCATAACCATTACTGAGGATTTGATCTCACCCCTTATTTTGTTTCCTTTCCCCATGATATAGAGAAGGAATATTTGATTAATTTCAAGGATGCTGAATATTTAGATTCACTAAGTTGTACTTTTATTCTTTCAAATATAATGTGAGATTAAATTATGTATCTAGATTACCAAGACTAACAAACTATTCAGTTATTTGGGATGTTATCGCTTCTATCTTATACTAATGTAATAAAGTAACCACTGATACTAGACTACTAGGGTCAGGGTCTTTATATTACAAGATGATTTTTCTTTACACACCTTCACTCATTATATTTTTTCATTGACATTTTAATTTTGAGTGTGTGGGAAGGGCCTTTTGTGTGGGTCCTTTGGGATGATTCTCATTGTAGGGTGGTGTGAGGTGTGTGTCAACATTTTTTATATTTGAGACATGGTCTTGAGTAACTATTAATTTCACTTCATTCATATCATCCCGTTATAAAAAATAAAAATAAAAAAAATATATAAAAATATAAATATAAATAAAATTTCAAAAAGGTTTATAAGCCTCTCGGGCTAGGAAAGAGTTTCCTTTTTTCATAGTAATAGTGCACATGAGTTTCATATTCAATAAAAAACCATTAATTGAATAAACTAGAAATCATAAATATAATAAATTTAGTAATAATTTAAACCACTAGATATTAAAATCCAGAAATTTTCTTAAAAAAATAAAAGATGGTGTGTCTTTTCCAAACTATTTTATTAACTTCAAGATCCTAGAAATGGAATAAAAATAAAAAACAGACATGAAAAATTATATATTTTCATTCATGAAAAATAAATATTAAACACTAAAAAATTCCAAAAAAACATGTTTACATCCCCCCATAATTAAGATTTAACTACCCTTTTATTTAATAAAAAACATAATTATAGAGATAAGGATAATAAAATTTAAAGGATGGTATGCCATAATAAGAGTTTATTTTTCTGTTCCAGCCTCAAGTTAAGCTCTCTGTTGCTTCCTAATAAAAATTATAAGAATTTAAGAAAAAAATATAATAAATTTTTTTGAAGGAGAAATGAATAAAAATACAGATAAATGGTAAGAATAAAGAGGATAGAACTTTGTCCCCCCCCCCCAAGTGTGTACTAGTTTTCTAATTATTTTAGTTTTCAGTTCCAATTATCTATAAAAATTTGATGGTGAATGTGATTTGTGTGATTTGAATCACCACATTGTTTTCCTTCCAATATACACCCATTCACACTAGTTATATAGTAATACATGGATAGTGTACTATAGGTCAATCCCCTTATCAATGTATTTTTGAATTAATGGTGGGGGAAAGATAAATAATGGTTAGTGTTCTTTTTCTTCTTCCACAACTTCTTCATCTTATTCAACAACTTTATACATGGGATACTTTATAAGTGTTGTTTCATAAATTACAAAAAGAAATAATTCAGTGAAACTTTTGAATTTAATAGAATTAAATCATGATTAATTAATATAAAAATCTTCCCCTTGAAGTAGGTCATCTTGAAATTTGTTTTCTTTAGGGAGGGAAAATTGAAACTCTATCTCAATAAGAGAATTTTTATCTACTTCACCATTATACTCTATGGAAATTCAAGTGTTGTATGGATATAAAAATTTAAATTAGTATGATTTGATATATTGTTAATTTTTTAAAAAATCAAAAATAAATGGGTTTAATGAAACAATTTCTCCTCATATAATCTCATATTTAATTTATTCTACTTTTATATATGCCTATTGGAGTTAGGGTGTTAGAGTAAGAGGTAGGTAATTAATTTGATATATATTATCTGAAAAATTCACCACTTTAGTGGTTACTTATTTCATATAATGATATTGTTAGAGAAGTACTGATTTTTAAATTTAAAATATGGGATAATCACATACCATTTCATCCTCTGAAAAATCATCCCAATATTCATCTATGTCATCTTGATATCCCACATTTGAATCAGTTGTAAAGTATTATTTTTTAACCACATTTGGAAATGGTATCAATAGGTTTGGTCATAGTTCTATCATGTTCCATATTCATAAGGCTCTTCAATGGAAAACGTTATAGGGAAAAGATTTCATTTCTATTTTATTGAGCCTCTTTTTAAGCTTATATTTTATTTAAGGAAGAGGAAATAATTTACTTTTGATTCCTAAATTATTTAATTATTTTTGAATTATTTTAAAATTTATTCCTCCAAGATTCTTACCAGTTAGGATCATAAATTTTTTGATTAATAGAACAAGCATAAGAATAATCACCATGATACTCCATACTCACTAAATCAGTTAAAAAATGATATGCAATGAAGTTGTATTTTTTTATTTTTTTTATTTTTTATGAAAAATAGTGTGTTAAAGTTATTGGCCTCTATAAAATGGAATCAAATTGATAAGAGTTATTTTTTAATGAATCCATAACCAATGAATTATTATTTACCTAGGAATGCAGTAAAGTGAAAACCAAGGGTCAATATATCATGGATGCCACTCAAAAAAACCATTGTACTACTGTCACTAGATATATCCTAATATACCTATAAATTATATACAAATATATTTGAGTTTTTAAAATTAATATTATATATATAAGTTAAAACAATATACAAAGTGGTTAGTGATGAATAATGAAAGAAGAGAAATGATGTCATTCTTTGGAATTCATAGTGGTTGATATAATTATTCATTAAAAATATTAATTATCAATATTATATCCAGTTTTGAGACCAAAACATTCACTTAAAACTATAACATTCTAATATTTTATATTTATTACTTTGGAATAATTTTGAAGTGTTCGATATCATTATTTACACCCAACCCTGAGTCTAAATGAACAACGATATATGTATCCTAGACTTTATAACCTATCTGTTGGATTATTTGGAATTAATAAGATTAAAAAATTATGAAATATATTTAAAAATGTTTTATTTAATTCAAATTTATTTATTAATTCTAAATAAATAATCATTAAATTTTAATAAAATTATTTCATGATTAAAAGTTATTTTTTCTAGGTGTTATGATTTTTTATATAAAAAATATATTTATCACTATTTAAAAATTCTTTTAATGTAATTTATAAATAATATATGTTTAATTATTTATATATTAGATATATAATGGTTAGGGATGAAGTTAAAATCATTTTAGGTAGAAAGAGTTATTTTTCAAAAAAAAAATTATGTGCACAATGCATTTTTAACATAATAAATTAGATAAATAATTTTATATTATTGATGTTAATGAAATTTTTATATTATATATTCAATAATATATTTTTACATTTATCTAATATTTTTTACTGGTCAAGGAGTGAATGTAAAATCAATTTTATGTTGAAAATTTTATTTTTCTAAAAAACAATTTTCATCGTGTACTGCGTGTTTATTTTAAAATTAATTTCTTCCAATTATATAAAATGAATTTTATTAAATGGATTCCATATTTTAAATCATAATTTTATAAATTTTTTAGTCATTCCATATTCATTTTCATTTATAATGAATATTAAAAAAATTATCATGGTTAGGGTTAAAACGGGTTTATCGGGGGTTAAACTAATACATAAGGGTGAAATTTACAAATGAAATTTTCTTAATATTATTTATTGAAGATATTGTAACCATATATTACCTTATACTTTAATTATAGGTCATTGTTTTCACTTTCACATGAAATTGACAGTATATTATTGAAATAATTTAAGTAATTGCATGTGTGTCCCTCCCCTCACTTATAGAAGGGAACCTATTATCATCCTTTATTCACAAAATTTAAGCCTTATATCTCAGAAAATACATAATCAAAAACATTATTATATTATATCCCTTCATTATTGATCTCTTGGTTATACCCTAATACTATCCTAAGAAGGTTTATGGTGTAAATCGAAGGAGGTCTCTCAAAGAAGAGGTAATCATCTTACGAGAAACTTTCAATGCTTATTTCTTATTATAATTCGTATAAATTTATTGTATCAATAATAACATAATTAATCTAGTATAATAAATATATTTATATTTTATTATAATTATGGGACAACCATTTTTCACCTTCTTTCCATCTAATGAGAAATGAAAGTATCGCTCATTCATAAGTGTGGAATATTGTCTCCACGTAACAATATGATTCATAAAACATCACCATATTTCATTGTTGATTATTTTGATGGATTAAATTTTTATATTTAATATTAATCATATAATTATTCTTCTTTAATTATAATATCTTATCTAAATTCTTACCTTCCCATATGTTGGAAAATTATAACACTGCTCGTGCATACAAGTGTACAACTACCTCCATGAAGTGATGAAAATTTTCCATCACCTATTCATATTAATGATTATAAAAGTGTATATAATTTTTTAATATGAGACTTATGAATTGATTAATATTCTGTATATGATATGACTATGACCAAATCTCAAGGACTATAACTACTAAACTGAAACATACATGAAAAATGAAGCAGTTAACACCTAAAATAATAATGACAATGAAAGATTATTAATGAATGGGTGATAATATGTTATAAATAAACCATGTATTGTATTATAAGTTCTGATATGGTTTTTAATAGAAGTATAATAAATTTAAATTTATTATATAAGAGGTTAAAATCATTGACAAAGTAAGTCAGGCCTGAGGTAAGATTTTCCCATCACATTTTATTTCGGTGAGAAATATGCCATATTTCCCAATTTTTTCTATTGTGTGGTGTATATAATTTATAACACCCAAATATTTTATGGAATATATATTTTAAATTAACATATTCAATAACTTATGTTGCGAGAAACACCCAGTTTTAAAACCACGATACACTATTTAAAATGTGACTCTTATAACCTAGCCGTTAAATTGGAAGGAGTGAATAGTATTAACCACATTATGATATTTATATATTATATATTCAATAAAATATTTTTAAATTCATAAAAAATATTTTTATTGGCGTAATATGAGAATAAATCAAATTTTATGCATAAAAAACTATATTTTTCTAAAGGCAGTTTTACCACCTGTTAATGATGAACTTATTTTAAAACTAAATTAAGAAACTTTTATAAATTCTATTAAAAAAATATAATTATTTTTTAAAAGAATAATGTTAAAAATTATCTTATGGTTAAATTTTGGTTTTTTTCTGAAAATATTTATTTTCAAGTGAATAGTGAAAATTATCAATTTTTATAAAATAGTCAATTTCATTATATTAAAAGTATATTTATGATTTTAATTTGATCTCAATGTAACTTAAATAATATTTAGTTATAAATAATCTAATATATTTCATAATTATACCTTATTTTTTTATAATTACATTTTTGGGCTTAATATTGCATTAAAAAACTATATTAGTCGCATTTTATCGGTTTAAATTTAAATTAAATTACGCCACTTCTATTTTTTAAATTTAGAAAAATGAATTCCATATTTTTAATTATAAGGTATAAATTTATTAAATAGGACAATTTTATTTTTGTTCAATATGAATAGTAACTTTGGTAATGTGTTTATTACCATAGTTAAGGGTAAATATGTTAATTTAAGGTAAAAATAATATTATAAGGATTAGAAAACTAACCTAAAACTTTACCAAATTTTATGAGATGAATTTAATTATACCTTTAAAAAATAAATTTATAAGTTAAGTTATTTAATGGATACTTATTTATGAAAATGACTTCAATATTATTTAAATTAAATAAAATTACAAAATATCACATTCATATTTTTAATAATTATATTATTTTAAAAATAGTGTTACTTAGAACATATCATTAACTATAGATATTATTTTGAAAGAAATTTTTTTATCTACATCAAGAAATTTTATTTTTAGTTTTCAATGATGAAACAAATACCATAAATAATTATACAATAATGATAATGTAATTATTTTATTAATGAAACAATGAAATAAATGATGATTTTAATTAAAAATTAAATTTCCCATATTTAGAAAATTATTTTCATAAAATTTAGTCAATTTTTAAAAACCAAAATTTGAAAAATGTTTAGGATGAATTTTTTTTCTAAAGTAGTAGAAGTTTTTGGTGAATAGCGAAATACGGTATTTTATAGTATTTAACATTATAAGTAAATAAATGAATTATTGATTAATGGTTTACGTATGGATGAGGTAAGAACCCATTGGTTATAACTCACATAATCTAGTTACATTATTTAGTCATGGTAATCAACACTATTGATAGTCTTGAGCCAAAATAATAAACAAATGAAAAAGGTAACAAAAACACTCCTCTTCTCCACTCTAAATTCCACCCCTCACCACCTCTTCTCTACACACCTAATAATCCTTGATTATTGTGTAAATTATACTAAAATCCCTTCCCAGTACTCTTCCCCATGACCAATACCAATTGGAATTTTAAAAATACCAAACCTAAGTTCCTTAAAATGGTTTTCAAGGATAAAAATAATTCAAAAGGTAAAATCATTTTTTTTTCTCTTTTAATTTATTTAAATTTATTTTTATTTTCTTATAATATCCTTAAATATTATATGAAAACATGAATTACAACTAAAATATCTTATATATACTAGAATTTTATCATTTTAATGGAATATCCATAATTAACCACCTTATCATCTCTCTTTTATTCAAAAAATGAAAACATTATCCCTGATGTATCGATTTACCGCCATTGTGGACGATGTGTTTTTATTTTCCATTAACACCTTCATGGATGGTCATAAAAAAATTATTATGGTTAAATAAGATTTTATTATACATATTATAAGTTATATAAAATTATTCAACCAATATATATGCATGATATTTAATAAAATGATATAAATTCATGATGGTCGTAAAACCACCAAAATAAATTAAATCATTTTTTATTAAAATTTATCTAATGAATCACCCTAATAACATATAAAAATGAAATATAAGATCATTTATAATTATTTAAGTTCATTAATAACATATAATTTAAATTCTATATAATTAATCTCATTCTACGCGAACCTCCATACATGTATATAAGTGAACCTATCATGAAAAACCAGGAAAAAACACTTCCATAACGATGAAATTTAACTATAAAACTGATCAAAATGGCCATGAAAAAATGTAATAAATTTATTATAAATCAAATAAATGTATAATATGTTCTAAATTACGTAATTAATGAATCTAATTTGATTATCTAGGACATTAAGTTCAATTAAAAAAAACTTTTGGACATAAGTTAAGGGTTTTCTCATCTCAATTTTAATTCCGTGAGATATATCATATTAACCACTTATTCCTTGTGTGTGGTGTATTTATACTTCCATTTGTTATATTACATCATTAATATATTTATTTTAATATTATTTAATGTTTAATTTGGTAATTATTACTTTTACGGGGCATATGGTTTGATTGATAACACAGTGGTAAGGGAATTCTTATCCCAATTTCTATTCTTTGGGTTAAAATTATACTCCATTGATTATGTCATGATATGATTATTTGTAAATTGAATTTTTATTATATTAAATTTTATTTCCACTTTTTTTATTTTTATTTATATTTTATACCCATAATTTATTCATTTTGTTAACACTCAAACTTTCTTTTAAAAATAATCTTTTAATTTTTTATTTTTTTTAAAAGTTAAAAGAAATGTTTGTTAAAAATCATATGACATGATCATATTTTTATTATTTTATAGTTAATTAATTAATTGAATAATAATTTACAATTTTTCAAGGTTATTTTCAAATAAAATGTTTTCTTTTATAATTTCTCAACTTAAAAATTGATTTCAAAGTAAAGTGGTAATTCTCTCAAGAATTTCTCAATGTTTTTATTAGATTATTTTCATATATGAAAACACCCTTTGTTGGATCTTATAATTAATTAAGGTTGGTATATTATGATGTCATATAACAAATTTTATTAGAGGTTTTATAATAATTATGATTCGGCATATACTATATTGATACCATTCACTTTATTACTCTGGATAGTTTATGATTATGTTTACTGATTTGGGAAATTATTTATATTTCATATAATAGTTTAAATATGAATGTATAAATTAATTTTGTTTCTACCCTTTAATATAATGAATTAATTGGACTTAGTAAGTGTCTAGTGGGGCCTTGTATACCTCTTTTTTGTATCATTTGGTCTCATAAGACAAAATATATTGGGTTTTGGCCAGGGCCTTACCCATTTATGTAGACTTATTTACTGTAGATTTAATGGTATATTTATGATCTATCTTATTATTAATTACATCATTATGAGATTATTTTTTTGATAATCCATGTGATTATTTGAGTAGTATAATATAGATGGTTAAATTTCATTATCATGTGATTATTTATATAGAATTATTTTATTATATTTTATTCCTTATATATTATGCTCAAGATTATATTTTAATGACATGTGTTGTTAGTTATTCACATTTACTTATTGTTTATGTTTATTTGTGATAGATTCTTATTTATTATTTCCTTTACTAGGAATCTTATATAACCCATTTCTTATGTTTTATTTTTCCCAGGATTCCAAGATGTATATTATGATTGACATTAAGGGATAATCTATGAGAATAAGGATGTTTCCAATGGAGTTTATATGTTGTATTCTAGTTCAAGTTATAATGTGAAAATTATGTTTTTATATAGTTTTAAAAATATACTAAACTATTTGGTATTTTGGGATGTGATATCTTGTTCATAGTACCAATGTAATAAAGTAAAGCACCAAATCTAGGCTACTGGAGTCAGGTACTTTATAGTAGGTATCATGGGATGTTTAGTAGAAACATCAGAAATAATATTTATGAAGTCCTAGATTAGGGAAAATAATCCTGAGATAGAATTTGAGGATAATTATAGAAGAACGTCCCAAATAAACTATGTTTATGTGATTCACTAAATATAAAATTTTCAATTTATGTTAAGTATTTCACTAGTTTTGGGATTATATGTTATGTTTCATAATGATATGATCTAATATAGTGTATGTATTCATTTATAAATTTTACCTCATAGAAGGAATGTGAACGTCACCAATGCATATGATCCAAAGATTAAGGAGGATCAAATATTTTATGGTATTATGAAAATATTTCTAATAGAACAATTCTCATAAACATTCTCATCATATAGATACATAATATCATTTGCTAACAAGAAAAATAAAGAATTAATTAACTATTATAGATTTATAGGGAAGCACGAGAAAAAGAGTACCATTATAAAATAGTTGGATAAAGTGACGAAGATAAAGAATTATTCTCTTACATGTTATAATTGTGGAAAGAAACACCCTAGTAATTGATTAATAGGAATGTATGTTTACTAAAAGTGTGGAGAAAAATGCCACTACAATTATTATTTAAAGGGTAAGAAAAATGTTTCAGATTTATAATGATTCAATTGTAAGGAGATGAGACACAACAAAAATCAATGTTGTAAGTGTGAAAGGAATATACCACAAAATAAGATTATGGATCATGGTCAAGCTTATGATACTACCAAAGACGAATAAGAAATATTATTTTTCATGTTTTTTATTAAAAAAGTATTTTATCTGTTTATTTTATAAATAATTCTCTTTTTAGAGAATCGTGATATATATAAGGATTGTACTGATGTACTTATTCTTTAAGGAATTGGAAGAATATGATGAATACCACCAGTAATCAAGAAGAGTGATTCTATTATCAGTTAATCTTATTGAAAACCCATGACTTGGGAATGATAACCATAAATATGTGCTTCATGTTGAGATAATAATAAATAGATATTAGTGGGATATTATTTGTGACCATGAAGGTAGTTAGTGATATAATGGTATATGTTATTATAGAATTATTAGACATTTGTATTAAAAGAATATATTTAACAACCTAAGATTTCAATCATGGAAGCATGCATGTTTTATAAAGGTTTAAAGAATATTAAGGTATTTATAAACTTGGTATGTGATAATAAGAGATACATTATTTGGGGAAATCTTATGCTAAGTTGATTTTGGAAATTTAGTGACCTTCCATCTATATTTTTGGTCGTTGAATTTGGATAGACATGTTTTGGATGATTCCGAAGATTAAATTTTTTTAGAATGAGTTAAGTCAAATTTTGGAAATTATTTTTTACTAATAGCATGTGATATAATTTTTTATGTTATTGAACACTTAAAGGTCGAAGGAATGAATTAATGACTATATGATTTTCTAAAAGTGCTTTAGGTAATAAAAATTTATATTGAATATCTGTAAGAGATGAAGTGGAAATAGACCAAAGCACAACCAAAGGACAGGATTATGATTATGACATAGAAATAAATCAAGTAAGTTTATATTTTCAAGTGATTATCTGTATAGTAAAATAATTCCTAAACTCTAGGAAAATGATTTTGGAAAAAAACATTATCCATTTACTTTTCTTTCTACAAAATCAATGGGTTTTTATCCAATCATAGATTTAAGATTTTCTTATGGTATAATTTATAACAAACATGTTTTATATCACTCTCTATAAGAACATGATAGTTATATTTCTCTTACATGTCTGTATTTTCAGGAATGTTCTCCTATTTCAGAATACTTTTTTGGGGGTGACCTTCACATTTTCCTTTCCCCCTTTTTAATAGGAAGTTTTATTAAGACATTTTATGATGAAGGATTCCCAAAAGGGTATTATAAAATAAAAACCACATGATTACCAATCAAAAGTTTAATTAATGAGGAAATAATTTATTGAAGTATGATATAATGTAACACCCCAATATTTTATGGTATACCACTTTTAAATTTAACATCTTTGATAGATTATGTTGCACGGAACACCGAGTTTAAAACAACAATATACTATCAAAAATGTGAGAGTTATATTCTAGATGTTAAATTTGAGGTAATGAGTATTATTAACTACAATATGAAATTTTTATATTATGTATTCAATACAATATTTTTCCATTATTCCAAATGATTTTTATTGGCATAAGATGTTAATAAATCCAATTTTATACATAAAGGAAATATTTTCTAAAGGTAGTTTTACTTCCTTTTAATGAATATCTTATTTTAAAACTATATTTAAAAACATTTAGAAATTATATTGAACAAAAAAATATTTTCAAAATAATAATTTAAAAATATTCTTATGGTGAAAATTTAGTTTTTTTAATATTTATTTTCCACTGATTAATGAAAAATACATACTATTATAAAATTATCAATTAGATTATTTTAAAAGTATATTTATTATTTTAATTTGATTTTAATGTTACTTAAATAATAGTTAGTTATAAATAATATAATATATTTCATCATTATACATTATTTTGGTATAATTACATTTTGTTCTTAATAATTCATAAAAAGAAGTTTTAATTGCGCTTTATGAGTTTAATTTGAAATTAAATTTTTCTACTTCTGTGTTTTGAATGTTCATAAATGGATTCCATAATTTTAATCATAATTTCCAAATTTAGTAAATATGATCATTTTATTTTTGGTCAATATGAATAGAAACTTTGGTAATTTTTTTATTACCAAAGTTATGGGTAAATAGGGAAACTTAAGTTAAAAATAATATGGCGATTATTAAAAAAAAATACCCTAAAACATTCCAAAATTTTATTGGATGAAGTTAGTTCTAAAATTAACACCTTAGGTTCTAAGTTAAGTTATTTTTTGGACACTTTTCTATGAAAATAACTTCTATATTATTTAAATTAAAGACAATAAAAAAATATCACATTCGTATTTTTAATAACTATATTATTTTTAAAATGGTGTTATTTAAAAGGTATCATCTTCTATAGATACTATTTTTAAATATAAAAAATTTATATACATCATGGTATTTTATTTTTAATTTTTAGTGGAGAAATAATTACCTTAAATATTTATGCAATGATGATAAAGTAATTATTTTACTAACAAAACAATCAAATATATGATGATTTTAATTAAAAATTAAATTTATTATATTTAGAAAATAATTTTTATAAAATGGAGTTTATTTTTAAAATATAAATTTTAAAAAATGATTAGGGTGAATTTATGTGATGTTTCTAAAATAGTTAATTTTTTTGTGAATATTAAAATACAATAATTTATGGTATTTAACATTATTAGTAAATAAATGAATTATTGAGTCATGTATGAAATATAGATGAGGTAAGAATACATTTGTTATAGCCCAAATGATCTATTTAATTTATTTTTTCATGAGAATCAATACTGTTTACTATGAGCCAAAATAATTGACAAATGAATAAAGTAATAAAAACACTCCTATCCTCCACTATAAATACCACCACTCACCGCCTTTTCTACTCAAACCTTATAAGACCTTAATATTGTGTAAATTATTTCAAAATCCATTCCCAATACTATTACACACGTCCAATACCTTTTAGTATTTCTAGAAGACCAAACCTAAGTGTTGTAAGGAGGTTCTCAAGGATAAGAAATTCAAGAGGTACAATCCTCTTTCGTTCTCTTTTATTTTTTTTAATTTTTTTCTTATAATATCCTTAAATAATATATAAAAACATGAATTATAACTAAATTATTTTATATATAATATAATTTTATTATGTTAATGGAATATCCCTCATGAAACCCCTTATCCTCTCCTTTTTATTCTAAAAATGAAAACATTGTATGTGATGTGTCGATTTACCGCCATCATGGAAGAAGTGTTTTTTATTTTCAATTACCTAATTTATGGATGTTCACAAAAAATTATTATGATTAAATAATATTTTATTATAAATATTATATGTTATATAGTTTTCTGGAACTAATATATAAATGTGATATTAAATAAAATGATATAAGTTCGTGATGATCGTAAAACCACCAAAATAAATTAAATCATTTTTATTTACATTTTATCTAATGAATCATCCTTATAACATTTAAAAACGATATATAAGATCATTTAGACTTATTTATATTCATTAATAACATATAATTTCAATTCTAGATAATTAATCTCTTTTTACATGAACTTACATACATGCATACAAGTGAACTGATCACGAAAAACCACAAAAATAAACACTCTCAGAACGATGAAATTGAACTCTAAAACTCATAAAAATTGACATAAAAAAATTAATAAAATTATAATAAATAAAATAAATGTATAATAGGTTCTGAATTAATTAAGTAAGTAATATAAATTTATTACCCATGACATTAAGTACAAGTGCAGAACGATTTTGTACATATGGTAAATATTTTCTAATATCACTTTTATTTTAATGAGATATTCCATATTCACCACTTATTCATTATGTGTTGTGTATGTATAATTACATTTGATATGTAATATCATTAATCCATTTAACTTCATGGCATTCAATGTTTTATTTGATAATTATTACTTTAATGGGGAATACGATTCGACTGATTATAAAGTGGTAAGGGAATTATTTACCCAATTTCCACAATTTGCGTTAATGTTATATTCCATTAATTATTTCCTTATGTGATTATGTGTCAAATAAATTTTTATTATATTAAGTTGTATTTAAACTTGTTTTATGTTTATTTAATTTTGATACACATAATCTATTCATGTGGTTAAAACTCAAACTTTATTTGGAAAATATTCTTTTAAATGTTTCTTTTTTTCAAAATTTAAAAGAAATGTTTTTTAAACAGGTATGAAATGAGAAACTTTTTCATATTTCATGATGCCTTAATGAATTTAAGAAACCTTTACTAGTTTTTAAGGTTATTTTTAAAGAATTTTCTTTCTTTTATAGTTGTTTATATTTTTATATATATTATCTCAAAGTAATGTGGTAATTCTATAAATAATTTCTCAATGATTTTATAAGAGTATTTTCATATATTAAAACACACTTTGTTTGATATTATGATTAATTGAGGTTGAAATCCTATGATACCATATAATATATTTTATTGAATGGTTTATGACCATTTTGACTGGGGATATATTATCTTGATACCATTCCCCATATTACTCTGGATAGTTTATTTTTATGTTTACTGATTTGGAAAATTATTTATATTTTATATTTTAGTTTCAACATGAATGATTTAATTGATTATGTTTCAACCATTTAATATTAGGAATGAATTGGATTTAATAAGTGTTTGGTGGTGCCTACTATAGCCCCTCGATGCATCAGTTAGTCTCATGATATAGACTAGACCGAGTTTTATCAAAGGCCATACCCATTTATGTAGAACTATTAGATGAGGAATTTATAGTATGTTTATTATGTCCCAAATTATGTATTACATCATTAGGAGATTATTTATTGGTAATAAAAGTGATTATTCAGCTAGTAGTATATCCATGTTTAAGTTTCATTATCATGCGAGTATTTATATCAAATTATTTGATTAGATTTTATTCCAGACATATTATGCTCAATATTATTTTTTAATGGTGTGTGCTTTGAGTTATTCACCTTTATTTATTGTTTATATTTATTTGTGATAGATACTACTATATTATTACCCTTAGAAATCATCTGATCTCACCCCTTTCTTATCTTTTATTTTCCCCAAGATTCCAAGTTGTATATTATGATTGACATGTTGGGATAATCTAGGATAATAATGAAGTTTCCAAAAATAGTTTTTATGTTTTATTTCATTTCAAGTTTAATTTAAAACTTATGTTTTATATTTGATGCAATCTCAATAGTATTAAAACAGTCACTCTATTGGGATGCAATCTCTTGTTCATAGTACTAATGTAATAAATTGTGGCACCGACTCTACGCCACCAGAGTCGAGGTCTTTTCCTAATTCCCCTTTGATAAATTATACCACGAGTCTATTTATATTCATGGTATTTAATATTTTATTTGAAATTATTTATTTCAAAGGGTTATGATTCAAAATTTACCACAAGAGTAAAGGTTTTATGGTGAAACCTCACTTTTTACCAGGATTATTTCTGCTTAGATTTGTGATGATAAAATTATATGATATATCTCTCGTAAATCTCATATATTTTCTTCTCATATTGTTTTTTTGGATATTTCTTGTTTTCATTTAATTTTTCTATCTCTATGTATTCATAAGACTAAATTATTTTTTAAGGAAAAATGACATTATTTTTCTCTTCATTTGGAAATATTTTTCTTCCACGTAGATATTTTTACAAGAATATTTTTAACATTCCATAATTATTTAATAATATAATTTGTACCCATATCTAAATTTATATAAAAAGGTTTAAAAATAATTTTATTTTCTTTTTATGAACAAGTTACTTTTTAATAAAGTTTTGAATGAAATATTTGTTCTTACATGTACCATATGAATGAATTTTACCACCATTGTAACTAATATTTTATTTGAAGATTCCTGCATAAGATTATAGGATTCTTTTTAAATATTTGATTCTTAATATTTTGGAAATTTTTAGATTTTAATTATATGATTTCATAATGGAAAGGTTATTTTCCTCAATAAGTATTCGAGTGATATTTTTAAGTTATTTCCATCTTTCAAAATAACTTTTGATGATTATTATGATTTATAGAGATATGTCCAATGTGTATGATCCCAAAATTTCTAGAGATGCATCATGATCATTTTCAGGTACTCTTTTATCCATGTTTTGGTTATACCATGATTGGGTTTTTATTTGGGGTTGTTTTGGGTGAAATTAGAGAAATTTTAGATCCCATTGGGCTGTACACATTAATCTCATTGTTAGGGAAACCATGAGGTTTTCCCAGTAAAATGTGTACCATGTTTTGGAGTCATAGGATGTAGCAAACGGTTGGTCCATAGTTTGGACAAATCGTGTGGCCTCCCTCCCCAATCAAGAACCCTCATATAGAGTAGGTTTTCATAGTTGGGACATGTTTTGTAAGTCTATGTGCCCACTTAATATTAACCATGAACCCCCTATGTAATGGATCATATTTAAGGTGAAAATTTTGTTAAACCATGTACCCTTCCTATGAAACCATGCACATGGGATTTTAAATCCCTGAATATTTATTTCAAAATTCTTAAACCCCAATATTATAACCATAAACACCTTATTTAGGATTAATGATATTTTCATCATTTTGGGGGGCTCCTAGGAGGATTCCAAGGCTCCTCAAACCCATTTCTTGGTGAATCAAAGATCTGGTTGAAGGACTGGCTCCTCAAATCCCTTTCTTATTGAATCGATGATCCGTTTGAAGGACCGTGTCCTTATTGCTAAGTGATTTATTCCCCGTTTGGTTTCATTTATCTATTATCTCTCTTTCCTAATGATGCGGAACGATTTTTCCTCCATTTTCAATGGGTATTGATCTAGGTTTTTATAAATCTTGTTTATTTGGATCACGGTCCTATGTATTAATCATAGATCTTCCATGCCATTGTGATTTCAATATTTCCATATCAAAATGAGGGTTTTGATTTGGTGAATGTTCATAAAGAATATTATGTTAGGTGGTATAATTTTTAATTCCCATAGTCCTAATAACAATTGGGTGTATGTAATTATTCGATTTTAATATTCACATTGGGAAATTGACTAAAAAATAAATTTTTATTATTCAAACACTTATATAAAAAAATGATAAACCATGAGTTCAACCAAAAAATGAAATAATAGAGCCATTAAAGGAAAATTTAAGACTACCAAATTTAATCTCCTTAGATACTTTCCAGGAGATATTTTTTACCTGAGTGTCTACTTTATCCATTAGAAGATCTTTGAATTGAAATTCTAGCTTATCCCATAACTGGATGTACTCCTCAAGGATGATCTTCCCATTATTGAAACCCCCAATTAAAAAAATGTCCTTCTTATCAATCCAGGTGTACTTATCCTTAGTAAGAGTCACCCTCGATTACCTCCCTAGAATTCTATAAGATTCTTCTTTAGTAGCATTAAGAGAAAAAACTTGTTCAACTAATTCTTCTGAAATCATAATAAATTCCAAGGACTAATCAATTCCGAGTCTGAGGAAAAAGGAGGATGAGAATGTCTAATGTATGAGGCTAACTTTAAAAGGTTAGAAAGGCATGTTGCAGATTATATATGTAACCCAAGGAGTAAGATTTATCGATTATTTGAGGGATTAAAACCATTTCTCTAGAGTGCATTAGTCTCACAATCCTTCTTATCATACGAAGATATTTTGTAATGTGTTATCAAGACAGAAAAAGAATTATCTAATTACTATGACTATAAAGCAATGCAGAAGAAGAATAGATCTACTTAAAACTCTGTAAATGGAAATAAGGGGAGGAAAAAAAAAGTTGAATATCCATCCTGCAGTAAATGTGGGAAGAAACACCCCGATACTTACCTAACGGGATTGTGATTCTGTTACAAGGGTTGTGAAAAAGGCCACCAAGCTTGTGATTGCAAGGGGAAGAAAGAGGCTGTCAATGTTGAATGCTACAATTGTAGAGAAAATGGGCATTATGTTAATGAATGTTCTAAGATCCAAGGGAACTTACCTTAGAAAAGTCCAAGGGAGTAAGGCCAAGATTATGCGATCAATACTACTAAGGTTGATGCTCTGAAAGACATGGTGGCAGGTAATTTAATGGTTTCCCCAAGATTAGCCAATGCTTTATTTGATTCAGTATCATCGAATTGTTTCATATCTTCCCAGATTACTAATAAAATTAGATATTTTCAATTTTACTTAGCAAGGGAGTTGTCAATCAAAACACCTAAGGGAAGTATCATTGCAATAAAGTTTTTTGAATCAGTTCTGATTGGGTCATATAAATGTTCTTTATCTACTGATCTCATCGTCATACCCATGATTGAACTTGATATAATCCTCAGAATGGATTGGCTTTCATACCATGATGCAAAAAATTATTGTAAGAAGATGGAGGTTACAATTTTCGATGATGATAAGGAGTACCTTATCTTTAGAGCAGAAACGTCACCACCTGATTCTTATCTATATCCACCCCCAGTAGATCAATTAAATTCAATTGTTGGGAAAGAAAAGAATGAAATAACTATAGGCGAGGAAAATAATGTTCTATTAGAGGACGTACCTATTGTTTAAGAATGTGTTGATGTGTTTCTAGAGGATTTACCTGGACATCCTCCAGAATGAGAAATTGAGTTTTTCATTGACTTAATTCTTGATTTAAGTCCCATATCAAAGACCCCATATAGAATGGCCACTGTGGAATTAGTGGAACTAAAGAAACAACTATAATAATTGAGTAATAAGGGATTTATTCTCCCTAGTGTTTCTCCATGGGGATCCCCTTTCCTTTTTATTAAGAAAGACAGATCTATGAGGTTGTGCATTGACTATAGGGAGATCAGTGCTATAACAATAAAGAACAAGTATCCCCTACCTCGAATTGATGATTTATTCGAAGAACTTCATGGAGCTCAATTATTTTCAAAGATTGACCTTTGATTTGGATAACATCAGTTGTGTGTGAAGATGTAAGACATTCTGAGAACAACATTTCAAACAAGGTATGGGAATTATGAGTTTACAGTAATGCCTTTTAGATTGACTAATACACCCTCTGTTTTCTTGGATCTAATGAACATATTTTTCAAGGAATATCTTGATGACTTTGTAGTGATATTTATTGATGATATCTTGGTATACTCAAAAAGCTACGAAGATCAAGAAAATCACTTGCACATTATCCTAAAGACTCTTATAAGAAATGAATTTTATGGGATGTTTAGAAAGTGTGAATTCTGGCTTCAGAATATTTCTTTTCTTAGCCATACTTTCTTTAAAGATGGGATCTCTGTTGATCCTTCAAAGACAAAGGCAATCCATGAATGGCCAGCACCGATGACTATAACTGTGGTACACAGTTTTATTGGTTTAGTAGGTTATTATTAGAGTTTGGTCCAGAATTTTTCCTGATTGGATAACCCATTAACCAAGCTCACATGTAAAGGGGTTAAATTTTTTTGGAAAAAAGAGTGTGAAGAATGTTTTGAAGAACTGAATAGAAGATTAGATACTGCTTCTATCTTGACTCTACCATCAGGGAATGATGGGATTGTTATTTATAGTGATGCTTCAAAGAAAGGATCTAGTTGTATCCTTATGCAGAATAATACAGTTATTTCCTATGCATCACGATAGCTAAAAATTCATGAGAAAAATTATCCCACTCATGATCTTGAGTTAGAAGCTATAATATTGGCTTTGAAAATTTGGGGACACTATCTCTATGGTGAAAAATGTGAGATTTATACTGATCACAAGAGTTTGAAGTATATTTTCTCACAGAAAGAACTCAACACAAGGCAAAGGAGATGGCTTCAACTACTCAAGGATTATGATTTCACAATAAACTACCACCCGATGAAGGTAAATAAGGTGGAACATGCTTTGAGCAGAAATGATCATGGAGTTTTGAAAAATATTAGATTTGAAAGGGATCTTATTTTCATGGATCTAGTAAAAATGGATATTGGAATAATCATGGAAGCTGAAACATCAATAATTTTTCAAATGGTTTCCAAAACGTCTTTACTAAAAAGGATAAAAACTTCTCAGGCTTATGATGAGGAGTTTGAAAATAAAATTAAAGTTGTGAACGATGGGAGATTGATCGAATTCATATATGAAGATGATATTTTGAAGTTTGTTAAGATGCTTTGTGTTCCCGATATACCTGATTTGAAAAAAGAATTTTTAGATGATGCTCATAGCTCTAATTTCTCTATACAACCTGGTAGTACTAAGATGTATATATATTTGAAAGAACATTTTTGGTGGGACAACATGAAGAGAGAGATTTCCGATTTTGTGTTGAGATGTATGGTTTTCCAACAAGTGAAAGCTGGAAGACAACATCCTAAAGGAGTCATGAAACCTCTTCCCATACCTGAGTGGAAATCTGATGATATTACAATGGACTTTGTCATGGGAATGCCGAATACTCCTAGAAGGAATGATGAAATATGGGTCGTTGTTGATCGTCTTACCAATTCAGCACATTTTCTTTCTATAAGAGAATATTTACCACTTGAACATTTAGCAAGACTGTATATTAATGAAGTTGTAAGACTTCATGGAGTACCCTTATTGATTGTTTCTGATCGTGATCCCTGTTTTACATCAAAATTCTGGAAAAGTCTTCAGAAAGTCCTGGATACGGAACTTCGTTTGAGCACTACCTACCACCCTCAAACCAATGGGAAATCAGAACAGACCATTCAAACCATATAAGACATGTTTAGATCTTTCTCACTTGACTTTCAAGGTATTTGGGATCAATATTTACCTTTGGTAGAATTTTCAAATAACAATAGCTTCTATTCAAGTATTAAGATTGCACCATATGAAGTGTTATATGGAAAGAGATGTCGCACACCAACTTGTTGGGATGATGTAGGTGAAAGAAAACTTGTAGGCAAAGAACTTGTTGAGAAAACAATGGAAATGGTGAAGGTTATCCAAACCCACATCAAAGAAGGTCAAAGTAGGTAGAAGAGCTATGCCGATAACCGATGGAAGGATTTGAAATTTCAAGTAGAAGATCATATTTTTTTGAAGGTATCTCCATGGAAGGGAGTTATACGATTCGATAAGAAGGGTAAATTAAGTCCCAGGTACATCAGAAATTTAGAAATTCTAGAATGAATTGGGGCTGTGTCTTATCATTTGAAAATGTTGCCAAGTCTCTCCAAAGGTCATGATGTGTTCCACGTATCACTGTTGAAAAAATACATGTCTGACCTAATGCATGTACTCACCTATGAAGAAATTGAACTAGAACCTGATCTTCTTATTGTATAGAGCCTGTCATGATTCTTGATACAAGATAACAAGTGCTAAGAAACTGAATGAATCGTCTGGTAAAAGTTATATGGAGAAAGCATAAGATGGAAGATGCAACATGGGAACCCAAGGAACTTATGATAAAGAACCACCCGAATATTTTTATGTAGTAATATTCTAGAAATTTCAAGGAAAAAATTATTTTAATGAGGGGAGAATGTAACACCCCAAGCTTCCACGAAACATTTCCCTTGGAATAATATAATAGCTTGTGTTGTACACAACTTCGAGTTCAAACACACCACAACCAATCAAACATGTCGTTATTAATGGTAATAACAACTTTTTGATATTTTATAAATTTTATCTTTCAAAATGGACTTCACTTTTGGATCCGGATATCGAAATTACCTTAGGGTGAATTTTTGGTATTTCTCTGAAAACTTTTAAATTTTGATGAATAGTGAAAAACACTTTGTTATTGGTTAAAACTGACTTTTTATTTAATTAATTAGTTTTTTTATTTTAATTTATTTTAGGTCAAAATAGATACATAATACCTATATATTTTCAACTTAATTCATTGGATTCATTTTATAATAAGTTTAGATATATAAAATTTTATCGAACTTTTTACCGTCTTTAACCCATCTCCTAGGAGCATTTGAAATTTTTTATAAAAATTAATTTTACCGCTTCTGTGAGTTGAATTTAAATAATACAAGAGACACTGTCAATATCAGTAAGTAAAATGTGGTTCAATAAGATAAAAATAATTTTTGGTTAAAAGTAACTTTTGACTTTTATTTACCACGGTTAAAAATAAATAGAGTAATTAAGGGTAAAAATGATACCATAATTACCCTAACACATGTCCTAATTCTATTGGATAAGTATAATTCGACCAAAAACAACCTTAGGAATAAAATATGCTCCTCTTTGGTCTACTTGGATTAGATTAGGACATTTATTATTATTTTATTTAAAGAAGAGTTAAAAGAGTTAAATTCAAAATTAAATAACTAATCCATTTTTAATATAGGGTTAAAAACAATATAAATTATACTATAAATATTCATTAGAAAGATAAAAATATTTCCTACATAATGGTATTTTATTTATAATTTTTAAAAATTATATAATTTATTTTATTTATGACACAATGATGATGCGATAATTACCTTATTAATGAAATATTAAAATAATTGATATTATAAATATCCAAATAAATGTAAATTGAGACTTTTGATAAATTTCACTAATTTTATAGGTTATTATGACATGTTAGGGTTTATTAAATAAATTTTATTCGAAGTGATAAAGTTTTTATGGCTTTCAAAAAAAGAAAATACTAAATAGTGTCAAAATTGACATAATTGAGTTTTTAAAACAAATATTATATTATTAATTGATATACTATTCCTAAAAATATAAAGTTCTGAAAAAAGACTTATATAAGGTTATATATATTAATAATGAACCACATGGGATTCCCTTTGCTTGTTATAGTGTGTTTATTAACCATATAATATAAAAATAAAAAGAGACATGGTAAATGTCAAACTATTTAACTAAGAGTTAAATCTAAAAGATAAGGTTTATATGATGACCTAACCTATATAAAACCTATTGGTTGTGAATTTTTTGACCTATCCCCACATTAAATATTAAATAATTCATTTTCGATCCATTAGAAACCGAAAATGATTTTATTATAGAATAATATTTCAAGCTTTTCCTAAAGTGACCCTCACCTCTCTTATAAAAGGGCACTTCACCTTCTCTTAATTTCACACCTCCAAAGACTTTTGGCTGGGCCAAACCCTATCAAAATATCCTCCTAATATTCCTCCCTTAATCCTAGAGTCCTTACTTTGGTTATAAATCCAACCTAAGGATCCTTTTTGATCAAATCAAAAGGAAGAACCCGAAGAAGAGGTAAATATTTCATCACCTCTTTCATGTTCTTTTCTTCTTCCACTTCCTATTTATTTGTTGTTTAAATTATAAAATAATAACTACAGTATATTATTTATACTGTGATGTTATTATAAAAATTGTATAACCATATTTATTATTCAATCCATCCTATAAATGACAAAGTCACCATACGTGCGTACGTACGGATTACCGTCTCCACGTCGTGGTGTAGTTTGTTATTCAAACACTTCATTATTTGGATGGGAATAATAATGAGTATAAATGTTGTAAATAATAAATATAACATTTTAATGATTCTGTATATATTATATACCATCCAATTACATATGATTTCTCTATCAATATAATGATATTGTCACTCGTGCATACGTACGAATTACAGTCTCCACGAACGCGATGAGATTCATTCCCCATCATAATCATTCATGAATAATTTTCATTTTTTGATTAAAAATAATGTTTATGAACATAATATAATTCTGTATATGAATAAAATACATCCTATCCATAACAAACATGGCTTACGTAACCAATCATATAAAGTAAAACGAATCAGTTAACACCCGAAACGATTATACTATAAAAAATATTACTAACAGAGCAATATTATAAGATCATATGTGACATCATATTTATGTATATAGTCCTTGTATAATTTAATAAGAATTTTTTAACTATTATACAAGAGGTTAACATACCATTGACTAGTAAAAGTATAAGGTAAGGATTAATTTCACAATATCTTTATTATCCGAGGTTGTTTTTACGTAAGTATCTACTTGGACCTCTGTATCATCCACATCCGTGTTTTCATAAAAATATATTTCAAAAACTTTTTAAAATTTACTAGAAAATGGGTTAAAGATATTTATACCCTTATTTGACCTTATATTTTTTTGAAAGGAATCTTTCTTTCATTTTCCAAACAAGGTACTTTATGACCTTCTTGTGAAAATTAAGGTAAGAATATCTTTTTTTAACTTATACGAAGGGTGCAGTTATTTTCCTCCATAATAACATTGTTTAATCTTCCCGTACAATCTTATAAGAATATTTTCAAAATAAATGTTTTCTTTTATATCTATATTACTTTTAAATGATTTCAAAATAGAAAGAGATATTTCTCTAAAAAAGTTTTGATTTCATCTATGTCAACATCCTTTGATGGATTTTAGGCTTGTTTGAAGTTGATTTATTATGATACAAAAAATCCATATTGTATTTAAGGATTTGTGATATGTTTTATTCTGGATGTTTTATTTTTACACCATTAATGGTTTATGGATAAAGTATTGACATTTCGTATGCTAGTTTTAATACGAATGTTTATGTTATGTTTAAATATTTTCATATGAGGAATGCGTTGGACTTTGTAAGTGAGGGGTGGAGCTTGATATATCTTCTCAATGCATTGGTAGGTCTCATGAGACAAAATAGTGTCTTGGCACAAGGCCTTAAAAAAATATTATTTGTAGTCTTGGAAGAAGGCCTTGACTATGTGGTTATGAAGTCTGGAATTATGCATTCCATCATTATGAAAGTGGCTATTGATATTGCATGTGAATATTCGAATAGTAGAATATCCATGTGAATAAGTAAATGGAATTATTTTATTTTATCTTTTCCATATTATACTGAAGTTAAAGTTTAAAAGTATTTTTTTAGTCTTATACATTTCCTTAAATGTTTATGTTTATTTATGAATGTTTCTGCTATATTGTTATCCTTACTGAGCATCTGAGCTCACCCATTTATATGTTTTATTTTTCCTAGGGTGTGAAGATGTATTTTATGGTTGACCTGCAGGGATAGGCTAAGGATATAAGTGTGTTCAAAAGGGTAAAAAATTTTGTTGATGTTTTTATTTCATGATGTAATGTAAAACTTATGAATGTATCTAGTACTTCCAAGGCTACTAAACAGATTAGTATTTCGGGACATGATTCCTTATATCTGGCCAATGTTATGTAATAATGCAACAAATTTGGGTAACTAGATTTGGGGTGTTACAATTGGTATTAGAGGAAGTTTATTACAACCCTTGGAAGCTAGATTTAGAAAAACTATGATTAGAGAACATTACCCGAAGATAGAATTTGAGGATTAGTATAGACGAACTTCCTAGAATTTTGGTATAGTAGAGATTTTGTGAGTTTTACAAGAAATAAATATCTCTCTGGATACAACCAGGTAGAGTTGGATCTGGCACAGATAGGGGTAAAACCCAAAAACACCGCTTTTAGCTAGACTCAAACGGGAACTGGTGCACGACAATGGGCCTTACTGCACTCTAGGTTACGACACTCCCGGGTGATATGCTTAGGATAATTATCATTTTATTTACAAACCATTATGAAGGGTTTATGAGTATATACTTTCTCAAGGAAAACCTTTTTATGATTATGGATTATATCCATAAACTGTTCAATTTATGTTAAGAGTTTTACAAGTTCAGAATTATGTATTGCGATTCATAAACTAATCTAGTGTATGCCATTATTTAGAAATGGCGCCTAGTGGAAGTAATGGAAACTGTATCAATTCACGTAATCCATGTAAGGATTTACCTCCTACTCAAGATAATTATAGTGGATCTGGTGAGGCAACTGGTGCTGATCAACTTATCACCATACTGGGATAACTCACTCGGGTTATGAATAATAATCTTACCCATATGGAGCACCCTGATCCACAACGCGGAGGATCAATGTTAGACCGCTTTATGAGGCAACAACCACCAACAATCAATTGGAGTAAAAATAAATTAGTAGTTGAGAAATGGATAAATTCCTTAGAGAAAATATTTCACACTTTGTGGAGTAACTAAAGGGAAAAAGTTGTCATGGATTTTTATCAACTCACGAATGATGCAGATCAATGGTGACAATTGATTCAAAACACAAAGGAAGATATTGAAGTATCAAATATGGAATTGAGGGAGTTTAAAGAGATTTTTTTAGAAAAATACTTACCTCGTGACCATCGAGCAGATATGGAAAGACAATTTATGAGTCTGAGCCAAAAGGAGGATGAAAATGTTGCAAAGTATGAGGCTAACTTTACAAGGTTAGAAAGACATGTTATATATTATATACGTAACCCAAGGAGTAATATTGATCGATTCTTTGATGGGTTAAAACTATTTCTCCGGTGAGAATTAGTCTCACAATACTTCTTATCATACGAAGATATTGTCTTATGTGCTATCAAGACCGAAAAAGAATTATCTAAGTCTTACAACTTTATATAAAATAAGGAGAAGAAAAGAACTATTGAATACTATAGAAATGGAAATAAGGGGAAGAAGGGAAAAGTTGAATATCCATCCTACAGTAAATGTGGGAAGAAACACCATAGTACTTTCCTAAAGGGAATGAGAGTCTGTTACAAGTGTGGTGAAAAAGGCTAGCAATCTCGTGATTGCAAGGGGAAGAAAGAGGTTGTCAATTTTGAATGCTAAAATTGTAGAGAAAAGGGGAATTATGCAAATTAATTTCCTATGAACCAAGGGAACTTACCTCAGAAAATTCCAAGAGGCCAAGGCCACTCTTATGCGATTACTACTATTGAGGTTGAAGCTCTGAAACACATGGTGGCAGGCAATTTAATGGTTTCGTCATGTTTAGCCAATGATTTATTTGATTTGGGATCATCACATTGTTTAATATCTCCCTAGTTTTCTAAGAAAATTAGATATTTTCAATTTGACATAACAAGGGAGTTGTTAGTAAAAACACCTAAGGGAAAGTATCATTTCAACAATGTTTTGTAAATCAATTCCCATTAGAGCATATAAATGTTCTTTATCTACTGATCTCATTATCATACCCATGATTGAATTTGATATAATCCTAAAAAAGGATTGGATTTTGTACCATGATGGGAAAATTTATTGTAAGAATAAGGAGGTTACAATTTTTGATGATGATAAGGAGTATGTTATCTTTAGAGAAGAAACGTCACCACCTGATTCTTATCTAGATCCACCCCCAGTAGCTCAACTAAATTCAATTATTGGGGAAGAAGAGAATGAAACAAATATGGGTGAGGAAAATATTGTTTGAATAGATGATGTACCTATTGTGAAATAATAGGTTGATGTGTTTCCAAAGGATTTACCTGGATATCCTCTAGAATGAGAAATTGAGTTTTTCCATTGACTTAATTCTTAGTTCAAGGCCCATATCAAAGACCCCTTATAGAATGGCCACTGTGGAAATAGTGGAACCAAAGAAACAACTAGAGTAATTTATTAATAAGGGATTTATTCGCCCAAGTATTTCTCTATGGGGAGCCCCTATCCTTTTTTGTTAAGAAGAAAGAAAGATATATGAGGTTGTGCATTGACAACAGGTAGATCAATGCTATAATAATAAAGATCAAGTATCCCCTACCTCGCACTGACGATTTATTCGACCAACTTTATGGAGATAAATTATTTTCATAGATTGACCATTGATCTGGATATCATAAGTTGTGTGTGAGAAAGGAATACATTCTGAAAACAACATTTCGAACCAAGAACGAGCATTACGAGTTTACAGTAAAGCCTTTGAGATGGACTAATTCACCCTCTGTTTTAATGGATTTAATGAATAGATTTTTCAATGAATATCTTGATGAATTTATAGTGGTATTTATTGATGATATCTTGGTATATTGAAAAAGATATGAAGATAAAAAAAATCCATTGAGCATTATCTTAAAGACTCTTAGAAAAATGAATTATATGGGAAGTTTAGCAAGTGTGAATTCTGAATTTAGAAGATTTATTTTCTTGGCCATATTGTCTCTAAGGATGGAATCTCTATTGATAATTCTAAGATAAAGGCAATCCAAGAATGGCCAACATCGATGAGTATGACTGAGGTACATAGTTTTATTGGTTTAGAAGGTTATTGTCCGCATCTTGTCCAGAATATTTCCCAATTGTCTTACCCATTAACCAAGATCACACGTAAAGGGGTTAAATTTTTTGGACAAAAAGGGTGAATAATGTCTTGAAGAACTCAAGAGAAGATTAGTTAATGCTCCTATCTTGACTCTACCATTGGGGAATGATGGGTTTGTTATTTATAGTGATGCTTCAAAGAAAGGACTTGGTTGTGTCCTTATGAAGAATGATAGAGTTATTGCCTATGCATCACGACAACTAACAATTCATGAGAAAAAATATCCCACTCATGATATGGAGTTAGCAGTATTAATATTCGCTTTGAAAATATGGAGACTCTATCTCCATGTTGAAAAATGTGAGATTTATACTGATCACAAGAGTTTGAAGTATATTTTCTCACATAAAGAACTCACTATGAGGAAAAGGAGATGGATTTAACTACTCGATGATAATGATGGCCCAATACACTACCACCCGGGAAAGGAAAATAAGGTGGCAGATTCTTTGAGTAGAAATGATCATGGAGTTTTGAACAAGTTGAGAGTTGAAATAGTTCCTATTTTCATGGATCTAGTAAAAATGGATATGGGAATAATCATGGGAGGTGAAACATAAATAATTTTTCAAATGGTTTCCAAAACTTCTTTACTAGAAAGGATAAAACATTCTTAGGTTGATGATGAGGAGTTTCAAAAGAAAATGAAAGATGTGAACAATGGGAGATTGATCGACTTCATATATGAAGACAAGATTTTGAAGTTTCGGAAGAGACTTTGTTTTCCCGTTATACCTAATCTAAAAAGGGGATTTTTAGATGATTCTCATAGCTCCAATTTCTCTATACACCCTGTAATCACTAAGATGTATAGAGATTTGAAAGAAACTTTTTGGTGGGAAAACATGAAGAGAGAGATGGCTGATTTTGTGTTGAGATGTATGGTTTTCCAACAAGTGAAATATGGAAGGCAACATCCTAAAGGAGTCATGTAACCTTTTCCTATACCTGAGTCGAAATGGGATGATATTACAATGGATTTTGTCATGGGACTACCAAAGACTCCTAGAAGGAATGATGAAATATTAGTCATTGCTGATCGTCTTACCAAGTCAGCACATTTTCTAGCTATAAGAGAAGATTTACCACTTTAACATTTACCATGATTGAATATTAATGAAGTTTTAAGACTTCATGGAGTGCCCCGATCGATTGTTTCTGATCGTGATCCCAGTTTTACATAAATATTCTGGAAAATTCTTCAGAAATCCCTGGATACTGAACTTCCTTTGAGCACTTCCTACCACCCTCAAACTGATGGGAAATCAAAACAGACTATTAAAACCTTAGAAGACATGTTAAGATCTTGATCACTTGACTTTCAAGGTATGTGGGATCAATATTTACCTCTGGAAAAATTTTACTATAACAATAGCTTCTATTCAAGTATTGATATGGCACCATATGATGCGTTATATGGAAAGGGATGTCGCACACCAACTTGTTGGGATGATGTTGGTGAAAGAAAACTCATAGGCCCTGAACTTTTTGAGGAAACAATGGAAAAGGTGAAGGTTATCCAAACCCACATCAAAGAAGCTCATAGTAGGCAGAAGAGCTATGTCGATAACCGAAGGAAGGATTTGGAATTTCAGGTAGGAGATCATGTTTTCTTGATGGTATCTCCATGGAAGGGAGTTATACGATTCAGTAAGAATGGTAAATTAAGTCCCAGGTACATCGGACCTTTCGAAATTATAGAAAAAATTGGGGTTGTGGCTTACCGTTGGGAAATGTCGCCAAGTCTCTCTAAAGTTCACAATGTGTTCCACGTATCACTGTTGAGAAAATACATGTCTGACCCAACACATGTACTCACCTATGAGGAAATTGAATTGGAACCTGATCTATCTTATTGTGAAGATCCTGTCAAGTTTTTTGATAAAAGAGAACAATTGCTGAGAAACTAGACGACTCGTCTGGTAAAAGTTCTATGGAGAAACCATAAGATGGATGAGGCAACATGACACCCCAAGGAACGTATGATGAAGAACCACCCAAATCTATTTATGCAGTAATATTCTAGAAATTTCAAGGACGAAATTATTTTAAGGAGGAGAGAATGTAACACCCCAAGCTTCCACGGTACGTTTCCTTTTGAATAATACAATAGCTTGTGTTGTACGCAAATTCGAGTTCAAACACACCACAACCAATGAAACTAGTTGTTATGAATAGTAATACTCACTTTTTGAAAATTTATGAATTTTATCTTTCAAAATGGACTTCATTTTTGGATTCAGAATATCAAAATTATCTTAGGGTGAATTCTTTGTATTTTTGAAAACGTTCAATTTTTGATGAATTGTGAAAAACACTACGTTATTGGTTAAAACCCAATATTTATTTAAATAATTAGTTATTTTATTTTAATTTATTTTAGGTCAAAATAGATACATAATACCTATATATGTTCAATGTAATTCATTGGATTCATTTTATAATAAGTTTAGATAAATAAAATTTTGTTGAACTTTTTATCGTCTTTTACCCACCTCCTGAGAGCATTTGAAAATTTGTATAAAACTTAATTTTACAACTTCTGTTAGTTGAATTTCAAAAATATGAGAGAAAAAATTAATATTAGTTTGTAAAATTTGGTTCAATAAGATGAAAATAATTTTTGGTGAATAGTAACTTTTGACTTTTGTTTCCCACGGTTAAAAGTAAATAGGGTAATTAAGGGTAAAAATTATATCATAATTACCCTAACACAAGTCCTAATTTTATTGGATAAGTATAACTAGACCAAAAACATCCTTAGGAATAAAATATGATCCTCTTTGGTCCACTTGGATTATATTAGGACATTGATTATTATTTTATTTAAAAAGAGTTAAAAGAGTTAAATTCAAAGTTTAATAAATCAACCATTTTTAATATAAGGTTACACACAATATAAATTCTACTATAATTATTCATTAGAAGTATAAAAAATATTTCCTACATAATGTTACTTTATTTAAAATTTTTATACACTATATAATTTAATTTATTTATGACACAATGATGATGCAGTAATTACCTTCTTTACTAAATATTAAAAAAATTGATATTATAAATATCCAAATAAAAGTAAATTGAGACTTTTGGTGAATAAAACTAATTTTATAGGTTAAAATGAAATTTTATGGTTGGTTAAATAAATTTTATTATAAGTGAAAAAGTATTTATGGAATTCAAAAAAAATCAAATACTAACTAGTGTCAAAATTCACATAATTGAGTTTTTTAAAGAAATGTTATACTATTAATTGATATAATATTCATAAAAATCTAAGGTTAGGCCAAAGGATTTATATAAGGTTATATATATTAATAATTAACCACATGCGGTTCTCTTGGCATGTTATAGTAAGTTTATTAACCACATAATATAAAAATACAATGAGACATGGTAAATGTCAAACTATTTAACTAAGAGCTGAATATAAAAGATAAGGTTAATATGATGAAATTAACCTATATAAAACCAATTGTTTGAGAGTTTTTAAACCCATACCCACTTTAGACCATAAATAATTTATTTTGGATCCATTAGAAAACGAAAATGATTTTATTATAAAATAATATTTCAAGCTTTTCCTAAAGTGACCCTTATCTCTCTTATAAAAGGGCACTTCCCCTTCTCTTAATTTCACATCTCCAAAGCCTTTTTTCTCAGCCAACCCCTGACCAAATAACCTTCCAACATTCCTGCCTTCATCCTAGTGTCCTTCCTTTGGTCATAAATCCAACCTAAGGATCCCTTTTGATCAAATAAAAAGGAAGAACCCGAAGAAGAGGTAAATATTTCATCACCTCTTTCAAGTTCTTTTCTACATCCACTTACCCTTTCTTTGTTGTTTCCATTATAAAATAATAAATATAGTATCTTCTATATACTGTGATGTTATTATAAAAATGGTACAACCATATTCATTATTCTATCCATCTTATAAATGACAAAGTCACCATACGTGCGTACGTACGGATTACCGTCTCCACGTCGTGGTGTAGTTTTTTATTCAAACACTTCATTATTTGGATGGGTATAATAATGCATATAACTGATGTAAATAATAAATATAACATGTTAATTATTCTTTATATATTATATACCATCGAATTACATATGATTTTTCCATTAATATAATGATATTGTCGCTCGTGCGTACGTACGAATTACTGTCTCCACGAATGCGATGAGATTCATTCCTCATCATAATCATTCAAGAATAATTTCAATTTTAGGATTAAAAATAATTTTTATGAACATAATATCATTCTGTATATGAATCAAATACATAATATCCATAAAAAACATGGCTTACATAACCAACTATATAAAGGAAAACGAATCAGTTAACACCTGACACGATAATACAACTAAAATATTATTAACAAAGAAATATTATAAGATCATATATGATATTATATTTATATATATAGTTCTTGTATAATTTAATAACAATTTTTAACTATTATACAAGAGTTTAACATACCATAGAATAAGGAAAAGTACAAGTTAAGGATTAATTTCACAATCTCTTTATTATCCGAGGTTGTTTTTACGTAAGTATCTACTAGGACCTCTTTATCATCCACATATGTGTTTTCATAAAAAAGTATTTCAATTTTTTTACTATTTACTATACAATGGGTTAAATTCATTTATAAACTTATTTTACCTTATATTTTTTGAATGGAATCTTTCCTTCGTTTTCCAAATAGGGTAATTTATGACCTTGTCGACAAAATTAAGGTAAGATTGTCTTTTTTTAACTTATACGGCGGGTGTGGCTATTTTCCTCCATTATAACATCATCGAAGCTTCCCAAACAATATTATAAAAATATTTTGAAAATAAATGTTTTCTTTTATAATTATTTTACTTTTAAATGATTTCAAAATATAAATAGACATTTCTCTAAAAAAGTTTTGATTTCATCTTTGTCAACATCCTTTGATGGATTTTAAGCTTGTTTGAAGTTGATTTATTATGATAAAAAACTTCCATATTGTATTGAAGGTTTTTTGATATTTTTGACTATGGATGTGTTATTTTTACACTATTCATGGTTTATGGATAATGTATTGACATTTCGTATTCTATTTTTAATATGAATGTTTATGTTATATTTAAACCTTTCGATATGAGGAATGCATTGGACTTAGTAAGTGACGGGTGGAGCCTACTATAACTTTTCAATGCATCGGTAGGTATCATGAGACAAACTAGTGTCTTCACCCAAGGCCTTGACAAAATATTATTAGTAGTATTGGCACAATGCCTTAACTATGTGGTTATTAAGGCTGGCATTATGCATTCCATCATTATGAAAGTGGATATTGATATTTCATGTGATTGTTCGACTAGTAGAATATCCATGTTAATAATTAAATGTAATTATTTTATTCTATCCTTTCCATATTTTGCTGAAGTTCAAGATTAAAAGGATTTTGTTTTAGTCTTATACATTTATTTAAATGTTTATGATTATTTACGAATGTTTCCGCTATATTGATATCCTTACTGAGCATCTGAGCTCACCCCTTTCTATGTTTTATTTTTCCTAGGATGTGAATAAGTATTTTATGGTTGACCTAGAGGGATAGGATAAGGATATAAGTTTTTTAAAAAGGGGACAAAATGTTGTTTATGTTTTTATTTCATGATGTAATTTAAAACTTATGAATGTATCTAGTACTTCAAATGCTACTAAACTAATCGTTCTTTCGGGACATGACTCCTAGTATCATGCTAATGTTATGTAATAATGCAATAACTCTGGGTAACTGGGGTCGGGGTGTTACAACCATGTTACATATTAGACCCTTATTTTCAGTTGGAATCTTCTTGTGTATGAAAAGGTTTGCCTAAGGTAATGTAACTTAACCGGATTGGGGCACCGATATGTGGCACCTAGGCCAAGATGTTACAAAGTTGTATCAAAGGAGTTTTATTTTATTTTCAATAGTATTACCATTTGTGAAAGGTATAATAGAGAATAGGATTATCCAATCCTTATTCATGATCTCACATATGGGAGTAATTAACCAATGTGTGTGTGAAAATCCATGTACCCAGGGTGAGATTATTTTCTTGATGTTTTCTATAATGGTTGAATTATATTTAACCTTGAGTGATGCAATTTCGATGTGATGTTACTGTATTTATGAGATTTTTCTTCATGGCTTGCTATGGAATGAGAGTTGGGTATACCTGTATTATCCTTGGCACTAAGGATTTCATGTGACATGCATCATTTTAGGCATGCATAGAAAATCAGGTTTTGGGTGTGTTATTGGAGTTAAAATGTTTTTCTTTGTTTCAGTAATTTTAAGAGAAATTGTTCCTAAAGATGATATTAAATGGTTAAAATGATACTAATTATGGTAATTTGAAATGAATAAAATGGGTTTCTAATTAGAATCCTTGAAAGATGAAATTGATTCGGTTTAGACTGTGTGGAGGAATATGGCAGAATGACTTATTATAACCATATATGAATCCCTATTTTGTATAAAAATGATAATTTTGTGTTATGTGTTCTAAGATGTGTTTTTTTTCATTGTAAATACATTCCTTCATGATGATGTTTATTGATAGGATGACATGAGGAAATATCTGGAAATGATCCTCCACAGTGGAACCAGTGGTTCTGATGGTTCTAGGTGAAGGATAGGGAGAACAGTTCCATGATAGCGTTTCTCAATTTGTGTAGTTTGTGGAAAGATACCCAGGGGATATGCAAAATTTGTCCAATCAAACATAGGAGTTCTCGTTGTAGCACCCTTCGATATTTACCATAGGGGGTGGACTGGAGGAAGCTATGTTCTGGATTGAGTCTATCTAGATGATCCTTAACAATTTATAGACTCCTTCTAAGAAGAGAGAAAAGTTGGATACATATATTTTATGTGGTTAGGAGAATTGTTGGTGTTAAATTAATACTCGGGATGAGCAGTTGGAGAACATGGTATTGAATTAATTTCATGGGAAGTTCCTCGAACAATTTTACCCTAATACACTGAGGCCGTAGAGGGAAGCATTGTTTATGCAGTTGACCCAGGGTAGCATGTCTTTGATGGACTATGATGTTCTATTTTCTAATTTGAAGCACCTTTTCCCAGATTTTCTTGGAGATGAGGCTACTTTGGTGAAAAGTTTTTAGGTTGAGATCAAATGTGAGATTATGTCCTAGGTTAACATATTTCAGTTGAAAAAGGTTTCTAAAGTGGTGAATTAGGCACTTGTTTCTAATAGAAACCTGATGTATGATTCCAGTTGAATACATGTGATTTCTACTGGATGACCAGGGGAACGAATTCCAAAATTATGAAGTATCTCTATGAAATCATCAACTAGGAAGATAGAAAATAGAGTGGCTATGGTGAAGGTTCAGTTACTCCAAGTAGTAACCGAGTGTACTACCACTAGTGAGGTAGGTCTGGCCACTATCAAAACCAGTGTCCCTAACCACCAATGAAGTGATGATTATGCGATAGGATGGTTCAGTTAAATAGGTATTGGGGAAACCCTCAACTGATGGGTGATGATGGAGGATCTAGATAGAGTCAGAACACTAGAAGGGTGTCTTATACCCCATATTAGTTAGGTAGTTAGAGTTCATCTATCCATGTAAGTGGAGGTTGTGGATGTGGTACTCAAGCGAAAGAAAGACTATATAAGAAAAGTGGTGTAGCTCAGGGGACTTATAATGCAACACATGGAAGAGGGGTAGGACGGTTTCATACAGTTTATCTTTCACTTATTGATAGAGAGGTTGGGTCGTTGACAATTTTTGGTACTATTCTTGTAGCTTCTACACCCACTGATGCCTTATTTGATACATGAGCCTCTCATTCTTCTATCTCTTCTCATATTGTGAATGGTTTAAGTTTGATGGTGGAGATTTTGAGTGGGGTTATAATTATCAACAAATCATTGGTAGTATGTTCGAGTGATATCTGTTTATGTAAGGGGTGTTCTCTTGAGTTTGTGGATTATCGATTCTATTGGGATCTTTACATACTAGAAATGTTAGGTTTTAACTTAATATTGCGTAAGGAATTGATGGTATTGTACCAATACCATATCAACTATTACCAAAGGAGATTAACCTTCACATATCTTAAGGGTAAAAATTATATTCATCCTGGAGAATGAGATATCTAGGTAGGCTGTGTAGGGATAGTTTGTCAGCAATTGGGAGAGCTCACTACCCTGGTTGAAATACTTTTTCTTGATTATGGGGGTGTTAGGAATTATGTCCTTACAACTATAGTGGACTAGTTTTTGGATGTGTTTCTTGAAAAATTATCCTAGATTCAAACTGATAGGGATGTTGAGTTTACAATTTAGATCATGCCTAGAGCTGAACCAATTTCTATTCCACCTTACCGAATGGCACCAATAGAGTAACAAGATCTCAATACTTAGCTGAAAGAGTTGATGGATAAGGTATTTATATATCCTAATACATCACATTGGGGTTATCTAGGCTGAAGATATGCTACATTTTTATTTTTACTACCAGAATTTGAACTGGATGACAATGAAGAACAAGTATCATATTCCGTGTATCAATGATCTATTTGACCATTTTAAAGGAGATTGTGTTTTCTCCAAGATTGACCTCAGATTGGGGTACCATAAATTGAGATTTAGACCTTCTAATATACCATATAATTCCTTCAGAAGCAGGTATAGTCTATATGAGTTTTGCATGATGTTGTTTGGGTGGATGAACACTCATTCAGTGTTTATATCCTTGCTGAACTGAATATTCCACTCATACCTAGATCAATTTGGGGTTATTTTTTATGGATGAGATCTTGGTGTACTCCAATACTCATGAAAATCATGACCAATATCATGACATCGTCCTTTGTACACTGAGAGAGAATTAGATAAATGGAAATCTATCAAAGTTTCAATTCTGGATCGATAGAGTATATATTATGTGTCACATCATCACAGAGGAAGGAATCTCAATGGAACCAGAGTAGGTGAAGAAACTGTTTTATTGGGAGTATCCCAAGAATTTTTTCGACATCTGAAGCTTTCTAGGGTTTTAAAGTTATTATCGAAGGTTTATACATGAATTTTCCCATTTGGAAGCACCTCTTTCAAGCTTGAGAAAGAAAGTAATAAAGTATGAATGTTTGAAAGTTTGTGAGAATTGTTTACAGTATTTGAAGAAGTGTTTGACTAACACATCGATCTTGATCATACCTGATCTGAGTGAGGAGTAAACTATGTTCTGTGATGTATTCGGGATGGGATGTAGAGATGTGACCATGAAGGGAGATCGAGTTATGGATTATGGGTCAAGTAAGTTGAGGAGACATGAATAAAATTACCCTACACATGATCTCACATTATCTATAGTTGTTTGTGACTTAAAGTGTTAGATTCATTATCTTTTGGGTGAAATTTTTTCTGTGTATACCGACTAAAAAATCCTAAAGTATATATTTTCATTGTGATATTTGAATCTTCTGTAGTACATATGAGTTGAGTATATGAATTCATTTGATTTTGATCTAAAATATATGTCTAGGAAGGGAAACACTATTTCTCACTCTTTGATAAAGAATAAATATACTAAAGTAGTTCAAGATTCCAATTCTTAGTGGGAAATTATGACCTCGCTGGCTGAGATACATATTGTGGTTCAGGATTTCTTGGAGAAGATGAACACTGTATCCTTATTTATTGAATCTATACTTTTTAGATGGATCTGAGTGAGGTTGTATGAGGATAAAAAGTGTTTTTCCTTGAGTGAATCCTTAAAGGTGGGGAGGAAACTTTTTATTAGACAATATATGAGGATGAGATCATCTATGTTCGAAATCGTGTTGTTATTCCCACGTGTATGCATGAGGAGCTGAGGCATGAGTTTCATGCCTCAAAGTGGGTGGTACATTCAGGTGTGACTAAAATGTATCGTGAATTAAGACGATATTATTTGTGGATGAGAATAAAAAGGGAGATTTTAGGGTTTGTGACATGATGATACACCTGTCAGCAGGTGAAGTTTGAACATCGATGATCAGGTGATTTTCTACATCCATTTCCCATTCTTGAATGGAAGTGGAATGATGTTACCATGAAATTTGTGGTATAAATTTTGAGGATTCCTTGTAGGAATTATGTTATATCAGTGATAGTACATTTTCACGGGGTACCAAATATCATTTTACATTGGGGGACATGTATTTTTGGCAGATAGTATGTTTTCTTGGGGTACCATAAGGCATAGTTTCAAAATATGAATCACATTTCACTTTACACTTTTGGAAAGTATTGTAGAAGGTGTGTGGTATGAAAGTTTTTATGAGTATGTATTTTCACCCACAAATAGATGAAAAATTAGATATTACTATTCATATATTGGAGGATATTCTATGGGCCTTCATTCTTAATTTTGGTGGGCCTTGGGAGATGCACTTAGCGTTCATTGAGTTCGACTATAACAAGAATAATCAAGAAACTGTCTAAATGGTACCATATGAGGAACTCTATGGTTAGAAATGTAGATAACCTATATTATGGATGGAGGTAGGTGAGTTAGAGTTTTTTGGACTAAGTCCCATGAAGGAGACATTAGAGAAGGTTCAAATGATTCAGATTTATATGACTACAGTTCTGAGTAGGCATAAGTTGCATACTGATCAACATTGATGACCCCTTGACTTTACAATGGGTGATCATTTATCCCTTTAGGTGTCACCTATATTGGGTCAATATAGGATTCATAGGTTGGGAAAGTTATCACCAAAAATTATAGGCCCTTTTGAGATTGTGGAGAGGATCAGACCGATAGCATACTAATTGGTTCTGCCACAGAGGTATAGTTCTATGCATGAGGTTTTTCAGGTGTCACAACTTCAGTTAATCACCAAGAAACTTATCATGTGATCTATGTTTTTGATTTTGGGCTTGAGGTCGATTAATCCTTTAAGGAGAATCTGATTCATGTTATGGGTCACAATGATAAAGTATTACAGGGGAAGACCATGCTGGTAGTTCGAGTGTTGTGGAAATATAGAAATGTTCAGGAGGAAACATGGGAGAGGGAAGAAGATATGTAGGATCAATAGCCTAAAGTTTTTGCCTTGGAATCTTAGATATGCTTTGAATTACAACTCTAGGATGATCTATTATAAGGTAGGTAGATTGTAAGATCCTAACCTTTCTGGAGATGCCCCATGCTCGTTTTAATCTACCCTTTTACCATGTTTTAGTTATACCTTGTTTGGGTTTTTATTTGGTGTTGTTTTAGGTGAAATTGGATAAATTTTCAATCCCATGGGGTTGTGCGTGGTTGACGCACATTTAGGGAAAACCATACTATTTTCCTAGTAAACCATGTACCCCATTTTGAAGCTATAGGAGGAGGCGCACAGTTGGCACACGGTTTACCCAAACCATGAAACCTCTCTACCCAAACCATGAAACCTCAAATAGAGGAGGTTTTCATGGATGGTGCAAGATTTTTTAAATAAGACACTCAAGTATGATTAAATATGAACCTCTATATAAGGGTGTACAATTAAGTTGCATAGTATTTAAAATCATGCACCCTGCCTAGGAAACCATGTCTGCGTGATTTTAAACCCCTGAAAATTTATTTTGAAATTCACAAAACCCCTGGATTATAACCATAAAACAGTATTTAGACCTAATATGTTTTAAAATTTTTGGAGGCTCCTAGGAGGATTATAAGGATCCTTGAACCCCTTTCTTGGAAAATCGAAGATCTGATTGAAGGATTGACTCATCTTTCTTATGTTATTTCTTCCCTGTTTAGTTTCCTCTTTTTCTAGTCTCTCATTATCAATGAAGATGGATAAATTTTACTTCATTATAAATGAGATTAGATCTAGATTTTTCTGAATTTAGTTTCTTGGGATCAAGGTCCTATTTATTGACCCTAGATCTTCTATTATATTGTTATTTTTATCTTTCCACATCAAACTGAGTGTTTCATCTTGGCTAACATTCATAAATGATCCTGAGGTAGGTGGTATAATTTTTAATTAGCATATTCTTGATTAAAATTGGGTGTATGTAATTGTGAAATTTCAATTATCCCATGGGGAAATTTCATTTATTTTAAATTGGATAAATTAATTGATTTTCCATATGTGGTTATAAAACTGGTTGAATAAATGGATTATGAATATGAAGAATAATGGTATTATAAAATTTATTGAATAACAATTTATAAATATGATCGATATGTGAATTATGAATATGAAACCATTATATGTGATAATTGTGAATTATGTGAAGAATGAGTTGTTGGATAGGGACTGTTGTTCCAAATACCCACAGGGTGCCAAATTGCTACTCTAGGCCCCCAAGATATATATATATTTATATTATGTGATCACTGAGTTATGGGACAAGGACTGATACTCCAAATACCCATGGGGTTCCAGACTACTTATCTAGGCCCCCAAATGTTTGAATATGAAATTGTAAATTAAATCATTAATTGAATCCAATTATTGAATGTAATGTTATATCCCACGGGTGGATGGTTCAGACTTTATAAACGGCCAAATCATGTATTATTAGTTTGGTTGTCATCATAAACCCAAGGTAATATATAGTTAATTTAATGATATAAAATGTGGAAAATATTTAATTTACCTATTTTAATTTATTCTTTAAATAATTTCATATAATAATATAGACTATATATTATTTTAGACACCATTAGTAGTGGCCTAATGAGTTTTTACTCAGAACCTACTTGAACTGCCTAATCGATACCTAAATAGATTTTATGTTTATAGGAAAGGATAAAGAAAATGTCCCGATGTTAGATGGATATTTTGGGATTCAGGATAGAGTATAGATGATGGAACTAGATATGATTTTGGGACCCACCTAGGATTTTTCAGTGTGTCATTATTTTTTGATTTCATTTAACAATTGAAACTTATATGGCATGAAATATCTAATGTTTTCGTTTATTTTCATTTAACCATGTTTTTGGATTATCATGTGATGTTGGTCTGGTTGATTGTGGTATTATCTAGTTTTTTTTTGTCGTTACATTATTTTGGTAAAGTGGGTATAGTCTCCCCATGTTACATATTATACCCTCACTTCTAGTCGGTAGTTTAGGGAATATGGGGAGGCATGATCGAGGTCACATAATGTATCTAGAATGGGGAACTAAAATGTGGCACATGGTTTTGGATGTTAAAAAATGTTACCATAATTATTATTTCTCTATATATTTATTTAATATGATGATGAAATATTGATAAACCCCATTTTATTTTCAATGTGTTAAGCTATAATGAAATGATAAATGTTTTCATGATATTTTTGTATACATATGAATGTATTATGATTATATAAAAGTAGATATATTAAATCCATACAATGAATTGGGCAATGTTTAATGTTTATGAGATCAAAGGGTATATTAGAGGTTATCACAAGCTCGAAAGAGGGTACACGATAGGTTATCCTTATCCCTAAAGAGGGTTAATATGAGTTTATCCCAAGGTAAAAGAGGGTACATGGGTGGTTATCCCAATCCCAATATATGATGAATATCCTGATATATAGATTTTTCAAATGTTTTCTATTATTATGACTATGCCAAAAAAATTATTCCAATATCTATTTTATGTTCATATGCTTATGATATGATCTCATGGTCTATGATATTTTATTCTTTTATTATTTATGTCTTATGGACTATCAAATCCTTATTACATGATTATATTATATGAATTGTTGGATATGATTTTAAAATGTTAATATCATATTATCCGACCCTTATGCTCATGTTATGCTTATATATGATCATTGACTAATATCTCCCATATTTACCATTATTGAGAATATGATCTCACCCTTTATTATGTTTACTTTCCCATGTTATTAATAAATTTTTTAGTTAGGGTATAACTAAGAATTGTATAGTGTAATAATAAATTTGTGGAGATGTTGAAGATCATTCATGAAATAAGATATTTATATATCTAATATCTAAAGAAAATAAAATTTTACAATTTAGGGGCATTAATTTTTATGAGATGTTTTGAATATTCATCTAATATGATGAAATATTTATGTATGTAATGTTCAGTTCACCTTAGTTGGTATAAGAGTAAGGTTTAGTTATTTTTGGATATTAGGATTAAAAACCCTTAGGATAAGACTAAGTATAGGGGAATAATGAAAGTTATGGTAAATAAAGTTGTAAGGTTTTCCTAGAAAATATATCCTTACCAAGATACTGGTAAGCATATGTGGCTATATTATAGATACAATTAGGGGTAACAAATCCAAAAAGGGAGGATTATGTATTAAATTGATCTTCATCGGTGCACGATGAGTGGGAATAACACTATACACCTATCTAGGTACTTATAGAGGATATACTTGGGTTAATTTACATTTTATTTATGAACCATTATGAAGTATTTTAGTAGTTAATGACCATGGATGACCTAGGTTAAACCTAAGGTTTCATAGATTGAAAATAAGGTGTCATGATTTAGAAATCCTACGAATGATTTTTTATGATAATATGATTTCTCCCAGTGATTATTATTTCTCACACTATGATTTTTGGTATTATTCAATTTCTGTAACTAGGAGGAATCATGTTAACATTGAATGAAATGATACAATGATTTTATTTATGAGAAACCAAATGAAATTGGAGATAGAATACAAATAATTTTTATTATTATTAATTATCTATCTCATTATATTATTAAAAACCTAAACTTGGGTGATTTTACAAACACCCGTAATAAGAAAACAATGTAGTTTCATGGGAGTTCAGTTTTTGAAGACCATAGTGGAAATAAGATTCCTTTTCTGACATGTCAAGAATATGGGGAGAATAACCTGAGTAAATATCTTAAAGGAACAAGAAGATGTTTTATGTGTTGAAAATAAGGAATAGATAAATTAGTTACTAAGTAAAAAATGGATTATTAAATGGAGGTAAATGAAGTTTATCATATGTTACCACTAATATTTCAATGTCTTATGTGTGGGAAAATTTGGAATTATCTGGGTTAATGCCCTAACCCAAGGAATAACTCTTAGACCTAGGAAGGGAATATGTAGTGTAAATCATTGAAGTGGATCATAATGGTTAAGGAACACTTATCCTCTACTCTAGAGTTGGGGATTTCATATTAAATTTTTTAATAATGTTCCCTATGAAAGTATTATTAATCTTCATCTAGTGGAATTTTATGTGATTTTTAGAATTGATTATATCTCTATATCTTTCTTTATATTCCATATAAATTTATAGAATATGGAAATCACATTTTATATTTTTAATCATCCTATGATTTTCTATTGGTTTGGGGATGAATATAAAATTTCAACGGAAATTACTTCCATTTTATAGGTTTCACTACCTATTCAAGATGATAATTTGCCTCAAATGGTTAGGGAGAAAATCAATATGCCTATTGTTCTGGACTATGATCATATCTTTCCTAAACACTTTCCTTGTCTTCCCCTAAATCAGGTTGTTGAGTTTTTAAAATAATGTGAACATGATTCTACAACTATTTTAATGAATTTATATATAATGATCCCAATTTATTTATAGGAATTGAAGAGGAAACTCTAAGAGAATCTTGATATGAGATTCATTCATTCAAGTGTGTCACCATGAGGTAAACATGTTACTTTTGTTAATAAGAAAGATGAATTAATGTGACTTTGTATTGATTATCAGGAAGCTAACAAGATCACAATAAATAATAAATATCCTTTTCACCATATTGATTATTTGTTTGATCAATTATGAGGGTCTCAATACTTATCAATGATTAGCCTTTATTCTGTATACTATCAATTGAGGGTCAAAAGAAAAAATATTCCTAAAGCAACTTTCCATATGAGGTATGAATAATATTAATTTATATTGATTCCATTTTTACTTACTAATTCTCCCACTATCATCATTAATTTAATGAATAGTGTATTTAGATATTACCTTGATCAAATTGTGGTAGTATTTATAGATGTTGGGAAAACCCCCTCAAGGTAACATTGCAATGTTTTTAGGTTAATTGTGTTCATTTTAAAAGTTGGTTTCCAAGGTATATTGGGGAGTTACAGAGATATTTTTGACAAAATATTTTGAAAAAATATCTAAGAAAAAGTAATGGATTACTTGGAAGTGGTACAGAAAATTGCATACACATGTTGATGCCATTTCCTAGTGTTTTCCATATTTTTGGTTCCAAAATTTCGAGGAAGAATATCATTGTGAAAGTTCTATTTTCTTGAAGGAATTATGAAATTATGTTAAAGTCATGAATTTCATGAAAACTGGGTTTCATGAGGGGAATTTCAATAAGGCGTGGATCATCATGAATGAACATTAGGGATACACGAAGAGTTCATGGTAATCCTTGAGACTATGAGAAGCTTCATGAATGGGAAATTTCTTTGGTGATTCAAGAATATAGGGGGAATCATGAATGATATGGGAGAGCATAATAGAATGGTGATTACATATATGGAAGCTTCTATAATTAGAGGCAATGCCTATAAATAGGCCTCTACCACCTTCAGAAAAGGATTTGAAGTCTTAATAAGAATTTATATGCTCTAAGTTCATGAAGGTGGGTTGAAAAGGGTGTTCTCATGAAAAAGTTCATAAAGAAATGAAGTTCACAATGTCTTTGAAAGCATAAATAATCTATTATAATCACAAAAGTATTGATGTTTTTTAGGGCTGTCAAAACCCGACTGAAAGTTGTGTACTTAATAAAGGCTAACTGAGCCTCAGGAAAGTAGTTGAGCTTCAAGAAAGGGGGTAACTTCAAGAAGGCTAGTTGAGCTTCACAAAATAAGTGATCTTTATGGAATTTTCAGGGTTTGAGAATGATGTGAGCATCACAAAAGTGTTATAAAGGGATTTCCCAGTAAAACCATGATAAAGTGATATTAATCAAGTGGATCAAAGTGGGACTTAAAAATAGAATCTACCTACATTTGTGAATGAATTTATTAGTGATAAGGAAGGGACCTACATGTCCATAAATTGTGTGTAGTTCCTTTCTATAGTAGCAAGAAAATAAAGAGGATGTAGGTGATCCTTTCCACCAGTAGTGAGCCATAGAAAGAGACTGAGGGAGTGGCCCTTGTGAAAGTAGTGAGCTGGAACTAAACCTTGAAAAGGAAGTGAGCCTGTGAATTGAAGTGATCTATCCTGAACAACATTTTAAAAGAGATCCTTAGTGGATTTGGTAAATCGTAACATGGCCATTATATGCCCCTTGGATGTAGTCTAGAGAGGGTGAACCAAGTAAAATTTTTGTGTCTCGTGCATGATTTAAATTTTTCTCATACATTACTATGAGAAAGGGATAGAAGAGAGTTTTTTTAATGAATAAACAAGATATAAAGGGGTAGTTATTTTAATCTGTCATACCCTGATTCACCCCCCTATTGGGGTATTTAACCTAGTTAGGATAACCCTTAGTATTAGAGCTAAAGGTTAATATCATTTCTTCTCTCTCAAGGGTTTCAATGGAGGGTTTCAATCGCAAATTGATTATGTTCTTAGTTGGAAAAAATGTTTAATTATAGAAGAATAAGATGTATAAATACTTCCAATATTTAGGAATGGATATCTTTACATTAGTGATTAATGGAATTTCAGTGAATATCGAGGGTGGTTCTTTATTAAAAGCTAAATGAAGGGAACTGGATGCTGATGCCAATGGAATAAATGCTTTAGTGAGAGTCCTATCAAATGCAATATATATGAAGTTGATGTGATGTAATTCATCACATGAAATGTGGGAAAGGATTCTAAATATTTATGATGGTGACTCAAAAGTTAGATAAAAAATATTCCAGTTCTGTAGAACATGTATGAGGATCTCAGAATTCACCCTAATGAGTCTATTGATGCATTATTTGATTATGTGAATCTTTGTGTGGAAGAAATGTGTGGTTTCATAAAAATTATTGAATATATAAATATTGTGACATGCATCTTGAGAAGTCTTCCACCTTGGGTCAATCCAAAAGTTTTTTGTATTGAAATATAATGATCTAAAGGATCTGAAATTAGATAGATTTCATGGTACAGTTATCATATATGAAATGAGAAATGATGATAAAAATACTCAATAAAAGGGTAAGTCAAAATAAGTGTAATTCAAGGACATGAACAATATTAATATTAAATGTAGTCAAGAGGAAGAAAATGTGGATGAGTTCATGTCATCCCTCTCTTCAAATCTGCATAGAGGAAGAGGAAAGTTCCAAGGGAAACATCCACCAGTATTCTTTCGATGTGGAAATATTGGAAATATTTCAACAAAGCTTCCTAAGATGTTTAAAGATGATGATGAGGATGATAATGAAATTTCTAGGAATAAGTATTCGTCATATGTAAAAGCTAAGAATATTTTTAATAGAAATTTATTAAAAAATAATAATCTTTTTACAAAAGAAGTTGACAGTTTAGAAGATTATGAGGTTGAAGAGTTGGAGGAATAAAAGGATCATGAAATAGATTATACGGTGGAAGTTTTTATAAATTCCCATATAAGGGAAGAAAGTGACAATGAATAAGTAGAAGTTGAATAAATAGTTGATCTTCAGGATGAATTAGAAGTTGTACTTGAAGAAATAGATGTTTATAGATCAAAAAAAATATCCAAAAGTGTGGTTTGTGATTTCAAACTATTTATACAGGATAAGGAAAAAATAGAAGTATGAGATGATAGATGAAAATGAAAATCTTAAGTCTTAAAATCCAAATAACTCATATATAATTGGTAAGTAAAATCTGAAAGTTTAAGAATAGAAAAGGGTGATCGACGGTCTGAATAATACAACAAAAGATCAAAAAAAATGCATTGAAATACTTGAGGAGTATCTTTTCAAATAGTGAAGTAAATTTAAAGATCCATAGAAACTATTGAATCTAGAAAAGTAAGTCGTAAATGCAGTAGAAAATGGAATAGTAGAGTGAAAAGAATCAGTGAAATAGACAAACGAATGTCAAGAGAAGAAAATGATATATCTGAACATTACACATTGTATGAGACTTGATAAAAAACAAAAAGATGTAATGGTTGAATTAAAACCAAAAGCTCCCACTCCAAGATTGAAGATTGATTTGGGTATGAATCAGAACTAAAATATTCATAGAACCCAGGGGAGAAACAATAGTGTAGTAGTGAAAAATATAAATGAATCCCACATTTGATGGTATTGTTATAGAAAGATGAGACACTTAAAAAATTTGTGTTCCATAGAAAAGAAGTATTGAATAGAATGATACTAAAATAGGTATCCATACATTTCTCAATATTCTAGGATTTCATTTGATAGTCATTATTTTGGGTGTGGAGGATTCATACACATGGAAAGATATTATTCATAAAAAATTCAGAGTAATGCGCTGAAGTAGACTGAAAGTTTTCATAAGCAGTATTTAAATGTTTCATCCAATCATTTGAAAATGAAAATTTTATTTGTAGCTTTGGAAGATTAAGTTGGTCCATCATAATTTTAGGAATATAAAGATTATCAATCAGTATTAGATATGAAGAAAAAACATGAATAAAAAAAGAGATGTGACCCTGAAGTGGTTGTAGAAATTTATTTTAAAGAATCATATCACACTAGAATATGGATTATTGAGAGTGGGTGCACCTCTCATATGACAAGAAATAAGGATTTGGTTACTGTAATCAGGTATGATATGGAAGGTATCATAAGATTTGGTAATGATGAATGCTTGAATATTATTGGCTTGGGAAAACCAAGTTTGTGGGGAGATAAATGAGACATGATAATGTCTTAGTTTTTGATGTCACTAGTCACAAATTTCTTAGTGTCGATCAAATATGTGACTCAGGATATTCCATAATATTTTCCAATAAACTATGTTTCATCAAGGAAAAAGATGATGTAGTTGTTTTGTAAGTAAATCATACCAAAGGGAATCTCTATTCTATAAGTGGAGAAGAAGATATAGGATTTTTTTTTCAAATGATGAAGAAAAAAAGTTATGGTATAAACACCTTGGTCATTTTAGCCAAATGTATTTGGACGATCTGGTGAAATATGATATTAATTGAGACCTCAATTGATTACCATGTGATAATACCCATATGTCTGATGCTTGTCAACAAGGAAATATCAGTTGAAAGACATATAAGGAAAAAAAGAAAAGGTCAAAAAAATTACTTGATTTGGTGAATAATGATGTCTGCGGAACGATTTTACCAATAGATATTGATGGAATGATATATTATGTTCTCTTGATTTATGATTTTAGCAGAATGGGATGGGTTTCAGTCATCACCAACAAGTCCAAGGTGTTTAGTTTGATAAAAAATTATTGAAGGGATATTGAAAATATTCAAGGATAAAAAATCTTGAATATCCTAACAGATAATGTAAAATAGTTTACAAATATACAAGTGCAGGATTATCTTGAGAACCATGTTTTAGTAGTAATAAATCCATATTATAATGGAGTATTTGAGATAAGAAATAAAATTATAAAAAACATGGTTAGACCAATGATCATTGAGAAAGACCTTCTATAGATGTTTTGGAAAGAAGATGTGATGACATCAGTCTACACATAAAATAGATAATTATTATTCCCAAAAAAGAGAAGACTCAATACAGGGCCATGGTATGGAAAGAAACCAATGTTGTAGTATTTTGGAGTCATTGTAAGTAAGTGTTTCATTCTCAATAAGGAGAAACGAAAGAAGTTTGAATCCCATGGTGATGAAGGGATATTTCTTGGATACTCAAAGAAAATAATAGAATATAAATGATTCAATAAGTGGGTGGGAAAGGTAGTTGAAAGAAATGATGTAACCATAGTAGAGAATGAGAAAAATATTCAACAAATACATAAAAAATTTCAAGAGTAAAGCGGCGAGGAGATAAGTAGTTCAGGGGATGTTCTAGTTCTAGGGGATAATTATGAAGAAAATTCAGAAAATGATAAGGATGAACATGAAACAACATCTACAAAAGGACCAAAGAGTGGATATGAAATTGATAGATAGAACATAACCAGTGATCATACATCACCTGTGTAGAAAAAGATGCTAAAGACTCTAGAAAAATAATATTTATTATCATAGGTAGATCCTACATGTTTTTCGGAAGAAATTGGAGTTGAAAACTAGATTTAGGCTATGAATGATGATATTGACCAAATTGAGAATAATCAGACATGGGAGATTGTTTTGAGGCCAGTAGCTAAGAATGTCATCAGGACTAAATGGGTCTTTCATAACAAGATAAATGAATATAGTATGGTTATTTAAAATAAATAATGAATTGTGTGAAAAGTGTACTCTTATATAGAGGTTAGTATTTGTGATGAAACATTTTTACCTATTGCAAGTCTAGATACAATTAGATTATTCTTGTCCATAACAGTGAAAATAAAGTTCAAGGTTTTATAGATTGATATCAAGTCAGTATTTTTTAATTACGTTCTAGAAGAAGAGGTTTATATTAAGAATATAGATGTTTTTCTCATTCGTGAATATGATAATATAGTTTTTCAGATGATAAAATCATTATATAGGTTTAAGAAAGCATCGAGAGAATGGTATTCAAGGATTGATCTGTTTTTAAAGAAACTCAGTTTTCAACATGGTGAAGTTGATTAGAATCTATATGTCATCAATGAAAGTAATCAATATATGATGGTTCCGATGTATTTCAATGACATAATATTTGGTGGATCACATGAATCTTAGTGAAAATAGTTTTCAAAATTCAAAAGTGAATTCGAAATGTCAGTGTTTGGTGAACTAATGTTTTTCCTTGGTCTATAGGTGGAAAAAGGAAAGGGTGGCTCATTCATTTCTCAATATAATTATGAAATGTAGGTTTTTAGATGATTTGGAATGGGTAATTGTAGAGACCCAAGATTTATGTACATGTAAATTACATTTATTTTTCAGAATACTTAATACATGACACAAACAGACGCCCAAAGACCGTATTAGTTTAGTGTGTTTGAAAACTTAGAACATTATCTTCTAAAATGTTAAATGATATTCAACATATCCCATAAATATATTCCCCCTTTTTCCAACCTAAAACCATTCTTTATATCCTAGGTAAAATAAAACATAAAATGGGTGAGTTCAAATGCTTAGTAAGGGTAAACATGGAGAACATAAAACAAACCATAAACATTTGAACGTAAAAACATCAAAATCTTGAGACATGAAGTCAATATTGGAAGTACATAAGGTATAGATCATAAAGGAACATTAACCATGATAGAATATCATTGGCATAAAATATGTAATTTTGTAATACTAATAAGAGGATAATATGATTTCCATAGTGGCCAAGGAATTACTTCCAAGACCATCATAGTGGAAAAAGTCCATTACTGAACTGGGTTTACTTGCTGTTCCAGCCATATATTATTGAACCATATTTACCTTTTGTTCCAGTCATGTATATATTATTAGATATAAATCTTTAACCAATTCATTTAAGGGATATATAGGTCCCACATATCTCATAATTAAATCAGCCATACATGTTCCACAAAACATAAATCATTCATCATAGCATAACCCAAGAAATAAAATGGGTTTCTTAAATATCATTCCATCATAAAATAATCCATAAAAAGATCATTCCATCATTAACACAATAAAATAATAGTAACAACAGGGATAGAAACATAAACCTATTTAATAAATCATCTTTGATGGAAAGTAATTTGAGAAAACACTTTAACTTAGTTCTTGAGGAAAATATCCTTTCTTCTTCAAAAAAGTTTTCTTTTCTCAAAATTCTGCACAATTTTCAAAGAAAATAATTTAGTCTAAAATAAACTTGAAATTTTGTAGAGTAATATTAATGTAAATAAGAAGTAATGAAATTTTAAAAATACATTAATGCTGTATAAGTTAAAAAAAATTATTTTCGTACTTTTTCCAGAAAAGTCAAAAGTACCTCATATGGTAAATGTAAGAAAGATTCCTTCCAAAACATATAGTAAAAGTAAAAAATGGGTAAAACTGGATTTAAACATACATAGAATAATATTAAACATTTTATGAAAACATTTTTATAAAACACGGACATAGATGATAAATATATCCCCAGAAAATACTTACATATAAACAATATCAGATAAAAATGAGATTGCAAAATTATACCTTACCTTAGATTTGATTTCTTCCATACGTGTTTGAAACTTATGTATAATGTGTTTAAAAAAAATATTAACTTGTAAAATAATTATAATAATATTTATGATATCATATATGATTTACTTATTACATTATATTACCCGTTAATTTGTCAATTCTATGTTAAAGAAACGTTTTGGGTTGTAATCATTTTATTTATTGTACGTGTTTGGACATGTTATTCTTGATATTATTACTTAGATCATGATTTAATGACTTCTAGAATGTAAAAAATTATTTTTATATCATATATATTCAGTATATATATATATATAATAGATAGATAAATGAAATGCAATACACCGTTCATGAAGACGGTACGTCGTACGTACGCATGAAAGATGTTTTTGTTTCCTTATTGAATTGAATGGAAGTAAGTAAATGGAAAAAACACCCACAAATATATATACACGTAAATAAATTACCATTATTATATCATTTCTTTCATGATTATTTATTATATATACTTTATAATCATTCTTGAATGGTTAACATGGAGAATGAATCTCATCGCGTTGTGGAGACAGTAAGTCGTACGTACGCACAGGCAATGATATTGTTCCCATAATTGTTGAACAATATTGAAGTGCATGGTGTATAATATCTCAGAATTATTATCAATTATAATAATCATATATAGTTATTATTTCCACCATTATACCCATCCAAGTAAGGTTGTGGGGAAAAACAGATTACACCATAGCGTGGAGACGATAAGTTGTACGTACGCACGTGCAGTTATTTCATTTTTCATAGGATGGATAGAAGGTGGAATATGGTTGTTACATATTTATAATAACATATTAGTACATGAGTGATTCTGATGTTATTAATTTATAATGAAACAACTAAAGAATAGTAAGTAGAAGAAGAAAGAAATTTGAAAGAATAAGTAGAAGAGATTACCACTTCCTCGACGTGCCTCCTTTAAATTTCTTATTAGGGCACTAGAGTTGGTATTTTGAGAAGAAACAATCCTCCAGAATATAAATAAAGAAGTTTAGAAGATAAATGGGTAGGGTCTGGCTGAGCTTTAAGACTTAAAATGGAGTGAAGAGGTGATGGAGGAGGTTCCCTTTTACAAGACAGGTGAGGGGCACTTTAGGAAACTCTCAAAACAATAATTTATTATAAATTAAATTTCTATTAAAAATGGTCCAAAATTTATTTAATTATAATATATGATGATCTTGGTTTGAATACACATTATCCAATAATTTTAAGACATGTTTTGAATATATTTTTTATCCTTATCTTTTTGGATTAACTCTTATTTTACTCTTTTTAATCTTACCCTGATTTCATGTTATTTACACATTGTGGGTTAATGTAATTACCATATAATGTAAAAAAGACCCAAAAAAAGTTATTTATGAAATATTTGACCTTATATTAACCATTTGGATAAATCTTATATTTTTAGTAATTTAATATCATTTTATAAACTATTTTAGGTTTTAAGTTAAGAATTATGTTAATTTTGGACACTATTCATACATGACTTTTTAGAAAATCTATAACAACCTTATTTCTTAAAAAATAAGGCATTAAATCAAATATAATATGTCAATATCATCCATAAAATTCATGTATTACATAAAAATGACCAAATTACATTTATTTTAACATTTATATTATCCTTTATTTGAATCCTTTATTAATCAAGCAGTCACTACATCATCATTGTGTCATTATTAAATTTATTAAGTTAAATTCTAAAAATTATGATTAAAATACCATGATTTAAGAAAAATATTTATATTCATAATTCCTATTTATAGACATATATATCAGTTATATAACCCTATATTAATATCTATTTAGTAAAAGATATATGTTTAGGTTATAATTATCTTTACTTTTAATTAATTCTTATAAATTCTAATTTTCACATCCATGTGAATCTTTGGGGTCGCAAAATTGACCCAAGAATTCCCATGGTCGGAAATATCTCATAAAATAGGATTATAACATGTGTTATGGTAGTTTAATATTATTGTAATATAAATTTTTACCCTTATTTACCTGATTTACCCTTTAACCATGGTAAATAAAATAATTAATGAAGTCACTATTCATAATGTCCAAAAATAAAAGGTACCTATTTACCCAATTTTAACCTCATGATTAAAAATATGGAATCCATTTTTTCAAATTCAAAACACAGATTTTGCAGTAATTAATTTAAAATCAATTCCCGTTGTCAAAACCAAAAAGCGGGTTTTTAAAATGTAATAACTATCCAAAGATTGACATGTGTCTATGTCCAATTTAAAAGTGAAATTACATCCAGTGACCAAAATTAAATTAAATGATAAAACATTTATCCAATTACACATTAAAACCAATTAAAAATATAATCTAACTATATAAATAAATTAGATGAAAAGGTAGTTTTGAATTAAAATGCAGTATTTTTCACTATTCATTAAAATTTGAATTTTATCAGAAAAATACCAAAAATTAAAAAAAAAGTAAATTTTTATGTCATGATTCCAAATAATAAGTTTATCTTGTCAGATTTAATTTATTAAAGTGTCAAAAACTAGATTTAAATTGGGTGCACCATCAAAAGGGGCTAAAACTGCATTTTCAGAAAAATAATTATCTTATCCAAAAAATTGATTTTGTTCTCATATCATGTTCTAAAAAATGTGTAAAATGAATTCTAAAGTTATATAAAATTCTAAATGTGGTTAATAATATTCATAACAGATAGTTTATATCCTATTAAATAATAATATTTTAATAATTTATCGTTGTTTAGTGAAACATGGAATCATGTATAATGCATGCTATTGAGGAAGGTCACTCTTGTGTGTAATGTAAGTCAAGTAAGTGTTGCATGTAGTGTAAAATTTCTATGGTGTTGTGTATAAAATAATAAAAACATAGTTGATTTATACATTGAACAAAATCTATACTCATTATTGCATGAAATGAATTCTATCAAAGGAACTTGAAATTGTGCACAACACAAACCCAGAATTGTGTTGCATATACTGCAAGATAATACGGTGTTATGTATAGCGCAAGATAATCTTGGTGTAGCATACAACACAAGTCATCAAAGACATTAAAAGAATACATCTCATGAAATCTCGGCGAGTTACAATAAATCCAAGGAGATGAAGACTTTGGTGGCTACCCAAATGAAATTGTCATGGGAAGATAAAGGAAAAAGTGGTTAATGTCATAGAATACATGCAGATCATTGGAAGCAGGTTGTACTTAATAGCGACAAAACCAGATATTTTTTTCCACATGTCAAGAAGCATGGTATCAAATTAATCCCAAGGAAACCCAATTACTTTTATTGAAAATAATACACTAGTATATCAAGGGAGTTGTAGATTTTGGTTTATTGTACAATAAAAAATATTAACAAGAGTTATTGGGATATACAGATGCAGATTGGGATGGATTAGCGAATGATATAAATTCAACATTAGGTAGTGAATTATATCTTATAATATTGTGTATTTCTTGGATAAACCATAAAAAATATTTCATTTCATTGATCACCATAGAAGTTTAATATATTGTAGCTACTCAAGTGTGCACGTAGTTGTTGTGGATAATGTAGTAGCTTGATGATATGGAAGTTGAAGTGAAATATCTGATCAGAATCCATTTCAATAATTCATTTACTATAAGTATTATAAAAATTTCACTCCATCACTCCATGAAAATGAACATTAAAATCAAGTATCGTTTTATTAAGGAGAAGGTGGATAAAGGGCTTGAGACGTTGGATTATGTGCCTGAAGAACTATAGGTCACCAACATTATGAAAAAGGACTAACCCTAAGAAGAATTTTAACAACATCCACTAGCTATTGGAGTTATTTGGACTCCCAAAAATTTCAAAATTGTTGATGTTTGGCCCCCTCTCCCTAAGTTATGGTTTTTTCCCTAAATATTTTTATTTGTGTTCTTTACGCTATTACAGACCATGAAGAAGTGATCTCTAGGTTCAATGATAAAGGGGGAGAAATTTTGGATATAAAAGGGGAGAAAATCAAGACAGGGGATAAGCTTATAGGGGGAGAAGTGAAGCAGATGAGTTTTTAAATATAAAAATTCTAAAGATGATCGATCAAAGGTTATATATCACGATAGACAAGGTTCATCATGAATGCAGATGAGTGGTTCTAGAATGAAGTGATTCATCGATGCAGTTTTCATGCTACTCTTGTTTCTCATGCCAAGTATGGCTCATATGGGATTAGAGTATATGTTGAGTAAATAATTTATCACTCTCTTAATTTCTTGTGGAAGTGTTTTTTATAATATGGAAGAAGCTTCAACGAGGTATCAAAATATGAAGAGTTTTCAAAAAACTCTAAGGGGGAGATTTTTGGGAAAAAATACCTCTTGGTAACATTTCATTTTTTTAGGTTGATTTTGTTTTTTGGAAAAGAGGGTTTCTAAGTTTTTTTTGTTGAGTTCTAGAGATATTTTTGATATAGTATGTTCAAAAAAATATAGGATGAAAGAATGGATTCCCTGGAATCAGTAAAAAAAATCATACACACAAGGTGATGTCATTTCCAAGTGTTTGCCCAAATTTTGGGGTCCAAAATTTAGAGGATTGATATTGTAATGAAGTTGGATTTTATTTAAGTCCTTATGAAAATATCGTAAAGGCATGCATTTCATAAATACTGGGTTTCAAAAATGCTGTTTCATGATGGTACGGATGAACACAAATACATGAAGAGTTGACATTAATCTCCACGACTTTGAGAAGATTCATGAATGGGAAAATTCCTTGGTTATTTGTAAAGACAGAAGGAATCACAAACGATATATGAGAGCTTCATTAAATGGTGATGATGTGAATGGAAGCTTCTGGAATTGGAGGCAACAACTATAAATAAGCCTCTAAACCTTCAAAAAATGAGCTGAAGCCTTAAAGAAAATTCACGGGCTCTGAATTCATGAAGGTGGTTCATGAAGGGTGTTCTAATGAAAAATTTTGTGAGAAAAAGAAGTTCATGAAGGCTATAAAAGAAGAAGAAAATATTAAGTATCATGAAAATAGTGATGTTTTTGAAAGCTATAAAAATATGACCAAAATTTTTGAACTTCACGAAAGTTAAGTGAGCCCTGTGAAAGTAGTTGAGCTTTGTGAAGGGTGGTTTCTTCATGAATGATGTTTGAGATTCATGAAAGAGGTGATTTTAAAAAAATGTGTGGGGTTCATGAAGGTTGTGAATATCATGAAAGTGTTGAAAAGGGATTTCCTAGTAAAACTGTAGTAAAGTGATATTCATTAAGTGGATGAAAGTGAAATTTCAATAGAGCATCAACCTATATTAGATGATGCATTAATTAGTGATAATGAAGGGACCTACATATCTATAAATCGTGTGTGGATCCTTTCCTAACGAGTGAAAAAAGTTAAGAGGAAAAAAGTCTTGCTTTCCACCAGCAGCAATCTTGAGAAAGTCATAGGGAGTGACCCTTGGGAAAGAAGTGAACTGAACCTAAACCTTGTAAAGGGAGTGAGAATGGGTATATAATTTATCTATCCTGAACAATATTTTATCAGTGAGCTTTAGGGGATTTGATTTATCATAACATTTCTGTTTTATGCTCCTTGGACGTAGCCTAATGAGGGTGAACCAAGTAAAATTATCGTGTCTCGTGCATGATTTAATTTCCAATCTTACATTTCTATGGGATAGTGAGAGAAATCGGTTTTTTTAATGATGAAAAAAGAACCGAAGAGGAAGTCTTTTTAATTTATCGTACCCTAGTTCACCCCCTCTCAAAGTATTTAACATATTTGGACTAACAATAGATGATATTCATATAAACTTTAAGAGTAATTAAGATAATAAAGATAACTTTGAGAATTATTTTGATGATCTAGAGGAAGGATAAACTATATCCCAAATTTACCAAGTATGAATTATGGTTATAGAAAGTATCATTTTTATGACATGTGATTAGAGTAGATGGTATATAAGTAGATCATTCTAAGATGGAAGTCATTGAAAATTGGCCCAGACTAACCATAGACACTGATATCTATATTTTTCAAGTATTGGATGGATATTATTGTTTATTTATGAAGAATTTATCATATTTATCTATTCTAATCAAAAAGTTTATATGAAAGGGAGTCCAGTTCCTTTGGACGGTTAAATGTGAATAAAATTTCATGGAGTTAAATAGAAGATTGGTCAGTGTAACTATACTCACACTAACCTATAGTGTAAAAGGGATTGTGATATATGGTGATGCATCTAAGAGGGGGCCAAGATGTGTTATGGATAATTACATGGTGATATATTATGCCTCTCTTCAATTAAAGGTTCATGGTAATAACTACCTATTTCATGACTTTGAGTTAGTAGTGGTAATATTTTCATTAATTATATGGAGGAATTATCTTTACAGGGAAAGGTGTGATATATCTATTGATCATAAAAGATTAAATTATATATTTACCTTGATTGAGTAGAATATGTGATATAAAATATGGCTATATTTTATTAAATATTATGACTTATCAATACATTACCACCTTAGGAAAGGGGAAAAGTTGGATGATTATTTGAGTCAAAAGGATCATGCTATATTATTTTTGAAGAGGATAAAAAAGCTCCAATATTTATGGATTTTCAAAGGATGGACCCTGAAATATTGAAGAAATTAGTGAAATATTATCTTCCTAACATGAGTGTATAACCATCTATCCATGTGAAAATTAATGTGTTATATAAGGAAGATGAAGATTTTTAAAATAAATTGGGAAATGTTACAAAGTTCAACCTTGATTGTTGATGTAATGATAAGGTTTATGAATAAGTTATGTGATCCTATTATACTATAATTTAAAAAGAATCTATTGGATGAAGCTCATATCCCATCACTCACTATTCATCCTAGAATTTCGAAGATGGATATAGATCTTAAAGAGAATTTAAGGTGGGAAAAAATGAAGAGAGATATTGTGGTGCATTTATCTCAGTTCTTAGTATACCAACAAGATAAGGCTGAGGATAAGAAGTCAAAGGGTTTGTTAAAATAATTACATATAACTATATGGAAATGGGAAAACGTCACCATGGATTTAATCATTGGACTCCCCAAGATATCTTAATAGAATGATGTTATTTGATTTGTAGTTGATCACTTAATGAAGTTAGTACATTTTGTTTGTCATGACCCGTCCTCGGGGCCCGTGCCGTGACTACCCCAAGCCCGCCTTCCATAGGCCAGGGGCTGGTGACTAGCACCAAGGCGTAAATCCCAACAAAAAAAGGGAAGGCATTGCCTTTGAAAAGTAAACAAGCACCACAGAGTAAGCAAGAGGAAAAGTAAACACTAAGTAAAAACTGTACAAGATGTGCTGAAAGTAAAAGGGGCCGGAAATACAAGCCCAACTTTAAAGTACAACTGAAAGTAAAAACAGCAACTGAAAGGAAAAGTCGCAGTGTCGAGCCGTCCCCTGGAAGTCCCACCTGAAGGGTGGGTACAGATAGCCTCCACAGCTCCTCGGTCCAGCCGTCTAATCTGAGTACGTCCCGCCCAGTGGTCCACCTCCAGGTACCGTCCTGCTCCGCACGCCTCCACCTCGATCAGCGCTGCCCATCGTCTGCAACCAACACCACGAAGTGCGGGAATAGCCCGTGCAGGGGTGAGTATAAGCTACTCAGTAGGGACCCCGAGACCCCCGAAGGTCTCCCGAAATCCACAAAGGAAAGATACAATCACGAAGTAACAACTGACACTGCTTACGTATATGCCCATACATATACCCAAGTCATCAATTCCCGTTCGGCTCCAACGTCCAAGCCCAAGCACAACCCAGTCCACACAGGAAATAAAAACGTATACCCACACAGGATAGCACAACACAATCCACAAAGGAGAGTAAACAGTAAATCAACACAGGATAGCTCAACACAATCCACAAAGGAGAGTAAACAGTAAATCCACACCGGATAGCTCAACACAATCCACAAAGGAGAGTAAACAGTAAATCCACACAGGATAGCTCAACACAATCCACAAAGGAGAGTAAAAAGAAGATTAAGCTCACATAGGTATACTTCTTCGGATGACGATAAAGATGATCACTGATCTATCTAAGTCTTCGGACCCACGAAGGATCGATAGGTAACTAACCCCCGCAAAGACCCACACAGGATCGGGCCCACACAGGACCTGTAGAACTGATCCACGTAGGATCACTGAGTGCTGTAGTCGTCGTAGTCCACTGAGGATCTCTACACAGTCGTCGTCGCAGTCCACTGAGGATCTCTGCACAGTCGTCGCTGCAGTCCACTGAGGATCTCTGCACAGTCGAAGTAGCAGTCGCAGCCAGCACTAGGGTTCTCGCACACAGCAAGCTCGTTCGGTAGGGTCCGTTCCACGAGCCGAGAGGCTGATACATCAACTGTCACAAAGTTCGAAGTTTATGTATCCAAAAGTTCCGTATCGTCAACAGGAACTCAACTTCGCAGACGGTGCGTCGATCGGATGCCCGGTCTGAGAGTTATTGGCTTTTTCGTCCCAGGGGCCCGGTTGGTTTTTAAGGCAAAACCAACCCGACCGTACTCCACCTGCATCCAAACCTCGGGCAGAGTATGCCAAAAGATCTGTCTCACTTAGAGTAATTCAACGAAGCTGACGGAACGTCAATCGGACGTCCGTAGCTCAAGATATGAGCATTTTCGCTCTGAGGGCCAGGTTGGTTTTGTGTACGAACCAACCCGGCCGATCACAAAGTATTCAGAAACCTTGAGTGCGGTATACCGAAACGACCTTCTCGATCCAAGGATCGTGTTTCCGCTGACGGCGAGTCGTTTGGAGGCCTGTAGCTCATGTTACGGGTATTTGAACGAAAACCGTCCGAAGAGGGGGGGTCCGGGCCCGGGCCGACCCCCCCGGGGGTCGGCTGAACCGGGTCGACCCGACCCGGTCCGGCCAGGGCGCGGCCTGGCCGGTCGGACCGGCCTGGCTCGGTTCGGCCGAGTGGCCGAATGGCCGGGCCGCCGCGGGGCGCTGCCCCCGCGGCCTGGTGGTGCCGCGGCCCCCCACATGGGGTCGCGCTGAATCAAGGACGCGGCTTTTCCGCGTCCGAGTGCACTGGACCCGTGCGACTGCGGGTGCCGATGCCGCGGCTTCAGATGTGGCAGCCTTGTTCGGCGGCGCGCCGGGGCGCCGCCGCTCCCGGCTTCCGGCGCCACCGCGCCAGCGACCCGCACCGCCGGCATGTTCCGCGGGCCACCGGAATCGCTCCGGTGGTCCGATTTTGTTCCCGTCTACGCCGCTGCTCCTCCCGGGACTCGTTCTTCACTGCGGAACCATCAAACTTCTGTTGCGGCACGTTCCGTCATCGCCGGTCAAATCCGCACAAAAACGAAGAACGGAGGAGGGTCGTCGGGCCGTGTTCGTTTGGCCCACACCCTCCGCGTTAGTGATAAACAACGGGAGAAACAAAATTCAACATATGAATTCAACAATTTTAAGGGAATCAAAATTGTTCTTATGTCCAGGTTCATTACTTTTAAAAAGGAACGATCATGGGAAAAAGGAAAAGTAAACACAACAACCCCTACCTCATTGGTCGTCGTCGTACGCACGTCCTTCGCGGAATTGTTCGTCGCGGAAGGAGGAGATCGTCGCGTCGTCGCGGAAGGGTGTCGCGTCGTCGCGGAACAGGGCGTTAAGTCGGCGAATTCAACGGACCATGAAACAACAGATTTAATTTAATTAAATCATTAAATCCGTGTTTTGGTAAAAACCACAAAGGAGATTAAAAAGAAAAATCTGAGACTCTTACCTCAACCAGATGATCGAAGATCCATTGCGGAGGAAGAGACGTCGTAGAAGAACGTTGTAGGAAGGGAACGTCGGCGTCACGGAACACAACGTCGCTTCGTCGATTTCCGGGTTCGGCGTTCTTCGTCGGAGGTCGGCGTTCTTCGCGTTCTTCGCGTTCTTTGTGAAGAAGGATAAAGGCACGAGGACTCTGTCAAACCTCTCAACCAGTAATCCTCCAAAAAGATTGGTTGGTATTATTTTATTATTACGCCAACAAACGAAAAAAGGTAAGTAACGACCCATCAATTCGTTGAATTAATTCAACGAAAGAAACAACTCATTTAATTTACGAAATAAAATGCCCAATTAAATGGTCTGTTAAGAATTTAAGAAAACGCGTCAGTTGACTTTCATAATGATGGGTTTTCGCAGGTGTGTTATTTAGCGGAAAGAAACGGCGGGGCTCGTGCGGGCCCCACCTCACAAATATCCTACCAAGAGGGTAGGATATTTCTGGATAGTACCCTATCCGGTTCAACTCAGTTTAATCCGCTTTTATGTGGCTTCAAGTGGCTTCCAAGTGGCTTAAGTGAAATAAAATAAAGTTGTCGTAAAATTATTTTATTTCTTAACTTTAAGCCCGAAAATTAAAAACCACACCTGAGCAAACGCAACTCCGGAAGAGGCGTTTCTAAGAGAATACCGGCACTGCGATTTCATCGGTGCCACCAGAATTTGATTTTGGGCACCGGTTCAAAAGTTAAAAAAACCCGCTCATTCGTTCACTGAATGTACCCGAGCCAAACTTTGGAAAATGATTCCGGGCACACCGGGCATCGGAATCCGGTGCCATCAGAAACTGCGCTCTTGTAAAATTCGAAAGAAAATTAAGAAAAAAATTTCCTTGAAATTTACGGGTCTTTACATTACTCCCACCTCAGGGATTTATGTCCCCGTAAAGATACATCATAAACTAGGGAAACAAATGTCGTTACTGAGCACGCATCTGAGCCTCCCGCTCCCATGTGCTCTCCTGGAGGTTCCTGTGCTGCCATCTGATGCGCACAAGAGGAATCGATCGCCCACGTAGGACCCGCTCTTATCGATCCTCTATCTCCACCGGGACCTCCGGAAAAGTCACCCCATCATCCATGTCTCGCTCCCCATAGTCAATGATGTGCGTTGGGTCATGCACGTATCTCCTCTGCTGAGATAAGTGGAAGACGTCGTGCACCCGGTGCAACTGAGGTGGCATAGCCAGGCGATAAGCCACCTCGCCAATCCTGCTGAGGACCTGAAAAGGCCCGATGAAGCATGGAGACAACTTGCCGCCTCGGCCAAATCTCCGCAAACCACGTTGAGGTGAGACCCGCAAGAAGACGTGGTCGCCATCCTCGAACTCTATTGGCCTCCGCCTCCTATCATCATGTGACTTCTGACGGCTCTGTGCTATCCTCATCTGCTCCTGGATGACCTGGACCTTCTCTGTCATGGCCCGAACCATCTCTGGTCCCACGAGTGCTGACTCCCCAGGGTCTGTCCAGCACAAAGGAGATCTGCAAGGCCTGCCGTACAACACCTCGTATGGTGCCATCCCGATGGTGGAGTGGTAGATGTTGTTGTACGCGAACTCCACCAAGGGTAAGTGGTCCTCCCAACTGCGACCGAAGTCGAGGACACATGCGCGGAGCATGTCCTCGAGAGTCTGAATGGTCCTCTCCGTCTGACCATCCTTCTGAGGGTGAAAGGCGGTGCTCAGACGTAGCCGCGTCCTGAATGCCTCCTGCAACCCCTTCCAAAGCCGGGAAGTAAAGAGAGCGTCCCGATCGGAGATGATAGTCGATGGCACACCGTGAAGTCGTACAATCTCCCGAACGTAGAGACGCCCCAAGCTCCCCACTGAGCCATGCTCTCGGATGGGTAAGAAGTGTGCCGACTTGGTGAGTCGTCCAACAATCACCCAAATGGAGTCGTGACCTCTGGAAGTGCGTGGAAGTCCAGTCACGAAGTCCATAGATATCTCGTCCCACTTCCACTCCGGGACCTCCAAGGGCTGTACCAAGCCTGCTGGTACCTGATGCTCTGCCTTCACCTGCTGGCAGGTGAGGCACCGTGAAACGAACTCTGCCACAACCTTCTTCATGCCCGGCCACCAGTGCTGTTGTCTGAGATCCTGGTACATCTTCACCACTCCAGGATGTACCGCCAGAGGAGAGGTTTAAAACTCTCTCAGCACCTCCTCTCGTAAAGCGACTGGTACCAAGGTACGTCCTCTGAAAAGGACGTCGTGCTCTGCTCCAAGGGAGAAACCATCAGGTGCCTGTCCCGAGGATATCTTTGCATGTCGCGTCTCACAGTCAGCGTCCCCACGCTGTGCCTCTCTGACCTGCTGTAGAAGTGGAAGAGAGACGGTGAGATACTGAAGGAATGCTTCTCCGTATCTATCCACGAAGGATATCTGCAAAGCGACTAGCTGCTCTGTCGCCTCCTCAAGTAGCTGGATGCCCGTCCTCCTGCTGAGGGCATCGGCTACCACGTTCCCCTTCCCAGGAGTATAGACTATCTCAAAGTCATAGTCCTGGAGGAACTCGAGCCATAGCCGCTGTCTCAGGTTCAGGTCCTTCTGCGAGAAGATGTACCTGAGACTCTGGTGGTCAGAAAAGACTATAAAGCACTCGCCCATCAGATAGTGCCTCTATGCCTTCAGAGCGAAGACCACTCCTGCCAACTCCAAGTCATGGGTAGCGTAGTTCTGCTCATGTGGCCTCAACTGACGTGATCTGTAGGCAATCATGGCCCGCTCCTGCATCAGGACACACACGAGTCTGGTCCCTGATGCATCGCAGTAGACTACGTATCCAACTCCCTCCTCAGGCAACCTCAAGATAGGTGCGCTGGTCAATCTCTACCTCAGCACCTGGAAGCTCTGCTGACATCTGTCTGACCACACGAAGGGTTTCCCCTTCTTCGTCAACGCTGAGAGTGGCGCCGCAACTCTGGAGAAGTCTGGCATGAATCTCCGATAGTATCCGGCTAGACCCAAGAAACTCTTCACCTCAGTCACGCTCTTGGGTGGCTCCCAAGCTAGAACTGCCTCGATCTTCGTGGGATCCACTACAACTCCCGCCTCAGAAATGACGTGCCCCAAGAAGTGGACCTCACGTAACCAGAACTGGCACTTCGAGAGATTGCCATAAAAGTGGTTCTCTCGGAGTGTGTCCAGTACAACCCGCAAGTGGTAGGCGTGCTCCTCCTCCATGGTCGAGTACACCAGAATGTCGTCGATGAAGACCATGACAAATCGATCGAGGTATGGCCGGAAGATCCTGTTCATGAGGCTCATGAAAACTGCTGGAGCATTGGTTATGCCGAAAGGCATAACCAAGAACTCATAGTGGCCATACCGACACCTGAAGGCCGTCTTCTGCACCTCCTCGTCTCGAACTCTGAGCTGATGATAGCCTGACCTGAGGTCTATCTTCGAGAACCACCATGCTCCCTTGAGCCGGTCGAAGAGATCATCAATCCTGGGTAGTGGATACTTATTCCTCACTGTCACCTGGTTCAGGTGACGATAATCGACACACAGTCTCAATCTCCCGTCTGCCTTCTTGGCGAACAATATCGGGGAAGCCCAGGGTGAAACACTGGGTCGGATGAATCCCTTGCCCTGCAAGTCCTCCAACTGTACCCGTAGCTCTCGAAGCTCGGCGGGGGCCATCCGATATGCTGGAGTGGATATCGGGGCTCTCCTGGGGTACAGATCAATATAAAAGTCTACCTCCCTGCGAGGAGGTAGCCCTGGAACGTCGTCGGGGAAGACGTCCGCAAACTGATCCACCACTGCAGGAAAAGTAGGACTCCGCACGTCCACTGCTCCTAGGATGAGACTAGCCAACTGATGAGTGATGGGCTGTCCTCTCCTCTGCGGAAGTCCATCCTGTGCTGCAAAGGCTCCCTTCTCACCAGTGAAGGTGAACCTGCTCCCGTCGGTGCGCACACATCGCACCTTGCGCCTAATGCAGTCAATCTGTGCATGGACCGTAGATAACCAATCCATGACCAAGATGACGTCGTAAGGTCTCAACGCCGCTACAAGAAGATTCCAGCCGAAGCTCTCACCTCCTAGAGTAATCTCACACTTCCAGCACCAGTGCGTAATCGTCGAGTCTGCTCCCGTAAGAGTCTCTAGCCGTAAGGATCGAGCCAACGGCTCTGTCAGAATCTCCGAGCTCCAAACAAGGGCAGTGGCTATGAAAGAGTGACTCGCTTCTGTGTCTATAAGAACTGCAGAAAGGGTGGAATAGACACAGATCGTACCTCGAATCATCTCTGGCACGTCGTGGTCGTAGGCCTCTTCTGCCTGGAGCTATGCCTGTCTATGCCCGCCAGCTCCCTGTGGTCAGGGCGGACCTACTGGTGGTGGTGGTGGTAGAGCCTCAAAGTGTCGCCCACCACTTGCTGCTCGGCCAGCTCCCCTGCCTCGTCCGCCTCCTCCCTGTGGACCACCACGGTCGACCCTCTGCCTCTACCTAGGTGGCCCCTCCATCGTCTGCTGCTCTTTGGTATGACGGGTCAGGCAGTCACGAGCCATGTGGCCCTGCCCGCCGCATGAGTAGCATTGCCTGCCTCTCGGAAGGCTGGCTCCCGCTGTGTGCCCCGCACTGCGGAGCCAGTGTCCCGAGGTCGTCTGCCGGAAGGCCTGGTCTGCCTGAAACCTTGAGTCATCCGTCGGCTACCAGCTGCCAAAGATTCTGCTACCTGCCGCCCTGTATTAGGTCTCGCTGTAGACTCAGCCAGAAAGCTCTCGATCAAAAGGGCTCGCTCCAGCACTCCTGCCTGGGTCGGGATGCTGAGGGAGATCAGCGATGCCCTGATCTCATGTCTCAATCCCTTCTTGAAGGTCCGGGCCTGGAATTAGGGGTCCCGTACCATGTCTGTCGAGTAGCAAGAAAGGTCGGTAAACCTCACCGCGTACTGGGCGACCGTCAAGCTGCCCTGCCGCAGCTGAAGAAGCTCCTGAATGCGCACCGCACGGAGGGTGGCCGGGACAAACTCTAAGAGGAAGAGGCTCTCGAAGTCCATACAGATGAGGGAGGCCTCATCCTGCACCTAGAGCATCAGGCTCCACCATCGTCCTGCTGCTGCGTGCAGTAGGCTCGCCGCGAGGATCACCATGAGGTCTGCTGGTGTCCTCACTAGCCTGAAAACTCGGACGACCACCTCCAGCCAGTCCTCGGATTCCTGGGGTTCCGTCTCCCCACGGAACCTGGGTGGTTGGTGGTGCTGGAACTCATGCAGAGCTCCGAGGCTTCGTGCATCATCAGCGATCGGCGTTGGAAGCATCGGGGGCTCGGCGGGCAAAGGTACCGCCGGTGCCTCTGCTGTCAACGGGCCCTGTACCGAGACCTCGTCGCTCGGCAGGCTGTCGTCGCGCTCTACTCTCGGAACCCTAGCTGGCTGCCGTCGTGGGACCATCCTGAAAAGTAAACAAGTGTGCCACGGTCAGAACAGTATACCTGGTGAGCTGACACAAGTAATCATAAAGAAAACTTGAAACACACATGCAATCAATGTTTTCGTGCATTAAGTCGGAAATCAGAAGTCAGGGTCCTGGTGTATGGATACGTCGGCCGCCGCACCAACACTGGACTCCTTGGACTGATAACCATACTCAATACACTAAACACTATTGCTTCACATAGAAGAAAGATCAGAGTCTGCGGTAGAACCTACCGCCTCTGATACCAATTTGTCACGACCCGTCCTCGGGGCCCGTGCTGTGACTACCCCAAGCCCGCCTTCCATAGGCCAGGGGCTGGTGACTAGCACCAAGGCGTAAATACCAACAAAAAAGGGAAGGCATTGCCTTTGAAAATTAAACAAGAACCACAGAGTAAGCATGCGGAAAAGTAAACACTAAGTAAAAACTTTACAGGCTGTGCTGAAAGTAAAAGGGGCCGGAAATACAAGCCCAACTGTAAAGTACAACTGAAAGGAAAAACACCAACTGAAAGGAAAAGCCACAGTGTCGAGCCGTCCCCTGGAAGTCCCACCTGAAGGGTGGGTACAGATAGCCTCCACAGCTCCTCGATCCAGCCGTCTGCTCCGAGTACGTCCCGCCCAGTGGTCCACCTCCATGTACCGTCCTGCTCCGCACGCCTCCACCTCGATCAGCGCTGCCCGTCATTTGCAACCAACATCACGAAGTTCGGGAATAGCCCGTGCAGGGGTGAGTATAAGCTACTCAGTAGGGACGCCGAGACCCCCGAAGGTCTCCCGAAATACACAAAGGAAAGATACAATCACGAAGTAACAACCGACACTGCTTAGGTATATGCCCATACATATACCCAAGTCATCAATTCCCATTCGGCTCCAACGTCGGAGCCTAAGCATAACCCAATCCACACAGGAAAGCAAAACGTATACCCACACAGGATAGCACAACACAATCCACAAAGGAGAGTAAACAGTAAATCCACACATGATAGCTCAACACAATCCACAAAGGAGAGTAAACAGTAAATCCACACAGGATAGCTCAACACAATCCAAAAAGGAGAGTAAACAGTAAATCCACACAGGATAGCTCAACACAATCCACAAAGGAGAGTAAACAGAAGATTCACCTCACACAGGTATACTTCTTCAGATAACGATAAAGATGATCACTGATCCATCTAAGTCGTCGGACCCACGAAGGATCTATAGGTAACTAACCCCCGCAAAGACCCACACAGGATCGGCCCCACACAGGACCTGTAGGCGCTGGCTCACACAGAACCGCTGAGCGCTGATCCACACAGGATCGGATCCACACAGGATCGGGCCCAAAAAGGACCTATAGCACTGATCCATGTAGGATCGCTGAGTGCTGTAGTCATCGCAGTCCACTGAGGATCTCTGCACAGTCGTCGTCATAGTCCACTGAGGATCTCGGCACAGTCGTCGCTGCAGTCCACTGAGGAACTCTGCACAGTCGAAGTAGCAGTCGCAGCCAGCACTAGGGTTCCCGCACACAGCAAGCTCGTTCGGGAGGGTTCGCTCCACAAGCCGAGAGGCCGATACATCAACTGTCACAAAGTCCGAAGTTGATGTATCCAAAAGTTCTGTATTGTCAATAGGAACTCAATGTCACAGACGGCACGTCGATCGGACGCCCGGTCTGAGAGTTATTGGCTTTTTCGTCCCAGGGCCCTGTTGGTTTTTAAGGCAAAACCAACCCGACCATACTCCACCTGCGTCCAAACCTTGGGCGGAGTATGCCAAAAGATCTGTCTCACTTAGAGGAATTCAACGAAGCTGACGACACTCAATCGGACGTCCGTAGCTCAAGATATGAGCGTTTCCGCTCCGAGGGCCCAGTTGGTTTTGTGTACGAACCAACCCGGCCGAACTCAAAGTATTCCGAAACCTTGAGTGCGATATACCAAAACTACCGTCTAGATCCAAGGATCGTGTTGCCGCTGACGGCATGTCGTTTGGAGGCCCGTAGCTCAAGTTACAGGTATTTGAATGAAAACCGTCCGAAGACAGGGGGTCCGGGCCCGGGCCGACCCGGGCCGACCCCCCCCCCCCCCCCCCCCCCCCCCCCCCGGGGGTCGGCTGAACCGGGTCGACCCGACCTGGTCCGGTCTGGCCAGGGCGCGGCCCGGCCGGTCGGACCGGCCTCGCTCGGTTCGGCCGAGCGGCCGAACGGCCGTGGCGCCGCGGGGCGCTGCCCCCGCGGCCTGGTGGTGCCGCGGCCCCCCGCGTGGGGCCGCGCTGAATCAAGGACGCAGCTTTGCCACGTCCGAGTGCACAGGACCCGCGTGGCCGCGGGTCCGAGGGTGCTGCCGCCGCGGCTTCAGCCGCGGTGGCCTTCTCCGGCGGCGTGCCGGGGCGCCGCCGGCGTGTTCCGCGGGCCACCGGAATCGCTCCGGTGGTCCGATTTTGATTCCGTCTGCGTCGCTGCTCCTCCCGGGACTCGTTCTTCACTGCGGAACCATCAAACTTCCATTGCGGCACGTTCCGTCATCACCCGTCAAATCCGCACAAAAACGAAGAACGGTGGAGGGTCGTCGGGCCGTGTTCATTTGGCCCGCACCCTCCGCGTTAGTGATAAACAACGGGAGAAACAAAATTCAACAATTTTAAGGGAATCAAAATTGTTCTTATGTCCGGGTTCTTTACTTTTAAAAATGAATGATCACGGGAAAAACGAAAAGTAAACACAACAACCCCTACCTCGTTGGTCGTCGTCGTACGCACGTCCTTCGCGGAATTGCTCGTCGCGGAAGGAGGAGATCGTCGCATCGTCGCGGAAGGGCGTCGCGTCGTCGCGGAACACGGCGTTGAGTCGGCGAACTCAATGGACCATGAAACAACATATTTAATTTAATTAAATCATTAAATCTGTGTTTTGGTAAAAACCACAAAGGAGATTACAAAGAAAAACCCGAGACTCTTACCTCAAGCATCTGATCGAAGATCCATTGCGGAGGAAGAGACGTCGCAGAAGAACGTTGCAGGAAGGGAACATCGGCGTCGCGGAACACGATGTCGCGTCGTCGATTTCCGGGTTCGGCGTTCTTCGTCGGAGGTCGGCGTTCTTCGCGTTCTTCGCGTTCTTCACGAAGAAGGATAAAGGCACAAGGACTCTGTCAAACCTCTCAACCAGTAATCCTCCAAAAAGATTGGTTGGTCTTATTTTATTATTACGCCAACAAACGAAAAAAAGGTAAGTAACGACCCATCAATTCGTTGAATTAATTCAACGAAAGAAACAACTCATTTAATTTACGAAATAAACCACCCAATTAAATGGTCTGTTAAGAATTTAAGAAAACGCGTCAGTTGACTTTCATAATGACGGGTTTTCGCAGGTGCGTTACTTAGCGGAAAGAAACGGCGGGGCTCGTACTGGCCCCACCTCACAAATATCCTACCAAGAGGGTAGGATATTTCTGGATAGTACCCTATCCAGTTCAACTCAGTTTAAGACACTTTTATGTGGCTTCAAGTGGCTTCCAAGTGGCTTAAGTGAAATAAAATAAATTTGTCGTAAAATTATTTTATTTCTTAACTTTAAGCCCGAAAATTAAAAACCACACCCAAGAAAACGCAACTCCGGAAGAGGCATTTCTAAGAGAATACCGGTGCTGCGATTTCATCGGTGCCCTCAGAATTTGATTCCGGGCACCAGTTCAAATGTTAGAAAAACTCGCTCGTCCGTTCACTGAACGTACCCGAGCCAAACTTCGGAAAATGATTCCGGGCACACCGGGCCTCGGAATCAGGTGCCGTCAAAAACTGCGCTCTTGTAAAATTCCAAAGAAAATTAAGAAAAAAAATTCCTTGAAATTTACGGGTCTTTACATTGTTTCTATAAAAGAATATTGTTCACTTGATCAACTTTCCTTAATATATATTAAGGAAGAGATAAGGTTTCATAGAGTAACACTTTCTATTATATATGATCAATATATGGGGTTTACTTCAAAGTCATTGAGAATTTTTCACCAAGCTATTTATATAAATTTGAATTTAGGTACTTCCTATAATCTTTAGAAAGATGGTCATTCATAGAGAACCATTCAAACACCATTGGTTATAAAAATATCATGTTCTCTAGATTTCAATGGTCTTTGGGATCAACACCTTCCCCTTTTCAAATTTTCTTATAAAAAATATATTTATCTTGAGCATTTAGATATATCCTTATGAAGACATCTATGAAAATAAGTACATAAATACAAAATGCTAGGATTAATTTGGAGGGAGATATCTATTGAAACCTAATATATATATATAAATGGTAGAGAGTGTTAAAACCATTTAACAACACATCATGGTATCTTAGAGTCTTTGAAAGAGTTATTCTGACAATCATAAGTAGGATTTAGAAATCAAAGTTGGTGAGAAGGTATTACTACAAATTTATCTATGTAATAACTTTATGATATTTGAAAATAAAATAAATCTAATCCCTAGGTATATTTTCCCCTTCAATATTCTTCATCGATTAAGGATGGAATCTTATCACTTATAACTTTCATCAAACCTCTCTCAAGTTCATAATTTTTTCCATGTATCTATTTTGAGGAAGTATATACTTTATCCTTCAATTGTATTGAACTAAAAAGTTTTATTTCAAGAGAGTGATATTTATTATGAAGAAAACTAGTAGAGATTATGGATTATATAGATAAATTCCTACATAATAGTTCTAATCACTAGGTCAATGTTTTTTGGTGAAATTATAAATTCAAGGAAGCTTCATGGGAACCTGGGTATGTGATGAGGAAAAGGTATCCTTATTTGTTTTCATCAGAGAGATGGAATCTCAATAGTGAAATTAATTTTAATGAGGGTATAATATAACATCCTTATATTTTATAATAATTTCTTTGAAATAAAATTTACGTATTTTATATCTTTATTTACATGCAACATTGAGTCTAAATGAACCATGATATATATTTGGAAATTTATAGCCTAGTTGTGGGATTAGGGGGTATAGATAGTAATAAACACATTATAAAATATATATATAAGTATTTTTCATTAATTAAAAGTTATTTATTAATTCTTATGAAATACTAGTTTAAATTTTAAAAAAAAATTCGAGATTCAAATATCTATTTTTATGACGAGAGGTATTTTTATTGGTGTTATAAATTTTATATAATAAAAAATATTGATAACTATTTAAAAATAATTTTTAATAAAAATTGTTGATAATATATGAATAATAATTCATACATTAATTATCTAATGGTTATTAATGAAGATAAAATCATTTGAACATAAAACCCATTATTTTTCAGAAAACTATTTTATGTTCACATTTTGTTTTTAACACAATAAATTAAATAAATAATTATTGATTAATGATGTTTATTAAGTGTTAAGATTATATATTCAATAAAATATTTTATCATTAATCTAATAATTTTTACTTGACAAATAATGAAAATAAACTTAGTTTTATTCTTATAAATTTACTTTTCATTAAAAAAAGTGTTCCTAGCGTTTAAACATTTATTTTAAAATTAATTTCTACCACTTATAGAAAATGAATTTGATAAAATTGATTCCATGTTTAGAATCAAAATTTACTAATTGTTTAATGACTCCAATTTTATTTTTTTCATAATGAATAGTAAAAATAGTAAAAAATATATGTTATCACGTTTAGGGTTGAAACAGGTTTACTAAGGAGGATAAATGAAGAGATAAGGATAAAATTTCCACTCAAACTTTTAAAAATATTGTTATTTTAATTTATTAAACCTTATATTATATTATCTTATCTTTTAGGTATTGTAAATTTTTCTCCACTTTCTCAGGATAGTGACCTTATATTATTGAAATATTTTATGTAATTCCATGTGTGTCCTTCACCACAAATATAATGGGGAACCTATTATCCTCTATTACACACACAATTTTCACCTTCTAGTTTATCCAATACTTATGAGAAAACCATAATATATTCATTCCATTAATTATTGAGCTCTTGGTTCTACCTTAAGAAAATACTAAGAAGGCTTAACTTGTAAGCCAAAGGTGTTATCTCAATGAAGATGTAATCATATTACCATACTCTTTCAAAGTTTATTTATTATTATACTTCTAATAAATATTTTATATACATCCTAAAATAATTAATACAGTATCATATTATACTGATATGTTATTATAATTATTGGAAAACATTTTTCAACTCCTTTTCATCAAATTTGGAAATGAATGTATCGCCTGTACGTATGTATGGGCTACCACCTCCATGTAAAGATATGATTAAACATAAATAAACATACTTAATATGTGGTTTTTATGATAAATATAATGTTTATATGTGATATATATTATCTAATTATGATTCTATAATTTTAATATCTTATCTTCCTTTTATCCTTCCCATCCTTTGAAAAATGGTAACGTCAGTCGTGAATATGTGTAGACTACCAAATCCATGAAGTGATGTGATTTTTTTCATCACAGAATTATATGAGTTATTATAAAAGTGAATATAATGATTAAATATGATACTTATTATATTATTAATATTTTTGAGATGATGTAGTTGTGACCAAAGTGCATGAAGAATAATTCCCGAGCTAAAATATACATGAATAACAAAGTAGTTAAGACCTGAAATGATGATGATAATGAAATATTGTAAATGAATGAGTGTTAAGATTTTATAATTAAACCATATATAGTATTATAAGAAACAATTTGGTTATATAATATAATTATAATAAATTCAAATTTATTATACAGGATGTTAAAATCACTTATGAAGAATGTTGGCGATGAAGTAAGGGTTTCTCAGCTCAGTTTTATTTCAATGATACATATGCCATATTCACCACTAGTTTCATTTTTTTGGTCTATATACTAACCATATGATATGTTATATCATTAATATTTTTATATTAATGTTATTTAAAGTTTCATTGGAATTTATTTATCTCATGGGGGTTATGATTTAAAAGTGGCCACAACGGTAAAAGTTTTATAAGCATAAAGCGTAAACAAAAATTTATCCAATGCCCAAAAGAGGGTGTATGAATGGTTATATAAAGACCTAAATAGGTTTCATATGAGGTTATTACAAGACCAAAGACGGTACATGTGTGTTTATCCAAATAAAATCTTATGATGATTTTTTTGGTAGATATCCTTGAAAAATGATTTCTATGATTATTATTATGCCACACATGTTATTACAATATCCATGTCATGTTATTATTCATATAATATGATCTCATTCCCCATAATATTTGATTATTCTATGATTCATGTATTATAAACTGATAAATCCTTATTCTATGATTGCAATCTATGAATTTTTTTGTGCAATTTTCAAATGTGATGTTGGTATACTCATACCCTTATACTCACATTATTAATACGTATGACCATTGACTAATATCTCCCATTTTTACCCTTAATGATGATACAAGATCATCATTTCTTATGTTTCATTTAACTAGGTTATGAATAAAGTTTTTAAGTTGAGTATGACATAGAATTATACTATGTGGGGTGAACTTTACTAGAGATGTTGAATATCTTTGATGAAATATGATGTTTGTGCATCTAGTCTTTAAATTCACTAATGCTTTATAGTTTTATGGCATGTATTATTATGATATGTTTTAAGTATTCATCTAAAATGATGAAATAGATATGAATTTAGTGTTTGGATCATGTCAAACACCCTCCAATTTAAAATTTTAGTATCCTACACTGACCATATCTATGCAAGATAATCTCCATCACATCATCCCCATAATTCTACTCCACCATATGAAACATTTTGATGATTTATGAGAGGAATAAATATGAATTAGAAAAGGAAGTTGACAGTAGGGAAAATGTAGCAGCCAAGAAACCTAATAAGTTTTAATACTTACAAAATATTATAATAAAATAAAGAGAAGAATTTACATTCATGGAACTCAAAAAACAATTTTCCCTCCCTCAAACAAGCTTCAAGATTAGTTCTCCATCGTCATGGACTTTAAAAGGTAAAATTGGGAAAACATAAAAAATTAAATGGTAGAGAACAGAGGAAGATGATCTAATATATATTAAACATGTAAAAACTATTACAGTATAAAAACACCACACATAGATAATGAAAATTCTAACTCTTTTAAATGGAATCAGGGTAAAAAAATTGGCATGAGAGGTAGAATTTTTTTATCTTAATTTCTCCTTCAAAATATCATGCATGTTTCTCAAATGTAATTTATGAATCTCACAATGTGTCCTTCGATGATGTTTTTTCATTTATCTCCTCTATATTTACAAGAAATTTAGGCTCTTTTAGATAGTCTTAGATATGTCTATCACTAAATTACTAAAGACATGTTTTTTTGGCCTGGTGGACTTTTTATATTACCATCCTCATTTTCAATTCATTTATGTGATTATAAGTGGATAAATAATGTTTATTAATAGTTAAGTAATTTATACCTTGGACCCTCATAGTAATAAATTTAACATTTCAGATAAAGTTTATCCTATATTTGTAATATATGGTCATATTATTAAAATTCTCTAAAATTTTACATATATTTTGATGCTTGAATTACATAACTCTTTCAGACCACCCATGATTAGATTTATCTCAATGTATAGTTTAATGAAATATATTACATAAAGTAGTTATTCATAAAAAATGAATTTAACAATTTGAGTCAATGTATAATTTTTTTTTTCAAAATAAAAAACTGATTTAAAATACATAAAAATAAATAATTAGTACATTTTCACAATTAAGCTTCAAACATTCCAAAAACTAAAAAATATAAAAATTATCCTTAAATAAAAAATGGAAGGAATTAAGACATTGAAATACATAATAAAATATTTAGAAATATTAGCTTCAACACTAGTCTTACCAAAAGGATAAACACATTCTCTATAAATACTATCTCATATGAGAGATCATTGAGAGAGGTAAAGAAAAGATCTGTTGGGTGTCTAAAGAGGAAAATATAGGAAATACATTGACAAATCCATTACGAAAACAACAACACGGGGTTATTGTTTTAATTTAGGTATTTTATATTTGAAATATTAATTTAATGAATATATGATGTATCATGATTTTATAATAAAATAAAACATCCTTTTATCATTCATTTATGTGTATGTATTTTAATTTACATGAATGGTCAAATGATGATATCCCTTCAATGCGAACCATTGAGTTATCCTTAATTGATGATCATTGAAGATTATTATATATTGTGATGATATATTAATATAAACATAAATAGAACTTTTACTCAATACAATGGGTTGTATATAAGATACAGAGAAGAGATTCATGAGGTAATAAGTATAGACTTATTATTGGGATTTAACTCCCAATGTATATATCATGAAATTTTTATACATAAAATTATATAATGAGGGGTTTATTATTATTATCAATCCTCATTATCTATGCCTGTAGAGACACCTATCATGATAACCATCATACTTTGACACCTTTTATACACTAGTCAAAAGTGACTTAGCTAATTAGGGGGTGGTTGGGTATGTTACCGATCATTTCTTCAGTTGAATCACAACCAATATTAGATTTTTAAACTTGTATAAAAAGTGAATACATCTAGCCCTTAATTTAATTAGACAGAATAAATTCATATACATACATAGTTGAGTCAAATATAATGTGTTTGACTACTTGGATAAGGGAAATGTGATGTACCTACTTGATATATGAATTACATATGATGTATTCATTGACATGGTTTATATATTTTAGAGAATAAAAAAATATGAGATGGATTATAATATATTGACATGATCCATGTATATTGGTCACTTTATGGTAAGGAAAAATGGATTTTATAGGTATATATATGATTTACATGATATATCTTTTATTGAATATGGTTGTTTAGAGATATGAGAATGTTTGATAGAGTTTACAGCAAAACCATTAATAACTAAAGTATAACCAATAATTTTCTTGAGGCAACTATTTTATTATATCATTTAAATTGATATTTCATATTTATTACCAATGATACTATGTCCTGAAGGGTGACACAGTCTGGACTTTTGCTAAGGATTAATTTTTGTATGTTGTGTTTGTTATAAAATGAAGAGAGTTCAATAAAAATGTATCCAAAGAGAGTATTGGATGGATTTACAAAGAGATGTGGAGTTTTTTATTAATCCCTTATGACATTTTACTATAATTGAGAGATTATTTTATATGCAATAAAACATATTCACAACTTTTGGTTCATTCATATTCCCACATGATTTCATCAACTATAATATATTTTGAGTAGATTAAATGGAATCCATTATGAATAGATTAACTAGATTATTTTAATTTAATATATTCAATATAATTATACACTAAAAATAAAATTATTTCGATACATGGAATATGGTTGATGGGTTTCATTAAATGAAACCCATTGAGGATGGATATATAAAGGGATGAGATCCATCCTATTAGATATGACCAATTTTATGCAAACATATTGATACTTTCTTCCTATAAAGATATCATCTATCATTAGGTTAAGGTTTTAGAACCCTTTCTATATTTAGAGATCCTCTAGAAATATTTTTGTGTCCTTTGGCTAGTGTCCACTTTGAGTTAGGAGGATTTTTTCATCTAGTAAAAGTGGTCTTTATCAAGTGTACAATGAATTTTAAATGATGTATTGTACATAAATTTTAGTATTCATTTTCAATGTTATTTATTTCATTTCATGTTGATTCTATCAAGGATTGATGGGTAAAATTTATGGGTTTTTATTTTCGAACATTTTACATATGATTAACTCCAAAAACCCATCAGTCACATGTGGAAGAAAGATACATGTGATCTGGTAGAGCTTAATTTCCCATTTTAATGGGTTTTTGTAATGATAGATCGATTTTTTTATATTGTAATGTGGTTATTCTTGGGTTAAAATGATTTATTTAGTTCATTGGGAATGTTTTGTGTGTAAAAGATGAGAATTTAGGTGATTTTAATAATTAGGATGTGGGGTGACATGGTTCATATACATGATGAATATGGTGTTTACCATTATCACAATTATAAATAGGGTTTTTATAGAAATGTGGATGTAAGTGGTTGTTGATTTCTTATCACCATTGGGGGATGAGGCCATTGGGGTCATGTTCACACTTGATAAGTCTCACCAGGTATTTTACTTTCCTTATTGTGGGTGGATACCACTGTATATTAAGTGAAATAAGTGTTATAATGTTGAAAATCCATATGGAGGAGGGGAACACCGTAGTTGTTACTAGTTAGTGGTGTGTGAGACCAACATATGTGAGTGGGATTCTCACTATACATGTTGGGTCTTATGAGACTAAAATTGGAAAAGGAAATTTTCAACCATGCATTATATTCATTAGACTAAAAAGTTGATGGTTGGTGAATGGTTTAGATGTCTCTAGGATTTGTGATATGATGCGGGATGTGCCTTTGGGGTGTTATGGTTGGTTTGGAAATGGTTATGTGATAAGGATAGTAATGTTAAGTTGTGTAGTATGGATATGGTTGGAAGTACGAGGCACTTCTAATATGATAGTTCATGGATGTATCATTCCTATTTGGCTTTAGATGAAGAAGGTAAAGGGCTCACTCAAATCCAGTCAATCATTAGTGTAGTAAGTTGTGTGATGTGCATTAGTTGCTATTTATTACTATTTTCATACACTGTTTTATATATAAATGTTTGTTGGGGTCACCATTAGTGGTGGATTACTAAGTTTATACTCACACTCTTCATGAAACCTCTATTATGCATGTAGAATTTATATCTCATCGTATTGTTAGGGGTAAGGATATGATGTCGAGAGTTATGTGGATGGAAGTATAGATGTTGCATGAGTAGGATGTTAGGGTATTTTAGACAGGCTCGATGGTTCTTTGGTTCCAAGATGATGTTTATTTTGATTATTTTGTAATTGTATATATGTAATTTCCCTATGAGAAATCAATTGGTTTTTTATGACTAGAATGGATTGAAAATGCTTATTATTTTTATCATATGTATTTTTGTATTATTGTTTCATGTTATTTAAAATAATTTCACTGTGTTATGTTGATATTATTATTATATATCTTTAGAGGGTATAATATTCTCACTATCACCACATATACCCTCACTTCTATTCGTCAGCCTTTTTCTTATGAGGAGGTATACTTAAGGCCTAATGAAAATCCTATCCAATTATTTTGGAGTGAATCGATCTGGGATATCAAAATGTGGTATTAGAGTAAGGTTTTTACTAAGTGTTTATTGAGTGAGTTTAATTTGTTATTTGGGATCTCGTAGAATAGTGGTCTAGAGTGGTGTTGGAACTTGGGATGTATGAAACCATGTGTGTCTGGTTAGCACAAGTAATGGTTACAGTCCAAGTTACCTAGGGAACTGAGATTATTATTTTGGTTTTCATGGTTACTATTGAGTTACTTTATTTAGGTCAACTGGTATTTGATGTTTTTGATTTTTGTTTAATACTCTTGATCCTAAGGGGAAAGAGGTATTACTTATGCATCATTATATATATGTAGGGATCACATCAAATGTGTGTTTTTATTGTGATCAGTGTTTTGGTTTTGGGATGAAAAGGGTTTAACTATTTAAAGTTCCAATAATAGGGCCATGACAATATAATGTTTCTACAATAACCCATATATTGTTTTTCCACATAGATTCTTAGTGTAATTCTACTTAGATAGCCAAGGGATGTGACTTTTGGTGTGACAAATATTTGATCCTATGTGTGTATACTATGTTGATCACCTAACCCTGGAAAGGGGGTGGGGTATGAGGCCGAATTATGTGTAACATGTGGATCCTCAAACTTACACTCCTAGATCTGGTGCCATAAATAGATACTTTACATTCTCACTTTGATACCAACAATACATTCTTGGATATAACTATCCAATAGTTTCATGACTTAATGAAAATTTTTCATTACTTATATTCCTGATACATTTTAGTTTTATATATTTAGATAATTAGGATAAAAATTTAATTAACAAATCCCATGCCTTTCTCAACTAATAGATTTTTTTAAAAAAATATAATAAATTACTTAATATATAATAAGTCTTCAGCATCTCCCACAAATTATACACACACGTATCCTATTATACATATCATGTGTAATAATTTTATTCATTACCTAGGGAAATAGAAACATAAGAATTTGTGAGATAAAATTCTTAGTAAGGGAAAATATACAACCAAGGAAATCGTTACATAAACATGGAATAAATATTCTAGTGGGAATAAGTAATTATCATAATTCCATAATCAACTGAATCTGAGAGCATAATATATATAGATAGTAATAAAAATAAATAGATCACATGGATAAAAATAACTAGTTACTTATTGATGAAATGAATAATTTTTTATTGCCAATTACATGCCCTAAGACAAGACATCATGATCTTACTATCAATGTCATAGGCATAAGAAATACCATGTTTTGGGAAGATGTACACTAAATACCAAAACATGTTTGTCTCATGAGACTACCAATTCATAAAGGGGATATATAATTATAAACCTTACATGTAAATTGTTTACCTCCAATGCATTAATCATATGAGAAAATGAATGAAAATTTCAGAATAAAATTTTCCAATAATCATTCATATTGCAATAACAATATATGAAATTATAAAACTTTTCCCCATGAAAATAAAAGAGATAACATGATCAAAACCCATCTGGGGAAATAAGATTAATGGTTAAACAATATATAGTCAAATTTCCAATAATCATTCTTATTAGAATAAAAAAATATGAAAAACCAAAACTTTACCCAATGTTTATAAAAGAGGTAGGATGATCATAACCCATCTGATGAAATAAGGTGGATGGTTAAACAAGATGAAAGTAGCAATAGATGATTATTATAATATAAAGTAACATTTCATAGTAAATCCATATAAATAAGGTTGATGGTTTCAAAAAAACATATGCCTAGTGTAATAAAGTAAACATAGAAGGATGTTGACATAGATTAAAAATCCTTCCCAAAGAATGCTTCAAATGATATCACAAAAGAAGGGATCATATATCTAATTATTTTATACCTTGAGTTAAATTAGCATAATTATAAATATATATATTTATTATATAATATTAATGTAACATAAATCCCTTGAGTTTAAATCCTATTAAATTTGAAATGGAAAATGGAGGTGAAAACTTAAAAGAGCTTTTATAAAACATTGTTAACATTGATGTAAAATACAAACTCTCATGCCATTCTAAAAAGTAACTTTTGAAAAGGTGAAGTGAAATATTTTTAAAACCATTAACCTTAAAAATAAACTTCAATAATTAATCCTTGAAAATTACATAAATGTTTCTATATGCTATGTATAGTTAAAGATAAATAATTTGATTATGAAAAAAACATTTTTAATACTTTGAAATTACCTTTATTGAAAACCGAAATTGTAAAATAAAAGTAATAAAAACTTCTTTATGTTAAACCATAATTCAAAAAAATATGATTATAAAATACTATATAATAAAATATCATGGAGGGATAACCAAATCATTGAAGAAAAAAGTTCAAGATAAAAATTTATAACTCAAAGAAATAAGATTTTAGTTATCAATATCTTTTACAAGTAATATACTCCATGAAGCATGAAATATTTGAAAATGGGTTTTTATTATAAATTGTAAACAATGAGATAATAACAAATAGTATAATAAAAGGGAATAATATACCCAAATTTTATGAACAATGTTCAAGAGAATGATCATAAATCAATGAATGAAAGTTGAGTTATTAATAATCCTTAATATTAGGGAAAAGAACTGAATCAATAGACACATGAATAAGAGAACACTATTTGGATAAAAAATACCATGAAATAGAAATATTATAATAAAACTAAATATATGGGGAATAAATCTACGATAAAAATAAAAATTGGTGAATAATAATAAATATGTCTCAAGGGGTGAAAATTTTAGACAATAAACCCTTACCTTAGTCTAGATTCATTCTTCACTTTCACCAAATGTCCTGAATAATAAAATTAAGTTATTAAATACATACCCATGAAACTTAATCATAACTATAACAATTTATAATAATAATTTATAATCATTCTATATATATATATTACTTAGTTTTTACCTATTTTTAATATTGGGTGTTAGTAATCTTTATCGCTTTGAACTAGTTTCATAAAAGTGGTGTTGATATCTATTATTTTTTCAAATTAAATCACTGTTATATCATATAAATTACTATAATATATGTTAAAATATATTTTATAAAAATATAATTTCATCTCATGGAAGTTTTGGTTATGATCCCGGAGGATAAAATCAATGATGGGCATGTTTCAGTGATTCTTAATGAACAAAAGGGGATTTATTAATTAATGAGTCTAATGTTCATATAACTTTAAAAAATACAAAAAAATATTATATATTTTTATCATGTTATACTATTAAATAATTTCTCATAGTCTGCCATGATAAAAATTCCTAGTATTGTTCAAGTAGGTGGTTAAACCAACCCAAACATGAACCTACCATGATTAATGGATAATTATAAGGTGGTTTAGTTGTAATATCATTATACCAAAAACATAATGATACTATTTAGTGTTTATTAGTTTTATTTATCATAATTTTAATGAATTATAAATAGAATATAATTAATATATATTTATTACTTATAAATAAGATATCCCTTTCCTCTTAATATGCTTGTTTTAAACGATTGAATTAATGGTAATTTTTTATTGATCATATTATTAATACGTTCTCAAAATTTTTATAACATAATTTTAATTATATAATAAAATTAATATTTATCCTTTAATACTATCCTTATATACATCTATGAAAGTAGGTAATAAAAAATAGAATACATAGTTTCTATGGAGACAATAGTCCTCAGATACGCATGGATGCTGATTTTATTTACATAAAATAGAAGAAATGGGTAATATGGTTTGTTTTTTTAGAATATAAAATATTTCATAAATATAATAATTATATATTAATTACTCTATTATTACTATCTTTATATGATAGTTAATTAAAATGAAACTCGTTGCGTGTTGGTGGTAGTATTCCACACAATCAACGAATGACTATTTAATTTTTCTTAAGGGAAAGGTGAAATGTGGTTAATGGTTGTACCATAATTATAATTAAATATAATTATATTAATGATATTAATTTCATAATTTTTTAAATTTTTAATGTAATTTGAGTAATAATAAGTTCACATAATGAAATAGAAGTGAGAAAGCAACGGTTAAACATTTATACCTCACTCTTTGATTATATCTGTTGCAATGGGGTTAGCCTTTGGGGGATGGTCTTTTGAGAAACCCATAAACTCGTGATGTTGGATATAAATTTTAGGGAAATTATTGGGAATATTTTTGTAAGAAATAATTGGGATGTGGTGTGTGGGTAAGTGGGGAGAGGAGAGCCCCTTTTATAAGTGAAACGAGATGAGTTTTTTGTAAATACCAAAGATTTTTCATAATGGGAAGTCACTCTCAAAGAAAGTGGATCCAAAATTGAGAAATAATGGATTGGGGAAGATATAAGGTCAATAAAAACGTCATGAAATAAATTATATAATTTTTTTCATCTTTTAGTCTCTTTATCCCTTGAATTATTTCATTTACCATTTTGGATTTTATCGTGATAACTAGTTTTTATCTAAGGTAACATATTTTTGTTCAAAAAAATAAAATAGACCATATTAAATAATTTTTTCCCAATGATTCCAATTTTTAAATAAATATTATTTCATTCAATTTATAAATTTGATAAAAATTAATTTTAAAATACTTAATATATAATGTCTTAAAAGCAGTTTTTAAAAAAATACAACTTAAGTTCTAAAATTTCAAATATGGTTTTGTAAATTAAAATTTCTAAATTATGTATTAAAATATAAAAAACATATATTGTCTTATAAAAATGTTTCATGAATTTATTATTCATACTTATACACTAATAATTCCATAAAATTCATGTTATTTGTAACATGTTATTTTTCACTATTCACCTAAAAATCAGTATTTTTATAAAACTCCTAAAAATTAATCTGAAAATAATATTATTATGATGAATCCAAAAATAATTGTCATTTTTTAAAATTATAATTATAGTTTTTTTAAATTAAACTTTTGAATAAAAATATGAGATATAATGAAAAACTGTTTTTATAGAAATGTAGCTTTTTAGAATATCAAACATTCTCAATCACATTTCCAATCATTTAATAATTAAATTATTATTAAAAAATTATTCATTAAAAATATATTTTGTCATCATTAATCATAATATTATTGAAATATAAATACACATCGCATAAAAATATTTTTTTAAAAAAAATTCATTTCTAGGTATAAAGTGAAGGTATTAGTTTTTTGAGCTACATCGATTGAATTTCATAGGTATTAAAAGAAAGTATTATATTAATTTTTATAAATATGTTCTAATTTGAATACTTATATTTATTATTTTAAATTTAATATCTGGGTTTTAATGTCCATACTAAATATTTATATTTTTATCTGAATATATTGTGATTTCGGTTAAGTTTGGTGTTTCATGTGGAGAAAGGTATAAAAAACATTGAATATTTTAATATATTAAAATATCACGTGTTACATGACATGGGAGTTTTAGGTAAGTGTAAGGGATGGTGGTTCACACTTCCCATTATATATTTCTCTACTTGTTATATCTGAACTATTATATGTGTATTGAGCATGGTATTAGGTTCTCAATGATATGACACTTAAATAACCTATATTAGATCATCATGAGGGTGAAGGTGTGGTTCCACCTAAGCATGAGTAGTATATGTCCATCAAAGGGGGAGGTTATCATTAGACAAAGTAAGAGGCTCCAAGATAAGTATGTCAACCACAATATTCAGCGGATCTCTGACAATGGTTGGATGAGTAGCTTAATATGATATTGGTGTGAGTTGTCTAGATTATTGATCGGGGTGTTCATGGAGATGAGAAGACCACATAATAATTATATAGGAGTTCTAGTCCTAGAATTCTATTTTTTTAGAGATAGTATGGACCTCAGTTAGAAGAATACCTAATTGGGTTGATATAGAGTATTTTTGGTAATATTGTGATACTGGGTAGAGAGTGGAAATTTCCATTTACATGCTTAGGGGAAATGTAAAACACCGGTGGGATATTTAGGTGAATGCTCGTAGACATGATGGGATAACATGGAAAGATATTAAGTAAATATTCTTTGATCAGTTTTCCCTAAGATATTTAGGGTGGAGTGATCCGAGGAGCTCATGTACTTGGTGTAAGGAGAGACTCCAATAATAGATTGTGCAGTGAAGTTCACATATTTTATATGTTTTTCACTAATGTTAGAGGGAGAAGATATCATCAATGTGTGGTGATTTGATTATGGTTTGGGGAAAGTTGTAAAGGTTTAGGAAAAAAATTTCAGGTTAACCTCATGTTTAGAGGTATTGAACAAGGTGCTGATAGTAGAGCAGAACCTATCAGATGGCAGTAGACTAAGATAGATATTGGTTTTAGATGATACATATAGTAGTGCTCTATGTAGGTGGATGTGGGGTTATGAAGAGACTAAATAAAGTATTTAGAGCATAGAATTGATGTTTTCACCAAGGTGTGGATAATTGGTGACATATTTTTAGTGTGGGTAGGAAGGACATATTCAATCCTAGTGTAGTTGACCATAATAGGAGTGTTGGGAATGTGGCTAGATAGGGTATCTAGAGCGGTTTTGTAGGAGGACCTCATAGTCAATTGTGGGTTAATTATTGGGATAGTCCAAGGCATATGATGTAGGACTGAGAGTGGTACTAGGTAAAGATAAATAATATGTGACTATACAAGAAACACATGGTAGTGTATGGGATTTCTAATAATGGGGACAATGGATGATAGTGAGTACTGATGTATAGGGAGGAAAGGAATCAAGCAGTTGTGTTTCTGGTTAGTTACATGCAATCGAGACAATGTATATAGAGAATATTGGGGAGTCATCAATAGTTATAGGTATATTGTGATAATGTTGGTTTTGATTTATATGAATGGTACATGAGCATGATGTGTGTATATGTTAAATGTATTAAAAAGATAATGGCTAATATATAGACATCAGATAAGATGCATAATAAATGTGGGAGGAATAGGAATTAGGCATGATGTGTGTATCAAATATGATGCAAGTGTGATGTGGGAATCTATTCTATGTGGGATTATAGTGTATGTTGGTTGGAACATGTGTGTCCCATGATGATGGTCAGTGTTGAACCGTTTGAATATCAAGTAGTTCAGTTGGGACGTGACTGGGTTAGTGATTCTTATGGTGGGGAGTTCCCATGGAAGGAAATTGTCTTGTTTGAGTTGGTTATACAATATATTTGGGATCATACCAATGTTTTCAACATCATATCGGTGTTTTAGTAATGTAGAGAGAGAGATGAAATAGTTTTAGGTTTAATTAGTTAGTTTACGGCCCAAGATAGCTAGAGGATGAGATATCATATAGTGTAGATGTTGTAATGTATTAGGTATTCGAGAGTGTGTTAGGTCACTTGGTATGGAAGAGGTGACAAGAGGGGGGATAATCCTTTTTGATTTATTATTACAAATTAATATTTAATAGAGTAATAAAATAATGTTAAATGTTGCCTTGGATAGAAAAAAATTAACACATGTGATTTTTATAGAGGTTCATATCACCAAGATCCTAGTCCTCTCTTCAATCTACTACACTCCTTGGGGGGAACAATATGCACTATATCCTTACTTTTTATAGGTAGTGATAACCCAATTACAAAAAATTATAGACATGACTTTTTAAAACCTTTAGGTATAACCCATCATACCTTTTCACACATGGTAGTATACCCTTTAATTTTTATGGAGTCAAAAATAACCTTCATTTTTACTGGGAGGAATAACCCGACCATCATTTTACATGGGAGGAATATTCCAATGATATATTTTAGATGGTAAAATCTTAAACCATGACTCTAGAATACTAAAAGGTAATTAGAAGAATTACATTGGATAAAATAACATAATACAAATGAAATAACAGTTTAGCGTATGATGTAGAAATTTGATGTATATTGTGTTCTATGATTACATTAGTGGAAGAAGACGATGACGATGAAGATCCTTAGTGACCGCAGTATAAGAATATAATTCAAATAAGTTTCTTGATCATACTTTCAAATAAGTAGGAAAAATTATTACCATATTCTTATAGAATTCATAAAATGCATTGGTATATTTGTTTTTATCCATTAAGCAACCTCCTAGAACATTAAACCATAGATCTATTGAAGCATGTCCATATCCAATCTATCCACGACACATGTATGTTTTTAACATTAAAATAATATGACTGTTACCTTGAAGTCGTGATGGAAAAGAAATACACATTCAAAGTAATATTTATTCATGAAATAATAAAATTATTATTAATATATTAAAATTAATAATTATTAAAAAAACCACAATTGAAAAAAATTTGGAATAATAATAAAAGTATACATAAAATATATGCAATAGAATGATGTGAAAAAAAAATAATCATAAATAATAATCTTCATGGGCCAATGTCACTGAAAAAATACTAAAAATAATTTTAAACAAAGTTTGAAGTATATTTCAACATAAAATATTAAAATTTTATCAAAATAATTAATTTTAACAACATTGATTAAAATTAAGAAAATAAAATTTTGGAAATGAAATTTTTAACAAACAGTGAGTCGTGACTCACCTTTGGAATAGTCTAGTGGTGAGACATTTCTCACCATTGAACTACCATTGTAAATAATTACTGAACTAAAAATAATTAGTCAAAACTAAATCATATCCATGAATCTTATCATCAAATGGTTCGATGAGAACAATAAAAAAATGACTCACTATTGGATGTCCTATAATGTCTTCTGAATCACTATTGGGTTGTATTTGTGAATCATGTCTCACCATGGGGTTCCAATAGTGACTTACTAAAAACATAATGAGATAATAAAAAAGAACTTAGAAATGGATAATTTTAATTCTATTGAACAAAGAACCCAGAAATAATAAAAATTCTCAACGAAGGATAGATTAATAAATTAGATTATAAAGAATCAAAAAACAAGATACTATCATGCTTCTGAAGAAATAAAACCCATGATAAAAGCTGCTAAAAAATAAGAATAAAATAAGAGGAATAATTTTCTAATAAAAAATAAAAAAATAAAACAAACCAGAGATTATACAACAATTTTCAATTGAAACTTTCATAGCATAATATATCATCTTAGTATAAAGTAATAAAGTGAAAAATTGTGACTGTAACACATCAAAAAATATAGAGTGTAACATTACAATAATATAGATGAGGCATGAGATTCTTTCCGTGATTGTGATTTACTATCATGATAGGAAGCAACAAAGATGGAAGATTTTTTTAAAATAGATATAGTAGAAAATAAAATAACACACCATTGTGAATTTCTAATAATGTCAAAAATGATATACTCATGATTTTTTAAAATGGTGTAAAAATAAAAAAATAGTTGTGAATTTATATAAATGTAAAAATGATATATATTTGGTTTTTTCAATGGTATAAAAATGAAAAAATAGGAAGAAAAACAACATCAAGACTATAGGTTGTAGAAACACCGATAATATGAATTAAACACTAGTGTACATAGGGTAGAGATGACAGATAGTAAAATAAACACTGTTAAGAAATAGTTCACTCGAGAGAAAAATTGGGGTATATGTTATGGATGAGGAGAAAAGAGTGATAGATATAGACATTGGAGAAAATGGTGTCTCTATATGGAAGAAGGTGACATCAGTAGAGATGGTGATGTAGGTCAAGATCGATGGAAGAGGATGAAAGAGTCACATGGGAGAGGAAGAGAAATCAGAAATTAAAAACTTGGGGTGTACGGGATGAAGAGATAGCCAGATGATATCGATGGATGGGATGAAAGTGGAGAGGATCCGATAGCTTAGATTGAGACTCTATTGAAAATTTAGTCTTCATATTGAATGAAAGAAATGGATGTCGAGTGTGAATTAATACAAAATGCAAAGAACCTTCACAATAATAAATACTCACCATATACAACACACATAAAGTCTTGTGGGCCATGTGGGTGACCTATTCCCAAAATTTTTTGGAAACTTTTGGGCCTTATACATGGGCCATCATGTGATTAGAATGCACAAAGATTTGTTGGGAAAAGATTTGTTCAAGCCTCTGAATACTGGACCTCCAACAAGGCTTGTATAAGAGACTTACTTTTTAAATAAAAAAAATAAAAAGTAAAGAAGAAACAATTATAAATATGTGTGTGTGTGTGTGCGTGTGTATCTTCATTAAGATATAATTTTTTCTAAACCATAAACAAAATAATAATACATATTAAGGATAAAAATTAATAAAAAAAACTAATAAATATTATGTATGTGTAATTTATCAAAATAAAGAAAGAAATATAATTGATAATACCCAATCACAAAAAATATCCCCCTTTTTGTAAATTACAAAACATAATATTTATTAATTTTTCAAACAAATTAAAAGAAAATTATAAAATATTTAAAAAATTTCTACCCCCTTTTTTAATTTTTCAAAAAGTACATTACTATAAATAGTAAAAGGACCACATAAAAAATATTACATTTAGATATAATATAGAAAAAAATAATGAAAAATTATACTGTTAAACTATGAAATTTTGAAACATTATGAACTAATTTTATTTAAGAGAATAAGAAAATAGTAAAGAGAAACAGAATTACTAAAAGATAAAAAAATAGATGCATTTTTCAAGTACACAATGACCCTTATAAAAAAGTAATCTGAATATAATAAAAAACGTTCAATTTTAGAAGACATGCACAAAGAATTGAAATGATTTACAAAAAAAAAGTTATACTAAGAAAAAGAAAATATTTCTGTATACATGATTCAAAACATACATTTGTGTAAAAAATAGATACTCCCAAAAAAATCAACCACTGTAAATATAAAAAAGTACAATTTTTAATGAAAGAAAAAAATGAAACTATAATATTTTAACAAGGAATTTTTCACTAGAATGATATAATTACCATTAAAACATAGTGAACAATATTTAACAGGTCATATAAAAAAAACTTAAAAGTTAATATTTTTACATGTTATGTTTAAACAGAAGAAAAGAACAAAACATTGTTACATTGAATGAAAAACTGATTTTCATGATCATATTAGATAAAACAAAATACTCACAAAATAAATAAACAATTTCTTTTCATTAATATTTTAAAAATAAACTAACTCCCCCTTAGTTTAAGTGTTAAAATATTATATTTAAAAGTATATTAGTTAAACAAATTTTATTATCAAAGATAAATAAATTATAAAATAAATTTATTATTTAATACAATTTAGGATTCCAAAAACATTTCATGTAAGAATTATGAATGATTAAAATATAACATACATGAGATATTTTATAATAGTATTAAATAATTCCCAGATCAGTTGTTAAAAAAATTTCAAATAGGCAAAGTAATTTTAAGTTTTCCTAAGTATATTGCATAAGAACTTATTTAAAAATTACAAATCAGTACAATATTTTGAATATCAAACAAGGGGAAACTGCCCCTAAATTAATGCATTTTATAGATTGATATAAAAATATAGTTATAACACTTTAGAAGATAGTAAACATGTATTTTTTTATATTTAGACGTATAGTTTTAACTATGTAGTCTATAACACATTTACATGCTATGACAAAACATATAGATATTAAAGAACATTCCTTGAATTATTGATAAAATGATTTTAGAAAAAATATATCAAATATATTGTATGATAATATATCTAATTATATTACAGTAGATATTCTGCATTAAGGTTGAAAAATAAACTTATCTAGAAATGGTGACCAACTTAGGATCAATGGATTTGAAAAATCCTTTTAGAGTCCATGTTTTCCATATACCATGTGACCCTAGAACTATACATGCCTACTTCCTTCAAAAAAATAAATCAATTTATTTTTTTAGTACCCAAACTAATTTGGGCCCAACTAGATAAGTTGGAAAAGATTTGGGTACCCATATAGATTTGATACATGTATTATAGTGTAATCTTATAGATTGTTTTTTATAAATGAATATCTTGGTATAGGATAAAGACTGAGTACACCTTAAAGAACAATAATTGTCATAATTCCCTTTCATTTTACAATTAAAGTAGGTAAAATTATAAATATTCCCATTAATTCCTTTAACAAAAAGAGTTCTATACATTTGTGGAACCTGATTATTATATCAACAACCCTTTTTATCATATTTGGGTTTGTTTATAGCCATTATTTTATCAAATTTTTCTTAGCCTCAAACAAATAATTATAAGGTTTACTATAATCAAATAATTTCCCTTTTAATGTTTTCATTATCATTCCAAATAACTTCTAGGTCATCACATATTTTCACATTTGACATTGAACCATAATTTTTCAATTTATAATTTTCTTATTTAAGATGATTACATTCATTTTCAAATTTATCTAAATCATCACAGACCAATTTAAATCTTCCGTGTTGATCATCATCATTTTTAGACAAAAAAATTATTTTTACATTCTCATCTTTGAATTTTATTAGTTAAGAATCTCAAACCTTTTTATATACTATGTTATATAAAATAGAATCATTAAATTTTTTATTTTATTCTTTAATCTTCTTCTTTTATCTTTGTAATTCCCTGTACAATTCATCCATTCATAATATGTCACTTTTAAATTTTTCATTTTGAGTAGTTAATTATTTAATTTAATTTTCCATATCATATTCATAACCAAAACTATAATTACAGTCAGATTGTACCTCATTTACATTAGTATCCATTAAGAATAGTTTTTTAGATTCCTTTTCACTTTAAGAAGAAAAATCAATTGATTCTGACACTTCTGTACAACTCCATACAACCTGATAATCCTTTCTTTGTTCCTTCCAATATTACTCTAACTTTCTTTATTATTTTAATTTGGGACAGTCTGATTTTATGTGTCCCTTTTTCCTGTACCCAAAACATTTTAATCCTGAAGAATCATATTTATTAGTATTACCTCTTTTACTACTTCTTCCATCATTTTTTGGATAATATCTTCTAGTATACTTCTTAAAACCTCTCTTACCCTTCACGTACTTGTAAACACCTTTAGTAATGTTTTCAATTTCACCCTTTTAACTTTTTATTAATATTAAATTAGAAGAATTATCCATAAAAGTTATATTTTATTTAAATGAAATAGATTTCCTTTTCTTATGATTATTGGTATTTTCATTATTCATTTTAACTCATATTGGAGTATTTATCCTATCAAATCATCCATATAATATTCAGTAAAATCCTTAATTTATTCAATAGAAACATTCTTTAAATCCCATCACTTGGGGTAGAGATTGAATAAGTATTTCAATGAGAGATTCATTATTTACAGTCTATTTGAGAGACACCATTCAATTTACAATATTTGTGAATCTATTATACATGTCATTTATACTTTCTTATATTTTTATCCCGAACTCTTGGTATTCAACTCAATGTATACCTAACTTAGTTCTTTGTAATTTTTGAGTACATTTATGATTGAATTTAAAAGTCCTAAAAATGTAAAAAATAGTATTGAAAGATGAAATTTTACTGTACATATTTCTAATTAATAGAAAAATATATGAAATTAGTGACTTTATAATTTAAAACACATTTAGCAGCCTCATTACTAGTAAGAGTTTCAAACTAAACATCAGGTAATTTATAAGTTTTAGACATGATACCCCAATAGTCAAGACCAATATTCCATAAGAATACCTCTATTATATATTTCTATTAGACATGATCACTTCCATAGAAGTGAGGTGGTCTAATAGGATTCAACATCTCAAATTCCGGATTATCCATACCATAGCAGTAGATCTTTTCCTTATACATTTAAGTATAGGATAATGGTTAGTTCATAAATATATAATGAATACAATTAAAACAAAATACATAAATATAAACTTACCTTTGATACCAATTTTTAGGTCCCTTGGTATGGAATATGTTACTTGGGGGGTGAATAGTTCTTTTTGATTTATTATTACAAATTGTAATTTATCGGTGTTACAAAATAATGTTTAATGTTGCAGTTGAAAGAAAACAACTTACACATTCAATTATTATAGAGGTTTGGATCACTAAGATCCTAGTCCTCTATTGAATATCTTCTACTCATTGAGGAGATAGGTATGCACTATATACTCACTTTTGATAGGGAGTGATAAACCTATGAAAATAAATTACAGACGTACCTTTTTTACACCAACAGGTATAACTCAACCTTCTTTTCACACCTGGTGGTATACCCCTAACTTTTGAAAGAGTCATAACCAACATTCCTTTTTTCTAGGAGGAATAACTCAACCTTCCTTTTATATGGGAGGAATAACCCAATGATAGCAGGACTCTAGAATAAAAACAGGTTATCGAAATAATTATAGTAGAGAAAAGAAAAAAAAACAAATAAAATAATAGTTGAGTATATGATGTATAAATTCAGTGTTGCTCATGTTCTTTTATCGCGTCAGTGGAAGAAGATGAACACGATAAAGATACTCGGGGATCATAGAAGAAGAATAGACGTCGAAGAAGTTTCTTGATCAGAGATTCATAGCAGTAGGAAAAATGATTATTGTATCCTTATTGAATTCATCAGCTGCACTGGTATATTTGTTTTTATCCTTGATTAAATCTCCTGAAACATTAAATAACAGATCTATATAAGTGTTTTCATATCCAATCTATATATGACACATGTTAGTGTTTAACATGAAAATAATATGAATGTCACCTTGAAGTAGTGCTGGAAAACAATTACACATTCTAACTAATATTTATTCATGACATAATAAAAGGAATATTAATATATTAAAAGTGTTATTTATTAAAAAAAATAACAATTGAAAATCAATTTAAATAGTAATAAAATTCTAAATAAAATACACAAAACAGAAAGATGTGAAAAATAGAGCATCGTAAATAATAATTTGCATAAGCATACGTCACTGAGAAAAATAGTAGAAATATTTTTAAACAAAGTTGAAATTATATTTCAGAATAAAATATTAAATATTTATTAATGTAATTAATTTTATGAAAATTGATTAAAATTATGAAAATAAATATTTCGAAATGATATTTTTAACTAACGGTGAGTCACGAATAACCGTTAGAAATTTCTTGTAGTGAGTTAGTGACTCACTTTTGGAAATTTCTGGTGGTGAGACATTTACCAACATTGACCTACCATTATAAAAAAATAAAAAAATAAAAATAATTAGACAAAACTGAAGACATATCCCTGCATATTATCATCAAATGGTTCGAGGAAAAAAATAAAAAAAAATCACCATTGGATATCCAACGATGTCTCATGACTCATCACTAGGTTACATTAGTGACTCATGTCTCACCATTGGGTTCCAATGGTGAATTTTTGAAAACATGACTAGATAAAAAAAGTATAAGTGAAAAATTTTACTTCAATTTAACAAAGAACCTCTGTATAAAAAAGTCTCAAAGAAACACAGAATAATAAATTTGATCATAAAGAATCAAAACAAAAGCTACTACCATGCTTTTGAAGAACTAAAAACCATGATAAATATACTGAAAATTAGGATGAAAATACATGGAATAATTTTCTAATAAAAATTTAAAAACAAATTAAAACAAAATAGAGATTATAAAGTAGTTTGTGGCTGAAATTTTCATATATGAATATATCATTGCAGTATGAAAGAACAGATGGAAAATGTGTGACTGAAATACATCAACAAATATAGAGTATAACATTGAAATAAGACATATGTGGTAGGAGAAACATTAGGATCTTATGACTAACTATAATTACAAGGATAAAAAAAGAATAAATCTTACTATAAAATAAATACATAAGAAAATAAAATAACACATCGTTGTGCATTTCCAACAGTGTAAAAAATGACATACTATTGGTTTTTTACAATGGTGTCAAAATGAAATACTATTGTGAATTTGAAATGGTGTAAAAATGACATAATTTTGGTTTTACAATGGTCAAAAAATTAAAAAACATAATGAAAAACAACGTCAAAACTATGGGTTGGAGAAACACTGATAATCTAAGACAAACATTGGAGTACAGAAGGTGGAGCTAAAAACTTGTAAGAGAAATAGCATCAATAAACAGTTCACTCAAGAGAAAAACTAAGGAGAATTCTATTGATGATAATAAAATATAGAGATATATATGCTGAAGAAAATAGTGTATTCGGATGGATGAAGGTGACACCAGTCGAGATGGTGACACCAGTCGACCTGGACGGAAGTGGATGAAGGAGTCATTCGGGAGAGAAAAATAAATTGGAAATTCAAAACATGGGTGCATGAGATGAAGAGATAGTTGGATGATATTGATGGATTGTATGAAAGTGGATAGTATCTCATGGTTCATGTTGAGTCTCAACTAAAAATTTGGCTACCACATCGAAAGAAAGACGTTGAGTCCAAGAGGTATTTAAGACAAAACACAAATAAACTTCACCAGAACAAAAAACTCATCATACAAAGCACACATAAAGTCATGTGGGTTGTGTGGGTGACATATGAACAAACATTGAAGGTTAATCTTGGGCCTTATACATAGGACCACATGTTCTAATCATTCATAATTATTAGTTGTACCAATCTCTATTCAAGCCTCTGAATGATGGACCTCCCATGGGCTTGCATAGGATACTTTATTTTAAAATAACAAAATTAAAAATTAAATAAAAAACAATTATAAGAAAATATGTATATGTATATATTTTCATTAAGAAATAATTTTGTCTAAAACATAAAAAATAGGAATACATATTATGGATAAAAATTAATATAAAAAATAGAATTTAATAAATATTATATAGGTGTACTTTATCAGAACAAAGAATGAGACATAATTAATAATACCCAATCACAAAAAAAGTGGTGATTCAAGTTAGAATATGGTCCAAAAATGTTAATTGAGACCCTTTTGAGGTGCCATGGGTGTTGACATAGGCATGAAACCGAGACTTGGGAGTTTTCCAACCTCATTGTGCTAAAATTATATAGTAAGAAGAATCCACACCATGACATTGAGTGTAATTGTTTTGTGGGCCGTTTCATGCCATGGGTGAGAGAGGATCCATGGAATTGTGCTTTTGAAGAGGGGTGGCATGATGTGGCCAAAGGGTATATTAATGTAAAGTCTTAAATACCATTTTTTTTCTATATATTTTGATTCATATATTTTTTTAATTTAATTAATAAGTGTATAAGATTTTTTATTAGTTTGGTATAAAAGGTTATTTTGCACTATGGACCAAGGGTTTCACTTTGTGATGTGATGCATTTGGGTTTTAAATTTATTACAAATCCAGTAATGGGGGAATAGTTATATAGTGACATAGAGGGAGGTTTCACCATGATAGATCTTTATATAAGGGTTAACCATATATAATTGTAACATATAATGGTTAGATAAAATTTAAAGGATTTTATTATTGTGAAAAAATATGTTTTCAGGGCATCACAACATGATGAGGGAGGGAGTGACTTATTGAGGGTTTTTTGGATGATATCCATGATTCTAATATCTAGATACATGGGGTTTTCATGTTTTGGAGGCCATGGTTTTATCATTATAAGAACATGTATTGTGAATTCAATAATCCGAGGGAGGAATCTCATGGTTTTATGGAGGATGACCACATCATGAAGTGTTCTTTGTGAGGGGTGATTCACATCATGAACCCAAGGGTCACACTGGGACCAAATTAGTTGAGTATAAAATAAAATTTATTTAATTTAAATAGTAAATGGGATTAAAAGGGAGAAAATGATATTTTGGATAGTAGTAATAGTAAACACACCCTAAATTTACATTTCTCTTATTTCATCATTCTTCTTGTCGTTTATTAACTGATTTTGGTTAGATCTTCAAACCATATATCATAGGGGGGAACCATGGGTAACACTAGTAGTATTTATGTGTTTATATTCTAGTTTTCTCAACATTTATTACTTTTTAAAACACTAATTTTATTTATTTTTCAATATTTTGGTGAATATTCTAACTACGTTTTATTGTTCAGAGTTTCTTGGATAGTGTATTCATTCATAATCCTATTAAGTGGTGAATAAATAATTCTGTATTTATACTTGTGTTAGGACTTGTGCAATGAATGTGGATGGGTAGGGTTGTTTTATGTGACTATGAAAAAAACAACTTGGGGTATTTGTTGTTTGCAAGAAATACTTATGTGTAGTCTCATATGGAAAATGGGGGGGGGGGTGTAATCTGGTATTTCCTTCCTTCCTAGTGATATTGTTTCTATTCATGGTTTCGTGATGTTGTGTGTTTTAAAGTGGCGATTCTTGGGTTTTGATGATCTATTTGGTTCCTTGGGAACATGTTGGGGGGTAACTCGTGTGGTTGTTGGTGATTTTAATCACTAGTACAAAGGGAAATGTGGTCTGTGAGTATGATGGAGATGGTGTTTACCATTTTTATGCGTGGCGACAGTAGTTTAGTGAGATGGTCCAGTAATGTTTGGTGATTTCCACTCATTATTGAGAACTGAGTCTATCGTGATCATTTTCACACTATACATGGACTATTAGGTTGGTTTTTCACTTTTTTTAGGTAGTAACCTCTATAGATTAGGCTATATATGACTAATAGTGTTTACCATTGTTATAGAGGAGGTTCACACTATAGTTGTCCATGGTTGGTGGTTTGTGTAACCATTAAATGGGAGCAGGATTCTCACCATACATATTGGGCCTGATGATCCATAACTTGGTAAAGTATGGGTTCCACCATGCATTATGTTTGTCAAGTTGTTGATTTGGTGATTGGAAAATGGTTTGGATATATCTGAAACCTATGATATAAACTAGGATATGCCTTTGGGGAATCATGGTTGGTTTGGAAATAGTTGTGTGATAATTATTTTCATGTTATTCTATGTGGTATTGAAATGGTTGAAAGGTTGAGGCCCTCCTGACATGGTAGATTATTGATGTATCATTCCACCTTAGCACTAGTCGAGTATGTTAAAGGGATCACTTGGGGCCGGTTGATCTTGTGAGCAAGTTTTGTGATGTTAATTGGTTTCTATTTATTATTATTTATATATAATGGTATATATTTTGATTTTAGTTAGGGATACCATTGGTGGTGGCCTACTAATTTCATTCTCACACCCTTAATGGGACCTATGGGACACATTCATACATAATGACTCATGTTATAAGAAATAGAAAATATTTGACACTTTTATTTTAGTGTATATGGGTGAATATTTTGTATAAGCTAGATTGTATAGTTTTGTAGATAGTTTGAGATGTTTCTTGATGAAAATATGGTATTTATTTTGATTACTTTTTAATTTTATATGTTTGATTAAATTATTAGTAATCAGTTTGGTTTTTTATTGCTGATATGGAATGGTAAATGTTTATTACATTGAATGTATATATTTTTACCTTATTTTTTATTATTATTTAAATTTTTTCCACTATGTTAATTTGAAATTATAATTATCAATCTTTATAGGATATAGTCTTCCCACTATCACTCTATAAACCTTTACAAGAATTCAATATCCTTCAATGAATGGTGATCCATGCCTAAGGATCAATGAATCTTCAGTCTAATTACTGTGGAGTGAGCTAAGATGGGGAATTTAAAAGTTCTATAAGAGATAGGTTTTTACGAAGTGGTTACAAAATGATATTGGTTTTTTATTTGGACTATGAAAAAGTTGAGGTCTTGGGATGTGTTGGAACATAGTATGGATGTTTCACTATGTGTCTATCCTGCGTAAGAACAAGATGAAGTTCAAATTACTAGGTGAAAATGGATGTTTTTTTGTGGTAACTATTGATTTATTTTATTTGGGTTAATTAATATTTTATGTTATTGATTTCATTTTCATATTATTTTCCTTGAGAGGATAAAGGTAGTAATCATTCATAATTATATACATGTAAGGATCAAACTGCATGTGTGTATTTCTTGTGACATCTATTTTGGTTATACAAATGAAAAGGGTTTATTGGTGTAAAGTGTGAATAATAGTCTAAATGGTTTTTTATATATTTTTTCTTGGTGGAATTTTACTTAGCTAGACTAAAAGGGTAGGGGTTTCGGAAATGAAAAAGGAGATTGGATATTTAAAGTTTATGAAAATACCTACACAATGTTTTTCAGTCTAGATTCTTAGTGTAATTATACATATCCACCCCATGGATGTGAATTTTGGTGTGAAACGTATTTAATTATGTGTGTCTATAGTGCGTGGTTTACCTAACCCTATAATGTTATGGGAAAGTTCATGAGGTCGGATGATGTGTTACTTGTTTGTGGTAGAGAAGTGTAAGGGATAACATGGCATGCTACCAATTAAATTTTTCCACATTTGTGTCATATGGAATATTATATGTGCATTGATCATGGTATTTGGTTTTCAATATGATTATACCAAGATGTCTTGTGTTTTAGCATCGTTAAGGTAGAGATGTAGTGTCATTATGGCATGAGTTAGATGAAGTACCTAAGGGCATAAGTGAGAATGATCCACATATAGAATCTTTGAGATAGGAAAGTTTGCCATAATGAATAGAGGACTATGAGTAATGTTTGAATGAGTATATTAGGATTGGATTAGTGTGATTTACCATGATTATTGATTGGGGACTTTAGGGAACTTTGTTTACCATGACATACTTGACATGGGAGTTCGCATCCCAACATCCTCCTTTTTTTACTATATTTATATAATTCCAAGGTGGAGAGTGAAATTGGCCATGTATATACTCAGGAGAAAAAAACAATGGTGGTATGTATAGGTGTAGGAAGGTGGGGATGTGGGGATACCTTGGAAATACTTTGAGGAAGTTTTCAAGGAATTTTTTTCCCAATACATTAAGAGAAGATAGGTATTGGGAGTTTATTCACTTGGTATAGGGAGATAAATATGTTATGGGTTATGCTAAGGAATTTAAAAAAATGATATGGTTTAAGACAATTTTGGAAGGAGATGAAATTTCCAAGGTGCATAAATTTGAGTCTAGTTTGTGTAAAGTTATAAAGGAATAGGTAAATACTTTAAAGGTAAACTCAATCTTAGAGATAATGAATAAGGAGTTGATTGTAGATAAGAACTATAAATATGGGATCATACCAATCCATACAGTGGTATCAAGTGAGATAGGTAGTGGTGATTTGTTTATCTAAAAGAGGTGTTGTGATGAGACCCAATAGAGATTTCAAAATAGAGGTTTGATAGTACCATCATAGAGTGTATCATTAGTTAAATGTTTTTTATGTTAGTAAGAATGTAATGTTCAAGCATAGTGGTACTAACTTCCAAAAGAGTATTGATAAATGGATAGATAATGAATTTGGAGAGGTTTTTTAGAGGACCTCACAGTCACCTTGGGGTTGAGGATCAGAACAAACCCAGACATCCAATGTAAGAGTAGGAGAAGTATTTAGGGTTTGTAGTTGAGATATAATTTCATGTGTGGGATGTGGGAGTGAATTGGATACCCAAATTTGGGGAAAATAGAAAACTTTTAGTACTGATATGTAGGGAGGATAAGTATCATAAAATCATTCCTTATGTCATCTATATTTGACCAATTCAACACATATTAAGTGGGATGTGGATCCATCAAAAGTTATGGATATGTTGTGGGTGTGTTGGTTTTGTTTTTTATAGATAGTACTTGTGTATTGTGTTCTTATATGATAAAGGTTGGATGTTTTGGACTTGGGTATTATATAGGAATTATATTTGATGTGATTTTGATGTGATAATAATTACGATATAGGATGATGATATAAGTTAGTTAGAACATGTATGTTTCAAGATAATGGTTAGTGTGGTACTATTAGTAGGTTGGGTAGTTTAGTCAAGATTTGACTAGGTAGGTAATTCCAATGGCAGGGAGTTACCACAAAAGGAATTGTCCTATTTGAGTTGATTACCAAATATTTTTTTGATTGGAAGGATTCATTAAACATACTATTAATGTTTCAAGAATTTAGAAAGTGGGACAATTGAGTTTCAATTTGATTTGGATAGTGTACAGACTAAGATAGCTTGGGGATAATCTATCATATGGTGGATAGGTTGTAATTTCCTAGGGATTTGAGAGTGGTGATTTGAGTTAGACCTATGGGTGGACATGTGAATTGTGACCCTATTTAGATGTTGGGGGTGCTTTTGTAGGCCTAAAATAACAACTTGATATTTTGACGAGGTCAATGTGACTGAATTATGTATTAGAAATAATTCATTCCATGATGATGGGAGTCACAACATGGAAAGGTTCTTCTTACTATGTCCAAAGGAGGCACTATGACATGGAGGTTGGGAAGAGGGAGGTTGTGATATGGCCAAGGATTGTTTCTATGTAAAGGGATTAAGGATAGATTTTTTGAAAAAAAATGATTTATAAAGTTATTCATTTAATTTATATGAGTTTGGGATTTTTTAGAAATTTAGTATATAAGGATCAGTCATTCTATGAACTAAGGGTGTAATGTTGTGACATTATGTGTATGGTTTTTACCTTTTTGAGAAATAAATTTAAGTGGGAATAGTATCTCTATAAAATAGAGGTTATTCACACTATTATGGATTGTTTTATAATGGTTAACACATATATAAGAGTAATACATAAGGTCCAAGAAATACACAATGATTTTTCCATTATGAAAAATCATGTTTTTGATGTGCCAAAACATAAAAAATGTGGTCACATTATGATAAGGGTGTTTCTAGGAAGATTGATTTCATGAAGGTCTATCTCTGTGAGGTTATCATGCTGTAGTGGATAGGTTCTTTCCTTGACATAACCCTGGGTAGAGAAACTATGGCTTTAAGAGAGGTTTATTGTATTGTGATGGAGGGGGATCTCACTACAAAGGGAATGTAGTGAGGTAACATCATGCTGTGAGCCTTAGGCTCATACCATGACCTACCTAGTTTAGTTTTAAATTAAAATCTAACTAATTTAAATAAAAAATGAGAATAAAAGGGAAAAGGTTCCATTTCAACTAACATTAGCAGTAAACATGCCCTAAATTTCTATTTCTCTCTTTCCTTAATTCTTTTTAGGGTTTTTTTCTGGTTATGGTCAGATATTCATACCAATTATTTAAGGTAGGAACCATGGGTAATACTAGAAGTCCAGATGTGTATGGATTCTAGATTTTTCAGGATTAATTTAATTATTTTTTCATGAAATCATTTATTTCAAGGATTTTCTATATTTTAGAGAACCTTTCAACTAAAGATAGATAAACCAGAGTTTCTTATCTAGTGTATTCATTCATAATATAGGTAGTAAGTGCCTAACTAATTTCTTGGTTATATGTTTTTATGTCATATGTAACAAATAACAATTATAAGAATTGTTTTTTGTGACTATATAAAAACCAATTGGGGTCTCTGTTGTTCGTAAGAAATACCTAAGTGTAGTATTGTGTGGAAAATGTATGATGTGATATAGTATGGAATTATTTCACAGTGTTTTGGATTTAATTCATGAAGAATTTGTGATGTTTGTTGTAATGTGGTGATTCTTGGGTGGTGATGATTGATGTGGTTCCTTGGGAATATAGTTAGGGTAACCCATGAGACTACATGTTATGTAGATCATTGTTAAATGGGGCGACATGTTTTATCAACATGATGCTGATAGTGATTAACATTTTCATGGATGTGGATGTGGGTTTTCAAATATGTTATCATAAAAGGTCTGGTATTTCCATTCACCATAAGTAGATGAGGTGGTTGGGGTCATGTGTACACTAGACATGAAACATGAGGTGATTTTTACTAGAAATTATGGATGGTGACCTCTATAGATTAAGTGGCATAGGGATTGTGGTGTTTATTATTGGAATGTAGGATGTTTACACGGTAGTTGGCTATAGTTTTTGGTGAATGAGACCACCATATGGTATCAGGATTCTCATCATACATGTTGGGGCCAATAGCTTGAAACTTGATAAATATGGGTGCCTTTTTTTCAACAATCCATTGAGTTGGTGGTTGGGAAATGGTTTACATATCTCTTATACTTTTGATAAGATGTGGTACATACCATTGGGGAATCATGGTTGGGTTGTAAATAGTTATGTGATAAGAATTTACATGTGATGTTGTGTGGTATGGAAAAAGTTGTAAGGATGACACTTTTGTATTAATGATTATGCATGTATAATTTGACTCTACCATTGTATGAGGTAGGTAAGTGGATTACTTGAGGTTGGATAATAATGACGGGAGTAGGTTTTTTTATTTTCATGGGTTTCTATTTTCATACACTGGAATATTTTTAGATGTTAATTAGGGACAAGATTAGTGGTGGCCTATTGAGTTCAAACTCACACCCCACACGATACCTCTGAGATATGTTCTATCTTTATATGTTGTGGTATAGGTAAGTCCAAATATCCAATGTTTGTATTTTAGTTAAAGGGGGTGAAAATGTTGCACAAGCTACAAGGTACACTTTTTTAGACTGTCCAAGTGGTTCCTCGGTGCTATACTTCTGTTAATTTTGACAACTTTTGTAATTGTACATATATTATTGGCCTAAGTGAAATTATTTGGGTTTATTATCTATGATTTGGTATAATAAATATATATTATGTTGACTATATTTTTTTTGGATTCTTGTAAAATAATATTTAAATTTATTTTGTTGTGTTATATTGATATTATTATTATTTATCTTCATATGGTATAGTGACCTCACTGCAACCCCATTAACTCTCGCAGTTACTTGATAACCTTTGGTATTGAAGGAGTCTCATCAAAGGTCCAATGACTCTTTAGTCTGATTATTACGGAGTGTTCTATTTTGAGGTGTTGCAAAGTAGTATCAAAGTATGATTGTTAAAAATTGGTTATTGAGTGAATCTTGTTTTTATTTTTGTTAGTGTAGATTAGAGGTCTTAGGTTGTGTTAAAACATGGTATGGATGTTGCACTGTGTGTTTGGCTAGAAAAAACATGGTATAAATTCAATGTTACTAAGGTAATTGGTTTGTTTGTTTTTATTTTCATGGTTATCATTGAGTTATTTTATTTTTTTCAATTAGTATTTGATTTTATTGATTTCATTTTCATACTCCTAACATTTAAAGCTAAGTAGTATTACTCGTGCATCATTATATAATTTTAGGGATCACATGAAATGTTTGTAATACTTGTGATCTCAATTTTTTCTTGAATGATAAAGGGTTCAGTGGTTTAAAGTGTAAAAAATAGTCTAAATGGTGTTTTTGTGTTTAGTGTCATATTGAAATTCAACTCAACTATCACAATATGGTTAGTGTTTCTAGAAATTAAAAATGGTATTGGATATTTAATGTGTACATAACAACTTATATGGTGTTTTCCTACATAAATTCTTGGTGTAATTATTCTCAATTAGGTATGATATTTGACTTTTGGTGTGAAAAGTATATGATCCAATGTGAGTATAGTGTTTGGGGTACCTGGGCATGGAAGGGGGTGGGAGGGTCCATGAGGTTGGATGATGTGTGACATGGTTGTAGTAGGGAAGTGTAAGGGATATTGTGTTAGAATACTTGTTACAACATTCCCTATTTATAAAGTCGTTACTATTATGTGCATATTGATCATGGAATTTGGTTCTCATATTGATTCCACCTAGACAATTTATTTTGGAGCGTAAGGATGGTAGATATATGGTTCTACTAAGGTGAAAGTAAGATGAGGTCCTTGATGGTGGAGGTGAGAATGAGATAGATGAAGGGGATTAGAGATAGTAAGGTTAGACATGGTACATAGATATACATGAGAAGTAGTATGATGAGAAACTTAGGTTAATCTTGATGTGAGTTGTATAGTTTATTAAATAGTTTTATCAAGGAGCTTATCCAGCCATAGAATACTTCACATTATAATTCTAGTTTAATCATCCTCTGTTTCATGGAGAGGGTGTACCCCATGCAGTGTATTACTATATTGATTATATATAGACTATATTTGAGCATATTAAGATTCCTCTAAGGTAGAGAGTGAAATTAGGAATATATATACTTAGGGTAACAATGAAAATATGGTTGGATGTACATATGAAAATAGGTAGACGTGAGGGGATGACATGGAAATACCTTGAGGTGATATTCTTCAAGAAATTTTTCTTTGATAATTTGAGGGTCTATAGATCCATGTAGTTCTTCAAAATGGTTTCATGAGAGACTTTGTTCATTGATTATGTCATAAAGTTTACAATTTACTATGGTTTATGCTAATATTGGAATGAGATGAGATCTCAATGACATAGTGAATTTTGGATGGTTTTTGGAATGTTATAAAGGTATAGGTTAACATCTTCATTCCGAACTCATCTTCAGAGGCAGTGAACCAAGTGCTGATAGATGAGTATAACCTAGAAGACCGGATTATACCAAGCCAAACAATGGTTCTAGGTGAGATTAGTTGTGGTGCTTTGGGTATCCAGAAGTAGTTCCATGAGGAGATCCAGTAGAGTAGTCAAAGTATACGCTTGATCATTCAACCATTGAGTAGATCATTGGTGAAATATTTCTAGTGTAGGTAGGTAGGGAATGTATGATCCTTGTGTGACCAAAAATAAAAGGATTTCTTAGAATACGATCATATGGGGAATCTAGAGAGGTATTATTGGAGGATCAGGATAGATTGAGACATCTGAGGTTAGAATGAGAGAAATATCATTGGTTAGTATCCAAAATATGACCACAAAAGCGAGAATTGTTAGTGTATGGAATATCTAGTAGTGGGGAGGGCGACAAAAATTGAGCACTTCTCTATAGGGAGGAAAAACATAATACATTCTTTCTTTAATTGAACCTCATGTAGTCAATTCAACATATACAGAGTTGGTTGGGGATACATTGATAACTAGTGGTACTCCATGAGAATATAAGTTTTGGTTTGTATGGATGGTATTGGTTCATGATATGCATATAGAATAAATGGATGAACTTGATGCTGGTTAATATATTAACCTGATTAGAGGGGATTCCCTCAGCCATTACTATTCCAGGCCTCCATGAGCCCTGGTGCCTATGGTCCTTGTTCTTTGTCTCTACTTAATAAAGATTAACTCGATGATGATGATGTGGGTGTGATGTGGGAAATAGTAAGATGTGAGATAATGATGTATTTTGGATAGATAGTGTGTGTTTTGAGATGATTTTCTTTGTGGCACCAATTATATGATGGGTAGTTTGGTTCAGTTGTGATCAAGTAGGTGATTCCAATGGGGGAGTTCCTAAATAAATAAAGAACCTATTTGAGTTGGTTATCTAGTATATTTGGGATTAAATGGATATTTTTGACATCATCATAATTTATTAGGAATATAGAGTGAAGAAACTTTTGTTTTTGTGAGAATTGGTTAGTGTGTGGCCTAAGATATCTCAGGGACATTCTATCATATGATGGGGATGTTTTAATCTCTCAGGTATTTGGGAGTGGTGATTCATGTTAGACCATGGGTAAACTTTTTGAATTTACACCATGTTAAGATATTGTGGTTTTCATTGTAGCCCATAAGATAAGATTCGAGAGTTGGATAAGGTCAAGGTGATGGAAATATATAGTATCCATAATTCATGTCACAACATAATGAGTTGTGGTGTGGTGAGGTGATTAATGTTATGAATAATAGAGGTACCATAGTGTGGAGGCTAAGAAGAGGTAGTTCATGATGTGACCAAGGGGTGTAGTCATATAAAGGGATAAAAGATATTTTTGGCTAAGTGTTTTGATGTATATAGTTTTTAATTCAATGTACAAGAGTTTAGGAGTCTATGAAAATTTTGTATGAAATGGTAGGTTGCACCATAAATTGAGGGTGTCATGTTTTATTATAATGCCCTAGCCTTAATCATTACATAATCTGAGGTTATTTCAAGAATTAACATTGAGGATATTCTCAGTTTTAGAGTTTTAGATAATTAGGCCATAACTATTACATTGCATCTCAAATATTACAATGTAGACACTTATACTCTATCCAATTTTTTCACAATAATTAAACTCCTTAATTAAAACAAGAATTATTTTCTTGAAAAAAATCTTCCTGAATTATTCCTTTCTCTTACCCTTCCTTATACACTCTGAAAAACTTTTCAAAAACTGGTGATGAGCATAAATATATCTGTATGAGATATAAAATATGGAAAGAAAAAATTAGTCCATGAATACATGAAAATAAAAGAAATCATAGTTTTCAATCATAAAACATTAACTCTTTAACATTCCTCATGAAATCATAAGATTTATGAATAACGCATAAGAATCATAAATTATAAAGGTAAAATGTGGCATATATAACATACTTATATTGTAGCTTTCATAACTATATAGAAAGTTACGTTTGGAATACCCATCACTGTATATTCCCTAAATTTCTTTGGAGAAGCATTAATGTTTTCCTCCATCACATTACCCAATGCATTGGAGAGCTATCATGGGCTCACCCACCATAGGTTTTTCATGGAACCACCTGTATTTGGTTTATCACGTAACCACCCGTCAAATGGCCAAGTACCATTACATAATCATAACACATAAAATATTGAAATTATCAAAATTTCACTTATCATTCACAAGAATTCAATTAAATATATTAAAATATTCAATAAATTTCCAAAACCACTTAAACTTTTAAGAAGATGATCTCTTAATCAAAGTGTCCCATACCACTTTGAAAATTTTAAAGGAATTAATATTTAAAAACATTAATATCTATATAAATAAATCCATAAAAGTATTTTGAAAACACTTACATTAATAAGAAATATATATAAAAATAAATCATTAAAACATTTAACATGATGTTTTAGTTCAAGAGTCCCTTACCACTTGAGAAAATACTTGGATAAAAATAATTAAATAATAACCTTAAACAAAACATATAATATCATCAGAATAAGGAGATTCATGATATAATATGTCAAATGGAAGTATATATTCCATAAAATAGAATTGGTTTATAACCACAAATATGTCTCAATCGAATGTAAATTGAGACGAAATCCCTTACAAAGATCATATCCATAGATTAAGGATAAATCAATGACATAATTATGTGTGAAAAATATAAATACACCCAATATAAGTAGATATTTAGTTTAAAACAATAACAGGTCACTCACACATATTCTTGGAAAAAGAAAACCAATGACAAGGATATTTAACTCAATAAAATGAGTCTGAGTTAAGATTTCACTTACAAAGTTTGTATAATTTACGTAACAATTTATCAATGGGGTGATTATGTGTAGAAATAGTATATCCACATGGATGGAAGTGGAAATTATAACAAACAAAAAAAATTATTCCTCACATAATCTTGGCATTATATAATCAATAAAGTATGCGTAAAACCCAATGAGAGGAATTGAGTTAAAAATTCCTTTACGAAAATTCGGCACCCGAACGACGTCACTTAAAAATGAATAAAATGAGTTGATGAGAAAGAAAAGGGTCTCTCATCACATGGAAATAAAATTTATATAAATAATTATATAGAAGAACATATCCCAACATAATAAAACCGAAATTAAAATACATAACATAAAAGAAGTCTTTGACTAAAAGAGGAGGGTGAAAGGTTCCCTTACAAAGATCATTTTGGTAATAAAATAGACTAATTTTGTGTATTCACTATAAATCCGCATAAATAAAGTATAATTACTAGATGATGTATAAAAATTAATATATCACATAATTATATAATGACATAATCAAGAAGTATAAGCTCAACCCAAAGAATGGGAATTGGGTTAAAAAGTTCCCTTACCTTGAGTCTGACTTGTCTCGTTCGTTCTTTGTATTTCGAAATAATAAAATTAGGTTAATTTAAACTTGATTTATAAAAAATTTCAATTTTATTATTCATTTTATATTACTTATCATCATTTTATAAAAATTACAGAATTATTTAAGTCTGTATTGGTCGATTTGTCGATATTTGGTATTTGAGTTGAAAATGAACTTGTTTTGATGTAAATTGTCCATGTAGTCCAAATTCCATCATCTCCAGAATATTATTCATTATTTAAGTATCATATATATCCCATATATATGTATTTATAATATTCCATAACATTTTTAGATAATAAATTAAATTTATAATTTATGGAGACAGTAAGTTGTACGTAGGCATGAACGCTACTTTCATTTCTTTTTTCATATTTTATGTAATGAAAATTAATGATACATAGGTATTTTATAATTCCAGTATAATATAATATTTTAAATTTGTTACATAATTTCATTAACACCATCATTTATACATTACATGTATGGCATGAACGATTCATATAACTTTGAGGGGCGGTAGTCCTCACTTCCTCAAATGAAATTATCGTATTTACACATTATGGAAAGAATAAAGGTATGTTGTAAATGAAAAATACAGAATCATAGAGACAATATAAATAGAATATATATCATAAATAAATACATTTCCATAATAATTTCCACCATGATAGGTGGTAGGAGAAAATTGAACAATCATCATTTCGTGACGTAGTAGTTCGTCGTACACAGAAAAAATATGTTCATATCCATTAGATGGAGGTGTGTGTAAGTGTAGTTCGAATTATTCTCATAAAAAAATCATAGTATATTAATTATACTGGTGTTATTATGTAATCAAAGAATAATAATATAATATGTATTGGAGAAGGAAAAGAAAAGAAAAGAACTTGACAGAAGATGTTACATCTAAACCGGGTAACTTCTTTTGATTTGAGCCAGAAGGCTTTCATGAATTACCTTATTCCAAAGGTAATGATCATAGGATGAAGTTAGGGATTTTATTATCTTATTTGGTAAGAATTTTGATGATCCAAGAGGCATGGGAGGTGTTAGTAAGTGGGAAGAGGTGATGGACATTTATAAGAGAGAGGAGGGGCACTTTAGGAAGGTATTGAAATATTATATTATTATAAAGAGATTTTTGGCGTAAAATGGCCCCAAACTCATTTATTTAAATTATAACAATATTTTTGGCCTAAATAATCTCAAACAATAGGTTTTAGACAAGTTTAGGGCACAATAGTAACTTTATATTTTAGCTTTAACCCTTAGTTAAAAACATTAACTCTTACCGTGTATTCTTGCATTTTCATAATATTTGGTAACTATATTTACTATAAAATTCCAAGAGAACCATAATGGGATAATTAAGGAAACTTTTAACATTATATAAGTCCGTTTTTATAATATTTATTTTTTAGAATATTATATCAGTTAATAGAATAGTATTTGTTTCAAAAACGCATTTATGTCAATTTTGACACAATAAAGTAATTTATTTTTTTTAAATCATAAAAACATGGTTTATTCGAAAGAAAGGATTTAACTCAAATATAATATGTAAATATAATCCATAAAATTATTTTATGGAATAAAAATAGTCAAATTTAATTTATTTTAACATTTATAATATCATTTATTTGAATCCTTTGTTGATGAAGCAATCACCGCATCATCTTTGTGTCATAATTAAATTTATTTATTAAATGTCTAAAAATTATTAATAAAATATCATGATATAGGAAATATTTTTATATTTAAAATTAATTTTTATAGTCAACTATATAACTTATATAACCCCATATAAAAATTGTTTTAGTAAAAGATACATGTTTATGTTATATTTTTCTTTACTTTAAATTAATTCTTATAAAATGTCATTTTCACATCCAAGTGGATCCATGGGGTCCCAAAATCGACCCAAGGATTCACATGGTCACAAATATGTCATAAAATGGGATTAGTAAATGTGTTAGGGTATTTTAATGTTATTATAATATTATTTTTTTACCCTTATTTACCATATTTACCCATTAACCATGGTAAATAAAATAATTATTGAAGTTACTATTCACAATGTCAAAAAATAAAAGGTACCTATTTAAAAAATTTGGACCTTATGATTTAAAATATAGAATCCATTTTTTCAAATTTAAAATACAGAATTTTTAGTAATTAATTTAAAATTAATTCTTGTTGTCAAAACTAAAAATGGTGTTTTTAAGAAATAATAACTATCAAAAGATTAACATGTGTTTATGTCCAATTTAAAAGTGAAATTACTTCCAATGACCAATATTAGATTAAATGATAAATACATAATCCAATTATATTTTAAAATAGATTAAAATTAATATATATCAATATAAATAAATTATATGAAAACATAGTTTTGAATTAAAATGAAGTATTTTCACTATTCATTAAAAAATGAACTTTATCAAAAAATTACCAAAATTTTAACCAAAGTAAATTTTGATGTCCCTATTCTTAAGAAGAAGTTTATTTTGTCAAATATAACATATAAAAGTGATAAAAAATATATTTAAAAAGGTGTCACATTCAAAATACGGTAAAATGACCTTTTAAAAATATTAGAGTATTTCATGCTTAAAATTAGATTCATTATTATTTTAAGCCTCTAAAATTTATTGTATAAATTTAAAGACATTTAAAAAACTTGTATAATAATATTTTAGTTAGTTCTATTCATTTTCACCAATATAATGTCTATGCATTAACTACCATTTAAAATAATAATATCATTATATTATTTTTCAGTATAACTCAAAGTTGTATGCAACGTAAGATTTCAAAGAAACCCATTGTTATGTGTTGAGTATGCTATCAGAAAAATCACCCCCTTTAACATAAAATAATATCTTTTCATAAATATTAATATAAAATAAAAATTATTATTCTATAAATACCTAGGTTGTTACATCCTTCCCCTATTTTTGAAATTGCGTCCTTCTAATTTTAAAATTGGGCTCAGAAAATTCATTGAAAATACCACATTGGAAAAAGATTTAATAAAAATATAACTTTAAAAGAAATAAATATAATTAAAAAGGTCACCCAAGATAATCCATACTTGGATTCCATTTAGGAAAACATAGATATGGAAAAGAAACTAAGTGTCAAGTTATGATGGAGAGTGATAGAAAACATGCTCAGGAGAATGTTAAATACAAGAAAATCATAAAGATGTGATGGGTTAAACGGTCTTTGATTTCCTAGTAGGAAAATTGAAAGGAAAAAGTTTTTGTTTTATGTTCCTTTTCATAAATATGAGTTATTTATTTATGATATTGACTAATAACATAAGTAAATATACTTACTTCTCTTGTAGAGTTTATCCTTTAATAAATTTCTACCACAAACTCAAATTTTCTCAAAACGATGAGTATTCAAGATGACATGGTCACACTTGAAGCACTAGAATCAACTTATATAGAATCACATAATCCAAAAAATATGAACTATATATTTCCACTATATTTGAACATTAACCAAAAGAAAAATGATTAGTACGAGATCATTTAATCCCTAAAAAGTATAATCCTTTATAAAAATAAATATTACTCTTAATATCCAAAATTCAACAAACAATACCCAAATTTCAACAAAGTCCATTCAATAAACCATTGTACTTAAAATTCTTTAATATAATCCAAAATAATATTGTAACCCAAAATTTATAAGGATTTGATCACATAGTTTTTCACAATAAATCGTACAATTTATCTCCAAATAACATCTACTACTATTAAAGTCTCATACTGAAAATTAATTAACCTAATCACATATTCTCTATGATAGGTTAATGATTTCCACAAATAATCCAAATCACCATACTTCCATAATAAAAAACATAGATTCTTCCAAAATAAAATTTAATCATTACTCCATAAATGAAATCCCATAGTATTCTATTTTCATTAGTCATATAGTATTCACAAAAGAGAGAATGTATTCCAAAAATAAAATTTATCACGTAATCACTAAATCATTTTCCTATTTAAGGATATCCATTTGATGAAGTATAAGCTCTAAAAATAAACTTATTATTGATCCATAAAATCATTTAACTAAAAAGAATAAGCCATACTAACTATGTACTTCATGTAGGACAGTGGTAGGTGATAATTCTCAATGACACTTTGGTTGTGGGTTCAATTCTCATAGCTTTGTCTGATGTGATGGGTTGTCACATGGTCTGTGTGTTATCCCATTAAAAAAACTGTACAATTATAATAAAATAAAATAAAATAATATAAGATCCTAAATAATAACCATAACAATATTTGACCTCAAAGGTTTTTTCAAACCTCACATTTTGGATACCAAAAACTAATAACCCCTAATTTATTTAAATGTGAATGTCTCTAAAAATAACGTTAATCACCTTGAAATAACATTAGCCTCAAAAGGGGTTTCTATGTCATTTAACTTATAGTATATCTCAAAATTATAAACCCATGATCATATCCCTAACCCTTAATAAATCATACTAATCTCAAAAGTTGTCTAAACATTTCCTATGATACCAACTATAAGGCCCCAGCCTTAAACATTACATAATGTTGAGTTATGTCATGAATTAACATTGAGGGTCATTTCAGGTTTAGAGTTTTAGATAATTAGTCCATAACTATTAAATTACATCTCAAATATTACAATGCATACACTTATACTATATCCAATTTTTTCACAATAATAAAACTCCTTAATTAAAATAAAATTCTTTTCTTGATAAAAATATTCTTGAATTCTTCCTTTCTCTTACCCTTCCTTATACCCTTTGAAAAAAATTTCAAAAACCTGGGATGAGCATAAAAATCTCAGTAAGAGATATAAAATAAGGAAAGAAAACATTAGTCCATGAATACATACAAATCAAAGAAATCATACTTTTCAATCATAAAACATAATCTCTTTGACATACCTCATGAAATCATAAGATTTATGAATAACACATAGAAATCATAAATCATAAAGGTAACTTGTGGAATCCATAACATACCTACATTTTAGCTTTAAAATCTACATAGGGAGTTACATTTGGAATAACCATTATAGTATATTCTTTAAATCTCTTAGGAGAAACAGTAACGTTTACCTCTGTCATGTTACCCAATACATTGGAGAGCTATCATGGGCTCACCCACCCTAGGTTTATCATGGAACCACCCATATTTGGTTTATCACGTAACCACAAATCAAACTTCGAAGTACCATTACATAATAATAACCCATAAAAGATTAAAATTATTGACATTTCTCTTATCAATCACAAGAAATCAATTCATGATATTGAAATATTCAATACATTTACAAAACCATTTAAATATTTTTTAAAAATATTTTTTAATCAAAGTGTCTCATACCACTTTGAAAATTGTTAAGGAATTAACATTTAGAAACATTAATTTCCATATAAATAAATCTATAAAACTGTTTTTAAAAAAGGTAAATTAAAGATAAAAATTTATAAGAATAAATAATTAAAACATTTAACACAGTTTTTTAGTTAAAGAGTCTCTTACCACTTGAGAAAATGATTGAATAAAAAAAATAAAGATTAACACTAAAAAAATTATAATATCATGAGAATAATTATATTCATGATATAATATGTCAAAGGGAAGTATATACACCATAAAATAGAATTGGTGCATAACCAGAAATAAGTCTCAATCGAATATAAATTGAGACAAAATCACTTACAAATATTGTATCCTTAGATTAAGGATAAATCAATGACATAATTATGTGTAAAAAATATAAATTCACCCAATATAAGTGGATATTCATTTTAAAATAATAATAGGTAATTCACACATATTATTGATAAAAACAATGACATGGATATTTATCCTAATGAAATGATATTGAGTTAAGATTTCACTTAAAATGTTCTTATAAATGACGTAACAATTTACCAATGGGATGAGTATGTATAGAAATATTATATCCACACAAAGGGAAGTTAAAATTATAGCATAAATAAATAAATAGTTATTCCACACATAATATTAGAATTATATAATCAACAAAGTATGCGTAAAACCCAATGAGTGGAAATTGAGTTAAAAATTACCTTTTGAAAATTCAGCAGCCGAACGACGGCACTTAAAAATTGAGAAAATAAGTTTATGAGAGAGAAAAGGGTATATCATCACTTTTAAATAAAATTTATAGCAATAAGGCTATATAATAACATATCCCAATAGAATAAAATGAAAATTAAATGATATAACATAAAATAAGTCTTTGACTAAAAGATGAGGGTGAAAGGTTCCCTTACAAAGATCATTTTTTATATAAAATAGATCAATTATGTGTATTCACTATAAATACACAAAATTAAATTATAAATATTTTATAAGATATCAAAGTTTATCTATCACACAATCATATAACGACATAATCAACATGAATAAGATCAACCCAAAGAATGTAAATTGGGTTAAAAAGTTCTATTACCATTAGTCTGACTTGTCTCGTTCGTTCGTTATATTCTGAAATAATAAACATAGGTTAATTTATACTTTATTAAAAAAAAATTCAATTTTTTTATTCATTTTATATTAATTATCCTCATGTTATAAAAATTACAAAATTATGTTTGGAAATATATTATCCAATAATATTAGGACATATTTTAGCATAGTTTAATATTATTATAATATTATTTTTTACCCTTATTTAATATATTTACCCTTTAACCATGGTAAATAAAATAATTACTGAATGTATTATTCATAATGTCCAAAAATAAAATCTACATATTTAAACAATTTGGAACTTATTATTCCAAATATGGAATGAATTTTTTCAAATTCAAAGTACAGAAGTTGCAGTAATTAATTTAAAATTAATTTTTATTGTCAAAACCAAAAAACTTATTTTTAAGAAGTAATAACTATCAAAAGATTAACATGTATTTATGTCCAATTTAAAAGTGAAATTACTTCTAATGAAAAGAATTGGATTAAATGATAAAAACATAATCCAATAAAACAATAAAACCAATTAAAAGGAAAATCAAACTATATAAATAAATTATATGAAAAGGCAGTTTTGAATTAAAATGCATTATTTTTCACTATTCATTAAAAAATGAACTTTATCAGAAATTTACCAAAATATTAACCAAATTAAATTTTGATGCCACGATTATAAAGAAAAAGTTTATATTGTCAAATAGAACATATAAAAGTGAAAAAAACTAGATTTAAAAAGTGTTCACCTTTAAAAGGCGGTAAAACGACCTTTTAAAAATATTAGAGTATTTTATGCTTAAAATTGGATTTATTCTTATTTTAAGCCTCTAAAATTTATTGGATAAAGATTAAGACATTTAAAAAACTTGAATAATCATATTTTAGTTAGTTGTGTTCATTCCCACCAATACAACAACTAGTCGTTAAATACGATTTAAAATAATATTATTATTATATTATTTTTCGATATAACGCAAAGTTGTGTGCAACGTAAGATTTCAAAGAAACACATTATAGTGTTTTGAGTAAGCTATCTAAAAAAATATCCAATTTAATGTAAAATTAATATATTATTCATAAATATTAATAGAAAAGAAAATGTATTATTCTATAAATACTTGGGTCGTTACATGTATAATGTTGCATATGGTTTTTATCTTTGTGATAAATTAGATAAAGGGGGAATAATCTTGAAGTTACATAGTAGGGGGAATTTATATAAGGGTTTAATTAAACATAAGAGTAATATGTATGGGAAAAGGAATATTTAATGGGTTTCCTTTGTAAAAAATTGAGTTTTTAGGGAATCACATTTTGATCAGGGGTTGTGACATGATGAAGGTGTCATAGGTGAGAGTCGCACCATGAAAGTATACTTTCATAGGGTTACTTTATTGTGTGGTCCAACATCATTACATGACATGTCCCTAGGAAATGAAGTTAAGGCTTCAATAAATGTACATTGTGTTATGATGGAGGAGGATCGTGTTGTGAAGGGTTCCTGGTGAGGAGGGATTCATAACATGAACCCAATGGTCAATTCATGAACTAATCAATTCCATTTTAAATTAAAATTTAATTAATTTAGTTGATAAATGAGATTAAAAGAAAAGGGAGGAAATTTCATTCAATAATACCAATAAACAATCCCTACATTTCTATTTCTCTCATTTATTCATTTTTAGATGATTCTTTTCCAATTTTAGGTGTATCATCATACTATTTATCACAAGGATGATACATATGTAAGACTAGTAGCCCATATATTTATGTATTCTAGGTTTCTCACTATTTATTCATCTTTTTCTATAAATCCCTAATTTTAGGGATGTTTCATGACTTCGGTGAATCTTTCAAATGAAGATGGATCAACCAGTGTTTCATGTCTAATGGGATACTTCATACTCTAGGTAGGTGGATCCTAGCTAATTCCTTGTTTATTCATGTGTTATGCCATGTGTAATAAATATAAATGGTTAGGGTTTTTGTGTGAGACTAGGATAATAACCACTTGGAGTCTCTATTGTTCATAAGAAATATATAGAGGTAGTCTCATATAGAAAATAATGTATGTGGTATGGTATGGAAATCATTCATAGTAATATGGGTTCAAGTGATGAAAAATTGATGCCATGTGTGGTAAAATGGTAATTCTTAGGTCCTGATGAGTAATGTGGTTCCTTAGGAAACTTTTAAGGGTAACCCAAGTGATATTAGGTGATATATTGTGTGATTTGGCTATTTACAATGATAAAAATGGGTTTTACCGTTATCATGGGTGGAAATAGGGATTTTCCATGATTTGTCCATAAGAGGTTGTTGATTTCCTCTCAATGTTCGGAGATGAGGCTATTGGATTTGTGTGTGATAGTACTATAATAATATATTAACATTTAATTTAAATATTGTAAGCACATATAAACCATAAATATCATTAATCTCCATGCGTAGGATACAAAAAACGTAAAACAAAAATGAAGAACAAACATACCTTTCTCCTTTGAATGCTACAACCGCTTCTATGTTTGGTAATGATCACCAATTTAATAACCAAATGGTTCTACCCTATGAGGTTTATCCATGGGTTTCACTAAATAATCCAAACTCTATGTAAAATATCTTTTTATTCCTTCATCAAATATGATGGTATCTTGGAATCAAAGAAATAACAAAGAGAGTGTTTGATGGAGGATAGAGTTTCAGCTTGGTGTATCATAAAGAATGTTTTATTCTTTACAATGGGTATTTGTATCATTTATATAGGCTTTGGGGAAGCTCCCCAATCCATGATTTTTCATCATTCCATTACTCATATGTTTCATAAACGTATGAGTAATGGATTTAGTTACATCACATGTAGGTCAAATCTATAACTCCCACATTTAATTATAACTGATGTGCGGGGGGGATTCAAATGTTAAAACATTAATGTTTTGGGGCTGTGTGATTCATTAAAGTTCCAAAAGTGTTGAACCATTTTATAATTGTCACTATGACTTGTTCATATCACATAGTATGATAATATTATACAATCATTCATAGATATATTCATATTGTATGATATGATATTACTATAATGATAAATATATTATACTTTTTCTATATGCATATCATAATCTATGATACAAAAAGTATTAATAAATGATTTCCATGTGAATATCCCACTTTTTTAGTGAGTTATATTTTTTTAAATGGATATTATTGGTTTTCAATGGTTGTAAATAAAATATAATGATTTCATTGATTTCAATATGTTGAATAAGTTTTAAAGAAGTAGATACTTGAGTGTTCTGTTGAAGTATACAAGCTTGGTAAAAATGTTGATGTAGATTGGATGAATGGATAAAAACGAAAATAATTTCTGAAGTCTAATTATCCAATGAGACATATAATTGATGTTCTTTCCTTTAGTGGAGATGTATATTATTCATGTCACGGCCCACCTTCACCAAAAGGAGGGAAGGGACAGCAGATTGCCAGGCCCTTCCTTCTTTAAGTTGAAGGAGAGATAATGACCCCTGAAACCCGTCTTCAATAGGTCCTAGAGTGGCGACCAGCACCAAGGGTATAGAATCTCAAAAAAAATGGAAGGCATTACCCTTTTTATTTTTATAGGATCGAGAGATAAGATACCTACCTGAAAAATACCGAAAGTGAAAGTAAAGGTAAAGCCAAAAGTAACCCATTCCCATATGCATGTTCAACAGTAAATGATACAATCCACAAAAACTCCAATGGTAATGTACCAAGAAAAAGGAAAATGACAATAGTAACTTCCCCAAGGTCCGAGCTAGTATGGTCCTGCACGATCCCTGAAGTCCTCCTGGAAACCTAAAAACAGTTTTATATACGTAGGGTGAGCATACAAGCACACTAAGTAGGGAAAACCAAAATCTCTCATACCCTGTGAGAAAAGTGATAACCAAAACATCTACCAAGGTAAACTATCCACCCAGGCCTCACCAAGGCACAATCCCCAAATAATGCAAGGCAAGTAATGTATAGTAATTGCACATCGATATTTGGGTACCCCGTGCCACTTTCCCACTGGTTATTGAAGACATCCCACGCATCGGACCAATCTCGCCATTCTCACTACAGTCCCACTGCCAAACCCCGCCCACACACACCTAGGCCATAATCTCACTATAGTCCCAGTGCCAAACCCAGCCCACACACACCTGGGCCATAATCTCACCACAGTCCCAGTGCCAAACCCCGCCCGCACACACCTAGGCCATAACTGCCATCCCGCCCGCAGTCACCTGGGCCACAACCACCACGCGTAACCACACCCACAAAAACCTAGGCCACAACAAATACTACCACCCCTAAAGACACTTGGGCCTCATCTCAAAGACACTTGGGAAACAATCTGCCCACAAACACGTCGGCCAACCACCACAACTACCCTGCCCGAAGATTCTTGGGCTAATAATGGACTTCAGGCCATCACAGCCTACCCGAAGAGTCTTGGTATATTCGGTAAAGGGAGCATAAAAATATATAATAACCATCCACTCATAGGAGTGTTGGGAAAAACACCCTCCCCATTAAATGGGATGTTCGGCACTAAGTGCTCAACTTGGGTGGGACACGAATAAGAAACATAAAATCTACAGATATATGTATAGGTAACAAACACTCATCCCAACCTAGGGGTTCCAAAACCTAAGCACAAACACCCTTGTTACTATTCATTCACAAAAGAAGCCACGACATTCACGGCCAAGTCACAACTCATTCCCAAACTAATTCCCCACTCAACCATTCTTGTTTTCATGACCAATTCATCCCATTTATGTGAATTCTGCACTACTGGGTAACTAACAGGCATAAACACAAGCCAGGAAAAGAGAAACATCCAAACAACAATTTAAGAATTCACACCTGGTTATCTTGTAAAGTTACAAAAAAGGGGGGATTAGTGAGATCCCTCAAAGTACTGGAACCAAAGAAAACCTCAAGACATAGCCCCATGTTCCCAAAACCAGGAACCAATGATTTCTCAACAATAGAGGATCCCACCTGAGTTCGTGTCATAGCAGAGCAACCACACAGCTTCATATTCACAACCAACATCCGTACCACAACGGAGGATCCCATCTTCACCCAAATCACCCCATATAAAATCAAACAGAACAACATGCCTACTACCACAATAGAGCAGGGACACATCCAGGTTCAACGCATAATTCATTAGGTTCTCTTCTCTATTTGTTAACCGAGGTGATCACACAGGTATTATTTTTTTACGAACGTCTATCAAACCATCCAAATTTAATTGATTAACCAAATTACACGTTAAGTCATTTAATCATCACAGAAGACATGGTTCATTAGTGTGAAAGGAATGACCATCAAAAGACATGATTTTCAGTGAGCATAGGCCCTCACAATTCACAACACATATCAACATAAAAGAGTACACCAGAACATCGATCACACCCCCCTTCATTCTTTAAAGGATTGTTCATTATCTTCATTAAGTTTGGTTTCATCAATTCCCACAGATACAAAAGCGTACCCACCCCGCATGATACACAGAAAGGATAGGCGAAGGAGAAATCTCTACTATATTGATCAAGGATCGACGTTTTTCTCCAGGCTCCAAGAACAGGGGATGTGCGACTTGCAGGGGAGGAATTCCGTGGAATCCAAGGGGTGCAGAAAGCTCTAGCAGAGGTGCACCACAAGCCACGTGAAGAAGGGAATCCAAGCACACCGGGGGAGAGAATAAAGCCGACCAAAGGAAGAAGAGGAAAAAGAACTTCCCGTGCGATATATAGATAAGATACCATTGTTACAGGATATGGGAATTTTGAGTGCCCGGAAAGTCGGATTGCGGTTTCCTACGCAGTTTTGCAGTTACGCATGATGGCATTAAGTTTTTATTTAACATCCCCCATTGGGGATGTTTCTCAGGATTTTTAGGAATTAATTATGGGACTTAAATGACCTTGAAAGGGTAAAATAATTAATTTACGTCAAAAAAAGACGTTGCGAGAGTGGGACTAGAAAAAGATAATGGAGGTCTGGGTGAGGACACAGTGCCACCATCACGGTGCCACTATTTTGGTGGAGCCTTATTGTGGCAAAGTAATGGCCCAGGAGGGTCTGGGCCATTACATTAGATACCTCTCAAACTATTCTCACCCTCAAGAATCAAAACAAAACCATAAGAAAAGAGAGGGTCCGAACAACCACCTCGAAAGATACCTCTCAGGAGTGAACCTCATCGTCATCTAGAAAAACCCCTCCCTCAAGAAACTTGGGAAAATACAAGGGTTAAACTGCCCAGTCATATGGGTTGGGGAGTCTCTTCCCCCATGTCAAGATACTATCTGCTTTGGGCGGCACAGACTCACCCGCACGGGTTTAGTCACATCCACCTTAATGCATCTTGATTAGGGATCGGGTCCTCCCCTCCCCATAGCCAGGGAATTTCACACACATTCATAGAATAAGGAATAACACACATTTCATAGCCAACAAGCTAAAGCGTTCTGTCACAAACAAGAACAAATAGAACAACACATAACTCAAAACAACTCTGGGTACTGGGCGTGCATCTGTGCTTCCCATTCCCACGTACTCTTCTCAAGTCCACCATGCCTCCACAACACACGAACCAAAGGAATTGTTTGTCCACGAAGCACCTTCTCTTCACAATCCTCGACCCTCACTGGTCTTTCCACAAAGGTCACGTCGTCCTCGATATCTATCTCTCCCTAGCAGAGGATGTGTGACTTGTTGTGTAGATACAGACGGAGCTGGGACACATTGAAGACGTCATGTATCCTTAGCAGCGGTTGTGGTAATGCTAGTTGATAAGCCACTTCTCTAACCCACCACAACACTTCGAAGGGTCTGATGAATTTAGGTAAGAGCTTGCTCCCCCTACCGAGCCTTAATTGTCCATGCTATGGGGAGACCTTTAAGAACACGTGGTCCCTGACCCCGAACTCCAAGGGTCTCCTCCTATTATCGGCATATGACTTATGTCGGTCCTGTTCCGCCTTCATCCTTTACCGTATAAGCTGAACCTTTTCTATCGTTCTCTGCACTTCTTCTGGGCCATGAACACTCACTTCCCAAACCTCAGTCCAGCACATGGGTGAGCAACATGGCCTCCCGTACAAGGCTTCGAACGGAGCCATGCCAATGGCAGAGTGATATCTATTATTGTAGGAAAACTCTACCAGAGGCAATTGTCGCACCCACGATCCTCCTGAGTCCAGAACACATGCCTGTAGCATATCCTCCAAGGTCTGGATGGTGTGCTCTATCTATCCATCTATCAGTGCTAAGACGTAGCTCGGTTCCAAAAGCATGCTGCAATCCTCTCCAAATTCATTAGGTAAACCATGAATCCCTATCCAAGACTATGGATCTCATAAATCCATGCAACTGCACCACCTCATCCACATACCTTTGTGCTAAAGCATCCCCTGCACCCAACTCCTTGATCACCAGAAAGTGAGCTGATTTCGTCAACCGATCCACCACTACCCAGGTAGCGTCGCATCCCCCTTGAACCTTGGGTAGTCCCGTGATGAAATCCATCGATATTTCCTCCCACTTCCACTCAGGGACATCTAGAGACTGCAGCAGACCGCCTGGAACACGGTGTTCGGCCTTCCCCTGCTGACACACGAGGCACTTTTCTACAAACTCTGCTACTTCCCGTTTCATTCCAGTCCACCAAAACTGTCTCCTCAGACCCTGGTACATCTTGGAAACTACTGGGTGCACTGCTAGGGGTGAGTTGTGGAACTCACTAAGAAATTTGTCACACATCACCTCTGGAACAAACATCTTTCCTTGGAAAAGCATCTGGTTCTGACCATCCTCCGTCCACCCTTCCGGAGCATTGCCCTAGTCAACTCAGTCACACATCACTTCTCTTTCTAAGTCTCCCCGTTGGGACTCCTATACCTTCTACAAAAGAGAATATTGCACTGTCATCTAATACGGGCAACCTCTACCACCTTCCACCCTAGCATCCAGGTGCAGGGCAGCGAACTCCTCCATCTCCTTCCAAGCATCTTCTGACTCTTGAACTGCATCCCTCTGCGACTTCCTACTTAGGGCATCATCCACCACATTCCCTTTTCCGGAGGTGTAGGAAATCTCTAAGTTGTAGTCCTGAATGAACTCCATCCACCTTCACTACCATAATTTCAGGTCCCACTGGGGGAAGATGTACTTCGAGCTTTTGTGATCTGTGAAGACCATGAAGAACTCCCCAACGAGGTAGTTCCGCCACAACTTTCGTGTGAAAACGACTACCGCAAGATCAAGAGCATGGGTGGCATAGTTACACTCATTGGGACATAACTTCCTAGACCCACAGGAGATCATCCCTTGCTGCTGCATCAACACACATCTGAGGCCCTTCCTTGAAGCATCACAGAACACCTCATATGCTGCACCTTCTTCTAGAAACCTCAGTACTGGGGCACTAACCAACTTCTCCTTCAGATAGATAAAGGCTGCCTCACACTGCTCGTCCCACATGAAAGCCTAGTCCTTCTTGGTCAAGGCTGTCAAGGGTTCTAAAACTTGGGAGAAGTTGGGAACGAACCTACGGTAGTAACCCACCAGACCAAGGAAACTACAAAACTCTACCTCGTTCTTGGGTGTTTCCAAAGAAACAACTGCCTCGACCTTCGATGGGTCCACTGCTATCCCCTGCTCGGACACCACGTGCCCAAGTAAGTGCACTTCTCGCTTCTAGAACTTGCACTTGGACAACTTCCCATAGAGCTGGTGCTGTCAGAGGACCTCTAAAACCGTTCTCATATGTTCAGCGTGATCCTCCTTTGATCTTGAGTAGATCAAGATGTCGTCAATAAACACGACTAAGAATCGGTCCAAATATTTCCAGAATACAGAGTTCATCAGCCCCATGAACACAGCTGGTGCGTTCATAATGCCGAAAAGAATGACTACAAACTCAAAGTGCCCATATCTGCACCTGAAGGCAGTATTTGAGATGTCTCCCTCCTTCACTCTCACTTGGTGATATCCAGACCGCAGATCAATCTTCAAGAACCAACCCTCTCCCCTCAGCTGGTGGGCACTGGGTTGCAAGTCTATCCCAAACTCAACATCACGTCTAGGGGGAAGAGTTTCCACCTCTTCAGGGAATACGTCCATAAAATCACTGATGATTCCTGGGAAATCCACCATTTCTGCATCCACTGACTCCACTGATAGCTCAGCTAACAAGAAGATGATGGGTTCCCCTCTCTTGCTGCTCCCCTGGAAACTCCGCTCACCGATGAAAGTCACCCGTCAGCTACCCAAGTCTGAAAACAAAACCCTTCCTCGGAAGCAGTCAATAAAGGCACATATAGAGAACAACCAGTCAATGCCTAGGATGACATCGTATGGTCGTATCTGCAACAATAGAAGATCCCTGACTGACTGATGTGGACCTATCATCAGTCTGCATCCTTGACGAACATACAACAAGTCGGTCTGACCTCTGACTAGTGTGCTCAGCACCAGGGAAACTGGAAGTCTCTTAGCATGTAAACCCATAACATGGGCCTAACTGGGTGTAACAAAGGAGTGAGAGGCTCCGTTATCGAACAAGGTATACGCAAGGGTACTAAACAAACTGATCGTACTTCAAACGACCTCTGGCCCTGCTGGAACTGCTGCCTCTGCGGCGTGCAACTGCCCACGCCTGGCTCCTCTGCCTCTTGGCTGTCGGCCGCCTCCCCGACCATGCCCTGGTCAAGGTCCCTGAGGAGCTCCCCGAGGTCAGCCTCCTCCTACAACATCTTCCCTCGGTTGAGCGGGAGACCGTTTCCCCCACTGCTTCTACCGAAAGGGCCTAGCTAGGAACTGCTGCTGCTTAGGTGAGTGCTGGACCTACCCACCCCCACTATACTATACTCTGTATGGGAACTGGTTTCTAAGGTGTACATGGTTTCCACAGATGAAGCACCTCTGTCCCATGACCGATGGGAAAGGGTGAGGATCGGGAGATCGGAACTGGAACTACAACGGCCTTCTACCTGCTGGTCGGAACCTAGAGGGACCTGATGCTGGAGGCCTACTTCTGACAGCCTTCCCCTTTGACGGGCCCAATTGGATTTCCTCTCATGACACACCTCCCAGCGTGTGCATCCTCTCCACCACTTCAGCCTTCTTCTGGACCTCCAAGTAGGTCGGTAGGGTGAAGGGAGTAACAGCGTACTGAAGAGAAGGTCGGAGTGCCTCCTCCAAATGTCTGGCCCGAGACTCCTCATCCAGAAAGAGGTCCAGAGCGAAGCGAAGGAGATCCTTGAACATGATCCCCAACTCTCTCACTGACACAATCCCCTGGTGGAGGGAGAGTAGCTCCTGCCTCTTCTCAGCCTTCATTGTGGAAGAGAGGAATTCTACTCGGAACTCCTTCTCGAAGTCTACCCACATCACCTCGGTCTCCCTATTCTCCCTGAGATAAAGCTTCCACCACTGACGCGCTACTCCACGCATCTGGATTACAGCCAGAGGAACCCAATACTCCATCGGAGCCCGGATCAAGATGAAGGATATCACCAGTTCCACTAGCCAGCTCTCCGTCTCCATGTCTGAGATGCTACCCTCGTACTTCCTGAGGGTCTGTCGCTGAAAGACATGAAGCGTCTTCTTCCACTGATCATCATCCTCCTCTTGGTCGGTCCTTTGCCGATTGGCCAAGTCAACCTCTTAGGCCTCGATCGCCCGCACAACTCGTGGTTGCCTCCCAAGTGCCATAGCTACATGGTAAGCAAGGAATTCCTAAGCCTGAGTAGTGTAGAATATTGTACTTAAGTTTTATTAGACTCCTTTATTTATTTTGAATCTCCAAGACACCCATGAAACATAAGAACACAAGTCATTATGATGCATGTACCTTTCTTACGGTCTCTACCCTGCAATCAGTGTAGCCTCACTTGGTCATTCGTTAGGTCCATATTCCTTGCATCGAATCATGGGGGGCCATAAAATCTCGTGTCCTAGCTGGTCTTCCATAGCTTAATTCATGCACCAATGTCACCCAAAATTGTTTCCCTACCACCCCAATAAATCCTCACTAGGCCTAACTCCAGACCCCATCATACCTCTCAACATCACCCTCTGATACCATTCTGTCACGACCCGCCTTCACCAAAAGGAGGGAAGGGATACTAGATTGCCAAGCCCTTCCTTCTTTAAGTTGAAGGAGAGACAGTGACCCCCGAAACCTGCCTTCAATAGGTCCTAGAGTGGTGACCACCACCAAGAGTATAGAATCTCACACAAAAATGGAAGGCATTGCCCTTTTTATTTTTATAGGATCGAGAGATAAGATAGCAACCCCAACAATACCGAAGTTGAAAGTAAAGGTAAATCCAAAATTAACCCAATCCCATATGCATGTTCAATAGTAAATTATACAAGCCACAAAAACTCCAAAGGTAAAGTACCAAGAAAAAAGAAAACGACAACAGCAATAGCCCCAACGTCGGAGCTAGTACAGTCCTGCATGATCCCTGAAGTCCTCCTGGAAACCTGAAAAAAGTTTTATATATGTAGGGTGAGCATACAAGTACACTCAATTGGGAAAACCAAAATCTCTCGTGCACAAGTGGAGAGGAATTCTAATTCCTTGTGAGAAAAGAGATAACCAAAACATCTTGAAATGTAAACTATCCACCCACGCCTCCCCAAGGCACACTCCCCAAATAACGAAAGGCAAGTAAAGTATAGTAATAGCACATCAATATTTGGGTACCCCGCATCACTTTCCCACTGGTTATTGAAGAAAACCTACGCATCGAACCAATACCGCCATTCTCACCGCAGTACCACTGCCAAAACACACCCGCACACACCTGGGCCATAATCTCACCACAGTCCCACTGCCAAACCCCACCCGCACACATCAGGGCCATAACCGCCATCCCACCCGCAGACACCTGGTCCACAACCACCACGCGTAACCACACCGACAAACACCTGGGTCAAAACAACTACTGCCACACCTGAAGACACCTGGGCCTCATCTCGAAGACACTTGGGAAATAACCTACCCGTAAACAACTTGGCCAACCACCACAACTACCCTGCCCGAAGATTCTTGGGCTAATAATGGACTTCAGGAAATCATAGCCTGCCCGAAGAGTCTTGGGCTATTCAGGAAAGGGAGAAGAAAAGGAGATAATAACCAGTCACTCATAGGAGTGTTGGGAAAAACACCCTCCCCATGAAATGGGGTGTTCGACACTAAGTTCTCAACTTGGGTGGGGAAGGAATATGAAACATAAATGCTACAGATATATTTATAGGTAACAAACACTCATCCCAACCTAGGGGTTCCAAAACCTAAGCCCAAACACCCTTGTTACTATTCATTCACAAAAGAAGCCACGACCCTCATGGCCAAGTCATAAATCATTACCAAACTAATTCCCCACTCAACCATTCTTGTTTTCATGTTCAATTGATCCCATTTAGGTGAATTCTGCACTACTGGGAAACTAACAGTCATAAACACAAGCCAGGAAAAGAGAAATACCCAAAGAACAATTTAAGCATTCACACCCAGTTCTCTTGTAATGTTACAACAACAAAAGAGGATTAGAGAGATCCCTCAAAGTATTGTAACCAAAGAAAACCTCGAGACACATCACCATTTCCCCAAAACTATGAACAAATGATTTCTCAATAATAGAGGATCCCACTCGAGTTCGTGTCACAGTAGAGCAACCACATAACTTCATATTCACAACCAACATCTGTACCACAATGGAGTATCCCATACTCACCCACATCACCCCATATGAAATAAAATAGAACAAAATTCCTACTCCCAAAATAGAGCAGGGAAACATCCAGGTTCAACCAATCATTCATTAGGTTCTCTTCTCTATTTGTAAACCGGGGTGATCACACATGGATTCTTGTTTTACGAATATCCATTTAACCAGCCGAGTTTAAGTGATTAACCAAATTCCATGTTAAGTCATTTAATCATCACATAAGACAAGGTTCATTAGTGTGAAAGGAAATACCACCAACGTCCATGATTTTCAGTGAGCGTAGGCCCTCAAAATTCACAACACATATCAACATAAAAGAGTATAACAGAACATCGATCACACCCCCCCCCCCTTCATTATTTAAAGGTCCGTTCATTATCTTCATTAAGTTTGGTTTCATCCATTCCCACAGAGACAAAAGTGTACCCACCCCGCATGATACAAATAAAAGAGAGGCGAAGGAAATATCCCTACTTGATTGATCAAGGATCAACATTTTTCTCTACACACTAAGAACAGGGGATGTGCGGCTTGCAGGGGAGGAATTCTGTGGACTCCAAGGGGTGCAGAAATCTGCAGCAAAGGCACACCACAAGCCACGGGAAGAAGGGACTCCAAGAGCACCAGGGGGAAAGAATGAATCCGGAAAAAGGGAGAAGAGGAAACATAACTTCCCGTGCGATATATAGATAAGATCCCATTGTTACGGGATATGGGAATTTTGAATGCCTATAAAGATGGATCGTGGTTTCCTACACAGTTTGGCAGTTATGCACGATGGCATTAAGTTGTTATTTAATATCCCCCATCGAGGATGTTTCTTTGGATTTCTAGGAATTAATTATGGGATTTAAATGGCCTTGAAAGGGTAAAAAAATTAATTTACGTCAAAAAAACACGTTGCGGGAGTGGGACTGGAAAAAGAAAATGGAGGGCTGGGTGAGGACACGGTGCCACTGTTACTGGTGCCATCATCATGGTATCACCGTGACTGGTGCCACCATCACGGTGCCACTATTTTGGTGGAGCCTTATTGTGGCAAAGTAATGGGCTAGGAGGGTCTGGGCCATTACAATTCATTACTTGAAAGGTGAATGTTCTTTGAATACTTTCAGTTTTCTTATGTTGTTTTATGAGCTATTATTAATGTCTCAAACATGTTATTGATGATTATAGAAGAATGGTTGTTATCAACATTATAAATTTTGTGATGTTTACTTAAGGAAATTCCTTAATAATTTTATAAATCTGAATAGATGAAGATAGTGAATATGATTTGATATAGGCCAGTTTACTAAGGTGATTAGACAGAATCGAACGTACTAATGTGATCATATGAATTCATTTGGATTGAGGTAATTGAATGAAGTTTTCTAATTTTTAACACCATAAAAAGTATCCATTAGATATAATATTATAAATTTATCAAAAAAATGTCCTTCAGAAGAAACTTTATAAAGTCATCCAACAGATTCCATCAGACAGAAAAAGATGTGATGTCCAATTGGATAGAGGAATTCTTCGGGGACCACTCAGAGAAAATTCACAGTGACATTAGATTGATGTGAATAGAAAAAATTGATAATATGAGATGTGTAACTAATTGTTTGATTGATTAAATTATTTGCCAAATTATATATATTATAATCAAACAAGAAATATCAGTTTATTTTTGTTCATGTGTTTCAATTCATAAAACAACATAATACCTTTTTTCTGAAATTCACGATGAAGTTTAGATGAATAGAAAAGTATTTGAAAGAGATTTCATTCATAAATTCTCTAAGTAGAGACCAAGGAATGGATATGAAATGTTTAATACATTGAGATATTAATGTTTTGGCAGAACTTAGTGAAACTATGGTTCCCAAACATTTTGAAGTGATGATTGAAGTTACAAAAAGTGATGTACGAAGTCCATTAGATGGACCAGTATGAATATTCCAAATTATTAGACAAGTGTTTTTCTATAAAAATCATTAGTCACAAGAAATATGTGGTGGTCATTGAATGCATATACTACCAAAAATTTAGAGATGCGTTTTGAAATCATCATATAGAGATGATGTTTCTGAACCAGATAATCATGAAGAAGAATAGTTGTGTAGTTTTTAGATAAACATTTCTGAATGATGAGACAAAGTTTTCCTAAAATTTTACAGGAATAATATGAAGACCATCCAATAATGGTTACTGAGGTTTTAAAATAGTTTCCTTAGTAAGGTTATTCCAAAATAAGGAATCAAAAATTAGTCTCCGTATAAAGTCATCAGGCAAATGTTTTACACTGATTTTCATCTGAATAAAGTTTCGAAGGAGTAGAATCAGATATATTGTTTTTAAAGGAAGAATAAATTTTATTCACCCACCTAATGAGTTATTTTTGGTTCATAAAAAAGAGGTCTTATATGAAGTTAATCATTCAACGGTTTCCTATCATATGAGATAGTTGATGGTTTATGAATCATGTCATCATTCATAGGAAGTATCTTAAAAAATATTTCCAGATTTTCCTATAAACTGGTATAGGAACACCAAATGAAGTTTCATAAGACATAAGACATGTTATGATGTTTTACTAGAAATAATTTTCAAAAAACATTGTTATTTTTTTTAAATTTATTAATTATGGTTATGCTGAGTAGGATGATCAATGTTTCGAAAATCATGAAGGGATAATCATGCTTCTAGATGTGATTTAAGGAATATTGAAGAAGGAAGTTTTCTATAAACATTGGTTGACTTATATCTTTTAAAACGTTTGAAGGAAATCAAGATAAGGAAGAACTGAGTGGGAGATTTAAATTTGGAAGATGTATTTTAAAATATGAATGTGCAGCTTTCCCTAAGATTATGGTGGAACTTTTCCAATATAAATGGAGTTAGAGCCTCTAGAGTTATGTTGGAATTACTGATATGTGGGAGAATACTTTCACAATTGAATAGAAAATCATAAAAAAAAGTATATTTTGGTTGCGCATTATGCAGAAGAATTAAATAGAAATATTGCAGTGATAAAAATGATGATTTAGAGATATTATCATATGGGTTTAAGTGTATGGTAATGATATACTAGATGAAGTAGGGGTTACCTGATAAATATGAATCATCTGATAGAGAAATAATGTATTGGATGAAGAAGGGATCAACTAGATACTAGAAACAGTTTCTTTATCAATTGGTGATTGAATGAGCAGGGTAAAGAAGAAGGAAATGGATAGAAATTAAGGTATCATATAGAGAATTATTGATGTATGAACATGTACTAAATGAAGAAAAGAAGAAGGTATTGGATAGATACTAGATGGAGTTTGTCTATCAATTTGAAATAGAAAAAACATGAAGAAAAAATATCTTATCAGATGAACTATCACCAGTAGAACCACCACTAGAAGAACATCATCAGATAGATAACATTATAATGATAGGATTGGATGGAGTATCAGATGGATATGTTTCAAAAAAAATGAAAAGTAATAAGGAGAGTTTCATTCCCATTTCTGTTTATGAAAATAGTAATTTATAAAGAGGAATAAAAATGCAACACTATGACATTTAGCATAAGTATCAATAGGTGGACTACTTTCATGATATTTAAAATAATATAACAAATAATTTTGATACTGTCTACATAGATAGTATAAAAAATTGGTGAGGATTAGTAATTAGAAAATTTTATTATCAGTCTAGGGATTCATGATTATTTCCACCCCCTCCTAAAGTGCAGGGAACCACACATAGGATAAGGACTATTTTCTATCCAAACTATTATACCTGGTATCACATTGTAGTAGACAATTCATGTTCCCATCATCACTATACATGATAAGTAGTAGCCACTCATATTGAGTTGTGAAAATTCTAAAAATATCATGTTTTGTCTTTAATTTTCTTCCATATATGTGCATATAATAAATAAAATATAATTTAAGAATAAAAATCCTAACAGGTATAATAGGTAAAAGGATAGAATGTTATAATTGGTTAAAATGTTCCAAAAAATGTTACCCCACTAAGTGTTGAGTATATCCTGATGTGGTCATATTAATGGTATTAGAGGGGTGGTTCACCATTATGGGATTCTCTATGTTGAATTTATTATCCTATAAAGATTTGGGTTTCTTTCTTATATTAACAATAGAGTATAGTCTTGGTGAATATTTAGTTATCCATGATCATAATTATATTTGTACAAATACCATGATGAACATGAAAAAGAAAGAGAAAATAATGTTGAAGAAGATATCCCACTCATCAAAAGAAGAGAAAGTATCTGATTCTCCATGCCTTTCTAACAATGAAGATACATCTATCTTGGAATGTAAAGAACATGTGTTTTAAGTTTCCACCAAGTAGAAGGAAAAAAATCACACCATAAGTGACTGTGAGGTATGTGAGGACTTCTATACAAGTTTTCATTAAGAATATGATCCTAGCATAAGTGGTGATGATGATTGATCTAAAACTTCATAAGATATATCAATTAGTAGATTGATATATATTTCACATTTTATTCCCAAGGAAACATTCTCACTTATTTTTGGAGTCTTTCAAATTTTTAGGAATAGATCACCCAGCTCAAAGAAGAAGAAGATAACATGGATAATCATTTTCAAGAAAAAAGTTATAGAATATATAAAGCTCTCCAAACCGGTTGGATCCTTTGAATCAAGAAAGCTGGAGCTTAAAATTCATTCCTTAAAGTTAAAAAAACGGTTAAAATAATTTTAAGGAAAATAAGGTGTTTATAAGACTCTATAAGAAAATAACCATTCACTTTAATAAAAGTTTAAAAAATATCATTGATGTAAAGGATTTGAAATTATAAGTAAAATTCAAGAAGATGAAGGAATTTGACTCTTTTTTACAAAAATTTTTAGATGAATGATGAGGAAGTTGAAAGAATGAAGAAGTTTTTTGAAGAGAATGTGATTATGATTGAATATCATAAAAATAACCTGAATATGGAATTTCTATAATTGGATAACCAATTTGTTTTTTTGAGAAGACACATATTGATATTTTGTAAAAGACACAGAAAGTATCTGATGCTACTCAATTATCATTAGAGTATTACAATATTAAAATACCTCCAACATGAGATAATAAGATCATGAATTCAATCAATCATCTCTCTCAAGAATCTATGATTAAATTGGTACTATCTGTACCATCTTGTAAAAATGCTTATAAATATGTTTTAATGAATAGTGTAGGTTGGAAATTAGAATCGGTACAAGTATGGATGAAGAAAAGTGATAAAGAATCTAGAATCTTATATAAGGTGGGTAAGAAAAGTTATGAATCGTGTTCTCCATGAAGATATCAACAAGTTATAGAGAAAACTCAAAAACATCATATAAAAGAAATAATAATGTCATGACCTGACCCACCGGGGCTATACTGGATGGTGGAAAACTGAGTGTGCCACCCCAAGATCGCCTCTAATAGGCTAGGGGATGGAGACAAGCATCAAGAATTAATAAATTCAAATTAGAGGCCTTAGAATAATGTACCTATACACATGCACACAACAAAATCCGTGTAAAAAGTGGAGTGGAAAAATAAATGACTGCAACATCTATAGTATAGCCATGCATACCATAACCTATAAGAAATACATCAGATCATGAAAATATAAAACAAATAATAAAGGTAAAAAAATAACCTACCAAAAATAAGGTATCAACCTTAAAATAAAAAGAAAAAGAAAAATCTAAAGAGTGGTCAACTCTAGATCTCTATGTTCGACCACAGAACGCAGACAATTCACCCATGTACTACTATGCTCCATAAATTTCACAACCAATCTTCATTTCATCTATATAATACATGATATGTGTAGGAAAATCCCATATAGGGGTGAGTATATATATACCTAGTATGACGTCATGAAAAACAAAAGGGATAAAAAGATAGACACAATAGCTCGTTCAACCCATAAGTTAGAGGGAAATGAAAACCCAATACATATATGATCATAAAGAATATCATGTGAGAGATAAAGAGGATATCTATCTCCAAATCCTAACTAAGAACGATGAGTCGTTCTATAAATCCAAGAGTTCATCTTTGATTCTCAGCACCATGACCACACAATAACCAGAATACCAAGTCTTTCTCCTCACTATTGTCATCCATAGTTGAGGGATCACTAACACTAATGGAGAACCTACTCACCATTGGAGCTCAAATACAGGGGAGTAACACTCTATATATAGAGGACCCATTCCTTACTGTAGTATGTAAGAGTACCGAATCTACCTATTTAAAGGGTATTGGGGACTTGTTCCCTGATGTGATAGGGTAACTTCTAACCCCAACGTCACTATGATAAACTAGCATAATCACTACAATCATCGAAGCATCATTGGAAGAATTTTCACACTCTTAATAGCTCATGTAGTATATATGATTCCAAAAATAAGGCCACCATTTTTTTCTAAGATAAAATATACTCAGTATACTTGTGGGCCCAAATTTGAGTCCAAAAGAAAGAGATACACAAGGTGGAAGATCTCGAGGGAGGTATAAAGTGTGTACTTGGGTCACACGACATGTAACGTTTCATGGATACATAGAAATGTCCTCACCTACACATGACATGGATATTCATGTGTAAATACACGACACCTACAGGTGGTACATAATGTGTATTTTCCACCTGGTGTCTACCCATGTCCTTTTGGACCATGCCCATGTATAATGGACATGCCCATATTCTATTTTTGTGTTTGGGTACCCTATCCCTGCCCTTGTACCTAAAACTTTCCATGGCTATGTGCCATTGGGGGACACATTGATCCACCAGTACTGGGTCACATGGAATGTGTGGTCCATAAAATGGGTGTGATACTTATCTACCCCAAAACCCAATCCACCATTGTTAGGGGGCTACCAAATTTGTGTTCATAGACTACACACCGTGTATATCTGTATTTTCCAGAAACTAAGGAAATATTCGTTCATCTCACCTGTTCTTACACTACCACCTTTTTTTTGCAAATATCACAAGGGAGTGTGAATATAGGGTGTAATGTGATCGATCTATCATTGGTGGCCAAATTTGGGTTACTCGATCCTAATGCGGCTCATCTTGTCACACCATGCCTCTCCCATGGATGAAGCACAATGAAATGGACTTTGATCCATATCACCATCACTTATAACCTATATCACACTAATATATATCCAAAAAAAATATTCGTACATATTTAATACATCTTCCATGGATTTGGTGGTTCGATCAAACTCGAATCCAACTTGGCAATGCCGAACCGCGACCCCAAGGGCCAATAGGGAAGAACATAAAGAATGGTTAGGTAAATAAACAATAAATAAGTGAATTCATCATTGTTAAATGTGATATCAACCAATGATAAAATAGTTGTAGTATCTATGGGTGAAAATATAGGGCAACATGGGAATAATCATACCAAGAATACCAAAATACAATAAGGCTCATGTGATGGATATACATCACATAGAATAATAAGAATATATATAGATCCATGCTTATCAAAACAAATGGGGTGGAAATACATCAAATAAAATGTCGTGAATCGAGTTTTGATCAATATTTGATGAAGAACGTGTCAAATAGAGATGGATAAGAAGATGCAATAAATTTATTTTCCGTCCCAAGGTTCATCTTGATCTGTTTATAGATCCACATCCTCAATTCTGATCTTCCAATGGAGAGTGCTTCACCCTCCTCTCAAATTCCAAGGGTTATGAGTCTAAAATTTATTATATTCTATAATAAGTATTTTAAAGTGGATATCTTGGTTTTGGTTATTTTAAATAACTAAATTAAGTTAATTAATTAATTTACTTAATATACCCTCCAATGACTGTCTTACACAGAACAACCGACCCTGACCATCTTTTTTTCATGCCTAGGGTAAACCCAGTATTCCACACACAAAACAGTGGCCTTATATTTCCCATTATTGGTCCCAAAATATAGACAAAATATCCTCAAAATATTTACATGCATGATATAATATATTTAATATTTTTAATATTACAATATTAAGAATCTTTGGGCCCTAGAATCTCACACTGACTTAGTTCCTAGCACCAATAATATTTCTAAAAATATTCCAAAATATTACAAGGAAAACAAAAAGTCATTATATTAACCCCTACATAATGTCTTTTTTACTTGGAAACAAAAATATATACAAAAAGTTGAGGGCACTAAGCCCACATTTGGTTCTAAAGATCTCGAGATCTCTTCTATATGCCCTAATAAAACCAAAGCACATGAACCAAAGGGATGGTATATCCAAACAAGATTATATCCTATTGATCCTCAATAACGATTGGGTAATCTATGAAGGTTAATCCATCCTTTATGTCCATCACTCCCCAATCAATAATGTGCATCGGGTTTTGAATCTATCCCCTTAGCTATGACACATAAAAGATGACATGTATTCAGTCCGACTGTGGGGGAAAGGCCAAGATATATGAAAACCCACCAATCCTCCATAGGATATAGAACAACTCTATGAACCTCATGGAAATATTTCATCCTCCTAAAAACCTCCACAATCCTCATCATGATTATAATATTTATAAAATATTGTCTCCCTAAAAGTAACCTATAGGACTATGATGTAGATATACATAAGAATTTTGTCTACTCTAGGTTGTCCTCATACACTTACGGATCTCCTATACTTTCTCTATTGTTGCATGCACCATCTCAAGACCAATAAGAGATGTCTTAAAATATTAGTCTAGAAGAAGGGTGACCTATAGGGTCTCCCATATAGGGCCTCAAAATGTTCCATATAGATAATAGAATTATTATTGTTATTATAATAAAAATTTACCAATGTAATGTGATCCTCCTAGCTCCAACTAAAGTCCAACATAGAGGCTCTCATATTATCCTCCCACACTAAGATATTTTGATCAATACTCCCATCTTTCTGGGTGTGAAACAACATTATCATCCGTAACGGGGTCCCAGTAGCCTCTTACAGGACTCTACAAAACCGTGAAGTGAACCAAGAATCACAATCATAGATGTTCATCGTGGGTACCCCAAAAGGAGGATGATCTTGAAAACTTACAACTACCCCTAAAAACTCAATCATACTCTGCTCCCTGATGGGAAGAAAGTCTTCCAAAATTTAAGGTCAGTCAAAAATCACCCAAATAAAATTGTGGACTCTTTCTTCACATGGAAAAAATTTCAAAAAATACATCTATATTCAATCACACTTGAATTCAAGATATCTATAGGTTGATTCAAATCTTCTAGAACCTAATGCTCAGCCTTTACCTTATAAAATGTTAGACATTGAGAGAAGATCCTAGTGAAACTATGCCTTAACCTATCCCACCAAGACAATTGATAAATATCCTTATACATATTTTCCACACCCAAATGTATTACCAAAGGGGAAGTATGAAACTCCACCATCACCTCCTCTTGCAACATTTCCAAAACCACCATCCATCACCAAAAAAGGTTGATGTGCTATCCTCCTTCTGAAAATCTATCTAGTGAATATTATAAGGATATCTGGTCATGTTGGACCTCATAGTCAATATATCCCAAACTATCCTCTATCATACATTGAAGTAGTGGAGGATTCACCACCATCGAATGAATAAGAACGACACCCCTCTCCTCCACCGAGGTAAGCTGTAATGAAGGTACATGCTCAAATGCCTCCTCCACCAAGTGAGAATGAGGATTCTTGTTAAAGGAATCCACAACCACATTTTCCTTCCAGAGATAATTGAATATCTAGAAGTAATATTCCAACAAGAATTCCAACCAATGCCTATATTATATGTTATGATCTCTTTCTGTAAAGTTGTACCTAAGAATCTGATGGTATGAGTAAATAACAGAAATCTCTCCTAGAAGATAGTGCCTCAATATATTTAGAGTGAATAATACCACTCTCAACTCTAGTTCATGAGTCACATAGTTATTCTCATGGGGTCTAAAATGCGTTGACCCATAAGTGGTCACTTTCTACCTTTACATCAAAAAAAATTTATCCCAACTCTTGAGGCATCTTATAACACCAAAAACTCAATTACCTCCTCCAGTAGTCTCATCATATGATCACTGGTTATCCTTATCCTTAACATCCTAAAGGATATTCGACGCTTCTCATCCTAGAAAAATAGATTCACTTCTCGAATCAAGGTGATCAAAGGGGATTCTACCCTTAAAATGTTTTCAACAAACCTTCTGTAGTAGCATTATAAACTAAGGATACTCCACAACTTCAGCACACTCTTGGGAGGATCCTATGAAATCCTTGCATCAATATTTTATAGGTCCACAACAAAACCATGATCATAGATGAAATTACCCAGAAAGATAACCTCATAGATCAATAAATGAAACTTTTATAGATTATTATAAAGATGTTTCTCCTAAATTAAGTCAAGGAACATCCCCAAATTCTACACATGACCCCCATATGATGTAGTGTAAACAGGTATTCCATCAATGAATAAAACTATGAATTGGTCCAAGTATATATAGCATATCTGGTTTATAATATCCACAAACATAGTAGGGGTATTCGTCACACTAAAAGGAATCAATAGGAACTAATTGTGTCCATAGAAACATAAAATTTACATATTCAGAATATAATCATCACAAAACCTCAACTTATGGTATCCATATGTAGGTTCATTCATTGAGAACCAACATGAACTTATCAATTGGTTGACGAGGTCATTAATCCTTGGAAAGGGTACTTATTCTTTATCATTACCTGATTAAAGTGAATATAGTCAACAAAAATCCACAAACTCCCATCAACCGTTTTCACAAATAAAACTTCAGCTATTAGATGATGTGCAATATTGTAGAATCGCACTATCGGATGATGTGTGATATAGTAGAATCACAAACAATATGAATATCTAGTAATAGATGTTGGGATAAAGTCTCAATGGGAAGATATAGATATCGCGTGAGGGATATAGAGATAAAGGAATGAATCAAAACTATATCTATAAGTACTAGATAAATTGTAGAAATCACATAGATCGTACCTCGAATTATCCCTTAAATAGCCTGGTCATATCCCTCCATTGCCTACAACTTCTAGAAACCATAGCCACCATCTCTCTAATAATGACATAGTCTAATTGGTGGTGGTGGTGTAAGTAGCATGTATAATCTCCCTCCACTAGTAGCTCCTCCCTTCGAAGATCTACCCACTCCTCTGTCAGCACCACCTCTCCAGGGGCCTCCTTAGACAAGCTAGGGAGACCCCTGATCATGATGCTACCTCTGTCATGGTGGTATATAAACTACCTTCCTACCATATTTATTATGTTTGGTTAGGCAATAATGTTCCATGTGATGTCACCCATCACAATCATAACATCTCCCCTCCCCCATATGAATGGATCCTCTATGAGAACAATGCACTACAGATCCATATGTGTGGGTCTGAGCCTGGGTATGTCTCATACTCTGAGACCCTGACACATATCAAATTCTATCTCCTATAGATAAATCATCCTCATGTTTTCCACTTTCATCTATATATACACACCAACCCTCTTTTAGTAAGATCTATGTAACCAGATCCCACTTTAGTAGTCCATAATAAGTAGGAATGAATACATAGACTACATTGGAACATGTTTCTCTTCAAAAGACCTTCTTAAAAATACATTACTATAATAAAACATATCTAACTATATTGAGGGTGTAGTTCATGAATTAAATAAACCTCATGGTGTACTAAAAAATAATCATATCATCTTATTGTAATTTGAGAAACTCATGAATCCACACAGAGCACAAGAACAAAGGGTAATGCTCCTTGTGAAATACCTACTAGAAGTCTTACCAAGAAATAGTCATCTCATAATGGTTTAACATGATTAAAATCCTCCATATAACTGAATCTCCATGGACAATACTTGACACAAGATCAACCATATAATTGGCAGGGGTCCGAACATGCATGAAAACTCAAATCACTAACTCAATCCAATCCTCTATTGCCTAAGGGTCTGGATAAATATGAAACCTCAACAGTATCTATCAGAATAATCCATGAAGTATTATAATACTATGCATATAGTAATCATATCCTACTAGGACCATATTATACAAGAAAGGTAGTCACACTTCTCTTTTCCTTTTGGGAGGAAACACCTCATGAGAGGGTTAGTGAACTCAGGCCCCACCACTCTATGGATTTTCATCATGATCTTATATCAGCATCCTAGCTAGCTGTCTTCATAGAGTAATATTGAAATTTATCAGGGCGTTCCAGGGTTATATGAGCATATATGGGGATCAAATTAAATAAGTAAATGAAATTAAAAAGACCCAATCCCAGAAGATCTATGTACCATTTTTTCCCTATAACCAATATCTTCGAATACTAATTTGTCAAGAAGGTAGTCAGAGTCATGGTGAATGGATATATCAGTTGCCACAAAAAAATTCGGTTCCCTAGAATGAAATTAATAATTGATACACTAAAACACCATTTCACTAATTTCCCAACTGATAATCACTATGGGTACAACTACAAACACTAACCTAAGGAAGAACCAGATCAAATACCACTCTATCATAACCCAACCCACCAAGGCCTACCCAGCCAGTGAAAAGATGAGTGTAACACCCTATTCCCTTATCAAATAGGCTAGGGTATGGTGATAAGTTCTGAGAATGAGTAAACTTAAATGGGAGGCCTTATCCTAATGTAACTATAGGCTCACACATAACCATCTCCATGAAAAAATTGCTGAGGAACAAAAAAATACTGCAACATCTAGAGTATAATCATAAACACAATAACCTCAAAGGAATATATTAGAGTATGAAAATATAAAAACAAATCATAAAGGGTAAGAACACACACATAATGATGAGTTAATTTATCCTATATGTGGCTTATCATGGTTGAAATTTGATGATAAATATCTTTATTTTGTAGCTAACATGTGTAATGTGAGATTGGGTCTATCATGTGATAATTTTAATTTGTTTGGTCAGATTCTTACTTTGAACAACACAAAACTAGTTTTCATACAAATTTATAACCTTACTTTATGGATATGTATGGATAAACCCTTAAATTTCATGATTATACTCATATCTGGACATTATAATCATGGAAATGATATATATGTTGACATGAAACCTTTAAAAAATAGTTGAATCATTTTTGGAATATAGATGTGATCACACATGATGCTTATTCAAAATATATATTTCTTATGTGTGTTGTACTTATGTAGATGATAAATGATTTTCCAACTTATGTATTGATGTTTGGATGGAGTATGAAGGAAAAAATTTCCTATCCTTTATTTATAAAGAAAACACAATGTAGAAGAATTAAATATCACTATAGTTTTAGCTTTATAGGACATCGATGATTCTTTCCAATGTATTATCCATATAGGAACAATCATCAAAGGTTTGATGATACCATGGAGACCAAAAAATCCACATGAACATATGTATGCAAATAATTTTCTTAATTAATTGTAAAGTTTCTATTTTTCATTCGAAAAAGGTTAGATTAAATATAGAAAGGGGTAGATTATTTTCACTTAATACAATTACGATTATAATAAGAAAAGTATCTTCTTTTAGTTTCTTTATTGGTCAACCAATTTGTTACATCATTGGTTATTAATAATGAAAATTGATAAGAAGTTAAACGATTCTTCTAATTATTCTAAATGAAAAGGGGAATAAAAAATATGATTTATGATCATGGTGTGACTTGGTTGATTGGGGTATCAAACCAAAATTTCATTCTACATGTATCACTGAAAATAAATTGAATGTTCCATGCGATTATTATGTGATGAAACATATGGAAAAAAATAAATTTATTTATTTATTTAGGACTATCAAAGTTCTCAATGGTTATTCAAGAAACATATAAAAATGGGTCAACAAAATAGATTTGAAGCTAACATATTTCAAGACTCGTGATTATCACATCCTTTACCATTGGTTGATTCCAATTACAATTAATCATATACTATCCAATAATTTAAGGGTGGAATTTATTTAATTTTTCCATTTTATAGATATATTTATGCTAAAAAGTTATCCATGTATTTATACTACTACAAAACCGGCCCATAACAGCACTAGAAATGGATTTATTAGCGCTATAAAATCACTGACTACATGATCAAGGTTAAAAGACCTGGTCTTTTATCAATGCTAAAAAAGTGCTGATAAAGGGTTACTTTATCTACGTTAAAAAAGCATTGATAAATGGATCCTTAATTAGATTATAAGCACTTCAATTTAGCACTTCTAAAGAACCATTTATTAGGTCTTATAGAAGTTCTAACAAAGGACCTTTTATCAGCACTAATAAAATAGACCTTTATCAGTGCATCGATGAGTGGTGATAAATGTGAAATTTATCAGTTCTTTTAAAATCATTGATAAAGGGTCGTACTATAGTGTGCTATAACAGTGCATCACATCACTAGAAATACACAATATATAAACAAAAATAAGTCCCAATACAGGATTTAAATGAAATGAAATTTATAACACAAACACAATAAAAAAATATATATTATAGACATTTCAAAAATTGTTTTATACAATTACATAAATTCAAATAATTTCATACATTAAAAAACCTCAATGTTCCTTTATCTTTTAATCATGACCTAGCTAATGCTATTTCCAAACAAACCACCCCTGCTAAAAAAAGAACACACCTATATAAGAAAAAAATTATTATTTTAGTTGTAATATAAAGAAATAAATTTACATAAATCGTTAATTTTACTAAAATTGATGTTAATTTTAAATAAAAAGATGCACTTGGAGTCATACCGATCAAAACATGCATCATATTAAGGTGCAATTGATTCCTACAAATCACAAATGACTCATGGATCATTTTCTTAATGTCTCAAAACAATATGAATGTTTTTGTTCAGTTTTGAGTAGGTCGGTTTATTTTTTACTAAAATTGATGTCAATTTTAAATAAAGATACACATAGAGTCATATCGGTCATACCATAAATTAGATTTATGTGTGTCTGATTCTTACACTTTCCAAATCACTTATGGATTGTTTTCCAAAAGAATAAAAAATATATGAATGGTTTTGCTCGATTTTGAGTATGTCATTTATCTTTTTTCACTAAAATATCATTTTAAACTTGAAACACATACTTTGACTCATATCAATAACATCATGTATCTATTTGATGTGAGAGTGATTCCTACACATCATAAATGATTCATGAATTGATACCCTAAATTATCAAGAAACTCAAAGCTTGTTTGCTCAGTTTTTAGTGAGTGAAATTTTCTAAATTAAAATTTTGATTTTAAACTAACAACAGACACATTGATTCAATAATATTTTTTACTAAAACTAATGTAAATTTAAAATAGAAATAAGTACTTGGAGTCATATTGGTCACATCATGTATCATATTATGGTGCAGCTAATTTCTAAACATCCCAACGTCTTAAAACAATCCTAACTATCAATTTTACCTCAATTTTCATTAATTTTTTTAAACTGCCAACACTACATGAGAAGCTTCGAACAAACCACTTCAACTCGAAAAAAAAATAATCCTCATGTATAAGAAAACAATAATTATGAGTAATACTAAAAATAAATAAATTAAAAATAAATATGATATAATACATTAATTCTATGGACAATGATTTTACTGTGAAAACATCAAGATTACCTATATGATTGAGGATTAGAGGAAACTTGGAGGAAAGTGATAAATTTCAACACTGTAGGGGTGAACAGTTTTGAGGGAGAAGAATTATGTGAATGATTTGGTGTAGAAAGGCATAAAATATGTAGATATCACCCCCACTCGAATAAAATAATCCACCTATATAAAAAAATTATTATGTGAGTAATACTAAAATTAAATAAATTAAACATAAATATAAAACAATACATTAATTCTATGGAAAATTATTTTACTATGAAAACATCAATATTACCTATGTAATTGAGAAGATGAAATTTTGTTTCTCTTCCTGCAAAGGCAGTTGAGGTAACATGAAATAAAGTGATAAATTCACCACTAAAGGGGTGAAAAGGTTTAAAGGGAGAAGAATTATGAAAGTTGGATAGAGCACCCCGACTCAAAGAAAAATACATTTTATAAGAAAATAATTATTATGTGAATAATACTGTAAATAAATAAATTAAACATAAATATGAAACAATACATTAATTCCATGTATAATTATTTTACTATGAAAACATCAATATTGCCTCTATAACTGAGCAGATGTAGAATCATTTCTCTTCCTATAAAGGTATTGGGGAGAAATTGAAATAAAATTATAAATGAAACACTTCTAGAGTTAAAATGTTTTTAGGAATAAGAAGCATGAAAGTTATATAGACCACCCAAAGTTGAGAAAAATAATCCACATGTATAAGAAAAAAATTATTATGTGAGTAATACTAAAAGGAAATAAAATAAACATAAATATTAATAAATACATTAATTCTATGGAAAATGATTTTATTATGAAAAAATCAAGATTACCTCTGTGATTGAGAAGATATAGCGTCGTTTCTCTTCTTGAAAAGGCATGACATATGGTTATAAATATTCTAAAATAAAATAAATCTGAAAGGAGTTAATGAAAATTAAATTAATACTTTATTAAATAGTTTTTTTAGTAAATTATAGAAATTATATCGTAACATTACCTTTATATATTTACAAAGGGTTTCATTCATTATAGTTTGTTCTTCCATCATGTGCAGAAGAAATTTTCTGAATGAGTTGTCAACCATTTAATTTATAATATGTTAATGTAGTAGAGAACATTTAATATTATGAGGAGAAACATAATATATTAAAAAAATTACCTTCTCATTGAACCCTCTTTTTTTAATGGGTTGAAGGATTCGTTTCCTCTATAGAGAATCCAAATCCCCTCTTTGTATTCCCCTATAACATACAAGACATTGTCTACACTTGGACTGAAATTAACTGATTGTGAAGTCCTAATGAAATGGCCATCCTCAATTTAATTTTCATTTGACATAGCATTTGTTTTAGTCTCCAGCCAGACAATCAACCAATTCTTGTTTATTGGATCAGAGAAATAAAATACTTGCACTGTTGTGATGCCATTATGAACAAATCGTCCTTTCCCCTTCTGCACTAAAATTCACTTTCACAAATCCCATTTCATCAACTTTCACTCCATTGATATTGTCAACCCATTTTCAATGAAAGATAAAAACTTTAAATTTTATATAATCCAACTAATATATATGTTTGATAATGCCAAAAATATAACATATTTGCATAAATTGGATTTCTATCCTTATAACTAGATATGTGCATCGCTTCATCCACATGCGTAACACCACTGGTTTTTATCATACTGAATTCATTGCGTTATTTTTTATAGAATGTATAACCATTGATTACAAAACTAGTATATGATGTAACATTTCCATTCTGTACTATAGCTATCCATTGAAGTCGTTTGACAATTGAATTCAGATTTTCAAATAACTCCTTTTAAATTTGATATATGAACCATCCTATAGACTATTGATTATGTGTATTTTATCAAAATCATTACATAAAAATAATTTTTCGATATATTGGGAGTTTTTATCAATGTGGATGACTTAACATTTAGAGTTCCAAGAGATGAATGATGATAATAATTTTCTACATTAACAATGACCAATGTTTTAATGTTGATGATCATTGAGTTTACATTTTCCATAGATTATAGGTGACTCATGGAATACATGGAAAATTTATTTCCCAATCCATGTATGTGAGGGAAGTGTTTTATATATTTCCAAAGGAAGATTGAAAACCCATGTTGACACTAATTGAAAATTGAATAAAGTTTTCAAATGTTTTGGATGGAATGTAAATATATATCTTAGAGTGTGGGAGATTAATTATATTCTAACTTTTTGATAGTACAAAGGTTTGAAATACTATTTTTATACATGTCATATAACTAGGTATCAAGGTGATTACATGGAAATCCACTTGTTATTAGTTAAATAAATACTCTAAAGGGGGATAAATTCTTGAAAATATATATTTCCAAGTAAGAATTTATAATGTTTTATAGTGGTATATAAGTTTTATGAAAAGTGGTATAACTAGAAAAGGGTAATCTCAAAAGGATATTTTTTTTTTGTAAATTATTGAGGGAGGGGGAGTAGGATGATGATTAAAAATTATAATGTAGTTAGAAAATAGTACATAACATCAAGGTAAAATATTTCATATATTATTATTAAAATGATTTATAAATAATCTTGGATTAATCTAAAGAGTAATAAAAATAAAATATATTTTATTAAAAGTGTAGAGACATAGGAATTTATATTATTGAGAAAAGTTACACCAAATTTAACAATAGATATAGTTTCCAAAACAAACCCAAGACAACCATATATCAAACACCTGAGTTGTCCCGTGATAGTGTCCAAGGGGAATTCTCGATTCCCCTCAGGCTAGCAACAAGCACCAGGGCCTGAAAAACAAAACAGTGGGAATGTTTTCGACCAAAAAATAAATAAAACTAGTAGAAAGAATATTTAAATAAAAATTGACATGATGCATCCATACACTGGATTCCCACACCAATCTATATAAATATAAAAAAGAAGATATGAATCAGTATAGTATAAAAGAAATCCCTTAACCTACCTTCAACTCCCTCACACACAAAATCACCAGTTTCAATATCTAAAATTTCACATTTATGTAATAACATAGATAAAATAAATAATGAAAAATATGTATGATAGATTTGAGTGATCAATTTGAGAAATGTAAACAAAATAAAACATCCAAATAAACTCCATGTGACTCCATGTGTCATAATCAAGTCTAGAAACAAGAAACTCTCCATGAGATATCAAGAGTTGAATCAAAATTGGAAACAGAAAAAATCAGATGGCCCACCTCGCTAGTATACAATCAACGAACCACAAATAACGACATCCTCAAAGAAGAAATCAAATAAAAAACAAAAAAGAAAAAAAAGAAAAAAGGAAGTCACACCTCACTAGGTTGAATAAAATCTAAACCCCTATTCAAAAATACAATCATTAATCAAACACCAGATGTCATACGAGATGTTCGAGAGGTAGTCAAGTGGTGTGATTCGAAGTTTGATTCACCGAGGAGGAGCACCGACAGCGGGTGGCATCTACAGAATGATTCTGATATCGTGACATGTTTTCAAATAGTTAGGGTTTTTAATTAGATCAGGAAACCATTATCAACACTTATAAATAATCAGGGATAAAGGTAGGTTTTTATCAACACTTATTACTTAAACAGTGAAAAAAAGACTCTTTATCAGAACTTTTTTAGTACTAATAAAGGCCGGTCTTTTTCAATGCTAAAAAAGGGATAATAAAATCAATCTTTATTAATGATAAAATTATGGCACTAATAAATGTTAATTTTATCAGTTTTTTTAGCACTGATAAATCCTTGTCTTTATTAGTGTGAAAAAAGTGATGACAAATATGCTTTTATCTACGCTTATAACTTAATCATTGATAAAGGATTTATAATTATAATTATAATTAATTTTTTATATATTTATATATAATTAATAAATATATATAAATATAAATATAGTAAATATCTTCATTTTTAAATATATTTATTATAATTTTATAATTATTTATTTATAATGATAGAAATTTTTTTTAAAATAATATTTATATCATTATATATATATTTATATAATTATACATATACATATTTATTAAATATACATAAATATAGTAAATATATTAATTATTTAAGCAAATTTATTATAAATTTAATAATTATTTAAATATATATAATTATTTATTTATAATTATATAAATAATTTTTAAAAATACTTATTGATTTATAATTATAAATATATAATTTTATAAATATAGTAATTATATATTTATAAATATATTTATATATAAATATTTTTTACAAATATATTTTTAACCCTATTAATGAATATCTAATTTTAAGTGCATGAATATATGTTAAAAATGAGTGCAATTGAATTGATTTTGAATAACTACACTTTAACAATATTGAAAAAATGGAAATGTTTTATGTGTATGGATTGTATATAAAAATGCATTTGTTGTGTATATGTGAAATCAATATAACACAGATTTGATCTATGTTAAATTGAAAAAGTATACTATATTCAATTACATGTCGATTACATTTCAATTAGTCAATATCTTTAATTTACATTAATTTTTAATTATAAACCATTCTTCAATAAATATATGATTATTTAATGTAACGCACAAAAATATTTTGTAATATATATAGTATATTTATATAAATTAATATATATATAAATATCTAATATATACAATTTAATAACATTAATTATCAAAATTATATAATTACAAAAATGTTTATTCTTTAATAATTTATAATAAATTTCTTTATTTTTATCAATAATTTTTTAATTAGTAAAATCGGTAATATTCTTTTAATAGACTCATTTTTATTTTTATTTAATTATTTCATTTTATTTATTTGGACCTTTATCAGTAAAACTAAAGCGTTGGTGAAATAGATATTTTGCAATGCTAAAAAACCTGATAAATGGTTAAATTTATCATTACATTCCTTAGTACTGATAAATATTCAATTTATTAGTGTTTTTGTCTAGTGCTAATAAATACCAGCACTGTTAAACACGGGTTTTGTAGTAGTGTTATTAAAAAATGCATGAAGATGCACTATTAATTTTCAATGAGTTAGAGAAAATTTTCCTCCATCATTTTTCCCATGCATGTTGCATCAAACAATCCATCTTCCAACTAAAATACTTCTTGGTTTACCAATGGATTTTCTTTAGATGTATCCAACTATAATAAATATGTACACATTTAACTCATATGTCAGAATATGGAATCTTCCTTAATGTTCCATTGGTAAAGGTTACATGTATCAAGAATGTATGAATTTATGTTCAATGTATTTGTTTGATGTGACTATGAGATGGAACAGACCAATGTGAAATGAAGAAGAGTAGTTTGAGAAAATTGAACAAGGTTTTCCATGATTTATTTTTATACATAAAACAATAACAATATAATTTAAAAATAATATCATATTGGAATTAGTTACCTGTATGTATAACTATGAGTGCTAGGGAAATTTTCCAATTCTAGTTACTGTTATGTATGAACCTATTACCTTTAGGTATAACATAGAATTTCCTACAGTTTTATAGATTTCAAGTTCAAATAAAACATTACATGTCCTCTCCAGGTTACCATTATTTGTGGGATATTATAAATTTTTGAAATCTATTCAACATTGATTATCTTTTAATATTTAGTTCTGGATGATTTTATACATTGGACTCTTTCAAATTCTTGTTTTCAGTGAAGTTAATTTATATAGGGAACTCATCAAGTCCTTTTTCATTTTCCTTTTCTCTATTTCACTTCCTCTTCCAGAACAAACTCTTCTTCATGATCTCTAAATATAATTCCTTTTATACCAACGTCTCACCCACATTATCAATAACATCTCACTCTTTCATTTCGGACTATAATCATTGAACAAAAGAATTACATCTAGTATTAACTTTAGAATTATTTAGAGTAAAAATATCATAAATAATGTTATGAATATATTTATAAGAATCATTATTTTCATTTATTCTAAAAATATCATTTCAAAATATTCTATTCATGCATCTTTTTATACTTTAATAGTATTTTCTTAATTATGAAATTAAAATATTATTTTATCATGAACATCATCATTATCTACCTTTCTTTAATAATTTTCAATTGTAACTGATTCATTACTGAACCTTTAATTCTTCATAATGTTGATCCTTTCTATAAAAATTTGTATCATAAAAAACATGACTCAATCATCATCCCCAAAATTAGGTTACACCTAAAAGACCCATTTACAAAATTTTTATTTTATTTATCAATTTATAAATCTAGTTTTGTAGCTTTATAATCTTTAAGGATCTTCAAACTTCTTGTATAACATTAATAATTTACCCCCTAATTAGGGGACATTCAAGAAATATTTCTTCTATATTTTTTAGTGTTTACATTATATTCATTAGTGATACCCCATTATTAGAATAATTATCCTTTTTAGCTTCAACAACTACTAACCTATTCAATGATACCCCCTTTTGTGCCCATTTACTTCAGAAAAAATCCAAAAAGTTTTTTTTTTGGTTTATCATAAACCTCTATCATTAATGATACTTCATTAATTTCAAGAAATAGTATTCACCATCCAACAATAACACTAAATATAACCAAATTCATGGATATAAGTTAGATAAGTACTAGGAGAGTATTTAATTATCCATATACATGGTATCATGGATGTTGGGGGTTTACCCCGTACCCAAAACCTCATATTTTTATAGCTTAGGTTACTCGAACTAAGTAGTTCCATGTATTAACAATGAAATATAAAGTGATATATAATTATAAAAATTCTAATATGAGATTTTAAATACTAAAATTTTCACTTATATAACCATATCATTGTATACTTTTTCACTTTCATAAAACTACCATATGCACCATTATCTTTCATATAGAATTGGTCACAAAAATTACACAATTTAACTTTATTAATTCTTAGAAAAATTAATCCCAATTTTTTATCAATTAAAATTTACCACATATATTAACTACCTCATTAATTCATTAATTTTATCACTTCATTTATTGATTTATTTTATTAACATAATTACATGACATAATACTTTTTTAGTTTATTCATTAATTCATTCCATATCAAAGGTAATCTATGTAACATAACTCGAAAACCATCAGAATAATTTGGTCATCATCAAGAGTCATTAAGATAGAGTTAAAACCCAATGGGAATATAGAGGAGTATTAAAATACATAATTAAATTGTGATAAAAAAACCATGATGTGGTTCCCTAAACCATGGTGTGGTATAGTTTGTTCAAGGAAAATCACAAAACCATGGTACAAAAGTCTTCATCCCTTAATATTTTAATGATTTTTTAGGTGAGAACATTTTGATAAACACTATCACATGGATGAATAAACTAATACCTAGTTTTCTTGAATTTTTTTAATCCATTTCATGAAACCAAAATGACTTCTACTCGACCCTGTCATTTCTCTAACCTTGAAAATAAACCATGACGTTGTTTTATCCAATTCTAGAAAGTAAATCCACCAAAATAAAACTACCAACCATAACAGGAAACATAAACAATTTTAAAAAATGTCTCAAACACCTAAAATAGTACATAGTTTCACTTTGTAGGGAATGTAGTCACAATATAAATATTTATCTTCCAACCATGACTTCACACCCCACTAAAATCCAAAAAACATGTAAAATCATGGAAAACATGATCTATAGAAGAAAAACCCATGATTAAATTACTCTCAAAACTATTATTTACACGTCATGATAGACTTCTTATTATTAAAAAAATTATATACATTCAATTTAATTTTATAAAAACATTATCTCCCCTTCTAGAAAAACCTCTAAAACATATAACATTATGAACAACTTCCAATTCTTCCGCCTGAATGAACTTTTAAACAATCACATAATCAATAAATTGACCTCCACTAATTGTTCTTATGAAACTTATAAAAATATAAAAAACCAAAATGTGTCATTTTTATACATCTTGAATAATCTAAATTTTGATCCCATGTGGCTGGTAATTATCTATTCACCTTCTGATTTAGCATGTATTGAATTACCATCATATATGTCCATGCAAATAAATCTAACTACTGTGTTATCAAATCAACCACATAAACTCATAATTATAATATTCTCACCACTTTTATTTTTTATAATACTACTATAAATAAGATTCCCCATTTTATCACTAATTTATTAAATGAAATGTGTAGATTTATAGTTAATTCTACTTAGTAATCCTTAGTAAATAAAATGAAATATTCTTTTTCTATATATTTAACTTAATTATATTCCTCTCTCACATAGAATTTATTAGGGGTATATATTCTTATCTCAACCCCAACTTCATTTTATATTGATTAATTATTGTTTCACAGAGTTGGAGACAATAAAATACATTTCTATGAAATTAAATTCAAGTGGTTTTGGATATTATTTGTTAATAAAATATTGTTTATAATGTCTTAATTTTGGTCAAAAATATAGTATTATTGAATAATGGTTTTTTATATTCAATTTAATTAAAGAGGGAGTTATTGAATATTGACAGATGTGCACCACAAGATTTTTTTTTCGCTCAAGCAGAAAGAAGATAGATTGAAGCACGGTAAAAAATAGACACAACACCAGATTGTAAGTTTTCCTTTTTTGGTTTTAAATTTTAATATCTATTTTGTAACTAAATAGTTAATTTATATTTCAAAGAATGTTCTTTTTAGGTTCTTTATTCGCAGAAAGTTGACAAATTTATAACAAACGTTCATTTTCACAAGGTATTAGGAGATGAGGATCATATGAGAGAATGTTATTGATCAATGAAGATTATTGTAATAACTAGATATTAGACCACTTCAAGTGCTATTTATGGTAGAATTGAGTTTTAAAAACTCATGTAGAGGCATTAGAGGCTCATAGAAGTCAAATAAAGGTCATAAAAAATAACTATGCAAGGGTGTGAATGGAATCAAAAGAAAAATTAGAAATTTATGAAAGTTATGGAAACCATAATTCCATTACTTCTACCAGATACCACCATGGTTTTTGATACATTCATTTCGATGATGAATTCATTATTTTATGCACCAGGTGATGGTGATAATGGTCCTAGTGGTGGTCTATATGATGAATTTATTATAAATTTTAAATGGTGATGGCGATGGTGAATATTATAATGAGGATGATGGTGGGGATGATAGTGATGACAATGGTGATGATGCTGATGATGGTGATGATAGGGGTGATGATGATAAAGATGCATATAATATTTATCCTTTAAATTTTTAATAGATATTTATTACACTTTATGTTTGATGATGGGTTTTTAATGCATATATGTTCCTTTTTAAATGTGTGTTATCACTGGATAAATTCATTAATTAGTTTCTTGAATTATGAATATTGGCTGGAAGTGAATTTAGTGTAGGAGTTTTGGTGTTTACAAATTAATGTGTTTTGGTGTCTATAGGTTTTGGGCCAAGTGGGGGGCTGCTGGCTGCCAAGTTAAGTGGAGTCTATACCAATGGTTTCATAAAACAATTAGTATAGTGTATGTATCAGGAAGAATATACCAATGGTTTTATAAAACCATTGGTATAGTGTACAACCAGGTGGCCTAAAACAATATTTTAAAGAAAACTATTGGTATAGGTCAATACCCATGACCATATACCAAATGGTTTGGAGAACCATTGGTATAGGCTATACCGATAGTTCTCCACCCTGTACCAGTGGTTCAAAACCATTATTATAGTTACTTTTTCTAGCTCTAACCTTTTTTGATTTCATTCTTATCATTAAAAAATGATTAATTATTTTATAGAAGTTAATTAATATATTTTTATTAGGAAAAAATTTCTATATATATTGTATAGTGCGGTTACTCCTATTCATACCTGCCAATCCAACTACTAGTTTATAACCATCATATTTAAATAATACTATTTCTATTTTATATCATATTTTGTTTATGCTTAGTTTTTATGTTTCACAAGATAAAATATACATGATTCATAAACTAAAAACATGGGGTGTTACATAACCACTCCTAATTAGCTAATTTTCGAGTATAATGTAAGAATGATATCAAAGTATATAGGTTATAATACTACATATTTAAAAAACATTAGGTAGTTGGGATAATAAATATAGAAAATGAATGTATACAATACCAAAGAAATAGTGCATGACATTCTATTTGGTATAAATCATGGTTCATCATGTGTTCAAAACACTTTTTTCGTCTTCTTAAGAACACTCTGTATCTCCATAAAGGAATAATACTCATGAAAACCTTAATATTTCATTATATCCTAAAATACTCCATGAAAAACATCGGTTAGGGATAACATAAAGTTTTAATTTTATAGGTTAACCGTCATTATAATTTAAAAAATGTTTATATATATATACATATATGTAGACAACATAAGTGAATAATAAAGTGTTTATTTTCTCTTATATGAAATATTTTATATACATAAAACTCTTTCAATAATAATTAACAAAACCCTATATAAGCACCTGTATAAAATATAATATATGATATAATTTTATATCTACCTTATATTTTCTATGTTTTCTAAGGGTTTGTTAAATTATTACATATGTATGTAATTTCTATCACATATCTCTGTGATCATATGATAAAACCTTCTCAATAAAGGCTTTAGTGAGTAACATATATGATGTTATCTTGTTTGAATAATAGAGAGACTTCAGAATCATATTCCAAATGTTTAACTCCTTGAATATATATTCAAAATCCATAACCCCACATCATCCAATGTGATGATTTTAATAACTTCTGTTATTTACAAAGAACTATTCTAAGTGCATAATAATCATTCTTGAAACATTTCTATTTAAAAGTTTCTATTATAATGTATTGGTAATTAATGTAACTCTTTACATCAAATCATTCCATATCATAAAAAACTTTGGATATCAAGTAAATTCCAATTTATTATGATAACTAATGTAACTCTTATATTTTATTTAACATCATATCCTAAAACTTTTAGAATATCAAGTGAAATTCACCTAATAATTTGACTAGTATAACCTTTTATTTTTTAAATTTTAACATTATAAGTCAATAAATACCCCCACATGATTATTAGAAAATATATTCTATTTATAATATCCTTCTAATATACTCAAACTACTTTTTGTAAGGAAATAACTTTTATTTTCTTTTGTATACCCATACTCTTTTATAATAAGAAATAAACACTAATTTAATTTTAGTAGGATTATTAAGAATATTATACATTGTTTAAATATTATATATGGTATTCTATGTGTTTAAAATTCTACTCAAAAATGATTTTATCAAATATGCCACTATTTTTGGTGGAATCATGTTCTGGTATATTCTTAGATAAACATTTTATCATAGCTAAAACTGTTTTATCCAAGATAAAACTATTTTATCCCGATATCCAGTCATGTTTTAAAATTTGGAAGAATCATAATCCATGATTATACAAAAAACATCCATATAATTTATTAAAAAAATTGCAATCAATTCTCAAGATAAAAATGTGATAAACAATATACATCCCTTTCAAAAATCATCCCCTCTTTATGTTCTCTATGAATCTAGGTTCTCAATCCATCAAATCCTTTCTCCATTATATGAAAGATAACTCTTTATATCCTATCATAAACTCTTTCCTTAATTTTGAAACAATATATTTTCTTAACACTTCTCAAAATGCAATTGGTATAAAAAACCCTTCAGAATCTAAGAACAATGCTATATTAAATTAATACCTGAAGTAGAAACTCCATGGGGTTTCTTTGAAGCATTAAACTATTCTCAGAGTTTAATCTTATAATTTCCATTTTTAAGAATAAAATCACTCCCCTAACTTCATATTTTTTTGGTTTAAATAAAATTTTGGACTCTCAATTACCTATTTTCTTCAGTCTCTAGAAATGTTTTACCCTTATCCTTTTACACCATCATGATAACACTTGATCCTAGACCTCCCATGTCATAATAATCTATCCTCATCCTATTTAAGAGATAGGGTAAACCTTTATTTAATTTATTCATGTTATAAATAAAAATAAACTATAGTAACATTTTTGTAAGTGGTTGAAAAATTAAGTTGGTAGCTAGATAGAGCATAAGAGGTACACTCAGCCTTTTCATGTTGTTTAAATAACCAATCATATTGAGTACATGAGTTGATACTGAGGTTTATTACACTATTTTATACCAAAATAGATCCTTTTATACCTTATATCTATCATTCCTAGATTTTTCAAGATATAAAATTTTTAGGTTTTATTTCATCTTATAATAACTCATGGTCTCGTGTTGCTTCTGTAATATAGCTTCCATGGTCACAAGAATGAGGATTGATAATTATAATAAATCTTTTATATTCTTATCATAATAATTAAATTCTACTTTTTAAAAACCTTCACTACTCAGTTTATTAATAAGGGGCTCCTCCAATACAAATAATTTTACTTATTTCTTATGATTGATTATCAAATTTTGGTACCAGTTGAGGAAATCAATACCATTTAGTTTTTCATTCTAAAAAATTGTTATAAAGTTCAAGCATGATGATGATGATTCCATTATCTATAATAAATGGTTTTCATTAGATGAATATCATGTTTTATATTCATGTAATAAATACTTTTATAAAAATTATCCCCTTGAAATTATTACCCAATGCATCATATCTATTTATTAAGATTCAATACATACTTTATCATGACTTAAACAATGTATCACGTAAAAAATCCATGACTAAATCCACTATATAACTACATTAAATCATATAATATATGATTCTTTTGTATTTGAGTGGGTAATTCTTTATCCAAATCCATCACAATGATTCACTAATACCTATTCCTTTGGTATCAAAATGGTTAGGTTTTCCAAGTTTAGTGTAACATAAAACTAATATCAAGAACAATTCTCCAATTTATTAGGATAATGTTTTCACTTTATTTCATTGAATAATATTTTCTATGGGTACCAAATGATTTTGTTCACCTATACTAAATAATCGTGTTCTAGAAAAGTATTGATTTGGATGAAATCTAACATGTATTATTTTGAAATGATTTTTAAATATCACAGTCTTAACTCATGTTATACCCATTATATATGTATTTTTCTAATGATTCAGTTTTAAAATCCCTATTTCATCCACTAAATTAATTTTTTACATTATATTAATGTATAATTATGTACACTACCCACAGTTAGTGTTACTCAGTAGAAAATAGAAGTTAAACATATTTATATATATCCAAATGTATATCTTGTATATGGTCTATTAACTATTCATGTAAAGGTTTAGAATTATATGAGGTTTTCAATCTCTGCAAGAGTAATCCGAAATCCACAAATAGATAATCCCCACCTTTCTAGAATATGGTATAATCCTCTAGGATAGTGGGAAGTTTCACCCAAATCCCCTCTACTGGGTGAAATTTTACTCAAGGGAAAATACAAATCTTGATAATTCTAAAAACTAACACATATAACTTATATTTAATAACTAAATGCATGATTATAAATTTAGTAACAAATTAAGGCCAAGGTAGATGAAAATTAAATCTTATGTTTTCATTTCTAGAATAATATGATATTTTATAAGAAGTATTTTATATTATAAATTAAATCATACCTAATAAATCATAATATAAAAATTATATCAATGAATTTAATGGGAAAAATACATACATGAACATTCAATAATTTAACATGAGATTGAGTTTATGAACGATTAATAAATAAATAATTACAAAAATTTAATAATTCATTATAGATATTCCATAATAAGATAAATATAAACACTTTACATTCATTTCCAATATGTACTCCATTATATTATTAATTTTTATAGAATTGTATTTTAATATAAAATATTTTATGAAATATAAAAATGTTATATTTCAATTTCTAATTATATAATCAGTTTACATTATATAAATATCATATTTAAATTATTATTTAATCTATTGATCACATCATTTATCAATTTTTTATAAGGTTAAAATAAATTTTAAAATATGGCCCTATTAATTTGAAAATATTAAATTAACCATCATGAACGATTAATAATAATTTTGAATTCTAAAATTTTATATTTTTCCATTTTTGTAAATTAATAAATATTTCAAAATACAATTTTCGTTATTTATAAAAAAAATTATAAATATTAAAATTAAATTCATATTTAAATTGATGAAATATAAAATTTTCAACCCAAAATCATATTTTATGATTAAACATAAATTGTAAAGTCAACATTATAGATTATAAAAAACTATTATCCACATTATTTCACATCTGATAGTTGTTCAATATTCTATGATATTGGTAATACCCCATGTTCAGATGAGTTTTGAAATTCCATGGGAATTTAATTTTTTTTATGGTTGGTGGTTCATTTTGAGAAATGAGAATTAGAAAAGGGTTCTGAGTGTTTAAACATACATAAATGGTGTTATTAGATTCAGTTTAAGGTTTGAGTGATTGTTGAGAAAGGTTCAGGGGGCCCAGTGCTGCTAAAAACTATAGAGAAACCCCTTTTAAAGTGTGAAAGGGGTGTTTACATCGTGAAATGGTTTATGGGGTTATTTTAGACTATAAAGAGGGATTTCTAAGGGTCCCTTTTTATAGCTTGAAAATTCACAAAGTTACACTATTGGTTATTCCAAAAAAAATTAGGTAGGTTTTTCTAAATTAAAAATAAGGAGTGTCCCTCCTTTCTTCTTTCGATGAGCATGAAACATGTGGAGGTCTGGGTTGGAGCTACCATCCCTTATTTATCCTTCTTTTTATAGTGGTTCTTGGTGTAATTTTATGGCATTGGTGGGTAGGTTCTTACCCCTCTCCTATTCCATTTTATTTTCCTTCAATCCACCTTGATTTTGGTCCAATTTCATTTAGTGGTTTTGGATATTTCTACCGAAGCATGGTGGAAATCACCCTGATTGATGAGGAATTCATGCATCCTAGCTAGAGGGTGTCCGAAGAAAACATATTCTCACCACCAAATTCTGTTTTGGTGAGGTAGGTCCCTGAGTGGACTTTTATAAGACTTTTTTATTAACATAAATTATTTTGGATTGTGTTTTTTTGTCATGTGTTCAGGATTTTTCCAAAAATGAGTGTTGGGCATGCCACAAATCATTAGAGTTAATTTGGTTGTGGTTCTAGTGTTGTGACATTGACTAGTGAGTTTTAAGAAATTATTCCTAAATAAATTAAATGATAAATTAATTTTTGAATTTTATTAAAACATTAAATTTTTAATTATTAATGATTTATAAAAAATGTTTGAATGTTTGATATGAGTTAGGGCCTTAAGTGTCTTGGGTGATGGTTGATAGAATTAGAGAATCTTGAGAGAGTGTTTCCTAGTAATACTTAAATAAGGTATTAGATTATGTTTAAGGTAGGTGGATATAGTACTCACCCTATAGAATTATGCATTATGTTATATAAATGAATGAGTGTAGGTTCAATAATAAGGTGATGGACATATTCATTAATTGACCTAAATAATTTAATTTAAATAGATAATTAAAATTAAATTGAAAATTTTTATTTAGAACTTGTGAGATAAAAGGAAAAAAATTCCTAGGCCACCACATACCTAGTGTGATGGATTAGTACCTCGACCTCCAATGGTTGAGGTTTGTACTAATATCACATTGTGGAATTTAAACCACTTCAGGGGTGAGGATCAAATAATTATTTATTTAAAAGACATAGTGTTCATTGCTAAGGTTCATTTTATATCAATTAGACTTAGTGGACCATGGGATGACCGTAATGACACCTTGAATCCATTTGGATCGATGTTTGGGGTATGGGGTAATTTACCCTTACTATTAAGATATCTTTGACCATAGAGGATGGGATATCAGTAGGATGGACTTGGGATGGGTGTGCAGACTGGTCTAGCTAGACCCTAAAGACTTGGAGATGAGTTATGAGCCACCCCTCTCTATTGTTTTCGGTATGGATTGCTCTGTGAGGCTTTTTTGGTTGTTCCACGTATGGAATTATTGGGGAATGTGAAATATCTCATGAAGGGTGTTGGTATAAGCCTTATATATTGGAATGAGTACCCCATATATGGTATCATCCTTTTGATATGACATAATAGATAACAGGAGATGAACTCATGATAGAATGAACCAAGTTAGTGGGTGTGATTGGGTATGGATGGTTTAGGTGTTTGACCAACCCTTGTTCTTTCTTATTTTTGATGGTACTTTGTATACTTCCTAAATATGGTTCTATTATTAAAGGTAAAATTCACATAATGTGGTCTTTAAAATATGTTTGTGAAAATTCTCATAGGGGTGGTTTTTATTATGTATGGAAAACACCCTTAGAACAATCTGATTTATTAACCTAGATAGATCTTGTATGGGAGGTCTATGATACCTTGATGAAAAAACTCCCAAAGGGGGGGTTAGTGTTACTATCAGTGGGTCTACCTTGGATATAGATCCAAGGTTGATCTGATACATTAGTATGGAGATTACTAAGATCCCTTTTTTAGGAATATGTTACCACTGGCTAAGATAACACTCATAAAGAACGTTTATGATACTTATGGGTATATTCCCTGACTGATAAAGCTCCCTTAGGTGAGTTATGTGATACAATATATGTATAATGGGGAAAAATAGGTCTATTTTATTGGGAGGCACAGTCATTGGGATGTGCTCAGAGTCACCCAAACATTGGACAAAGTATGTATGGTCGATTGGGGTCATGGACTTAAGGGTTGACGATGGTATATCACAGGGTACATGGGTTGGAATGGTCCAATTGATATGCTTATATACATTTTGAAATTTTTTGAATCATATATTGTTGGTGGCTATTTTATTTTATTCATTAGTAGTTATTTATTAATTCTATGATTTTTACCTTAACATATCTCAGTATTTCCGATATAGTATGAGGCTATGTCAGTGGTTCCCTAATGATATATATACTCACACCCTGCTCAGGCCACCGTTTCACTTGGGTACGTAATAAACCACCACTTGTTATAGTTTTATGTTGGGAAGAGTCTTGATATTACATTAAAAACCTGGATTATCTGAATTAGTATTTGAATTTTTGTATGATTTGATTCTTGGGTTTATAGGGAATCCCGAAGTAGTTTTAGTTTTCTTTTAATTTTCAAATATTTTACTCTATATATGTGATCATTCTTGTGGGAGATCAAGTATGAATGGATATATATATGCTTACACACTATATATTATTATTGTTTTATATTTATTTATCTTTTTTATTTTGATGGTTATTAATTGTGATTGATACATGGTTATTTATTTTATTATTGTGCACTATGATATAGGTGTCATAGTCTCCCCATGGTACCTTCTTATACCCCTGCTGTTGGTTGGAAGCATCTGGAAAATGAGGAGGTGTACCTGAGGTAAAATATTGATAATTGGTCTAGGAATTATTTAATTCTCTAGGGTGGTGGGATTTTATAGAGTGTTATTAGATCATTTTTATTTTCCTTTACTATTTTGGATATTGTAGTCAGGAGGGTGGAATGTGTTAGAGCCTACAATGGATAGAAAGATGGTGCTTCATGAATACCTATTCTGGTTGGAAGTCTAGGTTACAAAGGGGTATTAATTGTTATTCATGGTATGTGATGTTATAGTTGACCTATTGAACCTCATGTTATATACACGATGTTTGGATTTATTATTGTAAGTTACTATGGATATGGATCTTGTCCAGTAAAGGTACATGGTGACTCATACATCATCCAAGGTACATAGGATTAAAATGAAATATAAGCCTTATAGAGTGATTTTTATCAGATATGATTGAGGTGAAATGGTTTAAAGTGTCAACAACAGCTCATAAGGCATTTTCCCATATAAGTTCTTTAGGGAATTCTAATGATCTAGATCATCTGGCATCTATATTATTTTCTTTGGTGGGATATCATGTGGATCCATAATGATATGCATGATATTGAGGATAATAATGGTACAATCCTTCTAGTAAGGGATGCATGGAGACATGGTGGATTGGAGTTATAATTTGATTCCTTGATAATGAACCCCTTATTGTTGGTTATTATTTTTAGGTTTTGTTTTTTAAAGTGGTATAAAAACACTCTACTATGTTTTACAATATATATTATAATGGAATTATAAATAATAGATCCTATGGATTTTTTTACCTTGATACATAATGACTAGGATGATGTCATTGGTTATTATAGTGTTGACTTATGGGTTTTGATTCTCGTGGGGGTAGCCTAGTGTGTAGGTTCTCACTGGAATTTTTACCTATAGTTAGATCCTTTTATCATGTGGTTCCATATTATATTGAATGAGACCCGTGAGTGGATGTATGGGTATGTTTCATGCTATATATTGTTTGATATGAGTGTGAGGATTATTCCTCTAGGTTTTGAACTTTTATGTGAGGATTGATATGCTAGGATAGATGGGAGATATAAAGACCTTTAGACTCAATTTGGACATTATTGGTTCAGTGTATAGTGTTGTCAGAGAGAATTGTGTGAGAGGAGTTGGACTAGTATTACTATTTTCTTATAAATGGTAATAATGGGTAGATTCTAATGCTTAAGATCAAATCATTGGATGTACTATTTTTCTATGAAGGTGTTGTGATTCTTTGGGTTTTGTGGGATTGAGTACCTTGAGTGATGGTAATTGTGGAACCTAGATTGGATTCCAAGGGTAGGACCATTAAGGTAATTTAACGTGTTATTATAGATGTTTTTTAGTGGTTGGTGGGAGTGTGGGAAGACACTCATAACTTGTAATTTTGTCAGATGGTGGATAAGTGTGTGGTAAATCTTGGAGTAAGAGCCAATATTTATTTTTTAGTGGAGTGACAAGGTTTTTATGGTTAGATGAGACTGAAGTTCCCTAGAGAATGGTCATTAGTTTAGGCATTTAATCATTGTTATGATGTTGTGGGAGTCACAAATTCATGATTCATGTTTTATAATCAGTTGCAAGAGAGTGTGAAAACCTTAGGTTTTGGCCAGATCAAGGTACTTCACACTTTTAGGAATAAGAATGATTGAAATTGAAATTAGAAATTGATCATGTGTGGGATGAGGAATGATGAAATTTGGCATGAATTGGCTGGGATTTGGTGGTTGAGGCTTGATGATGATGAAAATTGTCCCTATGTGGTATAGGTGATATACTAATGGGTAAGTTATGGCTGAATGACTGATCTGAGAGTTGATGTTGGTCATGTGTTGATATGGTAGATGAGTATATATTGAGAGGTTAGAAACACATTTGAAATTGGAACTTGTTAAGGTGGTGATCGAGGAGTGTTATAATGGAGTCTGTATGGTGGGGAGTCTATGAGAGGCCATTAGAGGGCATGTCCCTCATTACTAATTAATTATGACATATATCAGAAATCTTATTCTCATATGTCAAGAATGGATAGTTCTTGATGTTTCATGATGGTGATTGGGTATGAGTGGTATAGTCATGTCAATTCATTAAGTATGATAATAGATGGATTAGAGGACATGGTTGTGATAGGACAGATGATTGGATGATCAATGTGGTGTTTGTACATCAGAAAGTTATAAGTTTCAATTATTTGGTTCAATGTAAATGATAAATTAGGATTTGTATGAGAGATTTTATTAGTCGTTGTGTAATTATCCAGCTCAAGAAAGTTCTAATATTATCTAAAAGTGGTTTATGAGGTGAGTCATGATTTGTGACATGGTTCAGTGGGTGATCTAGTTTCATTGCATGGTTTAGGGTGTGAACTAGTAATTCATGACATGTTTTATGGGGTGAAATAGTTTCAAAAAATGGTTTGGGGGTCCATTTCACTATATGATTTAGTGACTCTATAATGAGATGAAGGTAAATATGGGTTTATAATGAGATGAAAATTTATGGAAAGGAAAGGGAAGAGGGTACTATGATTCGGGTACATTGTATTTGGTATGATGGGGGACTTTTAAAGTTTGTCTAGGAATTTTTGTGGAAAGGCCTGTATATGCAGGCTTTGTGTATGTGTAGTTGATACTGTTTTGATTTAGTATATAATCAGAGTTGAAAAGTAGTACCATCTTCAAGTGTATTTTTTTATACGTATTGGGGTGTGATGAGATGGAAATTACACTATGTGGGTTATTGGGCCACTAAGGGACATGTTATGTAAAATAGTTCTGATTCTAGGGAACACCATGGGTTTGGATTTTCCATTATGATTTGAGTTATATGGTGGGAAGCACCATGAATTAAATTATGAATCATTGGTGGTGTTGCAATACCTTATAATGGAAGGGTGTGTTCAAGAATCTTCTTGATAGTTTTCTTATAGAGGAAGGTAGTGACTTAGATTTTTATGAGTTGGTTGATGATATAGTGGTGTCTTAGGATAAAAAGGTTTCATGGAGAAATTTCTAGAGGTTTTAGTGCTGGATACCAGTGGGGGATCAATTTTTAAAAATTATGCACCTCATGTTTGGAGTTGCACAAAAAAACTCATTTAGCATTCAAAGAATGAATATGATTTGTTGATCATGGTTTGGTGACCCCAATAGGCAGAGATTATTGGTTGAATTTTTTATGATAATTATTAGGGATTATAAGTATTATAGTGGAAAGATTGCAATACCCCATGTTTGTATGGGTTTTGAAAATCTATGGGAGCACAAAATTATTGATATGGTGGGTGGTTTGTTTTGAAAATTAGGAATTAGAATGAGGTTTCAACAGTTTTAATAACTATAAATGGTGTTATTGTACATGGTTTATGGTTTGGGTGAACATCAGGGAAGTTACAATGTATTGGGGCCTTGAAAACTACATCACCATCTCTTTCATAGTGAAAAAGGGGTATTCATTACATGAAATTTTTTAGGGGGTTCTTTCATGCCATAAAAAATGCTAGACAAGAGGCTACAATGTATAGAATGAAAATTCACAGCATGACACTAATGTTGACACCTTGATAGTTCCAATTTGGGTTTTTATTAAAATTAAAAAAAATCATGCCCCTATTATGCTTACTGTTAACATGGAATGAAAGGAGGTCTCATCTGTAACCCCCTTCCTCCTTTATCCTCGGTTTTGGGGAGGTTCTAGGTGTTATTAGATGATGTCAATGTGTAGGTTCTTCCTCCTCTATCATTACATTTTATTTTCCATTAAACCACCTAGTTTTTGGTCTAATTTAATTTAGGGGTTTTATCAATTTCAACCGAGGCATGGTGGAAATTTCCCTAATTGATAATAATTTCATGAGACCTGGAAAAAGGGTATCTCAAGAGAATGTACTCTCACCATTTCATGACTTTTTGGTGGGATAGGTCCTTGTGGTGAATTTTCTATGATTTTATGATTTAAATTATATTATTTTGACAAATGGTTTTATATCCTACATTATGTATTTTTCTTGAAATGGGGTTAGGGGCATGTCAGGGATCATTTGAGTGGATTTAGTTATATTACATGTGTGACGAGGTCGACCAGTTAATTTTAAATAATTATGACTAATTAAATTATATGGAAAATTAAATTGGAATATTTTTGAATAAATTAAATAATTAATTATAAATGGTATATAATTTATTATTTCATATTTTATGTGAGTTAGGGCCTTAGGTGTTTTGGATGGAGGGTGATGGAATTGGACAAGCTTGGGAGAGTGTTATCGGGCTACGCATAAAAATATTTTTGGCCTCAATTTGATGTAGTTTGTTTTGGTACTTGACCTATGGATTTATTCATGCTGTTATATTCATGTCTATGTATGGGATCACCCCTAAGGCGATGAACCTCTCCATTAATTAAACTTATTAATTTAGTTTAAATAAATAATTTAAATTTAAAATTTAAATTTTCTTGAGAACCTAATAAATTAAACGAAAAAATGTGTCTAGGCCACCTCAAACCTTGTGTTCTAGCTCGATGACTCAAACAATGATGGATGAGGTTCGGAATAATAGTATTACATGTAATTTAAACCCCTTGAGAGGTTTTGATCAATTAAATTGGGATCTAAATGTCTTAGTTCCCCTTACTAAGGTATCCTTGATATTGATTGGACTTGGTGGGCCATGGTATGAGCCTTATTATACCTTGCATCTATTAGGATTCATATAATCTGTATGGGTTAAGTGGACCTTCATCTGTAGATATGTTTGGACTTTATTTATTGACCATAGATAGGATAGAATTGGGTTTACGGTGTATACTGACCTAACTAGATCTCAAAGACTTAGATATGGGGTATGATCCACCCATCTAGGTTTTTTCCAATAACAAATACCATGTAATGATTATAAGTCCATTATATTTATATTGTTACTAGGGAATATTATATCCCACAAGACATGCATTGGATTTATTATTATGTATTGATTTGATGAGACCATATTTGGTTCCAACCTTATGATGTTATCGTGGGAGGTGCTTCAATAACAGACTAACCCTAGTAAGCATTTGCTCCTAGGTACAAATGGTAATAGAGGGTTTAGGCTTTCAAAAAACCCTTGTTCATTATTATTTTATAATTGAACTTTATATATTCCCTTGATATGGTTCTATTATTAAATGGGAAACACCTATAGGGGCATTCATTTATTTATGTATGGGAAAATTCTTATAGGGGAGGTTTTTTATTGTGTATGAAAATTCCCTTAGGGATGTTTGGTTTACGAGATGATAAAAATCCTAGTTGAGAAACATACCATATGAGATGTCTATGTTACTATCAATGGAGATTCCATGGATATAGATCCAGGGTTTATACATTATACTAGGATCGATATTCCTAAGAGAATTCCGTAGGTATGTGTTACTACTGGATGAGAAAACACCCACAGGGGAAGTATGTGATACTTATGGTATTATGAATTAGATGATAAAACTCTCATATGATAGTTCTGTGATACTTAAAAAAAATACCAGGGAGACCTAAGTTTTTTATACTAGGAGGTATGGTCATCTAGATGTGCTCATAGACACCATAATACTGACTAAAGTAGGTATGATGGATTGGGGTTATGTAGATAAGGATACGTAGCTATATAGTAATAAGTATATAGGTTGGAACAGTCCACACAAGATGCTCTGAGACATTCCATCACTGAAAGATCTATGTATTAATGGTGGTTTATTTTTTTATTCTTCATCATGTATTTATTTATTCTAAGCATGTCTCATGTGCATTTTACCACATTGTTAGTATAGCACGGGGCCATGTTGGTGGTTCCCTACTTAGTTTGTTACTCACACCATAATTGGGCTTCCATTTCACTTGGGCACCCAATAATCTCTCACATGATACATGTTTAGGTTGGGAAGAGGCCTAAGATTTCATGATTGAGCTTGAGCATCTCACATGTGATTTGGAGTGTGGGATGAGGTGAGGCTCATAGTTATATGGGGTCCTTCTATACTTTTATTTAATCATTTTCCCTTTCATATGATTTCACTCTTTATTTGTGATCGACCTAGAATTAAATCGATCTTGTATGACTAGATAAATGATTCCAAACCCCATATTATTATTGGATTTTTATTTATATATATAATATGATGGTTATATTTTATTCTCGATACTTGGTAATTTATTTTATTATTAAACACTCTAATATATAGTGTATATTATCCTAAAAATACCTTCATAGATCCCTACTACTAGTTGGTAGACTCTGGTGTATAGGGAGTCACACACAAGGTACAACATCGACCATCAGTCTGGGCACTGTTTAGTGTTCCAAGATAGAGACACATTACAATATCCCTATCATATTTTACAAACTAATGTGATATCATAAGAGTGGTATGATGATATATTTTCTAATAAATCGGTATAGCAATTGTAAACAATGATATCTGAACGTTATATGCTATAAAAAGTGAAAACATGTAGGTTTATACCGTGTAGTGGGTTATGATATCATACATCATATTCCATGATATAAAAACCACATAATAGTATGATTTATTATATTCAATGAATAAAATATAATATTAAATACATTAGGAAAATCTTCATTAATATATTTATTTCATGAATAAAATAGCATATACTAGCTTTGATACCACTGATAGTGTTAGAATAATAAATTAAAATTTAATTTGAATTACTAAAGAACATAGAGAAATCATATCAAAACAATATACATTCATATGATGTTGAAAATGTAAAAAAACAAATAACATGTGTATATTTCTCATTCAAATTCTACAACCACTTATATGTTTGATAATAATCGCTAACAAAATAACCAAATGTTTTATCCCTCCAAGGGGTATCCACATGTTTCTATGAATCATCCAAATTCCTTAGATGGGATCTCATTATTCCTTCATCATATATGACACTATATTAGTGAAAAAGAAGAAAGGTAGTGTGTGTTATGTTTTGAATGAATTTAATAACACTTATTAGACACAACATAATCATTAAAAACCAAATCTGAGGATCTCCATGCAATAAATATCAATCCTTAACAAAATACTAAAATAAATAATACTATAAATAAATGGTGTACCATACACCAAATATAATCTACAACATCCACAAAATCCATCACATGGTTTTGATAAAGATCGGTACAAGTAAAAACAAACCCAACTCTATGGCGTATACAAGAGTTGTGTTTGAATAACTCGATGTTTGACCTATATCCATCCTTCCTCCATAGTATACTAGTGCCTCATGTGCATAGGAGGAAGATAAATATATATTTTAGGATATAGGAAGGTTAAACCAAGCATGATTTAGTCATTCATCTCCATCCATGTCATGAAAGTAATATTTAAAAATCAATGGGAACATTTCTTGGGATTCCACATTTATTCATGCATTTATAACTCATGAATAAATATTGATTCAATAAACTCATGCATTAAATTCATGTATAACGAGAAATACATTAAATCATTTGTAATAGATTAAATAAATGATATCCTTTAATGAGTTTGATCAATTCAAATATTAACACACTTAATATTTTGTTTCTCATCCAATTAAAAAGACGTGGGATGCATGAAATATAATTTCATACATGCATCTTGATATACATCAAACACACACACAAATCATATATATATATAAATTCATGGATTTCGAGAATATCTCCTTCAATATCCTACTTTCATTAAAACCAAAATACTTTGTGCCATTTCACATTATATTATATCGTATAGAATAATTTCTGAAAATGTATACAAAACTCTTTTAGATATCTTCTATTTTTTTTGGAAATTTATCATTAACATTACCTTGTATTACATTTTATGTAATACCATGTGAATACCCATGAATTTTTTTGGATTAACTCTAAAACACTTTTAGATTTTCTCTATGAGTTAAAATCAATACCCATTTAGTAAAGAAAAAATTGTGACCCCATAGGACCTTATATCATTGAAAACAACTATGAATCGTCAAATACATATATATAATAAAATAAAAAAACTCTAGAAATGTTTCAATGCTATTTAGGATATAAAGGGATTTTTTGTATTCTCTATTAAACACACATATCTCTTTACCATTTTCAACCATTCTACATCATATGAAAATATGAATTCTAATATTTCCCATTTTTCCAAGACATTTAGGGACCATGGGACATGGAACTTTTCAATACCATATATCATAATCAAATATTATCAACTCTCTGAATATATTCTGGCTTGATAGATGAATATATAACATGTCATTCAGCCTTATGTATAATCACATCCCATTTCCCTTATCTATAAAAATATATAATATATATGTATGACCACACACTCCCACAATAAATATCAATTGAGGGACTATATTTCAGTCTCATCATATGATCAGACAAATCCCATCCTGGTTAATCTCCAAACAATAACATGATCAATAACATACCCAACCACACTCATATTCGCTAAGTCAATATATAGACATGTGTATGTAGGGTATCAAGGTATAAATTTTTTCATGATTGGTATCTCTTTAAAATTATTTATTGGGGACTCAAATTTTATCTATTCACCCTTAGTATACCAAAAAAATATGTATGAAACTCCATTTGGTGTACTTAGTAGGTCATCCAGTGCACATAAAGAATCCTATTATTTATTTTGTCCCTTATAAGCATATTTTGTATCTTTATATAAGAATCCTACTCATGATAACCTTGAAATTTTTTTATAACCTATAATGTCCCATTATGAATGTTTATTAGGAATAAACTCAAAGTCATACTTTGAGTGGTCAATTATCATTAAAATTCATGAAATTCATGTCTATATATACATTTATGTAGCCAACATGAAAGAATGATAAGATGTAGTTTTCCATTAAAATAATACAATTTAATACTATTAAACTCTATAATAAAATTTATAAAACCCAAAAAGTATTGGTTTATCATATCCTATGTGAAAATTTTCCAGATCAACCTTATGTTTGCTATATTTTCTAGGTTCTGTTAACGTTTTTACATCATATGGAATTATTTTAACATATCTATGTGTCCATATGATAAAAATATCCCACTAAAATCTTTGAGAAGAAAAATATATGAAGTAAAATATTTTTAATTATCGAGAGATATAGGAATCATATTCATTACTATTCAAATTCTTGAACATATTCAAACTTCTTAAATTCACACCATTAAATTTTATGATGTAAACTTCTATTGTATACTTATAACTCTTTATTAGTTTATCATAATCACCCTAGTAACTATGTTCCATCAAATTTTCCATTAATTAATGTATCTACTTAAATTAATGTTTAATAATTCATCCTAACTCTATTATTATATTATGTAAAATTCACTTTAAACTTAGATTAGTGTAATTAACATATTTTTCAACTTCAAAATTATTTAAGTAAATAAAAACACCCACTATCCTACTAGACATTATATTCTCTTTAGAATATATTTCTAAGATACCCAAACCCTTTTGTATTAAGAAATAACATTTATTTTCTTTTAGTATGAGTATTAAAAAAATAAAATATATCATATATGGTATTCTATGTGTTTGGAAAATTTTTATTTAAGAAGAATACTTTATTAAAATATACATTTGGTATCACATATGTTTCAAAATTAACTTCTATAACATCCATAACAAACATATATATTCCATGATGTTTTAAAAACTCTTTTATGCATATCCTGTATAATCCAATCATATAGAATAATTAATCTTCCTTCCTAAGAACACTAGGTTTCAATAACCTTGATTTTCTTCTTAGATAAACATTGTTAAAATTTTCAACCAAATTTTCTTCTTATGTTGTGAACTTTTACCTACTTGTACTATCTATACAGAACATTAGAACCTAGAAATCACATTCTTAGTTCATATATATTTCCAAAACATTGATAATATCAGGTAAATTTTATTTGAATTCAATCATATTTTCAAAACATTCCCATTTATGACGATAGGAAAAATTACCTAACTAAAAAACTATTTTTAATATCCTCTTAATGCATGTTATAGAAATGAAAAAAAATAAAAACTATGATTATCAAAAACACTACTCACATTTTATTAATTTCTATGATCTTTACAAGAGTAAAAAGAGATAATACACATCTTATGAAAAGTTCATACATGATTTGAGAATCTATATTATCATAGTAGAAACTCCTTTACTCCAATACTTGAAAACCAATTTCAAGATTCAATTTTTTTCAGCTTATGACCTTTTTTATATTTAAAAAACTTTGGAAATCATACAATTATTATCATATATCTTTTAGAATAATAGAATTGGTTTTTATAAAAAAATTATTTTAAGGAAAATTTTAGTCTCAAAAATCCATTTAGCATATTCAATCATATAAAATATCATTTTATGTACCCAATCATGTTGAGTTTATGAGACTAAAATCAACCTACACAATAAAATTGATTATATGAGTGGAGAATAATATTAAATTTTTCATTTTTTATCTAATTTAATTGAAACCGTAAATTAATCACTCTATGCTTCAATAAGAATCTAGATTCACCTTTTGAAAAGCTTTAATGCTTAGTTACTGAGGAAGGAACTATTCTGACACATGAAATTATTCCTAATAAATTCTCTTATATTACTAATATTTATATTGAACTTTTCTTAATTTGCCAATATTAAGAGTAAATTATATTAATATCCTCCTTATAAGTATTTATCAAAAATTTTATCTTGATAATGATGAAAATATTACCCACAATATAATCTTTTTTCAGATAAGTATCATGTATTATTAACCAATTAATAAATAATTTTATTAAATGAGATCCCACTAAAATGATGACCCCTTTTTGAAAATTCATCATAACTATTTGTGGGAAAATATTTATATTTCACTAAGAAATGATCCAACTTTAGTATTTATCTCACCGCTTAATTACGTAGGTAAGACATATATCAATCATATCATATATGAATCTTAGGTAGCTAAATAGACACCCCTTTTTCAAATCTATTATATGGATATACTCAACTCTATTACTCTAGTAACCCATCTGTTAGGGTTTCCCAACAAATTTTTACCCAAAGAAAAATACAAAAAAATTCTATCCAAGGAAAATTTTGGGGCACCCAACTTTGGACGAAAGCTACCTGAAAAGACAATACAGATTAACATATTACTTTCTTACCTTACACAAGATAATCCAAGAGAACCCAAATTTGTCACAAAACTACCCAATTGGACTATCATTGTCTTTATAAGTGTCACTTTGGAAGTAATATCACACATATTATTTAAAGGGGATTTTAATCTAACAATATCATCTCATATTATTACTTTATATATATGCATTATTCCTAGTAATTTAGTTTAGAGTCTTATTTCCTCCACCAAATCAATATGGTCAAACTATATTGATGTGTAGCTCTTTACACAACCCATAAGTTCTAGAAACTCACCCAAAAATAGAGGTCAAAATTATTCATATGTTTAAAAATTCATAATATACATAAGGTATATGAACACTTTCTTCAAAAGTCTTAAAAATATATTTGATTGATAATATCCACATGATTAAGACCGGTGTGATAGATATCCAACCCCATTCACTAGCCTAGATAAGGAATAAGCCTCCAGGTAGGTAGTGTGACCCCAAGTCCCTCTACCTAGGGATAATTTACACAAGATTGAATCATATTCATCATAACTCTACAACCTAATATGAACAAACTATATTCAACAACTAAATTCAATTTCATAGCATTAATTACAAACTAAAGTCATGGTAGATGGAAAAATAAATTCATTTTCATACCTAGAATGTAATGCAAGGCAATACTTAGGATTAGTTTAACAATTAAACTAAATAATACACCATTAATCATATATATAATTTATAACATTGAATAGAATAGGGAATAAAATATTAGATAAATAAAAAATTCATATATTTAAACATGAGATAAGCATTTATGAACAATTCATAAATAAAAGGTAATTATAAAGGATTTATAGTTTTATCCTTCACAATATAAAAATTCCATAATAATGAATACAAACATTTTATATTCATTACAGTATTAAATATTTCATATTTATCATTATAGAGAATTTCCACTTAAAATATATGATATTATATGAATTATAAACTATTTATAATCCAATTTCTATTAGAAATTTTTTTTATATAATCTAAATATGATATAGTTAATCATTATTTATATTGTTATCATATCAATCATTAAAAAAATTAATGTACCTTAAATAATATATAAATAAGCCTCCTTTTATTTTGAACAATACTAAATAATTAATCATGAATAATTCAGAATTTAAATATAAAAAATTTGTATTTTGGACTTATTTCATAATTTATAATACTTTGTAAATTATTACTTATAATTTATAAATAAATACTTTTATTTCTAGATCAAAATTTAATCCATATAACTTGGTTAAAAGTTATTTTAAATATTAACATTTAATATTTAAGAATATTTTTTTATAAAAATTTTATTTATTAATTATAAAAAAATTATAATTAATTAATTTATAATCCTTTTGAAATTTTAAATATCCTAAAATACCTATTATAATGATTTATAAACATTTTATAAATAACTATATTAATTTACAATTTTTTTAAAAATAAAAACCTTTTTGTTTACTCTTACGAAGGAACCCATTCCTGTGTAAAGGTAAGCTATCTCAACCCCTATGAAAACCCTCTGTGTAAGGGTAATTAGATTCTAGAGCCCTTTTATAATGTTAAGACACTACTTAACTTTATGTTGATTAAATTTAACATTATTTGTAATGAAGATTACATTTATGCATCTTATTTTTTGTATGGGTATAACATATACTACCTTTACATGAATGCTTCACATAATTCTAGGTCTCGATTTACCTTTACATAAACTTCTAGCACTACAACGTAAGGGTACTACATTGGTTACCATTACACAATTGAAATTAATGTAATGGTAAGCGACCAATGACCTTTATATAACCCTTTTAAAAATTTATAAACCTTTACACAATGATGGAAAATGGGAGCTTGCCATTATGTGAGCCAGGGGATTACTCTTATGTGAACACCTCATGTAAGGGTAAGTCCATATGACTCTTACTCAAAATAATTCTACATAAGGGTAATCCATGTTAACCCTTAGATGAACCACTTCACATAAAGGTAAGTCATGGGTTACATTTATGTTACCACTCAAATATTTGTATCGGCCTGGTTACCCTTACAGAATTGATATGCATAAGGTTAATGACTTGGTTACCCTTATTCATCTTATTTGTGTAATGGTAAGGACACGATTTCCTTTACATTTACCAGAAACTTAATGTTTAAACCTTTTCAATAATTTTAAAAAACATGCAACCAAAGGATCTATTTTCAGTTTTATTTTTCATTTCAATGCATGTTTTCATAAAAAAAAGTAATAATAGATCCCTATGATACAAATTTTATGTTTCATATGAATCAAATAACACTTATTAGACATAGTTGAAACAATTAGAAACAAAATACAAGGATATCCATGAAAGAAATATGAAACATGAAGAAAATACTGAAATGAATAATACCATAAATAAATGGCATGTCACAAACCTAATTGAATCCATAACTCCCACAAAATCTGTCACATGGTTTTGATGAAGATCACATAGTAGAAAAAGCATCCCACATTTAGGGTGTATCAATGGTATATTCTTGAATCATTTGATGTTTGAGTTGGATCCATCCTTCCTCCATAGTATGATAGTTCCTAGTGTGAAAAGAAGGAAGGTTTATGCACATGTTTCATGGGGCATGTAAAAAATATTATATTTTTCCTAATACAACATAGTGGCTAACCAGGGTCGTCTCACTTGAGGATCCTTTAATTTTTTTCACTTTCTTCTTCTAAGTCACCTAAGAAATCTATTTTTCAGGGTTTTAAGTATTTAATAAAAATAAGGACAATATTTTTGGATTTTTTATTTATGACATGAAAAATGGAAATTCAAATTTATACTACTATGAATATCTATATTGAATGAGTTAAGGAAATACAGAACTTAGTCTTGGGTTGGGGTTTGGTTTTAGATTCAATAATTATTTTAATTTATATGTTCGATTTCAATTTGATAATCCAAACATAAAATCTCATTTTTGAATTATTATTAATTGGATAAAAATTGTGGAATATCATCATATGCCTAAACACACTCAATTATAATGCCTCCTTTAATTAAGGTTGATGAAACTCTTTGGTCTTGGAGGTGCCATCTTCTAGGACCCAGCTCCATTGGTGCTATTTCATCCATTTATTATCTCAACTTCAATATGTAAAGAAATAACCAATAGATAGAGGGAAAAGTGATTAAATAAAAGAATAAAGATAGATTGAGTTGCATGTCATTTGAGACAGTCACCACATCAGGGACTTTCACCTCACCCATATATGATACTCAATTCTATATAAAAAATTAAAATTAAACTTTAAGTAAAATTCATGAACACCTTGACCTCCCCCATGCCAAGTCTTGGGGTTAACCTCTCATTTATAAGAGTAGGAGATCACTTGGTTGAGTTGGTGGAAGTGAAGAAGAATAAATATATTAAAATAAAATAAATAAATTTTAAAAAGAATGGTGATGATAAAACCAAAGATTAAAGTAAAATATAATTTTTATGGGAGAGAAATAGATAGAAAATAAAATAAAATAAAATAAAATAAAAATAATAAAATAATTTATATAATTTATAAATAATGTTCCAATAATAATATTAATAAAAATAAAAAATATTATTATTATTATTATAATTAAGTGAATAATTTATTTTTCATAATGAAGAAGAGAAAGAATAAAATGAGAAAAGAAAAATAAATTTTATAATAATAATGTTAAAATAAATATAATAATAATTAAAATAATAATAAAAATATTTAATAATAATTATACTAATTATAATAAAAATAATAATAATAAAAAAGGAGAATAATTATAGAATAAGAAAAAAAACATAGATGACACTTTATAAAAGTGCATGTAATTTATTTAAGTGAATGTAATTTAAATTACATATTAAATAGAAAATTTAAAACTAAAAATAAAATAATAAAATGAAGAATAGTGGGAGAAGTTGAAGAAGCCTCCTCCTCAACCGAGGATCCTCATCCAAGGGTCAAACTAATGTTGTGAGATGAAGGAAAATCTCTTTTTTATAGTCAAGGGGGAGTGGATCGTTCATAATGGAATTCAAATATCCATCAAATCAGTGAGGATATCTTATGTAATTTAATTTACCATAAGACCGTGGTGAATGAAAACCCTGTGTTGAATGAATACAGATTTAAATCACTAGATAGAACTTGGATAATTATTCTTTAGCATGGAAGAATTCATGCATGCATCCTCGGGGAGGTGGTAGTGGAAATAAGGTGGTTGGTGGATGATAAGAAGTGGCTAGTGGATCTCGAGAAGAGGTTGAGAATGAGGTTCATCGTGGTCTATTACTTGCGGCGAGTATAAGAAATGGAGGTGACCAAGTTATGGCTAATGGAGGGGCATCTGTGATTTCAAGTTTGCACCGAAGATTGAAAGAGGTGGAGTGTGGAGGGGTGAAGTGTAAGTGGTGATGGATGGTTCCATGCATGGTGATCCATTATGGCATGGAGGTGAGATAATGGTGACTCGAGGAGTGTAACTCGACAGTGTGTAGCTTTGATGGATGTGTCAACGGCAGTCTCCAGGTGTTGCGGGAGGAGTGTGTATTCATGGAAGGTGTCATAGATTGGTGCCAGTGGAATGCATGGATGAAGGTGAAGTAGTGGTGTTACAATGCCTTTAGGTGATTCCATGTGGCAGTGTCACGGTGGCTACATGCCTGCCATGGCAGAACGCATGGAGTAGAGAAGATCAGTGAGCGGAAGTGCATGCATGGGGTGGCAGCGAGCGACGAGCGGCGGTGCATGCATAGGGTAGCTGTTAGGGGGGGGGGGGTAGTGACGGTGCATGCATAGGGTGGTGGCGAGTGGTGAGTGGTGGTGGATTCATGGGGTGGCAGCAAGTGGTAAGTGGTGATGCATGCATGGGGTGGTGAAGAGCGGTGAGTAGTGGTACAAATATGGGTTGGCGTCAAGCGGTGACTGGTGGTGCATGAATGGGATGATGGTGAGTGGCGAGCCATAGTGAATGCATGGGGTGTCAATCCTTCTTTCTATCCTATTTTTTATATAAATTCCATTGTTATCCAAAAAAAATAGAACTTTAAAATTCCAAACCATATTACGTGATTCAAATTCCAAATTTAAAAAATTATCTTTTTTCATTTAAAACACCATTTTCGTTCCTTAATTAAAATAAACCATTATTTAATAAATAATTGAAAACCATGTATTTTAACAATAAAAACACTTAAAACAATTAAAATTTGAATAAAAATATGAACATAATTTTGGTCTATCAAATACCACCACACATAAACCATGATTGTCTCCAAGCATAAAATATCAACAAGGAGTTAACGAGGGCACCAATGCTATCAATATTAAAATTTCAAAGTAATAAAATCAAATGATTATCAATTTTAAATCAAGATTTCAAAATTCACATAAAATATAAATTCAATTTATCAACATTCAAAATAATAATCAAATAATTCATTTTACTTTTCCCATTTGAAAATGATGGAAATTCTGTTCTAATTTATTTTTGTTCCTTAATTCATAATTATTAAACATACCAAATCATGATTTAACTCACTTTTAAATCTTTTCAATCATCACTCATGATACCAATTTATGTATAGTTATGCTCATATCATGAATATATTCTCATTATCCATAATCTTGTAAATGAACTACCTTCTCCACATTGTAAAGAAAAAAGAACTTAAAATCCATGTGGGATTTTAATTCAGGATCAAATGTTTCTGAATCTTAAGGTTGGCAGTATTTGAAATTTAAAAATTAAGGCTCACAGATTATTTTTATCTCTTAAATCATAAATTAGGATATTAAAAGTAAATGTTTAATGACATTCTACCCTTAAAATTGTATCAACTTTCAACTTCCCCAGTTCTCAAATTAAAGATCATGATCAAATTTATGCAAAATGAATGAATTGTACACCCTCCAAAAATTTTATTTCATTTTTATACTTTTTTCTTTGTCAAATATCCTTTTCATTTTTCTTCCTCAAAATTCTTGATTAGAATAAATATCACTTCCACAACCAAACAACATATGATAAAAATCATATGTTTTGTAATGGTGATTTTTTCTTTTACCAAATCATAACCCATTTTTTCATTTTTTTTATTCTTTTTGTTATTTTAAATTTTTTTAAATTCAAGAGGGAAGTAATGAATTATATTTAGTGAATCAACAATAATTTAAAATTCCCAAAAATATAACCCCCAAACTCTTTCCATAGAATAAAAATCATCCCTTACTCCTTGATTCCCTTCACCCCACACTTAAACATAAAAATATCATGCGATTACTAAGAGGAGGGTTAGAATGGATAAAAATGGACTGACACATGGATCATCCCTAAAAAGGTCAGTAATTGTTTCTAAGGGCTATATAAGGATAGATATGAAGGAATTATTTTAAAGATAAGTGAGTTTTCAAAATATTCATCAATCATTTTCATTTTTTTATTCAATAATATTTTTGACAAGTTAAAGTTCAATTTCTATTAGGTGACATGTCTCAAGATCACCCAAAAAATATCCCAAGAATAAATAAAAATGAAATGGTCTTGAAATCGCCTTGCGAAAGGACATATGATTTTGAAAAATAACTCAAGGTAGGATTTACTAATAACAAATTAAATTACATAAATTATACAAATTCAAAGAATAAAGAATGGTTGGGAAATTTTATTTATTGGAATCAATTAATTATTTTAAATCATGAGATCTCGTTTTAATGTCCATGCTTCACCTTAATCATTAAATTATCCATTTTACTCATTCAATTTCATTAAAATTTCAATCTAAAACATGTAATAACAAGATTCCTAAGAAAATCATGTCTTCTAGATTAGTCATGTAAATTAGAAATCTGTGTATGGCATGAAATTTTATCTTTAAAGATCAAACAATGTTGAGGGAAAAAATGTAGAGATTTTACAAGATAAAAAAGGTAAAATAACATTACCATGAAGTTTAGTCCTCTGTATTCCTTCTCTATTGAGGCTTAATTCTTCCATTATGAACCTATAAAATAAAATTACACAATTATGAACAAGGATGGGGTGATTAATGATCAAAAATATAGGAGGGATTAGGTTGGATTTTGCACTACTTCTAAGAAAATAAATTGAAATATAAATTCAAATAAAGAAATTGAAGTGGATAAATCTTGGTATTATCCCCCAAGAGGGCCCTAGATTTTTATTGCCTCTAGAGGGAAGTACAAATTGTTCTCCAAAGTCAGATGGTTGATGAAGCTTCTTTTATTTGAACCACCACATATAGATTTTCCCTGCTTGTTCTTTATCCTTACTGGTGAGGAATGATCCATAGACAGAGTATACCAAAACCTACACCTTCACAATTAGGTATAACTTTCATGAAATGGGAAGGATAAAATAGCGATCCACCAATTTCTTGGTTGCTAATTTTGAAACTTTATTTTTCCCTTCCAGTATTGACTTCACATGGGCGTATGAGTTAAATGATCAAAGGGGAAGTAAAAAATGTATTTTTAATTGAAAAAAATTGATTTTTTAATAAGTAATTTATCTCTAATAATAAGAGAATCCAATTTTATGATTTTATCTAGCTCAGAAACATGGATCTCTTCATGATGGGGTTACTCAAATAAAATTTTATTGAAATTAGGGCGATCCATGTGTTCCTCATAAGGTGCATCTCTAGGTTCTTCATCTACCTGAAAGACATAACAATGATTTTCTGAATTTTTATTTTAGAAATCACAGGGAGGGATGGATAATTCGAATTCAATAAAATCAAAAGATTTAGATTCAAGGAAATATTCAACTCCTTAAGTAGGTTCTGTTTCAATCTCCGCCTCAACGGTAAGTGCCTATTTGAGTAGAATCTCGATGGATGGAGGTAGGTAATCAGTATAGAAACCAAGGATTGACATGCATGGATATTACATCATTTTATATGAATATTTAGTACATTAAAATATAAATTCTTGAGGACCATAATACTTTAGTGTCTTTAAAAACATTGAAACCAAATCTTCTATCCCAATGAAGGATCTTCAACATCTCCCATAAATATTTTCACCTTGATTAATTCTACCTAAAAACTTTCTTCATAACCTGGGGAAAGGAAACATAAAAAATGGGTGATCTCAAATGCTCATTAAGGGTAAATAAGGGAGATGTGCAAGCATAACTGTTAGAATAGGGGTATGAGAACATGATCATGAAAATATAAGATCATACCATCCATATAAAAGATCAAATACATGAATCATGGCATAAAGCATGGAAGTTCATAAGACATGAATCATAAGGAAATAAAGAACATATCCCATGAAAGGATAACATAGGAATAAAACATAGAATTGTTGAAGACATATAAGCATATAGAATTATTTAAATAGAAGTCATGGCATTGATGTCAATACCATCTTAGTGGACATCTTTTATTACTGTACTCGGTTAACAGCCCGTTCATTCCCTTCATTACTAAACCGAATTAACCCATCATTCTGACCCTGTATTACTGAACCGTGTTCACCCCTCTTTCCAAACCTATATTACCGAACCGATTTCAATTCTTATTCCATCCTAGTAATACTGATCATAGTTCATTTCCAGTTCTAGCCCTGTAATACTGAAACGAGTTTATTTCTCATTCCATCCATTTCTATCGCATGAGATAAAAAAATTTACCCAATTAATTGAAGATAGATATAGGTATCATCCATATCATAATGAAATCATACATACATGTTCTAGAAAATCATAATAAAATCATTTCATAACCCATGAAATGAAATGGTTATCATAAACAAGTAAACATATCATATCACGTGAAAAAATATACATGTTTCATAATTATTTCATAAAAATAATAACTTATAAAAGAGAAATGGATTTCATAAACATATAACCTATGAAATATAAATGGATTTCATAAACATATAACCCATGAAAGAGAAAAGAAGTTTATAAAAAAATAACATGTGAAAGGGAAATTGGTTTGATAAAGACCATGAAATTAAGCATAAAACATTCATAAAAAGAATTTGAATAGAATATTTATATCATTTTCTAGAAGAGAGTAAGGAACATCAACATATGTCATCTAATATGGAAAATAATTTAGAAATATATTTTAAAAATGTTTCTTTAGTAAAATACCCTTTCTTCTTCGATAAAGAATTTTTTAATACATAAAACCAACTGAAAATAATTTTGTTAATAAATACCATGAAAACTTATAAAGAAGACTTGAAATAATTTTGAAAACATTTTTCCTTGGAGAATTATAAAATAATCTTCAAAACATTTTAAAAACCTTTTTCTTCAAAAACACTATGAAAAAATATAAAGAAATACTGAATAAATTTTTTCAAATTTTTTAATTTGAAACATGTGAAAGGAGTTTGAAAATGTTTTGAAAACCATTTCTTTGAAAATAATTTTAAATCATCGAAATAAGGATTTTAAATTTTTTTTATAAAAATTAACCTTTAACCAATGAAATAATACTTCAAAGGATTGATGGAGGATAAATCCATACATGTCGTACGAGGTAAAAAAAATATTCCTTTTTCATGGTAAAGGGTTATAAAATGGCTTCTTTATAAAGTGAAAAGAATATTATTTTGAATATATTGTTAAAAGACAAAAAGGGTAAAAATGTCTTTTAATGATCACAGGGGATTAGTAGAATATACTTGGAAACCATTTTTAGAGAACATAGTTTTTCGACCGAAGAGAGTGTAATGTAGGGATTTCTTAAAAACACTTTCTTAACTATATTATGTAAAAAAGAGTAGAAATATGGTACCAATATATTATCATAGCATAAATAACTATATGGGAATAAAATTCATAAATGTGATGAGAGATGAGTTGTAAAATTTAATCAAAGGAAGAATAAACATAAACAATCTTGAAAAGAAATGAGACTGTCCCAATAAACTATTATAACTTGGTAGCTTGGGATAATACTCTCCATGTAAGAAAATTAAATTATATTAATCTTAAAATATCATGAAAATAATGCAGTTAATTATATAACATGTAAAATGTATATATATACACCTCAAAAGATAATTTAGGTTCATAACAAAACATGAGTATCAAAGAAGGAAAATTGAGAAAAAAACTATTTTATAGATTTGGAAATGTTTGAAAATTAATCCACATGAAAGAGAGATCATAAAATGGATATGTGAATACCCAAAAATTTATTTATAGAAAACTATCATGGTCAGTAGATGCACAACACAAATGGAAAGAGTGCTGAACATAGCATGTATCTCACAAAAATAGAAAGTGAGATGAAATCCCCATACCTTGTGTCTCTATTCTCATCGTACTCATTCAAACCATGTGTATAAAAAATATAAATTTATTATAAATATTTTATAGAACCATATTATTATATCTAATACCATATATTATCTGATTAAAAACTTGTATTACCCAATTTTTAACCATCCTATGTAATGGTTTCACTTCATGTAATATTCGTTTTTTTCGTATGTGTCTTAATTTGTTATATCATTAGACTTTATACTCATATCATGATTATAGAATGTAAATAATTATATAATTATCAGGTTTATACAATATATTTTTATTATAATAATATATATAATATATAATTATGGAACATAATACATGGTTCATGGAGACGGTAGGTCGTACATACGCATTAATGCTATTTCCGTTTAATTGTCCTGTCGAGAGAAAGAAAGTCAAAGAAATATATATATATATATATATGTATATATATACATATTATTATAGTAGATTTATTATATCATATATATCATATATATTCACTAAATCCATCCTTAATACATTACATGTAGTGTGTGAATGAATCATATCGCTTTGAGGGGGTAGTAGTCCACACTTTCTCTAACAAAATTATCGTATTAACACAAAATGGAAAGTATAAAAATGTTTTGTAAAAGAAATCAATAATATTAATGAAATAAAAAAATATAATATATAACATATATAAATAGAGTTTCCATCATCATTTCCACCATGAGTGGCAATCAGAAAAATTGAACAATCATCATTTAGTGAGGTGGTAGTTCATCGTACACATAAATAGAATGTTCGTTACCCATTTGATAGAGGTGTGTGTAATTTTTGGTCAAATAATTACCATAAAAACATAATAGTATATTGAGGATACTGTTTTTATACATTCATGGAATAAAGTTACTAGAGGGGGTGGAGAAGGAAAATAAAATGACTTGAGAGAAGATGTTACCTTATAATCAAGTAACTTCATTTGGTTTGTGCCAAAAGGATTCCTTGTATTTTTAAATGACCAAGGTAATGATTCTAAGAGAAAGGGAGGGATGTTTGGAATTGTATTGGGAAGACCTTGGTCAAACCAAATAGTTTTTATAGGTGTGAAGAAGAGGTAGAGGTGGTGGCCTTTTTATAGGTAAGGGAAATGACTCACTTGGTATTTTTGAAAACAAGTTAGGTGTGCCCACGTTTTTACCTAGAAAAGTACTAAAAACCCAACCAAACTAAATAATTGAAGTTTAATTGGTCAATAATGTCCATTAAATTGGTGTTTTACAAGTTTATAATTCTTTTTGGGTCTTAAATTTAAGGTTTAGTCCTTATTTAAGCTTAATTTTACCTTAATCGATGTAATTAATTTTAATTACTTTCACTAATATTTTCGGTCAAAAACTAGATTAAACATATTATAAATTATATATTATTCTGATTCCAAATATGGAATCCATTTTCCAAATTACAATCACATAAGTGACAGAAATTAATTTAAAATTAATCATGTAGTTATGTCGATAATGCAGGGTTTCAAAGAAAAAATGATCAAAAGTTTGCTAAGTTTTTATAACCAATTTAAATGTGTAATTGTTTTAAATCACCCAAATTGTATTACTTGATAAAAACATAATATAATTAAACTTTGAAAACAAATTAAAATATAATTTAACCTTATAAATAAATTTTATGAAAAAGTAGTTTTGAATTAAAATCTGATATTTTTCACTATTCATCTAAAAATGAAGTTTCTTAGAAAAATCCCAAAAAATATCCCTAAGATAATTTTTAAATTATAAATTCAAAAATTAAGTTTATTATATCAAATTAAATTTATAAATTTGTCTGAAACTAATTTTATTCTTTTTCACATAAGGACATTAAAAGTAGTTCATTCAAGAAAACAATATTTTTAAATATAAAAGGACTTCACCAGAAATCATATCTTTAATTATAAATATGTTTTGTTTATATAAAAAATTATAAAAAAAATTGGGAAGTATTTATTATTGTTTATATTACTAATTTTAACATCTAGTTTAAAATTATCTTATTTGAATAATTATATCTATAAAAAGGTGTTTCGTAGAAACAATATTATTGCATGTAAATATGCCAAGTTAGTGTTGTTTGTAGTGAAAGAAATGTTGGTATTGAGTGAAGCATAGGACAAGTTAGTTCCATGTTAAATGAATTTTTTACTAATTATTTTAATAAATATATATATAAATAATTATTTCTAGTGTTATGTGAAATGAAAATTTTCAAAAAGATAAAATAATTTGAAAAACAATAATTCAAAAAATCTTAGGGTGTTACATTCTACCCCCTTAAAATTTATTTCTACCTCAAAATTCATCTTGGTTATAAAAGATTTAATACTTTAAATATTTATTCAATTAAACCCACATCATAAAAAAGAATATTAAAACTTCCCTTAAAAGGGAAAGTTGTGACCATAATGATTACCCAAAGTAACATATAACTGGGATTCCACATTGGAGAACATAGTTTGTGAGTGATGATTGGACATAGAAGAAAATCATAAATATTTATAGGGACTAATTGACGTTATCAATCCAAAAAAAGTGAATTATCAAAGAAAAGTTTAGGGAATCAAATTCATAAATTTATGATGATTTAAAAGGACATTAGTTCAACAAAATTAAGGTATTCAGACAACACATTTTATTTTGATCATTATCCATACATTGAGTAACTCTTTTATTGACCAAGTATATAAGGAAATATACTTACTTGAAATATTTTTATTAACAAAATTTCCTTTAGTTGTGTTTTTTCATTTTCTAATTCATCAATTACTTCTTGTAATGGACGTCCATGAATTTACTTTTATGCTTGAAGTTCTAAATACACTTTTAGCAGATCTTATGGCTCATTAAAGAATGAAATTTATAACTATTTACCTATAAATATTATTAAAAATAAATATGTTTAATACATTAATATTTAAACATAAAAAGTTACACTATTGTTTCATCATAAATAATTATTTATAAAAAATAATTATACATTAACCAGTACATCGTGTAGGTCAGTGGTAGGCATGAAACCCTTATCATCCTTTGTTCATGGGTCCAAGACCCATGGACTTATCGAAATTGATTGGTTTTAACCTAACATACATGGTGTCATTTTATAAAACCATACTAATATAATTTCCAAAATATGATAGAAATCCTTGAAATAAGGTTAATCACTAAGTATCTTTTTAACCAAGGTTTTAAATACAATCTCTTTACGTAAATATTTCCTCCAAAGTTTAACATAAAATTTTCATGAACAGATTACCTTATAACCCTTCTAAAATATGAAAATAATAAACCATATAAATAAATTCATGAAACCATCTTAACATTCATCTCATATATATCACAATGTAACTCTTGGTTGTCCCATTACAAACATGTGAATACCCTTATGGTAAATTCTCATGGAACATAGTAACAACCTGAATTATCATAAATACCTTTTCTGAAACATGCATGATTCATTATTCCATAGATTACTGGATATATTCCATAAATCCAATAAGTATTAAACTTCATCCATGATATCATTATCTACTTGTCAACATGTCCTTTGTCAGTGTCAAGGTAACTAGTACCTTCCAATTTACTTATTCATACCCCACATATATTTATCCAAAAAACATTATCATAACATAAGAAGAATATTAAGGGTTATATTTACCTTAATCATGTGTTTTCTATGGACATCACCTTACCATTATATCACTTTTCTATTATATTGGAATCATACAACATGTTCTTAGAAATCCGTAGTGAAAAACATAAATTGAACAATTCTTATATATTTCACCTTCTTATATCAAACATATTGAATCCAAAAACATAAATAATTTTATAATTCCACTTCATCCTAATTCCATTAACAAGGATACATCATCATATAATACAATACCTATTTCCTTTCAAATTTAATATGTAGTCTCTTCATCATCAGAAATGTAACCATTACTCACACCACCTTGTTGGTTCCATTCAGGAGCTTTCATATTAGGACATTGAGTTTTATAATGACAATTTACTCCAAATTTATAACACTTAAACTTTTATTATGTCTTAGAGAGGCCAATATTTTCATCAATTTCTTTAATCAAACTCTTTATTTTTTACTTGTAGTCATTTTCTTTGTATCCCTCTTTTCTACAATCAAGACATCTTCTTGTTCCTCTAAGATATTCAATTAGGTGATTCTTTCCACATTATTGACACAAATGAAACCAAATATCCTTTTCTACATGGTATCTATTACTATAACTCTCAAAAAACTCCTTCTTTATATTCCTTGGTGAGTCTTAGAGTTGGTGAAGGTATACATTATTAATCATTTTCTATGAAAACCGATTAGGCATGATCACAACATCTCTCACTCCAGTGATTATACCACTTAACAGCTCATCTAGAAATATTCTATCACATTCAACGTTAATATAGTACCTTAATGTTCCCTCTATTTAATAAAACTAGAAGCATAATGTGAGCATCACTTATCTCAGTAGAAAACCAAATAGTCATGAAAATATTTAATTATAGGATTTATAAATCATGACACCTTCCATAATCTAAGACACCCTATCATCATACAAGGTTATTCATAAACATCTTATATTTAAATCCTTTAGGATGGTTCATAAAGAGTTTTTGAATTCCCAAAACATATCCACCAAGAGTGTCAAACCAGGTGTGCAGAAAAGCGCATTTTCATGTACCAGATTACCTCGAGTCAGGTCGAAAACATTTTGTTCAAGTTTTTACCACTAAGTACATTTGTGCTAGAGCCACATCCACTTGTAGTATCCAGAAAGGGATGTATTTCTAGGAAGACACCTACTATATCCTTTACCAAATTTTCAGTAAATTTTCCTAAACCTTAATTCTCCCTTATATTTATCCTTAGAGACATCCCTTGACATATCCTTAGAAATATATATAGTGATCTAACTAATGTGTTCTCACAAATGTTTCCAAAGGTTTACTAAAACTTTCATTTGATACCAACTATAGCGACTGAGGCTTGACATACATTCATATTACATCGTTTTAGATGAATATTCTGTACATTAGAAAATTAAATGCTCGATGACTGTAATAGTTTAGTGTCTTTGGAAACATGGAAAAAATATTCTATCCGGGTGAAATATATTCAACATCTCCCATTGAGATCTCCACCTTTAGTACTTCTACCTAAAACCTTTCTTCATAACATGGGGAAAGAAAACATAAGAAAGGGATGAGATCAAATGCTTAGTATGTATAAATAAGAGAGATATGGATGAATTATTTTGAAAATAGGGGTATGAGAACATGATCATGAAAATATAGGATCATAACCTCCTTATCAGATATCATATACATGATTCATGGCATAAATCATGTAAGTCCATAAGGCCAAAATTATAAGGAAATAAATAACATAATACATGAAAACATAAAAAAGGAATAAAACATGGAATTATGGATTCACATAAGTATATATAATTATTTCAATAGTAGTCAAGGCATTTATTTAGAGACTATCTTAGTGGACAAATTCCTTTACTAAATCAGGTTTACACCCCATTCCAGCCATGCATTACTGAACTAAGTTCACCCTTCATTCCATTACTATATTACAAAACCGAGTCCACCCCTTATTCTAGCCTTGTATTATTAAAATGAGTTCATTTTATATTCTAGCATTGTAATACTGAACCAAGTTCATTTCTAGTTCCATCCTTGTACTACTGAACCGAGTTTATTCCTCATTTCATCCATGTATATCTAATGATATATAAATCTTTACCCAATGCATTGGAGGGAGATATAGGTCCCAACCATCTCATAATAAAATCATACATACATGTTCTAAAAAATCATAATCAATCACATCATAACATATGAAATGAAATTCAGATCGTAAATATGTAAACATTTCATGAGAAACATATTTCATAAACATATAACCTGTGAAATAGAAATGAGTTTGATAAATACCAAGACATCAAGCATAACACATTCATAGATATAATATGAAGGGAAACTTTAGATAATTTCTTATAATGGAATGAGGAACATCAACAGATGTCATCTTAGATGGAAAATAATTTTAAAATATATTTAAAAAATGTTTCTTGGGTAAAATATCCTTTATTCTTTAAAAAAACTTTTTTAATACATAAATCCATTTGAAAATTATTTTCTTCGAAAATACCTTGAAAATTTATAAAGAAGATGTAAAATCCTTTTCAAAAACTTTTTCCTTGTAAAATTATAAAATAAGCTTCAAAACATTTTAAAAACATTTTAAAAAAAATTTATTTGAGAACATTTTGAAAACATATAAATAAATATTGAAATTGTTTTGAAAACATTTTTACTTCAAAACATGTCGAAGAATCTTGAAAATGTTTTCAAAATGATTTCTTTAAAAATACATAGATAACATAGAAAGAATGATTGCAAACATTTAGAAAACAATTTTCCTTGAAAATTTATAAAATAATCATGGAAATTTTTTAAAAACAATTTCTTTTAAAATTTATTTTACTTTTTTTAAACATTAATTGTTAAACAAGAAAATAATTCTTCAAAGGATTGACAGTGGAAAAATTTGTACATGTCGTATGAGGTAAAAATAATATTTCTTGGACAGTAAAAGGTTATAAATATGTCTTGTTCAGAAAAATACCTTAATATTCTTTTGAAGATTTTTTTAAAAGACAGAAATGGTAAAAATGTATTTTAATGATCCTAGGAGATTAGTAGAATATACTTGGAAACCATTTTTTAGAGAATATGGTTTTCCGACCGAAGAGATGGTAAAGTAGGGATTTCTTAAAACCTATTTCTTAACTATATTATATAACAAAGAGTATAAATATGGTTCCAATACATGATTATAACATGAATAACCTGAGGGGAAGAAAATTCATGAACGTCTTGAGAGATGGGTTATAAAATTTCACCAAAGGAAGGATAAACATAAACAATCTGGAAAAGTGATGAGATTGTCCCAATAAACTCTTATAACTTCGTAAATTGGGATCATACTCTCCATGTAAGAAAATGAAATTAAAATAATCTTAAAATATCATGAAAATAAGGAAGTTAATGAGATAAAATTTAAAATGGAAGTATATATACCTTGAAATAGAATTTAGGTTCATAACAATACATGAGTCTGAAAGAAGGAAAATGAGACAAAACTATTTTAAATATTTGGTTAAACATAATCCTCCTAAAATAAATATCATAAAATAGATATTTGAATACCCATAAATTTAAGTATATAATAAAATCATGGGTAGTACATACACCACACAAATGGAAAGAGTGGTGAACATAGCATGTATCTCACAGAAATAAACAGTGAGATGAAATCCACTTACCATGTGTCTTAACTCTCATTGTACTCATTAAAAACACCTTTATAATAAATATAAATTTATTACACATATTTTAAAGAACCATATTCTTATATCTAATACCATATATGTTTTTATTATGACCTTATATTACCCACTTGTTAACCGTCATATGTTAAGGTTTCACTTCGGGTAATATTTAATTTATTTTTTGTATGTCTCTTAATTTGTTATATTGTTGGTACTGATATTTATATAATGATTAAAGAATATAAACCATGATATAAATATCATGTATATAAATAATCTGTTTTTTATAATAATCTATATAATATATATGTATGACATGAAATACATCGTTAATGGAGATGGTAGGCCGTACATATACATGAACGCTATTTCCATTTAATTATCATGCTGAGAGAAATAAAGTAAAAGGAATATATGTATATATTTGTGTATATATATCATTATTAAAGTAGATTTTTTTATATCATGTATATCATATATATTCACTAAATCCATCCTTAATACATTCTATGTAGTGTGTGAATGAATCACATCGCCTTAAGGGGACGGTTGTCCATACTTCCTCAAACAAAATTATCGTATTAACATGAAATGGAAATTAAAAAAGATATGTGTTGTAAAACGAATAAATAAGATTAAATAAATAATAAATATAATATATAACTTATATAAATATATTTTCCAACATAATTTCCACCATGAGCGGTGGTAAGGAAAATAGAAGAATCATTGTTTTGTGAGGCGGTAGTTCGCCGTACATGTAAATAATATGTTGGTTACCCATTTAAAGGAGGTGTGTATAATTATAAGTCAATACATTAGAATAAAAACATAATATTATATTGAGGATAATTTATTTTACATAGTCATGTAATAAAGAGAGTTGATGGGTGGAGAAGGAAAATAAAATGAAGGACTTGTGATAATATGTTACCTCTTAATCTGGTAAGTCCATTTAGTTTATGCCAAAAGTATTCTTTGGATTGCCTTATGACCAAGGGACGAATTACATGAGGAAGGTAGGGATTTTGGGAAGTGGATTGTTTATATATTTTCTGAACATAAGAGTTTTGAGAGTTGTGAAGAAGAGAGAGAGATGGTGGCCTTTTATTGGCAAGGGAAAGGACTCACATGGTATTTTTGAAAACAAGTTAGGTGTACCCACGTTTGTATATATAAAGGTCATAAAAAACCATTAAAACTAAATAATTTAATGATAATGGAAAAATAATGTCCATAAAATGGGTGTTGGATAAGTGTATAAGTTATTTTGGGTCTTAAATTTAAGGTTTAGTCTTTATTTAAACATAATATTACCTTAATCGATATAATTAATTTTGATTAATTTCACTAATAATTTTGATCATAAATTAAGTCGACCTTATTAGAAAATATAAATTATTATTATTAAAAATATTTAATCCATTTTTAAAAATTCCAATCACAAAAGTTTCAGAAATTAATTTAACTTTAATCCCGCAGTTGGGTCGACAATATGAGTTTTTAAAGTAAAAATGATCAAAAGTTTGCTAAGTTTTTATACCCAATTTCAATGTAAAATTGGGTCAGATTAACTAAATTGGATTAATTTATAAAAATATAATCTAATTAAACTTTTAAACCAAATTAAAATATAATTTAACCATATTAATAAATTAGATGAAAAAACAGTTTTGAATTAAAATCCTGTATTTTTCACTATTCATCCAAAACTGATGTTTCTTATAAAAATCCCCAAAATTAGCCCTAGGATAATTTTAACATTAAAAATTCAAAATTGAAATTTATTTTATCATATATAATTATAAAATTTTCTAAAATTAATTTTTCTATTTTTCATAGAAGGACATTAAAAGAAGTTCAATTGAGAAAACAATATTTTTAAATATAAAAAGGACCTCACCAAGAATCGTATCCTTCAATATAAATATTTTTTATTTATATAAAAAATTATAAAAAAATATTTTAAAATTATGTATTATTGTTCATGTAACTAATTTTAATGGATAGGTTAAAATTATTTTGTTTAAATAATTATCACTATAAAATGATGTTTCGTAGAAACATCATACTTATGTATAATGTATGTCTTGTAGGTGTTGTGTGTAGCACAAGCCAAGTCGCTATTTCATGTAATGCAATCAAGTTGGGGTTTTTTGAAAGGAATGTTTGACTTAGTTTTTTAATATATATATATATATAACTATTTTTAGTCTCTCAAGAAATGAAAACTATCTAAAAGATTAATTAATTTGAAAAAAAAATCACAAAATTTTGGGCTGTTATAGTCAGGATCCTATATACCTTCTTCAAATTTCACTACAATTATGGTGTCATCCTCTTTTACTTCCTCAGTGAAATTGAGGAACTCTGGTGATACTTACTTCTTGGAATTCAATCGTTGATAATCAAGTTTTACTTTATCAACCATTTCTCACAGTTCCTGAAATTAAATTATAGTGTTTTTCACATTTATCAACAATTTATCATGGTTAGTGGTTGAGCTTTTTTAGGAGATCTAACTCTTCATTAATTTAAATTATTGGTTCCTTCACATGAGAGTAATGGTTGTTCCATGAATCAAAGAAATCGTCATTTGAAAACATCATAGAAAAAGATTTTATAATTTTTTTTATAAAAACAATGAAGTATAAATAAATTGGGAAAATAGAAAATGTGAATGAAATATTAATTGGATCCCTAAAAACAATTCCAATTTATATTCACACCTATCATGGGGAGTGGAAAAAGAAATATTATATTTTTTCTAATACAACAAGTGGCTGAACATGGTCATGTCACTTGAGGATCCATTCAGTTTGTTCACTTTATTCTTTTAAATCACCTAATCTATCTCAATTTTATGGTTTTAAGTATTTAATGAAAACAATGAAAATATTTTGTGTTTTTTATTTATGAAATGGAATATGGAAATTTTTATTTATACTTCCATGAAAATAAAATTAGAATGAGTTAAAGAAAGAAATCACTTTGTCTTGGGTTTAGTTTTGGATTCAATCATTATTTTCCTTTATATGTTTGATTTCAGTTTGATAATCCAAACATAAAATATCATGTTTGAACTATTATTAGTTATTTAGAAAATGTGGAATATCATAGAATTCCTGAACACTATCAATTAAAACACCTCCTTTAATCAAGGTTGATGACACTCCTTGGTCTTGGAGGTTCCATCTCCTAGAACCTAACTCCATCGATGTTGTTTTATCTGTTGATTAGATAAAATTTAACATGTGAATAAATAACCAATTGAGTAATTTAAATTTGATTAATTAAAATAATTTATATATATTAAGTTGCATGTCATTAGTGGTAGTTACCACATCGGGGAAATTTTCCTCGCCCATGAATTATACTCAATTATATCAACAAACATAAAATTAAATTTCAAAAAAAAAAATCATGAACACCTTCATCACCACCCAGGAAAATCCTCGGGGTCAACCTCTCATTTCTCAGAGCAAGATATCACTTGGTGTACTAGGCGGAATAGAATAAGAAGAAATATACTAAAATAAAATAAAATAAAGAAAATTTAAAAAGAATGATGATGAGAAAATAAAAGATTAAAGTAAAATATAATTGAGATGATATAGAGAGAAAAAAAATTAAAAATAATTAAGAAATTTATATAATTTATAACGCATATTAAAATAATAAAAATTATTATTATTATTATAATTAAGAGAGTAATTTATTTTTGAAGAAGAAGAAGAGAAAGAAGAAAATGAGAAAAATAATAATATATTTTAATATAAGAATGTAAAAATAAATATAATAATAATAACAATAATAATCTTTAATACTAATGAAATTAAATATACTAATGCTAAAAAAATAATAAATTAGAAGATTTAGAGAATAATAAGAAAAAATATGGATGCCACTTTATAAAAATGCATGTAATTTATTTAACTAAATGGAAGATAAATTAATATTAAAAATGAAAATTAAAAACTAAAAATAAAAAAAAGAATAGAGGAAGAAGTTGTAGCAGTCTCCTCCTCGGTCGAGGATCCTCATCTGTGGGTCGATCTGATGTTAGGGGATAGAGGAAAGGTTCCTTTATATAGGCAAGCGTGAGTGGCTCAAACATAATGGCATTCAAAGATCATCAAATCAAGGAGGAGATCTTTGAAAATTTAAATCTCCCCAATATACATGGTGAATAAAGAATCAGAGTTGAATGAATGCATATTTAAATCACTCGATAGAACCGGGTTAATCATTATTCAGTGTTGAAGAATTCACACAGGCATCCTTGGTGTGGTGGAAACGGTAAGAAGGTGGCTGGTGGGTGAGCAGCGGTGGATGGTGGATCTCAAGAAATAGTGAAGAAAGAGGTTCATTGTGGGATACTCGATGTGGAAGGAGGAAGCAATAGAGGTGGCCAAGCTTTGGAGAATGACAGGGCATTGGGGACTGCATGCATGTAGCAGTGCTCGACAGAAGCGGAGAGTGGAGGGTTGAAATGGAATTGGTGAGGGGAAGTGCTGTGAATGGTGATCCATAGAATAATGGAGGTGTAGAAATGGAAGCTTGAGAAATGACACTCGATGGTTCATATCCATGGTGGAGATTGAAATGAAAGTCTCTGGGTGCAATGGGTGGCATGTGCATGCATGGAAGGCGACATAGATCAGTTGTGGTGGAATGCATAGATGAAGGTGAAGCAGCAGTGCATAAATGGTGTTTGGTGATGTCATGTGGTTGTGTCGTGGTTGCTTCATGCATGCATTGGCTTCATGCATGTGGTGGCGGCATGCATGCGGTGGTGGCGAGTGGCGAGAGGTGAGTGGTGCTACAAGCATGGGGTGACAGCAGGCGTTGAGTGGAGATACATTCCTTGGATGGCGGTGAGAGGTAGTGCATGTATGGGGTGGAAGAGAGCGGTGACTGGTGGTGCATACATGGGGTAAAGGTGAGTGGAGAGTGGTGGTTCATGCATAGGGTGGCGATAATCGGTGACCGACAGTGCATTCATGGGGTAGCAGGAAGCAGTGAACGGCAGTGCATGCATGGGGTGGTGGAAAGTGGAAAATGTGGGTGCATATTTGGGGTGATGGTGATCGGCAGTGTATGCATAGAGTGGAGGGCCTGCCCGCTGGCCTATTTTTTACATAAACACCATTAAAAGGGTTATCCAAAAAATGAAAAAATTGAATTTCAAAACCATATTACATTATTCAAAATCTAAATTTAATTCATTATCTTTTTACTCGTTTAAAACACCATTTTCATTCATTAATTAAAATTAACCATTTTTTAATTAATCATTGAAAACCATGGATTTTAACATTGAAAACACATTAAACCATTTAAATTTGAATAAAAATATGCACATAATTCTGTTCTATCAAAGATGAAGAAATATTTTAGAATATAGGTAGGTTCCTCCAAGCCCGAGACAATCATCCATCTCCTTCCATCACATAGAAGTAATATATATAAATAACTGATAACATTTATATTCATCTAACTCTTTCATCCAATGCATTTATAACTCAAAATATATTATATTTTATGTAAAAACTTAAATAAAATATATATTTTAATGAGTTTGAGATATTCAAATTTTAACACACTTAATATTTGGTTGCTCATATGAATAACAAAAGTGGCATGAAAGAAATATTTTTTCTTGTTTGTATCATGATATACCTTACACGCACGCACACGCACACACACGCACAGACATAGACACACACACACACAGATATATATATATATATATATTCATGTCTAGAGGAATATCTCCTTAATATTGAGCTTTAAGAGGGATAGAGTTTCATTCTAGAGGATCGCAAAAGGGTTACACGCCAAGCCCTAGGGCAGAGCCTCCTTTTTATAGGATACAAGCACACTCATTTATACATTCATCTATGTCATTCCCTTAATCATATGTTTAATAAATTTATGAGTAATTTATTCAATTAAATAAATTATAATATAGAGCCATAACTCCTATATTTAATGATATCTGGTGTGGGGGAGGCTTCAAATAGTAACACCATAACATTTGGGAGGGTTTTTGAGTCATGAAAGTTCCAAAAGTATCAAACTATTCAATACTCAGTGCTATGAATTGTTCATATTTTAATGTTGTATATTCCCATGAAACCTTTCATACTATATATTTAAATTTTATAATAATATATTCCCACTATGATAAATATATTATACTTTTTAAATATTTGAATCATATTCTATGATCCCCCAATTTTAAAATATGATATCATAGAATTTAGTGAATTTAATAATATTTTGAAAATTTTATATGGAAAATGAGGTGGTTTAGTACCATTGTTGTTGGTGGTGACCTCGTTAGATTAAGCGATATAGGGGTGATAGTGTTCACATCCACAAAGAAGAGGAGCACACCTTAGTTATCCATAGTTGGTGGTGTGTGAGACCACCATATGTAAGTAATATTATTTCTTAACATGTAGAGGATTATGATTCAAAACATTGTAAAGTATGATTGCCACCGTGTCTTGTGTTCATCGAGCTATTAATATTCCAATAGTTAAATGCTTTAGTTGTCTCTGGGATGTTAAATATGATGTGGGATGTGCTTTTGGAGCATCATGGATGGTTTTTGAATGGATATTTTATAATTATTGTCATTTTATTACATGTGTTGTGGAAATGGTTGGAAGGTTGAGGCATTTTTAGTATAAATTTTTTTTTATATATCGTTCCACTCCATCATTGACTGAGGCAAGTAAAGAGCTTACTCAGGAATACCCAAGCATGAGTGGGGCAGGTTGTGTGATGTGGATTAGTTACTATTTATTTTTATTTTCATACATAAGTTTACATATGGATATTAGTTAGGTACACTTTCGGTGATGTCCTTATGAGTTCATACTCAAAACTTTCATGATACCTCTGGGATATGTGTAATCTTTATGTCTCGTGGTACAATAAAGGTCAAGGAGCTAATATCTAGAGTTTAGTGGATGGGGTGAAGATTTTTCATGATCTATATGGTACGGTTTTTTATATGGGATGGGTGTTTTCTAAATGCCATGTTAGTGTTTATTTTGATTAATTTTATACTTGTACATATGTGATTAGACTATAGGAAATCATTTGGGTTTTTTATAACTAACAAGGCATGTAAAATATTTATTATATTGACTATAATTATTCTTATACCATTTCTACCTATTATTTAAATTAATTATACTATGTTATGTTGATAATATTATTATATATCTTCAGATTGTATAGTCTCCGCACTAAAACCCCATAGACCATCACTACTAGTCAATAGAATTTGGTATACGAGAAGGCATTTCTAAGCTCTAGTGACTCTCTAGTCTGGTTAATATGGAGTGAGATGGGCCAGATCATTATAGATTAAATCCTAGAATAATGAGGTAAGTTAATATTTTTTAATGAATATTTATTGAATTAATGAATATAAAATTTTATAAGAAAAAATATATCCAATATATCGCATGAAAAAATCTATTAGTGACGTATCTTAATTAGTCACTTTAATTTTAGTCTTAGTATATTTCATTCTTCAAATCAACTAATATAAATGGTTAGAAAATTTATATCCAAATATCCTTAAAACATATTAATATAATAATTTAAGTTATTATTCACTAAAAGAAATCACTTCATCCCATAGGATAAATTTGGCTGAACTAGGCAGTGAATTAGTACAATGACTCTTTAAAAAATGTATTTTTCTTCATAAATTTACTTATTCATTTTATATTTTTATTGATAGGTTTAAATTAAAACAAATACATATAAATAAGAAAATTGTAATCTCATTAATCAATAATCATTGAAATGATATAAAATAAAAATAATAATTAACAACAAATAATAATATACATCTCTTTAGTATAGTTATCATTTATGGTTGCTGATAATCACTCAACAACCATTGATCAACCGCTCATTGGTTATTTCTACCAAAATAAATCCACCAGATATGAAATTTACAATTATATTTAGAAATATCTGCTTCATATTTTAAATATATTCTTGTATCCCCTCTTAGTTACCGGACCAAAACAATTAATATATTAAACTATACTAGTAAACTTTTTTTCCCTATAAAATTAATTTTTAAATCCTTTTATAGGAATCATTGATTAATGAATAAACCTTATGGTTTGAAAATTTCTAAAATGTTTAACCAACTCTTGATATTTTACAATATATATATATAATATATTATTCATTTATATTAAATAATCATTTAACACTTCAATGGTAACATCCATTATATATAATTATAGTTACAGTGCTCTAAAATTATAACCATTACTAGAGAATTAACCTTTGAACATTATTTTTAGACATGGTTTTGAAAACCGTGGCTAGAGGTGACATATAATCACACCTCATTCAAACTTTGATCATAGGTCAAAATTTTAATCATGTTTTTAAAAACCATGACCATATATAGATATTTTTTACCTATATTCATTATTTTAAAAATTTATGATGGTAGGCTAGACCCATAGTCATTATTTTCAATAAATGTGACCCTAAATCTTCTTATAGTCTTTGTTTTTGAAAAACATAACGATAATTAAAATATTTTTTATTAAACATTATTATATTAATAATTATATTAAACATTTATTATTTAAAAATTATTTTTATACACACACACACACACAAACATTGCTTTAGTCTAGTGGTTAACTAGTGACAACAATAACCAAGAGCATGAGGGTTCAAAACAAAAAAAAATTACATTTTATTTATTATTGGATAAACATGGGTATAGTTTTAAAAAAATGGAAATAAAACAAAAAAAATGATCATTGGTGTTTTATTTTAGTCACAGTTTTAAAATTGTGATCATTGGGTGCCTATGGTAACGATTTGATAAAATCATTTTTATAGAACTACCTTGATAGTTCCTAAAACTATAGTTTCTAAAACCATAATGGTATTCCACCACCATATTTTTGGATTATATTTCTATTTTTTTGAACCATGGAAATAGCTAATTTTTATAGTTGAAATCATTCATTAAATAACTTAAAATTTATTACATGAAAATGATTAATATAATCATCGAGTTTAGTGTCGTTGATAACTAAGACATAATACCGGAGAAATAGTGCATCAATATTTATTTAAAACATTTTCTTGATATATCCATGAATCCATATTCATTTTATCCACTATAATATACTCAATTTTCCGGAGATTTTACTTGAAAATAATGGGGGGATCTTAGTAGTCTAGTAATGGTAATAATAAGCCTGGTAGTGTGTAAAATAAGATAACTCCATATTACATGATATAAAAAATTACATAAGAATAAAACATGAAAGATTATTTTATATATAAAACATGTGATACATAAGTAATAAATGGTAATTGGAACATAATAAATATAACATCCTGCACCTCACCCATTATCTTGGGAAGATTAAGTGGAGTTGCTAGGCCTTAGGTGTCACCCCAAGACACCAAAGGCTAGAAATAAATGCGAAGGTCCTCAAGAACATTTGGGTGATTATTTTACCTTTAAAGATAAAACAAATAAACTAAAACAGCAAGAACAAAAAAATAATCCACCTGATGCATGAGTATAGAATAAAAGTCAACATAACCAAAATAAAAACCATATTAGAGTAGAATAAGAAACCAGAAGACATACGTGAAGGAAACCAAAATGATCAATAAAACTCAAAACCACCATTGTGATTTCAACCCAGCAACTCTCAAATTGATCCAAGATTCAACTCAATAAACCAGGACCATGGAATCAATAAACATCACTAAATAACTAAGATTCCTTTCCTTTTCATGTGTCGTAATAGGTGACATCTGAAATGCACAAAAGTTCCCAAGAAGGGGGTGAGTCTAAACTCAATAGGATTTACCCAATGACTTCTCAACTCATTCCACTATTAAAAAACATGTTAGACCATTTTTATCAAAAAATTTAAAATCAATTTCAAAATATTTTATATCATTTTGAAATGAAGGTTTCCATGGAACGAAATAAAAAATTACTTTAAACCAATTCTCAATTAATTTGGCATACCCATAACTACGTCTCCACACACACACACACATACCATGAATTCCCTAGTGATAGTTCCATACTCATAAGTAACCTCCTTTTGATAACCAAGTCGCCATAAGTTAACTAATACTAGGTGACCCAATGGAACATTCCCCTTCCACAGGGTCATGTCTAATGAAAATGAACCCACACAAACCATATATTCCAAATTCAAAGAAAACACATTCCACATAAAACTTTTCATTATTTAAAAACATTTCAAATTTTTTCCATGAATAAAATTTTTTAATAATTTTAAAATCATCATTTTAAAACTATCATTCACGAATATTTTCCAAAAACCATCCACTTTCCAAAATTTTAAAAACCAAAAATAAAGAGGTTTCTATCAAGAATCACATGATGGTCTCAAAATAATTTCAATAAATTCCTTTAAATAAAACTAATCCTTTATGTTCTAAGTAAATATGATTTGAAAGAGAATCCACCTACCTCACAATGGTTGGTGAAAATGAATAACGACACATAAAACATTCAGATCGAATCACTAAATATGTTCCCTTTAGTCCTCCAAAGTAAATGTTTATTTCATTTTAAAAAGAGCCCACTTGGGGTAAATCTTTAGACCTCGAAAAAGAAACAAGACACTGCAGCAAAAAATAACCAAAATACCACTACAAAAGCATACCTCACTGGATAGGTTACCCAGCTGGATCAGCCTAGTTCTTCCACGCTATGTCTTTGATGTCGGTATTTGGGTGTGAGGTGACAAAACCCTCTAACTTGATTTCAATAGAATCCATCAACTCTGGGAATGAGTCCATGTCAACCGGAGAGACAAAATCTTGGAACAAGACATCAAGTTGAGATGTATACCACGCCATCTGTTCTGGGCTGAGATTCTTTGGATACCTCCCCTACTCAATTCTCTCCCACTCCTCTGCTGCCAAGGAATCATCCCCAACTCTTGACCTACTGATCTATTCTTTTTTAGCCTTCCCGAACTTACTGAATGTCACTATCATCTTGCCATTAAAAACCAGAGGTCTCATGGTATCTCCCTTCTGATCACCCAAAGTTACACCCACCTCTGAGGGGATGGAGTCTGAGAGAGCTTTTGAAGTAAATATTCCATCAGAACTTTGGCTCATGGCTCCCGGGGTAGTGACCTTCCCTCCCGCTTCTCTAGTCATCATTGGTTTAGGAAGGTAGGAATAGTTTTTCTTTTTCTTAGTCTTCTTCTTTGAAGGTGCTGGAAAGTCCCCAGAATCCTGAAAGTCTTTTTTCCCTTTCTGCCTGCCTGAGTGAAAAGAACCTTCAACAAGGACATATGCTTCCCAGTCAGAAGCCAAAGTATATACTTCATCAATCTCTCTACCATTAAAAAAAATACTATTTGGGAGAAGAAATCTTGTCCATCACCTGACTTGCTTCAACACCTCCAACTTGCTTCGTATTCTTTTTGGATCTCACTGTTATCCAAGCATTGTCTTCTTTGGAGTTAGGGACAACCTCTCCTAGAGGCCCGAATCATTGGTCCACTGGGGTCCCCTCTACCCCCAATTTAACATTAGGACATGAATTTTCTTTTCCCTTGTTTCGCTATTTGTTGTTAGGGATTAACACCTACCATTGGGAGTTGCTTATCTCACCCCTAACTGTTGGCACATTATCCATACATGTATTCCTCGCTTTAAAATTCATGTTCTTAGACTGCCCATCTTTTTCACCCAGATCTGTTACATTCCCATATATTGGAATCAATGTCATGCTGATCACCACTCCACTTTCATGGAGATCACTACTCGCTAGAGGGTTGGCGTCTCCCCATGAACCAAAATAGAACTTAGAAATTGCATCTATAGGGAGATGGGTGTTCGGTTGGGAAGTACCCCATACATCCACAACCTCACTGGGAGTATTAGGGGAAAATAGAGTGATTAAGAATATAATATGGATAAAATCCACTTTTGTGGAGGGACACTTGTATTCCACATGATTAGGTCACACTGTTTTGAAAACTGTGCACCGATGATGTGTTTCTTCTTTCTTAAGGTCATACCTCACACGGTTGATTTTCACGGTTAGAAAAATCATGTGCCCACTATGAATTTTACTCTATTTCAATACGTAAGGTTTCTCTTGGGCATTCAGACAATTCGGAAAAACTATGTTTAAAATGTAAACCATCCCAGTTCCCATTATCTTCCATTTCATAGTTTCGTAGATATTTTACACATTTTCTACCAACAATGAAAAAGCCTTTATCCTCTAGAAAATCATTCAAAATTTCCCAAATCAACTCAGAACTTCCTAAAACTTATCTAGAAAATTCTACAAAGTCAAAATACATGAATAAAGGATAATGTATCTGAAACTAGGGGTGCTACATTCTCCCCACTATTGGACTTTTCATCCTTGAAATGTAGAAAAATAATTGTTTTCCTAGAAGAGTTATGACTATTTCTATACCATTTCCTTTTCATGATCCCACATTTCTTCCTTATTCTAACCATGTCGCTATAAAACTGACACAAGAATGATGATTCCAACTACAATATCTTATCTTGACTATCCAAAATCCATATTGTAACATTAATCAAAAAGCATCTAGATCTAGGTTAACATGATCCCATCAAATTACATGGTTTGTATTAAGTTGTTACTTATTTAAATGATATTCATGTAACACATTTTAAACTAAACTGAACCTTGGTGGCCAAGAGAACCAATATTCCACCTCAAAAACTCATTCAATTATCATTAAAGGACCTATGTACTGAGGCAATAACTTTCAATGATTACCAAAACAATGATTCCCAATCCTTAGAGAGATTCTCAAGAACACTTGGTCACTCACTGAAAATAATAATGATCATCGGTGATGATCCACCTATGATTTATTATGAATCAAAGTCATCTCCATTCTCTTTCAAACCAACAAATTCTTCTATATTATCTCTTCCACCAGGATTGGTCCAATTAATGAATTCTCACCTATTTCTACCCAAAAAACTGTAGAAAAATAAGGATACCCACAAATTTCTTCAAAAGTATCCATATGATTTGAGATATTATAATAGTTATTGTATGAGGGATCTAATAATGGAAATTTATCTTCCCATGAAACACCAAAATACATCACACGGGCCCTAATAAAGTCCACCAATGTTTTTATTGTCTTTTATGTCCATCCATCCATTTGGGGTTGATATAAAATAATCATATTCAACTGTGTCCCAAGGGATTTCTACAAGGATACCAAAAAAAAGTAAACCTACGATCTCTATCAGATACAATCGTGATTGGAATGTCATGCATCTTTACAATTTCACAAATCTAGATTTTTGAAAAGAATTCCAACAAATTAGTTTCACAAATTGGTATTAATTGATCCTAATTTGTGAGCTAATCCAATATATACCATAGGTCATTAGGTTTCTTAACTATCCTTTGTATAATTGTTACAAAATAAATGGATATCTGCTCCCATTTATACATAAGAATTGGTAAATACTACAACATACTCACTGGTCATTGATGCTATGTCTTTACCTACTGACAGATGAGGCATCTCAAAAAATAATTCACTATAATGATTTTTGTGACAATTCACCAAAAGTGTTCTCTAAATTATTTATACATTTTATGAATACTAGGGCGAATAGCCCATCTTGAATGGTGGTATGAAATAAGAAATTTTTCATGAAAATAAAAAGGTAAGACCATCTGATTTTTGAACCAAAACACAAAAAATTATATCTAGCTTCTAACCATCATTGGTCTCCCCACCATTGAGTTTTAACCTCATAGTAACACAATCAGGATTAGATGCCTGAGAAATTATAACCTTCTCAAACAGATCAGAAATAATAAAAATTGGAAAGAAAACTATAAAACTACCTTTCTTCAAGAATTATAGATACATATATTATATGACTAAAATTAGTTTCCACTATTACAAAGAATTATTTTCCAACTAAGCATATGAATTTCTGCATAATTTGTCCTCTATAGAGTCCCCTTTTCCTATTTTATACATCAAGTTGAAGTCAAACATATAAAGATACTCAATCCTACTGAGATATCTTAAATTCAAATGTCATTATGAGAAAAAAAATCAAACTCTTATGATCAGTAAATATTTAGAATTTTTGACCAAAAGGTTAACGATGAAAATTCTTCAAATCATGGACCATAGAAGCTAATTCTAAGTCATATGTTTCATGATTGTTCTCATGAAACTATGAATTTCATGAACCATAAGAAAAAAAAGGATCTCCCTGCATGAGAACACACCCCAACCAAGATCCAAATACATCCCAATTGACCACATATGTCGGTTTAGACTCTAGAAATGTTAAGATAGATGTTGATGTATGTCTAACATTAAGTTATTGAAAGGATTTTTAACATTTATCATTCCATTGGAAGGGAATTCCTTTCCTTATTAATGTCATCATCAGTGATTCCAAATGTGATAAATCACCTAAAAATGTCTATAGTATCCTGCTAAGATAAGGAAACTATGTGTCTCAAAAACATTCTTTAGTGATTTCAAAGAGATATCAACTTATATATTTTATATATCTATATAAATTCATTTATCAAAAATCAAATGTCCAAGGAAACACACCCCTTGTATCAAAAAATCACACTTTGATAACTTGGCATAAATATGATGTTACTATAAGATACCCAAAACAATCACTAAGTGTTTATCATGAACCTATTTTATCAAAGAATAAACCATTAGATCATAAAAAACCACCATAACGGAATCTAGATATCCTTGAAATATATGATTTATCATTTCAATAAAGATGGTTGGTTCATTCGTAAGACCAAAAGGCATAATGATATATTCATAATAGCCATATTTTCTTCTAAAGGATTTATTTAGAGTATCCTCCTTCAAAACAGGCAATTGGTGATATCCTGAATATACATTAAATTATGAGAATCACCAGGATCCCCTAAATTGATCGAATTTATCATCAATGCATGGAAGAGGATACAGATTCTTTACCATAACTTTGTTAAGATTATAATAATTCACACAAATCCTAAGAGTTGCATACATCTTCTTTAAAAATAGAACCACTGCTTCCCAAATAGACGTACTCGATCGAATGAACCCTTTATAACATTCCCAATAGAACTTTAATTTCCATAAATTCTTTTGGTTCCATCTGATAAGACAGAATTAAGATAATATTGGTCCCTAATTGAAGTTCAATCATAAAATCCACTTTTCTTTTGGGTGGAATCCATGGGAAATTTCTAATGAAAACATTAAGAAAATGATAAAAAATAGTTGAAAAATATTCATTCCCAATATCATCCATAGATACCAAGTTATGAACTTCCAACTAATAGGAGATGGTTCCAACCACTGGGGAAAAAAGTCTTTATTTACTAACCCCCCCACCCCAATCTTCTCTAATGTGATGCTCGATGCCATCAAGATATATGAAACTATCCTTTCAGGACTAATAGTAGATGTGGTACTTTAATGATTTCAACCAATACATACCCATAATTAATTCATATACATCCATCTAAATCATATATAAACCCAAAATAAATTAATCCCCATCAATATATATGGAACAATCTTTACACAAAAGGCTCAAAAATCTCTTTGGCCACATGGAGTTTGTAGTTTTAAAATAGAGGGAATCATATCAATAGACAAACCCATATAATCAATAATAAGATAGGACATAAATAATTGGGATGTTACCATATAGAACAATACTTAAATAAGGGTATAACTCAAAAGAATCACACCTCTCACTGTCAAAGGACCAGATTGATCATCCACGATCATTTTCTCATCTTCATAACATTCCTTACTCACTACACTTTTCTATTTATTAACCTATTGAGGTAGAACTGGTTAGGGAGTCCTGTTATTCTAAGAACCACCTTGGATCACTCTATTTTAATGATGATAATTATTAATTTTAACTAATCCCATTTAAGGTATATGATTATTGAGGAGCATGATATATGTCTCTAACACTGGATCTTGGTGTACTACCACAATATCACTAAAGATGTACCATATGGGTGTAATGTGACATGATCTAGGTTGTTTTATACAATATCACTTCATATTCTCAAAATATCCACACTAAAAACATATAGGCTCACTCTTTGTTAAAGGAGGAAATTTGACTGATCCCATGGTCTTATTCAAAGAAATACCACCCCCTTGGGAATAAGTGTCCCTCCTCCTCTTATTCCAGCATTGAATTTTCCACATGTTCCCAAAGGAATAAACATGGTTCCTTGAAATTTATTTCTCGATCTGTCTCTTTATTCCACTATCTCTCTATTAACCATTTCTGTATAATCCATAATATAGAGAATGACAATATTTGAGTGAATTTATGGTTTCAAACCTAACTCAAAAATGAATTCCTTTAAGGATGAACATGATGAAACTTATAGTGAAAAGAAGACTAAATTCATAAATTTATCTACATACTCTATTGTTGAGAGGTTTTTCTTTTTAAAAATAAATAAGTATACTTTTAGAGAAATTCTGAATGATTGTGGATATAATTTTTGTTGAATTTTTTTTCAAAATCCTACCAATAAACTAGTAGGTCCAATTTATCATAACCTGATAATTACAACAATTTTCATGCTAAATACTTCATCATATACATTTCCGAATCCACTATTCATTTATGTTGGTGTCTTAAGGAAATATAAGTTTCTATTCATCCTATTCAACTAGTATTTTTCTTTTTCCAGCTCAAAATCCCCTGAAAAGACGTGTTGATTATACCATTGTAACTAATATAAATGGTCCAATTTCTATGATTTATCATTAATATTACACTTATCAATAGCCCAGAAATCATGTAAAATTCATTGAAGTATATTCTGGTTCACCTGTGACTCAGGCGTAACTACATTTTTAGCAGCCTCTTCTGGTTGGTTTCTATGAATCCAACATGATGCCATTCACTATAACTAGAAAAAAAACTCGGTTTAATCTAACTAATTATTAAATAAATGATTAATAATTCCAATTTACCACATTAATAAAATTTTCATCATAACTTTTCACATTTTATCCACTGTCATCATTTTAACCATTTTTTAAAATACTACCACTATGATTTTTAAAACAACCATTTTCACTATTCTCAAAAATCAACACTTTCTTCCATTTCATAAAATATTTTGCTCAAAGTGAATAATAAATTATTTTTGGTAAGTCTTACTATCTATTCATGTCATAGAAATTTCATTGTCTAAACCCATGATGATGAGGTGACAAGTCGATTTGAATTGTCTTAAAACACTCATGTACCCAAACACCCTGGTAACTTAAACTCTGGTATAAAGAGGTTATCTATGCATTTTTATGGCCTATATTTCACATTTTAAAAATCTTAATCCATGTTACTGTAACAAGAGACAAGCCAATACTATTTCCAAATCTAGTATTTAACAGAACTAAAACCATTTTTTGTGTCCAGGATCAAATCAACTAATACTATTTATTTCAAAAATATATTTTGACAAACCAAGTCTCATACCATTTGTCTCAAAAATATATTTGGACCTACCATGTATGATATCATTTATAAAATCTTTCATATCACCCATTGTCTTTGGAAGAGGAAGTGGTGTTACTATGCCTTATCTGATATCCCTGAGATACCAAAGGATGAAAATAAATTCTAAAGTCATGAAGAAAATTTGGGGGATTATTCTCCATTTAAAGATAAAACATCCAAAAAAATAGCAGGAACAACCAGACCTCTATATGATGCATGAGTATAGAATAAAACTTAAACTAACAAAAATAATAACCATGTTATAGTATAAGTGGGAACCAAAATACATTCTTGAAGGATACAAAATGGATCAACAAAACTCAAAGATACCATAGTGGCATCAACCCAGCAACTCCCAAACTACTCCAATCTCAAACTTGACAATCCATTCCCACAATATCAAGAAGCATCACTAAATAATTAATATACCTTTCTATTACTTGTGATTGGATAGATGACATCTAAAAATGTACAATAGTTCCCATTCAGGGGGTGATTATAAACTCATTTGGATTTCCCCAATGACTTCTAAACTCAGGACACTAGGAAAAACATTCTAGAAAATTTATATAAAATAGTTTAATAGAAATTTTAAAATAGTTTATATCAAATCCAAAATAATTTTTCTAGGGAAATCAGTAAAACAAGTCCTTTAAACCATTTATCCATTCATTTGGAATACCAATAACAACATATCAACACACAAACACCATGCATACCCAGGTGATGATTTCATACTCATGAGCGGTCTCTCGTCAATCTAAAAATTTTCCACAAGGTAACTAATACCAGATTCCCCAATGGCCCATGGCCCTTCATCATAGTCAGGTCTAATGAAAATGATCCCAACCCAACCATGTATTCCAAATTAAGCACCAAAAATTTACACATAAAAAATTAATTCTTTAAAAAAATTAATTTTTCCCCATGAATCAAAAATAAATTCATATTTTTAAAATCATCATTTTGAAATTATCATTCAAGAACATTATCCATAAACCATCCACCTTCAAAAATTTCCAAAAACTTTACTAATAAGGTTTCCACCATGAATCAAATGATGGCTTCACAATCATTTCAATAAATTAAATTACTGAAAAATAATCCTTCAAGTTCTAAGTTAAGAAGAGTTGAGATAGAAGCCACCTACCTCACAACAGTAGGTGAAAATAAAAAAAAACACATAAAACTTCTAGATCCAATCATCAACTACATTCCCTTCATTAAATCCAATAATAAATAATGATAAAATAATTCATAACACATAGATCTATGTATAATGGGATATATATATGATTACGAGAGAGATAGAAGAAACATGGATATAAGAAGAATGGAGAAGAATGATGAAGAGTGGTGACATACTGATGAATTCTGACCTCCAACATACTTTTATTTACCTAAGGATCACTCCAATATCGAAGGATTCTGTCCCACAGATTGTGAGAAAAATTAATTAACGTTAGTGGAGGATTAAGGGATATTATATTTCTTAAGGATATAATTTGTATTAGATACACTTTTTAAGGAGGGTCACCTCAATGTTGTAGGGTTAGGATGCACGGTTTTCTAAACTATGTTCCAATCATGTGGTGTTACTGTTTAAGGTCATATATCACATGGTTGTCTCAAATGGTTATAAAAATCATGCATCAACCATGAATTTACCTATATTTCATGAAGAAAGGTTTCTATTGGTTATTCACATGATTTGGTAAAATAGTCTGCCAATTGTGCACCTTCCCAGTGCCTAATATCTTCCCTTGAATGGTTTCATAGATTTGTTTCAAAATTTCAAATGACCAAGTACAAACCATGTACTTTCAAAAAAGCCTCCAAAATGTTCCAAATCACCTTGGAACCTCCCAAAATGTTACTAGAAAATTCTATAAACTAAAAATACTTAAATAAAGGGTCATGTACCTAAAACTATGGGTGTTATAATAAACATGTGGTCAAAAACCTCTTATGAAAAGGCTATTCACCATGTCATGATATCATATTGAAAGTCTACCTATAGAAACCATCACTACTACAAATATGGGCTTTATCAACGCTAGAAAATTCAATTAACAGTGCTAAAAAAAAGCACTGTTAATCGAGGTGAAGATATAGGGGGGGTCCCTTTTATCAGCGCTCCGAAAAGCACTGATAAAATACCCCTTTATCAGCTTTTTTTTAGTGTTGATAAAAGTCAAAAAAATTAAAAACTAAATAAAAAAGAATTATTAAATGAGGGGGGATCTTTTAACAGCGCTTGACACCCCCTTTAACAGTGTTATGCATGCACTTCCCTTCCCGCGCACCCCCACATGCGTGCACCCCTTTTCTTCCACTGGAACATGAACCCACGACCTCCCCCCTTTCACGGCTGCACCTTTACCACTAATCCATTTCATTTTTTCTCTATTTAATGATATATCTATTTATATATATATAGTTATATTTATTTGTATATTAATATAGATTCATATTAAAATAAATATATTTATTCAAATATTAGTATATATATATATATTCATTCGTATATTAATATATATTTATATTTATTTATATATATATTTTTAGTTATAATTTTTTATCCATATATTTATTTGTATATTAATATATACTTATAAGATTAGTTTTAAATACATTTATGAAATAGGTTTTTTATGTGGGTTTATAAATATATAATTACATACATACATATATACAACACACACACACACATAGACATACACACACACAACCATACACACACACAGACATACACACACACACAGACACATATATATTTACAAATAAATACATATATATATGTGTATTTGAAAAGTCATAGAATGTTAATACAACGATTACATATAATCCAGAATCCTGTTTCAACTCCACAAACATTAAAATCGAAGAAAATGAAACAATCTTCGATATGATATGTGGTATAGTCCTAACAGACATCCAGATCAGAAGTTATACTTGGTAGAATGTTAACAAATCGGGGTATCCAGACTAAAAACATAGTTTTGGAGGCCATATGGGCCAATTTTGGCCTTTTAAAATGTCAAAGAAGTTCGATTCATTGATTATCATGTAGAGGTCGTCGCAGGCTTTGATTTGATATGCTGTAGAGCACAAATGGACACCCGAATCAAAAGTTATGGCCGTTTGAAGTTTGAGTTACATTTTCAACTTATTTTAGATCCTTTGTTTTTTTTTTGATTTTTTGTGTCTTCAAATTGTTATTAAATGATTTTTAATTGATTATAAGTAGCAAATTATTAATTAATAATATTTTTTAAAATAATTTAAATCCATTTTCACTAAATTTATTATATATTAACTGTAATAGTCTATTTATACGTATCTAAAACATATTTAAAAAATATATATTATATTTATATCAATATAAATATACTTATATAACAATATTTTTTTTCATGATTTTTTTTAAACATAAAATTTATTAGTGGTGGAAAAAAGAAGAGATAAATCACCCCTTTAGTAGCGCTACTAAAAGAAGCGCTGATAAAGGGGTCCCTTTTATCAGTTCTAAAAAAGCTCTTGTATAGGGGGTCCTTTATCAACGCTAAAAAAAGTGCTGATAAAGGGGGGCCTTTATCAGCTCTTTTTTTAGCGCTTTTAAAGTTCCCCTTTATCAGCACTTTTTTTAGCGCTGATAAAATGGTAGTGCTTCCCTTGCCCATTTTTTAGTAGTGCATGGTATAAAAATTATATAATATGAATATTATTTATAGATATAAAACATTACCCAATTTATTAGTGGGTTATATAACCATTACACCCTTCTAATAACTTGTATATTATACAATGAAAAAACATAAATATATAAACACATGAAAGTATAAACATGATTCATCCATAATGTATAACAAATATTAAGGTTAAACCATGAATAAGGTGTGTAGGTATCCATATAGTAATCCCATGTTCAAAAAATGATATGAAATGTTTATATGAATAATTTTCAATCTAAATTGAAAAATATAGGCTATTCATAGTGCAAAGTGTGTGATAAATACAACGTTTACAACAATGTTTCTCAATGGGTCGTATGGTTGATTTTCAATGTAACAATCAAATTAATAAACATGGAAGAAAAATCAAAGTATAAGATCTTATAAGGGACCTAGCGGAGAATGAAAATGACATGGAATATTGTTGTGGAAATCCATACAGGCCAAGTGAACCCCCACTAACTCAAAAATACCTTTTTAAACTACATGTATAATAACTATGCTCTTTATTACACACTAAAACATGATTTATTACATAAATTTTCACTTAATACAACCCAGAAGATCAAGATGTCTAGTGTATTTGGGTATTAAGAACATTACACAACAACTTAGAACACAAAACAAAACATCTTTATTAAAAACTACTTTTACATGACCACAGCATTCCTTCATACCTAGCATTGCATGGGATAACCTGAGCACATGAATAAGAAAAGGGTGATCTATAAATCCCAGTAAGAGATTAAACAAGGAATAACATGGAGAATACAATATATTTTAGGAAATAAGAATATAAATGGATCATAAGGTAAACATGAACATAAAGGAATGATATATCATGATTAACATAATATATAGATGTGGCAACAACATTTAACATGATATTAGCTTTATCCAAGGATCATTGCACATGGATCATGAGTAAACCCTAATTTAAATTGAATTATAATGAGTAAACCCTCATTGCACTTGACATATCATGATACTAATCTTTACTCAATGCATTAGAGTGCTATTAGGGCGTACCCTTCTTAATCATTTCAATTCATGCATAAGTGTGCCACATGGATCATATAACATGGATTCATTAAACATCATCATTTGTTACTAGAAAAAAGAATGCTTAATACATACATGAAACTCTATAATCAGAAAATAAATTTTCATAAAGTTGAATACTCTTGATAGAGAAATGGGCATGGTATTCACTACACAATGACTTTGGCAGGGAAAATCACAGTGCAATTTCGGCAGCATAATGGTATGACATAAGAATTCATAAAAATGGTAGATGAGATAGAAATGGGTGTATCATAATATTTACATGAAATTTAAATTAATAGGGTCATATATATACATTTCCTAACCTATGTAATGAAATTTAGATTCATAATAAAAAAGAATTTCTTGAATGTAAATGAGGAGAGAGAAATTCCTTACGAAATTTCAGCATGGTAACAGGTGTGTATGTGAGGAATTAATGATGTATAAATAGGTCTATAATAATTAAAAAATAAGGATGGAATAATGGGGGAGGTTTTAAATCATACGCCAACATTTTTAATTGAAAATAAAATGGTATAACAATATAACGAAATTTGGATAAGAATAAGAAAGGAAGAAATACCTTACTTGGAAGTGTGATCCCAAAGGCTTGAGAGAGGCTTGAGAGAGGCTTATTTGGAGCTTGGGGATCCTTGGGAGGATTCTAGATAGAGGATGGAAGAGTTTTTTTGAGCTTCAAAAATCTTGAGTGAAGAGGAACGGGATATTGAGTGGGTTTATATAGGAAATGAGAGGGAATTATATATTATTTAGGTTTTGGACACCACGCATTAAACTAATCAAAACCACAAACCAAACCATGGTTTTTTTCAAAGGGGAGTGGGAAACATTATTTTATAAAGACAATGGACGAACTTATTAAAATTTTAGGCATTATTATGTAGAGGTGAGTCACACTCTCCAGGAAATCATTTTAAAAGATAAAATGTTTTATAAGTTGTGGAGGGTCCACTAAGGCACCATAAAATTAATAAAACAAATATAAAATCACATTATTTTAAAGTTAAAACATATATTGTTTGGAAAACCTTTTTATAGTATTTTTTACAACACTATTGGTCCATTATGATGTCGTAAAACACATTATATATTTAAATGGTATTTATTTTTTACCCAAAAATTTGACTGTATCAGAAAATTATGAAAAATTCACCATTGAATAACTTTGAAATCCTAATTCCAAAAATAATATTAATTTTATATAAATAAATTTCTAAATATGTTAATTTTTACTTTTAAAATGAAAACAGACATTTATCGAAAATTCATGGGTTTTGACAAAAACAGATTTCAAACTTTAATAAAAATTAAAATTTTATTCATAAAAATTATACAATAAATTATATTTAATAAAAATTAATATCGTAATAATATCCTATTAAAATATTATTTAATTAAAAAATCCATTAATTCCTAAAAATATATTTCTTCATTGAATATTAACTAAAAATACTATTTCTGCTTTAAAAACTATTTACAAAGTAATAATAATAAAATGAATGCATATTATTTATTCTATAAAAAACTAATGCACATATTCATAGTGCGATGGTCTTGTTAAATAACCCCTTATAACACCCAAGTAATACCTAAGGGTAAGGTGTGTGATGCTGACATACTTTTGGGGTGTCTCGGATAACATCGCTCGGGTGGTAATCTCTATTAACTTCCACTTCTCCCGTAGGCGGTTCTGTTCAAGCTTAACGTGTTGAATCTCGTCTTAGGCTTGGTTAGGAGAAAATCCCAATGATGTCACCTCCATTCTGAGCTCCGAAAAATGTGATTCGTATAGATCAATTATACTGGATAAGGCCATCCCTTCCTTTTTCGTAGTAAATTGGATTTGTTAAAGTCGTATGTTTATACTAATCATGTGATCACTATTCAATGGCTATATTAGAAATAGTGACAATTCATAACAGTATTTTCAAATCCAATAAACATAAAACCATGGAAGTGAATATGTATTATATAACCATTTTACATAATAATACATTTAATTATATCAAGAGGAATCTTGATTAATAAAAGTTTAGGTTGTTACAACATGTCCTAAACATCTCACAATATGGAGATACTGATATTTTAATGCATTAGTATTTTTCTTGAGAATATAGTTTAAGGAAAAGAAATATATAATATATGGAAATAATTAATCAAATACGTAATACTATAATGTATATACAATAGTACTTTAATAAGAAATGGAACATGGTTTAGTTTTATGAATTATAAAATTATTTATCCAAAAATAACATCTTATAAAAAGGGTATAAGTATTAAATAATCTATCATAAATTATATTTCAAAGGAATGAGAATACAATGGGTAGGGAAGAAAAATAGTATATTAAATGGAAATTTTTAGTAGATTATAATTAATGAATTACATTGAGAAAAGAAATATATAGGAATTATATCCCATAACTCACTCAATATTCCTTTCTTAAACCTAATAATTATAAATTCCAAAACTCTTCTAAAATGAAGAGAGATATGTGGGACTAACTTTTTAAGAGTGAAGTTTAAGATGTCCATGAAAAGCAACATTTTTGTTGATTCTAAATCCTATATTTTAAACTCACTTGTAAAATTTATATTTATGTTTATAAAACTCAGTCAAGATCCTTGATGAAATAAACATGTCACAAACATACATAAATAGATAGAAAAAATAATTATTTTAAAATATGATATAATAAATAACATTATCAAACTAGTTACAATGAAATTTCAAAGACATCATTAATGAATCAAACATTTTGTATCATTTCTTAGGAGAGTGTTTCGACCCATATAATTATTTTTAGCAAAATAAAAATATCCAATATTCTAAAATGGAAAACAATTTTGGTGAAAACATATAAATTTATTCCTCCAAATCATTAATAATAAGTGTGGATTTTATAACTAGCTTCTCCAAATCAAGATCAAACATACTCACTTTTGACAAGAAAAATACAATGGTTTTCTGATTCCCAACATGAGAAAATAACTCATTATATTTTAAATCTCCCTTTGTGAAGTTTTTTCAATCATCCTAACCTAAAACCATGATAACTCAAATCCATGTATTCCTTTATTCCTAAATACCCAATTGAATTCAAAAACCATGAATCCATTGGGTTGTGATTAAAAACCACAAGTATGATTATTTTCCAATGAATACATATTCTCAATCATGGATATTAACCAATATGTTCTCTATATACTTTGAAATACTTCCACATAGTATTTATTTTACACATATTAAACTTTTTCAACTTCTTCTAATGAAAATTACATTAGATTTATATAAAAATTTGACAAAATCCATATATATGACTGATTGTTTGATATACCAACTTTCTCTTAGAGATATTGTTATACCATCATTTTAATCTTACACCTCCTCATATATCATCCTAAGATTTTATAATATTGTTCTCTATTAATAAATTTGATTTCTTTCACATCTTACTTTATATGAAATACTAAGTTTAAATAAATTGTGTTATATTATTGAAATATAATGTGATAATTATCATTAGATATTGATTTTGAGGGAATTAATAGGATTAATAAAATTATGAAATTTATATGAAGTTATGACTCAATAAAAATTTATTAATTAATTATTAAGAAATAAGAAGTAATTTTTAGAAAAGTCATTTTAGTTTTCAAAAATACATTTTCTTCAAAAATGGTTTTTAGTAATTTTTGTGAAATAATATTTTAATTATTTTTTTCAACTGGTATAATTTTTATGTGTTGAAAAGGATATAATTTTTTAATTCATCATATCTATATTATAATTTGGTGAATATTTGGTATTTCTCTTCAAATATTTTTTCCTAGTGAACAGTGAAAATATTTATTTTTATTGAAAACATCATTTTTGTTTAAAGAAATTAAAAAGATAAATTTTAAAACTAGTTTAAAAGTAAAATTGGTTTTATTATATTATTAATAATACAATTATGTTTATTGGAATAAAATTTATTGTTGAATTTGGTATAAAAAAGTTTTATACCTAAAATCTAATTTTCTGGAAAAAAACCCTTTTCATTTCATTTTGAATTTCAATCTAAAATTAATTTCATTCACTTATATAAATTAAATCATAAAAAATGGATTCCATATTTGGAATTTGGGTTTCCAAATTTTGTAAATAGATCCCTCTTATTTTTATCTATATGAATATTAACCATATTAAATTTTTAGTACCATAGAAAATGTAAAAGGGGTTAATTATGGTTAAAAATAATGTGATATGGATTCAAATTAATTAAAAAACTTGCGTTTATTTCATTTTATGAGTTCATTTTTTCCATAATCATCCAAAATTAGAAAAAATTGATTTTTTTCTTTTTATATTTTATTTTTACTTTTATAATATTTAATTAAAATATAAATTCAAAAATGTCACCTTCTTGCTTTTAATAACTATAATATTTTGTGACAAGGATAAAAACAATGTATTTTTAGTTATATATTTTTATCTGAAATATGATTTAATTTTTCTTATCATGGTATTTTTTTTAAAATTGTAGTGATGAAATAATATCCTTAAAATCTTATGCAACACTGACATAAAGCTTGTGCAAGTAGTAGAGAAATAAAGTAAATGATTTTATAAACTATAAAATGAATTTTTAAGGGGATTATCGTGTCTCAAGAATTTTATATATAAATAAAAAATATTAAGTATGTGTAAATGGTTTATATTCAAATTAATATTCTTTAATTTTGTTTTCAAAGTCAAATTAAATGAATAGATCTAAAAATGAAATTAGTGACATTTTATAAAAAATAATATTCTATTAAATGATTTAAAATTAATAAAATTATATATTTGGGAAATTAAATGGTATATGGATTAAAACATCAACCATTTTCCTTTCATGAGTCACTTTTCCTTCTATAGTAAAATTATTAACCCTTAAATAATAGAAAACCTTGATATTACAATAATTTTGAAAAGGTTTATCGAGGGTTAAAACTAACTGATAAGGGTAAAAACTTAAACAAAACTTGTTCAAATTTTATTAGATTATATTTTTTTGAATCATACTCATATTATCTATAAATTATATCAATTTTGTTTTATTTTACATTAAAATTAATATATATTAATTTAATACTTTAAGTAATTCGAAGAGTTCCCCTCCCCTTACTTATAAAAGGAAACTCTTATCTTTCATTATTAAATTTTTTTGAGCTATATAGATAAGAGAATACCTACAATAATATAATATGATATTCCTTCTACAAATACTAGAGCTTTTTTTCTATACAAAATACCATTCTTTCAAGGATTAGGGTGTAATCCAAAAAGGCTTCTCAATGAAGGGTATCACTCTTAACCAAGAAATTTCAATTTTATTAATTATTATACATCCTCTAAATATATGGTATACATTATAAAATAATTAAATGATTATTTTAAATATCACTAATTTATTTTATTTTTATGGGACAACCATTATCCACCTTCTTATCATCTATTTGATAACGATAATGCCATTCATGTGCACATGTGGACTACAACCTCCACGAAGCGATGTGATTCTTTTTTTTACTTATATTTTCCATGGATGATAATAAGAATATATTTAAAGAATATATATGATATAAATGATATAATAATTATTTTTAAAGCTAAATTTTCATTTATCCTTATTTCATTCCATCCATCTAAAAGTGACAACAGAGTTCAACATATGTACGACATACCGTCTCAGTGAATGATGCAATTAATTTTTCTATCTCTACCCTTCATAGATGGATATATATATATATAATGAATATATTTTATATTTATTTCATTACTAATAGTATTAAGATAATTAAATCATGATAAAATCATAATAATATGGACTTTCATACCCAAACATGCATGAGAAACGAAGAAGTTACCACATAGAATAATGATTTTAATAGAAAACTGATAAAAAACGAGTGATAAAATTTTATAATTAAATATTATATAGTATGATATATATAATTATTCCTCTAGAATAATTTTATAATATATATACATATATATTTATTATATAGGAGTTTCTAATGCGTATGAAGGAATACCAGACTTGAGGTAAGGGATTTACACCTCAATCCCATTTTTGGGATTATTTATTCTAGAATTTACATTCAGAAAATTATATTATCCTTACCTGATAAATAAATTTAATTTTTATTCAAATTTGGTTTTTTTGGAATTTGTTTTTTCCTTTCATTTTACTTATTTTAAGTACTCAAGATATTGAAATATTTTTTTAAAGAAAACCGACTATGTTTTACTATCCAATCAAGAATATTTTTTTTCCATGTCCATGTTTACTTTATACAGTTTTTAAAATTAATTTTCATTATTACCTAATTATTTTTAAAATTCATTTTCACCATTTTTTAATTTATTTAATTTTTTTCAAATGATTCTTCCTTTAATTTTTGAAATGAGGCAATTTTTAGTTTTTACTGAAAATATGTATTGAATCTTTTTTAACATATATGACCTGAATAGAATTTCCCACCTTCATGAATTATCAATATTTTTGAGCTTCTATTAAATTTGAAATGATTATTTTCAAATAAATTTTTTCCATTAATATTTTAAAAAACATTTTATTTTAAATAAGTTGTTTCAAAATTAAAATGTTATTTTCCTCAAGAAATATTCCATTAATAATTTTAGGGAATTTCTATATAAGATGATAAACTGTAATATTTATTATTTTTTACTGGGGATATAATGCAATTAAACTATCCTTATTAATTCTCTGTATGGTTTATTATTATGAAGATAAGATGTTTACAAAACCAATTTTTTCCATGGGTTATGCTATGATGAATTAATAAAATGTTTATTAATTAATTTTTCTTTGAATGGGTTATGATATAATTATAAGATAAATGTTTTATGATCTTTTGTAACAAATATTAATGGTTTTAATTATGTGATGGTTGGGTATAGAAGTTTATGACACTCCAAATAGTTGGGTAATGTTTTATATATCATGATATAATTATGGGATGCGAGTTGATGTGGTCGATACACTATGGGAAATAGGTGGGGATAAATGATCCACTATAGGAAACAAGTGGTGATACGAAATACACTATAGGAAAACTAATATGAAACCTAATCCATTATGATATTTGAAAAAAGTTTTGATGCATGGTCCACTATGATTGGATGATCTCAATAGTTAACCATGACATATGAAATGGTTTCAAATCCAATATTGTTTCCACAATTTTATGGCATGATTATGATATAAAATCAGGGTTCATGATTAATTTATGATTTTTATCACTCTTATGTTTCATAATGTGACATTTTTATTCCATGAATCATGTTTATGATGTATGAAATATTGAGTATAAACTTTTTAAGTTATGGTCATGATCTCATTACCTTATTCTTATCTGATGACTTCATATTATCATCTATTGTTATCTACCATGTTTACCCTTACTGAGAATATAAGACCACTCTTTGTTATGTTTACTTTCCATAGGTTATGAAGAAAGGTTTTAAGTATGGTATGTTAATAAGGGTAAAAATATGTAATGTATATGTATAAAATTATTGGTTCTCTATAGTTGAAATCAGAGAATATTTTAGTAAATATTTGGATATTAGTGATAGAAAACATTGATAAAAACCCTAAGATATAAGTCTAAGTATAAGATAAAATTATAATGTATGGATAATGATAATGAAAAACCTGGTTTAAACCTATGTTTCCATAAATTGAGAAGAAATTGTTGTGATTTAGAAATCAAATAAATGATATTTTATGAATATATAATTGATCAATCTAATTAAAAATATTTGGTGACTACACAAACCATTTTAATTTTAAAATGGGATTAAATATAGAACGATGAATTTGAGGTGGTGATAGGTGTGATCAAATATTTAAGTATAATATTTGAAAATAGCCTTGTGAATTTGTTAGGAGGAATAGGGGCATATATACCCTGAGAGGGGGGGTGAATCAGGGTATGTATATTCTTTTTCAAAATTCTTCCTGCCCCACTAGATCTTGACCTCTTTATTACAAGGGTCACTTTATTTGCACTTGTGTGTTCATTATGATCACTTATTTTCTTCTTTACCTGATGATGATGCTTTAAATGCAATTCAGGGAAGTAGGCAGGCAGAAACAGAGATTTTTACTTGGTTCACCCTCACTGGGCTACGTCCAAGGAGCATACACCAACACATTTCCAGTCATACCAAATTCAACTATTCTTCCCTATATGTGGATACAAGGATTCAGGAACAGTCACTCTATCACAGGCTCACTGCCTTTACAAGGTTTAGGGTCAGCTCACTGCTTTCCCAAGGGTCACTCCCTATTTCTCTCTCTCTGGCTCACTGCCGGTGGAGAGGATCACCTTCTTGTTCTTCCTTTTCTCACTGCTCTGGAAAGAATCCACTCAGAGTTTATAGACCTGTAGGTCTCTTCATTTGTAAGAAAAAATAAATCTTTCTCACTATGTAGATGCTCTGTTGAAGCCCAACTTTCACCCGTAGATGAATATCACTTTGCACCAAAGGTATCGGAAAAACATCCAGCTTCCACGTGGCCCGAAAATATGGCTGGGGAATCAACCTTACTTGGCGTGCAAGTCTAACTCAGTGTGCAAGTATCGGAACGCAAGTGAAAACTAGCGCGCAAGTCCTCCATAGAAACTTGCGCGACTCAAGCTTCTCCAACTCCAAACTTGCGCGACTCTCTTCCTTTTATGCCCAAACCAATATTAGCGTGCAACTACCAACTGGCGCGCAACTTCTCACACTGGCACGCAACTTCAACCACCGGCGCGCAACTTCACCAGCACGACCACACACCACTTGTGCGACCACCACACCTACGCGATGGGAGTTATGATTTCTCAAAGTTTTGAACTCCGGTTGAGAATGAGGAGGGGTGGTACAATATTTATAGGCATTTGGGGTACCCTATGCGACAACGCGCAAGTCTCTCCTCGGCGTGCAAGTCTCGGCGCGCAGGTCTCTTCCCCTACAAGTCACTTGCGCGACCCAATTCCAAACCTGCGCGAACCTCTTTCTTTTACCATATTTTGATCTTATGATCTTGGAAAACCATAGGCGCACTAGTTTTCAAGCTTCCAAGGCATCGGCGCGCAAGTCTCTTTCACAGCGCGCAAGTCACTTGTGCGACACCACAAATACTTGCATGACAATTATCCCTTTTCCATATTTTGATGATCTGATCTTGAAAAACATATGGCGCACAATTTTCCAAGCCTTCAAGAACACAGAGCGCAAGTCCCTTTTCCAAAAACCACTTTTATGAATTTGACGATTTTCAGGCCCAAAAGTTTTGAAAACACTGGAAAACGGTGCCACCTTGTATCTGTTCTTTTTGTACCGCCTCAAGATCATCCATCTCCTTGTCAACGTTCTTGAATCAAACATGGATCATTAACCACAGCTCTTGAACTCAATATTCCACCATGAAATCCTCTTTGTCAACAAATTTTTATTTCATTGTTTTGGTTTTTAAACAATCACCACTCAGATGTCCACTTTGTCAACAAACACAATCACCTCAAAAATGCTTCAATGATACCTTGAGGGATTTTTTCCCAACAATATCCCCCTTTGGGTTTGTTGACAACTCTTCCATAAAATGATACATCGTTACTTATTGAGCCACCATTCGCTTATCAAGATTCTGATAGCGATCAAGGATTTAATCAACACATATTCTAAGCCCACATGACCAATGCTCGGCATGAGAAACAAGAGTAAATGAAAAGTTCATTAATGAATCACTTCATCTATGACACCCTCTGTTGACACCTAACTGATACCAATTGTTTCCAAACTAATACCAATTTTTGGAAATATTCTTACCACTCTCCAACACCACTCTTCCTCTTTTATCGCGATCCTCAACTGTTGTGATATCTATTCTATGATCGATCACTTCTAGCATCGTCAGATTTAATACTCTCCCCTTTTTTCAATGCTCCCCCTATCTCGCTGCTCCACTTGTCAGCTTCTCCCTGTATCTGTCATGATTTCTCAAAAATACACACTGTATGCCCCTTGAACAATCACTATTTTCTCCCCCTTTGTCAACGAACCCAAAGGTCACTCCTTTGCAGTCTGTAACAGAGTAGAGAACACATATCAACACATTATGGAAAAACACATCATACCTTGGGGATAAGGGGGTTCCACATCCACACTCTTTTAAGTGAGGGGAGTCAACTGAACTCCCAGAGCCATTCGATGCCTTTCAATCTCTTCCTTGGGTAGGGCCTTTGTCCAAATGTCTGCAACCTGTAGGTCTGTGGGCACATACTCCAATTTCACAATTTGTTTCTTAACCTTCTCCTTGATGAAATGATATTTGATCTCAATGTGCTTGGTCCTTTTGTGATGGATGGAATTTTTGCTAATATTGACAGCACTTGAGTTATCACACTGGACTCTGATCGGATACTTTACTTCAACTCCCATATCTTCAAGCTGCAGCTTCATCCACAATAACTGTGTGCATGCTTGAGTGGCCGCAATATACTCAGCTTTCGTGACGCTCAATGAGATTTAATCTTGCTTCTTGCTTAGCCAATCAATACACAATCCATCGAGATAGAATGAACCTCCCGACGTTGATTTTCTATCATCTGCTGATCCGGCTCAATCTGCATCTGTGTAACCCAATAACACTGATTGAGATTTGTCATTATACATCAGACCGAAATCCACGGTGCCTTTGATATACCGAAGTATTATTTTTCACTGCAAGCATGTGGATTTACTTGAGATTACTCTGATATCTCACTCCTTGGCATGTGGCGAAAACAATATCAGTACTTTTTGTAGTCAAGTACAAACAACTTCCAATGATTTGCCTGTATTCTGTAATATTAACTACCTTTCTATCATCATCTTTTTATAACTTCATCCGGGTAGCAACTGGGGTTTTCATCTCCTTGTAATTTTTCATGAAAAACCTTCTTAAAACCTCCTTGGCATATTTGGATTGAGAAATGAATGTTCCATTTCTTCCTTGTGTCACTTGTAGACCAAAGTAAAATGTTAGCTCACCAGTCATTGACATTTCAAAATCATTTTTCATGATTTCAGAAAAATGTCTACACTATGCTTCATCTGATTCGCCAATGATTATGTCATCAACATAAACTAGTACCAACTTCCTTTGATTACTGTTGTGGTTGAAATAGAGATTTTAATCAACTCCCCCAAGCTGGAAACGAAGCTTCTTCAAGTACTGATCAAACCTTGAGTACCATGCTCTTAGTTCTTGTTTTAGCCCATACAACGCCTTCTTCAGCCTGCAAACTTTGTTATCATCCTCATGAATGAGAAATCCATCTGGATTCTCAATGTACACCTCTTCTTCCAGAACCCCATTCAAGAATGAAGATTTGACATCCATCTGGAACACTTTAAACTTTCTTTGCACTGTTATGGCCAAAAATAATTTGATTGTCTCCAGCCTTGCAATCGGTGCAAATGTCTCATCAACATCTATTCCCTCTATCTAGAAGTATCCCTTGCACACTAGCTGTGTTTTGTTTGAAATCATAGTTCCATCTTCATTCATCTTGTTGTGATAGACCCATTTTGTCCCAATGAAATTCTTGTCTGCTGGCCTTGAAATAATCTCCCACATCTGATTCTTCTCAATATGATTTAGCTCTTCATTCATGGTCTGAACCCAGTTATCATTTTCAACTGCATCATCAAATCATTTTGGCTCAACCTAAGATATAAAAGATGCATGCTACAGTGATTTCATTTTCTTTTTCTGAACTAGAGCTGACTAATCACTAATGATGTTATGCCTGTCAATTTCTTCTTGTCTCTTTGGCTTCTATGCAGATAAGGATTTTACTTCCTCATACTCACCATCAGTATATTCTTCTAAACCAACTTCAGCCACTTCTGCTCTCCCTCAGTCTCTTAACACTTTCTCACTTTTAACCAAAAAATTTTCACTGTTTCATTGTTCAATGGCGTCATTTCTTTGAATATCTTCTTTCAGATTTTTGTTGACACACCTTTGATTTTCTATCGCAGCTTCTTGGTATCCTGAAAGTAGTAAGCTGATACCACATTGTTAGAGAAAAATAAATAAGTATGAAATGATTGATTATTGTTGCTTCCCCCGCAATGGGTCTTCCCCCAATGTTATGAAACATTTCCTCGGGTTAGTCTCACTTTTTAGAATCATAACCATTCTTCTCCTCATGCATCATTTATTGTAATCTGGCACTCAGCATCGAGCCATTAACCAAATATCTAAGCCTACTGAGTTGGAACTCGGTGTAGGAAACAACAAATAGAGTTAATAACACAATCACTTCCTATTGTGCTATGTTTCTCCATTTCTTCTTAAACTATGGTACCTGATTTGAATAAATTGAAACTATAGAGAATGTCACATCTCCACTTAGCATCCTTAGATGCCACTTCCCCTTGGATCGTATATCCCTAGAACCTGAAACACATGAATCATCAGTTAATAGAATTTATATACATAGGGAGAGGGGTCGTCCTTGAGTCCTCAATATGAGGATAGTGGTTGATCCTGATGGGTCAACGCCTTGATTCTTTCTTGGAGCGCATCACATTATTTTCATGCTTCCTTCAGCTTCTTAGCCAACTTCAACTGCTCTGGTCATATGACTAAGCATTCATTACCCACATGCTGAGCCTTTTTCCGATATGTAGATTTTGTAGCCCCATCCTTTCTCATCACATGGGGTATAGAACCACTAGTACACATTTCCTTCTTTGAGGTTCTACCAAAATTCCATATTCCTTGATTATTTCTCTAAGAAGGAATCTCCTTGCTTGTCATCTTCCCTTGCTTCTTCCACCATTGCAGGGATTTTCCTTTATCTTCCAGTCCTCTCCATGGAACATGACTTGTGAATTTTTCAACACATTATTTGTTTATCTACCTTTTTTCAGATTTATGAGTCGCCACCCTATTTTGCATTGGTGGTGGGTCCCCCACTGAACGTACATTCTCCTTACTCATAGTTGTAGTGTTTCCTCTCTTCTTCTTCCAGATATGTTCATGTTCTTTCTTAGAGAACTATTGTGAGTGTAATAGAGGAAGTGAAAGATACACTTTTAGTTTAGATACATGTGATTACCCTGAGGCTCTAATCCTATTCTTCACCTTACCACTTTGTCTTCCAGTGTATAATTTCTCATTATGCATCACTGGAGTCAAAATTCTCTTTCTGGGTTCCTTTACCTTCCCTGCTTTCTTCTTGCTGCACTGTCTAGACAAATGCCCATGATTAGAACATATGAAACATCTTCCATCAAAGACATACCTTATTTTTTCATTTCTATGTCGAGATGTTGATGAATCTTGAGTTCTTCCTCTTACATTGAGATCCTAAGCTTCCTAACACATACTCATTGTGTGTCCCTTTCTACCACAGTAGTAGCATCGGATGAATTTTTTCCTCTGAGAGAATCTTCCCACTAATTTCTCTAGACGCTTCTTCTTATTCTCATATTTAGTGTAGTTTCTATTTTCATAGCCTGAAATATATTCCTGAGCTTCTGAACAGAAGATTGATGTGTTTCCATGAATCCTGCAAAAATAGCACATGTCATCACTACTTTTTGTAACAGTCCTCTTTGGCCTATCTCCAGCATCTATAGGATTTCTTTCACATCTGGAACTGTTCGCGGCTCTCTTTCTATCTTGCATGGGAGGGGATTCATCAAATCTGATACCAGTTGTTCCCAGACTGTATGGTCTTTGAGCTGAGAAAATTTGTTCTTGCCTCTTTTCAGAAATAGCAAATTTTCTTTTCATTTCATCATCACCTACCGAAGGATAATCAAATAGAAAGTGTAAGGAATCCTTCATTTTAGGCTTTCCTTTAGCATTGGATTTCTCCACTTCCTTCTTCAATGATTCTATCTCTTCTTCCAACTTTTGAATCTTTGTATCCCTTGATTAAAATTGGGCATTGAGTTCTCTTCTAAGATTATTTCCACAACTCATCTCATCTTCTAGTTCTCGTGTGATCTTTTCTACCATATCACCTCGCTGCATTTCATTCAATTTTTCCTCATAAATAGATTTAGTGACAGATTCATTCTCTTGTTGGAGCCTTTTATTCTTCTGAACTAATTCAGACAACAGTGCTGCTAGATCATCATTTCTAGCTTTCAGATTCTGAACTTCATCTGACTTTTGATCCTCTTCATAGTCACCAGCCTGTTTTTTTCCTTTCATTTTATCCATATTTTGCAGTTCATCACTTTGAGAATCATTCTTCTCCATTAGTTCAGTAGACATGTCAATAAGCCTTTTATTTAATCCTCTTAGCTTGTTGACCTCAATCTCCAATACTTTGATCCAGATATCTTTAGATTTTACTTCTTCATCCAATTTCTGGTCCACTTCCTTTGTTGTGTTGACAAAATCTACTGGTGGCATCCTTATTGAAACTTCTTCATCATCGGTTGTTTCAGCATCACTTTGATTTTCAAGTACTTCACTCATTCCTACATCATGATTGAGTGAATCAATCTTTTCCCTATCAGATTAATCTAGGCCTTCTTTCAGTAAGCTGTTTGATTCATTTAGTTGAATCACAATTTTTCCATACACACTTCCACATTGAGGAATACCACCTGACTTCTAATTCTTCTTTGATGTTTTTCCATTTTCCATGGCTCATCGAGATAAGAGCATACTGATTCTTTAACCACATAGATCGACTACACCAAGTCGGAGTAAAAAAATATGATAAAATAAACCTCCCCTATGATACCAATTGTTAGGACCAATAAGGGCCTATATACCATGAGAAGGGGGGTGAATCAGGGTATGGATATTCTTTTTCAAAATTCTTCCTGCCCCACTGGATCTTGACCACTTTATTATAAGGTTCACTTTGTTTTCACTTATGTGTTCATTATGATCACTTATTTTCTTCTTTACCTGATGATGATGCTTTAAATGCAATGCAGGGAATTAAGCAGGAAGAAACTGATATTTTTACTTGGTTCACCCTCACTGGGCTATGTCCAAGGAGCATACGCCGACAATTTTCCGGTCATACCAAATTCCACTATTCTTCACTAGATGTGGATACAAGGATTCGGTAACAGTCACTATGTCCCAACATCACTTCCTTTACAAGGTTTAGGGTCAGCTCACTGCTTTCCCAAGGGTCACTCCCTGTTTCTCTCTCTGCCTCACTACTAGTGGAGAAGATCACCTTCTTCCACTTCCTTTTCTCACTGCTCTGGAAGGAATCCACTCACATTTTATAGACCTGTAGGTCTCTTCATTTTCATGAAGGAATGCATATTTATCACTATGTAGATGCTCTGTTGAAGCAAAACTTTCACCCGTAGATGAATATCACTTTGCACCGAAGGTATCGGTAAAACTTCCATCTTCCACGCAGCCCGAAAATATGGTCAGGGAATCAACCTTACTTGGAATGCAAGTCTAACTCGGCGCACAAGTATCGGCGCTCAAGTCACAACTGGTGCACAAGTCCTCCATAGACACTTGCGCGACACAAGCTTCTCCAACTCCAAACTTGCACGACTCTCTTCCTTTTACGCCCAAACCAATATTGGTGCGCAACTACCAACCAGAGCGCAACTTCTCACACTGGTGTGAAACTTCAACCACTGGTGCGCAACTTCACCTACGCGACCACACCTTGCGTGACCACCACACCTGCACGACGGGAGATCTGATTTCTCAAAGTTTTGAACTCTGGTTGAGAATTAAGAGGTGAGGTCCAGTATATATAGGCATTTGGAACACCCTACTCAATGACACTCAAGTCTCTCCTCGGTGTGTAAGTCTCGGCGCGCATGTCTCTTCCCCTGCAAGTCACTTGCGTAACCCAATTCCATACTTGCGTGAACCTCTTTATTTTGCCATATTTTGATCTTTTGATCTTGGAAAACCACATGTGCACAAGTTTTCAAGCTTCCAAGGCATCGGCGCGCAAGTCTCTTTCACGGCGCGCAAGTCACTTGCACGACACCACCAATACTTGCGCGACACTTATCCTTTTTCCATATTTTGATGAGTTGATCTTGAAAAACATATGGCGCGTATGTTTCCGAGCCTTCAAAAACACGGCGCGCAAGTCCCTTTTCCAAAAACCACTTTTCTACATTTGATGATTTTTAGGCCCAAAAATTTGGCAAAAACTGGTAAACGGCGCCACCTTGTATCTGTTCTTTTTGTACCACCTCCAGATCATCCATCTCTTTGTCAACATTATTGAATCAAACATGGATCATTAACCATAGCTCGTTAACATGATATTCCACCATGAAAACCTCTTTGTCAACAAATTTTTATGTCATTGTTTTGATTTTTCAACCATCACCACTCAGATGTACACTTCGTCACAAACACAATCAACTCAAAAATGATTCAATGATACCTTGAAGGATTTTTTCCCAACAGAATTTATTTTGGAATGTTAGTTCATATCCTCAATTATTAGATATCCAGTTAGCCATAAAAACTTTTAACAGTACATCGATCACATCACAAGTTTATGATTCTTAACTAATTGATGTTTTTTGTAACATGCTTTATGAAAATCTTATTTTTCTCCATCTAGTTGAATTTAATGTTATCTTTATAAGGGATTGAATTTCTTTAAAAAAATTCCACATCAATTTTTGAGGAAGGGAATTCATGTTTGATATTAAAAATAAATATATGATCATCCTTCAGTGTGGAAATAAATATATAATATTGATGTAAATTTCATCTATTATATGGGTCATGATTCCTATTAAAAAGTGGAATTTATCTTAGATTCTTGGGGAGAAACTGAACATCAATGATATGCCAACTGTATGGGATTTTTTTTATATTTTCTTTGAAGAGTTTCCTAGTCTCCCTCCTAATTGTGAATTTTAGTTTTCAATATAACTCATACCTTCTATTACACCTATTTCAAAACTCCTTTTAAAATGGACCCAATTGATTTGCAGGAAATTAAATATGGAACTCCAGGAGAATATTGATAATGGATTCATATTCTCTAGTACTTCACCACGGGGTTTACTAGTTCTTTTTATTAATAATAAATACGGTTTAATGCATCTTTGGGTTGATTGTATGGAACTTAACAGATAAATATCAAGAAAAAGTATCCACTACCCCATATTGATAATTTTTTTGATTGATTATGAAGAGATAAATACTTGTACAAGATTGAACTTAATTCTAGATGTCATAAATTACGGATTAATATGGAGGATATACCTAATATATCCTTCCATATGTGTTTTGGCCATTATGAATTTATAATTGTGCTATTTTGAATTACTAATGCCACCAATGTCTTCATGGATTTATTAATAGAGTCTTTAGGTATTACCTTGATCAATTTGGGGCATCCTTTATAGATGATATTATTATATATTATAATAGAAAATAATATTATGAATATCATTTTAGAATGGTTCTGAAGACCCTGAGGAAGGATTATTTTTATGAAAAAATTACTAAGTTTGAATTTTGTATTCAAAATTTTCTTTTCCCCAGTCATATAATCTCATGTGGGGGTATTTCGGTGGATCCTTAAAAGATGTAAATTATTAAGAAATGTCTTATACAAACCATAGTTACTTTGATCCGTATTTTTCATATTTTTTATGAATATTAAAAACGTTTTGTGAGATATTTATCATCAATACGTTTTCCACTCACCAGGTTTACTCATAATGGGACTAAGTTCATATGGGAATATTAATGTTATGAGAATTTTAAGGAACAAAAGATAAGGTTAGTGAGTGTAGATGTACTCAAAAAAAACTTGTAGTTGAGAAGAGTTTGTGATATACAGTGATGCATCAATGTAGAGAATGATATTTTTTTCTCATTCATAATGATATAGTGATAGATTATTCCTCAATCCAATTGAAAACACATGAGAAATGTTACATAACTCATGATTTATATTTGGTATTACTAATTTGTTCATTGAAGATAGATAGATATTATATTTATAGGGGAAGGTGTAACATATATATGGATTGTAAAATTTTGAAGTATATATTCAAATAGAAGAGTTGAATATGGTCCATAGAAGATTATTAGAATTGATTAAAGATTATGACTTCTCAATAAATTACCACCTTTGGAAGGAAAATACAGTGGTTTATTCTTTGAGTTAGAAGGAATATACTACATGGCCATGATGGGGATTGAAATAGATCCAATAAATATGGATTTTTAGAATATGGTACTTGAAATCCTAAGGAAAGGGGATAAATCAAAAATTGTTAGATGAATTTTCAACCATCCATTCATGTGAAGATTAGAGAGGCACAAAGGGAAGATTTACAACTGTAGAAGAATGGAAGGAGTGTTTTTGAGTTCAACCATAATAAATATAGAATAATAATGGTCATGAATAGAGAATTTGTCTCATTAATACTATAATTAAATTAGGAACTATTAAATGAATTTCATATTTCATCATTTTTTATACATCTTGGAAGTATAAATATGCAAAGTGATCTGAAAGAATATTTTTGGTGGGTCAACATGAAAAGGTATATTGTAATGTATGTATCTAGTTTCCTGATATGTCATCATGTTAAGGGAGACAGATATAAGTCTACTGTGATATTAAAACCATTACCCATAGTAGAATGGAAATGATAAATCTATGAATACTCTAGTTTTATTATATTTTTCTTGATAATATTTTCATGTATATATATATATGTGTGTGTGCATTTATCCTTGGAGCCATCATGGTGTTTGGGTGTCTCAGAACCCCAGAATCAATAAAATAAAAATATTAATATATTGTAATAAATATTCTCAAATTGTTACAACATTTATTATTTTTCCATTGTTTCGGAGCTCAGATAGAAAATCCAAGCCCACAGTTGATTCTAAAATGTTGGGCTTATCATAGACATAACATAAGGTATTTTTATGTTAGATGTTCTGAGGAAATCATATGTTGGTGGGTGCGTTTGATTAAAAACATGATGAATTTATTTATTTTTATTTTGAATGACCAATAACTAAATTACTCTATAAATATCCCATTATAAAAAATCTTCAGGGTTATTCAGAAAACCCTAGTAGTATTTGAGAGGAGGATTAGGTGTTCCGCATTGGCAAATCGAATCGGAAAATGAAAAGTTATCCGATCTAGGTATATTGAGAGGTGGAAAATGTAGTAGGTCTTATTCATCACAGGATAATGTGATCATCACCAATTATCAATCGTAAATCAAGGTAAATCTCTCAATTTTTGTTTTTTTTCATTTTTCATTAAAATATTGATCATGGATTAAATTATCTACTTAATGATATGTCATTTCACACCCTTTGTAAGATCCCTTTTATATGAATTGATTTTTTAAAATCTATTTATATTTTTTTTCCTTTATAAAACCCATGGTTTCCCACATTATGTGATTTTTGGATGATAATTATTGTCCAATGATGGTTATACCTTTGTTTATGTACATTTCCTTCCACTATTCTTCACATCCTTCACTATTGGCCCACAGGGTTAGAGTTTGACATTACCCAGAGGGTTCAATCATGATTAAACCCTCAGATTCAGGGTGGATTGGAGAACTATGATCATGATGGTGGTTTATAGATGTATTAGGATAATTTTCAGGTGATTTTTTTGATGTAATATCCATAATTTCTATGGTGACTAGCGGCACTACGAGAAAAGCTATAACTCATAAATAGATGAAAAAAATCAATTTCTGAAAACTATGGGATGAGAATCAATGGATGGATGTAATACCATTCTATTTTGGGTGGAAATATAGTGTAATTCGTGGATAAAAAGGAGGATCAAGAAACTACATGAAGGATATGAGGGTTCTATGAAAAAAATGACTACATGACATATAGTGTGGAAGAACACACACCGTGTTATATAATTTCCATTGTGTCTATGGTTTTTATTTGAGTTGAGCATCACACACTGTGTGACTAGAACCACACACAGTGTGACCCTATCTAGGTAGCCAGGAATTGTTCTAACTACACATACCTTGAGACCCTGGTTGGACATACACACCATGTTTCCATACAGTTATTCAATGTGGATGAACTTTTCCTGTCGAGTAGTGTTCTAGGTGTACATTCCTAGGACCCCGGGTGGCCATAAAAACCATGTACCATGTGGACACGCATTGTAGAAATACATGGATAATCAATCCATGTGATAGGTGTACACACCTAGGACCCTGGGAAGACATGAATGCTCCATTCCACATTAACACACCATGTGGAATGACATGGATTTCCAATCCATTCCAAGGGGAGAAAAAAAAACAAGTAGTGAGGAGAAGTCACATGCCATATGAAATCCCATACACGTCATGTATTCCCCAATAAATTTCTCCCTTTAGTATCTCCTTCTTTGGGATATATATTTAGGCTTTTCAGTATCCAATCTTAGGCATTTTTTGGGTAAAACATGATGGTAATGTTAATAGTGGTTTTTGAGATATGATGTGAGGTGTTATGAGAATTATTATTCTTTAGGTGATTATTGATGATGGAAGTGATCAAGGTAGAATCATATGAGAGATATCAGGGTTGGAAATACCCTGTCATAGTAGGGATCTTGTCCCCCATATTCTTATCTATCTTCTGAGTTGTAGCCCTCTAAATAACTATGGGTGGGTCCCATTTTCACTGAGTGGCTCCCACCGGATGGACCAGGGTGTGGGTCTTCTACCTACCGAGTGGTACTCCCCTATTATACTAAGGTGTGGGTCCTATATTTTTTGAGTGAAACCCCTTATCAAACTAGGGTTAATTTCCTCTATCTGCCTATCAATTATGTGGTACCCCCTATCACACCATGGTGAGAGTTCTCCAATCATTGAGTGCTACCCCCAGTCAAACTAGGGCATGAGTCCTCTATCTATCGAATGTGACCCGCTTATCATAATAAAAAATGAGTTTTATATTGAAGATTATGACCCCTAGGGTTGTGGAGTAGTGGAGAGGTGGGGTTCCTCTGTAGGTATTTCTCAAAAATATATTGGGAATCAGTGATGGACCGTTGGAGATGCTGGAAGGCTCATCATCCTGGGTTGGACTGTGAAGATAGAGGTCCCCTTTCAATCCCATCTGGGTTTCTTTTTGAGAATATATTTAATGATTGGTTTTATTCCCATCTTGTTATGGGTTCATCATAAATTTTATGTATATTTATATTTCTCCCTTTGTGGTTTTCAAGGCGTTCTACTAGGTATGTATATACTCACCCCAATATGGGAATTTCCCGCATGTGACATGTCTTATATAGATGACAGACAATTTAGTGGTGACATTAGGGAAGCATATTGATCCTTGGTTGAATTGAATATGTATGGTGGTCAGTCTTAAAGATCATCAGCTAAGATATCTTAGATTCCCTTTATTCCAATTTTTGTTAGGTTGAAACTTAATTTGTAGTTGGGCGTGTATTTTCCCCTTTTACTCTTTGTCTTACATTGTCATGCTATAATGTTTTCCCATAGTGTTTATTACATGCATGGTTTTAATATAGATATTACTATATTTATATTATTCATCAACACTTTTTCATGGATATGGTTTGGTGTGTTCATATCGGAAAATTATAAAAAGACCTCCCATTTCATTTATTATTTCTTTGTGTTTTTCACATGCCCCTGGCCTATTGAAGGTAGGATTAGGGTCTTGGCATCTTGGCTTGCTTCTAGCCAAGAATTCCCCAATGGGAAGGGTCGTTAAAGAGTGTTATCAAAGTAGTTCATTACATGGGGAAATTTTGTGGTTTTCCTTTATGAGTAATTAGTTGGTACTTATAGTAATAGTGTAAAAGTGTCTTGAGTGTAAATTTTAGGCCATAGAACCTAGAGTTTGTGCGGCAGCTGACGTATCCATTTATTAGGACTCCAACATTCCACCTTGTCAAATTGATATACTAAGACATTGGGTGGTGGTAATTGTCATACATGAGCCATATAATATTGATTCCTTTGGTTTTAATTCTTAATTAAAATACCCATATATATATATATTCTGATCTAATTTTGATACGTCTTGATCACTTTCAGGATTAATTTGTAAAGAAAACTAGTTGTGTTACCAAATCAATATCATGATGATTATTTTATGAGTAATGAGGTGATGGTTTAAGGGATTTCCAAATAGGTGATTCCTCTTGGAGGGTAGGGATAATCAACCCCACTTAATGAGTATCAGATAGTACAAGAAGTTCAGGCTAATGTCGTGTGTATCCTTATCACACTCGATGAATTCTAGCATCATAGACCACTGAGGTTCAGTGATGAGACGGATCGATAGATAGAAGGTAATTGTATTGATTCGGTGATCTAAGACTTAAGGATCACTTGAAACCCAACTAATCATATAGTTTCTTAGGTAACTAGTCTTTCTTATGTAGAAGTAGTGTGATGGTGGAGTTTAGCCATACAAACTCATGATGATACGATTCTCCCATGGTCTGAATTACATAAGTTGTTTTGTGATGAGTATTATCCCTTGTTCTTTCACATAGTTTATATATAAGAGATTATTGAGCCATGATAGGGTATTATGATAGTTTTTTAGTCTTCCATGTGTTTCACTGATATTACATGATACTCTCTTGATAGGGTTCTGGAAGGTTACTTCCAGACACAGAAGTTTGAGTATGCCTTTGACAAAAATATTCATGATAGTGAGGTCCCCTTGTGTAGTACAACTTTTTCTAGAGTGATAGAGAGGGATATGGTGATGTTTAGATTCCAATTATAGGGATTATAGGATGTTGAGTCTACTAATGGCTGCCATGGGGTAGGGTCATTTTCAGTTTCAAACAGGTGTCATTCTGTAGGGTCAAGATGTAGGAGGCCTTATCATGGTCGGACTCTTTCATATGGATATAAGGAAAAATGTTTTTGAATAGGTTGTATTCATATTGGATAGGTGTGATTCTATTCTTGTGATGTGTGAGGTAAGATGGATTGTGATCTCCTAACCCATCAAAATGAGGAGGGAATGAATGGGAGGGCCTTCCGTGATAGAGGCTATGTCATGATTGAGGATCTACCAGGAATGATTAGGGTGGCCCCTAGGGAGGTGGTTTAGGAAGAGTAGAAGTTGTAGCTCTTCATGGAGGGACTCTTGGTGTGGGACAACACTACAAGATACTCCCACCACCACCACTAAGTGTCCCATTCTAGGATCAGGGAGTAGGCGGTCGGGGCCTTGGGTAGTTGGTAGCTATTGAACACTATGAACATGCTACACATGAGATGATATGAGGTATGATATTTATTCATTATACTCATTATACTGTTTTTATTGTCATAGGTGATACTCATTACTTTATCTCTATATAAATGGTGTGAGATAAAGAGCTTCCAGTTGAGTTTTTACACCAACATCTTTGACTAGAGGTTCCTATACGGAATACTTCATCAATATTACTGATATACTAGTAGTACGAGCTAGCATTTAGTGAAGAGAGTTTCTCATTAGACATATTGGTCATTAAGATGAAACATTATGACTTCATATTTGGTATACAGTAGTTTTTCATGGTTGGGGAATTGATTGACTGTCATCGTAGGCGATTCAGATTCCTTCATGTAGATGAGATGTGATTCTCCATTGTGGGTGAGAGATAGATCTCATGAAAGAGTGTGTGGGTCTTGCGAGCAGAAAGATGAAACCCATCACCCATTAGTTGTAGATATTAACCCATTATAAATAAGGATCTTCCATCATTTTGATTCATTTAGTATTGGATGACATTATGGATGTATTTCTTAAGGAAATTTTAGGACTAACTCTAACGCAGTATATATAATTTTACATTTAATTTCAACCTAGTTCCACACTAATATCTTTTATGAAATATAAAATGAACCATACTGATCTATAGCAGATGAGGTTACAGGTTTAGGACATCAAAGAGAATGGATTTATCATACCCAGTGTGTCCCCTTAGATTACCCCAGATTAGTTTGTGAAAAAAGGAAAACAAGAACTTGATTCTTCTTATTTATTATCATCACCTAAACTATGTAACAATAAATAATAAGTACCCCATTCCAATGATTGAAAAACTCTTTTATCTATTGATAGATGTGATTTTTTAATGAATATCAAACTCAAGTATGGCTAGCACCAATTGAGGGTTCATGAGGTTGATATTCCGACAATAGTATTCCAATGTGGCTATAAACGCTATGATTTACTAGTGATTCCTTTTGGTGTGAGTAATTCCCCTATAGTTTATATGGATCTAATGAAACTTATCTATTAACCTTACTTATATTTTTTGTGGTTGTCTTTATTGAGGACATACTCATTTACTATGCATCAGATTAAGAGCACGTAGAGTAATTTAGATTGGTCCTAGACTTAATCTAGGAGTACTAGATTTATGGTATGATCTTAATGTGATAGTTTTGGATACATGAGGTTCCATTTTTAGGGAATGTAATTTATGTTCATGGTTTATTTGTGGGATATAAAAAGATTGAAATTTTGATTTCTTGGGATCCACCCAAGATTGTGTCATAGGTACATAGTTTTCATGGATTGGTGGGGTACTATAGGAGGTTTATGGTAGAATTATATAAGATTTCAACCCCTTTAACCACTCTAATGTGAAAAGGAAAACCATTTATCTTGAATGAGAAGTGTCATAGGGCCTTCAAGGAGATGAGGCTAATTTTGACTAGTGATCCCTTTTTGAGACTACAAGGGGAGGGAATGGTGTAATTAGTGTCATATAATTCCTATAAAGTTGGGATCAACTGCGTGTTGATGTAGAGGTAGGTAGTGATTGCATATGGGTCAATGAAATTGAGGCTCCATAAATAGAAATATGTTACTCATGACCCAGATTTGGGAGGAGTAATCTTCTCTTCAATGATATAGAGGAACTCTCTTCTAGGATAGCTCTTTATTGTATACTCATACAGTTGGAGTCCTAAGTATATATTCATATAGAGATATCATAACCTAAGATAGAGGAAATAATTTGAGTTCTTTCTGGTCTAAAACATTTAGATAGTCTATAATTATATGAAGGGAAATGAGTTAGATTATTCCCTTAGTAGGAAGTTTCATTATCACTTGGTGGAGGTTCCGTCTAAGTAATTGAATTCTTTGAAACTAACCCTTTTGAAGGAGAGGGGTTTAGTTTTTCTTTAATAGATGGTGGTGAATCCTTTTCTTCTTTAGTATGAGAGAGATCCCCAGTTATGAGACATCTATTAGGAGGTTCTATATGAATAGATATCATTGGAAGATAAACCTGATGAATTTTATTAAGACGGAGAGCACATCATCCTTTTCCGAGGATAGAAGGTGGTTCTGTCACTTTGAGTGAGGATGTGATGAGGGAGATTCATACTTCCACATTATCCATACATACCATCATGGAAAATATCTACAAGGATCTTTATTAGAAGTCTTGGTGGGCTATCATGAGGTGAAAAACTTTTGAGTTCATCTCTCAGTGTCTCACATGTCCATAGGTAATGGATAAGAACCATGTTTCTCCATGGTTGACATACCCTGTTAATATTTAGGAGTATAAATGGGAAGACATATCCATAGAGTTTATAGTGGGGATTCTGTGGATAACAAGAAGGAACTATGCCATATGGTTGATTGCTGAATGACTTACCAATGCATCACATTTCCTTTCCATTAAGAAGAAGAGTACATTTTAGGTCCCATTATAGTTTTAAGTGTGGTTGATTGTTTGAATTCATGGGGAACCCTCTATCATTGTCTCTGACTGTGATACTCAATTCATGTCCCAAATGTAGAGAGGAGTGCATGAGGAATTTAGGACCTAGTTGAGGATAAACACTATATTTTTCCCCATATGAAGGGGAAGAAAAATGGACTATCTAGTTGTTGGATGATATGCTAGTGTCCCATGTGTTTGACTTTGGAAAGATTTGGTAGCATCACTTTCCATTGGTAGAGTTTTCTTATAATAATAAGTATCATAATAATATAATCATGGAACCTTTTAAGGACATATATGGGAGACCATGAGGTCACCCTTATGCTAGAATATGATTGGAGATATGTCTTTATTTGGGATAAAGATGTTACACAAGACAACAGGTATATTCTATGTGATTTATGGGAATATGAGCATATCCAAGAGTAGACTGAAATCTTATGAATATTGATATAATTAGCCATTGGAGTTTGAGAAGGGATACAATGTAATCCTATGATTCTTCCAACGATAAGGATTATGGTGGTTCTTCTGGGATGAATTATATCCTCGATATTTTTCAGTCCATTGGGGATCCTACAGAGGGTTAGATAGTTTGCTTACTACCTAGACTTACCCCCATAGTTGGATTAGGCGTATGAATTCACCCATGTGTCATAGTTGTGGAGATACATTCATGAGATTAAAAACATTATTGACTAGGGGAGATTGACATCAAGGATGAATCCAACTTTGTAGAGTACCCAGTGGCGAATGAGGATTATAAGTAGTGTATACAGTGTGGATAAACCATTCCTTTGGTTCTTGTTTTGTGGTAGCATGAGGGCAAGCATGAGAGCTCATGGGAATAAAAGAGTCAGATGCAGAATTATTACCCCCACATTTTTGTGTATCTTGTGATCTTCGAGGTGAAAATACTTGAAGGATGGTAGAATGTAATGACTTTTATTTTAATATATTTTTCCTTTGAATATTTCCATGTATATATCTGCATTTATACTCGGAGTTAGTTTGGTGTTTGGGTGTCTCAAGACCTTGAAATAAATATATTTTACATACTAATATGTTTTGATGAATTGTTTCACATTATTTCAGTGTTTATTATTTTCATATTGTTTAGGACGTCAAATGGAAAATCTAAGAACACGATTGATTATAGAATGTGGGGCTTACCCTAGGTGTGATCTAAGGTTGGTCGATATCAAACATTCAAATGAAAGCACCCATTGGTGGGATATTTTAATTAAAATAAATAAATTATTTATTTATTTTAAATACCCAAAACCAAAAATACTCTATAAATATCAAATTATAAAAAATTAGAAGGATTATCCTCATAATACTAGGAGGATTTGGGAGGAGGTTCATACATTATTTGTTGGAGGATCTAATCAATGAATAATGTGTGATCAGATTAAGGTGGATTGAGAGGTAGAGAACACGACAGGTCTTCTACATCATTGGTGAATGTGTTTTTCACCACTGATCAATCCTAAATCTTGGAAGGATTCATCTTTTGTGGTTTTCCCCCTTTTGGTTAAAATATTGAGCATGGATCTAATTATATTTTTTTATTTTTTATTTTACACACTTCGCCTGATCTCGTTTAGATAAATTGAGTTGTTTAAATCAATTTATGTCATTTTACCTTGATAACACCCATGGTTTCCATGATTTTGTGATTATTAGCTGACAATTGTTGGAAAATGATGGTTATACATTTTTATGTGTATTTATCCTCACCATTCTCTGAATCCTACACCGTTTGGCCATGGGGTTGTGGTTATAAATTTTTGGGAGAGTTTCAGTTTGATCAAACCCTCAGATTAGTTGTGGATTGACGAAAGATTATAGGGATGGTTATTTTTTGATAGATCAAGGTGGTTTTTGGGTGATTCATCATGGATATGGGCTCTGGAGTGTAAATAGTGACAAGAGGTGATATGAGACATGTGAAGAGTCATTGGAAGAATAATGGAATTCTATTTCCGACCATTGAAGGCTAGGAATCAATAGATAGATGAGTTATAAATTAATTTCATGTGGTCAAATGGAGGATTATGAGGCCTTGATAGAATATTTGTATACCATGTGAAGTATTTGGGGATTATACAAAAAACAAAACTACACATCATATATTGTGAAAGAACACACTCTGTGTTCTTTTCCTTCCATGCTGGCTAGGGTTTTCAGCAGAGTTAATGATCAAACACAATGTTGTTGGGACCACATGCCATGTAACCCTACATGAGTATCTAAAAATGTGCTCTAGATGTACACATCCCATGACCTCAAGTGGATATACATGTTGTGCTTCCTTATGGACACACCATTTGGATATACTTTTCCATTCTAGTCATGTTCCAGGTGTACACACCCAAGACCCCAAGAAAGCGTACACATTGTGTGCCACAGAGACATGTTATGTGTCTGTACTTGGCTAGTTGATCCACGTGCTAGGGTTACATGACCATATACTCTAGTGGGAATACACACCATGTTTTTTGTGGATACCCCATGTGGTATAACTTGTATTTCCAATACATTTCTAGGTAAGAACACAACCAATAAGTAAGGTGATGTCACACACAATAAATTACCCTAGGAATTCTTCCTCTCATATATCCTTCTTCGGGACTAAAATTTTTTCTCATGATTAGTCTATACTAAGGTTTTTCCCACATAAAACATTATGCCATCCTTTATAGTGGGTTTAAAGAATTGATGTGATGTTTTCTAAGGATAATGATTCTTCAGGTGATTCTCGATGATGGTAGTGATCATAGAAGTGTGATATGAGATATGTCGGGGTTAGAACCCCCCCCCCCCTATTGCATCAGGTTGTGAGTTCCCCATATTCCTCTCAATATAATAAGTATACCCGTTAACACATTTGGGTGTGGATCCTCCATTCACTAAGTTTCACACCCTAGAAGGACTAGTGTCTGGATTCTTCATCTATCGAGTGGAACCCCCTATCATACTAGGGTGTGGGTCCTCTATTTACTAAGTAGAACCCCTGTCTCCCTGGGGTGAAGTTCCACAATCATTCTATATGTAGAGTGTTTCCCCCTGATTCACATTGGCACGGTTTCTCCATTCATTAAGTGGTACCCCCTTGTGTCACTAGGGTGTGGGTCCTCTATCTATTGAGGGTAACCCCCTTATCGTGCTAAGGAATTACGGATCTATTATATATTGGACCCCCTTGTATTGTGGAGAAATCGAGAGGTAGGAGTCCTCTATATGGATTCATCATATAGACATGTGATTTGTTCGGCATCAATGATGGACCTTTAAAGCTATAGGTAGACTCATCATCATGGGAAATAATACAAAGATGGATATCCCTTTTATATCTCATATGGATTCTTTTTTAGAATATATATATGATGGTTTTAATTTCCATATTATTATGTATTGAGATAAACTTTTATGTATCCTTATATTAACCAATTTTTGGGTTTTGGGGCATCCTACTGGGTATGTATATACTCACACCTGTATGGGATTTACTAAAACCTGTCATGTTTTATGTAAATAATAGAAATTTCAGAAGTGAAATTGATTGATAGTAGTGATACCTAGGTTATCTAATCACATAAATTGGTTATACATAGAGATCAGGTTCTGGAATCTATATATTTTTCTTTATTCTAGTAGTGGTCGGGTTGGGAGATTATTTCTAATTGGGCATTTATTTTGTAACTTTTATTCCCTGTCTTACATTTTTTTTATTTTGATGTATTTACCTGGAGTTTATTAAAAGAATAATTTAACTCTAGATGTTACAGTATTTATATTATTTCATGGTACTTTTACATCGAGATAGTTGGATCTGTTTATATATGTACATTAGGAAAATGCAACCCATTTCATTTATTCCTTCTTGGTTCCTTTCGCCATATCCAAGCCCATTGAAGGTAGCCATGGGGTCAATGAATATTGTATTTCTAGTATCCAGGTAGGCTCTGGTGGGTTAGGTAATTACAGAGTGGTATCAGAGTAGTTAATTTCATGGGATGATGTGTGGAGTTTTCCCTTATAAGGAATTTCTTGGGACTATGGGAAATAGTGTCAGAGTGTCTCAAGTGTGGCTTTTAGGAAAGGGAAACCAGTGTTGCACTAGTAAAAACATGACTTTTAGCTGCTGCAAAAAGCCATCGCTAAAGGTCTATAGCGACCGCCTAGCATCCACCAAACGGTGGCCGCTTTTGGTCTGTCGTTGTTGCTATCAGCGACCGACATTTGGCAGAGGATGAAGGCCAGCAGGTATGACCAACAACGACCTCCATTTGGCGGCTACTGTAGGGCTGAACAACAGCGGCCGCCGTTTGGCTGCCGCTCTAGCTAACCCAAACATAGGCTACAGCGGCCGCAAAATGGCAGTCACTGTTGTTCATGCCTATAGCGGCCGCCAAATGGCGGCCGCTATAGCTTTTAAGTTTTTTTTTAAAAAAATATCAAAAATACTATGAGTACCACATAAATATCATCGTCATCTTCCATGCTCTGCGACACTCATAAGATATAACTACAAATCAAAATTTAATAATAAAATTAGTACCAAATAAAACTTATAAACAAATAATTAAAACAAATTAACATATTTCAATTCAAACTTACTATAACAGATCGAAAGTATACGATTTTCAAAATATATTCATAATTTAGATTATCGTTTTAAAATTTTAAAATTGTTAATTATATGGTTCTAATTACATTGTTCCCCTGTGATTTTAGGTCAATTCGATGTCGTACACTCTAACTTTGATCGTTAGAGGCCTGTTTTGGCCGTTTATGGCACCAGAAGTGCATTCTCGGTCACCGCGGGCACACGACACCTCTGATTGGCCTGTTTTCTACCTGACCACTTCAAAATTCACTCACTCATTGTTGTCGTCTGATTTCAGGCCAATCCGACATCGTTCAGCCGGTTTGGACCACCCCACGCGCGTTTCGGAAGCGCGCCCAACACTTAAAAAGCGTATATTGAGCCTTTGTGCACAAAACACACGTCCGATTGACATTTAGTCTCCTAGTACACATCAAGAATAGTAATTACATTGTTCCCCTATGATTTCAGGTCAATCCGATGTCGTACGCTAGGAATTTAACCGTTAGAGGCCCGTTTTGGCCTTTTATGGCACCAGAAGTGCGTTCTCGGTCACTGTGGGCACACGGAACCTCCGATTTACCTGCCTTCTACCCGAACACTTCACAATTCACTCACCCGTTTTTGTCGTCAGATTTCAGGCCAATCTGAATTCATTCGGCCGGTTTGGACCACCCCACGCGCATTTTAAAAGTGCACCCAACACTTAAAAAGCGCATATTGAGCCGTTGCACGCAAACCGCACGTCCGAATGACGTGATGTCTCCTCTTATAGCTCAATAATAATAATTACATTGGTTCCCCTGTGATTTCAGGTCAATATGATGTCGTACGCTCTGAATTTGATAGTTAGAGGCTCGTTTTGGCCTTTTATGGCACCTGAAGTGCGTTCTCAGTCAGCGCGGGCACACGACACCTTTGATGGGATGACGTCTGCCCAACCACTTCAAAATTCACTCACCCATTTTATTCGTCATATTTCAGGCCAATTTGACGTCGTTCGGCCGGTTTGGACCACCCCACGCGCGTTTCGGAAGCGTGCCCAACACTTAAAAAGTGCATATTGAGCCGTTGCGCGCAAACCGCATTTCCAATTAACATGGAGTCTCCTCTTACACCTCAAGAATAATAATTACATTGTTCCTTATATGATTTCAGGTCAATCCGATATCGTACGCTTTGAATTTGACAGTTAGAGGCCCGTTTTGGCCTTTTATGGCACCTGAAGTGCTTTCTCGGTCAGCGTGGGCACATGGAACCTCCAATTGGAATGCCGTCTACCCGACCACTTTAAAATTCACTATCTCGTTGTTGTCTTCTGATTTCAGGCCAATCAGACGTCATTCGTCCGGTTTGGACCACCCCAAGCGCGTTTCGGAAGCGCGCCCAACACTTAAAAAGCGCATATTGAGCCGTTACACGCAAAACGCACGTCTGATTGATGTGTCATCTCCTCATACACGTAAATAATAATAATTACATTGTCCCCCTTGTGATTTCAGGTCAATCTGACATCGTACGCTCTGAATTTGACAGTTAGAGGCCCATTTTGGCCTTTTATGGCACCATAAGTGCGTTCTCGGTCAGCGCGGGCACACAGAACCTCCGATTGGCATGCTGTATGCCCGAACACTTTACAATTCACTCACTCATTGTTTTAGTCCAATTTCAGACCAATCGAATGTCGTTCGGCTGGTTTGGACCACCCCACGCACGTTTCGGAAGGGCACCCAACACTTAAAAAGCGCATATTGAGCCGTTGCGTGCAAACCGCACATCCGATTTATGTTTCGTCTCCTCGCACACATCAATAATAATAATTACATTGTTCCCCCTATGATTTCAGGTCAATTCGATGTCGTACGCTCTGATTTTGACAGTTAGAGGCCCGTTTTGGCCTTTTATGGCAGCAGAAGTGCGTTCTCGGTTAGCATAGGCATACGACACCTCCGATTGCCTTTCCGTCTACCTGACCACATCACAATTCACTCACCCATTGTTTTTGTCCGATTTCAGGCCAATCCGACGTCATTCGGCCGGTTTGGACCACCCCACGCGCGTTTCGGAAGCACGCCCAACACTTAAAAAGTGCATATTGAGCCGTTGCGCGTAAACCGCACATCCGATTGACATTCTGTCTCCTCTTACACCTCAAGAATAATAATTACATTGTTCCCCCTATGATTTCAGGTCAATACGATGTCATACGTTCTGAATTTGACAGTTAGAGGCCCGTTTTGGCCTTTTATGACACCTGAAGTACATTCTTGGTCAGTGTGGACACACGGCACCTCTGATTGGCATGCTGTCTACCTGAACACTTCACAATTCACTCACCTGTTGTTGTCATCCGATTTCAGGACAATCCGACGTCGTTCGGCCGGTTTTGACCACCCCACGTGCGTTTCGGAAGCGCGCCCAACACTTAAAAAGTGCATATTGAGATGTTGCATGCCAACCGCACGTCCGATTGACGTTTCGTATCCTTGTACACGTCAAGAAAAATAATTACATTGTTCCCCTATGATTTCAGGTCAATCTGATGTCGTACGCTGTGAATTTGACCGTTGGAGGCCCGTTTTGGCCTTTTATGGCACCTGAAGTGCGTTCTCGGTCAGCGCGGGCACAGGGCACCACAAATTGGTGTGCCATCTGCCCAACCACTTTAAAATTCACTCACCCATTGTTTTCGTCCGATTTCAGGCCAATCCGACATCGTTTGACCGGTTTGGACCACCCCACGCGCGTTTCGGAAGCGCGTCCAACACTTAAAAAGTGAATATTGAGCTGTTGCACACAAACCGCACATCCGATTGACATGTAGTCTCCTCATAAACCTCAAGAATAATAAATACATTGTTCCCCCTCTGATTTCAGGTCAATCCGATGTCGTACGCTCTGAATTTGACAGTTAGAGGCCCGTTTTGGCCTTTTATGGAACCTGAAGTGCATTCTCGGTCAGCACGGGCACATGACACCTCCGATTGGCATTCCGTCTAGCCGACCACTTCACAATTCACTAACCGATTGTTGTCGTCTGATTTCAGGCCAATCCGACATCGTTCGGCTGGTTTGGACCACCCCACGCGCGTTTCGGAAGCGCGCCCAACACTTAAAAAGCGCATATTGAGCCGTTACGCGCAAACCGCACGTCTGATTGACGTGACGTCTCCTCGTACATGTCAAGAATTATAATTACATTGTTCCCCAATGATTTCATGTCAATCTGATTTTGTACGCTCTGAATTTGACAGTTAGAGGCCCGTTTTGGCCTTTTATGGCACCAGAAGTGCGTTCTCGGTCAGCACAGGCACACAACACCTCCGATTGGTGTTCCATCTACCCGAACACTTCACAATTCACTCACCCATTGTTGTCGTCAGATTTCAGTCCAATCCGACGTCGTTCGGCCGGTTTGGACCACTCCACGCGCGTTTCGGAAGCGCGCCCAACACTTAAAAAGCGCATATTGAGCCATTGCGTGCAAACCACACGCCCGATTGACGTGTCGTCTCCTCTTACACGTCAAGAATAATAGTTACATTGTTCCCCTATGATTTTAGGTCAATCCGATGTCGTAGGCTGTGAATTTGACCGATGGAGGCCTATTTTGGCCTTTTATGGAACCTGAAGTGCGTTCTCCGTCAGCACGGGCACACGACACCTCCGATTGGCGTGCCGTCTACCCGACCACTTCAAAATTCACTCACCCATTGTTGTCGTCAGATTTCAGGCCAATCTGATGTTGTTCGGCCGGTTTGGACCGCCCCACACGCGTTTCGGAAGCGCGCCCAACACTTAAAAAGCGCATATCGAGTCGTTGCGCGCAAACCACATGTCCGATTGACATGTCATCTCCCCATACACCTCAAGAATAATAATTAAATTGTTCCCCCTGTGATTCTAGGTCAATCCCATGTCGTACACTCTGAATTTGACAGTTAGAGGCCCGTTTTGGCCCTTTATGGCACCTGAAGTGCGTTCTCCGTCAGCATGGGCACACGGCACGTCCAATTAGCATGTTGTCTACCAGACCACTTCAAAATTCACTTAGCCGTTGTTATCGTCCGATTTCATGCCAATTTTACGTCGTTCGGCCGGTTTGGACCACCCCACGCGCGTTTTGGAAGTGTACCCAACACTTAAAAAGCACATTTTGAGCCATTGCGTGAAAACTGCATGTTTGATTGATGTTCCATCTCCTCTTACACGTCAAAAATAATAATTACAGTGTTACCTTGTGATTTCAGGTCAATCTAATGTCGTACGCTGTGAATTTGACAGTTGGAGGCCCGTTTTGGCCTTTTTTGGCACCTGAAGTGCGTTCTCGGTTATCGCGGGCACATGGCACCTCCGATTGGTGGGCTGTCTGCCCGACCACTTCACAAATCACCCACCTGTTGTTTTTGTCCGATTTCAGGCGAACCCGACATCATTCGTCCGGTTTGGACCACCCCACGCGCGTTTCACAAGCGCGCCCAACACTTAAAAAGTGCATATTGAGTCGTTGTGCACAAACCACATGTCCGATTGGCATTCCGTCTCCTCGTACACATCAAGAAAAATAATTAAATTGTTCCCCTGTGATTTCATGTCAATTCGATGTCGTACGCTATGAATTTGACCATTGGAGGCCCGTTTTGGCCTTTTATGGCACCTGAAGTGCGTTCTCGGTTAGACCGGGCACACAGAACCTCTAATTGGCATTCCGTATGCTCGAACACTTCAAAATTCACTCACTCGTTGTTGTCGTCTGATTTCAGGCCAATCCGACATCATTCGAATAGTTTGGACCACCCCACACGCGTTTAAGAAGCGCACCCAACACTTAAAAAGCGCATATTGAGCCGTTGCGCGCAAACCGCACGTCCGATTGATGTTCCATCTCCTCGTACACATCAATAATAATAATTACACTGTTCCCCCTATGATTTCAGGTCAATCTGACGTCGTACGCTCTGAATTTCATAGTTAGAGGCCCGTTTTGGCCTTTTATGGCACCGAAAGTGCGTTCTCGGTCAGCGCGGGCACACGACACCTCCGATTGGCATGCCGTTTTCTCGACCACTTCACAATTCACTCACCCATTGTTTTCTTCTGATTTCAGTCCAATCCGACGTCGTTCGGCCGGTTTGGACCACCCCACGTGCGTTTTGGAAGCGCGCCCAACACTTAAAAAGTGCATATTGAGCCGTTGCGCACAAACCGCACGTCCGATTGTTGTGTTGTCTCCTCATACACGTCAAGAATAATAATTACATTGTTCCCCCTATGATTTCAGGTCAATACGATGTCTTACACTCTAACTTTGACCGCTAGAGTCCAATTTTGGCCTTTTATGGCACTAGAAGTGCGTTCTCGGTCAGCACGGGTACACGACACTTCCGATTGGTGTGTCGTCTACCCGACCACTTAACAATTCACTCACCCGTTGTTGTCGTCTGATTTCGGGCCAATCCAACGTTGTTCGGCCAGTTTGGACCACCCCACGTGCGTTTCAGAAGCGCGCCCAACACTCAAAAAGCGCATATTGAGCCGTTGCATGCAAATCACACGTCCGATTGACATGTCGTCTCCTCGTACACGTCGAGAATAATAATTACATTGAATCCTAGGAACCCTAAAAAGCTACAGATATCGAAAGTGTTCTTAGGCTTCTCCCAAGAAACAACTGCATGAACTTTCTCTCCATCCACTGAAACACCTTCCTCTAAGATTATTTGACCCATTAACTATACCTAATCAATACAAAAGTGACATATATATAGTTTGGCGTATAGTCGATGCTCAATAAGTGTAATCTGGAAGATGTCAAGATATGGGTGTGATCACATCAGTTTTGGAGTGCACAAATATTTCATCCACAAGTACTATATAATTCATCAACACAAATGAAATTACCTCATTCATGGGGTTCATCCTCATCTGGATCACCAATATCACTACAATGTCCACCAGCTGTATTCAGAGCCTATAATATATATCAATATTATGTATCTTAAACATATCAATAAAAGCCAATCTGAGTATGGTTTGTTTTAATTTTTACCTATGGCGTCACTTGTTACGTCATCATTTCATCGATACGTGATGACATATGTGACAACCTGTCCTCATACTCTGCATGCAATTGCTGAAACTACGCATCCATATTGCGCTGCATATCCTGCATGGCAGCATCTATCTCAGTCTATGTGTGCATCCCTGAATCTTTGCATGCACCCATCGCATCTTCTCTGACAACTACACGTCGTGGGACACCACCTCCATAAGTGAAAGAATAACCATGACCGTCACTCCCCACGACATGGTGAAATATTTCATCTCTACACACAGTACTACGACGTTGCTCCTCTGGAAACTCTGCTAACTGAGCATCAAACTGAGCTTGTAGAATATAATAAATCAATGAACAAGTATGAATAATTTATATAAAATAAAAATACATTTATTAGTAAATAATTTGCTTACTATAACACTGGAAACATCAGGATCACCCTCCCTACGAGTCCTCACCCATATGGACATCCGATCTATCGGCTCTCCGCATTGGTGTAACTATAATAAAGGGGTTCACCATGTTATAATACAACATTTTTAAAATATGAATGAATTGTGATTTTTAAAATTACATCATGTCTGAGATGTGACACATGTCGAGTTCCGTGTCTAGAAGGCGTGCCCTGCATCGCCCGATTATGTGAATGACGAGCATACTTGGTCTAAATTCAACATATTTAATAAATAGACATTTAAAAAATTAGTCATATATAGATTAAAAGTAATAAATCTTACCATAACCGCCTCACTCAACCAAAACGCAACCAAATCCTACCACTGCTCGGGAAGAATTCCCGGAGGGACTCGCTGTAGAATGTCGGGCACACCCGCAAATAGTGTCCAGTGATCTCTCTTCACCCTTGATTTATAATCCTTCCATAATTTTCGGCATTTGGACATACATACAGCTCGAAACTCATCTGGATAGGATGTCAAATTGTCCTGTTAAAAAAATTGTCAGTAGATGGGACAATAATAATAACAATATCATGAAAAATTAAACAATGAATTTACCTGAACCTCCCTCCATAATCTGTCCTTCCTATCCTGGGGGAAAGAACCCCATTCAAAAGTCATCAGAGGAAATATGTGTGAGTCTCGTATCATATTCCCAAATTGACGACTCAATACAGTACCACCTTCTCCGACTAGATGAAATGTGTCATCAAATAACACATCCAATCGGGCTCTATAGTTCCAGGATCGAACCCCTCTACCAGGACCCCAACATCTGTTGGAAGATGCACTAGATCCTGATAAACATAAATTCATAATTCAATTACAATATAAATTAATGATTAGATATAGTTAGGGAAATATACACAGAACATTACAATCAATTAATTTAAAAAGTTGAAAACATACATACTGACAACATGAGGTGAACAACTGTGACCACCCTGTGACATTCCTACATTAAAAGAAATTATAGGTAAATCAAGCAATTTTTATACATATACAACTTATAAATATTTTTACAAACAATAACTGGGGATATAATTACAATTTTCACTAATCATGAAAGTCTATAGTATCTCCTTCAACTGTCTCTCTAGACCATTGTATATCTTCATCTCGTAAAACTACTGTTGTTTGGTCATGTGTTTGATCACGAAATTATACAATGTCAGGTTCCTCTTGGTCAATCCGAAAAACCCCTCTTCTACAAGTTTTCACCACAACATTCCAATCAGAATCAATGCTGACAAAGTAATCTTGTTCTGCCTGAGATGTCAGTATGAAGGGCTCACTACTTACTCGGTCATCTTTATATATAATATTTTTAAAGTTTACTAATGTAAATTGGAAGTTATCAACTTTTGTTCCACGAACCGGATCGACCCAAAAACACCTTAACAATATGTGTTTTAAACCATGACCATAAACAACCTCAATAATATCTCTCATCAATCCATAATAATAACCCGCATCAACAAAAGAACAACCAACACCACTATTTTGTGTGGCTCGGTTCATGTCAACATCGCTAATATGAAATCGGAATCCGTTAGCATCTAAAGACTTGTAGCGTCGAGCTATAATAAATGGACCATCAGCTAGTTGGTTGAGTTATTCGCTCATAGGATGGGTTAAATCATGTAACTTTTGAATCTGCAAATTTCCCATATATAGTTTAATGGATAAAGGATTTTGAAAATACAACTAAGTTTTACTATAAAAATATTAAATCAATTATATGTACATGAGTCTTGAACCACTCATGAAATGTGTTGAAATGATGTTTTTGGATTTGATAGTCAGTTGGACGGGGCCTTTCACGTTTCAACTCAGCAATATGCATCCTAAATCACAATACAATATAAGGTAAGCAATAAAATAAATAAAGAAACAAAATACACATCAACTATGAAACTTACTGTATCAATGGAAGAACTGATGGAGTGTTGAAAAACACATATCGATGAGATTGAACCCACTCATCATTCCGCATATCAAACGTTATTCCTTCTCCAATTGGACCCTCGTCATTCTGGGAGGGTTTCTCTATATTTGTTTCAACCTCATCAATATATGAAGCACAAAAATTAGTACACTCATCCATTAAATATACCTTGGCAATTGAGGATTCTAGACAAGCTTTTTTGCGCACATATCGTTTCAATGTATTTAAGTATCGCTCTATTGGATACATCCACCTGAGTTGTACGGGACCACCAGCAATGACTTCACCAGTTAAATGAATGGTCAAGTGAACCATGACATCCAAAAAAGATGGTGGAAATAGTTTTTCTAGGTGACATAGTGCAAGTACAATCTTATCCTGCAGGTTTTTCAAATCATTCGTGTGATGATTCCTTGAACATAGCTGTCTGAAAAAATTAGATACTTCAATCAATGGCTCAACAAACTGGGTAGGTAAGCAATCACGAATTGCTATAGGAATTAACTGTTGAAGCAGAATATGATTATTTTGAATTTTCAACCCCTGTAATGTCATGCTCGTAATATTCACATGCTTGGAGACATTAGAGCAATAACCATCTGGCACCTTAATAGTCTTAAAAATTGATAGAAATTTCTGTTTCTCTTTTTTACTCATTGTTTACTATGCAGCAAGCATGTATGCACGATTTCCTTCACCCGGTTGTAAATGTAAAGGTTTTCTCAATCCCATTTCTTGCAAATCACATTGAGCATTAGCAATATCCTTTTATTTCCCCTTGATGCCTAAAATGGTGCACAATATATTATCACATACATTTTTTTCAGTGTGTATCACATCCAAATTATGTTATAAAATATTATATTTCCAATAAGGAAATTCAAAAAAAAATACTTTGTTTCTTCCAATTATGACTGCACTGTCTATTTGTAGAAGGAATAGAAGGAAATGAAGGAGCCAATAAATCTTGAAAATCATACATTGTATGGATTTTTCTTGATCAAGTTGTGAACAAATTTGTACCCCAGACAATATTTCTGGTGATGGTTCATACTCTATATTCCCATAAAATGATACACGGTTTTTTCTGAACCTATGCAATGGAGGAAAAAAGATCATGTGACCAAGATTTTCCCACTTTCTATAGTTCTTAAGCCATATATATTTCTTACTCTTATTACAACAAGGGAAAGAAAATTATCCTTTTGTACTCCGACCTGATAAGTTATTATACGCTGGGAAATCATTAATTGTCCATAACGAAGCGGCCTGAAGTCTAAACATTTCATTAGCTGCCGAGTCAAAAGTCATTACACCATCGGCCCAAAATTCCTGCAGCTCATCAATCAAAGGTTTCATGTAAACATCGATTTTATCGCCAGGTCCTCTCGGTCCATCAATTATAATTGACTGTAACAAAAAAGGTTGCTTCATATATACCCATGGGGGAATGTTGTATAGAACCAACACCACTGGCCACGTACTATGTGTCACACCAACCATGGACCCAAATGGGTTAAAACCATCTGCTGCCAAACCCAGTCGAATATTACGATCATCTCGGGAAAATTCTGGGTGTCTTTGATCAAACTCTTTCCATGCCAAAGAATCTTCCGGGTGAGTTAATTTATCAACCTCTTTCTTTCTCTCTGAATGAAAAGTCATCAATTTAGCAATTTTAGTTGACATGAATAATCTCTTCAGTCTCGGTTTCAATGGGAAATAACGCATCTGTTTAGCGGCAACTTGTTTCCCTTGATTCAAGACTCTCCCAGGATGAATCTGACTACCTTGATTAATCTCATTGGTCTTCCACCTAGATGTATAGAAAACAGTACAAATATTTAATTGTGCGTTCTCTTTTCTGAACAACATACAATTATTGCAACACACATCAATTGTATCATATGTGAAACCAAGATCACCGTTTAACTTCCGAGCTTGGTAGAATGACTCCGGAATCTTCACTCCAGCAGGGAGTACATTCTTCAACAATACCAACAACATTTCGAATGAGATGTCTGACCACTGGTTCAAAGCCTTCAGGTGTAACAATTCAACAATGAATGACAGTTTACTAAATTTAGTGCATCCAGTATATAATTCATTACGCGCATCGTCAAGAATTTCAAAGAATTTCAATGCTTCTCCATATGCAAAAGAACAGGGATTACTCGATCCAACGTCGTCATTTACGACATTAATATCTTCAGGTTGAAACTGGCGCATCATATCCTTGAGAATTATGTTCATCAGATCTACTTTTCTCGAATCAACATTCATATGAATACTTTCTGAGTGATGAAATGAAACTAAATATTCTCCATGAAGTGTCTATGTCTTATAGTTTTTCAAAAACCCATTCAAAAAAAATGTTCTCTAACACTATCTCATTTGAAGATATATCTATTTTCACATTTATTTCATGGACAACTAATCATATCGCTTGGAAATATATTGGTGAAATCCATAAATTTCTTAATCCCCTCAAAATATTCAGCTGAAAACCTATCTTGCATATCAATCCAGCTCTTATCCATATCTGTATTTAATACAAATCAAAAGTGAAAAATCTTATTTAAATTCTAAATAAACAAATATCATTAAATTTAAAAACCAATGAATTCAAAGCTAAATTTGAAGGATAAAAAACATTACCTGTAGAGGACTCGAATGCGGGTAACGGGGTGAGACTCGATTGCGGATTCATGAAGGCACAGTGACTTGATGACAAGGGTTCGATGGCCGGAATCGAAAGTGGCAGAACCGCCGGACGAAGTGTGGGAGGGTTTTACACGGCGGGGCATGACGAACCAGAAGGGTCCGAAGGAGGCAGGATGTGAGGACTCACCGGAGGGATCCAGCGGGACCGAGAGGGGACGAAGGGGGAAGGACTGTCCGAAGGTACATCGCAGGCTGTCGGGGTCACGGGTGGTGCAGCGCGGGGTTGTGGGTGGCGCAGGGGGTCGCAGGGGTTGCAGGTGGTGCAGAGCGGGGTCGGGGTCGTCAGGGGTCGCTGGGGGTTGGGGTCGCCGGGGGTCAGGTCACCGGGGGTATCCATGGGTCACCGGGGCTCACAGGGGCTCACCGGGGGTCCGGGTCGCAGGGGTCACTGGGGGTCGGGGTCGCCGGGGGCGGGGTCGTCGGGGGCGGGGTCGCTGGGGTCGGGTCACGGGTTCGGGGATGGTCATTGGGGTCGGGGTCGCGGGGTCATGGAGGGGTCGCCGGGGGCGGGGTCGCCGGGGTTGCAGTTTCGAGGGGTGGGTTCGGGGAGGGTAATTGGGGGGGTCGGGAGAGGAAAAGAGGTAAAATTAGGTCTTCAGTGCAGCAGCTGCCATTTGGCAGTCGCTGTTGATAGCATTAGAGGCCACCAAATGGCGGCCGCTACATGTCTCCCGCCTCCAAAAGAAAAAATTCTAGTTGTGTTGGTACAACGGATGATGTATCCATTCACCAAAACACTGACTACCTTCATGTTGACTCATTATAACAAGACATTGGTAACAAGGAATAGTGGTACATGAATCAAATACTATTGAGTCCTTTAACTATACTTCTTAAGTTAGGTACCCATGTATTTATTCTCATCTAACCATAGTACGTCTTGATCACTTTAATGACTCATATGTGCATATATCCTGCTACGTTATGAATTCAAGATTGTGACGATGATCTGATGGGTGATGAGGCCTTAGTTAAATGGTCATCCCAGTAGGCATTTCCTTCAGAATGGTAGGGAGTAGAACCCCCACATTTCAAAATGAAAATAGTATCAATAGTTCAAGATGATAATTCACACATGAATAATTCACCATATGAGTTCCAACATCATAGGAAACTGAGGATTCATGGTGAACCAGATACCTAGAAAGGAGAGGATTGGGTTTTATCAGTGATCAAAGACTTAAAGATTTTATAGATCCTAGTTAATTATATTGTGTCACTAGTATATAGTATTTTTCATATAGTAGCAGGGCATTGGTGGAGTCCAGTCACATAGACTTGAGATTAGAAGTTACTCTCATGGTTCAACTTCCATCAGCTATTTTATGAGTATTATTACACCGTATTCTTGCACTCAGTTTGGATCCATGAGATTTTTGAGCTACAAAAAGGTAGTATGACAGTTTCTGAGTATGTCGTGCGGTTCACCAAACTTACAAGATACCCCCTCAACATGGTGTGAGATAGTAACTTTCGGGTGTGGAAGTTTGAGGAGTTCATTCACAAATACATTCGGTCCGGTTTCATCCCTTTATACATTCCCACATATGATGGAGTTATATAGTGTTCTTTGGTGATAAATATATTCGTATAAGAGGGACTCTAAGATACTGGAGTTGGTAGTGGGTGTAGTGGGAGTCAATTATCCTCATATTCTAGAAGGATCCATTTTTTAGGGTCTCGACATTGGATACATTCTCAAAGATGGACTCAGTTATGTGAAAATGTGGTGTAGGGTTCAGATAAAGATTTTGGTTATCCAAGGGATGGGAAAAATATTCTGGTGTGTGTATAGGTCACATGGATCATGATTTTCTAACCCGTTGAGTTGAGGAGGACAATAAGTAAGGAGAGGGACTTATATGACAGAGGCAGAGTCTTGATCAAACATCTCCTCACCATGACCATAGAATACCCTAGGGAGGTGGTGCGAGAAGAGGATTAGGTGTATCTATAGATGGAGGAGATTTTGGTGGGGGTGATGCTATGAGATACTACCACCACCATCACTAGGTGTCCCATGCCATGCTCGGGGATCTGGCAGTCCTTCCCATAGGATTTTGCTTGCTATAAAGGGATATGGCTAGTCTATACATGAGTTAATCCAAGGTGTGATCAAGGTTTATTCAAACATGGATCCAATATTGATAGAAATTGGTGAGAATCATTACTTTATCACCATATACCTGGTGTGGGATATGAAGATTCCAAATGAGTTTTATCCCAAAAAATGGCTAAAGGTTCCTCTTGGGAATGCATCTTTTATATCACTTATCTTTTGGTAGTGTGAGCTAGAGATGAGTGGAGATATTTTCTCATGAAACCTCTTAGTATTCATGATGAAACCTTATGAAACCATCTTGGTTATAAAATAGTATTCAATGTATTGGGAAAAAAATTTATTGTATCACTAGCGAGTCATGTGCCTTCACGTAGATGAGATGAGATTCTCTTTTTCCGGTGAGTGAGTTATCATGGATGAGCAACTGGGTATTGTGAGAAATATGTTACAACCCATCAAAAATATGTTGGAGAGATTACTCGTTGGTGAAGTGGGATCTTCAGGAATATGGATTACTTCAGTGGTGGGTTGTTTTATGGACGTCTTCCCTGAGGACATTCTGGGACTACCTCTGATGTGGGCGATAGACTTCCACATTAAATTTCACCATGGACTGCACCAATATCTTGTACAGAATATCTTATGGACCATAACAAACTCTGAGAGATGAGGGTGAAATTAAATAAACTTTTAGGTAAGGTATTTTTATGGATAATTGAGGACATGAGGCCGAGTCTAACTTGTGATGATCTGTTGGGACTACTAGAGGAGGGTGTTGAGTAAGTAGTTTTGTTGAGATTCCTATGGAGAAGGTATTGGATGTGTGTTGATTCATAGGAAGGAAGTGATCTCATATGGGTTGAGGTAGTTGAGACCCCATGAGAAGAAATATGGTACTCATGAACTATTGTTAGAAGAAGTAGTCTTTGATCTGAATATTTGGAGGAACTGTCTTTTGGGAAGTCACTTTATTGTATACTTAGACCATTGGAGTCTCTGGTATATCTTCATATAGAGATATCTTAACTCTAGTTAGAGACATTTTTTGGTGTTCCTTTTGAAATATGACTTCAATATATTCTATACTCTTGGGAAGGGAAATGTTATGGACGATTAACTTAATAGGAATTCTTGTTCAGATGAGGATGGATTTGAGTAGTTGAATTCATTGTAGCTGACCCTGGTGGAGGATAGGGGTGCAGCTTTTCCTCAGTCAATGGTGATGAATCTTACACTCCCTTTTTGTGTGAGAGAGGACCAGTTGGGAGACATATAATGTGAGTTTCTATATTACCAGATATCCTAATGAGATACACTAGATGAATAGTTTGAAGGAGGGGATCATGTCATCCATTACTAGTGACATATGGTGGTTCCAGTCATGTTGCATGATGAGGTGATGAGGGAGTTTCAAACTTCCCCCTTCTCTATACATCATATTGTAAAAAATATGTAAAAGGATATTTTATAGAATATTTAGTGTTTTTTAATAAGGTGAAGATATGTTGAGTTCATCACTCAATGTTTCAAATGTCATCTAGTAAAGGGTGAGCACCAGGTTCTTGAAGTTTTGTCACAGTATCTTGTGATCCCATGGTGGAAATGGGATGAAATATCCATAGGCTTCATGATGGGGATTCCATGGAAATTGAGAGGCCACGATGCAATTTGGGTGATTTTTAATTGACATACTAAGTTTAAACACTTCATTTACATTAGGGAGTAGAGTTTTGTTGAGAAAATGGAGTAATTGTACATGCATGAGATCATCCAGCTTCATGGGGTACCCTCAACGATTGTCTATGACCATGATGCTCGATTCACATCATGGTTTTGGAGAGGAATGAAAGATGTTTTCAGGACCTAGTTGAGGATGAATACAATATTTCACCCACATGTGGAAGAGTATACTGAGATTACTATCTAGGTGTTGGAGGATATACTGAGGGACTTTGTGTTATACTTCATCTAAATTTGTGAGGATCACTTTCCTTTTGCAGAGTTTTCTTATTATAATAACTGTAACACCCGAGAATTTTATGAGAAATATTTTGTTTTTATGTTATATAAATCATCAAAGGAATATTTGACTACACACAACACTAGCTTGGCTTGCTTTACAAGCAATCACGACCTTCCTTGATAGCTTGCGTCATACGCAATTCCGAGTTTCACTAAACAACGATATGCTATTACAATATTATTAAAACTAGCCATTATGAATAGTATGAACCACTTTTTGAAATTTTGTAAATTTTATTTTTCAAAATGTACTTCATTTTTGGATTCGGAATATTGAAATTAGCCTAGGGTGAAATTTTGGTATTTTTCTGAAAACATTCAATTTTTGATGAATAGTGAAAACACTAGGTTACTATTTAAAAACCGAATTTTTATTTAATTAATTATTTGTTTTATTTAAATTTATCTTAGGTAAAAATTGATACCTAACACCTATATAAGTTCAATGTAATTCATTTGAGTCATTTTATAATAATTTTAGATATATAAAAAATTTATTGAACTTTTCACCGTCTTTTACACACCTCCTAGGAGAATTTGTAAATTTACATAAAACTTAATTTTACCACTTTTGTTAGTGGAATTTAAAAAATCCAAGAGACATGGTTTATTTCAGTAAGTAAAATGTGGTTCAATGAGATGAAAATAAGTTTTTGTGAATAATAACTTTTTACTTTTTTTACCACGGTTAAAAGTAAATAGGGTAATTACGGGTAAAAATGATATTATTATTACCCTAACACATGTCATAATTCTATTTGATAAGTGTAATTCGACCAAAACCAACCTTAGGAATAAAATATGACCATTTAGGTCCACTTTTATTAGATTAGGACATTTATTATTAATTTATTTAAAGAAGGGTTAAAATAGTTAAAATCAAAGTTTAATAAGTAAATAATTTTTAATATAGGGTTATACATAAGATAAATTATACTATAAATATTCATTAGAAATAAAAAATAATTTCTACATGATGGTATTTTATTTGTAATTTTTAGACTTTAAATAATTTAATTTATTTATGACACAATGATGATGCATTAATTATCTTATTAATGAAATATTCACATAATTGATGTTATAAATACCCAAATAAATATAATTTGAGACTTTTTATGAATTAAAATAATTTTATAGGTTAATATGACATGTTAGTATTGTTTTATTTATCTTTTTTCGAACTAATATTTCAGTTATGATTTTCACAAAAATCAATTACCAAATACTGTCAAAATTGACATAAAATAGTTTTTAAAACAAATATTATATTATTAATTTTTATTTTATTCTTAAAAATCTAAGGTTCGGCCAAATGACTTATATAAGGTTATATATATTAATAATAAACAACTTGGCGTTCGTTTGTCTTTTTATAATAAGTTTATTAACCTTATAGTGTAAGAACAGAAAAAGACAAGGTAAAAGTAAAATTATTTAACTTAAAGTTAAATCTAAATGATAAGGTTACAATAGGAACCTAAACTTGTATAAATTCTATTTTATGAGAGTATTTAGACCCATCCCCATCTTATCTTCGAAATAAATCGATTTGGAGCTATTTAAAACCGAATATGGCTTTATAATAAAATAATATTTTTATTTTTTCCAAAGGTTCCCCTCTCCTCCCTTATAAAAGGGAACCACCTCTCTCTCTTCCTCACACCACATTGAGCCTTCAAGCTCGGCCAAACCCTACCAAATTATCTTCTCCACTTCCATAGAATCATACTAGAGGTTCTGGTATTCTTCAAAGACCAATTTTAGTGCCCTAAAAGGAGGTCTCAAAGAGACGCTTCAAAGAAGAGGTAATGTTCGTTATCGATTCTTTCAACTTTATTTCTTTTTACACTTCTTCTTATTTAGTTTTTTCATTATGAAGTAATAACATAAGTATCACTCATATACTGATATGTTATTATAAGTATGAAAAAACCCTATTTCACTATATATCCTGAAGTTCCCAATCAGGATCCAAGTATCACTGAGAGGGGGAGGGGGTGAATCAGTGATATCTTTTTCTTTTTAAGTTTCCCCTTTTTGAAACAACCTTCGCCTCCTGTTAAAGAGTTTCTTCCCTGCTGAACACACACATCCACAGGAACACAAGATTTACAAGGTTCACTACTCAACAAGAGTAGCTACGTCCTTGGTATGGTACGGAAATAATCCAGTACCACACAATCCACTAGAAAACAATCCTTTGATGTGGAATACAACGAGTAGGATATACCCTTACACTCGTGCAGCACTCTGAAAACAATCCAATAGTGCGTGTGCTCCCTCTTAGCACAAATAGGATAACACAATGTTTCAGTGCTTCTTTACAATTAAACAGATGTATTCTCCGAAGTACAAATCTTCACTTTCTTACCCAGAAGCCGGTAAGAACTCTCTCGTGCACAACTGAATACGTGCGAAGACCCCAAATATTTCGCGCAGCCTTTAGGGTGCCTTGCGCGCAATTCAAATGGCCTGCGCGTAAAATCCCCTTTTGGCGCGAAAAACGTTTTCGCGCAACTTTCCTTTTACGCGCAACTTTTCCTCTTTTCGCGCAACTCACTTAGTGTATAATTTACGCGCACCAGAGCTCGGGATTTCTTCTAAGTGTCGAGCATACATCTAACAGGGATTAGCCTCATATTTATAGGCATTTTTGAACCCGCGCGAAAAACACTAATCCGCGCGTAAAACCTCCTCCATGCGCGTAAAAACTCTTTTATGCAACTTCATATTTCGCGCCATGCTTCAAGTTTTCGCGCACCTCATGCCTTTGCCATTTTTCATCCTTCTAAGCATGAAGCACCAATTGCGCGCAAAATTCCGCACCACGTTCCACATTGCGCGCAAACCCAATCTTTCCTGCAACATCAGATTTCGCGCACTGCTCCAATATTTCGCGCATTTTATGACTTTGCCAATTTTTGATCTTCTGATCTCTAACCATCATTTGCGCGAAAACTTCATTCCTCAATTTCGCGCACCATGCCAATATTCCGCGCATCCCGCAGATTTTTCGCGCAACCCGCTACTATTTCGCGCATCCCGCAGATATTGCGCGCACCACTTTATTTTTGCGCGAAACGTGCCTAAATTTCCGCGCACTCCATTCCTTTGTCATGTTTCAAAGTTATGACCTTGAATAACTCTTTTTCACGTATAAACCATCTTCAGCGCAACATCCATTGCCAAGCACATTTCTTCATCTCCCGATTTTCAGGCCCTAAAATTTGGCACACTGGAAAACGGCGCCACCTTAAACTGTGCTTTTCTGCCATCCCCAGATTGTCTATTGCTTTTCCATTTTATCTCTTTACTGCTTCCCATATCCATTCTTTGGCTCTTATCACGAATCCCACTATCGTGATATTTATCCTTTGATAGATCAGCTTAAGCATCGTCAGAGTTGCAATGGGAACTGAATCTTTCCTATCTTCCAGCAGCATCATCCCTTCCAATCAAAACATTATATAACTGGAATCATCATTTCTCCCCCTTTCCTTCATAAGGCTTGCATCACAAGTTCTCCTAACTCATGATATGTGTGAAATACATACCAGCAAAGCATCTTCTGATTTATGATCCTTCTACACAGTGAATTGATTTATCGCCTTTGACAACAAAATACAACACTCTGCAAAAGCTCACTCTTCAAACTTTCATCTTCATTCAACCTGGTCCCAACATATCCATCCTACGAAAAACAAAATCACTGCGTGTGCGTACGTACGGAATACCGTCTCCACGCCGTGGTGTAATCTATTTTCCACCACTAACTTACTTGGATGGGTATAATGGTGTAAATAATTAATATATATGATTATTGTAAAGTGATATTGATTCTGAAATAGTATACATACACTCCAATACAATTCCACGATCATGGGAACGATATCATCGCTCGTGCGTATGTACGACCTACCATCTCCACGATGTGATGCGACTTGTTCTACATGATATTCATTGAATAATGATTATATAAATAAATTGAATGAATTAATATGATATATATTACACTAATAAAATTCTTTAAATGATGTATCTATAACCCAAAAAGAAGAATAAGAATTTATTCGACAAAACACGCATAAGAACAAAAAGCAATAAACACCCGAATAACAAGTAACAATGAAATATTACTAATAAAAAGCTAATAATATGACCATATATGATATCATAACAATGATTATGATTCTGGAATAAGTCAATGAAATTATTTAAATCATTATACAGGAGGTTCGGACACTTACAAAGCAAATTAGACCAAAGGTAAGGGACAATCTCACAATCTCAATTTTTATCCGAGATTGTTTATACTTCAGAATTTACTGGGGAATATTTATCATTCACATCCATGTTTCCTCAATATGTAATATTATTTATATCCTCTTAAAATTGTTTAAATCCAATTTTACCCTTCGGTGAGTTTTTAGTAAAATATATGAAAGGAATATTTTGTCGTTATTCGTACGAGGTACTTTTTGACTTTTTCGACATAAGTACGAGAAGAATGTTTTTTTAACTTATAAGACATGAATATAATTTTAAAACATTATTTCCAAGAAGATTCCTTTATATTTTTTCAAGTTTATTTTTAATCAACTTCTTTTAGTTTAAAATTGTATGACATGTTAAGAAAGGAAAAAAAATTGAAGTAGAAAGGATATTTTCCTCAAGAATGGATTTCAAGTGTTTTATCAAAATTATTTTCCATATAAGATAATATAGGTTTATGTTTATATCCCTATTTTTACATTTATTTGATTATGTTATGGTGGAATTATTTTTATGATGTCCTTTTATCTTATATGGATTATTTTATGATGGCATGATGTTTAAGATTCCTATTTTTATTACATGGGTTATGCAATGATGTATGATTTTTTTGATTTTGTGGGACACATAAGAATGGTATCATTATGAGATGGGTGGGACCTATATCTCCCTCCAATGCATTGGGTAAAGATTTTATATCTCATGATATAGACATGGCTGGAACAACAGGTTAAACCGGTTTAGTGAAACAGGACTGAAACGAGGAATGAACTCGGTTCAGAAATGGACTTTGTCCACTAAGATAGTCTTGGAAATGAGTCTTTACTAATAAGAAATGATTCTCTATGATTATGTGTGTATGGAACAAAGCTTCATGTTTTAAGTTATGATTATTGTGATTACATTTCACTACCATGATTTATCCCATGTTATGAAATTATGATCTCTTTTTTAGGGTAAGATTTCAAAATTGTTATGTTCTTATGAATATGATGTGATTGGTTTTTCTTTTGATTACCCTTACTGAGCATTTGAGCTCACCCTTTTGTATGTTTTCCTTCCCCCAGGTCAGAGAGAAGGTTATTAAGTAGGATATGCCAAAAGGGACTCTAGATATGATAAAATAAATGGGATACAATGTAGACAATTTATGAACCAGTTGTTTATGTTTCCTAGTTTATAAAGACACTATACCAATACGGTCCTTTCATGGTTTTGTTATATGTTGTAATAAGTGTACTTAAATTTTGAAGTACTAACAATTTATGTAAAGTATGGGTTGTTATAGTTGGTATTAGAGGAAAGGTATAGTAAATCTTTTTAAACTAGGATGTGAAAGCCTTAGTAAGAATCATACGGAGAAGTCTAAGCATAGAACACAATCATAGTGTTTTAGAAATGGCCATGAATAACCTAGGATAAGACCTTAAGTGTGAAATTTTATTCTTGATTATGTGGTTTTCCTATTATAATTAGTGTTTCTCACACTATTTTTCTTGGTTTTAGTCAATGGCTGGAACTCGAAGGAACTATGTTAATGCAGAATGCGACGGGAAATGCAATGATTGTCCCCCTGAGCAACCAAACGTTATGGGAGATAGAATGAAAAATCTTGTAGCCATGCTCACAAAACATTCTCAAGATATGAATCATACAGGACTTCGAAACGAGTAAAGGAAGGAGAAAAATTCTGTTGAATCTTTCATGAGGCAGAATCCCCCTTCATTCAGCAGGTCTACTGATCCATTAGTTTTTGAACAATGGATTGGTACTACTAAAAAGATATTTTCAGTTCTTCAATGTTCTGAACATGATAAAGTCATCTTAGCAGTGTATCGTTTGGAAGGTGATGCTGATCAATGGTATAATCTTATCAAGAATACGAGGCAAAGAGATTAAATTGAGTCCATGGAATGGGATGAGTTCAAGAACTTATTTTTCAATAATTACTTCCCTCGTATTCTTCGAACAAAGATAGAGAAGGAGTTTGTTGAACTAAAGGAAAAGGATGATGAATCTGTTGGTACCTACGAAGAAACTTTTACAAGACTTACAAGGTATTCTTTTGGTATTATTATCCAACCTGAGAGTAAGATCGATCAATTCTTTAGTGGATTAAAACCAAGTCTTCGAAGGGAGTTATCCATAAGGGACTTCAATAGCTACGAGGAAATCGTTCGATGTGCTCTCAAAGTTGAGATGGAGATTGGAGTAACCCATCAGTCATATGGGTTTGATAAGAAGATGAAAATGGAATTCAAAGGAAAATATAAAGAGCACACTGAAAGGAAGATGAGTTTTCCCTTATGCTCAAAGTGTGGAAAGAAACATGGAGGGATTTGTCTTAAAGGGACAATTAAATGTTTCAAATGTGGAAAGGAAGGTCATCGGGCATTTGAATGCCGCAATGATGGGAAGAATATGTCTAGTGATGCGAACAAAGAAAATTCTATACAGAGTGCACCTCCTACACTTCAATGTTACATGTGAAAAGAGATGGGGCATTATGCCAATAAATGCCCAAATCCAAGGGTTGATGATAATGGTCGACGTCAACAAACTCTTAAGGCTAAAGACAAAGGAAATTCACATGCAATTTCTATCAGTGTTGTGGAGTACGATAACGAAGTGGTGAAAGGTACACTTACCATCCACTCTAAAGTAGAAAAATGTTTTATTTGATTCTAGATCCACCCACTCTTTTATTTATGAATAATTTTCTAAGGGTATCACCGTATTACCTCAATAATTAGATGTTGAGTTAGCTGTGACAACCCCTAATGGCACAACAGTCGCATCAAAAGTTTATAATTTTTCTCCGATTGAAGTTTGTTGGGAAGTGCTTCCTGCAAATCTTGTGATCCTCCCTATAGTGGAATTTGATGTGATTCTTGGCATGGAATGGATTTATCTATATGGAGCTCATATCAATTTCAAAATAAGGGAATTCACATTTCATATTCCAGATCAATCTATGATCGTCTATCGATGCAAGGATGAACATAACCTTGCAGTGGAAATTTGTCCCATATTATGGGTCTTGATTCCACTAAATGAAGTTTATTTATCTCAAATGGTTGGTGAGAAACTCACAATTAAAAATATTCCCATTGTACGGAAGTTTGATGATGTCTTTCTAGAGGAATTTCCGGGTCTTCCACCAAATCGTGAAGTTGAGTTTTCAATAGAACTCGTACCAGGTGCTTTACCTATTTCAAAGACACCTTATAGAATGGACCCAATTGAGTTGTAGGAATTGAAGAAGCAACTCCAAGAGAATCTTGATAAGGGATTCATATGCCCTAGTGTGTCACCTTGGGGAGCACCTGTTCTGTTTGTTAAGAAGAAAGATGGATCAATGAGACTCTGCATTGATTATCGAGAACTTAACAAGATCACTATCAAGAACAAATATCCTCTCCCACGCATTGATGAATTCTTTGACCAACTACGCAGAGCTCAATAGTTTTCCAAGATTTATCTTCGTTCAGGGTATCATCAATTAAGGGTCAAAAGGGAGGATATACCAAAGATGGATTTCCGTACAAGGTATGGACACTATGAATTTATAGTGATGCCATTTGGTCTTACTAATGCCCCTTCTATATTCATGGATCTAATGAATAGAGTCTTTAGAGACTATCTTGATCAGTTTGTGGTAGTCTTTATAGATGATATTCTTGTCTATTAAAAGAGAAAGGATGAACATGAAGATCACTTGAGAATTATATTGAAGACCCTGAGAAAGGAGAAGCTTTATGCCAAATTTACCAAGTGTGAATTTTGGCTTGAAAAGGTTTCATTTTTGGGTCACATAATCTCAAAAGAGGGGATATCTGTGGATCCAACAAAAACAGAGGTTATCGAAAGATGGTCGAGACCAACAACAGTAAATAAGATCTGAAGTTTTCTTGGTTTGGATGGATATTATCGACGTTTTGTGAAAGATTTCTCATGATTATCTAATCCACTCACCCAGTTGACTCGGAAAGAAGTTTAGTTTGTTTGGACGGAGGAATGTGAAGATAATTTCAAGGAGTTGAAAATATGGTTATCCAGTGCACCTGTACTCACACTTCCTTGTATTGAAGAAAGGTTTGTGATCTACATTGATGCATCCAAGAAGGTATTGGGGTGTGTTCTCATGAAAAATGATATGGTGATAGATTATGCCTCATGACAGTTTAAAATCCATGAGAAAAATTACCCAAATCATGATTTGGAGTTAGCTTCAGTAATATTTGCATTAAAGATTTGGAGGCATTATATTTATGGAGAAAGGTGTGACATTTATACTGATCATAAAAGTTTAAAGTATATTTTCACACAAAAGGAGCTAAATATGTTCCTAAGAAGATGGTTGGAGCTAATTAAGGATTACGACTGCTCAATCCATTACCACCCTGGGAAAGAAAACAAGGTGGCAGATGCATTAAGTCGACAAGACCATGCCAGTTTATCAATGATGAGGATCAAAAAAGATCCAATATTTATGGATTTACAAAGGATGGATCTTGGAATTATAATGGAAGGGGAAAAATATTATCTTTCTCAAATGAATGTTCAACCATCTATACATGTGAAGATTAAAGAGGCACAGAAAGAAGATGTAGAGTTACAAAAGAAGGTGAGAAATGTTCCTGGATTCAACCTTGATTGTGATGGGATAATAAAGTTCCGGAATCGGGTTTGTGTTCCTCCCATCCCTGAATTAAAGAAGGAGCTGCTGGATGAGGCTCATAGTTCTTCATTCTCTATTCATCCTGGAAGCACGAAGACTTATAGGGACTTGAAAGAGTACTTGTGGTGGGATGGCATGAAAAGAGATGTTGCTGAATATGTTTCTTGATGCTTGGTTTGTCAGTAAGTTAAAGCTGAGAGACAGAAGTCTATGGGAATGTTACAACCATTACCCATACCCGAATGGAAATGGGAAAACATCACTATAGATTTTGTCACCAGAATTCCTAAAACATCCAAAGAAAATAATGATATATGGGTCATATTTGATCATCTTACAAAGTCTGCACACTTCATTGCTATTAGAGAGGATTTCTCTCTGGATCAGCTTACTAGGATATATGTAAAGGAAGTGGTAAGATTGCATGGAGTACCACTTTCTATTATATCTGATCGGGATCCAAGGTTTACCTCAAAGTTCTAGCGAAGTCTTCAGCATACTCTGGATACAGAGTTGAATTTCAGCACTGCTTATCATCCTCAGATAGACGGTCAGTCTGAGAGGACGATTCAAACTCTAGAAGATATGTTGAGAGCTTGATCTATGGATTTCAAAGGTGGTAGGGATCAAAAAATACCTTTGGTGGAATTTTCTTATAACAATAGCTTTCACTCTAGTATTTAGATGGATCCTTATGAAGCTCTCTATGGAAATAAATGCAGGACTCCAACTTTCTAGGATGAAGTTGGGGAAAGAAAGCTATTAGGACCTGATCTTGTTGATGAGATGGAAAAAAAAGTCTGATCTATTCAACAACACATAAGAGCAGCTCAGAGTCGACAATAAAGTTATGCCGATAACCGAAGAAAAGACTTAGAGTTTGAAGTGGGTGATAAAGTGTTCTTAAGAATATCTCCTTGGAAGAGAGTAACGAGATTTGGAACGAAGGGAAAGTTGAGCCCTAGGTATATCGGTCCTTTCGAAATATTGGATCGTGTTGGGAAGGTAGCTTACCGATTGGTGCTTCCACCAAATCTCTCTCAAGTTCAATATGTGTTCCATGTATCTCTCCTGAGAAAGTACATACCTGATCCTTCACATGTACTCAGCTCAGAAGTTGTACCGTTGGAACAAGATCTTTCTTATGAAGAACAGCCGATAGAGATTCTCGATCGTAGTGAAAAAGTCCTATGGAACAAGACCACTCGCTTGGTGAAAGTTTTACGGAATAAACACCAATTAGAAGAAGCTACATGGGAGCTTGAGGATATGATGAGGGATAGGTATCCTCATCTGTTTGTTACAAAGTGACGAATTTCGAGGGCGAAATTCATTTTAAGGGGGGTAGAATGTAACACCCGAGACTTTTATGAGAAATATTTTGTTTTTATGTTATATAAATCATCAAAAGAATCTTTCACTACACACAACACTAGCTTGGCATTCTTTACATGCAATCGCTACCTTCCTCGATAGCTTGCGTCATGCACAATACCGAGTATCACTAAACAACGATATGCTATTAAAATATTATTAAAACTAGCCGTTATGAATAGTAATAACAACTTTTTCAAATTTTTTAAATTTTATTTTTCAAAATGTACTTCATTTTTGGATTTGGAATATCAAAATTAGCCTAGGGTGAAATTTTGGTATTTTTCTGAAAACATTCAATTTGTGATGAATAGTGAAAACACTAGGTTACTATTTAAAAACCAAATTTTTATTTAATTAATTATTTATTTTATTTAAATTTATATTAGGTCAAAATTTATACATAACACCTATATAAGTTAAATTTAATTCATTTGAGTCATTTTATAATAATTTTAGATATATAAAAATTTTATTGAACTTTTCACCGTCTTTTACCCACCTCCTAGGAGAATTTGTAAATTTACAAAAAACTTAATTTTACCGCTTCTGTGAGTGGAATTTCAAAAATCTGAGATACATGGTTGATTTCAGTAAGTAAAATGTGGTTCAATGAGATGAAAATAATTTTTGGTGAAAAATAACTTTTTACTTTTTTTACCACGGTTAAAAGTAAATAGGGTAATTACGGGTAAAAATGATATTATTATTACCCTAACACATGTCCTAATTCTATTTGATAAGTTTAATTAGACAAAAACAAACCTCAGGAATAAAATATGACCATTTAGGCCCACTTGGATTAGATTCGGACATTTATTATTAATTTATTTAAAGAAGTGTTAAAATAGTTAAAATCAAAGTTAAATTAGTAAATAATTTATAATATTGGGTTATACATAAGATAAATTCTACTATAAATATTAATTAGAAAGATGAAAACATTTCTTACATGATGGTATTTTATTTTTAATTTTTAGACTTTAAATAATTTAATTTATTTATGACACAATGATGATGCAGTAATTATCTTATTAATGAAATATTCACATAATTGATGTTATAAATACCCAACTAAATATAATTTGCGACTTTTTATGAATTAAAACAATTTTATAGGTTAATATGACATGTTATTATTGATTTAATTAACTATTTTCTAACAAATATTTCTGTTATGATTTTCACAAAAATCAATTACCAAATAGTGTAAAAATTGACATAAAATAGTTTTTAAAAGAAATATTATATTATTAATTGTTATTTTATTCCTAAAAATCTAAGGTTCGGCAAAATGACTTAGATAAGGTTATATATATTAATAATACAAAACTTGGGGTTCTTTGGTCTTGTTATAGTATGTTTATTAACCTTATAGTGTAAGAACACAAAAAGACACGGTAAAAATACAATTATTTTACTTAAAGTTAAATCTAAATGATAAGGTTAAAATAGGAACCTAAAGTTGTCTAAATTCTATTGGATGATATTTTTTAGACACATACCCACCTTAGCTTCGAAATAAATCAATTTTGAGCTATTTAAAACCGAATATGGCTTTATAATAAAATAATATTTTTAGTTTTTCCAAAGGTGCCCCTCTCCTCCCTTATAAAAGGGCACATCCTCCCTCTCTTCCTCACACCACTTTGAGCCTTCAACCTCGGCCAACCCCTGACAAATTCTCTTCTCCACTTCTATAGAAACACCCTAGATGTCTTTGTCTTCTTCAAAGACCAATTTTAGTGCCCTAAAAGGAGGTCTCAAAGAGGCGCTTCAAAGAAGAGGTAATGTCCGTTACTGATTCTTTTAACTTTATTTCTTCTTCCAATTCTTCTTATTTATTTGTTTCATTATGAAGTAACAACATCAGTATCAATAATACATGGATATGTTATTATATGTATGAAACAACCATATTTCACCATATATCCATCCTACGGAAAACGAAATCACCGCGCGTACATAGGTACGAAATATCGTCTCCACACCGTGGTGTAATCTATTTTTCACCACCACCTTACTTGGATGGGTATAATGGTGTAAATAATAACTATATATGATTATTGTAAATTGATATTTATTCTGAAATAGTATAAATACACTCCAATACAATTCCACGATCATGGGAACGATATCATCACTCGTGCGTATGTACGGACTACCATCTCCACGATGTGATGCGACTCGTTCTACATGATCATCATTGCATAATGATTATATAAATATATTTAATGAATTAATATGATATATATTACACTAATACCATTCTGAAAATGAGGTATCTATAACCCAAAAATTAGAATAATAATTTATTCGACAAAACACGCATAAGAACAAAAAGCAATAAACACCCTAATAACAAGTAACAATGAAATATTACTAATAAGAAGCTAATAATATGACCATATATGATATAATAACATTGATTATGATTCTGGAATAAGTCAATGACATTATTTAAATCAGTATACAGGAGGTTCAGACACTTACGAAGCAAATCAAAACTAAGGTAAGGGACAATCTTGCAATCTCAATTTTTATCCGAGATTGTTTATACTTCAGAATTTACTGGGGAATATTTATCATCCACATCCATGTTTCCTCAATATGTAATATTATTTATATCATCGTACAATTTTTTAAATCCAATTTTACCCTTCGGTGAGTTTTTAGTAAAATATTGATAGGAATCTTCTGTCGTTATTCGTACGAGGTACTTTTTGACATTTCCGACATAAGTACAAGAAGAATGTTTTTTTAACTTATACTGCATGAATGGATTTTTAAAACATTATTTCCAAGAAGCTTCCTTTACATGTTTTCACGTTTATTTTTAACTAAATTATTTTAGTTTAAAATTATATGACATGTTAAGAAAGGAAAAAAAATTTTGAAGTAGAAAGGATATTTTCCTCAAGAATGGAGTTCAAGTGTTTTATCAAAATTATTTTCCATCTAAGATAATATAGGGTTCTGTTTCTATACCAATTTTTACATTGATTTGATTATGTTATGATGGAATTATTTTTATGATGTCCTTTTATCTTATATGGATTATGTTTTGATGGCATAATGTTTAAGATTCCCATTTTTATTACATGGGTTATGCAATGATGCATGATTTTTTTGATTTTGTGGCACACATAAGAATGCTATCATTATGAGATGGGTGGGACATATATCTCCCTCCAATGCATTGGGTAAATATTTTATATCTCATGAGATAGACATGGCTGTAATGGAAGGTTAAACCGGTTCAGTGAAACATGACTGAAACGAAGAATGAAATCGGTTCAGAAATGGACTTTGTCCACTAAGATAGTCTTGGCAATGAGTCTTGACTAATAAGAAATTATTCTCTATGATTATGTGTGTATGCCACAAAGATTCATGTTTTAAGTTATGATTATTGTGATTACATTTCACTACCATGATTTATCCCATGTTATAAAATTATGATCTCTTTTCCAGGGTAAGATTTCCAAATTGTTATGTTCTTATGAATATGATGTGATTTATTTTTCTTTTGTTTACCCTTACTGAGCATTTGAGCTCACCCTTTTGTATGTTTTCTTTCCCCCAGGTCAGGAAGAAGGTTATTAAGTAGGATATGCCAAAAAGGACTCTAGATATGATGAAATAAATGGGAGACAATGTAGACGCTTTATGAACCAGTTGTTTATGTTTCCCAGTTTCTAAAGACACTATACATATACAGTCCTTTCATGGGTTTGTTATATGTTGTAATAAGTGTAATTTAATTTTGATGTACTAACAATGTATGTAAATTATGGGTCGTTATAATAACTATCACTATACTATCAGTATTGCATCTTTTGTGGACCGATAGAGGAAACCTTTTAGGTTACCCTTATACTAGACTGATATTGGAAAGGCATCTCTAGTTGGGATTGATATAGTGAAGGAAATAATGTAGAAGGTTTAGGTGATCTGTGAGAATATGAGGATAGAATAGAGTAGAGAAAAATATTACACATCTTGATGTCATATACCCTTGGAGTTCAAGAAAGGATACCATGTTTTCTGAAGTGTCTTCCCATAATGAGGATTGAAGAGGTTTTTCTAGGGAGAAAATCTTTCATTGATGTTCATTATTTCATTAGAGATCCTACTGAGGATTGGTGAGGTTTCTTACCACTTATCCATACCGCATAGTTGTATCGAGTGCATGACGTATTCCATGTGTCATAGTTGAGGGGATTCATGAATGACCCTACACATGTTACTAACTGGGGTGAGCTGTACATCAAGCATGGAACCAACTTCATGGAGTACCCAGTGGTGATCAAGGATCAAATTGAGGGGATCCTCTGGGGATGGAAAATTCCTTTTTTTCGTTTGATGTGGTTGCATGGGAGTTTTTATGAGAGCTCCTAGGAGATAAAAAGTCGTATGTATACTTAATACCCCCACCATTTTGTGAATATTGTGGTTTTTAGGGTGAAAACACTTGAAGTATGGTATAATGTAATGAATTTGGTTATATTATATTTTTTACTTTCAATATTTTCATGTATATATCTTGATTTATCTTAGGAGACAACATAGGGTTTGGGTGTCTCGGGACCTCAAAGTTAGTATATTAAAAATATTAATATATTTTAATGCATGAAAATGCATTGTTTTTGTGTTTATTATTATTTTTGATTGGTCCCTAGGATATAAAATCCATTACCACTATTGATTTCAAAATTTGGGGATTACCCTAGGCATGACCTAATGCTTGTTAGCATCATTTGTTCTAATAAATCCAAACGTACATGTAGACATTTAGTTAAAATAAAAGATTTTTATTATTTTTATTTTCAATTCCAATTACCTAAACTTGTCTATAAATATCCCATTATAAAAATATTATTGTTTATCCATGTAAATATGGAAATATTTTTTAGGATGATCATATATTCTTAACTAGAGGATCATATTAGAGAGTGATGAGTGATCATATCGAGGTAGATTACGAGGTACATAATGCATTGGGTCTTCTGTATCACTGGATAATGCATTCTTCACCAAAATTTGATCCTAAAGGAATATAGGGCTTATAATATATGGTTTTCTCCCTCTTTGATTAAAATATTGAGCATGGATTTAATTATATGCTTCTTGAACTATGATTTCAAACCCTTATCATGATCTCATCTGGATAAATTGTGTTGTTTTAATCATTTTATATTTGTTTTCCCCTAATAAAACTCATGTTTTCCCCTATTTTGTGATCGTTTTCCATGAACACTTGTCTAATGATGGTTATACCTTTTTTATGTGAATTTCTTCCCACTGTTCTTCACATCCTTCACTGTTCACCTATGGGGGCACATTTCAAAATTTCTAGGTGGGTTCAAGTGTCATAGAACCCCTATATTCATGGTGGATTGGTAAAAAATGACTGAGTTGATGATTTTTGGATGGATCAAGATGATTTATGGTTGATGCTTCATGGATCTTGGATCTTGAGTGGAAACAGAGATGGTAGGTGTTACTAGACCTATAGTAACTCATCATAAGATGAATTGAATCTAATTTATGGTCACCCAAGGCCAATAATAAATATTTGAAGGCATTACCCTTCATTTTTGGGTGGTCAAATGGCATATTTTGAGTTTGATACGGTAGATCCGGAAACCATGTGAAGGATCTATTTAGTCTTTGAAAAACATAACTACACACCATGTAGTATGAAATAACACACATCATGTTCTTCTATTTTTATGGTGGATATGGTTTTTAACCAAGTTATGGATCACACATTGTGTGGTCGGGCGCATACACCATTTGACCCTACCTGGGTATCAAATATGTGTACCATTTTTACACACACTGAGACCTTGGGTGGACATACACATTTTATTTCCTTATGGGAACAACATATGGATATACTTGTACAATCAATTCGTGTTTCAGGTGAACACGCATAGGATACCAGGATGAGATATATGATGTCATGTGCCATGAAAATATGCAGTGTGGATTTACATGGCCAGTCAATCTGTGTTCCATGTGTACATGACCAAGACCCCAGGAAGTCATACACGCTATGTTCCACATGGACACATAATTTGGTATGACCTGACTTTCCAAGGTAATTCTAGGGAAGAAAATTGAGAGGAAGCGAGGTGAGGTCACACACATTGTGGACCCCCATACACAACATATATTCCCGTAGAAACATCTTCTGCTCATATATCCTCCTCCAGGAGTACTATTTTGGCCCATGGGTATTCTATCCTCAGTGTTTTTATACATAGAATACAATTTTATAATTTATATAAGCCTTTTCAATATTATGTGTGGTGTTCTGAGTATGAATCTTTTTTAGGTTACCATCAATGATGGTAGTGATCCGGGAATAATCATCTGAGATATGATGGGGTTAGAAACCCCTCTATCGGACTAGGTTATATGTCCCACATATTCCTATCTATCTACTATGTGGTACCTCCATGACACACTAGGGTACGGGTCCTCTAATCACTGAGTGGCACTCTCTGATGGATTAGGGTCAGGTTCCTATACCTACTGAGTGGAAAACCCTATCATACAAGGGAGAGGGTCCTCCATTCAATGAGTGGAACCCCATATCATACCAAGGATAAATTCCTCTATATATATATATTGTGGTACTCTCTTGATACACTAGAGTATGGGTACTCCATTCATTGATTGATACCATTTCGCTCCAGGGAATAGGTCCTCTATCTATGGAGTGACACCCCTTATCATACTAAGGCATGGGTCCCCAATTAGAGATTTTTTTCCTTGGGTTATGGAGTAGTTGTTATGTGAGGATCCTCCACATGTATTTCTTGGATAGACATGTGAAATAATAGACATTGGTGATGGACCTTTGGATTTATAGGTAGAATCATCATCTAGGGATGAACCATAGATATGGAGATCTCCTTTCTCTCACACCTGAGTTTATTTTTAATTGTATATCTAAGTTTATTTTAATTTACCTATTATCATAGGATGAGATAACCATTGGTGAATCATTCTATTACTCTAATTATGGTTTTTAGGTAATAATATTGGGAATGCATATACTCACCTTTTTATGGGATTTGTTCTCACAAGTCATGTCTTGAGCAAATGAAAAATAGTTTGGTGGTGACATCTATAGAGAATTGTGATACCTAGTTGCATTGACCATGTATATTGGTTTGACATTGATATAAGGATTTGGGCTCACTAAGTTTTACTTTACCCTTGTTTTTGTTAGTTTGGAACTTAATTTATTGTTGGTCATTTATTTTAACTTGTTTATTCTTTTTCTTACATTTTCATACTCTAATGTATTTCCCAAGAGTTTAATAAATGCATTGTTGTTCTTTAAATGTTATAGTTTTTATATTATTTCTATACACATTTTAAAGTTAATGGTTGGATGCATGCATAAAGTTATATTAGTAAAAGGCCTCCCATTTGATTTATTCATTCTTGGCACTTGTAACTAGCACCTAGACAGTTGGAGGAAAGCTTGGGGCTATAGAGGCTGAACATTATACCTACCAGGCAGTCCCTAGTGGGTTAGGTCATTACAAAAACATTACCACGGATTTCATCTCCAGAATCCCCAAATAAATATAAGGGACACAATTCTAGATGAAATTTATGAGATTTGGAAATAGGGGAAAGACGAGACCTAGATATATTGTTCCCTTTCCATAAAATCTATCTCAAGTCCATGAAGTGTTCCATGTATCTCTCTTGAGGAATCATATACCTGATACTTAAAAGATGCTAAACTCTGAGTTTATAATGTTAGATCAATATATCTATCATGACGAACAACTGGTGGCGATTCTAGATCATAGAGAGAAAGATTTATAAAACAAGGCCACTCACCTGGTCAATAGTTTGTAGTGAAATGAAAAATTATAGGAAGCTACTTGGGAACCTGATGATGCGATGAAATAGATATCCTAAATTGTTTATATCATAGTGATAAAATTTTGGTGGGGAAGTCATTTTATAGTAGGGTGGGGGTATAATGTAACACCCTGAGATTTTATGATATAATCATCTATAAATAAATTTGATTTATTTTATTGGTTTCTTTACATTCAACACTAAGTTTAAAAAAACCACATCGTCCTATTGAAATATTATGTGATAGTTATCTCCAAGACATTAAATTGGATAATATGAATAGGAATAACCAAATTATGAAATATATATATATATATATAACGGTCCTACTCAATAATAATGTATTGTTTATTTATTACGAATTAAGAACTCAATATTTAGAAAAATTAGTTTATTCTTATAAAATAATTTTTCTTAAAAAAATGGTTTTAAAACTTTTTGTGAGTGAATATTATAATTATTTTATAGAACTTTAATAATTTTTATTTGATAAAAAGGATATCATATTTGAAGTTAGTATATCAAAACTAGATTAGGGTAATTTTTTTGGATTTTTATGATAATAATGATTTTATAACATACTATTATATTCATTCAGTTACTTCTCAACCCATTTTTTATTCCCATTTGGTTGGGTCTTATCTTGGGGTGTTTAAAGTGAAATTTATATTTTTTTGATCTTTTTTTGGTAGTGCACATTTTGCACAGAGTATTCCCAAACTGTAAATCCCTTATTGAAAAGCATGCACCCCTAACAACATGGGGTGCAAGGTTGGATCATAGTTTTCCTAAACCATGAGCCCACCCAGGGGAAACTGTGTTCCCCAAAAAAGTAGGGGTTCACAGTTTGTTTAACTATGCACCACCTCTATCAAACCATGCACGATGGAATTAAATCCACCAAAATTATTTTAAAATCTCAAAACCCCCTGGATTAACACCTAATAACCCTAACTCAACCATAATATGTTTCTATGGTCCATGATGGCTCTCAAGAGGTGAATTTTACAACTCTAACCTTTTTTCTATGTAGATAAAAGATCCAGTGATTGTATTCAATCTCCACCAGGTAAGTGGATCTCCTCTCATTTGTATTCTTATGATATTCCTTTATCTTCTACCTAGAGAGTAATAATTCATCACTTTATTGATGGATATAATCTCTAATTTAATGAATATTGAGTCTAGGTTTTATTTCTTATTCTCCTTTACCTTCGTTATTCATTAGTGTTCCCATTGTGGGTGTGGTTTTGATACCTTGATTTAAGGGTAGGTGGTTCCATATTGTTTTACCTACAATTGAAAACCTAATTTTTTTGATTTATTTGAAATGAGTTTTTAAATTATTTAAAAACATTTATTTGAGATGATTTGATATGTGATTTAGAAAGGGCATGAATATTGTGAAAATCCCAAATTTCATTGAAATTGAAATTATTCGGTATATTTTTATAAAAATGATGGAATGGTTTGAAATTTTATTTTATGAAATGATTTATTGATGAATCTTGATACAATTTGATTAAACTGAAAGATGAATTGAAAGGGATGAATTTTATGAAATCCTATGATTTGATTTCGAAGTAAAAAAGGAATCTTGAAAAAAAATTGTGCAATTGAACTGTGAATGATGAAAAGATTTGAAAAGATTAATTTTATAATGACTAATTGATAGAATTATTTATTTATTGAAGCACAAGTGAGTTTGATTATTAATTGGGTAATTATGATTTTCACTCTAGGAATCTAACTCCCTATAAATGGATTGACAATGATGATAATAACTAAACTATGTTCGAATGATTTCCCATGATGGGTCCCGTAATGGGGTATAGATTGATTTCCTATAATGGTTCCCCTAATTGGGTATTGATTTGATTGTTTACAACTATCTTGAGACGTGATGATGAATAAGAAGTGTGGGGGTCTAATTTCTAGAAACCAATGTAACTCAAGGCTTATTTTCTTGGTGATTTATTTTTTGACTTGATTATACATGCCATTGATTATAGATCCATTTTATTCATGCCAACTATTTTATATAAATGTTTTATATAAATTTTTCATTGATCCTATTTTGATATATCTTCCATGTTGTTTTATTAGAAATCATGTTTTTTTGAAATATTTAAATTCATTTTTATGCCTTGTTTTATTTAAATTGAAAGCATAAATGGTCTATTGTTATGGAATTTCTTATAGAATATTTAGTGTCATCCTACTATACTCTTTTTCTAAAACCATACCTTTTCCTTTGGGAATTTGTATATTATCTTTTTCCAGGTCCTGGAAAAGGGAAATCTCGACTTAGAGGAGGTGGATGTTCTTGATCCTTAGGACCCAGAGTGATGTAGGTGACTGGTGGAGTTGTGATCCTCCTATTAAATGGGATGTTTGAGATTTTATCTTAGCATATGTTTTGTCCTTGATGATGTACTATTTTGGGCATCATTTTACCTATTTGTTTTATGTACTTTCTACTTTGGGAGTGTTTAAATAGTGACTTGTATACATTATCTTCCACTATTTTGTGGAAGAATTATTAATTCTTTATTCTTGTATAATAATAGGTGCTAGTAAAAAAGTATGGGGGATCAAGAATTTTCTTTGATATATGTTAGGATAGGACTGATTATTAGTGTTCTAGGGTATTTAGACTAGTTCCTGATAATGTTGTTTCATATGGGATTGTTCATCATTACTTAATACCAGTACACATTTCGGGTTTTCCTAGAAGACATGAGGTAGGATTGTTGGGTCTTATGAGGTATCCACAAGTAATTTCTAGACTATGTATCATCATAATGAGCCTTATTTCACCATGGTTTTTAAAAAAAGCATCATTGAGGAATATTTTGTTAGGACTCTACTGTTTTCCCAAATTTTATGAGTTATTTGATATCAATTTAACTATTTATTGATTATTGATATATGTATCCTTGCTGATGTTTTGATGTTTTTTTATTGATGATGGTTAGAATCATTTCTCCAAGAATAAGTTTGAATAGGACATAGGAGGAATTTGTTGGTGAACCATGGTAGTACAATCCTCTAGTGGCCCACAATTTTGTTGAGATTTTTGTGCATGCTATCGAAGCTTTGGGATAGGTAAGTATAACCATCTCTATTTGGGCTCCAGTTATTGAACCTCAAAGGGTTGAATATCAGTATTGGTCGCAAATGTTTATTCACAAAAAACCACTAGTGTTACAAGGCTTAAATGATCCTCAATAGGCTGAGGATTGTTTGTTAAATATTTAGATTCTTTTTGATTCCTCGGAAATTCATCATTATATTAAAGTGAAGTGTGTTGCCTTCAAACTTTAGGGACCTAGCAGGAGATGGTGGTATTTGATGGTGATAGAGAAGAATCATGGGGTCTTAGAGTAGAAATACATTTGATATGTTTCTAATGATTATTTCTATGAAAATTTGATGTTCTTGATGAAATCCATGGAGTTTCTTAACTTCCAGTAGCATGAAAAGACTATGAAACATTATGTGAACAATTTTTCTAAGCTTGTTTAGCTTTCACCCAAGGTTTTGAAGAATGAGAAACTAAAGCCTCAAAGGTTTTTGATGGGTCTTTTATCTGATACTTTATCCTATCATTTCATTCTAAACCTCACTACATATTATAATGTTCTAGATGGATAATTGATGGATGATATTAGCCTAGGTAGTAAGTCACACTTCACAAGAGTTCCTTTTCTCCCAATGGATGTTTTTCTATATCCATTAAAGGAAGGATAAAACGTGATCATAGTAATGGTGTATCTTAATAGTAGATATCATCTATACCTGATGATGTTCTAGGAATAGTCCCTTTTACTTTTTTCGGTGTGGTAAGGTTGGGTATTGAAAACAATTTTTCATTGAGGCACCCGTTTGTGTGGATGATCAGGTAACTTGTAGAATTTATATCATTTATTTTTTGATCCACATAGTTTCACATTCACATCAATATAAACAAATATTTTAGTTCAGTTATATGATTTAATAACTAAGGGGTTCCAGATAGAGGCATCCAGAATGAAGCTTCTTTATAATGTGGAAGAGTCTCCAGAGGAAGTTGATGCGATTCCAGTGACTGTTAGAGGTACCATCACTATATAATCATCCTTAGTGAGTACTTGATTTGATACTAGAACATATCCATTTTTTATTTCAAATCATGTTATTAACCTAGTAAACCTTCTTTACTATAATTTTCCTTATGTGGTGATATTACTATTCCCTTCAGAATGAAGAGAGAGAATGGTCCTTGGTGTCCAGTTTATCTTTTATCTTTATTAGAGATTGAGCTTACCTAGATATTTCTTATTCTTAACATGAAACTACTTTAAATCATTTTCTAAATGGATTTGACGATTTTTCAAAAGTCCCAAATTGATTTTTATCTTTAGTGGGTATCTTTTACTATGCTTGATGGGGTGTGTCATGTTTTTCACGGAGAATGGGACTCAAGGAAAGGTAGAGATGGACCTTCTTTTCTAGAGTTGGGTAGGGTAATATCAATCCTTTATTTTTTCTTGGTGTAATAATATTTTAGAGATGATATTACTCCAGTTGTTGTTTATTTTCCCAACATATTTCATTCTGACTTTTCTAGTCTTCCATCCATAAAAGTGGTGGAGTTATCCATTGATTTGGTACCTTTTACTTAGTTAGTGTCTTTTCCTTATAACCATATGGAACCAATAGAGTTGAAAGAGTTCAAATATTAGTTGGTTTATATACTAGAGAAATTCATTATACGCCATAGTGTGTCGCTATGGGTGACACATATTCTCTTTGAAAATAAAGATGATGGAACACTTCACCTATGTGATGATTACTAAAAAAATCAATCATGTTATAGTAAACAATAAGTATTCATTACCCCATATTGATGATCAGTTTGAAAAATTGTATCGTGTGATGTGTTTCTCAAAGATTGATCTTTGACCTAGTTATCACCAATTGAGAATTAAATAATCTAACATCCCAAAGGCCACTATCAAGAGTAGGTATGTCCATTATGAGTATCCTGTTATTTTATTTGGTCTAACCAATGTTCCTATAGTTTTTATGGAATTGATGAATATGATATTCCATGAGTACCTTGATTCGTTCATGGTAGTCTTTTTGGATTAAATTTTGGTTTACTATAGTCTGAGGAATATCATGTGTGTCATTTTAGTGTAGTTTTGGAAATCTTGATAAATCACATACTTCACATGAACCTTTTAATTTTTCATTTCTCAATTCAAGAAGTGAATTTCTTGGGACATGTGGTCTTAGAACATGCTATTTTAGTTGATCCTGATAAGTTATTCACTGTTATGACATGATAGAAACTGCTTAATGTTTTTGAGATTTATAGATTCTTGGTTTATGCATGGTTTTACTATAGGTTTGTTAAATCATTAAAAAATTTGGATTCTCTTATGACTGCTATCACTTGAAAAACAGTGAATTTTGTTAGGGATGTGTAATGTTAGAGTTATTTTGATGAGATGAAATGTCTTTTGACTTCTACAATAGTTTTGAATCTTCTAAAGGCTGGGCAGGGCTATGTGGTATTTTATGACATGTCAATTTTTATTTTTGGCTATGTCCTCATGTAGGGTGATCATGTGGTAGCCTATGAGTTCAAGAATCTTAGGTCAAATGATAATAATCAATAGAACTATTAAATCAAAATTGCAGCCTAGATACATGCACTTATTAGGTATGCACATTACCTTTTTGAACAATGGTTTTTCATTTATTCAAATGAAAAGATCTTGAGTGATATATTCTCTAAAAAAATTGGACCACTAATAGAGGTGTCAGATAGAGTACCTATAATATTTTGATTTTGACATTATGTAAACCTCTAGTAAGGGAAATGTTTTCACTAATTAATTGAGAAGGAAACTTCCAAACTAATCCATGAAAGAATCATTAGAAGTGTAGAGTCTGATGGCTCTATTTTCTCAGTCGAATTTGGGATTCCAAGAGGATGCGACTAAGGTTATTTTGACAAAATTTTAGTTGACCTCCTCCCTTCTCAAGATTATTCTTTTTGTAGAAGAATCTTTATTTTTAATTCCATGGCATTGGGGGATATATCTATGGAGGGAAACAATTGGTGAGTGTTCATTCTCCTCTAAGGGTGTCCAATGTTTCCAAAAATTGTATATTGTACCTTTTCATGCTATAAAGTCTGTGATGGAGGATTTTTACAATTCCTATTTTGTATTTCACCCTTGAATATTAAATATTTTTTTATGACATGCAACAATGATTTTGGTGGTCATTTATGAGATAAGACATTACTGCTTTGCTTCTCATTATTATACTTGAAAATAGGTTAAGGATAAGCACCAGATACATTTGAGTTTGATTCAACCACTTCCAAATCTGGTTTGGTAGTGGGAAGAAATTTCTCTAGATTTCTTGGTTGGGTTGCTACATAACTCTTAGGAGAATAATGTGATATAGGGTGTGATAGATAGGTTGAAAAAATCAACCACATTATAAAAATTAGAGATAAAACAAAATAAGTGTACTTGGTAAGATTCTATATGAAATATAACATAATATTTTATTTAATTACATATTTTTTTGTCTTTGATAGGCCCTATTATACTTATCACTTTTGGAGAGGCATCTAGGAGGAAATGATATCCATGGTACATTTGAGTATGTAATATCATCTGAAGATGGATTTCCAGATAGAATGATCTATGCAGATTCTTTAAGACATGCTATGTGATTGTGTTCTTAACTTTGGGGGAGCTTAGGATGAAAATTTAGGATGGTTAGAGTTTCTCTATAACAACAATTACTAGTACACTATCAGGATGGATAATTTTGAGACCTTGTATGTATGTCCATGTAAATCTCTATTTTGTTGGTCAAATACTAATGAACCTTCTTTTTTTGGACTGATTTTGGTCTAAGAGATAATAATAAATATTTTTTTGATTAATTATTAAATATTAATTGCGTAAAGACGGTACAAATACTTTGATGACCGTCATCAATGACCATTGGAGTTATCTATTGAAGACTTTGTGTTCTTGAGAGTTTCACTTTAGTTTGTTCGTCGACATATTGAGAAATAAAGAAATCTTGGACCATGGTTTTGGTTCCATTTTATATTTTTTGGAGGATGGGGAAACTAGCTTAACATTTGGAACTTCCACCACTGTTGATGTTGATCCACACCATGTTTCATGTATCACAACATATAAAGTATCTTTTAGACCCTTAAAATGTACTGAGTTGGGAAAATATTGATATTGAACCAAATTTATCCATGTATGAGTATCTAGTTAGGATAGTTGATTATAAGGAAAATGATATTTGTGGGAATATGATACCTTTCATCTCTGTGATATGACAGTATGGTTCTAATTTGAATGAGGCTTGGGAGAGTGAGGTACTAATGAGGGGAAAGTGGGCTCATATATTTGACATTTATATTTCCTATCGATATTTCTTGTGATATAATGTTTTTATGATGGGGATGTTGTAACATCTCATTACATTCTTTTAGGTAATTCATAAACTTTTTTTGATTCTCCATTTTTTGTCTTTTCTTGGGTTTTTTTGGGTGAAATTTAGAAATTTTTTGAGACTTTTTGGATAGTATATGATTGGAATATATTTTCCCCAAACCATGCTCCCCCTATTTAAAATTGTGCACCCCAAAAAATAGTGGGTTTATGGTTGTTGAACCATTTTCCCGAACCATTCATCCACTCAGCGGAAACCATGAACCCCCACCAGTAAAGCATACATGTGGGAATTAAATCCCTCAAAATTATTTTAGAATACTAGGACACCATTCTTTACCCTAAATAATTATGTTTTGAATCTTATATAATTCCATGGTCCTTAAAGGATCTAAGGAGGTGAATTTTACTCCTCCAACCTCTTTTCTTTATAGATATAATCTCCAATGATTTCATCCACCAGGTCAGTGGATCTCCTCCCTTTTGGTTTCTTTCAATATTGCTTTCTCTCCTCATTAATGAGTAACATATCATAATTTCATTGATGGATCTAATATTCACTTTGATGGATCTTGATTATATTTTTTGTTTTATGAACTTCTTCTCCTCCATTCTTTATTGGGGTTTCCATTACGGTTCTAGTGTTTTTATCTTTATTTAAATATAGGTGGATCCATAAATATTTTACATATAATTGAAACAATTATTTTATTAATTTATTTGATTTTTTTTAAAATTATTTAACAACCTATAATTTATATGTTTCGATGTGTGATTTGAAAAGGGAAATGAAATTGTGAAAACTATATTTTTAATGAAATTGAAATTATTTAGAAGATTTTTATAAAAATGATGTCTTGGTTTGAAAAGTGATTTTATGAAATTATTGTCTGAGGATTCTTCAGAAAATTGGATTAATTTAAAGATTTTTTGTAAGGGTATGAATTTGATAAAATCCATTGATTTGGTTTTGAAGTGAAAAAGAATGATGAAACTGAAATTGGTAAATTGAACTATGAATAAAAAACGATTTTAAATGATTTAATTTATAATGATTTATTTATTGACTTAATTTTTTTTGAAGCACATGTGAGACTGTGTATTTATTGGGTAATTGGGATAAGAATTCTAGGAATTTGACTACCTAGAAATGGATTGACGATGACAACACTAAAAAAATCATGGTTGGAATGATTTGTTTATGTTGGGTCCCATAATGGGGTGTGGATTTATTTACAAAAATGGGTCCCCAAATATGGTTTTTATTAATGTTTTCAAACCTATATTGAATTGAGATGATGAATAAGAAGTGTAAGGATCCTATTTCCATAAACTAATTTAACTCACGGTTAATTGCATGGTTATTTTTTTGATTTACTTGATTATACATGTCAATGATTATAGAATTGGTTTATTCATGCCAACTATTTTATATAATTTATTTATATAAAATATATTCATCTAATATTTTAATTATATATCAGCCATATTTTTTACTTGAAATCATGTTTATTTTAAAACATATAAATTATTTTCCATGCATTTTTTATTTAAATTGAAAGCATAATTGGTAATTTGTTATGGAATTGCTTATAGAATATTTAGTGGTATAATACTGGATACTTTTTCAAACACACTACCTTTTTATTTATTCATTTGAATATTATTTGTTTCCTTGTCAAATAAAAGGTAAACCATCGCATATTGGTGGTGGAGGTTCTTGATCCTTGGGACCTAGGGTGATGGAGGTGACTGGTGGAGATGTTATCCACCTGTCACACAGTATTTCTAATATTTTTTCATGATTTATGTATTTTCCTTGATGATGTACTATTTTTGGAATCATTTTACATATTTTTTGGTACTTTACCCATGGGGAGTGTCAACATACTCGCTAGTATCATTTATATATGGCTGTTTTTAGCAAAATTATCCCCTCTTTATTTTTGTATCATGATAGGTACTAGCCACTAACGTATGGGGATTATGAATTCCCTTTATTTGATGTTAGGATTGGCCTAGGTAACAGTGTACCATGGTATTTAGGTTGGTTTGTCATAGATTTTCTAGTGAATAGTGAAAATACTGATTTACATTGGAAACTATATTTTTGTTTCAAGAATTTACAACGTTTCATTTTTTAATGGTTTCAAAGTAAAATTATTTCTCTTAAATTATTAATAATCCAAATTATTTAATTGGAATAAATGATTTGGTTTAATTTTGTATAAAAACATTTTTGTACTCAAGAAGACATTTTTTTGAAAAACTGATTTTCATTTCATTTTTATTTTTTATCTTAATTTAATTTATACCACTTATAGAAATTTAATATTGAAGAATTGATTAAAAAATTTTAATCAAGAGGTCAAAATTTGGTAAATAGGACCCTTTTATTTTTGATCAATACAAATAGTAATCATATTATTATTTTATTACAATGGTAAAGTAAAGTGGATTAATTAGGGATAAAACCAATGTGATAAGGATAAAAATATATTCAAACACTTTAATTTAATTATTTTTGTTAGTCTATTTCATACATAATCATAAAAACATTAAAACTATGGTCTTATTTTCCATTTAACTTTGATTTTCTCCTTTATAATATTTAATTAAAACATAAAATAAAATATTTCACTTTCTTGGTTTTAATATGTATAATATTTTGTGATAGGGATAAAAAACTTTTTAGTAGTCAGAAATAGTCATTTTAAATCATAATTAATTTTTATCAGGGTATTTTATTTTTAATTTTTAGTGATGAAATAATCGCCTTAAATGTATACACAATACCAACACAGTGCTTGTGCAAGCAATAAAAAATCAAGTAAATAATTTAAAATACAATAAAAGTGTTTTTTTATTAAGTTATAGTTTCCCATGAATTTTATAGATAAATATAAAATTTTAAGGATGTGTAAAATTTTAATATTTTATTTAATCTTCTATCATGTTGTTTTCATATTAAAATTAAATGTATATTTATAAAAATGAAATTAATGATATTTTATAATAAATAATATTTTATTAAATGATTTAAAATTCATAAATATTCTATATTAGATAATTTTAATAAAATATGGTTTTAAATTTCAACCATGGTCCATTTATTATTGAATTTTTTTATGGTAACATTTGTATCCCTTAAAGAGTATAAAACTTTGATATTGTGGTAATTCTCAAAATGGTTAATAGAGGTTAAAACTAAAAGACGTGGATAAAAAAATAACAAAAACATGTTCAAATTTTATATTATGATATTATTTAGACTCATAATCATATTATCTTCTATAAATATTAATTGGGATCCATTTTTATAATAAAATTAATTTATATAATTTTAATACATTAAGTAATTCCCAGAATCCTCATCACCTCACTTATAAATCGGAAACTACTCTCATTAATTATTTACAATGTTTTATCCATCTAAGTCAGACAATACCTACCTTAATACCATACTATATTCCATAAAAAAATTCTATATCCTTTTTTCTTTCCGAAATACCATCTTTTCATGGATTAAACTGTAATCTAAAGAAGGTTTCTTAATGAAGATGTATAGCTCTTAACTGATATTTTTCCATTTTATTTCTTAATATACCTTCTCAAAATATATAAAATCCATTATAAAATATTTAATTTAGTTTCTTGTTTATTCTTTATTTTTATTTTTATTATGTAAAAATCATTATCATTCTTCTTATTTTTTTTGGAAAGTGATAATGTCGCTTGTGCGTACTTGTGGACTACCACCTCAATGAAATTATGTGATTCATTTTTCAAATTTTTTTTACATTTATGGTAATAAGGATATATTTAATTAATATATATGATTTATATTTTTAAATAATGGTTCTTTATAGTGTAATTTTATTTAAATTTATTTCATACTATCATTTTAAAAGTGAAAACAATGTTCATACGTACATACAACCTACTTTATCCATGAATGATATAATTCATTTTTATCTCTACCTTTTATGGATTAATCTTAATATATATGTATATATATTTATTGAATATATATTTATTAAATATATATTATATTTATATCATTATTAACATTATTAATATGTTGAAATCATGATCAAAGTATAATAATTGGGACTTCCAAACTAAAACATGCTCGAGAGACAAAGCAGGTATCACCTAGAATAGTGATTTTAATAAAAATGTCAATAAATGGGTTATAAGGTGTTATAAGTAAATAATATATGGTATTATATATATGATTTTGGTTCTAAAATATATTTTTAATAAATATATATTCATTATATAGGAGTTTCAAATGCGTATGAAGAAAGATGAGAATTGAGGTAAGGGATTTATGTCTCAATCCCATTTTTTCAGGATTGTTTATGACTAAATTTATAATGAAAAATCATATGATTATTATTTGATTAATATATATAATTTTTTACCTCCTTTTTTATAGAATAATTTTTTTCTTTAATTTTCCTCACTTTAAGTACTCAAGAATCCAGAAGAATGTTTTTAAGGAAAACCAACAGTGTGTTACTATTTGGTCAGGAATATTTTTCTTCAATATTCATGGTTTGTTTAAAAGGATTTCACAAGTGTTTTTTATTCTAAAATTATTGTTAAAATTAATTTTTACACATATTTTACTCTCTAAATTTTTATTCAAAGGAATATCTTATCATTTTCCAAATGAGGTAATTTATGACTTTTTATCTAAAATTTGAATGAAATATTTATTGGAACATATACGACATGAATATAATTTCACAAATTCATGACCACTAAATATTTTAAATATTACCCTAAATATTATCATTATTCATTTCAAATAAAATGTTCTCATTAATATTTTTTAAATATTTAGATTTTAAATAATTTATTTCAAATTGAAATGGGTATTTACCACAAGAAAAATTCCATTGATATTTTTAAAGGAATTTTCATATATGATGATATAATTTGATGTTAATTATGATTTAATGAGGATATTATCCAATTATAATAACCATATTCTTTATTTGGATGGTTTAATATTATGATTAATAGATGTTTATAAAATACAATTATTTTCCATTGGTTATTCATAATGAATTTATGAAATTTTTGTAATACTAGTTTTATTAGCATGGGTTATGATATAATGATAAGGTAATATTTTGTGATATTATAATAAACATATGTATAGTTTTCATTATGTAATGGGTGGGCCTAAAAATATATTTCCCTTTAATTAATTGGGTAAAGTTTTATAACTCAAGAGATTATTATGGGATGTGAGTTAATGTGCTCGATCCACTATGTGAAACACGTGGTGATTCCTTATCCACTATGAGAAATATGTGGTGATTTCTAATAAAATGTGGGAAAAATTTTATGTTGCATGATTTGTTATAATATTGGAAATAACTATTCATTCATGATACACTTTGTTTTTATGGTCTTGGTAGTTAACCATTCCATATGAAATGGTTTCTATGCCTATGATGGTACCACACTTTTATAACATTCTTATGATATAAACTTATGGTTTTTGATTTATTTGTTATTTTATCTCACTCTTATGGTTTATAGTGATAAATTTATATACCAAGATTCTTTTTTATTGTCTATGGTAGATTGTGTATAAACTATGTAAGTTATAGTCATGATCTTATACCCTAATTAGTATCTTATGCTTTTATATGATCATTGATTGATATCTCCCATGTTTTCCCTAATAGAGAATCTGAGATCACTATTTATTGTGTTTACTTTTCCCCAGTTATGAAAAAATATTTTAAGTAGTGTATTTTAATAAGGGTAAAACATGAGAAGAACTTGATGAGATATTTTGAAGAATGTACCTAAATAAAAAGTTAATTTATTCAGTCTACAAAGACACTAAAACTTCACAGTTCTAGAATGGATCATAATATTATATATTTAATATTCATCTAAATTGATTTAATTTTTATATATAAAATAGTTGGGTCAATATACCTAAACCTCCTTTCACTACTCCCCATGGTTTTAAGAACCCTAAAAAAAGGTTTTAACTTCAAACTCCACCTTTTATATAACTTCTTGTTATGTATTTTTAATATGATCCAAAAAATTCTTTTTCTATCCAAAAAATATTGTACTTATAAAAATCTACATCCTTATCAATAATATTTTTATAAGTTTTATTTTTATTGGTACAAAAAATATGTACCCATTTACTCATATTTTATACCCTAAAAACATTCACTTAATATCTATTTTCTAATGTTTAACACCATTCATATGAGAATAAGTTAGACTACCAACAATTTTCAAACTAAAATAATAAAAATTTATTCCACACCATACATATTATGAATTTCCCAAATTAATTATAGATTATAGAGAGACCTATTTACAAAAAAGATAATCAGTGTTAACTTCCTATATCCGAAATTTCTAAAGAGGCCTAGTATTTACATGAATGTATCTTGGTTCTTTTTATAAGTGTTTGATTACATCTATCGATCAAACCATTTATTATAGTCTATGATGGATATTGTGATGAATCATTATCCCCTAATCCCTATTTAAGCTTTCAAATAATGAATTTCATAATTCTAAAACGTTATCATTACCATGAGTTTTATGTAGTTTTCTTTTAAATTTTACACTATAGTACTCCTGTGCTTAAACTATCCAAATAATTTCTATTTATATTTTAGGAAATAAACCCATATATTTTTAAAATAATTTTTAATAAATGTGAAAAAGTAACTAAAAAATCCATGAGACTCCACTTAATCTTGAACCTAAAAATTTGAATAAATATAATCCAGGATACCTCAGGAATTGTTTGTTCAATGATAATCTTCACCCTATGTTTCATTTCTATAACATAAGATTATAAATTTTCAATTTTCTTATACTATTACCCTCCAATAATCCTATTTTACTAAGAACTATAAGTACTTTATTTCTTATGTATTTGAGCTTCCAACCCAATAAAATAAAAAATAAATATTAGGGTAAATAATATTTTTTTTACTTGAAGAATTTTCACTTAAATACCACCTTTACTCCTTGATACATAAAATATTATTAGAATAGTGTAATCACTATATCGGGGTTTTTAATGGTGGTAATTTCATGTTTTAGTTTAACAAACACTGATCATGTAGTGAAATCTATTAGCTTAAATACCCCCATAATATATTCTGCTGAAACATTAAATATCTAAGTTCATATTGAGACTGGTCAATTGAAAATATTATTAAAGCTACATCTTTCCTGTGATTGGATAAATGTACATCATACTAGCTATTTTTAATAGTAAAAACCATATTTTTTCCATTATATAAAAATTATGCAATTAAATTACACTCTTGATATACATTAATTATAATTCTCAATTTAAGAAAACTACATTACCAATAACTATAATTATCAATTGTCATAATACTCATCAATCATATAAAAAATACTATAAATTTATTTCGATGCATTATAATTATTATGTTCAAGTTTATTTCTCCCATAATATTTATTTCATGACCTATATTATTTTTCTTTTATGTTGTACTTATTATAGTCACAATATTTATTATATAATCCAAGTCGATGGATTTTTTCATTATACTAAATTTTTTAATATATTTTTATTATTCATTGTTACTTTTCATATTCAAAAAAAATCTATATATTTGACTTGTATTGCATCATGATTTTGTAATGAAATATTTATTTTTATTAGATTATTTATTTTATAGAGGCCTATATTGTTCTTTTATTTTACTTTGTTAATTTGAGAATGTTAGAAAGGGATGTGATGATAAAAGGTTTAATTTAGAAATATTTTTTGTCTAACATGAAAACTATGTCATGATAGATAAGTAAGGAATTATAAATTTTTTAATATAAGTAATATATTTGAGAACTCAGGACCATGTGAAGACCTTTTGGTAATGTTTCTCAATGGAATTTGTGCCTCTGGTCCTCTTATGGGTTACCTCTTTACCTATATCTCAAAAGGTATTTTCTCTTTTTTTTGTTCAATTAAGGGGGATTATCCCTCAAATTATTCTAAAAAACATTACTACTCAAAAATAAATCGTACTCTAAGAACTAAGATGTTTAGTTTCTTTAGATATTATCTATATATCCATGTTAATTTATAAATAAATATACATTTCTTCTATAATATAAAATACACTTAATTTCATTCTAGGACTATCCCATGTTATATTCTTCATTATTATATATGAAATAGAAATCATATGAAAATAGTGAGATTAGATTCTCAGTAAGGGTGTGAGACATATGAGATAACAATTAGATCAATATAGGCCATCATAATGAATAACATAAAGGAATGAGATTAAAAAAAACATACAAGTACAAAAACATAATCAAGGTACATGAAAAGAACATAGTTAAATCATACTCAATGAAATACGAAATATGGAATATAAAAATGAATCATAACATAAGGATGTGATATAACATTGGAATGTGAAACATTCATAAGAATATAAAATTATAACATGTTTCAAGGATATGTTCCTAGACCAATATTACATAGTGGAAAAAACATATCATATCATGTCCATACATAACATAGTGGAGTAGGGTAACCTACCATGTACCATACATGTCATCTAATGAGAAATAAAAATTACCCAACTCATTGAAAGACTATATAATTCTATCCATACCCAATATATAATGATATAACCATAAATATGTGTTTCACATAAACAAGAAAACAATCATAAATATGTCAAATAATAATTAGCCTATGAAAATAAAATGGGGAATATAAGAAATTTCACAATACATAAAAAACCATCAAGATAAAAAACATGGATGATTCTATGAAAATATATCCCAGTTAAACCCAGGAAATATTAAAAGAGTATAACACAAATGATAATGAAATAAAATAAATTTTAAAGAATCAAAGAAAAATAAAATTTTAATTGGAATATTCAAAAATAAATCTTAATAAAGAGGTGGTAGAAAGTAACCAAGAAATAAATATATATATATATATAGAGAGAGAGAGAGAGAGATTTTTTTGACACATTCATAAGTAAGTTAGAATAAATGGATGGATACCATAATAAATCAAATAAATATGGGTGTCATGACCCGTCCCCCGGGGCCCATGCTGTGACTACCCCAAGCCCGCCTTCTATAGGCCAGGGGTTGCGACTAGCACCGAAAGGTGTATTCCCTAAAACCGGTAAGGCGTTGCCTTTATAACCTGTAAACACACACAACCAAGAACACAGAAAGATATGAACACAAGTAAACTGTATAGTAAAAAAGGGTGTGTACAATAATAAAAATGGGCCAGAATACAAGCCCAACTAGAAATGACAAGAAAACTAAAAAGTACAAGTAAACTGAAATAGCTCCTGCAAACTCCCGCCAAGGATCCTACCTGAAGGGTAGGTAAAGCTCTCGAATGGTCATCTCTGTAGTACACCTCGTCTAATGTCCACCTCTGAGCTACCTACAGTCCCGGTACTCTCGTCCGCAGTCAGCGTTGTCCATCGTCTGCACCAAACACAACAAGGTGCGGGCGTAGCCCGTGTAGGGGTGAGTATAACAATACTCAGTAGGGACCCTGAGACCCCTAAAGGACTCCCAAAATCCAAAAAGGATAAACCACAAAGAATGAAAACAACAGGAAACTCTAATTAGGTATTTTCCCATACATATACCTAAGTTATTAAGAATACTCATCTCAATTATGAGGAAACACAAGGACCAAATCATTATCCCAAAGCTCAACTATTCCATGAAAGAAAGAATACCATGAAGGTAACTCCACAAAGGTAAGTACCACAAAGGTAATGCCATGCATAAGAATACCAAAAAGGTATCACCATAAAGGAAAGTACCACAATGGTACCCCACACAGAATAATACCACAAAGGTATCACCACGAAGGTAAGTACCACAAAGGGACGCCACACAAAAGAATACCACAAAGGTATCACCACAAAGGTAAGTACCACAAAGGCACGCCACAAAGAAGAATACCACAAACGTATCACAATGAAGGTAAGTACCAAAAAGGTACACCACATAGAAGAATACCACAATGGTATCACCATGACGGTAAGTACCACAAAGGTACGCCACAAAAAAGAATACCACAAAGGTATCAGCATGAAGGTAAGTACTCAGCTCACACTAGGTATAACTTAGGTACAGAAGTAAAGATGATTAGATGTAACTAATGAATCATCTCACTCTATTGAGAGGCCGACCCATGTAGGATCCTAAATCATCAGACCCACAAAGGATCCTAGTAATGTAGACCCACATAAGATCCTATTATAGCAGACCCACATAGGATCCTAGAGTGGTCTCATGTGGATTCCTAGATTGGATCCAATTGAGACTCTCGAACACAGACCCACGTTGGATCCCAAAGCACAGACCCACATAGGATCCAAATGCACAGACCCATATAGAATCCTTTTCTCATGTTACAACCCACTACAGGGTTACCGCACTAAGATTTCTTAATTTCGGGAGGGTCCTCTCCTAAATGTTGAGTCAATAAGGTTTTCCTTATGACTTTTCCATTACTTTTTGTTTTGAAATTCACAAACAACTTATACTTAATCAAATCTATATTTTACTTATATAAGGAATATTTATTTCTTTAAAGAAATTTACCCTTACCGAGATTTTCTTATTCATATCGTAAATTTGTCTATGTATAAAATTCGGATTGAAGTCCAAAACCTTGGAATCATATAAATACTTAGATGTAAGGTATTCTGTTTCTCATTATGAATTCTGATGATGAATTCTCATTACGAATTCTGTTGATGAATTATCATTACGAATTCTAATTACGAATTCTCATTAGGAATTATGTTGATGAATTATCATTACGAATTCTATTGATGAATTCTCATTACGAATTCTGATTACGAATTCTCATTATGAATTCTGTTGATGAATTCTCATTACGAATTCTTTTGATGAATTCTCATTACGAATTCTGATTATGAATTCTCATTACGAATTCCAGTGATGAATTCTCATTATGAATTCTGATGATGAATTATCATTATGAATTCTGATTACGAATTCTGATTACGAATTCTGATGATGAATTCTCATTATGAATTCTGTTGATAAATTCTCATTACGAATTACGATGATGAATTCTCATTACGAATTCTGATAATGAATTCTCATTACGAATTATGATTACAAATTCTCATTACGAATTCCTTAGTAAAACAGAATCCGAACATCTTTTTATTATAGACTCTGAATTCCTTTTTGGTTAGACTACGAACTTTTATTTTGCTTACATTACAAACTTTAGTTTTGCTTATGCTTACACTTGTTTCATTACAAAATGATGTCGTGTATTCAGTTATTGACTAACCATTGTGTGAGTGACATGTGTACAGGTCCCTCTTAAATTTAAATAAAAATATGACCATTGGATGAGAGAGTCGATCGTTAGAGCTTTGCCTATAAATAAGAGCTCATTTGAATAGAATCTACAAACTTTGACACAACTTTTACATTGGTGCTTACATGCTGTTGAAGTGATTTCTAGAGAGATAGGATCTTATTAACTCTCAAAGCTTCGTGAAAAAAGTTTGACCAGATTGTTCAAACTTTTCCATGTGCAGACTTGCTTCATGTGACTCTGATTGGTGCTGATTACAATCGAGGGCTTCCAGGGATAGGAAGACAAAGGTTCTAACACCTTGAAGTTGAGGGCTTCCTGGGTGAGGAAGACAGAGGTGTCGACAACCTGATAGTTGAGGGCTTGCGAAGATAGCAAGACAGACTCTGATCCTCGTATCGAGGGCTTACCCTGGTGTGGGTAAGACAGACTTTCTTGAAAGTATAAATCAAGGGACCTCTTATCCAGGGTTGTTGGATACCCTTCTCTTTGGGTTAAAAGAGTTATTGTTTGTTACTTGTAGTTTTTACTACATTGTTTTTCCACTACATTTTGTATTGTTAAGGAAAGTATAACTTTCTTATACTTCCTTACTTATAATCTATTTTAGATAGATTCTATACACTTTAAGGTATAATATTAGTTGGTGTAAAATTTGTTTTGTTTCATTTCCTAAATAATTATTTCGGAATCAATGAAGAAAGTCTTTAGAACTTAGAGGTGTTGTGAATTTTGGTTTTCCAAAATTTCCTAAGGGTTTTTTAAAAGTATACAATTCACCCCCCTCTTGTATTTGTATCTCATTGTAATTATTCGATCCTATGTTTGGTATCATAGAGTATATCATACTCAGTGACATACCAGCCTAACAATTGGTATCAGAGGATTGGTTCCATCTTAATTAATCTCACGTTTAGATTCAGAAGTTTTTTTCTTCCGTAACATTCAGATTCATATTTCTGGATTCATACTTTTTGGAATCTATTTTTCGGAATCATAGTTCAGATTCACTATTTTCTTAAAGATACAGTTTATCTTGCTTAAAATATTTTCTCTTGTTTACAAACTTACACTTCTAACAAGTTTGTGTTCCAAAGTTTTTCTTAAGGATGGAAGGTTTAAATTTTGGTTCTATCGACAACTTAAATCCTACCAAACCACCTATCTTTGATGGTAATGATTATGAATATTGGAGAGATCGTATAAATACATTCATTATCAATACTGGGGTAGATAACTTTGTCATGCTTACCAGAGGATACAAAATTCATGATCAGGAAGTAAGTACTTTTACTAATCAAGAAAAGCATGAATACCAACTCAACTATAAGGTACGCAATACTTTGCTTTGTTCAATGACTATGAACATATATAGCCAAATTTCTTCTTGTGAAACAGATAATTTTATATGGAAGAAACTTGAGGTTACACATTTTGGTACATCTAATGTGATTGAAACTAGAAGATCCATGCTCAGATATGAGTATCATGGTTTCAATTTTCCTTATGGAGAACCAATCTGTAAGGTGAAATAGAGATTCATGACTATCATGAATAGTTTAAAATCTATGAGAGAGAAAGGTCTAGATGATGAAGCTCTTGTTGAAAAAATTATTGACATCATGCTCAATGAGTGGGAATCAAAGAGAACTTATATCGATGAAAACAGAAAGGTTACTCAAATTTCCTTTGATGAAATATTTGGAACCCTTCTTCAACACGAGACTAGAATGAAGAGAGATGCTGACAACGTAAAGAAGAAAAATGGGAATGGTAGTGTTGCTTTTACTATAACTTCATATCACATGAAAGATAAGACTCCTGATAGAGTTACAAGATCCAGATCTAAGAAGGTTATTATCCAATCTAAATCTAGTGAGAGTGAAGTCTCAGAAAATGAGTTAGATAATCTTGCTCGATGAATGAACAAGATAGTTGGTCAGAGAAATTTACAATACAAGTATAAGAAGAAGGAATGGAAAGATAGGAAAGATTCATAAGTTACATGCTACGAATGCAAGAGATATGGAAACATAATACCTGATTTCCCTTTGCTCAAAAAGAAAGAGAGAAAAGAAAGGCATTCTGAAAGGAACAGAAATAAGTATTATAAGTCCAAAGCTAAGAATGTTATGAAAGCTAATGACACCTAGAGTGCCAGTGGTGGTGACTCTTCAGATGAATCTTTTGATTTTGAATCATCAGGATAGATTAATCTTGGTCTTATAGCTAGGCTACCTATTGATAATCATTGTTTTATAACTAAGGTACACAATGCTGAATCATTGACCAATGTTTATCTAAATGCTAATGATAGTAAATATTATAAATCTTCTGGTGAATAATCTTCTTCTGAGGAAGAAAATATTTTACCTAATTATGAATAAGTTTCTAGGTTTTCTAAACTTCTTGAGATTGAAAAATCAAAACACATGAAAAAGCTTGATAAGGAAAACCCTAGGACTACCATTCTTACAAAAGAAATATCAGATCTTTCTAAAGATCTTGATAAGAAAAATTTTGATTTTAAAAACATTTCAAAAAATCTTGAGGAAGTAAATTCTGAAAAGGATAAAATTTCTAAAGATCTAGAAAAATTAATTTCTAAGAAAAACATTTTCAAGCCTAGCTCATGTTCATGTGTTTTTGAAGATAAGAACTTAGTTATTAAACTCAAATATGAAATATTTTACTTGAAGAAGTGTTTGTCAAACTTTACCCATGGTAAGGAAATTTTTTATAAAATGTATTCACAAATCCGACCTCTAAGGAATACTTCTGGTTTTGGATACACTAGTTCTAAACAGATTTTTAGTAACAACTACTTTGTTCCTCAAAGTGCCCCATTTTGTACAAAATGTCAATGTGGTGGTCATTGGGAAAATAATTGTTCTTTCAGCAAAACCCAATCTTTAGGATTTCATAAGGCTTATTTTTTTAAGAAGATGTGGGTACCCAAAATCTTATTTTCTGAAATTTTCCGGATCCAAGCAAGTCTAGATTCCGAAAATCTAAATTTTTCTTATTTTTGGGAAAATGGGGAAAGTACCAATAACAATACTTGGTACATGGATAGTTGATGTTCCTGTCATATTTCTGGTAAGAAAAACATTTTTAAAATATTATCAAGACGGAAGGAGGAAATGTAACTTTCGGAGATGATGCTCAGGGAGAAATTATTAGTATAGGTAACATTTTTCTCCTTGGAAAAACCTTGATTTCAAATGTTTTATTTTTTAAAGGTCTTAAGCACAGCCTCATCAGCATAAGTCAATTATGTGATGAAGGATACCTTGTGAATTTTAGGAATGATAAGTGCTTAGTACACAATTCCGAGGAAGAATTTATTCTTTCTGCCAATAGGAAAGAGAATGTTTACACACTAAACTTAGAAGACCTTAGGAGCCAAGACTTACCTTGACTTAGTGAAATGGAAGATCATTCTTGGTTATGGAATAGAAGGTTAGGACACTGTAACCTTAGGAACTTATGTAAACTTTCTAAGAAAGGTTTAGATAAGGATATACCGGAGCATAGATTTGATTCTACAAAAGTTTGTGATCCCTGTCAATATGGAAAGCAACATAAATCATGTTTTAAATCAATCGGTGAAGTCTCAACAACTGATGCATTACAGTTGGTGCATGTGGATCTTTTTGGTCTTACACAAACTAGAAGCATTGGGGGAAAGTATTATGAATTTTTCTTAGTTTATGATTACACTAGATATACATGGGTCTATTTTCTATCAATGAAGTCTGATGATTTTTCTTATTTAAAAAGTTTTAGAGCCCAAGTCAAAAATGAGAAAAAAATTCCATTGAAAACTATTCATAGTGATCGTGGAGGATAATTTCAAAATTCTGATTTTGAAACTTTTTGTGGTAGAAACGGTATTACTTACAACTTTTCAGCACCTAGAACACCTCAAAAAAATGGTGTTGTTGAAAGAATAAATATAATTCTTCAAGAGATAACTAGAACCATGTTGAGTGAGTATTCTGTAGCTAAACATTTTTGGGCTGAAGCTGTAAGTACTGCTTGTTATACTATAAATCGAGTTTTGATTAGACCTTTTCTTAATAAAACTCTTTATGAGTTATGGAATTGTAGAAAACCTAGACTTTCCTATTTTAAGGTTTTTGGTTTCAAGGTATTCATTCTGAACACCAAAGATAATTTACACAAATTCGCACCAAAATCTGATGAAGGAATTTTCTTAGGCTACTCCACAACTTATAAGGCTTATAGAGTTTTCAACAAAACCACTTGTACTATTGAAGAGATAGTACATGTTAAATTTGATGAAACTGATCCTTTTGTTTTTGAACAACCTCAACCTACATCTTCAGATGTGTTTTAAAAACCGATTATCAACCTTTGATAGAAAATCCTTCTGATAAGGAAAATGTTCAAGAAGATACTTCTGAAACATTTACCCCATAATATTTCCTACCTTGTGTTGATGAACGGGTTCTTCAAAACCCATATCAGTCGTTTCTTATGAATCATCCCAGTGATAGTATCATTGGTGATTTAAATCAACCAATAAGGACTATAATTTCCTTAAAAAATGAAGTAAAACGTCTATCATTCATTTCCCAATTAGATCCAAAAAGCACTGATGAAGCTTTAGGTGATGATGATTGGATTAAAGCCATGCAAGATGAACTAAATGAATTCGAAAGGAATAAAGTCTGGACCTTGGGTGAAATACCTAAGGAAACTTCTGTAATTGGAGTAAAATGGGTCTTCAGAAATAAGTGTGATGAAAATAGAATCATCATAATAAATAAATCTAGATTGGTTGCTAAAGTCTATAATCAACAAGAAGGAATAGACTATGAAGAAACCTATGCTCCAGTAGATATACTTGAATCTATTTGTATTTTACTTTCCTTTGTAGCACTCTTCAATTTCAAACTTTTTCAAATGGATGTGAAATGTGCTTTTCTTAATATTTGTGTTCAATAGAAAGTTTTCGTTGAACAACCTCCTAGCTTTGAAGACACAAAATATCCTGATCATGTTTTTAGACTTACCATAGCTTTGTATGGCCTTAAACAAGCCCCACGAGCTTGGTATGATAGACTTACATAACTTTTGCTTCAAAATAACTATGTTAAGGGAAATGAAGATCCAACACTTTTTATAAATAAATATAAGAAAAATATTTTGATTGTTCAAATTTATGTTAATGACATTATATTTGCTTCAACTCAGCAATCTTTAACTGATTCCTTTGCGGATCTAATGAAATCTGAGTTTGAAATGAGTATGTTGGGTGAGTTAACATTTTTCCTTGGTTTTCAAAATTCTCAAAAATGAGAAGGAATCTATATATCCCAACATAAGTATATTAAATATGTTCTTAAAAAGTATGGATATGACAACACTAAAAGTATCAGTACTCCCATTGGTACCTAAAATACACTTGATCTTAATGAAGCTGGGAAACAAGTGGATCAAACATCTTTTAGAGGTATGATAGAAAGTTTACTTTACATAACATCTAGTCGTCCAGACTTGATATTTTTAGTATGCTTATGTACAAGATATCAATCCAATCATAAGGAATCCCATTTAAAGGCAGTGAAAAGAATTTTTCACTACATAAAGGGAACCATAGATTTAGTACTATTTTATACTTCTGGAAATGATTTTTTTTAAAATATTTTCAGATGCTGACTTTGGTGGATGTATAATGGATAAAAAGAGTACATCCAGAACTTTTCATTTCCTTGGAGATTCATTAGTTTTTTGGTCCTGCCATAAGCAACACTCAGTAGCACTCTCCACTGCTGAAGCATAATATGTAGCAGTTGGAAGTTGTTGTGCTCAAGTGTTGTGGATGCAACACACACTCACAGACTATGGCTTGAGTTTTACTAAGACTCAAATTTTTTGTGATAACACAAGTTCTATTGCCCTTATTAAAAACCATACACACCACTCGTGAAAAACACATAGATATTAGGCATCACTTTCTTAGGGATCACACACTAAAAGGAGATATCATTATTTAATTTATCAGAATGAAAGATCAACTTGCTGGCATTTTCAGAAAATCTCTACCTTCCGATAGAGTTGAATACGTTAAACAGAAGATAGGAATGATAACAATGAGGTAATCCTTCTTCATTAACTTCTTTTTGAATAATTATCCTTACAGTAATAATCTCCTTTTCATAGGGGGAGTACATTTTCTTGTTAGCATAATGAAAATTTTTCGTAGTCAGGTTTTCAAAACTTTTGTAATCAAAATTTTCGTGGTCAGTTTTTCAAAAAATTCGTAATAAAAAATTTCTTTTAGTTAGTTTTTTTCAAATTTTCATACTGAAATTTTTGTAACTAAATTTTTCATAATGGAAGTTTTGGAACTGAAGTTGTCGGAATGGAATTCTTCAGACCATATATTTTTCTTAATAGAAATTATCCATACTCATAATTTTCTGTACTCATAATTTTCTGTACTCATAATTTTCTGTACTCATAATTTTCATACTCATAATTTTATGTACTCATAATTTTCGTACTCAAAATTTTCGTACACATAGTTTTCTATACTCATAATTTTCCATACTCATAATTTTTTCATACTCATAATTTTCGTACTCAGAATTTTACGTACTCCTAATTTTTCATACTCATAATTTTCGTACTCATAATTTTTCGTACTCATAATTTTTGTACTCATAGTTTTTTGTACTCATAATTTTCCATACTCATAATTTTCCATACTCATAATTTTCCGTACTCATAATTTTCCGTACTCATAATTTTCATACTCATACTTTTCATACTATAGTTTTGATACTCAATGTTTTTGTAATAAACATTTCGACCTTAAATTTTTCTTAGTGGTTTTTCATAGTAAGATTTTCTTAGTGGTTTTTTGCAGTAAGTTTTTCGTAGTTATATTTTCTTCAAGAAGAATATCACCTATTATGAATAAAACTTCCTAGCCAATCCGAAAGGTATGACTTCCTCACTTAAGTTTTCATAGTCACTTTTTCTTGTTGAGAGTTTCTTTCTTTTAAAATCTTTCGTATTCAAGTTTCCTTAGTTTTGAATGTTTTTGTTAAAACCTAAAAAGATTGGATTCAAGATTTTCTTGTGGGTATATTTTCAACCGTCAGATCAGATCATATAGTTTTTCAACCGTTAGATGGTTTTTGGAAGTCCAAAGGTCAACCCCATCGCCTATATAAAGGGAACCCCCTATTGTGTCCCACATAGATTTCAAAGCTCTCATGTGCCAAATCCCTGCCTCAGTACTTTAAGCCCGTTACGAACCTTTCATTGCTCCTCCATTCCGAATGTCTGTAGAAGCCACCTCCCATGAAATTTCTTCCATCAAACCAATTTCATCTTGGTTAGTCTACAGAGAAAGGTTGGTTCATCCAAATTTCATTAATATTTTTGATTCTCTTATCTCTAAGAATATCAAACTCAATGGTTGGGAAGATTTTTTCATATTAAAGATAGGGGATCAGGATGTTGTTCATACCAACTTGCTTATAGAATTATACGAGTCGGTTTCCTTCTATGAAGAAGTTGGCAGAGAAAGGTTTTCTTTTAAGTCTTATATAAATACTTACAAGCTTTCTTACACTAAGGCTATGAGCTTGGTGGAATTATCATATGATAGAGAGGCTGAGTTTTGTTCACACAAGATGCCGGATGATAAGGTAAGTTTCAACAAAGTGAATGCATTGAAATGACTTGGCCTCAAAGATGATAAAACAACGAAGATTGATCATCTCTCCACCAACAACCAGATGTTGCAGTTGTGGGTTTAGGGATTTTTCATATCGAGGAGAGGTGATAAGGAAAATATTAAGAAGAGTGATATTTACATCTTGTATTTCTTGGTAAATCTAAGAAAGATCAACCTGATGAGGCACATTATTATTAAAATTCATAATATTAAGAATGGAACTCTAAAAGCACAAATTATTATGTATCCTGCTCTCCTATCCATGATTATTATTTGATGTCTTGATTCTTTCAATGTTTCTTGCACCTCAAAGATCTGGAATTGTAAGGTGATGTTGATAAGTGAAGACACCTTAAAGAGGATGAAAATTGGTTTTTAAAAAGATTCAGGAGAGTTCTACGATCTTCCACAGGAGGAGGCAGAAGCCGGTACAGAAAATGTAGAAAAGATGAACCGTCTAAGAAGACAGGGAAGAAGAGGAAGCTGAAGGAATTCCATGCTGAAGGAAAAACTCCTAAGTCTAAGGAAACCCAATCCGCACATCCCAAGCCAAATAAACAGAAAGCATATCTAGATGAAGTGGTTGCTAAGTGGAGGGAAGATAAGGAGAATAGAAAGGAAGGGGAACCTCAGTACTGATTAGACCTTACTGAGGCTAAGGCCTTAAAAGAGAAAGCATCTGATGAGTTAGACAGGCAATAAAAAGAGAAGAATACGAAAAAGAATTTGTTTGAAGCTGAAGTTGTGCAATCCGTTTTGAAAGCCACAGAGTTAGCCTCTGAGATGATTCCCATTCTGGAAACTTTCCTTGCTGAGCCTTTACCGGAGACCCCTGGAAAGAAAAACTTCACTCCAGAAAAGTCTAAAGGGAAACAAGTTGTTAAAGCCTTAGAGAAACATGATGAGGAAGACCAGAAAGACTGGAATAATCTGAAAACCTTGTTGATGAAATTAATCCCCAAGGAAAAGGAAGACAAATAGACAAATATGTTTTTTTGTTGTAATGCCTTTCCTTGTGAAATTGTTTCCAATCGTAAGGAAATGTTTGGTTGCTTGTGTTGTTTTTATGCTTTTACTAATGTTTCAAGTACTTTATCACTTTTCCATTCCCTCAATTCTTTTTGAAAATCACAAAGGGGGATAAGGAAAATAATTACTCAAAGGGGGAGAAGGAAAAATCTAAAAGGGAGCAGAAAAATTTCAAAGTAAAGAAGAACTATCCTTATATAAGGGGGAGTTTCTCATTAAGAAGTTTTTCATTCCCATGATAATGAAAAATCCATTCCAGAAATCCAGAATACAATCCTTAGTGTTCCTAAGCCTAAGGGGGAGTTAGTTGTATTCACCATCATCCATAAACAAAGGGTGATAAGTTTTAATTTCAAACCCTAAAGAAATTTTTCTAAGTCCTTATATAATTTTTCGTAAGGTTGTTTGTGCTTTCCAAAAAGGGGGAGATTGTTGAGTCAATAAGGTTTTCCTTATGAATTTTCCATTCCTTCTTATTTTGAAAATCACAAACACCTTATACTTAATCAAATCCATATTTTACTTCTATAAGGAAAATTTCTTTCTTTAAGGAAATTTACCCTTACCTAGATTTTCGTATTCATATCGTAAATTTGTCTAAGTATAAAATTCATATTGAAGTCCAAAACCTCGGAATCATATAAATACATAGATGTAAGGTATTCTATTTCTCATTACGAATTCTGATGATGAATTCTCATTACTAATTCTGTTGATGAATTCTCATTAAGAATTCTAATTACTAATTCTCATTACGAATTTTATTGATGAATTCTCATTACGAATTTTTTTGATGAATTCTCATTATGAATTATGATTACAAATTCTCATTACGAATTCTGTTGATGAATTCTCATTATGAATTCTGATTACGAATTCAAATTACGAAGTCCAGTGATGAATTCTCATTATGAATTTTGATGATGAATTCTCATTATGAACTTTGATTATGAATTCTCATTACGAATTCTGATGATGAATTCTCATTAAAAATTTTGTTGATGAATTCTCATTACGAATTCTGATGATGAATTCTGATTATGAATTCTGATGATGAATTCTCATTACAAATTATGATTACTAATTCTCATTACGAATTCCTCAGAAAAACAGAATCCGAAAATCTCTTTATTATAAACTCTGAATTCCTTTTTGGTTATACTACGAACTTTTATTTTCTTTACATTACGAACTTCAATTTTTCTTATGCTTACACTTGTTTCATTAAAAAATGATTTCGTGTATTCAGTTATTGACTAACCATTTTTTGAGTGACACGTGTATAAGTCCTTCCTAAATTTATGAAAAATATTACCATTGGAGGAGGGAGCTGACCATTGGAGCTTTGCCTATAAATAGGAGATCATTTGAATAGAAGCTACAAAATTTGACATAACTTTGACATTGGTGCTTACATGCTGTTGAAGTGATTTCTGGAGAGAGATAGGCTCTTATTAACTCTCAGAGCTTCGTGCAGAAAGTTTGAACAGCTTGTTCAAACTTTTCCTTGTGTAGACTTGCTTCGTGCGACTCCGATTGTTTCTGATTACAATCGAGGGCTTCTAGGGATTGGAAGACAGAGGTTCCAACACCTTGAAGTTGAGGGCCTCCTTGCTGAGGAAGAGTAGAGGTGCCGACTACCTGATATTTGAGGGCTTGCGGGGATAGCAAGACAGACTCTGATCTTCATATCGAGGGCTTACCCTGGTGTGGGTAAGACATACTTTCTTGAAAGTATAAATCAAGGGACCTCTTATCCAGGGTTGTTGGATACCCTTCTCTTTGGGTTAAAAGAGTTATTGTTTGTTACTTGTAGTTTTTGATACATTTTTTTCCACTGCATGTTGTATTGTTAAGGAAAATATAACTTTCTCATACTTCCTTACTTATACTCTGTTTTAGTTAGATTCTATACACTTTAAGGTAGAATCTAAGTTGGTGTAAACCTTGTTTAGTTTCATTTCTGGAATCATTTTTCTGGAATCAATCAAGAAAGTCTTTAGCACTTAGAGGTGTTGTGAATTTTTGTTATCCAAAATTTCCTAAGGGTTTTTTAAAAGTATACAATTCACCCCCCTCTTGTATTTGTATCTCGCTGTACTTATTCGATCCTACGTTTGGTATCATAGAGTATATCATAATCAGTGACATACCATCCAAAAACTAAATCCATAGTTTGATACTCCAACTACCACAAAGTCCCACAAAGAAGTATCCCGAAGGACTACCACCTGATAGGGGTCTCAACGCAATAGACGGTGCATCAATCGGACGTCCGGTCTGTAAGTTACTGGTTTTTAGTCCCGAGGACCCAGTTGGATTCGTGTTCGATCCAACTCGACCATACCCCAAATTTATCCAAAACTCTATGGGGGCATACCAAAAGGACCGTCTTGATCAATGGTTTCCAGAACCACAGATGGTTCGTCTAACGAATGCCTGTAGCTCAAGATATGTCTGAAAGAACGAGAAGGGTCGATGTTGGCCCGGGTCCGGTCTGACCCGGACCGACCCCATGGTGGGGCGCCCAGTGGGGCGGCGGCCTGCGGTGCTCGTAGCTGGCTGGTCGTCCAACCTCCTCCATGTGGCGTGGTCGTGTGCCACACCATCACCGGTGGCCAGCTCGACCGGCCACCCTCCTTCGCCATCGTGGCCTCGTTTTATGGCTTCCCCACACCCGGTGGAGCGGACGCACGCCGCCGCCTCCCATTCACGCGGCCGGCTGTGCACCGGCTGCCGCCTCTACTCCAGTGCGGCCAATGGGTCGTGGACCTTCTATGGCGGCGTGGATGCACCTCCACCGTTGTCGCGGACGACCGTAGTTCCAGCCACCATTTCTGAGTCCTATCAGTTCCAATCACTGGCACCGGTCACCATCCTCCTCCATCGCGAAGATCACATCAAAATCACAAAGGTTGTGGAGAGGTCAGGCCATGTTCGTTTGGCTCGTACCCTCCACGTTAGGATGGTAGCAACTGGCTCCTGAGAAGAGGTTCAATATAAAATAAAATTAACAAAGGTAAATCAAAATCACACCCTTACCTTGAACGTCAGAGAATTTTCTATGCTTGCCGGTGGACCGTGATCTTAGTTCCCGCGACCGGCTCCCAAAGACGCCACTCGCATATCTCCCATTGGTGGTTTGATGTTGTCCTTCACCTTCTGATGGGTTGGCTTCATGTTCTAAGGGTCTGGCGTCACATCATTCCTTCATCAATTCGCTTCTTGGTGAATCTCTCTAATACCCCTTCCCTCACTCCATATTTATAGGAGAGGGGGAGGGTAAGTAATGACGCGGAGAGTTAATGGGGATCATTAATTAGTAAGCTTCATAATTTTCCCCAACATTATTATTACTTATATTGGAGGGTCAATCCACTAATTGGCTTGACACGTCATCAGTCCCACCTTACTACTCGTCCGTTGGAGGAATAGAATAAAAATAAAATAATAAAGTTATTTTATTTATTCTATTAAAAGTTCCAAAAACTAAATTTTTCTCCAGACCTACTAAGGGAGAAGTGAAGGTCTCCCTCAGAGAATATCAGCATTATGAGTTCAACGGTGTCCTCAAATTTCAATTCCGAGCACCGGTTCAAAAGTTACAAAATGTCACTTGCGCATTTACTGAATATACCCGAAAAAAGTTTAGAAAATTATTAACAGTCACCCTCGACTTGCGCCGATCGAGGTTAGGCTCTAGCCAAGTGAAAAATTCCCCAATGAACCCAACAGTACTAATATATTCTCAATCCGAGTTACCGTTTAAAAGTTATGGATTTTACAATAAAATAATTGTCACTCAATTATTTTATTTATGGCCAAAAACTAACATTCACTAGTGGACCACCTCGGCCAAAGTTAGTATCTTCTTAAATAAAGAATGCCCTCAAGAGTTTAGTGGTGGTCTCATATTTTCAATTCGAGCTACCGTTTGTGAGTTATAAGCATTTGAAAAAAAAATAATTTAATTAATTATTTTTTCTATGATTATTCCATTTTTGGGTTTTCACACAAGAGGCACACACCAACCAAACTTAAGTTGTGCCTAGGGTAAAACCCCCATTCTGAACGCAACAGTGCCCTCAGAATTCTGATTAGGGCAACCATTTAAGAGTTATTCCACTTTTTCCGGAAAACTACTTACGCATGCTAATTAAAGCATAACAAAACATCGACGGATCCCTTCGGGCACTATAAGCCTCAGAATTGTGCACTGTCAGATTTCATGGTCTCAGAATAATTCCATATAATTAAAAAAAATTATTTGGAATTTCCAAGACATTACATTCTCCCCACCTTAGGTCTTTTACGTCCTCCAAATCCAAAACAAAGGCAAAACAACCAAAAGAGGGTATTGAGCATGAATCTGGGCCTCCTGCTCCCATGTGCTCTCCTTGAGGTTTCGTGCTGCCAGCGTACGTGCACCAGAGGTATCGACCACCCACAAAGGACCCACTCTTTTTGATCCTCAATATCTACTAGAACCTCCGTAAATGAAACCCCATTGTCTAAGTCTAGCTCGATGTGGTCGATGATGTGAGATGGGTCGTGCACATATCCCCTCGGCTGGGATATGTGGAAGAAGTCGTGCACCCTCTCCAGCTACGGTGGAAGAGCCAAGAGGTATGCTACCTCACCTACCCTCTGAAGAATCAGAAAAAGACCGATAAACCTTAGTGATAACTTGACCCTTGGCCAAATCTCCATAGTCCTTGTCGAGGAGTGACTTGCAAGAAAATGTGGTTCCCGTCCTAGAACTCCAAGGGTCTCCGTATTCTGTCGGCATAAGACTTCTTCCAACTGTGTGCATTCTTCACTTGCTGATAAGTTAGACATTGTGATACAAACTCTACCACAGCTTTCCTCATCTCTATCCACCAGTACTGACGCTAGAGGTCTTGGTACATCTTCACCACACCAGGATGTACCTCCAGAGGGGACGTATGGAACTCCCTAAACACCTCCTCCTAAATCATCACCGGTACCATGGTACATTCTATGAAGAAGATGACATGATCCCCACCTTCAAGAAATCCATCAGGTGTCTGCCCTGGGGATATCTGAGCACGTCGAGCCTCACAGTCAATGCCCCCAAGTTGTGCCTCCCGAATTCACTAAAGTATTGGGGGTTGACAGCCATAGACTATACGTAAGATGATCTATCTCTATCCACAAAGGATATCTATAGTGAAATTAGCTGCTCTAAGGGCTCAATCAACAGTTGCTGACCAAACCTCCTGCAGAGTGTGTATGCTATCGCATTCCCCTTCCCATGAGTAAAGATTATCTCAAAGTCATAGTCCTAGAGGAACTCTAGCCATTGTTGTTGTCTTAACTTCTAAAATCTCTGTTAACAATTCTCTATCCACAGGAAAGGATCCTCCTTCTTCGTCAAAGCTGACAAAGGTGCCACTACCCTAGAGAAGTCTGGTCCAAAAATATGGTAGTACCCAGCCAAACCAGAAGTCCCTCTTCTTATGGGGTGGTAATCCTAGAAACATCTTTTGAAAAGATGTCTCCATGCTCTGCCACTCCTGTTTAGAACTGAAAAATCAAAACTCCTGCTGCCACAAGGGTAAGTCTGGACAACTCAAGAGTGATTGGTTGCACCCTCCTATGCATGAGTTTATCATGTGCTACCTGGGTTTCCTTTTTTTCCAACCAAGGAAAATCCCATTCCAACATTATAGAGAAACCACAACTTTTTGCCTAATACAGTCAATCTGAGTATGAACTGTGGATGTCCAGTCCATACCCAAACTAACGTCGTAAGGCCTCGAAACTGCCACCCAGAGGTTCCAACCGAAACTCTTGCCTCAAGGGTCAGATCACATCATCATCGTAAGTTTGATTATTGAGTTTCCTCGCAAAGGTATCTCCAGACGTGAGGGTCAAGTCAATAGCTTAACTGAAAACTCTAGTTCTTGAACAAGATTCATGGAATGAAGGAATGACTAGTACCTATGTCTATTTACACGACAGCTAGTAGTAGACACAGATCGTACCTTGAATCATTACTAGAGCCCTTGGGTCACACTCCTTGACCACATGTAGCTACTCCATTCCCCTATCCTCCAGCTTCCTGAGCATGGTGGGGTCCACAAAAAGGGGGGTGGTTGTAACATGTCGAAAATTACACCACCTCATACTGCTCCCCTAGCTCTTATTTCATGTTTTCTGCCATGCAGATTCATCTATCCCTAACACTTCTTCCTCTCGAAACATTTTACTCACCCAAGTCTCTGAGACTAACGCCAGTTTCTTGCTTTCCCACTACTAACATTCACTGGTTGTATTCGCTCAACCAAAGAGCATTCAACCACAAAGGTTATTTCTAGCACCCTAACATACATAGGAATTCTTAGAAGAAAAGTGTTAGCTCATATGTCCTTAAACACACCTCGCTCGGAAGCCCGATCCCTGAACACTGATCGTATTGTATTCATCGAGTACCAGGAATGGTTGGTATGCCTCGATGAATACTCAGCTACCGACATGTCTTCTTGCTGAAGCCGTAGAAGCTCTAGGGAACTCTCATTCACCTCCTCAAGCCAATCCCTAGTCACCTATGAGTTGGGATCACCTTGGAACATGAGGGGTATTTGATGCTGAAACATGTGTATGGAACTAAGCCTACATGTGTCCCCTACCGGTACTGCCGGTTGTAACTGATGACCAACAGGCAGTGATATAGCTGGCACACTACCCGAAGGTACCATCTCGAGAAATGGTCCACATACTGAGGCCTATTCACTATGCAGACAATCCTCATGGTCACTCACTATAAAAGACTAGTAGCTAAGATCACCATCTGCTCTACTGGTGTCTCAACTAGGCAGAAAACTCTAGCAACCGCCTCCAGCCAGCCCTCAACCGTGTGGGAATATATCTCACCTTGAAACCTCAGAGTCCACTACTGTTGGAACCCGTGAAACGTGCTCATTCGGCATGCACCCTCTGCTGGTGGGGCTGGTGGAAACAGTTTTCCAACGGGCATTGGTGTTGCTGGTACACCACCCGAAGTTGCCAATGCTGAAAGGGGGGCCCTACACCAGAGCCTCGTCGCTCAGTGGTCCATCATCGTGTACTCTCTCAGGAATACTAGATGGCTATCTACACGGCAACATCCTAATAAGGGATATGTGTTCCACGGTTATTAATTTATACCTAGTGAGCTGACTCAAGAGAACAAAATAAAGACTTTTCAAAACACATGCAACCAGTGTTTTCGTGCGCTGAGTCGGAAATCAGAACCCAAGGTCCTAGTGTATTGATACGTCAGCCGCCACACCAACACTGTACTCCCTGAATCGAAAACCACACTCATAACACTTAACACTATTACAACATAGAAAATATTAGAGTCCTAGTTATTTAGTAGAACCAAACTCGTCTAATACCAATTTGTCATGACCCATCCCCCGGGGCCCATTCCGTGACTACCCCAAGCTCGCCTTCCATAGGCCAAGGGCTGGAGACTAGCAACGAAAGGTGTATTACCTAAAACTAGGAAGGCATTTCCTTTATAACCTGTAAACACGCACAAAAAGATACGAACACAAGTAAACTGTATAGTAAAAAAGGGTGTGTATAGTAAGAAAAAGGGGCCAAAATACAAGCCCAACTGGAAAGTACAAGAAAACTGAAACGTACAAGTAAACTGAAATAGATCTTAAAAACTCCCGCCAAGGATCCTACCTTAAGGGTAGGTACAGCTCTCGAACGATCATCTCTGCGGTACGCCTTGTCTAATGTCCACCTCCGAGCTACCTCTACTCCTGGTACTCTCATCCGTAGTCAGAATTGTCTGTCATCTGCACCATACCCAACAAGGTGTGGGCGTAGCCTATGCAGGGGTGAGTATAAAGATACTCAGTAGGGACCCCGACACCCCCAAAGGTCTCTTGAAATCCGAAAAGGATAACCAAAAATCATGGAAACAACAGTAAACCATACTTAGGTATATGCCCATACATATACCTAAGTTATTAAGTATACTCATCTCATTCATGAGGAAACACAAGGCCCCACTCTTTAGCCCAAAGCTCAACTATTCCACAAAGGAAGGAGTACCATGAAGGTAACACCATAAAGGTAAGTGCCACAAAGGTAACTCCACAAAGAAGAATACCACAAAGGTATCACCATGAAGGTAATTACCACAAAGGTACACCACATAGAAGAATACCAAAAATGTATCACCATGAAGGTAAGTGCCACAAAGGGAGGCCACACAGAATAATACCACAAAGGTATCACCACGAAGGTAAGTACCACAATGTTACGCCACACAGAAGAATACCACAAAGGTATCAACACAAAGGTAAGTACCACAAAGGGAAGCCACACAGAAGAATACCACAAAGGTATCACCACGAAGGTAAGTACTCAGCTCACACCAGGTATAACTTAGGTACATAAGTAAAGATGATTATATGTAACTAATGAATCATCTTACTCTTTTAAGAGGAAGAACCACATAGAATCCTAAATCATCATACCCACAAAGGATCCTAGTATAGCAGACCCACATAGGATCCTAGTATAGAAGAACCACGTAGGATCCTAGAGTGGTCTCGCATGGATTCCTAGAGCGGATCCAAGTGAAACTCTAAAACACAAACCCACATAGGATCCCAAATCACATACCCACATAGGATCCAAAAGCACAGACCCACATAGGATCCAAAAGCGCAGAAAAACATAGGATCCTTTTCCATGTTACAGCCAGCTACAAGGTTCTCACACAAAGCATGCTTGATTCCGGGAGGGTCCGCTCCTCAAGCCATAGTTTGATACTCCAACTTCCACGAAGTCCCATTAAGAATTATTTCAAATGACCTCTATGTGATAGGGGTCTCAATGCAAAAGACGGTGTGTCAATCAGACACTCGGTCTGTATGTTATTGGCCTTTTAGCCCCGAGGGCCCGGTTGGATTTGTGTCCGATCCAAACCAGTCATACGCCAACATTATCCAAAACTCAAGTGGGGTATACCAAAAGGACCGTCTTGATCCAAGGTTTCCAGCACCGCATATGGTTAATCTAACGGACGCTCATAGCTCAAGATATGGCTGAAAGAACGAAAAGGGTCGAAGTTGGTATGGGTCTGGTTCGACCTGGTCGGCCTGACCCGGCCTGGCCTGTGCTGGGTGGCCCACTGTGCTCACGGCTGGCTGGTCAGCCAGCCTCCTCCACGTGGTGCGGTCATGCACCGCGGCATCACTGGCGGCCGGCTCGACGGGTCTCCCTCCTTCGTCGTCGTGGCCTCGTGTCGCGACTTCTGCACACCCGGCGGCATGGATGCACGCCACTGCCTCCCCTTTACGTGGTTGGATGTGCGTCGGACGCTGCCTCTGCTCCTCCATTCCCAAGTCCCACTGGTGCCAATCGCCGGCACCGGTCACCTTCCTCCTCCATCGCGAAGATCGCATCAAAACCACAAAGGTTGCGGAGAGATCGGGCAATGTTCGTTTGGCTCGCACCCTCTGCGTTAGGACGGTATCAAGTGGCTCATGGGGAGAGGTTCGACATAAAATAAAATTAACGAAGGTAAATCAAAATCACACCCCTACCTTGAACGTCAGAGAATTGTCCACGCTTGCTGGTGGACCGTGTTCTTAGTTCCCACGACCGGCTCCCAAAGACGCCACTCGCACGTCGCCCATTGGTGGTTCGATGTCGTTTGTCACCTTCCACTAGGTCGGCTTCATCTTCTAAGGGTATGGCATCATGGAATTCCTTCATCAATTTTCTTCTTGGTGAAGCTCTCTAATACATCTTCCCTAGCTCCAAATTTATAAGAGAGGGGGGAGGGTAAGTAATGACGTGGAGAGTTAGTGGGGATCATTAATTAGGAAGCTTCCTAATTTTCCCCAATGTTACTGTTACTCAGATTGGATGGTCAGGCAATTTATTGGATGGACATGTTTTCGTTCCCACCTTACCGTTCGTCCGTTTGAGGAATAGAATAAAAATAAAATAATAACGTTTTTTATTTATTCTATTAAAAGTTCCAAAAACTAACTTTTTATCCAGACCAACTACGTTCTAAGTGAAGGTCTCCTTAAGAGAATATCGGCACTGTGAGTTCAACAGTGTCCTCAGATTTCAATTCTGAGCACCGGGTCAAAAGTTACAAAGTTCCGATTGCGTGTTTACTGAATGTACCCAAAAAAATTTCGGAAAATTATTAACAGTCACCCTCGACCTGCATCAGTCGAGGTTGGGCTCTGTCCAAGTGAAACACACCCCAAAGAACCCAACGGTACTCTCAGATTTCCAATCTGAGTTACTATTTAAAAGTTATGGATTTTACAATAAAATAATTGTCACTCAATTATTTTATTTATGTCCAAAAACGAACATTCACTGGGGGGACATGCAGGAAAAAGTCAGTATCTTATTAAATAAAGCATGCCCTCATGAGTTCAGTGGTGGTATCGTATTTTCAACCCGAGATACCATTTGTGAGTTATAAGCTTTTGAAAAATAAAATAATTTATTTAATTATTTTATTTAGGATTATGCCATTTTTGGGTTTTCAAACAGGAGGCCCACACAGACCAAATTTAAGTCGCACCTAGGGTGAACCCGCTATTCTGAACACAACTGTGCCCTCAGATTTCTGATCCAGGCAACCATTTAAGAGTTATTCCACTTTTTCAGGAAAACTTCTTAAGCGCACTAATTAAAGCGTAACAAAACTTCGACGGATCATTCCGGGCACTCTGGGCCTCAGAATCATGCGCTGTCAGATTTCTCGGTCTCGTAATAATTTCATATAATTAAAAGATAATTATACAGAATTTATGGGACATTAAAATGGGGAAATATATAGAATACATAAATAAAACATCATGAAAAACTTGGACATGGAAGAGAAAGAATCCAATCGAAAAGAGTGATAAAGAAAGTTCCCCTTATGAATGTTGTAAGGGTGAAATATGAACCAATAAGGGGGAATCTTAAAAATACATATAAATAAAAAAATGGATTTAAGAGAATTAATATGGGGATTTATATGTAAATTACATAAAAATTATCCAATGTAAATTTATAAATATATAATCTCAAATAATAAGAGTGATTAAGAGAGAACCCCCTATCTTTTCTTCTAACTTTTTCAAACATGCACTAACTCTATATACAGAAAACATAATTCATAATTAATTATTATATAACCTTATTTATATTTATTAATATTTATATTTATATATTATATTTATATTACATAAATATTAGTTAATTATAGTTTATTTTGATCATCAGATGTTAGTGGTTTAAATTATTTTGTATTTGTTTCGGTATAATAGTTTCAATAATCATTATTTATTAACAATTTCATTATCTATATAAATTTTAGGGCACTATAATCATATTATTTAAATTATTTTTAAAACCTAATGTTTGTTTCATAGAAGGTGTGGTTAGGATTCACAAAGTTGGAATTTATAACGCATTTTTTAGATAATATTAGCAAACATAAAGAGTTATTTCAATAATTAGTTTAGTTTTAATATCATAATTATTTAATAAAAATATAAATATATTTTTTAAACTAATTTCATTTTTTACCAGTATTCAAATTTTGGTAATTATACATGATATAAATAATTAAAATAGTATATAATTTTTCATATAGATGGTTTAACTAACCCAAACAAAACATGTTATAATGGATTCTTGAATAAAAATGCATGGCTATATTATTATAATATAATTTTTAAGAAATATAATTATATTAATTATATAATATTAGAGTAGAATTTTTTTATGAATGATTTTTATGAGAATAAAATTGAAAATGATAAATAATAACTCATTGTTTACTTGGATGATATCACCTCTTCTCATAACGAATTCCTTCATAATGAAGGATTTGTGACCTTCCTTGGAACAGAATCTCCAAAACACGATAGAGGACTTTATATAATTATTTTTAAGTTGATATTAGAGATAAAAATGAAAAAATTAATGGTTTTTAATGAGTATAGAAGGGGTCCTTTTATAGACTTTTTTAGTGGAAGATTTGTAAATATTCACTACTTGCTGGTCCTGGAAGGTCATTTTAACATGAAAAGTGGTTAATAAGTGGACAAAAAATAGGTTTGAGCTTCAAAACATTGTTTAGATGTATTTTTATTTTTTATAATTTTATACATTGGTTTATTAATCTATAATATTTCACTATTTTTACAATTTAATCGCATAATTAACTATTCACTCTGAAGATCCTATATAATGATGACGATGAAGTATTTTATTTACTATCAATAAATATTGTCAATTAAATTCAATTATATTTAGAAACGATAAATTTGAATATTTATATGGGTGTTTTCAAATTAAATGCCCCAAAAATACATGCATCAAGAGGTGTAATGATTGGTTAACCCATCGGAGTAAGGGACACCACTAAATGATAGTTTACTATTGGAAGAAGTCACTGAATAATTTCTAATTTAATTATCCAAAATATATAATACTTGTGTAACTAGAATTAATAAATTAATTTAGAGTGTATAATAATGAAATATAAAATTTTAATTCATAAAGATACTTACATTTGGAAAAAACCATCACATTTGATGAGTATTAAATTGTTCTTTAAGTAAATATCAAGTAATGATAAAACTCAATTGAACTAAATAAAATAACTTTATACTTGATTAATTTCATTAAAAAGGTGATATTGAAGATTTAATGATTAATAAACATTGTCTTTCATATTTATGTTTTCATAAAAGTTATAGGATAAGATTTTGGGAGAAATGTTGTCTAGATATTGTCCTCAAATAAGATGGGATTTCTAAAAGACATAAGTAAAAATTCCTAAAAATTTATATTTCATGATAACATTGTATGTTTTTTTAGGATCATCATAAGTTTTTCCTAAATGCTTTTTAAGGATAAATTTTAGGCTTTTAAGGTTTATTCAATTATATCAAATGGTTACTTCCTTGAAATTTTAGAAAGGAAGGTGGCTCATTAAAAAATCACGTTACATCCAAAAAATCATCACTAATTGTAAAAAAAAAGATGAAATATAGATAGTCAGTATATCTTTGTAAGATAAATCTATAATAAATTAGTGAATCTTGAACTATTTTATTTTTTGGAAGACAACCTAGATGATCTATGAACTATACTTTCAATGGAAAAATATCACAATTATAAATTGTTATTCATGATGGGATGAATTTGATAAATTCCAAACCATAAAAAATTACGTATGTGTATAAAGAATGATGTAGTTAAAATTTCACCAAAAATATGGAGAAACGTTATCTTAGCTATGATTCTCCAGAATTATAGGTAATCCATTATGCTTATGACCTTAACTAATGATAATGCCAAAGTGTCACAAGCTTGAATGAATAATATAATTTCAGAAGAAGTTAAGGAGGTAAATATAAGGTGTCAAGATTAAGAATAGATAAGATAAAGATTAAAAATATATGGATTCTAGTAAAGAATCATGAGGTAAAATAATGTATGTAAGATGCATTAGGATGTAAGTAAGGTTAAATATTTAAAAGATTAGGTAGTTGGTCATCTTGGTAACATTGGATGATGATAAACCTAAGTGTCAGAGGAATCTATGTACAAAAGACTAATTTGGTGAATGATAATGAGAGGAATTATACATGTGAAAAATCTAAGAATATCATATGCTAAATGCAATAACATATTGTTAAAGTATAACTGATTAGATGATGAATACAATCAGAAAAATATTTCATCAGAAGCCGTTACAAGATGAAGTTCAAAAAAAGTGTTTTTATAATAGATGAATATCATAGAAACCACTTTGAGGCATGTAAATGTTTTGTTAAGATTTTATATTCTGTGGTCAATTTAGTGATATAGAAGTGAAATAATATTTATAAGTAGAATAAATAGGGAGTCTAAAGATATGAGATAACCATATTATTCCATGTGAATATACAATCATGTTTTGTCAAAACTGTTGGGATGTTGGTGAGATATATGGTCAAATTAAAAAATTAATGAATATAATATCATGATTGAATCTAATTCAAAGGTTTTAATGAAATTAAAATCCAATATATTTTGAAGCATTGAATGTTATTGGAAGAATAATTTGAGTTGGTGAGAGATTAAAATTCATAGAATGAATGCCCCACATTTTTAGAGGCTAAATGGATATATAAAAAGGAAACATCATTTGAGTGATGTTAAGAATGAAAGAGTGAAAGGTTTCTACTCATAATATTGTGAAGTATAAAATTTAGGGATTATATAACCAAGTACATTGCATATGATTTTTTGGTTTAGAGAGTTGAGAATACCATAGCTTATATTTTTTTAGGAAGAAGTAAGAGTTTTCAAGAATTTAAGAAATAGAAAAAAGGATATCAAGAACAACATAAGCACCCACTTAGGGAATATAGAAAAACATGAGTCATTTCTAGTGAGATACCATTAAATTATGTTTCTGGAAGAAAAAGGGAATCAAGAATTATGTTTCAAGAAACCCACATTATTTTTAGACATAAAATTACTTGAGAATGAGAACTCAAAAATTAGATATTAGAATATAGGTATAGACCAAATTGTATATTATTTCACAAAATAGAGGATATGGTAGTTGAAGAACTTTTCATGAAGGAATTTTCAAATAACATTTGACAATTTATGATTCCAATATAAACAATGATACCATTCTTATTAATAGGTATGGGAGCATTTTCAGAAGATAGTCTGTCCACTAGTGTAACATAATGTAATTAGAGTAAGGATGATACCTTATCTTGGGTAAACAAAATTAAATTTCATTATCAAAACACAAATAAGAATAGTGAAATTTACTTATCTTGATAATAAATATAAAGAACACTAAGTATGATTCCCACGATGGGGTTAAGCCTTGTAAAAATATATACTTACTATTTACTTTTCATTATCTACATTACATGTGGGAATAAGTTTTATGGGTGCATATCAATGATACACACATTATAAGTAATGATAGTATTCTAAAAAACATAAAGGGGGTCAATGTTCAAGTATATTTTTTTTAATAAAAAGATTTCAATACTAATTCAACCCCTCTTAGTGAGTTGCATGGTCCACTAAGGCTAAAAAGTTGCATCATAGTAGGTTCTCTCATATTGGATCTACAATTTTTTCCTAATTGTATTTATTAACATAATTGAATTTAATATTTTATAGTTCTATAGAGACACCACTTCACTAAGAAAATAAATGTTTCTCCCTACTCATGGTAACATGAACATCTCAATCCGAAATTTGAAAATTTTAAAGAAGAATGAATCTTAGAAGAAAATTAAGTTATCCCATCAAAATATTTTGTGGGAGGATTCACCAATAACAAAATATAAAAAATGTGATAGTTTTACTAATAATAAATTAATAAATATCCTCTTATAAATTCCCACTCAAGATGATAAGAGTGTGAGTCTATTTAATTCATTGAATATTTTCACTTATAAACCAAGGATTACATGAAAAATTCCTCTAATGAAGTTATAAGATAAAAAAATTCATTTATCAAGGGTTTATATGTGGAAAACTCAAAGTTTTAATTGTAATATAATGATATGGAGGATGAATTTTCCAATAAGTTTCAAAAGTTCAAAAATATAAAAAAACCCTCCGATGGAATGGAACAATATAGAACACTTTATAATGAAAAAATTACTTTAGTAAAAGAGTAATTTCAATGGAATGTCTATGAAAATGTAGTGTTTATGAATTATTTTCAAGAACTAATTAATACATCATAATTTATAGTCATTTTCAATAACTCTCAATTATTTATGAAAACTAGAATAATAAATGATCTTGAGAATAAGTTATTAGATTAATAGAACTTTCATGATGATAAGGTTCAAAAAATGAAAGTTGAATGTGAAGATAAAGTAATGTGTCTTAAAGATCAAAAAAATACTTTGAATTTAAAGTTTCATGAGTTGAATATAAAATAAAAACAATTGTAAGATACTCAAGTTTAATATTCACATGAATATGTGATAAGAGATTCTACAAAATTTTATAATTATAGTCTTACTTAACAAAAGTCTTAATAAATCTGTAGAGGAAGCATGATGTTTTTTAAGACACACCTTCTATCAACTCAAGGATGAAGTTAACCCCATTTTATATTATGTCTATTTTAAATAATTATTAATCTTAAATTAGTGTCAGATGAAAATTATTTTCTGAGGAAAATGGGTGATGGAATGTGATGAGAAACCCATCACATCTAAAAATGTGGAATAAATAATTAATTGATTAATTACCCCATGTTATGTTAAAAAATAAAGTATTTTTACTCAAACACAAAAAAATATATAACGATAGTTGAATAAAAAATCAAAAGAAAAATTAAGTCTTGTCAACCATTATTTGTTTTATGAGAAATTAGGACGATATCCATTGATTTTGGCCAAACTTTTTAGCTATTGAAAAATATAGAAGGCCTACTTTAGGGAGGAGAAGAATAGAAATGAAGAAGAATCCAATTAAGATAAATAAAATTACATCCAAAAGGGTAAATCTATATATCTTTAATAGATTTAAAAAACCTAAAAATATCTATAAAAATAGTGAATAAAGTGCTCATAGTGATGAATAGTGATGGTTTTCCTCCACCAAGAACAAATTAGTTATCACTAAAGGAAGGAGGATATGAAACCTGAATAAAAATGGTAGCAAGATAGACTGTAATTATTCCTTGGGCAGTAAAAAAATATAAATTACCATGAAAAACACACCCAAAAAGAATATAAATGAAGTGTTATATCAACACAACAATGATTATTCTATTAAAGTACAAGAAACACTATGTAAAAGATAAAACTATACATAAATAGTTAGTTCAACGAAATAAATAGTGAGTAACATGAAAAATAAATCCTAAAGAAGAAGAAAAAGAATTATATTTTAAATACTCTTAAAAATAAAAGGTATAAGTTAAACATAAGCTACCACAAAATAGAAACATACAATAACAAAAGAATGTATGTGAATATTTAAGATGGATGGATATACTCTGAAAAATTACATGACATGGTGACCTATATAAAAGAATTTTTTAAATAAAAGGAAGTAGGATTTGGAAGAAACATGTTCTGCAATGGTGGTTGTAATAAATAAATATCATTATAAATAGAAAGAGAAACATTTTCTAATGGTTTGGATTATAATATAGCCAAAATAGTTGGATGAAGTAATGAATATAGAACTAAAATAAAATAAATTTTCATATGCATTGTTAATGGAAGTTAACAATAAAATTACACACAAAGTGAAGATTGAAGGTAAATGGAAAAGGACCATAATACCCAAGGATGTACATTTTAAAAAAAAAAAGGTGATGTCATGATGAAAAATGGTTCATAATTGAAAAGTTTTTCTGGGTTGAGAAGTATCTCCAAACCATATTTCTGAAACTAAAAGAGTGAAGGAATATTCATCTTATTCAATTAAAATTTTCAATTATTCTTCATTGTAGGGAATTAAAGGTGATGTAGTCTATGGGGAGACCTGGAGTAAAGTATGTTGTGAAAATATAAGAGAATACCATAAGATATTTTTCATTTAAGACTTCATCGCAAGTGGTATCAACTACACAATTCCATTTTTTATTGATAATGAGGATGTATATTAGTAGAGATAACCCCTTTAGGTGAAGTGAAGTTGAAGCTGGTGATTCTAGATAATTAATATATTGAAAATAAAGGGTTAAATTAAATATAGAAAAATATTTAAGTGCATAGATCTCAATGTTTCAAATCATGTGTTCCTAGAGGTAGATTATTTTTCATAATGATGAAGTTGTAGATATTGAAATTTAAAATATTTAAGATTTTTCATACTGTGGTGCATTGAAAATTTTCTAATATCTTTGTAAAAAAATAAATTCTATATATTTAGGGGAATTTTTTTAATATTTGATGAAAATTGGAAAATGTAAATGGAGGGATAACATACTCTTGTGTTAAACATTTATAATCTATTTATTCATATTGATGTAGGAAAGAAGTTGACAAAAATTCTTTTGTATAACCCCTAATGAACTTATCAAATTTGTATCACTCATTGGATCATTTGTTGATGTCTTTGATGTTAAATTTAATTAATTTTTTCCTATACAGAACATGGGTCATGTAGACTTAGATTTGGTTAAACTATGATCTATTTATTTATGTAATGTGATTCTATCCTTCTGTCATGGAATTCAAGAGTTACATTATTTCAGTAGAAGATATGGGGGATGAAATGATAGTTCCCTCACACATAAAAAAAAATGAATTTATTATCAATATGGGGGAGAAAATATCATTATATTAAATACTAATTTTTTATTGACAAAAAATCCAATGAAGGAGATTAAGAAGACCATTTTATGGAGATGATAAAGTATTTTATTTATTTTCTACTCGGTTTTTTCAATTGAAGTCCAAAATATTCATACAAGAGTAAGTTGATGTTGCCTATGGGTTTTCCCAAAGTATATTCTCTAGAATTAAATATACTAGATAGTGAAATTAGTATTTAAATCATTAAAATAAGGGACACCAGTAGATGATTGTTCTACTACTAGAAGTATTCATTGAATAAGTGTTGGATGAATTATCCAGAAGATGTAGCGTTCATGTAACTAAAAGTAAGGGAAGAATGTGGAATAAATTCTATTACTGGATAGGGGAATAATTCATGGAGATACTTATATTTATAATTATCCATCACATCTAGTGATTTTTGAATTATTCTTCAACTAAATTTCAAGTGATGAAAAAAGTTGAAAACATTGACTATAACTAATTTATGAATAAAGGATTGTTTTCCATAAGAGAGATCAAATATATAATGGTTAATAAACTGCTAGATAACATATTGATGTTTGTATTGAAGTTACAATATTATATTTTAGAAGAATGTTTTACCTTTTATTTTTCTCAAAAATGTTTGGATTCCTATATTATAGAAGAAATAATTTCTAATAATAGATAACTCATTAAAAATCATAAGGTTATTGTGGGACTTTATAGGGTTAACCTCAACAATTTGAAAGGTTTACTATGATAACTATATGATTAATTAAACCTTATGAAATGGTTTCTATATAGAAATATGATAAATGAATGGAGATCAATAAAAAAATTACATATATGGAAGACATGCTACTAGAGGATAATTTAAAAATAGATAACTATAAGATTTCTTAAATATGAATCCACTAAGAAGACATAAAACCAAAAATATCTATTGAGTTTGAAATATAACCTAGATTAATCATGAACTGTACTTTCAATGGAAGAATATAATAGTTGTAAACATTGATTTAAGATGAAATAAATTTTATAAAGGATTACTCACTATAAATTAAGGATTTGTGTGAAGAATCATGGAGTAAAAATTTCATTAGAAAACGGTGAAATGGTAGTCGGGTGATGATGATCTAGAAGAAGGGGAATTCTTTTATCCTAATGAACTCAGTTTGTGATAAAGATATAATGTTCTAAGCTTGAATGATGTATATGACTACTAAATAAGATAATGAGTAAAATATATGGTGTTAATATAAATAATACAAAAGTTAATGTGAGGAAACCTATGGATGCTTATAAATTATCATGTCGTAGAGAAAACTATAGAAACTGAAGTAAGAAGTTGTGAACATTAAAGAACTATAAGTTCATGATTTCCATCATCCTGAGGACCTTTGGTGATGAAAAACCTACGTGTTAGTGGAATATTTGTAAAAAAACTAATTCTATGAAATAATATCAGTGGATGTATAGATGTACAAAATATAATAATATCATAATTTAGATAAAATCAAAGATTTATAATTAAAAACTGATGATATAAAGAATAAGATCAAAAAAATATGCCGATTGAAATAAAATATAATCCAAATATTAGATAAAGAGTTTTTGAAATAGATTTAGATCATCAAAAGAATAAGATTATGGTAAATGTTTTCTTAATGAGTTAAATGTTTTTGGTCGATTGAGTGAGGTAGAAGTAAAGATAGATCTAGAAGTGGATAAAAGATAAATTTAATGGAAGTAATATGTGTGAAATATTCCAAGTGACATTACATTAATGTGAATTCAAAACTATTATGATGATATTAAGGTGGATGTTGAAAGTTATAAAATTCATGAAGGTAAGTTCATGATTCAATATTTTTTTGGAGGATTTAACAAAGTCAATATTCGATATATTTCTTAGCCTTGAAGGTGATTGACAAAAGACTTTGATTTGGTGGGAAATTAAAATTCAGAGCCCATGTTCCAGATAATTTTTAGAGGATTGATTGATGTGTAAAGGGGGAACATCATTTGAGGAAAGTACAGCATGAGGACTGAGAAGTTTCCATTGATAATATTAAGAAGCCTAAAGAAGAGATAGTAAATAACCAAGTATATTCCAGAATACCTCTTGGGTTAAATGATTTATGTTACCAGAACATACAATTTCAAGTAATAAGTGATATATTTATGCAATTTAGGAAACATTAACAAGGTGATCCATACCAACATCCGTACCCACCCATGGATGATCCTAATGCTTAATTATTTAGTAGTTAGAGAGCTATATATTATGTTTCTAGAAGTATGAGGAGAGAGAGAATAATGTTGTGAGAAGTATGCATTATTTTTAGACATCAAAGCACTCAATATTAAAGTCTCTAGAATCAACTGAATTAAATTTACGGATAGATCAACTTTCTTATTAGTTCAATGAAATAATAATCTGTAACTCTAATATATATTCATGCTATAGTTTTGGAATAACCATTGAAGACTATTGGATCTAGTATAAACTACACAACCATCCTATCAAGGGGTATAAGAGACTTTTTTTGGAGATAACCTATATATTTGTTTAATATAGAGGAATTTTTGTAGGTAATATTCCAACTATTGGGTAATGTATAACAAATTTATCCATTGTAACACAAAATATAATGTGAAATCTATGTAGTGGGATAAAAATTGGACCAATAAAGGTGTTAGTATCCCAAACTATAGTTGAACCATGTAAAAATAATTATATATTGTTTCATTTAAATCATTTTCAATGAATGTGGGAATAAGTTTTGAGGTTGAATACCAAATATTTATACATCTTAACTGATGGAAGAGGATTTGAAAACTTAATGGTTTTAAATTTTTAAGTTGAATTTATTCAGTAAAAATTTGTCTACAGTAATTCACCCACCTCTCAGTGTAGCTACACAATCCACTAGTATTAAAAAACTTTGATAAAAAAATTCAAAAAAACAAAATTGAACATATTACATAATTTTTAAATCCTTGTTACCTAAATTAAATTCATATGATCAAATTAAATCTGTAAATATTATATATTTAAATTTTAAATAAAAACAAATGAAATGTAATTTTTTTTTCTGGAATACAAACAATTTCCCATGTAATTAATTTAATATTTTTATAATTATCATTACATAGTTATTTTGTGGAAATTAAATATGTATTAGAAAATTTAAATCTATTATTTTTAATAAATTATTCATTTTTTGAAAAGGATTACATGGATGTTAGAATAATTTTATTATAACCATGGGATATATATTTTTATATAAAATTATACATATATACATATATATATATATAATGGCCATATAACAATAATATTACCCATTTTAATTCTTATATATAACCTTATGTGGTTTTCTAAAAACCTTTTATCCCACTCTTTCATTTATCTCTCAAAATGAATACCATATTTCTAATGTGTATCATTTTTTCTACATTTATACTCGATGGTATGATTTTTATAGAATATTGTAATGTTGAATATTTCAATATTATAATATTTTTATTTAATTGTAGTTATATTTCTCTTATAGTTTTTATATTTTTTTGTTATAGATTTATAATAATATTAATTTTCATTTCTATACATTTGATAATATTATAACCTAATGATATAATGAATTATTCATTTTAGTTTAGTATTTCATGTGGAATATGTTATTCAACCCATACATGTTATCAAAGGAATATTAAAACTAAATTATGTGGTTTTACATTCTCCCACCCTAAAAAATTCCCCTCAAAATTTTATTACTCATATGAAAATTGATGAGAGTACTTTTTCTCAATACATCTCTAAGTCCCCATGTACCTTATTTAAACTTATTATTCTATTAAAGAACATTGACTAAGTGAGTGGTTATAGTTTTTTATTTTTCTCTGTTATCTAATTTCATCACAACTTATTCCTCATAATTGAGATCATAATCCAATTATATAACTTATAAGTTAAATACATGTGATGCATCTGGTGTTTAATTCCTCAAAAGTGATACATGGAACATGTTGTGAAATTTTACGAGGTTTGGTGGAATCACTAGTCGATAAGCTATAGTATCCCTTATATCAATAATCTTAACGGGGAAAATTTATCCAGGGATCAAATTTCCATTATTTTTGAATCTCATAAACCTCTTCTGTGCATATATTCAAAGGAATAATTTTTTATCCAACATTAACTCCAAGTCTCATTAATTATTATCAGTATAAATATTATGTCAACTTTATACTATTTTAATATCATGCTAAATGTTTTTAAGATTCAATTTTATTTTATGATAAAGATTTAGTCATGACTTTCTCTCTTCTGATTATTTACAATATTTTATATTTGTAAATATATTTCTTTATAGAGATTCATATGGTGTCATTTAAATTATTCAATGGATTATATTGTTATATAAGAAATAAACTTGTATAAAATGTTGAACCCAACCTCCTTTATAATCTAATAAGTAGTATATCAATATATCTTCAAATGTATGGATATTATTTTTAAATTTGAACATTATTTTATGGATGATAATTAGAGATATATATCAATTCATTATTCAATTATTTTTAAAGAATCCTATAGAACTTTGAAGTTAAACTAGTATCATAATTATATAAAATTAAAAGTGGCACTACATGAAGCCCTATGTGTTATTTTATGTATATCATGGTAAGTTGATTGAGTGAAAAATCCTCTGAAATTGCAACAAAGTGATATGAATTTATAAAGAGATCATTTACATCCCAAATGTAATTGTTTCCTATAGTTTTCTTGATAATTCCTATTAAAAAATCCATCATGATATTCTCACATTTCCATATAGTTATAAGAAATTGTTACATCCCCCTCCTATACCTTTGATATTCAAATTAACTTACGTCACACCCAACATTGGGTGGTACACTCTATAACCCCCCTCTTTAGTTTTATTCACCAAAATTTATCCTCAAGATATCTATACATATCTATGCTTCATGGATTAATAGATAATGACAATCTAAACACATCATCCAATAACTAACTATTTAGTTTTGGAATTTATGGGGACACATATTCTTGTTCCAAAACATATAACTCCATATTTTCCAAGTTTGAACTCCAAAATATTTACCATCTTCTTCCTAGATATATATATTATCCTTTTATGCCTCCAAGATCTTCACATGTATTTTTGAGTATTCTTTTATGAAAATTAGGATTCCGACCTTTACCTTATGATTTTCCATATCTATTATTTTCATATCCATAAATGTCATGTCTCTTTCAATCCTCATCATGGATAAGATAACATGATATTTTATATTGAGGATATTAACCACCTTGGTTTCCTTCCAATTATAATAATGTATAGAGAAATAATAATCTTTGATCAACTCTAACCATCTTATTTGTTGAATGATAAATTCCTTCTGTGAAAATTTAAACTTTTAGATTTTATGATTAGTATATATGACAAACATCACTCTATATAGAAAATGTATTCAACTATATAATGATAAAATTAATACTTTTAACTTCAAATCATTCATCTTCTATGTTTTCTCATGGACCTTTAACTCACATGAGGCATAAGCTACTACCTTATAATTAAAAATAAGAACACAACCTTATCCCTTCTTTGAAGAATCACTATATATCACAAATCCTTCTCCACTATAGGTTAGTGTGAGTCCAAGTGTAGTGATAAATCTCTTATTAATCTATTTAAATATTTGTTTAAATTCTTATATATAAGGAAACCTTAGTTCTTTTCAAGTTTACTTTATTGGTAGATTTTATAATCCTGATAAATTTCTCTCAAACCAAGGATAGTATATAGAATATCCTAGAAAACTATGTATCTTTTTTAAATATTTTGATCACATAATTTATTCAATAAATTATGTCTTTAAATAATTCATATATATAACTTTTATTTTGATTAAAATAACCAATAATTAAACTTTATATAACCAAAATTCACACGTGAAAATTTTGGATCTTATTTCTCCTTTTTTAAGCTCTTCAACACAAGCCTAAAATTATTTTCAAGATTTTACTTACTATTGGGATATTTGATAATTTCATATATAAATACTACTAAATATTTATCAAGATAAAATATAAGTATTTTATAAAAAAATCAATAAATATATCTTGGTAATTTTCATGTTCAAAAGAAATCATTATGAATTCATAAGGGCTATATCTTGTATGTAAGGTTGTCTTGCTTATATCCCCAATTTTTACCCTTATTTAATGATATATATATAGAAAATACACCATTGTGAAACATTTAACCCCATGAAGTGGATTGAACAAGTCATAAATACAAGGAGATACAAGTTCTTGATCATGATATTTTTAAGCTCATGAAAATCAATAACAAGATGCACTAATACCTAATTCTTATTAAAAATAGGATATGTGCACCTATTACAACTAGGAGATTATGAGTTGGATTTTTTGATAATCACTTAAGGTTAATTATGACGTATAGTTATGATATTTTGTTGTTTCAATCAAAATAAAATGTGTTTCTAGGTGGTTTTGAGAATAATTGACCGACAATATCTGAAATATTGATTTGCTAAAGACATGGCTAGAGTATAAACTATCATTGAAGATGTGGTGATGTGGTGAACTGGATTGATAGAGTTAATATTTTAATTATTATTAATATGTCTTAAAATGATTTAATCCCTCTCAATTATTAAATTTGAGTATATTTGCATCATTTAAGTGTTTTTGGTGTATTTTGGGCTTAAATGTTAAAATGGGGTAATTCTGTAAAATTGATAGTTTTATACAGCTTTTGATTTTTGGGCATAAATTTTATAATATTGGTCTAATTTAAGTGAATTATTTTTTTAGGCTTCATATGCTCGTGGGATTCAAAAAAAATTTCTAGACCAAGACCCAATTCAAAACCAAATGGTACAGAAAAATCAATCAAGTAGAGAACTCAGTATGGCTGGCAGAATAGACACCACTGAATTAAATCTACAATATCTCATTCATCAGACCTTAAAATGAGGTGATTATAGCATGTGTTGACAGAGGGCATTGAAATTATTGTTCACAATAAATTTCATAAAATATGAAGCTCATCAAGGCATCTTTTGGGCGCGTCCAAGTGGAGTCGGTGAAATAGTTTTTGCCGTCCAGAAAAGTAATGTTCATTGATTCGGCCATATCTTTCTTTAAACCTGTACAAAGACTCTAAATTTTTTAGGGCCAATATCCAACTTCATTACAAACATTATATAAGAAGGGACCTCAGTGATTTTCTTTCGGATGGTTGGAATAACAAAGACAAACTTCTGGAGGATCAAAATTTTTGTTCTTCCTTTTCTTTCTTTTGTTATTCTTATCTTTGTAATGCCTTCTTCTTCCCCCTTCTTCTCAATTAGCCTTAACATGGTGGGGTAAATCTTATTAGTGATTGGGGAGATTTAGGTTTTCCATTTTTTAATTTTTAAGTTCACGTGCTTAATGTTAAGAAAATATTTATCTCTTTTGCAAGTTGGTTTAAATTATAATAACGGTTTATATTATCTTGTATGATTGTATTTGATTTTATATTATGTTGTTATTATTGATTTTTTTAATGAAAAAAATCTCCCTCACTAGGTTCTAGTCTATATACGATGGAATAGATCAGATCTTACTATTTAAGTACTTGGTGATTTTCAGTACGTGTGAGAGTTGTAATGCATATTTGAGATTGTTTGGGATAAACAAGACCTGATCGTGAATTGACTAAATTAATTGAGAGTATTTGCAGAAACTCTTTCAAAAAAGGAATAAGAGTATACAAAAATAATATATTGTTAATTTTTACTCTCACTAATACCATTGATCAAAGATGTGAGAGGAAGCGGTTGTGAAATCTCATTTTAAATGGCTTAGTAGAAGAGTAATGGATGAAATCAATCTATAATAACATTGAAATTGGAAATCCAACCTTGACCTGATCACTCAATCCATCTCAACATTTTCAACCAATTTCATTACCAATTTCTTATAATATTTTTACTATAATTATTTCTTTTATTTCGTTTCTTTGATTTCAAAATCAAACACTCTCTAAAACAACATCCCTTCTTTCTCTTATTTTAAGTGACAAACTTGATTATTGAGCACTCTTCTTTGGATAAAACCTAGGTTAACCAATATAATATATTTTAAATTAGAAAATAATTGTTTTTTCCACACCCCATTATAGGAACGTGTCAAAACTTGGCACTGTTTCCGGTAGTTCCACAATATCATTATAAATATTTATCACTTTTCGAAAAAACAAAAAAAAAATTCCATGATGTTTTCAAATGATTATTTTTTTAATTCATGTAACAACTACCCACATTAAGAATAAGTAGATGATTCTGGTTATGATATAGTTATGATTCAATAACTTCTTAATGACAAAGAAAAACTAAATAATAAATTAGAACTTGCATTTGAATATGTCCGTGCAATGATGGAAAAACCATAAACTATGAATGAACCTGAGGTGGAAAAGAAGGGAGAATTGCCTACTGAGCTACCTGTGGGAGATAAAAAGGATTTAGATGTATTCTGGAATGAGTGTGAAGAACTACTTGATCCACATGTTCCTTAAAAAGTAAAATATCCAGAACCATTGAAGGAAGACACCACCAAAGTGGTGGAATTTGAAGAAAAGATAGAGGAGCCTGACTACCTACCTCTATCTTGTGAAATTCAACTACAAGAGGAACCTCATACTAAATAAGCAATTTAATTCAAGCCACTTAAGAGAGATAATCTTTTTCTTAACTCTTTTCATTATGATTATATAAAATCTAAATTGGGTATCACCTCCCCATGCATGATATTCTTAGATTCATCCAATACATCTATTGCCTTGGTGGATGAGTAAAAAGAAGAAGATACACCTGAAGAGGAACACCTACAGCTCCCCAAACATGATGATCATTTATTAGAAGGAGTTCGAGATGAGATCCAAGTGGAATTTCTTGAGGAAAAAGAGACACAAGATGCTTCTATTGAAAGAGAGGAATTTAATTTTCATTCTTCATGCATTAATTTTATTAAAATTGGATTAATTTCTGATTCACCCATTGATTATTCTTCTGATACATCTTACCTTGAGTAACCACTAGAGAATTAAGAAGAAGTTGTCAAAGTAGAAAACAATAAAGATGAGGACTTTTTCTTTTTCCTACCCCCACTATGCCAGTTTATTATCATTTTCATAGGGGTGGATTTGTTGTACTATATCCATGAAGTCCTCAACAAAAAAGAAGATTTTCATGATGGAAGGAATAATCTTTGGTGGTTCGTATTAAAGAAACTTCACCCACCATCAGATTGGGGATAAACAACTAAAACTACCCATCTAGAGGCCGTCAAAACCCAAGGCCCACTTGGGGGATTAAACCAAGATATATCCTTCTATTATCATTCTATTTATATTTTCTTTACTTTCAATAAATTTATTATGTTTTATTATCTACCTTTGTTTTTAATATTTTGTGTTCGTAACACTTAGGAGCTTAACTCTAAAATTGCACTACCAATAAGTCTGGTTGTACCTTTAATTTACACTTTATTGATTGCTATGATTCAATGAAAAATATTCTTACATGTTAAAGAAATTTTAATTCATTGTGGACACTGCATAATTTAAGTGTAGGGGAGGGAACCTTTGTAGTTTAGGATTTTTATTTGTTGTTTGTTTACTTATTTGTTTAAAAAAATGTGTGTGTTTCAACTTTTTTGTGTTTATTTTTTAATTTTTATGTGTTTTTGAAAATTCTGTGCTGAAATTATTATCTTTGACTTTTTTTAAACCCATGTCCATGGGTGAAATAATTTATTCCATGAAACTGAGCTTAAATGAATGTTGAAAATGACTTTGTTTCAAGTTCAATTCTTTGGTAATTTCATGATAAAGTACTCGGATTTTTGAATCTCATTACACATATCACTATCTTTATATTTGAAATCACATTCTCGTGGGGCTTCTAAACCTATTGTTTTCATATTATTTACATTCACCTCACTTCTTAAGGGAACCGAACAATGCTTGATTTAACCCGAATTTGATTTATTACTATCAAAACTTGAGGGTTTGAGGTACATGTGTTTTAAATGATTGAAGAATTTATTTGGATTTAAAGCCCCTTTTCAATAAAATCCTTTTTATAATGGCCTATCTTGAATATTTTATCCTTGTATACTTTAGAATCCATGAACAACCTGTTAGGATAGCCACATTACAAGCCAATTTTCCATATTTAACCTTCTATTGAAGTAAAATTGCATGATCTAGTTGAACTTAAGTGTGGGGGAAGATGTATTTTATTGTACTGCCTTATTTGGGGATACTTTGGGTGAAAATAAAATGTTGAAGATATTTTATTTCTGCTGGAAAAAAACAATTCTGCTTAAATATGTTCCTTTTCTGGATCTTTCATGATGAGAGAAGATGTTCCTTTCTGGAGCTTCTAATAAAGAAAGAAAGTTGTGCATTTTATGGAGCTTTCAAGAAATATTATGTTTTAGAAGATTGAAATGTTTACTACTGAAATGAGGAACTATCATAACATTCCTTTATATTTCATGATGACGAAGCTACTAATATACTAAGGGGAGTGAAGAGCAGACCATACTTGTGTGAAAATTAGAGTAATGCAATTTTGCTTGAAAAAGAGCCAAGCCTTCTTCATTTAGCCTCTTAAATTTTACATCTAAATCCTACCAACCTAAATCCACATAACAACCTTGAAAAGTCCTCATGATAAAAATATGTCTTTGACTCACATCATGTGGATATATAAGAATTTATCAAGCCGATGGTGACCCTTGTATGAGTTTGGATGAGAAAGACATTGCTAAAAAAATTGAAATTTGTGTAATGAGATATAATGAAATTTAGTTAAGTGTTTTATGTGCATGGTAGGAGATATGAAGAGGAAATATATTGAATGATATGAAATTATGAACTTGAAATTTATAGTTTTTGATGAGGCATGATATATTTTGTTTCTTGATGTCAAATTGGTGGATCTCATGGATATGTGTTTTAAATTTTCATTGATTTTATTTTGATTCTGAATTTTCCAAGAGTCCAAGTGATAATTGTGGGGGAATTGATAGAGTTAATATTTTAATTATTATTAATATGTTTTCCAATTATTTAATCACTATAAAATATTCAATTTGAGTATATTTTCATCATTTATGTGTTTTTGGTGTATTTTGGGCTTAAATGTGAAAATGGGGTAATTCTGTAAAACTGACAGTTTTATATAGCTTCTGTTTTCGGGAATAACTTATATAATATTGGTCCAGTCTAAGTGAGTCCTTTTTTGTAGGCTTCATATTCTCCCAGGATTCAATTTTTTCTTCTGGACCAAGACCCAATTCGAAACCCAGTGGTCTAGAAAAATCAATCAAGTAGGTAACTCAGTCCGGCTAGTAGAATGGACCCCGCCGAATTAAATATACACTATCTCATTCATCCAAACTTAAAATTAGTTGATTATAGTTGGTGTCGATAGAGGATATTCAAAGTGCGGTTAACAATAAATTTAATAAATTATGAAATTTATCAAGTTATCTTTTGGGCGTGTCTAAGTGGAGTGGGTGAAACAGTTTTTGGGGATCGAAAAGTAATGGTCATTGATTCGTCCATATCTTTCTTTAAACCTATCCAAAGACTATAATATTTTGAGAGTCGATAGAAACCTTAATTACAAACATTATATAATAAGGGACCTCAGTGATTTTTTACCGGATGGTGGTCATAACAAAGGCAATCTTCTGGAGGAAAGATTCTGGATGATCAAAATTTTTATTCTTGTATTTCTTTCTTTTGTTCTTATTACCTTTGTAATGACTTATTCTTCCCCATTTTTCTCAATTACCCTTACCATGGTGGGGTAAATCTTATGAGTTATTTGGGAAGGTTAGTTTTTCCATTTGTTAATGTTTATGTTCATGTGATTAATGTTATGAAAATTTTTCTCTCTTTTGAAAGTTGGTTTCAATTGTAATAATGGTTTATATTATCTTGGACGATTGTATTTGATTTTATATTCTATTGTTATTATTGATTTGTTTAATGAAAATTATCTCCATCACTAGGTTCTTGTCTATATATTATTGAATATATAAGATCATAGTTTTGAAGTACTTGGCGATTATCAGTACGTGTGAGAGTTGTAATGCATATTCAAGATTGTTTGGGATAAACATGACCCGATCAGGAATTGCCTAAATTAATTGAGATTATTTTCTAAAACTCTTTCACAAAAGTAATTATAGTAGAAAAAAATAAGATATTTTTAAGGTTTACCCTCACCAATACCATCGATCAATGATGTGAGAGGAAGCGATTGTGAAATCTCACTTTATTCAGCTTAGCAGAAGAGAAATGGATAAAATAAATCTATAATAACATTGTAATTGGAAATCCAACCCTGACCTAATCACTCAATCCATCTCACTATTTTCAATAAATTTCTTTACCAATTTCTTCTAATATTTTTACTTTAATTATTTCTTTTATTTTGTTTCTTTGTCATCAAAATCAAACAAATTCAAAAACAACATCACTTCTTTCTCTTATTTTAAGTGACAAACTTGATTGTTGAGTTCTCTCCTATAGAGAAAACCTAGGTTAACCACTATACTATATCTTAAATTAGAAAATAATTGTTTTTTCCACACCCCATGATAGCCACATGTCAAAACATGGTGTTGTTTTCAGGGAGGTAGTTCCACAATCTCATTATAAATATCTAACACATTTCAAAAAAACATAATTTTTTTCTTCATGATGTTTTCAAATGATTATTTATTTAATTCATGTAACAACTACCCATATTCAGAAAAATTATATGAGTCTAGTAATGGTATATTTCAGATACAAAAACATCAAAATGACATATGAAAACAAGAGAATAAATTTGAACTGGAATTTTAATATGTCCGTGTATTGATGGAAAAACCATAACCTATGAATGAACCTGAGGAGGAAAAGAAGGTAGAATTGCCTACTAAGCAATATGTGGGAGATAAAAAATATCTAGATGGATTCTGTAATGAGTGTGAAGAACTAATTGATCCACATATTCCTTACAAAGTAGAAGATCTAGAACCACTGAAGGAAGATACCACCAAAGCGGTGGAATTTGAAGAAAAGATAGAGGAGCCTGACTACCTACCTCTATCTTGTGAAATTAAACTACAAAAGGAACCTCATACTGAAGAAGCAATTAAAGTAAAGCCAATTAAGGGAGATAATATTTTTCTTAACTCATTTTACTATGATTATATAGAATCTAAATTGAGTATCACCTCCCCTTGCATGAAATTTTCAGATTCAACCAACACATCTATTGCCTTGGTGGATGAAGAAAAGAAGGAGATACACCTGAAGAGGAACACCTACATCTCCCCAAACATGTTGATCATTTATTGTAAGGAGTTCAAGATGATATCCAAGTGGACTTTCTTGAGGAAAAAGAGACAAAATATGCTTCCTTTTAAAGAGAAGAAGTTGATTTTGATTATTAATGCTTTAATTTTATTCAAATTTAATTACTATATGATTCTCTCATTGGTTATTCTTTTGATACAGCTTACTATGAGGAACCACTAGATAATGAAGAAGATATTGTGAAAGTGGAAACCAATAAATTGGAGGACTCATTCTTTGTCCTACCCCCACCATGAAAGTTTAATATCATTTTCATAGGGGTGGATTTTTTGTACTATATCCATGAAGCCCTCAACAAAAAAGAATATGTTCATTATGTAAGGAAGAGGTTCTGGTGGTTTGTATTAAAGAAACTTCACCCACCATCAGATTGGGGATAACCAACTGAAACTTCCCATCTGGAGGCAGTCAAAACCCAGGGCCCACTTGGGGGATTAAACCAAGATTTATCCTTCTATTCTCATTCTATTTCTATTTTCTTTACTTTATATAAATTTATTATGTTTTATTATCTACCTTTGTTTGTAGGTTTTTATGTGTGTAACACTTAGGAGATTAACTCAAAATTGCACTACCAATAAGTCAGGTAGTACCTTTCCATTACACTTTATTGATTGCTATGATTCCATTAAAAATATTCTTACATAATAAATCAATTTGAATTCATTGGGGACACAACATAATTTAAAGTGTGGGGTTGGGAACCTTTGTAGTTTTGGATTTTTTTCCTATTTGTTTAAAAAAATGTGTGTGTTTCAAATTTTGTGTGTTTATTTTTAAATTTTTGTGTGTTTTTGAAACTTTTTTTCTGAAATGATTATCTTTGAAATTTTTAGAACCCATGTAAATGGAGATATAATTTATTCCATGAAACTGAGCTTAAATGAATGCTGAAAAGGAATTTGTTTCAAATTCAATTCTTTGGGAATTTCATGATAATGTTCTCTGATTTTTGAATCTCATTCCCCATATCACTATCTTTATATTTGAAATCACATTCCCGTGAAGCTTATAAACCTACTGTTTTCATATTCTTTGCATTCACCTCACTTCTTGAGAGAACCAAACAATGCTTGATTTAACAAGAATTTTATTTATTCCTATCAAAAAATTTAGGGTTTGAGGTACATGTGTTTTAAATAATTGAGGAATTTCTTTGGATTTAAATCCCCCATTTCAATAAAATCCATTTTATAATGTCCTAACTTGTACATATTTTCCTTGCCGCCTTTGAATCCATGAACAAAATGTTAGGATAGCCACATTACAAGCCAATTGTCCCTATCTAACCTGCTCTTGAAGTAAAATTCCATAATCTAGTTGAACTTAAGTGTGGGGGAAAATGTCTTGTATTATTCTACCTTATTTGGGGATACTTTGCGTGAAAATAAAATGTTGAAGAGATTTTATTGCTGCTGAAAAAAAAAATCATTTGGCTGAAAGCTGTGCCTTTTCTGGAGATTTCATGATGAGAGAAGTTGTGCCTTTCTGGAGATTTTAATGAAGAAAGAAAGTTGTTCCTTTTTTGGAGCTTTCAAGAAATATTATCTTTCAGAAGATTGAATGGTTTTTTTGCAGAAATGATGAACGGTCTGAACATTCCTTGATATTTTATGATGGAGGAGCTAATTTTCTACTAAGGGGAGTGAAGAGGAGACCATACTAGTGTGAAAATTATAGTAATGCAATTTGTCTTCAAAAAAAGACAAGACCTCTTCATTCAGCCTCATAATTTTCACATCTAAATCCTAAAAACCTAAATCCATATAACAAACTTGAAAAATAATCATGATAAACATATTTCTTTTTCTCACATCGGGTGGAGATATAATAATTTTCAAGCCTATGGTGACCCTTGTATGAGTTTGGATGAGAAAGACATTGCTAAAAAAATTTAAATTTGTGTGATGAGAGATAATCAAAGTTAGGTAAGTGTTTTATGTTCGTGGGAGGAGAAATGAATAGTAAATATATTGAATGATATGAAATTATGAACTTGAAATAATAGTTTTTTAGGAGGCATGATATATTTTGTTTCTTGTTGTCAAATTGGTGGATCTCAGGGATATGTGTTTTAAATTTTCTTTGATTTTATTTTAAATTTGACTTGTCTAGGAGTCCAAGTGATAAGTGTGGGGGGATTGATAGAGTTAATATTTTAATTATTATTAATATTTTTTCCAATTATTTAATCCCTCTCAATTATTCAATTCGAGTATATTTGCATCATTTATGTGTTTTCGGTGTATTTTGGGCTTAAATGTGAAAATGGGGTAATTATATAAAATTGACAGTTTTATATAGATTCTGTTTTTCAGGAATAACATTTATAATATTCGTCCAATTGAAGTGAATCCTTTTTTAGGCTTCATATGCTCATGGGATTCAATTTTGTCTTCTGGACCAAGACCCAATTCGAAGCCCAATGGTACCAAAAAATCAATCAAGTAGAGAACTCAGTCTGGATGGTAGAATGAACCCCACCGAATTAAATCTACAATATCTCATTCATCTGACCTTAAAATTAGGTTATTATAGAAGGTATCTATAGAGAAAATTCAAAGGGCGGTTCATAATAAATTTCATAAAATATGAATCTTATCAAAGCATCTTTTGGGCGCGTCCAAGTGGAGTGGGTGAAACAGTTTATGGTAGCCAGAAAAGTAATAGTCATTGATTCAGACATATCGTTCTTTACACCTATAAAAAGACTCTAAAATTTTTAGGGTTGATATAAAAATTCATTAAAAACATTATATAAGAAGGTACCTCAGTGATTTTGGGTCGTCTGGCAGGTATAATAGAGGCAAAATTCTGCAGGACAGATTCTAGAGGATCAAAATTTATGTTCTTGCTTTTCATTCTTTTGTTCTTCTTAGCTTTGTAATGCCTTATTCTTCCCACTTCTTCTCAATTATCCTTACCATGGTGGGTTAAATCTTATGAGTGATTGGGGAAGGCTTGGTTTTCCATTTTTTAATGTTTAACTTCATGTTCTTAATGTTTAGAAAATCTTTCTCTCTTTTGCAAGTTAGTTTCGATTGTAATAATGGTTTATATTATCGTATATGATTGTATTTGATTTTATATTCTATTGTTATTATTTATTTGTTTAATAAAAATTATCTCCCTCACTAGGTTATGGTTTATATACGATGTAATATATCATATCTTAGTGTTGAAGTACTTGGAATTTGTCAGTACGTGTGAGATTTGTAATGCATATTCAGGATTGTTTGGGATAAACAAGACCTGATCGGGAATTGTCAAAATTAATTGAGAGTATTCACTAAAACTCTTTCAAAAAAGGAAGAAGAGTAGACTAAAATAAGATATTTTGAAGGTTTACTCTCACAAATACCATTTATCAAAGATGTGAGAAGAAGCTATTGTGAAATATCACTTTAATCGGATTAGTAGAAGAGAAATAGATAAAATCAATCTATAATAACATTGAAATTGGAAATCCAACCCTGACCTGATCACTCAATCCATCTCACTATTTTCAATAAATTTCTTTACCAATTGCTTCAAATATTTTTACTTTAATTATTTCTTCTATTTTGTTTCTTTGTTTTCAAAATCAAACAGTTTCAAAAACAACATCACTTATTTCTTTTATTTTAAGTGAAAAAATTTATTGTTGAGTGCTCTTCTCTGGAGACAAACTAGGTTAACCACTATAATATATTTTAACTTATAAAATAATTTTTTCTCACACTCCATTATAGCCACATGTCAAAACTTGGTGTCATTCCCGGGGAGGTAGTGCCACAATCTCATTATAAATATTTAACACTATTTAAAAAAACATAAATTATTTCCCCATGATGTTTTAAAATGATTATTTCTTTAATTCATGTAACAACTACCCACATTTGGATCAATTAGATGAGGCTGGTTATGATATAGTTAAGATGCAAGAACTTTTAAATGAAATAGAAAAACTAAAGAATAAATTAGAACTTGCATTTGAATATGTCTATGCATTGATGGAAGAACCAGACCCTATGAATGAACCTAAGGAGGCAAAGACAGAAGAATTGCCTACTGAGCTACATGTGGGAGATAAAAATGATCTATATGGATTCTGGAATGGGTGTGAACTTGATCCAAATATTCCATACAAAGTAGAAGATCCATAACCATTGAAGGAAGACACCACCAATGCAGTGGAATTTGTAGAAAATATAGAGGAGCCTGACTACCTACCTCTATCTTGTGAAATTCAACTACAAGAGGAACCTCATACTGAAGAATCAATTGAATTCAAGCCACTTAAGGGGGATAATATTTTTCTTAAGTCTTTTCATTATGATTATATATAATCTAAATTGAGTATCACCTCCCCTTGCATAAATTTTTCAGATTCATCCAACACATCTATTGGCTTGGTGGATGAGGAAGAAGAAGAAAAAGATACACCTAAAGAGGAACACCTACAGCTCCCCAAACATGGTGATCATTTATTGGAAGGAGTTCAAGATGAGATCCTAGTGGACTTTCTTGAGAAAAAAGCGACAGAAGATGATTCCTTTGAAAAATAGGAATTTTATTTTGATTCTTCATTCTTTAATTTTATTCAAATTGAATTACTTTATGATATTCCCATTGATTATTCTTTTGATACATTTTACCATGAGGAACAACTAGAGAATGAAGAAGAAGTTGTGAAAGTGGAAACCAATAAAGAGGAGGGTTTATTCTTTGTCCTACCCCCACTATGAAAGTTTAATATCATTTTCATAGGGGTATATTTGTTATACTATATCCATGAAGTCCCCGACAAAAAAGAAGATGTTCATGATGTAAGGAATAAGTTTTGGTTGTTCGTATTAAAAAAACATCACCCACTATTGGATTGGGGATAACCAACAGAAACTATCCATCTGGAGGCAGTCAAAACTATCAAGACCCATCCTCGGGACCTGTGTTGTTACTACCACAAGCCCGACTTCCATAGGCGAAGGACTGACGACTAGCACCAAAGGCATAAATGAAAATATAAGGGAAGGCATTGCCTTTATGTAATAAAACAAACACCACAGAGTATGCAAACAGAAGTAAACACTAAGTAAACTGAGTATAAAAGTAAGTACTGGAATGTAAATGGGCCAGTATACAAACCCAAACTGAAAGTAAAGTACAACTTTAAAGAGAGTACAATAGTAGAAAAGTAAAGCAGTGAGTCTAAGCCGTCCTCTGGAAATCCCACCTGAAGGGTGGGTACAGATAGTCTCCTCTGCTCCTCGGCTCCAGCCGTCCACTCTGAGCACGTCCCGTCCTATGATCCACCTCCAGGTACCGTCCAACCCCACGAGCTCCTACCTCGATCAGCATTGTCCGTCGTCTGCATCCAACACAATGTAGTGCGGGCATAGCCCGTGTAGGGGTGAGTATACGCTACTCATTAGGGACCCCGAGACCCCCAAAGGTCTCCTAGAATCCACGAAGGATAAACCACAAAGGAAAGTTACAATCACGAAGTAACAACCAACTCTACTTAGGTACATGCGCATACATATACCTAAGTCATCAATTCCAGTTCGACTCCAACATCCGAGCCCATGTTCGATCTAGTCCACACAGGATAGTACCACCCAATCCATAGAGGAAAGCACAACCCAATCCACATAGGAAAGCAAGCCAATCATATCGAAGATAATGATTGAAAGTCAAGACTCAGCTCACACAGGTATAATCATCGTAAGGCAATAGAGATGATCAGATGTAGCCACTGATTCAGCTAATCTATCAGACCCACAAAGGATACAAGACCAGCTAAGCTATCGGACCCACAAAGGATACAAGACCAGCTACTCTGTCGGACCCACGTAGGATACAAGTATAGAGTTAAATACTGTAGGACCCACATATGATACAAGAACAGTAGTCAAGTACTACCAGACCCACATAGGATACAAGAATAGTAGTCATTGTCGTCAAACCCACGGAGGATTCCAGTACCTTCGTCGTCGCTTCCGAACCCACGGAGGATCCCAGTACAGTCGTCATCATTGTCGCAGTCGCAGCCAGCTGTAGGGTTCTTGCACACAGCATGCTCGATTCCGAGAGGGTCTGATCCATGAGCCAAGGGAGTCGATACATCAACTGACACTAAGTCTGAATTTGATGCATCCCAAAGTTCCGTCTCATCAAAAGGAACTCAACGTGACAGATGGCGCGTCAATCGGACGCCCGGTCTGAGAGTTATTGGCATTTTTGTCCCAGGGGCTCGGTTGGTTTTTAAGTCAAAACGAACCCGAACATACTCCACCTGTGTCCAAACCTCGAGCGGAGTAATCCAAAAGAACCATCTCACTAAGAGGAATCCATCAAAGTCGATGGAGCGTCAATCGAACGTCCGGAAATCATGTTATAAGTGTTTCTGCTCCGAGGGCCCGGTTGGTTTCGTGTTCGAACCAACTTGGATGTACCCAAAGTTCTCCAAAACCTTGAGTTTAATATACTGAAACAACCATCTTGATCAAAGGATCTCTACGCAACTGACGGTGCGTCGATCAGAGGTCTGTAGCCCATGTTATGGGCGTTTGAACGGTTCTGTCCGGAAAACAGGGGGTTCGGGCCCGGTCCGACCCGGCCCGATACCCCTAGGTCGGCCCAAACTGGGTCAACCCGACCCGGGTCTGGGCCCAACCCGGTTGGGCGCGGCCCGGCCTGGCTGGGGCGGACCGACCCGGCCGGTGCGGCTCGGCCCGGCGCGGGCGGCCCGGCCCGGCCCGACCGGTTCAGCCCGGTGCGGGCGCGCGCGTGCTGAGCGGACACGGAAGGGGGGAAGCCCCCCCCCCCTTCGAACCGAACGGCGGACCTATCGGGGTCTGCCCTTTCCGTTGACTGAGGGTTTCAACCCCCGGTTTTCTAGGAAAGCGGCCGACCTTTATGGTCGGCCGTTCGGTTCATGCAGGACCCACGGGGGGTCCCACCTCCAGGGTGTGTTGGCGGCCGGATTAGCCAGCCGCCTTCCAGAACTACCGCGACCATGAGCCGCGACTCTTGGCTGTCTGGCGCGGCGTGACGGCGCCGCGGCCTCTTTCGCCCTCAACGGCGCGGCGCGACGGCGCCCCGCTCCTTCTCCATGGCCCGCACCAGCCGCGGTTCCTTTGTTTCCACGTGGTGCGATTGCACCGCGTTGCCACCGTTCCAATCCATAACGAAGTACAACAACAATGGGGAAGAGGGTCAGCCGTTTTTGTGTGGTCCGGCCTCCTCCCATTAATTCGATAACAAGCGGCTATTTATTTAACGATGAATGCCAGAATTAATCACGAACGTAAAAACAAACCCCTACCTCGAAGAAGTTGTCAAATGATGATCATCATGGGAAAACGGCGTCGCGAGGTGAAGCTCCGTATATGTTGACGGAGAACATCCAAGGAGGAGCGACGTCTCCCTTCCTTAGACGCGGGAAGAAGAACAAAGGAAGGCATGTCGTCGTTCTTTCAGGAAAGGCGTCACACACCGGCTGTGGAGAGGAGAAGATACGGCATGTCGATCTCTCCTTACGGTGACGGCGTTCTTCATCAAAGACTTGGCGTTCTTCGTGAAGAAGAAGATGTTCTTCAGAGTATAGAACTCTCCTTCTCTCAATTCTCACAACAAAAACCAAAGTAAAATAAAATAAGGCTTTGCCTTATTTTATTTACTTATGCCAACATTTTAAAAATTCAAAACACGTAATTCAATTAATTAAAGGGATTTCAATTAATTGAATATAAGGTGTGTTGGCATTCATTTAATTAAATAAAACTAGTGTTGACAAAAACTTAAAGGAGAGTTAAGTTGTCATCATAAATGTGGAAGAGTTATAACTCATGTGGAGGGGTTAGAGAATTTGAAGGGTTGGTGCTCGTACGGTCCCCACCTCACTAAATCCTACCAATAGGAAATAGAATTTTACTGGGTCCCACCCCAACTTCCACACATGGGTTTAACCACTTAAGTGAAATAAAATTAGAAGCACAATTTTATTTCTATATACTCTTAATCCATAAATTTTAACAACTCCTTCCCGAGAAAACGCAACTCTAGTAAAGGTTATCTTAAGAAATTACCGGCGTTGCGGTTTCATTGGTGCCCTAAATTTTGATTCCGAGCATTGGTTCAAAAGTTAGGAAAAACCGCTCGTTCGTTCACTGAACGTACCCGTGCTAAACTTTGGAAATTGATTCCGGGAATACCGGGACTCGGAATCAGGTGCTGTCAGAAACTACGTACTCGTAAAATCCCAATGAAATTAAGAAAAAAATTTCCTTGAAATTTATGGGACTTTACATTACTCCCACTTCAGGGATTTATGTCCCCGTAAAGATACATCACAAACTAGGGGAACAAATGAGGGTACTGAGAACGCATCTGAGCCTCTCGCTCCCAAGTGCTCTCTTGGAGGTTCCCGTGCTACCACCTGATGCGCACTAGAGGAATCGACCGCCCACATAGGACCTGCTCCTATCGATCCTCAATCTCCACCGGGACCACCGCAAAATTCACTCTGTCATCAATGTCCAGCTCCCCATGGTCGATTATATGCGTCGAGTCTTGCACGTATCTTCTCAGCTAAGATACGTGGAAGACGTTGTGCACCCGGTGTAACTGAGGTGGTAGAGCCAGGCGATAAGCCACCTCGCCTATCCTAGTGAGAACCTGGAATGGTCCTATGAAGTGCGGAGATAACTTGTCGTCCTGTCCAAATCTTCGTAATCCACATTGAGGTGAGACCCGCAATAAAACATGGTCGCCATCCTCTAACTCTAGTGGTCTTCGCCTCCTGTCAGCATAATACTTCTGTCGGCTCTAATCTGTCCTCATCCACTCCTGGATGACCTCTACCATCTCTGTCGTGGCCTAGACCATCTTTGGTCCCACAAGTGCTGACTCCCCAGGGTCTGTCTAGCATAGAGGTGATCTGCAAGGTCGGATATACAATGCCTCGTATGGTTCCATACTGATGGTGGAGTAGTTGTTGTTGTTGTACGCAAACTCCACCAAGGGTAGGTGATCCTCCCAGCTGCACCAAAGTTGAGGACACATGCACGGAGCATGTCCTCGAGGGTTTGAATAGTCCTCTCCATCTGACCATCCGTCTAAGGGTGAAAGGCGGTGCTCAGACGTAGCTGCGTCCTGAATGCCTCCTGAAACCCCTTCTAAAGCCAGGAAGTAAAGCGAGCATCCTGATCAGAGACGATAGATGATGGCACACCATGAATTCAAACAATCTCTTGAACATAGAGGCATCCCAAGCTCTCCACTGAGACCTGCTCTCTGATAGGTAAGAAGTGAGACGACATGGTGAGTCGGTCTACAATCACCCAAATGGAGTCGTGTCCTCTAGAAGTACGTGGAAGCCCAGTCACGAAATCTATATATATCTCATCCCACTTCCACTCTGGGACCTCTAAGGGCTGTACCAAGCCTGCTGGTACCTGGTGCTCTACCTTCACCTACTGGTAGGTGAGGCATCGAGAAACGAAATCTACTACAACCTTATTCATACTCGGCCACTAGTGACATCGTTTGAGATCATGGTACTTCTTCGCCACTCCTGGATGTACCGCTAAAGGGGAAGTGTGAAACTCTCTCAGCACCTCCTCTTTTAAAGCAGCTGGTACCATGGTACATCCTCTGAAAAGGATGACATGCTCTCCTCCTATAGAAAAACCATCAGCTTCTTGTCCTATGTAAATCTGTGCACGTCGTGTCTCACAGTCAACGTCCCCACGCTGTGCCTCTCTGACCTGCTGAAGAAGTGGAGGTGTGACTGTGAGCGACTGAAGGAAGGTTGCCCCATATCTATCCACGAAGGATATCTGCAAAGTGGGTAGCTGATCTGTCGCCTCTCCAAGTATCTGAATGCCCATCCTCCTGCTAAGAGTATCGGCTACTACGTTCCCCTTTCCAGGAGTACAGACTATCTCAAAGTCATAGTCCTGGAGGAACTTTAACCATTTCCGCTATCTTAGGTTCATTTCCTTCTGCGACAATATGCACATGAGACTCTGGTGTTTAGAACAGACTGTAAAGCACTCACCCATCAGATAGTGCTACCACATCTTCAGAGCGAAGACCACTGCTGCTAACTCCAGGTCATGGGTAGCGTAGTTCTGCTCGTGCTGCCTCAACTATCATGATCCATAGGAGATCACTACCCACTCCTGCATCAGGACACACCCGAGTTCGGTCCCTAATTCATCGCTGTAGACTATGTACTCTACTCCCTCCTCCGGTAGCCTCAAGATGGGTGCACTGGTCAATATCTGTCTCATCTCCTGGAAGCTCTGCTGACATTTGTCTGACCACACGAATGGTTTCCCCTTCTTTGTCAAAGCTGTAAGTAGTGCTGAAACTCTGGAGAAGTCTGGCACAAATCTCCGGTAGTACCCAGCCAGACCTAAGAAACTTCGCACCTCCGTCACGCTCCTGGGTGGCTCCCAAGCTAGCACTGCCTCGATCTTCGCAGGATCCACCACAACTCCCACCTTAGAGATGACATGTCCCAAGAAGTGGACCTCACGTATCCAGAACTGACACTTCAAGAGCTTACCATAAATCTGGTGCTCTCGGAGTATGTCCAGTACAACCCGCAAGTGGTAGGCGTGCTCCTCCTCAGTGGTCGAGAATATCAATATGTCGTCGATGAAGACTACGACAAATCGATCAAGGTAAGGCCAAAATATCCTTTTAATGAGACTCTTGAACACTTATGGAGTGTTGGTTACGCCGAAAGGCAAAACCAATAACTCATAGTGTCCATACCGACATCTTAAAGTCATATTTTGCACATCCTCATCTCGAACCCTGAGCTGATGATAGCCTGACCTGAGGTCTATCATCGAGAACCATTGTGCTCAGTTGAGCTAATCAAAGAGGTTTTCAATCCTCGGAAGTGGATAATTGTTCTTCACAGTCACCTGGTTCAGGATACGCTAATCGACACACAGTCGCAAGCTCCCGTCCGCCTTTTTGGCGAATAAAATCGGGGAAGCCCAGGGTGAAACACTGTGTCAAATGAATCCCTTGTCCTACAAGTCCTCCAGATGTACCTGTAGATCTCTAAGCTCAAAAGGATCCATAAGATATGATGGAGTAGATATTGGGGTTGTCCTGGGGTACAGGTCAATTTAAAAGTCTACCTCTCTGTGAGGAGGTAGTCCTGGAATGTCGTCAGGAAGAACGTCCGCATACTGGTCCACCACTATAGGAAAACTGGGACTCCGCACGTCCCCTGCTCCTAGGATGATGCTAGCCAACTGATGAGTGATTGGATGTCCTCTCCTCTGCGTGAGTCCATCCTGTGCTACAAAAGCTCCCTTCTCACCAGTGAAGGTGAACCTACTCCCATCGGTGCGAACACACTGCACCTTGTGCCTAATACAGTTGATCTGAGCATGGACTGTAGATAACAAATCCATGCCCAAGATGACGTCGTAAGGCCTCAACGCCGCTAAAAGAAGATCCCAACCGAAGCTCTTGCCTCCTAGAGTAAGCTCACACTGCCGGCACCAGTGCATAATCGTCGAGTCTGCTCCCGTATGAGTCTCTAGCAGTAAGGATCGATCCAACGGCTCTGTCGGAATCTCCGAGCTCCGAACAAGGGCAGCGGCAATGAAATAATGACTCGATCCTATGTCTATAAGAACTAAAGCAAGGGTAGAGTAGACACAGATAGTATCTCGAATCATCTCTAGTGCGCCGTGGTCGTAGGACTATGCTGCCTGAAGCTGAGCCTGCCTCTGTCTACCAGCTCCCTGTGGTCAGGGTGGACCTCCTAGTGGTGGTGGTGGTAGAGTCTCAAAGCGTTGCCCACCACCTGCTTCTCGGCTAGCTCCTCTTCCTCGTCCTCCTTCTCCCTGCGGACCGCCACGATCGAACCTCTACCTCTGCCTGGGTGGTCACTCAATCGTATGTTGATCCTATGCATGGCGGGTAGGGTGGTTACGAGCCATGTGGCCCTGCCCGCCACATGCATAGCACTATCTGCTCCTCGTAAGACTGGATCTGCGCCATGTGCCCCGCACCTCTAAGCCAGTGTCCTAAGGTCGTCCGCCTAATGGTCTGGTCCGCGTGGACCCCTGTGACATCTGTCGACTGCCATCTGCAGAAGACTCAGCTACATGCCGCCCTGCGGTAGGTCTTGATGCTCGTGTAGGATCAGCAAGAAAGATCTCTACGAGAATGGCTCGCTCCAGTACTCCTGCCTGCATCGGAATGATGAAGGAGATCATCGATGCCCTGATCTCATGCCTCAGTCTCTATTGGAAGGTCCGTGCCCGGAAGAATGGGTCCCGTACCATGTCTGTGGAATAGCGCTAGAGATCGGTAAATCATGCCGAGTACTCGGCTACCGTCATGTTGCCCTGCCGCAACTGTAGTATCTCCTGAATGCGCACCGCACGGAGTGTTTCTGGTACGAACTCCGAGCGGAAGAGGCTCTAAATGTCTGACCAATGAAGAGATGCCTCGTTGTGCACCTGGAGCATCAGGCTCCATAATCTACATGTTGCCGCGTGCAGGAGACTCGCTGCAAGGATCACCATGAGGTCAGCTGGTGTCCCTACTAACCTGAAAACTCATACAACAGACTCCATCCAATCCTAGTCAGACTGAGGGTCCGTCTCCCCACGGAACCTGGGTGGTCTCTGATGCTGAAACTCATGCAGTGCACTAAGGCAATGTGCACTCTTAGTGGCTGGGGCTGGTGGCATCAGTGGCATCGGTGGCTCGGCAAGTAGATGTACCGCCGGTGCCCCTACTGTAATAGGGCCCTGCACCGAGACCTCGTCACTCGGTGGGCTATCGTCTCGCACTAAGGTCGGAACCCTAGTTGGCTGCCATCGTGGGGCCATCCTGAAAAGAAACAGGTGCGCCACGATCAAAATAGTATACCTGGTGAGTTGACACAATGTAATCAAAAAATAAAACTTTTGAAACACACATGCAATCAATTTCTTCATGCATTGAGTCAGAAATCAGAAGTCAGGGTCCTTGTGTATGGATACGTCGGCCACCACACCAACACTAGACCCCCTGGACTGATAACCACACTCAATACCCTTAACACTATTGCTTCACATAGAATAAAGATCAAAGTCCTGAGTTCTGCGGTAGAACCGAACTCCTCTGATACCAATTTGTCAAGACCCATCCTCGGGACCAGTGTCGTGACTACCCCAAGCCTACCTTCCATAGTCCAGGGGCTAGTGACTAGCACCAAAGACATAAATCCTATTATAAGGGAAGGCATTGCCTTTATGTAAGAAAACAAACACCACAGAGTATGCAAGAAGAAGTAAACACTATGTAAACTGAGTACAAAAGTAAGTGCTGGAATGTAAATGGGCCAGTATACAAACCCAAACTGAAAGTAAAGTACAACTGAAAAGAGAGTACAGTAGAAGAAAAGTAAAGCAGCAAGTCCGAGCCATCCTCTGGAAATCCCACATGAAGGGTGGGTACAGATAGTCTCCTCTGCTCCTCGACTCCAGCCGTCCGCTCCGAGCACGTCTCGTCCAGTGATCCACCTCCAGGTACCGTCCAGCTCCATGAGCTCCTACCTCGATCAGCACTGTCTGTCGTCTTCATCCAACACAATGTAGTGCGGGCATAGCCCGTGTAGGGGTGAGTATACGCTACTCAGTAGGGACCCCGAGACCCCCAAAGGTCTCCCAGAATCCATGAAGAATAAACCACAAAGGAAAGTTACAATCACGAAGTAACAACCAAATCTACTTAGGTACATGCTCATACATATACCTAAGTCATCAATTCCAGTTCGGATCCAACATCCGAGCCCATGTTCGATCTAGTCCACACAGGATAGGACCACCCAATCCACACAGGAAAGCACAACCCAATCCACACAGGAAAGCAAGCCAATCATATCGAAGATAATGATTGAAAGTCAAGACTCAGCTCACACATGTATACTCCTCGTAAGGAAATAGAGATGATTAGATGTAACCACTGATTCATCTAAGCTGTCAAACCCACATAGGATACAAGACCAGCTAAGCAGTCGAACCCACAAAGGATACAAGACCAGCTACTCTACCGGACCCACGTAGGATACAAGTACAGAGTCAAATACTACCGGAACCACATAGGATACAAGAACAATAGTCAAGTAATGACAGACCCACATAGGATACAATAATAGAAGTCATCGCCGTCGAACCCACGGAGGATTCTAGTACGGTCTTCGTCGCTGCCGAACCCATCGAGGATCCCAGTACAATCGTCATCGTCGTCGCAGTCGCAGCCAACTTTAGGGTTCCCGCACACAACATGCTCGATTCTATGAGGGTCCACTCCATGAGCCAAGGGGTTCGATACATCAACTGACACGAAGTCCGAAGTTGATGTATCCCAAAGTTTCGTCTCGTCAAAAGGAACTCAACGTGACAAACGGCATGTCAATCGGACGCCCGGTCTGAGAGTTATTGGCCTTTTCGTCCTAGGGGCCTGGTTGGTTTTTAAGTCAAAACCAACCCGACTGTACTCCAGCTGTGTCCAAACATAAAGTGGATTAAGCCAAAGGAACTGTATCAGTAATAGAAATCCAACAAAGTCAACGGCATGTCAGTTGGACGTCCGAAGCTCAAGTTATAAGCGTTTCCGCTCCGAGGGCCCGGTTGGTTTTGTGTTCGAACCAACCCGGCCATACACAAAGTTCTCCGAAACCATGAGTGTTATATTCCTAAAGGACCGTCTCGATCCAAGGATCTCTACGCAACTAATGGTGCGTCGATCAGAGGGCCATAGCCCATGTTATGGGTGTTTGAACGGTTATGTCCGGAAAACAGGGGGTTCGGGCCCGGTCCGACCTAGCCCGATACCCCTGGGCCGGCTCGAACCGGGTCGACCCGACCCAGGTCCGGGTCTGACCCAGTTGGGCGTGGCCCAGCTCGACTGGAGCGGCCCGGACCGGCTGGCGCGGCCCGGTCCGGCGTGAGGTCCAGCCCGGCTCGGCCCGGCCCGGCCCACCCGGTTCGGCCCGGTGCGGTCACCCACATGCTGAGTGGATGCGGAAGGGGGGAAGGACGCCTCCCTCTTCGAACCGAATGGAGGACCCCTCGGGGTCTGCCCTGTCCGTTGACTGAGGGTTTCAACCCCCGGTTTTCCAGGAAAACGACCAGCCTTTATGGCCGGCCATTCTGTTCATGCGAGACCCGCGGGGGGTCCCTCCTCCAGGGTGTGCCGGCGGTTGGATCAGCCGACCGCCTTCCAGAACCTCCGCGGCCAGGAGTCGCGGCTCTTGGCCGTCTGGCGCGGCACGACGGCGCCGCTCCCCTCTACCGTGGCCCGACTTTGGTCGCGGTTTCATTCAGCATCAACGGCGTGGTGCGACGGCACCGCGGCCCGTACCGGCCGTGGTTCCTTCATTTTTGGGTGGTGCGAGAGCACTGCATCGCCTCTGTTCCAATCCATAATGATGTACAACAACAATGGGGAGGAGGGTCGACCGTGTTTGTGTTGTCCGGCCTCCTCCCGTTAATTCGATAACAAGCAGATATTTATTTAACTTTGAACGCTAGAATTAATAACGAATGTAAAAACAAACCCCTACCTTGAAGAAGTTGTCGAACGATGATCGTCGCGGGAAAACAGCATCGCGAGGTGAAGCTCCGTATATGTTGACAGAGAAAATCCGAGGAGGAGCGGCGTCTCCCTTCCTTAGACGCGGGAAGAAGAACGAAGGAAGGTGCATCGTCGTTCTTTCGGGAAAGGCGTCACACACTGGCTGCGGAGAAGAGAAGAGACGACACGTCGATCTCTCCTTGCTGTGATGGCATTCTTCGTCTAGGGCTTGGTGTTCTTTGCGAAGAAGAAGAAGTTCTTCCGAGTATAGAACTCTCCTTCTCTCAATTATCTACAGCAAAAACCAAACTAAAATAAAATAAGGCTTTGCCTTATTTTATTTACTTATTCCAACATTTTCAAAATTAAAAACACCTAATTCAATTAATTAAAGGGGTTTCAATTAATTGAATAAAAGGTGTGTTGGCATTCATTTAATTTAATAAAACTAGAGTTGACAAAAACTTAAAGGAGATTTAAGTTGTCATCATAAATGTGGAAGAGTTATAACTCATGTAGAGGGGGTTAGAGAATTTGAAGGGGTGGGGATCGTGCGGGCCCCACCTCACTAAATCCTATCTAGGGGAAATAGAATTTTAGTGGGTCCCACCCCAACTCCCACACATGGGTTTAACAACTTAAGTGAAATAAAATTAGTAGCACAATTCGATTTCTCTTTACTCTTAATCCACAAAATTTAACAACACCTTCCCGAGAAAACACAACTCCAGTAAAAGTCATCTTAAGCAATTACCGGCGTTGCGGTTTCATTGGTGCCCTCAGATTTCGATTCCGATCATCGTTTCAAAAGTTAGGAAAACCCGCTCGTTTGTTCACTGAACGTACCTAAGCTAAACTTTGGAAATTGATTCCGGGCACACCGGGCCTCAGAATCAGGTGCCGTCAGAAACTACATACTTGTCAAATCCCAAAGAAATTAAGAAAAAAATTTCCTTGACATTTACGAGTCTTTACAAAAACCCAGGGCCCACTTGGGGGATTAAACCAAAATCTATCCTTATATTCTCATTCTATTTATATTTTCTTTACTTTCAATAAATTTATTACGATATATTATCTACATTTGATTGTAGGTTTTTATGTGCCTAACACTTAGGAGCTGAAATCAACATTGCACTACCAATAAGTCAGGTTGTACCTTTCCTTTACACTTTATTGATTGCTATGATTCAATTAAAAATATTCCTACTTATTAAATCAATTTTAATGCATTGAAAACACTGCATAATTTAAGTTTGGGGGAGGGAACTTTTGTAGTTTAGGATTTTTATTTGTTTTTTGTTTTCCTATTTGTTTAAAAAAATGCGTGTGTTTCAAATTTTGTGTGTTTATTTTTAAATTTTTGTGTGTTTTTCAAACTTTTGTGCTGAAATGACTATCTTTGACATTTTTTGAAACCCATGTCCATGGGAGAAATAATTTATTCCATGAAACTAAGCTTAAATGAATGCTGAAAATGACTTTTTTCAAGTTTAATTCTTTGGTAATTTCATGATAAAGTACTCTAATTTTTAATCCCATTCCACATATCATTGTCTTTATATTTGAAATCACATTCCCATGAGGCTTCTAAACCTATTTTTTCATATTCTTTACATTCACCTCACTTCTTGAGGGAACCAAACAATCCTTGATTTAACTAGAATTTGATTTATTTATATCAAAACTTGAGGGTTTGAGGTAAATGTGTTTTAAATGATTGAGGCATTTCTTTGGGTTTAAAGCCCCCTTTTTAATAAAATAATTTTTATAATGGAATACCATGAACATTGTTTCCTTGTAGCCTTTAGAATCCATGAACAACCTGTTAGGATAGCCACATTACAAGCCAATTTTCCATATCTAGCATGCTCTTGATGTAAAATTTCATGATCTAGTTGAACTTATATGTGGGGGAAGATGTCTTGTATTGTACTACCTTATTTGGGGATACATTGGGTGAAATTAAAATTTTGAAGAGATGTTATTTCTGCTGAAAAAAGCATTCTATTGAAGGTTGTGCCTCTTCTAGAGCTTCCATGATGAGAGAAGTTGTGCCTTTTTGGAGCTTCTATTGAAGAAAGAAAGTTGTGCCTTTTCTGGAGCATTCCAGAAATATTATCTTTGAGAAGATTGAAATTTTTACTGCTGAAATGACGAACTGTCTGAAAATTCATTGATATTTCATGAAGATGGAGCTAATTTTCTACTAAGGGGAGTGATGATGAGACCATACTTCTGTGAAAATTAGAGTAATGAAATTTTGTTTCAAAAAGAGCTAAGACCTCTTCATTTAGCCTCATAATTTTCACATCTAAATCCCACCAAACTAAAGCCACAGAAAAACCTTAAAAATTTCTCATGATAAACATATGTCTTTGAATCACATCAGGTGAAGATATAGGAATTTATCAAGCCTATGGTGACCCTTGTATGAGTTTGGACGAGAAAGAAATTACTATAAAAATTGAAATTTGTGTGATGAGAGATAATGAAAGTTAGGTAAGTATTTTATGTGCACGGGAAAAGAAAGAAGAGGAAATATATTGAATGATATGAAATTAAAAACATGAAATAATAGTTTTTGAGGAGCCTTAATATATTTTGTTTCTTGTTGTCAAATTGGTGGATCTCATGGATTTGTGTTCTAAATTTTCTTTGATTTTATTTTGATTCTGACTTGTCCAGGAGTCCAAGTGATAAGTGTGGGGGAATTTATAGAGTTGATATTTTAATTATTATTAATATGTTTTCAAATGAATTAGTCCCTCTCAATTCTTAAATTTTAGTATATTTGCATCATTTATGTGTTTTTGGTGTATTTTGGGCTTAAATGTGAAAATGGGGTAATTTTGTAAAATTGATAGTTTTATATAGCTTCTATTTTTCAGGAATAACTTTTATAATATTGTTCCAATTGAAGTGAATCGTTTTTTTAGGATTCATATTCTCGTGGGATTTAATTTTGTCTTCTTGTCCAAGACCCAATTCAAAACCCAATGGTACATAAAGATCAATCAAGTAGAGAACTCAGTCTGGCTAGCAGAATGAACCCCACCAAATTAAATCTACAATATCTCATTCGTCCGACATTAAAATGAGGTGATTCTAGCTGGTGTTGATAGATAAAATTCAAAGGGTGGTTAGGATAAATTTCATAAAATATGAAGCTCATCAAGGCATCTTTTGGGCACGTCCAAGTGGAGTGGGTGAAACAGTTTTTGGTGGCTAGAAAAGTAATGGTCATTTATTTGGACATATATTTCTTTACACATTTCCAAATACTCTAAAATATTTAGGGTCGATATACAACATAATTAAAAACATTCTATAATAAGAGAAATCAGTGATTTTCGGCTGGATGGTGGGTATAACAGAGGCACACTTCTTGTGGACATATTCTGGAGGATCAAAATTTATGTTCTCCCTTTTCTTTCTTTTGTTCTTCTTAGCTTTGTAATGCCTTCTTCTTCCCACATCTTCTCAATTAACCTTACCATGGTGAGGTAAATCTTATGAGTAATTGGTTAATGTTAGGTTTTCCATTTTTTAATTTTTACGTTCACATGCTTAATGTTAAGAAAATATTTCTCTCTTTTGCAAGTTGGTTTCAATTATAATAACGGTTTATATTATCTTGTACGATTGTATTTGATTTTATATTCTGTTGTTATTATTGATTTGTTTAATGAAGATTATATCCCTCACTAGGTTCTGGTCTATATACTATGTAATAGATCAGAGATTAATGTTGAATTACATGAAAATTTTCAGTACGTGGGAGAGTTGTAATGCATATTCAGGATTGTTTGGGATAAACAAGGCCCGATCGTGAGTTGCCTAAATTAATTGAGAGTATTCACTGAAACTCTTTCACAAAAGTAAGTAGAGTAGAAAAAAATAATATATTGTTAAGGTTTACTCTCACCAATACCATTCATCAAATATGTGATAGGAAGCGATTGTGAAATCTCACTTTAATCAGCTTAGCAGAAGAGAAATGGATAAAATAAATCTATAATAACATTGCAATTGGAAATCCAACCCTGACCTGATCACTCAATCCATCTCACTATTTTGAATAAATTTATTTACTAATTGATTCTAATAATCTTACTTTAATTATTTATTTTATTTCATTTCTTTTTTTTCAAAATCAAACAATTTCAAAAACAACATCACTTCTTTCTCTTATTTTAAGTGACAAACTTGATTGTTGAGTGCTCTTCTCTGGAGAAAACATAGGTTAACCACTATACTATATTTTGACTTAGAAAATAATTTTTTTTTCCACACCCCACGATAGGCATGTTTCATGGACATAATAGGAACCCTTCTTAGTGATGGTGATATAATAATTCTTAACATTGAGATATATATAGATTAGAGTTTCATGATGTTTAATGATTTTTAATGATATTATTTAAAAGAATTTTGGATTTGGAAGATATTTGAATATGTTTGAAGATTTTTATAGAAGGCTAAGTTGATTCTCGGAAATGTTCAGTGCTGTGAATATTGGGTTAGAAAAATTAGTAAAGTCATCATATGTAATGGTTGAACTGATTTTCCAGATGAAATGTAAAGGTAATTGGTGAAGTCAGAATTCTTCATAAGTGTTACTAGAATTGGTTCACGTTATGTGAAAATGGAAAAGTACCTATATATAAGGGTCACTTACATGATATGTAAATTTCATCTACATGATATATAAAGTTATCTTCATAATATAAAAGGTTAATATGGATAATACTAAAGGTTTATAATCCAATGCATAAGGTTTTTATAGATGTCATAGATTGAGAATTTTGGAAAATTATTTGGTCATGAAAAGGGATATATAATAGTTCTCATGAGAGAAGAGGGATACATAATGTCTTATCAAAATTTTATAATGATAGTTAAGGGTTTATTGAATACATAAGATAATTTCTTTTATCATGGAAGTGAAAACCATGATTCATAATAGTCATCCCATTACATAAAAAGATGTGTAAGTATTCCCTAGAAAAAAACATTGAAACATAAAAGTAATCCATTTTCCATTATGCCATGAAATTGTCAATACAAAATGAAAATGCCAAGGTGAAATTCATTTGGTTTTCATTTTTTAAGATGGCCACATCATGGAATAAGTTCACATCATATATATTATATAATCTGTGAGTTTAAACTAAGCAGGAGTGTGTAATTTCCTAATTAGTTTGAGGATTGAGAAAAATTATAGGGCCATGTCATGATATTTGGATGAGTTAGATTTATTTCATTGTGTGGATTTTATATATCATGTTATTAACTGATAATTACAATGTAAATAAGGATATAATTATGTTGTTAGGGTATGTATGTAGAATAAAATTCTGTAATGCCTAATATTATGCCTTGAATTGGTTATTTCCAAAATATCTAGAAGATTCAATTAATTTTTTTTAAAAAAAACATATGACATAAATTTCAGGAAGTTGGATAATTTTAAACTGAAGATTATGACATCATTATAATGTTTTGGAGACTTGGTATGATCATGGTGAAGTATATTTTATTCACACATATCGTAGGGAATGAAAAAAAGATTAATTTTCCTAATGCAACACAGAGGATGACCAGGGTTGTCTCACTCAAAGAGTTTTTTAGTTTATTCACTTACTTAATCTATTTCACATAAAATACATAGTTTTGGTTATTTATTTATTCTAGGGAAAATGGAATTTGAGAATAAAATTTAAATAATAAAATTTATACAACTATGAAATGATATAATGTGATTAGAAAATAAGGAACTTGGAATTTGTACTTTAGTTTATGGGTTCCATCATTCTCTTTTTTTAAATTTAAATGTATTTAGATAGTTTAATAATGAAATATCACTCTTAAACTGTTATTATTTTATTTAGTGGTGTAAAATATTGAATTCCTTTATCATTCTAAATTCCTACTCCAGCTGCAATCCAGGTTGATGGAATTCCTCAATTGAGAGTGTGACATATTCAAGGAACTGACTATAAAAAATTTAATTTCATTTAATAAATGGATCAAATTAATATCATGAAGAAATTATGTTTAGTATTAGAGAGGTAAAAGATTTTAACAAAAAATAGAAATGAGTTTGAGTTCTGTTCCATAGTGGACAACCATCACAATCACGTACTTCACTATTTCTCCTCACAAACTTAATAAAATATAATAATTAAATAATGGAATAAATTGAAAACACCAATTACCTCCCCCAAGAAAAGAAATGGGTGAACACCTCATTTTTAGGGTAGGAGATCATAGTGGTAAGATAATAAAAATAGATTAAGAAGAAGAAATAAAATAAAAATAAAATATATTGAGGTTGATAGAAAGAAAATTTAAACACATAAAATAATAAAATAAAAATAAAATAAGATAATAAAAAATAAAAAAATAAAATAAGAAGAAAAATAATGAAGAAGAAAAGAATAAGAATTGGTGGGTGGAGAATAGAAATTATTGAATTGTGTTTTAAGAAATTAAAAATAATGTTAAAATAAAAAAAATAAAAGGATAATGAAAATGAAATTAGTAAGAAAATTGAAGAGTAGTGGCCTAGATATGGAAACTCTTCATGATTGTGGTGAACTCCCTCCAAGTAGTAGTAAGGAATCTTCTTTTATAGTCAGTACGGAGTAGACTTATCTTTTGATGGTCAAGGATCCATGAATCTCCCTTAAAAGATCTCCCTATTAATTTTTTCAAGTATATATCTTTTAAAAACATTTATATTGGTTTGAATCATATTTTTAAAATTTCAATTTTTGAATCTTTGAAACTCTCATCTATCCTAGTTTTTTAGTGCGGACCGAGCCACATAAGGGGATCCTCTAGCATACATGGAAGATGTGGGTTTTTTTCAGGGGATACATGGTGATATAGAAATTCCATGGTGGTCAGCAGAGGTGGAAATAGATATTAGAGGTGGTATCCTCTTTCATATAACCATCTATTTGGTCGGATAAAGCTTTATGTCAGTCTAATGAGGTCCCAGAGGCAAGTCCTAGTGATCCCAACCTTCAGAATTGTGAAGGAGATTGTTGATGGGCTTTTCTAGTAGCTTCCATGGTGATTTTAAAGAGTTATATTAGGTGTCTAATGACAACAGTGTTATAGAGGGTGTCAGAGTTATCATCGTCTTGTGTCTGGGGGTGAGAATTGTGTGACCGATACAAAAAGGTGTTGTTTTGGTAAAATATGAATAGTAATTTGGATTTTTTTATTCCACGTTGAAATGAATGGGGAGTTATGTGATTGTATAAGTTAAAAACTATAGAAATAAATTATTAGTGATGTTAGTTGGGGGTCAGAGAATCCTTACTACCAAAGTGGACCGCATTATCCTGGAAAGCTACTCATCCATCCACCTCGTGGGTTTCACCAACATAGGTCAGCATGCTTGGGTTCAACCCACCTTTGATCCCAAATATTTCATTCTCATGGACTATGCATGAGTATAATACCGCATTGTAGTCTTCCACTAGTTCTGAATCTCCTTGGGTCTTCCATGGCTGGGTGTCCACTAGTGGGCCTACCTATGTAGCCTATGGGCCTTCGAGTTTGGGGCTTACCTAATTGGCCTTTACTTTTTACAAAAAACCTAATGTTTTTTAAAAAACTTTAATAAAATTCAATAGAATGTTAAAATAAATCAATAAGTTTATATACTTAACAACTTAATAATTTTAAACCAATTAAATTCCATAATTATCAACTCCCATATTTTTCATGAAATATTTAAATTTAAATGAATATTTATTGAAAACCATTGAAAATTATTAAAAAGACACTTAAAATTTTCATGACAAAATGATTCTTTTAAGAATCAGTCCCATCCACTGGATAAAGGGTTAGATGTTTAAAATATATAATAAATGATTCTTATAGATATTTTGGAATAATGTGGGTGATATTGTTATATTTGATTCCTAAAAGGAAAAGATATGAGATCCAAAAAACATTTCCATTGATATTTATGATTTAATTAAAAATATAAGGATCGAATAAGAAAAAAGAGTTACATTTCCATATCAGGATATTGATAAAGAATAAAAAAATCAATCTTATTGTGGAATTATATTCAACTGGAGAAAGAAGATATATTTCTATGTTTGTGATGAAGACTATTGATTGAAATTCATATTGTGTAATTATTCTCATCAGGCCATATAGGATTGTATGATAAGTGAACATTAACTAATACAAAGAAACATTTCTATATTTATGACTTATATAGATTGAATTATACATGTTTATTATGAAAAGATAATTTTTTTCCAAAAAACTGACTCTTCTTTCACTAAAGAAGTGCATAGAAGAGTAGAAGAATGATTATACCATGGATTAATAGTGATTATATCATAATACTTATAAAGGAAGTATGACTTGGAATAATGTAACCATGAACTAAAATTTTTATCCAAAAAATAATGTCTGATAATGGATTTTGGTACACCTTCACATCATCTTGTGCATGTTCTTTGGATTAGACCTTAATCAAGAACCAAGTAACATTCTTATTTTTGTTTTTACTTTACTTTCTATATTCATATTATATTCAATGTGATTGTTTATTAGAGAAATAGATATTGAATGTGTTCCTTACAATGTGTGAAAATTATTTATATAGGAAAGGGGGATTTGAATAAGAAAGAGTGTATCTAGTGTGCACCTTAATTATACTCCACTATCATTGTTTTTACATCAATTTAGTCCTAATATGTTTTATGGAACCAACCATAAACATTAAATATTCTAGTATTTTTAAACTAGAATTCACATTTTAGGATCTTTTCATTTTAGAGTTTTCAAGAATTAGGACAAACTATTACAAAGTAGACCCATAAATTATAAGTGTAAAATTATACTAAGTATCTATATTTTCTACTATATAAACCTATTTAAAATAAAACATCTTGATATTTTCGACAAATATTCACAATTATCACATTTTAATCATCCTTTTCTCTATTCTACCTTAAACCTTGTGAAATTCATTTTAAAAACATGGGATGAGCACATAAGCTCAATAAGGTATATAAAAGAAAGGAAACCATTAGTACATTAAAAAAATCAAACTCATTGAATTTTTACCTTTAACTTAAAATTTATTTATGAATATAAAACATAGTTTACAAGAAAAAAATCACACATTTTACTCAAAGAAAATCCTTAAATTCCATAGAATGTAATTAAAACTCCATTAGGTGACATAGAGCATCATATACAAAAAACCCTTTGAATTGGAATAATCATAAGGAAGACTTAAAATTAAGATATTACGGGCCTACCAGGTGTTATCTAATCCACCTAATGTTAATATATAACAGGATTTCCTAGTGGTATCTAGGCCACCCCATGTTAATATATAATGGGCTTTCCTAGTGCTATCTGGGCCGCCTCATTTTAAGTATAATGGGGTCTCCCAGTGCTATTTGGGCCACCCCATGTATAAGATGTATCAGGATCACCTATATTTTATAATTATAAAATATCATATTATTAATAAAACACTTTCATCATAAAACCTTTGAAAAAACTCTTTTAATACAATATGAAAATATTTGCGGATAAAAATACACTTTTCTTTGAAGAACCCATTTTCAATACCAAAACACCATTTTCCTTAAAACCCATTTTGATACCAAAATACCCAAAAAGACATTTTTTTCATTTAAGTAGACATGGAATCTTTTAATAGAATAAGATATTAAAATAATGGCCACATAATTGGAAAAGTAATTATGATCATGAGCATTAGGAATTGAACATTCCTTTTTGACATTTTTCAAAATGTTTCATATAAAAATAGTTAAAAATATACCTTTTTAAAAACCTCTGAATGAAATTAAAAATATAAATAAAATGTACTTTAAAATTATTTTTTATCCATACAAATAAAAATGTAAAATAATATCAATATTATTCATTTGGAGAACAATATTTGATAATTAAATCTTCAAAAATTCAAAGTGTCCCATACCACTTTGAACATTTAAATAATAATAACCATAAAATAATTAATATAAAAAAACATTAAGAAATATGACTATATATAAAATATGTATATGAAATTTTATAGTATCTGTACATACACCTTATAAAATAATAAAGGTTCATATCATCATGAAATGCCTCAATGAAAAGAGATTGAGATGAAATCCATTTCCTTGAGTCTCAATAATCAGATAAAATATTTATCCTTGTGAAAGAGAAACTTAGGCTAATTATTTAATTTATTGAGAACTTTTTTAAGTTTATTATTCCTTTTATATCACTTATTATTATATCAATTAATTAATTGTTTAAGTTCATGACAGACGTTTTGATGATATTCGGTAATTGAGTCAAAAATGACTTTGGTGTGATGTCAATAGTCATAGTGGTCATTAGTACATCAAATATATAATAATATTCATTAAATGGTTATCATATTTAAACATTAATTATAAAATTAAATCAAACCATTATTTATGGTTATGAAAAATGAACTGCGCTATAATCACAGAGACAGTAGGCCATACATAAGCATGACTAATCTTTTAATTTTTCAATGATTATTATCGAAAGAAGGTAATTATTATTTTAACTTTTTATAATGATAATAATATCATAAATTTCATATTTATAATTTAAATATAGTTATGCATATATAATCCATCTGATGTGGTGATGAAAAAAAATCACATCACTTCGTGGGGGTGATAGTTCACACGTACCCACGAACAACATTATCATTTTTATGTGCATGTAAAGGTTTAAATTATATATTATTAATTAATAATGATAAATATGTCATTAGTATCATATATAAACATTAATTATATCATTATAACCATCCTTGAGAGATGGTGATGGAAAACAAATTTTATCGGTTCGTGAGGTGGTAGTTCGTCATACACACGAATGAATAATTAATTTTCCATTTGATGAAATTGGAGAAGTATTTAGGAGATTATATTAAAAAAATAACATCTATGTATATTTAGGATACTGATTTTATTATTTAATTTAGTTTTAAGAAGATTTTAATGAAATAGAAGAATAAATAAAATAGAAACACTTAATTAAAAACAATACCTCTTCCTCAGATGATCTCCTTTGATTAAAACCTTAACACCTCTAAAGAGAGTGTTTTTTATAAAATAATTACTATAGAATGTGGATAGATATTGTAGTAAGATATTTGGGTATATATTTTCTCATCCAAATAGGTTTTGAAATTTTTTTAAATGAGAAGAATGGGTGCCCTTTGATAGATAGGGGAGGGAACTCTTGGAATTCTTCAAAATATTATTTTAATATAAATTAATTTTTTATTAAAAATGGTTTCAAAGAGATTTAACTATAATATAAGATGGTTTGGGTCGAATAACCTTTATCTAATAAAAATTATACAGGTTTTAACTATTTTGTATTCCTTAAATTTTTTGTTTTAACCCTTATTTAACCTTTTTAATTCTTACCATGATATCATGTAATTTACACATTGAGAGTTAATATAATTAATATAAAATTCAAAAAAACAAATAAATACATAATTTATGTAATTTTTAAAATTATAATAATTATTTTACATAATTTTATATTTTTATTAATTTTATATCATTTAATAAAATATTATTTATTTTAAAATATCAATAATGATAATTTTGACATATTAAATACACAAATTTTTAAAAATATCATAACAAAATGATAAATTAGAATAAATACTTATAGAACATAAATAACATGTAAAAGTAGTCTAAAAATTATTTTATTACATTAATCATCTCAAATTATATTTATTATAGTACTTTTACTATCATTTATTTGATATTTCCTTTAATTAAACAATTACTAAAAATCATTGTGAATGCCTTTAATTAAATTATTTCTTCTCTATAAATTAAAAAAAATTATCATGGTAAATATAAACATTTTAGCTACAAAAATACTATTTATAATCAAATATATCCTCTATATAGCCCCATATTATTAATATTTCATTTGTTAAAAACAAAAGTGTGACAAAATTTACTTTTCTTTGAATATAATATTATAAATGCCATACTCTAAACCAAGTGGCCTAGAAAGGTCATAATTTCAACACAAGGATGTTTTTGGCATAAAAAACGCATAAATTTAAATTAGGACTACTGTTAGGGTAATTATATAATATTTATAATATTATTCTTACCCCTAATTACCGGATTTACCTTTTAAAGTGTTAATAATTTTTTTATGATGTTACTATTCATATTATTGAAAAAAAGAGATATATTTACAAAATTTTGATATTTTGATTTAAAATATTGAATCTATTTTTCTAAATTCAAAAAATATAACTGGTATAAATTTATTAAAAATTAATCCCATTGACAAAACGAGAAAACAAGCTTTTAAAGTAAAGACGTTCAGATTATTGAAATGTTTTTATATCCAAATTCAATGTGAAATTGATTCCAATGGCCTAAATTGAATTAACTGATAAAAACATGGTCTGATTTTAGATTTAAACCACTAAAATATATAATTTAATAGTATAAATAAATTTAATGAAAATTACTTTTTAAATTAAAATGCTATATTTTTTCACTATTCATCAATAAAAGAAACATATATAATTATATTAAAAAATAATCCAAAGTAAATTTTGATATTACACTTTAAAATAAAACTTTATTTTTTAAAATAAAATTTTTAAAATTGTATAAAACAAGATTTAAAACAAGTAAACCATCAAAAGGAAACTAAACTATCTTTTTTGGAAAATACTTCTTTTATGCCTAAAATTGGATTTGTTATTAAATCATGTCAATAAAACACATAAGTTGAATGTTAAATATTATATTGAATATATTATATATACATTTCATTAATATCATTCAATGAGATTGATTTCTTTAGTATACATGTGCACATTTTAATAGTTTTTCAGAAAAACATTTCATTTTATTCCAAAAAGGGTTTTATATTCATTTATAATTAATTGGTCACCAAAGAATCAATTGTTTATATACATGTGTAAACCATATTTTCATAATTTAGTTAATACTATTCATTCCCACCATTTTAATGACTAGGTTATAATAGTTACATTTAAATAAAAATATTCAGTTTTTTACTTAAGCTTAATATGGCATGTCATATACATTATCAAACATAGTATTTCTTAAAAAATCGGTATTTTACATTCTCCAACCTTTTTTGGAAATTACTTATTTGAAATTTTGAATTATATCATAGTAACTAAGGTATGACCTTTCAGAATACCTTTATTGAAATCCCACATCTGAAAAATGAAAAATTAAAATTTGATTTTAAATTAAATAATGGGAAGTACAAAGGTCACCTAAGATAACACTTACTAGGGTTTCATGTAGGAAAACATCAACATGTAAGAGAAAATAACTATCATATTATAATAGAGATTGATAGATAACATGGTTATTATAAATCTGACAATCAGAAAACCATAAGTCTGTGATGGGTTAAAAGGTCCTTGATTTCCTAGTAATAAAAGTAAATTGATATGTTTTTCATTCAAAATACTTTTCCTAGAGTTTAGGAATTCCTTTACTATATAAGAACATAAATAAACATACTTACTTGATAAATTTATATTTTGCATAAAAAATTTCATCTTCATAATATTCCTAGAATTATGATGTACATCATTAAAAATAACCTTAGTCATCAAAGATCTCACAAACCCTAATGGTTATCAATACCTTAAAACTCATGTACAAAAGTAAAGGCATATTTTTCATTAAAAAAACTTACATGAACATAATCTCAACAAAACATACCAAAAAAATAGGTATTAATTAATTATGATCACATCACTTAAAACCTTAGAAGGTGTGTCTAAAATCAGGAAATTATAGTTATCCTTTGAAAAATATTGGGCTCCTTGGAGCTTCCATATCTTCCCCAGATATCTCAATATCAACTGCAGTAGTAGAAAATTATTTTCCCAAACCATTTTTTCTGATCATAATTATTTCCATCCTATGTAACTATATTTGGAAAGGAATTTTTGTAATTACCCAACTAATTTCAACTAAAACACCTCACCTTTGAATTATTATTGGTTACCACATTCTTTAGATGTTCAGGGATCTTTTCTTTATATTCATGGATCCTATGACCAAAATGACCACACCAAAAACACTTCCCTGATCAAGTAAAACATTCCTTGAAATGTTTTTTTCCACACATGGAACATTTTTTGGGGTTTCCTCCATATTTATTTGTTGTCAGGTCCTCCATTTCCTACCTCCTTGAGCATTTTTTTCTCTTTTTATCTTGTGACACTTAAATATCGGTATAGTCCATATCATCTTTTTCCTCACAACGAATCACTCTATCAAAACATTTAAATTCTCATGAGGCCAAAGATCTTCATTTACATGGTATTAATCCTTTATATACTATATTAATTTCACTATCAATGTCCTAAAAAAATCAGAACTTACCTTGCTAATATTTTTAAGTTTTCTTTATAGGTGGCCACTGAATCATCATCCTTTTTCTTCAAATACAAGAATTGTTTTTATATCCTAAGTCGAACAACCTTATGAAAATATTTATCAATTAATATACTCTTGAATTTTCACATTCCCTAGAATCAATATCATATTTCTCTCCATAATTCTTAACCAAATACCATCATCAGTCAACTTCACCTATAAATCGATAAACAGAAAGTGTTACCTTTTGACATTCCAAATATCCCATGACTTTAAATATATTCTCCAGGGAATTGATCTATCGTTCTTATACCACTAGTTAAAATGATCCATTGAATCATCTGGGATGATTCCTTATGAAATTATCCACTATATACATGTTCCTTTATGGAAGATTAGGTTCCTCTCTAGCATGGATACCACCACCATTTATAGTGTGGGTCAATTGATCCATCACTACAAAAAACTATTCTATTCCAATTCTAACCATCTCGGGATATTGATTTGGAAGGTTATTTTTATATTAGTGCATTATCATTATAGCTTCTTTCTTTACTCTATGGAAAACCATTCTGAATAGACTTACATTATATGAAGTAACAAGGTAATCTTAAAATTCTACTTCATTTCAACTTAACCATAAAGTAAAATCTTCTAAGAGCATGATATTAACACTATCCTAACCTCCAAAGTTTTCTAAAACATATTTTATGCCAAATATAAGTATCCATACTTAAACATTAAATATTATAGTGTTTTGGATCTGGAATTCACATTCAAGTATCTTTTTAGTATAGAGTTTTTGAGAATTAGGACAAACTCTTACAAATTAAACCCATATATTAAAAGTGGTAACAAATATTTAGTATCAATTTTTTAGAACCATATAAAAATATTTAAAATAAAACATGATTTCTATTTATGAAAAATATTCACAATTATCTCATTGATCTCATCCTTTTCTCTATCCCCCCTTCAACCCTGTGATTTTTTTTTTAAAAAACTTGGGATGAGCACATAAGCTCAGTAAGGTATATAAAAAGAAAAAAACCCATTAGTTCGGTAAAATAATGAAACTCATAGAACATTTAACATTTTTTTTCAAAGTTCTATAAAAATATAAAACATTTTTACATGAACAAACACACATTTTACTCAAATAAAATCATTAAATCCCATATCATACAATTAAAACAGCTTTAGGTTAATTAGAGAATCATATACATAAAACACTTTAAATTGGAAAAACCATAAGGCCAACTTCTAGTTAAGATATTATTGGTTTACCTGGAAATATCTGGGCCACCACATGTTAGTCTATAAAGGGGTTTCTCGGCGTTATCTAGGTGACCCTATATTAAGTTATAAAAGGGTTTCCCGATGCTATCTAGGTCAACAGATGTTAAGAAATAATGGGATTTCACAACAATATCTGGGCCACCCCATGTATAAGTTGAATTGGGCTCACTATTTGACTATAATGATCATGTACCATATTATTCATAAAATAATTTTATCATAAGAACTTTTTAAAAACACTTTTAATCCCATATGAAAACACTTTCAGAAAAAATACCATGTTCTTTAAAGAACCCATTTTCAATACCAAAACACCATTTTCATTGAAAAACCATTTTCGATACCAGAATAAAAAAATATAAAAATGGTTTTTCATTTAAGGAGACATGGAATCCTACAAAGGAAGATGAAAATAAAATAATGGACACAGTGACAGAAAAGTCATTATTATCGTGAGTTTTAAGAATAGAACATTCCTCTTTGTCATTTGTTGAAACATTCTATATAGAAAAACATAAAAAGAATTATATTTTAAAAAATCTAAATGAAATTAAAAATAGACATAAAATTTTCTTTATAATACTTTTATATCTATATAAATAAATATGTAAAATAATATCAAGAATATTAACATGGAGAAAAATATTTTATAATTTAATCATTAAACATTCACGGTATCCCATACCACTTTGAACATTTAAATAATAATATCCATGAAAGAATAAGTTTACCAAAATATTAAGTTACATGATTATAGATAAAATATGTATATGAAATTTCATAGTAGTTTTATATATATATTATAAAATAATAAGGGTTCATAACCTCAAGAAACACCCCTATGAAAAGAGATTGCGGCAAAATCCATTACCTTTTGTCTGTATTGTCACAAACAGTCATTATAATACTAAATAATAAACATAGATTAATTATTAAATTGATTTAGAAACGTTTTAATGTTTATTATTAATTTTATATAACTTATTATCATGTTATAACAATTACTTAATTATTTAAGTTCATGTCGGACGTTTTAATGATATTCGGTACTTGAGTCAAAAATAAATTTGGTGTGATGTCAATAGTCAAAGTGGTCATTAGTACACCATCTCCATAATATTATTCATTACATGGTTATCATATTTATTTATCAATTATACTTTTAAATTGAACTATTGTGTATGGTTATGAAAAATTAACTACATTATAATCATGGAGATGGTTGTCCGTACATACGCATGAGTAATGTTTTCATTTTTCAATGATCATTATGAAAAGAAGGTAATTATTATTTAAATTTACATAATGATCATAATATCATCAATATAATATCAATAATTTAAATATACTTAAATACATATCATCTATGTGGTGTGGTGGTGAAAAATGAACCACATCGCTTCTTAGAGGTGATAGTTCACACATAGGCACAAGTGACGTTATCATTTTTATGCACATAGAGAGGTGTAAATGGTATATCATTATTTAATAATGATAAATATTTAATAAATATAATAAAAATTAATTCTATCATTATAACCAGTCTTTATAGATGGTGATGGAAAATGAATTATATTAGTTTATGAGGTGGTAGTCCTCCGTACACACGAATGAATAATTCATTACCTATTTGATGAAATTGGAGATGGATTTAAGTGATGATATGAAATTAATAAAATCTCATTATATTGATGATATATTATTTATTATTTAATCATTGTTTAATAAGATTTGAAGGTAGTGGAAGAAAAAATAAAATAGAAACACTTAATTAAAAATGACACTTATTCCTTGGATGATCTCCTTTTATTAACACCTTAAAACCTCTAAGGAGGTTTTTGTACCTAAAATAAGGTATCTAGAATGTGGTTAGGGATTATAGAAAGGTATTAATGTAGATATTATCTGAAAAATAGGTTTTTAAGTGTATTAAAATGAGAATAATGGTTTTTCTTTTTTAGGAGATGGGAGGGGCACTCTTGGAATTCTTCAAAATAATAATTTAATATAAATCAAAGTTCTTTTCAAAATGGGCCAAAAGTGTTTTATTTCAAATATAGAATTATTTTGGATTTAATACCTTTCATCCAAGGGAAATTATATAATAATTACTATTTTCTAATCCTTATCTATTTGTTTTAACCCTTATTTAACCTTTTCAATTCTTACCATGATATCATGTAATTTACATTTTGAGGGTCACTATAATTACTATAAAATGAAAGACGACAAATAAATGAGTCATTGCTGATATTTTTATACTTTTACCAATTTTCTTGATGAATTTTATATTTTTATGAATTTTGTATCATTTAATAAAATATTATTTATTTTTAAATATCAATAATGTTAATTTTGACATTATTCATTACATGAATTTTCAAAAATATCATAGCAGCAAGATAAATTCAAACCAATATTTATAAAATATCACTAAAATGTCAAATTAACCTAAAAATTTGTGGATTATATTAATTATCTCAAAGTATATTTACTTTAGTATTTTTTATATAATTTATTCGGTTATTTTCTTTAAATAAACAATTACTGCATCATCATTGTGCAAGCCTTCAATTAAATTATTTCTTCTATAAAAATTAAAAAACAAATTATCATGAAAAATATAAAAATTTATCTTATAAAAAAATATTTATCGTCTAACATATCCTTGATATTACCCCATATTAAAAATATTTCACTTGTAAAAAACAAAAGTGTTACAAAATTGAATTTTCCTTGAATATAATATTATAAATATCATAATCTCATCCAAATAGATTCCAAAGGTCATAATTTCTTCAAAAGGATTTTTTTGGTCAAAAAAACTCACCCAATGAAATTAGGACAATTTCTAGAGTATTTTTATAATTTTTATAATATTATTTTTACCCATAATTAACCTATTTAACTTTAAATGTGAAAATAAAAAAAATTACGAATTTCACTATTCATATTTTACAAAAAAAGTTCCAATTTATATAATTTGTAACTTCTAATTTCAAATATGGAATTCATTTTTTTAAATTCAAATCATTGAATTTGTAGAAATTAATTAAAAATTAATCCCCCTAATGGAATGAGAAAATTATTTTTTAAAGTAAAAATGTTCCAAAGATTGAATGGTTTTTATATCCTAATTCAATGTGAAATTTAATAAAATGAACTAAATTGTATTAAATGAAAAAATTGATCTATTTATTCTTTAAAACAAAAAATATATATAATTTAACACTAAAAATAAATTTTATAAAAAAAATTTCAATTAAAATGTAGTATTTTTTCCTTATTCATCAAAAATGAAATTTTCATAAAAATATCAAATTTCAACCAAATTAAAATTTGATATTATTATTTCAAATAATAAGTTTAAATATTCAAATATAATTTATAAAAGTGTCAAAAACTAGATTAAAAATAAGTGTGCCATCAAATGGTGGCAAAACTGGCTTTTTTGAAAAATATTTCTTTTATGTCTAAAACTGGATTTGATCTTATATCATCTCTAGAAAACACATAATATAAATCTTAAATATATTATTGAATATATTATATATTTATTTAATTAATATCATAAAAAATAGTGATTTTTTATTACACTTGTGCAAAGTTGAATAGTTTTTCAGAAAAGAAATTCCTTATATTTTAAAAATAGTTTTATATTAATTTGTAATTATTTTATCACCAAAGAATTAATTATTTATATACATGTGTAAAAAATATTTTTATAATTCAGTTAATCCAGTTAATTCCATCCATTCTAATGTCTAGGTTATAATAGTAACATTTAAATAATAATATTCAGTTGTTCTCTTAAGCTCGATGTGGAATATCATATATGCTATCAAAAATAGTTTATATTTTAAAAAAAATCGGGATGTTACATATGTGGTATGAAATCCCAAAGGTTCTGATATGAGTTTCAATCTATAAATATATATTTTTTTTACACCCTTGAATCCAATGATGAAGCCTCTTTTTTTCATTGTTATTAACATTTATTTATAGGAAAACGAAATATATTAACTTTTCATGGTTATGGTTAAGAGATTATAGAATTTTTGTAAAGAGATACCAATATGAAAAGATAAATTAATGGGTTCATGGTTAAAATACACAAAATAATTCAAAATACATGTATCTCCAATGTAGTATTTGTTAAAACCATGCATTGTACTAGTACTTTTGATATTTTTTCATATTAAAATAAATATATGGAATACTAGTTAGAGAAAAGTTAGATTAAAATATTAATTTATGAGATTAATTTAAATATAGTCATGATGAGAAACCAATGAGAAAATTCCAATAATAATAAATTATATCAAAAGGAAATAAGAATATGATTGGGTAAAAGACCCTTGAGAATAAAAATACTCAAATTATGGTGAGAAATTTGGATTATATTATTATGTTTGATTCTAATAATGCTTTAGATTATTAATGAAAATATATAAATTCGAATTATTACCTAGATATTGATATAATCATAGATTTTAATTATTAAATGGAAATTATGTAAAGTCAGCAGTCTTGAGAATGGTCATGTGGCGATTAAAAAATATCCAATCCTTATTTGAGAATGTGGACTAACTAAAATATATTAATGAGATAAATTATTTATTCAGAGAATATTTGGATTTATTGAATCAAATATTGAGTAAAGAATAGGTTACCTTGAATTGAGACATTATGAAATTGGGTTAAAATATAAATGTTCTAAGTGATACGGTTTGAGAAATTTCATAGGAGGAAAAAGAAAAAATAACCACATAGAAGAAACCAAAACATAACACTATCCCCCTCAAAACACAACTCCATGTGTGGATAAAATCCAAAAAAAGAATATATCTCGTGGTAAGAAATGATAACTATCAAATTAATTTATAAGGACATAATGATTAAGTATCTTGAATTAAATTTAATTTACTTTAAATGAAAGGATATGGTATAAACACCCATCACACTATCACTAATAAAAGGAAGGAATGGAAGCCCAAATATAGAATTGGGAAGTAGAAAAAAAATTCTTGATATATATAGATGATAATACTCCTAGAGGAAATTATCTATAAAGCGAAAATATTGTTAAATCATAGGACATTCCATGAGTGTTTTTCTTGAAGATGAAGGGCACAAAGGGGAAATAAAATCACCCGTAATAACATCCCAATTGTGGCATGAATACATGACATATACTTTAAATGGGAGATATTTTATATGAATTAACCATGGAAATATGGATGGAAATTATGAAAAATAATATATTTAATGTTTTTATAAGAAAATATCTCATTCCTATGAAAAAAGGTATGATATATTTCACCGAAATGAAAAAATTTTATTTTGGAAAAATATATTTATTTAGAGTAAAATAACTGATATCAATAAATGGTACACCAAGAACCAATAATTTTAAGCACAAAATATCCCTCATAGAGAGAGTAAAAGTGGATATGGAGGAGAAAAAACAAATACAATCCAAATATGTAAATTATGGATGAGATATTAAAGAAATATTTATCATGTAAAAATACATATAAGGTGACACTTATGGACATTGAAGAGTTGAAGATCAGTGGAAGATCTATCCTATGATTATAGGAGAATGTTGAAGAATATATGGAAAATATATAAAATTAATACACATAAACTAGTGGTAATTTTCTCTTAGTGGATATGAATACAGAGCTAAATAAAATAGATAATTATCATAAAAATATCTAGAGTGATGCTTATAAAAGTGGTGTTTCATGGATAACGAAGATAAAATCTTGGAATTAAGTTGAAATAAAAGGGTTGGTTCAATAAGACCAACAACATTCAACAAATTTAGGATGTTTGTGATGTAACCATATCCCCATGTCTTTAAAAAAATTAACTATTATTTTAAGTGATTCATATTTAAGGAGGATATATGATACATGGTATGTGATTGTATGTACATTAGGCGAGTTCAATAAGTGGAGTCAGAGTGATTGCAACTGTTTTTAAGTACTATAAATAATAAACGTTAAACAGTATCAAGGAAAAATATGGATCAAGAAGTGGTTTTGAGGATCCACCTTTAAATTTTATATCTGAATGTGAAATTTCATGATGTGATGAATAAGTTAAAATTACGGAGAGCCTAATTTTAAATTAAAGTTATATTAAAGACTAATATGAAATATCTTATGGTATCAAGCAAAATTTTGTGATCAATAAAATTATATCAATCCATATCTCAACTTGTATCATATCACTAAAATATGGGTACAACAACTCAATTGAAGAAGTAAAAATATTCATAGAATTATTTTATATTTGTTCCTATGTTAATAAAGTAGAATTTAATGATTCTTTTTTAGGATACCAAAATCAGTAGGGTATTTTTTTCCTAACCTATATATGATTCTCATATTCTTAAAATTATATTGATACATGGTGTTAAGAATTATAGTCTTTCAGGAAGAGTTAATGATGAACATTGGAAGGTTTTTTATCCTTATTTGGGGCTAGAGAAGCCATGTGAAGAGAGGATAAACATGGGTATTAAGTGGTATCGAATGATTATTATAGAGAAGTAATATTATTTGGTTTAATTGGTGGTATAACTCACAAAATTAGCACTTTATTTGTTTTTGAATGATGTTGGTGTAAAAATATGGTTGAGATCAAATGAAGAATAATTAAAGGAATTAAAATCTCAAGTTTCAAATGTTTGTAGAAGTAAGTGACTAACATGGATACCTTTGATGTTATTAACTTAGTTTCTTGTTTTCTACTCTATGTTTTAGCTCAGTAGGCTTATATAAATTGATAATTACTCATTAAAAAGTGGTAAATTCAATCATTTAAATTATTTGAGTAAAATATAACGGGAGAGAGGAAGTGGTTACAAGCATGAAAGGTTAAAACATTAGAATTATTTTGTTAAAAAAATTTTATTGTGGATAAATTGAACAATCATGAGTTTTATCAATTTTAAAATATCCAAATATTAAATAAATAATTGTTTAATAGAAAAACTAAAGTAACAAGGCCAAAAGTTCAAAAGAGAAATAAATTTTTAGAAATTGAGGTGAATTATCTTGAAAAAATAAGAACATCATAGAGAACATAGTGTACAGATAATGATATATTTTTATCGAGGGAGTAGATTATATTTTAGAAGATGTCCCTATGTATCTTGTAGCAAAATGGGGAAAATAGAAAGTAAAATACGGGAGTAATATGAACCTTTAATTTTTATTAATAGAGTCTAAGTGAGAAGAATTCACCATAAATCTATACATTTTTCTTGAAGAATTTATATTTAAATGATGGAGTAATATTTTTTGTAATATTATTAACAAAATCCATATGGGGATAATGTTTCTACCTATATGTTTTGAGTTTTATTTATTAACAATCATTAAAGGTTAATGTTTATGGATGGTCATGAGAGATGATTGTTATAACCAATAGGTTGTGAGAAATAATTTTTGAAAATATTTGAAGGATGTATTTTCAGAATACATGGAAAGAGTATGAGAAAAAATTAAAGAGATGGTGATGTGATAAAGTTGAATATACAATAGAACCATGAATGGTGATGGTGACATAAGAATTCCTAACATTGAGATATATAGGATTGGAGTTTTCTAATGTTTGATGATGTTTAATGATCATCTCATGAATATTTTGGATTTTGAAGTGGTTTGAGAAAGTTCAAAGTTATTTTTAGAAGAATGAGTTGATGTTTGGAAAAGTTTTCTATGGAGGATATTGGGTTAGGAAAGTTGGAAATTTCCTCATATATAATGGATGGTCTGATTTTCTAGATGATATATAATGGTAATAGGTGAAGCCAGGATGACGCATAATTTTTACTAGAATTTGGTCAAGATCTGGGAAAATGGAAAAGTACCCTTATATAAGGGTCACCTATATGATATGTAATTTTTATATGCATTATATGAAAAAGTCACTTGTATGATACATAAGGGTCATATGGATGATACATAAGTGTCATGATCTAGTACATAATATTTTTATAGACTTTATAGATTAAGAATTTGGAAAAGTATCATACTATACAAAGGGTCACATAAGTGCACCTATGAGAGTAAAGGGATGTGTAATGGTTTCATGTAATATATAGTGTATATAAGGGTTACATAGTTATAAAGAAACCTTCCATTGTTGTAAGAATAAAAACCTTGATATATAAGACTCATCCAATGATATAATGGGATTAATTGAGGTAAATTTTCTTGAAAACATGATAGGTAAGGGTAATCCCTTTTTGACTGTTTTATGACATATCATCTATTACATAGAGAGGTTTAGGTAGATTTCAGTGGTTTTTCCTATTTCAAGATACCCATTCTATGAAAGAAGTTAACTCTATAGATATTAGAGGATCCATGTAATTGGTCCATTATGGATTCCATCACTCCATAATAGGTTTTAATATTTGTTTCTTAGTTCCTTGAAAAGTGTGTTCTAGTTTTAAGAATCACTACTTCCTGGCAGTTTCCATTGGATTTATTAATGGAACCAGAAACTTCCAATAGTTATTTTTCCAAAGGGTGTCCCAAGGGGACCTGCTTTCCAAAGGCATGTGTTTATTAGGTTTGAAATTTATGATACTTATTAACATATATTGGTCGAGAGGATATGAGGTTGGACTCATCACACCCTTTTGGGAGGAAATTATTGTCTACTTTGGGACTCTCTTTATAAATGTAATATATTTTCATGAATCCTTATTAATTCACTAAGCATAACATAAGTTTCCCTTGTAATTTTAAATCACTTATTAACATGATTAAAATTTAGAATCATCAGTATTTATTCAAGGTTCTTCATTAATGGAAATATCAGTATGTATTTGAGGTTCTCCATCAATGGTATCCTTTCATATACTATTTAAAGATTGTTTTAATCATCATTATGATGATACTAGTATTTAATCCACTCATTGGGGAACTCTAGAATTTACTATCATCTAGGGAGATGAATGTTTGTTTTGATCTTGGGATCATTCCCATAAAATGGGCTACCTATGTATCCTTGTGAAAGGAATCAGAACACTCATAGTTCGATTCCACTTAATAGGACACATCATACCTTTTAAGATCATGTGATAAGGACCTAACCATACAGTTTCATGTCATGTGGTAAGGACATCTAATTGAAAGGTGCTTAATCAAAATTTAGTTTGGGACGTATACAGAGGCATCCTAAGGAACTTGGAAAGAATATGAGTTTCTATGTAAGATTGGACCCTATTGGAAATATGGCCCAAGGATAACATGGTTGAATTAAAAGGTTTGGTTTTAACCTCATAAAGGCCTTTTACGTATCCCATATGGATGGGAATCAAATCCCATGTAGTTCGATAAGTCTCATAGGATAGTATAGTCCTTTTAGAGAAATGATTTTGGGCTTACTTCCTGAAAAGGATGCCTTGATGATTTGGGGGATTAATTTGGAGAATATTCCTAAGGAGGAAACCCAGATTAATGGAATTAGGGTTGGATTCCTAAAGAGGATATCTATTGATCTCGAGCCCTGAAAGGGCTTCCTACATATCCTGGTTTGAATAGGAATCAAAGTTCTCATAGTTCCTTCACTTTGGGTGTTTGTGAAAATGTTGTAATCATCATTAATCTCTAATCCCATGTGAGACATGATTGGTGTGATAAACAAAAGGATGTGAAATATTCAACAAATACACAACTTTCCTCCTCTTCTAGTAGAGGAGGGAGAGCCTATGGTGGCTAGAATGGATGAGGTCGAGGCGACCCGAGAAGAGGGAAAGGAGACGAGCCCTCCCTCTATTCACTTTACATTGGACAAGGGTCCAAATGAAAGAAGAAGGGATGAAGGTTTGGGGATTAAACCAGGATTTCTGCCTTCCAATTGATCCTCGATGGGGAGGGAGAGTTCTCCTTTTCTTTTATGTAAAATCTAGCATGAACTTTACTTTCCTTGCTAAAGATATGAGGTTCCATCTCTTTTAGAAGGGAGAGGTCAAGACCTAAACCCTAATTCCAAAAACCGAGAACTTCCCAGCATTGTTCTTGGGAGAAAGTTCCATGTGACTATGGATATACAAACCCACAGACACTCCATGAATTCTAACCCCATTATGAAACAAATGTGGGAAACCTCTGACTATGGATATACAAACCCAAATAGAGACATGTTGATGTGTCTTTCCCAATGGTTTGATAAGTCATTAGGTTTTGGTGGAGGTATCTATAGAATCCCCTTCAAACAAGGGATCCAATAAAGATGAATCCTTTCTATGGATGGATTTGAAGAGGTCTTTATGGCTTGTAGATTAAAAAGAGTAAGTGATTCCAAGAGGGGAGCCCAATTAGGTAAGGTCATGCTAGTAGTCTTGGTAAACCTGATGTTCACTTAAGTGATGAAAAAATTTTATGGTAAAACTTGAGAGAGACCTGGATCAAGCCTTCACGAGTATTCAAAGGTGATCCCAGAAGTGGGGCACTCAAGTTGCTATGAAAGGAATATGTTCCATGCAAGTGTTTCTGATTTTGGTAGGTTGGTCACTTTAGGCGTGCAAGTGTTATGGATTTAAAACACTAAAATGACTTAAGTCCAATGATCCTCCTTTAAATCCTCTACTCAATGTGTTGAATAACTACCTTGACAATTTTGGAAGACTGTGGCGAAGTACTAGGGAAACCAGAGTAGCAATTGGGCTTCAGAAAAATTCATCCATAGAAATGAAGACCCCAAGGGTCTATTTATAGGAAAATATAGGACCTTGGGAGAAATGAGTTAGGGCGTGAAGGTAGGCTTCGTGAAATATTGGGGTGTGCAAGTAGGTTGCGCACTGACGCCCTTTGGTGTGACTAAAGCGACCCAAAACTCATGCCTTTGAAAATATTGATTTTCTTCATGAATCTTCCCCTTTTCTTTCTAAGGTATTTACCTTTTTCATTTTTAGACTCTTTGAAAAAATGAAGTGTCAACAAAGCCCCCCCCCCTCAGAATTGGATCTGAAATGAGAAGAGAATCATATAATGAGGTAAAGTAATGAAGGAGAAATAAGAGTTTACTAAGGCACGCATGTTTTATGCGCGTAGAGAAAATGATCACGCAAGCTAGAATCTCGCAGGATTCTGGCGTGGAGGGTAACTTACTTCACTTATATATAGTGACTTCAGTTCCATGAAAAGCCTCGCGACTTCTAAAATTTCAACTCTCGGTACGCAAGTCTTCTTTCACTCAGACGCTTTTGTTTCATTGTGCTTCTTTTGTATGTTTTTTAGTTGCGTGCTATAACTAGGGCCCTACACTTGTCCGTCGTTTTACACTTTCACACCAATTTTTATACTTGGACGCCTTAATTCCTTTGCCGATTTTTTTCAATTATTTTTTAAATATAAAAACTAAACATACTTAAAAATATGGTTTTCTATCCTTTTGTAGGTTCAATGGATCCCAAAATAATTGGAACTGCTAATGAACTAGCCAGTAAGAGGATTGATTACATGATGAATGTCTTTGGTCATGATTACTTCGATGTTTGCGACACCACCCTTACAAACTTAGAAAAATATTTAAAGAAGTATCATTTCAACTTTCCCCAAATCACCTATCTGCCTTTGTATAGCTATGTCCATTTGTAAGATGTTAATATTCCAAATCCAAAAGAACTATGTCCCACATTATTGGTTTCAAGATTATACCAACTTCTCACCAGCCAATGTTTCTATTGGGGGCTCATTTTCTAATGTTGGGACAGTATAGAAAGCTCATATTATGAATCATAGCCCGTGTGCTCCATATTTGAAGGCACACACACCCAAGCTGTAGCCACACTGTTATTAATACATCTTTCAAGATTCTCAGACGGATCAGTCCAAGGGTTTGAAGAAAATTTGTTATTTCTTCCCAGGGGGAGGTGTAAAACCCATATGGATGTGGGCATACTAGGTTCGCAAGACCTGTTCAAAATTTATAGATGACTTGAAAGGCATCGGGATTTATGAGGCTTTCTGGGTTGGGAAAAATTATGTGTATAAGAATTATGATTTTGTTCCAGAATTATTAAGTTGATAGAGCCCAGAGACTAATTCTTTCTATTTAACACATGTAGAGGTAGGCATCATCTTATGGGATGTTTACAAGATTTACATAGCTCCAATCCTTGGAGAAATATATGATGAGTCTATTCCTCCCAAGGTGACATGGAGTGACTCATATAAGACACCAAATTTAGTTCGTTAGTTAATGAAAATATTTAAATAACTCAAGAACATGACCACCATGAAGTCTCACACCAAGATTCATCTAGATAAATGGATGGAAATATTTTTGATAATGAATTAATAAAAGGGTCCCACTTACACCCGTCTAACTAGATATCCAAGGGAAGAGAAGAGAGGTACCCTTGACACCTTTTGGCCAACATTAGAGAGAGGACAATTTGAAAAATGGGGATATGAAGTTAATCCAAAAATCTTTGCAAAGACACATCTGGTAGGATTCTTATCCATGTGGCTCAGTGTGTATTTGATACTAGTCTGAGACTCCAAAGGAGGTGGGAGGCTAGGAACGTTTGTTATTGCAGCCAAGATAGCTAAGAAAAGGATGGTAGGGTTGGCCACTCCTATTTTTTCTAGGATTCATAGAAGATTACTGAATATTTACAGAGGGAAGTATCCTTTTAGAATAACAGAATCATTCTAGTGTTATGGGGGTGGATCACTAATCACTTCAGAACTTATGTTGTACAAAGCAAAGTACAGGTTTTTGGAAGTTCTTTCTGACCATCTGTTTAGTCTTTCTCTAGTATTTGGCCCTTATCTCTGAATACTTATGACATCAAGGCTAGATTGAGAATGCATAAGGAGGTCCATTTCTTTCCTTATGGGAATCCGCCTATGGGGAGATTCTTTGATGATGGGATGACCAGTGTAGAGTTGAGGGAATACATTTTAGCTTGCAGATATGGCATTTTGGCCACCATAATCGATGGAGAAATCATATGTGAGGCCTATGATCCTTATAGATTTGCGTAAAAAATTCATATGTCTGAAATACAATACTGTATCCCCTCCTGTGCGTGTAATATTAGAGCAACATCTAATGGTTTCCCAACAACTATGGTTGTTGACATCTATAGAGAGGACTGGGGTAGTTTTTAATTTACCTATTGTTGATGCAGTAAGTAGATTAACTATATGGTATACCAAAAACTGGGTCGTATCTTACCCTAAAGAGGTATTAAATCATGATTTCCCTCGAGTGGGGGTGAAGAGAAGTAGCAAGAGGGAACCCCTTTGTTTGGAAGGTAACTCTTCATCATTAGGGGATGACTCACAAGAGTCATAGGGTGAAGGTGAAGATGCTCTAAATTCATCGAAGATGCCTTGTTCCAGATATAACCCCCCATCCAGAGTTAACAGAGCCACCCCATCAATCCCTATCGAAGCTATATCAAGGCGATCTGGTTTTCATCACTATGAAGATCGACATGTTCCATTTTCTAATCCCACATCCGTGAATGTGGGAGTTGGGAAGAATCTTAAATGAAAGGTTGTAGGATCCCCTTAAAAACCCTTTGACATACACTCTGAATATATATGACTTGAGGCTGTTCAAATATGACAAAGTTTATACTATGACGATGAAACCATGTGGATGGATTTACATGATGGGATGCATATTCCAGGAGTAGGGGATTTACGGGCTTCTTCTGAAATTATTTTTAAGGAAAATCCCAATGAGGTAAGGACCTACATTAGAGAGATGGAAATGCTCATATATGAAACTGATAAATCAATTCTCACCATGAAGCAGGTGAAGGAAATGATAGATCATGGTACCACTGAAGGGATTCATCCTTCTTTAGATGAATAATGGTGTGACTTCGTGGATCCTAAGGATGTAAGCTTTCTTTTTATCACATTATCTTATTCTTTTCAATTTGAATTTAATTAAAATCACTGTTACTTTTGGGAAATATCATCTTTACTTGAATTTGGTTAAAGTAAGAACAACTGAAGTTCCCTTGCCATGATATAGCACTGGAGGCACTAATCTTGGAGCTACAGGATCACCCCATGAATTAGGAGAAATATCTTCGGGCCAACAGGTCATGAAGGATTAAATAGAGAAGATATTGCAATATCAAATACCTATATTTGGAGATGATAATGCAAGACCTCCTAAGAAGGCGAAGAATCGAAATCAACGAAGAAATATATCCATAGTTAAGCGCTTTATTAGTAGTGGTAAGACTCCCTAATAATCATGAATTTTAGTCTTTATTCATGAAAAAGTGTTTAGAATTATTAGTATTATAGGGGCTTCTTATGTTTCTTCTTTGAAAGAAACTACTGATAAGATTCAAGGAACCACAGAGGGTGGTACTGAATAGACACAAATTCCTGAAAATATGGTGGTTCTTGAAGAGGCATTGATGCCAAAGGAACCAACATATGTTCCCAGGACTACTCTCGTTCCTGCTTTTAGAGGAGAGGATGATTATGGTAAATCAAAAATTCTTTATAAGATATAAAATGTAAAAACATTTGACTTCCATCTCGTGATACTTTAGGTTCATCACATGCACCATAACATCCAGCAACGACTGATGCTGACCCCACAACTGTTGCTGAGGAAGCTATTCAGGGTCAAATGTTTCTAGAGGAAGGTTGCGAAGCAAACACGCCGAGCGCTCCCATGGGTATGACTAACCTAGGATCTAGGATATCATTGGATGAAATTAAGAACCTTGTCATGTCTTTTGAAGAAGTATTAGAACATGTTAATATACCAAATTCATTAAAATATTTTGGAGTTCCATGTATAAAATCAACTGGACTTGAGTTTTCATTATTCTTCCTATTAATATTCTTATGATTAACTTTATAACCATGTTTGGTTGAAATATATAGTTCCATATAAAGAAACTACTTCTACAATGATACTTGAAGGAAGTATTGATATTAATTCCAATACCATCATTGCGGAGACATTGGATTAGGTTAATATTGAGAAAAAAAACCTTCCATAGATTCATTCTAAAGATCATGAGCCAATTAAAGATAACACTCCCCACCCAGAAACATCAAACAAAAATGTTGAAACTGAGAATATTGGGGAGGGTTCTTCCCAAGCTAGTGACCTACTATTATGTAAGAGATACTGATATTGTGATTGTAGTCAATTTCGTTATCCCTTGAAGCTAATCACAACCATAATTTTTTTGATTTTCCATATAGGGATATCAACTTCAATGGCTAGGTCTGGAGGTGAAGCCTCTAAATCAACTCAAATAATACTATAAGGTGAAGAAACCATTATTCAGGAAGGAGCAGAATAGGGCACTTCTTTAAGTGTATTAATCCCAGAATACATTCCTCCTTATGATAGTGATTCTGAATCAGACCCAGAACTACAAAAGGCTCTTCATCTTGCACGTCTCAATGCATGGAATAATATATGGAAGATAATATCTGAGATGACCCTTGAGGAACTACCTTCAAGAATTCCATGACTCTCATCTCTGTTTATCACACTACAATTTAGCGATTTTGAATACCATTAAATTCATACTACATTGAAAGAGATTATTCAAAGGAGGGAGAGAAAAATATTTGGCAAGACTTGATAAAATCTAAAATGTTAATCAAAACCAAAGAATCCCAAGTGGCACTATATCGAGCTGAGGCTATTCATAATGAAAAGTTTAAGGAAATAAATAAGAAGATCAAAGAAAATATAGTTCAGTAGATTTATATTCAATAATAATTAGATGTCATTACAGGGGAGCTTAACCAGATTCATAGATCATTAGGAGAAGTCCAGAAGGATGGTGCCAAATCCGTTGCATATTCTTGAGAAGCACTTCATCATGCTGAAGAGAGCAGGGCCGGTCAAATAAATGAGTTTCAATGGGTATCTGATGGGGTTCAAGAGGTTGTTAACCAAATAAGGAGTTATGTAGAAAACCTTTTGTGATTTTTGATAAGAGAGAGAATCCAATTTGTGAATTCTCCTCTGTAAAAAGTTTTTTATAAATGAAAATCATTTTTTCTTCAATCATATGTGTTTTCATTCTCCCTAGTTTCTTTTTTTTACTTAAGCCATTGGTCCTAGTAATCATAGTTTAATTTTTTCTAGGGTTATATATAAAACCCCGCAAACATTGTTTCTTTTGACTTTTTATTGCTCAATATTACATCAATCATACAAAAATGTACGTTTAGTGAGCTAAGACTCGATTTTTTTTCATAGTGACCTTTGTAGGTTCTCAATCTAGTGAGTACCATGTCTCTTGTTGTTGGAAGTTTAGAGTCATTAATGTTGGATTATAAAGAGATAATATTTAAGGTTGAACATATTTTACCCTAAATTTTGAAATTACATCCCAAACAAGACTCAATGGATAAGAATTTCATTAACATTATTTAAACATTTCCAGGGGAATTTTGGGCCAAGATTTTTATTGTTACCAAATTTAAAACCTGTATCAACATAATTTGAGTATTCTACAGGAATGAAGTTACCATTATTTTACAATATTTTTATGAGAGTTGTGTTATACAGATCCGACTAGGGCATATGCTACATAGTCAAATAGTGGAATCTTTTGATTGAAAGGACTGTTATATAGGAAACTTATGCAAGGCCACCTAAGGGAACATGCTTCATAGTTAGGCAAAAGATCTCTCAAAAGTTTTATATTTTACTCTTGATAGACAAGGGAAAATAATATTTGGGTTACTCTAGACCATAGTGGTTGGTTTTTCCAAGGAAATGGATTTTAAAAATAAAGGGCTATTTTATACTGACATATGTCAGGAATAGGAAAACTATTTCTACACCAATTTGGTGTATGAGGAATGATTAAAATTTATCATAAAGTGTAATTTCTAATATAAAACTGTGAAATTTTAAGTCATGAAGTGAGAAAAATGTATTGTGCAGTTTTAAGTCATGTAGTGAGGACATTGTACTGTGTAGTTTTAAGTCATGCAATGAGGACATTGTTTGGCTTTAATTTATGGTCTTTAGATATGACCAAAGGCATGAGACTCTATCAATTTATTCATAATTTTTTTGGAAAAATTTTATCATATTTAGGTATGGAAGGGAAATTTGTAAACTATGATTTGGGAATTTCTAAATCTGAATAATGATATGGAAAAAGGGCTAAAGGCATTAGAGGAAGTATTTTTCAAGAATGAAGTTACCATTATTTGAAAAACCCATTATGGGGGTTGTGTTATGCTGGTCCAACTAGGGAATATGTTGAATAGCCAAATAATGGCATCTTTTTAATGATAGGAACGTTATGTAAGAAAATTATTCAAGGCCACCCATGGGCACGTGCTTCATAATCGGGAAAAAGAGCTCTCAGAAGTCTATAATTCTATTTCTAAAAGCCGGAGAAAGTTTATTGAGATTTAGATTTTCCTAAGCTCATAGTTTGGTTTATGGATAAAGGTACCTAAATATGGAAAGGGTATTTCCAACCAATATTTCCAAATAATCATAGGAATATTACTTCTACAATGGTCTGACCCAAATGTAGGAGGTATGGTGTTTTTAGTTTTATGTCATACAACTAGGACAAGAAATGGAAACAATATATGATATGTGGCTAATTGATTCCAAGGTTATTTCATATTGCTCTGAACACATGGAGAGAGAAATGTGTAAAATATGGTCTTGAAGACTTTCAGATCTAGAGATAGATAATGGAAAAAATATACCTGATTGACTATTTTAAAACACAAATTCTTGTACATTGTCATCAAATTTTGAAGGGGACAAAGATACTATAACCAAGAACAAAATTACCATCATTTGAAAAACCCATTATGGGGGTTGTATCATGCAGGGCCAACTAGGAAATATACTGCATGGACAAATAGTGGCACCTTTTGACTGATAGGACCGTTATGTAGGCAACTTATTCAAAGCCACCTAAGGTCATGTGCTGCATAGTTATGAAAAAGAGTTCTCAGGTATTAAAAACTTTGTCACCATAAACCATAAGAAATATTATGAAGATCTAGAAATATTCATGATTAAGAGTATGAAATATAGAAGGGGGTTATGCTCAATGCACATAAGAAATATTTGAATCGATATTGGCCATGAGTTTAATATCCTTTACATTGATCTCACTCATATGTAAAATGGAGACTTTCTTTGTTTCTCTTTGAATTGACATTCTATTGTTCATTTTTAATTCATGTAGTGAGGAGATTATACAATGTTGTTTTAAGTCATGCAGTGAAGACATTGATATCCCCATAAAAAATTCAGAGACCTTATTTATATAAATAATCCTTTTACCCAATTCCTAAGCCCACGTGAGCTATGTTCGGTGTGAGAAACAAGAAGCAGTAAGGGTTGCTTCTATAACACAATGGTGACACAAGTATAGAATATGTGTGTTAGATTTCCATGAATTTTAACGTCATGTGGTAAGGATGAAGATGAACTGATGTGAAAATAAAGACTTGTTGTAGGTGGACTAAGGGATAAAACCCAAGTGTCACTACGTGTCTTTCTTAGAGAAATAATCAAGCTATATATATTTCTTTAAACATTCCCTATGCAGTTTTGATTCTTATATAAGGAATAAAGGGTTTTGTTGTTTTTTTTATCATGGCTGGGCCCAATATTGAAGATCTAGGCGTCCCTACATATATTATATAGATGATAATCAAGCCATACGTAGTCCTTTAAACAATCATTTCCGAAACCAATCGAGTTTGAAATGGGATACGAGGGGATTTAACACATTCTATAAGAATGATTAAATTTAAGATACAAGATAGTATGAAAATAAAATAATGTATCTTAAAAGAGCACTCTGTATAGATCTAGTTCATATACAGGAGAAAAAAAGGAAATATAAATTTTGTGATTTCTGCTTGGCCGATGATTGGAGATCTAGGCGCCTCTACATATCTCATATAGATAAGAATCAAGTCATACATAGTTCTTTAAACATGGTCCCTATGTAGATCTGACTCCAACATAGAGGAATGGCTCATGTGCCTTTAAGGAGTAGCAATGATGTCCATGATTCTTGCTTATGGAAGCTCCTAACGTCAAGTATAAAAGATGTTAGTCGTACAGTTTAATGTTGTGTAATGAGGAAAATGGTTTTATGCATTTCAACATCATGAATCATGGATGCTTATGGTTGCTATGCAGTTTAATGTCTTGCAACTAGGACTTTGTACTGTGTAGTTTTAATTCTTTCAGTAAGGATGTGGGGGTTGTGCAGTTTTTAGTCTTGTAGCGAGGACAATGTGTGAAACTACACAAAGTATTTCTTCAAGAATCTCGCACTGGTTGGAGTTTTAATAAGCTCTCCATCCATTGAGATTAAGTCATAAGCACCATTTGAGTAGAACTTATGTATGGAATAATGTCCTTCCCACATTGACTCAATCTTTAGAGGTTTTTTCCCTGGTATCATTGGACTCCTAAGGACCAATACCAATTCTCCTTGAAGAAATGAACGGAGGAAAACTTTCTTGTTAAAATCTCACACTATTCTGTTTTGATAGACTTTTTAATAATGCAAAGTATTCAATCTTTTTTCATCTAATAGTTCTATCTCATTAAACCGTTTTTGAGACCTCTCATCTATAGAAAATTGATCACAGATTGCAACTCTGAGTAAAGAAAATTACATTTCAATTAGAAAGACTTTTTCTGATCCATATACCAATGAATAAGGGTTTGTATGGGTGGTAGTAAGGGTAGTGGTACTATAAGCCCATAAAGCATGAAAAAGTATATCAGGCCAAGATTTATTATCTTTATCCATCATCTTCTAGACTATATTTGATAAGGTCTTATTGAAAGCCTCTATCTGTCCATTGGATGCCACATAATAGTGAGATGAATGGTTGGACTTGATATTATACTCCTGATATAACTTATTTACCTCAAAAGAACAGAAATTGGTTCCATTTTATATTAATATAGTATGAGCGACACCAAATTTAGTGATGATGTTAGTTTTGACAAATCTAACAATGCTTTTGGCTTCGACATCTTTAAGAGGAATTACCTCAGCCCATTTAGAAAAGAAGTAAATAGCAGTAAAAATATACCTGAACTGCTTAGCTGTAGCTGGAGGATAAGGTCATACTACATCCATTCCCCATGAGGCAAATGGACAAGAGTATTTAGTTGTATGTATCAAATTCGGGGGTTGATTAATAAAGTTAGAATGCATTTGTAAGGGATTTCATTTCATAGTGAAATCTATGCAATCCTGCACTATTTAAGGCCAAAAGTATCCAAACCTTAGGATTTGATCAGAATTCCTATGCCCATACTGGTGAGCACCACAAGATCCTAAATTTACTTCATTCAAGATAGCTATAGTTTCTTCTCCATTAATACATCTGAAGAGGATTCCATCAATTCCTAATTTGTAGAGGATCTTCTCATGATCTAGACTATCAAAAGAGTGAAATTGGCCACTCACTTTCGTATCTGTTCTTTTTTCATCCCTATCTGGTGGAAGTACTTCATTTTGAAGATATTCCATGATGGGTGTTCTACATAACATGATATGACCATAAGGATCTGAAATAGGGATAATTTCATTAATTTATTTAATTATAGTTTGAAAAAAGGTGATACCATATAGCAATGAGCTATGTTGATGAATTTATCATCCCGATTCGGATCTGCCAAGGTTGTAGCTGCATTAGCTAGTGCATCAGCTTGGGAATTTTGTGTTGCGGGACATAAAACAATGTCGGCTCTGAGGGAAATTCAGCCATTAACCCTATGACGTAATCACATAGAGGGATTAACTCTTCTTTTCATATATAATATTCCCCATTGATATGTTTTATTACCAATTCTGAATCACCTTTTACTTTCAAGTGACTCACTTTCACCTCAAGTTCCATTTCCAAGCCTACAATGAGAACTTGATATTCTGCTTTATTATTGGTATCTCCTTCTGATAACATGAAGGAATAAGGCAATTCTTCCTTTTATGGGGAAATTTGGACAATTCCTAACCCAACTCTGTTGAGTTTAGGGTTTTCCATTCTCTTCCCTGTTGGACTTCTGGAGGCACCATCAAAGTACATTTCCGATGTCTGTGGATTATATTGAATAGAGAAGACCTCTTCATCAGGAAGTTCAGTATTCAATGATGTATCTTCTATAGATGGATGTTCAGTAAGGAATTCGACCATAGCTTGGCCTTTTTTTGCCTTCTGGGGCACAAACTAGATATCAAACTGTTGAAAAATAACTTCCCACCATTCCAGATGCCCTGTAAGCATAGGAAGACTGAAGATAAATTTGAGCGGGTTATTGCGAGATACCAATTGGACCTCATGATGTTTCAGGTAGTGCCTCAATTTAGGAACTACCAATATTAGTGTTAGGAATCACTTTTTAATACTTGAATATCTTGTTTATGCATCAAGAATAGTTTTACTGAGATAGTAAAGACTTTTTTCTTCCCCAACATCGTTCTTTTGGGCAAGGAAGGAACCCAGTGATCGCTCTAAAGCTGTCACATAAAGAATAAGTGGTCTTCCTTCAATATGTGGTATTAATACTGGTGGACTCAAGGGATATTTCTTGAGGGTATCAAATTATTATTGGTGGTCTTCATTCCATTGATAGGTGACTCCCTTCTTCATTAATATGGTGAAGGGAAAACTGTTGCCTGCCAAATTGTGGATAAAACGCCGAATAGAGGACAAGTTTCCTTGGAGTCCTCTTAATTATTTAAAATTTAGAGGATGTGGCATGCCAAGTATTGATTTTGTTTTCTTAGGATCATCTTCGATACCATGATGGTGTACAATGAAGCCAAGTAACTTTCATGAGGTTTCCCCAAAAGCACATTTCAAGGGGTTCATCTTCAAACTATGTTACCAATGATTATTGAATATGATCTCTAGATCAGCCAAGTGATTAGAACTTTTTCTGGATTTGACCAAAAAATAATCCACATAACATTAAATAAATTTCCCTAAGAACGGTTTGATGATATGGTGCATAGCATGTTGGTATGTTGAATCAGCATTCTTTAAGATAAAAGGCATTACCTGATATAAAAACACACCTTGAGGGGCTATGAAGGATATATATTATTCATCCTCTAGGTCCATACATACTTTATTATACCTAAAGTATCCATCCATGAAGGAAAGAGCTTCATATCTAGTTATTTCATCAATTAAAAGCTATACTATTGGAACTAGAAAATCATCTTTAGGACAATATCGGTTAAGATCTATGAAATCAATGAAAACTCTGATTTTACCAATCTTCTTTTTCACTGGGAAAATTTTGATCATCCATTTGAGATATTGAACCTCCCTTAAAAATTTATCCTTTATAAGCTTATCAACATCAACTTCAATTTTAGAGGCATGAGTTGGTTGTGTTCTTCTTGCTATCTGGTTGAATCCTCAATGTTCTTCTGAAAAAACCAAATGGTGAGTGGATGAATCAGGATTAAGACCTTGAATTTCTATATAATTATAATAAAACATATCTCGATGTTGCTTTATAAATAAAGTATACACATATTTCTCTTTAGAGGTCATGGAAAAACTAATTAGAGTTGGGCATAGATCTCTTTTTTGTACCAAGATTTATTTCTCGGAGCTCATCAATAGTGGTAGAGACACCTTCCTCAAATGTTGGAGGAGCATCCCTGAGATATTCCTCTTCTTCTTCATTACGTGTTACCTCTTCTGTTGCTAATTTCATAGTGGATTACATGGAAAAACTTCCAGAGTTAGGGGAGGAGTCATTATTTGAACATCCTAAAGAAGAAGCCACCATATCTGACCCTACTGATGATGAAGGGTCTTCCTATGGTAATAAAGAGGAGATGATGGATTGGGAATCAACATCTTTGTCTTCCTATAGAACTGCTACAACTTATTCTACTCTGATTAACAAAGTATATTATTTATGTAGTTCGGAAGTTGATATGAAGACATCTCCATTTAGTCTTCCATGAATACTTGGTGAATCAACAATTTCTCCTATGTTGTCAGGCTCAGTTTCCACAATTGAAATTATGGAAGTTATTGGAAGAGTTCTTGGATTTGGTTTTACCCTTTCAATTTGATTAATAGGTAACACGTAATATATACTCAAATATATGAATGGGTTTTCTGGGATATTTTCTAGTCCATTTGGAGCATTAACTCTAGTTATCTCCTTTGTTATGGACCTTGTTCCCTTTGTGTGATAAAACACTTCCTCAATGTATTGAGATTCACATGTTTTAAACAAAGCCTTGTCACCATAAAATGTCCCAATTTGACCATTGAAATAGTACTTAATACATTGGTGGTATGATGAAGGTATGGCTGCATGTTGATGTAGCTAGGGCCTTCTAGGCATAATGTTGAAGGTTGTGTCCTGATGAACAACCATGAAATATAAATTAGATACAAGATCTCCAAACTGAGTTCTGAGTGTAATATCTTCTAGAGGTTCCTGCTCATTCTTTTCATATCCTTGTAACATTAACGTAGAAGGAGATAAGTCAGATTCAGTCAGGCCCAATCTTTGAAGTGTATGAACAGGAATGAGGTTGACTCCGGAGCCATTATCAATGAAGGATCATCGGATGTCTATATTGTTGAACTTCCCAGATAGATACAAGGGTCTAATATGCCGATGTACAACGTCATATTCATCTTCATCTGTAAAATATATGACTGCATGACATTCTGCAAGATCATTCTCTATACGGTAAACCTCAACAGCAGCAACTTCGGTTTCAAACGGTTGAGAACTTGAAAAGGCCTCAATAAGTGCTTCTCAAAGATCTTTTGACAGATTCAAGGCATCGAAAATTGATAACGTGGCTGTTACTTGTGGAAATTGTTTCAATACATCATACTTTTGGTCCAAAGGTCTGCACTTCCTAGTATGGAGATGCGGTTTTGTAGGTGCCTTGGAAGTTGAAGCTTTTGATGTAAATGTACCCGGTATCAGAGAAAAGGATGGAAATAATACTGGCTTTGGTAGATTAGACTCACTAGGTCTATATACTTTCTGAGAGGAAGATGGTGTGATTTATAATTGGTCCTCTATAATAATCACGTCAGAACCAAACCTGTATTGCATGGAAGAAACTCTTTGTTCTTGTTGAGCCTGCTGAAGGGATCTTCCACAAGTTTCTACCGCATATATGGTTCAAGAAAGGTTAGAGTTAAAATGGGGTTTTCTAGAATTCCCATGTCTTCCCCTATATCCTTGACCTTGACTTATTTCTTTATCTCCCCAGTTAGGTACAAGGAACTCTGACTCATTATAATCAGAATCACCATTGGCATAAGAATTCGTTAAGTGGATAACGCTGACAGAGCCAAAGATCAATTCTTCATCTGATGAAGATTCTTCCTGATAGGTTTGTTCTGGTTGTGCCATTTGGTAGGGAGGTGCCCATGATTTTGAAACAGATGGCATAAAATCTTCCAGGGTCAAGGAAAACTTTGGGATTTAAAAAATCTCATCTTCTTCTGACTGCTCTTTGTCCTTGTGATCACTTCGGTTCTTTGAGGATTGGCCTTTTGATGAAAGTGTTTTTACTGTGGCAGGAGTGGTGTAAGAAACAATTAGTTGTTTCAACTATGTTCGTAAAATGGAATCAGTTTGGTTGATCTCTTTCTTGATCATCCAATCATCATATTTCTGCACATTTTTACTTTTTACTTCCTTCCATTCACCTTCTTCCTCTGGATCAGCAGTAGTAACACATGCTACTTGAGCTGAAGAACTTTTAAATTTCACTTGTCCAGAGTCTACCATTTTTTGAAGGAGTTCTTTGAAAAAAAACACCCCTAAATAGAATTCCCCAACATCTGGTGAAAGGGACAATAATTCAAAAGATCTTCATCTCCTTCTTTGTTTGGTTTCTTCAGCCTTGGAAATTGAACCAAATTGTTTTCCAAAGCTGAGATGAAGTAACCGGGAACTTGTTAAGGAATAAAACTTTCTTTTTAATTCCTCAAACTATTTTTTCCTTCGATCTCTTTGATTATCTTGATGAGGTGGTCATTGATCCTGACACTCTAGAGGCAGATCCCTTCGTTACAATGAAGGTTTTAAAGTGGAAGCAGGTACATGTTCTTTCTTTAGTGTAACGGTAGCAGCCACTGCTTTCCCTGTTCTTATTCCTAGAGCTAATGTAATTACATGAGTTTTAGTCTTATTATCTATAATATAATCTTCTATCTGTAGAGTAATTGAAGTACGGTCTTGAAACCCTCCTGTTTATTTTACAAGGACAAGTGGTGTGCATAACTAATCACGTAGATTTGCCACAAAAATTGGCAGCAAATCTTCTTGAGGGAGAGGCAGACTTAAGGAATATGTTAATACTTTCCATCATGAAATGAAATTTTAAACTCTTTCATTATCCCTTTTTTTATAATTGGTAAGATAAAAAACTATCTTCTTCGGTAGTGTTGAGCTAAATTGAAGAAGGAATTTCTGGAAGAGATATTCCCATCCAGTAATTGATCGAGATTGCAAACTTGTATAGCAGACAAAAGCTAGTCCCTATAATGACTACACAAAACACCTAAGATTTACTGTTTCTTCATGTTGAGGAGTTCCCATCATGGGATTACAATGAGAAACGAAATGTGTTAAGTGTTGTTCTAGATCTTCTGAACCATTAATGATTGGAAACATGGTATTCACAAAATTTGGTGGGGGAGGAATCAGGTCCACCCATTCAGGGTAAGCTTTCTTTTCCAACTGAACTGTCGTACAACATTCCTCTATAGCTTCTGATTGAGTCGTTAATGCCTCAATTTTGTTCATAAGCATTTTGGAAATACTCAGATGAGCTGGAACCTATGCAGGTAAAACAACTGGAGCTTGAGCTGGTGCAACGACTAGAAAAAACACTGGTGGTGGTGCTGGTAATTTCCTTGGATAAACCACAGGAACAAGCTTTTTAGGATGTGTTTGATCCTTCCTTGGTTGTGTAACCAATGGAGTAAATTCATTATCCACGTCTGTAGTTACTAAAAAACCACTTTAATGAGGAGCTTCTACAGGATGTGAAAGTTAAGATCTTCCTGGGTAGTACGTCTAGCAGAAATGATTCTTTGAAGTAAATTTTTGTTGAGCCTTCTAAACTCCTTCATCTCCACTTCTTATTGTTTAAATCTCTCTTCAAGTGAAATATATTGACCTTATCTAGTGTAAAAGTGAGATGAAATATGACTTTTACCTTTCCCCTTGTTAGATTCCTTTTAGAGGGATGGGAGTTGGTTATTTGAAGGTATACCTAGGTTTTGGGTAAGCCTCTAATTTAGGGTATATACACCTTCTTCATTTTCCTCAGTGTGTACTGTATTATGGATAATAACTTCATCTTCTGATTCCCCTAAACTAGACTCATTTTCTAGAGGATCTTCTATAATGGCATTAATTACATTTACTGACGCATAATGCATTGATGGAATTCTTTTAGTATCTTTGTAAGATCGTCACCCTCTGTATATTACATGAGACTCTGCTCTCTTATATGATAGATTCTCAAGAGCTGTTTGATAGACAGTAACCTAAAGGAAATCATCAGATAGATCAGTTGTGCACTTTCTTTGTGGCTTCTTCCCTAATCGGGAGAAAACTGACTTCCGTTGAGGAGGGGATTGTATATGTGAAAATTCCCCTAGTCCTGTAGGTTAGGGCTATTCATTTTCTTATTCTTTAAATCTTTGAACTTTGTTTAATGAAATTCAAGGTTAAATTAAATGATTCCCCAAACCTACAAGATGGGGTGGTTCTTGAACTACTATGGATGAGATTCGCATAGCTACTCTTCTGATTTTACAAATTTTGGTTCAGAAATTAGCTGGGTTCATTATCCAACAACCACTCAAATCACCTATTTCGGAAGATCACTATTCTATTTCAGAAATTTTTGTTATCTTATGGTTGACATCCTCTAAGTGGGAGGCCTATTAAATATTCTCAGATGATTGCTGTAAAATTAACTCAACAACTTCTTTTATTTGGGACCGACTCTGATGAGAGCTGGTTGAGGCATGTTCTTGAGCATACATTTGATTACATACAAAATCTATTGATTGTGGTCGACTGTGGGAAATAAAATAGCATGATACCACTTTTGGAGGACTTTGTTGATTCTGGAGTGCAGTGAAATGAAATGCTCCATGTACACCCCATCCTCTGATACAAACACCAGATGGTGTGTCAAAAATTAACTGGTGTAGCCTCTTTAGAGCATTAAGGCATGCATGCTGAAGGGTTCTCTGCTGTTTTTCAGCCTTTGGATGTCAAGAAACTGAGATAAATGCCAAGTCAATTTGGCATTTAAAACCTTCTATTACCTTTACATGATTTTATTAATCATCATAAAGTAATAGTTTGGTTTTCAAATGAAGAAGAGTCTTTCATAGGTTGTGGTTCATATCATGAAAACAATATTCTGCCATCAATTCTGGAATGTTATACTGAGAATTTTCCAAAGGCCAGAACATGACTGGAATTTCTCCTTTAGACAATTGTCTTCTCATGTTTAACATATCTTCATCATCATTCACTATAGGTTTATCCACTTGGTCTGACCAAAGTGGATGCTCTGTATTAGAAGGAAAATGACCCAAGGGAGGTTCCAAGAATGGATGTTCTCTTAAGATGTCTTCCGGTTGATAAAGTGTTTCACCCGTCAATGACAAGGAATCATACATTACTGGCCTTGTGTGTAAAGACTCAAAAATTCCTGTAAATGTTTTTAATTAAATGAGAATTTTACGAGTCTATGAAAATTGACAGTGCATGATTTTGAGGCTCGGAGTGCCCAGAGTGCCTGGAGTGAATTTCTGAACATTTATTCAAGTATGTTACGTAAATGCAGAAGTGGTTTTTTCTAACTTTTAAACTGGTGCTTGGAATTGAAATATGAGGGAACCGTTGAACTCATTGTGCTAGTATTCTCTTAAGGAGACTTTCACCTCGATGATAGTGAGTCGAGAGTGAGAGATAAATTTTGGGCTTTTATTGAAAGAATTAAATAAAATAAAAATGTCTAATATTTTTATTTTAGAAACCACCCACATGGGTTATGGTGGTAGGGACCACCCGTGCCTAAACCTCCCATGTGGATGTTTCAAAGGTGGGGACCACCTGAACTAAAACCACCCACATGGGTTATGGTGGTGGGGACCACCCGAGACTAAAACCCCCATGAGCTCACATCTTAATGGGGAGAAACCTCTTGAACTCCCTCTATGATGAGGGAGGTGACCTTTAGGTTTCCCCAACATTAATTTTTTCCAACCTCAATGTAATTATGATGCGAATTTAATTTGTGCCAACAATTAAATTGGGGAAACACAATATATTGGATACTTTGCATTTTTGGTGGAATTGGGGAGAGAAGAACTATTGGAGGATTATTCTCCCAATGAAGAATGCCTTCTCCAATGAATAATGTGCTCCCCAATGAAGAACGTCCACCGAAGATCGAATAACAAGGAAACCAACCCCGAGCAGGATTGGAAGCACCTTGTGGAGGTAACAAATGTAGGACGTCTTCAATCGACGACCGTCCATCCCTCCACATCGATGTCAACAAACGAACGAGGTAGGGGTGTGTTTAAAATTGATCAATGATAATTCCCACTTGCATTGAATCATTTTTTTCCTTCAGTCGTATGCTACCGATCTAACGCGGAAGGTGCGGGCCAAACAAACATGGCCCGACCCCTCCGTCATTCTTCATTATTTGTGTGTTCCTCATGATGGTGACGGTGATCGGTGCTGGTGGTTGGAACTGGTGGAACTCAAGAACCGTGGTTGGCACCACGGTCGATTGTGAAGAAGGAGACGAATGAAGGGTGTTCGGTCCAGCCGGCCTCCGAAAAAAGCACAACGCCCCGCGGCGCTCCACCGCCCCACGGCCTACGTTTTCCACGGCTCCGCTACTCGTGACATCCGCGCCCCGTGGCACTCCGTCGCCCTGCGGCCTCCACCACCCATAATCTCTGTGCCCCGTGGCCCACCGCTTCCTACCAACTCTGTCATGCGGTGCTCCTCCGTCTGCAGCACCGCTGCCTGCTACCTCACCGCCCTCACAGCTCTGTAGCCTCGCGGCCCTCACAGCCCCATGGCCTCGCCCCCCTCGGGCCCCCATGGCCTCGTCGCCCTCGTGACCCCTATGGCCTCCACGCCACCAAGGCCGAGCCACCAGGACCGACCACCCAACGCGGGTCGGACTGCCCAGTGCGGTTCGGGACGGACCCAGTGGGTCGAGCCGGGTCGACCCAAACCAGGTCAGTCGGACAGGGTCAGACCAGACCCGGACCCACTTCGACTCATTTACACTCTTTTGGCCATAACATTGGCACTAGGCATGAATTTGACAAACCGTCAATGGCACTATAAACCTTGGAGCGAGACAGACCCTTTGGTATGCCCCACTTGAGATTTAGATAAAGTGGGGATACGGTCGGGTTGGATCGAGCACGAATCCAACTGGGCCTTTGGGGTTAAAAGGATAATAACTTACAGAATGGGCGTCTGATTGACGCGTCGTCTATTTCATTGAGACCCTTTGACGTGGCAGTCCTTTGGGATAATTCTTCATGGGACTTTTTGGTAGTTGGAGTATCGACTAGTGGCTTGAGGATCGGGCCCTCCCAGAGATGAACAAACTTAGCGTGGGAACCCAGTAGCTAGTTGTGACTTGGGGAATATATCGTTCGTGGGTCTGTGATTGAGGGTCCCACATGAAACCACTCTCAGATTCCATGTGGGACTACCCGAGTGATCCTGTGTGGGTCAGCACCTAGAGATCCAGTGTGGGTCAGCACCTAGAGATCCTGTGTGGGTCAGCACCGAGAGATCATGTTTGGGTCCACATCTAGAGAACCTATGTAGGTCTGATGATGATTAGAGATCCTTCATGGGTATCACTCTTAACATAGTAAGATGATTCAGTAGTTACGTCTAATCATCTCTACTACTGTACTTAAGTTATACCTGGTGTGATCTGAGTTCATACTTGAGCGGTACTTTCCTTTGTGGTAATGCCTTGGTGGTATTTTTCTATGTGGCATACCACTGTGGTACTTACCTTCATGGTATTCATTCCCTTTTGGAACAGTTGATCTTCGGTATTTTGGGTTGGACCCTTTGTTTCCTCTTGATTGAGATGGGTATACTTAATAACATAGGTATATGTATGGCCATATACCTAAGTAGGGTTGACAGTTCACTTCATACTTTTTGGTTTATCCTTTATGGAATTTGTGAGACCTTGAGGGTCTCGGGGTCCCTATTGAGTATCGTTATACTTACCCCTGCACGGGCTATGTCTGCAACTTGTTGTGTTTGGTGCAGATGACGGACATCGCTGATGGAGGCTGAGGTTACCAGGGCTATATAGGGCATGGAGGTGGACTATACGGCATGACGGTACACAGAGGAGACGAGCGGACATGGAGTGATAAGGAGGCAATATGTACCTACCCTTTAGGTAGGAACCTCATAGGTTGAATCAGTAGCTTCCTTTCTTTTTCTTCAGTTGTATTGTATTTTAGTTGTACTTGAATTATTACTGTTGGGCTTGTGTTCTGGACCCTTTTTACTTTCAACACTCTTTTTTCTATACATTTGACTTGTATTCTTATCTTGGTGTGTGCTTGGTTGCGTGTGTTTACAGGGTATAAAGGCAATGCCTTCTCGGTTATAGAGAATATGCCTTTCTGTTCTAGTCACCACCCCCTGGCCTATGGAAGGTGGACTTGCGGTAGTCACGGCACGAGCCCCAGGGGACGGGTCATGACAAATTGGTATCAGAGGAGTCGTTTCTATCGTAGAACATAGGAATCTGATATTTTTAATGGTAATAGTGTTAAGTGTGGTGATTATGGATATCAGTTTAGGGAATCCAGTGTTGGTGTGGCAGCCAACATATCCATACACTAGGATCCTGACTTCTGATTTCCGACTCAGTGCACGAAAACACTGATTGCGTGTGTGTTTTGAAGAGTTTTATTTATGATCTATTTGAGTCAGCTCACTAGGTATAACTTATTGAACGTGGAACACCTATTTCATTTTAGGATTCCTCTATCCAGACAGCCAACTATGGTTCTAGATATAGTACGTACTGATATCCCACCGAGCGATGAGGCCTCAGTATAGGGTCATCTTCCAGTAGAGGCACCATCAGAGGCACCAGCAGTACCATAACTTGTTGGGCCACCGATGCCACTGGCCCCAACAACAGATGGTGCACACTGCTTTAGCACATTTCACGAGTTCCAGTGCCATAGGCCACCCAGGCATAGGGGATAGATGGACCCATAGGTGGCTGAAGATTGGATGGAGGCTGTGGTGAGAGTCTTCTGACTGGTAGGGAAACCAGCTGATCTCATGGTGATCATTGTCTCTAGCCTTCTACAGGCAGCAGTAGGCAGATGGTGGAGCTTGATTCTCTATGTTCATGACGAGATGACACTTCTCTAGGCAGACTTCAAGAGCCTGTTTCGGGAAAAGTTTGTCCCAGGGACTCTTCGTTCATTGCGCATACTGGAGCTACTTCATCTGCAGCAGGGCAGCATGACTGTGGCTCAGTACTCAGCGAGGTTCACTGACCTCTCATGTTACTACACAGATATGGTGCGGGACCCCTTTTTTAGGGCTTGGACCTTCGAGCAAGGACTCATGTGGGAGATCAGGGCTTCGATAATCTCACTCAGCATCCTGACGTAGGAGGGCGTGTTTGAAAGATCCCTTTTAGTGGAGAGTTTCCTTGATGAGCAGTCACCAGCAGCGAGACCCACTACCAGTCATCACATAGTGGAGTCTTCTGCAGCTGGTAGTAGACAGATGAAACAGAGGTCCAAAAGGACTAGACTTACAGGTTGATGACTACATGATTCAGGGTCAGTTGTGCGGGGCACCCATGGCAGAGCTGGTCATTCCGGGAGTGGGTAGTATTACGCATGCAGCGGGCAGGGTCACATGCCTCGTGACTGTCTGACCCGCCATATGGATGATCAGCAGACAATCGAAGGACCACTCGGGTAGAGATTTAGGTTCGACCGAGGAGGTCATCAGGGAGAAGGCAGATGTGGAAAAGGAGCTGGATGTGGAGCTGGAAGTGGGCGACAATTCGAGATGTTACCGCCACCTCCACCAAGTGTTCCACCCTGACCACAGGGAGCAGTAGGATAGGGGTGAGCTCAGATCCAGGAAATTGAGGCCTACAATCACGACGCTCTGGAGATGATATGAGGTACGATCTGTGTCAACTCCACCTTAGCTATAGTGCTTATAGACACAGGTGCCAGTCATTCTTTTATTTCCATTTCCCTCATCGGATCTCGAAGATTCCAACAGAGCCGTTGGATCGATCATTATAGCTAGAGACTTCTACAAGAGTGGATTTGACAATTACGTACTGGTGAAGGCAGTGCGAGCTTACTCTAAGAGGTGAGAGCTTCAGCTGGGATCTCTTAGTAGCAGCGTCGAGGCCTTACGATGCCATCTTGGGAATGGATTGGTTATCTATAGTCCATGCTCAGATTGACTGTATTAGGTGAAAAGTGCAGTGTGTCTGCACGGATGGGACCAGGTTTACCTTCAACGGCAATAAGGGAGCCTTTGCAGCACATGATGGACTTACTCGGAGGAGAGTGTAGTCGATCACTCTTCAGTTGGCTAGCCTTACCCTCAGAGCAGTTGATGTGGAGAGTCTGAGCTATCCTATAGTGGTGGACCAGTACGAAATTTTTTTCCCTGATGATGTTTCGGGTCTACCTCCTCATAGAGAGGTGGACTTTTACATTGACTTGTACCACGGGACGACACCGATATCTACACCAGATTATCAGATGGCTCCCTCAAAGCTTCGTGAGCTATGGGTACAACTAGAGGACTTGTAGGGGAAGGTATTCATACGGCCCAGTGTTTCTCTTTGGGCAGCCCCGATTTTTTTCACTAAGAAGGCGGGTGGGATCTTGAGTCTTTGTGTTGACTATCGACGCCTAAACCAGGTGACTGTGAAGAACAAGTACCCACTTCTGAGGATTGAAGACCTCATTGATCAGCTGAAGGGAGCATGGTAGTTTTCGAAGATAGACCTCAGATCAGGATATCACCAGCTCAGAGTACGAGATGAGGATGTGCAGAAGATGGCTTTCAGATGTCGGTATGACCATTATGAGTTATTGGTTATGCCATTCGGTGCAACCAACACTCCAGAAATATTCATGGGACTCACGAACAGGATCATTCAGCCATACCTTGATCGCTTTTTAGTAGTCTTCATTGACGACATTCTGATCTACACAGCTACTGAGGAGGAGCATGCCTATCATTCGTAGGCAGTACTGGACACACTCCGAGAGCACCGATGTTGACGCTCATTTTCGTCACAGAGTACAATGGAATTTAAAGGGAAATACCTTGAAACTAAATTGATTCATCCTTTGAAGAAAACATCAAAAATCGACAAAGTAATGAAAAAGGAGTCCAAGGACCTTGGGTCGCGCAAGTCCCCTCATGGTCGCGCAAGTACACTTGTGTGCTGCATAATGGTCACGCAAGTGACTTGCGCGCCCTCTTTGAAAACCGCCCAGGGTCTTCTCTAGCCTATAAATACCCCCAGTGGGCCCCCCATTTAAGGAGGATTTTTCCAGAATTCACATACAGAGTTCTGGACGCCCAAGTCTCTTCTTCAGGTTTTCCAAACAATTCTATGGTAATTCTTTACCTAGAATGGAAGGTCTAAACAAGAGGAGTAAGGTCTAAGTGTTAGAATTCACTAACACTTGCGTCCCTAAGTGTTCTACCCTTAAGGGAAATGGACACACTTGCGTGCCACCCTACTTATTCACCAGAACTTGGGCGTCATCTTCTGGAAAGCCTCTAGGGATAATACCAAGGGTTTGAGCCAAGTCTCACCCATGTATTACCCTAAGGGATGAAAATCGCGCAAGTACCCATGTGCCGCACAGGTATACCTGCGTGACCAGGACTTGCGCGCCCACGCAGTACCTACGCGCCTTCCAGGAATTGCACGCCCATCTATTTTTTGGGTGCCCTTCTTGCCCATTTAACCCCTCTTATTCCATTCCACCTCTCCTATTAAAGATTAAGTCTTCAAGACACTCTTCGAAGCCATTTATGGCATGTTTTATTGATTTAATTCCTTATCCGAAAGGAATTCAATGAAACATCTCTCAAAACCTAGTGATTTAAACATCTTTATTTCACTAAAATTAGAGATTTCATTCATTCAAACTCATCCTTTAAGATGAGATAACCCTATTACTAGGCATCCTTCCCAGGAGTAAGCCCCAAGTCCTCATTAATCTGGGCCTCCTTTTGAGAAGTAAGCCTGATTCATAATTTCCATTAATCTTGGCCTCCTTTTCAGGAGTAATCCCCAGTCATAATTTCCATTAATCCGGGCATCCTCCTCAGGAGTAAGCCCCAACCATAATTCCTTTAACCTAGGCTCCCTTTTCAAGAATAAACCCCAGCCTTAATGTTCCCAAATATGTTCATCCTTCTTAGGAGTAAGCCCCAAGTCCCTTAATTTTTCAAAACCCTTAACCTGGTCCTTCTTCTAAGGAGTAAGCCCCAGTTTTAATTTCTCTTAACCAGTCATAATATCCTTTTGATCTGGGCTTCCTTCTCAGGAGTAAAACCCAATCATAAGTCCCCTCTTAACGTGGGAATATTCCTTAGGAGTAATCCTGAAGATTAGAGTATCCAAATCTCCATGAAGCACATATACCTTTATAGACCCTATTCCTGGATTTCTTCCCTGAAGTAAATATTAATCCTCATCTATTTGGGAAGTCATACACACATAAGCCCCACATCATTGCATCTTTCATGGAACAATTGTCTTGTTTCACCAATACCTCTTGTTTCCCACATCAAGCATGACTCATGTGAGCTTAGAGTGTAAAATTAATCATTAAATCTTTTCTTTGAGCCATCAATAATGCATAAACATCATAATCCCTTACTCAAACTACGTGGGTTCTGAATCCTTTTCCATAACAAAGGACACGTTGGTAGCCCATCTGCAGGTATGATCCCAACCGTGAAATAATCAATGTCCTTCTGAAGGACAATAAACTTCAAGTGCCCCACTGAGTGGCTTTAAAACCAGTATGGTCATCATAATGACCAAGAGACTTTCATGTATTGAAGGATAGCATCGGCTAAGAATCTCTAAACAAATACAGATGATTTTCTATCGATGAAGAACCTCAAATACATATAAAAGATTCTCTAAATTTCCTATATATCAATCATTTATTTTCAGATCTAAAGGAAAACTCTTTTTATACTTGGTAATGTAATAAGGATTCACGAACATAACTTAAATCTATAAAGAGAGTCCCGGAGTAGTCAATAATTCCCCTAAAAAAGGTGTGATGAGTCCGACCTCCCATCCTCTCGACCAATTCAAATTCCTAAGCCCCATCAGTTCACAACTAATGAGCGCCTACCTTTGGAAAGTAGGTTCAAATGGATATGGAATCATTGGATGTTTCTGGTTCTACGAACAAACCCGTTATAAACTGTTTGGAATGTTTGAATCTTAAATCAACGAGGTCATCCCCCATTCTAGAGGAAAATAGGGAGATACTAGGCCTTAGGTGACATCGTCAAGACACCAAAGTCTAGAAATTAATGCTAAGGGATTTATAAATAGTAGGGGGAGGATTTTCCCTTTTATGATGAAATTAGAAAAACAATGATATCAATAATAACAAAACTTCTTAATGATGAATGAGGACCAAAATGAAACCCAAAACAAGACTAAACCAAAAGAATATATAAGAGTACATACAAAATCAATGTTACATAACCAATGGAAAAAAATGATAACAAAACCAGAAGATACCAAATACACTGACAATAACTCCCAATCTACTAAAAGATCTGAATACACATGCCTAAACCAATGTATTAATAAAGATCACAAATGATCTTGGATACATTTCCTTTAAATATGTCTCAATATATAACATCTATAATGCACCATAGCTACTAATATGGGGGAGATTATAAAACACAGTAGGACCTCCACAATGACTTACCATCTCATGAAACAATGATTGAACATGATATAACATTATAGAAAATAGTTTAAAACAGTATAATGTAGTTCATATCCAACCAAAACATATTTCTAAAAAAATAATCAAATAATCCTTCAAACCCATTTTTTTCAAGGAACACATCAATAGATAACACAATAATTTTTCATGGTACATCAACAAATATTTTATCAATTTATCAATTTATGATCTGGTAAAGGATTTTCCATATACACACACATCCTCAACATAAAAACACACACAATCATGGTTTTACCATTGATGGTGTAACTTCACATCCATACTTCATCCCTTTGATGGTAATAGTTCACAACTATTATTAATCACATTCAACTGATACCCATCCATTATTCTTAAATCACATCAAACCATTTCAATAAAATAATTTCAAAAATAATTTTCTTGCATAAACCAACCTTATTTTAAAATTATCATTTTAGAATTATAAATGACAATTTTCCAAAAAACCATCCAATTACCATGATTTCTTAAACCATAATTCAATTGATTATTACATAATATTAAACCATGAGTATCACACAACGTTCAAGTGATTACATCAATTAAAAATCAAGTCTTCATGTTCTAATCAAGAGGAGTTGAGAGATCATATAAAAGTCTCTCAAACATAATCAAAAACTAATCACATCAGAACAACTTTATCAAACTAACTTAAATATTAATGATTCTAAATTAAATCTCATTCCCTTCAATAAAAATAATAAAATATCATAATTACTGAAATCACACAAAATAGACCTATACCCAAAAAATAGAATCCATGATATTAAAATAGGGAAAGGACAATAGGTCTAAGGAAAACAGTGAAGAAGGATCTCTTATCGATGAATCTATGTCTCCAACAAACATCAATTCACCTAGGAATCTCTCTCAGAATGAAAGGAATTGTATCCATGACATTTGTAAGAATATAAATTCATTGTGAGGCATGTTTCAAAAAAATCAGGGTTTAATGAGTTAAATCATATTAGATACCCAATTTTCAGATCTATTTTTCTGCCGTGCATGGTTAGGGAGAACAGTTATGAAAACTGTGTGCTAACTATTCATGAGCCACTACCTCCAAATACACCTTGCTCTGTTGGATCACATGGAATGGAAAACCTAGGGGAAACTATGTTATACCCCACTATAAAGGATTTCATAGCTTCAACAAGGAATCTATATGGTTTGTAAAAAACGTGCACGTAATCGTTTGCCTCCCCGGTGTCTACTGCTTTTCTTGCATGATCTCTTGATGGTGTTTTACCATTTCTACTAATAATTATCAAAATATACACCTATAAAAAGGGAAAATACTATCCAAATGTCCTCCAAGCCTCCCAAAAATTATCCAAATAATTTAATATACATAAAATACATAAATAGATAGTCATGTATCTGAAACTGGGGGTTCTACATGCACGGTTTTAAAAATGAAAAATTCATCACAAAATTTAAACCCACTAGTCTCATGATTTATTGTATTGGTTTCAATGATTCTAGATGGAGATTAAATATGATATTATCAACTAGAATATTGATATACTTTAGGTCAAAAATAATGAATAAATGATGTCTTTAGGTGAGGAAAAATGGACTTGGATTGATGTTTATAGGATTAAAAGAGATAAGAAGATGGAAAAATGTATAAAAAATGATGAACATGATTTATTGCAATTGGTATTTAATTCCAAATAATACTTTATCAAAGAACTTATAGGAATTTTCCTTGGATCCTTGTTCAATATTTTCATTTTGATCTTCTGAATATCTATAAGAAAACTAGTGATAATGTCTAAAAATTGTGGAATTAAGTAATAAAGGAGAGAAAAGTTCAAGGTAGAACTCAAAGACAGTTTTCATCAAAGAACTCTAGCCTCAAGACACCAGAAAGATGAAAAATCCTTTGATAAGTCAATAATTAATTAAGAACACAATGGTTTCAAGAAAAAATCACCATAATAACATTACCTAAATTCATGATGTTCAAATATTACAAGGGGTGGCTATTTATAACCAAATAGTGATACAAAATTATAACACGTAGTTTCCACAATTAAAAAAACCTAAATGGTTATGTTGATAATTTTGGAACATGACCATGTTTTTAAGGGAAAAATAAAACAACCTTTTGGAAGTTAAATATAATAATCCCTCTACTTTTGACTTTGAATATTCCATGGTAGGGTTGGCTTGAAATTAGTAGAACACCATGGGATGGGTCTTTAAAAGCATGTTTGGTCCTTAATTAATGTAAAAGCATAGCCATATGATTTCCCTAGAAAAGGGTATTGGGCCTCCCCTAAAAAATTCACGATTAACCCACTTAAGGACTCAATAATTCTTTTGGTATTCTCCCTTATCATTCTACCACCGACTCCCTGCAATGGGTCTTGTGAAATCATGTGCATTCCGCCATCCTTACCAAGTCTCCCTTCAACCCCTCAATGACCATGGGTGTTATGATCCTCATCAAACACTTAGAAAACCATGAAAACTAATAAACACCTTAAACCCCTAAAAACCTCAAAAATATAAAAACCCTAAAAAATCATAAAACCCTATAATTCCTACAAATTCCAAGAAACACAAAAAACCCATAAAATCCAAAAAAATCCATAAAAATCCCTAAAACATTAAAAACCCTGAAACACCTAAAAACTCCCAAGAAAACCATAAAAACATAAAAACACTTAAAATCCATAAAAACCTAAAAACACTAAAAACCCAAAATTCCGTAAAAACCCTAAAAACCACAAAATCCCAAAAAAACATAAAACCCCCTAAAAATTCTTAAAAACCCTAAAGCCCGCTTCAAAATCTAAAATCCCATAAAATTCTAAAAACCTCTAAAAAAACCATTAAAACACTAAAGAACTATAAATAATCCAAAAACCTCAAAAACCCCATAAAAAATATAAAAATCCCAAAAACCATCAGAATCCCCAAAAACCATAAAAATCTTAAAAAATTCCTAAAATAAAAAAACATAAAAACCCCTTAAATCCTTGAAAATACTAAGAAACCCTTAAATTCCTAAAAATCACTAAAAATATCCAAACCCCAAAACCCCCAAAAACTCTAAAAACCATAAAATAGTTAAAAACAATAAAACCACTAAATCCTTAAAACCGTAAAACCTCTAATACCCCTCAAATCCCTAAACCCCTAACATAAACCCACAAAAAACCCAAAAAACCCTTAAAAACATTAAAACCCTAAAACCTCAAAAATCCCAATGAAATCCATAAAAACCATAAAACAATTAAAATCCTTAAAAACACTAAAAAAATGCTAAAACCTCAAAAAAAACCCGGAAAACCATAAAAACAATAAAACACCCTAAAAACATTAAAAATCCTAAAACCCATTTTATCCTTAAAAGACCACTAAAAACATAAAAACATTTATACCCCTAAAAATGTTTAAAAATCTCTTAAAAACATAAAACCCTAAAAAATTCAAAACCCCCTAAAACTCCAAAAATACAATAAAATTCTTTTAAATCCCTAAAACCCCTAAAAAATCCATTAAAATGATAAAAACACAATAAAAATCCTAAAAAATCCAAAAAAATCCCTAAAAACATAAAATCCTAAAAACCCTGAAAAACAATAAGAAAACCTTAAAACCCTAAAATCACAAAAAACATGTAATAACCTAAAAAAACTAAAAAACCTAAAACCCTAAATCCCCAAAAAAACCATAAAACACCCTAAAATCCCATAAAACTACTGAAAACCACAAAAAACTATAAAAAACCGTTAAATCCTTAAAATCTCAAAAAAACCCTAAAAACAAAAAATCTTAAAAAATTAAAAAACCCCTAAAATCTTCAAAAAAAAAACAATTAAAACCCTTAAAACCCTCAAAGTCCCTAAAACTCCTAAAAACCTAAAAATAAAATAGGCCATAAAAATCCCTAAAAAGTTGAAAATCCTAAAAAATAGTATATCCCTTAAAAAAACCTTAAAACCCTAAAAACACATAAAAAACCTAAAAACATAAAAAAGATAAAAAATAAAAAAACCCTTAAAACTCTCAAAACCCCCAAAATCCCAAAAAACCTAAAAACACATAAAAATATAAAGAAAGCACTAAAAATCCCTAAAAATTTAACCCCCCACCCAAACCCAAAAACCCCTAAGAAAACATTAAAATCCTACAAACACTTAAAACCCCTAAAAAACAAAAAAAAAATGTCAAAAACCCTTAAAGACCCTAAAGACCGCTAAAAACCTAAAAACCCCCTAAAAACCATTAAAAATCCATAAAAACTCAAAAAAACCATAAACACCGCTAAACACTATAGAAACCCTTGAACACCGAATTTTTAAAAAAAACCTTAAAAACCTTAAAAAACTCAATCCCCCAAATCATAAAAAAACCATCAAAACCAAAAACCCTAAAAAATAAAACCCTAAAAATACCTAGAATCCTTTAAAAACTGTAAAATTCCAAAAAAAAACCGAAATAACCCTAAGAACCTGCAAAAACCGAATAACCATGGAAACCCCTAAGAAATCCTTAAAAACCTAAAATCACATAAAGACTCTAAAGACTTGAAAACACTAAAAACCCTAAAACCCTAAAGACCTAAAACCCCTAAAACCCCAAAAAAACATAAAAAATTAAACCCCTACAAGTGTTAAACAATATAAAAAACCTCAAAACACTTATAAGCTGAAAAAAAAACCTTAAAAACTAAAAAACCATAAAAATTGTAAGAACCCTAGAAACCCAAAAAATCCTTCAAATCCTTAAAATCCATAAAAATACTAAATGTCCCAAAATATCCCTAAAAATGTTAAAACCCCATTAAATCGTGAAAACCAAAAAAACCTTTAATACATATGAAATCTAAAAACCACAGAAAACCCAAACACGCTAAAACCCTGGATTCCTATAAAAACACAAAAAAATCTAAAACCATGAAAATACATAAAACCCTAAATACCCATAAGAATCCTATAAAGCCCAAAAATACTTAAACTGTAAAAAACCCTAAAAAACTAAGAACCCCTAGGAAAACTATAAATATCGAAAGACAATTGAAATGACTAAAGACCCAAAAAAATCCTAAAAACCCTAAAAACCCTAAAAAATCCTTAAATCCATAAAAATCCTTAAAACCTTTAAAAATATAAAAACCCATAAATCCTAAAAACCCACTAAAAATCCTGAAACCCCTTTAAATACTTTTAAATGTTAATAACTCTAAAATAACATAAAAACCATATAAAACTAAAAAAACCTAAAAACCCAAATACAAAAATACCCAAAAAAACTCTAAAACCCCTCAAAATACCAAAAAACACTAAAAACTATGAAAATCGTAAAAAGAACTAAATTTCCCTAAAAATGTAAAAAACCTTTAAAAACCTAAGAAAAAAAATAAAAAACTAAAAATATTTAAAAACTCTAAAAACTTATAAAAATACTAAAAATTCTAAAAGCCCTAAAAATACATAAAAATCCTAAATACCATAAAAACCCTAAAACCCATAAAAACCATAGAAACCCACTAAAAACTCAAAAAAACATTTAAACCCCTACAAAAATTAAAAAATATCAAAAAACATAAAACCCTAATAAAAATAAAAAACCCCTAAAACCAAAAAAATCATTAAAATCCATGAAACCGCTCAAAATACCTAAAAATACTAAAAAATCCTAAAAATATTAAAATATCCATAAAAATATGTAAAAATGTAAAAATCCCAAAAAACATTAAAAACCCCTAAGAAAAAAATCAAAAAACAAAAACATTTAAAAACAATAAAAATTCTAGAAACAAAAAAAACCCAAAAAACCCAAAAAACCCCTAAAAATCACAAAACACCTAAAACCATAAAAAACTTTTAAAACCCATAAAAACCATAAAAACTACAATAGCCTCTAAAAACCCTTTAATCCCCTAAAATGATAAAAAGCTCTAAAAAACCTTAAAAGCCATGACAAGAACATAAAAACCCCTTAAAATCCGAAAAAACCTTAAAACTCATAAAACCCCTAAAATCCCTAAAAAACCTAAAAACCCAAAAAACCGCTAAAAACTATAAAATTCCAAAAAACATTAAAAATCCCTAAAAATGTTAAAAACCCTAAAAACCTTCAAACCCCCTATCAAAACCATAAATACATAAAAATAGTTAAAACCAATAAAAACCCTTAACCCCCTAAATTCCCTAGATACCCCTAAAAACCGAAAAAACCCCAGAACCCCATAAAATAACTAAAAACCCTAAAAAATAATAAAAAACTAAAAATAATTAAAAACCCTTAATAACCTAAAAATTATAGAAACCCAAAAAACAATAAAATCCCTAAAAAAATTAAAACCCCTAAAAACCATAAAATTCATGAACTCGCTAAAAAACACTAAAAACTCTTTTAACCAATAAAAAATTTACAAAAATCTAAAAAACATTAAAACCCTTAAAACCTAAAAAAACCCAAACCCCAAAAAACCCAATAAAAAACGAAAAACCCATAAAATCCCTAAAACCCTAAGAAACCCCCAAAATATCTAAAAACCTTTAAAAACCATAAAATACATAAAAATCACAAAAAATGAAAAAGACCCAAAAAACCCTGAAAACCCCTAAGAAAACCTTAAATACCTAAAAATTATAAAAACCCATCAATAACATACAATAATAAAAAAACATTAAAAACCAAAAATCCTAAAAAACTAAACACATTGAAACTATAAACCTGAAGAACCCTAAAAACCTAAGAAACCATAAAACCACTAAAACACTAAAAACCCTTTAAACCCCTAAAAATTTGAAAAAAAATAAAAACCATAAAACCCTAAAAATCTAAAAAAACTACAAAACCCAAAATATCATAACCACCCTAAAAACCCTAAAAAACATCATAAAACCTAAAACCACTAAAAACCAAAAAAAACATAAAAAACCTAAAATTTGTAAAAAATATAAAATCCCTAGGAAAACATTAAAAACAAGAATGTACTTAAAACCATTAAAAACCTAATAACATGAAAACCCCTAGAAGCAGTAAAAATCGTAGGAAACCTCAAAATCCATAAAATCCATAAAAACTATAAAAAATCTAAAAACCCTAAAAACCCCTAAAAACATAAAGAACCCTAAAAACCCCAAAGAAAAACTTAAATACCAAAAAACACTAAAAACCTATAAAAACGTAAAAAACAAAAACCATAAAGACCCTAAAACACTCAAACCCATAAAAACCACAAAAAAATTAAAAATCCTAAAACCCATTAAATCCATAAAACCAATACAAACTCTAAAACCCCTTTAAACCCCTAAAAAAGTTAAAAAAATCTTAAAACCATTAAAATCATAAATAGCTCATAAAAACCCAAACCCCTTCTAAAATCCATAAAACCCCCAAAAACCCTAAAAAAAATAAAACCCTCAAAATCACTAAAACCCTAAAAAATCCTTAAAAACCTAAAAAATTTAAAAAAAGATAATCAAATGTAAATAAAACAGCTAAGAAAGACTTAAAACCCTAAAAATCAAAAATGCCTTAAAAACATAAAAGGCAATAAAAAACATAAATATCCTCAAAACCCTAAAAACCCCAAAAATCATTAAAACCCCTAAAAATAAAAAAATTATAAAAGCCCTAAAAGTCAATAAAAATGTAAAAATCCCTAAAAACTCAAATAAACCTAGAAAACTAAAAAAAAATTTAAACCCATGAAAACCATGAAGACCATAACTCCCAAAAATTCACTTAAAACTATATAGACCCTTAAAAATCCATGAAAACCCAAAAAACCCCTTAAATCCCACTAAAAAGACTAAAAAACATTAAATTCCTAAAATTCTAAATAAAATCCCAAAAAATAAGAACCCTATAAACACAAAACAACCCCTAAAACCCAAAATAATCATAAAAACACTAAAAACCCTAAAACACCCCTAAACCCGTCAAATTACCTAAAAATAATAAAAATCCTAAAGAATCCATAAAAATATCTTGAAACCTAAAAAACCCCGAAAGTCCGCATGTAATCCATAAAACATAAAAACACTTAAAACCCCTAAAAATAAAATAAAAATCTAAAAACCCTAAAAACCACTAAGATAAATTAAAAACCTTCAAAAACCATAAAACCATAAAAACCATATAAAAGATTTAAAAACTCATTAATACCATAAAAAGATGATAAAAAATCTAAAAAACCTTAAAACCTCCAAAAAACTAAATACCCTTAAAATATAAAATAACCATAAAACCATAACAAACCCTAAAAATAATCAGAACACCTAAAAACCCTAAGAACATACAAAATCCCTAAAAACCATAGAAACATAAAAACCATGAAAATAAATAAGAAAACCTTAAAATCCTAAAAATAAAAAAAAAAAACCTAAAAACCCTAAAAAACATAAAAACACAAAAAACTCTAAAAACCCTAAAACACTAAAACTCTCAAAATCCCAAAAACACATAGATATAATTAAAAATCTAAAGAATCCCTAAAAATACCTCAAAAATGAAAAAACCCATAAAACCTCGAAAATCTCTTATAAAACTTTATGAATATAAAAAATCATTAAACCCCTAAAAATGCTAGAAGCCCTAAACCCCCTAAACATTCCCTAAAAAACCTAAAACCCCATAAAAAAACGTAAAACGTCTTAAAACATAGAAAACCATAAAACCCCTAAAATCCCACTAAAAACTCTAAAAACCTTTCAAACCCCTAAAAACATTTAAAAGGTCAAAAAAGCATTAAAATGCTAAAAAATCAAATAACATAAAAGGAAAAAAGAAATCATAAAAACCAAAAATGTTAAAAACCCTAAAAACCATTGAAACCCAAAAGACTCTAAATATCCATAAAAATATTTAAAAATCCCTAAAAATACCTAAAAGCAAAAAAAAATCGTAAGAATACTTAAAAACCTATAGGGTCATGAAAAATCTGCAAAGGAGAATGATGATCCTCTTTAACTCAAGGGATATTCTACCCAATTACCCCACAAAAGGACTGGGAAAATGTGGAGAATAATCAAGAATGGAAAAGGACGAACCGGTCCGCATACCGGTCTAATGTTAACGATGCACAACCGGTTCCACGGAGAATCCCTCTTCCATGAACTGTTGTCGTTCGCGAGATGGAGGCAGAGATCCTCCGCGGTCGCGAGGAAGGACATGTGCCAACTTGGTCCACCATTCCGGACCGCCCTAGATGCGAGCCACATCAACCAGCCCGAACCGCCTCCATTGTCATTCGCGAAATGGAGGCGGAATCCTCCATGGCCGCGAAGCACTCCCCGAGTTTGGTTCGCGGAGGAGGAGTGTTTAATGCCCCGCGAACCGCGGATTGACTGAGTCATCCATAAACCAGGTTTTCAGTAATGGGCCTCCGCAAAAGGTGTTGCATGACCATAGATACATCCTTTTCCCTACTCTATAAAAATAAATTGAAAGGAGAACATGGAGAGGGGATATCAATCAGATTCGGGTGGAAGGATTTCGAAATAAGGCTTAGTATTTTGGAAGTTCCATTTTGCGAACCAGAGTAGGTATGAACCTGGGAATGAACTAATAAGGAACCAAAAAACACATAATAACTTGGTGAACCACAAACTTAAAATAAAAAAGAAGAGAAAATCATGAACCATGGTCCCTCCACGGATGTACTCTCCGCGGACCAGGGAGTTTATGCCTCTTTTCCGATCTGCCGCACCGCGTAGCACCCTAATACGTGGGTGATGCCCCGACCGACGAGCCTCTAGTAGGCACCGCCCTTAGCCGTCGCTGCCTGCATGGAACCCTCCGCGGACCACCCTGGTTCACGGATTGAACTCGAAGCCGTGAACCACCTTGGTTTGCAGATCGAACCCGGAGCCGAGAACCACCCTGTTTCGCAGGATGCCAATCAGTCCGCAGACCACCCTGGTTCACAAACGGTTTCTCCAACTGCGTATCACTTCTCTATGCGAAGAACGCAACCACCCATACCCCTGTGTGGCCCACCAAATTCTTCGGAGTTCCCATTCCCCGAGCCACAGAAAATCCTTCCGATCCGGCCTAATCCTCCATGACTCCCTCACTGGCCTACTCATCAGCCCCGAGCCGAGGCCTCCACCTGAGCCACCAGATCCGTGTGGTGTAACCCTCAGGTGCATCAGCGCACCGTTTTGAGTTCACATACCAATAGTAAACAGGGGAAAATGGGGTTCCCCGACACTTGAGCAGATTCTCGAAGCATTCCTGGGTTCACATTCCCATGGTAATGTGGAGTCTGAGATCGGGAGCCCCCTTTCTGATCCTCCACTTTTTGGGGCTGGGGGACTTCTCCCTTCTTTGGAGGGTAGTAAAATAGCCTTTAGAAGGAATTACCCATGCACTTCGGTACTTCCCCCAGGAACAAGAGAGGTGACGGGCACAGGAGCACCTCTTTCCCTCTCCCACTGCGCTTTGTTGCCATGGGAGTCCATCCCGGAGTAAGCCCCAACTTTATGAGCCACCCTTAGGCATATGTCCCACTCCACTTCTCACGGATGCACCTTTCGTGACATGATCGTCTGGTCCCTGCTGCCTCTTGTTTCTCACACCGAGCATGACTCACATGGGCTTAGAGTAAGCATTGACCATGAAATCTTCTTATGGGCCTCCATAGAGTGTAAGCCCCAATCCCTCATATGGGCATCCTCAGAGTGTAAGCCCCAATCCATCACTCTGGGCTGCCTTAGAGCGTAAGTCCCAAGACAATGTGAACTATGAGGAATATGATTCCCTACTACAGAGATACGTAGGAAGCCTCCATGAGGTTCAAGCCTGATCACCAGCGGACCCCCGGGTCCACCTTCACGTCAGTTCTCCAATGCTTCTGTTCGAACTACGTGGACTTTGATCCATGTATCCTAGGCAGGGTACGTAGGAAGCCTCCATAAGGTTCAAGCCCAAAAACGGGTCGATCCGAATATCTTCACATCGGTTCACCGCACCAATCCCAGCGCCGCCTCAATGAGTCCCGGCTCCACAGGGTCATTAATCCAATGAGGGATGGTAAAACTCAGGCCTAGATGATTCCAAACCCCTACATCAAGTAGTCCATTTCCCACCAGGGTTAAATCCTTGGATACTATGATTGGGTATAAAACAAGGATTCGCGAACATATGAATACGTCGTAAATAGATAAGAGAGTCCCAGAACAGGAAATAATTCCCCACAAAAGGGTGCGATGAGCCCGAATTCCCATCCTCTCCAGCAATGTGAGTTCTTAAGCATCATTGGCCAGACCATCCAGCAAACCCCTGCCTTTGGAAAGCAGGTCCACGCATCATCGGATACGGAACTGTTGGGCATTTCGAGACCGACCCGAAATAAAAAATGGTGAACCCGACATGAATCTTTAACCAATCATGATGGATTTAACCTAATCTCACCCTCTACCCCCTTTTTTCTCACAAGGAGGGAAAATCATGGTCATTAATTACGCATGGGATCATGAGATGATGATTTGATAGGTTTGCTGTTTGTATTTGTTAAAATGTTTTACAGGTACCTTCAGAACTCCCTTCGATCCAATGGCATTGCAAATGAACTCACAAGTGCACGCTTCCAACAACACAAAGACCGAACATCCTCACCCACGGAGGAACCCATCACCCACCCAGTGTCTTCAACACTGGGTCTCAGACGCATTGATTCAAGAGTATCACATGAACAGTACTCTCCCAACGGTGGAGGCGGCCATGCACGCCCTTCAATCTTCCAGAACTCACCGGTTTCCTGCCCAAAAACAGCCACAGAAGCAGATCCAGATGGCCCCTGTTGCCATCTCAAACCATTTCGGGAGTCTGTCCCCGGAACGGGACAATGCGTAACTCCCTTATCTTAGGGAGGCAGATAAGGTCGATGCTGAGGACTTCATCCCTGCCGAACGGTGGTTCCGCTCCAAGTCCCCTATCGGCAGACATCATTGTGGTCACACCGTGACTCAACATCCTCACACATAGGAGGATGTAGCCCCGAGGAGTCAGGCCCACACTCCCCGTGCCCAGGCCCCTCGGACCGCCCGACCAGGGCGGCAAATGTACAACTGGGGACCAGTCATCACCCTGGTCCCTGAGGGGGAGCTTCGCTGCCCAGCGATGGAGACGTACCACGAACAGGAACCTACACCTGTTCGCTCTTCCCGAGCCCTCCATCCAAACATGGTGACATCATACGAGCCGGCGCCCATCCCTTCCGAGCTCCGTCAGGCCCATCGCTTATGCAGGACGGTACTTACCCGGAAAGCACCTCTCCCTGCCTAGGGCCGTGAAGCCCACCAACCCGACATGGTGGTGACCCAATGTCTGCAGGACCAGCTCCTATAAGATCCTCTTGATGCCTACCATTCCAGTACGGTGGCAATGAACAATGCCCACCATCAAGATGTGGCGACAATTAATAGGCGGGAACGTCTTCCCGCCAACAAAGGCCACCGACTCGATATGGTGGGAAACCAACAAATGTAGGGTCAGCTCCCTATGGATGAAAGTAAAGTCCACCATCCCAATGTGGTGGAAAACAAAGAGATAAACCGGCGTATCCCAGTATAGGGGTAGATTCGTTCACTTGCCCCGACATAGGAGAATTTTCAGTACGGACTGACAACTGGAAGACCTGAGCAGGATATTCCTACTCCGATACCAGAATGGTCCCTCATACCTTTTCCAGCCAAATATGTCTCTCTACATATCCTGACAATGATGGAGGATCAGGTATCGATCCCATATCATATCTTGCAGACTTTATAGAATGTAATTTCATCAGCAGAAATAGTAAGGACTCGGGCCCGTGATCTTGTTTCCCCAATTGAGGCGACTCATCTAAGAGACGAGATAGCCACCTCGGAGTAGATCTGCATCCCTGCTTCTGCCCATGAGGGTTGCCGGACATATTCCGTGACGCAAGGGCAACCAGATCGAGCAGCTTCACTCATTCCAACTGGGGGACACCTGTCCATCACGGTGGATGCTCCAGAGCAGGCATAAATCCCTGCTAAAAGTCAAGAAGCTCGTTGGCGTATCCCGAAAACATCATGGGACCCTATTAGATAGGGACCCAAAGGTGAAGGCCATTGACAATAGCAGACGGTCCCCACTGCGCATAAGAAAGTTCCCTGAACGCACCAAAGGTAGCCGTAAAATAAAGGGTGGGTTCATGACTCCACTCTACTAGAAGCTGGGGTTCTCAACGCTGCTAAGAACACATCGCAAGCTCAAAACCCTCCCACCCATTACCATATTATGAGAGTGGCAGTAGTATTTTTAAAGGTCCTCCCCAAAATGTTGCTACCAGCAGCTCTGAAGGTCCTCCCCAGAGCACCCGCGGGGGCCTCCCCTGCGGGCATATAATGATCGATCATGAGATCTCCTCTTCTGATGCGAGTCACGGAAACCCTCCATGTGACCGAAAGATCGAGCAACAAGAAGGTCCTCCACTTTCTAGGGTCCACCCTGAAGGTCCTCCTTGGGGTATACACTGCAAACACTCTCCATGCAGTGGGACCACAGATTATGATATTTGTCCTCGCTATCATAGTCGCAACTACGGAGTCCCTCCCCGTAGTGAAGTATCATCACGACAAGAAGGCCCTCCCCTTGTCGTGGCATGCCCTGAAGGTCCTCCCTAGGGGTTACGTTGCAACGACACTCCGCGCAGCCGGGCATCAGATCACGGTGGTAGTCCTCGCTACCCTAATAATGGAGGTCCTCCTTGTAGAGAGGTCAAGCAACGAGAATTCCCTCCCCTCATTGTGGTACGTTCTAGAGGCCCTACCTAGGGTGTATCCCACAAATATTCTCCCTACGGCAGCTTTAATGGTAGTCCTTGCCATTTCCACAGCTGTGATGGTAGTCCTCACCACCACGGCTGCCATTGCGAAGGTCCTCCCCGCATTGGCCCTAAGTAACAAGAAGGTTCTCCACTAGTCGCAGTGTGTCCTGAAGGTCCTCCCCAGGATGCACATAGAATGTCAATCCATGATGGTCATCCTCACCATGATGGCAGTTGTTGCGAAGGCCCTCCCCATAACGACGCTACGCAGCCAGAAGGTCCTCCCCTTACTGCGACATGCCTTAGAGGTCCTCCCCAGGGTGTGCACTGTAAAAGTCCTCTATGTAGTGAAGCATCAAGCAGTAATGGTAGTCCTCGCCATTACGGCTGCCATTGCGAAGGTCCTACCTGCGATGACATATCATATCGACAGGAAGGTCCTCCCCCTGCCGAATCAAGCACAGAAAAGCCCTCGTATGCCGAGAAACTCATAAGGACAGGATCGAGCAAGTCAGATTCCCAGTTAGTTCCCAACGACATCCTTCTTCAATCAGGAGATGTTCCAGGGTCGATTTCATCCTCTGAACTACTTCGGAATCGCCCACATGACAATTCAATACCTACCGGTCCCACTGCCTCTGACCACACTATTAGTGAGCGCCTCAGTTGGGCTGACTAGGTAGAGGAATCACTAACGGAGGAGTATGCCGATATGCTGCACCTGAGGAAATGACTGGCCAGGGATGATATACCAAATATGTTTTGGCCCACATCCACCTCTCAGTTCGACATACCTAGAGAGTTGTCGGAAGAATTCGTGCACGAAATCCGCCATAATATATAGACAACCCTCCATCGATTGAAATCAATCTTTTAGCCCTATGATGGGTATGAATACCACTTCAAGGCAATAGGAGACCTCCTGCGTCACATCGACCTGGAATATCTTCCTTTTGCATGGAAACAGCAACCCGAGCAGCGTAAAGGAAACATGGAGATAGCCTGCCTCCATGCGTTGTACCAACTGCGCTGCCTCATCGGTGACGCTCCGACGGGAGTCCATATCAGGGGATGGGGAGAATGTGGAGATATGCATTTCACTCCTCTCCCCACCCAGAAGAACCCATTCGGCATAAATTCTTGCAACGTCATCACATCAAGACTTCAATCGAGTGGTATCCCTTTTCAGGAAAGGCAACACAACCAACAGATTCAGGCCTTGAGTAAGTCTCAGAAGAGTCAGGCCTGACGGGAACAAGCCATTCAAGAACTCCGGAATCAGGCCACCGAAAACATACAACAGGCCTCTCGCCTAATAGAGGTCAATCAGCGATGTTTTCCTGCCTCTCTAGAAGGGATTGTTCCCTAGAAAAACTCGGCATCAAACCAAGTTCACCCCTGAATGGGGGCACGCAGGATCAAGAAGGTAGCGATAGCCGCGACTACTACCGCAATCCATGGTCAACCGCAGCCTGCTGGGCCGGGGGATTTTTTAACCACAAATGCCCCCGTCAGACCAATAAAAATGGGAGGAGACTCAATGTTCAAGGAACGGAACCAACCCCAGCCCTCAGGGCTGGGGACATTATTACCGCCTCAACAACAACCTCCCCCACGAGAGTCAGTATTCTCTCGTCTAGGGAGGATAGTCAGAAGAGGAGGTTCCCCTCATATCCCGTCATTTGAATCATCATCCCCTCTAAGAGGAAGGTGCACCGTAAGGTCGCATCAAATAAATCTCAGCATCCCCATTCTTCAAGAAGTCTGAAGGCAATCCCAGGTCATGAAAGGGAAGGCCAACAGAAGACGTGGGAGATCCTCTTCCTGTTTGGAAGATGACATATCCTCCACCCCGCGATATGCATCTATAAACGTCATAGAGGTTAACCCCACAGGTGACACCAGAGATGATGAAAATCGAGATGGATCAGGAGATGATAGTTCTGGTCAGGCTGTGACTCACAACGAACCACCAGGTGTGCACACCCGGAACCAGAGGGCCACCCTAAATATGGTCGTCCTTCCAGCCAACCCTCCTTCTCCTACCCAATGAGCTTCCAATAAGGATAAGAATAAAGGACTGGTTACCCTTAACCAACCTCATTCTCTCAACAAAGATGACCCACTCATGCTCGAAGAGAGATTCACTCGACAGGAAGAGGAGATGAATGAATTGAGACAGCTTAACGTCGAGCTACTCCAGAGGAACCGCCTTATCGAAAGTGCGTCCCAGGAGGAGCCACATCATGCACTCCCAAAAAGTACACCTCAAAGACCCAGGATTACCCTTACCAATGAGGTAACTGGTCCATCCAACTACCTAAATGTGGATCTGGATGAATACCAAGACTTCCCTCCACTCAGGAAGCAACCAGAGCGAGTATGCCTAAACCCTCCGAAGGTGCCAAAAACAGAACACGTACCCCTGGTGCCGGCCAATCCGGATCCTTAGGAAATGCCTCGGACTACAACTGCTTAGGACCAAGCCCAACAGGATGTAAACCAGGGTCTCACCCACACCATTGAGGCACTAACAGCTCTATTAGAAGAGATGGAAGGTCGACGCGCTCCGATACAGCCAGAGCGGAAACCCTACCCAGATCGGGTGACAAACACACCACCTCCAACCAATTTTGGGAGCCCTGTATTATCTATTTTCAACAGGTCAGGTGATCTATAACAGCATTTGATTCACTACACATCTTATTGAGACCCTGTGATAGGGACTCCAGAACAACAAGAAGCAGTAAAACTCAGATTATTCGTATGGACCTTGCAAGGATCTACCTTCGTCTGGTATAAAATTCTGCCAGCCCAGTCAATAAAGAGTTGGGAGGACCTTCGGTAGCAGTTCCTATTCCACTTCAGCTCAACGTTGCCTAATACAACGGTCAGAGACCTCATGAACTGCAAGAAGAGGGAGAACGAGAGGGTCTCAGATTTCATCGCCAGATGGAAAGGTCTGACCTATTCCCTAAAAAAGACAATGCCTCAAGATAAGATTCTATCCATATGGATTGATAATCTTCGAGATGAGCTGCAAAAACCACTCATACCAGTGGAGTGCACCAATGGATTCTGCCATCTCTCGGCCATTGCCTAGAGAATCGAGGACTCCCTGTAGTGGACTAATTCAAAGTCTCAAATAGCCTCACAGGATCCTACAAAAATATCCCCTAGAGCTGAAGCGTCCACTGTCACCCTCAAGTCGGCCCCTGTGCCCGCTCCACTGCTCAGGCCCCCACCAAATCGTCAGGGGCCTCCTGCATATCAGCGGTCGCCTCTGCCTAAATGGTACGATCAGATAGCACCAAAGCGGAACCAGTTTGAGGAACAAAGAAAAAAATTATACTCGCTCCGAGAAGATGAAGTCCGCGGATACTTCATTGCCGCCACGATTTGCAACTTACTCCGCCTCCTGGAGCCAAGGAAACCTGAAGAAGTCGGCCGTGATGACAAGCCAGATTACTGCCCCTACCATCGAATGTTGGGGTACAGTATCCGAGAATGCTTCATTTTCAAAGACCTCCTGCAGAGGATGGTAGACTCTGGATAGGTCGATATGGGACCACCCCCAGCACATGTGGCATGTATCTCTACCACCGACTCCGACAAAGAGGAAGGGTGGCGGAAAGTCACCAGCAAGCAGGGGTAGAAATTCGATGACTGGATGACTCAGAAGAATATCAACCAAGCCTAGGTCATACTCCGAGCTTAGCTATGGCAGTGAGTGTTGCTTCCAACAGCCCATGACGCCACACATCCTATAGCATCGTCCTCACAATCCTCCATGAGACGGTCATCCAGGCATAATCGAAGAAGGAAGAAACAATCGCAAGAGGAGCAGTCCACAACAGGGACAAAGTTAGTCCTGACCCTGGCAGATTATATGCCCTCGAATTTGGCGCCACGGGCACTGACCCACCAAATAGCACCATCGGGGACAACCGACCAGGTTGACCTGTCTTAGGATGAAGAGCCTATATTTGGTTCTATTAATGTTCTCCATCTCATGGAATCGTCCCCTGAAGAAGGGTACAGTTATCAACCCGAGTTCCCTGCATGAGGAACCAGGAGGATGAATCTTAGAGGTAGGGGATACCAGGGGAGGCGTAGCCACGGATGAAACCAACCCTACGGTTGGACCCCGGCCCAAACCATTAATATCGCGGAAACCTGTGGGAGAGCCCTTTAATGGACTCAGAAGGAGAAAGAATTCCCCTCTACCTCCACAAGAAGCCACTCTGGCCCTGTTGTTCTGCAATACCCACCAGAGGAGGAGCAAGTGTTAGGCTTCCCAGTGAGCACAAACAAAATGTCTGAGACGTGTCCTCAAAACATGTGAACACCAACAATGTCCGACCCCATGGCCGGTCCCTCATCATCGAATGCTCCGGCCCCCAAAGCACCGACTAAGACTCTCCCGACAACGGAGAAGCGTCGGCTGATGGAGCAGATATATGATATCCTTAAGTAGCTGGCATCGGTACCAGCCAAGCTTTCAATCCTCGATGCCCTAAGTCTGTCAGCGGACCTCAGGGAGGCGCTTATAGAATCTTTGATCAGCCCCTAGGAGTTTTAAGCCGAGGTAGCTACCGTTGAGATTTACTGGACGGAGACTGACCCGACTGAATGCAATGCGGTGATTTCCTTCACCGATCAGGATGAGGATTCCATCATACAAGGACACATTAGACCACTATATGTGTCTGGCACACTGAATGATCTTGAGATTCAGAAAGTCTTTATAGACAATGGCTCTGGAGTTAACCTCCTTCCCCTATGGACACTCCATAAGTTGGGCTACATCGAGGATGATCTAATACCCTCGACCAAAACTCTGTTGGGTTACGATAAGAGTGAGCAGAAGAAAATGGATAAAATTAAGCTAAAGACCCATTTTGGTGACCTGGTAGCCTACACGGAATTCCTGGTGGTCCGGTAGAGCAAAAAATTCAATGCCTTGCTGGGAAGGTCATGGCTCCATAAGCACATGGTCGTTCCTCCATCCTACCACCAGTGTATCAATTATTTCACCAATGGACAAAGTGGAACGTTGCACACCGACAAGGCCCCTTTTGAGATCTCCGAGTCAAATTACATTGATGCCGGGTTCTATGAGAAAAAGAAAAATAAGCCTTTGGTCGATGGTGTCGACTGGATCCCCGCTCCAAATGGCCTGGAAATGGTTCCTCGATGACCCCCTCATGCAGCTTGGCAGAGATTATGTCATCCCCATCAACCATGTTGAGAGTAGTAATTCACGTCCTGACATGCACTCGGATATCCTCATGACTTCAGCCATAATGGCCGAGCATGACAATGTGCGAATGTCCACTGAACCTCAATCTGGGGACGAAAACTCAAGTAAGGACGCCCACGACACCTCACCTCCGGACTCCCAAAATCCCAGGCCAGGAGCTCTCTCCTTGTCGGATCAAGAAGATGAAGATTTGGGAGAAGAAGAGGGGGAAGATCGCAGGGATGCACCGTCTGCATTTGAGGAAGGTATCTCCACCACTGTGGATGAGCTCAGGGAAATAAACATGGCTACCGAGGAAGACCCGAGGCCCACTCTCATTAGTGCATCCATGTCTCCCAAAGACCACGAGGTATATACCGCCTTCTTATGGAAACATCGAGATGTGTTTTCCTGTAATTACACGGAAATGCCGGGACTCAATCCTGATGTGGCAAAACACCACCTAGGTCTTCCAGAAGACCACCGAGGCTATAAACAGGCTGCCAGAAGGACACATCCCTCACATGCTGCCAAAATAGAGGTTGAATTCGATAAGATCATTAAATAAGGCTTCATTCATGAGGTCCAATACCCCATATGGTTAGCCAATATCATCCCTGTCAAGAAAAATAACGAACAAATCTGTGTCTGCATTGATTTCAGAGATCTCAATCGGCATTGTCCGAAAGATGATTTCCCAGTCCCGGTCACCGAGTTATTAATCGATGCAATGGCCAGGTATGAGGCTCTATCATTCATGGATGGATATTCCAGGTATAACCAAATCAAGATTCCCTGAGAAAACGAAGAATCCACTGCCTTCAGGGCTCCTAAAGGGGTATTTTGTTACAGGGTCATGCCCTTTGGTCACAAGAATGCTGGTGCCACATATCAGTGTGACATACATCATATCTTAAAACCGTTCCTGGGGAAATTCGTTGAATGTTACGTAGATGACTTAGGCGGTTCATAGCCAACCTGGAAGGAAATTTTTTTCCCTTCACCAGGTTAATGAAGAAGGGGGTAAAGTACCAATGGAAGAATGACTGTCAAGAGGCGTTCGACAACTTGAAGAAGTACCTCTTGAGCCCACCAGTTCTCATGCCCCTAGTTGATGGAAGACCTCTCATCCTATACGTGATGGCCCTAGAATTGTCAATGGGAGCCTTCCTCACACGAAAGAATGATGCCGGTAGTGAAAACAGTCTCTATTACCTCATTCGAACAGTGATTGATGCTGAGACTTGATACTCAAATATATAGTAGAGTTGTTTGGCCTTGGTCTTCGTAGTTCAAAAGCTGCAACATTATCTGCAGCATCATGAAGTCCATTTGATCTCACAGAGTAACCCGCTCAAGTATATCCTCAACCGCCCGATGCTAACCGGATGCCTATCCCGATGGGTGGTCATCTTGAAATAGTTTGACACCCAGTTTGTGCCTCAGAAATCCATCAAGGTCCAGGAATTAACATACTTTCTGGAAGAGCACCCTTCGACAGGGACCACTGCACCGGACACCGAGCTACCCGATGAAGACATCTTCTCGGTTCGAGAGGAGTTCCCAACATGGGAAATTTACTTCGACGGCGCATCCCGAAGCCCAACCGGGAAGAGGACGGAGGATCCTAGATTCAACAAAGTGGGTTTGGGGATAATAATCATGTCCCCATAAAGGGAAGTCTTTCCATATTCCTTCCTCCTGTCAGAAGGATGTACGAACAATGAAGCAGAGTATCAAGCCCTCATTATAGGCCTGGAACTCGCACTCCAGGCACGAGTACAGTACCTTAATGTAAAAGGTGGCTTGGAGCTGGTCATAAAGATAGTCAATGGTGACTATGCTATTAAAAATGAAGAGCTGATCCCCCTGTTTGACCATGTCCAAGGGTTAATGGAGGAATTCTCCATAGAACCCACATTGACCTATATTCCCCAGTCCCAGAATGCCCAGGCCGATGCATTAGCCAATGCGGCAAGAGCCCTAGCCGACCCAGACCAGGATGAAATAGTCATTAGCATTGCTCACCGTCGAATGGTATTTCCGTTTGTTCAAGATAAGATAGAGGAAATCCACTAAGTTAGTCTTTTCCCTGAGCCATATTCTCCTACCACCGGTTGGATGAACCCCATTGCAAAATACCTTCAACGGGGAGAACTTCCATCAGACAGGGCTGAATGAGAGAAAATACGGAGAAGGGAAATCAACATTGTCCTATATGGAGGCACGGGTCAGCATGAGGTCCTCTACAAATTAGACCTCGATGGAGTGCTTCTCAGATGCATTTATGGAGAAGAAACCACTGCCGTAATGAATTAAGTACATGCCGAAGCATGTGGAGCACATCAACTGGGGACCGAGCATTCCCATCAGGTTCGAAGGCTTTGGTACTACTGGCCCACAGTGGCATGAGACTGCGAGCATTTTACCGCGAAATTCCACTCATGCCGGATTCATGCCAACTTCATTCACCAACCCTCAGAGTTACTTCATCAAGACAAGTACTTCTGGTCATTTGTCATATGGGAGATGGACGTCGTGAGACCATATCCTCCCACCACGGCCAAACAGCTAAAGTATATCCTCACAAAAACCGACTTATTTTCTAAATTGGAAGAATCCATACCCCTCAAGGAAGTTGGGGAAAGAAATATTTCCAGCTTTGTGAAGACCAATATCATCACCAGATTTGGTGTCCCTCATACCATACTGACGGACAACGACACCAACTTCTTCTCTGTAGAATTGGAGAAACTATACCACGAATATAGTATCATGACTAACCAGTCATCCCGCTACCATGCAGTTGCCAACAGACAGATAGAGGCTTTCAACAAGACCCTATCCAACATTCTCCAGAAAATGGTGGACAAAGACAAGAAGTCATGGCCGGATAAACTCCTCCATGAATTGTGGCCTTATCGAACTACAATCTGCACCGCTACTCAGGCTACCCCGTACTCTTTGGTGTACGGCACAGAGGTGGTCCTACCCATTGACCTCCAACTTCCATCACTCTGTGTTTCCATTTGTGATCAATTATCTAATGAAGAACAATCAGAAAAGAGGATAGGTGAATTGGAATAGCTGGAAGAGAAGTGGCTGCACACATTGCACCATCTGGAAGTCTACCAGAATCGGATTGCATGATTCTTTAGTAAAAAGGTCCGTCTCCAGTCTTTCTTGGAAGGAGAATTGGTATTGGTCCTCCGGACCCCAATGATACCCGGAAAGAAGCCTCCAAAGTTGGAGCCCAAGTGGGAGGGACCATACGTTGTACACAAGGTCTACTCCAATGTAGCATATACCCTGATCTCCATGGATGGGAAATTCACCACGGCTCCTACAAATGCAAGATTCCTAAAGAAGTATTTCACATGATAACTAAAGGTGTATTATTCGTCTGAGCTGGATGAAATTAAACTACCAAGCACCAAAATAGTCCAAACTCTATGACCTTAAACTAAGATTATCTCATCCTTACCACACGACGTTAAACCACACATAATCTAATAATACCCCTCATCCTTACCTCATAATGTTAAACTGCATGGATAATAAAATATGAGAATCCTCCCTCCCCCCGTGTATGGACCAGACATGCACGGGGCATATTCTTCGTCTGAGATGCATGACATTAAACTGCCAAGCACCCAACGGTCCAAACACTATGAACTAAAACTAAGAGTATCTCGTCCTCACTGCATGACGTTAAACTACACGGAATCTAATAATACCCCTCTTCCTTACCGCACGACGTTAAACTGCACAGATAATAAAAGTTAAGAATGCTCCCTCCCCCCATGTATGGACCAGACCTGCACGAGGCGTATTCTTCGTCTAAGATGCATGACATTAAATTGCCAAGCACCCAACGGTATAAACTCTATGACCTTAAACTATGAGTATTTCATCCTCACCGCACGATGATAAACTACATGAACAAGATGTTTTAAAAATGCCCTCTTTCGCCCGTGTATGGACCAAACGTGCACGGGGTGTACTTCAAAGAGAACTATGTATGGGTTGATTCATGCCTTTGCAGGATACGTAGCGATGTCGGGATCCCCTATCCTGGTACAACCATTCACAAATGGGATAAAATTAAAAATTTCTCCTTCCCCCGTGTACGGACCAGCCCTTCACGGGGTGTACTTCTTTTAGATAACTACGTGCAGCTTGATTCCTGCCCTTCCAGGATACATAGTGACGCAAGGGTTCCCCATCCTGGCCTAGCCACTCCCAAATTAAAGTCAAAAAATTCCCTCTTCCCCCCGTGTATGGACCAGACCTACACGGGGTGTATTCATCATCCTCACCGCATTACGTTAAACTGCATGGATTTCAGAGAACTACGTGTGTCTTGATTCCTACCCTCGTAGGATATGTAGCGACGCCGGGATCCCCTATCCTAGCCCAGCCACTCCCAAATGAAAATAATGTTAAAAATTCCCTTTCCCCCATGTACGGACCAGACCTGCACGGGGTGTATCATCTTTCAAAGAACTACGTGAGGCTTGATTCCTTCCCTCAGAGGATGCATAATGACGCCAGAATTCCACACCCTGGCCCATCCACCTCGAAAAAAATTCCCCCTTCCACTGTGTACAGACCAGACTTTCACGGGGTGTATTCTTCGTCCTTACCGCATGACGTTAAACTGCACGGATAAGAAAAAAACAAAAAAAATTCTATTTCCCCCCAGTGTATGGACCAGAACTGTATGGGGTGTATACCTCATCCTTACCGCATGACGTTAAACTGCACTGACTTCATCCTTAATGCATGATGATAAACTGTACGGACTTCGTCCTCACCACATGATGTTAAACTGCACGAACTTCATCGCGACCCACCCAAGACACATGGAGAAACAAGATAGAGATACTCCTTACACATTTGGATGCATCCTCTCCATACATCAAACTCCACGTTCCGGATAATTGCGGATCTTCATAACCATCCATGGCCATCGGAAGCGGAAAGTCATTGACCCGTGGACACCTTTGCATGACTATGCATACCATTCCCTCACCGGATCTGCATATTGATAGCCCCTGGCTCGTCTACCAAAGGCAAGATTTCCTCGGGCGATACTTCTCTTAGATCCATACGCTCATCGGCCTCGGAGCCCCCGTATCACATCTCCTAATCCAAAAAATTTATGGAGCAGTGGTTTACAAGTTTATTCCTCCTCTCACATCCAAATGTTTCCAGGGTACCCCTACCCAATTGGCCTATGTATCCGCTCGTGGTTCACATGATGACCTGCATCAATGAATATCAAGCCAGGACTAGGCTACTTTGACTCAACAGACAATTGCAGTGAAGACATTTCTTATATACTCAGACACCATTATCCACACGTGTCGAACTCTTCACTGTGGGCAATCGCGGATCTTCATAACCACCCATGGCCATCGGAAGTGGAAATTCATCGACCCGAGGACACCTTTGCAGGACTATGAATACCATTCCCTCAGCAGCTCTGCATATTGATAGCCCTGGCACATCTACCAAAGACAAGATTTCCTCGGGTGACACTCTTCCTAGCTCCGCACGCTTACCGGCCTCAGAGCCCCATATCACACCTCCTGATCCGAGAAAACTCAAAGTTGCAGTTTACAACCTTCACCCCCCACCTTATTCCAGGTATATCAGAGCATGTTGACCCAGTTATCCTTCGAGTGACTGCAACAATAGTCACCCAATGGTCGGAGCTCTATGACCGCTAAACTAGGAGTACTTCGTCCTTACCGCACGATGTTAAACTGCATGGAGTGAAGGTACACCCCCGTGTGAAAAATAAATCAGCACAGAGAGATCTTTAACCTTTAACAGCAACCAGGGACGAATATCCCCGACAAGTTCAGACATTTCCTTCCCTGGTGACAGACTTCGGGGCCCAGATAATTGCGGATCTTCATAACCATTCTGGCCATCAGAAGTGGAAGGTCATCGACCCGGGGATACCTTTTCATGACTATGCATACCATGCCCTCAGCGGCTCTGCATATTGATATCCCATGGCTCATCTTCCAAAGGCATGATTTCCTCAGACGACACTCTTCCTAGCTCTGTATGCTTACTAGCCTCAGAGCCTCCATGTCATCTCTCCTGATCCAAGAAGCCCCGGAACCATGATTTACACCATCAACCCCCCTCCACGTCTTGGACATGCCAGGATACTCGGGACCAGTTACATTCTAATCAAGAGAAGCCCTTTTAACTACATCCTTACCACATGACGTCAAACAACATGGGACATCTTGGCCGCTTGACATAAAGCTGCAATGACCAAGCATTAAACATCTAGGGGAATGCCTCTAACAAAAAGAATTTTCACTGGTTTAATAATTCTCCTCGTCCTTACCACACGATGTTAAACTGCACAGTCAATAGTCCATGCTGCACGACGTTAAACTGCACAACATTTTCTAAGGAAAGAAAAATACCCCCCGTCCTCGCTGCATGATGTTAAACTACACAACATCCTTTAATAATGCTCTTCATCTTTACCGCATGATGCTAAACTGCACAGTCAAACCCATCACGAGTTCAGTAAGGAACATAGGATTTTCTCTATCCTTCAGTGCACATGTCAGACCTGCACAAGACACTGTCTCACACTCGAGTGAGAAGGGATTACTTCACCCATTCTCAGGATGTTTAGTCTAGATGTTTCCCCCGTATCCAGGAACCCTCTCCTCATAAACCATACTCTGTACTAAGGAAAATCCGAACACTCATAAGACACCCTTGGTGCTCCCAAATCTCAACTTCCCTGAAGTTTCTTGGCTATTGGGGGAATACAATCATTGACCTAAGTACACCTTTTCATGACTATGCATACCATGCCCTCAGCGGCTCTGTATATTGATTTACCCTGGCCCGTCTACCAAAGGCAAGATTTCCTTAGGCAATTCTCCTCTTTGTACGCCTCTTGGCCTCTGAGCCCCCATGTCTATCCTAGAATTCAGAAACTCTCTAAGCTACAATTTACCAACCTCTTTCACAATACTACCTAAATATGACGAAATGTATTTGACGAGATTACTGAGAACCAGGAGAAGTCATTCTATTTTAAATGATGTCCCAGCTGCATGTCTTTAAACTGCGCCAAGCCCCAACCACCCTTTATGCTAGATAAATGCGTAGGACAGGAACCTTTCTTCCACACCCTTGATTGATACAGATGTTCTCAACAATTTTATATGTCACATACCCTTTCCAGGCCACCCTGTGTGGTTATTATAATTCTCTAATCCACCCATGGTGGTCTCCATGAGCCGTACTTTCATGATGTCTTATAGCCATAAGAAATAGAGAGTCATTGACTTAAGGACACCTTTGCACGACTATGCATACCATGCCCTCAGCGGATCTACATATTGATCGCCCCTGGCTGGTCTACCAAAGGAAATATTTCCTTAGGCGATGCTCCTCCTACCTCTATATGCCGATACGGATCCCATGCTTTGAGACATGCCTTGTATGTCATTCAAATTTAAACATGTTCCCCCCACATGCGTATGAAGAGTATTGAGACATCTTTTAATTAGCTAAACCCCATTAGGGCCCTTTCCCCACCATACTTGGTCAAAGATGTTTGACCTAAAACATCAGTAATGATAGTCTTGTCAGCGGGACTTTAAACCACCCAAGAAAAGAAGCACAAAGCATGTTTGGCTGAAAACCCGAAAAGGGGGACCTAAGAAAAAGTCAGGTCATACCCGCTGGGCCCACACTAAATGGGCCCGGGCAAAATTAGGGTATTCAAATAAGAGACAAAAAGTTTTGGGGGATTTTCTACCAAACCCTAGAAATAGTTAGACTATGCTCGTTGGATCCCATGGTCCAAGGAAAATTTAGAGTTTGTTTTCCTGAGTTATGATTCATTCTGATTCAGTGAGTTGTTATTTATGCAACAATTATTCTAGTAACAACTAGATTTTAATATGACAAGTGATTGAAAGAGATTGTATTCTGTTCGAACAAAAAGGGAGGGCGTCCACAAGCTGGGGTCTCTCCTTCACAAAATAAAGAGAGGGGTAAGTAAAACAAAGAGTACAAGAATGGCTATGATAATCATAAAGGAGCATGAATCGCTCTCTCCACTAGATCAGCGACCGTGCGGCAGAGGTCGTTGCAAGACTATTCCAACATGGCCTTCTCACTGGCTTCAACCTCAACCTCCAGATGAGTACGCTCCACTATTGTTTGGAGATCATTGATCCCTTTTTTAGTGGCTTCAAGACGACCAGTCATAGCTGACAACTGATTCCTCAGTATCACTGCCCGTTCTTCACATTCATGCAACTCGGAGGATTGGACAGCCGCCTGATCATGAGAGATCGCCTCCTGTGCTATTTGCTAATGGAGTTGTATCGTGGCTTCCTCCAGGGCTCGGGTCCCGCAATGAGCGGTAGCAACGTGAGAATTTTTGCGTTCACCAGTGGAAAATTCCTCACAGGCCATGACAACATGGCAAGCAAGAGAATGGAACTGCCGATAGTCAAAGACACTTGACCCCAAACCCAGGAAGAGCTGTAGAAGAGCTTTAGTTTTAGTTTCCATCTCAGCTAGAGGAGTTTCGGCAATGATCTTGCCAATCTGGGGCCAGTCCCACCTCTGCACTGCTCGGTGGTCCGCCATGGCACGAGGATCTTTGGTGTCCTCACCCGGCAGTACGAGAACGAAGTCTGGCATTGCAACCAGTGCAGACATGTGCTCACTAGAAGTTGGTTCCGAAGCTGGAAGGTCTGGAGCCTCTAACCCCGATTCAGGCTTGGGGGTCAAGTTGCTAAGCCCGGTATCAAGTGGAAAAAGTTCCGGGATTGTCTCGCTGGGACCCAAAACCACAGGGTCGTCCTCATCCACGTCCAAGAAGGATGAACCCGTCTGAACTTCGGCCACCACAGGGATGGGGGAGGAAAATCCCCTAAGTCACTTTGATTGATGAGACATCAGTTGATCCTCCCTTAGAGCAGATGAGGAAGGAGTAGTGGAAGCAACAGCCGCAGTACCTCCTGATTTGGGAACCTTCCAGATGGCCTTCCCTAGGAACCCATCAGGATAGTGTTTTGCCCACACTTTTGCATACTCCAAGGAAAGACCGGTAGCCGCCCCCATGACAGGTAGGGGAATGCTTGTGTCAGATCCCTCCCATATCAGCATCATCCATCGTTGACGAAGTATGGCTGGGTGCAGTCCTTGAGCCTGAGGAGGGGGAAGGGAAACTTGGACTTGCATGCACCCAAACTGGCAAGAAAAATGATACATGACATATAGCTCGCACAGAGAAACCCCATCAATCCGCGCAGACAGAAATCTGTCCCATAGAGAGATTATATAAGAACACTCCTCCAGGCTCCCCCGGCAGTTGTTAACTAAGACGACAGAAGGGGTGGGGTAGGGAGTGAAAGAAAACTGGGAGAAGTCACTTAGAAGCTCGAGGACTTTACCAGAGATGAGGGACATCAAGCGAACTCCAGCTATATCAAATAGGGTAGGCCGAAAGGTAGGAAGAGGGATGACCGTGTTGTGATGATACTCATTACAGCGACAATGATCCACTACCCAGCCATAAAAAAATTGAAATGTCCCACTCAGACGGAAGGGTGACCCACCCTTCTGCATGTGACCCAGCAGTTCATAAATACGAGCCAATGTGGGCACGAACAAATTCAACGGGCGGCCCTCTGCCAGCTCAACTGCCATCATCAGGGTGCAAGCCCTGGCACCAGGATTGATATCCCAAGATGGGAATAGCCACCAGCTCAAGAAAATAGAAAACAAACCTGCCAGCCGGAGCATAGGCGACACACCGGGGCGCACCTCCAAACCCCATGAATGGTAGTCGCCCGCCTCCAGAACCACCCAGTAGGAACCTGGGATGGTTCGTGACTATTGAGAAGGATGATTCCTGGGGCGGTTGATCTTCGGCACAGGGCTAGTGGTGTTCAAAAATAACCCTATCCAGGTGCTATAGGGAATAAGAGAGCAGGAACACAAGGCCTGACCTAGTGATTGCTTCTCCATAACTAGCAGATACCCTACCAATAAAGTCACTTGTTCGACGTCATCCCATGTGTTAGGGGTGGGCAGAAATTCATCATACATCTCACCAATAATCGGGAGCCCTCCCAATTGATGGATATCCCACAGACTAATGCCAACTTCACCATGGTCAAGGTGGAAAGTATTATTGCTTGAACACCAATGACTGAGTAGGTCTAGCAGGATCAAGGATGGTGGGTAAATAAAAAATTGGGAAGCCCACACTACAGAGTATAAATTGACTACTTCCAGTGATTCGGGAGACTCCCGATAGTGATGATGGACCCATAAAGCCCAGGCCCAGTCATTTGAGAAGATCCCGCCGGACCGAAGATCCCACCTAGGAATCCACCCCGCATAGGGATATACTCGAGCAAGGTTGATAATAGAAGGGTAACTCTTGAAGATAGCTTCCTGAGAAAAGTTTTGGGTGTGCTGATCACATTGGTCCAAAACAGATCCTCTCAAAATGAAGGTGTCTTTATTGTCGAAGTCAGAAACCATCTCCCATGATTGGGTAAGGTTTTCCTGAATACACTTTGACGACGCTTCCAAGAAAGGAGAAGGACGACCTGAGAAATTGTGGGGAATAAGGACATCGTCTTGAAGACCGAATCCATAAAGTGGAAGGCGATTTGATAACAGATAATCCATGAGCTCAGGAGGGAGCAAGTCTTTCAAGACACCATCGTCAAGAATGATGGACTGACTATTGTCCTCTTTGATTATTTCTTCTCTACGAATCATGGATAGACATCTCCCTGAAACAATTGGGAGAGGCTCTGCAGCAGGCCTGGGTGGATGATGAGTAGGAACCATATTTATCTTCTCCCTACACCATATAAATCATGCATAAAGTTAGCCCAAAAATAATAAAACATGGAAATAATACAAAGTATTTTCAAGGGATTACATCTAAGATTCATAATGAAGTCTGCAAGGTGGCCTCATAGGTTGGTTCACGATGACAACATCCCACGAACCAGCCTTATGCGGAATGCGTCCGTGCAACCCTGGCCCGTGGAGCGTTGTCCAGAAAACTGTGGACCAGGTTGCTCCGTGGAATTTCAATCAAGAATATAAGTGGTTATGTTCGGAACACTAAGAAATTTTTTAATTTCAGATGATTTTAGTCCACAGAGCATCGAAATCACGGAGCATCGAAACTACAGGGCACCAAAATTGTGAAGCGAGTTCCTACATGGCCCATCATTACTTACTTTTTAATTAATTAAAATTTTTAGTTCGCAGATGGGACGTTGGTCTGCGGATGAAGAATGGCGCGAATGAGAAATGTTTCACGGAAGTAGAAGCAGGTTCACGGACGAAGCGTTTCACGAAGGAACAAGCACGCAGAGGCAGAAAAGCGAAGGAGCACTGGTATTCGCGAAGAATCCAGTAGAAGAAAAATGAAGGGCCCTCCATATTTATAGGTGTGTTCCTCTACCAGGTCCACCTCTCTACTATGAACTACCTGAGTTTCAGGACCACTCTGCATCAGAATAGCCTCCTCTATGTTCTCATCGGACCCCATTCCAATGGGGGGAATTTTTAGGGTCCTAAAAATCCGAAAAGGAGAATGATGATCCCCTTTAACTCAAGGGAGATTCTACCCAATTACCCCTCAAAAGGATTGGGAAAATGTGGACAATACTCAAGGATAGTGAAGGACGAACTGGTCCGCAGACCTGTCTAATGTTAACGACGCACAGCCGATTCCGTGAAGTGTCCCTCCTCCGTGAGCCGTCGTCGTTTGCGAGATAGAGGTAGAGATCCTCTGCGGTAGAGAGGCGGGACAGGTTCCAACCCGGTTCACCATTCCGGACCGCCCCAGCCGTGAGCCGCGTCAACTGGCCCGAACCACCTCTGCTGTCGTTCGCGAAATGGAGGCGGAACCCTCCATGGCCGCGAAGAAATCCTCGAGTTTGGTTTGCGGAGGAGGTGTGTTTAATGCCCTGTGAGCCGCGAATTGACTGAGTCATCCGTAAACCGGGTTTTCTGTCATGGGACTCCAAAAAAGGTGTCGCATGAACATAGATACATCCCTTTCCCCACTATATAAAAAGAGATTGAAAGGAGGAAACTAAGAGGGGAGATCAATCAGATTCGGGTGGAAGGATTTCGAAAGAAGGCTTAGGATTTCAGAGGTTCCAGTTCGTTAAACAGAGCTGGTATGAACCTGGGAATGAACTAATAAGGAACCAAAAACGCATAATAACTTAGTGAACCATGAACATAAAATAACAATGTAGAGAAATTCGCGAACCATGGTCCCTCCGCGGATGTACAGCCCGTAGACCAGGGAGTTTATGCCTCTTTTCTGATCCGCCGCACCGCGTAGCACCCTCCTACGCGGGTGTAGCCCCGGCCGACGAGCCTCCGGCCGGTGTCGCCCTTGGCTGTGGCTGCCTGCATTGAACCCTCCGTGGACCACCGTGGTTCGCAGATCGATCCCCAAGCCATGAACCACCTTGGTTCTTGGATCGAACTCGGAGCCGCGAACCACCTTGGTTCGCGGGATTCCCATAATTCCGCGGACCACCCTGGTTCGCAGAAGGCTTCTCCAACCACGTAGCACTTCCCTATGCAAAGGGAACCACCACCCATACCCCTCTGTGGCCCGCCAAATTCTTCAGAGTTCCCATTCCCTGAGCCACATAAAATCCTTCCGATCCAGCCTGATCCTCCGTGGATCCCTCACTGGCCTACTCATCGGCCCCGAGCCGAGGCCTCCAACAGAGCCACCGGATCCATGTGGTGTAACCCTCAGGTGCATCATCACGCCATTTTGAGTTCACATACCCCTGGTAAACAGGGGAAAAGGGGTTTCCCTGACCCTTGAGTAGATTCCCGTAGCATGCCTGGGTTCACATTCCCATGGTAATGTGGAGTCTGAGCTCGGGAGCCCCCTTTCTGATCCTCCACTTGTTGGGGATGGGGTACTTCTCCCTTCTTCGGAGGGTAGGAAAATACCCATCGGAAGGAAGTCCCCATGCACTTCGGTACTTCCCCCGGGAACAGGAGAGGTGACGGGAAAAAAATCACCTCTTTTCCTCTCCCGCAACGCTTTGTTGCCCTGGGCGTTCATCCCGGAGTAAGCCCCGACATTATGGGTCGCCCTCATGCGTAAGCCCCACTCCACTTCTAACAGACGCACCTTTTTCGACGCGATCGTCTGGTCCCTACTCCCTCTTTTTTCTCACACCGAGCATGACTCACGTGGGCTTAGAGTAAGCATCGACCATGACATCCTCTTATGGGCCTCCTTAGAGTGTAAGCCCCAATCTCTCAGATGGGCCTCCTTAGAGTGTAATCCCCAATCCATCACTCTAGGCTGCCTCAGAGCGTAAGTCCCAAGCCAATTTGAACTACGAGGAATATGACTCAAAATCTCTAAAAACCCAAAAAACCATAAAAATACAAATAAAAGCTCTAAAATTTCCTAAAAAGAAAATAAATCTAAATCACTAAAAACCCCAGAGAAAACCTTAAAAACCTAAAAAATATAACCCATAAGAACCTAAAACATTCTAAAACCCCTTTAAACCCATATAAACCACAAAATCCATAACCCCCCAAAAAAACTGTAAAAACCATAAAAACTATAAAAAATCTAAAAACCACTAAATACTATAAAAACCATTTAAACCCCTAATTTTTTTTAAAAACCCCAGAAAACCTTATAACCCGAAAAAACTAAAAAACCATAAAAACAGAAAATTTCTAAAAACCATAAAAATCCTTAAAATCCGAAAAATATATAAAAAATCCTTAAAAAAGTACCTAAAAACCCTGAGAAACCCTAATAAAACTATAAAAACATAAAAATAATTAAATCCCTTAAAACCATCCAGAAAGGAAAAAACAGTAAAAAATATATAAAAAAAATTCTAAAACCACTCAAAATACCTAAAATCCCTAAAAACAATAAAAAAACAAAAACCATAAAATCCCTAAAATCTAAAAAACCCTAAAACCCTAAAACACCCTAAGGAGACCTAGAAAACCTAAAAACACATAAAACCCCGAAAAACCTAAAAAATATAAATCAAAAAAAGTCCCCAAAACCCTTAAACTGATAAAAACATAAATACCCATAAAAATACTAAAAAATATAAAAAGATTTTAAAGCATAAAATGATTAAAATAACAAGAAAACTTTAAACCCCTAAAAAACTCAAAAAAAATCCTAAAATGCCACAAATCCATAAAAAATCTCAAAAACCATAAAAACCATCAAAATCCCTAAAATACATAAAAACTATAAAAAACTAAAAAATCCCTAAAATTATCTCAAAGCATAAAAACCCTAAAACCCTAAAAACCAAATAAAACCTTAAATAATTAAAAACACCTAAAACCCTTAAAAAAGTAAAAACAATCAAACCCCTAAAACTCTAAAACCAATAAAAATCATAAAAACAATAAGAACCTCTACAAACCTTAAAAATCTGAAAGCCCATAAAAAAACTAAAACCCCATAAAACTCTAAAAACCCTTTAAACCCCTAGAAATGTTAAAAAACAATAAAAAACCTAAAATCACATAATACACCAAAAAACCTCAAATATTAAATAACCTAAAAACCATAAAATCCATAAAACATAGAAAGAACATAAAAACCCATAAAAACACTAAAAAACCAATAAATACTCAAAAAACCTTAAACCACAAAAAACATTAAAAAACTATGAAAACCATAAAGCCCTACAAAACCATAAAAACCGTTAAAATAAAAAAAACACTAAAACACCCAGAGAAATCCTATGAAGTATATAAAAATTACTAAAAATGTCAAAAACCCATAAAATCATAAGAAACCTTTAAAAATATAATGAAACATAAAATAGGTAAAATCCTAAAATGCCTAAAACCCTAAAAACCCTAAAAACTCTTGAAAACTATAAAATCCATATAAACCATAAAAATTATTTAAGATTCCTAAAAATCCATAAAAACATAAAAAACTCTAAAAACCATAAAATCATAAATATAGTTAAAACCACTAAAGACCTAAAAAACACTAAACCCCTAAAAGACAAAAAAAATCCTATAACCTGCTAAAAACAATAAAACCCCCTAAAACCTTAAAATAACCCTAAAACCACACAGAAACAATAAAACCCCATAAAAAATAACTCTAAGACCTCATAAAAACTGTAAAAATTACTAAAACCTATAAATACACTTTAAACACCCCAGAAGTTAAAAAACTCTAAAAAACTCTTTAAACCCTGAAAACTCAAAAAAAAACCCTTGTGAACAAAAAAACATAAAACCCCTCACAAAAACTAAAACCCATAAAAATCAACAGAACCCTAAAAACCATAAAAATCCTAAAAATTCCAAAAATTGTAAAAAACCCCTAAAAACCCTGAAAACACAGAAGAAAATAAAAAAAAAACATAACAATAATTAAAACCCATAAAAACCTAAAAAATCGTAAAACCCCAAGAAACCATAAAACCATGAAAAACCCAAAAAAATATTGAGACATAAATAACTTAAAACACCTAAAAACCCTGAAAAATACAAAACTCCTAAAACCTTAAAAACAACTTAAAAATACTACAGAAAACTAAAATCTGTAAAACCTTAGAAACCATTAAAAACATCATAAACCCATAAAAACCCCTAAAAAACTAAAAACGCAAAATAACACACTAAACCGCTAAAAACCATAGAAACTTTAAAAAACTTTAAAACCCTAAAATGTCCAAACCCCTTTAAAATCCCAAAAAACTAGAAAAACCTTAAAACCCCAAAAACCCCTAAATACTCTCAAAACCCATAAAACCCATAAAATTTCTAAAAAACCCTTAAAATATAAAAAAATTTAAAACCCACTAAAAACCTTGAAAAACCAAAATAAAACATTAATAACTTAAAAAAAATACTTAAAACCATTAAAAAATGATAAAACCTCTAAAAAACTAAAAAATACTAAAATTGATAACAATTATAATAAAATAAAAACCTTACAAAACCAAAAAACCCATAAAAACCTTATAAACCACTAAAAACACTAAACGAACATTAAAAACCTAAAAATGTTTAAAAAACTCTAAAAGCCTAAAAATAGTTAAAACCCATAAAAACCAAAACTCTGAAAACCCTAAAATCCCTAAAAACCCCATGAAAACACTAAAGACCAAACAATTCCATATAAACATTAAAATCACTAAAATACCATAAAAACATTAAACCTGATTAGAAATCTAAAAGGCCTTCAAACCCCTAAAAACTTAAAAAGACTCTAAAAAATAATACAAACCAAAAAACCCCAAAACGTCTCAAAATACCTAAAAATCCGAAAGACCATAAAAATCCTAAAAACCATAAAAATCATAAAAATCCCTAAAAATACCTAAAAACATAAAAAACCACAAAAAGCCTAAAACCCCTAATAAAATATAAACAACCAAAAATCACTTAAAACCCTTGGAAACCTAAAAAATGCTAAAAGCCTAAAAATCCAAAAATCTGTCAAAATCCCTAAAAAAAATAAAATAATACTACCAATCTCTAGAAAAGGAAAAATCCTAAAGTCCCTAAAAAACACAATGAAAAACATAAAAAACTAAAATCACTTAAAACCCCTAAAAACCTAAAACCATTCTAAGGCTAAAAAATGTAAAAACCCAAAAAAACCCTAAAACCCAAAAAATCCCCTAAAACCCATAAAAAACCAAACAACCCAAAAAACCATAAAAACCATCAATAAAATATAAAATCCCTTTAAACCATTAAAAATGGTAAAAAAATCTAAAAGCAATAAAAACCTCAAATAACCATAAAACTCCAAAAAACCATAAAAACCCTATATACCCTCAAAATCCCTAAAATCCCAAAAGACCCTAAAAATCCCAAAAAATCCCTAATAACATAAAAAACTAAAAAACCCAAAAAACCACTAAGAAAACCTTAAAAAACTAAAAACACTTTAAATTCCGAAAAACCAAAAACCTGCCAAAAACTCAAAAAAAACATAAAACCATAATAGCATAAAATCCCAAAAAACCAGAAAAACCCCATAAAACATTAAAAACAATAAAAACTATAAAAACTCTTTAAACCCCTAAAAATTTAAAAAAACCCTAAAAACCATTAAAACCTCAATAAACTCAAAAGGCTTTAAATACCCAAAAAATAAAAAAAAACTAAAACCCCTATAAACCCTAAACCTTCTAAAACCCCTAAACACAATATAACTCCTAAAAAGGCCCTAAAACCCTAAATAGCATGGAAAACACAAGTAAGACCTTAATAACATAAAAACATTACTAGACCTAAAACATTGAAAAATGCTAAAAACCTTAAAAACCAAAAACCCAAAAACACAAAAAATCCATAAAAACCCTCAAAATACCTAAAAACCCATAAAATTATTAAAAAATATTAAAATACCTAAAAACATAAAAATCTAAAAACCAAAATAAATCATATAAAAAACCGAAAAACCATTAAAACCCCTAAAACACCCTAAAACCCCTCAAAATCCATACAATCCTTAAAAATTATAAATTCAATAAAAATTGTAAAAAACCATTAGACGCCTAAATTTAAAAAAACTCAAAAAAACCATAAAAACCCTAATAATTAAATAAGACCTAAATACCAAAATAACCCAAAAAACCCCCAAAAAACCCAAAAAACCATTAAACCCTCAAAACCCCTAAAAACTAAACAACCATAAAATACTAAAAAACACTAAAGATCCCTTAAAACATAAAAAACTCAAAAAAACCAAAAAACTCGTAAATAACCTAAAAACCCTAAAAATTATTAAAACCTCTAAAAACCATAAAAATGCTAAATACAATAAAAATATAAAAAAAAATCCTACAACCATAAAAACCCATTAAACTATAAAATATTATAAAACCCCATAAAAACCGTAAAAACTCACCAGAAACTATAAAATACATCTAAACAACTAAAGATGTTAAAAAAACTATAAAAATGCTAAAAACTCTAAAAAACTAAAAAAATGCTAGAAACCCAAAAAAACCCAAAAAACCATACAAGATCCTAAAACCCTAAAAACCCCTAAAAACCAAAAAAACACATAAATCCAAATAATCTCTAAAAATGTAAAAATCAATAAAATCCCTAAAAACACCTATGAAAACATTAAAAACATAAAAACACATAAAACCCATAAAAACTAAAAATGTCTAAAACGCCTAAAAACCCTAAATACTCTCAATATCCCAAAATCCCCTCAAAATACCTAAAAACACTAAAACCCCTAAAATTATTAAAAAATCCTTAAAAAACCCTAAAAATGGAAAAACCCTAAAAACATGAAAAACATAAGAAATATTTACAAACCTAAAACCCCTAAAACCCCCAAAAAACTTAAAATCTCTTAAAACTCATTCCTATAAAAAACCTACTAATTCCATAAAAACATAAAAATCCTAAAAACCCTTAAAAAACCCCTGAAAACCTTAAAATCAAAATATCACATAAAACCCCTAAAAACCAAAAAATGCTAAACCCCCTAAAAACCCTAAAGAGACCTTAAAAACTCCAAAAACCACAGAAAATCACTAAAAACATTAAAAAACCATAAAAAACTAAAAACTCAAAAAAACCCATTATACCCCTAAAAATGTTTAAAAAAGACAAAAAGTCCTTAAAACCCTAAATAAGTAGAAAAACTTAAAACCAAAAAAATAACAATAACCCAAAAACCCATAACACCCCACAAAATCCCTAAAAATTTTAAAAACCATAAAAATACTAAAAGGTCCAAAAAAGCCCTAAAATGTATGAAAATCCAAAAAAATATAAAAACCATAAAAAATGTTAAAAAATATGAAAAGATTAAAAACCCCTAAACCCGTTGAAAACCCTAAAAATCGATAAAATCCCTAAAAACTCTGATAATACTTAAAAACCTGGAGGCCTTATAAAATTTTTAAAAATACCTCAAAATTTGTAAAACGTAAAAGACCTAAAACAACCTAAGAAAGTCAAAATAACCTAAAAACCATTTAATACCCTTAAAAACCCTAAAAATAGTAAAAACTATAAAAGACCCTAAAACCCCTAAAAACCATAAAAAACTTAAAAAACATAAAAATTACATAAAAACCCATAAAAATCCTAAATCACACTAAAACTCTAAAAGCATTTTAAATCCCATAAAACATTAAAACACTAAAACCACATAAAAACATTAAAAATAAAAAACCCCAAAAACGTAAAAAATAACAGAAACCCCAAAAATCCAGAAAATCCATTAAAACCCTAAAAATCATAAAAACCCTATCAACCATAAAAATCCTAAGAATCCCTCAAAATTCCAAAAAATGTCAAAAACCCTAGAACCCAAAAACCCTAAGAAACCATAAAAAAGATAAAAACACTTAAAACCCATAGAAACAAGAAAATTCTAAAAAACATTAAAAACACAAAAAACCTAAATCCATAGAAACAATAAAAAACACATAATACATTAAAAAAATCATAAAACAAATAAAATATATAAAAACTATTTTTAAGCACTTAAATATTTTAAAAATTAAAAAAAAACCATAAAACCTTAAAAATAGTAAAACCCTAAAAACACTCAAATTCCATAAAAACCCATAAAACCAGAAAAATACTAAAAAATTCCTAAAATCAATAAAATGTAAAAACACCAAAAATATGAAATAAAAACATAAGAAAACTTTAAAACACTAAAACACTTAAATCCCCAAAACCCCAAAAAACTACTAAAACCCAAAAAACCATCAAAAGCCCATAAAATCCAAAAACAATAAAACACTTAATAAATCTATAAATATCCAAAATAAACTTAAAAAACTATAATACCCCTTAAAAATACTATAAAAACCTAAAAACACTTAAAATGCCTAAAAACACTAAAAAATGCTAAAAACCATATAAGCCTAAAAGGCCTAAAACCCCTAAAAGCTACTCAAAATCCATAAAACCCCTAAAATACCTAAAAATACTAAAAAATACCTAAAAATGTAAAAACCCCTAAAAAATCAAAAAAAGATCTCAGAAAACCTTAAAAACCTAAAAACACTAGAAACCCCTAAAAACCCAAAAAATGATAAAAACCCTAAAACACTAAAAGCCTAAAACCCATCAACATTCCGAAGAACCCAAAAAATATGTAAAATTCATAAAAGCAAATAAAATATCTAAAAATGTAAAAACCCCTAAAAACCATAAAACCCTAAAAACACTTAAAACCCCTCAAAAATATAAAAACACTAGACACTCTAAAATGACCTAAAAACATTAAAAAACCCAAAAATCATAAAAACCCCTAAATACTATAAAAACCCTAACAACCCATAAATACCCTAAAAACCACTGAATATATAAAAAAACTCTATAAACAACTAAAAACGTTAAAATAACTTTAAAATCCTTAAAACACTAAATCATCCAAAACCCCCCCTTAAAAACCTAAATAAACTATAAAACCCCTAAAAACCTAATAACCCCAAAACCCCTTAAAATACTAGGATAACCTAAAAACCGGTAAAATACCTTATAATCTCTAAAAATATATAAAAACATAAAAACCATAATATCCATGAAAAACCAAAACAAAACTTTTAAAACCTAAAGACAATTAAAAGCCCTAAAAATTTAAAAACACTAAAACCCCTAAAAACCATAAAAACCATAAAACCCCTAAAAACCTTTAAAACTTTAAAAGCTTATAAAAACCATTAAAATCCACTAAAACCACTTAATACCTATAAACTATTAAAAGACACTAAAAAATCTTAAAACCCCTTTAAAACACAATAAAACCTAAACCCCCCAAAAAATCACAAAGACCCTAAATAGCCAAACAAAAATCAAAGTCCCTAAAATCCCTATAAAAAATAAAAATACTTAAAAATTCATTAAAATGTAAAAAAAACTATAAAAAAATTCAAACAACCAAAATAAAACATTAGAAAACTAAAAATTATTTAAACCCATAAAAACCTAAAAAATGGTAAAAACTGTAAATAAACCTAAAAATACAATTAAACCCCTAACCCCTTTAAAACCATCAATCCCCTTAAAACCTTAAAAGTTGTAAAAAAAAATAAAAACCCCAAAACTCAGGAAAAATTATAAAAGCCCTGTAATCCACTAAAAACGTAAAAAAAAATCTAAAAAAAAAATTAAACCCTAAAAAACTCAAAAAAGCCAGAAACCCCAAAAAACCAAAAAAACCCTAAAATCCCCCTAAAAGGCCGCAAATCCCTGATAACACAAAAAACCAAAAAAATACTGCAAAAATCCATAAAAAATGTAAAAAAACACTAATAAATACTTAAAAACCTAAAAACACTAAAAACCCCTTAAAATCTTAGACACTAAAAACCATAGAAACCCTAAAAACCCAATACACTAAAAATACCTAAAGACCATAAAAACCATAAAAATACTAAAAATCACTAAAAATCCTTAAAAACATAAAAAATCCTTAAAAACCCTCAAAAACCTAAGAGAACCATTAGAAACTTAAATATGTTAAAACACCTAAAAACACTAAAAATGTTAAAAATAAAAAAACCCAAAAATGGATCAGAAAAATAATCCCTAAAATCAATAAACTAGTAAAAAAACTAATAAACCTAATACCCCAAAAATTGATAAAAACCCAATAAAACTCTGAAAACCCGTTTAACCCCTATAAACAAAAAAACACTAAACACCTTAAAAATCCTTAGAGACTCAAAAAAACCCCTCAAAACCTAAAAAACAAAAAAAAAACACTAAAAACACTAAAGATCCTCAAAATCCCCAAAAAACCATAATGTCCTTAAAATCCTAAAAAATATATAAAAAATAATAAAACATAAAAAACCCTAAAAACCCATAATAAAAGCATGAAAACCTAAAAGATGTAAAATTACTAAAAACTGAAAAAATGATAAAAACCCTAAAAAAACATAAAACCCTAAAAACCATAAAAATCCATAAAAATCTTAAAATTCCTAAAATCCTATAAAACCCATAAAAACCACAAAAAGATATAAATCAACTTAAAACCCCTATAAATATTAAAAAAATCAAAAAAGCCTTAAAATCCATGAAAAAGCAGAAACCCATAAAACCAAAAAAAACCCTGAAAACAATAAAAAACACTCAAAATTATAAAAAACCCTAAAACCCCAAAAAACAATAAAAAATCCTAAAAAAAGATCTAAAAAACACGTAAAATGTATAAAACCCTAAAAAACCAAAAACCCCAAAGAAAAACATAAAAAGATAAAAAACTAAAAACTCCCAAAAAACCCTAAAAACACTAAACACCCTCATAACACAAAACCCCTGAAAGCCCTCAAAATAAATAAAAACCCTAAAACCATAAATATCCAAAAAATCCCTTAAATCTATAAAAATATGAAAACCCCCAAAATTTTAAAAACACTAAGAAAACCTTAAAAACCATAAAACACTTTAAACCCCTAAAAACCAAACAATATAAAAACATAAAATTCCATAAAACAAGTAAAACAAGTAAAACAATAAAACACCAAACAAACCTTAAAACCCTGTAAACCCCTAAGCCACTAAAAATTAAAAGACCCTTAAAAAATTAGAATCTAAAAAACCATTTAAACCGTAAATACTCAAAAAAAAAACTAAAACCCCTAAAAACCAAAAACCCCCCAAAACCCTTAAAATCCAAAAACAAAATCTAAGTCATAAAAATCCAAAAAATCCTTTAAATTCAGAAAAAACATAAAAACACTAAGAAAACCTTAAAGACAAAATGAACTTTATGCATTTAAAAAAAATAAATTATTCTAAAACCCTATAAAGGACTAAAAACCCAAAAATCCAAATAACCCTAACATATTTAAAACCTAGAGAACCCACAATAAAACAATAATGAACTAGAAACAAATTAAACCATTAAAAATCCTAAAAACTATAAAAACCAAAAAGTCCACTAAAAAGACCCTAAAAACCCTAAACCCCGAAGAAACTATAAAACCCCTAAAAACTATAAAAATATCTAAATCCCACTAAACCTATAAAATCCATTTAACCCATAAAAATGTTAAAAGCTCTAAAAATATAAAAACATAAAGAAAACTCAAAAAACATAAAACACAAAACACCATAAAACTGTAACAATCATAAAACCCCATAAAAATAGTCAAAATCCCTAAAAACCTAAAAACCCATTAAATCCTAAAAAACCCTAAAAAATACATAAATTTTAAAGAATTTAGAAGCTCTAAAACCCTTCAAAATCCATTAAAACCCCCAAACCTATAAAAATCCTAAAAATCATTAATGTACCAAAAAATATAAAAAACCCAAAAAACCTTAATACACCTAAGAAAACATTAACATCCTAAAATCACATTAAACCTATAAAATGCTAAAAAATTATTAAAAACCTTATAACCCATAAAAACAATAAAAAATATAAAAAAATAAAACCCCTAAAACCATTGAAACCATAAAAACCCATAAATATCCTAAAAATGACTAAAAACTCTGAAAAAACATTTAAACACCTAAATGAACTCAAAAACTATAAAAACACTTAATAACCCTAAAAATTCAACCCCCCCAAAATCCAAACAGACCATCAAAACCATCAGACCAAAAAAAACCCATAAAAAACCACAAAAACCCTAAGAAACCATAAAAATCCGTAAATATCCCTAAAAATCAATAAAAACATAAAAAACATTTGAAAACACTAAGAAAATCATAAAAACCTAAAAACCCAAAAACCCTCAAAAACCCTAAAAACCCTAAAAATGATAAAAATACTAAGAAATCCATGAAATTCCATAAAAACATAAACAAACCAAATTCTTAATATACTATAAGAAAACCTTAAAAATCTAAAAGCACATAAAACCCATAAAAACCTAAAAATTTAAAACCCATAAAAACCTAAAAACCCATAAAAACGAAAAATATTGTAAAAACCAAAAATCCCCTAAAACATTAAAACCCATTAAAACCCTTAAGAACACAAAAGTCCACTAAAGACTCTAAAAACCGTTTAAACCAAAAAAATGTGAAAAAAATTCTAAAAAACCTTAAAAACACTAAGAACTCAAAAAATTAATTAAAACCCAAAAAACCATAAATCCCTAAAACCCAAAAAACCCAAGAAATCTCTAAAACCCTAGAAACATAAAAATCCTAAAAAGACCTAAAACTTGATAAAATGTAAAAACCCTAAAACCCATGAAAACCCCTAAGAAAACATTAAAAAAATAAAAAACATAAAAGCACTAAAAACCAAAAAAAATCTAATAACACTAAAAAACCCTAAAACCCATAAAAACCCAAAAAACCCATCCAAATTAATAGAAACCCTAAAACCCATAAAAATACTAAAAAATCAGTAAAGACACAAACTAAAGAAAAAAACCTAAAAACATGTAAAAACTAAAGAAACCCTTAAAACATAAAATAAATTTAAAACCCAAAAAAACATAAATAGATTAAAAACCCAAAAAACACTCAAAAGACACAGGAATTATAAAAACTCTGAAACCCAATGAAAACCATAAAAACCTAAAATCCTATACAATCCAAAACACCACTAAAAATCATTAAATCCCTTCAAATGTTAAAAAATATAAATACCATAAATACACTAAAGCCTGAAAAAACACAAAATCCCAAAAATAACCATGAAAACCTTAAAACCCATAAAAACCATCAAAATCTCAAACAACCCGAAAAACAATAAAAATTCTCAAAATTAGCTAAAAAGGCATAAAAATTGGAAAAAATCCAAAAAAAAACCCTATATGACCCAAAGAAAACCTTAAAAAAATAAAAAAGAATTGAAACCCTTAAAATCCTAAAAATGTCTAAAAATTCCAAAAAACCCAAAAATTCCAAAAAACCCAAAAATTCCAAAAAACCCAAAAAACTCAAAACCCTCCAAATCCATAGAAAACCTATTATCCATAAAAATCCAAAAAAGACATAAAATTGTTAAAAAGGTAAAAAACCTTATGAATTATGAGGAACCCTAATAAAACAAAAAAAACCAAAAAAACTAAAACACCTAAAAATCATAAAAAACCTTAAAATTATTAAAAAATAAAAAAACAGTAAAAACCTTAAAACCTACTAAAAACTATAAAAACCCGTTAAGACACTGAAATTTTTAAAAACTATAAAAACATTTGATCCCATAAAAACTCAAAGAAACCTAAAACCCAAAAAAACCCATCAAAACCGTAAAAACCCCTAAAACCCTCAAATTCCCTAAAAACCATTAAAATATAAAAATCCTAAAAAATCACAGAAAATCATGGAAAATGTAAAAGACCCTAAAAACCTTGAAACCCCCAAAGAAACAATAAAATCTTTAAAACACATAAACACCCAAAAAACTAAAAAATGATATAACACTAAAAACCCAAATAACACTAAAATCCCTAAAATCCTACAAATCCTTAAAAACCATTAAAAATCCTAAAAAATCCTTAAAAATCACTAAAAATGTAAAAACCCCTAAAAACATTGAAATTTCTATTAAAACCTAAAAAACCTAAAAACACTTAAACCCCTTAAAACCTAAAAAATGATAAAAACCCAAAAAAACCTAAAAGACCCTAAAACCCCATAAATACCTAAAAAACCTAAACAATATAACATCCCAATAAAACTAAAAAACCATTTAAACCCCTAAAAACATTAAAAAGTCAAAAAAACCTAAAACCCATAAAAACCTAAAGAACCATAAAACCCCTCAAAATCCCAAGAAACCCTAAAAACCCCAAAAAATCATAAAAACCCTAAAAATCCATAAAAACATAAAAAGTACAAAAAAAAACCTTATGAAAACATTATGAGCATAAAACCCTTAAAATCAATAAAAACCTAAAAAATACTAAAACCCCAAAAAGACATAAAACCCATAAACCTATAAAAACACTAAAAATACATTAATCCACTAAAAACATATAAAAATCCTAAAAAATCTATACAAATACGTGAAAATATAAAAAACCATGAAAACATGAAATATAATAAGAAAACTTTAAAAACCTAAAGGCACATTAAATAACTACAAAACTAAAAAAATTCTAGAACCATAAAAAATCATAAAAAGGCACTAAAACCATAAACCCCCCTAAAACCATAAATAACACTATAAACCTTTAAAACCTCTAAAACCCCCAAAAAACCATAATAACCCACTAAAAACCCTTAAAATTATTTATATCCCAAAAACATAAAATAACACTAAAAGGCATTAAAGCACTAAAAACTCAAAAAAAATAACCAAAAAACAAAAAAAACCCTAAAAACCACAAAAAAACCCTAAAAACCACAAAAAACCCTAAAAACCATAAAAATTCTATAAACCATCAAAATCCATATAAACCTAAAAAAATCATAATAATACTAAAAAGGACCTTAAAATACCTGAAAATTTAAAACACCCTAAATCCCATAAAATCCCCTAAGAAAACCATAAAAACCTAAAAATACATAAAATCTCTATAAATCTTAAATAAGCTAAAAACACAAAAATCCCCAATAAATCTCATAAAAAATATATAAACCACAAAATCCTTAAAAATCCTAAAAATACCTAAAAATCATAAAACCCCATAGAAATACTAAAAAATCCCTAAAAATATTTAATAATGTAAAAAACACTAAGAAACCTAAAAACCTTAAGAATCCATAAATACCTAGAAACAATTGAAACCCCTAAAAACCTAAAAAATACTAAAAGTCTTAAAAACCCTTGAAGACACTAAAATTACAAAAAAACCCTAAAAACCTTTAAAACCACTTAAACCCCAAAAAACATTAAAAATCCTCTAAAAACTCTAAAAACCCTTTAAAACACTAAAAATGTTAAACATCTCTAAAAACCTTAATACCCCTTAAAACATAAAAAACCCTAAAACCCAAAAAACCTCAAAACCCCTAGAAATAATAAAAAAACATGAAAACCATAATAACTCCAAAAAACCATGAAAACCCCTAATAAAACCCTAAAAACCTAAAAAAACATTAATCCCCAAAAAACCTTAAAATTTGAAACTTCATAAAAAACCCAATAACCCAAAAAAACCCTAAAAACCCTAAAAACCTTAAAAAACATGAAACTTCCAAAAATCCCTATAAACCTAAAAAACCTAAAAACCTAAAAGAATGATGAAAATTCCTATAAAAACATTAAAATCCTTAAATCACTTAATACCCCAAAAAATATAAAAAATGATAAAAACCCTAAGAAACCATAAAAGACACTAAAAACCCTTAAACCCCATAAAATACATAAAACACCTAATGAAACGGGTGAAGGGTAAAGGGAAGGTCTTCGAAGCAATGAAGAAACCTCCTAAAATTCCATGTATCATGGAACCTTGGCATACCCTGGTTGTAGAAAATAATGTGGCTGCCAAACTTCTAATTGGGGTGGCCCATCGAAGCATGGAGGATGCAGAGGCAGGAAGGATTGATGGGGTGTCAACCTCCAAGGATGAAGGTACTATCACTGTCCATCTAGGTCCTGAACCTAATATCCCTCCCATGGGATCAACACAGGCCCAGGTTTCATCAAATCAGCTCCTGGTTGATAAAGAGTAAAACATCTTCTTAGATCCCAACAAGGATGTGGATAATGGGGCTGTTCCAACTGGTGGTGGTTCTGTCTAGTCACAGCCACCCCCTGCAAAGATGTGATTAGACACCACTATCCTTGATAATCCACCAGTCCTTGGAAGGATTCCACCTGGCCCGATCTGCACGGCAAGAACACAAGACCCTGATTTTACCTTTCAATATTGTGTTCCTATGGGGAATGAGGAGGTTACACATGAATCCAAGGATGTGGGGGTGCTTCCAGTGGGCAACAGGCTGACATTTTTGGGCCGGGGGATAATTTTTCTTAGGTTCTTCATATTACAGGACAAGCAGAGTTATCGGTTGGCCCCACTAGTGATATTGTCATCCCCAGTAATGTTTCATCATCCCCTTCTCTCCCTATCCAAATGTTGGTGGATGGGAGTCCAGTTGATGCAGCTACACTAGATTGGGAGGATAGAATTGTGCAGGATGGTAGGGTGTGCGTTGCTATTGCTGGGGCACTGAAGCAGCCTGATGGTGCTCTACAGGACATGAGTGGGGCGTTCACTCCAGTCATCTCATGTAAGGTTGCAAGAAGGATTTCCACCAGTGATGCTCCTCCTAAAGGGATTTGTTCCACCAACATGTTCACCCCAGTATCTGGTTGATTTTGGGTTGATGATGGGTGTAATGACCAAGGTCATGAAGAGGAGGCCCATGGGTCTTCTAATAGTGGCACTCCTGATAAGGAGCATTTGGTTGGGAATGTGTCTGAACCCTAGAAGAAGCCTGTTGGAAGTCCTCCCAAGAATAAGGGTAGGAAGGGCAAAGGGATGGACATTTATCCCCCATCAAAGAAGAAACAACCCCTTCCTGGGGGTGGGAAAACTTCTTCTTAATGAAGATCATTTTATTGAACTATATAAAGCTAGGAAATTTACCAACGACTAGTTCCCTCAAGAATTTAATTTTAGCCAAAAAACATATGCTTCTTGTGATTGCAGAACCTATGAACAATTATAATAGCTGGAAGGGCCTCAATTGGTGGAAGTTTGGGTACTCTCTTGTTTCTCATAATAACATTGAGAGTGGTATTGAGACTCCTTGGGTGCTCAAGCATGATTACATTCAATTGTTATCCTTTGAGAACAGACCTTAGGTCATATCACTACGGATTCAAAATTATGACTCTATACATAAAATTTATTTTGTATATGCCTTATGTGTTTACACTAGGAGAAGGAAACTATGGAGTGATATGATGAACATTAGTGAGAACACTCATCATAACCGGGTTGTGGTTGGTGATTTTAATACGGTGCTAAGGCCATATGAAAAGATTGGATCATCTTTCTCACGCATCACTGTAGATGAATTCTCTTGCTGTCTTGATCAGTGCAATTTGACAGAACTCCCTATTGTGTGTGATTGCTTAACATGGGGAAGGATCACCATTAATGGTAGGCAGACATGTAAATTAGATATATGTTTCTTCCAAATCAATGACAATAGTTGTTCAAGTGTGATATCCACAGCTACTCTCCCTAAGTTCAGTTCGGATCACAACCCCTTGATGACTGAAATCTATGACAATAACTACAGGTCCTCTCTTTTTCCATTCCAATTCAACAATTCTTGGCTCACCATCCATGGCTCCAGAGAAGTGGTTTTTAATGGGTAGAGTAGCACCTTTTATGGCAGCCCACACTTTGTTGTGGTGGAAAAAATCAAACGAATAAAGAGTCTTCTTAAGGAATGGAGTAAGATAGATTTCTCCAAGCTTGATGATGACATTAAGGATGCTGAATCCTAAATTACTCACTATCAAATAGACACTCAAAAGCATCTCACCCCCTAGGGAAGAAATATAACTTCATTATAAGATGGATGAGCTTTTGGAATTAAAATATAAGCTTGCTAGAAATCAATTTAGTGTTTCCTGGCTCAAGGAAGGAGATAGAAACTCCAAATTCTTTCATCATCTTCATAGGGAGAAAAAAATCTATGAATGTTATGAATGTAATCTAGAATAATGGTACCTCCTTTTCATCTGAACATGAGATCTCCTATGTTTTGGTTGGTCATTTCATGGCACTATACAATGATGGAGGGCATGGGCAGACCCCTAGATTATTTGGAGTTAGTGATCCTTGCTTTAATGTTCAGCAGAATAAGAATCTTACTAATTCCCTATTTGAAGAAGAAGTCATGTATGCTCTTTTTTCTCTGAATATGGACAGCACTCCCGGCCCAGATGGATTCAGTAATAAGTTCTTTCTGTTTTATTGGGATATTTTACATGTGGAGGTCACTAATTCTGTCCGAGAGTTCTTTATTTCCTACTCCATCCCTCATGGAATGAACTCCGACTTCCTTGATTTACTGCCAAAGAAAGGGAATGCCATGGATATTGGGGATTTTCGTCCAGTGGCGATTGTCACCACTATTCCAAAGATAATAAGTAAAATTCTGGTGATCAGGTTGGGAAATATTGTTGGTGGGATAATCACCCCAAACCAATTTGGGTTTGTCCCAGGATGTAATATTCAGAGCTGTCTATATTTTGCATCAAAGGGTATCAACATCATGAGGAAGGCCTCTAAGTATGGAATCATTTCTATGAAGCTGGACATCTAAAAGGCATTTGATACGATCAAATTGAGCTTCATATTTACTGTTCTCAGTAGGTATGGCTTCTCCACCTCTTTCATCAAGCTGATCCATACTCTCATGTCCAGTTTCAGGATCTCGGTTCTTGTTAATGCATACCCTAAGGGATTCTTCCATTGCTCTTGTGGTGTCAGGAAGGGTGATCAGATTTCTAGTCTCCTCTATGCTCCGGTTGAGGATTATCTTAGAAGATGCATAGTTGATCTCGTTCAGGATGGTTTTTATGCTCCAATAAAAGATGGGAATGATATTTATGTGCCAACTCATCTTCTATATGCGGATGAAATTCTCCTTTTTGGGAAGGCAGATAGGCGTACCCTATCCTCAATTAGATTACTAATACAACATTATTAAGAGGTTGTGGGGCAATCAATTAGTTAGGAAAAGTCCTCTATTATTTTTGGCAATGGGATTCCATCCTATAAGCAACACAGAATTGTAAGAACTCTTGGCGTCATGAGGGGATCCATCCCTTTCATGCACCTGGGGGTTCCCTTGTTTTGGGGGAAGGTGAGAAGTGGATACCTTGAGGTAATTTCACTCAAAATCACTCAGCAACTTGCAAGATGGAAAGGAAAATTCTTATCTTAGGTGGGAAGAATTTTCATGATCAATTATGTTATTACATCCATGTTTGTGCATGTTTTCTCCATTTATAGATGGCCGAAAAGTCTCATCAAGAGTTTTCAAGAAAAAATCTGGACCTTTTCATGGACAGGCTTCATGACTGAGAAGAATATTGTATCTGTGTCATGGAAATAATGTACAAAGCCCATCGAAATGGGTGGGATGGGCATTAAGGACCATAGGAAATTCAATGATTCCTTAATTGGTAAATTTAAATGGAAGATTTTTAACCTGTATTACAGGAGTCTTGACTTCTTGAGGGAAAGGTTCACTTCTAAAATCTGTGAGGAGTTCCCTGGCTTCATTCCATCTTCGGTACGGACAACGATCAGGTCTTCCTATAGAAGCATTATTTCTCACTCTAAATGAGTTGTCTCAATGCATTTGGTTTTAAATTGTTGGACGAACACCTAGATTGAACAAACCATCTATGAATCTGTCCAAACCCCTCATAATTTTATGAATTGGTCCATCATTGATCATAGAAATAACATGAGCGAGATTGAAAGCATTCTGTCGCAAAATATTATCGCACAAATACAAAGTTAGAGCTTCATTGATATGGATTGTCTTATTTGGAAACCCAATATGTTTGGGAATTTTAGTGTGAATGAGTTTTACTGGTTTGAATGTGAGCAGGGAATTCAACCCCCTACATGGATTTATAAATTTCAGAAGCCCTTTATTCCCACTTCCAACCACCTTCTACTGTGGAAAATTTGGAGAAATAGACTTCCAGTTCAAGAGAAGTTGAAAAGAGCTATTTGGTGCTTGGATTCAGCTTGCCCCATCTTTCTTCAAGATGAGGAAAATCTGTAGCATATTTTTCTTAAATTTAGATTGGCTGCTGGTATTTGGGAGCATCTGCAATTCATTTTCCAGCTGAAAATCTGCACAGACAGCGCGCTATCTACTCTTTTCAGCAGTGTTGTTGGTGTGCAATGCAGTCAACAGGTTGTAAAACTTCTTCATTCTACTAATGTAGCCCTCACTTCTTTTGTGTGGGAATCCCGAAATAGAGTGATTTTTGATAATGCTCCATGTTGCCTCTGCAATGGTGTGGTGGCGATTCACAAAGTCGCCTGCATGGAGTCTCATATACAATCTGGTACGATGGCTAATGATGTTAATGATCTTATTATCTTGAGAACTCTTGGAGTTGCTGGAAGATGCATGATACCAAGGGATTTTAAATTCATTCGATTGATTCCACCAATCCCAGAATGGATAAAAGACAATGTGGATGGTGCTACTATGGGTGCGCCTGGTCTCTCCAGTTGTGGAGGAATTTTCTAGATGTACAGAGGCTTTTTTAATGGATTCTTTTATAACTTAATTGGAAATAGATGTGAATATGAAGTGGATATTTGGGCAGTGATAAAGGTTGTCCAGATTGTAGTTCACTTTGGGTGGAAGCAGTTATGGATTGAATCTAACTCGATGTTGGCAGTGGAAGCCCTCAAAAGCAAAACAAGGAGAATCGCATGGAGGCTTCTCCGGTAATGGCTTGAGTGTATGAGGACTTCTCAGGGTATGAACATTGCGGTCACACATGCATACAGGGAAGTGAACAAGGTGGAAGATGTGCTCTCCATGAAAGCAATTTAGGATGGATCTTCCATGTGGTCTTTTGTGACACCGGATTTTTGTATTCTCCTTGTGGACCCGTACATGAAGGGTGACTTGCACACTCGGTTGTGCAGAGACTCCCTGTAAAGCCTTGTATTTACTTCTTTGTTATTAAATTTTGTGGGGCTGGGACAGGCCTAGCCCCGAACCTGCTTTTCCTAAAAACCAATAAAACCACAAAATCCTAAAAAATCCTTAAAATCCCTAAAAATGTAAGAAACACTAATATCCATGGAAACAATAAGAAAAAATAAAAAACTAAAAGTACATAAAACCACAACCCCCCCTCCACCACCCAAAATAATCTGAAACCCATAAAACCCATAAAAACCCTAAAACCAATGAAAATACCAAAAATCCTTAAAAACAAAAAAAAACTTTAAAAAAATTCCTAAAGGTCCCAAAAAATGTAAAAAACAGTGACACCCCCCAAAACACCCCAAAGAAATCCACAAAAACATAAAAATAATTAAAACCCATAAAAACTTAAAAACACTAAAAACCCTCAACAACCCTAAATGTCCAAAAAAACCCTAAAAACCCTAAAACCCCCTAAAATCCTTAAATCACCCTAAAAACCATAAAACCCCAAAAGCATAAAATCCATAAATACAAAAAAATCTATGATAACCCTATAATCCCCTAAAAACATTAAAAAACTCTAAAACCTTTAAACCTTAAAAATTCACAAAACCCAACAAACCATGAAAACCCTAAAACACTTAAAACCCCTAAAATCCTTTAAAACAATAAAATCCATAAAACCTAAAAACCCATAAAATCCTCTAAAAACATAGAACGCCCCAAAAACATAAAAACCCTAGAAAAATTATAAAAACCTAAAAACACTTTAAACACCTAAAAAACCAAAATTGATAAATGCCTAAAAACCCAAAAATCCATAAAAAAACAAAAACCCCTAAATCTCTAAAAATCATAAAACTCCATAATAATCTTAAAAATCTCTAAAAATTCATATAAAACATAAAAAAACCCTAAAAACTTGATAACCCCTAATAAATCTGAAAACAAAAACCAAAAACCAATTAAAACCCCAAAAAACCTAAAAATATTAAAAACACTAAAAACCCATAAAAACATCCTAGAACCCATGAAAAAAATAATCCCATAAAAAAATTTAAAAACCCCTAAAACCTCTAAAACCCCTAAAACCACTAATAACTCTAAAAACACTTTATACACCTAAAAATGTTCTGAACTCTAAAAAACCATAAAACCCCTAAAATTAAAAAACACTATAACCTAAAAAACCCATAAACCCCCATGACCCGCTAAAAATATTTAAAAAATCCCATGAAATCCTTAAAAAATTAAAAAAACCTAAAAAACCTGAAAACCCTAAGAAAACTAAAAAACCCTAAATTCACATAAAATCCCCAAAAAACATAAAAACACTAAAAATCCTAAAAAGATTAAAAATATCTAATATTCTTAAATAATCCTAAAATTTCCCTAAAACACCTAAAACCATAAAAATGCCTAAAACATGAAAAACTTAAAGAAAAGAAAAAAACCTAGAACACTTAAAACCTCAAAAAACATAAAAAATACTAGAACCCAAAAAACCATAAAAGGACCCAAAACCCCTAAAAACCCCTAGAAACTTGAAAACCCCTAAACACATTAAAAAATATAATCCCTATATTACCCTAAAAACCACTGAAAATTATAAAGAACCTCTTTGCCACTAAAAATGCTATAAAACACTAAAAAAAATTAAAAAGATTAAAAATTAAAAAAAACTGTAAAAACCAAAAGACCATAAAAACCCTAAAACCCTTAAAAACCAAATTAACCATCAAAATCCCTAAAACCCATACTAGACCATAAAATTTATAAAAAATTCATAAGAGTCCCTAAAAACAAAAAAAAACCTTACAAACCTTAAGCACCCTTAGAAAATCTTAATATCATAAAAACACTTAAAACCCCTAAAAAATAAAAACCATAAACCCCCTAAATATCTCTAAAAACCATTAGAACCCCATAAAAAACATCCAATGCCCCTAAAATTCCTAAAAACAAAAAAAAATCCTAAAACCCCAAGAAAACCATAAATTCCTAAAAATATGTAGAACTCTTAAAAAACCTAAAAAGCAATAAAAACCATAAACCCCTAGAAAGACCCTAAAACTATAATAACCCATAAAAACCAAAAAACACCTTAACCCATAAATAAACAAAAACACCCAAAAAAACACTAAAACCCATTAAACGACTAAAATGTTAAAAACATTAAAAAACCATAAAACCCCAAACAACTAAAAAAAACACTGAAAACCCCAATACCCAAAAAACCTAAACCCCAAAAAAATCCTCAAAATCCCTAAAAACAATAAAAATCATAAAAAATCCCCAAAAATCCTAAAACTGTAAAAAACCTCGAAAACCCCTAAAAAACCTAAAAAAACATAAAATTAATTTAACTAAATAACAAATAGAAAAAATTCTAAAAACCAAATAAACCAAAAAAACTATACAAAACACAAAAATTCTAAAATACCAAAACAACCCTAAAACGTAAAATAAATTCCTAAAAACCCCCCAAAACCCCAAAAACATTAAACAATTAAATCCCTTAAAACCCCGAAAAAACCTAAGAAACCTAACAAATACTAAAAACCCTAAAATACACAAATAGAACCTAACAGCCCTAAAACCCCTAAAAACAATAAAAACCAATAAAAAACTTAAGACCCTAAAACCATTAAAAACAATAAAAACCATTTAAATCCCTAAAAATGTTAAAAACTCTAAAAATCCTTTACAGCCCTAAAAACCACAAAAAACCCTCCAAATCCCAAAAAACCCGAAAACCCCTTAAAAATCAATCAAAATCACAAAAATCCCTAAAATTTAAAAAACATAAAAATCCTGAAAACCCCTAAGAAAAAACTAAATGCTTAAAAACACCTAAAACCCCTAAAAATCTGTAAAAATAGAAAAAACCATAAAATTTTAAATTACCCTAAAAACACAAAAAACCAATAAAATCAATAAAACCCCAAAAATCCATAAAAATCCTAAAAATCCCAAAAAATCCTTAAAAACCTAAAAAACACTAAAATCATAGAAAAATCATAAGGAATCCTTAAAAATCTAAAAACACTAAAACCCTCTAAAAACCCCAAAAAATAAAAAAACCATAAAAAACTGCAAAAAACCCATAATGATTTTCAATGTCCTAAAAACAAAAAATATATAAAAAATCCCTTAAAATACATAAAAATGTAAGAACTATAAAAATCCTAAAACCCTAAGAAAACCATAAAAACCTAAAAACTCTTAAAACCCCTAAAAACCTAAAAATTAAAGAGACTGAAAAAATTCTTAAGAGGACCCTAAAAACCCTAAAATCCCTTAAACCCATAAAAACCCATAAAACATTCAAACACTATTAAGCCCATAAATCCCTAAAAACCACTAAAAACTCTTGAAGCAATTTAATCCCATAAAAATGTTAAATAACTCTAAAAACCTGAAAACACCTAAAAACACAAAGAATCCATTAAAACCCTAAAAACCCAAAAAAACTCTACAAATCCATTAAAATCATAAAAAGCCCCTGAAAACCCTAAAAATTTAAACAATATAAAAAACCCTTAAAAACATTTAAAAAACCTTTAAAAACAATAAACACTTGAAAACCCTAAAAACCCACAAAATTCTTAAAAATATAAAACACCAAAAAATATAAAAACCCTAAAAATATAAAATCCCCAAGACAATAAAACCCAAAAAACTCCTAAAAAGCACACAAAACTCTAAAAAAATAAATCCATAAAAATGTTAAAAACTCTAAGAACCATTAAAACCCTAAAAAACCCAAAAAACCCCTAAACCCTCCTAAAACCATTAATTTATTAAGAAAATAAAACCATACAAACCAAAAATCCCTACAAACCCTAAAAACCAATAAAAATCCTCAAAACTCCCAAAAAATCCATACAATTTAAAAAAAACCCTAAAAATACTAGAATCCCAAAATCCCCATAAAACGTAAAAACACATAAAACCCTAAAAAATAAAACATTTAAAATCCTTGAAAACATTAAAAACCCTAAAAAACATTAAAACCATGAAAACTCCAAAAAACCTTAAAAATAGTGAAAAACTCAAGAAATACCTAAAAACTTAAAAAATATATAGACCCTAAAACCCCTAAAAAAACCTTAAAACCTAAAAAACATTAAACCCCTAAAAATAAAATGGATGAAACCCCTAAAACCCCTAAACCCCCCTAAAACCCCTCAAAATCACTAAAAATCCAAAAAAACTATTAAAATACTAAAGAGAACCTAAAATCCCTAAAAAGGTTAAAAACAATGAAAACCCAATGAAAACCTTAAAACCCAAAAAACAATTAAAACACCTAAAACCCTAAAAACACTAAAAACCCAAAAAACCCAAAAAACCCAAAACCCCTAAAAACCATATACCCCTAAAAACAATAAAACCCTTAAAACGCATAAAAAACTGAAAAACCCGAAAAACACTCAAAACCCTTTGAACACCAAAAAATATTAAAAAACAATAAAAACCATAATAAACCGTAAAAAATAAACTCCCTAAAATCCTAAAGACAATGAAAATACTAAAAACAAGACAACCCCCTAAAACTATCAAAATCCCCAAAAATCCTAAAAAAATTAAAAAACACTAAAAATACCTACAAATATAAAAAACATAAAAACCTAGAAAACCACTAAGAAAACATTAAATAACTAAAATACATAAAACCCTTGAAAAAACTAACAAATTGGAAAAACAATGAAAACCCAAAAAACCCCTAGAATCCCTAAAAAACTAAAAACAAGATAAATCCTAAAAAGTATAATAAAATCCCAAAAATATAAAAACACTAAAATCTATGAAATTCTCTAAGAAATACATAAAAACACTTAAAACCTTTAAATAACATAAAAACTCTAAAAACCATAAATCCCCAAAAAATCTAAAAACCCCTAATGATAATAAAATCTCCTAAAAAGAATTAAATATCCTAAAACACATTAAAACCCTAAAACCCCACAAATAACTCTAAAAACCAATTAAACCCCTATAATGTTAAAAAATACTAAAAAAATAAAAACCCAAAAACCGATAAAAAAAAATAAAAACCCAGAAGACACTAAAGTCCCTGAAAATCCCTAAAAACCCTAAAAACCAAAAAAATCCTAGAAAGTCCCTTAAAATACCTAAAAACTTAAAAACACAAAAAATCCATGATACTATAAAAATCCAAAAAACACTAATTAATAATAAAAAACCAAAAAAATCCTTATAAACACTAAAAAGGTGAAAACCCCTATAAACCCTGAAAACCCCTATGAAAAACTAATAAAATAAAAACAACTTCAACCCCTAAAAAACCTAAGAATGCTAAAAACCCTATCAAAACCTAAAAACCCTACAAAACATAAAAACATATGAAAACTATACCAACCCCTACATACAATAAAAACACTAAAACCCCATAAAACTATAAAAACCACTAAAAAAATAAAAACTCCTTAATAACCCCAAAAATTTTAAAAACTATAAAAGACCATAAAACTATAAAAAACATAAATAACCCTAAAAAAACACTAAATCTCCTAAAAACAATAAAAACCCTCAAATTACAAAAAATCCAAAAAACGCTACAAATACCAAAAAACCAAAAAATATCTGAAAATCAAAAAAACACCTAAAAAACCTAAAATCCCTAAAGAAAACATAAATACCTAAAACAAATAAAACCCCTAAAAATCCAAAAAATATTAAAAGCCATGAAATCCTCTAAAACCCTAGGAGGATGATGGTCGAGCAAGAAAGAGAGGGAACCCGTGCGGCTCCTGTGAAGGAACATGGACCTCAATCCTAGATTTGTAACACAGATTCAAGAAATAATCCTAATGATCTGGCCAGACACAATGAGATTTTCCGGCTCTATAACCCTCGGGTGGCGAACCAGGACCCCCCGCAGCTCCCTGTGCGGCTGGGGTGAAGAAGAACTTCGCAGAGGTTGTGAAGGTGATGAAGTCATTCTCATTCACTGATTTTGTGATCCCCTCCCCTGGACGGGTCATAAAGATAGGGAGAATATCCCATGTTGCTGAAAACAGGGAAGTGGTTAAAGAAAGGTTGAGCCTGTGTCAATTTTCCATTATTTCTCATGTCTTAGTTCCGAAAGGAGAAAGGCTATCGAAGTTTGTTGATCTTGCAAACCAAATTTCTGAAGTCTGGGGTTTCACCAAATGTAGGAAGATGACAATGGGGCATGGATTCTACCATATGGTATTCCCCTCGAATGAGCTGAAAAGAAGGTCCCGGAGCTTTAGATCAATTGCACTCAATCTAGGGCTCCTCCGCATTCATGAATGGGATCGCAATTTTGACCCGTCAAATGTAAAAAAAACCCTCACACAAGTGTGTATTCACATTTTCAAGCTGAATTGGATATAATGGCGCCCTAGGATACTGTGGGATATTGATTCTCTAATTGGATTCCCGATTCACATTGATAGGTAAACCGACAACCCAAGGTATGTGCATTATGCAAGGGTTATGGTTGAGGTTGAATTAGCCAGTACCTTGGTTTAGGAGGTGGTCCTTACCACCATTGTTGATACCCTGAATCTGGAGATTCATTAAGAGAGGAGGCATAAGTTCTGCGGCAATTGTAATCTTATCAGTCACTCAATAACTGAGTGCAAAAGAATCAAAGTCTGTGGCATGGGTAGCCTGCGCGGTCACGTGGATGGTGAATGCCAGAACAAGCTGGGGAAGAGGAAAGGTAAAGCCTCAGATCCAAAATCTGCGAAACACCCTCCTTCCAAGCCTTATGAGGGTGAACCATCCCCTGGTAAAGGTAGGAGTGATATAACTGTCATACCAGGTACTGAAAGGGACTCCAATGTGCCTATCCTGGAAGGTGCTTCCAGCACAGTGCCACCAAGGGAACCACGGGCATCGAGATTTTCCCCTCTGGTACTTGTTGAACAGATCCCTGGGCACAAAATATCAGATCACAAATAGGACAATAGGGATGATAGCATTTCATTTGAGGTAGTGCATACTGTTTCACCTGGCCTGGAACAGACACCCCAATTGAAGATGGTTGCTCCCATCGCAACAGTCAGGTGGGTTGTGAGGGAGAGTGATGCAATAGCTTCTGGGCCATCTAGCACCCATGCATAGGTCATGGAGGTTAGGTCCCAGGCATGTTTTGAGGCTTTTCATCCCCCTCTATATGGGGATCAATATGTCGTTCCCTGCACTCTCGAACCAGAACTGATCCGCCTCAGTACCACTCCAGGGAATACTGAATATCCATTTGCAGGAGTGTCTGATGTGCATGCCACTGAAATCCCTAGATGTCTGGATTCCCCACAGAAGACAATGTGCACAAGTGAAGTGACATAGGATGGATAGAATTCTGGTGATCTGTAGAATTCCCTGGTTGATGATTCTTTCACCCCGGTGCCCCCAATCAAGGAATCAAGGTGGAAGACACATAGGGTTGTTCCAGATGATGATCTGTATTCCATAAAAAAATTCCCCCCACTCTCTAGGCAGTTCTGGGCTGATGGAGACCCTGGTGAATCCCTATACATGGGGGCTGGAGCTAAAAAAGTGGCAGATGAATATGAGGTGGTGGATGAACCTGTAAAGGTGATGGATGAACCCAAAACAAAATCCAATAAGAAACTTGTGGGAAGGCCCCCCAAAAAGAAGGGAGGACATGGAAAAGGAAAGGGAAGTTCACAGGACAAGAAGAACCAGCCCCCTCTTGGGGGGATATTTCCACCTTCTCAATGAAGATCATGTTCTTGATCTGGAGAGGGATTGGGAACCCCCCCCCCCCCCCCATGGCCCGATCTCTCAGTCACTACCACTAAACCTACTGTCCAATGCTAATCGGCATTTCTGAACCTATGTCTGGGTTTTATGACTGTAGGAGCATTAGGTGGTCCAACCTTGGATACTCCCTTTTCACCCATAATAATGATGAAGGTGTCCTGGAAACCTTATGGGTACTCGAGCTTTTCGACATTAAACTTATTTTTTTGAGATGAGTAAGCAAATTATTTCACTATTGTTACAGACCCATGACCACACTTTAGACGTCTCATTTATCTATGCCTCTTGTGTTTACACAAAGAGGAGGAAGCTCTAGAGTTACCTGATCCAAACCATTGGAAAACTCTGGCACAATTGGACAGTGATAGGGGACTTTAATACAATGCTAAGGACTGATGAAAAGACTGGGACTGCCTTCTCTTGGATTTATGTAGAGGAATTCTCAGGTTTTCTGGATCAATGCAACCACACCGAGGTCCCCTTTCTGGAGCACAATTCACATGGAGAAGACACAACATAAATGGAAGGCAGGAAAGCAGGATTGACAGATGTTTTACTCATATTAATGATCGGGGAACACCCTGTGACATTAATGGATTCACTCTCCCAAAGTTAATCTCCGATCATAATCCACTAATCATGGAAATAAGAGGTGGTGGTAGGAGGCAGCCACCACTCCCCTTTTAATTCAACAATTCCTGGCTCACAATCCTGGACTATAGAGAAGTGATTATCCAAGGATGGAATATCATATTCCATGGCATCCCACACTTTGTGATGGATTCCAAGCATAAGAGAATCCAAGCACTTCTTAGGGAGTGGAGTAAGGCCTCTTTCTCCCAGTTTGATGATGACATCAGGGTGGCCGAATCACATCTTGCTCCATGTTAGAATACTAACCAATAGTTTGATATCACTTCTAGGGAGGAGATAACATTGCATTCCAAGCTTGATTATATCTTGGGGCTAAAGAAAAATTTGGAAAAAAATAAATTTAACTTGCAATGGCTTAAGGATGGTGATAGGAACACCAAATTCTTTCATCGCCTTCACAAGGAGAAAAATATTAAGAAAGGGATGAATGCGGTCTGAATTAATGGCATGACTTTCAAAAACGAAAGAAAGACCTGTAGTGATGTTGCTGGATACTTTTAGGAGCTATATAATGATGTTGGAAACGAACGACCCCTTAACCTCATGGGTTCTATCACCCCATGCATTATGGAGTCCCAAAATAAATCCCTCATAGATGCTCCACTTGAAGCGGAGGTGAAAGCTATCCTCTTATCATTAAACATGAAAAGTGACCCTCATCCGGATAGATTCAGTAATAAATTCATCATGTTATACTGGGACATCATGCACATTTTTCTCACCAATGATGTTAGATAATTATTCCTCTCAGTCTCATTACCCCATGGGACCAACTCAAACTTCCTCGCATTACTGCCCAAAAAAGAGAATTCCCTCGAAATAGGTGATTTTTGTCCGGTTGTCATTGGAGACCCCATTCCAAAAATCATATGCAAGATCCTCGCTCTTAGGATGTGGAGGATCACCTGGGATCTTATTACCCCAAACCAATTTGGGTTTGTCCTTGGCCGTAGTATTCAAAGCTTCTTGTACTCAGCATGAGAAGGTATCAACATTATGAGGAAGGTCTCAAAGCATGGTAGCTTTACCTTGAAGCTGGATATTGTGAAGGCCTTTAACACCATAAAATGGTCGTTCATTATTGGCGTAATGACCAAGTACGGTTTCTCCACTCCATTCATTAAATTAATTAACACCATACTTTCTAGTGCCAGGATTTATGTTCTCATCAACAGATCCCCACAAGGGTTCTTATAATGCTCCCATGGCGTCAAGAAAGGAGACCCACTCTCAGGCCAACTCTTTGCAGTCTCCAACGATTACTTGAGAAGATGAGTTATTGACCTGGTGAAGGTTGGCCTCTTCACCCAAATCAAGGAAGGAAAGGACCTTTATGTACCCTCACACCTGCTATATGTTAATGATGTCCTTCTCTTCGAGCAGGCTAAGAAGCAGATACTGTTCAATGTCAAAAGGCTCTTTCGGGACTATGAAGATGTTTCATGCCCAGTGATCAGCTGGAACAAATCGTCCATTATGTTTTGAAAGGGGGTTTCTGCCCAAAGGCAACATCGCATTGTCAAATATCTGGGCATAATGAGGGGATGCCTTCCCTTTATGTATCTAGGAGTTCCGTTATTCTAGGGGAAGGTGAAAAGTTGTCACCTTGAAATCATCTCACTTAAAATCAGTCGACAACCGGCAATATGGAAAGGGAAAACTCTATAGAAAGTACATATATTTTTCTTGATCAACTCCATCATCACATCTATGTTCATACACACCTTTTCCATTTGCAGATGACCCACAAGTCTAATAAAAAATCTATAAAGCAAGATTTAGAACATTTCCTGGATGGGTTGAATTGATGAAAGGAAATTAATCTTCATTGCATGGAAGAAATTTAATAAACCCACTGATATGGGTGGTCTTGGCATTAAAGACCCCAAGAAATTCAATGATGCCCTCATTGGGAAATTTACCAGGAATCTGTTCAATACACAAGATGGGGGTCTAGACTTCCTAAGGGAAAGGTTAAACTCCAAACATTGTGACTGCTTTGCTAGTTACATTTCATCATCGATGTGGACAATTATCAGATCCTCATATGGAGACATCATTATTCAATCAAACTGGATAGTCTCTGGGAACTCAAACTTGAATTGATGGACAACTACCTATCTTGAAAGGTCAATCAGTGACTCTGTTCAGCCTCCACCCAACCTGCAGCACCTCTCTATTTCCGAATGAAACAACCGAAAGGTGGAGATTATTAGGATACTTCCTGAAAAAATTATTCATAAAATCCATAATTATCAATTCACTAACACTGATGGAATCATTTGGAAAGACATCCTTGTTGGAAAGTTGAGCATAAGGGAGTTCTATCGGTATAAATTTGGACAAGGCACCGAACCACCGACATGGCTATCCAAATTTAGGATAAACTTCATACTTCCATCGTATTTTATTCGTCCATGGAAAGTGTGGATGAATAGGCTGCCTGTGTAGGAGCATCTCAAGAAATCCAGATAGCGCTTAGCCACGGCCTGCCCAACCTGTTTGCGAGCAGAGGAAAATGTTCCACACTTCTTCCTTAGCTGCAGGCTCGCTGCCTCATTATGGGAATATGTGCAGAACCTCTTCGGCCAAAAATTCTGTACGAGCAGCACTCTAGCAGATCTTTTTAACATTGTCCTTAGTGTGGACAACAGCGATCAGATCGAGAACCTCATGCTCGCTGCTGTCACAGCCCTTGAAAACTATGTCTGGATAGCCTGGAATAACATGGTCTTTTGAATCAAAGGCCAACTTCCTTCATGGTGCAATCCTGGCGATCCATAAATCTGTTCACACGACATCTCATATTAATACTGGAGAAATGCATAAAAACATGAATGATTTTATCATTTTGAGAACTCTTAGTGTTCTTGGAAGGTGTAAACAAAAAACGACCATGAAATTGATTCGGTGGATTACCCCAATTTTAGGTTGGATCAAAGTTAACGTGGATGGCACCGCATCAAGGGCACCTGGTCTCGCGGGATGTGGAGGTGTCTTTCGTACTTACAGAGTCCTATTCAAGGGATTCTTCTTTCACTTCCTAGGGATTGGATGCACCTGTGAGGCGGAACTATGGGGATTCATCAAGGTAGTCCAGTTTTTGACGCAATTTTCTTGTATGCTCCTATGGATTGAGTCTGACTCAATGCTGGTGGTGGAGGCCCTGAGAAGCAGATCATGAAGGGTACCATGGACGCTACTCCCGCAATGGATTGAATGCCTCAAATATTCACAAGATCTGACACTACATATTACACATGCTTTCTAGGAAGCGAATGTGGGGGAAGATGCGCTCTCAAAGAAAGTAACTGAAGATAGGGGCTCCATGTGGTCCTTGGTCACTCCACTTTATTATACATCCCTAGTGTATTCAGACATGAAGGGTGATACACACATTGACTTCGGTAGGCCCTCCTTGTAAGACCTTGTACCTTTATTCTTTTACTTAAATTTGGGGACCATGATCACCTGGTCTTGCATCTTCTTTTCCCTAAAACCCTAAATACCATAAAATAATTAAAATCCCTAAAACCTTTAAAAATCTATAAAACCCTAAAAAATCCCAAAAATACCTAAAAATATAAACACCCTAAAAACCTTTTAAAGGCCTAAGAAAACATTAAAAACAAAAAAACCTAATAACCTAAAAGCCTAAAGCATATTAAAAACCCTAAAAGCCTAAAGATCATAAAAACCTTAAAACACCTGATAACCATAAAACCCCTAAAACTATAGAAACCCATCAACACCCAATAAAACACTAAAATCTCTAAAAACCATTGAAACCCCTAAAAAATTAAAACCTATAAAAAACATAAACCCCTAGAATCTAAGAAAAAACCTAAAACCCATGAAGCCATGAAACCCTAAAAAATCATAAAACCCCTCAAAATCCCTAAATTACCAAAAAACCATAAAAATCCAAAAAAAATCCTATAAAACCCCAAAAGCGTAAAAAACCTAAACAAATTTACAACCCCAAAAAACCTTAAGATCAAAAACTACATAAAACCCCTAAAAACAAAAAAAAATTAAAATGCCTCAAAACCATCAAAACCCTCAAAATCTATAAAATCCCTAAAAAAATTTAAACACCTTAAAAATATCTAAAATCACTAAAAATGTGAAAAACACAAAAACCCGGAAAGAACCTAAGAAAACCATAAAAACCTAAAAACACTCAAAACCCCAAAAAACCAAAAAATGAATAAAAATCCATAAAAATCCTAAAAACCACAAAGAAACTAAAACCCCTTTAAACCTCTAGAAATATCAAAAAACTCAAGAAACATTTAAATCAATAAAAAAATAAAAAACCCCTAAAACCAAAAAAAAAACATAAAAAATACATAAAAAACTAAAAACATCCTAAAAGACATCAAAATCCCAAAAACCCTAAAAGACTATAAAAATTCTAAAAATGCCTACAAATTCTTCAAAATGTAAAAAAATTCTATGACCCATGGAAAACTATAGGAGAACCATAAAAACCTAAAAACACTTAAAACCCTTAAAACCCAAAAGAACACTAAAAACCCTAAAACCCTAAAAACAATCATAATCCCAAAAAACCATTAAACCCCACAAAATTTCTAAAAAAGGCTTACAAACTACTAAAAATGTAGATATATTTAAAAACATTTGAAACACCAAGGAATATATTAAAAACCTAAAACACTTAAAACCCAAAAACCGAAAATATTCTAAAAACTATACAAACCCCTAAAAGATCCTAAAAACCTAAAAAACCTAAAAACTATAAAAACTCTTATAAACGTTAAAAAAACTAAAAAACCATAAAAACCCTAAAACACACTTCAAACTATGAAATAGATTTAAAGATCTTAAAATATAAAAAAGTAAAAAATGCCTTTAAAAACCTAAAAAACTCAAAAAAACCATAAAACCCTAAAAAACCATAAGAACCTAAAAAACCCTATATAAATACTACCCAATACTAGAAAACCATAAAAATTCTAACAAATCTCTAAAATCTCTAAAAATGTAAAAATGGCCTAAAACCATAAAAAACCCCTTTGAAAACCTTAAAAACATGAAAACACTTAAAACCTCTATAAATCCAAAAAAACGTCTAGATACCCTAAAACCCCTAAAACCCTTAAATGTACCTAAAAACCTAAAAAACCGTAAAGGCTTGAAAACCTATAAGAAAAACATAAAAACAAAAAATCAATTAAAACCCATAAAAAATCTAAGAGGCTATAAAAACCATAAGAAGTATTTGAAATATATAAAACCAAATAAAAACCATAAAACCCCCAAAACCCATAAATCCATGAAACCTAATTAAAACTATAGAAACCATTTAAACCCCAAAAATGTTAAAAATATCTAAAAATGTTAAGGGTTTTTTGGTGTGGGTCGATTGACCCCTCCCCTCCCTCGTCTGCTGTGTCTCTTTTTTCTTTTTAATAAATTTGGGGGGTCCGGGATTAGCCCAACCCTCACATCTTCCTTGCCCTAAGAAGACCTTAAAAATCTAAAAACACTACATGAAAAGTGAAAAAATTCTTAATACCCCACAAAACCATAAATAACTAAAAATCCCTGAAAACCCTCAAAATCCCTAAAACCCTAAATTACCACAAAAATAAAAAATCCCTTAAAATCCCTAAAAACAAAATAAACCCCGAAAAAACCTTAGATTACCTTAAAAAGGTAAAACAGTTAAAACTTTAAAATTCCTAAAAATCACTAAAACCCCTAAAAGACCCTAGAACCCATAAAAACATTAAAAACCCCAAAAAAATTAAAACCTTAAAAATATACAAAAAACTCTAAAACAAATTTAAATGATTAAAAATGTTAAAAAATTTAAGAAACCATAAAACCCATAAAAACTAAAAAAACCCTAAATCCCCAAAAAAACCAAAAAAACCCTAAAACCCCTAAAAACCTAAAAACCCTAAAAACTATAAGAAACATAAAAACTATAAAAAACCAAAAAATTCCCTAAAAATCCACCAAAACATAAGACTCTAAAAAACCCGGAAAACCCCGAAGGAAACCAAAAAAAACGAAAAACATTTTAAACCCCTAAAACCTAGAAACACTAAAACCCCTAAAAATACTAAATACACTTAAAACCCTAACTCCCTCAAAATCCCTAAAAACCTAAAAACCATAAAATAATTATACAATGCTAAAAATAAATAAAATAAAAAACCCTTAAATATCCTAAAAAACATTAAAAACCTAAGAAAACATAAAAAACCTAACAACACTAAAAAAGCTAAAACCCCAAAAAACCTAGAAAGACCCTAAAAATCCAAAAAAAATAAAAACAAAAACCCTATAAAAACCTCAAATCCCTTAAAACCCCCTAAAAATCTTAAAACTCACTAAAAACTATAAACCCCCTCTAATCCCATAAAAGCATTAAAAACACTAAAATCCCATAAAACCCACAAAAAAACTCAAAAAATAAACTAAAAAAACCACAAAACCCCTAAAACCACAGAAAAAATTTAAAACCCATAAAAATAAAAAAAATCCAAAAATGTAAAAACCCCTAAAAACCCTAAAACCCCAAAGAAAATAGTAAAAATATGATAACCATTTAAGCCCCTAAAACCTATTTAAATCCTAAATCCTTAATATCACTAAAACACCACCTAATCCACAAAACCCAAAAAACACTAAAGGCCATAAAAATCATTACAAATCACTAAAAATATTAAAATGCCTAAAACCACTTAGAAAATATTAAAAACCTAAAAACCCAAAAAACCCCCAAAACCTAAAAAATTCTAAAACCCCCAAAACTCTTAAAAATATCCTAATACCCTAAGACCCCATAAAACCATAAAAACACCCAAAAACCGTTAAAAACCGTAAAAACCATAAAACATAAAAAATCACTAAAACCCCTAAAATCCATATAAACACATAAAACATGAAAAACTCTAAAAAACTAAAAAACCCTAAAAAAAAACATAAAAACCCAAAAAACCCAAAAAAACACAAAAAAACCCATAAACCCCTAAAAATCCATAAAACCCCTTAAAGGTCCCTAAAGATAAATAAAAATGAAGAACCCTAAAACCTAGAAAACCCCTAATAAAAAAATAAATCCAAAAAATAATTAAAACCCCATAACAACCTAAAAATATAATAAAATCGTAAAAAATTCCTAAAAACACTAAAAACCCTTAAAACCCCAAAAATTACCTAAAAGGCTAAAAACCACAAAAATGTTAAAATTCATAAAATTCCATAAAAATATATAAATTCATAATAAAACTTTATAAACATAAAAAAACATTAAACCCCTAAGAACCCAAAAAATGCTAAAAACCCTAAAAGGCCCTAAAACCCCTAAAAGTAAATAAAAACAATCAAAACCTGTAAAAAAAAATAAAAACCCAAAACCGCTTAACACCCTTAAAAGCACTAACAAATCTAATACCATTTAAAACCCCAAAAATGTTAAAAAAATCAAAATGACTTGAAAACCCAAAAAAACACAAAAAAATCCTAAAAACAAAAAAAAAACCGTAAAAAACATAAGATCCTAAAATCTAGAAAATCCCAAAAAACAATAGAAAACAAAAAATCCCAAAAACCCATAAATATATTTAAAAATGTAAACAACCATAAGAATCCTAAAAACCCCAAATAAAACTTTAAAAACTAAAAACACCTAAACACATAAAGTTTCTAAAAACCCTAAAAAAATTTAAAAATCAAAATCCCTAAAAATCAGTTAAATATAGGAAAAACCATAAAAATCCTAAGAAAGCCTAAAAAATCCCCAAAACATAAAAACACTAAAATCCTAAAAATTCTAAGAAAACCTTAAAACCCTAAAAACACTTAAACCCCTAAAAACATAAAAATTGACAAAACCCCTAAAACTATAAAAAACTCCAAAACCCCTAAAAACCAAAAACCCCTAAAAACCCTTAAAAAGACCCTAAAACCCTTAAAAACCCATAAAAACACAAAAAAAACTATGAAAATAATTTAAACCCCAAAATATTTTTATAAAACTCTAAGAACCCTTAAAACCCATAAAAACTCCAAAAAAACCTAAAACCATAGAAAATCAATATATCCATACAACCCTAAAAACCCCTCAAAATCACAAAAACCCAAAAAACAATAAAAATCATAAAAATCCTTACAAACAAAAAAAACCATAAAAACTATTAGAAAACCATAAAAATATAAAAAAACTAATATCTCTAAAAACACAAAAAAATGAAAAAAGCCCTATAAAAATGCTAAAACCCTAAAAAACCCTAAATACCCTCAAGATCCCTAAAATCCCCAAAAACCCATTAAAATCCCAATAATTAACAAAATACCAAAATACATAGAAACCCATAAATACCCTAAAAACACTAGGAAAACCATTAAAACCAAAAAATATTTTAAACGTCTAAAAATCATAAAACCACTTAATACTCTAAAAACCCCAAAACACCTAAAAACCAATAAACCAAAAAAAACCCAACAACCTTAAAACCCACTAAAATCCCATAAAACCCAAAACCATTAAAAACTATAAAAACCATTTAAACCTCTAAAACTGATAAAAATAATCTCAAAAACCCATAAAACCACTAAAACATAAAAAACCCTAACCCCCCAAACCCTATTCCCCTGAAAATTCATAAAAACCTATTAAAATCATATAAAATCCCATAAAATCCTATAAAATCCCTAAAAATTAAAAAAACCAAATAAAAATCATAAGAAAATATAAAAAACATGAAAACACTTAAAACATTAAAAAACCTTAAAACACTAAAAACCAGTAAAAACCCTAAAACCCCTCAAAATCCCTAAATCCATAAAAAACAACAAAAATCCAAAAGTTCCCTAAAAATCCCTAAAAACAAAAAAAACCGAGAAATAATAAAATTCCCTTAAAAACCTTAAAAACCTAAATATACCTTATTACCATAAAAACAAAAAAAAATCTATAAACCCTAAAAGACCCTAAAACACCTAAAAACCATAAAACGCCCTAAAACCTTAAGCATTCCTAAGAACCCTAAAAAAACTAAAACCATTAAAAACTAATAAAACCCAGTATTGAAGAAAAACTTCCAAAAACTCTAAAAAAACTACAACACCCAAAAAACTCAAAAAACCCCCCAAAACACAAAATAACTATGAAACCCCTTAAAATTTAAAAAACCCTAAAACTTCTCAAAATACCTAAAAACCATAAAAGTTGATAAAAATCCTAAAATGCCTTAAAAATACCTAAAATACTAAAAAACATCTATAACACATGAAAACAAATAAAAAACCTTAAAAACCTAAAAACACTTAAAACCCCTAAAATCTATAAAGATACTAAAAACCCATAAAACCCTAAAACACCTCATAATCCCAAAATCCCTAAAAAACCTAAAAACCCACTAAAAATCCCTACTAACATATAAAAACACTAATTACCCTATAAATCTCTTATATAACCTTAAAAAACAATTAACACTTAAAACCCATAAAAACCAAAAATACCCCAAAAGTCTTAAAAGACTCTAAAAAATTCTAAAACCCATGAAACCCCTAAAAACCATAAAAACCATAAAACCCATAAATATACCAAAACCCACTAAAAACTCAAAAAAACATTAAACACTGAAAACATTTAGAAACTCCAAAAAATATTAAAAACACTAAAAAACTCAGAAAGTCCAAAAAACATAAAAATCCTAAAAACTCTAAAAAACCATAAAACCAGTAAAAATAATTAAAACCCCCCAAAACCCAAAAAATCCTAAAATATACATAAAATCCTTAAAACCTAGAAACCCAGAAAACCATAAAAGAACTAAAAAACCCTAAGATAACCATAAAACATAAAAACCCTTGAAACCCCTAAAAAACCTATGAATTTTTATAAACCCCTAAAAAGATACTGAAAACCCTAAAACCATTAAATCCTCTAACACATTAATAAAACCTAAACCCACTAAAAACCTAAACCACTAGAAACTCTAAAATCCCTTTAAACACTAAAAACCTATATAAACTCTGAAAACCATAAAAAACTAATAAGGAACCGTAAAACCCCAAAAACCATAAAAAACTCCCAAAACCATAAAAAACCATGAAAACAATTAATATCTGAAAAAACAATAAAAATTCATAAAAATCTTAAATAAACCCTAAAAATTACTAAAAATGTAAAAAACCCTAAAAACCCTAAAATCCCCTATGAAAACCATAAAACCCCTAAAAAATGCTAAAAACCATAAAAAAATATAAAAACCCCAAAAACCCAAAAACCACAAAAAATTCCAAAAAATGCCAAAAAACATAAAAATTCTAAAAAATCCCCAAAATCCATAAAAATGTAAGAACCAATAAAACCCATAAGAAAACCATAAAAATATAATATCATTTACAACCCATATGAAACCTAAAACAGAACTACAAACCCTAAAACTCAAAAAGACCCTAAACCCCCTAAAACTATAAAAACCCAAAAAATATAAAATTCAAAAAATTATAAAAAAACATACGAAGCCTCTAAAATTATTTAAACCCCTAAAACCTTAAGAAATTATAAAAAACTCAAAATACCTAAAAACTGAAAAATCCAAGAAATCAAAAAAAAACCCTAAAAAAAACCATATAAACATAATACCCCATAAAATCCATAAAAACCCTAAGAGCCCATAAAAATCTAAAAGAATCCCTAAAAACCTTATAAATAAAAAAAACCATATAACCATGAAAACCCCTCAGAAAAGCAAAAAAAAAAACCAAATAACACTTAAAACCCATAAAAAGTTTAAAAATTCAAAAACCCCTACACACCCAAAAAACCCTAAATAATACAAAAAACCCTCAAAATAAAAAACCCCCAAAACAATAAACATCCATAAAAACCCTAAAAACCAAGAAAATTTTGAAAACACAAAAAACCATAGAAAACCCCTAAGAGACCTTAAAAATATAAAAAACATATAAAACTTGTAAAAACTATAAAATGATAAAAATACTAAAGGACTCTAAAAACCCTAAAAACCCTAAAGAATAAAAACCCCTAAAAACCATAAAACCCATAAAAACCTAAAAATATAAAAACTATAAAAACCATTTAAACACTTAAAAATGCTAAAAAAACTCTAAAAAATATTTAAAAAAAAACTAAAAACCCCTTCATAACACAAAAAACATAAAAATTATTAATATCTTAAAAGTCCCATAAAAACCTCAGAATCCCAAAAAACCATAAAAAAAACCATAAAAATCCAAAAACAAAATACCTAAAACTACCTAAAACATTAAAACATGGAAAACCGTAAGAAAACTAGAGAAACATAAAATAAATAAAACTCATAAAAACCTTAAAATACAAAAAATCCTTATAAAACCCTAAACCAAAAAAACCCAAAACTCCTCACATTCACAAATAACCATAAAAACCATTAAAATATTAAAAGTCCCAAAAAGTCCCTACAAATGTAAAAGTCCCTAAAAACCAAAATAAAACCCTAAGAAAGCCCTAAAAAAATAAAAAACATGTAAACTCTCTAAAAAATAAAAAAATTGTTTAAAACCATAAAACCCAAAAATCCAAAAAACCCCTAAATACTATAAAACCCTAAAACCCCCCATACAAACCCTAAAACTCCACTAAATACTCTAAACACTATTTAAAACCCTAAAACATGAAAATCTACAAAAACCATAAAATCCATAAAAACTAAAAATACTCTAAAACCCTAAAAAAACATAAAAAACCATAAAAACCCCAGAACCCCCAAAAAACCTAAAACCCATAAATATTGTAAATAATACATAAAAATCCCTAAAAATAGAAAAAACTTTAAAATCCCAAAAAATCCTAAAAAACCTAAAAACCCTTAAAATCATTTAAACCCCTAAAGCACTAAAATTCCTAAAAATCACTAAAAATACTTAAAACAGAAAAAAACTAAAACCATAAGAGAACCTTAAAATAAAAAACACTTAAAATCCCTAAAACCCAAAAAACTCTAAAAAAGTAAAAAAATCTAGAAACCCAAAAACACAAAAAAAAACCCTAAATTTTTTAAAAAACCACAAACCACAAAAAAATTATACAAACCCTTAAACACCTATAACATTACAATTTTTAAAAAAACCTTAAACACCCTATGAAACCTAAAAAAACACCCTGAAACAAAAAAACCCTAAAACCATTGAAACCTTAAATAACCCTAAAAACCATAATAATCCCAAAAATCCAAAAATTCCAGAATACTACAAAAATCTTAAAAAAATATTTTAATCACTAAAAATGTAAAACAAAATAATACCCTTGGAACCCCTTAAAAACCTAAAATAACTGAAAACCATAAAAACCCCTAAAAACTAAAAAAACCTAAAAAGCTCTAAAATACCTAAAATACCCTAAATGTAACTCCTTAAGATTTCTATGAGATGGAGTTTTTTTAAATTTTCATTTATGTCTCGTGTTTTATGCTACGAAAATATTAGTGTGTTCTATATGCAACACCGTATTATATTCCAATATAGGCAACACTATTTTTTTCTTATGTTACACAGAATTTCATGCTCTTTTGATATAATTCATTTCATGCAAGACCGAGTATAAGAGAACAACTAAATATTATTATATTACCCTATAACCTAGCTGTTAAAATGGAAGGAATGAACAATATTAATAGATTTATGAAAAAAAAATTTCATATTTATTTGGTTAATTCTTTTGTGAACAATTATTTATAAATGAAAATAAAACTTCATTAATTAAATGGAATTTTTTTTCAGAAAAACTGTTTAAATGAAAATAAGTAATTTTATAAAATAATGAAATCACTCTTTAAAAATTCTATAGATGAAATGTATATATATATATGTTTGTGTGTGTGTCTGTGTGTTTGTAATATATTCTATTTAATGTTTAAAATTCATCATATATGTTTTTATGCATTATATAAGAACAAATTCAATTTCTTTGATAAAAGAAGTGTTTTTCAAAAAAAAATTATGTTTTAATTCCTTTTGATGGAGAACCCATTTTAAAAATAGTTTTTTACACTTTTATAATTTAGTTTTGTCAAACTAAACTTCTTATTTATAATTGGGACATCAAAATTTATTTTGGTAGAAATTTTGGTATTTTTCTGATACAATTCACATTTTAATAATTAGTAAAAAATACGACATTTTTAGTTAAAAACTCCATTTTTGTCTAATTTATTTATATAGTTAGATTATATTTTGAATTGGTTTTAAATTATATTTAAATTATATTTTTATTATTTAATAAAACTATGTTCATTGTAAGTAATTTCATATTGAAATAAGATATAAACGCTGGTCAATCTTTTGTTTGTTTTTACATTTAAAAAACTAGTTTTATCATTTTGACAATGGGGATTAATTTTTAATTAATTTATTCTAATTTTGTGTTTTGAATTGGTAAAAATGGATTCCGTATATTGAATTATTTGGTATAAATTATTTAAATTGGTCCCTTTTATTTTTGGACAGGATTAATAGTAACTACGGAAAATTTTTACCACGATTAATGATAAATCACGAAAATTAAGGTAAAAAATATATGATATGGAAAAAAATTACTTTAACACGTGAAAAATAATATTTTGTGAATTAAAGTATACCTTTATCACCTTGGGAACAAAATTTATTATTTTAATAGACATTTTTCCATGAAAGTGATATAATTATTATTAAAATAGAAGAAAAAGATAACAGGTCACCCTCTTATTTCTTACAAGTATAGTAATTTTAATGTAGTAATAAACTTGATGAAACTAAGAAAGTAAATATTCTACATAAATATAATGAAATTATATACATGAAATGAATTTATTTAGAATTTTTAGAGATTAAATAATAACCATTAATGTTGACACAACAATGATACAGTAACTATTTTAATAAGAGAAATATCAAGAAAATGATATTATAAATATTAAAATAAATAATTTAATAAATAATTTATGTCATAAATAAATTTTCAAGGTTAATATTACATTTTATAATACTATTAAATTCTTTGGTTTGACGATATCTCTCTATTTATATTTTATTTAAATTTAATGAAATAAATAGTGTAAAATTAATGAAATTGATGTTTTATAAAAATATTAATGTATTAAATTATTTTAAAATATTAAAAATATTTTAAATTCACAAAGATACTATGATAAGGTTTAAAATTTCAATAATTGTCCGATTATAGGAAATTGACCCCATATAAATAAATTAGTAGCCTTTAAATAATTAAAATGTTGTTAGCACAATTATAATTAGAAAGAGAATAATTAAGGGTAAACCAAAAAGATAAAGTTTAAAATAAAATAAATACATGTATAAAAAATATTTAATGGTATGATTTAAAACTATACTCATCTTATATTCTACATATTTAAATTTGGAATCTTTTGGATTAAAAATTAATTTATATTAATTTAATATTTTATGAATTTACAAGGGTTCCCCTCACCTCAATTATAAAAGGGCACCTCCTCCCTCACCTCTTCACTTCAATTTGAGCCTTAAATATAGACCATACCCTACCCTTTTCCCTTATAAACTTCTTTAGTCACATTATAGAGTTTCTGGTCTTCTCAAAAGACAAACTCTAGTGCCTTTAAGATGATATTTAGAGGAAACGTGTTGAGGAAGAGGTAATCTCTTCTACCGATTCATTCAAAGATATTTCTTCTTCTACATACTTTTAATTAGTTGTTTCATTATAAATTAACAAAATCAGTATAAATAATATACTTATATATTATTATAATTATTAAGCAACCATATTCCACCTTTTTTCCATCCTACAAAAAATTTAATTTCTATGCATGCATTCATACGGATTAACGTCTCCACGCCGTGTTGTAAACAGTTTTTCACCACCACCTTACTTGGATGGATAAAATGATAGAAATAATTACTATTTATGATTATTATAATATGATATGGATTATTTAACAATATATATACCATCCAATTCCATAACATTTCATAATTATTAGAATGATATCGTCGCTCGTGCGTATGTACAACCTACCATCTCCATGATGCCATGTGATTCATTATACAAGATATCCATTAAAAATGATTATATAAATGTATATAATTAATAAATATGATATGTATTATGTTTATATAATTTTTTAATGACATAAATTTGACTAATAAGGATAATCGGATCTTATTCGGCAAAACTTGCAAAGAAAATGGAGTAGTTTATACCCGAAGAACAAGTAATAATGAAATATTTTTACCAAAAGGATGATTATATGACCAAATATGATATCATAAAAAGGAATATGATTATTGAATAAGTCAATGAAATCATTTAAATCATTATAAATAGGTTCAGATACACATAAATTATAAAAAACCTAATTTAAGGGATTATTTTGTCTCACTTTTATTTCTGTGTGACAGATGCCTTATACACCACCTATTTCTTTTATATGGTTTTTATGCTTCCCATGAAGGTTTTTATGATTATCATTATTAAGGTTGTGATATTTTCATATTTATATAATTTTATATATCTTATGAGGCATATTATTTGAGTTATTATATATTGTTAAGGGATAATTTTGCGATCTCATTATTATTAGTGATTGTTTATACATTAGTATTTACTAGGGTATATTTATCATCCACATCCATGATTCATAATTATATAATATTATATCTATTTTTCAACTATTTTTTTAATTCAATTTTACCCATTGGTTAATTTTTATTGAACGGTAGGGAAGGAATATTTTTTCATTTTCCATATGATATACTTTTGACTTTTTCGACAAGATTACATGAAGAATGTTTTTTAACTTATATGGAATGAATGGATTTTTATGTATTAAAAATTCATAATTTCCAATGAATCTTCCTCTACATAATTTCACGTTTATTTACAAATAAATTATTTTCTATTAAAATTTAATGGCTTTTTATGAAAAGAAAACATTTTTGAATAAGAAATATTATTTTTTGTCAAGTATTAAGTTCAAGTGTTTTATAAAAATTATTTTTCATCAAAGAAGACACTCTTTAAATAGGGTTATTTTTTATCCCTATTATTACAATGATTTGAGTTTTTTATTGATGGAATTATATTTTATATTGATTATTTTATGATGGAATGATGTTTAAAAAACCCATTTTATTCCTTGTGTTATGTTATGATGAATGATTTATGTTTTTGTGGAACACGTAAGAATGATTTCATTATGAGATGGGTCTGACCTATATCTCACTCCAATGAATTTGACAAAGATTTATATCTCATGAGATATATATGAATACAATGGACTATAAATCCAGTTCAGTAATACTATGCTAGAACAACATTTAAACCCAATTCAGTAATACAGGGCTAGAATGAAAAGTAAACCCAGTTCATTAATATATGGATGAAATGGTAGGTAAATCTGGTTAAGTAATACATGGATAAAATAGAAAGTAAACCTAGTTTATAAATTGAAATTTTCCACTATGATTGTATTTTAAATGATCTTTGGATAATATGGAAATAATTTTCTATGCATATGTGTTTTCCATGATCATCATTATCATCATGAAAATTTTTATTCAAAGAGAATAAAAGGAACACACAAGGGGAAAAAATGAGGCTGAGGGAAACATGACTACGGGGGTTGAAAGTGGTGGAGACTGATGGAATCCCCTCTATGAATAATGATCCCCATTTGTTTCATGCTTTTAGGGGTGTGGAAAATAAGGATCTCCGGTATAGAACAATCAAGTGAGGTGAGATAATCTCTAGCGTTATTTCCCTCTCTCTCCGGGTATTAGACACTTTGGTGTTGACTACAAGGAGACCACATCACTTTTGAATGACATACTCAATAGACCAAGGAACAATGCCAAGGCCTTGAAATGAGTTAGAAACAAGGAAGGAATCAGTTTCCACCTCCATGTGTTCTAATCACCTTTGGCTGCACACATGGATACCAGCCGGAATGGTCTTGGCCTCTGCGATAAGTGAGGTACTGTAACCCAATCGGGTATAAAAATCAAGGATTACTAATCCATTGCAATAAAAAACGAGACCCCTACCCCACATGATTCCCATAACATAGGAACCATTATTGTTGAGTTTGAATCCACAAAGGAGGGGGTGCCATCGAACCCAATTACCAATGGAAGAGCTAGTGAGAGGAGGGGGATTATGAAAGGTAGGAAGCATCCGCTGAATGGTAGAAGCCTCCCTCCAAGTGATGAGAACCCAGACCATATCAAGGAGCATGATTTTAGTTAGAATAATGATTTCTCATTCATATGAATCCAACCCTTCATGAAGATGAATATTCTGAGCCCGCCATAGGCACCGACACACTGCGTGCAACACCAGAGAGCATGCTATTCTCTCCGAACCCTCAGCACCTGAGCCATCGAACCAGCAGACATAGAAGGAGTGGTCCACTGTGGATGGAATATAAAAGCCACTGAAATCACCAAAAAACTTCCAAATCTCTTTTAGCCAGTATCTCTCAAAGAATAAATGATTCATGGTTTCCTTCTTGTTCCTCTTGCAAAAAATGAAATTTGATTCCATGCTCATGTTGCACTTCTTTATGTTCTCATCTTTTGAAATTTCTCTATTATCAATTCTCCAAGTGAGGAAGTTTAAATTTGTGGGTATGGCCCCTATAACACAGAATTTATCTCTATATTTCCACCACTGCTTGCATTATAGACACAAGACGATAATCTTTGGACATGAAGAAGCCTAAAGAGGATGGGGTGAACACACATCGATCAGATGTCATAGTCATCTTGATGGGGTGTAGCATATCCTTATAGTTTATTTCAAGAATATAATTCATGAAATTATAATGATTTTCTGACCTCTTTGAATGAAATATTGGTGATAGAGAAACCTGGGTAACCAACAGTCCCCCAGGACTAGTTTTCATTCTAGAAAGAAGAATCCCATGTTCGGTTGATCCAACGAACGTGAGGTCTGAGCGAATTTACCGGAGGACTGATCTCATTCCAAATGGGGGAATCCTGCCCATCACTAACTACACCATTCCCAATGTAACATTCATTCATGATTAGACCTTGTAACATCTGCTTCTCCAGTACTTCACAGGCCATTTTCGCATGCATGCAGGTAAGGGCATCACTATGACCAGCGACGTTGACACCATATCCTCTGACAGGCCTCACCATCTTACCCCAAGAAACCCAATGCGTTCTGCCCTTGTTCATGGGGTCCCAAATGAAACCATTAAATATCCTATACATGTTGTGAATAACCCCCTTAGAGACCTTATTAGCAGAGAGAGAATTAATCAGGGTAGCCATAAGAACACTATTAATTAAGGTAATCATGCCTCCAAAGGACAATTAACAACTCTTCCAGTTAAGAACCCTCTTAGTGATTCTACAAACAATGGAATCAAAATTGCGAATACACAAATTCCTCGATGGGATAGGGGCTCCCAGATATAGTATGAGAATATTTCCTTTGTGTATGCCCAAGATAAGACTCACATTAAAGATACACCTATCAGAGAAAGTGTTAGAGATATAGAAATTTCTCTTACTCTTATTGATGATCTGACCGCTCCATAGACAATATTCCTTCAATGCTCTATTCTAGCCATGACCTGACTTTATGGATGAATTTATGTTTTCCATTTTTACCATTAGTAAGAATTTGAGCTCAACCATTTTATTTTTTCTTTCAACCAGTATATAAAGAAATGTTTTAGTAGGGAAAACTAAAGTAGAATATCTTTATGGGATATGTTCAATATATTTCACCAAGCTAGAAGAATGTGTTAAGAGTTTCCAAATACACAATACTAATATAGTATTTGGGCATCAATTTTTTAATGTATTAAGTATTCTAGAAAAGAAATGTAACTTCTATATACGTCAATATTAGGTCGTCAGAGTTGTTATTAGAGATAAGGTTTAGTCATCCTTTGGAAACTATGATGCAAAAACATTAGTGAGATCCCTAGAGATATTTCTAAGGATATGCTTAGGGACTTACTAAGGATAAGTCTAAGTATAGGTTACAATCCTAGGGTTTTTTGACAGTCATGAAAAACCTTGGGTTAAACTAACGATATCATAGATTGAAATATTATAAATAATTTACCTTACTTATATGTTTCTAATCTCTAATATGTATTTCTCACAATTTTTAGTCAGGTCTTAGTCAATAGCCAGAAATATATAGAAAATTGTTAACCATCGAGTGTTTCATATTCAAAATCTATGGGAATTATAAAGATTGATTTCCTAAGTGGATATATCATTAATAGAATCCTGAAAATGTTATGAGTATTGGTTATACTTCTGAGGATAAAGATATAGTAAACAAATTGTGAAAGGTATGTGATGTTCTGCCAATATTTTTTACATTAAACCTATGAATATTAAGGTTGAGAAAAAATAATACATGATTCATATTTTTAGAAAGACGAAGATGATGGATCCGGAATAGTGGTTTATGAATAATGTGGGATCATTGAGGTGTATATGTTTCAGAATTCAAAGATTATGTTATATTAAACATGAAATATATATGTGTCTTCAGTATAAGTTTTTCATTAAGGATTGGAAAGGATTTGTTGAATAGTTATAAGGATCCAAAAAAATTATTTAAGGGTAATATTATATACATAGAGAACACATGATTAAGGGAAATATAACCCTTAATATGTCCCTTAAGTTAAGATAATGATGTTTGGATAAAGATATGTTAGTTTTGAATAAGTAAATTGGATGATGCTAGTTTCTTGAGAGCTAATTATGGATTTTTTGAGAAGAGAGTTATACTATCATGGAAGAAGTATACCACTTTTTGGGACATAAGAGACATATCCAATAAGTTTTGGAATAAGGAAACATGAATATTTTTAATAAGGATATATGATAATTTAGGTTTTCACCATGACTCCATAGAATAAATGATGAAGGTGTTCACATTTTGGTAATGTGACCAACAAGAGATATCTTATTATTTATGGGGCATAAATGTCTAGACGAGTTTGTGAGCCTTTTTCTACTATTTTGGATTTTCATCTTTCAGAAGGATTGTAAGGTTATCAATTTTTTGGAATGTTTAAGTTAAACATCAAAATAAGTTTGTTAGAATAAAGTGTTATCTCACCATATATGGACTTATGCAAGTTTGATAACTTGTTCTAACCTTTTTGTGATAAATAAATATGGAATGACCTATCCTTAAATTTATGGATCACATGATTTTCAAAAACTTTAGGAATGAAAGATTAAACTAAATTTCTTCGAATAATAGATTAAGTAGAAATGGTTCAAGGCACTTCCATCGATCAGATTGTACTGAAATAATGTAAGTATTTCGTCTCATGTTATTTAACTTTAGTGAAAATATATTGAAAAGAAAAAATGTTATATTAGTACCTTATTATCTGAATAATTAGAGGCTCCCTTAAATAATCTTAGATTCATAGATTTTTGGGTTTTAAATTTCTAAAAACCTTGTTTTCTATCACTCTCCATCAGAACATGATGCTTATATTTTTCTCCCATATCCATATTTTTTCTTCCCACCAATGTTCTTCTATATGGAAACCCAGTGATGAGTTACTTTGGGTAACCATTATGTTTCAAACATTCCTTTCCTAAAACAATGTTTTAGTATTCTTTTTTATGATGTTGGTTTATATGAAAGAAAATTTCAAGTAGTAAACCTATTATAACATTGACAAATTTCATGATTGAAATTCTTTTTAAGGTGCGTAGAATGTAATACCCATAGATTTTTATGAGACCGAGTTTTTTAATTTATTTTATGTCTTGTGTTATACGCTAAACCAATATTACCTTGTACTATATGAAACAACTTATTAGTTTGCAGCATATGCAACACTATTATTGCCATGTGTTACACACAATTTCAAGTTCTTTTGATATAATTAATTTCATACATGACCGAGTATGAGTGAACAACTAAATATTATTCTGTTACCTTATAACATTACTATTAAAATGGTGGGAATGAATAGTATTAATTAATTTATGATATTATTTTTACACCTGTATTTAATTAATTATTTTGTGAACAATTATTTATAAATGAAAATAAGTCATTTTTTAATTAAAAGAAAATGTTTTTCTGAAAAACTATTTAAATGAAAATAAGTTAGTTTATAGAATAATAAAATAAATCTCTATAAATTTTATAAATGAAATATATATGTAATATATTCAATGTAATTTCTAAAATTCATCATATATGTTTTCTTCTCATGATATAAGAAAAAATTCTTTTTTTTGGATAAAATAATTATAATTCAAAAAAATACAGTTGTACCACCTTTTGATGGAAAACCAATTTTAAATCTAGTTTTTACAATTTTATAAGTCCAGTTATACAAAATAAACTTCTTCTTTATAATCAAGATATAAAAATTTATTTTTTCAGAAATATTTTTATTTTTCTCATAAAATTCACATTTTAATGAATAGTGAAAAATACAGTATTTTAATTCAAAATTTCCTTTTTGTCTATTTTATTCACATAGTTAAATTATCTTTTAAATTTTTTTTAAAGTATATTTAAATTATTTTTCTATCACTAAATACAATTATGGTCATTGAAATTAATTTCACATTGAAATTAGATATAGACGCATGTCAATCTTTTGATGGTTTTTACGTTTAAAAATCTGTTTTCTCATTTTGACCATGGGGATTAATTTTTAATTAATATCTATAAATTTTGTGTTTTTAATTTGAAAAAATGGATTCCATATTTGAAATTAGTAGGTCAAAATTATTTAAATATATCCCTTTTATTTTTTGAAATGATAAATAGTAACTAGGGTAATTATTATTTACCACAGTTAATGGTAAATCTGGTAAATTAAGGTAATAAAAAATATAATAAAGATAATAAAATTACCATAAAACCTACCAAAATAAAACTGGATGAAAAAAATTCAACCCTTAACACCTTAATATAAAAATTTATTCGTTTAATGGACCTTTTTTTATGGAAGGGATATTATTATTATTAATATAAAATAATGTGACAACATGTCAGCCTCTTATCTCTTATAAGTATAATAAATCTAATGTAGTGATAAAAATGATGAAACTAAGAAAATAAATATTATATAGAAATATAATGAAATTATCTACATCATTTGAATTTATTTATAATTTTTCGATATGAAATAATTACCGTTAATATTGACACACTAGTGATACAATAATTATTTTATTAAGATAAATATCAAATAAATAATATTATAAATATTAAAGTAAATATTATATGAAATAATTTATGTCATAAAAAATTTTAAAGGCTAATTTGACATGTTATAATACTATTAAATAATTTTTTTGATGTTATCTCTCTGTTTTGATTTTATTTAAATTCAATAAAATAAATAGTATAAAATTGAAGAAATTTATGTTTTTTAAAATTATTAAATTATTAAATTATTTTATATTCCTAATAATATTATAAATTCACAAAGAGACTATTATAATGTTGAAAATTTAATTAAGTGTCCAATTATGGGAAATTTACCCCATATAAGAAAAATTAATAGCCTCTTAATAATTAAAATGTTGTAACCACAACTAAAATTAAAAGAGAATAATTAACGGTAAACCGAAAGGATAAGGTTTCAAATAAAATCAATACCTGTATAAAAATTATTGGAAGGGATTATTTAAAAATATAATCATTTTATATTTAATATATTTCACTTTGGGATATTTGGTATTAAAAAATTAATTTATATTAATTTAATATTTTATGAATTTCCAAGGGTTCCCCTCACCTCAATTATTAAATGGCAGCTCCTCCCTCACCTCTTCACTTTATTTTGAGCCTTCAATCTCGTCCATCCCCTTAAATTTTACCTTATAAAATTTATTATTCACATTATAGAGGTTTTGGTATTCTCAAAAGACCAAGTCTTGTGCCTTTAGAAAGATGTTTAGAGGAAGCACGTCGAGGAAGAGGTAATCACTTCTACAAATTCCTTCAAACTTATTTCTTCTTATACTTCATCTTCATTAGTTTTTTCATTAATAATTAATAAAATCAGAATAAATTATATACATATATGTTATTATAATTAATAAAAACCATACTATACCTTCTTTCTATCCTATAAAAAATGAAATCACCTCATGAGTGTGCGTACGACTTATCGTCTCCACACTATGGTGCAATCTGTTTTTCACCACCACCTTACATGGATAAATATAATGATGGAAATAATAACAAAATTTGATTATTATAACATAATATAGATTATGTAACAATACACATACATCTAATTCCAAACCATTTCACAATTATCAGAATGATATCGTCGCTCATGCGTACGTACGACCTACAGTCTTCATGATGTGATGTGATTCATTATACTGGATATCAATTAAATAATGATTATTTAAGTTTATATAATGAAAAAATATAATATTTAGTATTTTAATATAATTTTTAAAAGGTATAAATATAACCTAAAAAGGAGAACCAAAACATATTATTCAAAACATGCATAAGAAAATAAAGCAGTTTATACCCAAACAATGAGTAATAATTAAATATTATTACCTAACATATGATAATATGATCATATATAATATCATAAAAATGGATATTATCCTATAATAAGTAAATGAAATAATTTAAATCATTATAAATTTGGTTTTAATACACACAATGGATATACGACCTAATGTGAGGAATTATTTTTGCTCACTTTTGTTTTCTGTGGGGCATATGCCTTATACACTGCCTATTTCTTTTGTGTGGTGTTTATGCTTCCCATGAAGGTTTTTATGATTATAATTATAAATGTTATGATATTTAAATATTTATGTAATTTTATTTATTTTATGAGGCATATAAGTTTACTAATTATGTATATTTAAGGGGTAATTTCACACTCTCATTGTTATCTGAGATTGTTTATATATAAGTATTTACCAGGGTATATTTATCATCAACGTTAATGATTCCTAAATATATAATATTATTTTTATTCTTATACTATTGTTTAAATTAAATTTTAACCATTGGTGAATTTTTAATAAACGATATGGATGGAATATTTCTTTCGTTTTCCACACGAGGGACTTTTTGACTTTTTCATCAAGAGTATGAGAAGAATGACTTTTTAACATAAACATCATGAATGGATTTTTACGTCTTCATGATGACTTATTTCCATGAATATTAGTCTACATGATTTCATGTTTATTCTCAAATAAATTATTTTCATTTAAAATTTCATGTTTTTTTAAATAAAAAAAAATGTTTTTGAATAAAAAAATATATTTTCCTCAAGAATTAAGTTCAAGTGTTTTATAAAAATTATTTTCCATCTAATATGATGATCTTTAAATAGGGTTATGTTTCAATCCATATTATTACTATGATTTGATTGGGTCAATGGTGGAATGATATTTTTTATGGATTATGTTATGATGGAATTATTTTCAATAATCCAATTTTATTTCTTGAATTATGCTATAATTAATGATTTTTTTGTGTTACATTTAAGAATGATTTCATTATATGATTGGTGGGACCTATATCTCCATCCAATGCATTGGGTAAAGATTTATATCTCATGAGATAAACATGAATGGAATGGAATATAAATCTGGTTTAGTAATATAGGGATGAGATGACAAGTAATACCTTGTTTAGTAACATAGTGTTAGAACAAACAATAAACCTAGCTTAGTAATATAGGGCTAGGATGAAAGGTAAATTTGGTTCAGTAATACAGGGATGAAATGGAAAGTAACCCCAGTTCAGTAATGGTCTTTTCCCGCTATGATGGTCTCGGAAATGAGCATTGGCTAATATAGAAATGATTTTATATGCTTATGTATTTTCCAAAATTCTAGGTTTTATATCAATATTATTTTATCATGATTCGTGTTCATTTATGATTTATGCCTTACGAACGGCCAAAAAAAAATCACGACTCACGATGTTGATATTTAAAATTTATGTTCATGTTTTTTACATTATTATATTTATGTTTTCCATGATTATCCTTACTAAAAATTTTAGCTCATGCTTTTTATGTTTTAATTCCACAAGAATATAAATAAAGGATTTAGATAGGAAAACTAAAGAGGAATATCTTTGTGGGAGATGTTGAAGATCTTTAACCAAGCAAGAAGAATTTGTTCTGAGTATCCAAGGACACAAAACTAATACAGTCCTTGGGAGTCTGTTTGTTTAATTTAATACATATTCCAAAAAATAAATGTAATTTCCATGTACGTCAAGATTGGGTCGTTAGACTAATCCTCCTAAAATCCCTAAAAACCCTAAAAATAATAAAAGTCCTAAAAATCCATAAAAATCGCTAAAATTATAAAAAAACCTAAAACCCTAAAAAATCATCAGAAACCTTAAATACCTAAAATGATAAAACCCCCTAAATACCTAAAAATAAGAAAAGTATAAAATACAAAAAAACCCCAAAATCATCAAAATACCATAAAATCCCTAAAACATTAAAAACTAAAAACAACCATAAATACCGTAAAACCACTAAAATTATAAAAACCCCTTTAAACCCCTAAAAATGTTGAAAAAACTATAAAAAATTCATATACCTAAAAAAACAAAAACAAAAAGCTAAAAATCCTAAAAACCCACAAAATCCATAAAAACTCTAAAAACCCATAAAATCCAAAAAAAATCATTAAAAATACCTAAAAATAAATAAACCCCAAAAAAACCATAAGATAATAATAAAAACCTAAAAACACTTAAAACACATAGAAACCTAAAAATGACAAAAAAATATATAAAATGTAAAATACCATAAAACCCTAAAAACTATGAAAAAAACACTAAAAACCTTAGTAAACTCTAACAAAAAATAAAAACCCTAAACCCCCTAAAAACTTAAACCCCATTTAAACCCCTATAATAATTCTCTAAAAAATCAAGACTCATAAAAAACACTATAGTCCCTGAAACAATGTATGAACAATTTTAAAAAATAAAAACACTTACAACTCCAAAAAATCATAAAAATGATAAAAACCCTAAAAAATGATAAGACTCATCAAAATCAGTGAAAACCATAAAAACCCTAAAAACCCCTTGAAATCCCTAAAAATGTAAAAAGTAATAAAAACCAAGGAAAAGTAGAAGAAAACCTAAAACCCTAAAATAACATAAAACCACTAAAAAACCTAAAAAAACTAAAAACCCTAAAAGACCCTGAATCCCTAAACCGACATAAAAATCATAAAACCCCTAAAAAATTTAAAACACTAAAAATCTAGAAAAATCATAAAAAACCACTAAAATCTCACTAAACCTTGGAAAAACCATAAAAATGTTAAAAATCATTTAAACCCGATAAAACCCCAAAAACCTCAAGAAACCCCTAAAAACCGAAATAAAACTATAAAAACCCTAAAACCATAAAAATTCTACAAAACTCTAAAAACCATAAAAGCCTAAAAAATCCATAAAATCTATAAAAATAATTAAAACACAAAAAACCATAAAACCCCTTAAAACCACAAAGAAAATATAAAAAACCGAAAATCACTTAAAACTGCTAAATAAATAAAAAATGCTAAAAACCTTAAAAAACATAAAACCCAATAAAAATATTAAGAAATCATAAAAAACCCTAAAACCCCTAAAAACGATAAAAACAATAAAGCCCCTTTAAACCCCTAAAACATCAATAAAACCTAAAAAAACCATTAAAACAAAAAAAATCCTAAAACCCCAAAAATCCATAAAACCTCTAAAACCAATAAAACACTAAAAACCCTCAAAATCACTAAAAAGCCTAAAAACCCAAAAAAATCCAAGAAAATATATCAAAATAACTAAAAATATAAAAAACACTAAAAACCCAGAAAAACCATAATAAATTCATAAAAACCTAAGAACATTTAAAACCCATAAAACCGAAAAATGTTATAGAACATAAAGATCCCTAAAAACCCCAAAATACAAAAAAAATATCAAAATCACTTAAACCCACTAAAAACACAAAAAAAATCCCTAAAAATCCTTAAAAAATGTAAAAACATTAAAAAATATTAATAACCCAAGAAAAACTTAAAAAAGTAAAAACACTTAAAACCCATAAAGAACTTAAAAAGACAAAAAATTCTAAAAAAAATAAAAACCTTTAAAGATGCAAAAACCCTAAAATCACATAAAACATTAAAAAACTAAAAAAACATTACAAAAACTAAAAACCCAAAAAAAAAATCTAAAACCCATTTAAACCCCTAAAATGTTAAAAAACACATAAAATAATTTAAATCCCTAAAAACTCAAGTAAAATGTAAAACCATAAAAACCATAAAAACCCTACAAACCTAAAGAACCCTAAAACCCACAAAATCTGTAAAAACACTAAAAATTCATAAAATCCTAAAATGAAATAAAAATTCCAAAAAATGTAAAATCCCTTAAAATCTTAGAAAACCTCTAAGAAAACATTAAATTCTAAAAAAACACTTCAAAACCCTAAAAGAACAAAAAATTATAAAACCCCAAAAAACCGAAAAATTCCTAAAATACTCAAAATTCATAAAACCCCTAAAAATGATGAAAATCATAAAAAGTTAGTTAAAATCATTAAAAAGGTAAAAAACCTAAAATCCCTAATAAAACCATAAAAGCATAAAATACATAAAACCCCTAAAATAACTAATAAACGCTGAAAAGCCTAAAATCCCTAAAAATTCCATAAAACCCTAAAAAATCATAAGATTTGAAAAACCCTGTAAAACCATAAAAACAAATAAAGCCCCTAACAAATTCTAAAAAACCATTAAACCCGTAAAAATGTCAAAAACTCTAAAAACCTTATAACTCTTAAAAAATAAAAAAACAACCCTAAATACCCAAAAAACACATAACAATACTAAAATCCTAAAACTTTTGAAAACCCCAGCATCCCTAAAAACCAAAAAATCATAAAATTCCTAAAAATATACAAAAATTCCATAGAAATAAAAAAAATGTTGAAAACCCATAAGAAACCCGTAAATATTTGAAAACACTTAAAATCCATAAAAATAAAAAATCTAAAAACCCTAAAAAAACCTAAATATCCTATAACCCTCAAAATCCCTAAAATATGTAAAAACCATAAAACCCTAAAAATTCCATAAAACCCATAAAATATTAAAAAAACTTAAAAATATAAAATAGTAAGAAAACCTAAAAAACTAAAAACTACTTAAAACCAATAAAAAAGGAAATATTCAAAAAAAACCTAAAAGAAACTAAAAAATGTGCAATCCCTTAAAACCATAAAACCCATAAAAACCATAAAAATCATAATTACGCATACGAACCCTAAAACCCACTAAAATTTTTACAACCCCCAAAAAACATAAAAAATCTCTAAAAACACAAAAAAAAACAAAAAACAACTAAAAACACTACAATTACCTCATAACCCTCAAAATTCATAAAAACCCCAAAAACCATAAAATCGTTAAAAAACATAAAAAATCCATAAAAATATTAAGAACCCTAAAGATCCTAAAACCCCTAAGAAACCCTTAAAACCCTAAAAATACATAAATCCTGTAAGAAACCTAAATAAATAAACATGATAAAAACACTAAACCCCAAAAGAATTAAAAAATTATAAAGACCATAAAACACCTAAAAACAAAAAAAACCTAACAATACATAAAACCACTTAAACCCACTAACCCCACTTCGATAGAGAGATGTAAAACTTCTTAGGGTTTCGACCCCTACGTATTTGCAATCTTTGGAAGCATAAAGTTGGAGGAGAGTGATGGTCAGAGGCGTCCTACTATATAGGTGGTTTCATATCTAATGTTGGAATCTTCATTCAGTTCAGATTGCCTGGTTGTGTGGGACTTGTAGTGGTGATTCTTAGAGGATAGTTTTCCACTGGTTGAAGGGGGTGGTAATGGAGGGAAGAGGGCTATATCAGTTTGGTGTAGGCTCTGTGGGGATTAGGGATACATAGCGATAGAGAGATGATGTCTTAGGGGTTATTGAGAGTTTAGACAATGGCCACAACTTAAGCCATGACTCTCGTCCTTGGTAGTGATCCTTGTGTCTTAACCCTGACAGGACACTCCTTGATTCTTGACCCTAGTGTAGAATTATTGACGGTGGATTCAGATCTTTATCACAGTGTTTTCTAGAATCCATGTAAGTGGATCCTCAGTTCTGATGGTGTCTCCCTCCATAACTATTGCTGAGGGTCCTGGGTTGCGTAATGAGCAAGTAGTGGCGAACCTCTTAGATCTAGTTCAACACTTCTTTACTGTGAATCTGGATTAGGAATGCAGAATTATTTCTATGGTGATGGAGTTGAGTTTGATGTGTGTGAGTTCTAGATTTTCAGTGATGTGGAGATCATGTTGCAATGTGAGTAGGTGGTGAAGACACCTCACAGGTGGCGACATAGGGAGCTGGTTGGTTCTCGGGCCAGCGTTGTTGACGTTGGTTGCTTGACCTTGAGTTTGTATTGGTTTCTTGTTTTGGTTTTGTGCCAATGGGTTCATGATTTGGATTTTTTATGGGATTTGGTTTTGAAGTTGGTTTTATATCACTGGGATCCCAAGAAATTTAATTTTAAAACTACGTGCATATGGGCGTATAGGCTTGTTGTAGGTTGACCCTTAAACCAGTTTCAAAGGGATTATTGTTTTCTTTTTCTCTTTTTAATAAAGGGGGTTTCCTATAGATTTTTCGGTACTTAAAACCACTAAAAACTCTACATACCTTCAAAAAAATAAGAACATTAAAAACACTATAAAAACTCAAAATGAATCCTAAAAACCATAAAATCCCCTAAAATCCCTAAAAACCCTAAAACCCATAAAAATTCTAAAAAGTACCAAAAAATACTTAAAACTTTCAAAACCCATAACATCCCTAAAAAACCTAAGAAAACCTTATAAACATAAAAACACTTAAACCTCCTAAGAACCTAAAAACACAAAAAACCCTAAAAACCCAAAAACCCCAAAAACCCTTAAAATACCTAAAAACCAAAAAAACCATAAAAAAATAAAAATCCACAAAACTCCAAAATGTCCCTAAAAACATAAAATCCTAAAACCCTGAAAAAACCCTAAGACATCCTTAAAAAATAAAAAAACACATAAAACACTAAAGAACCTAAAAATGTTAAAAACCCTAAACCCCCTAAAAATACCCTAATAATCCATAAAACCCCCCAAAACCACATAAAACCCAAAAAATCTATAAAAATCGTAAAAACTATAAAAACTCTAAAAACCCTATAAAACCCTACAAGCATTATATAACATTAAAGAATCATAAAACCACAAAAAAAACACAAAAAACCTTAACCCCCCCAAATAGAAATCCCTAAAAACCCTAAAAACCCTAAAAATCACTAAGAACCCTAAAAATTCATAAGAATCCTAAAAAACCATAAAAACATTAAAAATGTAAAAAACCTTTAACCCCCTAAAACCCCTAATACAACCTTAAAAACCTAAAAAATCATAAAACCCCTAAAATCCTTAAAATTAATAAAAACCCTAAAAACCCTAAAATCCTATAAAACCTTTAAAAACCATCAAAATCCATAGAAACCATAAAAATTATAAAATCTTATAAATTCAATTAAATATTTAAAAATATTAAAAACCCTAAAAAACATAAATAAAATTAGAAAACCTTAAATGTTTAAAATTTCTTACGACCCTATAAAAACATAGAAAGTGGTAAAACACCAAAAAATTTAAAAATACACTAAAAACACTAGAAAACCCAAAAAAAACTCCTTAAAACCATAAAAACCCTAAAACCAAATAAAACCATAAAACAATAAAAACTATAAAACCCTTTTAAACCCATAACAATTTAAAAAACCTAAAAAAACCATAAAACCACTAAAAAACTAAAAAATCTTAAAAACAAAAAAACCCAAAACCCTAGAAGGCCTAAAAGCCAAAAAACCATCAAAATTCTTGAGATCCCAAACAAATAATAAAAATGTAAAAAAATCCATAAACATACCTATATATGTAAAAAATACTAAAATCAAATAAAAACACTAAGAAATCCTAAAAACACATCAAACCCCAAAAAAACACAATAAATACTGAAAAACCTAAAAATCCTAAAAACCCTAAAAATCCCTAAAAACCCTAAAAAATATAAAATTACTTAAAATCCCTAAAATTTTGGAAAAACAAAAAAGCCCTTAAAATTTGGAAGAACCCAAAAAAAACATCAAAAACCTAAAAACACTTAAAACTGCAAAAAATCTAAACAACACAAAAAAAATCCCTAAAAGGCCCTAAAACATCTAAAAACCCTAAAACTCCATAAAACCATAAAAACCGTAAAACCCCATAAAAACCGTAAAACCCACTATAAAATCAAAAAAACCTTTGAACCCTATAATTTTTTTAAAAAAACTCTAAAACCCATAAAAACCCTAAAAAAGTTTCATTTTTCTTTTTTTTTTCTTTTTTTTTTTGATCTTTTGGGTCTTGGTTGTGATGTGTTTTTGGGTATGGGTCGATTGACCCCTCCCCTCTCTTTTCTGCTATGTCTTTTTTTCTTAATAAATTTTGAGGGGACCAAGAATAGCCTGACCTTACACCTCTTCTACCATAAAAACCCAAAAAAGACAAATAAAACCATAAAACCGAAAAAACCCTAAAAAATCGTACAAACCTAAAAAATCCCTAAAAATTATAAAAATACTAAAAAAACCCTAAAATACCAAAAAGGTAAAAACCCCTTAAAACCTTTAAAAAAACCTATGAAAACATTACAAACCTAAAAACACTTAAAACACAAAAAAAATAAAAAAAAGCAAAAAACCATAGAAAACCCTAAAACCATGATAACCATAAGGCCCCTAAACACTAATGAACCCTAGAAACCCCTAAAACCACTAAAAAATAATAAAATAAATTAAAACCATAAAAATATTTAAAAAACTACAATAACCTAAAATCCTAAAAACTCAAAAAAAATATAAACCAAGAAAAAAATACCCTCGACCCCCCTGAAAACCAGAAAAATACATAAAACTCCTAAAATCCTATAAAATATTAAAGGCCCAAAAAATAACTAAAATTTAAAAAACTCTAAAAACATAGAAACCCCCTAAAAAACTGTAAAAACATAAAAAATATTTAAAACCACTAAAAACCAAAAAATTTTAAAAACAATAAAAACACGAAAAATCCTAAATACCTTAAAAACACTCAAAATAAAATAAAACTCATAAAAACCAAAATAATATTGAAAAATCTTTACTAATTCCTAAAAACATAAAAAATCCTAAATACCTTGACAACCCATCAGAAAACCCTAAACATTTAAAAACACATAAAACACCAAAAATCCATAAAAACCCTAAACCCCTTAAAATATAAAAAATCCTAAAACCCCATAAAATCATTAAATAACCAAGAAAAATCTAAAACCCCTTTGAATATATAAAAATGTTAAAAAATTTAGAAAAACTAAAAACTACTAAAAATACAAGAACCTCTAAAAATAAAAAAAACCCCTAAAACCCCTCGAAATACCTAAAAACCCTAAGAAACTATAAAAATCCAAAAACCCCTAAAAATTCCAAAAAACGTAAAAAGCCCTAGAAACATTGATATCCCCTTAGAAAACCATAAAAACCTAAAAAATTTAAAACCCATAAAAAAGAGAAAATTGAAAAACACAAAAAAAGATGCAAAAAATCCTAAAAACCCCAAAAACCATAAAACCCCAAAAACCCTTAAAACCCCTAAAAACCACAAAAACCAGAAAATAAAAAAATATATATAAAACCCCATTAGAGCCGTAAAAACATTAAAAAAGTAAAAATACCCTTAAAACCCTAAAAAAACACAAAAAAACCTACAAATCCAAAAATACCTTAAAATCCTAAAAAACATAAAATCCTCAATGATCGGTTCGTTTGCAGGCTGATGAATGAATCCGCTGGTCATTCTCTCTCTTCGGTTTGGTCCTCCATCAAGATAGTATACAATGATATTATCTAAAATTCAAGGTGGATTGTCTCAAAGAAATCCAACCTGAACTGCTAGACCAATACTTTTCTGGACACTTCGCTAAATAGAATACTTCAGCCGCCGGATAACATGAAGAAAATGACAATTTTTAATTTTTTGCAGAATTTTGACAACATGGTTGGCATTCTTCTGATCATGGTAGCCATGGAGATAAAGAGGTATAAATTTTTCAATGCTGATTCTTTAGTATGGAAACCTGATTGGTGCGGTCTTCTCGACACCAAAGGGTTATATCGGCATAAATGTGAACATAACCCCTATGTTCCAACGTGGATTTCGAAATTTAGAAATCCATTTATCCCTCTATAAAGGCATATTTTCTTATTGAAATTATGGAAAGGGAGACTGCCCCATCATGGGGCACTGCAAATGGCTGGATGGCAGATTGTTTCAGGTTGTACCATTTGCTTGCAGACAGAGGAAACTAGTAACCATCTTTTCATACACTGTAGTATGGCTTCTGAGTTATGGATATATATTCAGGATGTCTTTGGAATTCATCTTAATTTGAGTAGGCAATGGGAGTTGGTGAATCTTATCGGTTCTGTAGTTGAGGTAAGCCTAAGCTCACAGCTTCAAAATCTTCTCCTAGCAGCTGCGGCGGTGCTGCTCTCTTATGTTTAGTATACCAGAAATGCGGTGGCACATAGGAATAAATCAGGTTCTTTCCATGAAGGAGTGGTGAGAATTCATAGTGTTATCCATGCGGTGGCAGGTATCCAGAATGGGGAGATGAATAATGATATGAATGACTTCCTGGTCCTGCACAGAATTGGAGTTCTGGAAAGATGTAGAAAACGGAGACTGCTGAAATTTATTAGCTGGATCCCTCCAATAGCGGGCTTTATCTAGGTCAATGTTGATGGTGCTGCCATGGGTTCTCTAGGTCCCTCAGGGTGTGGTGAGGTTTTTCATACCTCTTGGGGCTTTGTTAAAGGATGATTTTACCACTTCCTTGGGAGCAGTACCGTCTATGAGGCAGAACTTTGGGCCATCATAAAGGCGATTCAATATGCAACCCATTTTAGATGGAATAAGCTCTAGATTGAATCTGATTCATCATTGGCTGTGGAGGCCTTTAGGAAGTAGTCACGACTTGTACCATGGGGACTTCTTTAACACTGGATCGAGTGCCTCGTTGCTGCCAGGGCTCTAACCCTGGGCATTTCACATGCCTATAGGGAGCCAAACTGGGTTGCGGATGCTCTTTCCAACAGATCGATTGACAAAGGGACTTCGTTATGGTCTTTCAGGACTCTGGACTTCTGTTTGTCTTCAGTTGACTCAGACATGAAGCGGAAGACCCACACTAGGATATATAATCCTCCTTTGTAATGCCTTGTACTTTAATTTTCATGTTCTTTAATAAATCATGGGGTCAACATTTTCTGATCCCACACCTTTTCTTCCTAAAAACCTGAAAATCTATAAAAATCCAAAAAAACCAAAAAAATCATAAAAGATCCCTCAAAATCCCTAAAAACGTAAAAACCCTAAAAACCTTGAAAACCCCTAAGAAACCATAAATAAATAAATAAACATAAAACCATACAAAACAAAAAAACACTGAAACCTATAAACCACCTAAAAATCCCAAAACCCTAAAAATAATAATAACCCCTAAAACAATAAATTACCAAAAAATCCCATAAGAACCCTAAGAACTACTAAAAACTCCAAAAATCTATTTAAAATCTTAAAATATTTAAAAATAAAAAACCATTAATCCCGTAAAAACTCATAACAAACCCTAAAAACCCTAAAAACCCATAAAACTCCGAGAAATACTCAAGTTCACCAAAAGCCTAAAATTAATGAAACTTATAATAAATCCATAAAAATCCAAAAACCTTGAAAACCCCAAGAAATATTTAAAAACCTTAAAATAATTAATACCCCTATAAAACCTAAAAATTCTAAAATAATAAAAAACCGAAAGGACGCTAAAATCCCTAGAACCCCCTAAAACCCATAAAGACCTCGAATAACCATAAACCTCATAAAAACCGATAAAAACCATAAAACCACGAAAAATAAAAAAAACACTTTAAACCGCTAAAATATTTAAAAAAAATAAAAAATTTTAAATACCCTATAAAACTAAAAAAATCCACTAAAAACCCAAATAACTATACAAACCATAAAACCCTAAAAACCCTTAAATTTTCTAAAAACCATAAAAACTATAAAAATCCTAAAAAAGTCTAATATATCGCTAAAAACAGAAAAAATATCTAAAACCTTGAAAAATCTTAATCAAACCATTAAACCCTAAAACACTTAAAACCCTAAATACATAAAAAATGCTAAAAATGATAAAACCCGTAAAAATCAAAAAAAAATTATAAAAACCCATAAAACCACTAAAAACACACTAATTTTTTTTTAAATCCCTAAAAACCATAAAAATACTAAAAATCTAAAAAAAAACCCCTAAAACCCCAAAAAACCATAAACCCCCTAAAACTCTAAAAAACCTTAAGAGCCCACAAAATCTCTAAAATCCAAAATAACCATAAAAATACTAAAATATCTCTAAATATCCCTAAAAATGTAAATTTCCCTAAAATCCATGAAAAAGCCTAAGAAATCCCCAAAATCCAAAAAACACATAAAACACATGAAAACCCTAAAAACCCTAAACAACCAAAAAACCCCTCAAAATCCCTAAAAACCCGAATATAATAAAATTCTTTTAAGATCTATCAAAATACCTAAAAACATAAAAAATCCAAAATACCTCAAAAACACATAAAAAACACTAACATCCTAAAAAAACATAAAACCCCTAAAAACCTAAAAAACTCAAAACACACTAAAAACCCCTAAAAACCAACAAAACGCCCAAAACCCTTAAAACCCCTTAAATACCCTAAAACCCACTAAAATATCTAAAAAACCTTTAATCCAATAAAAATGTTAAAAAGATATAAACACTTAAAAACCCTAAAAACCATCAAAATACCTAATAACCTTAAAAACACATAAAAATCACAAAAATGCCTAAAAATCCCTAAAATGTAAAAAATGCTAAAACTTGAAAACCCCAAAGAAAATAATAAAAACATTAAAAAAAATTAAACCCCCTATAAAAACTTAGAAACCCTAAAACCCCTAAGAAGAGTAAAAAAACATAAATACCATAAAAACCCACAAAACCCATTAAAAACTTTAATAACCCATAAATACCCTAAAAATCACGAAAAACTCTAAAAACCCTTTAAACCCCGAAAATTTTAAAGAAGTCAAGAAAACCTTAAAACCCAAAAAACTAAAAAACCAAATAATCCAATAAAAAACCAAAAACCCTAAAAAATCATGAAACCCTCAAAATCCATAAACTCCCTAGAAAACCATAAATAACATAAAAAATCCTTAAGAATCCCTAAAAGTATAAAAATACTAAAAATCCTAAAAAAACATATGAAATAACCAAACCTAAAAACACTTAAAACACCTAAGAATAAAAATACACTAAACACAAAAAAATCCTAAATTCTGTAAAAACACCTTAAAAATCCTAAAAATCCCTAAAAACCAAAAAAATAATAAAAAAACAAAAAACCCCTAAAATTACCTTAAAACATAAAACCCTAAATACCATAAGAAAACCTTCAAACCCTAAACATACTTAAACCCCCTAAAAACCAAAAGACCTTCAAATCGTGAAAACACATAAAACCCACACAAACCCATAAAAACATAAAAACCCTAAAAAGTAATAAAAAGAACATAAAACTCTAAAAACCTTTAAACTCTAAAAAACGTTCAAAAAAATCCATAAACACAAAAAACCCCTAAAAACTCAAAAACCCCCCTTAAAACTAAAAAAAATCCCTAAAATCCCTAAAACCCCCCATAATAACCCTAAAAATCCCTAAAACCCTAAAAACCTAATAATCCCTTAAAACACTAAAAATACCTTCAAAAAAAACACTTAAAACCCGAAGAAAACCATTAAAAACTAAAAACATAACAAATTATAAATTCCCTTAAAATCCATAAAATCCCCCAAAACCCAAAAAATCCAAAAAATACCTAAATATACATAAAAATCCCTACAAATGTAAAAATATTTAAAACCCATGAAAAACTCATAGAAAACATTAAAAACATAAAAAAATATAAAATCCCTAAAAAAAATTAAAAAAAAGATTACAATCCCCAAAACCCTAAAAGACCATAAAACCCCCAAACCCCCTAAAAACCATATAACCCCAGAAAAAATTAAAACCCCCAAACCTCCCAAAACATTTAAAATGTATAAAAAACCTTTAAACTCCTAAACATGTTAAAAACTCTAAAAAATCATTAAAACCCAAAAAACCCAAAATCCCCAAAACCCTATAAAAATGTAAAACCCCTCAAAATCCATAAAACCCATTAAAAACACTAAATATCTAAAAATATCCCTAAAACTCCCTAAAAATGTAAAAAACCATAAAACCCTAGAAAATCCCCAAAAAACAATAATGACATAAAAACACTTAAACCACTAAAAAACTTAAACAACACTAAAAACCGTAGAAACCACTAAAACCCCAAAAAATCCCTAAGAACCCTCAAATTCCCTTAAAACACTAAAAAATATAAAAAACGAAAAAACTAAAAATATTAACTAAAAAATAAAAAACCCTAAAAACCTGGAAAATACTAAGAAAACATTAAAATCCTAAAAACACTTAAAAACCATAAAAAAGAAAAAATTGATAAAAACCCTAAAAACCCAAAACCCTCTAAAACCATAAAGAGATTAAAAACCCATAGAAACCCTAAAAAACCACTGAAAACTCTAAAACCCATTTAAACACCTAAATCATTAAAAACACTAAAAAACATCAAAATCCTTAAAAACTAAAACTATCTCAAAAAACCCTAAAAATCCCAAAACCCCCATAAAATCCCAAAAATCCCAAAACAAAAAAAATAGTCCTAAAAAACTAAAAAACCCTGAAAATGTAAAAAAACCCCTATAAACCACTCTAAAAACCATAATAAACTGAACTAAATTAATGCCCCTAAAAACTCTACAAACTCTAAAAACACTAAAAATAACCTAAAAACCAAAAAACCCCAAAAAACATATACACCCCTAAAAATCATTCAAATCCTATAAACCCAAAAAAACTTTAAAATATCAATAAAGAAATCTAAAAAACCTTTAAAAAACTATTTTTTTAAAAACTTTTAAAAACAATTAACAACCTAAAAATTTAGAAATTCCCTAAAACCCCAAAAAACTATAAAACCATAAAAACCCTGAAAACTCATAAAAGCTAATAACCTCCAAATCCCTAAAAAACCCTAAAAACCATAAAATTCCTAAAAGATCCCAATAATCCCTAAAAACATAATGGTGCTGGGAGTTGGTGCTGGTGGTCCTGTGCTGATGGGCGTGCTGGTCGGTGTGAAATGATGGGATCTAATTGTCTAGGATGTACTGTGTTTTGGAAAATGAGCTACTGGATTCTGGTTACTGTTTGGATGGGAGGTGATGAAGGTGTTGATTTTGGTTTTGGTGTTGTGGGTGTCCTGATAACGTTTCTCTTTTTGGACATGGGTTGTTTGATTCTTCCCCTTTATTTTTTTCTTTTTTTTCTAATAAATTTTGGGGGGCTAGGAATAGTCTGTTATGGTGCCTTCCTTGTCTTAAAAACCCTAAAAAACATAAAAATACTAACAAAATCCTAAAAATATCTAAAAATATCAAAAACCATAAAAACTGAAAAACCCTAAGAAAACATTAAAAATATAAAAATACTTGAAACCCTTAAAAAACCTAAAAAATGACGAGAAAATTAAAATACCCAAAAGACCCTAAAAACCCAAACTCCCTTTAAACCATAAAACCCCTAAAAATATCAAAAAACCCTAACACCCATAAAACTCTAAAACCTGATAAAAAGTCTAAAAACCCTTAAAACCCCTAAAAAAGTTAAAAACTCTAAAAAAATTAAAAACCCTAAAAAATGAAATAATAACCTAAAAAATTAAAAACCATAAATCCCAAAAAACCATAAAAATGCTAAAAAATTAAACATCCATAAAAAACTAAAAACAAAAAAAATCCTGAAAATTTCCAAATATTCACCAAAAAGGTAAAAAAACTAATAACCACACAAAAATCCCAAGAAAACCTTAAAACCAAAAAATACTTAAAACCCCTAAAAAACTAAAAACTCTTAAATCCCTAAAAACCTAAAAACCCTAAAAAACAAAAACCCATCAAAATATCTAAAAGCCTAATAAATATAAAAATCATATAAAAGGAATAAAAACCCTAAAAATGTAAAAACCTATATAACCCCTAAAAACCCAAAGAAAACCTTAAAAACATAAATAAAATTAAACCCCTAAAAACTAAGAAAATAATAAAAACCATAAAACCCATAAAAATACTCTAAAAACCAAAAATGAAAAAAACATAAAATCCTTAAACATATTAGAGAACCATAAAACCCAAAAAGCCCACTAAAAATTATAAAAACCCTTTAAACTCCTAATTATGTTAAAAATTATAAAAAAAATGAAAACCTTAATAAACTCAAAAAAACCCAAAAAAGACAAAAAACCCATAAAACACATAAAATCCATAAAAACTATATAAATCCTAAAAACCCTCAAAATCCTTAAAAACATTAAAAAACCATAAAAATACAAAAATACCTATAAATCCCTAAAAATTATAATTACTTTAAAGACCCTGAAAATCCTTAACAACCTAAAACAAACTTAACACCCCTAAAACCCTAAAAGTCTAAAAACCCTAAAACCCTTAAAATACCATTAAAATCGTAAAAACACCTTAGAACCCATAAAAACCCTAAAAACCATAAAAAACCTAAAAACACATTAAACCCATAAAAAACCAAAAAATATAAAAACAACTAAACCCCTAAAATTTTAAAAAACTCTTAAAACCATTGAACTCTAAAAATCCCAAAAAAGACCTCAAACCCCAATAAATTGGTAAAAACCTCTATAACTCCTAAAAAAATATAACCCCTCAAAATCCCTAGAAATAAAAAAAAAATTATAAAAAAATCCCTAATAACATTCTAAAATATAAAAAACCTATATTTTATGAAAATCCCTATAAAAAAATAAATACATAAAAACACTTTAAACACATAAATATGAAAAAAGCGCTAAAAATCCTAAAAACCTTAAAAACCCCCAAAACACTAAAATCTATAAAAACACCTAAAACCATTAAACCCTAAAACCTTATAAAAACCTTAAAACCCACTAAAAATATAAAAAACATTTAATACACTAAAAAAATTAGAGTCACTAAAAAAATTAAAAACATAAAAAAACCTTAAGGACCTTAAAAACCCTACAACCCCAAAATACATAAAAAGCCTAAAAACCCAAGAAAAATTAAAAAAAATCCCACAAAATACATAGAAACATAAAGAACATAAAAATTATAAAAATACTAATAAAACCATAAAAAACTAAAAACACTTTAAACCCCTGAAAACCTAAAAACGTTAAAACCCCTAAACCCCTAAATCCCCTAAAAACCATAAAACCCTAAAATCCCTAAACCCTAAAAAACCATAAATATACAAAAATCACTAAAAATACATAAAAATATAAAGAAATATAAAACCTCTGAAAAAACCAAAGAAAACCATAAAAACCTAAATACACTTAAAACCCTTAAAGGACGTAAATAATTCTAAAAACCCGAAAAGGCCATATAAACCCTAAAACCCCCTAAAAACAATAAAATCCCCAAAAAAAATTAAAAACCATAAACCCCACTTAAAATTCTAAAAACCCCCAAAAAACTAAAACCCCCCTTAAAACCACAAAAAAATAAAACCTTAAAAATGAAAAAAATCTCTAAAAAACCTTAATATCCCCCAAAACACTAAAAACCATAGAATCCTAAAAAATCGATAAATTCCATAAAAATGAAAAAAACCCCTCAAAACATTCAAAACCCGTATGAAATCCCTGAAAACCTTAAAAAAATAACAATCACTAAAATTCTAAAAAAATTAAAAACCCCTAAAACCCAGAAACCAATAGAACCCTTAAAAAAACCCTAGAAAGCATAAAAATCTTAAAAACTACTAAAAACGCTAAAAAAACCCTTTAAAACCCTAAAAATGTTTAAAAAACTAAAAAATCCTTAAAAATCATAAAAAACACCAGAACCATAAAAACCCCAAAACACCCTAAAATTCTGAAGACACTAAAAACAATAAAACCCCAAAACCTTAAAAAACCTCTAAAATGCTAAAAACTATTTAAACCCCTAAAAACATTATGAAAATATATAAACAATAAAATACAAAAAAAACTCAAAAAACCCCTAAACCCCCAAAAACCATAAAAACTAAAAATAACATATAAAACCTCTTCAAATCACTAAAAACGCTAAAAATCATAAAAATACTGAAAATAATAAAAAATACCAAAAAAATATATAAACTATAAATATCTAAAAACCCCTAAGAAAACCTTAAAAACCTAAAAAAGTTAAAAACCCAAAAACAAACCCTTAAAAATGAAAAAAACAAAAAAATCACTAAAACTCTAAAAACCGTTACAACTCTCAAAATCTCTAAAACAATAAAAACCATAAAAATACAAAGAAAGACCCAAAATACCAAAAATATGTAAAAAACCCTAAATCCTAGAAAATCCTCATGAAAACATTAAAACCAAAAAACACTTAAAACCCCTATAAATAATAAAAATGCTAAAAAACCGAAAACCCCCAAAATACCCTAAAAACCTTAAATCCTTAAAATCATAAAAACCTAAAACCCCCAAAACTCTAATAAACCCTAAGAATCCATGAAAAGTATAAAAATCCAAAAAATCCATAAAATACCAAAAAAATTTAAAATACCTTGAAAATCCCAAAGAAAACGTTAGAATTCAAAAAATACATGAAAACCCAAAAAACATAAAATTGATAAAAATCTCATAAATCAAAAAAACCATAAAACCCAAAAGACCATAAAAATACATAAAAACCAAAACAAAATACTAAAACTTATAAAAACATTAAAAACCTTAAAAACCACAAAAGCCTTAAAAATCCTCAAAACTCAAAAAAAGCCTAAAAAAATCTAAATACCTTAAAAACCAAAAAAAATTAAATACCCTAAAAAGACCCAACAAACCATAAAAATTACCAAAACCCTTAAAAACCAAAAAAAATCCAAAAAATTCCATAAATATCAATAAAACAAAAAAAAACACCAGAACTCTAAAAACTTCTAGGAGAATATAAATAACCTAAAAAGGCATAATACACCTAAAAACTAAAATGTAAAAACCAATGAATATTTTAAAAACTCCAAAAACCATAAAAACTTTTAAAATCCCTTAAATTCCTAAAAACCAAAAAAAACCATAAGAATCCTAGAAAATCTCTAAAATCCATAAAATAGGAAAATACTCTAAAGACCCTAAAAACCCTAAGAAATCCTTAAAATCAAAAAAAATAAAACCCCTAAAAAGTAAAACAATGTTAAAAACTATAAAACCCACTAAAAACCTTAAAAACCTTAAATCACATGAAGACCCTAAAAACTAGTTAAAACACTAAAACACTTTAAAATCTTGGAAAACACTAAAAACTCAAGAAAACATTAAAACACCATATAAACTCTAAAAACCCATAAAAACCCAGAAAAGCCATAGAAAAATTTAAAAACCATAAAAAACCATAAATCCCCTCAAAATCCATTAAAATAATAAAATCCATAAAAATACTAAAAATCCCTATAGACATACAAAACCCTAAAACCCCCTACGAAAACATTATAATCCCAAAAACATATAAAAACACTAAAAACATAAAAAAATTAAAAACCATAAAATCTTATAAAACCCTAAAACCCCGCAATATCCCCAAAAACCATAAAACTATAAAAATACCAAAAAAAACTTTAAAATCCATAAAAACATAAAAACCCTAAAACCCTGAAAACCCTTAAGAAAACCATAAAAACATAAAAATACTTTAAACATCCAAAAATTTAAAACAAATCTAGAAACCCTAAAATATCCATAAAACCCAAAAACCCCATGAAAATCCATAAATCCTTAAAAAATCATACAACCCTAAAAATAAATAAAAACACTAATAATAATTCAACCCCATAAAAAATTAAAAATATCTAAAACCTTAAAAACACGAAAAAACATAAATAGACACCAAAAACCCAAAAAGGAAATATGAACCCAAATTCTCTAAAAACACTCAAAATCCCTAAAAAACCTAAAACCCATAAGAATCCTAAAAAATACCTAAAAATATTTAAAATGTAAAAACCCTAAAAACGCTAAAAAATCAATGAAAAACTTATATACCTAAAACCACTTAAGACCCATAAAAACCTAAAAACCCTAAAAATCCTAATAAACTTTAAAACGGTCATAAAAACCCTAAAACCCCCCAAATTCCATAAAAATCCCAAAAACCACTAAAAAAGCTAAAAACCCTTTAAACCCCTAAAAATATTAAAAAACTGTAAAAACCTTAAAAATGTCAAAAACATAAAAAAAACCTTAAACCCCCAAAACCTAAAAAAATGTTAAAAACCCTAACACCCATAATAACCCTTAAAATCACAAAAACCCCATTAAACCCCATAAAAATCCTTAAAATGTAAAATACCTTAAAACCCTTGAGAAAACATAAAAAACCATAAAACAAATAAACCCATAAATATCATTAAATTTTCTATATACGTAAAAACCCTAAAACCATAAAAACCTATAAAACCTTTAAAAAATCCTACAAACCAAAAAACCCCATAAACATTAACTAATAATCTAAATCATCTTTAAACTGCTAAAATCTATAAAAAACTCGAAAACCCTTAAAAACACCTAATATCTAAAACAACCTAAGAAACTCAAAAAACCCAAAAACCCCAAAAACCCCATAAAAATTCATAAAATCATCAAAAATCCCTTAAAATCCCTAAAATTTAAAAAACACCTAAAAGCATGAAAACCCCTAATAAATCCATAAAAACGCATAAAACCTCTAAAAAATCTAAAAATGAGAGAGAACCTAAATACTACAAAACAATAAAAACCACTAAAAACCTTAAAAATAGAAAAACCAAAAAGACCCTAAAAACCCAGTATAAACTCGAAAAACCCATGAATCCCCAAAAATCATTAAAAACTATAAAATTACTTAAACACTTAGAAAACTCTACAACCCAAAAAAACCATAAAAACATAAAACCACTAAAAATGATAAATCCCCTCAAAGATCTTAAAAACCCTAAAAGTCCACCAAAATCCAAGAAAAATTATAAAATCCCAAAAAAAATAAAAAACATTAAAACGTTGAAAACCCCTATAAAACCCATAAAAATCAAAAAACACTTAAAACCTATAAAACATAAAAAGACAAAAACCACTAAAAAATAGAAAACACTAACACTAAAAAACCCCTAAAAACCCACTAAAAACTCTAAAAACCCTTCAAACTCCTAAAAACATTAAAAAACTAAAAGACCTTAAACCCTCTAAAAAACTCAAAAAAATCCCCTAAAACCCAATAAAACCATAAAAACCTAAAACTAGTAAATGCATCAAAATTCCAAACAATCATAAAAAACAAAAAAAAATCCTAAAACATCATAAGAATCAATGAAATGTAAAAAAACCCTAAAGACCTTGAAAATCCCTTAGGAAACCTTAAAAATATAAAAAACAAATAAGATCCCTAAAAACCTACAAAATGTTAAAAACACTAAAAAAACATAAAAACCTTCAAAATCCATAAGAATCCCTAAAACCCATAAAAAACTAAAAACCCCATAAAACCCTAAAAAATAACTAAAAACTCTAAAACCCTTTAAAACCATAAAAATGTTAATAAATTTAAATAATCTTAAAGGCCCAAAAAAATAAAAAACCCTAGAACCCAAAAAATCAACAAAACCCAAAAACCATTAAAAACACTCAAATTCCCAAAAAAAACCCCTATAAACCCATAAATATTCAAAAAATCCCAAAAAAAAACCTAAAAAATTAAAATACCATAAAAACCCTGAAAACACCTAAGAACAACTTAAAAGTATAAAAATAATTATAATCCCTAAAAACCTATAAAGGGATTAAATCATAAAAAACCTTAAAACCCCTAAAAACCCTTGAAATCCCTAAAAACTGTAAAAACCCAAAAAAAACCCAAAAAATCCAAAATATCCCTAAAAATACCTAAAAATATAAAAAACCCCAAATATCAAAAGAAAAACTTACAAACCTAATAATATATAAAACCCCTAAAATACATACAAACACTAAAAAAATTGAAATGTTCTAAAAACCCAAAAAATAATAGAAAACCCAAAAAAATTTAAAAACCCATAGAAGCAATAAAAACCACACTAAAGACTCTAAAAAACCTTTCAACCACAAAAAACTAAAAATGACCCTAAGAACCCAAAAAACCATAAAACAAAAAAAATCCTAAAAACATAAAAGCCCTCAAAATACAAAAAAACCATAAAACTCATAAAAATAAAAATCTATAAAATCCCCCAAAACCTAAAAAACCTAAAAAACCTAAATAACCAAATAAACCATTAAAAAACTCAAAAAATTGAACCCCCAAAAAACCTAATAATTTCTAAAAACCCTTAAAAATACCCTAAAACTAATAAAACCACTAAAACCCCTTAAAACCACAAAAAACCTTAAACCTATAAAAACACTATTAAACCACAAAAAAATCTTAAAACACTTTAAAACCCAAATCAAAATGAAAAATTCTAAAAATCTGTAAAAACACTAAAAAACTAAAAAACCCTAAAAATTGAAAATACCCATAGATTCCCTATAAACCAAAAAAACCCAAAATGATATCAAAATCCCGAAACCCTCTATAAAATGATTATAATCCTTAAAAGTCCCAAAAAAATAAAAAACCCTAAAAACCATGAAAACCACTAAGAAAAAATTAAAAACACTAAAACAAATAAAACACCAAAAAAACTAAAAAACTCTATAAACTATAAAAATAGAAAAACCCTAAAAACCTTAAAAAACAAAAAGCCCCAAAGAACCTCTAAAACCCAATAAAAGCTCTAATCCCTCTAAAAACTCTAAAACCCTATCAACCCCTAAAAACGTTAAAAAATCCAAAAAACATTTAAAACCCTAAAAACATAAAAAATCCCCTAAAACCCCCCAAAAACCCATAATAACCATAAACCCCATAAAATTACTCAAAATCCCAAAAACCCTAAAAAACATAGAAATCCTAATATATCCCTAAAAAACCCTAAAAATGTAAATTACCCTAAAAACCTTGAAATTCACAAAGAAAACCTTAAAAATCTAAAAATAGTAGACACCCCTTAAAATCAAGAAAACAATAAATACTCAAAAAACCAAAATAACCCATAAAACCCTAAAAACCATAAAAACAAAAAAACACATAAAACCAGAAAAAAAAAATTACAAAAAATACAAAAAACCCTAAAACCCCAAAAAACCAAAAAAAACATAAACCAAAAAACCCTAAAACCCAAAAACACTAAAAAACTATATACTCTAACAACCCTTTAATCCCCTAAAAATGTTAAAACTCTAAAAAACCATAAAACATATAAAAACTAAAAAAACCTATAAAAACTAAAAAAACCTTAAAAAACCCAACAAACACGAAAATCCATGAAAGCCATAAAATCACTAAAAATCCTAAAAATACAAATAAATACTAAAATGGATATAAAATCCCTTAAAAATAAAAACCATAAAACCCCCAAAAAACCTTAAAAAACATAGATAAATAAAACCACTTAAAACATAAAAAAGTTTAAAAACACGAAAATCCCTTGAAACCCATAAAACTGTAAAAAATATAAAATTTTAAAAAGTGTTTGAACACCTAAAATGTGAAAAACACTAAAAACCATAAATAAACCTAAAATATCCAAAAAATCTAAAACCACAAAAAATAAAAAACACCTCTATAACCCCTAAAACCCTAAAACCTAAAAATCCTTAAAACAACTAAGACACCATAAAAATACTATAATATACCTAAAAATAAATAAAAAATAAAAAACACTATAACCCATGAAAACCCCTGATAAATCCTTTAAACCCTAAAAACATAAAAAATAAAAGATAATCAAAAACCCCAAAAACCCAAAACACCCTAAAACCCTTGAAAACCAAAATACCATAAATATCATTTAAAATATCTAAAAATAACTAAAAAATAAAAACCCCTAAGAAATCATTTAAAACCTAGAGACACTTAAAACCCCTAAAAACCCTAAAATTTCTAAAAACCCTAAAACTCCCTTAAAAATCTAATAACCATTAAAACCATAAAAACTCAAAAAACCTAGAAAAACTCTAAAAACCACTGAAAAATTTAATACCCCTCAAAACCCATAAATATTCTAATAACTCTAAAAAATTTTAAAACCCTAAAAATTCAAAAAGACACCCTAAAAACCTCAAAATCCCTAAAAACCATAAACACCAATAAAAATCCAAAAAATTCCAAAAATTTATTAAAATGTAAAAAAAACCTCAAAACCATGAAAATACTAAGGAAGCCGTAAAACCAAAAAGAACATAAACCACTGAAAACCCTAAAAATGCTATAATCCCTAAAAAACCCTAAAAACGCTAAAAACACTAAAACCATAAAAATATATAAAAACCCTAAAAATCCTAAAATATCATTAAAATCACTAAAAACATAAAAGACCCTAAATGCCATGAAAAACACTAAGAAATCTTAAAAAGATAAAAAAAATTAAAATACCTAAAATTCCTAAAAACCATTAAAATTTGAAAAATACCTAAAAATTTAATAAAAACATAAAAACCCCAAAACACTGAAAAACCCCTATGAAAAACATAAAAATATAAACATTAAAATGCACTAAAAACCATAAATCCCCTAGAAATTCAATAAAAACCTCCCAAAGCCCAAAAAACAATCAAAAACTAAAAACCCTATGAAACCCTAAAAACCTTAAAAATCCTTAAAAACCATAAAAACCCATAAAAACCTAAAAATAAATAATAATATAAAAACCCAAAAAACCCATAAAAAACTCTGAAAAGACAATAAAAATCTAAAAACAATTAAAACCCCTAAATAATTTAAAAAACACAAAACCCCTAGAAAACCCAAAAAAACCTTAAAACACCAAAAAGAATAAAAATCCATAAACCCCTAAGTACAAATAAAAATCTATAAATCCCTAAAAATATATAAAAATGTAAAAAATACTAAGAAACCTAAAAACTCCAAAGAAATCCTCAAAAACGTAAATACACATAAAACCCTAAAAATACCTAAAAACACTAAAAACCTTAAGCCCCTAAAAAACGTAGAAACCATAAAAAAATAAGAAACCTAAAACCAATTAAAACACTAAGAACCCATAAAAAATATAGAAACACTTCAAAGCCCAAAAAAATGTTATAAATGGTAAAAAAAACCTTAAAACCTTAAATAAATCAAAAACATATAAAAATAAAACCAATAGAACCCTAAAAACTCTAAAAACCATAAAACCCTCAGAATCTATAAATACTGTAAAAACCATAAAAATCCAAAAAAATATTTGAAATGTAAAAACCTAAAAATTAGAAAACCCCAAAGAAGCCTTAACAACATGAGAATAATTAAAACCCCCAAAAACCTAAAAGTGCTAAAAAATACCTAAAAACCCTTCAATAAAATAAAATAAATAAATAAACCCTAAAACATCAAGAAACCCTAAAACCCATAAAAACTTAAAAACCCACTAAAAAATCTAAAAACCCTTTAAACACCAAAAAATGCTAAAAACTCTTAAAAACATTCAAAATGATATAAAAAACTCAAAAATATCTAAATACCCAAAAAATAATAAAACCCCTAAAACACCTAATGCCCACAAAAACAATAAATCCCCACTAAAAATTCAAAAATTCATTTGAACCACTAAAATATTAAAAAACTCTTAATGACCCTTAAGACCCTAAAACCTCGCAAAATCCCTAAAAACTATAAAAAAAATAAAAATCGAAAAGACACCATACGAATCCCTAAAAATGTAAAAACCCCTAAAAACTATGTAAAACTCTAAGAAACACTTAAAAACCTAAAACACCTAAAATCCCTAAAAATATAAAAATCCTAAAAACCCTAAACACCCAAAAATCAAAAAAACACCTAAAATATATAAAATCCCCTTAAACCCATAAAAACCCTTAAAACCACTAAAAAAATAAGAAATATTTGAACCCAAAAAAAATAAAAAACTATAATAAACCTTAAAACCCATAAAAACTCAAAAATATTCAAAAAACTAAAAAATTCATAAAAATCCTAAAAACCCTCAAAATCCCTTAAAATAATAAAAAACCTAAAAATCACTAAAACTCCCAAAAATGTAAAATCCCTTATAAACAAAAAAAAACATAAGAAACCCTAAATAACATAAATACAGTTAAAAAACCTAAAAAACCTAAAAATAACTATGAAACTAAAAATCCAAAAACCGTAAAAACAATAAAACCCCTTCAACATTAAAAAGCCCTAAAATCCCATAAAACATTACACTCACTAAAGAATCCAAAACCCCTATAAATTCTATAAAATACTATAGAACACCAATCAACATTAAAAAGCCCTAAAAACTATAAAAACAATAAAACCCCAAAAAACAATAGACCGCCTAAAATCCATAAAAAAGCCCAAAACCCCGAAAAGTCCCTATAATCCTTAAAAACCCATAAAAATTATAAAAATACCAATTAAAATAACTACACTGAAACCAGTAAAGAAATCCTTAAAAACCTAAACAATACATAAACCTCTACAAAAAAACTAAAAATCTAAATAACCCTAAAATACCTAAAAACCTAAAAAACCCTACAACTCCTAAAATTCATACAAAATTCTAAAAACCCATAAAATTAAAAAAAACAAAATATTTGTAAAAACAATACAAACCAATTAAATTGTTAAAAAACACTAAAAATATTAAAACCCTGAAAACTAAAATAACCCAAAACCCTAAAAACTATAAAATTCATAAAAACCCCAAATATCATAAATGGAACTAAAATCCCTAAAAATCATAAAAACCAATAAAAATTATAAGAACCACTAAAATTTGCGTAAAATCTAAAAACCCTTAAAAACCCTTAAAAACCCCTTAAAACCCCTTAAAAATATAAAAATACTTAAAACCCCTAAAATCCTAAAAAAACTCTACATAACCAAAAAACCAAAACACCCCCGAAAACCCTTGAAAATAATAAAACCTCTAAAAATATTAAAACAACCAGAAACCCCATAAAAACACTAAAAACTGTTGAAAACTATAAAAATATTTTAAAACCCTAGAAGTGTTAAAAAACTATTAAGAACCATTAAAACCCTAAAATACTCTAAGAATTCCTAAAACCATAAAATAACCATAAAACCCTAAAAACCATAAAAACCATAAACCCCTCAAAATCCCAAAAAACATTAAAAACCATAAAAAATCAAAATATCCCTAAAAATCCCTAGAATAATAAAAAAAACCTAAAACCCAAAGATACTCTTAAAAACCTAAAGAAAATAAAACCCCTAAAAACCTAAGAAAATCTAAAAAAAACCCAATAAAAATATATCAAACCCTCAAAACCCAGAAAACATTACTAAAATCATAAAAACCTAAAAACAATTAAAATGTCAAAAAATACTAATAAATGTTGGGAACCCAAAAAAACAAAAAACCCCTCAAAATATTTAGAAACCCAAAACCCATTTAGAACCTACAAAAAAACTACTAACTATGAAAACCCTATAAAAGCCTAAAAATGTTTAAAAACTCAAAAAAAACATCGAAACCCAAAAATCATAAAAAAAACTCCAATAAACCGATAAACCCCATAAAAACCCAAAAAAACCCTAAACAATATTAAAACCACTAAAACTATAAAAAAACCCTAAAAACCCTCACAAAACCTAAGAACCCTAAAAATTAATTAAAATCATAAAAAATACCTAAAATTTGTAAAAATGTACAAAATCATAAAAAACGCAAAAGAACCCCTAAGAAAACCATAAAATCCTAAAAGAACATAAAACACTAAGAAACAAAAAATGCTAAAAACCTTAGAAAACAATAAAATCTATAAAAAAACATTGAAACCCTAAAATTACCTAAAACCCTAAATCCCAATAAAAACCAAAAAGGGACATTAAATTATTAATCACATGAAAAAAACTAAAAACCTGTAAAACCCTAAGACAACCTTTAAAAAATAATAACACTTAAATCCCATAAATAACATAAAAAAAATAGAACCCTAAAATACCCTAAACCCACTAAAAACTATAAAAACCCCTACAAACCTTAAAAATCCTAAAAACCCATAAATACCCTTAAAACCCACTATAAACTATAAACAAACATTAGACCCCTACAAATGAGAAAAACTCTTAAAAAAATGAAACCCCTATAAAAATAAAAAATACCTAAAAACAAAAAAACCATACAAACTCTAACAAAAATTCAGAAAAATAAAAACATTAAAAATCACTAAAATCCGAAAAAATAATAAAAGTCCAAAAAATCCCTAAAATTATATAAAAATGTAAAAAACCCCCAAAACCCTATAAAAATACAAATAAAACCATAAAAATAAAGAACAGTTAAAAACTCATAAAAACCTAAAAATGAAAAAAACACTAAAAACAAAAAAATGCCTAGACCCCATTAAAATTTCCAAAAACCCATAAAAACCCTAAAACCTAACTAAAATAATTTAAAAACCATTTAAAACCCTAAAAACATTTAAATATATAAGAACCATAAAACACCTAGAAAACTCAAAAAACCCTAAAAACCTAAAAAACCATAACAACCCTAAATCCCCTAAAACCCCAAAAATCCTACGAAAATATCAAAATTCATAAAAACACTAACTATTCCGAAAAAATCTAAAAAACCCTTAAAATCCATAAAAATGAAAAAAAAACCTAAAACCTGTGAAATACCCTAAAAACCTAAAAACACGTAAACCCCCAGAAAACCTAAAAAATTATAAACCCCCTTAAAACTATAAACCCATAAAAACTGTTAAAACCCTAAGAACGCATAAAAACACTAAAAACCACTAAAATCCCTATATCCATTTAAACACCTAAAAACATTTTAAAAAACTCTAAAAACCATAAAAACCCTAAATCACTCAATGAGAACTATAAAACCCAAAAAACCCAAAAAAAACTTCTAAAACCCTAAAAAACCCTAAAATCCATCAAAATACATAAAACTCTAAAAAACTCTAAAAATAAAAAGTAATGACTAAATATCCATAAAATCATAAAAATCCTGTAAACCCTGAAAACCCAAAAACCCATGATATCCCCTAAAACTGCTCAAAATCTACTAGAAACCTAAAAACCATAAAAATATAAAAAAAATACAAAAAAACATTTAAACCCCAAAAATTATTGAATACCTACAAAAAAATCTAAGAACTCTTTAAACCCCTACAAAAAGTATAAACTGTAAAAACCCATAAAACCCTGAAAAACTCATAAAACCCCTAAAACCCCCAAAAAACCATACAAACCTAAAAAACCTAAAACCCTAAAAAAAATCAAAATTCATAAATTCCTTAAAATTCACAAAAATATTATTAAATCCTAAAATCCCTAAAAACATAAGAAATCCTAAAACCCCTAAGAAGAACATAAAAATCTGAAAATGCTTAAAACCCATAGAAACCTAAAAAATGATAAAACTCATAAAACCCTCACTAACTACAATAACAACCCCTAAAACAATAAAAACTCTGAAACACATTAAAACTATAAAAAATTATAAAAAAAATTAATCCCCAACAATTTATAAAAACAACTAAAACCCATTAAATTCACTAAAGACACAAAAAACCATAAAATCCCCCAAAACATTAAAAAACCACAAAAATCCAAAAAAAATACCTAAAAACACAAAAAAGTAAAACACATAAACCATGAACAACCCTATGAAAACATTAAATACCAAAAAAATGCATAAAATCCCCAAAAATATAAATACTCGAAAAAACCAAAAATTATTAATCCTTTAAAAAATATAAAAATCCATAAAATCCAAAGAAAAATAAATAAAAATCCCTAAAAGCATAAAAAACAAAAAAAAACAATGAAAACTCCTAAAAAAAATTAAAAACCTAAAAACACTTAAAACCACTGAAAACCTACAAAATTATAAAAACCATTAAGACCCTAAAACCCTTTAAAACCCATAACCCCTAAAACCCCATAAAACTATAAAACCCCTAAACCCCATAAAAAAAATAAAAACCAACAAAAGACTCTAAAAATTAATTAAAACCAGAAAAATATTAAAAAAAACTAAAAAAAACCTTAGAAATCCTAAAAAGATAAAAAAATATTAAACTCCCAAAAAACCAAAAAACCTTTAAAACCACAAAAAACCAAAAAACCCAAAAAAACCTATCAAAATATCTAAAACCATAAAAATCCATAAAAATCCTAAAAAATCCCTAAAAACCCAGAAATCATAGAATCCCATAAAACCCATAGGGAGTGCATAATAACCTAAATACACTTGAAAACCCTAATAAATAAAAAATTAAAAAACACTAAAAACCATAAAATTTTAAAAATCCTTAATCCACTACAAACCATAAAAATCCTAAAAAATCCCCAAAACCCTCTAAAAACATAAAAATACCTATAACTCCACAAAAAAATTAGGAAAACGTTTAAAACATAAGAAAACAAAAAACCCTAAAAAACATAAAAAATGGTAAAACCCGTTAAAAACATAAAAACACCAAAAAACCCTAACAAACAATAAACCCCATTAATACATTTAAACCTCATAAATCCCATGAAAACTCTAAAACCCACTAAAAACCACAAAAACCCTTTAATCCCCTTAAAACATATAAAAAAACAAAAACCTTAAATCCTTAAAAAATTAAAAAATGCTAAAATTCCAAAAAATTCCTAAAAACCCTAAAACCCCTTAAAATTCCTAAGAACCCTAAAACCCTATAAAAAATTTAAATTACCTAAAACTATCTAAAAACATAAAAACCCATAATATCCCTAAAAACTCATAAGAAAACATTAAAAACCTAAAAACACTTAAACCCCTAAAAAACCAAAATAAATCTTAAAACCCCAACAAAGATCCTAAACCCCTTAAAACAACAAAGAACCATAAAATCTCTTTAAAATTTTAAAAACACTAAAAACCCTTAAAAACCTTAAAAACATTAAAAATTACAGAAACCCTATTAAACCCCTAAAAACTACTAAAAAATTTAAAAACCCTTAAAACCCTAAAAAATAATAACCGTAAAAACATGAAAAAATCATAAAACCCTAAAAAACCATAAAACCCTAAAAATACCTAAAACCCCTAAAAATAAAATAAGATCCCAACATCCCAAAAATTACTGAAAATTACCTAAAAATGGAAAAAACTCTAAAAAAACTGAAAACTCATAATAAAACCAAAAAACTGAATAATCTTAAAACCCATAAAAACATAAAAACACTAAAAATTGTAAAACCCTAAAAACTCTAAAAACACTAAAAACCCTAAAAACCATTAATATCATAATAAATACATCCACAAACCTAAAAATTTAAAAGACCCTAAAAATCCTAAAAAAAGTTAAAAAAACTTTAAAAACATAAAAACACATAAAAAGCCTAAAAACCAAAAAACACTAAAACCACTAAAAACCATAATAATACCATAAAGCCCCAAAACCCCTAGAAATCATAAAAACCCTTAAAACCCCTAAAATCCCATAAAACTAAAAATAACATAATACCCATAAAACCCATTAAAACTTTAAATCCCCTTAAATTCTTAAAAATGGTAAAATAAAGTCTAAAAAACCATAAAACCCATTAAAAACTCAAAAAAACCATAGAACCCATCAAAACCCCTAAAACCCATAAAATCCCTAAAAAATCCCTAAAATCCCTTAAAACATGAAAAATTCTAAAAACTCATAAAAACCCTAAAAACCCAAAAATACATTCAATCATTTAAAATACCTAAAAACATAAAATTACTAAAAACCATAAAAACCCTAAAAACCCTAAAAACACTAAAAACATTAAAAACCATAAAATCCCTAAAACCCTAAGAAACCCCATAACCCTATAAAAACCAAAAAAAACCACAAAAAATACTATTAATCACTTAAATTTCTAAAAACATTAAAAAAATCCTTAAAAACCCTAAAAACTAAAAAATCATGAAAATAAAAAAAACCATAAAAATCGTAAAAAATCACAAAAACCCCAAACCCCTCTGATTCCATAAAACACTGTAAAATAATAACAAACCATAAAAATCCCTAAAAATTCATAAGACTATAAAAACCCATGAAAACCATTGAAGAACCCTAATAAAACCAAAAAAACCAAAAAAATCTTAAAACTCATAAAAATCTCAAAAAACGATAAAAACACTAAAAGACCCTAAAACCCCTAAGACACATAAAACCCCCTAAAAACCATAAAAATATTTAAAATCCCAAAAAAAACCAAAATACCAACTAAAAACTATAAAAATATTTTAAATAGTAAAAAATATTAAAAAACTATAGAAAACCTTAAAAACCTAAAACCTCATAAAACCCACAAAACTATAAAAACCGTAAAAACCCTAAAATTCCATAAAAATAAAATAAAAATAAAAAACCTCAAAAATCCCAAAAACCCGAAAAATGTAAAAAAATTAGAAACCTGAAAAACCTAACATAAATTTAAAAAACTAAAAACACTTAAAACCCTTAAAAACCTTAAAAATTCTAAAAACCCTCAAAACCCATAAAAATATCAAAAACCCCCTAAAATCCCATAGAAACCATAATAACCCATAAAACCCGCCAAAATCCTAAGACACATAAAACCCTAAAACCCACAAAAAAATCTTTTAAACCCCTAATTCTTTTTGAAAACTCTAAAATACCTTAAGAAACCTAAAAACTCAAAATACCATAAAAACCCAAAAAACCTTAAAAATCTATAAAACCAATTAAAATAACTAAAAAATTTAAAAAACCAATAAGTTTTTTTAATAAAGCACAAGAAATACATAAAAACTTAAAAAACACTAAATGCCTGAAATCTGAAAAAAAAAACCAAAAACAATTATACCCCTAAAGACCTAAAAATGATATAAACCCTATAGAACAATAAAAACACTAAAAATCATAAAATTCCTAAAAAACATAAAAACCTATAAACCCTAACAACAATAAAAACTATAAAACCCTTTAAACACCTAAAAACATTAAAAAAATTTAAAAACTTTAAAACCTATAAAAATAGAATAAATAGCCAAAAAATCCAAGAAAAAAATTAAAAACATAAAAACCCTAAAAACCTTACAAAAATAACATTACATAAAAACCCCAAAATCCATAAAAATACCAAAAAAATAACAAAAAATCTTGAAAAAAATAAAAAACCCTAAAAACCCTAAACAACCTAACTAGACATAAAACCCCTAAAAACCTGTAGACACTTAAAATCCCAAAAAGACCCTAAAAATCTCTAAAACACCATTTAAACCCTAAAAACCCTAAAACACTAAAAACCATAAAAACCGTAAAAACCGTAAAACTCATAAAACCCCTACAAAGACACTAAAAATAGAAAACCATTTAAACCCCTTGAAACATTTATACATTCTAAAGAACATTTAAAAACCGTAAAAAACAAAAAAACAAAAAAACCCAAAAAACCCATAGAAAATCTAAAAACCATATAATACATTTAAAACCCTAAAAATTCATAAAATATATATAAATAATCAAAATTCTAAATCCCTAAAATTCGATAAAAATGTAGAAAACCATAAAACCCAAAAATTCACTAAGAAATCCTTAAATTGCAAAAAAACTCAAAACCCATAAAAACCTAAAAACACTAAAAAATAGACTAACAATTAAAAATCATAAAACCCTAATACCTTAAAAACCATAAAACCCATAAAAATCCCAAACACCCATACAAAATTTTAAAAACCCTTTAAACCTCTAGATATTTAAAAAAATAAAAAACTTTAAACCCCAACAAACTTAAAATAAACCTTAAAACCAAAAAACCATAAAAACCCCCTAATACCTCAAAAATTATTTCAAACCATGGATATGCCAATGAAAACCAAAAAAGCCTAAAAACACTTAGAACCCCTAAAAATTAAAAGGAGCATAAAACCATAAAAACCCTTAGAAACCCCTAAAACCCCTACAAACCCTAAAACCCCTAAAACCCATCAAATACCCAAAATACCTATAAAAATCATAAAACCAATAAAAACCCTAAATCCCCAAAAAAAATTAAAAATTATAAAAAACCATAAAAAATTAAAAAAAATTCCAAAAAACCCATAAAACCAAAAAAACATAAAACCCATAAAAACCTAAAAAACCCTAAAATCCTTAAAACCATTCGAAAACCACAATAAACCTAAAAAGGCCATAAAAAACACATAAAACCCCTAAAAACATAAAAAAACCAAAACCCCCTAAAAACCTTAAATACTCCAAAAATCCTAAAAACCATAAAACCCTTAAAATCCTATGAAACCCTAAAAACCAATTAAATCCCTAAAACTACTAAAATCTTTATAAAACCTTTCAACCACTAAAAATGTTAAAAATATATATAAACCATAAACCCCTAAAAACTAAACAGAAACATTAAAACCACAAAAAACAATAAAAATCCTATAAACCATAAAAAGGGTAAAACCCTCAACATATCTAAAATCTCTAAATACCATACAAATTATAAAAATCCTTTAAAATCCCTAAAAACATAAAAAACAGTAGAATTCTTGAAACCCACTCAGAAAACCTTAAAATCCAAAAAACACTTAACAACTCAAAAAAACTAGGAAATGACAAAACCCTAAATAACACAAAAACCCTAAAAACCAAAAAAACTCCTAAAAACCTTTTAAAACCAAAAATACCCATAAAACCCAAAATAATAACTACAAACAATTTAAAACCCAAAAACATACAAAAATCTAAAAAACATAAAAACCCTAAAAGTTAAGAAAACAAAAAACACCTAAAAAATCATAAACCCCCAAAACACTAAAATCCTCAAAATCCCTAAAATCCCCAAAACCCCCAAAAATCCCAAAAAAACCCAAAAAATCTCTAAAAACATAAAAACCCATAAAACCCCTGAATATCCCAATTAAAACCATAATGACCTAAAATCACTTAAAACTATTAAAAAACATAATGTTTAAATCCCTAAACCACTAAAAGACCCTAAACACCGTAAAACTCATAAACCCCTAAAAAATTTAAAACCATTAAATCCCATAAAACCCCTACAAACCACTAAAAACTGTAAAAACCTAAAACCCAAAAATACCATAAAAACAATAAAAACCCAAATAAACTCTAAATATCCTTCAAATCCAAAAAAAACCTAAAAAATAAAAATCATAAAAAAGACCCAAAATCCATATAAATGTAAAATCCCCTAAAAACCAAGAAACCCCCTAATAGAACCACAAGAAACTAAGACACTCAAAACCACTAAAACTAAAAAAAATGAAAAAATAATAGTAATTCCTAAAATCCATTAAACAACCAAAAATAAAAAAAACCATAAAAATCGAATAAACCCCAAAAATATTGTAAACACTAAAAATCATAAAAACCATAAAAACTGAAAAAAAAATTAAAAACAAAAAAATCTGTTAAAATGCCTAAAAATCATAAAAACCATATAATCCTAAAAAACACAAAAAAATCCCTAAAAATGTAAAAAACATCAAAACTGAAAAAATCCAAATAAAACCATAAAAACCTAAAAACACATAAAAACTATAAAAAAACTATAAATTTATAAAAACCCTAAAACCTATGACACCCCAAAATAATAAAAAACCCATAAAATCCTAAAACCCACTAAAATCTAAAAAATACCTTAAACTCTTAAAAACATTAAAACACTTAAAAACCATAAAACACTTAAAAAACATAAAAAACCTAACAAATAAAAAATAACCCCCTTAAATCCCCAAATACCATAAAATCCCTAAAAACAATAAAACCCTTAAAAATACATAAACACCATAAAAATCCTAAAAATCCCAAAAAATCTCTAAAAACATAAAAACCCTGATAACCCCTGAAAAACCATAATAAAACCTTAAAAGCATAAATACACTTAACCCCCCCCCCCCCAAAAAAATAAAAAGCAAAAAACACCTATAAAACCCAAGAAAATAATAACAACCTAAAAACCCACTAACAACCATAAAACCCATAAAAACATAAAATAACCCAAAACCCCATATAAACCCTAAAAACATTAAAACACTAACAACTAAAAAAACCTAAGAAAAAACAAAAAAATTAAAAACCATAAAAACCCTAAAAATCTCCAAAAACCCTATGAACAATTAAAATCATAAAAATACCTTAAGACACATAAAAACATAGAAGATCATAAAAAAAAACTAACAAAAACATTAAAACATAAAGAAACTTGGAGCCCTTAAAAACCTAAAAAATGAAAAACATCATAAAATAACTAAAAACCATAAAATTTAAAAACCATAAAACCTCTAAAAACATAAAAAACCTCAAAATCCAAATACACAATAAAAACCACCAAAACTCCAAATACCCTCTAGGCCCATAAATACATTAAAAAAATTAAAAAACATAAAATAGCTAAAATACTCATGAAAACACATAAAACCCCCCAAACCACCTAAAAACACTAAAAACCATCAAAATCCGAAAAAACGCTAAAAAAATTAAAAATTCAAAAAAATCCCTAAAAATCTGTAAAAACATAAAAATACCTATAAACATTGAAAAAAACCTAAAATATAAAAAACCAAAAACCCATATAAATATAAAATATGAAAGAAACCATAAAATCCCCAACAAACTTTTAAATCCCATAAAAACTTTAAAAACATAAAAACCCACTAAAACCCTAAAAACCCACTTAAAACTATAAAACACCTTTAAACCCATAAAAACATTAAAAAAACCAAAAGGCCTTAAAACCTATAATAAACTCAAAAAACCCCAAAAAACATTAAAAATAATTAAAACCCTAAAAACATCAAAATCTATAAAAACCATAGAAAAACATAAAAATCCTAAAAAAGATATAAAACCCCATAAAATTGTAAAAACTCTTATAACCCCTAAAAAACCATAAGAAAGCCTTAAAAATAAAAAACACTTGAAACCACAGAAGAATCTGAAAATGATTAAAACCGTAAAACACTAAAAACATCTAAAAACTCTAAAAATCCTAGAAATTACTAAAACATTAAAAGACCTAAAAATGCATAAAAACTCAAAAAACCACTAAAATCTTTAAAAACCCTTTAAAGAACAAAAAAATTAAAAACCATAAAAAGTATAAAAAACCCAAAAAAATAAAAAACTAATAAATAAATAAATAACCTAAAACACCCCAAAAACCCAAAAACCCTCAAAATTATTCAAAACCTAGAAACCCATAAAATTCTAAAAGACCTAAAATTCCTTAAAAACATAAAAATCTAAAAACCCTGAAAATTCATAAGAAAACCATAAAAATTTAAAAACACTTTAAAACCCCCAAAATACAAAAAAAAACAATAAAATCACTAAAACCACTGAAAACCCTAAAAACCTAAACACCCTAAAACCCCATAAAAATATTAAAAACCACAAAACCCTTAAAAAAACCAAAAAATAAAAAATAAATAAAAAAACACTACAAACCCATACAAAAACCCTTAAACCCCTAAAAACCCTAAAACCCTAAAAATCCCTAAAGAACCATAAAAAAACTAAAAATAACTAAAAACTATAAAAATGTAAAACCCAATAAAATCAAGGAAAAGTCCTTAGAAAACCATATAATCCTAAAAAACACTGAAAACCCCTAAAAACCTAAAAAATATGAAATAAAAACCTAAAAAACTCCTAAAAAACTCTAAATACCTTAAAAACCATAAATCCCTTTAAAACAAATACTTAAAAACCAAAAGAACCCCATAAAACACTATAATATCTAAAAAATTAACCCCCTTTAACATTAAACGAACTCTAAAACCCCTAAAAAAACTCAAAAAAATCATAATACCCCAAAAAACCCCACAAAGAACTCTAAAAACATAAAAACCCTCAAAATCACTAAAATAACTTAAAACCAATAAATATCCTAAAAATCCCAAAAAATGTAAAAAATCCTAAAATAATGAAAAATCCTAAGAAAAACATAAAGTTATAAAAACACATAATACTCTAATAAAACCTAAAAATGCTAAAAAATATTATCAAAAAACTAAAAACTATTAAGAATCTACAAAACCCCACAAAATCCCTAAAACCCCTAAAAACCTAGAAAATTCCGAAAAAACCTAAAAATGTAAAAAATGTAAAAACCCTTAATAACCGTAAAAACACTAATAAAAACTTAAAAACAAAAAACCACTTAATACCGCTAAAATACTAAAGAATGTAAATACTCTAAAATACCACAATAGACCCTAAAACCCCTAAAACCCTAAAAACCATAAAATCCCCCAAAAAATAATTAATACCCCTAAAAACCCTAATTCCATAAAAAATAATAAAAACTATAAAAACCCATTAAAAACTAAAAATGTTAAAAAAAATCTACAAAACCTAAAAACCCAATATACCTCGAAAATACCCAAAAAACACAAAAAAAAAAATAAAACCCTAAAACCCTTTAATTTCCCTAAAATCAATAAAAAATGAAAAAAAACTCATAAAGGCCAAAAAATATCCAGAAAAATGTAAAAACCCCTAAAGACTCCTATGAAAACCATAAAAACCTAAAAAATCTTTAAAACCCTAAAAAATGATAAAACACTAAAAATCATAAAACCTAAAAAATCCAACTATAAATCATAAAAACCACTAAAAACCATAAAATACCCAAAAAATCATAAAATATCACTAAAAAAATAAAAATAATTTAAACCACTAAAAATGTTAAAACAATATGAAGACCTTTAAACCCATAAAATACTTAACCCCCCCCCCCCCCCCCCCGTAAAACCTAAAAAACTATAGAAACCCTAAAAATCCCTAAATTTTTTTTAAAACAATAAAAATCCTAAAGAAATATCTAAAAACCCCTTAAATGTAAAAAACTATAAAACCCCCTAAGAAAACCATAAAAATCCAAAAATAATTAAAACACATAAGTACCTAAAAATGGTAAAAACCCAAAATAACCGAAAGACACTAGAACCATCAAAATCCATAAAATCCATAAAACTCATAAAACTCATAAAGACGTAAAACTCCCTAAAAACGTAAAAAATCATAAAATACCTAAAAACCCAAAGAAACCCCTAAAAAATCAAAACACACAAAACCCCTTAAAAATATAAATAACACAAAAAACCCTTAAAGACACTAAAAACCCTAAAACCTCCCAAAATCCATACAACCCCCTAAAACCCATAAAAACCCCTAAAACCATTAAAACTCATAAAATTAATAAAATACCTAAAACTCCCTAAAAACATAAAAAATCTAAGAAACCCCTCAAAAATCAAAACACACAAAACCCCTAAAAACATAAAAAACACAAAAAAACCATTAAAGACACTAAAAATCATAACCCCTCCAATCCATAAGAACCCCTAAAACCCATACAGACCCCTAAAACCATTAAAATCCTTAAAACACTTAAAACCCCTAAACCACTAAAAACTCTTAAAACCCTTCAAACTTGAGAAATATGTTAAAAAACTCTAAAAAAACCTTAAAACCCATAAAAACCCAAAAAATTCATAAAACCAAAATATAAATAAAAAAACATAAAACCTAAAAATCCTAAAAATCTATAAAAACACTAAAAATCATTAAAATCTGAAATGGACTAAAAATACCTAAAAATATAAAAACCCCTAAAAACCAAGATAACCCCTAAGAAAACCTTAAATACCTAAAAACACTTAAAACCCCCAAAAAAACCCAAATATGCTAAAAAACATAAAAACCCCCAAACCCCCCAAAACCCCAAAAACCCCAAAAAAACCCAAAACCCCTAAAAACATTAAAAACTCTAAAGACTAATAAAAAATATAAAAAACCGCAAAGAACTATAATTTTTTTTAAATTTGTACAAATATTAAAAATGCTGAAAACCCTTGAAATCAAAAAACACTAAAAAACATCGAAAAACATGAAAACACATTAAATACCTTAAAACCCAAAACCTTCTCAAAATCCCTAAAATCCCTAAAAACAATAAAAACCCAAAATATTCCTAAAAATCCCCCAAAACGAAAAAACCCTAATAACCCTTAAAACCCATAAGAAAACATCAATAACATAAATACACTTAAAAACTCTAAAATGATAATAACCCTAAAACACAATAAAATCCTAAAACCCCAAAAACCTTAAAACCCCCCCGAATAAATCATAACAATCCTAAACACTCACTAAAAACTCTAAAAACCTTGTACACAGCTAAAATAATTAGAAAACCCTAAAAACCATAAATACCCTAAAATAGTAATAAAAAACCCTAATAACCTAAAAAATACAATAACCATAAAAACCCCGACCCCCTCCCACAAGATCCCTAAAAACCATACCCCCCCACAAGATCCCTAAAAACCCTAAAACCCATACAAATCCTATTTTTTATTTTAAAATCCTTAAAAAATTAAAAACCCTAAAAAACCTAGATAACCCATATGAAAACCATAAATCCATAAAACACTAAAAACCCTTAAAAACCCTAAAAACCTCTTAAAACACCTAATAATCCTAAAAAAACTAAACCCCTAAAAATCTCTAAAAAACCTAGAAGAAAATAAAACTCAAAAAATCAATAATATTTTCTAAATACATAAAAACATTGAAACACCTTAAGAAATCCTTAAAAATCTAAAAACACAAAGAACCACTAAAAACCCGAAAAATGATAATACCCCTAAAAACTGAAAGGATATAAAAAAGACCTCAAACCCCTAAAAACTATGAAAACCCTAAAAACTGTTAAAACCCCTAAAATTCCATAAAATCCCTAAAATAATAGTATAAACTCTGAAACCCCATTAAATCCCTAAAAATGTTAAAAAATTCCAAAAAACATTAACACCCCTAAAAAACTCAAAAACAACCCAAAACCCCAAAAAACCATTGAACCCTTAAAACCGCAAAAAAAAACCTTAAAAACCATAAAACCCATAATAAACCATTAAAATAAAAAAATACCTAAAAATAATTAAAATAAAAAAACCCCAAAAACCCGAAAAAAGAACAAAAAAATATTGAAAAACTAAAAACAATTAAAACCACTAAAGAACCTAAGAAGCACTAAAACCCCAAAAAATCATAGAAAACCCTAAAAACATTAACAAGAATAAAAATAAATAAATTTTTTAAAAAACATAAAAACACATAAAACCCTAAAAACACAAAAAACTCTAAAAACCCTTGAAACCCCACTTTTTAAAAATAATATAAAAACCCGTAAAAACTCAAAAAAATCCATAAAAACCAAAAAACACTAAAAAGACTAAAAAACCACAAATCCCATAAAAATCCCTAAAAATCCTGAAAACCCATAAAAATACTAAATACTTCCTAAGAATCAATAAAAAAATAAAACCACTAAAACCCCCCAAAACAACCAAAATAATGAAAATAAAAACTAAAACCCTAAAAACCAAAAATAACCCAAAAAAATTAAAAATTATCTAAATATACCTAAAAAGGTATGAAATCCTAAAACCCCATAGAAAAACATAAAAACCTAAAAAACACATAAAACCATTAAAAACATAAAAAATGATAAAAACCCTAAAAGACACTAAAACCCCTAAAAACCCTTAAAACTCAAAAACTTAAAAACCATAAAAACGAAAAATACCCATAAAAACACTAAAAATTACTAAACAATATAAAAACCATTTAGTCCACTAAATTTTTTACAAAACTATAAATAAAATTAAATACCTAAAAAATAAAAAAACCACTAAAAACTAAAAAACCAGAAAAATCCTAAAAACGCTAAAAGAACCTAAAAACATAAAAATACTTAAAAACCATAAAACTTATAAAAAATACCTAAAAATCCATAACAACATGTAACGCCCTGACCCCAGTTACCCAGAGTCGGTGCATTACTTCGTAACATTGGCATGATCACAAAAGATCAAGTCTCGAAAGACCGATTAGTTTAGTAGCCTTGGAAACACTAGATACATTCATAAGTATTACATTACATCATAAAGTGAAAAACTAATAACAAATTCTTCATAGTCCACACTCATATCCACTTCTTACTAACCCTGCAGGTCATTCATAAAATACTTCTTCACATCCTGGAAAATATTAAAACATTGAAAGGGGTGAGCTCAGATGCTCAGTAAGGATAACAATATTGCGGAAGCTTTCATAAATAAACATAAACATTTAAGGCAATGTATAACTAAAACAAAAGCCTTTTAAACTTGAACATCAACATAATATGTAAAATGTAAAATGAGATAATGCCATTTACTTCTTCACATGAATATTCTACTGGTCGAATAATCACATGCAATATCAATAACCACTTTTATATTGATGGAATGCATAATGCCAGACTATCATAACCACGTAGCCAAGGCCTCGTGGCAAGACCACAAATAAGATTTTGTCAAGGCCTCATTCCAAGACACTAGTTTGTCTCATGAGACCTACTGATGCATCGAGGAGCTATAGCGGGCTCCACCCGTCACTTATTAAGTCCAATGCATTCCTCATATGAATAGGTTTAAACATATCATAAACCATAACATAATCGTATCACATAAAACATGCATAAAGGAAACATAACATTTCCAAATTTCAATCACAAGATATAAATAAAACACATTTATATAATAAAAACACTTTCAAAACCATTTTCAATATCAAAATAAAAGAAAATTAAAACTTTGTATTTATTTTTCATTAAAAAAAAGTGATGGCTTGTAGAGGAAGCCGAAACTCAAATAATGGTCACAGCGGCGGAGAAGTCATTGTCACCGTATACTTACGACAAAAACATCCCCTTTTTTCGTTTAGTAAACACTTCGTATAAAAAGATTCCTTTTGAATAAACGTAAAAGTCAAAGGGGTTTATACACCGTATAAAAGAAGGTTGTGTATAAAACAAAATTTTCCTCAAAGAAAGGAGATTGAGACGAAGTCCCATACAAAGATCATTTTTTTAAATAAAATAGATCTATTATGTGTATTCACTATAATTACACATAAGGAAAGTACAAATACAAGATAGGACATAATAATATCATGACGTAATTTTAAAGTAGGAGATTAACCCAAAGAATGGAAATTGGGTTAAGAAATTCCCTTACCTTGTGTCCGACTTTATTCGACCATTATTTAACCTCCTGAATAATAAACTAGAGTTAATATCTACTTTATTAAGAACCATTTCAATTTAATTATCCCTTTTATATCACTTATTACAATGTTATGAACATTATGTAATTATTCAAGTTAATAACGGTCGTTTTGGCGATCTCTGGTACGTGAGTCAACAATAATCTTCTTATAATTACAAGTTGTTTATGTGGTAGAATATCCATTATCTCCAGAATTATATTCATAATTTAGATGTCATATATATCATATATATCCAGTATATACATTCATTCTTAATATTACGTAACATTTAGAGGTAATAAATGAAATGCACCGTTCATGGAGACGGTAGCCGTACGTACGCATGAACGCTACTTTCATTTCTATTTCGTATTTAATGGAAGGAAATAATAATAGTATAAAGGTGTATTATAATTCAATTATAATATCACGTACAATATCATTTACTCCAGCCTTTATACATCCCACATATGGCATTAACGATTCAATCACTTTGAGGGGGCGGTAGTCCGCACTTCCTAAAATGAAATTATCGCGTTTACCCTTAATGGAAATCATAAAGTATTCCATAAATTAGAAATAAAGAAGGATAAGGAAAACATAAACATAATATATATATCATATATGAAAATAGTGTCATCAAAATTTCCACCATTATAGGTGTTAAAAGAATTTGAACAATCATCGTTTCGTGAGGCAGTATTTCGCCACCCACAAGAAACAGTATGTTCTTTAACCATTAGACAAAGGTGTGTGTAAGTGTAAACCAAATCCTTATCATAACAACATCCTAGTATATTTTAGATACTGGTGTTGTTACAAAAGAAAGTAATAAAAGGAGTTTAAGGGTTGGAGAAGCAAAATAAAACAAAAGAACATAAGAGAAAACACTACCTTTAAAACGGGTAACTCTTTTTGATTTGATCCAAAGGCTTCCCTGGGAAGAATTCTGCCCAAAGTGAGGCTTCTAGGAGTAAGGGAGGGAAGTTGGAAGAGTATTTGGGTCGAGGTTGGACGAGCCAAATGGATTGAATGTGTGAATAAGGTGGGAGTGGTGGGGGCATTTTATAAGTGGAGAGGAGGGGCACTCTTGGAAAGTAATGAAATATTACTTTATTACACAATGATTTTCGGATTCCAAAGGTCCCACAATTATATAATTTAAGTATAATGTGATAAGGGTTCTAAATATACCCATCCAATAGGCTTTGGACAAGTGTAATCCTTGGATTTTACATTATCTTCCCATTTTATTTAAATCGTTAAATAATGAGGTCATCGCTGCATCATCATGATGTCATAAATAATTTAATTTATTTAATGTCTAAAAATTATTAAAAAAATACTATGACGTAGGAAATTGTTTTAGTTTTCTAATTACTATTTATATTCAAAAATATGACTTGTATAACCCCATGTAAAAATTATTCTAGTAAAACATTTCATGTTTGTGTCATTTTTTACTTTAACATTAAATAAAAGGTATTTATGTCATTTTCCAACTAAAGTGGATCCATGGGGTCCCCAAGTTGACCCATGGATTGTCTTGGTCTGCCATGGCACATCCAATGAGGGTAGGACATGTTTCAAGCTCATCTCATATTATTAAAACATTATTTTTACCTTAAACTACACTAATTACCTCTAATCGCGATTGAGAACTTAAAAGTTACTATTCACCAAAAAATTATTTTAATCCCCTTGAACCAAATTTTACTTCCTAATGACAACCATGTATGTCGGATTTTTGAAATTCAAATCACAGAAGTGGTAAAATTTCATTTAAACGAAAAATCAGTTATTTAACTTCCACTTAGTGGTTTCACTATTCATCAAAAATTGATGTTTTTCAGAACAATGCAAAAATTTCACCCGAAGCTATAATTGATATTCCAAATTCAAAAATGATGTCTATTTTACAAAATTCCAAACATATAAGTTGCATTAATTAATTTTATAATTAATTCCCACTGTCACAACAAATAGCGTGTTTTTAAGAAACAATTTATATCAAAAGATTGGCAATTGTTTATGTCCAATTTCAATGTTAAATTAATTATAATGACCACCATTGGATAAAATGGTAAAAATATATTCTAATTATACTATAAAACCAATAAATAGTATAACTTATCACTATAAATTATTTTGATCAAAAAAGTTGTTTTAAGTATTTTTCACTATTCATAAAAATTTGGAAGTTCTCAGAAAATTACAAAAAATTCAACATAGGCTAATTTCAATATTAGGAATACAAAAATGAATTCCATTTTGAAATATAAAATTTTTATAATTTTAAAAAGTGGGTATTACTATTCATAATGGCTACTTTGATTAGTCGCGGTGTGTTCGAACTCGAGGTTGCGTACAATACACACTGCTCTATTATTCAAAGAGAAGTGTACCATGGAAGTTTAAGGTGTTACATTCTCCCCTCCTTCAATAAATTTCATCCTCGCAATTTGAAATTTTTCTTTGAAAGTAAAAGGTTGAAAATTGAAAATACCTTTACGGAAAACCCACATCGGAAATAGGGTTAATAAGAATATAACATTAAAAGAAAGAAAGATAAGTACAAAGGTCACCTGAGATAGCCCATATTAGGATTATATGAAAATATGGATATGGAAGAAAAACAAACCATCAAGGTCTGATGGAGAGTTGTAGAAAACTGGATTAGGAGAAAGTTAACCACAAGAAAATCACAAACTTGTGATTGGTTAAACGATCATTGAATCCCCAGTTGGAAAAGTTAACCGGCAACGTTTTTTTTTTAAGATACCTTTTATAAAGTTGAGGAATTTATTTAGGAGATTTACTAAGAATGTAAGGGAATATACATACTTGTTATGTAGACTATCATTTTTTAATAAATTTTTACCACAAACGCATCTTTCACTCTAAAAGGTAATAGAACTCAAAAATATTCTATTTAACCTAATTATATAAGGTTCCAAATATTAACACATACCATTTAGATTAGTAAAACTATTTTGTAATAGCCAGGGACTTCCTGTAGGCTAGTGGTAGGTGATAAAGGCCTGTCGCACTATGGTTATGGGTTCGATTCCTACAGCTTTGTCTGATGCGACGGGTTATTCCCCACCCTGCAAGTTATCCTTTTCCTTAAACTATAGTATTATAATATTTCAAAAATAATCTTCAGAATGTTTTAACCTTAAACAATACTATCCAAATATCAACTTAATCCATTCCAACCTATATAGTTATCCAAAATACCGCCGTCCAGACTTTCTCTAAAGGGTCCTTAAATTACAAAATCAATTGTAACATTAGATTCCCTAAACAAAGTAAAGTGTCTCTTATTGTCACATACAAAAATATGATTACCTTCATAATATTAAAACCTTAATGAAATAAACATGTACTGTAGTACAATCCTTATATATATATCACATTATTCTAATAACCAGAATATAATCCATGAGTCCAAAAGCACCAATACATTAATTATTCTGCTTCAACTGTAGTAATAGCATAAGATTGTACTTGATCCCTTGGCCTTTTCTGAGGTATGTTTCCCTAACGCTTAGGACATTCATTTGCATAATGACCCATTTCCCTACAATTGTAACATTCAACATTGATAGCATTTTTCTTTCCCTTGCAATCCCGAGCCTGGTGACCTTTTTCTCCACATTTGTAACAAACTCACATTCCCTTTAGGAAAGTACCAGGGTGATTCTTCCCACAATTATCGCATAATGTAAAATCCTTCTTTCCCTTTTTCCCTTTATCCGTCTCTTGTTCCACTGTTATTTTCTTTTCTTGCTTTGCTTTAAAGTCATGAGACTTAGAGAATTCCTTTTCCGTCTTGATAGCACATGAGACAATATCTTCATATGACGAGAAGGTTTGTGAGACTAATGCTCGACGGAGAAACGGTTTTAACCCATCAAAGAAACGATCAATCTTACTTCTTGGGTTATGTATATAATCTGCAGCATGCCTCGCTAACCTTGTAAAGTTAGCCTCATACTTTGCGACATTCTCATCCTCCTTTTGTCTCAGACTCAGAAATTTTCTTTCCATATCTGCTCGATGGTCATGTGGAAATTATTTTTCTAAGAAAAGATCTTTTAACTCTCTCCATTCCATACTCGATACTTCTTCATCTTCCTTTGTATTTGAATCAACGACCACCACTGATCGGCATCTCCAGTGAGGCGGTAAACTACCATGACAACCTTCTCCCTTTCGCTACTCCCCAAGGCATGGAATATTTTCTCTAAGGAGTTTATCCATAGCTCAGCTACTAATGGATTTGTACCCCCATTAAATGTTGGCGGTTGTTACCTCATGAAGCGGTCTAACATTGATCCTCCATGTTGTTGATCAGGGTGATCCATTCGAGTAAGGTTATTATTCATAACTTGAGTGAGTTGTCCCAGTATGGTAATAAGTTGATCAGCACCAGTTGTATCTCCAGATCCACAATAATTATCTTGAGCAGGAGGGCAATCCCTACACGGAGTGCGTGCATTGATACGATTTCCATTCCTTCCACTAGGCGCCATTTCTATACAATGGCATAAACTAGATTAGTTTATGAATCAAAATACATAATTCCATATTTGTAAAACACTTTACATAAATTGAACTATTTATGGATATAATCCATAATCATAAAAAAAATTTCTTTGAGGAAGTATATACTCATAACCCTACATAGTGGTTTATAAAGAAAACGAGAATTATCCTATGCATATCCCCCGAGAGTGTCGTAACCAAGAGTGCAGCAAGGCTCGTTGTCGTGCACCAGTTCCTGTTTGAGTCTAGATCAAAGTGGTGTTTTCGGGTTTTACCCCTAGGTACATCTGTGCCAGAGCCGCCTCTACCTGCTCGTATCCAGACAGAGATGTATTGCTCGGAAAACTCACAAAATCGCTATAATACCAAAATTCTAGGAAGTTCTTCTATACTAATCCTTAAAGTCTATCTTCGGGCTATGTGCTTTAATCAGAGTTTATCTAAATCTAGCTTCCAATGTTAGTACTAAACTGCCTCTGATACCAACTGTAACGCCCCGACCCCAGCTACCCAGAGTCGGTGCATTACTTCGTAACATTGGCATGATCACAAAAGATCAAGTCTCGAACGACCGATTAGTTTAGTAGCCTTGGAAACAGTAGATACATTCATAAGTCTTACATTACATCATAAAATGAAAAACTGATAACAAAGTCTTCATAGTCCACACTCATATCCTCTTCTGACTAACCCTGCAGGTCATTCATAAAATACTTCTTCACATCCTGGAAAGTATTAACACATTGAAAGGGGTGAGCTCAGATGCTCAGTAAGGATAACAATATTGCGGAAGCTTTCATAAATAAACATAAACATTTAAGGCAATGTATAACTAAAACAAAATCCTTTTAAAATTGAACATCAACATAATACGGAAAAAGTAAAATGAGATAATGCCATTTAGTTCTTCACATGGATATTCTACTGGTCAAATAATCACATGCAATATCAATAACCAATTTCATATTGATGGAATGCATAATGCCAGACTATCATAACCACGTAGCCAAGGCCTCGTGCCAAGACCACAAATAAGATTTTGTCAAGGCCTCGTTCCAAGACACTAGTTTGTCTCATGAGACCTACCGATGCATCAAGGAGCTATATCAGGCTCCACCCATCACCTATTAAGTCCAATGCATTCCTCATATGAATATGTTTAAACATATCATAAACCATAACATAATCGTATCACATAAAACATGCATAAAGGAAACATAACATTTCCAAATTTCAATCACAAGATATCAATAAAACACATTGATATAATAAAAACACTTTCAAACCCATTTTCAATACCAAAATAAAAGAAAAGTAAAATTTTTTATTTATTTTTAATTAAAAAAAAGTGATGGCTTGTAGAGGATGATGAAACTCAAATAATGGTCACGGTGGCGGAGAAGTCATTGTCGCCGCATACGTACGACAAAAACATCCCCTTTTGTCGTTTAGTAAACACTTCGTATAAAAATATTCCTTTTTTATAAACGTAAAAGTCAAAGGGGTTTATACACCGTATAAAAGAAGGTTGTGTATAAAACAAAATATACCTCAAAGAAATGAGATTGAGACGAAGTCCCATACAAAGATCATTTTTTTAAATAAAATAGGTATATTATGTGTATTAACTATAATTACACATAAATAAAGTACAAATACAAGATAGGACATAATAATATCATGACGTAATTTTAAAGTTGGAGATTAACCCAAAGAATGGAAATTGGGTTAAGAAATTCCCTTACCTTGTGTCCGACTTGATTCGACCGTTCTTTAACCTCTTGAATAATAAACTAGAGTTAATATCCACTTTATTAAGAACCATTTTCAATTTCATTATCCCTTTTATATCACTTATTACAATGTTATGAACATTATGTAATTATTCAAATTAATAACGGTCGTTTTGTCGATCTCTGGTACTTGAGTCAACAATAAACTTCTTATAATTACAAGTTGTTTATGTGGTAGAATATCCATTATCTCCAGAATTATATTCATGATTTAGATGTCATATATATCTTATATATCCAGTATATACATTCATTCATAATATTACGTAACATTTAGAGGTAAGAAATGAAATGCACCGTTCATGGAGACGGTAAGCCGTACGTATGCATGAACGCTACTTTCATTTCTATTTCGTATTTAATGGAATGAAATCATAATAGTATAAAGGTGTATTATAATTAAATTATAATATCATATACAATATAATTTACTCCATCCTTTATACATCCCACATATGGCATTAACAATTCAATCACTTTGAGGGGGCGGTAGTCCGCACTTCCTAAAATGAAATTATCGCGTTTACCCATAATGGAAATCATAAATTATGCCATAAATGAGAAATATAGAAGTATAAGGAAAACATAAACATAATATATATATCATATATGAAAATAGTGTCATCAAAATGGCCACCATTATAGGTGTTAAAAGAATTTGAACAATCATCGTTTCGTGAGGCAGTATTTCGCCACCCACAGAAACAGTATGTTCTTTAACCATTAGACAAAGGTGTGTGTAAGTTTAAACCAAATCCTTATAATAAAAACATCCTAGTATATTGTAGATACTGGTGTTGTAACAAAAGAAAGGAATAAAATGAGTTTAAGGGGTTTTAGAAGCAAAATAAACAAAAGAACATAAGAGAAAACACTACCTTTAAAACGGGTAACTCTTTTTTATTTGATCCAAAGGCTTCCTTGGGAAGAATTCTGCCCACAGTGAGGCTTCTAGGAGTAAGGGAGGGAAGTGGGGAGAGTATTTAGGCAGATATTGGCGGAGCCAAATGGCTTGAATGTGTGAATAAGGTGGGAGTGGTGGAGGCCTTTTATAAGTGGAGAGGAGGGGCACTCTTGGAAAGTAATGAAATATTACTTTATTACACAATGATTTTCGGATTCAAAAGGTCCCAGAATTATATAATTCGAGGATAAGGTGATAAGGATTCTAAATATACCCATAAAATAGGCTTTGGACAAGTTTAAGCTTTGGATTTTACATTATCTTCTCATTTTATTTAAATCGTTAAATAATGAGGTCATCGCTGCATCATCATGATGTCATAAATAATTTAATTTATTTAATGTCTAAAAATTATAAAAAAAATACTATGATGTAGGAAATCTTTTTATATTTCCAATGAATATTTATAGTTAAAAATATGACTTGTATAACCCCATGTAAAAATTATTTTAGTAAAACATTTCATGTTTGTGTCATTTTTTACTTTAACATTAAATAAAAGGTATTTATGTCATTGTCCAACTAAAGTGGCTTAATGGGGTCCCCAAGTTGACCCATGGATTTTCTTGGTAGGCCATGGCACATACAATGAAGGTATGACATGTTTCAAGCTCATCTCATATTATTAAAACATTATTTTTACCTTAAACTACACTAATTACCTCTAATCGCGATTAAGAACTTAAAAGTTACTATTCACCAAAAAATTATTTTAATCCCATTGAACCACATTATACATCCTAATGAAAACAATGTATGTCGGATTTTTGAAATTCAAATCACAGAAGTGGTAAAATTTCATTTAAACGAAAAATCAGTTATTTAACTTCCAATTAGTGGTTTCACTATTCATCAAAAATTGAAGTTTTTCAGAACAATGCAAAAATTTTACCCTAAGCTATAATTGATATTCCGAATTCAAAAATGATGTCTATTTTAAAAAATTCCAAACATATAAGTTGAATTAATTAATTTTATAATTAATTCTCGCTGTCACAACAAATAGCGTGTTTTTAAGAAACAATTTATATCAAAAGATTGGCAATTGTTTATGTCCAATTTCAATGTTAAATTAATTCTAATGACCACCATTGGATAAAATGGTAAAAATATATTCTAATTATACTTTAAAACCACTCAATAGTATATCTTATCACTATAAATTATTTTGATTAAAAATGTTGTTTTAAGTATTTTTCACTAGTCATAAAAATTTGGAAGTTCTCAGAAAATTACAAAAAATTCAACATAGGATAATTTCAATATTAGGAATACAAAAATGAATTCCATTTTTAAATATGAAATTTTTAAAATTTTAAAAAGTGGGTATTACTATTCATAATGGCTACTTTGATTAGTCGCGGTGTCTTCGAACTCGAGGTTGCGTACAACAGACGCTGCTCTGTTATTCAAAGAGGAGCGTACCATGGATGATTGGGGTGTTACACAACATAAAAAACCTAAAAACCCTAAAAATTATAATAAAACCATAAATTCCTAAAAACATTTAGAAACGTTGAAAATCCTAAAATGTTCTAAAAATCATAAAAACCCTAAAAAATCTTAAAGACCTAAAAATCTTAAAAACCAAAAATCCCCAAAAAACCCCATCAAAACCATAAAAAGTACTAAATAATACAAATCCATTTAAACCCCTAAAATTATGAAAAACTCTAAAAAACCTTAAAACCCTAAAATCCCAAAAACCCCTTAAAACCCAATAAAACAATAAAAACCCTAAAGCTATAAAAAAATCCTAAAAACTATCAAAATCCCTAAAATCCAAAAAACCCATAAAAATCCTAAAATTCCCTAAAATACATAAAAATTTAAAACACCTTAAAACCCCCAAATAAACCCTTAAAATCCTAATAACACTTAATAAACCTAAAAACATAAAAACACTAAAAACCCTAAAAACCCTAAAAGATGCCAAAAAACCCAAAAAAACCCCTAAATCCCCTAAAATCATTAAAAAACCTAAAAACCCATAAATTAGGTCACTCAAATAGGGTTTATAGGTGCAGTAGCAAGAGTAGAGGGGATGTAGGTCTAGCTCGAGGGCATTTGGTGCAAGAGCCCAGCCTGTTGAACAGTCCCTAGTTGAAGAACATGTTGTTGTTGTGTCCAGGGAAATAATTCCTCCAAACAAGTCACAACTATTTCCCCTTAAATAAAAGGTGAGTTTATTATTTTAGAATTTGAAACATGGCCGGGCTATTGGGTTTGATAAGGGGGTGGTGGGAGCCAATGAAGGAAATAATGGCTTGGAGGCTGATTTGACTTGTGGTGATGAGGATATGGGCTGTGCAAGGGATATGAAAGCTAGTGTAGGTGTCCTGGAACTAATAGTTCAAGTGGTGGAGATGAAAGAAGATTAAGATAATCCACCACCTTCTTTGTTGAGTTCTCCCATATTAGAGGTTTCTCTGGGGTCTATGGGGGAGGGCCGAAACATCACAGAAGTGCAGGGAGGTCATTTGAATAATGGATGTACAATGTAGACACAAGTCAACATCTCATTGTGAAACCTGTTTGAGGTTTTGGACTCTGAGGTGCAAAGTCATGAGAATCAAGATATTGAATAGTATTTGGTCATAGAAAAGGGGAAAATTCCCTATGATATTTCCCCTCATGCGATGTTTAAACTTGTTGTTGATATGGGTATGTATTTAGAGTTATCAAATCAAACTAATGTAATTGTTGTGAATGAAGAAGTTTCTGATGGTCAAGTCACTTGGGAGAAACATGAAGCTTTATACTTAGTGTACACCAATAGACATCCCCAATTTATGGGTCATGGTTTTAAGAAGTCAAATGGATTGGATGTTTCTGTGCTGAAATCAAGTGGCAGATACCATGACACTAATATGAAAAAATTTTATCTTCATGAGGTTTTTAAGAAAATTTATGGTTCCCCCAGACAATTTAGGTTATTGGGGGTAATTCTCTAATGATGAAAAAGAAAATGATTGTATAACTCTTAAATCCTTGAGCTATGATAAATAATCCTATAGTCACATTGTCATTTATTAGGGGAAAAGGTAAATGATAATGAAGGAGTCATCTTTAGTCCACCCAAGAGATGGTCAAGGAAGAATAATTCCAACATTCCAAATACCAAGTATAGCATGTCATCCTTTAAGGTTTCAAATATGATTAATTTTTATCCTAAATGAGGGCGGGTTACCAAGGACTCTGCTAAGAAGAAACTCGCATCCGAGCAGTTGAGGCTCATAGATAGGTACATCACGCTTTTTAATCAATACCAATCATAATATGAATGGGAATTAGCTGATGTTGGTGCATCTTCTCATTATGCTTATGGTGAGGAGTTTGATCATTTTGATATGTTGGTGCTTTTCTGGACATGGTATTCCAATATTTATTTCTATTTTTTCTTCTTCAATTTACTTTTTTTTAATTTGGGGGACCAAGCACACCCGGTCGTGCTCATTCCCTGCATAAAAACCCTCAAAATCCAGAAAACCCTAAAAGAAGATAAAAATTATAAAAAATCCATAAAAAGTCCTAGAAACATAAAAACACCTAAAAATATAGAAAACCCATAAGAAAAAGTAAAACACAAAAACAAATAAAACCCCAAAAACCCATAGATACTTTAAAAACCCTAAAAACTACTAAAAAATATAAAAATACCTTTAAACAACTAAAATGTTAAAAAACTATAAAAATATATTAAAACTAAAAAACTCTAAAAACCTAAAAACAAAAAAAACCCATAAAAACCCTATAACCTTGAAAAACCCCTAAAAATAAAAAAAACCTAAGAACCTTAAAACCCGTAAAGTCCTTAAAACCCCATAAAATTTACTAGAAAGATAAAAAACCTAAAAATATTGAAAAAACCTAACAAAACCTTAAAAACATAAAAACGTTTAAAAACCAAAAAAAACATAAAAACCCCAAAAACCCTTAAAAATCCCTAAAATCCCTAAAACCATAAATATAATAAAAATGCCTAAAACCCCATAAAAACCCTTCAACCCAATAGAAAAGAAGATATCGCTGCTCTCTCCTGGGATATCTATCTCGACACGGTGATCTCCAGGGTCCCCTCTTGGAACCCTCTTTAGCGGATTCATTGATGTCCTCCAGTTTGATGATGCGGTTGGAGCTCTTTTCGGAAGGCCTTCTCCACTAGTGCGATGGCAGAAGACATGGCGGCTACCTGATGGCGATAGGATCTGGTGGGATATTTTGGGTAAAGGCGGCGGCATCTTGTTGCATCTTTTTAGCTCATCTTTGGCGGATCTGGATCCTTCTCTGGTGTCGTCTTTGTTGCACCTTGGCGGTGGAATTGATGGCTTCTAGGAGGTTTGGTCAAAGAAACCTTCAATGAAGTCAACGTTGTTTCCCGATCTGGGTTTCCAGTGGATTGTTTTATTTGCTTCTTCGCCACTTGCTTTCGCCCATGTTGACTCTTCAATTCTGGTATGTTTCATATCCTACGGTCTGGATCCCGATTTTTTTGGCGCGCTGGTGGTTTGTCTTTTCCAATTGATTTAGCTTGGGGGGTGTTTTTTCGCTATGCTACTATGGTTTGTACTGCTTGTGGAATGGCTTGTTGGCTGGGCTTGTGATTTGGCTGGAGGGCTGTCTGAGCCTCAGGTGAAGACTATTCTGGTTTTTTTGTTTCTTTCAATGCTTCTGGGGATTTCCGTGTGCTCTGATGTGCATGATAGGCTGCTTGAATTTTCTGGTTTGTGTGGTATGGTAGGAGAGATCGTTTTCCAGGGATGGTGGTGTTGGTTCCTACTTTCTGCAGGGCTAGGATGTGATGAGGATTTTAGATATAAGTTTGGTGCTGATGGTCCTAAGTTGCTATCAATGGCTCTTCTTGGTGAGGAGGTGCTTAAAGCTATGGAGGATTTTGGGTGCGTGTTGTTGATGGTTGATCTTCTTGGAAAGAAGATATTCAATGATGGCAACGCTACTATGGATTAGTTTCTATTTGGCTGGAATGCGATGAAGCTTACGGGTTGGATTTTGGTGTTTTTGGGTCTCTGGTGCTTGCGGTGGACCTTCTTGGTAGGGAGGTGCTAGCTACTGGTTTTTGTGAAAAAGGAGGGTGATTTCTATATGGATGCGAGCTCTGGTTTATGGTGGTTGTGTGCTTTTGGTGCTAATGGTTATGTGCTATTGGTGGTGTCTTGTTTTGGTGTGAAGGTGATGGATTCTATTTTTTGCGAGATTGGACGTTGGTCGCTGCTTGGTGGTGAGCTGATGAATGCTGGTGAAGATGAGGATTGTGATTTTGATGCTGGTGCTTCTGTGATGTTGGATGCTAGTGGTTCTGAGATGTTGGATACTGGTGGTTCTGGATGCTGGTTGCTGCTCGGATGGGAGGTACTGAAGGTGCTGCACTTGCATTACTGCTGGATGCTGATTGGATGGGAGATGCTGTCAGGGATGCTTCAGGTTTTCTTCTTCTTGTGTGTTTTTGATGTTTCTTTTTTTGGCGTTTCTTGAGAGTGTGTTTGTGAAGTGTTTTTGGGTGTGGGTCGTTTGACCTCTCTCCTCCCTTGTCTGCTGCATCTTTTTGTCTATAATAAATTTTGAGGGGGTTGGGAATAGCCTAACCCTTGCATCTTCCTTGCCCTAAAAGACACTAAAAACTCTAAAAGCCCTTTAAATCCCTAAAAAAGAATTAAAATATCTAAAAAACTAAAAAAAACCCTAAACCCCCAAAAAAACCTAAAAACCTAAAACACCTACTCCACCATAAAAAATTTATAACAACCCTAAAACCCATAAATTTTTAAAAATTACCTAAAAATCACTAAAAACATAAAAAACTCTAAAATCATTGAAAAATACAAAGAAAACCATAAAAGCATAAAAATATGTCAAACCCAAAAAAACCTAGAAAACCTAAAAAATGTAAAAAAAACCCAAACCGTAAAAACCCCTCAAAATACCTACAAATGAAAAAAATAACCTAACAACTAGAAAAATCCTAGAAAATAAATAAAAGTGTAAAAAAATACCAATACCCTTGAAAACCCCTAAGAAAAACTTAATACACAGAAAACATATCCAACCCCTTAAAAAGCAAGAAAATGAAAAAAAAACCCTAAAAACCCTAAAACCCTCAAAAACCTTAAAACCCATAAATACCTTTGAAACCATAAAACCCATAAAACCCCTTAAACCCCACTAAAAACATTAAAAATACTTTTAATGCCTAAAAATATTACAAAAATGTAGAAAATCATAAAAACCCTAAAAACTCAAAAAAAAAACCCTACAAAAAAACATAAACATCCTAACCCCCCCCCCCCCCCAAACCCCTCAAAATCCCTAAAAACCATAAAAATTCATAAAAATCCTTTGAAATCCCTAAATGTCCGGAAAAATTAAAAACCAAAACAAAACCATAGGAAACCAATAAAAAACTAAAAAAAATAAAAACTCATAAAACCTCCAAAAGAAAAAACCCATAAAACCCACAAAAAGATAAAAAAAATCCCTAAAAACATTAAAAACAAAAAACCCCCCAAGAAAGCCCTAAAACCCACTAAAAACTCTAAAAACCCTTGAAACCCATAGTTTCATTAAAAACATTAAAAATTCATAAAACCCATAAAAACCCCAAAACCCCAAAAACCCAAAAAACTAAAAAACCCCTAAAACCCCCCATATTCCCTAAAAACCCTAATAACTAGAAAAATCCCAAAAATACTAAAAAACCTAAAAATTTTAAAAACATAAAAACCATGAAAAACCATAAGAAAACCTTAAAAATATAAAAACAATTAAAACCCCTAAAATCCTAAAAATTGCTAAAAACTCTAAACACCCCACCAAAACCCTATAAACCATATAGCCCATAAAGTACATAAAATCAATGAAAACCCTTAAAAACCATAAAATCCACATAAAAAACTCTAAACCCCTTTAAACCCCTAAAATGTTTAAATTATCCAAGATTACTTAAAACCCAAAAACATGAAAAAATAAAAAACCCTAAAAACCACAAAAACCCAAAAAACAATCAAAATCTCTAAAACCCAAAAAACATAAAAATTATAAATAGTCCCTAAAAATAAATAAAAACATAAATAGAACTAAAACCCCTAAAAACCTAAGAAAATAATAATACCCTAAAAAACACTTAAAATCTCTAAAAACCTAAAAAAAATTTAAATCCCCAAACCTCCAAAAATATTAAAAATAAAAAACCACTAAACACCATAAAAAACATAAAAATCCATAAAACCCAAATAAACCACAAAAGTCTAAAAATAGTTTAAACCCTAAAATGATAAAAAAAACTCTAAACAACCTTAAAACCACTATGAATTTCCAAAAAACACTTAAAACCTAGAAAAAACCCCTAAAAACCCTCAAAATTGTGAAACCCTAAAAGCCCATAAAAATAAAAAAGACCTAAAAAGACCTAAAAACATAAAAGACACTAAAAAAAATGATAAACCCTAACAGAAAAATAAAAACCTAAAAACACATAAACACCTAAAATTGTAAATACCATGAAAACCTTAAAAACATTTAATACACTAACAATCCATAAAAACCCCTAAAAACAAAAACAAACTCTAAAACCCCATTAAACACTTAAAAACGTTAAAAAACTCCAACAACCTTAGAAACCCATAAAAACCCCTAAAACCCCCAAAAAACCTAAAATACATTAAAACACTAAAAATCCCTAAAAACCCTAAAAATAGTAAAAACTCAAACCCCCCTAAAAATTCTTATATACATAAAAAATTCCAATAAAAACCTATCAAAACCCAATGAAAACCAAAAAACCCTAAAAAACATAAAATCCTTGAAAACCCATAAAATCCCTAAATACACTAAAAAACCCTAAACCCAAAAAACAAAGAAAAACATTAAGAATATAAAAAACCCATAAAAAACCTAGAAAACCAATAAAATGTATAAAAACTCTCTAAACCTATAAAACATTAAAATGATATAAATAAATTTAAAACCCCAAAAAACCCAAAAAACACGTAAACCCAAAAAAACCCTAAAAACTTAAAAACAAAAAAACCCCAAAACCCGACAAAATCCCTAAAACAAAAAAAAAAGTTAAAAATAATTAAAGGCCTAAAAACCCATAAAAATGAATGAATCTAAAATCCCATAAAAATATTAATAAAACCCTAAAACACTTAAAACCCCTAAAACCCATATAAAAACTAAAAATCACAAAAACAACATTGAATGCCCTCATTTTCCATAAAAACCGTTTAATTATTAAAAAATATTTAAATATCCCAAAAATGAAAAACCCTTAAAACCCCTGAAAACCCATATTAAAAATTTAAATAGATAAAAACCCCAAAAATTATAAAAACCCTAAAAACTTCTAAAAACCCTAAAAACCAAAAATTGATAAAAAAATTAAAAAATATGTAAAATGCATAAAACCCCTATAAACCTAATAAAAACTATAAAATCCATTTAAACCCCCTAAAATTTTTAAAGAAACTAAAAACCTTTAAAACCCTAAAAAATCAAAAAAAATGTCCTAAAAACCCAAAAAACACATAAAAACCCTAAAATACGAAAAAACTAAAATGTCCCTAAAAATATTTAAAAACCCTAAAAACAATAAAAATAATTAAAAATCACTAAAAATACATAAAAAACCCAAAAACTGGGAAAACCCTTAATGAAACCTTAAAAACCAAAAAAAAATTAAGACCCCTAAAAACGTAAAAAACACAAAAACCCCTAAAAATCCTAAAATCACTAAAATCCCTAGAAAATCAAAAAAATCCTCAAAATCTGTAAAATACATAAAAATAGAAAACCCTAAAAACCTTGAAAACCCCTAAGAATAACATAAATGACAAAAAACACTTAAACACCCTAAAAACTAAAAAAACACTAAAAAACCTAAAAAAACCTAAATCCTGAAAACCCATAAAAGACATTAAAACTTTAAAAAATCATGAAACACATAATTTTTTTACAAAACAATTAAAACATTAAAAAACCCTAAAAACATTTAAAAACACCAAAAATCATTAAAACCTCTAAAAACCTAAAACCCCCCTAAAACCCCTAAAAGACCCTATGGATAGCGACTCCACTCTCTCGCGATAGAGATTCTCCTATCATGTGGAAATCATGAATACGATGACCAATTTTTCCCCTCACCCACCCCCCTTCATGGGGGAGGGGCCTCCGCTAGTTCTTGATGATGTGCGTCAATTTGTTTCATTCTCGGATCCCGATCTTCTTCCCCTTTTATGGGGTTGAGATTTTTCCTAAGGTACCTGATTTACATGAAAGATGTCTGCAAATCCATCTATCAACTATAGAGTTCAACGAGGTCTCCACCCCGCATTGTTTGACCTTGGCTGATCAATTCCTGAACTAGCAACCTCCGGTGGATGTTTTTGACAAATTTGTGTTTGAATAATTGGACCTCAAAGATCTCACTATGGTAGGTCTTGTTGATAGTTGTCACATCTTGATTCAATTTTTGTTAGAGGATGATCTGGTTTAGGCTTGGTCTACGGCTCCAATAATATACAACGGTGAGAGTTTCTACCTTTCTCGTTGGAGCTTTGATCTGTATTTGAACTGCGACTCACTGATAGTGGAATCCTGGGTTATATCTCTAGAACCACCCCATCCTTTTCAAAATTTCTCCAATATTTCTATGTTGGGGAATCTGCCGGGAAGGTTCATATGTGTGGATAGTAGATCTAGATCCCTTTGTCACCTGGTATCCCCAATGGAATTTATTGAGATTGATGCATCTAAAGGACCAGTTGATTTTGATTGTATTGCTATTGGTGGGGAGCTTCGGGGGAAACAACTTGGGATTTTTGAGTTTTGGACTGATTTATGCTCCTTCTGTCAGCATCAAGGACATCGTGTTTAGGATTGTAGGTGTGGAGGTAGAAAATGTGGTGTTTTGAATTGATCTCAGGAGGTGGCTGGTGAAGGAAGTCAGGATCAGGGAGAGGTGCAGGAGGAGATGCACTTAGATCCTTAACTCTGGAATTTGTTTCTGGTTGAGTCTGGTGAAGGGGGCCAGGCTCGGGTGGGGGTGCATATTAAGGAGGTCACAGCGGGTCTTTCAAGCGAGCATGAAAGGACTCGTGAAGAGGGGGAGGTAGATGCAATTAGTCTATGTTCTGGATCACTGAGCCTGAAGATTGTGTGTTTTGGTCTTTCGGTTGTGCTGAGGGGCCATGGGTCTACAGTATGTGATCAAAGTTTAAGAAAAGAGTTTTTTCTGTGCCAACTAAATCCCAAGATGAGTGATATTTTCAAGTGTTTGAGTAGCAACTTGAATATTTTAGATGTTGGACGTTCTCTATGCAAGGAGGTTGCTGCTGGTGGGATGTTTATTTCCTCTGATAGCAGTATGAAGCAGAGGCAGGAAACCGTTCCAAATTTCAATCACATTGGAGGGATAGAGATTGAGGAGGAGGTGAAAGGGTCTCCAATTGGTGATGCTAGGAGTGTGAGGTCTGCTATATAGGAGAGTGAGTGCAGGCCATCACTGCTTGGTGTGATGGAGGGAGTGTGGCCTAGACTGCTAGTGAATCTGAGCTAATGTTGGACACCACTGGGTTCTTGGATGGTGCAGTTGAGCAAGAGAAAAGGGAGTTACATGTGCTTTTTCACAATATTGATGGGATTGTTGTGGATGAGTGGAAAGTTTGCAAGATAACTAGGGAGGAGGGCCAAGGGTCTCTTATTACTGATGCTGGGAGTGTGAGGTTTGTTGTACACACACTGATTGAGGTACATGTTGTCACTATTGGGTATGGTGGAGGGAGTGTGGCCCAAAATTCTAGTGAAGCTGAGCAGATGTTGGACATCATTGGGCACTCGGATGGTGCTGATGAGTATGAGAAAAGGGAGATGTAGAGGCTTGTGCAATATATTTATGGAATGGTTGATAATGAGACCTCTTTCCATGCATAAGTAAGCAGGATGCCTAGGGAGGAGGGGAAATTGCAGCTGTCTCTGGCAAGGGTGGTTTCCCCTCCTTGTCAAGCTATTGAGGAACTTGCCATGGCGGTTCCTAGCATGTTGTAGTGTGGGGTTCTTGTTGACTGTTCCCTAAATGAGAAAGCCTCTATAATCTCTAACCAAGATTTTTTCTAGGAGAATGGTAGAAGGATAAATAGAAATATGGATATGGTCATTCAAGGAGAGGGCTTGCTAGAGGTGTCCATTCCACATGGGAAGGAAAAAAACATGCAGGGGTCTCTTTAGATCCCCGAAAGAGTAGGTTGAGTGAGGTATATTCTACTTTTCCAAATACTGTGTCCACAAGAGCCTCTTCCAAAGCTAAGGAAGTTTCCCTTGGCAGGTGAGGTCAGCCTGTCAAAGCGCAGCTGAATGTGGAGCAGCAATATCTCAGACAGTATTACACTGCCTTCTTAAAGAAATATGAATCATCTAACTGAGAGTTGGTGGATTTGGATGCTTCCTTTAGTTATGGTGCTGATGGAGACCCATATGGGGATAGAGATGTTTATTAGTAGTTCAAGCTTCTTTCACTTATACTTTTTGGGTCTTTTGGTGTTTTCGTGTCTTGGGGGGTTTGGGGTTTTTCAGTGTGGGTTGTTTGGCCCAACCCCACCCTTGTCTCCTTTTCTTTTCTATTAATAAAATTTGGGAGTCTATTAATAGCCTGGCCTAGAACCTTTCTTTCACTAAAAGACCCTAAATCCATATATGACTAAAAAGCCTAAAAACTGTAAAAATCCTAAAAAAGACCTAAAAATGAATAAAACATAAAAACCCTAAAAACCATTAATAAAATCTTAAATACCAAAAATCACTTAAATCCACTAAAAATCAAAGCAACACTAAAAAAACCTAAAAACTATAAAAGACTTTGAAACCCATCAAATCCCAAAAATCCTTAAAAACTAAAAAAATCCTAAAAACCCTAAGAAAAACTTCAAAACCTAAAAAACATAAAACCCTTAAAATATAAAAACACTAAAAACGCTAAAAGAATAAAATGATCATAAAATGACCCAAAAACCCCTAAAAATCATAAAACCCCTAAAAACATTAGAATCATGAAAAACCCACAATACCTTAAAACCTAGTAAGATATAAAAAAACACCTTTCAACCCCTAAATACATTTAAAAACACTAAAAACCCTTAAAACCCCTAAAATCTTCAAAACCCCCAAAGAAACCAAAAAAACACTAAAAATCATTAAATACATAAAAATCCCTTGAAACACTGAAAATCCCCAAGACAAAATGAAAACCTAAAAAATACTTAAAACCAATAAAAATCCAAAAATTACTAAATGACCTACAGAACCCAAAAACCCCCAAAAAAACCGTAAATGCATAAAAATCACTAAAACTATACAAAATCCTAAAACCCAATGAAAACCATAAAAACCCACTAGAACTCTAATACACTTTTAACACCTTAAAACGTTAAAAACTCAAAAAAACCCTAAAACCAAAATAAAATCAGAAAATCCATAAAACTATAAACCCCCAAAATCCTAAAAACCCTAATAACCCCTAAGAATATTTAATAGACTTGAAAATCCTGAAACCCCTTAAAATATATAAAAACATAGAAAACAATCCAACAATGACCTAAAACCTAAAACCCCAAAAAACCTAAAGAAAACCTTAAAAATCTAAAAACACATTAGACCCCTAAAAACCATAAATATGCTAAAATCTTAAAAACCCTATAACCCATAAAACCCTAAAGCCTTAAAATCCCTAAAAACCTTAAATCAATAGAAATCCAAAAAATCTCTCAAAATACATAAAATTTTATAAAACAATAAAAAACCTTAAAAACATTAATAAAACCTTAAAAACATAAAAACACTTTAAGCCCCTAAAAACCTAAAAAATGCTAAAACCCATAAACGACCCTAGAAAAATAAAACACCTAAAAACCTCAGAAATCCCTAAATACATATAAAACCCTAAACACCCACTAAAAACTCAAAAAATCATTTTAAATCCAAAAAAACAATAAAAACTAAAAAAAATCATAAAATACATAAAAACTCAAAAAAGGCATAAACCCAAAAACAATTGAAATCCTAAAAACTCTGAAACACCATAAATCCATAAAACCCCTAAAAACCATAAATATCGTAGAAAATACCTAAATTTACGTGATATTTAAAAAACAAAAACAACCCTTAAAGCCCAAAGAAAACCTAAAAAACCTAAAAAACATGAAATCACAAGAAAACCTTAAAAATGATCAAAAAACTAAGGAACCCAAAAAACTATAAAACCTTAAAATAGTAAAGAAATCCTAAAATCCAATAAAAACCATAAAAACCCAATAGTACCGCTAAAAAACCTTAAAAACTAAAGACTAAAAACCCATCCTAAAATCCCAAAAAATAATAAAAAACCCCCAAAATACCTAAAAACCCTTAAAACCGATACAAATTATAAAAAAATCTAAAATCCAAAAAAACCTAAAAACCCTAACAACCCCAAATAAAACCCTAAAGACCTAAAAACTCCTAAGAAAACCATAAAAACATAAAAACCATTGAAACCGTAAAAACATAAAAAATGCTAAAAACCCTAAAAAACCTAAAAACCATCAAAGTCACTAAAAACTACAAAAACCACAAAATCCTAAATATCAAAAAAATATAAAAATCACTTAAACCCATAAATAGCTCAAATAAAACATTAAAAACATAAAAACACTATAAAACCCCAAAATACCTAAAAATTATAAAAACCCTAAATGATCCTGAAAACCCTAAAACCCCAAAAACCTTAAATACCATAAAAATCCTAATAAACCATAAAAAACCAAAAAAAACAAAAAAACCCCAAAAACAATAAAAACCCTTAGAATCCCTCAAAAGTGTAAAAAATCATAAAGATCCCAAAAATCCCTAAAAATCCCTAAAAATGAAATAAACCCAAAACACCTTGAAAAAAACCTAAGAAACCCACAAAAATATAAAAACACATAAAATCAATAAAAACCATAAAAATTGAAAACATCCCTAAAAATTCCAAAACCCTAAAAAACCTTGAATCTCTCAAAATACCTAAAATCCCCAAAAACCCTAAGAAAACCTTAAAACCTAAAAACACTTAAGACCACTAAAAAACCTAAAAAACGATATAAATACTAAAATGCCATAAAAACCCATAAGAACCCTAAAAACCATAAAAACCATGAACTGCTAAAACCCTTAAAAAACATACAACCCCATTAAAACCCTAAAAACCCACAAAAACATTAAATATGTCTTTAAACTGATATTTTTTATAAAAATTATCAAAACCCATCAATCCCTTAAAAATCTCAAAAAAATTGTAAAACCCCTAAAATCACATAAAAACCAAATAAACCGTAAAAATCCTAAGAACCCTCAAAATCGCTAAAAACCATGAATATCATAAAAATCATAAAAATCCCCAAAAACCATAAAAAAAAGTAAAAAAGAATAAAAACCCTTCAAAAACCCCTAAGAAAACCATTAAAACCATAAAACACTTAAAAACCATAAAAAACATGAAAAATGATAAAAACCATAAAAACCATAAAATCCTAAAAAATATATAAATCATTAAAAACATAACAAAACATAAAACCCAAAACGCCAATAAGAGAACCTTAAAATCCTAAAAACACATTAAACCATGAAAAAGCCAAAAATTGCTAGAAACCCTAAAAACCATAAATGACCCCAAAGCACTAAAACCACATAAAACCATAAAAACCCTAAATGCATTAAGAGACCTAAAAACACAAAAACCCTAAAAAACATTAAAAACTATAAAATAACTCTAAACCCCTAAAAATGTTAAAAAACTCTAGAAAGATTTAAAAAGCATAAAAATAGAAAAAACATATTAAAATAGCAAAAAACAAAAAAACCATAAAACCCACAAAATTACAAAAAAAAAACTAGAAAACTATAAATATAATAAAAAGCCATAAAATTCCCTAAAATATAAAAACCCTTTATACCCCTCAGAAAACCATTAAAACCTAAGACCCCTAAAAACCTAAAAACCTAAAAAAACTAAAAAACAATAAAAACATTTAAAAACATAAAACACCTAAAAACCTTAAAAATCAATAAAAACCAATAAATCCATAAAAACCCATTAATGACTCTCAAACCGCTTTAAAATCCTAAAAACATTAAACAACTCTAACAAACATTAAAAACCCTAAAAACTCAAAAATACCTCCGAAAACCCTTAGAATCCCTAAAACCCTTAATGATTCATAATAAATAAAAAACAAAATCCCTAAAAATACATAAAAATGTAAAAAAAACCTAAACATATCGAAAACCAAAAAAACCTAAAAACCATTAAAAAACCCAAAACCCCTCAAAATCCCTAAAAACCCCAAAAAATATAAATAAAAAATTCCTATAAATACCTAACAATGTAAAAAACCTAAAAAACATGAAAAATTCTTAGTAAATCATAAAATCATTAAAACACTTTATACCCATAAAATCAAAAATATGCTAAAAATGCTAAAATACCCTAAAAATTCCCTAAAACCCCTAAAAACTCAAAAATCCACAAATCCCCTAAACCACAAACCCCTAAAATACTAGAAAGTATATAAAAATCTATAAAAAACCTTTAAACCCATAAAAATGTTAAAAACCCTTAAAACCGAAAAAAACACAAAAAACCCCTAAAAACCCAAAAAACAATAAAATACATAAAAACCCCAAAACCCTCAAAATCTATAAAAACTCTAAAAATATAAAAATACTTTAAAAACCTAAAATCGATAAAAACCTAACACTACCTAAAATCCCTAAAAAACAATAAGAAATCCATAAAAACCTTAAAACACTTGAAACACCTAAAAACATAAAATATTATGAAAACCCTAAAAATCGTAAAAAACCCTAAAAAACTAAAATTTCTTAAAACAAAAAAACCATAAAAATTTTAAAAAATCCTGAAAATCCCATAAAATGAGAAAATCCCTAAAAAACTAAAAACCCCAATGAAAACCTAAAAACCTAAAAAAACATAAACCCCCTAAAAACCTATAATCACTGAAAACCTGAAAACCTGAAAACCTGAAAACCATCAAAATCCTTAAACCCCTAAAAATCTTAAAAATCAAAAAAATCCGAAAAATAAAAAAAATCCATAAAAATGTAAGAAACCATAAAACCCTAAAAACCCCTAAGAAATCCTTATTCCCTTCAAAACACCTAAAACCCCTAAAAACTATGAAAATTATAAACCATAAATAGGCCAAAAAACCAAAAAAACCCCCAAACTGCTACAAAAAATAAAATCCACTAAACCCCATAAAAAACGTTAAACACCATTAAAACCCTGAAAACCCACTAAAACAAAAAAACCCTTTAAATCCCTAAAAACGTCAAAAACTCTAAATACCTTAATCCCTTAAAAACTCAAAAAAAAAACAAAAACAAAAACAAAAAAAACTATAAAACTTAAAAAACCATTAAACCCTCATAATCCCTATATCCTGTAAAACCCATAAAAATCCTAAAACGATTAAAAATCCCTAAAATTAAAAAAACCCAAAAAACCATGAAAACATCGAAGAAAAATGTAAAATCCTTAAAACACATAAAACACATAAAAAACTAAAAAAAGATAAAAACCCTATAAAAACTCTAAAACCATTCAAAACCCAAAAAACACTCCAAATCCCTAAAAACTATAAGACACAAAAAATTCCTAAGAATCCTTAAGAACATAATAAAACAAAAAAAACTTATAAAACCATAAGAAAAAAACAAAATCCTACCAAATTATTTCCCCAAAAAACCTATTAAATGTTAAAAATCCTAAAATACCACAAAAGACTCTAACACCCAACAACCCTAAACACCCTAAAAACCATAGAACACCTAAAAATCTTAAAAAACCCCAAGAAAACAATTAAAACCTAAAAACACATAAAACCCCCAAAAAATTTAAAACACAAAATTCCCTAAAAACACTTAAAAACCATAAAGAACACTAAAAACACTAAAACCCTTAAAATCCTAAACAACTCCTAAAACCCCAAAAAATGTAAATAGACATTAAAATGTCAAAAAAACCCTAAGAAAACCATTAAAACCTAAAAGAAATTAAAACCAATAAAAACCCAAAAAGAGTCTAAAAACCCTAGAAACCCATGAAAACCCTAAAAACCATAAAACTCCTAAGAATATTAAAAACCCCTAAAAACCCTAAAACCACTAAAAAATCTAAAAATACTTGAATTCCCTAAAAATAATAAAAAACTCTAAAAACTATAATAAAAACACAAAAAATCCTAAAACCCAAAGAATCCCATATAACTCAAAAAACCCTAAAAACCTAAAAATCTCTAAAAAACATAAATATCCCAAAAACCCCTAAATATCCTTATAAACATAAAAACACTAAAAAAATTAAAATTGATAGTACACCTTAAAACATAATAAACACCTAAATCCCCTATGAAAAAAAACAATACCATCCCTAAAAACCCTAAAACCCTAAAAATAATAAAAATCCCAAAAAACCTTAAGAACCATAAAAATCATAAAACCCCTATAAGATGGCGCTGCTTCATCTCTCTCTATTTTGAGATGGCAATTCTCGGCTCCCCTGAATGCATCGTCGCCATAATTTATGGATGCGTTGGTTCCGCCCCTCAATGGGATTGGAGGGGCGGCAGATGGGATTCCCCTACAAGCAGAGCAGAAGTTTCCCCCTCTTTTTCCTAAGATAGTGATTTGCCCGAAAGTCCCTCGATGCCAGAACGGTGTGCCCTTAGTTTCGATTTCTGCTCAAGAGCTTTCTTCGGCCTCTGCCCTTCTGGATTGGATGCTGGTGGTTCGAATTGGAAGGATTAGGCCTCCTATCGACGTTTTTGATAGGTTTGTTTCCTCTTCTTGGAATCTACATGAAAGAGCGATTGTAGGGTTACTTGATGCTCGAAACTTTTTGGTTCGATTTGGGAATGAGGATGATTTGATCTCAGCCTGGGCCGTGGCGCCACAGATTGTTTCTAGTTTTCGGTTCTACTTGTTCTGGTGGAGATTTGATTTCAACTTAAATCATGATCCCCCAAGTGCGGCTTTGTGGTTAACTCTTCCTGGACTTGCGCTCCCCTTCCAGAATCTGTCTATCCTTCGGGTCATAGGCAATATCGTTGGATGATTTCTATGTATGGATGCGCGGATGAGCACTGCATGTCATCCCTTTAAGCCTCAAATTTTCATATAGGTGGATGTGTCCAAACCCTCGGTCAATTTGGTCTGTGTCGAGATTGAAGATGAACTCTGGTGGCAGCAGCAGGTTTGTTTTGAATCCTGGGTCTTCTTCTGCTCGACTTGCTGCAAGTTAGGCCACACTGCATCTGTGTGCCGACGCGGAAGCGGACCCTCTATGCTTGGGTTGCCTGTTGTGGCTCCATAATCATTTTCTAAGGTAGTGGCTGGGGGTTCAACTAATATGGGAGTTTTGGCTCCCGATACTGGTGTGGCTGAATACCCTACGAGTCATGCTACTTCTGAGGAACAGGGGGATATCACGGTTGGGGATGTTTTGATGCAGGTTGATGGAGGGGGTCAGGCTCGGGTGGAGGTTTATACCAATGAGGTTGCTATGGACATTTAAATTGGGAGTGAGAGGACTCTTACTGAGGGGGTGGAATCCTCTCCTGGTTTGGGCTCTGGACTACAGAACTCACAGATTGTGCATGCTAGTCCTCCGGTTGTGCTTGGGAAAACCATCCAGTGCCAACCAGAACCCAAGGTACATGATATCTGCAAGCGCTTGAGGAGTGATCTGCAGCTTTCGAATGCTGGAAGTTCTCTTGGCATGGAGGCCTCTGCTGGGCTGGAGCTTGAGGAGGAGGTGCAGGGGCCCCTGGACAATGCGGAAAGCGAGATGTCTGCTGAACAAATACATAATAAGGTGCAGGCTGATGCTGCTGGGCATGGTGGAGGGAGCGTGTCCCAGAACCCTCTGGTGGCTGATGCTGGGAGCGCATTGTCCCCTTCTCAGGTGCTGGATAATGTGCCTACTACTGGGTAGGGGGGAGGGAGTTTGGAGAACATTTCTAGTGAAGCCGAGATGTTTTTGAGAAATTCTGGGAGATTTGATAATGCTGGTGAATAGGAGAATAAGGCGAAGGCCAATCTGAAGACTGAGAATGGTGTGAATGCTGCCTAGGTTAAGGGTAATGGGGGCACCCTCACCAGGTCTTTGATGAACGCTTCGGAATCCTTTGGACATGTTCCGATCATGGTGGATGCTTCGGAGGTGCTCACTTCCTTCGGAGAAAATGATGCTAATTTTGTTGAAGATGGGATGATTAGGGATAGTGTAGATGAAAACTTCAAACGTTTTTTTCTGAAAGACCTGGCATTGCAGCCTTCTCTTTTGCAAGAGGGAATCGAATCCGAGTGCCCGATGCTCTGGGAGAGTGGCTCAGATGATGGCTCTAGGATGAAATCCAACATGGCTCAGATTTTAAAGGACAAGGCCATACTCGCTGGGAAAGAAAATTTTGTTGGGGGCTTGCCCAAGGAGTGTTTTCCACCTCCCACCTCTTGTTTTCTCAACCAGGAGGACTCTTTTATACCTGTGCAGGGGAATCATGGGGATCTTTGCACCGCTGCTCTTAAAGTAAGGAGGCCAAGGAAGGACTACTCCTCCATTCCAAGAAAAGTTTCTATGAGGGATTACAACAAGGCTTTGAAGAACTCCTCTGGTAAGGCGGGGCGGTCTGCTAAAAAGCAGCTGAATGTGGATCAGGTGAAGTTAAGGGAGTACTACACCAACATTTTGAAGCGGTATGATTCATTAGAATGGGAGTCAGTAGACACTGATGCGGCCTCTGGCTATGGTGCTGAGGGAGACCCACTAGTGTATATTATGATGATGGTGGTGGAGATGGCTGGTAGACCCTGTGCTGGATGCTGGTTGCAGGTTGGCTGGGAGATGTTGTTGGATTGGCTTTTGGTTTTCTTTCATTTCTCATTTTGTGTGTCTTTTTTATTTTATTTTATTTTGCGTGTATTGTAAGGGGTTTTCGGGTGTGGGTCGTTTGACCCCTCCCCTCACTTGTCTGTTGTGTCTCTTTTTCTTTACTAATAAATTGGGGGGGGGGGGAATAGCCCGACCCTCAAATCTTCCTTGTCATAAAACCCCTATAAATCCCTAAAAATTTAAAAACCACTTAAAAAACTGAAAACCCTTAACAAAACCTTAGAAACCTAAAATCACTCAAAACCCCTAAAACCCTAAAAAATTATAGAAACCCTAAATACCAAAAAAGACCCTAAAAACCCAAAAACACCCAAAAACACATAATAAGACCTAAAACCTATAAAAATCAAAAAATAACCATTAAACCATAAAAACCTATTTCAAACTCCAATAACTCGTTAAACACCTAATAATGTTAAACAACTCAAAAAGACTATTAAAATATGAAAGATCATAAGAATCCCATAAAAACCCAAAAAACCCAAAAAACTATAAAAACCATAAAAACCCTCAAAATCCCTAAAAATCCCCAAAAAAAGCAAATGGCCCTAAAAATCCATAAAACATAAAAAAACGTAAAACCCTAAAAACACTTAGAAAACCTTAAAACCCAAAATACATTTTAAACCACAAAAAAACCAAAAAATTCGAAGAATCAAAAAATCATAAAAACTATAAAACCCCTAAAAACATCAAAAAACACTAAAACCCCATAAAACCTTAAACCACTAATAATATAAAAATCCATCAAATTCCTAAAAATATAAAAAAAACTCTATAAATCTTTAAAAACCATAAAAAAATAAACCCCCCAACCATTAAAAACCCCAAGACCCTAAAAAACTACAACACCTCTAATTCTATAAAAATTGTAAAAATAAAAAAAATATCTAAAAATGTAAAAACCCCAAAAAATAATACTAATCCCTAAGAAAACTGTAAAACCCTAAAAACATTTCGAACATCAAAAAACCTAAAAAGTGCTAAAACCCATATAAAACCATAATACCCCTAAAAACATAAAATCCATAAAAATTACTAAACACCCAAAAAGACCATAAAATTATTAAAATACCTCAAATTCCCAAAAAAATTTAAAAATCCCTAAAATCCCTGAAAACCCCTAAGATAACATAAAAAACCTAAAACACTTCAAACTACTAAAAACCTAAAAACGTAAAAAACAAAAATAAACCAAAAAATCTCTAAAAACCATAAACACCCCTAAAACATTTAGAAAACCCTAAAACCCCAAAAAACCCTAAAACCCATTAAAAACAAAAAACCCTTTAAACCCTTAAAAACTTTTAAAAAAATCTAAAAAAACTTGACAACCCTAAAAAACAAAAAAAATATTGATAAACCCCAAAAAACCAAAAAACAACTAAAAACCATGAAAAATCCTAAAACCCTAAAAAATCCCTAAATCCCTAAAAACTATAAAATATAAAATTCCATAAAAATCCATAAAAATGTAAAAAGACCCTAAAAACCATGAAAAATCCAAATAAAACATTGAAAACAAAAAAATTATTAATTCCATAAAATATAAAAAATATAAAAACACTAAACCCCTAGAAACCTTGAAAACCTAGAAACCCACAAAAATCCTTAAAAACCCTAAAAATCTATAAAAATTATTTAAAAAGACCTAAAAATCCCTAAAAACATAAAAAAACCTAAAAAGGTTGAATAATACAAAGAAAAACATAAAAAACTAAAAATACATAAAACCCCAAGGAAACATAAAAAATTATAGAAACCCTAAAACCCTTAAAACCCCATAAACCCCCTAAGAATCCCTAAAATTTTAAAAAAACCAAATAAACACAAAACCCCCTAAAACAACTAAAACTCTAAAATCCCTTTCAACCCCTAAAAAGGTGTAAAAACTATAAAATCTCTAAAAGCCTAGAAAACATAAAAAAACCCTAAAAGTACACAAAACCCTTAAAAACCATAAAACCCCTAAAAATATTAATAAATCTAGACACCCCATATAAACCTTGAAAACCCACTAAAAACTCTAAAAACCATTTAAACCCATAAAAATATAAAAAAACTCTAAAAAACATATGAAACCAAAAAAAATCAAAAAACCCAAAAAGACCCAAAAAACCCAAAAACCTTAAAACCCCTAAAAAACAAAAATACCCCTCAATTTCCCTAAAACCCCTAAAAATCACTAAAAACATAAAAAATCCTTAAAAACCCTAAAAAAATAAAAACACTAAAAAACCCTAAAACCTTAAGAACATATTAAAAACCAAAATTCACATAAATCGATTAACAGACATAAAAAACAAAAAAAAACCCCAAAAAACTATAAGAACTCAACAAAACAAAAAATCCCGAAAAATTATAAATATCATAAAATCATAAAACCCATAAAATAATAAAAACCTAAAATTGATAAAATCCCAAAATACAACTACGAACTCTAAAATCCTTTAAACCCCATAAAACATTAAAATATCTAAAAAATATTAATAATCATAAAAACAATAAAAAAACCCAAAACCCCAGAAAGGATAAAAACCCAAAAACCCTAAAAACCATGAAAATCCCTAAAAACCCTAAAAAACCATAAAATGCTAAAAATAAACTAAAATCCCTAAAAACATAGAAACCCCTAAAAACATTTTAAAACCTTAAGAAAAACATAAAATCCTAAAAAATTTAAAATCCCTAAATCCCTAAAAAATTATAAAATCCCTACAACCCCTAAAAATAATAAAAACATCTAAAAATATTAACAAACCACAAAACTGCATAAAATCATAAAAAATCAACAAAACTATAAAAACCCATCTAACCCTTAAAAATAATAAACACATCTAAAAAAATTTAAAACATAAAAAACTAAAAAAACCCTAAAACCATAAGAAATCCCTAAAAACCCAAAAACCCAAAAACCCTAAAATCCCTAAAACCCCAAAAAATCCTAGAAAACACAATTTTTTTAAAACATAAAAAACCATAAAAACCCAGAAAAACCGAAAATAAAACCTTAAAGCCATAAAAAAACCAAAAATACTAAAAACCTTAAAAACTAGAAAACCTTAAAAACCCTAAAAACCCTAAAATACATAAACACCATAAAACCCCTAAAAATGATAAAAACCATAAGAACCTAAAAAAACCAAAAACCCCACTAAAAACTCCAAAAACCCTTTAAACTGCTAAAATTGTTTAAAAACTCTAAAAACTTTAGAGACCATAAAAATACACCAAAACCCCTAAAATCCCAAAAAACCATAAAAACCCTAAAACCTCTAAAACCCCTAAAAATCCCAAAAAACCCAAAAAATAAAAAATCCTAAAAAATTCACTAAAACCCCCCAAAACCATAAAAACCATAAAATAAATAAAGATACTTATGACCCTTAAAATCGCAAAATAAGTTAAAACCCCCAAAAACCTAAAAACCCCAAAAAACATAAAAAACACTCAAAACCCCTAAAACCCTAAACATCCAAAAAAAATCCCTAAAAATATGAAAAAACCTAAAAGCCTAAACACCCTAATAAAACCTGAAAAACCAACAATCACATAAAACCCATAAAATCCTAAAAAGCGTCAAAACCCATTAAAAATATATAAAGACCCTAAAAAACTTAAAATCCCTTAAAAATAATAAAAACCCCTAAAAAATATAAAAACCATTATACCCCTAAATTTTTTAAAAAACACTGAAATATCATAAAACGCCAAAAAATACAAAAAACATTTAAAATCCCAAAAAAAACCCATGAAATCCTATTGTATTTCTTCCGTGGATCGGGATTGATTTTCTAGATCTTGGGTTTCCATGGATGGGTCAGCGAGGTTGAGGGCATCAATAGTAGAGAAGGTTGTTTCGGGGACTCCGATTCTGGTCTCATCGACGGTTAGTCATCTACTCTGGGTTTCTAATTCATTGTTCGGTTTCTTCTTCGATTGAGAATCGAATATGGTATGTTTTTTATCTTGTGGTGTTGATACTGTACTTTTTTGGTGTGTCAGTGGTTCGTGAATTTTTCTTTCTGCAGTTTAGTGGGTGCTTTCTTTATCTGATGAATGGTTTGTTCTTCTGGTGGATTGGTTTGTTGGCTGGGATTGTTATCTGGTTGGGGTTTGATTGAGCCTCTGGTTAAGATAGTTATATATTTTTTGTTATCTTTGATGATTCTGTGGCAATTGGTGTGTGTCGATGTGAGAGATAGGTTTTCTAACACAGCTTGTTTACAAGGTGTGGAAGGAGATGTTGGTTTTCGGAAACGGTGGCATTGGATGCTGCTTCCTAATGGGCTAGGTTGTGATGATGTTATTGTTTACATGTTTGGTGTTGGTGTCCCTACGTTGCTGGTGGTGGATCTTCCTGGTGAGGAGTTGTTGGAGGCTGATGATGATAGTGGTTTTGTGCTTCTAAATTTGGTTCTAATGGTTCTGTGCTGCTGGAGGTGGATATTTTTGGTGAGGAGGTTCTAGATTCTAGATTTTTTGAGATTTGATACAGGTCGTTGCTTGGTTGTGAGATGCTGGATGTTGTTTAATGCTTTGATGGGAAGTGATGAAGCTGAAGTTAATGGTGATGTTAGTGTCCTATTGCTGTTTCATTCTAGATGTTTTTGTTTTTTGGGTTATTGTTTCTTTGGGGATGTTCAGGGCTTTTGGGTGTGAGTTGATTAACTCTGCCACTCCCTGGTCTGTTGTGTCTTCTTCTAAATAAACTTGGGGGGGGGGGGTCAAGAATAGCCTGGCCATATGCCTTCATTTCCCTAGGAAACCAGAAACCATACAAAATTCTTAAAATTATAAAAAAACCATAAACCCTAAAAACCCTAAAACCTAACTTTTTTAAAAATCCTATAAAAAACATAAAATGATAAAAAATACATAAAAATCACTAAAAATGTAAAAAACCCACAAACCCATGAAAACCCCTAAGAAACCATAAAAACATGAAAACACTTAAAACCCCTAAAAACATAAAAATAACATTAAAAATCCTCAAAAACCTAAAACCATCAGAAATTATAAAACCATAAATCTCCCCAAAACTATAAAATGACTTAAAACCCATAAAACCCCTAAAAACCAAAAAAACACTAAAACCTCTTTATCCCCTAAAAACATAAAACCCTAAAAAAGTAAAAAATACCAAAAAAATACCATAAAACCCTAAAAACCCTTAATCACTTAAAAACCCTAAAACCCCTTAATACAGTGAAATTCCAAATGAATCCATAAAAATACATAAAAATGTAAAAAATCCTAACACCCCGACTATATTTGAAATTATGTTATTTGCAATGGATCATTTGCGATGGGAAATTGACTTTTTGTAATTATTACCTTCCCTCTGACTAATTTTGATGAAATATTGACTCTTTTGTAATTACTTTTGGAGGGAATTCCCACTGCCCCGCACCAAAAGTAGTTGGGAAAATCTTTTTTGATGGATTTCTCTATCCATCATAAATAGTCGTCAACTTGATAGAATTTGCGATTGATATTAATTTCTATCGCAAATAGTTTTGACCAAAAAAACTATTTGTGATGGAATTAATTCCATCGCAAATACACCATCACAAAAAACTTTTAATTTTATATACACGTGCCTTCTTTCTTCTCCTCCCCTCCTTCCTCTTCTCCCACAGAGACACAAAACAATGGCTACTGAACTTCCCCTAGACCCCTCGACCTCCATTCCACTTCATCAGACTCCATTTCCAACGTTTTTAACAGTTTGAGGTTCAAATCTCTTTGTTATGGGTTCCTATTTTCTTCATTTTTATTATTTTTGAGTTTTATAACTTTTATTACATTTTTCATTTTTAGAAAACCCTATGTTTATTATATTAGTATTTTTATCATGCATGATCTAACATTTAGGATTGATATTATTTTTTATTCATTATTTTCCTGTTAATCATGTACATAAAATTTATTTTAATTGATTTGTAATTATTTTTCTAATTTTTTTATTTTTTTATTTGTATATGTGGTTATATATATTAACGTGTGAATATTTATATTTATATTTAAAAAAATGTGTGACTATATATATATATATATAAATTTCTTAACATGTGTGATTTTATAAATATCTCTCTAAACATATGTATATATAAACATATGAGATTTTATTAATATGTTTGATTATATGTGTGTGTGTGTGTGCGTAAAGATATGCGATTTTATATATGTATATATATATATATAAATTAATAAATCTATAAACATGTGCGATTATATATATATATATTAGATATTTATATTGGTATAAAAAATGGTCAGAATATATTTTATTTATTTTTATTAATTAAGAAATCTTTTAACATATATATATATAAATAAAATCTTATGAATACACAAATATAAATGTTTAAAAAACATGCACAGTTTTTAAAATATATATATATATATATATTAACTTGTGAATTTATATATATATATATAAATATATATCAGGTTTTAAAAAATGTGAAATATTTTTCATATATATACGCACACACACACACACACACATATATAAATGTTTCAAAAAAAATGCATAATGTTTAAAAAATGTGTAACGTTTTTGATATATATAAAGACGCACACACATATAAAAATGTTTAAAAACGTCTACGGTTTTTAATATATATATGTGTGTGTTTGTGTGTGTGTACATATATATTGATATGATATGTATATTTTCTTAAAAAACATATAAATATATATTTGATTATGAAATCATGTAATATATATAAAAAAAATATTTACATCTCAATATGTTTAAATAAAAGTTAAAAAAACCTTTTAGATTTATTATATATATATATATATGACATGTGTCTTTGTTTAGAAAAGATTCATAATATATTTTATGTATTTATATTAATTATGAAATCATGATATACATATATATAATAATTATAAAAAATTTAATAATAATTTAAATAATTAGTATTTTTCTTTATATAATTTATTATAATTACTAATTAATTAGATAGTATGATTAAAAAATAATAAGTATGTATGTATTTTTATATCTATATATATAGATATGATATGTTAATTTGTTTGAAAAAATGTGTAAAAAATAATTTGATGTAAATATATTTGATTGAGTATGCATCATATATATCTTTATATAATGCATGAAATAAATAGAAATGAGCATTTTTTAAGAATTATGATAAAATTACTTTAAAGAAAACATTTAATATAAACGTTATAGGTAAGATTTTTATATATTAAAAATTTTAAAAAATTGATTTAATGAAAAACCATTAAGAAATTAAAATGTTTAATACATTTTAAAATCTTAGTTTATAATAAATTGGATAATTTTTTAAATAATTTATAAAAAACTAAAAAAATCTATAATACTTATTAAAAATTTGTAAAAATATTAATTACTAAAAATAAAGTATTAATTTGAAAATTTTATAATATTTAATAATTAATGTTTCATTTTTATTAATAAATTGTTAATATTATTGATAATTATTAAATCACAATAATAATTTATAAAAGAAATAAAAAACATATATAAAAGTAAAAAAAATTATAAATTGATAAAAAATTTCATTAATAATAACCACTACATAATTTATAATGATTAATAATTTATTTTTCAATATTATTATTAAAAATTAAATATAATTTTTAATTAAAAAATGTTACTAATAATTTGAAAAAATGATGAAATTAAGAAAATTTGTTAAAATTTGTAAAAGAAAAAATATGTGTAATTATTAGATATTAGTATTTTTTATTATAAATTCAGATGTTATATCATTCCTAAGGTAAACACTACATCCCAGAAGCAACTACCGTCTCCAAATATTTATATAATACACAGTTTGAAGGATACAATAAATTTTTATAAGAAATTATAATAAAAAAAATTAAACTTATTACTCTCGCATGCAATGTAATTAAACATCCGACAAAAAAAATTCAATGTCGTGTCAAGGGTAAGCCCCATATCTCAAGCCTAACGGTCATATCATATTTTTCCTATGAGACACACTTCAAGAGATATTATTTTATTTTAAAAAATGTGTCTTATATATTATTTTTATTATTTTTATTTTATCTATGATGAGCCTTTATGGGGTCTATAAATTAGAGATAACCTAGTGCCTCACTCTGATCATATTCCATCACATATTTCAATGTGTTAAAATATAATAATAATTTGAAACTAGAAAAAATGATCCTTAATAATTTTTCTTATTTTTTCTATTTTTTAGACAACTATGGTCTCAGGAAGTAGACACCAGTATTTATTATCTGATCAAGATTGGATAAATCATCACAAAAATACAATTGGATTTAGATTTAATCCTATCTACATTGAAGGTGTTGAATCCTTTACATCACATTCATCATTGAATTCAGATTTTGTTTCTGAAGGAACAATTAAATGTCCATGTCAGAAATGTGATCTTAAGTGTTTCGAAACTTTTGAAAATGTTGGAATTCATCTATTAAATTTTGATTTTTAGAAAGATTATATTTTTTGGTATCAACATGGTGAAAATAATTCAGTAGAAAAAAATTGGTTTTAGATCTATCATTTCATAATTTAATACACGAGTCATTATGGTTCATCTTTTCCTGGAACAACAACTCAGAATGATATTCCAAATCACGAATTAGAACCTTATTAGTTTTATAATAATTTAAAATTTGATGAGGATGCCCTATATCCGAGAATCTATATAAAAAAAATTGAATCCGTTACAGAATTTATAGCTATTAAATCATCTTTTTGAATGTCAAATAGTTGTTTTGATCATATTTTATCTTTTGTTAAGTCATTGTTTATTGACGGAACAACATTACCTACAAGTTTCTATGATTGTAAAATGTTGGTTCATAATTTGGGACATAGTTATCCGAAGATCCACTCATGTTCAAATGAATTCATCTTATATTATGATGACTATAAATCTTTGGTTAATTGACCAACATATGGATAATCGAGGTATAAAGCGTCACAATAAGAAAAGTCCAGAGTTTCCATGAAACTGTTGATATATTTTCCAATTACACATCATTTGTAGTGTTTATTTATGTCTCACAACACTATTGTATTGATGACATAGCATAAATAAAATATTTCAATCACTAAAGCTAAAATCATCCATGTTATTGTGATTCATGGAAACATTTTTATCTGACACATCCTTCTATTACTTCATAACCTTGTAACATACAAATGTTCCTTTCTATTGATATTTTTTTCCATCTAGTTCTTTACAGCTGTCAATATTCTTGTTAGTATGTTTTCATTATTCCTTACAACTTTCCTCCTTGGATGTTGATGAAGGAAGAATATATATATATGTATATATATATATTTATATATATATATCTGATGTTATTAATTTCAGGACATTCGAGAATAATATTTATGTTTACTTGAAACCAATAATTGATGAGTTATTTTCATTATAGAATAATGATATGACAACTTTTGATGTAACAGGAGATCTAAATTTTATATTGAAGGATGCATTAATATGGATAATTAGTGACTTTCTGGTGTGTGGTATGTTATCATGATAGAGAAAACATGGTCTAAAACAATTTCCATACTACATGGATGAGTACAAAGTGTATATTCTTGATAATTGGAGAAAGATTAGTTATTGTGACTGTCATAATAGATTTATTCAAACGCATAACCCTTTTTGAAGGAACAAAAATTATTTTACAGATGGTCAAATTAAAACAAACACACCTCCAGATGAGCTCTCAGATAATATGGTAAAATATTTTGCCTCTTAATTACCTCATATTACTTTTAAACCAATCATAATTGAGCAAAAACTATATGGTTTTTTAAGAGATCATAAATGAATAAAGTATAGTATTTTTTGGACATTCCATATTGGTATGATTATTCTAGTTAATCATATGTCAGATGTAATTCATATTGAGAAGAATGTTTTTTGATATCATATTTTATATTGTGTTGGACACACCTGGTTATCCAAAATATAATGTAAAGGAATAGTTAGATCTTGTGCAGATTTGTACATGTCTGGAACTTCAATTATTTAAATATGAAAGATCACACAAATTAATGAAGTTGAAATAATATTACTCACTTGATAAAGAAAACCATTTATTATTCTGTCAACAGATTATATATTTGAGATTACACTATAGTTATTCACCTAATTTTTTCATTTCATCACAAATTATTATATTGTTAGGGTAAAAAATCATGACCACCATGTCATAATTGAATGATTATTATATTTTGGTCTTAGAGGGAGGTTGAATTATTCATTCTAGGATGTGTTGACCAAAATATTTTATTTTTCTCAGATATTTGTGTGGGAAAATCATATTATGATGAATTGAGTTTTCTAGAAAAATATTTTTGTTTAATTTTATGTAAATTGAAGAAAATATTCCCACCATGATTCTTTGATTCAATGGAATATTTAATATTGAATTTTCCATAACAAGATAAATGTAGAGATAAAGTATAATTATTGTGGATGTATATATTTGAGCTATGCATGAAAACAATTAAAGAAGAATGTATGTAACAAAGCATCAGTTGAAGGTTCAATTTCAAAAGCATACTTGCATTAAGAAATTTCAAATTTCTTCTCTTATTATTTTAATCACAATATCGTTCAAAACATAATTCCTTGGGTTGTAATGAGAGAAATGTAAATGATGTCACAAGCCATCAGTTTTTAGTTTTTCGATGTGGGCTGTTTGGCCCAACCCCACCCTTGTCTACTTTTCTTTTCTTTTAATAAACTTTGGGAGGCTTGGAATAGCCTGGCCTTGAACCTTGCTTTAACTAAAAGACCCTAAATCCATATACGACTAAAAAGCCTAAAAACTGTAAAAATCCTAAAAAAGACCTAAAAATAAATAAAAAATAAAAACCCTAAATACCCTAAAAACCCTTAATAAAATCTAAAATCTCAAAAATCACTTAAATCCACTAAAAACAAAAGCAACACCAAAAACCCTAAAACCTATAAAAGACTTTGAAACCCATAAAATCCCTAAAATCCCTAAAAACAAAAAAAAATACTAAAGACCCTAAGAAAACCTTTAAAACCTATAAAACATAAAACCCTTAAAATATAAAAACACTAAAAATCCTAATACAATAAAATGATCCTAAAATGACCCAAAAACCCCTAAAAATCATTAAACCCATAAAAACATTAGAATAATGAAAACCCCATAATACCTTAAAACCCAGTAAGATATAAAAAAACCTTTAAACCCCTAAATACATTTAAAAACTCTAAAAACCCTTAAAACCCCTAAAAATCATCAAAACCCCCCAAAAAACAAAAAAACACTAAAAATCCTTTAAGACATAAAAACCCCTTGAATCATTGAAAATCCCCAAGTCAAAATGAAAACCCAAAAAACACGTAAAACCACTAAAAAATCCAACAAATACTAAAAGACCTAAAGAACCCAGGAAACCCCAAAAAACCATAAATGCATAAAAATACCTAAAACTATTCAAAATCCTAAAACCCCATCAAAACCATAAAAACCCACTAGAACTCTAAAACACTTTTAACACCTTAAAACGTTAAAAACTCAAAAAAAATCCTTAAAAACAAAATAAAATCAGAAAATACCTAATACCATAAACCCTAAAAATCCTGAAAACCCTAATAACCTATAAGAATATTAAATAGCCTTGAAAATCCTGAAACCCCTCATAATCTATAAAAACATAGAAAATAATCCAACGATGACGTAAAACATAAAACCCCAAAAAACATAAAGAAACCCGTAAAAATCTAAAAACACTTTAGACCCCTAAAAACCCTAAATATGATAAAATATTTAAAACCCTAAAACCCATAAAATCCTAAACCCTTAAAATCCTTAAAACCCTTAAATCAATAAAAATCATAAAAATCCTTCAAAATACATAATATTTTATAAAACAATAATAAAATATAAAAACCTTAATAAAACCTTAAAAACATAAAAACACTTTAATCCCCGAAAAAACGAAAAAATTCTAAAACCACAAAACGTCCCTAGAAAAATAAAACACCTAAAATCCTCAAAAACTCATAAATACATATAAAACCCTAAAAACCCACTACAAACTCAAAAAACCATTTTAAATCCAAAAAAACATTAAAAACTAAAAAAATCATAAAACACATAAAAAATCAAAAAAAAGGTATAAACCCTAAAAAATTAAAATCTTGAAAACTCTGAAACACCACAAATCCCTAAAACCCCTAAAAACCATAAAAATCGTAGAAAATCCAAAAATTTACATGATATTTAAAAAACAAAAACAACCCTGGAAGCCCAAAGAAAACCTAAAATAACTAAAAATCTTGAAATCACAGGAAAACCTTAAAAATGATCAAAACACTAAGGAAGCCAAAAAACTATAAAACCTTAAAATAGTAAAGAAATCCTGAAATCCAATAAAAACCATAAAAATCCAATAACAACGCTAAAAAACCTTAAAAACTAAAGACTAAAAAACCCATCCTAAAATCCTAAAAAAATATTAAAAAATCAAAAAAACCAGAACACCCCCAAAATCCCTAAAAACCCTAAAAACCCATAAAAATTATAAAAAAAATAACATCCAAAAAAACCTAAGAACCCTAAAAACCCATAATAAAACCATAAAGACCTAAAAACCCCTATAAAAACCATAAAAACATAAAAACCATTCAAACAGTAAAAACATAAAAAATGCTAAAAACCCTAAAAAACCTAAAAACCCTCAAAGTCACTAAAAACCATAAAAACCACAAAATAACTAAAAATCCCAAAAAATATAAAAATCTCTTAAACCCATAAATATCCCTAATAAAACATTAAAAACATAAAAACACTAAAAAACCAAAAAATACATAAAAATTCTAAAAACCCTAAACGATCCTAAAAACCCTAAAACCCCTAAAACCTTAAAAACCATAAAATTCTTAAGAACCCATAAACAACCAAAAAACCCAAAAGAACCCCAAAACAATAAAAACCCTTAGAATCCCTCAAAAGTGTAAAAAATCAAAAAGATCACAGAAAGCCCTAAAAATCCCTAAAAATGAAATAAACCCAAAAAACCCTGAGAAACCTAAGAAAACCACAAAAATATAAAAACACATAAAATCCCTAAAAACCATACAAATTGAAAACAACCCAAAAAACCCCAAAACCCTAAAGAACATTGAATCCCTAAAAATACCTAAACCCCTGAAACCCCAAAGAAAATCTTAAAACCTAAAAATAATTAAGAGCACTAAAAAAACTAAAAAACTCTATAAATACTAAAATACCATAAAAACCCATAAGAACCCTAAAAACAATAAAAAAAATGAACCGCTAAAACCTTTACAAAAACCGAAAAACCCATTAAAACCCTAAAAACCCACTAAAACATTAAATACATCTTTAATCCGATTTTTTTAAAAAAATTATCAAAACCCATCGAACCAATAAAATTCTCAAAAAATTGTAAAACCCCTAAAATCACATAAAAACCAAATAAAGTATAAAACCGTAAGATCCCTCAAAATCGCTAAAAACCAGAAATAACATAAAAATCATAAAAATCCCTAAAAATCATAAAAAAAAGTAAAGAAGACTAAAACCCCTTGAAAACCCCCTAAGAAAACCAGTAAAACCTAAACACACTTAAAACCCATAAAAATATGAAAAATACTAAAACCCCTAAAAACCATAAAATACTAAAAATATATAAAAATCATTAAAAACATAACAAAACATAAAACCCTAAAAACCAATAAGAGATCCTTAAATACCTAAAAACACATTAAACCCCGAAAAACCAAAAAATTGCTAGAAAACCTAAAAACCATAAAAGGTCCTAAACCCCTAAAACTCCCTAAAACCATAAAAACCCTAAATTCATTAAGAGACCTAAAACGCAAAAAACCCTACAAAACTTTATATACTCTAAAATACCTCTAAACACATAAAAATGTTAAAAAACTCTAGAAAGCTTTAAAAATCTTAGAAATAGAAAGAACATATTAAAATCCCAAAAAACCAAAAAACCAAAAAACCCTCAAAATTCCAAAAAAAACCCTAGAAAACTATAAATATAATAAAAAGCCATAAAATTCCTTAAAACATAAAAACCCTTTAAACCCCTCAGAAAGCCTTTAAAACCTAAGACCCCTAAAAAACTAGAAACCCTAAAAAACTAAAAAACATTAAAAACCGTTAAAAACAAAAAACACCTAAAAACCTTAAAAATCAAAAAAAAAATCAATAAATCCCTAAAAACCCACTAAAATATCTAAAATCGCTTTAAAATCCTAAAAACATTAAAAAAATCTAACATTAAAAACCCTAAAAAACTCAAAAAAACCCCCGCAAACCCTTAGAATCCCTAAAAACCATAATGATCCCTAATAAATCAAAAAAAATCCCTAAAAATACATAAAAATGTAAAAAACCTAAACATCTCGAAAAAAAACCTAAAAACAATTTAAAACCCCAAACCCCTCAAAATCCCTAAAAACTCCAAAAAAATATAAATAAAAAAATCCGTATAAATACCTAATAATGTAAAAAACCTAAAAAACATGAAAACACCATAGTAAATCATAAACCCATAAAAACACTTTATACCCTTAAAATCAATAATATGCTAAAAATTCTAAAATACCATAACAATTAACTAAATCCACTAAAAACTCAAAAATCCACAAATCCTCTAAACCTCAAAACCCCTAAAATGCTAGAAAATATATAAAAATCTATAAAAACCCCTTTAAACCCATAAAAATGTTAAAAAACCCTTAAAACCCTAAAAAACACAAAAAACCCTAAAACCCAAAAAACACTAAAATACTTAAAAACCCTAAAACCCTCAAAATCTATAAATACTATAAAAAATATAAAAATACTAAAAAAAACCAAAAATCAATAACAACCTAAAAATCCCAAAAACTCCTAAATAACCTTAAGAAAACCTTAAAACACTTGAAACACCTAAAAACAAAAAATATTATGAAAACCCTAAAAATCATAAAAAACTATAAGAAAACATAAAATTCCTAAAACAAAAAAACCAAAAAAATTCTAAAAAATCCTGAAAATCCCAAAAAATGAGAAAAGCCCAAAAAAACTAAAAAACCAAATGAAAACCTTAAAAAACCTAAAAAAACATAAACCCCCTAAACACCTAAAATCACCAAAAACTTGAAAACCCTGAAACCCTAAAACCCTGAAAATCCTTAAAACCATTAAAAATATGAAAAATGAAAAAAATCATAAAAATACAAAAAAAAATCCATAAAAATGTAAGAAACCCAAAAAACCCCTAATAAATCCTTAATACCTTAAAAAAACTTAAAACCCCTAAAAACTATGAAAATTATAAACCATAAATAACCCAAAAAACCAAAAAACCCCAAACTCCTACAAAAAATAAAAAACACTAAACCCCATGAAAACCCTAAAACACCATTAAAACCCTGAAAACCCACAAAAACTATAAAAACCCATTAAATCCCTAAAAACGTTAAAAACTCTTAATACCTTAAACCCTTAAAAACTCAAAAAAAAAACAAAGAAAAAACAAACATACCGTAAAACTTAAAAAACCATTAAACCCCCATAATCCCTATAACCTGTAAAACCCATAAAAATAATAAAATGATTAAAAATCACTAAAATTAAAAAACCCAAAAAACCATAAAAACCTCGAAGAAATTTTCAAAAACCTTAAAACACATAAAACACAGAAAAACTAAAAAAATGATAAAAACCCTATTAAAACTCTAAAAACCTTTCAAAACCCAAAAAACACTCCAAATCCCTAAAAGCTATAGTACAACAAAAATTCCTAAAAATCCTTAAAAACATAATAAAACAAAAAAACCTTATAAAACCATAAGAAAACAACAAAATCCTACAAAATTAATTCCCCTAAAAACCTATGAAATGATAAAAATCCTAAAAGACCACAAAATACCATAACACCCTAAACACCCTAAAACCATAAAACACTTAAAAATCTTAAAAACCACTATGAAAACAATTAAAACCTGAAAACAAATAAAACCAACAAAAAATTAAAACACAAAATTCCCTAAAAACACCTAAAAACCATAAAGAACAATAAAAACCCTACACCCTAAATCCCTTAAAATCCTAAAAAACTCATAAGACCCCTAAATATGTAAAAATGACCTAAAAAATTTGAAAACCCCTAAGAAAACCTTTAAAACCTAAAAGCAATTAAAACCACTAAAAACCTAAAAAAAATCTAAAAACACTAGAAAACCCAATGAAAACCTTAATTACCTAAAAAACGGAAACCCCCAAAAAATTCCTGAAAATCCCATAAAATGAGAAAAGCCCAAAAAAACTAAAAAACCCAATAAAAACCTTAAAAACGTAAAAAAACATAAACCCCCTAAAAACCTAAAATCACTAAAAACCTGAAAACCATGAAACCCTAAAACCATGAAAATCCTTAAAACCCCTAAAAATCTTAAAAATCAAAAAAAATCATAAAAATACAAATGATCCATAAAAATGTAAGAAACCCAAAAAAACCCCCTAATAAATCCTTAATACATTAAAAAAACTTAAAACCCCTAAAAAATATGAAAATTATAAAACATAAATAACCCAAAATACCAATAAACCCCAAACTCCTACAAAAAATAAAAAACACTAACCCCATAAAAACCCTAAAACACCATTAAAACCCTATAATCCCACTAAAACTATAAAAACCATTTAAATACCTAAAAATTCAAAAACTCTCAATACCTTAAACCCTTAAAAACTCAAAAAATAACAAAAAAATAACAAAGAAACCGTAAAACATAAAAAACCTTTAAACCCCCATAATCCCTATAACCTATAAAACCCATAAAATACTAAAATTATTAGAAATCCCTAAAATTAGAAAACCCAAAAAACCAAGAAAACCTCGAAGAAAATTGTAAAAACCTTAAAACACATAAAACATATAAAAAACTAAAAATTGATAAAACCCCTATATAAAATCTAAAAACCATTCAAAACCCAAAAAACACTCCAAATCCCTAAAAACTATAAGACACCTAAAATTCCTAAAAATCCATAAAAACTTAACAGAACAAAAATCGCCTTATAAAACCATAAGAAAAAAACAAAATCCTACAAAATAAATTCCTTAAAAGCCTATGAAATGATAAAAAGCCTAAAAGACCACAAAAGACTCTAACGCCCTAAAACTCTAAACACCCTAAAAACCATAAAACACCTAAAAACCTTAAAAACTCCTATGAAAACAATTAAAACCTGAAAACACATAAAACCCCCAAAAAAATTAAAACACAAAATTCCCTAAAAACACTTAAAAACCATAAAGAACACTAAAAACCCTAAACCATAAAACCCTTAAAATCCTAAGAAACTCCTAAAACCCCAAAATATATAAAAAGACATAAAAAAGTTGAAAACCATAAGAAAACTTTGAAAACCTAAAAGCAATTAAAACCACTAAAAACCCAAAAAAAAACTAAAAACACTAGAAAACACAATGAAAACCTTAAAAACCTAAAAATCATAAACCCCCTAAAAAATCATGAAAATCCCATAAAACAAGAAAAGCCCAAAAAAACGAAAAATACCCAATGAAAACCTTAAAAACCTAAAAAAACAAAACCCCCTAAAAACCTAAATCACTAAAAACCGGAAAACCCTGAAACCCTAAAACAATGAAAATCCTTAAAATCCCTAAAAATCTTAAAAATCCAAAAAGTACAAAAAATAGAAAAAATCCATAAAAATGTAAGAAACCCAAAAAACCCCTAATAAATCCTTAATACCTTAAAAACACTTAAAACCCATAAATACTATGAAAATTATAAACCATAAATAAACCAAAAAACCCCAAACTCCTACAAAAAATAAAAACCACTAAACCACATAAAACCCCTAAAACATCAATAAAACCCTGAAAACCCACTAAAACTATAAAAACCCTTTAAATCCCTAAAAGCATCAAAAACTCTCAATACCTTAAATCGTTAAAAACAGAAAACAAACAATGAAACCATAAAACTTAAAAAACCATTAAACCCCCATATTCCCTATAACCTGTAGAACCCATAAAAATACTAAAATTTTTAAAAATCCCTAAAATTAAAAAAAAAACCCAAAAAACCATGAAAATCTCGAAGAAAATTGTAAAAACCTTAAAACACATAAAACACATAAAATACTAAAAAATGATTATAACCCTATAAAAACTCTAAAAACCATTCAAAACCCAAAAAGCACTCCAAATCTTTAAAAACTATAAGACACCAAAAATTCTTAAAAATCCTTAAAAACATAAGAAAACAAAAAAAACTTTATAAAACCATAAGAAAACAACAAAAGCCTACAAAATTAATTCCCCTAAAAACTTATGAAATGATAAAAATCCTAAAAGACCACAAAAGAACCTAAAACCCTAAAATCCTAAACACCCTAAAAATCATAAAACACTTAAAAAAATTAAAAACCCCTATGAAAAAAATTAAAACTAGAAAACACATAAAACCCCCAAAAATGTTAAAACACAAAATTCCCTAAAAATACTGAAAAAGCATAAAGAATACTAAAAACCCTAAACCCTAAAACCCTTAAAATCCTAAAAAAAACTCCTAAAACCCCTAAATATGTACAAAGACCTTAAAAAGTTGAAAACCCCTAAGAAAACCTTTAAAACCTAATAGAAATTAAAACCACTAAAAACCCGAAAAAGGACTAAAAACACTAGAAAATCAAATAAAAACCATAAAAACCTAAAAAAACATAAACCCCCTAAAAAATCATGAAAATCCCATAAAATGAGAAAAGCCCAAAAAAATTAAAAACCCCAATGATTACCTTAAAAAACTAAAAAACATAAACCCCCTTAAAACCTAAAATCACTGAAAACCTGAAAACCCTGAAACCCTAAAACCATGAAAATCCTTAAAACCCCTAAAAATCATAAAAATCAAAAAAATTGTAAAAATACAAAAAATCCATAAAAATGTAAGAAACCCAAAAACCCCAAATAAATCCTTAATTCCTTAAAAACCCAAAAAACCCCAAACTCCTACAAAAAATAAAAACCACTAAACCCCATAAAAACCCTAAAACACCATTAAAACCCTAAAAACCCACTAAAACTATAAAAACCCTTTAAATCCCTAAAAACGTCAAAAACTCTCAATACCTAAAACCCTTAAAAACTCAAAAAAAACAAAAAAATAACAAAGAAATTGTAAAACTTAAAAAACCATTAAACCCCCATAATTCCTATAACCTATAAAACCCATAAAAATTCTAAAATGATTAAAAATCCATAAAAGGAAAAAAACCCAAAAAACCATGAAAACCTCGAAGAAAATTGTAAAAACCTTAAAACACATAAAAAACTAAAAAATGATAAAAACCCTATTAAAACTCTAAAAACCATTCAAAACCCAAAAAACACTCCAAATCCCTAAAAACTATAAGACACCAAAAATTCCTAAATATCCCTAAAAACATAACAAAACAAAAAATACATTTTAAAACCATAAGAAAACAAAAAAATCCTACAAAATTAATTCCCCTAAAAACCTATGAAATGATAAAAATCCTAAAAGACCACAAAAGAACCTAACACCCTAAAACCCTACACACCCTATAAACCATAAAACACCTAAAAATCTTAAAAACCTCTATGAAAATAATTAAAACCTGAAAACACATAAAACCCCCAAAAAAATTAAAACAAAAAATTCACTAAAAACACTTAAAAATCATAAAGAACACTAAAAACCCTAAACCCTAAAACCCTTAAAATCCTAAAAAACTCCTAAAACCCCTAAATATATAAAAAGACCTAAAAACGTTGAAAACCACTAAGAAAACCTTTAAAACCTAAAATCAATTAAAACCACTAAAATCCAAAAAATGTCTAAAAACACTAGAAACCCATGAAAACCCTAAAAACCATAAAATGCCTAAAAATATTAAAAACACCTAAAAACCCTAAAACCAATAAAAATTCTAAAAATACTTAAATTCCCTAAAAATAATAAAAAACTCTAAAAACTATAATAAAAACCCAAAATACCCTAAAACCCCAAGAAACCTATATAACTTAAAAAACCCTAAAAACCTGAAAATCTCTAAAAAGAAAAAATATCCCAAAACCCCCTAAAAATCCTAATAAACATAAGAACACTAAAACACTTAAAATTGATAGTAAACCTTAATACATAAAAACACTTAAAACCCCTAAGAAACCAAAAAAACAATACCAACCCTAAAAACGCTAAAACCCTAAAACCCATAAAAATCCCAAAAAACCCTAAAAACCATAAAAATCATAAAACCCCTATAAATCCCTAAAAAATTAAAAACCACATAAAAAACTGAAAACCCTTTACAAAACCTTAGAAACCTAAAAACACTCAAAACCCCTAAAAACCTAAAAAATTCTATAAACCCTAAAAACCAAAAAAGACCCTAAAAACCCCAAAACCCCAAAACCTCCTAAAACACATAATAAGACATAAAACCCATAAAAATCATAAAATAACCACTAAACCATAAAAACCTATTTAAAACTCCAATAACTTGTTAAACACCTAATCATGTAAAACAACTCTAAAAGTCTATTAAAATATGAAAGATCATAAGAAACCCACAAAAACCCAAAAAACCCAAAAACTATAAAAACCATAAAAACCCTCAAAATCCCTAAAAATCCCCAAAAATAGAAAATGGCCATAAAAATCCCTAAAACATAAAAAAAATGTAAAACCCTAAAAACACTAAGAAAACCTTAAAACCCAAAATACATTTAAAACCATGAAAAAACCAAAAATTCCTAAAACCCCTAAAATCATAAAAACTATAAAACCCCTAAAAAAATCAAAAAACTCTAAAAACCCAAACAAACCCTAAACCACTAAAAAATATTAAAAACCATCAAATCCCTAAAAATGTAAAAAATATCTATAAATCCTTAACACCCATAAAAACATAACCCCACCCCCCAACTATTAAAAACCCCAAGACCCTAAAAAAACTACAACCCCTCTAATTCTATAAAAAATGTAAAAATAAAATAAAAAATCTAAAAATGTAAAAACATAAATAAATAATAAAAATCCCTAAGAAAACCGTAAAACCCTAAAAACATTTCGAACCTAAAAAAACCTAAAAAGTGCTAAAACTCCTATAAAACCATAAAACCCTAAAGACCTAAAATCCCTAAAAATTACTAAACGCACAAAAGACCATAAAATTCCTAAAAGCCCCCAAATTCCCTAAAAATTTAAAAAACCCTAAAATCCATGAAAACCCATAAGATATCATAAAAAACCTAAAACACTTCAAACTGCTAAAAACCTAAAATACAATGAAAACGCGAAAACCAAAAACACCAAAAAAATCCTTAAAACCATAAACACCCCTAAAAAATTTTGAAAACCCTAAAACCCCAAAAATCCCGAAAACCCAAGAAAAAACAAAAATCCTTTAAACCCTTAAAAACATTAAAAACTCTAAAAAAACTTTATAACACTAAAAAACAAAAAAAATATTGATAAACCCCAAAAAACCAAAAAAAATCTAAAAACCATGAAAAACCCGAAAACCCTCAAAAATTCCTAAAACGTTAAAAACTATAAAACAAATAAAAATCTATAAAAATCCATAAATATGAAAAAATACCATAAAAACCATGAAAAATTCAAATAAAACCTTAAAAACTAAAAAACCCTTAAACCCATAAAATATAAAAATGATAAAAACAATAAACTCCTAGAAACCTTGAAAACCTAGAAACCCACAAAAATCCTTAAAACCCTAAAAATATATAAAATTATTTAAAAAGACCTAAAAATCCCTAAAAACATAAAAATCACTAAAAACCTTGAATAATACAATGAAAAACATAAAAACATAAAAACTACATAAAACCCCAAGGAAACATAAAAAATGCTATAAACCCTAAAACCCTTAAAACCCTTAAACCCCATAAAAATCCATAAAATTTATAAAAAAAAACAAAATAATACAAAACTCCCTAAAACCACTAAAAACTCTAAAATCCCTTTAAACACCTAAAAAGGTGTAAAAACTATAAAAACTCTAAATCATAGAAAACACAAAAAAACCTAGAAGTTCAAAAAAACCCTAAAAAACCATAAAACCCCTAAAAATATTAATAAATCTAGAAACCCCAAAAAAACCCTAAAACCCCACTAAAAACTCTAAAAACCATTTAAACCCCTAAAAAGATAAAAAAAACTCTAAAAACCATATGAAACCTAAAAAACTCAGAAAACCCCAAAATACCCAAAGAAACAAAATGACCTTAAAACCCCTAAAACCCAAATACCCCTCAATGTCCCTAAAACCCCAAAAAATACCTAAAAACCTAAAAACCCTAAAAACCCTAAAAAAATAAAAACCCTAAAAAAAACCCCGAAACCTTGAGAAAATATTAAAAACCTAAATTCACATAAAACCCCTAACAAACATAAAAAACACAAAAAAAACCCAAAAAAACTCTAAGAACCCAACAAACCAAAAAACCCCTAAAAATAATAAAACTCATAAAACCATAAAACCCCTAAAACATTAAAAACCTAAAATTGATAAAATCCCAGAAAACAACTAAAAACTCTAAATACCCTTTAAACCCCATAAAACCTTAAAATCTCTAGTAAATATTATGAATCATAAAAACCTTAAAAAAACCTAAAACCCAAGAAAGGATAAAAACCCAAAAATCCTAAAAACCCTGAAAATCCCTAAAACCCTAAAAACCATAAAAATACTAAAAATGAACCAAAATCCCTAAAAACATATAAAACCCTAAAAACCTTTAATAAAACTAATAAAACATAAGATCCTAAAAATTTTAAAATCCCTAAATCCCTAAAAAATGATAAAAACCTAAAACCCCTAAAAAGAATAAAAACATCTAAAAATATTAACAAACCACAAAACCCCATAAAATCATAAAAAATCACCAAAACTATAAAAACACTTCCAAACCCTAAAAATAATAAACATCTCTAAGAACATTTAAAACATAAAAAACTCAAATAAACCTATAACCACAGGAAATCCATAAAAACCCAAAACCAAAAAACCCTAAAATCCCTAAAAACCCAAAAAAATCCTAGAAAACACCATTTTTTTAAACACAAAAAACCATAAAAATCTAGAAACCCCCAAAAAAACCTTAAAACCCTAAATAAAATTAAAACTACTAAAAACCTTAAAAAAACAAAAACCATAAAAACCGTAAAAACCCTAAAATACATAAAAACCTTAAAACCCCTAAAAATGATAAAAAACCATAAGAACCTAAAAAACCTAAAACCCCACTAAAATCTCTAAAACCCCTTTAAAATGATAAAATTGTTTAAAAACTCAAAAAACCTTACAAACCATAAAAATACACCAAAACCCATAAAATACCAAAAAACCATAAAAACCCAAAAAACTCTAAAAAACCTAAAAATCCCAAAAACCCCAAAAAATAAAAAATCCTAAAAAAATCACTAAAACCCCCAAAAACCATAAAAACCAAGTGAAACCCTAAAAACATAAAATAAATAAAGACATTATGACCCTTAAAATCGTAAAATATGCTAAAACCCCTAAAAACCTAAAAACCCTAAAAACCTAAAAAATACTAAAAACCCTTCAAATCAACAAAACCCCTAAAACCCTAAAAATCCAAAAAAATCCCTAAAAACATGAAAAAACCTAAAAGCCAAAAACCATAATAAAACCTAAAAAACCAAAAAACACATAAAACCCATAAAAATCTAAAAAGCATCAAAACCCATTAAAAATCTATAAATTCCCTAAAAACCTTAAAAACCCTTAAAAATAATAAATACCACTAAAAACTATAAAAACCATTAAACCCCTAAATTTTTTAAAAAACACTGAAATGTCATAAAATCCTAAAAAATACAAAAATCCCCTGAAATCCCAAATAACCATGATATCCTACTGGATTTCTACCACTGGTCGGAATTAATTTTCTAGGTCTTGGGTTTCCATGGATGGGTCAGCAGGGTTGAGGGAATCAATGGTAGAGAAGGTTGTTTCGGCGACTCTGATTCTGGTCTCATCGACGGTTAGTCATCTACTCCATGTTTCTACTTCATTGTTCGGTTTCTTATCTAATGGTGCTTCAAATATGGTATGTTGTTTATCTTGTGGTGTTGATCCTGTAATTTTTTGGTGCGTCGGTGGTTCATGAATTCTGATTTCTGTGGTTTAGTGGGTGATTTATTTATCTGCTAATATGGTTTGTTCTTCTGGTGGATTGGTTTGTTGGCTAGGCTTCTTATCTAGTTGGGGGTCTGATTGATCCACTGGTTAATATGGTTCTAGATTTTTTGTTATCTTTGATTATTTTTTGGCAATTAGTGTATGCCGATGCGAGAGACAGGTTGTATGACACTGCTTGTTTACAAGGTGTGGAAGGAGATGTTGGTTGTTGGAAATGGTGGCATTAGATGTTGCTTGTTAATGGGCTGGGTCGTGATGATGTTATTGTTTAAAAGTTCAGTGTTGGTGATGATAGTGGTTTTGTGCTTCTAAATTTGGTGCTAATGGTTCTGTTCTGGTGGCGGTGGATCTTTTTGGTGAGGAGGTGCTAGATGCTGGATTTTTTGAGATTAGATGCAGGTCGTTTCTTGGTTTTGAGATGCTGGATGATGTTTAATGCTTGGATGGGAAGTGATGAAGCTGACGTTAATGGTGCTGTTAGTGTCCTATTGCTGTATCATTCTGGATGTTTTTGTTTTTTGGCTCATTGTTTCTTTGGGGATGTTCAGGGCTTTTGCATGTGAGTTGATTGACTCTGCCACTCCCTTGTCTGTTGTGTCTTCTTTTAAATAAACTAAGGGGGTCAGGAATAGCATGTACATATGCCTATCTTTCCCTAGGAAACCTAAAACCCTAAAAATTATTAAAATGATAAAAAAACCATAAACCCTAAAAACACTGAAACCTAAATTTTTTAAAAATCCTATAAAAACCATAAAATGCTAAAAAATACATAAAAATCACTAAAAATGTAAAAAACCCATAAACCCATGAAAAACCCTATGAAACCATAAAAACCTGAAAACACTTTAAAACCCTAAAAACATAACAAAAGTTTAAAAACCCTCAAAAACCTAAAACCATAAAAAATTATTGTTTTGGTTCGGTCTCGAAACGCCCAACGGTTCCGTATCCGATGATGCGTGGACCTGCATTCCAAAGGCAGGCGTTTGTCGGATGGTCTAACCAGCGACGTTTAAGAACTCACATGTGACGAGAGGATGGGAAGTCGGGCTCATCTCACCCTTTTTGGGGGAATTATTTCCTGTTCCGGGATACTCTTATAGATTTAAGACGCATTCATATGTTCACGAATCTTTGGTTTATACCCCAGCATAGTATCCACGGATTTCTCCTAGTTGGAAATGGTCAGCTGAACGCAGGGGTTCAGAATAATTTATGCCTGAGGTTTACCATCCCTCGTTGGATTAATGACCCCGAGGTGTCGGAACTCATTTAGGCGGTACTAGGAGTGGTGCGGTGAACCGATGTGAATATAGTCGGATCGACCGGTTGTTGGGCTTGTACCTCATGGAGGATTTCTACGTACCCTGCCTAGGGGATAGGGATCAAAGTCCATGTAGTTCGAAAGGGGAGCGTCGAAGAACCAATGTGAAGGTGGAATCGGGGGTCCATTGGTGATCAGGCTTGAACCTCATGGAGGCTTCCTACATATCCATTTGGTATGGAATCAAATTCCTCGTAGTTCGCATTGTCTTAGGACATACACTCTGAGGCATCCCAGAATGATGGATTGGGGCTTACACTCTGAGTAGGCTCATAGTTATGGATTGTGGCTTACACTCTGAGGAGGCCCATGGCGATGGATTGGGGCTTACACTATGAGAATGCCCATAAGAGGATGTCATGGTCGATGCTTACTGTAAGCCCAAGTGAGTCATGCTCGATGTGAGAAACAAGTGGCAGTAGGGACCAGAGGATCACGTCATGAAAGGTGAATCCGTGAGAAGTGGAGTGGGGCTTACGCATGAGGGAGGCCCATAAATTCGGGGCTTACTCCGAGATGGACGCCCTGGGTGACAAAGCGCAGCGAGAGAGGGAAAGGGGTGCTCCTGTGCCCGTCACATCTCTTGTTCCCCGGGGAAGAACCGAGGTGCATGGGGGCGGTTTCCTTCAGATGGGTATGTCGCCCCTCTCTGGGGAGAGGAGAAGTGCCTGACCGTCGAAGCGTGCAATCCCCCATCCTGGTGAGTAGAGGCAGAAAGGGGGCTCTCGGGCTCAGACCCCGCATTACCGTGGGAATGTGAACCTAGTCATGCTTTGGGAATCCGCCCAAGGGTCAGGGCAACCCCTTTGACCCTATTTACTGTGGGTATGTGAACTCAAAACGGCGCGCTGATGTGCTTGAGGGTTACACCACACGTATCTGGTGGCTCTGTTGGAGGCCTCGGCTCGGGGCTGATGAGTAGGCCAATGAGGAGGTTATGAAGGATCATGCTAGATTGAAATTGGAAGGATTTTATCTGGCTCGGGGAATGGGAACTCCGAACGTTTTGGCAGGACACATAGGGGTATGGGTGGTGGTTCCCTTCGTGTATGGAAGTGCTACGTAGCTGAAGAGGCCATCCGCGAAACAGGGTGGTCCGCGGACTGACGGGCATCCTGCAAACAAAGATGGTTCGTGAATCTGGGTTTGATCCGTGAACCAGGGTGGTCCGCAGAGGGTTCCATGCAGGCAGTGGCAGCCAAGGGCGATGTCGGCCGGAGGCTCGTCGGTCAGGGCTTTGCCCGCGTAGGAGGGTGCTACACGGTGCGGCAGATCGGAAAAGAGGCATAAACTCCCTAGCCTGTGGGGAGTACATCCGTAGAGGGACCCTGGTTTGAGGTTTTCTCTTCTTTGTTATTTTAAGTTCGTGGTTCACCAAGTAATTATGCATTTTTTGGTTTTTTATTAGTTCGTTCCTTGGTTCATACCTGCTCTGGTTCGCGAACTGAAACTTTTGAAATTCTAAGCCTTCCTTCGAAATCCTTCCTCTCGAATCTCACCGATCTCCTCTCCGTTCTCCCATTTTCATTCTTATTTAATCTACTTTTATAGTGCGGGGAAAATTATGTATCTATGGTCATGCGGCACCTTTTTCAGAGGCCCATGATCGAAAACTGGGTTCACAGATGACTTGGTTAATCCATAATTTGTGGGGTATCAAACACTCCTCCGCGAACCAAACTGAAGGAGTGCTTCGCGGCCGTGGAGAGTTCCACCTCCATTTCATGGACGACAGCGGAGGTGGTTCAGGCCGACTGACGCAGCTCGCGGCTGGGGAAGTCTGGAATGGTGAACAGGGTTGGCGCCCGTCCCACCTCGCGATCGTGGAGGATCTCTGCCTCCATCTCACGAACGACGACGATCTGCAGAGGAGGGACGCTTCGCGGAACTGGCTATGCATCGCTAAAATTAAACCGGTCCACAGATTGGTTCGTCCTACTCCATCCTTGAGTGTTCTCCACATTTTCTCAATCCTTTCAAGGGAAATTGGATAGAATCTCCCTTGAGTTATAGGGGATCATAATTCTCTTTTCCATATTTTTAGGACCCTACAAATTCCCCCCTTTGGAATGGGGTCCAATCGTAATGAAGAGGAGGCGATTTCGATACAGAGTGGTCTTAAAACTTGGTTAGTTCACAGGATAGAGGTGGACCTAGTAGGGGACCATGCCTATAAATACGGGGGGCCCTTCATTGGTCCTTTACTGGATTCTTCGCGAAACCAGAGCTTTTTTGCATCCACGTGCTTGTTCCTTCGCTAAATGCTTCGTCCACGAACCAACTGATACTTCCGTGAACCATTTCTCATTCGCGCCGTTCATCATCTGTAGATCAATGTCCCAGTTGCAAACTAAAACTTTTAATTAATTAAAAAGTAAGTCACGATGGGCCGCGTAGGAAATCGCTTCACAGTTTTGGTGCTCCGCGGTTTCGATGCTCCACGGTTTCGATGCTCCCCTGTTTCGATGCTCCGTAGACTAAAATCTTCTAAACATTAAAAGTTTCTATGTCTTCTAAACTTAACCACTTAAATTTGGAATTGAAATTCCGCAAAGCAACCTGGTCCGCGGTTTCCTGTCCAACGCTCCGCGGGCAAGGGTTTTGCGGACTATATTCATGAAGGGCTGGTTCGCGGGATGTTGTCATCGCGAACCATCATTCGAGGCCTCCTTGCGGACTTTTATATAAAGTCTCCTCAACTGATCCTCAGCCATATATTTGGTATTTTTTTCAGAATTTATTTTTATTCTGGACTAACCTCTTGTTGTCTCTCATCGTGCAGGGAGAAAATATGGTTCCCCCTCGTTCTGCATCGAGTCCTGCTGCAGAGCCTCTCCCTATTGGTTCAGGGAGACGTTTAGCTATGATTCGCGGGGCAGAGAGCATCCAAGAGAACCCTAGTCGGTACATTATTCCTGACGATGGTGTCTTGAAAGACTTGCTCCCTCCTGTGGTCCTAGATTATCCACTATCAAATCGTCATCCGCTTCATGGATTCAGTCTTTAAGACAATGTCCCTATTCCCCTCCCCCCCACTTTCTCAGGTCTTCCTTTTCCTTTCTTGGAAGCGTCGTCCAAGTGTATTTAGGGGAACCTTACCCAATCGGGGGAGATGGTTTCCGACTCTGACCAGAAAGATGCCTTCATTTTGAGATGCTCTGTTTGGACCCAAAGTGATCAGCAAGCCCGAAACTTTTCTCAGGAAGCTGTCTTCAAGAGTTACCCTTCTATTATCAACCTTGATCGAGTAGATCCCTATGCGGGGTAGATTCCTTGGTGGGATCTTCAGTCTGGCGGGCTCTTCTCAAATGATTGGGTCTGGGATTTTTATGTCCATCATCACTTCCAGGAGTCTCCCAAATCACTAGAAACAATCAATTTATACTCCGTAGTGTGGGTTTCCCAATTTTCTATTTACCTACCATCCTTGGTCCTGCTAGACCTACTCAGTCACTGGTGTTTAAGCACTAATACTTTCCACCTTTCCCATGGTGAAGTTGGCATTAGTCTGTGGGATATCCATCAATTGGGAGGGCTCCCTGTTATTGGTGAAATGTATGATGAATTTCTGCCTGCCCTTGACGCATGGGACGACGTCGAACAAGTTCCTTTATTGGTGAGGGATCTACTGATTATGGCGGAGAAATCACTGGGCCAGGCCTTGCATGACTGCTCTCTTATTCCCTATAGTAACTGGATAGGGTTATTTATGATCACCACTGGTCATGTGCCGAAGATCAAGCACCCCAGGACTCATCCTTCTCAACAGTCACAAACCTCCCCAGGTTCCTACTGGGTGGTTCTGGAGGTGGGATACTACCTTTCATGGGGTTACAAGGTGTGCCCCGGCGTGCCGCCTATGCTCTGTCTGGTAGGTTTGTTTTCTATGTTCCTGAGTGGGTGGATATTCCCTTCTCAGGATATTAATCCTGGCGTCAGGTCTTGCACCCTGATGATGGCAGTTGAGCTGGCAGAGGGCTGCCGGGTGAATTTGGTTGTGCCCACATTGGCTCGTATTTATGAGCTGCTTGGTCACATGCAGAAGGGTGAGTCACCGTTCCATCTAAGTGGGCCATTTCAATTTTTGTATGTCTGGGTAGTGGATCATTGTCGCTATTATGAGTATCGTCACAACACGGTCATCTCACTTCCTACTTTTCGGCCTACCCTTCTTGATATAGCTGGAGTTCGCTTGAAATCCCTTATATCTGGTGAAGTCCTAGAGCTTCTGAGTGACATCTCCCAGTTTGATTTCACTCTCTACCCAACCCCTTCTAGCATCTTATTTGAAAACTGTTGGGGGAGCCTGGAGGAGCGTTCTTACATGATCTCTCTATGGGACGGATTTTTGTTTGCACGTATCGATGGGGTTTCTCTGTGTAAGCCGTATGTCCCGTATCATTTTTCTCGCCAGTTTTGGTGCACGCAAGTCCAGGTTTCCCTTCACCCTCCTCAGGCTCGAGGACTACACACGACCATACTTCGTCAATGGGGGATGATGATGACGTGGGAGGGATCTGACACGATCATTCCCCTACCTATCATGGGGGCGGCCGCTGGCCTTTCCATGGAGTATGCAAAAGCGTGGTCAAAACACTATCCCAATGGGATCTGAGGGAAGGCCGTCCGGAAGGTTCTCAAATCAGGAGGTTCTGCGGCTGTTGCGTCCACCACACCTTCCTCATCAGCTCTAAGGGAGGATCGACAGATGGCTCATCGATCAGAGCGACTCAGGGGATTTTCCTCTCCCAGCCCTGCGGTGGCTGAAGTTAAAACGGGTTCATCCTTCTTGGACGTGGATGAGGACGACCCTGTGGTTCTGGGTCCTAGAGAGACAATCTCGAAAGTTTTTCCAGTTGATACCAGGCTTAGCAACTTGATCCCTAGGCCTGAACTGGGGTTAGAGGCTCCAAACTTTCTAGCTTTGGAACCAACTTCTAGCGAGCACATGCCTGCGTTGGTTGCAATGCCGGATTTCATTCTTGTGCTATCCGGCGATGATACCAAAGATGCTCGTGTCATGGAGGACCATCGGGCAGTGTGTAAGTGGGCCTGGCCTCGAATTTGAATGATCGTTTCCGAAACTCCTCTAGCTGAGGTGGAATCTAAGACCGAAGCTCTTTGACAGCTCTTCCTGGGTTTGGGGTCGGGTGGATTTGACTATCGGCAGTTCCATTCTCTTACTTTCCATGTTGTCATGGCCCATGAGGAATCTTCCTGTAGTGAAAGCAAACTTTCTCACTTTGCTGCCACTCATTGAGGGACCCAAGCCCTAGAGGAAGCGATGATATAGCTCCATCATCTGATAGAACATGAGGTGATATCTCAAGATTAGGCGGTCGTCCTATCCTCTGAGTTGCATGAATGTGAAGAAAGGGAAGTGATACTAAGGAATCAGTTTCAACTATGAATGGTCGTCTTGAAGCCACCATAAAAGGGATCAACGATCTCCAAACAATAGTGGAGCGTACTCATCCGGTGGAGGAGGTTGAAACTAGGGAGAAGGCCGTGTTGGAACAGTCTTGCAATGACCTCCGTCGCACGGTCACTAATCTGGTGGAGATAGAGAGATTCAGGCTCTTTTATGACCATTAGAGCCACTCTCGTACTCTTTGTTTTACTTACCCCTCTCCCTTTTTTGTGAGGGAGAGACCCAAGCTTGTTGACGTGCTCCCTTTTTGTTCGAACGAAAATAAAATCTCTTTCAATCACTTGTCACTGTGAAATTTGATTGTTACTAGAACAATTTCTGTGTAAATAACAACTCACTAAATCAGAATTAATCATAACTCAGGAAAACAAACTCTAACATTTTCCTAGACCAAGGGGTCCAGCGAGCATAGTTTGAATATTGCTAGAAATTTTTAAAAAATCCCTACAAACGTTTTTTCTCTTTTCTTTTAATGCCCTAATTTTTCTTGGGATCATTTAGTGTGAACCCAACGGGTATGGCCTGACTTTTTCTTTGGTCACCCTTTTCTAGTTTTCGGCCTAATAGGCTTTGTGCCTCTTTTCTTGGGTGGTTTTAAGTCTCTCCGTCAAGACTATCATTACTGATGTTTTAGGTTGAACAGCTTTGACCAAATATGGTGGGGAAAGGGCCCCAATGGGGTTTGGTTGATTAAAAGATGTCTCGGTGTCCTTCAGACACATTTGAAGGGAGTGTGTTTAAATTTTAGCGACATGCAGGGCATGTCTCAAGGTATGGGAGCCACATCGGTGTGTAGAGGTGGGAGGAGAATTGCCTAAAGAAATATTGCCTTTGGTAGACTGGCCAGGGGTGATCAATATGCAGAGCCGCTGAGGGCATGGTGTGCATAGTCGTGAAAAGGTGTCCTTAAGTCAATGACTCTCCATTTCTGATGGCCATAGGACTTCATTAAAGACTGGATTATGGAAACCACCATGGGTGGCTTAGAGAATTATGAAAACCACCAGGGGTGGCTTGGAAATGGTATGTGACATCTGAAAGGTTTTGAGAACATATGTATCAATCAGGAGTGTGGAAGCAATGTTCCTGTCCTACGCATTTATCTAGCATAAAGGACGGTTGGGGCTTGGCACGGTTTAATTTCATGCAGCTGGGACATCATCTGGAATGGAACGGCTTCTCCTGGTCCTCGGTAATCTTATCAGAGATGTTCCATCATATTCAGGAAGGGTTGTGAAAGAGGTTGGTAAACTATAACTCAGAGGGTTTTGAATCCCGTGATAGACATGGGGGCTAAGAGGCCAAGAGGCGTACGAAGAGAATCATTGCCTAATGAAATCCTTCCTTTGGTAGATGGGCCAGGGGTGATCAATATGCAGAGCTGTTGAGGGCATGGTATGAATAGTTATGAAAAGGTGTCCTTAGTTTAATGATTGTATTCCCCCGATAGCTGACCAACTTCAGCGAAGTGGAGATTTGGGACCACCAGGGTTGGCTTATGAGAGTCCTGATTTTTCTATGTACAAAGTATGGTTTATGATGAGAGGGTGCCTGGATACGGGGGAAACATCTAGACTGAACTTCCCGAGAATGGGTGAAGTAATCCCTTCTCACGTGGGTGTGAGATGGTGGCTTGTGCCGGTCTGACCCGTGCACTGAAGGATAGAGAAAAGCCTTCGTTCCTTACTGAACCAGTGATGGGTTTGACTATGTAGTTTAGCGTCATGCGGTAAAGACGAAGAGAATTATTAAAGGATGTTGTGCAGTTTAACATCATGCAGTGAGGACGAGGGGCATTGTTCTTTCCTTTTCCATTGCTATGTAGTTTAACGTTGTGCTATAAGGAAGATTGACCGTGCAGTTTAACGTCATGTGGTAAGGATGATGAGAATTATTAAACCAGTGAAAAATGCTTTTTTGTTGGAGGAATTCCCCTGGATGTTTAATGCGTGGTCTTTGCAGCCTTAAGCCAAGCGGCCAAGATGTGCTCCGTGCCATTTGATGTCATGTGGAAAGGACATAATTAAAAATGTTTCTTTTGATTAGAATGTAACTGGACCCAAGTATCCTGGCCTTTCCAAGATGTGGAAGGGGTTGATGGTGTAAATCATGGTTCCGGGGCTTTTGGGATCAGGAGAGATGTCACAGAGGCTCTGAGGCCGGTAAGCATACGGAGCTAGGAAGAGTATCACCCGGGGAAATTGTGCCTTTGGTAGATGGGCCATGGGATATAAATATGCAGATCCGCTAATGTCATGGTATGCATAGTCATAAAAATGTGTCTCCGGGTTGATGAATATAAAATTCTTATGGCCATGAATGGTTATGAAGATCCGCAATTGTCCGGGCCACGAAGTCTATCATCAGGGAAGGAAATGTCTGAACATGTCGGGCATACTCATCCCTGGTTGCTATTAAAGCTTAGAGAGATCCCTGTGGTGATTTATTTTGCATGAGGGGGTGTACCTTTACTCCATTCTATTTAACGTCATGCGGTAAGGTTGAGGTACTCCTAGTTTAGCGGTCATAGAGCTCTGACCATTGGGTGACTATTACTGTAGTCACTCGATGGATAACTGGGTCAACATGTTCTGATATGCTTGGAACAAGGTGGGGGATGAAGTTGGTAAACTGCAACTTTGAGTTTTCCCGGATTAGGAGGTGTGGTGTGGGGGCTCTGAGGCCAGTAAGTGTATGGAGCTAGGAAGAGTACCACCCAAGTAAATCTTTCCTTTTATGGATAAGCCAAGGGCTATCATTATGCAGATCTGCTGAGGGAATGGTATGAATAGTCGTACAAAGGTGTCCCCAGGTCGATAACTTTCCACTTCCGATGGCCATGAATGATTATGAGAATCCGCAATAGCTCACAGTGCAGTGTTCGGCACATGGGGATAATGGTGTCCGAGTATACAAGAAAAATCTTCACTGCAATTGTTCGTTGCGTCAAAGTAGCCTAGTCCCAGCTTGATGTTCATTGACACAGGTCGCTATGTGTACCACCGGTGAACACACAGGCTAGCCAGGTATGGGTACCCTGACAACATTTGGATGTGAAAAGGGTAATGAACTTGTAAACCACTACTCCATAAATTTTTTGATCGGGAGATGTGATACGTGGGCTCTGAGGCCAGTAGGCGTACGGAGCTAGGAAGAGTGTCTCCCAAGGAAATCTTTCCTTTGGTAGACGGGCTAGGGGCTATCAATATGCAGAGCCGATGAAGGAATGGTATGCATAGTCATGCAAAGGTGTCCACAGGTCGATGACTTTCCACTTCTGATGGCCATGAGTGGTTATGAAGATCCATAAATTTCCGGGTCATGGAGTCTGATGTATGGATAGGATGAATCCAAATGTGCAAGGAGTATCTCCATCTCATATCACCATGTGTCTTGGGTGGGTCATGATGATGTGTGTGAAGGTTAACGTCATGTGGTGAGGATGAAGTCCGTGTAGTTTAACATCATGTGGTAAGAACGAGGTCCACGCAGTTTAATGTCATGCGTTAAGGATGAGGTATACACCCCATGTAGGTCTGGTCCATACATGGGGGAAGGGGGAATTTTTAACATTATTTTCCATGCAGTTTAACGTCGTACAGAAAGGATGAAAAAATACACCCCATGTCGGTCTATCCCATACATGGGGAAAAGGAGAATTTTTAAATCTTGCTATCCATGCAGTTTTACGTCGTGCGGTAAGGATGAGGAGTACACCCCATGTCGGTCTGGTCCATACACGGGGGAAAGGGAAATTTTATCTTTTATTCATGGGGTTGGGCCAGGACGGGGAACCCTGGCATCACTACGTATCCTGTGAAGGTAGGAATCAAGCCGCACGTAGTTCTCTGGAAGAATTACACCCCGTGCAGGGCTGGTCCGTACACGGGGGGAGAGGGGTATTGTTAAAACTTCTTGTCCGTGCAGTTTAACTTCGTGTGGTGAGGACTAGGGATGCACCCTGTGCAGGTCTGGTCCACACACGGGGGGAAGAAGGCATTTTTAACTTTTATTTGGGAGTGGCTGGGCTAGAATAGGGGATCCCAACGTCACTATGTATCCTGCGAGGGCAGGAATCAAGCTGTATGTAGTTATCTGAAATCTGTGCTGTTGAACGTCATGCGGTGAGGACGAGGAATACACCCCATGCAGGTCTGGTCCATACATGGGGGAAGAAGGAATTTTTAACTTTTATTATCCGTGCAGTTTAACGTCGTGCGGTAAGGGAGAAATCCATACAGTTTAACATCATGTGGTGAGGACATGGGGCATTATTAGATTCTGTGAATTTTAACGTCATGTGGTAAGGATGAACTCCATATAGTTTAACGTCATGCGGTGAGGACGTACTTCATGCAGTTTAACTTCATGTGGTGTGGACGTACTCCACTTTCAGTTTCTATGAAAAATACTTCTTTAGGAATCTCGCATTGGTAGGAGCCATGGTGACTTGCTCGTTCATGGAGATCAGGGTATATGCTCTGTTGGAGTAGACCATGTGTATAACGTATGGTCCCTCCCATTTGAGCTCCATCTTTGAAGGATTCTTGCTGGGTATCATTACGGTCTGGAGGACCAACACTAATTCTCCTTCCAAGAAAGACCAAATATGAACCTTTTTGTTGAAGGCTCGCACGATCCGGTTCTTGTATACCTCCAGATGGTGAAAAGTGTGCAACCACTTCTCGTCTAGCTGTTCCAATTCACCTAGATTCTTTTTTGACTGCTCATCATCAAATAATTGACCAAATATGGAAACATGGAGTGAGGGAAGTTGGAGTTCAATGGGAAGGACCACCTTTGTGCTGTATACCAATGAGTACGGGGTGGCCCGAGTAGCGGTGCTGATTGTGGTTCGATAAGCCCACAATGAATGGAGGATTTTATCCAGCCATGACTTCTTGTATTTTAACACCATTTTCTAGAGAATGTTTTATAGGGTCTTGTTGAAAGCCTCTATCCGTCTGTTGGCCACTGCATGGGAGCGGGATGAGTGGTTAGCCTTGATACCATACTCATGGTATAGTTTCTCCAATTCAGCAGAGCAGAAGTTGGTGATGTTGTCCGTAAATATGGTATGGGGGACACCAAATCTGGTGATGATATTGGTCTTTAAAAAGCTGAAAATATTTCTTTCCATGACTTCCTTGAGGGGTATGGATTCTGCCCATTTGGAAAAGAAGTCGGTTTCCATGAAGATATACTTCAGCTGTTTGGTCATGGCGGGAGGATATGGTCCCACAACATCCATCCCACAGATGGAAAATGACCATAAGTACTTGGATTGATGAAGTAACTCTGGGGGTTGGTGTATAAAGTTGGCATGAATCTGGCATGAGTGGCATTTTGTGGTAAAACGCTCGCAGTCCCATGCCACTATGGGCCAGTAGTACCCAAGCCTTTGAACCTGATGGGAAAGCTTGGTCCCCGGTTGATGTTCTCCACATGCTCTGGCATGTACTTCATTCATTACGGCAGCGGTTTTTTCTCCATCAATGCATCTAAGGATCACTCCATCAAGGCCTCATTTATAGAGGACCTCTTGCTGACCTGTGCCATCATATAGGACAAAGTTGATTTCCCTTCTCCGTATTTTCTCTCGTTCAGCCCTGTCTGATGGAAGTTCTCCCCATTGAAGGTAGTTTGCAATGGGGATCATCCAGCTGGTGGAAAGAGCATATGGATCAGGGACAGGACTGACTTCGTGGATTTCTTTCGTCTTGGTCTGAAAAAATGGAAATACCATTCGACGGTGAGCAATACTGATAACTGTTTCATCCCTACCTAGGTCGGCTAGGGTTGTACCCGCGTTGGCTAATGCATTAGCTTGAGCATTCTGAGACCAAGGAATATAGGTCAATGATGTTTTTGTGGAGGATTCCACCATTAACCCTCAGACATGGTCAAACAGGGGGATCATCTCATCCTTTTCAATAGCACAATCACCATTGACTTTCTTGATGACTAGTTCCGAGTCACTTTTTACCTTAAGGTGTTGTACTTATGCTTAGAGTGCGAGTTCCAGGCCTGCAATGAGAGCTTGATATTCCGCTTCATTGTTCGTACATCCTTCTGATAGGAGGAAGGAATATGGAATGACTTCCTTTTCTAGTGACATGAGTATTATTCCCAAACCCACCTTGTTGAATCTAGGATCCTCCATCCTCTTCCCAGTTGGGCTTCGGGATGCGCCGTCGAAGTAAATTTACTATGTTGGGAACTCCTCTCGAACCGAGAAGATGTATTCATCAGGTATCTCGGCATCCGGTGCAGTGGTCCCTGTCAAAGGGTTCTCTTCCAGAAAGTTTGCTAATTCCTGGCCCTTGATGGCTTTCTGAGGCACAAACTAGATGTCAAACTGTTGCAGGATGACCGCCCATCAGAATAGGCGTTCGGTTAGCATCGGGCGGCTGAGGATGTACTTGAGTGGGTTACTTCGTGAGATCAAATGGACTTCTCGATGCTATAGATAATGTCGTAAATTTTGTACCGTGAAGACTAAGGCTAAACAGATCTTCTCAATGTTTGAGTATCGAGTATCAGCATCAATAATTGTTCGGCTGAGGTAATAGAGACTGTTTTCACTTCCGGCGTCGTTCTTTTGTGCGAGGAAGGCTCCCAGTGATCGCTCTAAGGCTGTCACGTACAAGATGATAGGTATTCCTTCAACCGGGGGAATGAGCACCAGTGGTCTTAAGAGGTACTTCTTCAAGTTGTCGAATTCCTCTTGGAAGTCATCTGCCCATTGGTACGTGACCCCCTTCTTAATTAACCTGGTGAAGGGAAAACATTTGCATGCCAGGTTGGCTATGAACCCCCTAATATAGGCTAGGTGCCCTTGAAATCCCCTCAACTCGGTCAGATTTTGGGAAGGTTGTAATCCAAGGATATCCTTTGTCTTCTCAGGGTCGACTTCGATGCCACGATGGCGTACGATGAAGCCAAGTAATTTCCTTGAGGTGACCCTGAAGGCGCATTTCAAGGGGTTCATCTTCAAGCTATGCTGTCAGAGTTTGTTGAAGATGGTATCAAGGTCTGACAGGTGATCCGAGCGCTGTCTGGACTTGACCACCAGGTCATCCACGTAACATTCAATGAATTTTTTCCAGAATGGTTTAAAGGTCCGATGCATGGCATGCTGATATGTGGCACCAGCGTTTCTGAGACCAAAGGGTAGGACCCTATAACAGAATACCCCTTGAGGGGCCCTGAAGGCAGTGGATTATTCGTCTTCTTAGGCCATCCAGATTTTATTATATCTAGAATAGCCTTCCATGAAGGATAGAGCCTCGTACCCGGTCGTCCCATCGATTAATAATTCGGTGATCTGGACCGGGAAATCATCTTTCGGAAAATACAGATTGAGATATCTGAAGTCAATGAAGACGCGGATTTGTCTGTTCTTTTTCTTGACAGGGATGATGTTGGCCAACCAAATGGGGTATTGGACCTCCTGAATGAAGCCTGCTTTAATGAGCTTATCGACTTCACCTCTATTATGGAGGCACGTGAGGGATGCGTCCTTCTGGTGGCTTGTTTATAGCCTCGGTGGTCTTCTAGAAGTACCAGGTGATGCATCACCACTTCGGGATTGAGTCATGGAATTTCTATGTAATTTCAGGCAAAGCATCCCTATGTTCCCTCAGGAAAGAGGTATATACCTCATGCTCCTTGGGGGACATGGCTGCACTAAAGAGAGTAGGCCTCAGATCTTCCTCGGTACCCAGGTTTATTTCCCTAAGCTCTTCCATCGTGGTGGAGATGCCATCCTCAAACGCCAGAGGTGAATTCCGGAGGTCTTCCTCCTCTTCATCTCCCAAGTCCTCATCTTCTTGATCCTACGGGGAGAGAGTTTCCGGTCTGAGACTTCAAGGGTTTTAGGGAGAGGCATCGTGGGCATCGCCGCTTGAGTATTCATCCCCAGATCGAGGGTTGGTGGATGTTCCCGCATTGTCATGCTCGGCCATCGTGGCTGAAGTCTTGAGGACATCCGAGTGTGTGTCTGTACTTGAACTCCTACTCTCAACATGGTTGATGGGCATGGCATAATCTCTGCCAAGCTACCTAAGGGGGGTCATCAGGAATCATTTCTAGGCCATTTGGAGCAGGGATCCAGTCGACACCATCGACCAAAGGCTTCTTTTTCTTTTGCTCATAGAACTCGGCGTCAATGTAATGTGACTCGGAGATCTCGAAAGGGGCCTTGTCAGTGTGAAATGTTCCACTTTGTCCATTGACACAGTACTTGATACACTGGTGGTAGGATGAAGGAATGGCCATGTGCTTATAGAGCCATGTCCTTCCTAGCAAGGCATTGAATGATGTGCTCTGTCGGACCACCAAGAATTCCGTTTAGGCTACCAGGTCACCAAAATGGGTCTTTAGATTAATTTTTCCCATTGGTTTCTGCTCACTCTTTTCTTAACCAAACAGAGTCGTGGCCGGGGGAATTAGGTCGTCCTCACTTTATCCCAACTTACATAGTGTCTGTAGGGGAAGGAGGTAAACTCCAGAGCCATTGTATATAAAGACTTTCTGGATCTCAATACTATTCAGAGTGCTAGAAACATATAGTGGTCTGATGTGTCCTTGCATGATGGAATCCTCATCCTGATTGGTGAAGGAAATCATTTCATTGCTTTCAGCCGGGTCAGTCTCCATCCGATAAATTTCAGCGGCAGCTACCTTGGATTGAAACTCATGGGGGCTGATCAAAGCTTCTATAAGAACCTCCCTGAGATCTACTGACAGACATAGGGCATCAGGGATCGACTTCTTGGCTGGTACCGATGCCAACTGCTTAAGGATATCATATTTCTACTCTAGAGGCCGACTCTTCTCCGTTGGTGGGAGATTCATAGCAGGTGCTTTGGGGGTTGTAGCATTTGATGAGGAGGGACCAGCCGCGGGGTCGGATATCAATGGCATTCCCGATTTTTGAGGACTTGGCCCAGCTGATCTATTTGTATGCACTAGGCGTCCAGACACTTGTTCTTCCTCTAGTGGGTATCGCAGAATAACAGGGCCAGAGTGGCTGCTTGTGGAGGTGGAGGGGAATTCTTTCTCCTGGTGAGTCCATTAAAGGGCTCTCCCATGGGTTTCCGCGATACTAACGGTTTGGGCTGGGGTCCAACCGTAGGGTTGGTTTCGGCCACAGGTGCGCCTCCCCTGGTATCCCCTACCTCTATGATTCCTCCTATCGGCTCCTCGTGCAGGGAACTCGGGTTCGTAACCATACCCTTCATCAGAGAATGATTCCATAAGATGGTTGATGTTAATAGAACCAAATATTGTCTCTTCATCCTCTGACAGGTCAACCTGGTCAGTTGCCCCTGATGGTGTCGTTTGGTGGGTCGGTGCCCGTGGCACCAAATTCGAGGGCATATAATCTACCATGGTCAGGACTAACTTTGTCCCCATCATAGACTGCTCCTCTTGTGATTTTTTCCTCCTTCGATTACACCCAGATGACCGGCTCGTGTAGGGTTGTGAGGTCTATACTGTCGGCTCTGTGGCTTCAGGGGCTCTTAGTGGCAGCAGCAGCTGCTGTAGTTGAGCTCGGAGTATGCCCTAGGCTCGGTCGATAGTCTTCCGAGTCATCCAGTTGTCAAATTTATGCCCCTACTTTCTGGTGACTTTCTGCCACCCCTCCTCTTTGTCGGAGTCGGTTGTAGAGATACATGCCACATGTGCTGGGGGTGGTCCCAGGTCGACCTGTCCGGAGTCTACCATCCTCTACAGAAGGTCTTTGAAGACGATGCATTCTCGGATACTGTGCCCCAACATCGGATGGTAGGGGTAGTAATCTAGATTGTCATCGTGGCAGACCTCTTCATATTTCCTTGGCTCTGAGAGGCGGAGCAAGTTGCAGTTCATGGCGGCAATGATGTAGCCGCAGACTTGATCATCTCGGAACGAGTATACTTTTTGTCTTAGTTCCCCAAACTGGTTTCGCTTCGGTCATCGCTGATCGTCCCGTTTAGGCGGAGGCGGCCACTGATATGTAGGAGGACCTTGACAATTTGATGGAGGCATGAGCGGTGGAGCAGGCACACGGGCCGACTCGAGTGTGATAGCGGACGCTTCATCTCCAGGGGCTCTTTTCAGAAGAGCCTGTGAGGCTATTCGGGACATCGAATTAGTCCGCTGGAGGGAGTCCTCAATTCTCTGGGAAATGGTCAAGAGATGGAGGAAGCCAGTGGTGCACTCCACTGGTATGTGCGGTGTTCATAGCTCATCTCGAAGATTATCGATGTATATGGCTAGAATCTCATCTTGAGGCATCGTCCTATTCAGGAAATAGGTCAGACCTTTCTATCTAGCGATGAAATCAGAGAACCTCTCATTCTCCCTCTGCTTGTAGTTCATGAGATCGTTGACCGTTGTCTTAGGCAACGTTGAGCGGAAGTGGAACAGGAACTGCTGGCAAAGGTCCTCCTAGCTCTGTATTGACTGGGCTGGCAGACTCGTATACCAGATGAAGGTAGATCCTTCCAAGGCCTGTACGAAGCATCTATGTTTTACTGCTTCTTGTTGCTCTAGAGTTCCCATCATAGGGTCGCAATAGGATGCGTAGTGTATCAAATGTTGTTCTGGATCTCCTGATTCATTGACGATTGGGAACACAGGGCTACCAAAATTGGGTGGAGGCGGTGTGTTACTCACCCAATCCTGGTAGGGTTTCCGCTCTGGCTGTATCAGAGCGCATTGACCTTCCATTGCTTCCATTCGAGCTGTTAGTGCCTCGATGGTGTTGGTGAGACCCTGGTTTACATCCTATTGGGCCCGGTCCTGGGCAGGCGTAGCCCGAGGCATTGCCTGAGGATCCAGATTGGCCGGAACTAGGGGTGCGTGTGTCGTTTGTGGCACCTTCGGAGGGTTCAAGCATACTCACTCTGATTGCTACCTGAGTGGAGGGAAGTCTTGGTATTCATCCGAATCTACGTTTAGGTAGTTGGACGGGCTGAGCGCCTCGTTGGATGGGAGCCCTGATCGTGTTTCGTTTGCCGGGGCAAACCTTAGTCTTTGAGGTGCACTTGTTGGGAGTGCATGATGTGGCTCCTCCTGGGACGCACTTTCGATAAGGCGGTTCCTCTGTAGTAGCTCGGCGTTAAGCCGCCTCAATTCTTTCATCTCCTATTCTTGTTGAGAAAATCTCTCTTCGAGCGTGAGTGTCTCATCATTGTCGAGAGAAGGAGGCGGGTTAAGGGTAACCAATCCTTTGTTATTATCCTTGTTGGAAGCTCGCAGGGTAGGTGGAGGAGGGTTGGCTGGATGGACGACCATATTTCGGGCGACCCTCTTGTTCCGGGTGTGCACACCTAGTGGTTCATTATGAGTCACAGCCTGAACGGAACTATCGTCTCCCGATCCCTCCTGATTTGCAGTATCTCTGGTGTCACCCGTGGGGTTAACCTCTATGAAATTGATAGATGCATATCACGGGGAAGATAAGATGTCATCTTCCAAATGGGAAGAGGATCTCCCGCATCTTCTGCTGGCCTTCCCTTTCATGACATGGGATTTTCTTCAGACTTCGTGATGAAGGGAGACGTAGAGAGTTCTTTGATGCGACCTTACGGTGTGCCTTTTTCTCGGAGGGGATGATGATTCAAATGACGGGATAGGATGGGAACCTCCTCTTCTCATTTTCCTCCCTAGGTGAGAGAATACTAACTCTCTTGGGGGAGGTTGTTGTTGAGGGGGTAATAATTCCCCCAGCCCTAAGGGCTGGGGTTGGATCTGTTCCTTGGAAATCAAGTCTCTTCCCGGTATTATTGGTGTTACGGGGGGGGGGGGGGGGTTTGTTAAAAATTCCCTAGCCCTGAAGGCTGGGGTTGCCCTGGATTGCGGCAGTGGCTGCGGCTATCGCTACCTGCTTGATATTGTGTTCCCCCATTCAGGGGTGAACTGGGTTTAGTTCCATGTTCTTCTATGAATCAATCCTTTCTGGGGAGGTAGGAAAAGATCATTGATTGGCCCCTCTTAGGAGAGAGTCATGTTGTGTGCTCTCTGTGGCCTGATTCAGGAGTTCTTGAATGTCTTGTTCCCGTCGGACGTAACGCTTTTGGGACTTACTCAAGGCCTGACTCTACTGGGTGTGTTGCCTTTCCTAAATAGAGAGACCACTCAATTACTGTCTTGATGTGATGAAGTTGCAAAACACCATGCCGAACAGGTTCTTCTAGGTAGGGAGTGGAGTGAAATGCAGAGCTACATGTTCTCCCTATCCCCGGATATGGACTCCCGTCGAATCTTCACCGACGAGGCGGCGCAGCTGGTGCAGCGCACGGAGGCAAGCTATCTTCATGTTTCCTTTACACCTCTTGGTTCACTATTTCCATGATGGAGGAAGAGCTTCCAGGTCAATGTGACGCAAGAGGTCCCCTATTGTCTTGACATGGACCACATACCCGTTGTAGGGCAGGAAGCTTGATTTCAGTCGGCGGAGGGTTGTCCATATATTATGGAGGATGTTGTGCATGCATTCTTCCGACAACTCTCTAGGTATGTCGAACTGAGAGGTGTCTGTAGGCCAAAACATAACTGGTATATCATCCCTGGCTAGTTGTTTCCTTAGGTTCAGCATATCGGCATACTCCTCCGCTAGTGACTCCTCTACCTGGTCGACCCAACTGAGACGCTCAATGCCAATGTGGTCAGAGATAGTGGGACCAGTAGGTGTTAAATCATTATGTGGGGGATTCTGAGGTGGTTCAGAGGATGAACGTAGACCTGGACCGTCTCCTGATTGCATAAGGATGCCGTCGGTGATTAACTGGGAATCTGACATGCTTGATCCTGTCCTTCTGAGTGCCTCGGCAGACGAGGGATTTTCTGTGCTTGATTCGGCAGGAGGAGGACCTTCCTGTCGATATGATATGTCATCGTGGGGAGGACCTCTACAATGGTAGCCGTAATGGCGAGGAATACCATTACTGCTTGATGATTTACTGCAAAGAGGACTTTTGCAGTGCACACCCTGGGGAGGACCTCCAAGGCGTGTCATAGCAAGGGGAGGACTTCTGGCTGCGTAGCATCATTACGGGGAGGACCTTCACAACAACTTCCATCATGGTGAAGATGACCATCATGGCTTGACGTTTTATGTGCATCCTAGGGAGGACCTTCAGGACACACTACAACAATGGGAGGACCTTCTTGTTTCTTGGGGCCAATGCGAGGAGGACCTTTACAATGGCGGTCGTGGAGGTGAGGACTACTATCACAACTGCGGTAATGGAGAGGACTACCATTACTGCTTCCACAGGGAGAATATATGAGGGACACATCCTATGGAGGGCCTCCATAATGTACCACAATAAGGGGAGGGCCTTCTCATGTCTTGACATCTCTATGGGTAGGACCTCCGTTATCAGGGTGGAGAGGACTACCACCGTGATCTGATTCCTGGCTGCATGGAGTTCCGTTACAGCATAACCCCTGGGGAGGACCTTTAGGGTAGGATACGACAAGGGGAGGACCATTTTGTCATGATGAGACGTCACTGTGGTGAGGGCCTCCGAATTTGCGACTATGATAGCGAGGAATACTATCATAATCTGTGGTCCCACTACATGGAGAGTGTTTGTAGTGTATACCCTGGGGAGGACCTTCAGGGTGGACCGAATCAAGTGGAGGAACATCATGATATTCGATCTTCTGGCCATGTGGAGGGATTCCGTGACTCACATCAAAAGAGGATCTCTCGTGATCAATCGTTATATGCCCGCGGGGGAGGCCCCCATGGGTTCTTTGGGGAGGACCTTCAGAGCTGCTGGTAGCAACATTTCAGGGAGGACCTTCGCAACTACTACTGCCACTCCCATAATATGGTAATGTGTGGACAGTGTTCTGAGCCTTTGATGTATGATTAGCGTCATTGGGGACCCCAGCTTCTAGCAGAGTGGAGTCATCAACTCCCTCTTTATTTTCCGGCTTCCTTTGGCGCGTTCGGGGAGCTCTTTTGCAGGTAGCGGGGACCGTCTACTGTCGACAACAACCTTCAACTTTGGGTCCCTGTCTAATTGGGTCCCATGATGTTGTCGGGATATGCTGACGAACATCTTGACTTTTAGAAGGGATATATGCCTGCTTTGGAGCATCGACCATGATGGACGGGTGCCCCCCAGTTGGAATGAGTGAAGAAGCTCGATCCGGTTGCCCTTGCGTCACGGAATATGGCCAGCAACCCTCCTGGGTAGAAGTAGGGATGTAGATCTTCTCCAAGGCGGCTATCTTGTCTCTCATATGAGTCACCTCAATTGGGGAGACGGGCTCACGGGCCCGAGTCCTTGATGTTTCCACTGATGCAATTACATTCTGGAATGTCTACAAGATATGATCTAGGTTTGATACCTTATCCTCCATCATTGTCGGGATATGAAGAGAGAAATCTTTGGCTGGAACGGGTATGAAGGCCCATTCCAGTATCAAAGTAGGAATATCCTACTCCGATCCTCTGGTGGTCAGTGGGTACTGACAATTATCCTATGTCGAGGCAGGTGAACGAATCTGCCCCTGTACTAGGATACGCTGGTTTATCTCTCCATTGGCCGCCACATCAGGAAGGTGGACTTTACTTGCATCCACAGGGAGCTGTCCCTGCATATATTGGTTTCCCACCGTATCAAGTCGGTGGCCTTTGTTGGCAGGGAGACATGCCTGCCTATGATTTTCCGCCACATATGGGCAGCAGTCCTTGTTTATCGCCACCATATCAGGATGGCGGGCATCTGAAGAATCTGCTAGGAGCTGGTCATGCCGGCGCCAGGTCGCCACCACGTCAGGTTGGTGGGCACACGACCCTGGGCAGGGAGAGGTGCATGCCTGGTAAGTGCCATCCTATGTGATATATGGGCTTGATGGAGTTCGGCGGGGATGCACGCCGGCTTGTATGATGCCGCCATATCTGGATGGCGGGGTTGAGAGGAGCGAATAGGTGTAGGTGCCTGTTCGTGGTACGTCCCCGTGGCTGGGTAGCGGAGCTCCTCCTTAGGGACCAGGGTGATGAACCATCCCTGATTGTACGTCTTCCGCCCTCGTAGGGTGGTCTGAGGGGCCGGAGCTTGGGGAGCGTGGGCCTGAAACCTCGGGGAGACACCCTCCTCGACGCGAGGATGTCGAGTCACGACATGACCGCGATGATGCCTTCCGGTGGGGGCCTTGGAGTGGAACCCCCATTTTGTGGGAATGAAGTCCTCAACGTCGACCTCATCTGCATCCCTAAGATAAGGGAGGTACGCATTGTCCCGTTTCGGGGATAGACTCTCGAAACGGTTGGAGATAGCCACAGGGGCTGTCTAGATCTGCCTTTGCGGCCGCTGCTGGGCAGGCGACCAGCGAGTTCTACAGATTGGAGGGCGTGCATGGCTACCTCCACCATTGGGAGAGTACCATTCACGTGGTACTCTCAGATTAGCGCCTCAGAGACCCAACATTGAAGATGGAGGGTGGGTGATGGGGTCCTCTGTAGGTGAGGAAGTCCTGTCATTGCATAGTTGGAAGCATGCTCTTGTGAGTTCCTTCAGGATGCCATTGGATCTAAGGGAGTTCTGTATAGCACCTGTAAATAATTTTAACAAATACAAACAACAAACCTGTCAAAGCAGTATCTCATGATCCCATGTGTAGTTAATGTACTTGTTTGGCCCTCCTTGTGAGTAAAAATGGGGCACAAGGTGGGATTAAGTTAAATCTGTCATGCTTGGTTAATGATTAATGTCAGGTTCACCATTTTTGTTTCGGGTCTGTCTCGAAATTACCAACGGTTCCGTATCTGATGACGCGTGGACTTGCTTTCCAAAGGCAGGCGTTCGTTGGATGGTCTGACCAGCGACGCTTAAGAACTCACATTGGTCAAGAGGATGGGAAGTCAGGCTCATCACACCCTTTTGGGGGGGAATTATTGCCTGTTCCGGGACTCTCTTATAGATTTAAGATGTATTCATATGTTCATGAATCTTTGGTTTATACCCAAGCATAGTATCCATGGATTTCTCCTAGTTGGAAATGGTCAGCTGAACGCAGGGGTTACGAATCATTTATGCTTGAGGTTTACCATCCCTCGTTGGATTAATGACCCCGATGAGTCGGAACACATTGAGGCGGTACTAGGAGTGGCATGGTGAACTGATTTGAATATAGTAGGATCGACCGGTTGTTGGGTTTGAACCTCATGGAGGCTTCCTAAGTACCCTGCCTAGGGGACAGGGATCAAATTCCACGTAGTTCGAAAGGGGGGCGTCGGAGAACCAATGTGAAGGTGGACCCGAGGGTCCATTGGTGATTGGTCTTGAACCTCGTGGAGGCTTCCTACGTATCCCTGTGGTAGGGAATCAAATCCCTCGTAGTTCACATTGGCTTGGGACTTACACTCTGATGCAACCCAAAATGATGGATTGGGGCTTACACTCTGAGGAGGCCCATGGCGATGGATTGTGGCATACAGTCAGAGGAGACCCATGACGATGGATTGGGGATTACACTCTGAGGAGGCCCATGGTGATGGATTGGGGCTTACACTCTGAGGAGGCCTATAAGAGGATGTCAAGGTTGATGCTTACTCTAAGCCCACGTGAGTCATGCGCGGTGTGAGAAACAAGAGGCAGCAGGGACCAGAGGATCACATCGCGAAAGGTGCATCCGTGAGATGTGGAGTGGGTCTTACGCATGAAGGTGGCCCATAAAGTCGGGGCTTACTCCAAGATGGAAGCCCAGGGCGACAAAGCGCAGCGGGAGAGGGAAAGGGGTGCTCCTGTGCCCGTCACCTATCTTGTTCCCTGGGGAAGTACCCAGGGAATTACTGAGGTGCATGGGGAAAGCTGCCTTCGGATGGGTATGTCGCCCTCTCTCTGGGGAGGGGAGAAGTGCTCGACTGCCGAAGTGTGTAGTCCCCCATTCTGGCGAGTAGAGGCAGAAAGTGGGCTCTCGGGCTCAGACCCCGCATTACTGTGGGAATGTGAACTCAGGCATGCTTTGGGAATCTGCCAAAGGGTCAGGGCAACCCCTTTTCCCTTATTTACTGCGGGTATGTGAACTCAAAATGGCGCGCTGATGCGCCTGAGGGTTGCACCACACGGATCCGGTGGCTCTGGTGGAGGCCTTGGCTTGGGGCCGATGAGTAGGCCAATGAGGAGGTTGCGAAGGATCAGTCCAGATTGAAATTGGAAGGATTGTATCTGGCTCGGGGAATGGGAACTCTTAAGGTTTTGGCAGGACACATAGGGGTATGGGTGGTGGTACCCTTCACGTAGGGAAGTGCTACGCGGCTGAAGAGGCCGTCCGTGAACCAGGGTGGTCGGCGGATTTATGGGCATCCTTCGAACCAAGGTGGTTCGCGGCTCCAGGTTCGATCCACGAACCAGGGTGGTCCGCGGAGGGTTCCATGCTGGCAGCAGTGTCCAAGGGTGGTGCTGACCGAAGGCTCTTCGGTCGGGGCTTTGCCCACTTAGGAGGGTGCTACACGGTGCGGCGGATCGGAAAAGAGGAATAAAGTCCCTAGTCTGTGGGGCGTACATCTGTAGAGGGAACCTGGTTCGCGGTTTTCTTCTCTTTTTTATTTTATGTTCGCAGTTTACCAAGTTATTATGCATTTTTTGGTTCCTTATTAGTTTGTTCTCAGGTTCATAACTGCTCTAGTTCGTGAACTGGAACTTCTGAAATTCTAATCCTTCCTTCGAAATCCTTCCACCCGAATCTCACCGATCTCCTCTCCATTCTCCCCTTTTATTTATTCTTCAATCTCCTTTTATAGAGTGGGGAAAAGGATGTATCTATGGTCATGTGATACCTTTTGCGGAGGACCATGATCAAAAACCCTGTTCATGGATGACTTGGTCAATCCGTAATTCGCGGGGTATCAAACACTCCTCCATGAACCAAACTCGGGGAGTGCTTCGCGGCTGCGGAGGGTTCCGCCTCCATTTCGTGAATGACAGCGGAGGCAGTTCGGGCCGGATGACGTAGCTCACGACATGGGCGGTCTGGAATGGTGAACCGGGTTGGCGCCCGTCCCGCCTCGCGACCACGGAGGATCTCCGCATCCATATCGCGAATGATGACGGTCCGTGGAGGAGGGATGCTTCGCGGAACCGGTCGTGCGTCGCTAAAATTATACCGGTCCGTGGACCGGTTCGTCCTTCACCATCCTTGTGTGTTCTCCACATTTTCCCAATCCTTTGAAGGTAAATTGGGCGTAATCTCCCTTGAGTTATATGGGATCATCATTCTCCTTTGCGGATTTTTAAGGACCCTACAATTATAAAACCATAAACCCTCCAAAACTATAAAATGACCTAAAACCCATAAAACCCCTAAAAACCAAAAAAACTCTAAAAACCCTTTATCCACTAAAAACATTAAAACCCTAAAAAACTAAAAAATACCATAAAACCCTATAAACCCTTAATCACTCAAAAACCCTAAAACCCATTAAAAATAATGAAATTCTTAATGAATACCTAAAAATACCTAAAAATGTAAAAAAAACCTAACACCCCCACAATATTAGAAATTCTGTTATTTGCGATGGATAATTTCCGATGGAAAAATGACTTTTTGTAAATATTACCTTCCCTCAGATTAATTTTGATGAAATGTTGACTCCATTGTAATTATTTTTGGTGGGCATTCCCACCGCCCAACACCAAAAGTAGTTGGGACAAGCTTTTGTGATGGATTTCTCTATCCATCACAAATACTCGTCAACTTGATAGTATTTTTTATAGATATTAATTTCCATCACAAATACTTTTGACAAAAAAAACAATTTGTGATGGAATTAATTCCATCACAAATACACCATCACAAAAAACTTTTAATTTTACATACACGAGCCTTCCTTCTTCTCCTCCCCTCCTTTCTCTTCTCCCACAAAGATGCAAACAATGCCTACTAAACTTTCCCTAGACCCCTCGACCTCCATTCCAGTTTATCAGACTCCATTTCCACCATTTTTTAACAGATCAAGGTTCAAATCTCTATGTACGTAAAATTGATTTGTAGTTATTTTTCAAATTTTTTAATTTTTTAATTTGTATGTGTAGTTATATATTTATTAACGTGTGAATATTTATATATATATATATATTTACAAATCATGTGTGACTATATATATATAAATATCTGAATGTGTGTGATTTTATAAATATCTATGTAAACATATGTATATATAAACATATGAGATTTTATTAACATGTTTGATTATATGTATGTGTGTGTGTAAAGATGTGTGATTTTATATATGTTTATAAATATATATAAATATAAATTAATAAATCTATGAACATGTGTGATTATATATATATATATATTAGATAATTATATTGGTTTAAAAAAATGGTCAGAATATATTTGATTTATTTGTATTAATTAAGAAATATTTTAATATATATATATATATATAATATATCTTATGAATACACAAATATAAATGTTTAAAAAAACATGCACAATTTTTAATATATATATATATATATTAACATGTGAATTTATATATATATATAAATATATGTCATCTTTTAAAAAACGTATAATGTTTTTCATATATATATGCACACACACACAGACACATATATATAAATGTTTCAAAAAAATGTATAATGTTTAAAAAATGTGTAATGTTTTTGATATATATACAGACACACACACATATAAAAATGTTTAAAAAAATGTCTATGGTTTTTAATATATATATGTGTGTGTGTGTGTGTGTGTACATATATATTGATATGATATGTATATTTTCATAAAAAACATATAAATATATATTTGATTATGAAATCAAGTAATATTTATAAAAAAATATTTACATCTCAATATGTATAAATAAAAGTTAAAAAAACCTTTTAGATTATATATATATATATATATATATATATTTGACATGTATATTTCTTTAAAAAATATTCATAATATATTTTATGTATTTATATTAATTATGAAATCATGATATACATATATGTAATAATTATTAAAAATTTATTAATAATTTAAATAATTAGTATTCTTCTTTAAGTAATTTATTATAATTACTAGACATTATGATTAACAAATAATAAATATGTATGTATTTTTATATCTATGTATAGAGATCTGATATGTTAATTTGTTTGAAAAAATGTGTAAAAAATAATTTGATGTAAATATATTTGATTGAGTATGCATCATATATATCTCTATATAATGCATTAAATAAATAGAAATGATCATTTTTTATGAATTATGATAAAATTAATTTAAAGAAAACATTTAATGTAAACGTTATTTGTAAGATTTTTTTATATTAAAAAATTTTAAAAAATTGATTTAATGAGAAACCATTAAAAATTTAAAATGTTTAATATTTATTAAAATCATAGTTTATAATAAATTGGATAATTATTTTTAATACTTTATAAAAAAGTAAAAAAAATTATAATACTTATTAAAAATTCATAAAAATATTAATTACTAAAAATAAAGTATTAATTTGAATAATTTATAATATTTTATAATTAATGATTGATTTTTTTTAATAAATTGTTAATATTACGGGTAGTTATTAAATTACAATAATAATTTATAAAAGAAATAATAAAAATATATAAAAGTAAAAAAAATTAATAAATTGATAACAAAAATCATTAATAATAATCATTACATAATTTATAATAATTAATAATTAATTTTTCAATATTATTAATAAAAAATAAATATAATTTTAATTACAAAATATTACTAATAATTTGAAAAAATGATGAAATTAAGAAAATTTGTTAAAATTTTAAAAGAAAAAATATGTGTAATTGTTAGATATTAGTATTATTTATTATAAATTCAAATTCTATATCATTCCTAAGGTAAACACTACATACCAGAAGCAACTACAGTCTCCAAATATGTATATGATACACAGTTTGGAAGATACATTAAATTTTTATAAGAAATTATAATAAAAAAAATTAAACATATTACTCTCGCATGCAATGTAATTAAACATCTGACACAAAAAAATGTAATGTCGCGTCTAGGGTAAGCCCCATATCTCAAACCTAACAGTCATATAATATTTTTCATATGAGACACACTTCAAGAGATATTGTTTTATTTTTAAAAACGAGTCTTATATATTATTTTTATTATTTTTATTTTATCTATGATGAGCCTCTATGGGGACGATAAATCATAGATAACCTAGTGCCTCACTCTGATCATATTCCATCACATATTTCAATGTGTTAAAATATAATAATAATTTGAAAATTGAAAAAATGATCCTTAATAATTATTCTTATTTTTTCTATTTTTTAGATAACTATGGTTTCAGGAAATAGACAACAGTATTTATTATCTGATCAAGATTGGATAAATCATCACAAAAATACAATTAGATCTAGATTAAATCCTATCTACATTTAAGGTGTTGAATCCTTTATATCATCTTCATCATCGAATTTAGATTTTGTTTCTGAAGGACCAATTAAATGTCTATGTCAGAAATGTGATCACAAGTGTTTCAAAACGTTTGGAAATGTTGGAATTCATCTATTTCATTTTTATTTTCAGAGAGATTATATTTTTTGGTTTCAATATGGTGAAAATAAATGAGTAGAAAAAAATTGGTTTTAGATCTATCATTTCATAATTTAATACATGAGTCATTATGGTTCATCTTTTCCTAAAACAATAACTCAGAATGATATTCCAAATCATGAATCAGAACCTTCTTAGTTTTATAGTAAGTTAAATTTTGATGAGGAGGCCATATATCTGGGAATCTAGATAAGAAAAAATTGTATATGTTACAAAATTTATAGCCATAAAATCATATTTTTGAATTTCAAATAGTTGTTTTTATCAGATTATATCTTTTGTTAAGGCCTTGTTTCCGGACGGAATAACATTACCTACAAGTTTCTATGAAAGTAAAATGCTGGTTCATAATTTGGGATATAGTTATCAGAAGATTCGTGCATGTTCAAATGAATTCATCTTATATTATGATGATTATAAATCTTCGGTTAATTGACCAACATATGGATAATCGAGGTATAAAGAGTCACAATAAGAAAATTCATGAGTTTCCATGAAACAGTTGATATATTTTCCAATTACACCTCATTTACAATGTTTATTTATGTCTCACAACACTATTGGATTGATGACATAACATAAATAAAATATTTCAATCACTAAATCTTAAACCATCCATGTTATTGTGATTCATGGAAACTTTTTGATAAGACACATCAATCTATTACTTCATAACCTTTTAACATACAAATATGCCTTTCTATTGATATTTTTTTGTCCATTTAGTTCTCTACGACTGTCAATATTCTTGTTGGTATGTTTTCATTATTCCTTACAACTTTCCTCCAAGGATGTTGATGAAGTAAGAATATATATATCTATGTGTATATATATATATATCTGATGCTATTAATTTCAGGACATTCGAGAATAATATTGATGTTTATTTGGAACCACTAATTAATAAGTTATTTTCATTATAGAACAATGGTATGATAAATTTTGATGTAACAGGAGATCTAAATTTTATATTGAAGGATGCATTAATATGGACGATCAGTGACTTTCTGGTGTGTGGTATGTTATCTAGATAGAGAACAGATGGTCTAAAACAATTTCTATACTGCATGGATGAGTACAAAGTGATATTTTTGATATTTGGAGAAAGATTAGTTTTTGTGACTGTCATCATTGATTTATTCCAACACATCAACCTTTTTGAAGGAATGAAAATAATTTTACAGATGGTCGAATTTAAACAAACACTCCTTTAGATGAGCTCTCGGATAATCTGGTTAAATATTTTGTCTATGAATTACCTCCTATTACTTTTAATCCAATCATAAATGAGTAAATAATATATGGTTTTGGAAGATATCATAAATGAATAATGTAGAGTATTTTTTTGGACATTCCATATTGGTATGATTTGTCAGTTCTTCATATGTTAGATGTAATTCATATTGAGAAGAATTTTTTTGATAACATATTTTATAATGTGTTGGACACACCTGGTAATCCAAAATATAATGTAAAGGAATAGTTAGATATTGTGCGGATTTGTACATGTTTGGAACTTCAATTATTTAAATATGAAAGATCACACAAATTAATGAAGTTGAAAGAATATTACTCACTTGGGAATGAAAACAATTTATTATTCTGTCAACAGATTATATATTTGAGGTAACCTTATAGTTAATCTCCTAATTTTTTTCATTGCATCACAAATTAGTATATTACCAGGTTAAAAAGTCCTGACCATCATGTCATAATTGAAAGATTATTATATTTTGGTCTTAGAGAGTGGTTTAATTATTCAATCTAGGATGTGTTGAACAAAATATTATATTTTCCTCAAATATTTGTGTGGGAACATCATATTATGATGAATTTAGTTTTCTAGAAAAAGATGTTGGTTTAATTTTATGTAAATTGAAGAAAATATTCCCACCGCGATTCTTTGATTCAATGGAATATTCAATATTGAATTTTCTATAATAAGATAAATGTGGAGATAAAGTATAATTATTGTGGATGTATCAATTTGGGATATGCATGAAAAAAATTAAAGAAGAAAGTATGTAACAAAGCATCAGTTAAAGGGTCGATTTCAAAAGCATACATGCATTAGGAAATTTCAAATTTCTTCTCTTATTATTTTTAGTCATAATATCTTTCAAAACATAATTCCATGGGTTGCAATGAGACAAATCTTAATGATGTCACAAGCCATCAGGTTTCAGTTTTTAATCATCCTGAGCTTGGTTTTGGTGGTTTCATGAGTGATGAATTAAAGATCAAGAATTTCACATAGCTCATCCATATGTTTTTTTTGAATTGTGAAGAAATGATAGGATTTGTGAAGTACTACATTTTTATTAGTTCATTAAATATTTATAAAAGATACCATTATTTACATTAACATTTTTGTAGACTATATGATTTCCATATCAGAAAATAATTCATACAAATTACATATAGTTCTCTTAAAGAAGGTCGATAAAAAAAATTCATATAGATTTAGAAGACTAGTAAGTTAGTTTTTATTCTATGGAATAATAAATAAATTTTGAAATGATATCTATTACTGATATTTTTTTATTATTTATAGGAAACACAACATGAAAATAAAATTGACAGTTGATTATGTGTACTAAAATAACCTCCATTCAAATTGTTAAAATATTATAATTGGTATGTAGTTAATGGATTTTAATTACATACATGTATATATGGTGACTCAAGAAATCAATGAATAGTGGTTTTCATTTGAAAAGATACCATCTGAAGGAAAGTGAGGTTGAATTTTATGGTATACTAGACGAAATAATTTAGTCTTTTTATCTAGGACCAAATTATGTAACAATATTTAAAAGTCATTGGTCTGATACTGATTGGGGGTTGATAGTTCATCCACGACATAGAGTTGTTGAAATTAAATATAAAAATCATATTGCATCAAAAGAACCATTTATGTTGGCACATCAATAACATCTAGTTTACTATGAAAATTACTATGATGTTTTGAGAGATTTGAAAGACTAGTGGAGTGTGATAAAAATGAAATCACAAGAAAATCAATTTATTCGAAATGAAAATGGTTCTATGGAAGTTAAGCATACTTAATTTTTTTGAGAAACATCTCAAAATATATCTCTTACCTAACGAGATATAAATATTGATATTGAAACCCCCCAAGTTAAGGGATAATGATATATATAATGTTGATGAATTAATAAGTGATGATGAAACTGAAATTCATATTTATGTTGACGGTGTGGATGATAAGGATAAAGAAATTGATCTCGATGAAAATGTTTAAGAAGATGATGAGTTATTTATTATATTCAGTTATTTAGTTACATTTAATTATTATATTCTTATTTTTACTAGTTTTTTCTATTTTATAGTTGTATTAATAAATTATTATAGGTAATATTATTATATTCTATCACTTATTAGTTTTTTTGTATTTGATATCTATATTAACAATCTATTATATGTGAGAATTTTTTTCAGATGGATTGAGATGATCTTGACAATTAATTTCATTCTCTCATTGATGCCAGACTTCTTACTAATGAGCCCGATTTAGTAGCTCCACAGGCTGTTGTGCATATTAGGAGGGGTGTGGTCTTTCCTAATTAATTGATGATTCCAGATCATGCTCTAGAGATACGACCATCTGTTGATTTTTATCCTCATTTAATAAGGTATGTTTAATTATTTAATATATTTATTTTATATTAAATTTATGTATTAATTTTGGTAATAATTTAATGATTATTTGTTTTTATTTCCACAGTTTTGTTCATTTAGTTGTTGGGAAGGCTCGTGAGATTCTAAGAAATTATTTTTCTATGCCATGGGTGTCATGGGACATGATACCCGTCACCGTGTGTGACCAAATGTTCGACCACTAGTTTTTATGTTATTACCTAATATATACTTTTTAAATTTTCTTTAGTTACTAACCTATTATTTTTAATTGTCCTGGAAAATTTATTTTCTCTGATTCCTAATAGTTATAGAGGTCTTATCAAAGAGGCATGGGATTTCTGGATACATGAGTGATTTCATCAGTTTCTACACAACAATAGTAAGTGAGCAATTAATAAATCTTCTGCTACTGTTTTTGATCAATCTTACGTATCCCATCATCCTGACTATATCGTAGCTCAGGTATGTGATGGATTGTGCTCCTTCTAGCCAAGAGAGTCTTTTCGGAGGAGGTCATTAGCTAGATATCAGAGCCAAGAGAGGAAAGAGGTCACCCATAGGATCTGGAGTCGTAAATTTGGCATACAACGATGACATATGGTAAGTGATATTATTTATCAATATATATATATATATATATATATCTTAACAATAACATGTTTGTTGTATTATACAGGCCACTACTAACCCATATATTATGGAATTTTGAGTTTATAAGAATATGAATATTGATCCCTATACAAGATAATTTTTAGGGGAACCACACTGCCATATTTGGATTATTGGTTTTTTTAGGAATTTCATGAATATTAATTTTATTGTTATTTTTATTTTTCAGAAAATTTAAAGGAAACGTATGAGGTAGTGACTTATCATTCATAGGAAAGTCAAGCCTAGAGAGAACATGATGTCACTACTGTTTTGAATTTCGATGAGGGGGATTGGATACAAGAAACTTTGCAAGGTTTTAAGAAATGTTGATTGATTAGTATTGGTTCTCAACTAACAATTACGATTTATTATTGTACTTTTGTGATGACCCCAGTGAGCACGAAGGGATCTCATGGAGAGTCATCTCTAACGCCATTTTCCACTGCACATTATGTGGATAGGTAGAGAACTCAGGATGATATGATAAATCATATGTAGATGGAGACGGTGGAGGAGCGTGAGTGGCAACGTGTGAGAAATGAGTTGATGGTGAAGTATATGTAGTGGCTTGTGCATGGAGTTGGTATGATTTTTCCTCTCCCTAGTCCTTTGAGTGATCCTCCTCCTCCTGATGATAGTTGATGATTTCTAGAGTTTTTATGACACTTTTTTAATTTGTCATTATATACATATTATGTTGTAAATGATGTATTACTTTTATATGTGTTTTATTTTCATTTTTTTTTAAGAATTTCAATGATTTTAAAATAAATTTAAATTTGCTAATTATTTTTAATGTTTTAAATTTTTTTTATTAATTTTCAATTTGTTATTCTTCTTAAATATATTCAATGGTTTAGTTATTTTTATTATTATTCAATATATTTAATTTATTAATTAATTTAAATAATTTTAATTATGTTTAAGTATATTTATTTTATAATTTTCAAAAAAAATTATTTTACTTAATATGTAAATTAACATTAAATAAATATATATATATATATATATAAATTTTTTAAATAATCTTATGTAATTTTTTATTTTTTATTTATTTTTAATAATTGAAATTATTTCTAATTTTTAATACCTTTTTGAAGAATTTATTATTTTTGATGGACCGTCAGAAAAGCGTATTAAAAAATGTTAAGGGAAACTATTATGATAGATCACATATACTTCGAAAAAAAAGTTTTGAGATGGGTCATCACAAATAATCACATTTGCGACACCTTCTTCTGGGACAGGTTATTTGCGATAGACTCCCGTGGAAAATGAATTTTTGCGATGGGAGTCCGTCGTAAGTAACACGTTGCAGTTAGATTATTTTTTGTGTGTGCTGAATGAACCCTAATAAAACCTAAATAAACATTAAACCCCTAAAAAACCTAAAATCACTAATAACACTAAATATCATAAAACCCCCAAACACGTTTAAAATCCATACAATTTCTAAAAACAAAATAAATCAAAAAAATACCTAAAAATCCATAAAAACATAAAAAACATTGAAGAACCCTAAGAAAACATTGAAAAACTAAAAACACATAAAACCCCTATAAACCATAAAAACGCTAAAAACCCTAAAAAACCATAAAAACATTAATAATACTAATACCATAAAACCCCTAAAAATCATAAAAACCAATAAAACACCTAAAACCACAAAAAAAATCTAAAACCCCTTTAAACCAATTAAAATGTTAAAAACTATAAAAATCTTAAAAACCCTAAAAAGATAAAAAACCATAAAAACTAAAAGAAACTATAAGACACTAAAAACCATAAATAACATAAATAACCTGAAAAACCATAAAATTCCCAAAACCCCATAAAAATCCTCAAAACCACAAAAATCCCATAAAGCATAAAAGCCCATACAATCTAAAAAAATTCAATGAAAAAATTAAAAACCTAAAAAAATAATACCTGAAACTACATAAAAATTCTATAAACCAGAAAAAACCCTGAAACCCTAAAACCCTTCAAAATCCCTAAAACCATGAAAATAATAGAAAATCCCAAAAACCCCAAAAAATTGAAAAAAAACCCAAAATCCAATAATAAAAAGCATAAAAACATAAAAACACTTATAACACTAAACAACCTAAAAACTCTAGAATGCTAAAAAAACCCTAAAACCCTAAAAACCACAAAACTCTTAAAAACCATTAAAACCCATGAAAACCCATGGAAGGGATGGCGACTCACTCCCCCGGCTCTCTCTCTCATTTGTTTCTCCTTCCATGTTCTCTCTTGGATCTTTCTCGGAGATTTGGCATTGATTCTCGATGAAAATGGGTTTTGGATGCGCTCTCCTGTCTCAATGTGGTGGTGACTTTCATCCGGCATCCATGTACCCCTCGCGCTCTGTGGATCTTGTCTTTAGATGGGACCATGCGCTGTTGCGCATCTGGGTTTCAGTGGCTATGGAGGTTTCCCGATCTGATCTCTATTGAAGCTGATGGCCATGTGGAGGCCGGGAACCCTTCGGATCTGGGGTTTCCACGAGAAGGTCAATGGGGTTGCATATTTCAATGGTAGAGAAGGTCGCATCAGCTCCTCCGGATCTGGTCTCTTAGACGATGCGGTGTGCAGGGTTGGCTGGTTTTGCAATCCTCCCTACTGCTCGCAGATCTGGGCTTGGGTGGAGTGCGGTGGATTCTGTGGCGGTGCATCGGCTCTTGGTGGATACGGTTTGGTGGTGCCATGCCTGATCCAGCTTTGGGGGTTTACAGATCTGTTCGTTATCGGTCTATGCCGAAGTTACAGGTTTGTTCTCCAGCTCCTACTTTGATTCTTGCTTATATCTATGGCTGGTCTGTGCATTGCTGCGATCTGGTTGTTTTCCTGCGGTGCCAAAGCGGTCTGTTTGGCCCGAGGATGCTGGTATTATTTGCCAGTCCTGATGTGAGGTGCTTCATGCTGGATCTGCTTTGCTTTTTCTGGGTTGCTGCAAGTGAGATTTGGGATGTGGTTTGGTTGTTGGTGGCTTTTTCCCCCTGGTTGTGCTGCTGGGTGCGCCTGATGGTGAGAATTCCTGCTGAGATGATGTTGGCTGATGGGAGATGTGTTGCGGTTTGGTTTTTGGTCCTTTGTGCTATTGCTGGTCTGGCTGTGTTTTGGCGTGGATGATGTCCTTTGGTTCTACTGAGTAGTGAGGGGAACTGTCCTACTTTTGGGTGTATTTCTTGTTGGAAGCTGGAGAGCTGGTGGCTGGTTACTGATTGGCTGGGACGTGACGCTGTGGTGACTGATGGCTTTGGTGATGGTGGTCTGATGCTACTGGTGGTGAATCCCCTTGGTGCGGAGCTGCTGGATGTTGAATGGTGTGTTGCTGAAATTTGGATACCGCTTAGCTGGGAGGTGCTGAAGGAATTTTGTGGTCACGATGATTGGAAGTGGTGTTGGACGCTGGTGTTGGCTGGACGTGCCGTAATGATGCTGCTGTTGTGCCTGGTTTTCGAGTCAATTTCTTTTTTTGCTTTTCTTTTTGTGGTCTTTCTTTGGGTATGGGTTGATTGACCCTACCCCGCCCGGTCTGCATTGCTACATTTTTTCTTAATAAACTTTGGGGGGTCAGGAATAGCCTGATCCTACACCGACCTTCACCATGAAAACCCATAAATTTCCTAAAAGCCACTAAAAACTATAAAACAATTTAAACATCTAATAACATTAAAAAAACTCTTAAAACCATAAAAGAATAAAATAATCAAAAAAACCTAAAACCCAAAAAAATCAATAAAAATACTAAAACCCTAAAAATCCCTAAAAACTCTCAAAAATGCTAAAAACATTGAAAACCATAAATATCCTAAAAATCCCTAAAAATATAAAAACATAAAAATCTCCAAAATCCCAGAAAAACCCAAAGAATAACTTTATAACCTAAAAACAATTAAACCCTTTAAAACTAAAAAATTCTAGAAACCCTAAAATCTCTAAAAACCCTAAAAAACCCTCAATATCTAAAATAACAATAAAACCCCATAAAAATCCTAAAAAACTAAGTAGATCCCTAAAAAAATAAAATAAACTAAATACACAAAAAAATATAAGAAAATATTATATCCAAAAAACACTTAAAATCACTAAAACCCAAAAAACACTAAAACCCCTAAAAAACCAAGATTACCCTAAATCCCTTAAACCCATAAAAGCCCCTAAAACCTTTAAACCCCATAAAAAGTCATAAAAATCTAAAAGACCTCTAAAAACTCTAAAAACCATTTAAACCCTTAAGATAATTTAAAAAACCCTAAAAAGATAAGAAACCCTAAAATCAAAAAAATCGAAAAACCCTCAAAATAATAAAAACCATCAAAACCATATAAAACCATAAAAATTGTAAAAAATACCTAAAAATCCATAAAAATTTTAAAAACCATAAAAACCTAAAAAAACCCTACGAAAACCTTAAAAACCCTATAAATGCTTAAAACCAATTAAAAACCTTAAAAAGTCAAAAAAAATCTCAAAAATCCAAAAAAACCCTAAAACCTCAAAATCCATAAAAACCCTAAAAAAATAAAAACCATCAAAATCCCTAAAATTCCCAAAAAAAATAAAATACCCAGGAAATCCCTAAGAAAACATTCAAAACCTAAACACACTTAAAACAACAAAAACCTAAAAAAGGCTAAAAAACCATAAAACCTCTAGAAACCCTAAATATCATGAAAACCCCTGAAACCCTTAAAAAATTAAAATACCCATAACACCCTATAATCCACTAAGTACAATAAAAAACCCTTTAAACCCCTAAAAATGTTGAAAACTATGAAAAACTTTAAAACCCAAAAAACTAAACAAACCTAAAATCCCAAAATAACTGAAAGATTTCCTAAAAACCCTAGAAACCCTGAACCCCTAAAAAACCCTAAAAGAAAATAAAAAACAAAAAGAGGTCTTAAATATAACTAAAAATGTAAAAAACCCCCCAAAATATGGAAAACCCTACGAAAACCCTAAAAACCTAAAAACATTTAAACCCCTAAAAAAACCTAAAAAATGATGAAAACCCTAAAAACACTAACACCCTCAAATCCCTAAGAACCCATTAAAATTATAAAAAACCCTAAAAATTAATAAAAAATAAAAAAATAAAAAAACCATAAAACCCCAAAAAAAAAAACCAAAAAATATGAAACACATAAAAACATAGAAAAACTAAAAAACCTAAAACCCCAATAATCCTTAAAAACCTCTAAAATCTTAAAAACCCTAAAACCCATAAAACACTAAAAAGCACTAAAAATATAAAAATCCATTAACCTAAAAACCCTTAAAAACTCTAAAAACTCTTAAAACCCATAAAAACTCAATGAAACCCCCTAATAACCTTAAAAAAACTAAATCCCTAAAAATCTAAAAAACCCCAAAACCCCAAAACCCTAAAAAACCTAAAATATCATAATAAATCCTCCAAAATATCTAATAAATTAGAAAACCCAAAAATACTTGAAAACGACAAAGAAAACCTTAAAAACCAAAGACACTTAAAATACCTAAGAAACAAAAAATGATAAATCCCAAAAAAACCAAAAACCCCTATTAACCCTAAAGACCCCAAAACCACAAAATCATCGAAACCATAAACACCATAAAAATAAGAAAAATCTCTAAAAATGTAAAAACCCTAAAAACCTAGAAAATTCCTAAAAACATTAAAGACCTAAAAACATGCAATCATTAAAATAAAACAACGTTAAAAACCCTAAAAACCCTAAATACACTAAAAACGTGAAAAACCATAAATACCATAAATACCCTAAAATCCCATTAAAAACTCTAAAAAAATTAAACCCCTAAAATTGTAAAAAAATATAAAAAATTTGAAAACCCCTAAAAATTTAAAAAAAACCTAAAAAACCAAAAAAACCAAAACCCCCCTAAAAATCATAAAAAATATAAAAATCCATAAGAACCCAAAAAGCAATAAAATATTAAAATATACCAAAAAATAATTAAAAAACTAGAAATAATAAAATCCCTATAAAAACCTAAGATAATCGTAAAAGCATAAAAACAATTAAATCCCCTAAAAAACAAAAAAAATGATAAAACACTAAAAACATCTAAAAACCCTAAAATTCTACAAAATCCCAAATAAACACTAAAAATCCATAAAATATTAAAAATATAAAAAATCCATAAATATGTAAAAAACATATAAACCCTGAAAAATTGGAAGAAAACCTTAAAATCCAATAAAAATTCAAACCCCTAAAAACATAAAGAATGATAAAAACCCTAAAACACCCTAAAAATGCTAAAACCCCCAAAAACCCATAAAAACCCATGAAACCAATAAAAACCCTACAAAACCTATAAACCCCCTAAAAACCCAATAAAAACTCTAACAACTATTTAAACCCCAAAAGACATTAAAAAACTCTAAAACCCATAAAACCGAAAAAAGTTCCAAAAAACCCTAAGAACAGAAAAATGATAAAACCAGAAAACCTCTAAAAACCTCAAAATCCATAAAACCCTAAAAAGCAAAAAATACTAAAAAATCCATAAAAATCCATAAAAATGAAAAAAATCCTAAAATCCCTAAAAACCGTAAGAAAATATTACGAACCAAAAGACACTTAAAAACACTAAAAACCAAAAAAACATTAAAAATATAAAAATCCCTAAAACCCCTAAAACCCATGAAAACCCTTAATAATCATAAAAACAATAAAACCACATAAAACCTAAAAGAAAATAAAAACTCTAAAATCCTTTCAAAACCCAAAAAACCTTAAAAACACATTGAACCCATAAAACACTAAAAACCTTCAAAAACACTAAAAACCCTCAAATACCCTAAAATCCATAAAAATAATGAAAATTCTACAAAAGTCCTAAAAAGGAAAAAACATTAAAAACCAAAAAATACATAAAATAATTAAGAAAAAAATAAAAACCTGAAACACTTAATACCCCTAAAAACCCAAAAACCCTAAAAACCATAAAAACCAATAAAATCCATAAGATTACCTAAAAATCCAAAAAACATAAAAATCCTAGAAAATGATTAAAAATCTCTAAAAATGTAAAAACCCTTAAAAATTTATAAAAATCCATAAAAATACTAAAACCCACTAAAACCTTTAAAAACCCTTCAAACCCAAAAAATGGTAAAGACTCTAAAAAATTCAAAAACCCTAAAAAACCCAAAAAACCTAACACCACTAAACACAATAAAACCCTAAACCCCTAATTATCCTAAAAATCAATTAAAACCCTAAAAAACATAAAAATCCTATAAAATTCCTAAAAAACTATAAAAATGTAAAAAACCAAAAATCCCTAAAAACCTAACAAAAAACATACCAACCTAAAAACACTTAAAAATGTAAACAAATTAAAAGGATAAAAACCCAAAAAATCCTAAAAACCATAAAACCCCAAAAAATCATAAAAAACACTAAAAATCCTAAAAACCACTAAAATTTAAAAATCACTTTAAACTCCTAAAAAAGATAAAAAAATAAAAAATTCTTTATAAACCCAAAAACCCCCCAAAAATCTATAAAAACCCAAAAAACCCATAGAATCCTGAAAAAATAAAAAATCCAAAAAACCATCAAAATCCCAAAAAACCCTAAAAGCCATAAAAATATAAAAAATAATTAAATGTCATTAAAAATGAAAATTACAATAAACTATGAAAAACAATAAGAAAGAATTAAAATCATAAAAAGACTTGTAACCCTAAAAACCCTAAAAACCATAAAACCCCTAAAACTCCAATAATCCCTAAATACCCTAAAAAACCTAAAAATCCTAAAAATCCCTAAAAATAACCAAATACTCATAAAATCTTAAAAACCCTAAGAAAATCATAAAAAACTAAAAACACCAAAAATTCATAAAAAAAATAACAATAAATACCCAAAATACCTAAAATCAATAAAGATCCCTCAAAACCTTAAAAACCCTAAAACCCCTTACAAACCTTAAAAACCCACGAAAACTCTAAAAACACCTTAAACACATAAAAATGTTATAAAACTCAAAAAAATCTATAAAACCCCTAAGACCTTAGAAAAAAAACCTAAATCCTTTAAAACCCTCAAAACCCCTAAAAACCCTAGAACACCTCAAAAATCATAAAAATCCCTAAAAATACCTAAAAACATAAAAAACCATGAAAACCCCTAAAAAACCATAAACACGTAAAATTACTAAAATAACAAAAAATCAATAAATTTTATAAAACCCATAAAACCCTAAAAACCTTAGAAACCCAAAAACCCTTAAAATTATTAAAAACTAGAAATTATATTAAAATCCTAAAAATTCTAAAAATCCAAAAAAACATACAAAACCGTAAAACCCAAAAACCCTAAGAAAAACCTAAAAAACTAAAAACACATAAAACCCATAAAACTGAAAAATGATAAAACCCAGAAAACCATACAACCCAGAAAAGCCTTCAAAACCATAAAAACTCCTAAAATCCCTAAAATCCCTAAGAACGACTAAAATTTTAAAAACCCATTATAACCCAAAAACAATAAAAACTATAAAAACCATTAAACCCTAAAAAACATATGAAACCCCAAAACCCTAAAAACAATAAAATCACTAAAAAATAAAAATGCTAAAAACCATAAAAGTACTAAAGACCCTAAAAACACTCAAAATCTATTAAAACCCTAAAAACATATAAAAATATTCTAAAATCCATAAAAATCCATAAAAATCCAAAAAAACATACAAACCACTAAAATTTTTGGAAAACACAAAGAAAACCGTAAAAACATAAAAACACCAAAACCCCTAAAAACCTAAAGAATTACCCAAACCCTAAAAATCATAAAACACCTAAAACATCTGACACCTCCTAAAAACCATAAAAATACCTAAAAACTATAAAACCCATAAAATACCTAAAAAAATAAAAATACATAAAAATAAAAAACCCCTAAAAACTATGAAAAAACACTAAAAAACATTAAAAACCAAAATAACCTTTTAAACCCATAAAAATATAATAACGCTAAAATACCTAAAATAACTTAAAAACCCTAAACCACTAAAAAACCATAAAACCCCCTAAAACATTAAGAAACTATGAAAACCCATAAAAACCCTAGAACCCACTAAAAACTCCAAAACCCATTTAAAACACTAAAAATTTTAAATACTCTAAGAAATAAAAAAATTAAAAAAATATAAAACCCCTTAAAACTAAGAGAATATGTTTCCGCTCTCTCCCAGGCTTCTCCCGACGTGGCGATCTCTAGGGTTCCATCTTGGAATCCTCTTCAGCGACTCTGTTGATCTCCCCCTCTTTAGGCTTTGCAATGCCGATGGCTTGCTATTTGAGAGGCGTTCTCCACTAGAGTGATGGTGGTTCTTGAGGACGATGGTTGACGGAGCTGAGATCTGGTGGGTTGTTTCAGGTTGTGGTGGTGTCGGCTTGGTCTGGTTTTTGCTTCATTTTGGATCGGCTTTGCTAGATCTGGATTCTGCGCTCCTTGGCGGCAGCAGTGATGCCTTTCTAGTGATCTGGACGAAGCTGAAGAGGTTGATGGTGAAGTCAACGCAGGTGCGATGGATGCTGCGTCGAATGGACAGAGGTGTGTTTGGCCCGATGGAACTCTGGTGTGGCAAGACGCTATAGTGGTTTTCTCGGGGGGAGTTCTGGCTTCGCCTTGGTGACAACCGGGTTCGATGGGCTTTGCGTCTTCTTCGCACTGGCATTTATGGCTCTGTGCTCGGTTCTGCGCTGCTCGTTTGGACCCGAGGAGGGTCTTGCTGGCTTCTCTGGCTTCTCAAAAGGTCATGGTGGATGAATACGGAGAGGATGCAGGTTTTATCTTCTAGTTCTGCTGTCTTGTTCTTGGATATTGCTGTTGATGAAGGTATGGTCACACTGTGTTGTGTTCTCTTTAATTTGCTAGTCTGCATGTTCTTGACTGGTGGCTGGCTTGGTATTGAGTTGTTTTTTCTGTTGATCTTTGGTTGGTTTTTGAGTTGCTGGTTTCTCCCCAAGCTGTTGTTGGAGGGAAGGTTAGGTGCGGCATTTTGGTTGCTATTTTGGTTTCTATGTGGATGCTGGCTATCAGTTCTGTTGGGTGGAGCTGAATCTTGTTCTGTTGATGCTGTTGGTTCTATGCTGCTGGAGAGGGACCTTCTTGTTGAGAAGGTACAGGGTGCTGGACCTTGTGATATTGGATGCGAGCCATTGGTTGGCTCTGAGTTACTGGATTCTGGTGAATACTGGATGATGTGTGGTTGTTTGGTTTTTGCCGCTGCTGTGGATGAGTTTGTTGTTGTGTTGCTTGTTGCTGGTTGCTGTTTGTTGGAAGGTGATGATGGCTGCTCTTGATTGCGGTGTTTGTGCTGTGGTTTGACGCTACTAGTTCTGTTTGGCTGTGATGTCAGATTTGGTGTTGTTGATTGCTGGGGATGGTTGGTTTGGATGTGTTGTTGCTGGGATGATTGGATGTGGTGATGCTGGATGCAGGTTCTGGCAGGATGTGACATGATGATGCCTCTTTGTGTCTGTTTTTGAGTCTTTTTAATTCTTTGTTTTTCTTTTTTGGCGTGGGTTGTAAGGGGTTTTTGGGTGTGGGTTGTTTGACCCCTCTCCTCCCTTGTCTGATGTGTCTCTATTTTTTCTTGCTAATAAATTTGGGGGGCTGGGAATAGCCCGACCCTCGCATCTTTCTTACCCAATCAACATTCCTAAAAATCCTAAAACCAATAAAAATCCTAAAAGACCTAAAAATCATAAAAACTTAAAAACCATAAAAACACTAAAAAACCCTGAGAAAATATTAAAACCCTAAAATCACTTAAATCCCCCAAAACATAAAAAATTATAAAATACCTAAACAACCCTAAATCATAAAAACCCATAAACCCCTAAACTCCCTAAAAACCAATAAAAACCCTAAATTGCAAAAAAATCTAAAAACCCTTAAACCATTACAAACATTGAAAATTTTTAAAAATCCTTATAATCCCTAGAATACTCCAAAAAATCCCTAAAAATCCAAAGAACCCAAAAAACCCCTCAAAACCCTAAAAAATCTTAAGATTTCGTAAACTGCTAAAAAATCATAAAAATACTAAAAAACCATAAATATCGATAAAAATTTTAAAAACCCTAATTTCATTGAAAAAACATCAAAAAATATTAAAAATCTAAAAAAACTTCAAACCACATAAAACCCTAAAAACTCTAAAAACCATAAAACCCACAAACCCCTCAAAATCTCTAAAACCCTAAAAAATATTAAATTCCTAAATAATTTTTAAAAAATATATAGGTATGTTAGAACCCCAAAAAAATTAAAAACCTTAGAAATGGTTTATAACCTAAAGATGCTTAAAACCCCAAAAACCCTAAAAATTCTAAAAACCCAAAAAACCCAAAAACACCTAAACAACCTAAAAACCATAAACCCCCTAAAAACATTAAAAACCCTAAATACTCATAAAAACCTTAAAAAACTGAAAATTTAAAAAAAAATTATACCCATAAAAACCCAAAAAACCATAAAAACTCTAAGCCCTCATTTGGCCGCACTGATTTGGGAAGAAAGGAGATGATATGAGCCGATTGAAACAGATTTCTCCCATTTAGAGATGACAAAAAGATAGAGAGAAACACAACACACGGAAATGGTGAGAAACCGATTTCTCCCCTGTCAATGATTCCGAGGCTTTTTGAATTGTCCCAAAATCGGGACGATTCCAACGGAAATCATCCACTATTTTTGTATTTTTTTAAATTTCTAAAATTATCCCTAATATCTATACTAAATAATTTATAAATAAATAAATAAACATTCAGTGCATGAATAATTCAACGGTTCGTGAATAAATAATTCATAAGTAAATGAATAAATTTTGTTCAATGTAATTTATAAATAATGATTTTTCTATGTTCAACATAATTTATAAGTAATAATAACAATCAAATATAATTTTTTTTATAATATTATATAAATAATTTGGATTAAAACTAATTTTGTGTATATAAATAATCATAAATAATTTATAAATAATTTTTATTGTAGATATCTGTGATTATAATTAATTATGATTATCCTGAATTAATAGTTTATATAAATATTTTATAAATAATTTAGAATTAATAAATATTTTGAATTAATAACTTTGAATTAATAACTATTTTGAATTAGTAATTATTTTGACATAATAATTTTTTTAATTTAAAATTTTGAATTTATTATTTTGATTACCTTGAATTAATAACTTTGAATTAATAATTATTTATTATTTTTATTATTTTGATTACCTTGAATAAATCTTGTGTGTATGTGTTATTTTGTAACAAAGGTTATTTGTGTCATTTTCATCACAACAGTTTCTTTTCTTTTCATTTAAAAATTGTCACCAAACATGATGGAGAGAAATCCAAATCATTTCTTTTCTTTGACTAAGTTGTTGATCCAAACACAATGATAGAAATCACAATCATTTATTTTATTTTCTTTTCTTTTATATACTATCAAATCATTACTTTTCTTTTACTAAAATATCACCAAACGCAATATAAAACCCCTAAATACACTAGAAATACAAAAAACCCCAAAAAACATTAAAACCCAAAGAAAACATTAAAAATATAAAAACACATAAATCCCCAAAAAACATAAAAAAATGAAAAAAACCATAAAAACCTAAAAACCCATAAAAACCAAAAAAACCCTCAGAATCCCTACAAACCCTAAAACCTAGTAAAAATCATAAAAATCCCTAAAAATAAGTAAAAATTTTAAAAACGTTAAAACCCCTGAACACCCCTATGAAACCCATAAAAACCTAAAAACACAAGAAAACCCTAAAAACCCAAAAAAATGCTAAAAAGATGAAAATGCATAAAAGGAATCTAAAAATAAAAAACCCCCTTAAAAACATAAAAATCCAAAAAAACCCATAAAACCCTAAAACCCCACGAAAACTCTAAAACCCTACAAAAGCCTAATTTTTTAAAAAAAATTAAAAAAACCTTAAACACCTAATAAAAATTAAAAAACATTAAATTCCCTAAAACCAAAAAACCCTAAAACCCCTAAAAAGCCTAAACACATTAAAAGTACCTAAAACCCTAAAAACTATAAAAATAAGAAAAAATACCTAAAAATAAGAAAAAAACAAAAAAAACTGAATAACCGTAAGAAAACCTTAAAACCCTAAAAACTCTTAAAACTCATAAAAACATAAAAACACTGAAAACCCTAAAACTCAAAAAACCTAAAAAACCCAAAAAACAAAAAAAACCCATTAAAATCCTAAAAAATCCATAAAAACATAAAAAAAACCTAAAAAACAAGAAAAACTCTATGAAAACATTTGAACCTACAAATAATTAAAACCCCCGATAACATAAAACAACTACAAGCCCTAACAGACCCTAAAAACCATAAATACTTAAAAATCATAAAAACCCTAAAACCTTAAGAGACACTAAAAACCCATAAAAATACTAAAAACACACTAAAAAAATAAAAGCATTTAAACCCCTACAAATTATTAAAAAAAACTTTAATAAACCATAAAACCCTAAAAATGTCAAAAAACACCTAGAATCCCAAAAACCAAAAAAACCCAAAAACCAATAAAACCCCTAAAACCCCTAATAAGAATAAAAATATTTAAAACCCAAAAAACCCAAAAAACACTAAAAAATATAAAAAAGACCTAAAACCCGTAAAAAATAAAAAAATGCTAAAACATTAAAAACAGTAAAACCCATAAAACCAACAAAAAACATTAAACACCCCTAAACCCCAGAAAAATAGTAAAAACCACTCAAAACTATAAAAAAATTTAAAACCCGAAAAATATTTAAAAACTCTAAAATATCATAAAAACAAAAAATCTCAAAAAACCCTAAAACCCAGGATACCAAAAAACCCCTAAAACCCCTAAAAACCATGGAAATCCAAAAATATTCCTAAAAACCCTACAAATTTAAAATACCGAAAAAAATTGAACACCCCAATGAAAACCATAAACACATGAAAACAATTATAACTATTAAAAACTTCTAAAACGTGAAAAACCCTAAAACCTTAAAAATAATCAAATGTATGAAAAACCATAAAAACATAAAAAACCAAAAAATCCATAAAAATCAATAAAAATGCAAAAATTCTAAAAACCATATAAAAACAAAATAAACCATTAACAACCTAAGTAATTTGAAAACACCTAAAAACCTAAAAATGAAAATACCCGAAAAATCCTAAAAACCTAAAAACCAGAAAAACCCTTTAAACCCATAAAAAATCCTAAAAACCCAGAAAGATAATAAAAACAACAAAAAACTCTAAAAATACATTAAATCCCAAAAAACATAAAAATACTCTAAAAACCCTTAAAACACCTAACAATACTAAAAAAATTAAAACAATAAAATGACCCAAAACCCTTAAAAATCGAAGAACCCTCAAAACACTAAAATCCTAAAATCCCCATAAAAACCCTAAAAAATCCCTAAATTTATAGGAAACCATAAAACCCAGAAAACCCCTAAGAGAACCATTAGAACCAAAAAATACAAAAATTCATAAAAAAACTAATAACATGCAAAAACCCCTAAAAACCCTAACCCCCCTAAAAATAGTTAAAACCCTTAAAAACACTGAAAACTCACAAAAACCCAAAAATGAGAAAAAATATTAAAAACTCATTAAAACCATTAAAATATTAAAAATACTAAAATCCATTAAAATCCCAAAAACAAAAAAACCCAAAAACACCAAAAAACCCCTAAAAATCTTAAAAATCATAAAAATAATAAAAATGACCAAAAATCTCTAAAATCATGAAAAACCATAAAACACCCCAAGAAAACAATAACAACCAAAAAACACATAAAAACACAAAAAACAAAAAATAATAAAAACCCAAAAAAAATAAACCCTAAAAACGTTAAAAATCCTTAAAAACACAGAAATACCCTAAAAACCTACTAAAAACTCTAAAACCCCTTTGAACCCCTAAAAATTCTAAAAAAATCTCCAAAACATAAAAAACTTAAAAAACTCAAAAAACCAAAAAAACACAAAATCCCAGAAAATCCCTAAAACCCTAGAAACCCCCAAAATTACTAAAACCCCTAAAAAATAAAAAATCCAAAACACTCAAAAAATCCCTAAAAACATAAAAAATATAAAAAACATAAAAAGAATTTTGAAAACATTAAAAACCTAAATTCCCTTTAAACCCTTAAATTTCACAAAATGCTAAAAACCCTCAAAATCCCTAAAAAACCTAAAAGAAATAAAATTCCTATGGAATACCTAAAATAACTAAAAAGTAAAAACCCCTAAAAACATTGAAAACCCCAAAGCAAACATTAAAAACCTAAAAAAATAAACCCCAAATAAAACCTAAAAAATTCCAAAACCCCTAAAACCCCATAAAGAAACCTAAAAACAACAAACCCCCTAAACCCATAAAAACCTAAAAACACTACTACAAATAAGGATTTTAAAAGAACTAGAAACCCAATTTAACAGTGCTAAAAACAACTTTTAACAGCGCTAGAAAAAAGCACTGATGAAGGCCCCCCTTTATCGACTCTTTTTTTGCACAGATAAAGGGCCACCTTTATCAGTGCTCTAAATAGCACTGATAAAGCCCTGGTTTCCTGGGATGTGCTGTTTATTTAACAACACACCCAGGACTTGCACACCTGCATAAAATAGCACATGAATACGAAAAAAGCATAGAAGAACGAAACAGTGCACACAAATGTTTCTTAAAAAATGCTATATATTTTACATGACATCTTGAATACAAAAAAAAACACACACTAATATATACATTTAAAACAATTTTATATTTGGTTAAAATTACTATTATCTAAAAAATAGTTAAAAACATTAATGTTTCATCATTTGGCATTCGTGATCCCCTCTCCAAAATTATCGTTATTTGTATTTGTTGAAAAAATCATCTAAACTAAAGAAAAAAATTACACCTATATAAGAAAACAAATATATTGTTATTAATAAAAAAATAAATAAATTAAACAGCGATATGAAAGAATAAATTAATAAAATGATATCAAATATTGAAGGATGGAAGATTGGGACTCCCTCGCTCTGGTTTTTGCTGGTAGACATGCTGCAATAGAAAACCCTAGAAGTCTGAATATGTATACCTATGATTCCCTTCGAGTGGTTGTGCATCAAGGAAACCATTCAAGGTTCACTAAAGTGAAATATAGTAGGAACTTTATGGCCTTCACAGGTTCCACTGTTGGATCTTTTGCTGCTTTTAGCAACCGAACAACGCAACGTATTATTCTAAAAGGAACAATAGCCCATGTCTCAGAATCCAACAACATTATTGTAAAAAGTTTAGATCTATGTAATTTCTCTATCATGGATCGTATCAAACTTTCAAATAGAATGAAACTGTGAATACTTGTAGATATTGTTGATCAGCTTAGAACCATTTAGGGTTTTTCCGATTTTAAATGGGTTTTTTTAGGCTGTGGGTTTTTCCACATTATGTTTCCTTCTACGAATTGAAAGGGAAATATTGGATCATTGGGTTAATAAATTTAAGGCTAGGAATGTTGAGATTACATGATTGGCATATAAATTTTTACCTCTAGGATTTCAAGGAGACTTATGACCAGGTTTTTGTAAAAAAAACAAGGCTTATACTAGATCCTATGGCATCCATAAATTTTATTCGATATCGCATCTGTATTAGGAGTTCCCATAAGGATGGACAGTGCCATAAAAATGGATTCTTTTGTCCATTTTTCTCATATGATGGTAGAGGTTGATCTGAGTATTCCAAGGATTGATAATATTGTATTTTCCACTCTACATGATGATATTAATCTTCGAGTGGAATATGAAAAAATGCCACTCTTTTTTGTAGAATGTACTGTTATTGGTCATACTACCTTGGACTGTAGAGAAAAATGATTTTTCCTTAATTTCATCTGATGTGACATAACATAGATCATTGTAGAAGAAGAGAGAATATTTATACACTTCTTAATGAGGTAGAGGGGAATGTTGATGTTGGAGTAGTTCTACCTCATATCATAACTATATCATTATGTTTTTTTAATAATGTTTCCATCTCATTACGTGATAAGGGTGGCCCCATTTTAGATTGCACTATTCCGAAAAATGAAAACATAGAAGGTACCCAATCCAGGAATGTTTCTCCAACTCATGATAGTACATTGTGCACTACCGTCTTGTCTAGTTTATACAAAACTGCAATCTCTTAGACTGATTTGGGTGAAAGTTAACATAAGGACATTTTTTCTTTCAAGGACATGCTATCTAGAGGACTATATGAGAACCAAGTTTCTGAAGACTCAGAGGATTGTCAAACATGCATGGATTGTTTCGCCCAGGAGGCAGTGGACCTCAACCTATGGCATGAAAAGAAATATGATATATGATAAAACCACAAGGGGAAGGCTAATCTGGATGTAGTCTATTTTAAAAAGAATATATCTGGAGGAGCTCTCCCATCAAAATAAACCCCTACTTAGGGGAGGAATTAAATTACACCTACTGCTGACTCAAAATTTTCTACAGGGAAAGTGATTGTTGATACTCCTATTGCCCATGATTCTTGCAGTGTTCCCGAAGCCTCTGTCCCTCGTGGAAAAGGATCGGCTCCAGCCATTTTTAATCCTCCCCATCTGATAAAGATTAAGGGGGGTTGTATGGAAACTCTAATCTACCCTTTGCACTAGTATAAGCCTTGGACAATAATGGTAATGGAACATATCCTCTTTCTCATAATTTTAAAGAAAAGGTTAAAGTGAAGGTATGCACTCATAATCCCTTTGATTTACTAGCTATAGAAAATAGTATGGCATATTGCATTGCACCTTCTGTGAATGAAGTGAAGGAAGATGGTGATATTGTACAGTCAAATGATTGTTATGGCCCATTGGTGCTTGTAAAAACATGGAAAAGGGGTTACCACCCTCGTGGTTGGGGTGGAAAATCTTCTAGTCACATTATGAGAACACTCTCTTGAGTTTACTGATATGTATTTGGCATTGTTTTGTTGTTAGTCAGTTTGTATCCTCCACATTTTTTTACTTTTATACTTTTTTACTTTTCCATCATTCTTAATTTAAGGAGTCTCACTCCTCATTCAAAAATAATAATAAAATGTCAATTTTTTTAAAAAAATGCTCATTTTGAGTTATACCAGACATATTGTGCATTGTATTGAGGTGGGGTTGATTCCTACACATCACAGATGATCCATACATCATTGTTTTAAAACATTAAAACAATAAAAATGGGTTTGCTCAATTTTGAGTATGTCACTTGTTCTTTTAATGAAATTAATATCAAATTTAAATGAAAAATGTGGACTTATATCAGTCACACCGTGTGTTGGATTGAGGTGCAGTTGATTTTTACCCATCACAAATGACTCATGTATCGTTGTACTAAATTATCAAAACAATCTGAATGCATTTGATTAGTTTTCAGTATTTCACTTGTGTTTTTTCTAAAATTCTGGTCAATTTTAAATAAAAAGAGACACATTGAGTCATACCATTTTCATTATGCAATGAATTGAGGTTCGGTCTATTCCTAAATATCACAAATGACTTATGGATCTTTGTCCTAAAGTATCAAAACGATCTGAATGTGTTTTCTCTATTTGTAGATTGTGAATTTTATTTTGTTACTAAAATGTCATTCCAAACTGGAAACATGCATTTTGAGTCATGCCAAACACATTGTAAATTGGTTTTTTATGAGACTACTTCATACACATCACAAAGAACATATGAATAATTATCCTAAATTATTAAGACAATTAGATATGATTTTCTTGGTTTTCAGTGAGTGACATGTTTTGAGCTAAAATGTCAATTTTAATCTGATCATATAAAATTTTAGCTATGCCAGTCATACCATACATTAGATTGATGTGCGATTGATTATTACACGTCAAAAATGACTCATGGATCATTTTCTTAATGTATAAAAAAAATCCAAATTTGTTTTCTTGGTTTTCAGTATGTCACTTGTGTTTTATTCTAAAATTAATTTCAATTTTAATTAAAAAGAGACACTTTGAGTCATACCAGTTGCATTGTGCGTTGAATTAAGGTGTGGTCGAATCATACATGTCACATATGACTTATGGATCATTTTACTAAAGTATCAAAGCAATATTAATGAGTTTTTGTAGTTTTTTTATGTCAGTTGTGTTTTTTTACTAAAATGTCATTTCAAACTAGAAACACACATTTTGAGTCATACCGATTGCATCGTGCATTGGTTTGATATGAGACTGCTTCATACAAGTTAAAAAAACTTATGAATTGTTATCCTAAATTATGAAGACAATTGTATATGGTTTTCTTGGATTTCATTGAGTGACATGTTTTGAGCTAAAATGTCAATTTTAAACTGATAATAGACACTTTTATCCATATCGGTCACACCGTTCGTTGGATAGAGGTGTGGTTGATTAATACATGTCACAAATGAATCATGGATAATTTTCCTAAATTATACAAACAATTTTAATGTGTTTACTTGGTTTTTAGTATGTCACTTGTGTTTTCTTCTAAAATTAATGTCAATTATAAATAAAAAGAGACACTTTGATTCATACCAGTCACATTGTGATTTTAATTGAGGTGTAGTCGATTCCTACTTGTCAAAAATGACATATGGATTGTTTTCCTAATGTATCAAAATAATCGAAATATGTTTTCTTAGTTTCTAGTATGTGAGTTGTTTTTTATTAAAATGTCATTTCGAACTCGAAACACGTATTTTGAGTCTTACCGGTCGCATCATTGGTTGGTTTGATATTAGACTACTTCATACACATCATAAAAAACTTATGAATCGTTATCCTAAATTATGAAGATAATTTGAGGGGGTTTTCATGGTTTTCAATGGGTGACACGTTTTAAGCTAAAAAGTAAATTTTAAAATAATAATAGACACTTTTATCCATTCCGGTCACACCATGCGTCGAATTGAGGTGTGGTTGAATCGTACACATCATAAATGACTCATTGATAATTTTCCTAAATAATCAAAACAATCCGAATAATTTTGTTCAGTTTTCAGTATGTCAATTTTGTTTTTTCTAAAATTAATGTCAATTTTAAATAAAAAGAGGCACTTTGAGTCATATCAGTCGCATTGTGGGTTGAATTGAGGTTTGGTCGATTCCTTCATGTCACAAATGACTTATAGACGGTTTTTTAAAATATCAAAACAATATGAATGTGTTTTCTTAGTTTTTAGTGTGTCACTTGTTCATTTTACTAAAAATATTGGAAATTTTAAATAAAGAGACACTTTGAGTCATACTAGTCACATCATGTGCTGTATTGAGGTGGAGTTGATTCATACACATTTCAAATGACTTATGGATCATCTCCCTAAAGTATCAAAATAACTGAATGTGTTTTCTCGATTTTGAATAGTTCATTTACTCTAATACCAACTATAATGACCTAAACATTTCATACATTGAAACCACATATTAGTAGATTAATATTACTTACATAACATAAATAAATTAAACATAAATATGAAACAATTTATTAATTCTATAGACAATGATTTTATGGTGAAAACAACAAAATTACCTCGGCAATTGAGCAGACACAACTTCGTTGCTCTTCCTGCAAAGGAATGTCACATGGAATTAAATCTTCTAAAAATAACCAAACCCTTCAAGGAATAATGAAAATTAAATCAACGTTTCATTATATACTTTTTCGTTAAAATAGACATATTAAGTTATTCTTAACTAGAAAGACAAATCATTTCTAAAACCATTCTTCATAACCTAAGGGTATGAAACATAAGAAAAGGTGATCATAGATACTCAATAAGTGTAAACAAAAGAGGTATCAATGATTGTATACGAATAACATAAGTAGTATGAATTCACCTTCATCCTATTTGTGTACGATACTCCATCATGTATGATGCTCATTCATTTCTAAACACATCTATATCATCTTGTGAATATGAGTTTTTTTGATAGTTATGGTAGTACTGAAAAAATATAAATACACAAAGGATTAATAAATATTTTAAATGAACTAGTAATTTTTTTCAAAAATACCTCCTTAGGTATGATTGTTTTTTGATGAAATATGATCTCTTTCATAAATTTACAAACATAATAACCGTTGTTATGGGATTTCTTTTCCTTAGGGATTTTGATATGTGTTTAGATAGTGAAATACTATTATATAAACCATGATACATTTCCCGTTGTAGATCTCATAGGATTTCTTTTCCTTAGGTTCTTGATTCATTCCATGAAGAATATGATATTAAAGCACCACCATATCATAACATAATCCTCATTAAAAGATAATATATATTATATAACTACATTTTTAGTTATACAACGTCAGATCTAATTTATTAAAAATTGACAAACAACATCATGCATGGTCGGTTTGTAGGATATTCATGCATTGAATCTAGAAAATATATCTTTGGAGTATCCAAATTTACCGAAATGAGCATCCAATGCTTCCTAAAAACACTAAAAGGAATAAGTAATGAAAGAAATAAAAATATAGTTGATATGATTAAATTATAGAGTTTTACCCTTGCATCGTTGGTATTAAAATGAGTCTATCATCCATAAATTTGTTTTCAAATGATTTGAGTAGGGATGAAATTATTACACCATCTTTATTGGAATTTATTTCTTCTTTTTAATAGGTGATGTGAAGACTAATGAGTACAAATTTTGGGTCATGGGGAAATATCGTCAATTTTTTTCATATATATGCCTGTGAAAAATATGAAATATATTTAGTCATAATTATCATAGTATATCAGATTTTGTAAAATCATATCATTTAAACATACCACATTTATATATTTACAACTAAGGTGCATATCCATTCATACATGAGGATTTCATTTACATTTTTAGCAATAATGTAATCTGATTCTTCCCCTCCATACATATTTTTTTCAAAATAAACTGTGTGAGTGTTTCTATCTAGAAACTTTGTATCCACATGAGACTATAATGATATTAAATGTGGATATATAATGGGAGGGGTGAATGTGCTCTCAGTAGATCATTTAGATCCGTTGGTTGATCCTTGAGATATATTTGAGCCGATCTTCTGTTTCACCCCATTCTCTTTGTCATTCTGTAATAAAATTCATCGATTCAGACCTTTTTACAATAAATGTTAATGGTTCAGCTTGAAAAATAAATTGGAAATCAATTCCTCCTTGTCGACATGTTTTTTAAAAAAAATTTATGGCCATGTGATAAATGTTCCAACAACATATTCGACCGTATAAATGTCGTCATCGTTATTTGGAATTGGTAGTTTAGTGTTCATCTCATGAGCAACGTTAATTAACACTATGACATGATCAATTGGAAGTGGTCTATTGTGTAGCATGTCATTCTGCATATTAAACACCATAGCCGTCACTACAAGGCGATAGGTGGGAGTTGATAGATATAAATTATAGCCGTTTTCACCCTATAAAATATCAGTAGAGGAAAGGTATCAGTGTCTATGTGATTCAAATTTCGCAAAAAAAATTATTAGAACATTGATTAACTCAGTTAATTCAGGTTTTTAGGGGAATGGCTCACCTAAAAACTAGTGGGGGTGGGGCAGAATCTTCATTCACTAGTTGTTCTTAAGTTGTTTCTTCTCTTTTCCTCCCCCCATAAAACTTTCTATCAGCACTTGCTGGTAATTTAATTATTCTTGAAACATAGATAATTTTTCTCTCATGTTTTTCATTTCCTCAGTTTGATCTAATTATTTTTTTTTCTTTCTGAAAATATGTTTGGGGAATCACCCCAAAACCCGCACCTCTAACACGACCATAATGTTCTGGCTGCTTCAAGGCTACTGAATGTATGTCTGCATCTGTTTTGGATGTTGTTGATTCCAATGACTATGTTATATAGAAAATATATGAAATTAAGTAATCATTGTTTTGTAATAGAAATTTTTTAAAAAATATATTATGTAATACTTACACATGTTTCCCACACATTTTGTGTGTTTTCATCTATCAGTATCCCCTCTTTATTTAAACGATACTCCTTCCATAGCAAATGGCATGGTATAGAAGTGGATTTTGATTTCGATTCAATAATCTGCATATAAATAGAGGAATGTGGTTATGGTGTTTTTTATGTTACATAAAATTATTATGGTAGATTTAAAATATGTACCATTTATTTCTCAAGTGAAGCGTACCCCATCCTTACTTTACAGTAGTGATACACTGGATTTTCTTCCCATTTCTTTTTTTCAAAACTCTATTGCTATTTCATAAATAAAAAACTATCAATCAAAGTGATTAATACATAAAACATCACAAAACGTATTACTAGACACAATAAACATGAAAAGTATGCACTGCACGATGGCTGCTAAACGCATCCCACACTCCTTGGGATATCAAGTGTGCATAAAGAGGAGGTGGGTGCAGCATGATTTTACCTGAAACATCTTTATGATGATATTTTCTTAAAATTGTGTGGAAGACTCTATGAATCCTTCCAGAAACTCTTAATACATATTCCTTGTGTGATGCATCTAATATAAATGCACTCTGCAATGGATGATGTAGTTCCATTCAATGTTTTAGTATTTTATTTTATTTGAATATATTAATGAAATTATATCATAATGTTACCATAATCGCTTCCCACATTAGTGTCTTAAGCATGGTGACAACATGGTGCCACGACTATACATCAATTGGAATGTGTTTCCGAGTGACGATTCCATTGTAACTACTAAAGATGGATTTTATGGGGTTAACATGCTAGCCTCGCTTATTCCATCCCACCTCAAATTTGATGCCTTTTTCTTTTACATTAAGTATTTTGGCTAACACTATCAAACTATAATGCTCTTATTTTGTTACACCATCATGGTTTCATTGCCTACCATTTCCTCAATTTTAGAATAATCGTTATGTTACTAAGGAGTGATAACGTAGACACTAGGAACAACATCAACAAGTTAAGAAACCTATTGTACATTAGAACTGGGACTAGCAGCAATAGGTTGAGAATCATGTTGTTCCTCTGCACTGGGACCAGTAGCAGTAGGTTGAGAGATCTATTGTGCCTTGGGATTAGGCGCATCAGTAGGTGCATAATTCATTATCTACAGAAGTGGTTTAGTATTTAATTTAGATTACATAAAAGCACCAATAAAGAGATAATAACATACGGTAACACAGTTTATATTATAATAAAAAAAGAACTTGATTATTGAATTGTCTTTTTTTATAAGGATGAAGATATTTTGCCCCTCTATCGACTATGTAAATCCATTCATTGTGGTCTCCCATGACATACAAAATGTCTTCTACATTGGGACCTCTATGAAATGAATTCAACATCCTAATGAAAGGGTAATACTCCGTTGAATTTTCAACTGACCCTTTAGTTGTTTTGGTAAATAACATAATAATTTACTAGTTTTGGGTTGCGGGATCTAGAACAAAAAATACTTATACTACCTATTTTTCCATTATAAATAGTTTTTCTTTCTCCCCATAATTACTAAAATAAATGTTCACAAATCCCAATTCATTTATTTTAACATTACTTCTATTATCAACCCACTTACATTGAAAAATTAGCACTTGGAATTTTGATTAATACAACCCCCATATCTGTTTGATGATGCCAAAGTATGACATATTCGCATAAATTGAATTTTTTTCTATACCACTAAAAACATGCACCGCTTCAACCACAAGTCAAACCCCACTATTATTTTTGGTATTGTCGTCATCATGTTCATTATTATAGACTGTATAACCATTAACTACATAAGCATTGTAAGATAATACATACATAGTTGGTCCTCCGACATGCCATCAGAGTCACTTTGAAATTGAGTCTGGATTTTCATCTGACTTCTTAAAAACATGGTCCCAAAACCATCCTATAAAATTTTGATTATGTGTATCTAATATCCATTTGTCATCCCTATATGGATTCAAATTCCTATGAATTTCTTTGTGGGTTTGAAAATATGGGTCAACATCAAAAATGTTATGAAAAACATAAAGGTGGGCCTGCTCCTGATCTGCAATATTGATTGTGACAACCTATATTCTAGAAATTCCTTCACCCTTAAGCTTCCTAGTTTGATGAGATTTTGGTAGGACAATGCTTTCCACAACAGACAGGTATTCGGTATAGAATTAAAAAGCTTCCTCAACAATATATCACTCCACAATACAACCCAATGGCTAACTTCAATATTTGACATACCCTTTCAAAATCCTCATATATTGTTCAATGGGGTACATCTATCTATAATTTATATGACCACATAGTTGAATATCTCTCACCAAGTAAACCATCAAATGAACCACCATATCAAAGAATGCCCGCTGGAATAACATTTCCAATTTACATAATATGACAAAAATTTCGATTTCCATAGTTGTAAATTTTTCAGGGTTTATAACTAGGTTGCATATATCATTGAAGAAGAAACAAAGCTTCATTATTTTATGGTAGACAGTCTTTGGAAAAATGAAATGTAAAGCTATTGGAATTATATATTTCATCAAAACAAGGCATTCATGTGATTTCGGACCCTTTAACTTTAAATCATTCATTGACACTAAGCACTTTATATTTGATGAATACGCCTCTAGAACCTTTACGTCATTCAAGAAATTGAAAAAGTGATATTTCTCCTACCAGGAAAGAGTGTTAGTAGAAGGGGGAAGAAATGTTTATTTTTCACCCTTCACTAGTGCCAGCTCTTCTAGTATTCCCATCTCAACCATGTACAACCTAGCCTTAATTTCATCCTTTGTTTTTTTGAGTTCATTTAGTAATGTGTTGATGACACTATCAAAAATATTTTTTTCAATATGCATAACATAGAGAAAATGTCTGACATATAGACAATTCTAGAATGGTAATTAAAAAAACAGATCTCTTTTTCCAACCATTTTTTAGAGGGGTTTTCAAAAATGGTTTACCAAAATTAGTGTCCACATATTTTAATTTCTCAAAAAATTTATCACCTGTTAGTGGAGACGGTTCTGTAAATTCTTCTGCACATCCATCAAATGATGTCATCCAAGAACAGTACTTATTTTGTTGGGGTAGAAATCTGTGATGTCATAGAAACACGATTTTCAATGAATGTTTCAACCTTTTTGACTATGTATCTTGTTTGCAAATGGTATAACTTTGAGTTACATTAATGATATATCCTGAAAAATTTATATAAACAAGAAATTCATTTATCATCCCGTACAACATGGCTCTCAATGTGAAATCTTCATTTTTTCAATTATCATACAACGTAACACCTGAATCCCACAATAATTTCAAATCCTCGATCAATGGAGCTAAATAAACATAAATATCATTACCCAATAGTTTTAGTCCTAATATAAGCATAGATAACATGATGTATTAATGTTTTATGCATAACCACGATGGAAAGTTAAAATTTACTAACATAACCGTCCATGTACTATGAGTATTGCTTTGAAAAACAAAAGGATTCACTCCATCTGTATATAATGTAAGATGAAGGTTTCTTAGCTCATTTCCAAATTTAGGATACTCATGATCAATTATCTTCCACTGAGGAGAGTCTACCAAGTTACATAGTTTCACATCTTTAATTCATGTATCTGTATGCCATGTCAATTTTCCTACAGTCTCCTCACTTCCATATAGGCGCCTAAACCTTGGAATGATTGGAAGGTACCATAAAACTTTCGTAGGAGTGGATTCATCTTTCTTGTATCGATAATCACAACAATTCGGACATTCTATAAGTGATTTTTGGTTCTTTGAAAATAGTATACAGTCATTCGAGCATGCGTTTATTATTTCAGAGATCATACCCATCGATCATAGCATTCATTTTGAGTCATATGTTCAGATTGGGGGATCATAATCTTCACAGAACATGTCATTCAGAAGAGAATGTAGTTCCATAAAACTGGGGTCACTCAACCCATTTCCTGATTTTAAATTATACAGCTTTAATAAGGATGAAAATGTTGTATATTTAGTGAAACCAGCATACAATGACATCTTTGTACAACTCTTTAAATTATCAAAAAAATTTGGGCCATCACAAAGTTCATCTTAAACTATCCTTATCATTTACTCAATACTATCTTCATCATCATTCACATTTGTAATCACATCCCCTATATGATCACATTCATTGTTCATGCTTGTAATCATATAAAAGGGTCCATAAAATGCACTGCTATCCCAACCACTACCTACAATCATTTTTTTCCAGGTTTATTCCAACATGTATAACTTTGATCTATTCCATGAAAGATCAAGTCTTCCTCAAAATCCTATAGACTAATTTTTATTGAATAGCAATAGCGTAAACATGGAAAAAGGATTTGAGAAGGGTCATATGCATGATCTTTTGAAAACATGATAAACTCTTTCACACCATCTTCATACTCTTTTTTCAACCGATTGGCATTAATCCATTATTTATTCATATTCAACCTATTTAATTCAATAATATTGATATTTAACAATATAATTACACAAAATATGTTCAACTGGGGTCATCATCCAACTGTAATAAATGTAACTAGCTATGGTAAACAATATCATTACCTCTTTATGAATTACTTAGGACAAAATTAGATCACACCCATCTTCCCAAACACCTGATCAATGGAACTAGCTATGATAATCCCTTGCACTAGAATTATTTATTATCCCACATGTGATCTATATGCATTGTTGAAAACCAGTTTTTTAGTGTTTGTATAGAAACATAATGTCTCTTAGTCACAAACTATGGTACTAAACTAATAGATGGTACGATTTTCCATAGAGTGATTGTGGGTGGAAGGATTCATTACATGTATTGTTATGGTTATTTGACTAGGGTGTCCATAAAGTGTCTCATAGAGTCTTCTATTGAAGTGGTTTTCTAATATTCAGTGAAATTTTTGTAGTAACAAAGTGGTGGTGCAATTGAAATGGGTGTGTTTTGGATTGATATTACATGGTGGAGGAACTACAAACTGGAAAACAAATGGCATACCAATTATTCCAACAACTGCAACATCATACAAACACACAATCATGCTCAAAACCGTAACACCATACAAACCAGAAAAACACAATTTCAGATTTTAAAAAGCATCACTTATTCAATTCCCCTTGTTAATTCAGGGGTTATCATAGATGTTTTATCATCATTGTGAATTTATTCATTATCCAAGTATATGTAAATTACTGATTTCTATATTCAAATGTTCAAATGGAACCAACAGACCTGAAATTCATTTAGTTCACAAACTAAGACCACCAATGGAAATGATTTTCAGTGGAGCATTTAGACAGTCAAATTCACAACATAACCATAAATATAAAATAGTAATAACATGCGAACAATATAAAACCAATGTGTAAGAGGATAAAACTCACTACGAAGGTTTCATTCAACACGTGGTGAAGGTGCGTTCACGGCGGAGGAGAGCCATACAGAAGAGGAAATTTCCAACTGAAAAGAAAACATAAAATGATAAATCATATGTTATAACTATCCAAAATAGGTCCAATTGTATTTTGGAATGGGACATGTCTGGTTAAACAGTTTTATTGGTCCATAGTGGGATCATGAACGACTCTTAGGTTGTTGGAAAGTCAGGTCAGTTGTTGGTTATGATACCATCTTGTGTCGTATAATTACATTTAGAAATGTAACAGACCCATTTCCATTTAGATATAGGAATTGGTGGGGGGGGGGGGGTTAGACACTAATATATTCCCAACTCTAATGGAGTTTCTATGAGGGTGGGTCATGATAGTGTCAAATATGATAAATTATGTATAGATTAGACATTAGAGTAGTCACTATTAAGGATATACTAATTTTTATGGTAGTATTGTTTGTTTGACCTAGCGTGTTAAGTAGACATCAGAAACTAATATGAAATATCTTTCAAAACTCATTGAATCTTAATAGGTTTTGTTTCATTCATCATATAGTTACATGTGATGTGGAATGTGTAAATAATAATCTTGGGGGATGAATTAAGTGGAGATGTTGATGGAAATGATGATGTGGTAGTGTGTTTAAACATTCATTGTATAATTTTTATTATAATGAGGCTGTTTTAAGTAGTTTTATTCAGGTCGGTTCTGTTATTCCATCTCGAGGTTCAATAAGAAGAGGTGCATCAAGCATCCAAGCATCAAATGGACTTAATCAGAAAGGACCTAAATATAACGGAGAAAAGGACATGCATCAGAACACAACACATAGGAAATCAAGTAAAACATGCATCACAACACAACACATAGGACCATGCCACAATGGGTCCAAATGAGAATGAACTACGACACAAAGGATATGGCCACACTACGATGGTTCCTGGTAAAAAAACATCTAGAATCCACATGAACGGTCAACAATGAGATCATATAATCTATGGGAAAGGGGATATGATTCATTTTTCATCACTACACCAAAACCTCTAAGCCCTCACACCCTCCACAGTGAAATGATATCAAAATTGGAAGAACTGTGTGAACTCCACAATATAAGACTTCACACCACAACCAAAACTCCATGATAGAACAATTATGAAAAACTATAACCATAAAAACTACCTTGCACACTGTAGTTCCCCAACCATGCCATAAGCAAAAACTCTATGATGTAAAATATTCACCATGTCATGGAGTCTGGTTCCATTTGAAAAATCAGTTCAATATCCCTCTTTCAACTTCGAAACCAACCCTAAGTAATTCTTTAAATTACAAGGGTGTAACATGGATATGCAATAGATAGAACTAACTTTTGAAGGAGAGTGTAACTATTTAATATATATCTTTCACCATACCAAGGAATGAATAAAAACCCCTTTCCTTTTACACACATATAGGCATAACCCAAACATATGCCCTTTTTCCAGTGATAAGGCACAACCTGTGATGTTCTTTTTGGTTAGGTAAGAATAACCAAGTCACATACCATTTAATTGATTTATAACCGGTGTGTGAGTTGATATGGAATTTTTCCAAATGAATTTTTTTTATGGGAAGGGAATGGGAATGTCAAAAACCACAAACCATATATATAGTGGTGGTAGGACTTTCCCATAACACCTATGACCATAGTTGATATGGACTATGGCCAATGGTTCTAGAATCCATGACCATTTTTATTTTCTAAATGTATAATTATTATATTTATAAAAAATTACCCATACACACAAACATATATTTACATATGTATATATATAGATATGTATATATTTATAAAGATAGTTCATTGTAGCTTATTGTTAAAGTATTAGATTAATTATAGAAATGGTCCTTAGATCAAATCTCATCATTTTATTATTATTTAGAATTATATGAAAACATTCATAAACCGTAGATAGAGATACCTATTTCTATGGTACACTAATGGTAGTTTATTCCCTATGGAAAAGGTTACAAACAATGGATATAGGTTCCCCATAATAGGGACTACATCCAAAAGAATTTTCTATGGTACTAGACCATCCGACTATGGCTATTTGCAGTGGGATATAGAATCCAGGATAACAACCATGGTGTCATGATAGTGGATATAAACTATATTCTTTTTAAATTGGTCTATAAACACTATCATAACCCATGACTACTACCTAATTTTCGACTACTGTGAGAATCGAGATGCGTAGATTGATGTGTGCTGGTATAACCTTAGTGAGCATTGGGGATGGAATAGAGCCCTTATGTATTTTATTCTTCTGTTTATTTTTTATATGTGATAATCCCAATAGGAGTCTATTGAGAGAAAATTCCTTTTTTTATTTTTTTTTCAATGAACATGAAGTGTCAAAAAGCATGATGTCAATATATAATAGAGAAGGACAATTTGTAAGTAGGTTGGAGAGACCAATCTTATCGACACAATTATATGAGTAAATAAGAAATTCATTATTATGTGTGATGAATTGTGAATATTAAAAGACGATTGAAGATATAACTTTTTCTATGGATTCAATTTAGATTACATACACTTAAATTTAGATGGAAAGGAAAAATAAATTCCTTGATTAGTATATAATATATTTGGTAATTACTAAGGGAATTTTAAAAAGAAGAGAGATGATTCCTACATGTTTTTCTTTAAAGGTAGTTGTTATTATATTACTGAAGACTATAGAATTTAAGAATAGAAGATAAAGCTAAAATATTTTCCAACTTTATAAAATAGACACTACTCAAGAAGCTACCCATCATAGGGGTTGCCGACCAAGCATAAAGGTAGGATCTATCCAAAAGTAGCATGTATGAGGGTATAAATAGTTATAATATGTCAATGTAGGTTGAAAGAGGCTATGGAAGCATAAGTTATATAAAAAACATATAAATTTAGAGGGAATATAAATTTATATAATAAGAATCTCCACCATAATAAAGAATAATAAAATATAAACTAAGAGAGGAATAATTAATTATCAAAATAACAATAATCAAAATGACGGGATATGAATTTATCAAAACATAGATAGAGTGGAATGGAACCATTCAACCCATTTGATAATTACCAAATCCAATAAACTCTCCCAAAATTTCAATATCTCTCCCCCTTTTTGTATGATAAAAAAGATAAGAAAATTTTGAGCAGTACATTGGAAATAAAAATAAACGTAGGTAATAAAAAAGAAAGATAATAGAATATATATAATAATCATCTCCACCTATGTTTAATAAAAAAAATAAACAATTATAATCAAAGAGTGAACAAGCATACTCAATAGATATACCAACAATTAGATGAAGAACTCCCCGAAAACTCAATTATATACCAAACATTCGATGAAAACCTACCCCAAGCACTATGGAAACCAGGGAAACTACAATAGAGACTCACCAGAGGAAATCTGTGCACTGTAGAGGAGGCTATAGGGATGGTCGTCGGATGGGGAGGGTGTGTGGGAGCAGGTCAGGTGGACAAGGGGGCCAAACAAGGAGGAGGAGGAGAAGGAGGCAGAGGAGGAGGATGAGGTGGTGGCGACATAGGAGGAGGATGAGTCGGTGGATGTGGAGGAGGATGAGGAGGCAGTGGTGGTAGAGGATGGGGAGGAGGCAGCAGTGGAGGAGGAGAAGGAGGTGGTGTCGTGGTAGAGGAGGGGTCACGGCAGAGGAGGGCTCAATGACACAGGGGGCAGTTTATGCGAAGGCTTGAAAGGGTGTGAGGGAGGAGGAGCCTGTTATAGTTCTTTTATAAAACCCTCTGGAACCTTTCTCCGTGCTAGTTAAATATGCTGATAATGGTATGTTTTATCAGCACTAAATTAAAAAACACTGATAAAACATACCATTATCATCGCTAAAATTACATCACTATTAAATATGTCTTTTATCAATGCTGTTTTAGGGCTGATAAAGGACATCATTATCAGAACAATTTCACAACCAATTCAATAATTATTTAAATAAATACAATTTTTTTGTATTTATTTATAAATATTTGTATATATTTATAAATATATATATTTAATTATATATTTATAACTTTATCAGTAGTATAATAAATATATTTATTATAATTTTACAATTATTTACACATATATATATTTATAGTTATAATTATAACTATAAATAGTATATATTTAGAAATATTTGTATATAATTGTTAATATATTTATATATATATTAATAAAATCATAATATTATATGTATAATTTTATAATGATATATATAGTTATAATTATAATTAAAAGTGTATTTGAAAAGTATTTATATATATCATTAAAAATATAATTAAATATATTCATTATTTAAATATATTTAATCTAATTTTATAAGAACATTTTTTATAACATATATAGTTCATATGGGTAACATTATAAATTAATCCATATACCACATCAATGGACAGTGTGATGTAATGTATAAATGAACATTCAAGCATGATACACAACATATATATACTCATGATGAATATATTCATTGACCAATTTCATTGGAAAACACATATATATTGAATAATTTTAATTATAAATATATATATTAAAAAAATTTATATAATTATAAATATAATAAATTTATTAAATATAAAAAATATAAAAAATATAATTAATTCATCCAATAAATATGATAAATATAAAAAATATAATAAATTGATCTAATTAATCTAATAAATATAAATCTAATAAATTCCTAATAAAAATAGTACATCTAATATATCTAATAAATCTAATAAATATATTTATTATTTAATGTAATTTATTATAATCTTATGATTATTTAATTATATATATATATTTATATTTATAATCATAGAAATAATTTTACCAATTAAAACATTATATATATATATATATGAATTATTAAATATATATATATTAATTATAAACATTTGTTTTTTATTTAATGTATACAAATAAACATTTTTTTTGAATATAAATAAAATAATTTTATACAAATTAATAATATTATTTATTAAAAACTTTTATCTGTGCTATTATTAGCGTTGATAAATGTGCCCTATATCAGCGCTAAGAAAATTGCTGATAAATGCCCACCCATTTATCAGTAGTTTCTACCTAGTGCTGATATAAGGCAGTGCTTCCCTTGCCCTGTTTTGTGGTATTGAAAATAATAAAAACACTAAACACCACTAAAAACTCCAAAAATCCATTATAAATCAAAAAGTATTAAAAAACACTAAAACCCATTAAAACCCTTAAAAAAGCCATAAAACTTAAAAACCTGTAAAAATCACTAAAAATCTCTAAAACACTAAAACTATTAAAATACTAGAAATACCTTAAAATACCTACAACTGTTAGAAACCCTAAAAACCCTCATAAAACCTTTAAAACATAAAAAACAATAAACCCCTGAAATAAAAAATACTAAAAACCCTAAAAACCCTTAAATCCATAAACCCCTCAAAATCCATAAAAAACATAAAAAACATAAAAAACATAAAAATCCATAAAATTACCTAAAAACCCAAAAATTTCAAAAAAAAACCCAAAAACTACTAAAAACCCTAAAATCCATAAAAATCTGAAAACACTTAAAACCCATAAAAATAAAAAAAATCTAAAACCCATAAAAAGTACTACAAACCATAATACCCCCAAAAATCATAAAAGACCTAAAAACATTAAAAACCCTAAATACTCTAAAAACCCATTAAAAACATCAAAAAACCCATTAAACCCCTAAAAATTTAATAAACTCTAAAAGATCTTAGAAACCCCAATGAACTCAAAAAACACATAAAACCCCAAAAAAACTCTTAAACCCCTAAAAACACAAAAATAATAACACATCTATAAAATTGGTCTATACCCATTGTTTTCACAAAAATCATGGGTATAGACTCACCTATACCCACAGTTTTCATGAAGCATGGGTATATGTGAGATTTTATAACCTATACCCATGGTTCATGGTAAACTGTGGGTATAGAGTACCCCCGTAAGCGCGGGAAGTTAAAAAATTGTTCGGGAATGCCACGGGAAAACCTATACCCACGGTTTACATTGAATTGTTGGTATAGGTGGCATCAATACCCATAATATTCATGAATCGTGGGTATAACCATTAGTATATAAGCCTATACCCATGGTTTTCATGAACTATAGGTATAGTTGTCAGAATATAAGACTATACGCATGGTTTATAAAAACCATGGGTATATATGGGACCAATACCCATGGTTCTATTAAACTATGTTCATAGGTATATTATTTTTTGAGTAAGAAAATATATATAAAAAATAATTTATACTTATGTAAATGTAATTGAAATTCAAGAAGTGGTAAAGCACTTTAGCAGTTGATTGAAGACACGAGTTTGAAACCATTCAAAAGCATTTTAATTATTCCGAGGTTTATAAATATATATATATAACATAATATATATTTATATATAAATGTAAATGTGTTTGGTGTAGTGGTAATGTACTTTATCATATTCATAGTGGTGCAAGTTCGAATCCTTTTGCCAATTTTTTTCAATACCAGCTGTTAAATTTAATATAATTAGAGATATATAACTGTATATTAATGAAAGTGATGCAGATGGGTTGGGGAGACCATGAATTTGAGAGGAACAGGTCACGGGATCGATACTCGAGGTTTTTTTTTCAATACTGAATTTGTATATTAAGATATATTAATAAATGTAGTTATATATAAATGAAACCTAAATGGGGAAGTTGGTGAGGGGCTCTGTGATTAAGTTACTGGTCACAGGAACAATACTCAGTGGGCACGTTTAATGAATATTTTTCATGATTTTTCTGATATTTTATACCCATGGATTTTTAAAAACCACGGGGATAGAAGTTTTAATAATATATATAGCCACGTTTTTAAAATTATCGGTATAATTCTATGACACGATGGAATAAAATATACAAATGGTTTGCAAAACCATTGGTATAGCCCATGGAGCTATCTCGACACCTTGATTTCCCACGGTTCACAAAACCATGGGTATAGCTGATACCCATGGTTTTGGGGGATATACCCATGGTTTTGAACCATGGGTATATGTCATTTTTCTAGTAGTGCTGAAACCATCAAAACCCTAAATATCATAAAATACCATAAAAATCCTAAAAGGCCTAAAATTCCCTAAAAACGTAAAAACCACTAAAACCATAAAACCAATACTAAAACATTAAAATCCTGGAAACACATAAAACTACTTAAGGGTTTTTTGGGGTTTTTGGGTTTCATGGTTTTTGGGACTTTTATGGTTTTTTGAGTTTTTAGGAGTTTATGGGTTTTAAGATATTTTTTTTACATTTTTAGGGGTTTAACGGGTTTTAAAGTTTTTTGTAGGTTATTGGGTTTTATGTGTCTTTAGGGGTTTTAAGGTTTTTAGTTATTTTAATGGTTTTAGTGTTTCTAAGGGTTTTAGGGTCTTTTAGGTTTGTTTTAAATTTTTAGGTTTTAGGGGTTTTATGTGTTTTTTTGGGTTTTAATGTTTTGTTAGGGGGTTTAGGGGGTTTAGGGATTTTAGGGATTTTTATTTTTTTAGGGACTCTAAGTTGTTTTTTAGTATTTTTATGGTTTTTAGGGTTTTAAGGATTTTTATGGGATTTACAATTTTAAGGGGTTTTATACATTCTAAGGTTTTTAGGGGGTTTGAGTGTTTTTATATTTTTAAGGCTTTCTTAATGGTTTTCATGTTTTTTGGATTTTTTTTACATTTATAGGGGGTTTAGGGGTTTATTATATTTCTTATTATTTTTTTAGAGTTTTTATGGATTTGAGGGTTTTTAGGGTTATTTGGGGTTTTATTATTCTTGTGATTTTTGGGGTTTTTTGTGTTTATTGTGTTTTTTTGGGTTTTAATGATTTTTGGAGTTTCTAATGTTTTTAGGGGTTTGAATGGTTTTTTAGAGTTTTTATGGTTTTTAGTTTTTTTATGTGATTTATGTTTTTTAATGTAATAAGGGGTTTTTATTTTTATATTTGGGTTTTTAGGTTTGTATACAATTTTTGGGGGGGTTTTAGGGTTTTTATAATTTTTTGGGTTTTTTAGTGTTCATAGTTTTTTTGGTTTGTAAGGTTTTATTAGGGGGTTTTTGGTTATTTCTAGTGATTATTTAGTATTTTTACGGGTTTTTAGTTTTTTAGGGTTTTGGTGTGTTTTTTATTGTTTTAATGGGTTTTTATTGTCTTTAGCTATTTTAGGTTTTGTATGGGTTTTAAGCTTTTTTAGGTTTTTATGGTTTTCTAAGGGGTTATCAAGGTTTTTAGGGTTTTTTGTTTTAGGTATTTTTTAGGATTTTAATTGGTTTTAGGTATTTTTATGGTTTATTTGTTTTTAGGGTTTTTATGAGTTTTTGTTTTTTTTGGGGTTTTTTGTGTTTTTAGGTGTTTAATGTTTTTTTGAGTTTTTTTTATTTTTTTTATGTATTTAAACGGTTTTTATAGTTTATAGTGGAATTTAGAGTTTTATGGGTTTTTAGGGTTTTTTAAGGTTTTAATGGTTTTTATGGTGTTCATGGGTTTCAGGTATTTAGGTCTTTTAAGGTTTTTAGGTTTTTTAGTGATTTTTTAGTTTTTAGGTGTTTTAAGTGTTCTTAGGATTTTAAGGGTGTATTTGGGTTATTTACAGGTTTTTTTTGTTTTTAGTGATTTTTATTTTTTTAGGGTTTTTAGGGTTTATAGGGATTGGGGGGGGGATAATGGTTTTTTTTCATTTTTTTGGTTTATTGGGGTTTTATGTGTTTTTATGTTTTGAAGTATTTCAAAGGTTTTTTCAGGGTTTTGTAGTTTTTTATGTTTTTATGGATTTTTATAGATTATATTTAGTATATTAATGGTTTTCAGGGGTTTTTACGGTTTTAGGGATTTTGATTGGTTTTAGGGTTTGTTAGAGATTTTATGGATTTTTAGGTTTTTAGGGGTTTAAATAGTTTTTAGGTTTTTACGGTTTTCTTACGTGTTTTCAGGGTTTTTAATGTTTTTTTCGAACTTTTTGAATTTTTATTATTTTTATAGTTGTTCTTTTTGTTTTTATGGATTTTGAGGGTTTTTATGATTTTTAGGGGGTTTACACTTTTATTTTTTTATATTTTGGGTTTTAATATTTTCTTATGATTTTATGGTTTTTTATGTATTTAGGGATTGTAGGTATTTTTAGGATTTTATGGTTTTTACGGTTTATAGGGATTTCGACGGTTTTTTTGTTTTTTTAGGTTTTCAGGTCTTTTTATTATTAGGGTTTTAATGTTTTTTAGAGTTTTTTTATCATTTTAGTGGAAGAAATGGTTTTTATATTTTTTTAGTTTGTTTTCAAGTTTGTATTGGTTTTTATGGTTTTTAGGTATTTTATGGTTTTTAGGTTTTGTATGGGTTTTCTGTGTTTTTTACGTTTTTTAGAGTTTTTTGGGTTTTTAGGGGTTTGAAATGTTTTTAAGTTTTTTTGTTTTTAATGTTTTCTTATGGTTTTTTGATGGGGTCTAGGTGTCTTTTGATTTTGGGAATTTTTAGGTATTTTTACACTTTTAATGTTTTAGGATTTTTAGTGATTTTGATGGGTTTTTTGGTTTTATGTGTTTTTAGGGTTTTAGGCGATTTTGGGTTTTTAGGGTTTTTAGGGTTTTATGTGTTTTAATGGTTTTAATTTTTATAGGAATTTAAGAGTTTTGGGGTTTTTAGTGTTTTTAGTTTTTCATACGTTTTTATGGGTTTTTTGGTTTTTAGAACTTTATTTTTTTTTAGGGTTGTGGGGTTCTTTATGGTTTTTAGGGGTTTTATGGTTTATTGAGATTTTTTTAGAACTTTTATTTTTTTTTTATTTTTTCATAATATTTTTATGGGTTTTTATAGTTTTTGTAGATATTTTAGTGGGTTTAGGGTTTTTAGGGGTTTTAAGGGTTTAAGGGTTTCTATGGTTTTTAGGATTTTAATGGTTTTTAGGGATTCAGGGTATTTAGTGTTTTTTAGGTTTTTAGTGTTTTAGGTGTTTTTAGGTTTTGAATGAATTAATAAGTTTTTATGAGGTTATAGGGGTTTTTTTGATTTTAAGTATTTTTAGTACTTTTTAAGAAATTTATAGTTTTTAAGAATTTTTATTATTTTTATGAATTTTTAGGGTTTTTTACATTTTTAGATTTTTATGGGTTTTACGTGTTTTTATGTTTTTAAGGTTTTTATTTATTTTTTAGGGTTTTTAGGTTTTTTACATTTTTATGTATTTTTAGAATTTTTATTGGTTTTTAGGGATTTATGGATTTTGAGGGATTTTATGGTTTAATGGTTTTGTGATATTTTTAGAGTTTTTAAGGTTTTTAGAGTTATTTAACAGTTTTATGGGTTTAAAGGGGTTTTAGAGTTTTTAGTGTGGTTTTGGGGGTTTTATGGAATTTAGGGTTTCTTGTCAATTTTTTGAGTTTTTTTTGATTTTTTTACTTTTAGGGTTTTAGGGACGTTTTTGTGTTCTTAGGGTTTTTGCTGTTTTTAAGGTATTTTAGGGGCTTCATGTTTCTTTCGGGTTTTTATGTTTTTCTTATAGGTTTATATGGTTTTATAGTTTTGTTATGTTTTTAGGGATTTTTAACGAATTCTTAGTATTTTTACGGGTTTTATGGTTTTTACGGGTTTTGATGGTTTTTAGGGGTTTTAGATAATTTTTTGGGTTTATAGAATTTTTTATAGTTTTGAGGTGTTTTTATTTTTTTTGGTTTTTAAGGTTTTATTAGGGTTTTTAGGGTTTATACATTTTTATGGATTTTTAGGGATTTTGTAGGAATGTTATGGTTTATAAGGTCTTTATGTATTTTGTGTGTTTTTAGGGTGTTTTAAGATTTTTAGGGTTTTTGGGTTTTTGGAATTTATTTGTTTTTACAGTTTTATGTTTTTTTGGTTTTAATGTTTTCTTAGGGCATTTTTGGGATTTTTATAATATTTATTGTTTTTTATGGTTTTTGATTTTGAGGGGTTTAAATGTTTTTAGGGATTTATGGTTTTTTGGGTTTTTTACTTTTTATGGTTTCTAATCTTTTAGAGTTTTTTTAAACATTTTTTGGTTTAAATGGTTTTTAGTGTTTTTAGTTGGTTTACTAAGGTTTTAGGGGTTTTTATGTTTTTATGGATTTTTAGGGTTTTAGGGACTTTTAGGGGATTTAAGATTTTTTTTAATTTTTTAGGTTTTTAGTGGCTTTAAGTGTTTTTATGTTTTTATGTTTTTCAGTGGGATTTTCAGGGATTTTAGTGTTTTTTTAGTTTTTAGGTATTTTTTGGGCTCGTTGATTTTTTGGGTTTTAGGGGTTTAGGGGTGTTGAGTTTTTTTATGGTTTTTTAGGGTTTTAGGTTTTTATGGATTTTAGTGTTTTTTAGAATTTTTATGTTTTATGGGTTTTCTGTTTTATTCTCGTTTTTAAGGTTTTTAGGGTTTTTCAGGGCTTTTAGGGGTTTTATATTTTAAGGTATATTTCGCTCTTTTTTGGGATTTTAATGTTTTATGTTTTTTTGTATTTTGAGGGTTTTTTTTGTTTTTATGGTTTTTAAGAGTTTAATAACATTTTTTGGTGTTTAAAGGGGTTTTTAGAGTTTTAGTGGTTTCTAGGGTCTTTATGGGTTTTTAAAGTTTTTTTTGTGTTTTTATGGTTTTTAGGATTTAGGGTCGTTTAGGGGTTTTAGGGTTTTTAACATATTTAAGGTTTTACGGGGTTTTTTTGTTAATTGGATTAAAGGTTTTATTTGGAGTTTTTAGGGTTTTAAATAATTTCTATGTTTTTTGGGATTTTTAGATCTTTTCATATTTTTATGGGTTTTAGGGATTTTTAGGGGTTTTAGGGTTATTTTAGGGTTTTTAGCCATTTTTAGGTTTTTAGGGGTTTTATGTGTTTTTAATAATTTATGGTTTTCTTAGGTGTTTTCAATTTTTTTGGGGTTTTACGATTTGAGGGTTTTTTAGTGATTTATAGTATTTTTTTGTGTTTTTATGGGTTTTAGGGATTTTGAATGCTCTTAGGTTTTTAGGGATTTTAGGGTTTTAATGTTTTTTTATGTTTTTAGGGTTTTTTCAGTTTGTGTGGGTTTTAAGGGTTTTTATTGTTTTAACATATTTAAGGGATTAAAGTGTTCTTAGTGTTTTGAGGTTTTGTGGTTTTATGGGGGATTAGGGGTGTTAAAGTATTTATGAGTTAATATGGGTTTTAGTGGTTTTAGGGTCATTTTAGGGGGGGCGTTGTATGTGTTTTTAGGTTTTGTAGGGGTTTAAGTGTTTTTGGTATTTTTGGTTTTCTTTGGGTTTTTATTGGTTTAAAGTGTTTTTATGTTTTGAGAGATTTTGAGGGATTTTTAAGATTTTATGGGTTTTCAGGATTTTTAGATATTTTTAGTGTTTTAGGGGATTTTTTATTTTTTTGTTTTTTAGGGTTTTATCATTTTTTATGTTTTTTGTGTTTAAGGTGTTTTTTGGTTTTTATGGCTTACTTTTTGTATTAAGGGTTTTATGGTTTTATGTTTTTAGTGTTTTTAGGAATTTTTTAATTTTTTATAGGTTTATAGGATTTTGAGTATTTTGAGGTTTTTTGTTTTTAGCATTTTTTTAGGTTTTAGGGATTCATAGTGTTTTTATATTTTTAAGGTTTTCTTAGGGATTTTCAGTTTTTAGGGGTTTTTAAATTTTTAGGTAATAATATGGTTTTTATATTTTTATGGTTTTTAGGGTTTTTAGGGATTTTTATATTTTTATGGTTTTTATGGGGTATTTAGAATTTTAATTTTTTTAGGGTTTTGGGGTTTTAGAGTTTTTAGTGCTCTGAGGGTTTTTTAAATTTTTAGAGTTATTATAGAATTTTTTGGGTTTTTTGGTTTTTTGGGTTGTTAGGGTTTTCTACTTTCGTATTATTTCTATGTTTATTATAGTTTTTAAAATTCTTATGGTTTTAAAAGGTTTTTAGAGTTTTTAATGGTTTTTATGGTTTTTTATGGATTTAGGGTTTTATGGTTTTTAGGGCAGAAGAGGTGTGAGGCCAGTCTATTCTCGACCCCCTCAGAATTTATAATGAAAAAAAGAAACACCAGAAAAAGGAGGGCATGGGTCAATCAACCACCACCCAAAAACCCTTTACAACACAAGACACAAAATACCCCAAAAAAGAAAAATGAAAAATGAAAAAAACACACAAAGCCAAACACAATAGCAGCTTCAGCACCATATCCCTTCCCAGCCAATCCGCAACCATCATTCATCACCACCAAAACCAAAATAGCAGCTTCATCAGCATTCATCCACACGAAATCAGCAGCACCAGAGTAAAGCCCAGCCACAACAGCACCATATTTCAGCATCATATAAAGATCGACAACCATCAGCCTTTACTTCAATATAAGTTTATCAAACCTGCACCACGTAACAATACCACCCCGTCGAAACGCACCCTTGACACCAAGCTGAACCACCAACACCATCCCAAAACCGACCCATACACTATCAAACCAGACCAAGATGGGGTCCATTGTGATGGGAAGGACGTAAGAGTAGAGGTGGGTGCACGACTCAAGGGGAATGACAACAGTGAGTAGCCACAGAAGAGTATCCAATTCCATCATTCATCCAGTTGATCTAACAGTGACTCACAACAAGACCAGCTGCCAGCAGCAAACATAACACAATAACTCAGTATCTAGTGACCATCTCCTCATAACCAGTCAACATTCGGTATCCCAAAGCAGCCAAAGCCACAAGACCACCAACTCCCACACATAATCCCAGTCCACATCACCATCAAATCCTCATACCGCAAAAGCAATAACCCATAACCGTGCCATCCACAATTCAAAAGTTCATAGAACAACATCTCAAAAAGAGCCAAGCACAAATTGACCAAACCTTCATCAATAGCCAGACCTAAGAACAAAACTAAGTAAACAGAAAAACGAACCTGTAGATTTTCCCCCAGCATCCACCATAACCCGTCATGGAGATAGAAAAACCAGCGATCTCCTCCTCGGCTCAGATCAATAAGCACAGGTCCGAGCACAGGATTGCGCACGCCACTGCCAAGAGGTCGCAAATCCCTCTGAATCCATCTTTTACCATTGCAAAAGCCAGATCCATCTCAAATAGAGCCTCTATATCATCTCTCCACACCATCGAAGAGAACCAAAACACCAAACAACAGTAGAGCTAAACATCCAAGACCAAACCCAGATCTGGAAAACAGATCTAAAAATTGGGCCAAGCACACCACTGTACAGTCATCTGAATGCCCGTCGCACTAGCCTTTCACCGGCACAGAACCAGAAAGACCACCGCATCCACAGATCCGAAGATATCTTTGAGAGACTCTTCTCCATCGACCGAGAGGGGACCTTTTGAAATCGCTAGACACTCCTACCACCTCACCGACAAGAGCATCCACATCAAACAACAAGCAAGACGGTCTATCGAGACTGCATCTGCTGCACAAACCAATGCCCAGCCGAACTCGACAATACCTTATTCCCCAAAACAATGTCTCAAAACCTCTCCTAGACATTTCTATTTCACCGGAGTAACCTGATTCATCTTTGAGGCCCCTGTTTCCACTGATCCGCCCTAGGAAACCCCAGATCTACAAAGTTAACCCCGAATAATGGCTGATTACCAGAAGGGTTTCTGGCCCCCAAGGATCCATCAGCTTTGACTCCATCCAGATTGGACCAATATAAGACCAAAGAAGCTCACGGAATCTCCAAAGCTGAAGAATCCCAAGCGCACTAGTAAATAAGACCTTCCAAGGCCGAGATTCAGAGCATAGGACAGGGAAAACGAGGCTATCAAAGAATGAAAACCATTTCCATCTTGAGTCTAAAGAGCACGACCAGAGAACCCCATCGTTGAGGAAGTAAAGAAACAATGCCAAGATCCTAAGAAGAAACTAGGGGAAAACATGGAAAAAGCATCGAGTGGGAGCGTATGGTTTTTATGGGTTTGTATGGTTTTCAGGGGTTTTGTGGTCTTTATGGACATTTTAGTGTTTTTTGGTTTTTCAATATATTTTTTTGTTTTTTGGGGTTATAAGATTTTTATGGTGTTTAAGGTTTTCATAGTTCTTTTCTAGGTTTTTAAAGGTTTTTACATTTTTAAGGATTTTTTAGGATTTTAAGGATTTTTATGGTTTTTAGAGATTTTGAGGGTTTTTAGGTTTTTTTTGGGATTTTTAGTGTTTTTACGTTTTCAAGGTTTTATTTGTGTTTTTAGGGCTTTATGGTTTCTTATGTTTTAGGGGTTTTATGTATTTTTAGGGTTTTTATTTGGGGGGGGGTTAAGTGATTTTGACGGTTTTTAGTGTTTTTATTAATTTCGGGGTTTTTTTTCATGTTTTTGGTTTTTAGGGGTTTTTTATATTTTTAGTTTTTTAATGTTTTCTTTGGGGTTTTCAAGGTTTTTAGGGATGTTTATCTCTGTAATGATTTTAGGGTTTTTTAGTAAATTTATGGAATTTTTCATTTTTTATTGACTTTGAGGGTTTTTATGGGTTTTTAGGTTTTTAGGGGTTTTAAGTGTTTTTAGGTTTTTATGGTTTTCTTAGGGTTTTTAAATTTCTTGAGATATTTAGGGATTTCAAAGTATTTTTATGCGTTTCATATTTTTTAGATATTTTGAATTTTTAGGGGTTTTGGTTGGGTTTTTATTGTTTTTTTGTGTTTTTAAGGGTGTTTATGATTTTTAGAGATCTTTAACTATTTTAGGTGTTTAAAACGGTTTTAGAGTTTTTAGGGGGGGTCAGGGTTTTATGTGTTTTTTGGGTTTTCAAAGGGTTTTAAGGTATTTATGGTTTTAGGGGTTTTATTATTTTTAGTGTTTTATGATTTTTTGGGTTTTTAGTGTTTTTTATATTTTTAGGGGTTTTATGTGTTTTTTGGGTTTTAAGGTTTTGTAGAGTTTTTATGTTTTCAAATATTTATATGGATTATTTTTTATATTTATGGGTTTTTAAGCTTTCTAGGGATTTTTTTTGAATTTTTATGTTTTTAGGGTTTTGGGGGATTTTAGGGTTTTTTGGGGGTTTAAGTGTTTTTAGTTTTTTATGGTTTTCTTATGGGGGGGTTTTTGGGTCCTTAGGGGTTTTTATGTTTCTAGGGATTCTTAGGGAATTGTTGGATTTTTTTTATTTCATTGTTTTTTATGGATTTTGAGGGGTTTTATGGTTTTTTATAAAATTTGAGAGTTTTTAAGGGTTTTATGGATTTTAAGAATATTTTTGAGATTTTAGGGTTTTTATGGGTTCTAATGGTTTTATGGTTTTTATGGGTTTTTATGGTATTTTTATTTTTTAAGGTTTTTTGGGTTTTTAGGGTTTTTATGTTTTTAGGGGTTTCAAGTAATTTTATGATTTTAAAATTTTATTATGGTTTTTATGGGTTTTTTGTGTTATTTGGGATTTTATTGGTTTTTTCGATTTTTTTTGTTTTAGGGGTTTTAAGTATTTTGAGTGTTTTATGGGTTTTTAGGGATTTTATAGTTTTGTGTGTTTTGAGGTTTTTTTCATATTTTTTATGGTTCATAAGGTCTATAGAGTTTTTTTAGAATTTTTATGTGTTTAAATGTTTTTAATGTTTTTAGTGGTTTTAGGATTTTTCTGAGTTTTTAGGTTTTTTAAATATTTTAGTGGTTTTTAGGGGTTTTATAATTTTTATGGTTTTTTTTGGTTTTCTATGATTTTTATCATTTTTTAGGTTTTTAGGGGTTTTAAATGTTTTTAGTTCTGTTAAGATTTTCTAAAGGGTTTTCGTGGATTTAGAGTCTTTAAAACTTTTTTATGGATTATTAGTGATCTATTAGGATTTATTTGATTTTTATGGGTTTTAGGGATTTTGAGGGTTTTTGTGAGTTCTTAGGTGTTTTAAGGGATGTTTTTGTGTATTTATCATTTTCTAGGTTTTTAGGGGTTTTATGTTATTTTAGGAATTTATGGATTTCATAGAGATTTTAGGATTTTTGGGGTTTTTTAGGTTTATAGGTTTTGTGGATATTTTTTCATATTATTATGGTTTTCTAGGAGTTTAGGGGTTTTGAGGGTTTTTTGGTTTTTTATGATTTTTTGAGTTTTTATGGATTTATGGGTTTTTAGGTTTTATTGAGTTTTTATGGGTTCAATAGGTTTTTTAGTTTTTTAATGATTTTAGTGGATTAAATGGTTTTTAGAATATTTAGTGGTTTAGGTTTTTTATGTGTTTTTAGGGGTTTTGGGTTTTCAGGGAATTTGAGGGGGTTTTGGGGTTTTAGGGTATTTTTAGGATTTTTAAAGGGCTCTATCCTTTTTAGGATTTTTAGGGGTTTTATTTGTTTCAGATATTATATTTTTCATATGGTTTTATGTCATTTATGGTTTTTTTTTGTTTTTAGTGATTTTTGGGGTTTTAAATGATTTTTTTGGGTTTTTAGGGATTTTAGGGATTGATTTTTTGTGTTTTTTGTATTTTTTGGTTTTTTGGGGGATAAAAGTGATTTTAAAATTTTTAGTGGTTTTAGGGTTTTTATTTGTTTTAGGGATTTTAATGGTTTTGGGGGTTTTATGGTTTTTAGGGGTTTGGGGTTTTTATATGTTTTTAACATTTTTTAGGTTTTTAATGTTTTTAGTTTTTTCTGCTTTTCATATTATTTTTAAGGTTTTTAAGATTTTTATGTTTGTAGATATTTTTTGGGATTTTATAGGATTTTTATAGGTTTTTAGGGTTTTATGTATTTTTAGGGTTTTAGGGTTTTAGGGGTTTTTAGGATTTTCAATATTTTTTGGTTTTTAAGGGATTTGAGTGTTTTATGTTCTTAAGGTTTTGTTAAGGGTTTTCAAGGTTTTTATGGATTCTTATATTTTTATGCATTTTATGGTTTTTAGTATTATTGGGGTTTTTAGGGTTTTAAGGGTTTCTTATGATATTTATTGTTTCTTGAGTTTTAGGGGTTTTTTTGTGTATTTTTAGGTATTTAGATTTTTTTAGATTTTTTTGGGTATGAAGGGTTCTTATAATTTCTAGTGGTTTTAGGGTTTTAGGGTCTTTTATATGTTTTAAATGTTTTATAATTTTTAGGGTTTTAGGGATTTTTCCTGTTTTTAGGTTTTTAAGGATCTCTTAGGGGTTTTTAAGGATTTCTAGATTTTTTACATTTTTATCGATTTTTAGGGTTTTTTAAAACTCTTATGAATTTTAGGGGTTTTAGGGATTATAGGGGTTTTAGGGTTTTATGATTTTTAGGGCTTTTTGCGTTTTTTAGGTTTTTAGGCGTTTTTTTGTGTTTTTTGGTTCTTAAGGTCTTCAATGGGGTTTTCAGGGTTTTTTTCTATTTTTTATGTTTTTAGATTTTGTTAGGGATTTCCTATTCTTTTATTGGTTTTTAGGGTTTTTATGGATTCAGAGGGGTTTTGGGGTTTTTATAGTTTTTCTATGTGTTTATTATATTTTGAGTTTTTGAGGGTTTTAAGGTTTTTATATTTTTAACATTTTTTAGGTTTTAATGGGTTTTTAGAGTATTTAGTGGTGTTTTAGGGTTTTTATAGATTTTAGGGGGTTTTATGGTTTTGGGAATTTTATGGTTTTTATATGTTCTACTGACTTTTTAAGTGTTTTAGGGTTTTAGTGTTTTTAGGTTTTTTGGATTTTTAGGGTTTTTAGGTTTTTAATGTTTTCCTTGGGGTGTTCAGGGTTTTTATGTATTTACGAATTTTTTAGGATTTTATGGTTTTTATAATTTTTAGGGATTTTGAGGGTTTTTAATTTTTTTTCATTTTTTGGTTTTTATTTGTTTTTTGTTTTTAGGGTTTTATTATTTTATATTGCTTTTTCATGTTTTTTAGATTTATTATAGTTTTTTAGAGATTATAGGTGTTTTTTTGGGGTTTTAATGATTTTAGGGATTTTAGCATTTTAATAGGTTTTATGTGGTTTTAGGTTATTAAAAATTTCTAAATGTTTTTAGGGGTTCTAGGGTTTTTCATTTTTTTATATAATTTTTGGTCTTTTTTATATTATTATGGTTTTCTAGGGTTATATAGATTTTGATGATATGTAGGGTTTTTATGTTTTTTTGGGGTTTAGGGTTATTTTGAGTTTTCTATAATTTTTTTTGTTTTTAGGTGTTTTTGATGTTTTTTAGGGTTTAATGGGTTTTAGGGTTTTTAATTTTATTCGAGGGTTTTATGGTATATAGAATTTTTTCAGGTTTTTAGGTTCATTTCAGTGTTTTATGGTTTTTATCATTTTTAGGTATTTATGGTTCTTAAGTGTTTTTATGTTTATAACATTTTCATAGGTTATTTCAAGGTTTTTAGGGGTTTTTTTAAATTTTTCTTTTTTTTTGGGATTTTTATGATTTTTATTGCTTTCTAAGGGTTTTATGGATTTTTAGGGTTTTAAGGTTTTTTAGTTTTATGGGTTTAAATTTTTTATGTTTTTTTTGTGTTTTTTAGGGTCTTATTTTTATTTAGATTTTTTTAATTCTTTTTTGGGTTGAAAGGGATTTAAGTGTTTTTTGTCTATTTTTAGGATTTTTAGGGGTTTTAGGTTTTTAGGGATTTAGGCTTTTAAGAGTTTTAGGGTATTTTTAGGGGTTTAGTGCTTTTATCTTTTAATTTTTTTAGGGTTTTCAAGTTTTTATTTTTTTTAAGGTTTTATTATAGTTTTTCATACTTTTGAGGTTTTTATATTTTTAGTTACTTTTATATTTTATTATGATTTTTATGTTTTCTGGGGGTTTTACGGTTATTGAGGGTTTTTTGGTTTTTGGGGTTTTTTAAGGGTTTTAGCAATTTAGGGGTTTAAAGTGATTTTTTGGTTTATAAATTTCTAAGTGATTTAATTGGTTTTTTGGGTGTTTTATATTTTTAGTTATTTTTAGGGATTTTTTGGATTTTGTTATTTTTAGAATTTTTATGGATTTTTATGGTTTTTTACGGTATTTAAGGTTTTAGGGTTTTAGGGTTTTTATCATTTTATAGGGTTTTTATGGGTTTTAAGTGTTTTATTATTTTTGAATTTTTCATATGGGTCTTCAGGTTTTTAGTAATTTTTACGTATTTTTAGTTTTTTATTGTTTTATATGGTTTATAGGAATTTGGAGTGGTTTTTGGGACTTTTAGGGTTTTTATGGGTTTTTTGGAGTTTTAGGATTTTTTGAGTTTTTATTATTTTTACAGTTTTTATATTTTTTAACATTTTTAGGATTTTAAAGGGTTTTTATAGTTTTTAGTGTGTTTTTAGGTTTTAATGAGTTTTTAGGTTTTTAATGTTTTTAGGTGATTTATGGGTTTTATGGTCTTTAGAATTTTTATTTTTTTAGTGGTTTTATGTGTTTTTAGGTTTTTAAGATTTTATAGTGTATTTCATAGTTTTATGATTTTTTGTATTTTTGGTGGAATTTTAGGATTTTATGGGTTTTTAGGGATTTGGGGGTGGGGGGTTAGGGTTTTTTAGTGTTTTAGAGGTATTAAGATTATTTTAGGTTTTTAAATATTTTTATTTTTTAGGTTTTTTAGGTTTCTTATATTTTTTTTATTTGTTTATGGGTTTAATAGGATTTTAGAGTTTTTGGTTGTTTTAGGGTTTTTATGGTTTTTAAAGGTTTTTATTAGTGTTAGTGATTTTTATGGGTTTTTAGGGTTTTCATGGCCATTTATTGTTTTTTAGGGTTTTAGTGTTGTTTATGTTTTTAGTAGACTAAGTGATTTTAGGTGTCAAGGTTTTATTTAGGTTTTTCAGGGGTTTTACATAATTTTATGATTTTATGGGTTCATAGTGATTTTTAGTATTTTGAGGGTTTTCTGGGGTTTTGGGGTTTTTAGTATATTAGTGTCTATTATTTTTCTATTTTTATAAATTTTAATTTTGTTTGATTTTTAATGTTTTATTAGAGTTTTTAGGGTTTCTAGGGGTTTTATTTTTTTAGGAATTTTATTGAATTTATAGGATTTTATGGTTTTTTAGTTTTTAGGGGTTATATGGTTTTTAGATTTTTTTTAAACATTTTTTGGGGGTTAAATGGTATTTTGAATTTTTAGTTGTTTTTATGGTTTTATTCATTTTTAGTGATTTTAATGTTTTTCTCGGATTTTTTGGTTTTTTGGTGTTTTATGTTTTTAAGGCTCTCTTAAGGGTTTTTAGAGTTTTTAATGGTCTTTATGTTTTTTAGTAATTTTATGTGCTTTAGGTTTTTAATGTTTTATTTAGGGTTTTCATTTTTTTTGTTTTTAAGAATTTTTAAGTTTTTTTAATGATTCTTATGGTTTTTAGGGTTTTTAGGGATTTTTGTGGGTTTTAGGGTATTTTAGTGTTTTTAGGGATTTGACCATTTTTGGGTTTTAGGTTGTTTGAAATGTTTTTAAAATTATAATATCATCTTCAGTTTTCAAGGATTCTATAGTTTTTTACATTTTTAGGAATTTTTATGGATTTTTATAATTTTTTGTTTTTTATGGGTTTTAGGGATTTTGAGGTCGTTTCATGTTTTGTGTTTTATGGATCTTTTGGTGGTTTTAGGGTTTTTTTTATTTTTAAGGGATGTGAAGGGATTTTCAGATTTTTAAACATTTTAAAAGTTTAAAGGGATTTAATAGTTATCGTGTATTTTTAGGATTTTTCTGGGGTTTTAGTGGTTTTATGTTTTTTAGGTGTTTTAATGGGTTTTAGGGGTATTAGGGTCTTTTATGGTATTTAGGGTGCTTATCATTTTAAATTATTTTTTGGTGTTTTATGTTACTATGTTTTCTTAAGGTTCTCTTAGTGTTTTTAGTGATTTTTGGATTTTTTTCCCTTTGTTTGAGATTTTTATGGGTTTTTTAGAATTTTTAAGGGTTTTACGGTTTTTAGGGATATTATGGTTTTTAGGGTTTTTTTGTGTTTTTTAGGTTTTTAGGGGGTTTTATTTTTTAGTTGTTTAAGGATTTGTTTGAGATTTTAGGGTTTCTTATATATTTAAGGATTTTAAGGGTGTTTATGTGATTTTATGGGTGTTTAGGGGTTTATGGGAATTAATGGATTTTAGGGGTTTTATCGTTTCTCTGGCCTTTTGGGTTTTGTTTTAGTTATTTAATGTTTTTATGGGTTTTTAGTTTTTTTATCATTTTTAATGAATTAAAGGGTTTTTATAGTTTTTAGTTGTTTTTTATATTCTTATGGGGTTTTAGGGATTTATAGTTTTAGGATTTTTAGGGGTTTTATGTTTATAAATCTTTTAGGGTTTTTAAGGTTTTTATCATTTTTAGTTTTTAAGGTTTTTAATTTTTTTAAGTTTTTTTTGGTTTTTCTTGTTTTCATAGGGCTTTTCAGGTTGTATATGGGTTTTTATGTTTTAGGGATTTTTTTGGGCTTCTTGAATATTTTTATGTTTTTTGGGTTTTTAGGGTTTTTGAGATATTTTAGGGTTTTTTGGGATTTCAACCAATTTTAGGGATATTATGTGTTTTTAGTTTTTTAAGTATTTCTTTAGGGTTTTCAAATTTTATTAGGATTTTAATGTTTTTACTCTTTCTAGGTATTTTTTAGGGTTTTTATTATTTTTATGGATTTAAGGATTTTATGGCTTTTATGGTTATTATGGTTTTTAGCGTTTTGGAGATTTTTTATGGTTTTTAGGGTGGTTAGTGTTTTTATGGGTTTAACAGGTTTTTATATTATTTAGTTTTTTAGGGGTTTTATGGGGTTTTTTTGGTTTTTAAGGTTTTAGGGGTTGCTTTTGGTTTTAGGAGTTTTACGGTGTTTCAAAATGATTTTAGAATATTTAGTGTTTTTTGTTTTTAGGGATTTTACATATTTTGAGTTTTTAAGTTTTTTTTAGGGATTTAAGGTTTTTTAAATTTTTATTAAATTTTAGGGATTTTTTTATTTTAATGGGTTTTAGGTTTTTTGATGGATTGTAAGAGTTTCTAGGGATTTTAAGGGTTTTTCTATTTTTTTGGGGTTTCTATATTTTAAGTTATTTTTAGACATGTTTAGGATTTTATGTTGTTTTTGTATTTTTATGTATTTGATGATTTTTAATTTTTTTAGGGTTTTAGGGTTTCTATGGTTTTGTTGGTTTTTTTGGGGGTTTTTGAATTTTTAGGGGGTTATGGTTTTTAGATTTCTTTAACATTTTTATGAGTTAAAAGGGTTTTTTAGAAATTTAAATTGTGTTATGGTTTTTATGGTAATTTAGGTTATTTAGAGTTTTTTTATTATTTTTAGGGTGTTTAGGGTTTTAGGGTCTTTTAGTGTTTTTAGGAGTTTTAACATTTTTAGGGGTTTTTAATGTTTTTAAGCTTCAATGGTTTTCTTAGGAGTTTTTGGTTTTTATGGGTTTTTTACACTTTTATTAATTTGTACTAATTTTTTAGTATTTTTATGAACATTTAGGGTTTTTAGGGATTTTGAGGGGTTTGGGGATTTTGAGGGAGTTAGGGTTTTTAGGGGTTTGAAGGGGTTTTAGCATTTTTTTAGCGATTTAAATTGTTTCTAGTGTTTTAAGGTTTTCTTAGTGGTTTACATGATTTTTAAGGGTTTTAACATTTTTGGGGATATTTAGATTTTTTTGGATTTTAAGGTTTTAAGGGATTTTTTTGGATTTTTAGGGTTTCCCAGGATTTTTATGGGTTTAAGAGTTTTTACAGATTTTTGGGTTCCTCAAGTTTTTTGAGTTTTTTAGGGGTTCAATGTATTTAGAGTTTTTTAAGAAATTTAGGGGTTTAAACGGTTTTTTTCGTTTTTACTGGGTTTTAGGGTATTTATGGGTTTTTAGGGGTGTTTAAAATTTCTAGTGGTTTTAAAGATTTTTTGGGTTTTTTTGATTTTATAGTTTTTAGGGTTTTAAGAATTTTTAGGTTTTTATGGGTTTCAAGTGTTTTGAGTTTTTTTATTTTCTTTGGGATTTCAAGATTTTTATGGTATTTTATGTTTTTAGTGATTTTATGTATTATTTTAGAGTTTTATAGGGTTTTATGGATTTTGAGGTTTTTGGGGTTTTAATATTTGTTTCGTGTCCCTTAGAATGTGTGTTCGGGTTAGGAATCACTACTTCCAGGAGGTTTCCATTGGATTTATTTATGGATCCAAAAAAATCCAACGATTCTTTATGCAAAGGTCATGCTTTCCAAAGGCAGGTGTTCGTTAGGTTTGGATATACAATACTTAAAAAATACATTGCTCAAGAGGATGGGTGGTCGGAATCATCACACCCTTTTAAGGAGAAATATTTTCTACTCCTGGAATCTCTTATAGATTTAAGATATTTTTGTGAATCCTTATTAATTTTCCAAGTAAAAAAAGGTTTCTCTTGAAATTTTCAATCAATTATTAGCATGTGTGAGATTTAGAATCATCCATATGTATTTGAGGTTCTTCATTAATTGAGACATCCATATGTATTAGAGGTTCTCCATCAATGGAATCCTCTCATATACTATTTATATATTCTTTTAACCATTTTTATGATAATATGAGTTTTTAAGCCACTTAGTGGGGCAATCTAAAATTTATTATCATACAGGGAGATGAAAGTTCTTTTTGATATTGGGATCATACCCATAAATGGGCTACCTACGTATCCTTGTGAAATGAATCTGAACCCTCATTGTTTGGTGCCACTTAAATTGAACACATAATACCTTTTAGGGTTGTGTGATAAGGACCTAACTATATAGTTTAATGTCATGTAGTAAGGACATCAAAGTGGAAGGTGCTTAGTCAAATCTTGGTGTGGGACTTATGCCTAAGTAACCCAATGAACTTGGAAAAGATATGATTTTCCAAGTTGGATTATACCCTATTGGGAATATGACCTAGGAAGAGTAGGGTTATTTTCAAGTGTTAGGTTTGAACCTTAGGAAGGCTTCCTACACATCCCATTTGGATGGGAATCACGACCCACATAGTTCTGTGAGTCTCATATAAGAGTGTAGTCCATTTAGAGAAATGAGTTTGTGATTACTTCCAGAAAAAGATTCCTTGGTGATTTGGGGGTTTAATTTAAGACTTACTCATAAATAGGATAACCATTTATGGTTGAGATGGGACGAAGATTAGGCATTTGTAATACTTCCTACGTATCCCAGTTTTGATAGGAATCAGATTTTTTGTAGTTCATTCAAGGTGGATCGTGTGGATGTTGTGATCATCACAGTTCTCTAAGACTACGTGAGTTATGCTCAGTGTGACAAACAAGAGGATGTGACAGATTCAAAAAACCACACACACTCTCTCTCAGTTATGGGAGAGGGTGGGACAATAGTGAAATAAGCTGAGGTGACGGTGGTAGAGGGAACAGAATGACGAACCATTCAATGTGGGATGACATGGACATCATGGTGACCGACTTTGAGAAGATTAGGGACTTAACTCAGTTGGAGTGCCCATTTAGGATTGGTTGGGGATTATTCCTAAAAAGGATTCCCAATTGATAATTGGTTGGGTCTTACTCCTAAAGAGAATTCCCCTTGACTCTAGGTTGGGAATTTCTTTTAAGGAAGATTCTCGTTGAGGTTAGGTTGGGGATTACTCCTAAGGAGGATTCTCGTTGATGATTCAACCTGGATTAGGGGTCAGGTGATGACGTTTGAGGAGTTTCTTGAGGAGTTTATTGACTCAATGTACTCGAGGAATCTATAAGGAGAGTCCAAACTCAAAACATTTGAATATAAAAAAGGGGATAAAATTGAATTAGGCATTTCATTGAGTGTGATTTAGTGTCTCAAATCATGGTATGCCAAGGCTGGAAGTTGGGCCGCATGAAGGGTGCAATGGAAAATATCTTCGACCCAAACCCAAAAGATCCTGGTGTGACTCTCTATTTTTCATCATGTTCTGTAACAGAAGTGAAGGTACCGACATTAAAGGCCAGAACCACACCCCAATAGTGATACTGAGCGGGGTTTTGGGGGCATATCCCCCACGGTATGGACCAGTGGGGTCCCATAAGTTCTGTTCCAAGGTGCTCGGCACAGGTTCTCCACACAGGTGCTCTATACAGGGCCTTGGCGCAGGTCCCTGGCACAACTCCATATGTTCTAGACCTTGATGGGACTTTTAACCACATTTCCTCCTTTAATTCTCTCTTATCTCTTGTTTTGGAGAATTACTTGTGAGTTTTTGACAACTTGGGAAAGGGTGCAACACAATGGGATCTTTCGGAGTTCTTCCAAATTTTTTTTCTTAGAAATGGGGAGCCCAGGGGTTCTATTTATAGGCAAGGAGGGGGCTGGTCAAAGGGAGTATGTCTGTGTAGGTCCTCCACATATCTCATCCACGTAGTTTTGGTGAAATTACACTGTCGCGCAGGTCCTCTGCATAGGTCCTTCATATAGGTCCTTCGCGTAGGTCCATTTATAAAATGTATACAACTTCTGAGTGCCATTACATTGGATCTGTAAGTCTTTTTGGGCTCCACGATGAGTCAAATCGAAGATATCGAAGATATATACACTTCATGAGATGGTAAATACTGCATGTCTTCTCAGAAGAGTTTTTTAAATTTAATTTTGATTCATTGAGACCTTTTTATCGTTGATTTTGGAAATACCTAGGCCTACTTTTGGAGAGGGGGGTCTTTTCACATATCCCCCATTGTGGAGCAGTCTCACAGAAAATAGTAATCTAACCATGAATTATGCGTAAAAGTGTATGAAACACCTTCTATAGTGTCATCAAAATCCACCACATAGAATTAGATTTGTTCAGAATGAAAATAATCTAGTTCTAAGGTAACTATATGGAACTTTGATTCATTCTAAAATTATTTAGAGAACATTGGAACCATGTTATGTATGAGAATATTCTCAAATTTTTTCCTAATCCGTGGGGCCTAGCGATCATATTTTGACTGTTTCTAGGGTCGTATCGAATACCATACAAACTTTAGGTCTTTTGACTTCTATCCTTTTTTGTTACGTAGTATTTCCTGAATTGTACAAAATGTAGGTCTTGAAAGCTAAGACTAGACTTTTGTCCAAGGTCCCCATTTAGTGTTTTCAACCAAGTAAGTACTATGTCTCCCTTTTTTAAGGTCTGTTTAGATTCATGCATATTGGACTAATAATGCTATTGTTTAAGGTCGAATAGATTTGACCATAAATTTTGAAATTAGATCCCAAACAAGGCTTCATGGCTAGGAGTTCTTCTAATTTTCTTTAGATACTTCCAAGGGGATTCTTGAGTGATGATATTTATGGTCACCAAATCTAAAACATGAAGTATAAACATAAAGGAGGTATTTTCCAAGAATGAAGTTACCATTTTTTGAAGAACCCGTTATGGGGGCTATATTACGTAGGGACAACTAGGGAATATACTTCATATCCAAATAGTGGTGTTTTTTGACTGACATGCTTTTTATATAGGAGAGTTTTATTCAAGGCCACCTAAGGGAATTTACTACATAGTGAGAAAAAAGAGATCTAAAAAAGTTACATTTTATTATTGATTGACAAGTGAAATTAAGATTTGGGTGACTTAAGACCAAAGTGGGTGGTTTTTTCAAGGAAAGAGATCTAATAGTAAAGTACCATCTATGATGACATAGGTCATGAATGGGGAAGCCAATTTTACACAAATTTGGTCTGTGAGGAATAGTTAAAATTTGTCAGAAGGGGGCTTTCTGATATCATGCTATGCAGTTTTAAATTTATACACTGAGGACATTATGTTGTGTGGTTTCAAGTCATGTAGTGAGGACATTATGTTGTCCAGTTTCAAGTTAGGCTTCATGGACATTATGGGGATTTAATTTAAGGTATTTAGCTCTAAAGAAAGGCTTATGTGTCTCTGATTCCTTAATAATTTGTCCGGAATCATACCTCCATGTTCACGTATGTAAAGAAATAATATTTAACTATGATTTGGGAATTTTTGGATCCGAAGAATGGTATGGAAAAGTAGATAAAGGAATTTAGAGGAATTATTTTCCAAGAATTAAGTTGTCGTTATCTGAAGAACCTGTTATGGGGGTTATATTATGTAGAGAAAACTAAGTTAGATTATTAATATCCAAACATTGGAATCTTTTGACTAAAAGGCCTATTATGTTGGTAAATTTGAAGCAAGGCCACTGGGGGAACATACTGCATAGCCAGAGCAAAGATCTATTGGGTATCAAACATTTTATTACTAAAAACCCAAGAAAGTTTATGGAGATTCAGGTTTTCCAAAACACAGAGTTTGGATTATAGATAAAGGAGCATGAATATAGAGAAAATATTTTCGATCACGATTTTCAAAGAAAGGGAGGAATTGCTTCTCTACAATTGTGTGACGTGAATGTCGAAAGTGATGTCTATAGTTTTAAGTCATGTGACTTGGACAAAAATATTATGGAAACGATGGATGATATGTGGTCAAATGATCCACTATTATTTCAAAATTCTTTGTACATATGGAGAGGGAAAATGTGTAAACCATGTTCTTGAAGACTTTGAGATTGATAGAAAGGTAATAGGAAAAATTTACATGGATGACCACTTTAAGATATGGATCCTTGTATATTGTCATCAATGTTTGAAGGGGAAAATGAATATTTTACCACGAATGAAGTTACCATTATTTGAAAAACCCGTTATGGGTGTTATATTATGCAGGGCCAACAAGACATATGTTGCATAGACAAATAGTGGCATCTTTTGACTGACATGCCTGTTATTTTGGGAAATTTTATGTAAGGCCACCTAGGGGTTCCTACTACATAGTTAGGAAAAATAGCTCTAAGGTATTGGAAATTGTTCCTCCAAAAAAATAAAGAAAGATTATGAATATATGAAATTATTCAATATTAAGAGTGTGAAACACAAAAGTGAGTAATGATCAATGCACATGAGAAATATTTTAATCAATATTGGCCATGAGTCTGAAGTCCCTTACGTAGATCTGACTCATATGTAATATGGGTACATTTCTGGTTTCCTTGGTGGGATCTCTAAGGAGAGGATACACAATGAAGAATCTAGCATAGATTGTTAAATTGTATGCATGAGAGGGAAAAATTTATTTTATCTCATGGATGAAACTAAGTGTTAAGGCCTAGTCATCACTACGTATCTCATTGGGGTGATAATCAAGACATAAATATTTCTTTTAGTTTTGTTCCGTATAATGTCATGCAGAGAGGACATGATGTGATTCTGATGTGAAAAAGGAAAATTACATCTAGACTGGGGAATTGAACCTAGGTGTCACTATATATCTCATATAGATGAGAATCAATCCACACATAGTTATTGAAACATTCCCTATGCAGGTTTGATTCATACACATAGGAAATAAAGGGTTTTTTATATCGTTTTTGGGCCCAAGACTAGATATCTAGGTGCCTATATGTATCCTATTTAAATGAGAATCAAGCCAAACGTAGTTCTTGAAACAATCATTTCCTACACCAATGTAGTTTTGATGTGAGAGACGAGATATTTTAACTCATTTCGGAAGAACGGTTAAACTTAAGACACAAAATGGTATGAAGATCAAATCATGTATCCTGAAAGAGTACTCTATATAGATATGGTTCATTTATAGGAGGAGAAAAGGGAAATAAATTTCTGTATGGGTGTGGATGAGCCCAAGTTTGGAGATCCAGGGGTCTCTACGTATATCATGTGGATGAGAATCAAGCCACATATAGCTCTTGAGACGAGGTCTCTATGTAGATCTGATTCAAACATAGAGAGAAATGGAACCCATGTGCCAGTAAGGAGTAGCAATGATATGGGTAATGATTGGGAATGGAAGATACTCATTTTTTTAAGGAAGCGTAAGGAATACCAATTTGTAGTATATTATGTGATTTATTAACATCAAATGAAGAAGACGTTAACTGTACAGTTTAATGTCATGTAGTGAGGACAAATGATGTCATGTAGTTTAAAATCATGCAACAAGGATAAATATTCTACACATTTTAACATCATGCAGAATGGACGCATATGGTTGTTATGAAGATTAATTTCTTGAAACTAGGAGCTTGTGTTGTGCAGTTTAGATTCATGTAGTGAGGACACATGATGTGTCATTACACAATTTACTTCTTCAAAAAAAATTCATTGGTTGGATTTGTAATGATTTTTCCATACATTGAGATTAGGGAATAATCTCCATTAAAGTAGACCTTATGTATCGAGTAAGTTCATCCCTAATTTGTCTCAAGTTTTGAAGGCTTCATTCTTGGTGTCATTGGAGTCCTAAGGACTAATACAAACTCTCCTTGAAGAAATGAATATAGGAAAACATTCATGTTAAAAACTCATGTTATTCTATTCTAGTAGACTTCCTAAAGAAGAAAAGTGAGAAATATTTTTTTGTATAATCATTCAATATCATCAAATTGCTTCTGAGACTATTCATTTGTAGATAAATGATCACATATTTCTACTCAGAGTGAAGGAAATTGAATTTCAATATGCATAACTGATTTGGTTCCATACACCAAATAATATGGAGTTTCCTGAGTGAAAGTACAGGTAATACTCTGATAATCCTATAAAGCATGCAATATTTTTTAGGCCAAAATTTCAAATCATTATCCACCATATTCTGGAGTATATATGATAGGGTCTTTTTGAAAGAATCTATCTATCCATTAGCTACTGCATGATAGTGAGATGAATGGTTAGATTTGATATTGTGCTCCTGGTATAACTTCTTCACCTCAATTGAATAGAAATTGGTTCTGTTGTCCATGAATATGGTATGATGGACACCAAATCTGGAAATGATATTAGCTTTGATAAAGAAAACAATTATTTTCACTCCAACTTCTTTGAGAGGTATTACCTCATCCCATTTGGAGAATAAGTTAATAAGAGTAATAATATACTTTAACAACTTAGTCATATCTTGTGGATAAGGTCCTACTATATCCATTCCCCATATAGCAAATGGCTAGGATTATTTAGCTATATGCAGCAACTTTGGAGGATGATGAATGATGTTATCATGCACTTAGAGGATACAAAATTTCATGGTGAAATATTTACAATCTTGAATCATTAAAATCCATAAGTATCTAATCCTTTATATTTGATCAGAAAGCTTATGCCTAAACTGGTGAACACCACAAGCTCATGCATGTACTTATTTCATGACAAATGTATTTTCTCCACCATCAATACACCTGAATAGGAATATATCAAATCCTCATTTATATATGATCTTTTGGTGATTTGGGCTATCATAAAGAGTGAAATTGGCCACTCGTCATCGAATTTTCTCTTTCTCAGATCTATCTAGTAGAAGTACTCCATTTTGAAGTTATTCCATGATATGTGTCATCCATCCCATAGTATGATCATTCATCTTAGAAATAAGATTTATTTTATTAATTTCACCCTTTCTAGTTTAAAAAAAAGGTGATACCACATGACGATAGAAAAAACTAATGATTATCTCATCCCAATTTGGATATGTTAGGGTTGTTGATGCATTATCCAATGCATCATCTTGGGAATTTTTTGATTGCAAGACATATGAAAATGTTGGCTCTGAGGGAAATTAATCCATTAACCCTCTGAAATATTCTTACAAAGGGATAAAATATTCTTTTCAGATAGCATTATCCTCGTTGATCTATTTGATTACCAATTCTGAATCACATTTAACTTTATGGTGGTTCACTTGTACCTAGAGTGCCAATTCCAGGCATGCAATGAGATTTTGATATTCTGCCTCATTGTTGGTACTACCTTATGATAACAAAAAGGAATATGGAAATACTACCTTTTTGGGTAACTATGCACAATTCCTAACCCAATTTTTTGAGTTTAGGGTTTTCAATTTTTTTCCTCGTTGGGCTTATGGAAGCACCATCAAAGTACATTTCCCATGTTTTGTAATTATCATGAATAGATAAGATTTATTCATCAGGAAGTTCAGTATTTAAGGATGTATCTTATGGAGATGGATGTTTATAAAGGAATTATACTAAGTAATGACCCTTTATTTCTTTCTAAGGAACAAACTGGACATTGAACTATTTCAAAATAACTACCCCACATTCCTAACATATTGTAATCATAGTACGATTGAGGATAAATTTTAGTAAGATATTGTGAGATACCCAGTGGACCTCGTGATATTGGAAGTAGTGGCTTAGATTATGAACTACAAATATTAATGCCAAGAATACCTTCTTAATACTTGAATATCGAGTCTCTCTGTCAATCATTGTTCAACTGATATAATAAAGGATATTTTTATTCCCAGTATCATTCTTTTGGGCATGAAAGTCACCTAGTGATCGCTCTAAAGCTATCACATTGAGAATAATTGAATTTTATTCAACAGGTTGAATAATTCCATGGGACTCTAAAAATAATTCTATAGGGTATAAAATTCTTCTTTTCAGTTTTCAGTCCATTGATAAGTGACTCCATTCTTCATTAATATGGTGAAGGATAAACACTTGCTTGCCAAATTAGTGATAAAGTGATGAATATAGGAAAAGTGTCCTTGAATTACTCTTAATTCATTCAAATTTTGAGGAGGTGACATGCCAAGGATTGCTTTTTTATTCTCATGATCAACTCTAATGCCATAATGGTGTACAACGAAGCTGAGTAATTTTCCGAAGGTAACCCTGAAAGAAAATTATATGGTGTTTATCTTTAGATTATATTGTCAAAGTTTACTGAATATGGTCTGAAGATTAGTCATGTGATTAGAATGGTTTCTATATTTAACCATTATATCATCCACATAACAATCCACAGTTTTCCAATGAAGGGTTTGAAGATATGGTGCACGACACATTAATATGTTTCACCAGCATTCTTTATAACAAATGGAATTACCTGATATAAAAAACACCTTGATGGGATTTGAATGTTATAGACACCTCATCCAATAGTTCCATTCAGATTTTATTATACCCATAATATCCATCCATGAAGGAGAGTTCGTTGTAATAGCTATTACATCAATCAAAAGTTTTGTTATCAGAACTAGAAAGTCATCATTGGGATAAAACAATTCAAGTTAAGATATCTGAAATCAGTGAAAACACTAATTTTACCACTCTTATTTTTCATTGGGACAATTTTATCTATCCATTTGGGATATTTCACCATCCTAAAAAAGTTATATTTGACAAGATTATCGATTTCAACGTCAATTTTAGAGGCATGATTTGGGTGCATTCTTCTTGATTCCTTCTTAAATCCTCAATGATCTTCTGGAAAACCCAAATGATGTGTGTCCACATCGGGATTAAGGAAAATAATTTATGCGTAGTTACAAAAAATATATCTCGATGTTTCTTTAGTAATGAATCATACATATCTTTATCTTCATAAGTCATGGCCACACAAATTAGTTTAGGGCCTATATCTTCTTATGTACCCAAATTTATTTCTCTAAGCTCATCCACGGTGGTAGAGATGACTTCATCAAATGATGGAGGGAAATATTTAAGATCATATTCTTCCTAATGTTTCACTTATTCTATTTATGTTTTTAGGGTAGATTATGAATCAAAACTTTTATAGTTAGGGGAGGAGTCAGTATTTGAACATCCATAAGAAGAGGAATCCATTTCTGACCCCACCGATGATGAAGGGGATTACTGGAGAATTGATGAGATAATGATGGGTTGGGAATCAATATCTTTTTTCCTCTACTAATGATACAACTTATTCTAGCTTTATGGATGTAGCAAAGAATTTCTAATGTTTGGAGGATGAGATAAAGACATCTCCATTTAAGCTTTCACTTTCCACAACTTCTCCCATGTTGTCAGGCTCAAATACCACAACTGGAATTATGAAATTCTCTAGACAAGTGCCAAGATTTAGGTCCATCATTTCAATTTTATTGATAAGAAACGCATAATATATACTTATATGTTTTAATGGGTTATTCGGGATCTTTTCTAAACCATTTGGAGCATTTATTCTTGTTACATATTTTTTTATTGACCTCGTTTCCTTTGTGTGGTATAATTTTTCCTCAATATAATAAGATTCACACGTTTGGAAAAGATCCTTTTCAGCGTATGATTACCCAATTTTACCATTGAAGAAATACATGAGTCATTGATGATATGATGAAGTAATAGATGCATGTTGATGTAGCTAATGCCTTCCAAGAAGAATGTTGAAGGCTATGTCCTATCAGACAACCATGAAATCTGAATTAGAAACAAGATCCCAAAATTGAGTTCTAAGTGTAATCTCACCTAGATGTTCTTGTTCATTCTTGTCATACCCTTGCAACATCAATGTGGAAGGAGATAATTCAGATTTAGTGACACCCAAATGATAAAGTGCATAGATGGGAATGAGGTTGAATCCTGAAACATTATCAATGAAGGCTTGTAAAATTTATGTATCATTAAATTATCCATATAGATACAATGGAATGAGGTGTCCATGTACAACATTGTCCTTATATTTATCCATGAAATATATTACTACATGACATTTTCTAGGATAATAATCTATACGGTGAACCTCATCCACAGAAACTTCGGTTTCAAACTCTTGAGGACTTGACTAATTCTCAATAAGTGCTTTTCAAAGATCTTTTGACAAATTCAAAACATCTAGTAATGATAACTTGTCCGTTAATTGCTCTATCTATTTCAAAACAATATACTTTTGGTCCAAAGTTCTGTGTTTTATAGCATGGAAATGTGGTTTTCTAGGTTCCTTAGAAGTTGATTATCCTAATGTGAATGTACCATGTGTAGGGGAACAAACTGGAAATACGTATTCTTTTGGTATATTAGACTGACTAGTATTATCTATTTTATGTGAGAGTGATGGTGTTAACTCTAATTGATCGTCCAAGATGATCATGTCATGTCCAATCTAATCATGTGTGGGAGAAATTCCTTGTTCTTACTGAGCCTGCTGAAGGGATCTACCATGAATTTCTTCTGCATAAATAGTTTTAATAGGGGTATAGTTAAAATAGTGGTTTCTAGCATATCCATGTCTTCCCATGAATCCTCAACCTTGTATTGTTCCCCTATTTCCCCGATCAGTTACAGCGTATTCATGTTCATAACCGGAATCATCACTTGTATAGGGGTCCATTAAGTGGATAATCTTAATGGAACCAAAGATCAATTATTCATCTGATGAAGATTCTTCTTGACATGTTGGTTCAAGATGTACCATTTACCAGGGCGGTGCCTGTGATTTTGAGACAAATGGTATAAAATTTTCCAAATTCAGGGAAAACTTTGGCCTTGACATGAGCTCATATTCTTCTGAATTCTCTTTATCTTTCTGATCAGGTCACTTCATTGAGGATTGACCTTTAGAGGGATGATATTTTGTTGAAGATGGATTTTTTGTAATGGAAGTGGCAGGAGGCACAGTTGTTTGTTTCAACTATGTTCATAGAATAGCATGTGTTCAGTTTATTATTTTCTAGATCAACCAATTATTATACTTATTCACATTTTTTCTTTTGATTTTATGGCATTCACCTTATTTCTCTGGATTAGTAGTAGTAACACATGATACTTGGACTGATTTTTTAGTTTCAATTTTCCAGAGTCTACCAATTTTTGAAGGAGGTCTTTGAAAAAAAAACACTCCTAAATAGGATGCCCCAATATTTGATGAATGGGGAAATAATTTGAGAGATCATCATCTCCTTAATTGTTCGGTTTCTTCATCCTTGGAAACTGAACTAAATTATTTTACAAATATGAAATAAAGTTACTGAGAACCTATTCATTCCAAAAATAATATATTTTATTCTTTAACACCTAAAATTGTCTCTGCATTTGATCTTTTTTACCATATTTATGAGGCAGTCATTGTTGTTGATGTTTGGGAGGTGGAGCCCTTTGGTATGATGAAGGTTTTGAAGTAAAATTAGGCACACATGCTTGTTTGAGTGAGACTATAGTTGCCTCTACATTCCATGTTATTCTTACTAGAACTAATGGTATTACAAGAGATTTAGATTTGGTTTCCACAATGGAATCCTCCACTTGTTGGGCGATAGAAGCAAGGTCTTGAAACCCTCCTATATATTTCATAGGGATTAGTGGTGTGCATAACTCATCACAATGATTTTCCACACAAAATGGCATAAACTCTTCTTGAGGAGGTGGTAGATTTAAGGATTATTTTAGTCTTTACCATCAAGAAATGAAATATGAAACTATTTCAGTCTCTCTTTGTTTGAAATTTCTATGATCATAAGTTGTCTTCATCCATGTTGAGCAGAATTAGAGAAGGAATTTATGATGTATGTTTTCCCATCCAGTCATTGATCAAGACTACAAACTTGTATACCAAAAATAGGCTGACCCTTGTAATGATTGCACAAAACATCTGATCTTTACTACTTCTTGTTGTTAATGGGTCCCCATCATGGGATCATAACAAGAATCAAAATGCATTAAGTGCATCTTCGGATCTCCCAAACCATTAAAGATTGGAAATGTGGTATTCACAATGTTTTGTGGGTGAGGGATCAGATCTACCCATTCTGGGTAAGCTTTCTTTTATGGTTTTACTGGTAAAACTTGTTCTTCTATAGCTTCCAACCGAGTTGTTAATGCCTTGATTATATTCATAGCCATTTGGGGAATATTTGGATAAACTGGGACCTTTGCAGGTACAAAAAAGGGAGTTGAACTGGAATGACAACTGGAAAAACCACTAGTGGTGGTGCTTCTGGTATTTTTCTTAGATAACCCATGGGGATAGGCCTATAAGGATGTATTTTATCCTATAATGGATGTGTACTCAATGAAGTGAATTCATTATCCACATATTTAGTTGCAATAAATCCTCTTTTATAAGGATTTTCTACAGGGTGTGCAAGATAAGAATCTTCTTGTGGAGCATGTCTTACAGAAATGTTGCTTCAAAGTTACTATGCATTGAGTCTCTTCAAATCCTTCATCTCTTCCTCTTGTTGGGAAAATATTTATTCCAGATAAAGATATGGAACTTCTAAAGTATAAAAGTGATACATGATCTGACTTTTTCTTTTCCCCTTGTTAGACAATATTCGAAGTGGTGGGAGTTCGTTACTTGATGGAATACCTAGATTCTGGGAAATCCATAGATTTTGGGTACGCACACCTCCTTCATTTACTTCAGTGTATACCATATTATTAATAATAAATTCATCCTTCAACTCCCCATAACTGGACTCATTTTTTAGAGGATATTCTGTAATGGTATTAATATCATTTACTGATGTGTAATGTATTATCGACATTCTATCAGCATCTTTGTAATATCATCTCCTTCTGTATCCTCCATGAGACATTGTTCTCCTATATAAGGTTTTCCTGGGAACTATTTGATGGATAGTAACCTGGAGGGAATCCTTGGATAGTTCAGTTATGCATTCACTTTGTGGATTCTTCCCTAATCAGTAGAATACTAACTTCCATTGAGGAAGCGATTGTAGATGTGAAAATTCCCCTTTTCCTACAGGATGGGGCTATTCTTGTTGTTCTTCTTCAAACCTTCAAAAAATATTTATTTAATTTAAAGGTTGAGTTAAAAAAATCCCTCAAACCTGATGTTTGGGGTGTCTCCTAAACTATTATGGCTGATAATAGCGCAAATGCTCTTTTGATTTTGTGAATTTTGGTCCAAAAATTGGCTGGGTGCATTATCTAAAAACCAATTAAATCACTTGTTTCAGAAGACCCTTGTTTTATTTTAGACATTTTCATAATCTTATGGATGACATCCTCTAAGTGGGAGGCCTCATTAATGTTCTCATATGCTTGATACAAAAGTATCTCAACATCTTTCTCTCTTTGCGTCTGACTTTTATGAGAGCAATTCGAGGCCTATCTTTGATTACACACAAAATCTGTTGATTGTAGCTGGCCATGGGAAATAACATTTCATGATACCACTTTGGGAGATATTTTCTGATTTTTGAGCATAGTAAAATTCAATGCTCCTTGTGCATCCCATCCTCTGATATAAACACCATATGGGGTATTAATAATTAACTACCTTAGCCTCTTTAGTGCATTGAGGCATGCACAATGAAGGCTTCCCTTCTACTTCACAATGTTTTAATGTTGGGAAACCGAGAGATATGCCTTGTAAATTTAAAATTGTCACCCTTATATAACCTTAACATGACTATAATATTCATCATATGGTAATACTTTGGCTTTTAGATGACGATGATTCTTCCATATATTGTGGTAGATATCATGAATGCAATATTCTGCCATCAATTATGGAATGTTGTATTGATATGTTTCCATTGGACAAAACATGACTGGTAGTTCACCCTTAGCCAGTTGTTTCCTCATATTCAACATATCCTCATAATGTTTTCCTAGAGGTTTCTACACTTGGTCGGACCAGAGTGGATGCTTCATGTTTTTTGTATTACAAATAATGGAATCAGTTGATTTTTCCTCTTCCATATTAGAAGGAAAATAACCCACTGGGGGTTTAGATAATGACCATCACATTGGGTTGCCATATGGTTGAGAAAGTATTTCACCTGTTAATAACAGGGCATCAAACATGATTGGCCTTATGCTAGAAAGTTCCTTGAGATAAGAGGGTTTTCTCATCACTACATTTTAAATTAGAGAATTATCTTGACTATGAGAAACAATACTATGGATAGAACTTTTGAATCAAATTCCATCATGGGGAGGACCACCATAGTGGATTATAACAAGGGATGAATCCTCTTGCTCCATGGTATTCTGGACACTCAGAGGGTTACTATGGCTCTCATCCTGATATAGGTTCTATAGATTGAACGAATTTTCATGAATCAAGTCTTCATGATGAAGTGTATGATGGGGAACTTGATAATTACTGATAATACTCCCCTAATTTGTTAATGTGAGAGTAGTATCTTATGTTTCAATAAATAAATGTTTGAGGGATTCATGAACTCCAGTATTAAGAGGAGCCAGATCACAGTTTGACTCTTGATTTTCCAACTGTGTCTGGAAAGATTTATTCTTAGATGCTCTTTTACATGTAGTTGAGGCCACTTTCTGGGTGAATTGGTTAGCATGGGCAGGTGTATATGCATTCCTTGGAGTGGTCATCAGAATTGGTCAATTATCTCCTACTGGAAATGGTGTATGTTTCTAATCCGGTTGTTTGAAAAATATGGGGAGTATGCCCCATAACCCTTCTAGACTAGAACCGAAGTGTGTATCATCTCTAGGATGGAATGATGAGGAGTCATCCAAGGTATGGGGAAAGAATTATGTGTATGTTCCCCTATTAATACTAAAGGCATTGTTATGATATTCTGACAGGCTTCCAAAATATGGGAAAAATTGGTGTCTACCATTTCACCATTGCTAAAATGTGTTTGGTGACTTCAAAAGCTGGAATTGAAATATACGTGCATTATATATCTAGAGTAGGTGTATGTTTCTGCTCATTTCCTCCCTTTCTTATCAGTGTATACTGATAGTACTCATGTATGGGGGTAGATAGTTGAGTCTGACCTAGGTTTGTCATCAGAGCTTTCCAACTGACTTCTCCGGGTGCTACCAAATGAGACTGCTGGCAGGATTGATGGATGTTGGTAGGTGTATGTGCCTACTGATAGTTTTTTTTCAATCATGGTCGATAAACTTCTTTAAATTCTCATAGACAAGACTGCTAGCAGGATTGGTGAGTGTAGGAAGGTATATGTTCATGCTTACAGTTTGCCACCATATTTGATTGGTAGGCTTCTTTGAATGTAGTTAGACAATCTTGCTGACTAGATGATAGTTTATAAGAAGGTTAAAGTACCTTATCACTATAATCCACCAGATTTTAATGTTGGGATTGGTTGGGCACCTCTAGACGAGTCTCCTGGCTGGCAGAATTAAGGCCGACGAGTGTATGTGCCCATTGGTTGATTGCCACCAAGTTAGGTTGATAGACTTATCCAGAGGGGGAAAAGTAAGAAACTTCTCCCTATTGGCCATATTTTTTCCCCAGAGGTTCTTCTTTCACACCTTGGTCTAAAGGACCTAGGCCGAATAACCCAAGGAAACACCCCCATAATGGTGGGCGTTCATTTCTTCATGATTCTGTTGGTGGCGATTGCTAGTGGGAGACCTCAAGAAGGACCCCTCTGTCTTTGAGTTGAGGCCATGAGTGACCTCTTGATACACCTAAATATAGTATGGTAGGGACTGGTTATTTTATTCTAGGGATAATGACCCTAAACGGTTGTAGATAGTGGTTGACATCATCTTCTACTTGACAACTGGTGCTCGCTTACTGGATGATCGAGGGTTGTTGTTAACTTGGGGAGCCTTTCGAGTAGCCTTTAGGGTTTAGATAGTAGAATGTTGACATTATTCCTATACCAATACATTTGAATCCCAGCATTGAAGATGTTGAGTTGGTGATGACATCCTTCCAGTGTATGAGGATTCAACTTGAGCAATGACTGGGGAATTCATGGATGAAAATTTGAAGAAATCCATTTGGAGTGAATGGAGTTCTGAGAAAATTGAGAAAATTCAAATAATGAACTCTATTAAAGAAGTGCCTTTTAGATAAAAACATCCATGATTGATTCCTTTGTCTAGACTTAATTTATCAATTTATAGGGGCCTGATAGATGGGTAACATTATTAACTTGGTTTACGATTCACGTCGGGTTCACAGTTTTTGTTTCGCGTCCCTCAAAACGTGTGTTCTTCTTAGGAATCACTACTTCATGGTGGTTTCCATTGGATTTATTTATGGAACTTGACACATCCAATGGTTATTTATCCAAAGGGACCTGCTTTCCAAAGGTAGGTATTCGTTAGGTTTGGACCTACGATACTTAAGAACATACATTGGGGGAGAGGATGGGAGGTCGGATTCATCACACCCTATTGAGGGAATTATTGTCTACTTTTGGACTCTCTTATGGATTTAAGGTATTTTTGTCAATACTTATTAATTTAACAATTATAAAATATGTTTTTTTTGATATTTTCAATTAATTATTTTCATATCTGAGATTTATAATCATCCATGTATATTTGAGATTCTTGATTAATGGATACATCCATATGTATTCTCGGTTCCCCATCAATGCTATCCTCTCATATAATATTTAGAGATTCTTTAAATGATTATTATGATAATACTGGTTTTTAAGCCACTCATTAGGGAACTCCAAAATTTATTGTCATCCAGGGAGAAGAAATATTGTTTTGATTTTTGGATTTTACCCATAAATAGACTCCCTACATATTCTTGTGAATGAAATTAGAACTCCCATAGTTCAGTTCCACTTAATGGGACCCATCATCCAATTTAAGGACGTGTGATAAAGATCTAACCATACCATTTAATGTCATGTGGTAAAAATATCTAAGTGGAGGGTTCTTAGTCAAATCATGGTGTGGGACTTAATCCTAACCAGCCCAAGGAACCTAGAAAATATACAAGATTCCAAGTTGGATTAGACCATATTGGGAATATGACCCATGAATAGCAGGGTTGTTTTTGATGGTTGGGTTTGAACCTCATGAAGGATTCTTATGTATCCCATTCAGATGGGAATCAAAGCCCACATAGTTCAATGAGTCTCATAGGAGAGCATAGTTTTTTGAGAGAAATGAGTTTGGGCTTACTTCCTTGAAAGGATGCCTTGGTGTTTTCGGGTTTTAATTAAGGACATACATTTAAGGAGGATGGCCATTTATGGATGAAATGATATGGAGATCAGACCTTAACAAAAATTTCTATGTATCCCAATTTTGATGGGAATCAGAGTTCTCATATTATATTCAGGGTGGATTTTTTTATCATCACAGTTCTCTACTCCCACGTGATTCATCCTTCATGTGAGAAACAAGAGGATGTGAAAGGTTCAGAAAACCACACTCTCTCTCTTATGATGATGGGAGAGGGTGGTCCTATGGTGAAAGAAGCTGAGGCGATTGTGGGAGAGGGCACAATGAAATGAACCTTTCAATGTGGGAAGACATTAGAGGTCATGAGGCATGACTCTCGGAAGATTAGTGACTTACCAAAGTGGGAGTTCTCCTTGAGGTTTGGTTGGGGATTAATCCTAAGGAGGATTCGTGTTTGTTAATTGGTTGGGGGTTACTACTAAAGAGGATGCCCGTTGAGGTTAGGTTGGGTCTTACTACTAAGGAGGATTCCCATTGAGGATAGTTTGGGGCTTACTCCCAAGGAGGATGGCCCTTGATGATTTAACCTAGAAAAGGGGTCACATGATGAGGTTTGAGGAGTTTCTTGAGGAGTGTATTGACTCAAGGTACTAGAGGAATCCATAAGGAGAGTCAAAAAACAAAACATGTGAAAGGAACCAAGAGGAGTAAATCGACTCAAGTAACTTCATTGAGTGTGATAATGTTTCTCAAATCATGGTATTCCAATACTGGAAGTTGGGCCACATAAAGGGCCCAATGGAAAATTTCTTTGACCTGACCCGAAAAGATCACAGTGAGACCTTGATGGGACATTGAAAACATCCCCCCCATTAATTATCTTGTATCTCATGTTTTGGAGAATTACATGAGAGTTTTTGAGAACCCGAGAAAGGGAGCTACACAATAGGAGCTTCGGGAGTTCTTCCAACTTTTCCCACATATGGAATTGGGAGAACAAGTGTCATATTTATAGGCAAGGAGGGGTTCTAGTTGAAGTGAGTACATCCATATAGGTCCTACACATAGATAATCCTCACATGGGTGGTGAAATTATACCATTGTGTTGGTCCTCCACCTAGGTCCTCACTGTAGGTCCTCCACATGTGTCCCTTTTTAATATTTATCCATCTTCCGAGTGCTATAACTTTTGATATATAAGTCTGTTTTGTCTCCATGACCAGTAAAATCGAAGAGATCAAAGAGATAAAAAATTCTTGAGATGGTAAATACACCATGTCTTCATGAAAGAAACATTTAAATTGAATTTTGATGTATTGACACCTTTTTATCATAGATCATGGAAATCCACTACCTACTCCTTAGAGGGTGGTCTTTTTATATGTCACTCATTGTGGAGAAGTCTCACAGAAAATGAAAATCCAACCATGAATTATATATAAAAGTGTATGAAACAAGTTCTATGATTTAAAAAAAAAATTGGGTTTTTGTGATTTTCAACGTTTTTTATGTTTTTTGGGTTTTAAATGGTTATAGAGTTTTTAGTGGCATTTAGGCATTTAATTGGATATGATAAATTTTTAGGTTTTAGGGGTTTTTATGGTATTTAGGTTATTTAAGGATTTATCATTTTTTAGTTTCTTAGAGGTTTTAATTTTTTTTAGGTTTTTAAGGGTATCCAAGGTTTTTTAGGGTTTTTTTATGTTTATACATTTTTAGTTATTTTTATATATTTTTATGGATTTTTATGAGATTTTATGGTTGTATGGGATTTTGAGAGTTTTGTGGTTTTTTATAGTACTTAGGGGTTTTAGATTTTTTTATTTTTAGGGTTTTTAGGTTTTTATGGTTTTCTTAGGGGTTTCAGGGTTTTTCAAGTTTTTTACCTTTTTAGGGATTTTAGGTATTTTTAGAATTTTTATGGTTTTTAGTGTTTTTAGAGACTTTGATGGGATTTAGGGTTCTTATAGGTTTTATGATTTTTATGGATTTTTGGGGTTTTGGGTGATTTTTTGTGCTTTATAGGTCTTTTATAGGTTTTTAGAGTGGTTTAACTTTTTTAGGATTTTAAAAGGGTTTAGGGTCTTTTAGGGATTTTAGCATTATTATCATTTTTAGGTTTTTATGATTTTTATATGTTTTTTTGGGTTTTGAGTCTTTCTTGGGGTTTTAATGGTATTTATGGTTTTTTAATCATTCTTATTATTTTTAGTAATTTTTCTTATTTTTATTATTTTTTTGTGTTTTTTGGTATTTTGTGGGGTTTTTAGTATTTATAGGGTTTTTTAAGTTTAATTGTTTTTAGGGGTTTTAAGTGTTTTAGGTTTTTATGGGTTTAAGGTTTTTTTTTACTTTTAAATTGATTTTAGAGGTTGTTAGGATTTTTTATGGTTTTTAGTGATTTTATGTTTTTTTATTTTTTATAGATTTTAAGACTTTTATTGTTTCTTTAGGATTTTTACGGGTTTTTGAGTTGTTTAGTGTTTTCATGGTTTTTATATTATTTTTATCATTTTTTGGGTTGAAATAGTTTTTGGAGTATTTTTTGGTTTTTATGGTGTGTATGGGGTTTTAATGGGTTTTAGTGATTTTTATGGTCTTTTTGGTGTTTTGGGGGTTTTAGGAATTTTTAAGGTTTTTAGTGTTTTTAGCATTTTTTAGGAATTTTTGGGTTTTAGGTTTTTTAAGTTTTCTTAGGAATTTTTTGGATTTTTTTTGGCTTTTTACATTTTTATGGAATTTTAGAGTTTATTTTAGATTTCTATAGTTTTATCGAGGTTTTATATATTTTGAGGGACTTTTTTGTTTTTATGACTTATTTTAAGGTTTTTAGTGATTTTTAGGTTTTTAGGGGTTTTATTTTTTTAGGTTTTTAGGTATTTATTAGTAATTTTCAGTGTTTTTAGGGATTTTTTTCTCATTTTTAAGGATTTTTAGGGATTTTTAGGATTTTATGGTTTTTAAGGTTCTTGAAAGATTTTGATGGTTTTTATGGGTTTTAGGGTATTTAGATTTTTTAGTATCTTTTATGTTTTTTAGGGGTCTTAATTTCTTTTATGTTTTTACAGTGTTCTTAAGAATTTATATTGTTATTATGGGGTTTTTATGTTTTTCAGGATTTGTAGATATTTTTATTATTTTATAGTGTTATATGGTTTTAGTGACTTTTACGGTTTTAGGGGTTTTTAAGAAATTTATTGTTTTTTGGGGGTTATATTAGGGGTTTTTGAGTTTTTTACGGTTTTTAAGGTTTTTTAGAGTTTTTACTATTTTTTTGGGCTTGAGGTCTTTTTATAACATTTAGTGGATTTAGGGGTTTTATATATTTTTAGGGGGTTTTAATATTATTAGGGATTTTACAGGTTTTATATTTTTTAGGGTTTTCTGGTTCTTTTTAGTTTTTAGGGGTTTTAATACATTTTTGGGTTTTTATGGGTTTTAATTGTTTTTGGATATTAATTTTTTTAGTGTTGTAGGATTTTTATGTTTCTAGGGATTTTTATGGATTTTTTAGTATTTTATTTCCTTTTTATGGAATTTGAGGGATTTTACGGTTTCTACATTTTTATGATCTTTTATGTTTCTTAGTATTTTTATCCATTTTGGTTATTAAAGTTTTTTTATATTTCTAAGGTTTTCTTTGGGTATTTTAGGGTTTTAGGGATTTTTTATGTTTTAGGGATTTTTAGGAATTTTTTGAATTTTTGTTATTTTTAGGGTTTTTGGGGTTTTTCGTGTTTATAGTGTTTTTAGGGTTCTTTAGGGTCTTTTTGGTTTTATAAAATTTTTAGTATTTTTAGGTGTTCTAAGTGTTTTTTAGTTTTCAAGGTTTTCATAGGTATTTTTAGGGTTTTTTATATTTTATGGATTTTTAGTTCTTTTTTAGGATTTATATGGGGTTTTAGGATTTTTTAGTGTTTTATGGGTTTTATCATCCTTTGGATTTTTTTTTCTATTTTAGGTTTTTATGGTTTTTTTTTATTTTTATATTCTATAAGGTTTTTTAAGAATTTTTTAATGTTTTTATGGGTATAAAGAGATTTTTGAGTTTATTGTGGATTTTGGGTTTTTATGAGTTTTTAGTGTTTTTAAATGTTATTTGTGCTTTATATGGTTTTTAGGGGGGTATAAAATTTTTAGGGCCTTTTAGGGTTTTAATAGTTTTAGGGTTTCCAGGTTTTTAGGGGGTTTAACTGTTATTTGGCATATAAGGTTTTCATTGGAGTGTTTAAGGTTTTTATGCGTTTTTAAGTTTTTTGGGTTTTTAGGATTTTTTATTAATTTTATGGTTTTTTGGGTTTTTAGGGATATTATGTGTTTTTTAGGTTTTTAGGGATTTTTAGGTTTTTAGTATTTTTTTTGGATTTTTATGGGTTTAAAGTGTTTATTGGATTTTAAAGTTTTCTTAGTGTATTTTAGTATTTTATGGATTTTTTTGTTTTTATGTATTTTGAGTGTTTTTTATAATTTTTATGGTTTTATGGATTTTCAGGTTTTAGGGTTTTTTTGGTTTTTTGGGTTTTTAGTGTTTTTTTAAAGTTTTTAGGGTTTAATGGTTTTTAATTTTTTTAAAACATTTTTAGGGGTTTAAAGTGTTTTTAGAGTTTTAGGTTGGTTTTTAGGGTTTTGATGCGGTTTTAGGGTTTTTATGGTTTTTAGCGGTTTTATGGTTTTTAGGGGTTTTTATTGTAATTTTCAGGGTTTTAGGGTTCTTTAATGTTTTAGTGGTTTTAGCGGTTTTAATTGTTTTCAGTATTTATAGTCTTCATAGGGGGTTTCAGTGTTTTTACTAATTTTTATTTCTTAGATATTTTTAGAGTTTTTTATGGTTTTTAGGATTTTTAGGGATTTTGTGGGTTTTTAGTGTTTTTAGGGGTTTTAGTGTTTTTATGTGTTTTTTATCATTTTTAATTTTTTGGGGATTTTAAGTATTTTTTGGTTTTTATGGTTTTCCAAAATATTTTTGGGGTTTTTATAGTTTTTCTATTTTTTGGAAATTTAAGGGATTTTTAGGATTCTTATGGTTTTTTTTGGTTTTAGGGATTTTTAGGGTTTTTTTATGTTTTCTTTTAGTTTTAAGGTTTTTAAGGTTTTATTTTTATTTTTTTTTTAAAAATTATGGGTTTTCAAGGGTTTTCAACATTTTTAATGTTTTTTTATTTTATTGGTTTTTTTGTTTTTTGGTTTTTATGGATTTTTATGCGTTTTGGGGTTTTTTAATTTTTTAGAGCCTTTTGTGTTTTTTTATTATTTTTTGGGTTTTTTGGGGTTTACGTTTTTATCTGTTTAATGTTTTTAGGGTTTTTAGGGTTTTGGTCTTGTTAATGATTTTAGGGATTTTTAAGTAATTTTTAAAAAATTTATGGGTTTTAGGGTTTTAGGTTTTTTATGGTTTTCCATATTTTTTTTATGTTTTTTGGATTTTAAGTGTTTTTATGTTTTTAAGGGGTTCTTAGGGGTTTTCAGGGTTTTTAGGTTACTTGATGTTTTTTAGGGGTTTTTAATATATTTTTAGGATTTTTATGTGTTTTAGGTTTGTTTATAGATTTTGAGGGTATTTTGATTTTTCATGGCTTTTAGGGATTTTATGATTTTTTTGGTTTTATAGTTTTTTTGGGTTTTTATATGATTTTTATTTATTAAATATTTTAATGTTTTTAGAGTTTTTTTATCATTTTTTGGGGTTTAAAGAGTTTTTATGGGTTTTAATGATTTTTAAAATTTTAATGGGTTTCTAGGAGTTTTTCAGGTTTTTTAGGATTTTTTACATTTTTAACAATTTTTTATGGGGTTTTATGGTTTTAGGGTTTTTAGGGATTTGGAGGGGTTTTAGGGTTTTTAGGGATTTTAGGGGTTTTGGAATTTTTAGGGGTTTTAGGTTTATTGATTGATTTTATATTTTTCATGTTTTATTAGTTTTATTAGTTTTTAGTTTTTTTATGTTTATAGGAATTTTTGGGTATTTTAGGGGTTTTAGGGCAAGGAAGGCTTGGGTCCAGGGTATTCCTGGCACCCCCTCCCCCCAAAATTTATTAAAATAAAAGACACAGACACTACAGACAAGGGAGGGGAGGGATCCATTGATCCACACCCAAAAACCCCTTATGACTTCAGCCCGAAGGCCACATAAAGAAAAAAAGAAAAAAAGAAAAAACAAACAAGTCAAACAGTCCAAAAGAGAGAGCACAAAAGGGGAGGATCAGTCATCATTGCCAACAATATCCTCCAGCTCCACACCTCTAAACCCCATGCCGACACCAAAGCCATCACCCACATCAGCAAAACTGAAATCTGACTCAGCACCCATGTCCGTTTAGTCCCATCCAGTCTCAAAGTCCTCTTGCATGCAAAGCCTGGATAACAGCTTCATCCTAGCCTTCTCTTGCTCTGCGGAAATTGAAAGATTCTCTCGCTTATTCACCTTTAGATTAAGTTTGATATCTCGTGAAGAGGCCCTAGTTTCCATGGGACGTGGTAGGGCAGAGTAGTCCCTCCTCCGTCTTCGTCTAGGGGGGCGGAAGTGGATCCAGCTACAGCACCCGCCTTCTCTGAAGTGACACCATCACTGACTGCCGATGGTGCCTTCCCTTTCTTACATTCGGATCCAAAAGTTTCAGCACCTCCTCCGGTTCTTTTCTCCTTTGACCTGGCCATAGTAGCGTTTATCCGGCGATCAGCCTCAGGAAACCTCTCCTAGAGCCTCTTAGCTTCATCCTCAAGCGTAAACCTTTCCCGTTCAACCCACACCATCTCATGCAACTACAGACAAAAATCTTTAGCAGAGGGGACGCAATGAAGGACCATAGCCCTCTGCAGGTCTATGGACCGACCACCAGTGTCGCCATCATTTCCCAGCATAGAGCTAATTATGGGTTTTAGGGATTTTGAGGGTTTTTTATGTTATTTGGATATTTAGCGTTTTTTTTATTTTTTAGGGGTTTTATGCCTTTTTATCATTTTTAGATATTTTTTTTATTTTTTGTGTTTATTAACATTTTTAAAAAAATTTATAATTTTTAGGGTTTTATGGTTTTTATGGTATTTTTGGTGTTTTTAGGCTTTTTAGAATTTTTCGGTTTTTAGGGGTTTTAGGTTTTTAATATTTTCTTAGGTGTTTTAATGGTTTTTAAGGGATTTAATGTTTTTAGGGATTTTTCATGATTTTTAATATATTTTTGGGTTTTTAGGGAATTTTATGGTTCTTAGGGTTGTTATGAGTTTTAGTGTTTTTTAGGGTTTTATGTGTTTTTAGGTTTTTATGGGTTTAAATGTTTTTTAGGATTTTACATTTTTCTTATGGTTTTCATGGTTTCAGGGGATTTTATGTTTTTAATTATTCTAGCGGTTTTATAAGATTTTTATGGTTTTTAGGGTTTTTAGGGATTTTTAGAGTTTTTTTGTATACTTTGGAGTTTTTAGGGATTTTAATGTTTTTAGAGCTTTTAATGTTTAAAGGGGTTAAATGGGTTTTAGAGGTTTTATTGGAATTCAGGGTTTTTATGGTTTTTTAGGTATTTTTAATGCTTTTTCTGGTTTTATGGTTTTTAAGGGTTCTTAGGTGGGTTTTTTGGTTTTTTGGTTTTTTGGTTTTTAGCCTTTTTAGGGTTTTATGGGATTTAAGTGATTTTAGGTTTTTATGGTTTTCTTAGTTGTGTTCAGAGATTTTTATGTTTTGAGGGATTATTAGGGTTTTTAGTATTTTTATGTTTTTGAGGGGTTTTAGGGATTTTGAGGGTTTCAAGGGTTTTTTATGTTTTTTTGGGGGTTTTAAGGGTTTTAAAATTTTTAGGTTTTTTATCTATTTTTTTTGTTTTTAGGTATTTAATTTTTTTCTCAGGGATTTTTAGTGTTTTTATGGTTTTTATATTTGATTTTTTTTAGTGATTTAAAGGTATTTTTAGGATTTTTATAGAATTTAGTGATTTTAGGGATTTTGAGGTCATTTTTGATTTTTAGGGGTGTTTTAGGTTTTTTTTGGTTTCTTGGGATTTTGGTTTTTTGGGTTTTTTTTGATTTTTAGGGTTTTATGGTTTTTAATGTTTTTAACATTTTTAGGGGTTTCAATGGATTTTAGATTTTTCAGTTGTTTTTAGGAATTTTATGGATTTTTAATGTTTTCTACGGTTTTACGAGGTGTTAAGGGATTTAGTGGATTTTAGGTGTTTTAGGGTCTTTCAGGTTCTTTTATTATTTTTAGGTTTTTTATTGGTTTTATGTTTTCTTATATTTTTAATTTTTTTGTACGTATTTTCAGTGGTTTTAGGGCCATTTTACATTTTTTATGAATTTTTAAGATATTTATTGAATTTTATGGATTTAAGTACTTTGAGTGGTTTTATATTTGTAAGGGTTTTATGGTTTTAGTGTTTTAATGTTTTTAAGAGTTTTAGGTGTTTTCAGGTATTAAAGGTTTTCTTATAGTATTTAGGGTATTAGGCTTTTTTAGGTTTTTAGGGATTTTTAGGGATTTTTTAGGATCTTTATGGGTTTTTTTTGCGTTTTTAGATAATTTGAGGGTTTTAATTTTTTTAGGGTTTTATCTTTTGGGGGGTTTATGGTTTTTGAGTTTTTTATGGTTTTAAGGTTTTTTAGAGTTTTTTATCATTCTCAAGGGTTTAAAGGGTTTTAATAGTTTTTAGTGTTTTGGGTAGTTATAGTTTTTAGATTTTTGGGGTTTTTATGGTTTATGGGTTTAAGGGTTTCTAGAGTTTTTTAGGGTTCTTGTATCATTTTTTTGTTTTTAGGGGTTTTAAGTGGTCTTAGGTTTTTAAAGTTTTCTTTGGGTTTTAGGTTTTTTCAATATTTTTTGGTATTTTTAGTGGTTTTTTGTAATTTTATGACTTTTAGGGTTGTCGGGGTTTTTTTGTGTTTTTTAGGTTTTTAAGGGTTCTATAAATTTTTTGGGGGTTTTAGGGTTTTTGGAGTTTTTGGTTTTTTACCATTTTTTATATCATTTTTAGCATTTTTTAGGGTATGAATGAGTTTTAGAGATTTTGTGGGATTTAGGATTTTAAATTTTTAGGTGATTTTTATGGTTTTTGGGGTTTTATGCTTTTTAGATGTTTTTAGGGTTTTATGGAATTATAGGGTTTTTAGGGTTTTTCGCATTTTTAGGTTTTTAGGGGGTTTTATGTTTTTATGGGTTTGTTAGTGGTTTTTATGGTTTTGGGGGTTTTTAAGTATTTAGGTATTTTTAGGATTTTTATAGAATTTTATGGTTTTTTTCGTTTTTTGGAATTTTAAGGGTTTTATGGGATTTTGGGGGTTTTGGGGTTTTATAATTTTTCAGTTTTTAGTGGTTTTATGTGTTTCGTAGGTTTTAACGGTTTTCTTATGGTTTTAGGGTTTTTACATTTTTATGAATTTTTAGGGATTTTTTTTGTATTTTTATTTTTTAGGGATTTTTGGTATTTTGAAGCTTTTTAGGGGTTTTTGTGGTTCGAAGGGTTTTTTTATTTATTTTTTTAAAGTGGTTATTTTTAGTGGTTTTATGGTTTCAAGAGTTTTTTTGACATTTTTAAAGGTCTAAAGGGTTTTTAGATTTGTAACTGGGGTTTAGGGGGTTTTAGGGTTTATAGGATTATTATGGGTTTTATGGGTTTTCATGAGTTTTAGGGTTTTTTTGGATTTTTATAGAATTTCTAGGGTTTTTATCATCTTTTTAGGGTCTTGAAGTGTTTTTGGGTTTTTAATGTTTTCATAGGGTTTTTATGGGTTGTTATGATTTTTTAGGTTTTTAGGATTTCCAGGGATTCTTTATTATATTTATTATTGTTTTAAGGGTGTTTAGGGATTTTTGATGGTTTTTAGCTTGTTTTTAGGGTTTTTACAATTTTTAGTGTTTTATGTTTTTAAGGGTTCTTTGTGTTTTTTGAATGTTTTCAAAGGGGTTTTTAGTGATTTTTATGTTTTTTAGGATTTTTAGGGCTTTTGCAATATTTTTATGGGGTTTTAGAGTTTTTGTGGATTTTTAGGGGTTTAGGGTTTTTATGGGATTTATGGGATTTCTGTGTTTTTTGGGGTTTTGTAGATCTTTTTAAGAGTTTTATGTTTTTTTTTTAACATTTTTAGGGGATTGAAGTGTTTTTATATTTTCAGTGTGGTTTGACAGTTTTTAGTGGTTTTTAGGGTTTTAGGTTATTTTTTGGATTTTTAGAGTTTTAATCATTTTTGAATTTTTAGGGGTTTTCAATGTTTTTAGTTTTTAAAGTTTTTCTTTGGGGTTTTCAGGGTTTTCAATGTTTTTTTTTGTATTTAGGGTTTTATGGATTTTTTAGGATTTTATGGTTTTTTGTGTTTTTATAAATTTTGGCTGGTTTTAGTGTTATTTACTATTTTTAGGCCTTTTGTGGGTTTTAGTGTTTTTAGGTTTTTAGGTGTTTTTTGTGTTTTTTAGTTTTTTATGTTTAATTAGGGTTTTCAAGGTTTTTATTGTAGTTTATGTTATTAGGGATATTTAGGTTTTTTAGGATTTTTATGTGTTCATAGAATTTTTTGGGATTTTGTGGGGTTTAATGTTTTTAGGAATTTTAGGGTTTTATGTATTTTTGGGTTTTTAGGGATTATTTAGTTATTCTTAAGGTTTCATGGTTGTTCATATTTTTTAATTTTATTAGCGGTTTAAAGGGTTTTTATATTTTATCTTGGTTTTTATGGTTTTTAGGATTTTTATGGTTTTTAGGGGGTTTTATGGGTGGGGGTATATGGTATTTAGGGTATTTTAGGGTTTTTAGGTTTTCAGTGATTTTATTTTATTTTATGTTTTAAGGTATTCTGAGGGTTTTTCTAGTTTTTTAGTGTTTTTTACATTTTTAGGGATTTTAGGGATTTTTGAGGATTTTGATGGTTTTAGGGTATTAGGTATTTCTAGGTTTCTTTGGGTTTTTTGGGTTTATTAGGGGTTTTAGATTTTTTAGGTTTTTTGGGGTTTTATTTTTTATGGTATTTAAGGTTTCCTTACAGTTTTTTAGGGATTTTAGGTTTTTTTATGTTTTTTGGGATTTTTATGGTTTTTTAGCAATTTTATTTTTTTATGTTTTTAATGGATTTAATAGTTTTATAGCATTTAGGGTTCTGATTTCTTTTATGGTTTTTAATATTTATTATAGTTTTTAACTTTTTTAGGGGTATAATGGTTTTTTGGAGTATTTAGTGGGTTTTAGGTGTTTTATAGGTTGTTAGGGTTTTAATGGTTTCAAGTGGTGTTTATGGTTTATAGGGTTTTAGGGTTTTTTAGATTCTTCACGTGTTTTTAGGGTTTTTATCAATTTTTTGGAGTTTATGTGTACCAAGTGTGTTGAGGTTTGTAAGGTATTCTTTGGGATTTTCAAGGATTTTATATTTTTTTTACATTTTTAGTTATTTTTTTAGATTTTTTTTTGGTTTTTAATGTTTTCAGGAATTTTGAGGGGTTTTAGGGGATTAGGGTTTTTAGATGCTTTAGTGTTTTTATTAGGGGTTTTAGGGGTTCATTTTTTGGATAATTTAAGGTATTTTAATATTTTTAAGTATTTTTAGGGGGTTTAGGGATTTTTTTTGTTCTTTATGGTTTTTTAGATTTTTAGGATTTTTATGGGTTTTTTGGTTTTTAGAGGGTTTTTGAGTTTTTTAGAGTTTTAAAGTTTTTTATTATTTTTTAACATTTTTATGAATTTAATGTGATTTTTTAGTTTTTAGTGGTGTTTATAGTTTTTAGGGGTTTTTAGGGTTTATAATTTTTTATAATTTTTTGGGTTTTTTAGGTTTCTAGGGGAATTTAGGTATTTAGAGTTTTTAGGATTTCAGGGATTTTAAGTGTTTTGGCTGTTACGTTTTAGGGAGTTTTAAGGGTTTTTAGGATGATTTTTTCATTTTATGGTTTTTATGGATTTTGAGGGTATTTTAGGTTTTTTGAGTTTGGGGTTTTTATAATTTATAGGTTTTTTAGGGTTTTATGTGTTTTTTGGTTTTTAGGTTTTTCTTAGGGGTTTTCTGGGTTTTTAGAGTTTTTATGTTTTAGGGAATTTTTTTCTTTTTTAGTATTTTTAATGTTTTCTTAGTTTTCTTAGTTTTTATTGATTTTGCAAGGGATTTGGGTTTTTAGGGTTTTTATGGTTTTTTTGGGGTTTAATGATTTTTTTTTGTTTTTTAGGATTTATATTTTTTTGTAGAGTTTTTTTAATGTTTTTAGGTGTTTCGAAGGGTTTTAACAGTTCTTAGTGGATTTTTAGGGTTTTATGGGTTTTTAGAGTTTTTAAGGTTTTAATGTTTTTTGGGTTTTTGGGTTTTTTAAGTTTTTAGGGGGGTTGAGTTTTTAAGTATTTTAAGGGGTTTTATGTTTTTTTAGGTTATTATGGTTTCCAAAGGTTTTTTTGGTTTATAGGGTTATTCACATTTTAGGGATGTTTAGGTCTTTCTTAGATTTTTATGGGTTTTTAATAATTTTAAGGGTTTTTAGGGTTTTTAGGTTATTTATGGTTTTATGGGGTTTTATGGGTTTTTAATGTTTTTAGAAGCCTTGTGGTTTCTTAGTGTTTTTAACGTTTTTAGTAGTGTAAATATTTTTAATAATTTTAATATTTATATAGGGTTCTTATGGGTCTTTAATGTTTTTAAGGGTTTTAGTGATTTTTATGCTGTTTTGAGGATTTTAGGCTTTTAGGGTCTTTCAAGGTTTTTTAGAGTTTTTAGAATTTTTAGGTTTTCTTAGAGGTTTTGAGTGTTTTTTATTATTTCCTATGGGGTTTTAGGATTTTTAAGAGTTTTTATAATTTTGGTATTTTCAAGTATTTCTTGAAATTTTATGATTTCTTTACGGTTTTCATGGATTTTTAGGGTTTTTAGAGTAGTTTAGGGCATTATCATTGTTTTAATTTTTGGGGTTTTAAGTGGTTTTAGTTTTATAAGTTATTATTCTTATTTTAAGGTTTTTAGAGTTTTATGTTTTATGGGTTTTTAGGATTTTTATATGTTTATAGGGATTTCAAGGTGTTTTACAGTTTTTAGGGTTTTTATGAATTTTTAGAGATATTAGAGTTTTTTGAGTTTTTTATTGTTTTTATGTGTTTTTAGAGTTTTTAATGTTTTAGGGTTTTGAAGGATTTAATAGTTTTTAGTGTATTTTTCGGGGTTTATGGGTTTTAGGATTTTTAATGATTTTAAGGGTTTTTATGTTTTTTTGAAATTTTATGATTTTTAGGATCTTTTTAGGGTTTTTAAGTATTTTGAGGGGTATTAAGGTTTTTTCTGGGTTTTGGGGTTTTTTACATTTTTTTAGGGTTCTAACGGTTTGTTATATTTTTTTCATTTTTGGGGTTTAAAGGTTTTTTTAATGTTTTTATTCAATTATAGGGTTTTTATGGGTTTTTTGTTTTTATGATTTATGGGGGTTTTATGGTTTTTAGGGGTTTTGGGATTTTAAGGTCTTTTATGGTTTTTATTGTTTTTAGGTTTTTTAAGGTTTAATGTTTTTTAGTTTTATAAAGTTTTAATAGGGCTTTTCAAGGTTTTTTGGTTGTTTACTTTTTTAAGTATTTTTTGGATTTTTTATTAATTTTTATGGATTTACGGTTTTTAGAGAATTTAGGGTTCTAGGATTTTTATCATTTTTAGGTTTTTTAGTGGTAAAATTTGGTTTAGGTTTTTATGATTTTCTTTGGGGTTTTCAGGTTTATTTATATTTTTTTTGGATTTTAAAGTCTCTTTTAGGTTTTTATGGGTTTTTAGGTTTGTTATGGATTCAGAAGGATTTTTGGGTTCTTGGATTTGTCATTTTTTTTTGGGTTTTTGGGAGTTTTGGGATTTTTTTGAGTGTTTAGGGGTTTTCGAGGTTTTTTAATGTTTTTTCATGTTTTATTCTATTTAAATGGTTTTTTAGTTTTAGTGGGGGTTTTAGCATTTATATGGAGATTTGTGGTTTTATAGCATTTTAGTGGTTTTTCTGGTTTTGGGATTTTTAGGTACTTTTTAGGGTTTTTAGAATTTTTTAGTTTTTTAGTGGTTTTATGTGTATTTATTTTTTTAAGGTTTTCTTAGGGTTTTAATGGATTTTAGGGTTATTTACGATTCTAGTTATTTTTAGAGTTTTTTATGTTTTTTAGTGTTTTTAGGGATTTTGAGGGTTTTTAGGGTATTTCAGAGTTTTTAGGTTCTTTATGGTTTTTTTGTTTTATGTTATTTTTTATGTTTTATGGGTTTTAAGGTTTTTATATAATTTTAATTATTTAAGGGTTTTAATGTGGTTTTTTAGAGTTTTTATTTGGTTTTAGTGTTTTTATGGGTTTTCAGGGTTTTAAAGGTTTTAGGGGTTTAACAGTTTTTTTTTGGTTTTGGGGTCCTTTAAGGGTTTTATGGTTTTTTGCATTTTTTAGGGTTTTTAGGGTTTTCATATGTTTTTAGAATTTTATGTTTAACTTATTGTTTTTATGGATTTTAGTGGTTTTTATGTTTTTATGGATAATTAGGGATTTTTAGGATTTTTATGTTCAGTAGTGTTTTATGGATTTTGATAGTATTTTGGTTTTTTAGGTGTTTTAGGACTTTTTTAGGGTTTTTAGTGTTTTTTTGTGTTTTAGGTGTTTTAAGTGTTTTTAGGTCTTTCAAGTATTATTTGGGGCTTTTAGGTTTTTTTATTGTTTTTTTGGGATTTTTAGGGGCTTATATAATTATTGTGGTTTTCTTGCATTTTAGTGATTTTGAGGGGTTTTGGAACATTAGGGGTTTTAGGGGTTTTAGGGGTTTTATGGTTTCCTTTGTATTTTTAGGATATCTTTTTGAGTATTCTAGAGTTTTATGGGTTTTTAAATTTTCTTGATGTTTTGAGTGGTTTAAATGGGTTTTAGAGTTTTAGTACAATTCAGGGGTTTTATGGATTTTTAGAGTTTAAAGGTTTTTATGGGGTTTTATGGATTTTAGTTGATTTTGGGTTTTTTGGGGTCTTAGGTATTTTGGGTATTTAGGTATTTAGGGGTTTTAGGTGTTTTTTTGTTTTAAGGATTTCTTAGGGAATTTGTAATTTTTTATGGTTTTTTACATTTTTATGGATTCTAAAGGATTTTTAAGGTATTTATGGTATTTAGGGGTTTCCGAGATTATGACGGGGTTTAGTGTTTTTCAGATTTTTTGAGGTTTTATATATATTTTTTTATGGTTTTCATAGGGGTTTTCAAGAGTTTTATGGGTTTTCACATTTTTATGGATTTTTAGGAATTTTCTAGAAATTTTATGGGTTTTTTTGGATTTTTGAGGGGTTCTAGGGTTTTAGGGGGTTTTATGGAATTTTTAATTGTTTACGGTTTTTATGGTTTTTATATTTTTTTTCTACATTATTTAGGGTTTAAATGGTTTTTAAAGAATTTATTGGTTTTTAGGATTTTATGGGTTTTTAGGGCTTTTATGGGTTTAGGTTTTTTTATATTTGTAGGGGTTTTAGGTTTTTTTGGGTCTTTTTAGTGTTTTTTGTGTGGTTTGTATTTTTTAGGTTTTTAGGGGTTTTAAGTGTTTTCGGATTTTACAATTTGTTTGGGTTTTTAGGTATTTTACTATTTTTACATTTTTGGATATTTTGCCGATTTTTTTACCATTTTTATGAGGTTTAGTGTTTTTAAGAATTTTGTTGGATTTTTGGGGATTTAGGGATTTTTAGGGGTTTTAGAATTTATCTTTTGTTTTTAAGGTATTTTATATTTTTGGTGATTTTAGGGATTTTTTTTGGATTTTTATAGGGTTTTTGTGTTTTTATTGAATTTTTTGGGGATTTATGGGCTTTAGGGTTTTGTGTTCAAATGGTTTTATGGGTTGTTCATAATTTTTGAGTATTTTAGAGTTTTAAAGGTTTTTTGGAGTATTTGAACGTTTTAAGGGTATTGAATGTATTTTAGAGTTTCTATTGTGTTTTTTTTATTTTAATTGGTTTTTAGGGTTTATTATGTTTTTTTGGGTTTTAGGTGTTTTTTGGTTCTTAATTTTCTCTTATGGGTTTTCTGGGTTCGTAGGGTTTTTAAAATTTTAGTGATTTTTAGGTTTTATTAGGATTTTTAAGTGTTTTTTTGGTTTGAGGGTTTTTTCGGTATATAGTTTTTTTTAACGAACTGAGATCTTTCTAGGAAAGACAATATCCCTATATTATCATAAAAAAAGGTTACACAAGTATGAAAGTAGAAGATTTACAAAATTCCCTCCTAAAGAAGAGAAGAAGATCATCAGGGGCATTTTCCTCCCAAAAAAAATCATCCCCATTGACTGCCTTGTTAGCAAGCCCATCTGCCAATGCATTTTCCTCTCAATACACATGAGTGACGAAGTGTTCCTTTGAGTATAGAGAGTCCAGACATTTAGTCCAACGATTGGTGAGCTTCTCGGATAGATGTAGGGCCCCTATACGAATGGCCGAGACAATAAACATGGAATCACATTCAATCCATATCTTGTTCCAACCCCTACTCTCAGCTTGCTCCAACACTATTATGACACCATACATTTCTACTTCAAGGGAAGAGGTTATACCATATGATCCATAGATGCACCCAATAACTTTCCCCTGATGATCTCTGTAGACAGCACCAAAGCCAGAGGGCCTTGGATTACCCCTTGAAGCACAATCAGAGTTGATTTTGATCCAACCAAGAAAGGGAGCCTTCCATATAACTTCCAATGTTCCCTTTGGAGGATTAAAATTACATTTCATCCCAATCCGATTGAGAACCGATAAGTCATGAAATGAATTTTCACAAAACACACCTTTCAGAGTCTTTACCTCATGGACAGCAGTGAGGATTCCTGCCAGCACAACACCAGACCGGAAGCATTGTAACTCATGTCTGATCTTGTTTCATGATAACCAGATTAAATGAACAGCTTCCACAGTAGCAGCAAGAAACAGAAAACGAAGTTGTGGTGACAGCGTCAAAGAGCACCAACTTTTAATGAGGTCTTCAATTGTGTTGAATTGATGCAGCGAGACCTCAAAAATGTCATAAACTGCCCTCTATATTACTGAAGCCGTAGAATAACTAAGTAATAGATGATCCACACCTACCCTATGCTGAAAGCAAAAAACACAGATGGAACAAATTGAGATACCACATACCTACAAGAAATCATCCGTTGGTATGTTTTTTGATCCATCCTCTAAGCCATAATAGATCGAGAAGGCCTTAGGACATTCCTCTGCAAATTCCCAATCCATTTAACATCGTTTGACCTTTAAATAAAATGATTATAATACCCTTTGGAGGTGAGAATACCATTTACAACAGGTTACCATGCCCAAAAATCACCCATGGAAGACTGGAAATAATCATCCACGATCAAGGAAATGTGAGCTGAAAGATTATCTAGACATCCAAGCTATTCCTTGATTGAAAGATCATAATCCAGATTTGACTCCCCCCTCCATGACAAAGTCAATCAATTGATTCCCAGTACAATTCGACTTCCAAAGAGAGAGAGAGGAATCCTGGGAAACAAGCTAACGAGAATCAACATCAATTTTTGAAAAAATGTTCTTAAAAGCAGGACACACCGAGTAATTATCATAATTAAAGTTCCTTGTTTTAAGCTTGTGAAAGAACCTAGCCCGAAGAAAATTGGTAGCAGCAGATTTCATGTTTATAAGTCTCCATAAAAACCTAGCCTACAAGGAATCATTGAAACCCCTCAAATTTTCTATACCCAATCCACCCTCATCATGAGATTTTCATTATGTATTCCATGGAACCATTGCTAGTCTTCTTTCCAATATGCTTCCACTCCAGATAAAATTCTTAATAGATGTATTAATACTCTTAATTAATGAAATCGGACATTTATACACCATAAAATAGTATACAAATTTGGAGATGATAATTCATTTCACCAAGAAAACTCGACCAGGCATTGATAAAGATTTACCTTTCCATGTAGAAAGCTGTCTTTTAATCATGCTCACAATCATGGAAAACTGAAAGACCTTTGGTATTCTCTAGAACATAGGAACTCCCAAATAAGAGATGGGAAGATATCCCTCATGAATACCCAATTATCCATGGATATCATTTTTTCTGGGAGTATAGAATCCCCTTCCAAAATAAAAAAATGATTTCTTCCAGCTAATGACCTACCCTGAAACCAATTCATAATGCAAAAGAGATCTCTTTATATTCTTTATATTACCCTTATCGCCTTGGGTAAAGTGGATAATATCATTAGCATATAGGAGATGGGAGGGAGCAACAATACTCCTTCCAGCATGAATAGACTTCATCTTTCCATTATCATCCATGATAGAAAAAATCCTGCTAAGGTAATCCTCAGCAATTGAAAAGAGGGTGGATGATAGTGGATCATCCTGTCTTACTCCCCTCAAGCAACCAAAATATCCTTCAGGGGAACCATTTATGAGGAATGAAAGATGAGCAGAACTAAGAGTGTTTTTGACCCAGTTGATGAAGACCTCATCAAACCCATACATGAGAAGGATCTTGCAGATAAAACCCCAGTCCATTGTGTAAAAAGCCTTCTTGAAATCTAATTTGAGAGAAATATTACCACCTCTGATGGATTTCTTAAGAAGATTAACAAACTCATAGGAGGTGGTAAGACAGTATTGTATTGATCTCCCCTTGATGAAGACAAACTGATTTGGAGAGACAATTTTGGAGACAACAGAGAAAAGCCTGTTGGAAAGAATCTTGAAAATAAATTTATAAATAGTATTAACCAGAGCAACTGTCCTGAAGATATGAACATCATTAGCATTCTCCTTCTTCGTAATAAGGGAAAAAATCTGAGCATTCAAACCTCTAGGGAGAGATCCACCTCTAAAAAAATTAATGACTAACCTTCAAACATCCACACAGATTAGATCCCAAAATATTTGGAAGAAGAAGTTACCAAAGCCATCAGGACCGGGTTCACTCTCCGGCTTGAGGCTAAAGAACGCCTCCTTTATCTCTGGATCAAAGGGCACAATAGTGAGATTAGAATTTCCCTCTTGATTCACCATTCTCAGGATCACCCCATCCATAGGCCCATTGATGGATTGGGGGCCATTAAAGAGATCCTTAAAGTAATAAGTGATATGCATTGAGAGATCTACTCAATTATCAATGATACTATCCCCATTTTTAATTAGAGAGAGTGGTTTAGAAACCCTCATTATTCTTTGAAGAGAGTTGAAAAATTTTGTGTTTCTATCCCCGTCCGTTAACCACTTGGCTCTAAAGGTATCTTGTTGCAAAGAATCCTTCATGTCAACAAGTTTATTCAAATTGAGGGACAATTTAGATTCCACTGAAATTCTATCAGAGAAGTCATTATTGCTATTAAGATCTTGAACCCTTTGAAGATAATTTTCTAATACAGAGATATCAGAATCAAGGGAACTAAAATGATGTTTTCTCCGCATTCTAATATTCCTCTTTAGAATTTTGAATTTGTTAATGTAGGAAAAATCATCATCTCTAAAATGCACTGATTTCCAAGTGCTATGAACAATGACGTCGCATTCTGGATGGGAGACCCAAGCCTTATTGAACCTGAAAGGGAGAAGAGGTTTGGATTCCTTTTCACTAAGATCCACCAGGATGGGATGATGATAAGAGTTGAGTCTGGACAAGGTTGAGCATGATATTGAACCCCAGTTGTCCAAAGAGTCCCCTATAACAAAGGCTCTATCAATTTTGCTGTCCATGAATCTATTCAGGTGATTAATATACCAAGTATATTTGGAACCTACCATGTTAATCTCAATCAAATCATTCTGATCAATACAAAATATGAACTCCCTGGAAGAGATTGAGCTGTTTATTTCCCCTATTTTATCATCTGAAGTCAAGATAACATTAAAATCCCCCAAAATTATCCAAGGATAAGTGATAGTGGATTAGAGAGATGCAATGTCCATCCATAGATTTCTGTGATCCTGATATTTTTTGTGGGCATAAATAAAGGAACATGTGATATGGGAACCGAGGTAGCCAAAAGAGCAAGTGACATGCTAGTAACTTGATAAAACCATAGTGATGTTGCTAATGGAGTCATGCACCATCACCCAAAGACTCTTGACATCAGTTGAACACCTGTTGGTATCAATTAGATGGAACCCTAAATTCCCTAAGTTAGCAATATCAGATGAAAAAAAAATTTAGCCCATACAGACCTATAAGCACTGTTTTATGCTGCTGAATGAATAACCTTATAGATATGCATGTTTCCGAATTACCCAGACCTTGGAAATTCCGAAACATAATCTTCATTTAGAGGTGGAGCTGAGTTTTGGACCCCTCTTATTTGTGCCACTAGACTTTTTAGGTGGCCTGCCAGCCCTCTTTTTAGGAGCTAAAATATGACTTATATCAACATTTTTGTTCAGAGATCCCTTCCCTTTAGAAAGCTCCATATTCACCTAGTTTGTCTGGATTTTTTGATCTGAGGTGTTGCTATAGGTATTGTGATTTTTCTTGTAACCCTCCTGTTTCGAATTGCTCTCATTAAAAACAATTTCATCATTTTGTTCCATTGTAATGAGACCCACAGCTACCTGGAAGTTCCCGAGATGAAATGCCTGAGTCATAGTAGGAAGTTCTAGATTGCTATGATCCTGTGTCACTATTGTGATAGGAGGATATTCATAGTTCTTAATTCCTGATGAGATCTTAACAGCAGAATCAGAAACTGCTATTAGATGATTCTGACCAACAGAGGAGAGTAAATTTTCAGTGGAAGGAGCATCTGCCAGATTTGAGTTGGTTCCTGGGGGATCCACAGTGGGAGAATCACTATCCCCTATTGAAAATATCAAGTCCCTGATGTCATTAATTATATCCATTGAAATTAATTCATCCACCATTTGATGGTGTAAATCAAAAAGCCAAATTGTAAATATCATTTGAAATTAATAAACCCAGGTCTTCCTCCACCTTACATGCATGTTCAGGTAGAGTGTTTCTAATGGGAGAAACAACACCCTGAGCCTCTTCTTCCTCCACCATTTCTGCCCATGTTTGTTTACCAGAATTGGATGGGCTAGATTGATTCTTTGCAGTCTGGATCAGTTTAAGATCCAAATGAATATTCAAAGGGACTTGAGAGGTTTATAATTTCTCCCTTATAATACCCCTTTGTCCAGGCATATCATTTTTTAATCTCCTTCCTTTGTTGACATCAGTCCATTCCACAACCTTGGATGCAGTTACCTGTTTTAGGAGTACCCTACAGTTGGATACTGAGTGACCCACTACCTTACAAACCTCACAAAAGGGTGGAACATTCTCATATTCCACTCTAACTTCTGATATGTTCCCATTGGCAATGAAAGATATACTCTCATTCCTCTTGATTTCCGGGTTAACATCAACAAGAATCTGATCAATGAAGCCCAATTCCCCCTCTATAGTCCTGTGATCCATTCTGATTGGTGTGCCAATACAATATTCAAGATCATTCAGAATCTTAGTATGCCAATAGACCCAGTTCAACCCATGCAACTTTACCCGTAACTGTGCATTCTTTTTCTTGATTGTGTAGGGATTAAAATTAACATCCCATTCAGAAAGTCAAATAAAACCAGGCTTAAATTGTAGATTCCCCATATTCCATACAGCATTCAAGGCATCCTTTGATTGAAGAATGATGTGAAAGAATCCATACCCGACAGGGATGATCCTCCAGTCACGATTCCCCCAGCAATGGGAAATTATATTCTTGATATCAGTATAAGACCAGGGATTATCACTCTTTGCATAAATAACACGCCCAAGGATCGAGATCTTATAGAGATCAAGTCTTTTTGAAGAGCTTCCTGATCTGTGACCACAGAAAAACCCCCATTTTCATGTGGTGAGACGTTATAGGGACTGACAGATACGTCCTTGGCTGGATCAACAACACCATATAACACTTCCGCAAAATAAAGACCCTTCTTCTTCGAAGCCGATGAATCCTTAGAATTTATTTTCTTGTTCAAGTTTCTCGGGCACCAAAACCATCCGAGAAGGCCAGTTCCCATTTAGGGTAGAACGATTCTATTGAAGAAATCAAGAACAAGGTCTAAGAATCTCAGATTCTCCATCGCCAAATTCAAAGAGGGAAGCTCCCGCACATGCCATTTTCCACATCTTTTAGTTTTTTCTCTGCAAATTATGTTTGTTTTATAATGTTTTTTGGGATTTTATAATTTTTTTGGCCTTTAGTTGTTTTAACATTTTTTAGGTTTCTATGTTTCTTAGGGTGTTCCAAGTTTTTTTTGGATTTTTACGTTTTTTTGGATGGTTAGGGTTTTTTCTATTTTAATGTTTTTTTATGTTTTAAGGGATTTTGAGGCATTTAAGGGTTGCAAGGTTTTTATGCTTTTTTGGGTTTTAGGGTTTTTTAGTTTTTAATGGTTTTTATTGAATTTTATATTTTTTAATGTTTTATGGGTTTAATGGGTTTTTGTTGTTTTTAGTGCAGTTTTTAGGTTTTTAGGTGTTTTTAGGTTTTTTAAAGGTTTTTAGAGGTTTTTATGGAATTTAGGGTTTTAGGGATTTTAGGGTTTTAGTGTTTTTGAGGTTTTTTGGGGTTTTAAGTGTATCTAGGGTTTTAATGTTTTTATGGGTTTTTACATTTTTAGGGATTTTTGGGGGTTTTTTATGTTTTTTATATTTTTAGTGTTTTTAGGGATTTCGAGTTTTTGTAGTGTTTTAGGGTTTTTTAGTTTTTTTTTTGAGTTTTAAGGGTGTTTTCGTTTTTTAGGATTTTTAAAAAATTTAGGGGTTTAAATGGATTTTTAGTTTTTAGTGGTTATTTAAGGGTTTTATCGTTTTTAGTGTTTTATGGTTGTTTGGGGTTTTTATTGCTTTTAGGGGTTTAGTGTCTTTTTAATGTATTTAGGGGTTTTAGTTTTTTAATGTTTTCTAAGTGATTTTAAGTGCTTTTAGGTTTTTAAGGTTTTCTTAGGGTTTTTAGGATTTTTATGTTTTATATGTTTTTCTATATTTTATGACTTTTATTGGTTTTTAGGGATTTTAGTGATTTTTAGGGATGTTTTTTTGGGTTTATATGGTTTTTAATGTTTTGTAATTTCTTTAGGTGTTTGAAGTGATTTTAGGTTTTTAATGTTTTCTTTGGGGTTTTCAGGGGTTGTACGGTTTTTATGTTTTTTTTTGATTTTTAGCGATTTGCTAGGAATTTATGGGTATTTAGAGATTTGGAGGTTTTATAGGGTTTATATGGTTTTTAGTGTTTTTTTGTTTTTAAGGTTGTTTTTTTGTTTTTAGTGGTTTTTTTGTTCTTTGTTTCATTTTTAACATTTTTGGGTTTTAATGGGTTTTTAAAGTTATTGTTGATTCTTTGGGGTTGTTTGTTTTTTATTGTTTATCGAGGTTATTATATTTTTTAGGTTTTTTCGGGTCTTTTAGCGGTTTTAACATTTTTATGTTTCAACAGGCCTAAATTTTTTTAGGTTTTAAATTTTTTATTAGGGTTTTCAAGGTTTTAATGTTATTTAGGTTTTGAGGGATTTTAAGGCTTTTTATGGGTTTCAGGGTTTTTAAGGGTTTTAGGGCATTAAATATTTTTAACATTTTTAGGGTATTTAGGGATTTTAGAATTTTTAGTGTTTTAAGTGTTTTTATATTTTTAAGGGTTTCTTAGGGGATTTCAAGGTTTTTGGGGTTTTTTATGTTTTTAGTAATTTTTATAGATTTTATATGATTTTTAAGTTTTTTAGAGTTTTTAGGGATTTTGAGGGTTTTTTGAGTTTTTATGCATTTTGGGTTATTGTTTATTTTTTTGATAATTGTTTATTTTTAATTTTTTTTGAATTTTATTACGTTTTTTGGGGTTTGAAGGGTATTTATAGTTTTTAGTGGTTTTTAGGGATTCTATGGTTTTCAGTATTTTATGGTTTTGAGGGAATTTTATGGTTTTTTGGGGGGTTAGGTTTTAAGGATTTCTTAGTATTTTTTAGGGATTTTAGGTGTATTTATGTTTTTGGGGATTTTTGGGGGTTTTATAGTTTTTAGAATATTGAGGGAATACGAGAGGTTTAAATATTTTTTAGGGGTTTTTGGGTTTTTAGATTTTTTGGGTTTTAGGTGTTTCAATTTTTTTTGGGTTTTTAAGGTTTTATGGGGTTTTATGGATTTTAGGTCTTTTCACGTTTTTAGTATTTTAAGGATTTTTTCTAGATTTTTAAGGTTTTTAGGATTTGTTTGGATTTTAGGGGTTTGTGGATTTTTAGGTTTTTTGGGTCTTTATGGTTTTCGGGTTTTAAGGGGATTGGGGGGGGGGGGTTATGGTTTTTAGCGTTTTTTAACAGTTTTAGTGGTTTAAAGGGTTTTTAGTGTTTTAGTGGGATTGGAGTTTCTTGGGTTTTAAGTGTTTTTATGGTTTTTGGGTCTCTTATGGTTTAGGGTATTTTATGATTTTTTAAGGGTTTTAAATTTTTTAAGGTTTATAGGGATATTAAGTGTTATTAGGTTTTAATAGGGTTATTCATGTTTTCTATGATTTTTATGTTATTAAGGATTTTTTTGGGATTTTTTAGTTTTTATGGGTTTTTTGGTTTTTATAGATTTTTAGGGTTTTTAGAGTTTTTAGTGTTTTTACGGTTTTTAGGATTTTAAGGGGTTTTTTAGTTTTTAGGGGTTTTAAGTTTTTTTTACATTTTTGATATTTTCTTATGGTTTTTATATTATTATATATTTTTTTTGGAATTTATAGGTTTTTATGATTTTCTTTGGGTTTTTAGGTTTTTAGGGATTTGTACGGTTTTTTTGGGTTTTGATGGTTTTTTGGGGTTTTAGGGGTTTTTTTTGTGTTTTTTAGGATTTTAAGGTTCTTTATTTTATTTAATATTTTTTATTGCTTTAAAGGGGTTTTAGATTTTTTTGTGGTTTTAGTGGTTTTTTTGGATTTTTTTGTTTTTAAGGTTTTTTGAGGTTTTATGGGTTTTATGGGGTTTTATAAACTTTTTGGGGTTTTTTTTTCTTTTTTAGTTTTTTAGGGTTTTTAAGTTTTTTAAGGTTTGTAACATTTTCTTAGGGGTTTTCAGCGGTTTTAGGTGTTATTTTTTTTAGGGACTTTAAGGCCGTTATGGATTTTAATGTGGTTTTATGGTTTTTATGGATTTTGAGGGTTTTAGGGTTTTATAGGGTTTTTAGGGTTTTATAGTTTTTTTGGGGTTTAGGGTTTTTTTATTTTTTAGGGTTTTGAGATTTTTTTAGGTTTTTAAGAGTTTTTGAGTGTTTTTTGGTTGTTAATGGTTTTTTATGGCCCAAATGGGCCGAAGGCCTTCTTTTTATTTTATTATAGATAATCCCCCTTTTAAGGGTTGAAGGGGAACTCGTACATGACCCGTAGGCCCAAGGCACAAGGCCCGACATGACCCGTAATACATGACCAGAAGGCCCAGAGGCATACCATTCCCATTACATGACCCGTAGGCCCAACCCAATAGAACATACCCTCCCTAGCATCTTGCTTCATTGATCTCATTAGCTCCCCACATTGCATTGCTGATCGACTAGCATTGCCCCGTACAAAGCTGCACGGTACCTGGTCCCGATGGCGGCTACCATACCCTCTCATTCTTCTAATCAGGTTAGCTCTGCATCTAGTGGCTGCTATTCCTGTTGCTTTCATCCACTTCTGGGGCATGTTCTATGTGAACTGAGCTACTCCATGGTTTACGTGACCCGAAGGCCCTGTGGCCCGAAGGCCCTGGAGACCCGTAGGCCCAAACCGATGGCCCAAAGGCCTTTAATTTTTTTATATTTTTAGGTGTTAGAAGTGTTTTATGGGTATTAAATGTTTTTAGGTTTATAAGTTTTTATTAGGGTTTTATGGGTTTTTAGGGTTTTTTATTATTTTTAGGGTTCTCATCATTTTTACGTTTTTAGGGGTTTTAAGTGTTTTTAGGTTTTTAAGAATTTCTTATATTTTTTATGGTTTTTTGGTATTTTACATTTTTGGGGGAGTTTGGATTTTTTAGGATCTATTATGTGTTTTTTTTGGAATTTAGGGATTTTGAGGGTTTTTAGGTGGTATGGGGTTTTAGGGCTTAAATGGGTGTTTTGGGTTTTTGTTGTTTTTGGGAATTTTACGGTTTTGTAGAGTTTTTTATAATTTTTATAGGTTTAATGGTTTTTATATATTTTATTTATTTTTAAGGTTTATAATGGATTTTATGGCTTTTTAAATTTTTTGGGGTTTTTAGGTTCCTTATTTTGATTAAGGGGTTTCAGTGTTTGTAGCGTTTTTAGGTTTTTAAGATTTTTTGAGTGTTTTTATGTTTTTAATGTTTTCTTAGGGTTTTGTATAGTATTTAGGGTTTTTAGATATTTTTAGCAGTTTTTTGGTTTTTTGGATATTGAGGGTTTTTGGGTATTTGGGTTTTTAGGGTTTTTAGCATATTTTAGGTTTTTAGGGGTTTTTCATTTTTCTAGTTTTTTATGGTTTTCTTAGGTTTTTCATATTTTTGTGGGTTTTTTACATTTTCTTGGTTTATTAGGGATTTTTTATGATTTTTATGGTTTTTTGGTGTTTTAGGGATTTTGGAGGTTTTAGTGGTTTTATGGTTTTGGGGGGGATTTATGGTTTTTTGAGTTTTTAGTTTTTCTAAGGCTTTTATAGTTTTTAATGCTTTTAGGTGTTTAATGGATTTTTAGAGTTTTTTGTGTGTTTTAAGGTTTTTAAGGATTTCTATAGTTTTATGGATTTTTTTGGTTTTAGGTTTATAGGGAATTTTTTTGGTAATTTTCGGGATGGGGGTTTATCATTTTTTAGGTTTTTTAGTGGTTTTAATGTTTTTTAGGGTTTAAGGTTTTCATTGGGGTTTTTTGGGTTTTTAGTATTTGTTGCATTTTTATGTATTTTTAGGTATTTTTTTAGGATTTTTAAATTTTTGGTGTTTTTTAGGGAAATTGAGGGATTTTATGGATTTTAGGGGTTTTAGGGTCTTTAGCGTTTTTAATATCTTTAGGTGTTTTAAGTGTTTTTATCTTTTATGGTTTTTGTAGTGTTTTCAGGGTTTTTTAGGGTTTTATTTTTTTATGGATTATTATGGGTTTTTAGGATTTTATGGGTGTTTCGATTTTTATGGATCTTGTGGTTTTTAAGGGTTTTTAGGTATCTTCAGGTATTTTGGTTTTTTAGGTTTTTAGGGTCTATATTAATTTTTTAGGGTGTTGAGTATTTTAATTTTTTTTATTGTTTTAAGGGGTTAAAGTGGTTTTAGTGTGTATTCTTCTTTTTAAGGGTTATTATGTGTTTTTACAGTTTTATGGGGTTTTATGGTTTTTAGGTTTTTTTAGGGTTTATAAGGTCTTGTTCGGGGTTTTAGGGTTTTTACACTTTTTAGGTTTTTTAGTGGTTTTAACTATTTTTATTTTTTTTCTTAGGTGTTTTTTGGGGTTTTTTATCATTTTTTGGGATTTTAAAGGTATTTTTATGATTTTTATGGTTTTTCAGGTTTTAGGAATTTCGAGTTTCTAGGGTTCCTTAGGGGTTTATGGGTTTTATGGTTTTATTGTTTTTTAGTTTTTTAGGGTTCTAAAGTGTTTTTATGTTTTTAATTTTTTACTAGGTTTGATGGTATTTTAAGGGGTTTTTACAATTTTAGGAATTATTAGGGAATTTAAGGAATTTTGTGGTTTTTAGGGGTTTAGGGATATTGTAGGTTTTTAGGGTTTTTATATATTTTAAGTTTTTTTGGGAGTTTTTAGGGGGTTTTAATGTTTTTATGGGTTTTAGGAGTTTTTAGAGTTTTTTTAGTTTTAAGGGGTTTAAAGGGTTTTTTGATTTTTTTAGTTAGGTTTTAGGGATTTTTAGTGTTTTTAGTTTTTTTTATTTTATGAGTTTTATGTGTTTTAAGGTTTTTAAGGTTATGAAATGGGTTTTTATGGGATTTAGTGGTTTTTAAATTTTTTGAGATTATTAGGGATTGTTAGGGATTTTAGTTTATTAATTTTTTTGTGTTTTTAGGTATTTAGGGGTTTACAATGTTTTTATGTTTTTAACAATTTCTTAAGGGATTTTTATCATTTTTATGTTTTTTACATCCATAGGTATTTTTTGGTATTTTTAGGGGTTTAGGAGTTTTTAGGGATTTCAGGTAATTTTAGGTGTCCTTATGGGGTTTTAGGGGTTATAGTGTTTTTTAGTTTTTTGGGGGTTTAAGGTTTTTTATAATTTTTTTATCATTTTTAGGGGTTTAAATGGGTTTTATAGATTTTAGTTGTTTTTATGGTTTTTAATGCTTTTTAGGGGTTTTATGGTTTTATGGGGTTTTAGGTTCTTCACTGTCTTTTATATTTTTTTAGGGTTTTTAGAATTTTTAGGTTTTTAAAGTTGATTTAAGTGTTTAGATTTTAAATGTTTTCTTAGGGTTTTCAAGGGATTATTGGTTTGTTGTGTTATTAGGGATTTCTATGGATTTTTAAGGTTTTTAGTGTTTTTTGGGTATTTTGAGGGTTTTAGGGTTTTCTTAGAGGTTTAGGGTTTTTAATGCTTTTAGGGTTTTAAGGTTTTGTGAGAGTCTCTCATTGTTTATATGGATTTTAACATTTTTTTTGGGATTTTTATAATTTGTATGGTTTTTAGTGTTTTTAGTAATTTTTAGGGTTTTGATTATTTTTGTGTTTTGATGGTTTTTTTTGCAGTTTTGGGGGGGTTTTGAGTTTTTTTGGGTTTTAATGGTTTTTAGAGTTTTTAATTTTTTTTATGGGTTTAAAGGGTTTATTGAGTTTTTTTGGTTTTTATGTTTTTTATGGCTATTTAGTGATTTTAGGGAACTACTGCAAATGGGTTATAAGCCAACAGATCTATACCCATAGTTCAGAGAAACCGTGGGTATAGAGTATTTGATTGAACCTATACCCACAGTTTCAAAAAAAATTGTGGGTACATCCCCTTGCATATCTTCCCTCACTAGAGACACTCCTTCCCCTCCCACTTCGACAACCCTAATAATCCCCTCCTATGAGCTCCATCCTCCCCGACCTCCCTGCCCCTCCCCACCTCAGCCTCATACTCACCCTCCCAGCCTCTACCTAGACCTCCCAGCATCTCCCTCCACATCGATCTCCCGACCTCTACCTCCTCATCGACCTCTCGGCCTCCCCCTCCACCTCGTCTTCCGACCTCTGCCTCCGCCTCGACCTCCCGACCTCCGCCTCCTTCCCTCCACCTTCTTGCCTTAGTGTCTACCACTACTTCCCTACACCCGCCTCCCTATCTATGCCTCTCTACCTCCTCCTACCTGTATCCTCCTTCTCCTAGCACAAATCCATAGGAATATATTTAGAGTTATACAAGGATTTTTCTCCAATTATAGAGGTATGGAAGTGATATTTATTATTTTATTCTTTTAAATGATAGATAACATGAGAGAATAGTAGAGTCTAGGAATCTAAAAGTATCTAATTAGTGGGATATAACCTATAGGATGAGATTGATTATTCAAATGTGTATGGAACATGGGATATAATGGAAAGGCATTATGAGAATAATGTTCTTTAGAATTAATGGGTTTATCAGCAGAGGGAATAAGTGGGTTGTAGATGAAGGTACAAGGAGAGGATATTCATGATGGGGTTTTAACAAAATTAAGGTATAGATTTTTATAAAATCTTTTCTTCGATATAAAAACCCTTGACCATTTCTATAGTAACCAGCATTGTTGCAATGGATGGACATTATCTATGTTCTGGTGCTTTAGCTGTGTTTGTTTTGGTAATTTGTTTCCACCTATTAAGTTTTATATGCATAACATCATGTAGTATAATCAGAAGTTACATTATTACCAACACCTTCTATGGTCCGTGTGATATATTTGAGTTTAGTTTCTTTCCATTGTTCTAGATTTCTCAATATCAAGCCACAGAGGGAAGAAAATGAGTTAGATTTTTCTTCAGATCTCTTATTCAATTAAATATTGAGAAAATGGGATTTCCAAAATTGGACATAGACATATTCTAGTACACTCAGTAATGATATAGTTTCTTCTCTAACTATATTGGTGCACACTAGACTTTAACAGCCTCTAATCGAGTGGTAATAACATCCAAATTCTCTATATGTGATTATTTTCATTATATAAAAATTTTACCAAGATAGCTTGTTTGAGGTTATATAACGTGACTTGTTTGAACTTTTTACTATTGATATCCCAGTATAGAAAAACCTTGTTTATCGATAGAGGTTTTAGTTGATAAAATAGGTTGATGTTTTCTATGGTCAGTTGTGTGGTTCGACTTACTTTCAATGGTTGAACATTATCTTCTTTCCATAGAGGGATAGTAAAGATAGATATGGAAACATAATCTCGGAAATTAAAATCACGAAGCTTGTTTCCCTAAGTAAGTCATCACTAACTTGGTCAATATTTTAAATTTTATCTTGAACTATAAAATTTATTCTTTTATAGAGAGGAAATCAACACACACAAGTAGAAGTTGGGGTACATATATAGCCACATTTTTCTTTTGATCTTATAACTTTATGTGTTTATTTTTTAATTACACTATAGGTTTCTAGAGATATAATATTTTATTATCCTTCCCACTATGTGATAATCAATGAATTTGATCATTTTATATTCATTGAGGATGATATAGATGGTATTAATTATTCTTCTCACCTAATAAATTTTAAATAATATTGTGTTGAATTTCTGGTGTCACATAATTCATTTTGAAGTGATGTTTCAATCACCATATATATTGATGATAATAGAGACATTATTGATGGATAAGATAGTGTCATTAAACTATTATTGTCTGAGGAGGAACCTGATGAATTTACTGAAGAAGTTATCTCGGGGAGATACCAAAAGATTCATAAGACATTTGTACCGAATGGATATAGTGTAACATCAAGATATTGAATTTAATTTGAATAATAAAAATGATCCAGTCACTTTTGAAGATGATAATTCTAGTTTTATAATTTATAATTATTAAATTATATACATGTGGGGAAGTTTTATATGACACATAATAGCATATGGGATCTTCAAAAAAATTTACATAGTTTTAAACATGTTTTATTAAAATGAGTTATTAAGAACCAGTGTTATTTAAATGGTAATATTTAGAGATAAAAATACAAGGTAGAAGTAAAGGTATTTAATCAAAGAGATGGTATTGATTATTAAGAAAAAATTTCACTAGTTTCCATTGAAGAAGAGTTTTGAGTTATTATGTTCTTAGCATCTCATATTGATTTATAGCATCATCAAATGATTGTTAAAAGAACTTTAATTTAATTGTGATTTTAGTAAAAAAAATTATATGGTTTATCATGATGATTTTATTAAAAATATTTTCTAAAATGTGGTTTATAAGATAAATAATTCCATTTATATGATAAAATGTGCATTAAGAAAATGTTATTTGAATTTTTTATAGGTGATAACTTATTTTTATTTTAAATAGAGTGATTTTGATCACTTTTTCTATTTAAAATAATATTAAAATTAATGAATTTATTTAAATATAGTAAAAGAAAATTTATAATTAATGTTTCTTATATTGATGGAATATTTGTAGCTAGTAGTTTTGTAAAACATTTTAATGAGACAAAACTGATTTTGAGTGAGTAATTTGATATAAAAATACTTTCCAATGCTTATGTTGTTTTAGGAATCGAAATTAATAATGGTAGGTCCTATGATAATCATGTATTCCCCTATAGAAAAATATATTTAAATAATACTCAAGCATTTTAACTCAAATTTTATCTCCTCCAATACTACACCTATTTTGAGAAATGCTAATATTTCCAAATTCTAAAGTCCTCAATGTTAAATAAATAAATTAAATGAAAATTTATTATATGATTTCATTGTTGGTAATTTGATATTTTCTTATATTTATAATCATCCTGAGAATGATTATTTTATTATAAATTCACTATCCTTCATCCTGAACTTCATGATCACATCAAAGGTTTTACTATCTATGTTGGGTGATTCCTCGTTTGGTTTAACATTCTTCCCATCATCTTTCATTAATGTTATAGGTTCATTGTTTAACATGGTATTCAATTCAATTTGGGCCTCTAACTTAGACATAAACATGTATTCTATATTCTATTGTACCCCAATATCTTATTCTGTACTTAAGGTTGTATTGTAGAAATTCCATATATTCATTGAAATTAGTGACTTTCTCGGGTGATTCATCCACTAATTGGTTGCCAGAGGAAGTTTATTCCCCTTATTATTTACTCAAGAAATGTTTTCTATTTATTCCAGGGAATTTTTTATTGATGTCTTTTGAAATGTACACTATTCTACAGGTGGATTTCTACAATCTCATGGTAGTGGTATGATGTGAATTTTTTTCTTCTAAATAATCCTTCCAAAATAATTTTTTCCCTCTTTCCTTGCAGGAACATATTTTAACCCATGGGGAATTTTGGTTCTTATATTGGGACAATGACTTGTATAGTCACAAGAGACAAGAACTTTCTAGTTTATTTTTTATTTTATTTTCTTTATCGTATCAACCACTTAATTCATTTACAACTTTCTACGGACAGAGGGTAGTTATATTCTGTGAAGGGGGGAATAAGGGAACTAGAGACAGCTAAGAAATTTTCTTTGTAGGGGAGGGATATTGGGGTCGTGGAGAGATTAATTAGTGTGTTTCATTATTTTATACCTTTTTACTATACTAATTTTTTTTATTTTATTTTCATTTGGTATGGATGTCTAACGTACAGATGAGTTGTTCCAAATTTTTATTTATTTTATACTACTCATTTAATTAATTTTTTGTGGGTAAAATCAATCCCGAGTGTTGATTCCTTGATTCTTGGACACTTTTTCTAGATCATGGGCATATCCCATACACCATAGTCCATCCTAGTATTCCTATAATAGTGTATATGTCTGAACCATGGGAGGGCCTAAAAATCATTACTAACTTCTCCTACTTCCAGTCTTCCACATCAACCTCTTCAATTTCTACTTTACCTTTTGAAATTTCTATCTAGTGCGTGATTCTCTAAGTGAATCCTTAGAATATATTGATTTAATTTATATATTCACATTTCAAACTCCTTATCTCTCATTTTTTGGTTCATGTTTTAGATTCAATATATTTGAATACTTTTCCATTGATCATAGAAAAAATCCATTTTCCATACTCAGCATGAATCATGAACTATTTTCAAATTTTCATGATTATTGTTACATTAAATCATTGGTATAGAATTGTCTTGAGTTACTTCAAGAGTATCATTCAATAAACCTCAAATTATTCCAAACAGATAAACCTAATGTATCACTTTGATTGTAACACATAAATATTATCTATCTAGCTTTTACGTAAGAAACTGTTAATATTATGTATCATTATGAGAAGTTTATTCATTCTACATTCTTAAGATCTTTTTTTTATAGTTAAGTATTGTGAAACTTTTCAAGGCTGACTCATTTAACTTCCATTGATTCCTCTACTTCCAGTGATCAGTACTATGTTTTGGATAAAAAATATCTTTTTTCTATGAATCATCTTTTGAAAATGTATCTGCATTCGTTCTTCAATTCAACATATCTTCCAAATGTCAACCTTTTTTCATCTTTCATATTATAGATTAACTTCAGATTACCTCCAATAACTCATCTTATAACATTGGGATAATAAATTCCATAATTATTTATATTCTCTATAATGTTAATATTTTTGAAATAATGCTTCTAGAAACCCAGTTCAGGTTAATTTAGCAACCCACTGCAAGAAGATAAATGATCCTTACGTCGATGTCAGGACTCCAATGCGAATTCCAGTTCTATTATATTGATACTTGGAATATGTAACCACTCACTCATCGCTATTTTTTTGCATGAATCTTATATCAACTCAACATTTTTCATATTTTGTCTCAGATTCCACTTCATAAAGATTTATGATCCTTATGATCAAAAAAATGATACAAAATGCCAAATCATCCTTAACGGTTTTCAGTCAGTTTTTTGGTTGATATTTATGTAGATTAAAAATCATCCTTATGCACAAAAGGGGGGGTTCATGCCTTTTCCATATTTTCTATCTCTCTAGAAAATTATTCTTTTGTCGATCCAGATGTCTCTTACGTCGATCTGAATGACTTATACATACTTCCATGTACGAGTTATTTGTAAATTTTCAAATCCAGCATATAAATTTTATCTTTGATTGATCTCACCTCAGGTCAACTTAGAATCACTTCAAGGCATTATCAGATTCTTTAAAACATCATCCAAAGGATTTTCCATTAATGGATGGATTCTCCAACAATCAACCATCATCACGCATGATTATTGATTGTGTACCAGTCATTATGTGGACTATGTATGATTCATTGGGAGTTATCTATGAGTCATCTAAGAAATTTCATACGGTTCATTCCATTAATGGAATTTCAGAAGAAGGTTGACCAAAAAAATTAGAAAAAATTATGATATATTTGATTAATTATAAAAAATTTCTCCCTGTGGTGTAGCTCAGTGGTAGTTGCTCCTGAGGGTCTTGGTGAGGACTTGAGTTCAAGTCTCACCGAGTACATCCCTACCTTGTATGTTGCCTGTTTTTCTTTATGATGTAGCCCTTTTCCCTGAATAAACTGAGGATTTTGCCTAAAATTTTAACAAATGGTTAATTTTTTAGAATGTTTTGAGTGGAGATAATCAAGGAAAAGTTTTCCAACTTCACTTATGATATGTTGTGGACACCACTGAAAGCATTTCCTCATCACTTTTCCATATTTCCTTACAATTCAGCTCCACAAGAATCATAGATGATTATTCACATAACCTTCAATGAGATAAACTTTTCAACATCATCAAAACTCAATGGGTCAAACCTCCTTTATTAAATCAAAATGGTTACCACAAAACATTCACATGAACTCCAAGCAATTTCTTCATCCAAAATTTTCATACAATTGATCTTAGATTTCCAATGGCATAACTTGATTTCATTTCCATAAAATTGATCTCATATATTCCAATTGAAAAACATAATTTCATTTCTATGTCATGTAAACAATGGTGGAACCTACCAACTTCCATGCATTAAGATGAATCACTAATACTCATTCATTTTTCAGAGCTCGACACATTTTTGTATCAAGACATCATAACTCTATTTCATCTCATCAACCATATTAGGGACACCAAATTCATTCCAAGAATATCCTCATCATTACATATTGACATCATGCATATTTCATCCTTAATTGAAAACAAATACAAAATAAACACAAAGTGGATTCAATAGATAATGGTGTTTGGATTCAACTGGAAGTGTTTTTATCTCACAACAAGTTGTATCTGATGAATCATGGTTTCCTTTTCAACATTGGCACTCAGATTTGTCATCATAAATTTTTTCAAAAACTAGTTCCAATTCTTTTTTCTTTCCACTTTTAGTGGATTATTTGTGTCCCATCACTAAAAATACTAATAAATAAGGTTCTTCAATTTAAACTTGTGGTTTACTACCTACTAGTTTCATCTCTTCTCCTCACCCCAATTCACCTTTTACTGCTTCAATTTACCTTGATGAGTTGGTGCTCATCCCACCTCAATGCAGTTTTTTTGGGATAACCTTTGGTGAGAATTCTTCGATAAAATATCTTGTTGATGATTTTTCCTCAGAGTAGTATTCTATCCAGTCAACTCATTCCATTCCTTATAATTCTCATCCTATTACCAAATGTTCCAAGGCTGGTATTTTAAAACCCAAATTTTATACTGATTTTGTGGAACCTAGATCCTTTAAGGATGCTTTGTTTCAACCTTAGTGGCATCAAGAGATTAATTAAGTGTTTTCATCATTAATTAGAAATAATACATGGCTTTTAGTTCTGTTTGTTGGATTGGTGTATCTTGAGTTGGTTTGGATGATGTTTAGGGCCGAATAATTGTGGCATATACTGTAGCAACCTAGTGCATGAGAGCTGTATTTTTTTATAGGTCAAGGATCTATACCAACGGTCTAATAACCGTGGAAATATTCTATCTGATGTGATAATTTATACCCACAGTTTTGAAAACCATGGGTATAGATATATGACCATGGTTTAAATAAAGCTGTGGGTATTATGAATATATCTAGGCCTATATACATAGTTTCTATAAAACTGTGGGTATAACTCTATATCAATGCCTCGATATCCCATGGGTTATAGAACAATGGGTATAGCATATACCCATAGCATAGGGGCTATACCCATGGTTTGGAACTGGGCGTGTATGTTATTTTTCCAGTAGTGGGGGTTTTTTATGGTATTTAGGGATTTAGGGGGTTTAACGTCTTTTTATGGTTTTTAGGGGGTTTTAGAATTTTTATGATTTCTAGGGATTTTATGTTTTATTATGCTTTTTAGGTTTTCATATTGGTTTTCAAGGGTTTATGTTTTCTTTACACTTTTAGGTATTTTTAGGGATTTTAATGGATATTATGGATTTTAGGGTTTTAGGGTTTAGGGTTTTTAGTGTTTTGGGGGGTTTTGGGGGTATCTACCATTTTCTTGGTTATTAGGGTTTTAATTGTTTTTAAGGGTTTCTTTAGGGTTTTTAGGGGTTTTAATGGTTTTTACTTTTTTATGAAATTTTAGGTCTTTTTTAGGATTTTATGGGTTTTGGGTTTTTTAGGTATTTTGAGTGATTTAATGGTTTTTAGGGAACTTTGGGTTATTTAGTTTTTTTGGTTTCTTGGCGTTTATTTTGAGTTTTATAGGTATTTTAAGGGGTTTAAATTTTTTTTAATGTTTTTAGGGGTTTAACAAGGTTTTAGAGTTTATATTGATTTTTTAGATTTTTATGGGTTTTTAGGGTTTTATTGGTTTTTATGGGTTTCAGGGATTTTAGGGGTTTTGGTATCTTTATAGGTTTTTTAGGGGTTTTAGTTTTTTTTGGTTTTATTGGTTTTATGTGTTTTTGGTTCTAAGGTTTTTATAGGGGTTTTTAGGGTTTTTTTGTTCTTAAATATTTTTATGGCCTTTTTAGAATTTTTATGATTTTTCGTGTTTATGAATTTTGAGTTTTTTAGTGTTTAAGAGGGATTATGGTTTTTATGGTGGATAAAAGTGTTTCTATGTTTAAAGGATGTCTTAGGGTATTGTGTAGTTTTATGTGATTTTTCATTTTTAAGGGTCGTTAGGTTTTTTTTCAGATTTTTATGGGTTTTTTGGTTTTTAGGGATTTGGAGGGGTGTTTTTGTTTTTTGGTGTTTTAGGTGTTTTTTGTGTGTTTATGTTTTTATAATTTTTTAATGTTTTTAAAAATTTTATGGGTTTTTAGTGTTTTCATTGGGTTTTATGGTTTTTATGTTTTTAGGGTTTTAGGGTTTTTAGGGTTTTCATAGTTATTTAGGGTTTTTAGAATTTGTTAGCCTTTTAGGGGATTTATGTGTTTTAAGGTTATTAGGTTTTCTTAGATTACTTGATTATTTTTTGGGTTTTCTATCTTTTTTAGGTATTTTTAGTCAATTTTAATTTTTTTTATGGTGTTTTAGGGTTTTTAGGTATTTTATTGGATTTTAGGGATGTTTAGGATTTTTTTTTGTTTTTATGTTTTCTAGGAGTTTTATACATTTTAAAACATTTAATGTTTTATTATAGTTTTTTGGGTTTTTTTGTTATTTATTATTTTAGGTATTTTTAGGGATTTTTAGGATTTTTATTGTCTCTTCCAGTTTTGAGGGATTTTGAGGGTATATTCTGAATTTTTGGAGTTTTAGGGTTTAAGTGGTTTTCTTGTATTTTTTCCATTTTTTGAGTTATTAGGGTTTCTATGGTTTTTTAGAGTTTTTGAAATTTTTAGGGGTTTATTGGGTTTTTAGAGTCTCTATTATCTTTTTCTACTTTATTGGTTTTTAGGGGATTTATAGGATTTAACGGTTTTATGCATTTAAGGGGTTTTAGGGTTTTTAGGATCCTTTTAGGTATTTTTGGGTTTTCAAAAATTTTAGGTATTTAGGTATTATAATTGTTTTTTAGTTTTTAATGTTTTCTTAGGGTTTTTCAATGATTTTAGTGTTTTTATGTTTTTATGTACTTTAGAGAATTTTTTTAGGATTTTTATTGGGTTTTTGGGTTTTTTGGAATTTTTTGGTGTAGGGGTTTTAGGGGTTTTATGGATTTTAACAATTTTAGGTTTTTAGGGGATTTAAGTGTTTTTATGTTTTAAGGTTTTGTTAGGGGTTTTTAGGGTTTTAAAATTTTTAGGTAGATTTAAGGTTTTTTATTATTTTTATGGTTTTATGGGGTTTTTAAAGGATTTTAGGGTTTTTTATGGTTTTTAGTGGTTTTTTGGGTTATTTGGGGTTTTATGTATTTTTCTGAGTGTTTTTAGTCTTTTATTGTTTTTTAATGTTTTTTATTAATTTTATAGGTTTAAAGGGATGTTAGAGTTTTCAGTGGGTTTTTAGGATTTATAAATTGTTTTAGGTTTTTTAGGGTTTTTAGCGTTTTAGTGTTTTAGGGGTTTAAACTTTTTTTATGGTTTTAATTTATTCATAGTGTATTTTAGGTTTTTATGGTTTTTTATGTTTTTAGATATATTTAGGGATTTTTAAGAATTATTATGGGTTTTTATGAATTTTAGGGGATTTATTATTTTTTAGGTATTTTAACATTTTTATTTTTTTAGGTGATTTAAATATTTTTAGGTTTCTAAGGATTTATTACGGTTTTAAGGGTTTTTAAAATATTTTTATTGCTTTTTGTGGAATTTTTTAGACTTTTATGGTTGTTTAGGAATTTAAGTAATTTTTATTGTTTTTAGGGTTTTATAGGTTTTTTGGGATTTTAGTTTTTTCTAGTATTTAGGGGTTTTCATGTTTTTGTTGTTTTAGGGGTTTAATGGGTTTTTAGAGTTTCTAGTGGTTTTAGTGTTTTATGCATTATTTGGGGTTTTTGGTATTTTGGGGGATTTTATGGTTGTTAGGGTTTTCGAGGACTTAAGCGTTTTTATTTATTACGATTTTCTTTAGGTTTTTATGGTTTTTTACCTTATTATCAATTTTTAGGGATTTTAGAATTTTTTGTGTTTAGGGTTTTTAGGGATCCTGAGAGATTTAGGGTTTTTTAGGGTCTTAGGGGTTTTTTGGGTTTTAGCGATTTTCAGGTTTTTTAGGGGTTTTCGATCTTTTTAGGTTTTTAAGGTTTTCTTAGGGGTTGTCATGGTTTTAAGGGTTTTTTGTGATTTTATCGATTTTTAAGGATTTTTAGGATCTTTCTGGTTTTTTTATTTTCAATTATTTTGAGGGGGTTTGTGTTTTTTGAATATTTTTTCATTTTTTTAGGGTTTTAATTTTTTAACATTTTTAACATTTTAGGGGTTTAATGGGTTTTTAGAGTTTTTAGTGTTTTAGGATGTTTATAGTTTTTAGGTTTTTAAATTTTTTTAGGGGTTGTATATTTTTAGGGGTTTCAGGTTTTTTGATCCATTTTAGGTTTATTTTTATTATTTTTAGGTTTTTAGGGGTTTTTAGTGTTTTTTGGTTTTTAAGGTTTTATTTGTGTTTTATGGGTTTGTAGGGATTTTTATGTTTTTTTATATTTTTATGGATTTTCTTGTTTTCTATGGTTTTTATGGTTCTTAGGGATATTGAGGGTTTTTATGGTTTCTTATAGGTTTTTAGTATTTTTAATAATTTTAGGTTTTTAGGTGTTTTAATTATTTTTATGTTTTTAAGGATTTCATAGGGTTTTCAAGGTTTTAAGGGTTTTTTATTTTTTTAGTGATTTTTAAGGATTTTTAGGATTTTTATTCTTTTTTTGGTTTTTAAGGATTTTTTGGGGTTTGTGGTTTTTTGAGTGCTTTAGAATTTTTAAGGTGGTTCAGATTTTTTGAATATTTTTAGGGGCTTAAAGGGCTTTTAGAGTATTTAGTGATTTTTTCAGTTTTATTGGGTTTTATGGTTTTAATTCTTTTAGGTGTTTTATTCTTTTTTCATGTTCATAGGGGTTTTGGGTTTTTATCATTTTTAAGTTTTTATGGATTTTATGTGTTTTTATGTTTTTAATAATTCTTAGGGGTTTTCATAGTTGTTAGGGTTTTTTATGTTTTTAGGGATTTTAGTGGCTTTTTTAGGATTTTTATGGTTTTTTTTGTTCTTAAGGATTTGATGGTTTTAGGATTTTTTGAGTTTCTAGGATTTTAGGGGTTTTAAATTTGTAGGGATTTGAGGGATTTATTAAGGATTTTTATAGTTTTTACGTCTATTGGGTCCTAAAAATTTGCCCAAGGGGAAGCTAAATACTCCCATAAATATGGAAAAGGAAGAAAAGTAAACTGAATGGAGACTTTAAGAAGAATATTTAAAATAGAAAATAAAAAAATGGAAAAGTCTGGACCACAAAGGGAAAATATCCTTCGCAGAGTGTCGCTCATCATTGAACTCCCCACCACAAACCATCCGCAAACAAATGGTTCGCAAATGGTAGATGGTGGCACTGGTCCCTAGTGAATTCCATCGTTCACAAAATGGTGGTAGATAAATTCACCTCGCGTACCATTTTCCATAGACTTGGACGGTTCACAGGTGAGGCGAAGTAGATGGCATCCTGCAAACGATGTCGTTTGTGGGACCTAGGCAGTGATGTATGCCTCCACAAACTGAAACACCCATTTTTCTCTATTGACTGAGCCATCCTTGCACTGGGTGATTCTTCCTTGGGATTCTGCCAAAGGTGTTGTGTGACTCATAAATACATGTACTCCTCCCCACTATAAAAGACCCCAAGGGAGGCCAAAAGGAAAAAAGGGAGGTGGAATTTCAGAGCGCAAAATAGAGGACTTTTGAAGGTGATTGATCGATGAAGACACTAAAAAGGAGTGTACCACAAAGACAAACTTTTATAATGATTCCTTGCAAGTATAGATCATCACGTACAATGAAAGAATAAAATATAATAAGAATTTGTTGACCACGAACCCAACTTCCTTTGTGGGTGAATTTCTCACGAAGCGCAAGACTACTATCCCTTATTCAAATTGGCGCTCTGTGTAGAAAAATACTACGTGAGAAGAACCATGAACGACATAGAAAACTGCTATGTGGATGGAACCCAGCCCCACATACCACCACAACACGTGAAAATAACTCAGCCGCACGTACCACCTTGGTATGCGGCCAGGACTCAACCCCGTGTACCCAAGCACTACACAGGCAGAACCCGATCCCATGTAGAAAAACACTACAAGGACCAATTATATTATTATGTACCACTATTGTACATAGATGCCCCCTCACTCTCATAAAAACATTTTATATTGGAGAAACCTCATCCCGTATGAGAAAATGGTACATGGGATGGGGTATTATTTAGCGTTCTACGTTCTAGCATCGATCATTTCCCTCCATTTCTATTTCATCGCTGATAGCCCCTCTGGTAGCCAGTCTAATGGAACTAGGCCATAGACTCTTCAAAAAATACAAGACTTTTATGAGAAAACAACCGGTCACATTAGAGCGCCCTTCTATTTTTACATACTCATGGTTAGATTAGCCACATGGGTGATCCCCATAATGGTGTCGACCCTCGAAATATTCCTATGTTTACATTCTCATGGTAACCCAAGTTCCAACCTTGGGATACCAATGTGAACCTCCTCATTATTGGGAATAAGGGTAATTACTAGATTCTCCCTTAAATGATAGTGACTAATAAATTAAGGAGATTATGCTTGCATTTTCCTTTTGATGAGGAACAACTTTTCTCCCCTATCCCTAAACCAACATTGGTTCATCCCTCTTGCAGTAACCCCCATTGATGATAGGATGTAGTTCTCTCACCTCATCTCCTTCTTCCAGCATCCTCCTCCATTTCAATTATTGGATAAGAGAATGTGTGTGGATTTTTTTATCTTTCACATCCTCTTATTTGTCACACATAGCATGAATCGTGTGGGATTAGAGGTTAGTAATGATCACAACATCCGAAAAATACAAAAATGGACCTCCTAGAAGGCTTAAGAAATAATAAAATTCTATTCTCTCATATGGGCCTCCTCTTAGGTGTAAGACCCAAAAAATGAACTATAATAACTCTGATTCCTGACCTAAGCATGATACATAGGATTCCTATCTAAGGCCTGGTCTCAAGGGGTATCCTTCTCAACGGTTAACCTCAATCCTAACCTCCAATTCATCAAGGCCTCATTTACAGTGTAAGTCCCAACTCCAACGAAAAATGGGTCTTCCCCACCCATGTAAGCCCCACATCATTCCTCCCTTAAGGGAAGCTTCCATGTGTAAGCCTCATCTTACCGATCTATGAGGGATTTGATTCCTATCACAACAATATATAGGAATCCCATCTAATGGGTTCAACCCCAATTTCAACACTCACCCTAATGTTTTCTGGGTCGTATCCCTAGTAGGGTCACCTTCACCCTGAAGACTACATCAGTCCTAGGTACCTTGGGACACCTCAGCATAAGTCCTACATCAATTCTTGACTAGGAACCTTCCAGATATACGTCCTTTCCACATGACATTAAAATGCATGGATGGGTCATCGTCCCATGATCTTGAAAGGTGATGTGTCCAGTTATGTGGAACCAAACTAAGTGGTATCTAATTACCCTCCTAAGGATACATAAGAAGACCATCTTATGGGTTCGACCCCAGCATCGGAACAATTCACATCCTCCCAGGACGATGATAAGCTCTATAGAACCTCATCACATGGATTAAACCATCACTATATCAGTAAATAATGAAGGAATTCCTAAACTATCCAAAAAATGTTAGGATTGATGAAGAACCTCGGATACATACAGATGATTCCAGACCCATGTGTATTTATGGTTGATATTGTAACCCAAGAGTAATCTGTGGACACATGCTTGGGAAATAACTAAGGTTTCATGAACATATGAACATTGCTTAAATGTATAAGAGATACCCATAATAGTTAATACTTCCCCCCAAAAGGGTGTGATGAGCCCGATTTTACAACCTCTCAACCAATGTGAGTCCATAAGTGTTATTGGCCAAATATTTTTCTATCAAGAACCTACCTTTGGAAGGAAGGACCAGGAATCATGTATAAAAGGGTCGTTGGGTTTTTTTTGGCTTCGTGAATAAACTTGGTGGAGATCATCCGAGGAAATTGTACCTTACATAGAATGATTTCATAGACACTTAACCCACTAAAATCACCTTCTAGGACCACTCAACTAAGACACCTTCTTTGTAATATGAAAAGGACATACTAACAGAGTCCTCGATAGAAAACTTTCGTATTTGGGTACAGTGACATGCCACTTGTCAAAAGAAAAATGGTAACCCCAACGTGAATCCTTAACCAAGGTGGCAGGATACCCCACCTAAAGACACTTTTTCATCCAAAAGGAATATGGAAAATCAATATTATCCATAACGCATGTTATCATGAGATGCTAAATCAATATGGTTTTTTTTTTGTTTTTTGTTTTTATGTATATTATATGTAATTCACATAGAAACCTTCAATCCAATAGAACCCCGAAAATTTTATCAGACAAGGGAATTCACAACTACATGGGTAACTGGGTCCTCAATGAAGATCAGGACACCATCTCCCACCAAAATTATTCAATGTTTGGTTTCAAATGCACTGATTAAGGTGTACCATCAAAATGGTAGTCTTCCCACTATGGAGGAAATAAGAAAATCACTCCAGGCCATAAAGCCCTACCAGTTTACCACGCAATGATGACTGGTGGTCCACAATGAGGAATCCGCAATTGTTTCCCACAACAGTTTTAGGAGTCTTTCCCCGTAACGTGACAAGTACCTCCCTTATCTTAGGGAGGTAGTTTATGTTGACACTGATGACTTCATCCCAGCTTCTCAGGGGTATTACACAAGAACCCATTCCAAAAGACATCACTATAAACAATGTGAGGCCTAATATCCCTATTTTAAAGAGGATATCACATCAAGGTCCCCTACTAATGTCCTACAGACACAGGACCCTCGGGCGGCTAGACGAGGTCAACGAACATAAAATTATGAGCATGTCGTCACCCTAGTTCCAGAGGAGGATATTTATTGTACAAGCACATTGGAATACTATGTAAAGGTATACAATCCTAACCCTTCTTCTGAAACCCACCATGCATATATGATGGCACATTAAGAGAAATCACAAATTCCTTCCAATGATCGCTGGTACCACCATGAAAATAGTGAAGCATGTTTCAGGTAGATGCAAATCCATGCTAATGCGCAAGAATCCCATCATCTAAATAGGCGGATAACTATGGGAAGTCACATAACACTAACAATTCACTTGAATCCCATCATTAAAATAAAGTTGAAATTAGATATGAGAAATATAAAATTCCTATTAATGCATACCATTACCATAATCCAAATAGGTTGGAAAGCTACAAGTAGGCGCACATCCCTGCCAATAAATATAAATCCCAATAGTCAAATACGGTGGAAATCAATAGGCAGATTCAAATTTATGCCTACCACAAGGAAGCCTTCTAGTCAAATATAGTGGAAAGAAAAATACTAGAAGGGTCATATTCCTATGAAATAATATCAAGCTTCTGAGACAAATACAACAAAAAACGAGCAGATGAAAATTTCTGCTTGGAAATATGAAGCTCGTTATCCAAATTGGATGACAACTAGAGAAAATAAATTGTGTACCCCAACTATAATATAAGGGTATAATTGTTTCTGTTCTCAATATAGGAGAACTTACAGTACCCACTACCAACACATGAAGGACCAGATCAACCACAAACTCCGTATCCAACAACATAATGAAAATTTGTACCCGTTTTAGACAAAGACATATCTCAACACATCCTAGAAATGACAGATGATTAGATATCTATTCCAAATCATATCCTCTAGACCTTTCAAGATGTAATTACATCTATGGAAAAAGTAAGGATTTAGGCTCATGTATCATCTTATCAAGAGGGGTGACTCATCCACAAAATAAGATAGTCACTCCAGAGTAGACCTGCATCGCTATTACAGTTTAGGAGGTTAGATGACTAAATTCTTTGATAAAAGAAAAACCAGATCATGAAAAAATACATGTTCCAAGTGGGGGACACTAGTCCAACAAGGTGGCTGCTATAGGGCATGGATATATCCCTACCAGACCATAAGATCTTCATCGGTGTACCCTAAAAACATCACAGGAACCACTAAAACATGAAACTATATATCAAGGCTACTACCAACAGTAGGAATCCCCAGTTTCCCACTAGATATTGCTAAAAAATGAAATGTGCCAAAGGAAACTAGAAAATGAAGTGCACATTCATGATCATGCTATGATGGAAGCTGGAGTTTCTGATTCCATCAAATATTTATCAATATATGATCAAGATCCAATAAATCCATTACCAAATTATGGAATTGGTAGTAGCATTTGTGAAGGTCCTCCCCAAAATGTTGTTAGAAGCACCTTTAAAGGTCCTCCCTAGAGCAACCGTGAGGGATTAATTTATGGAAAATAAACAATCATTCACGATAGCCCATATCTTGATGTGTGTCATGGTATCCCTCCCCTTTACTAGAAGATCAAATTGAAATAAGGTACTCTCCTTGCTGTCATCCTCCCTGATGGTCCTCCCCATGGTATACGCTATTGAAATTCTCCCTGGTGTTGGATGTCAAGATATGATGGTAGTCATCACCATGATGGTTGTCACAGTGAAGACCCTCCCAGTAGTGACATCAAGCAACGATAAGGTCATCTTCTCATTACAATGCATCCTGAAGGTCCTCCCTAGGATTCACACTATATATATTCTCTTTAAAAGCCTATTATCAAGATATGATGGTATTCCTCATGATTATGGTAGTCATTGTGAAGTTCATCCCCTCAATGAAAAAAATAACAAGAAGTTCCTCCCATTTATGTGTTCCATCGTGAAGGCCCCCCTAGGGTACTAACCACGGAAAGTATCCCTATGGTCAAACACTATGTTGTGATAGTGGTCCTCACCACCCCAACATTGGCTATAAAGGTTCTCCATGCAGTCAAAATTTATACCGATAAAAAGGTCCTCCTCTCGCTGTGTAAAATATGAGAAATCCCTCATATTCTTAGGCCCTTGTAAGGATGAGGTCAGATATACTTGAAACTCTGTTAATGAAAATCTATATCCTTTCTTATCCAAAAGATATCCTAGATCCACACTCATCCTCTAAGCCAGATCTGCATCATTAATATATTAATTAAATCTCTATTGGACCTGATACTCTAAATGAAATCATCACAAAGAATCCATGTTGGGAAAACCAAGTAGAGGAATCCCTGGTAGAAGAAAAAAATATTGATCCTGATAAGACAATTCTCTAGGGACGACATAGTAGTTATGTTATGTCCCACAACCACTTCTCAATTCGACATACCGAGGGAGTTTTCTAAGGAATGCATACATAATATTCTTCTCAATATTTGGAAAAATATCTTCCAATTGAAGTTAAAATTCATGACCTATGATGGGTATGAATATCATTTATGTATATTGGGTGGGGATTTGTCATCAAAGTTTTCTAGAAGATCTTATGTCTACATGGAATCCACAATATGAGAGGAAGAAGAAGTATCTCGAACTGATCTTCATCCACTTTTGACACAAGTTGTGATGCCTCATCAATGATGCCCCATCTAGTGATCATATCCTGAGTTTGGGAGAGCATAAATAATTTCACATCACCCCACTTCCTATCTAGAAAATCCCATTGTAAATGGAATCCTATAATGTCATTATCCTAAGATGGTATCCAAGTGAAATACTTGTCTAGTAAGGGTGGAATACTCGACTAGAACAGGTATTGAGTAAGACTCAAAAATGTAAGGCCCAATGTGAACAACCCATTAGAAATCTTCTGAAGTAGGCCCCTAAGAATATTCAGGATGATTCTCATTTAAGGTTACCCAATCATCAATAAATGATCATGTCCTCGGAACAAAATAATTCACATGCAGATCCCATGCCATATCCAAATCACTCTCAAATGGGAATGCACGATATCAAGAAAACTATGATAGCAATAGAAACTACCGTAGGATGGGATCAACCCGATCCCACAGGAATGGGGTACTTTTTAACACAAAATACACCTGTAAGACCAGAAAATCTGGGAAGAGGTTCAATAGAAATGGAATGGGAGCAACCCCATCTCGCGGGGCTAGGGAATTTTTACATCAATCACCTGCCCAGTGAATGACAGTCTTCTCCAACCTAGGGAGGAAAATGAATAGAGAGGTTACCCATTCTATCTCATCTCATGACTCATGTCCCCCATAAAGGAGACATATGACCAGGTCATGTCAACATTATCTTGGATTTACCCTACATCAAGAAACCTAATGAGGACCTCGAAGTAGAAGGAGAAGATCTAGCATAGGACATAAGAAGCTCTCCTAACATTCAACACTTAGTACGCTGCCCCCAATGTAGTATGCATCATTTAACGTTGTGGATTCCAATCCCACTGACCACACATAAAATAATACAAATAATGAGGATGTATGAGAAGATGGTTACCTTCAAGAGGCATTCCACACCGATCCTTAAGGTGTGAATACTTGTATCTTACAAGACACCCTAAATTTGAGTTCTCCCTTATCCAATCTATCTCTACCTCACCTATAAATCCCCAAAAACAATAAGAATAAGAGAAAGGTAATTCATAACCCACCACCGCCTACCAATGAGAAATTGTCCTTTATACTATAGGATAGATTCACTCAGTTGGGGGAATAAATGAAATATATATGGTGAATAAATATCGAACTTCTCTAAGAAATCCATCCTACCAGATATGATCCTCTAGTAGAGCATCGGTACACACTTCTAATATAGGGTACCTCTTCCATAAGGGATCATACCGAAAAATGAATCGTGGCTCAAAATATCGTTAAAGATAGTTCCCAAACCATTATTATACCTAATCCCAATCTTGATAGGATACCAAGACCCCCCCCAAGTAAGAAATTGAAACAAATTCCGGAAAATCCAAAAAGGATGTCCCTAGTGGAGTATCCACCTCAACTGCCAACAATTTCAGTCCGACCAATCCTACCCTCGACTATGACCACCCATGCTCAGGTAAAACTAGCCACACACAAGGGTTCAGGAATTCCATCGGTTCATTGGAAGATCGATTGGAAAACATGGAAGGGTTGTGCACTCCAATACAACCAGAATGGTAACCTTACACTAATTGGGTGAGAAAAGTCCCACCAACACCAAATTTGGGGAACCCTATATTCCCAGTGTTCAATGGTTTAGGTAACCCCGAGAAACATCTGATGCACTATGCATCTTACTGTGACCCCATGATGGGGACCCCAGAGCAACAAGAAGCAGTGGAACTCAGATTTTTGTGTGAACCCTACAACATTCAGCCACCAAATGGTATACCTGTTTTCCAACTAATTTGATAACATGTCAGGAGGAACTTCAACGACAATTCATAATCCATTTCAGTTCAATGTTTCCCAAAACAATAGTCCACGAACATACGAACTACAAACAATAAAAGAATGAAAGAGTTTCAGACTTCATTTCGAAGTGGAATGGTTTATCCTACTCTTTGAATCAACCCCGCTTCAAAGATGAGATGCTTTCCATGTGAATAAACAATCTCCATGATGAAATTTGAACACCACTCATCCTGGTGATGTATACAAGTTGGTTCTGAGATTTCTGTACCATTTCCCATATAATAGAGGATTCCTTGCAATGGAATAATATTATGTCTTGAGAAACACCATAAACCATAGGAACAGGTGTGGGATGAGATGAAGCAAATTCCATTACGCTTAAACCACCCCTTCACCAGCTCCATCTCCAAGGCCTGTACCAAACCATGCAGGGCCCCCTGGACATCAACATCCACCCTACCTCACCACGTTGAGAGAAGAGGAACCAAGAAAAATAAATTCAAGGAATATAAGAATAATGTTTACTCATTTCAAGATGATCAAGTCCATGTCTACACTGTAGCTACTGTGAATTGAAACTTGCACTATCTTCTAGAGCGGAAGAGGGCTGATGAATTAGGTCTCGATGACTAGCCATCTTTTTTATACCTTCCACCAGATATTGGGAAACACAATTTAAGAGTGTTTTGTCTTCAAAGACCTCCCATAAATAATGATATATTATCGGAAAGTGAAACTAAGACCACCTCCAACATAAGTGTCATATGTTTCCACCACTGACCCAGATGAAGAAGGATAGTGGAAAAAAGTCTTTAGAAAAAATGTACCAGAATTTCTATAGTTGGATGACTCAAAAAATATTAAACCAAGAACATGGAATACACCAAGAATAGTTTAAGAAACTTATTGTGGCTCTTACAGCTTCTAATGCAATGCAATAGACGTCCTCAACCCCATAATCATCCAAGAGTTGACCATCCAAATATCAATTCAACCAGAAAGGTAAGTATCATGTGTAAGAAGATGAATATGCACCAAGAAAAAAGTTGGATTTAACTCTATAATATTTTATCACAACATATCTAAAGATATTAGCATCACCACACAAAATGGAACCCCAAGAAAATTAAATCAGGAAGACTCGCCATCATATGAGGAACTAATCTTGGGTTCCATTAATAGCATTTACATAGTAGATCCCTTATCTGATGAAGAGTATAGATATGAACCCAAGTTCCTCTCACCTAATTCGGGAGACGAAGGAAGAGGGAACAGAAGTCAAGGATCCCCGGATAGACATAATTGTGGTGGAAACCCAATTCACGGCCGCACTCTTACTCAAATCGTCAATATTGAAAAAAATCTCAAAATGTCCCTTCAAAGGACCCAACATGAACATGAAAATTCCCCTGCCTCTTCCATAAGGAACCCTGGTCCAATAATCATGGAGTTCCCATCAGAAGGGGAGAACATGTCTAGTCACCCATGGCATGTAGGTAGACTGGCTTAGACAAATTGAAAAAATAAAGAAGCCTCGCCATCTCCTATCTCAAGAACCAGAACTCCCCCATCCAATGCTAAATCCCATGAAGTTCATGTGAAAGAGCTTCCCCATGTAGGGTAACACTAGCCTTTAGATCAGAAATATGATATTCTGAAGCAATTGGATTTAGTACTAGCCAAACTATCCATCATGGATGTGCGAGACCAATAAGTGGATCTTAGGGAAGAACTTATATAATCATTACTAAGTCCCCTAGAGTTTGAAAGAAAAGTATCCACTACCAAATTCTATCGGAGAGAGACCATCCCTATAGAATTACATGCTATTATATCCTTTGTGGACCAGGATGAATATTCCATTATATGGACACATCAAACTCCTATATGTGTCAAGTAGGATAAATGATGTTGATTTCAGAAAAGTATTCATTGACAGTGGATTTGGAGTTAACATCATCCCACTATGGACACTTAACTGGCTAGTATACACTAAAGATAGTTAGACTCCCTATACCAAAAACATGTTGGGCTATGAAAAAAAATGAGAAAATGTAAATGTGCCAAATTAAAATCAAAACCTTGTTTGGTTACCTCATAGCTGACTAATAATTCCTAGTAGTCTAGAAAAACACAACCTTTAATGTTTTTCTAGGAAGGCCCTAGCTACATCACTATGCAGTGATTCCCTCATCATACTATTAGTGGGTCAAATATTGCACTAATGGATAGAGTGGAAAATTTTATGTTGATGTGGCACCATTCGATTCATGCGTGTCACACTATATCAATGCAGGGTTCTATGAGTTAAAAGGGAATCAACCCATGGTCTATGTAATTGATTGGGTAACCCACCAAAAATGGTTTGTAAATGATTCCCTTAGACCCCTTTCAAGTAGCTCAGTGTGGAATATGTACAAACCATCAATCAAATAGAGTGAACAAGTCTGGATTCATATGCGTGTTCTATAGTCCTCATGATTTTGGTAGTGGATACAAAACCCGATAGTGTTGAAAAATCCACTAATTCTTAAGAAGATGGTGAGTTCTCAGATAAAAATTCCCTTGAACTATCTTCAGAGCTCCATAATTTCTCATCCTCACCCATTAGGGTAGAAGAGGATGAAACAACCCTTCCACCCTTCACATGATCTTCTCTATAAAATTCCTCATTATTAGTCGAATCTGAAGAACTTTCCTCAACCTCTCAATGCTGAAATTTCGGCTGTTCTTTCAAATATAGAGAGCTTATCTCAAGAATTGTTTCTCCATCAGAAGAAGAAGAGGAAGAGGATGAGGAAGAAGAAGAAGACATCAGGGATTCCCCTCTGACATTTGAGGAGGGTGTCTCTGCCACCATTGATGAACTCATATAAATAAACCTAGGTCCCGAAGAAGACTCGTGTGGCCCAATATGATTAGTGTGGCCATGCCACCCGAATAACAAGAGGTATATACCTCCATCCTAAATAATAATCAATATATTTTCACTTGGAAATTTATGAAAATTTCAGGCCTAAATCCTGAGGTGGCCACTCACCACCTAGTCCTACTGAAAGACGACCATGGAAACAAACATATGACCATAAGGACACACCCTACACATGCTACTACAATAGTGGATGATGTTGAAAATATCATAAAAGAAAAATTCATTAAGGAGGTTCAATATCCTATTTTTATGAACATAAATTTTCTCATTAACAAGAAGAATGAGGATATCAGAGTCTGCATCATCTGCAGGGATCTCAACCATCACTACCCGAAACATGACTTCCTATTCCCAATCATAGAATTGTTGATCGATGTAATATTTAGATATAAGGATCTCCCCTTCATGGATCAGTATTCAGTATAAAAATAAATCCAAATGGCCCAAAACGATGAAGAATACAATACCTTCAAGGCCCTAAGGAATATTTTCTATAGGGTGATTTCATTTGGGTTGAAAACTGTTGGTGTTGCATACCAATGTGTCATACATCCCATATTAGATCCCTTCATTGAAATGTTTTTGGAATGCTATTTTGATGACTTGGTGGATAAATTGCAACAAAGTTCAGACCACCTGACAGATCTTGAAATAGTATTCAACAAATTTCAACAACACAGTTTGAAATTGAACCCCGTAAAATGTTCTTTTGGCACCACCTCAGAAAAATTCCTCCTCTTTTTTGTACACCATCGTGGCATCAAAGTCTACTGCGAGAAGAAGAAGGATATCCTCGACATGTCACCTCCTTGAAACCTCATTGAGTTGAGAGGACTACAAGGACATTTGACCTACGTTTGGATATTCATAGTGAACCTTGTAGTAAAATGGTTTCCCTTAACCAGGTTGATAAAAAGACAGGCTGAATATCAATGGACAGATGATTGCCATGAATAATTTGACACTCTTAATAAATATCTCTGAATCCTTCTAGTGCTAATGTTTCCTATCGAAGGAAGACTACTCATTCTATATGTGACTACTTTAGAATGGTCTCCAAGAACCTTACTTGCTGAACATAATGATACCGGAAGTGATAAAATCCTTTATGACCTCATCCGGACCATGATCCATGCGAATAATTATTATTAAAATATCAAGAAGAGCTGGATGGCCCTTATCTTTGTAGTCCAAAATATGCAGCATTATCTGCCACACCATAAGGTCCATTTGAACTCTCATAGAAACCCACTCAAGTATATCCTCAACCATCCAATGATTGCTGGACACCTGTCATAGTGGGTGGTCATACTACAACAGTTTGATATATGGTTAATACCTCAGAAATTCATTAAAGGATAGGCATTAACAGTTTTTTCTGGAAGACCACCCCTCAATAGAAATAACCCCATTGAATTCTGAATTACCAGATGAAGAAGTGTTATCCGTTCAAAAGAAATCCCAAACATGGGAGATTCATTTTTAATGTGCATATAGAAGTCTAATAGAAAAAAGGATAGAATACCCCAAGATCAAAATGTAGCTTTGGGATTCATAATAATATATTTGGAAAATTCAGTCTTGCCTTAATCCTTCCTAATTTCAGAGGGGTGGACAAACAGTGAAGCATAGTACCAGGACCTCATTGCAGGTCTAGAGATGGAACTTCAGGCACATCAAGAACACTTGATGATAAAAGTTTACTCAGAGCTGGTCATCAAGCAATTTAATTATTATTATGTTGTCATGAAGTAATATTTAATACATTTGGTGGACTATGTCTGAGAAATGATAGAAGAATTTTCATTAGAGATGATATTAACTCATGTCCCCCGGTCACAAAATGCGCAAGACGATTTGTTATAAAATGAATCCATAACCTTGGATGACCCAGACCGAGATTTGATAGTCATAATCATTTTCTACTTTTGAATGGTCTTATCATTTATCCATACCAACACCTATGAAATCAACGAGATATGCCCCATCACTGAGATATATGGTTCCACTAGTGACTGGATGACTCCCATCACAAATTACCTTCAAAAGAGAGAAATTCTACTACATAGGGATGGATGGGAGAAAATTTGGAGATGGGAAATAAACATCATTATTTACGATGGAACCAATCTATAAAAGGTTCTTTACAAGCGAGGCCTTGATGGGATATTCCCAAGATGCATTAATGGAGAAGGTTATCACCGTGAAAGAAGTGCATGTTGTAGCCTGTAGTGCACAACAATCCAGATCCAAGATATCCTATATAATTTTACTTCATGGATACTATTGGCACACTATAATGCATGATTGTTCCACATTCACATAGAAGTTCCATTCCTCTCTGGTTCAGGCCAATTTTCATCCACTACCCCCAAAAGTTAATTCACTCAGCCAAGTACTCCTAGAAATTTTCCATATAGGGAATGAATTTTGTGGGACCCTATCCTCCTACTACAACCAAGAAATTCAAGTATATTCTCACAGATACTGACTTCTTTTCTAAATGGGTAGAATTCTCACCCATCAAAGAGGTTAGAGTAATAATCATTGTTATTATTTTGAAATACAACATCATCACTAGATTTTATGTACCTCATGAAATATAAATGAAAAATGAAACTAATTTGTCTTCTACTAAATTGGAGAAATTATATCAGGAGTATGGTATCAAGATCAACCATTCATCCTACTACCATGCAGCAACCAACAAACAGATAGAGGCCTTCAACTAGACATTTTCAAATATATTTCAGAAGATGGTATACAGGGGAATGAAATCATTGATGGAAAAGCTCATTTATGATATTTGGGCTTATTAGACCACAACATGTACCAACACTTAAGAAACACTATATTCATTGGTATATGTGAATAAATCAATTCTACCTATTGATGTCCAATTACCCTTTCTTCACATTTCCTTATGTGTTAAACTATCCATAGATGAGAAATCTTAGAAACAAATCAATCAGTTGGAGCAATTGGATGAGAAAATATTTCACACCCTACACCATTTGGAATTTTACCAAAACTAGATTGCACATGATTTCAACAAAATGGTTCTCCTTCGATATTTCCTTGAAGGAGAAATGGTTTTGGTCCTCAGAGCCAATATAATAAATGGAAATAAACCACCAAAATTGGATCCAAATTGAGAAGGACCATACGTCATACACAAGGTCTAATCCAATGGATTATATTCCATGATTTCAATGGATAGAAAACATACCACATCTCCCACCAATGGAAGTTTCCTAATGAAATACTTTGTGTAATAATATAAAGTTCATCTTAGCTACAAGAAATTAAACATCATAGCACCGTATGAATCCATATTGTACGAAATTAAACTACTTAGAATCATTTTCCTCACCTCACAATGTTAAACTATATGGTGATCAATACGTCTCAACCAATGGTTCAATGCACATGAGTCAGATCTGTGTGAGAAGAAGAAAAAGTTCCCATATTACTATGTGAGATTCAGATCCACAGGGTAAATTTTTCCTCAAGAACTAAATGTGGCTTGATTACTTCCATTTTAGGATACATAGTGACACTCTGATTCCACATCCTAGCTGAGTCTCCATCCAAAATAAATTCCCCCCTATGTATAGGTTTGACTGGCTCTAGGGGAATTCAGATAACTATGTATGGATTGATTCCCATTTTTCAATGGGATACATAGAGACACCTTGAACCTAAGTCCTGGTCCATCCACCACATGATAAAAATTCATCTGCTGTACCCTCCACTACCACCACCATAATTCATTTTTATTTTTATTTTTAAGAATCCGCTTTTTGGGTAAGTGGGAACCATACAAAAGCCTTCACAAACCACCAGTACTAACCCCATTTAGACTATCACCATCTTACTAAATTCAATTTTAAAATTCCACTACACACAAACCATAAATGATTACCACCAATATTTTTAAACTACCTCAAAACCAACCCCTTTCGTAATTATAAAAATGCGCCTGAAAATATTCATATTTCAAAATAAAAAGTCACCCAAAAATCCATCACAAACCATGTTCCATAATCTTTCTGAGACACCATCCATCCATCACTTCGGCTTCCATAATCACAATGATGGATAAACACCATCACCATAAACATTAACGCATAAACAAGGAAAACATCATCTTCTCCAATGTCCACTACATGGAAATGGTTGACGCTACTAGAACTGAATATCATCATCACTGAAACAAGCCTTCATCACTGTCGATACCACAACACAACACCGTTGCTCCACCTTCATTTACATCACAACATCTCGAGTCACCATATGGAGTTCACCGACTCTACTCTACCATCACCACCATCGTCTCTATATAGAACAATAATGACAGAACCCATAGACAAAAGCCACAAATATCCCGCTCTAAAAAGAGAGACCATCGAAAAAAATAAAGCCACCATCGCGAAACAGGACCAAAAAGGGAACAAAAAACTGGGGAAGAACCTAGAAGAATACTAGGAAAGTAACCCTGAAGAGAGATGGGGATGAAGACCTAAAATAAACACAAAAAACCGCAAACCCTAATACCAAAACCCTATGTATCCATCGTTCAAACTCCGACCAAGAGAGAAGCGGTGGAACCCTAGGTCGAAGCGGGTTTGGGCAGTTGAATATGAAAACTGACTCCGGTAGCATTTGGAAACCAAAAATTCACTGAACCACAATACCAAAGCCTCCAGGCTGCCTCTATACCATCCCTAGCCTGGAGAGGCATGAAGAAACTTGAGGCTAGAGCAGTTAAGGCGATGGAGGCTGTCAAAAACAAGTACCTTCGATGAGAGAAACAAGTGAATAGTGGAGAGGTCGAGAGCCGAGGGATGAATCCAAGAGATAAGGGGATGAAAACATAGATGAATGGAGAAGATGAGTGCGAAGGGAGATCCTCATAGATGTGCATAGAGAGATATCTTACTCTCCACTACCTCCATATTGTGAAATAATCCTTTTTTATATTCCATGTTTCTCACACCAATAATTTCTCACACGAGCTTGGGAATGGTGGTAAGAATTTATCCCTCACAAATAGAGAGTAAAGGTACATGACAGGCTCATCACATCAAAATAATGATTTAAAATTCTCCTCCCTTTCCATGGGTCAGACTGGTAAATGGATTTCTCTCTAGAAGTATGTATGGATTGATTCCCTCCCTTATAAGCTACGTAGTGAGGCCTAGATTCTGCATCCTGGCCTAACTACCATAAAAAAGAAAAAAATGAACCTCTCACTATGTAAGGACCGAGACTAGGAAAGGAAACCAATTCGTAGAACTACGTATGGCTTGATTTCTATTGTCACAGGATATGTAGTGACACTCGAATCTCATATCTCAAGTCCTACTTCACAAAATGAAAAAATGAGACAAATGTACCTAATATTCTGCACATAAATATATATATATATATATGAGAGAGATTAAAAATATTTATTTCTACAGTAAGGATTTTTCATAGATCATGCCCCATATATAAAAGTAAGATATAAGTAGGAGATTACATATTTTATAGCTAATCATAGACATGTCATTTCCTGCATACTTGGATACTTATTTTTCATCCACAAAAGTCAATGCCTCGGGAAATATCAGATCTCCATGATGATCCCTGGCCATCATAAATATACTATCATCTTGAGGACACCTTTGTTTCATTATGCACCCAATTCCCAGGTGGCTCTGCATATGTTTCCCACAAAAAGTGATTTTCAACAAAAGAAAAATTATTCCTCAAGAGAGGGGTTTCCTACTTTTGTACACTCAACAACTTCCATGCCCTGTATCATTTCCCCATATCTCAGAGATACCAGGGTCATGTTTTACAATTTATACCACCCTCATGTATATGTTATTCCATAATATCCTGGCCTTATTAGCCCATATTATCTCATGATTTCAATGAAAATTATTCCCTATAACATGATGATATATTGTGCTTCTAACATTATTACCACATGATTTTAAACTGCATGGTATGTCCAGAACTATGTATGGCTTGATTCCCACCCTCATGGGATATGTAGAGATACATAAACAATCATATTGGTTCAGCCACCCTGAAAAAATGTGTCTTCCCCCCCCCTTTGTGTATTGGAATGTCCTACGTAGGAGGGACCTCTCTTTAAAATATATAAGTTCTTCTTGATTCCTATTATCATAGGATACATAGTGATTCCTAGATTCTATGATCTTTACCCAACCATAGAATGCATAAAAATGTCCCCTCCTTAAGTTAAAACAGGTAACTCCCAAGAATGCTCCATTTGTGGGGCCATATCATGAGCAATCCAATGTCCCTTTGACATCAGGTCATCATCATACTCACTACATGAAAATAAAATTCATGGCATCCAAATCCTTTTCACATGATGCTAAAATGTATGGGGATTGTCCTAATTGTATGATGGTAAACTTCATGATAATGTTTCCTTATAGTACATCATTAAACTACACATCGCCTCTCCAAGTATAAAATTCCCCTTTCCTTGATTGCGTCATCCCTAGGTGGGGGATTTAACCCTTGTCTCCCCTTATTTCTCACACTGAGCACAGCTCACGTGAGTTTAGGGACCTCAGTAAGGGATTACCTGAAAAGCCCTGGAAAACCAATATATAATGGTTGGCCTTCTAGGAATAACCTTGAAAAGGAAATTTGAGGTTCCCACTTCACATTTGTGAGGACAACATCCTAGCCGTATGATGTTAAACTACAAAGTCTTTCAATAAATTCATCGGGCTTGATTCTTGTCCACACAAGATACATAGTGACACTAGGATAACATATTTTGGGAACCATCCCTAAAGATGAAACAAATATAACTAAGATTACCCCTCCCTACATACATACCAAACCTATATGGGGAGTTTAATTTCAAGACACCTGAATCTTCAAACACAGACCTAGCTCCAACAAAGGAATCCCAATGCCCCGCACTATATATGAGTATGATCTATGTATGGAGGTTACCATCTTCATAGGTAATCTCTAGCTAAATATTTCAAATATTTTTATAAAAATTATTTCCATTCATAAATCTCCTTGATTTGAATGATTTTGGACCATGATGAAGCTATAATGTTTTTGGAAGGGGAGGGTTAGTGTCTTATGGAAACCTTTGTTTGACTAGGCACACAATACACCAACAGATCTAAATAGATTTCCCAAGAGAAATGCATGCAAACCAAAGGAAAATTATTCCTCAGGAGAGGATTTTCCTACTTCTATATACTCAATGTCTCCTAATCCCCATATAATTTATCCCAATCCAAGAGACATTAGTTTCATGGTTCACACTTTACAACCTACCCACAACATAGACAAGTAGGGACATCCCAACCCTATTATCCTCCATTTAATCGATGATTTTATATTAATTTCCTAATCACATGACCTTAAAATTTCATGATTTATGGCACCTAAATGTCACCCTTTGGTGTATATAGATAAAATGTATTTTCTCTAATGATCATAAATGTGAGATAAATCCACATAGAAATATTCGGTATGACCCCTTCTCTTGGTTGAGCTCATCTATAAGACAAAAATGCCTTAGTCCAATGCCTGGATCAGATCCAAGTAAGGAGAAATTCAACATAACAATGTCCAAATTCATTTATATTATCATAGGATACATAGTTATACCTGAACTATATACCTTGGGTTTGGAAGTGAATAAAATTTCCCACTATTCCATGCATATGGTTCAAACCTGTATAGGGAGCCTCTTGACATCTGTGTGGGGATAGCGTCGATACCAACTTCTAAGAAATTTCAACATGAAATACCCTATTTTGTGTTCAGGAACCATCTAGTTAATAATCCATACACTACATATAGAGTGGTCTAAATCCACATAATTATACATGACCAATGTAAATAGAAGGCCAGCATCTTGCAGACACCATTGTTTTACTTTTAACACATTGCCCTAGTGACTCTATATACGTTTCCCACACAAAAATCTTATCCACCATTGGTAAATTCATTCACAAGATAGGATTATCCAACCTCTATATGCCTCTATAACTTTTATGTCCCACCTCTCTCCCTAGTTTTGGAAACCACATAGACTACAGTTTACACTTTCTATCCCTATTTATGCCTAAAATTGACAGAACATTCCCAGTTAGACAACTGTAAAAAAAGGAATTGAAGGATTGTCCCCTAGGTCATAGAAACATGACTTTAAACCATAAATATCAAATGCCCAAGTTTCATGACGTTAAAATACACCTTGATTTAACCCTCCTTTAAAAATGAAAAATATGTGTAGGAGTGGTATTTCATTCATGATCATCATTAAAACAAATTCCCTCATACTTTTCAGGAACCACTCCTTTGACAATCCACCCCTAGTGGTTTGGAGAGATCCAAATTTCCATTAAATTACATGGCCATTAGAAATAGAAGTCCAGTGTCCTAAGGAAACCTTTATTTGACTAGGCACACAATTCCTCGATGGATCTACATATGTTTTCCACAAGAAATTCTTTTCAAAAAAAGGAAAATTGAACCTCAGGACATAATTTTCCTACTTATTTACACCCAATGTCTTCCATGGCCCATATCATGTCTCATATCCAAGTCTTATATCTAGAAACCAAAAAATCATGGTCAAGAAAAATACCTCATCCATGTCTAAAAATTATTGGGACATCCTTAATCCATAAACCCTAATTGTGGCCCTTACCTCGTAAGTCATGTTTCAAGCTATTCGACCCAAAATCATCAATAATGATTGATTTTTTTGTATGACTTTAAAATTCCCCTGAAAAAGAGATAAAACTCACCAGGATAAAAACCCAAAAAGGGAACCCTGTACAAAAGTCAAGTTTCTGCTTGCTAACCTACACTCTATGTGGTTTAGGAAAAATATTGAGCAATGAAAAATAAAAAGAAACACAAAGATTGTTAAGTTGAAAACCAAAAAATGGTGGCCTAAAAAATTCCAGTTATACCTGTTAAGCCTGCATCATAATATGATTAAGTAAAAATTTGGTCTATAATGGAAAAATTTATAAAAAATTTAGGGTATTTAATGTGATCCTAGTAATAGTTAAGTTGTTCTCACTGAGTCCCATGGATCAAGAAAAAATTAGATCATTTTCTAGTTATTTTAATATGATTAATCTCATATTGTGACAAAAATTTACATCTAGTTAAGGTTATTGTTTCAAATGTAGTTGATCATAATTGATTAACATTGTAGGAATGGGTAAATGAGAATAAATGGGGAGAAACATATTTTCATTCCATGAAATGAAGATAAAAAGGAAATCCACAATCAGGAGTTGATGTGGCTCTATTTTAACATAGTTTTGCCACATTTTTTATTTAATTTTTATCAATTTAATTAATTATTTTGACACTTTTTAATTAATATTTTCACTTTTGTAATTTTATCACTAAATATGTTAATTAATCATTTTTTTTATAGTTAATTATGTATTTTTAGTCTTTAAATTGATAATTTTAATCTTACTAAACTATTCAACTCTAATTATGTCTTATTTAGTTTGGTTAATTTAAATCTGCTTAACTTTATAATAGTTAATATTTATTATAAACAATTATTTTATCTATGTAATTCAATTTAATTTACTTAGACTTTATTTTATTATTTAATCTTTTAATTAAGTTACATTAGAATAGGTTAATTTTATTATTTTATGTGTTTAATCACCTGCTAGTCATTTAAGTAAATAATTTGTGTTTTTAATTAATTTAAATAGTTCTCTTTTAATTATATGTGTTAAAATAGTTAATTAATTAATTAATTAAGAGTTATTAAACATTAATTATATTGTTTTATGTATGCAGTTTAAATATTTATTCATTTTCTTTTTGTTTTAGTCTACTGGTGATGTAGAATTTAACTAGCGGTAACCGCCTTACCATTAGACTGCGTGCCATGCACCTCACTGTTGTGACGCTGTTCCACTTTTCTTAATTTATTTTAATAAAAGTGACCCTTTTATTTTAATTTAGTAAAGGTGATTATTTTAATTTTATTTGTGAAAATGTCTTGGTTTTTAATTTCTAACAGTGAACCCTGCTTCACTATTTTACCTAACAGTGACCACCTCACTGTTGCGCAGTGTCTCCTTTTATTTCCCTCTGTCAGTAGCTCTCTCACTGTTAGACAGTGCCCTGCACCTCACTCTTAGCATTCTAATGGTAACTTCTAATTTATTTGTAACAGTGACTCTTTATTTTTATAACAGTAACCATCTCACTATTTCAGCCTAAGTCCACTGTTACCATCTTACCCGCACCTCACTGTTATATCCTACCATTCCCTCACTATTACCCAATTTATCTCTACCCTACTGTCCCTTTTCCAGCCTCACTGTCACTGTCACCTCACCGTCACTCAGTCCTCCCACACAATTTTCACCGCCTTGAACCTCACTGTTAGGTTATTTTCTCCTTTCTGTCACCGTTGCCACAAAAACTTCATCGTATCCACCCAGTTCCATTTCAACCAGCAGACCATTTCTTCACTTCTCGGAACCGCGTCGTCGTTGGTAGAGAAACCCACTGCTCCCGAGTCGCCACAATTTGAAGGTCCTTTTACTACAGCTAAACCTAGACTGAAGAACAGAGGATGATCTGTGGAGGTGTCGCTGGTTTCTGGATCTAGAGAAACCGAGGCCACCACTGCTGTCCGCCGAGGAGAGGTTGAGTTGATGAACCCTCCCTAGTCCACCCATGGCTTCTGCGATTGGAGGTGCCGCTGTGGTCTGCAAGCAGAATTCCTACTGTGGCGCTGCTGGTGCTGAAGAAGAGCTCACACCGCCGCTGCCTTTAACCCTAACCCGAGCTGGAGCCGAACCGAGGAGAGAGGCCGCCGCTGTTTTCCGCTGGCCGTCGCTGGAGCTGAAGCCGAGCCGAAGGACCTGACCGCGGGCCGCCGTCTTGGATAGAGGAGTCCGTCGCCGGCTTCAAAGGAGGAAGAAACCCTCCCCCTGTGCGCCAAACTTGGGGGAGGAAGGAGGAGACTTTAAAAAAATAAATAAATATAAAAATAAAAGTAAAATAAAGTAAGAAGTGGAAAAAAAATAATAAAAGGTAAAGTTAAAGTAAAGTTAACTTTACATAAAAAGTTAACTTTACATAAAGGTTTACTTTACTAAGTAAAATAAATATAAAATAATTTATAAAAGTTAATAATTTAAAACATTTATAATTTTATTAAAAGGTTAAATTGTAAATTAAACTAAATTAATAATAAATGTAAATAATAAATTAATAAACTATTTATAGTATAAATATATAATTAAAAATAATTAAAAATAATTTATAAAACATACTTTTTAATTTAAAAACTTAAGTAATAACTTTAATTACTTTATTAAAATTAGCTAATTAATTAATTAATCTAATTATTATGTTTCTTTTATTGTAATAATTTAATTATTAATTTAATTTAAATTATTAACTTAATTATTTATGCTCGTAATTTTTAATAACTTAGTTTAAGTGTTAAAATAAATAACTTAGTTATTATTTTACTAACTTAATTAAACTAATCTCTCTTTAATAACATATGTTTTATCGCAGTTAATAATTGTATGAATAATTTAAAAGAAAATAATTATCAATTAACTAATAATAATTTGTAACGAGTAATATAACAATTTACTTTAAAATTAATTATTTTTCTTTACTTCTCTTTTATTTATTTTTCTATTCTATGTTATTTGCAGGTTCATTCAATTTCTCAAAACCCGTCCAGTTTCAAGCAACCAACTCAGCGAGAGTTAGTTACGAGGGCAAAGATAACACGACGTGCCGGTCGCGAAAAAACGCACATTTTTTGCGGTGCGTGGGTAAATAACTTTTGAAGTCGATGGAGATTGAGCAGTGACAAGTAGCAGATGACAGATGGTATTTAAGCAGATCAAGCAGCGTTTTTGAGGGCGACTCTCATTCGACATTCCACACCAGACAATACGAGAGCGGAGACTCCCGGGAGCAGCACTGGAAACGAGCAGGAGACCAAGGAGCCCGATGGAAGAGCGATATTTAGGGAGTCTTTCTCCCTCTTTTCTTAACGTCTTGTACTCTGTTTTCGGATTGTTTTCAATGATATATTTCATTATGAACATGAGTTGATTTTCCATCTCGGGAGCTTCAAGCTTTGTTGGTTTATCTGTTAAATTGTTCACTACTCATTGATTGACATTAGAATTAATCGGCGAGATCAACTCTGATGTTAAGTAAATTTGTTCACACCTTACTGTAAAAAATGTCAAAGTTTCAAGTTCAATTGGCGAGGTTGAACTTGATCTTCAATTTGTTCAAGCGTTAATGTCATAACAGTTGGAGTTTTACGGCGAGTTTAACTTCGACTGTATTCTTTTTCAAAATTCTAACAGACGATGATCATTAGAGTGGCGAACTCTAAAAGTCATACTTCTGTTTGATGTATCTTCTGGCGAGGAAGATATATCAAACAATTTCTAGGGTGTGATTCAATTAAGTTTAGTGGATAGTTTTCCTTTTAATCATCAAGTTTGGAATTCCCGAGAAAATTGTTGTTCTTAGCTCCTTGTCTTTGCTGCTTAAAGTAGTTAGCTTAATTTCTTAGTTTAACAGTACCTAGTGCAATTTTATTCCCTTTGTAGAAAATTTAGTTTCTTTGTAAAGAATCTCGTTTCCTCCTACTGTTTCTAGCTCATCTTTTAAAAAATAAAAAAAAATATAAAAGGTAAAAAGATTTTCACTCTCTCCACTGCTGACAACAGTGGAGTGTATTTTTTTTTAGAACCTTAGACAACTCATCTGCCTTCTCTGTGGATCGACCCTGCACTGCTGTACTAGTGTAGGAGTAATAAATGTAATTTTGAGGGCTGTGACGACCTCTGGCCGCTTCAAAATTTGGCGCCGTTGCCGGGGAAGGCACGCACCGAGAGTCTAGAGTTTAAAAAAAACACACACAAAAAAAAACACAAAAAAAAAACTCAAAAAAAAAAACTGATTTAAAAAAAAAACTACTTTGAACTATATCTGCTACTTTTGTTGTTTTGAAAAGAAAAATCTGCTTCACAGAGAACTGTTGTGTGTTTAAGCTCATTAAATTTTGAATTAAAAATGGATGTTAAACAGAATTGGAATCAACCGGGACCTAACTGTGTTTGTTGTGGTGATTATGGACATACTGCTTGGCAGTGTGTCTATAACCATCCACAACAAGATGTTTACACTGATGAAAATGAACAATGTGAGTTTAGTCCTATCACCCTAGCTAAAATTGAATTAATTGATTCCAAACTAGATGCTAGGGTGGAACAAATTAATAATTGGTTAACTCAAACCCATGAGATTCAACTTAGATATTCTCAAGAGCGAGATCAAAGAATGAAAAGAATAGAAACCATGCTCTTGGAATTGCAACAAAGGGTTAAAGAACAAGAAGTATTTGAAGAAAAAATAAAAGAAAATGTTTACAAAAGATTTGAAAATCAAGTGGAAGAAGAAAGTGATAATGAAACTGGACAAGAACCCATTCACTTTGAAAAATCTGACTCTGTTGAACTAAATCTGGAAATAACCAACTCTCTAAATAAAGAACACATCATTGAAAATCCAATAAAGAACTTTAATGGAATCGAGTTGGACAATTTTGAAGATGAATTGAAACAGATTGAAAAAGATAGCCCAGTTCTTTTCATAATTCCTACACTTGAGAAAAATCACTGTTTTAGAAGCTTTGAGAATGAAGTCACTCGGGTTGAAGATATACTTGAAACTAGAAACTTGAATGTTAAAAACTCTTCACCCAATCTCTCTGAAATTCTGAACAATGAGCCTAAAATTGAAATTGGGAACACTTTGGAAGATAACCTTAAGCTGGATAACATAGAATCTATTTTTTTTGAACCTCAACTGAAAACTTCTCTTCCATGTTTTGAAACTGTAAACCCAATTAATTCTGAAATGATGTTTGATGATGAGAATGTGGGAATAATATTTGAAGAAAGACTAATTGATGAGTTTTCATTTCCTTATTCTCATAGTAATCACTTTTCCGAATCAGTGTGCAATGAAATGGAAATCAGTGTTGATCAACTTGAGGAGAATTGTCTTAACATGAACATTTTGGAAAGTGAATTTATTGAAACTGAATTGTACAATTCTTCTCCTGAAATTGAATTGCAACACTCAAATGACATGGTTTTAGAAAGTGAACCTTTTGAACTTGAACATGAAAGAGAAGTTGAACGCACATTATATGATGGTTGCAGAACTGATTTGATAGAAGTAGTAGATGTTCAATGTGAGTTAACAGATGAGGATCTTTTGGAAGAGATTTATAACATTGTTAGAGCTGAACCACTTAGTGATAACATAAATTCTCCTTGTTTTTCACTTCCATCCTCACCTGTGAAGGGTTCAAAAGATCATCATGATACTGATAGTAGTCTAGAGGGAGACTTAGAATTGAGTTCCAATGCTCATGATTATGTTCAGAACTTTATTGAATCCCCTTTTGAACCTACTATTCAGTATTCACCCACAAGAACCCCTGTATTTAAACCTATGAGTGTTGAAGATGAGAGAGAAATCCATGAAAATAATGCCACACCCTTTGAAGCACCTAGTACTATGTTGTCCCTTCATGTGTACTCAACTTTTGATAAATCTGAAACAAAACTGGAAGTGGACAACACTATATCCATTACTGCTAAAGGGTGCTACTTAGGGGTTAATTCAGGCTTTGAGAATTCCATTTTTATCTGCTTATGTTTTGGTGCCCACAATCTTCACTGCTCTGTTAAAAATAAATGGGCCAAACACTTGTGGTGGTTCCTATTAAGAAAACCACATCCACCTAGTGACTACGGTTAGTTTCTAGGTGAGTCTGGCTGGGGACTTTAAACCTAGCGCTGCATGGGAGGCAACCCATGGTCTTGTTTTGTTAATAAATAAGAATTGTGATTAAATAAAGTCTAACTGAATACTTTTAAATTCAGTGCTTCATGGGAGTCAACCCATGCTCTTTCTTTGTTTTTACTTTTGTTCTGTTCTTATTTTAATTTGAATAAAGTGCTGCTTTGTATGCTTATATATGCTCTGTTTTTGCTGGATAATTGTTTCTGGTCTATATACTCTGTGTTTTTAGGAATGCTGCTTCTGTCATCTAAGGAGTGGAATTCCCATGGTCATTTTTGGACAAGAGCTTAGTCAGGGAAGTACTTCAACTTGTTGCACTTATTTTTCTGCTCCTGTTTTGGTTATTAAAATTCTGTTTTTGCTTAAAATTCTGCTTGCTTAAAATTCTGCTTGTATTATAAGATTCTGCTACATGTCGTGTAACTAATGAATTAAAAATCTGCATGAGCCTCCTTGATTTTAAAAATTGAATTTCACTATTGTGATAAAACATTTTCACTACATGAAACTAAGTGTGGGGGGGAGTACATGCTGCTGATCATTTGAGTCTGTTTGTTTCGTTGAGGTGTTTAGCATGAACTTTATCTGCTATATTGAACATTTTATTGAACTCAATCTGTTAAAATGCTTACACCCAATTAATTGTGCACCCACACATTATATAATTCTTTTGAGCTTTAATGAAAATCTTTGTCACTTTAATGTGTGTATGGATATGAATCTGCTGTAAGTTATTCATTGTGGCAAAATAAAATTTTGAACTTCATTGAGACCTTTATATATGTCAATAATCTACTAAATTGAAAATCTTTTTTGAACCTTAAATTGATTAATTGTTCTTCTCCATATTTAGAATTCAACCTTGGGGAAAAAGTTGGTTTTTAAGTGTGGGGGAGGGGGTCAATTCTTGACTGTGCTAGACTGTGTTTAATTGTAATGCTCATCAATTCCCACTGCTTTTAAACTTTTTGTCAAAAAATGTTCAAAATTTTTCAAAAAAAAAATTCTTCACAATTTTAGTCTTTACACTGCACTCAAATGAGTCTTGCCTTAGGATGGTGCTTGATTGGAAGTTGAGTCTTGCTTTGAGTCTGAAATGAGTGTTGGTGGATGATTGCTGAGTGGAATTGTTTAGTGGTTTAATGAATTTTGGTTAGGAATTTTTTTCTTTTGAGAGTGATATGGGAAATCTTTTAGTGGATTTAAGATCATAATTTTAGGTACTGGAAGTTTGACTTTTATCCGAGGAGCCTTTTCATTCTATTAATTTATAAAAATGATCATTTTTATTGAGTCAATGTAAATGGTTTCTATATAAATCTTTTGAAACTGGAGTAATACTGGGCATCTGGGATCCCACGGTGAATCTCTGAGACCTTAGATGCTGGGTGCGTTTCTGTTTACTATAAGCCCTCTGTACACTCTGAATAAGTGCATTGCACAGTGCTTGGCACAAATTACATGGATTGGGAAAAATAAATAAAGTGTCTAAGGTCAAAAATGAATTCATTAAGGTGAGGGGAATGATGAACTCCAGATGAAGAAGGGGACAACTGGTTTATATGGGAGTCATTTGGGTTGTATCAATAAAGTGATTTCAAAAAAAAATTATCTATGTTTTAATTTTGGAACCAAGGGGATTAGTCAAAGTACAAAGTTCCTTTTGTTAAGGTTTTGATTCCACTTTCATTTTACCTTTTATCACTCTTGAATTTAGAAATTGAGCTTGAATTGAAGTAAGTCACTAGGCAGAGTCATATATGAAGCAGGACACCTTCATTTATGGATGATTCATGGTTTACTTGAGTTCCCTTTGAGTAGTGGTTCTAGGCGAGACTTTATTTGAGGTATGTGTTCAATAGCCTAAGCACACTTTTTGAGTCCTCTGTTGAAACTTCTCCGAACATTGCTGATTTGTATATTTCACATTTTTGTTTTTTTCAAAGAGAATAAAACATGGGATTGTTTGAGGACAAACAATGTTTAAGTGTGGGGGAATTTGATGTGGCTCTATTTTAACATAGTTTTGCCACATTTTTTATTTAATTTTTATCAATTTAATTAATTATTTTGACACTTTTTAATTAATATTTTCACTTTTGTAATTTTATCACTAAATATGTTAATTAATCATTTTTTATAGTTAATTATGTATTTTTAGTCTTTAAATTGATAATTTTAATCTTACTAAACTATTCAACTCTAATTATGTCTTATTTAGTTTGGTTAATTTAAATCTGCTTAACTTTATAATAGTTAATATTTATTATAAACAATTATTTTATCTATGTAATTCAATTTAATTAACTTAGACTTTATTTTATTATTTAATCTTTTAATTAAGTTACATTAGAATAGGTTAATTTTATTATTTTATGTGTTTAATCACCTGCTAGTCATTTAAGTAAATAATTTGTGTTTTTAATTAATTTAAATAGTTCTCTTTTAATTATATGTGTTAAAATAGTTAATTAATTAATTAATTAAGAGTTATTAAACATTAATTATATTGTTTTATGTATGCAGTTTAAATATGTATTCATTTTCTTTTTGTTTTAGTCTACTGGTGATGTAGAATTTAACTAGCGGTAACCGCCTTACCATTAGACTGCGTGCCATGCACCTCACTGTTGTGCCGCTGTTCCACTTTTCTTAATTTATTTTAATAAAAGTGACCCTTTTATTTTAATTTAGTAACGGTGATTATTTTAATTTTATTTGTGACAATGTCTTGGTTTTTAATTTCTAAAAGTGAACCCTGCTTCACTATTTTACCTAACAGTGACCACCTCACTGTTGCGCAGTGTCTCCTTTTATTTCCCTCTGTCAGTAGCTCTCTCACTGTTAGACAGTGCCCGGCACCTCACTCTTAGCATTCTAATGGTAACTTCTAATTTATTTGTAACAGTGACTCTTTATTTTTATAACAGTAACCATCTCACTATTTCAGCCTAAGTCCACTGTTACCATCTTACCCGCACCTCACTGTTATATCCTACCATTCCCTCACTATTACCCAATTTATCTCTACCCTACTGTCCCTTTTCCAGCCTCACTGTCACTGTCACCTCACCGTCACTCAGTCCTCCCACACAATTTTCACCGCCTTGAACCTCACTGTTAGGTTATTTTCTCCTTTCTGTCACCGTTGCCACAAAAACATCATCGTATCCACCCAGTTCCATTTCAACCAGCAGACCATTTCTTCACTTCTCGGAACCGCGTCGTCGTTGGTAGAGAAACCCACTGCTCCCGAGTCGCCACAATTTGAAGGTCCTTTTACTACAGCTAAACCGAGACTGAAGAACAGAGGATGATCTGTGGAGGTGTCGCTGGTTTCTGGATCTAGAGAAACCGAGGCCACCACTGCTGTCCGCCGAGGAGAGGTTGAGTTGATGAACCCTCCCTAGTCCACCCATGGCTACTGCGATTGGAGGTGCCGCTGTGGTCTGCAAGCAGAAGTCCTACTGTGGCGCTTCTGGGGCTGAAGAAGAGCTCACACCGCCGCTGCCTTTAACCCTAACCCGAGCTGGAGCCGAACCGAGGAGAGAGGCCGCCGCTGTTTTCCGCTGGCCGTCGCTGGAGCTGAAGCCGAGCCGAAGGACCTGACCGCGAGCCGCCGTCTTGGATAGAGGAGTCCGTCGCCGGCTTCAAAGGAGGAAGAAACCCTCCCCCTGTGCGCCAAACTTGGGGGAGGAAGGAGGAGACTTTAAAAAAATAAATAAATATAAAAATAAAAGTAAAATAAAGTAAGAAGTGGAAAAAAATAATAAAAGGTAAAGTTAATGTAAAGTTAACTTTACATAAAAAGTTAACTTTACATAAAGGTTTACTTTACTAAGTAAAATAAATATAAAATAATTTATAAAAGTTAATAATTTAAAACATTTATAATTTTATTAAAAGGTTAAATTGTAAATTAAACTAAATTAATAATAAATGTAAATAATAAATTAATAAACTATTTATAGTATAAATATATAATTAAAAATAATTAAAAATAATTTATAAAACATACTTTTTAATTTAAAAACTTAAGTAATAACTTTAATTACTTTATTAAAATTAGCTAATTAATTAATTAATCTAATTATTATGTTTCTTTTATTGTAATAATTTAATTATTAATTTAATTTAAATTATTAACTTAATTATTTATGCTCGTAATTTTTAATAACATAGTTTAAGTGTTAAAATAAATAACTTACTTATTATTTTACTAACTTAATTAAACTAATCTCTCTTTAATAACATATGTTTTATCGCAGTTAATAATTGTATGAATAATTTAAAAGAAAATAATTATCAATTAACTAATAATAATTTGTAACGTGTAATATAACAATTTACTTTAAAATTAATTATTTTTCTTTACTTCTCTTTTATTTATTTGTCTATTCTATGTTATTTGCAGGTTCATTCAATTTCTCAAAACCCGTCCAGTTTCAAGCAACCAACTCAGCGAGAGTTAGTTACGAGGGCAAAGATAACACGACGTGCCGGTCGCGAAAAAACGCACATTTTTTGCGGTGCGTGGGTAAAGAACTTTTGAAGTCGGTGGAGATTGAGAAGTGACAAGTAGCAGATGACAGATGGTATTTAAGCAGATCAAGCAGCGTTTTTGAGGGCGACTCTCATTCGACATTCCACACCAGAAAATACGAGAGCGGAGACTCCCGGGAGCAGCACTGGAAATGAGCAGGAGACCAAGGAGCCCGAAGGCAGAGCGATATTTAGGGAGTCTTTCTCCCTCTTTTCTTAACGTCTTGTACTCTGTTTTCGGATTGTTTTCAATGATATATTTCATTATGAACATGAGTTGATTTTCCATCTCGGGAGCTTCAAGCTTTGTTGGTTTATCTGTTAAATTGTTCACTACTCATTGATTGACATCAGAATTAATCGGCGAGATCAACTCTGATGTTAAGTAAATTTGTTCACACCTTACTGTAAAAAATGTCAAAGTTTCAAGTTCAATTGGCGAGGTTGAACTTGATCTTCAATTTGTTCAAGCGTTAATGTCATAACAGTTGGAGTTTTACGGCGAGTTTAACTTCGACTGTATTCTTTTTCAAAATTCTAACAGACGATGATCATTAGAGTGGCGAACTCTAAAAGTCATACTTCTGTTTGATGTATCTTCTGGCGAGGAAGATATATCAAACAATTTCTAGGGTGTGATTCAATTAAGTTTAGTGGATAGTTGTCCTTTTAATCATCAAGTTTGGAATTCCCGAGAAAATTGTTGTTCTTAGCTCCTTGTCTTTGTTGCTTAAAGTAGTTAGCTTAATTTCTTAGTTTAACAGTACCTAGTGCAATTTTATTCCCTTTGTAGAAAATTTAGTTTCTTTGTAAAGAATCTCGTTTCCTCCTACTGTTTCTAGCTCATCTTTTAAAAAATAAAAAAAAATATAAAAGGTAAAAAGATTTTCACTCTCTCCACTGCTGACAACAGTGGAGTGTATTTTTTTTTAGAACCTTAGACAACTCATCTGCCTTCTCTGTGGATCGACCCTGCACTGCTGTACTAGTGTAGGAGTAATAAATGTAATTTTGAGGGCTGTGACGACCTCTGGCCGCTTCAAAATTTGGCGCCGTTGCCGGGGAAGGCACGCACCGAGAGTCTAGGGTTTAAAAAAAACACACACAAAAAAAAACACAAAAAAAAAACTCAAAAAAAAAACTGATTTAAAAAAAAAACTACTTTGAACTATATCTGCTACTTTTGTTGTTTTGAAAAGAAAAATCTGCTTCACAGAGAACTGTTGTGTGTTTAAGCTCATTAAATTTTGAATTAAAAATGGATGTTAAACAGAATTGGAATCAACCGGGACCCAACTGTGTTTGTTGTGGTGATTATGGACATACTGCTTGGCAGTGTGTCTATAACCAGCCACAACAAGATGTTTACACTGATGAAAATGAACAATGTGAGTTTAGTCCTATCACCCTAGCTAAAATTGAATTAATTGATTCCAAACTAGATGCTAGGGTGGAACAAATTAATAATTGGTTAACTCAAACCCATGAGATTCAACTTAGATATTCTCAAGAGCGAGATCAAAGAATGAAAAGAATAGAAACCATGCTCTTGGAATTGCAACAAAGGGTTAAAGAACAAGAAGTATTTGAAGAAAAAATAAAAGAAAATGTTTACAAAAGATTTGAAAATCAAGTAGAAGAAGAAAGTGATAATGAAACTGGACAAGAACCCATTCACTTTGAAAAATCTGACTCTGTTGAACTAAATCTGGAAATAACCAACTCTCTAAATAAAGAACACATCATTGAAAATCCAATAAAGAACTTTAATGGAATCGAGTTGGACAATTTTGAAGATGAATTGAAACAGATTGAAAAAGATAGCCCAGTTCTTTTCATAATTCCTACACTTGAGAAAAATCACTGTTTTAGAAGCTTTGAGAATGAAGTCACTCGGGTTGAAGATATACTTGAAACTAGAAACTTGAATGTTAAAAACTCTTCACCCAATCTCTCTGAAATTCTGAACAATGAGCCTAAAATTGAAATTGGGAACACTTTGGAAGATAACCTTAAGCTGGATAACATAGAATCTATTTTTTTTGAACCTCAACTGAAAACTTCTCTTCCATGTTTTGAAACTGTAAACCCAATTAATTCTGAAATGATGTTTGATGATGAGAATGTGGGAATAATATTTGAAGAAAGACAAATTGATGAGTTTTCATTTCCTTATTCTCATAGTAATCACTTTTCTGAATCAGTGTGCAATGAAATGGAAATCAGTGTTGATCAACTTGAGGAGAATTGTCTTAACATGAACATTTTGGAAAGTGAATTTATTGAAACTGAATTGTACAATTCTTCTCCTGAAATTGAATTGCAACACTCAAATGACATGGTTTTAGAAAGTGATCCTTTTGAACTTGAACTTGAAAGAGAAGTTGAACGCACATTATATGATGGTTGCAGAACTGATTTGATAGAAGTAGTAGATGTTCAATGTGAGTTAACAGATGAGGATCTTTTGGAAGAGATTTATAAAATTGTTAGAGCTGAACCACTTAGTGATAACATAAATTCTCCTTGTTTTTCACTTCCATCCTCACCTGTGAAGGGTTCAAAAGATCATCATGATACTGATAGTAGTCTAGAGGGAGACTTAGAATTGAGTTCCAATGCTCATGATTATGTTCATAACTTTATTGAATCCCCTTTTGAACCTACTATTCAGTATTCACCCACAAGAACCCCTGTATTTAAACCTATGAGTGTTGAAGATGAGAGAGAAATCCATGAAAATAATGCCACACCCTTTGAAGCACCTAGTACTATGTTGTCCCTTCATGTGTACTCAACTTTTGATAAATCTGAAACAAAACTGGAAGTGGACAACACTATATCCATCACTGCTAAAGGGTGCTACTTAGGGGTTAATTCAGGCTTTGAGAATTCCATTTTTATCTGCTTATGTTTTGGTGCCCACAATCTTCACTGCTCTGTTAAAAATAAATGGGCCAAACACTTGTGGTGGTTCCTATTAAGAAAACCACATCCACCTAGTGACTACGGTTAGTTGCTAGGTGAGTCTGGCTGGGGACTTTAAACCTAGCGCTGCATGGGAGGCAACCCATGGTCTTGTTTTGTTAATAAATAAAAATTGTGATTAAATAAAGTCTAACTGAAGACTTTTAAATTCAGTTCTTCATGGGAGTCAACCCATGCTCTTTCTTTGTTTTTACTTTTGTTCTGTTCTTATTTTAATTTGAATAAAGTGCTGCTTTGTATGCTTATATATGCTCTGTTTTTGCTGGATAATTGTTCCTGGTCTATATACTCTGTGTTTTTAGGAATGCTGCTTCTGTCATCTAAGGAGTGGAATTCCCATGGTCATTTTTGGACAAGAGCTTAGTCAGGGAAGTACTTCAACTTGTTGCACTTATTTTTCTGCTCCTGTTTTGGTTATTAAAATTCTGTTTTTGCTTAAAATTCTGCTTGCTTAAAATTCTGCTTGTATTATAAGATTCTGCTACATGTCGTGTAACTAATGAATTAAAAATCTGCATGAGCCTCCTTGATTTTAAAAATTGAATTTCACTATTGTGATAAAACATTTTCACTACATGAAACTAAGTGTGGGGGGGAGTACATGCTGCTGATCATTTGAGTCTGTTTGTTTCGTTGAGGTGTTTAGCATGAACTTTATCTGCTATATTGAACATTTTATTGAACTCAATCTGTTAAAATGCTTACACCCAATTAATTGTGCACCCACACATTATATAATTCTTTTGAGCTTTAATGAAAATCTTTGTCACTTTAATGTGTGTATGGATATGAATCTGCTGTAAGTTATTCATTGTGGCAAAATAAAATTTTGAACTTCATTGAGACCTTTATATATGTCAATAATCTACTAAATTAAAAATCTTTTTTGAACCTTAAATTGATTAATTGTTCTTCTCCATATTTAGAATTCAACTTTGGGGACAAAGTTGGTTTTTAAGTGTGGGGGAGGGGGTCAATTCTTGACTGTGCTAGACTGTGTTTAATTGTAATGCTCATCAATTCCCACTGCTTTTAAACTTTTTGTCAAAAAATGGTCAAAATTTTTCAAAAAAAAAATTCTTCACAATTTTAGTCTTTACACTGCACTCAAATGAGTCTTGCCTTAGGATGGTGCTTGATTGGAAGTTGAGTCTTGCTTTGAGTCTGAAATGAGTGTTGGTGGATGATTGCTGAGTGGAATTGTTTAGTGGTTTAATGAATTTTGGTTAGGAATTTTTTTCTTTTGAGAGTGATATGGGAAATCTTTTAGTGGATTTAAGATCATAATTTTAGGTACTGGAAGTTTGACTTTTATCCGAGGAGCCTTTTCATTCTGTTAATTTATAAAAATGATCATTTTTATTGAGTCAATGTAAATGGTTTCTATATAAATCTTTTGAAACTGGAGTAATACTGGGCATCTGGGATCCCACGGTGAATCTCTGAGACCTTAGATGCTGGGTGCGTTTCTGTTTACTATAAGCCCTCTGTACACTCTGAATAAGTGCATTGCACAGTGCTTGGCACAAATTACATGGCTTGGGAAAAATAAAGAAAGTGTCTAAGGTCAAAAATGAATTCATTAAGGTGAGGGGAATGATGAACTCCAGATGAAGAAGGGGACAACTGGTTTATATGGGAGTCATTTGGGTTGTATCAATAAAGTGATTTCAAAAAAAAATTATCTATGTTTTAATTTTGGAACCAAGGGGATTAGTCAAAGTACAAAGTTCCTTTTGTTAAGGTTTTGATTCCACTTTCATTTTACCTTTTATCACTCTTGAATTTAGAAATTGAGCTTGAATTGAAGTAAGTCACTAGGAAGAGTCATATATGAAGCAGGACACCTTCATTTATGGATGATTCATGGTTTACTTGAGTTCCCTTTGAGTAGTGGTTCTAGGCGAGACTTTATTTGAGGTATGTGTTCAATAGCCTAAGCACACTTTTTGAGTCCTCTGTTGAAACTTCTCCGAACATTGCTGATTTGTATATTTCACATTTTTGTTTTTTTCAAAGAGAATAAAACATGGGATTGTTTGAGGACAAACAATGTTTAAGTGTGGGGGAATTTGATGTGGCTCTATTTTAACATAGTTTTGCCACATTTTTTATTTAATTTTTATCAATTTAATTAATTATTTTGACACTTTTTAATTAATATTTTCACTTTTGTAATTTTATCACTAAATATGTTAATTAATCATTTTTTTATAGTTAATTATGTATTTTTAGTCTTTAAATTGATAATTTTAATCTTACTAAACTATTCAACTCTAATTATGTCTTATTTAGTTTGGTTAATTTAAATCTGCTTAACTTTATAATAGTTAATATTTATTATAAACAATTATTTTATCTATGTAATTCAATTTAATTAACTTAGACTTTATTTTATTATTTAATCTTTTAATTAAGTTACATTAGAATAGGTTAATTTTATTATTTTATGTGTTTAATCACCTGCTAGTCATTTAAGTAAATAATTTGTGTTTTTAATTAATTTAAATAGTTCTCTTTTAATTATATGTGTTAAAATAGTTAATTAATTAATTAATTAAGAGTTATTAAACATTAATTATATTGTTTTATGTATGCAGTTTAAATCTTTATTCATTTTCTTTTTGTTTTAGTCTACTGGTGATGTAGAATTTAACTAGCGGTAACCGCCTTACCATTAGACTGCGTGCCATGCACCTCACTGTTGTGCCGCTGTTCCACTTTTCTTAATTTATTTTAATAAAAGTGACCCTTTTATTTTAATTTAGTAACGGTGATTATTTTAATTTTATTTGTGACAATGTCTTGGTTTTTAATTTCTAACAGTGAACCCTGCTTCACTATTTTACCTAACAGTGACCACCTCACTGTTGCGCAGTGTCTCCTTTTATTTCCCTCTGTCAGTAGCTCTCTCACTGTTAGACAGTGCCCTGCACCTCACTCTTAGCATTCTAATGGTAACTTCTAATTTATTTGTAACAGTGACTCTTTATTTTTATAACAGTACCCATCTCACTATTTCAGCCTAAGTCCACTGTTACCATCTTACCCGCACCTCACTGTTATATCCTACCATTCCCTCACTATTACCCAATTTATCTCTAACCTACTGTCCCTTTTCCAGCCTCACTGTCACTGTCACCTCACCGTCACTCAGTCCTCCCACACAATTTTCACCGCCTTGAACCTCACTGTTAGGTTATTTTCTCCTTTCTGTCACCGTTGCCACAAAAACTTCATCGTATCCACCCAGTTCCATTTCAACCAGCAGACCATTTCTTCACTTCTCGGAACCGCGTCGTCGTTGGTAGAGAAACCCACTGCTCCCGAGTCGCCACAATTTGAAGGTCCTTTTACTACAGCTAAACCGCGACTGAAGAACAGAGGATGATCTGTGGAGGTGTCGCTGGTTTCTGGATCTAGAGAAACCGAGGCCACCACTGCTGTCCGCCGAGGAGAGGTTGAGTTGATGAACCCTCCCTAGTCCACCCATGGCTACTGCGATTGGAGGTGCCGCTGTGGTCTGCAAGCAGAAGTCCTACTGTGGCGCTGCTGGTGCTGAAGAAGAGCTCACACCGCCGCTGCCTTTAACCCTAACCCGAGCTGGAGCCGAACCGAGGAGAGAGGCCGCCGCTGTTTTCCGTTGGCCGTCGCTGGAGCTGAAGCCGAGCCGAAGGACCTGACCGCGAGCCGCCGTCTTGGATAGAGGAGTCCGTCGCCGGCTTCAAAGGAGGAATAAACCCTCCCCCTGTGCGCCAAACTTGGGGGAGGAAGGAGGAGACTTTAAAAAAATAAATAAATATAAAAATAAAAGTAAAATAAAGTAAGAAGTGGAAAAAAATAATAAAAGGTAAAGTTAAAGTAAAGTTAACTTTACATAAAAAGTTAACTTTACATAAAGGTTTACTTTACTAAGTAAAATAAATATAAAATAATTTATAAAAGTTAATAATTTAAAACATTTATAATTTTATTAAAAGGTTAAATTGTAAATTAAACTAAATTAATAATAAATGTAAATAATAAATTAATAAACTATTTATAGTATAAATATATAATTAAAAATAATTAAAAATAATATATAAAACATACTTTTTAATTTAAAAACTTAAGTAATAACTTTAATTACTTTATTAAAATTAGCTAATTAATTAATTAATCTAATTATTATGTTTCTTTTATTGTAATAATTTAATTATTAATTTAATTTAAATTATTAACTTAATTATTTATGCTCGTAATTTTTAATAACTTAGTTTAAGTGTTAAAATAAATAACTTAGTTATTATTTTACTAACTTAATTAAACTAATCGCTCTTTAATAACATATGTTTTATCGCAGTTAATAATTGTATGAATAATTTAAAAGAAAATAATTATCAATTAACTAATAATAATTTGTAACGAGTAATATAACAATTTACTTTAAAATTAATTATTTTTCTTTACTTCTCTTTTATTTATTTGTCTATTCTATGTTATTTGCAGGTTCATTCAATTTCTCAAAACCCGTCCAGTTTCAAGCAACCAACTCAGCGAGAGTTAGTTACGAGGGCAAAGATAACACGACGTGCCGGTCGCGAAAAAACGCACATTTTTTGCGGTGCGTGGGTAAAGAACTTTTGAAGTCGGTGGAGATTGAGCAGTGAAAAGTAGCAGATGACAGATGTTATTTAAGCAGATCAAGCAGCGTTTTTGAGGGCGACTCTCATTCGACATTCCACACCAGACAATACGAGAGCGGAGACTCCCAGGAGCAGCACTGGAAACGAGCAGGAGACCAAGGAGCCCGAAGGCAGAGCGATATTTAGGGAGTCTTTCTCCCTCTTTTCTTAACGTCTTGTACTCTGTTTTCGGATTGTTTTCAATGATATATTTCATTATGAACATGAGTTGATTTTCCATCTCGGGAGCTTCAAGCTTTGTTGGTTTATCTGTTAAATTGTTCACTACTCATTGATTGACATCAGAATTAATCGGCGAGATCAACTCTGATGTTAAGTAAATTTGTTCACACCTTACTGTAAAAAATTTCAAAGTTTCAAGTTCAATTGGCGAGGTTGAACTTGATCTTCAATTTGTTCAAGCGTTAATGTCATAACAGTTGGAGTTTTACGGCGAGTTTAACTTCGACTGTATTCTTTTTCAAAATTCTAACAGACGATGATCATTAGAGTGGCGAACTCTAAAAGTCATACTTCTGTTTGATGTATCTTCTGGCAAGGAAGATATATCAAACAATTTCTAGGGTGTGATTCAATTAAGTTTAGTGGATAGTTGTCCTTTTAATCATCAAGTTTGGAATTCCCGAGAAAATTGTTGTTCTTAGCTCCTTGTCTTTGCTGCTTAAAGTAGTTAGCTTAATTTCTTAGTTTAACAGTACCTAGTGCAATTTTATTCCCTTGGTAGAAAATTTAGTTTCTTTGTAAAGAATCTCGTTTCCTCCTACTGTTTCTAGCTCATCTTTTAAAAAATAAAAAAAAATATAAAAGGTAAAAAGATTTTCACTCTCTCCACTGCTGACAACAGTGGAGTGTATTTTTTTTTAGAACCTTAGACAACTCATCTGCCTTCTCTGTGGATCGACCCTGCACTGCTGTACTAGTGTAGGAGTAATAAATGTAATTTTGAGGGCTGTGACGACCTCTGGCCGCTTCAGGAGTCTCTCCCCGATACAAGAGTAAATGGAAATAATGGAACCACAAAATTCGAAAGATTACAAAAAATACCGATTAGATCTTTCTAGTATATCAATAATTGTATGACAGGGGCCGTCGAGATATTTCTCCAAATATGTACTCTGAAACTTCAGCTTCAACCGTCAGGCATGACCATTTCATAATGGAACTGAGATATTTCCCCTTCTATTTTATAGATTAAAAATTCACAATTTTTTATGTTATTTGCTCCTTTATCTTAGCCACATGAGACCCATACTCCCAAAACTCATCTATTTGGGCATTCACTTGGTCATGAGAATCTTCCTCCTCAGCTGTTAAGTGGTTCATATCTTCATTAATATCCCTAAATGACTTTGTTTGGTGGGGAGAGACATTGAACTGAGGTAGGTCAATTTCATGATATTCTATTTCCTCTCAAGCTGCAAAAAATTTGTACGTGAGATGGTGCTGGTGTTGGTAGTAAAAGTCTCTTGAACATAAATTGATGAATAGCCATTAGAAGGTGTCCTCATTGTCAACAAATTCATGAATAGGTTTTTCAAAAGTGATCATACATAATTGGAGTTGTGCCCATCTCCGGATGGATCAATGTACCCCGAAGGAATTTGAACTCGGATTTTTATCCCCTGCTACAATAGGTATGATGTTAGGGAATGACATCATGGTAGATGGGGCTGCCCTAGGATGGGTCACCCAAACAGGGGAACCTTCCCACTCTATAGATACTTTGACATTTGGAACTATGATTAGGGGGTTTAATGCAACTTTAGGGATAACCAATGACATTCCACTTGGTCCAGCTTTGGCAGGACCACATACCATATCTCCATGAGATAGGGGGTCTGAGTCGTTCTCCATATATATGGGTTATATAGAGGAATTACCCTCATAACTCAAGTTATGGTAGATGTATTGCCTTCTTGAAATAGAAATGGAGGGAGAGGGTGTAGTCGACATGATTGAAATGGGACCAGAAGCAGGCAAGAGATTTTTCACATGTTTGACTGGTCTAGTTAGTATTCTATCAGAGTATAAGTGTCACTAAAAAATTCAATTATTATATTTGTGATTAAATACTTGGGGAAAATAATATAAATGTTGAGGAGATCTGGATAGAGATCATAATTAGGAGCTTTCGCAACATATCGATATTCATAGTAGGGGAAGTGATGTACTATCTAGCAATATAAAAACTGAAAGGGTCTGATAAGATGATGTGGGGGCCTTATTTCCAATATCTGTCCCAACAGATCATAAATGGGATTAAGGGTAGGGATAACTAAATTAATTAATGCTTTTACGTTTTTAGGGTTTTTATCATTTTTATGATTTTTATTAATTTTAAGTGTTTTTTGGTTTTTAGGGTTTTCTTGGAAATTTTTAGGTACTAAAGGGTTTTTTATGTTTTAAGTTATTTTTAGGGATTGTTTAAATTTTCTTGGTTTTTATGGTTTTTATAGATTTTTTAGTTTTTTAGTGTTTTTATGATTTTTACATTTTTATGTCCTTTTTTACTTAATGTTTTTTTATTTTAATTTATTTATGGGTTTTTTTAGTTTTTAACATTTTTAGGGGTTTATAAGTTTGTTATAGTTTTTAGTGTTTTTAGGGTTTGTATGGGGGTTTAGGGTTTTTATGATTTTAGGGGTTTTATTATTTTTAGGAGCCATTGTATTTTTATGGTCTTTTTAAGGGTTTAGATTTTTTTTCTTTTAGTGGTTTTATGTTTTTTTTTTGGTTTTAATGTTTTCTTATGGGTTTTCACGGGTTTTAGATTTTTTTAGTTTTTTAGTGATTTTTAGGAATTTTATTGGATATTTATGGGTTTTAGGGTTTTTATTGATTTTGAGGTGATTTGGGGGTTTTAGGGATTTTTATGGTTTTTATCATTTTTTTGTTTTTAGGTTTTTAGGTTTTTTTATATTTGTAAGGTTTTTATTGGATTTCCTAAGTTTTTAGTCTTTTTTGTGTTTTTTGAGATTTTTGGGGATTTCTAAATATTTTTTGTTTTTTTTTGTTTTTTATGATTAGTGAGGGTTATTAGGGATGTTTAAGGTTTTTTTAGTTTCTTATGTTTTTTGAGGTTTTAAGTTCTTTTGTGTTTTAAGGTAGCCTTTGAGTTTTTAGGGTTTTTAGGAATTTATATAGCCTTTTTATAATTTTTACGGTTTTAGGGGTTAAGGATTTTGAGGGTATTTAGAGCTTTATAGCATTTAGAATATTTTGGGTTTTTTGTATATTAGGGGTTTTGTGGTTTAAAAGATATTTAGAGCTATTTATTAATGTTAGGGCAAGGAAGGCTCGGGACCAGGCAAGCCTGGACCCCCCAAAATTAACCAAAAAGGAAAAGGACAAACATAGTGCTACAAGGGGGGGGGGTTACATAACCAGGTGTACATGTTACCCTTCAAGTTGGACACGAAAAAAGAGGAGTAGTGGGGCATGGCAACAAAGGACCACAACGAACACTGCTCCACAATAGCCTACTTGGAGAGAGCATCCGCCACTGCATTGGCCTCCTGGTAGGAATGTGTCACAGTGGGATTCGGCCTTTGGCACATGGCAAGGTAGTCCATCCACAGGGTATGGAGCCTCCAGGGGATGCACCTAGATCTGTTTTTAAGAGCACTCATAGCAAGAATGGAATTAGACTCAAGCCACAAGAAACTCCACCCAAACCTGAAAGCATACTCAATCGCCTTTATCATGGCCCATAATTCAGATTCAAGAGCACACTCATTACCAATAAAGTACTGAAAGAATCCTTTGACAAATCCCCGGTAGGTGCGGAATACCCCACCACATCCAACAGGGCCTGGGGCACTAAGGGTCGCACCGTCCACATTGAACTTAATCCAGAAGGGAAGTGGAGGGATCCATCAAATAAACCTGGGGAACATGTGTTTTTTTCCCTACAAGAAAGACCAAGCAACCGAAAGATGATCAGTTCACGGACGTCATTAGCCATATGTCATGTCTGAATACGAGAGGCTGGGTAGACAACCCTATGGATCGCCATAATGCCACCATGAAAGGAAATTCGTTTCTTATCGAAGGTGACCACATTCCGAGCGGTCCAGATAAAGGATATGGTGGCTGAAACCGGAGCCAGAAAAAGGTTGCGGACTTGCTCGCTGTAATCCCAGTTAGGCAGGTCCGCCAGGAGCTCAATAAGGGGCCTTTCCAGGCCAACTGAGAACCCCAAAGTCTGCTTCAAATATCCCCAAATACCAGCACTGAATATTCATTGAAGGATGGTGTGTTGGATGAATTCTTACGCACCGAGGAAAAGGAAACACTCAGAGGCAAGGTTGAGACCAGCTCTCTACAACTGACTCTGCATGGGAAACCGATTCTTCTAGATTTTCCAGAGAAGAAGATGGTTAGCAGGGGGAATAAAATTCCTCTTGAAGTTAGAGAGCCAGGCCAGTGGAGGGGATCTTCTGGCGCAGTTATACTAATAGTAATCCTTGGAAGTAAGTCGCCCAACCAGATTGGGTTTCCAGATCAGGATATTAGAGCCAATGAAATTGTAGCGCTGGATGTGGAGTGAGACTATAGCCGGGAGAAGAGTCTCAAACTTTTACAGCCTCAGGATGAACTCCACAATGGATAGGCTCCTCAGGCTACGAGGATGACTGATGAAGTCTTACAGAGGCCTGTCAAGCCAAGGTGAGGACCAAGCAATCAGGTCTGATTGCTTTGAAACAAACCAATTAGAATGAGAGACAATGGCCTTGTAAGAGGCCCGAATTTATGTCCATACAGAAGAGGGGAAGTACCCTTCATATCCATCACAGATCTTAAGCACAAATCTTTCCCAAGTGAAGCCCAAACCTCGATCCATAGTACTTAGCATCCCCCAAGTATATTTATCAAGGAGGGCATCATTGTAACGACTGAGGTCTTTAATACCAATCCCACCCAACTCAATTGGCTTTGTGAAATCCTTCCAGGACACGGTAACCAATTTCCTTTGAGTTATGCACCCCTTCTAGGCAAAGTTCCTGATATTTGCCTACAGATCCTTGATAAGATTAACTGGCCACCTGTAAATGGAAAAATCTTAAGTGAACATAGAGGTGATCACCGAGTTGATAAGGCGGGCCCTTCTGGCTTGTGAGAGGGATTCCCCTTTCCATTTCTCCAACTGTTGAGTGATTTTGGAGGCAATATTCTCAAGGTAACACCATTTGACACGTCCCCAAAAGATGGGAACACCCAGGTAGTCGAATGGTAATGACCCTCTCTTGAACCCAAGGTACATGGCAATGAAGATCTGTTGGGACCGTGGGATCCCCTCCCCAAAGACAATCAAAGACTTTCTCCAGCTGATGGATTGTCCTGCCACATATTCATAGTGCTAGAATATCATCCGGATGGAGTCCAAGGTATGTTTATCAGCCTGCCCAAACAGGAGAATATCATCTGCATACAACAAATGAGATTCCACATGAAGGTCCCTCCCTGCCCGAATAGGATTGAAAAGGCTTACTTGGTAAAGGTCAACGAGGAACCTACTTAAGTTTTCCTCCAAAATCGCAAAGAGGATTCTTGAGAGAGGATCACCCTGTCTGACCCCACGGGAGCAGGGGAATAACCCCTTAGTGTAACCATTCAAAATAATAGAGACCCACCCACTGCTAAAAATGGACATGATAATCTTAATAAAATTTCTCGAGAAGCCATACTGAGACTGGACCTGAGAGATAAAACTCCACTTCATGGTGTCAAAGGCCTTGGAGATGTCAATCTTAAGCACAAAGTTTCCCTGCTTGGACTACTTTTGCATAATGTTGATGCTCTCCAAGGATGTGAATAGGTAGTCCTGGATATTCCTCCCCAGGACGAACCCTAACTGATAAGGGTTAAGGATATCCCCCAAGAACTTCCCAATTCGCATGACAAGAATCTTGCTGATAATTTTGGGGACAGTGTTTCCAATGGCCACTGGTAGAAATTCACCCATGTCAATGGCATTTTCCCTTTTAGGAATCAGGTCAATGAAGTTAGAGTTGACCCCATGTGGGAAAATAGTAGAGAGAAAGAATTACCGAACAGTAGTGACGATGCCCTCAAGTAGGATGTCCCTGTAGAACATGAAGAACTTGTTGGTGAAGCCATCCAGTCCTGCTGTGTTGTCAATGTTCAGAGAGAACAGAGCATCCCTAACCTCCTCTACAAGGGGCAGGATCATTAGAGCTTGATTCTGATTCTCATCAACATGTGGAAGGATGGAGTTTATCAAGGAGAGGGTGTACTCCCTACCATCATCCGAATAAATCCCATGAAAATGATTAACTATAGTAGCAGAAATATGATCCTCCGAAGTGAAGGTGGAACCTGAAATGCAGACAGCCTTGGGACAGTTTTTGGGTTTTTTCTCCCTGTGCAAACGGTGGAAGAATATCAAGTTGCGATCTCCATACTTGATCCATCTTATGCTTAATTGGTTATTGGCCAACTTTTCCTTGAGAGCCAGAAGATCATCAAGTTTGGAATGAAGAAGCAGCTCTTCACGAGAGGGCAGGAGAAGGAGAATGTTTGCTTATTGGTGTACAGCAAGTTGATTCTCAGCATCTCGGATGTCATTATATAGACTGGAAAATCATCCCTTTCTCCAGTCATTAAGCAAGGCTTTGATTTTTTTGAGCCTCAGAACCAAGCTATAGTAATGACTACCTCAAAAATCTTCATCCCAGCCACTGATAACAATTTTCCAATAGCTAGGAATCGTAATCCATGAATTATTGAACTTAAAAGGAAAGGGTGAGGATCTTGGGACACCCATGGAGCAATCAACAATTAAAGTATTGTGGTCTGAGTGGAACTTGGGAAGGGTAAAGCCTGAGACATCAAAGGGAAGGTTCATATCATTGATCCTGTAGAAGCACCTATCCATCTTTCTAGACTGCCTGCCATTCACAGTAAGACGCCCCCAAGTGAAGGAGGCTCCAGAAACACAGACCTTCATGAGATCACAGGAATCGAGACAAGAGGAAAAGTCCACAGTAGCCAAGCGACAGAAATTGGATCCAATCCTCTCATACAGACGCAAAACAGTGTTGAAATCCCCAATCACAATCTAGTAGCTCTCAATGAGCCAATGAATAATAGTCGGTTGTTCCCATAAGGCTCATCTCCTCAAGTAGGAGCAGAATTCATACACAAAAGACAGAGAGAGAGGGGAACAGTTGTACATGACAGATAAGGTGATGACTTGAGGACACACCTCAAATGATGTAAAATAAATGTCATCATTCTTAAGCACCAAAAGGGTGTCAAGACCATTCTCATTAGTAGTCCTTGTAACATAGGAGTAACCATGATTGACCCAGCTAAAGCTCATCCAATTATCAAACGAGATCATTGGCTCAAGAATACCAAGAACCATAGGCCTCTGAGAAGTGAGGAAATTCCTAAGGGCTGAGGCAGTGGGAGGATTCCCAATCCCCTAGAAATTCAAAAAGAGTATCCACATCAGATTAAGCAGAAGTCATCCCGTTAACCGGGGTGGTGCAAACATTCAAGGTCCCGACCTTCACCTTTGATTTCTTCCCTTTATTCTTGGGCCTTCCCATAGGGTTCTTCCTAGGCGAAGGATCAATTTCTACAGCCCAGTATTTGAGTCTGACATCATCAGGAGGTTGATAGAAAATCTCATGTGATGATACCAATTGAACCGTCTTAGAGGGCCCTTCTACCTCCTCATCATTATGATCATCAACTTCATCAGCCCAGAACCTACCACAGAGAGGGGTAAACCTGTTAGTAGGACATAGTGGCATTGGGGAGGCACTTTTCACTGTTTCTCGCCATGCAGCCTTGTAGGGGGAAACAGCTATGAAGGAATCACTAGACAGTGATGGTAGAGCCATGGGTGTGGGGAACTTTTGTAGCCCATTGTTTGTTTTTTTGTTTTTAGGGTTTTTGAATTTTCAGGATTTTTGTGTTTTTTAATGTTGTTTATGATTTAATATGTTTTTATAGTTTTAGTGTGTTTTAGGGTTTTGATGGGTTTTTAGGGTTCATAAGGGTTTTAGGTATTTTTATGGTTTCATATGTTTATGGTATTTTTTGGATTTTTGAGGTTTTTTAGTGTTTTTATGTTTTCAGGTGTTTAATAGTTTTTTAGGTTTTTAAGGTCTTCTTAGGTGTTTTTATGATTTGTAGTCTTTTTTCTGGTTTTAGGGATTTTTATGGACATTTTAGGATTTTATTTTTTTATTGTTTTTAAGTTATTAGGGGATTAAAGTGTTTTTAGGGTTTTAAGGTTTTATTATGGGTTTTCAGTTTTTTAGGGTTTTTTTGTTTTTAGGGGTTTTTATGTTTTTTATGATTTTTAGGGTTTTTAGGTTTTTTAATTTTTTTAGCGGTTTTACAGTTTTTTGGGTTTTTTGGGTTTTTTTGTTTTTTTGTTTTTAGGGATTTTTAGGTTTTTTAGATTTTTTAACATTTTAGGGGTTTATAGGGGTTTTAGGGTTTTTAGTGGGTTTTAGGGTTTTTTAGTTATTTAGATGTTTTTATGGTTTTCAGGTTTTTAGTTTTTTTCTGGTTTCTAGTATTGTTAAGGTTTTTTATAGGTTTTAAGTGTTCTTAGGTTTTTAAAGTTACTTTAATTGTTTTTAGGGGTTTTAGGGTTTTTAAATTTTAATGGATTTTAGGGATTTTAGTATTTTATGGTTTTTAGGGTTTTTAGAAATTTTGAGGGTTTTAGCTGTGTTTTTGGGTTTTTGGGTTTCTTATGGTTTGTAGAATTTTTATGTTTTTAAGGGTTTAAAGTGTATTTAGTTTTTATGATTTTATCAGAGTTGTTATGATTTTTAAATTTTTTATGATTTAGGGATTTACAGGGATTTTTTAGGATTTTTATTGTTTTTAGGAGTTTTATGGATTTTGAGGGATTTTAAGGATTTTTAGGGGTTTTATGGTTTTTTTGTGTTTTTTGAGTTTTTAGGAATTTTGATGGGTTTATAGTTTAATATTTTTTAGATTTTTAATGGTTTTTAATATTTTTTTGGGTTTTAGGGTTTTTATGGGTTTTTGGGATTTTCATGGTTTATGGGTTTTTATGGTTTTGGGGGTTTTTAAGATTGTTTGTGGTTTTTAGAGTTATTGGTTTTTTTTTTGGTTTTTAGTGTTTTTATGATTTTTTTGTTTTCTTAGTGGTTTAAATTGTTTGTAGTGTTTTTACATTTTTTTGATTTCTAGGGTTTTTTTCTAATTTTAAGTGTTTTAGGGGTTTAAGATATTTTGTGTGATTTTAGGGGTTTTAGGTTTTATGACATTGTTTATATTTTTATGGGTTTCAGGTTTTTTTTGGTTTTTATGTTTTTCATTTTGTTTTTAGGGTTTTAATAGTTTTTTATATTTATAGTTATTTTTAGGGATATTATGGTTTTTTATGTTTTTTAGGTTTTTAGGGAATTTTTGGATTTTTAGGTGTTTTATGGTTATTTTGGGTTTTAGTAATTTTTTGATTTTTTAGGGTTTTATGTTTTTTTATATTTTTTATCATTTTAGGGGGTTAAAGGGTTTCTAATTTTCATATTTTTAAAAGTTTTGATGGGTTTTACAGATCTAGGGTTTTTATGGTTTTATGGGTCTTTAAGGTTTTTAGGGTTTTAGATTCTTTTTAGTGTTTTTTTGGATTCTAGAATTTATTATTTTTTATGGAATTTATGTTTTTTAAGATTTTATGGATTTTTTAGGGTTTATCACTATTTTTAGTGTTTTTACTTTTTTGGGATTTTGGGGTTTTTTAGAAATTTTATGGTTTTTTTGGTAGTTTAGGGTTTTTAGGGGTTTTATGGGTTTTATGGTTTTTATATTTTTATTGGGTTTATGTTTTTTTAGGACATTAATAAATTCTTAAGGGGTTTTCATGGTTTTTTTTGTTCTTTAAATTTTTATGGATTTTTAGGAATTTTATAAGGTTTTATGTTTTTAGTGGTTTTAGGGATTTTGAGGGGTTTTAGGGTCTTTTCGGTTTTTAGTGATTTTATTGGTTTTTTGGGTTTTGAAGGGTTTTTTTAGAGTTTTTAAGGGTTATAAGGTTTTTTATAGTTTTTTTTGAAATATGAGAGATTTAGTGGGTATTTTTGTGGGTTTTTAGTGCTTTATGGGTTTTTAGGGGTTTTAATGTTTTTAGGTGTTGTTATGGATTTGGGGTTTTTAGGGTCTTTTTAGTGTTTTGGGGGATTTAGTTGTTTTTAGAGTTTTATTGTTTTTATGTGTTATTATGTTTTTATGGATTTCTTATAGGTCTTCAGGGTTTTTTGTTGTTTTCATTTTTAGGGATATTTAGTTTTTTTCAGGAATTTTATGGGTTTTAGGGTATTTAAGGATTTTGAGGGGTTTTAGGGTTTGAAGATTTTTTAGGATTTTTATCATTTTTTTAGGTTTTTATGTTTTTAAAGTTTTTTTCTATTTTCAATGATTTTTAGGGGGTTTTGGTGTTTTTAATAAGTTTTTCCTTTTTAGCGATTTTTATGGTTTTTAAAGATTTAATGGTTTTTTTGTTTTTTTGGTGTTTTTTTGTTTTTTGTGTTTTTAGGGGTTTACAGGTATTTTAGATTATTTTAATTATTTTATCGTTTTAATTGTGTTTCATAGTTTTTAGTTGTTTTTATTGTTTTGATGCGTTTTTAGGGTTTTTATGGTTTTAGGTATTTTTTGGTTTGTATGTAGTTTTACTGTTCTTATGGTCTTTTTAGGGACTTTTAGTATTTTTAGTAGTTTTTTGTTTTTCATGGTTTCAATTGTTTTAGTTTTTTTAGTTTTTATTAGCGGTTTTTAGGGTTTAATGTATTTTTATGTTTTTTGGATTTTTGGGGTTTTTAAGGATTTTTATGATTTTTAGGATTTTTATGGATTTTGTGGGTTTTTAGAATTTTAAGGAGTATTTTAAATTTTTTATTTTTAGGGGTTTCATGTGTTTTTTGGTTTTCAAGGACTTTCAAAAAAATTAGGGTTTAGAGGTTTTATGTTTTTTTTCAAATTTTAGTGATATTTTTAGGTTTTTTATATTTTTCAAATTTTTATTTATTTTGAGTGTTTTTTGGGTTTTTATGGGTTTTTTGGGTTTTAGTAGAGGTTAGGAATTTTATTGGGGGTTTATGGATTTTTAGAGTTTATTAATGTTTTTGTGATTTTACATGATTTTAATGTTTTCACTGGTTTTAAGGGTTTAATGGGGGTTTTGTGATTTTTTAGGTTTTAGTGGTTTTTATAGTTTTTATGAGTTTTAGGGTATTTTGGGGTTTTTAGCCTTTTTTAGTTTTTAGGGGCATTAAGTGTTTTTTTATTTTTAATGTTTTTATAGGGTTATTTCAGTGTTTTTAGTGGTTTTTGGTTATTTTGGTATTTTTAGGTATTTTTAGGATTTTTAGGGATTTTTTTGGGATTTTTAGGGATTTTAGGGGTTTGTGTTTTTTAGTGTTTTTAGGGATTTATGGGGTTTAAGTGTTTTTAGGATCTTATGTTTTTCTTTAATTGTTTTCAGAGTATTTAGGGATTTTCCAAAAAATAGAGAATTTTATGGCATTTTTAGTAATTTTAGGGGTTTTAAGGGTTTTTAAGTTTTTTTGTGTGTTTTAGTGTTTTATGGGTTTTACATTTTTTAAGGTTTTTAGTGGATTTTATGGTATTAGGGGATTATTTTGGGTCTTTTATGAATTTTGAGGGGTTTTAAACTTCTTTTCTTTCTTTAGGGGTTTTAATTATTTTTAGGTTTTCATGGTTTTCTTAGGGTTTTTAGGTTTTTCCTAGTGTTTTATATTTTTTTGGATTTTTGGATTTTTTTATAATTTTTATAGGGTTTTTTGGGTTTTAAGCATTTAATTTCCCGACTTTTTTCCATGTATTATTTTATTATTATATGGGAATTAATTTGAGACCAGGCTATGAGACGGCGTGCAGTTCTGATGCCCGGTGAGCCGAGAACAAATGTTTGAATTTAATTTAATAATTAAAATATGCACGCGTGCGGTCTTCCTGAAAAAGCAGAATAACACATGAACAGGTGCTCAGATCAAAAATCTGATGGCATTGTTGTGTTCAGAGCAGCGGTTTTACCCTAGAAGAGACCTAACATCAACTAGCGCAGGCCGGTGACGAAAACTGGGTTTTGGACGTAACCGTGATAAAATATTTAATTTAATATATTTTATTAAATCTGTTGCAGCGGATATCTTTATCCTTTTTAAATAAATATTAGCACAAGGGTCCATGGTTTCAAGCCTCACAACACTGAAACCCTTGGTGGCTCTGGAGGCTCTGGAGAAAACATCCCAACGCTGTGACGATGATGCAGTGACCAGATCATCACCGACGAACATCATGGAATCCAGGTAGGATGCTTGTTTGTGATTTTCTTCCCCGTTTTTGATTTCCACGATGAACGCGGACTAATCCACGAACATATTACCACGTGGATCGATCGTTCTTGCGGGATGGGATTTTGCAGAAATCATGGGGATTTGATTCTTGAAATTGATTTGGTTTCGTTCAACCTCTTAACGGTGACAGACCAAGATAGACACAAACATCGATCGAGGTTCGTCCCTCTCGATTTTGTTGTCTTCTTCTTCCCCAAATTCTCATGTTCTTCGTTGTGTTCTTCTCATTCTTCACGGGGCGATGAATAACGGATCGTTGCGCATCTGTTCTGCGACGCAACGATCCCAAACTGTGGATCCAACCCCGGAGCGGTGCCACGGAGGTGCGACGGCGATATCGGTGGATGATTCAGAGCAGATCGAGAGTTATGAGTTTTCGGGCATTTTTCTTCGGATGGATCGTTCGAGGTTTATGATCCGTTTTAAAGGATGAAAACACCCGTCGTGGTGTTCTTATGATGAACCGAACCAATCCCTGGAGTATTGGGATGAACGGATGAGAGATCGTGGATCCGGAAGATGGGCCGAAGTGAGAGGAAGGAGACGGCGTTCTGGAAGTTTCCCGACTACACGCCGTGTAGTATGGGCTACACGGCGTGTGTTCGTCAGAGGACCACCTGGAATGTTCTCCGGGAGTATATGGACACGGGTAGGGTACACAGCCAAGGACACGACGTGTATACCCCTCCCTGGCCATACCCGTCCAGATACACGGGATACCCCGTGTACTGGTACACGGGCAGGCGACACTGACACGTGCAGAGACCATGTACGGGCACATGGCCAGCGTACACGGAGCGAGCCCAGGTTCTCGGACACGGTGTGTGATTCTTCTACACGCCATGTAGCTTCTTTCCATCCGACAAACCTAATGACACGGGTCGATTACACGGGCAGTACCCGGGGTCAAGGAACACGACGTGTAACTTTTCTACACGCCATGTAGTTTGGTTTTATACGGCTTGAACGAATGACACGGGTTGTTTACACGGGCAGTACACGGGGTTAAGGAATGCGGTGTGTAACCATACTACACACCGTGTAACCTTTTCTTCATGGATTAAGCCACTTTTCTTCTGTGACTTGGACCACTTCTTAGGGTTCGTACCCTTGGTTATCCCCTAAAGGTTCTGGTATCATTTATTTTATACAGGAGTTTGATCCCTTCAGCAGAACTTCCTAAATAGAGCTGTTGGAATCCCCTCTATAAGGCTTAGAGCTAGATCCACTATTCATTCATAGAATCCGAGGTAGAGTTCTTGGTATCGATGTGACCAACTTTACTCGGGCACCGATCCTCTGCTTAGCGTATTAGCTCATACAAAGTTGTCAGAATCACCCCATGACTTGGCTGTGATCCTCATCTAAGCATCATGTTCTCAAGGTACTTGTGGAGTGTGTTCTTCCAAAACAAGGTACTTGTGGAGTGTGTTCTTCCGGAACAAGTACTTGGAATCTCTCTCTTCATACCTAGGAGTGTGTTCTCCCGGTTTCATGCTTAGTGGAATCTTCGAGCTGGTTCATACTGGTCGTTTCGCGGTAGTCGATCATGTATGAGTCTATCTGGATATTTTTGTTATATTTTCGGTAGACATATATTGTGTAGATCTGACTGTATCTTTATTTATGGTATTTTTCCCTTGTTGTGTTTCCTTTGTGGTTTCAGGGTGTCCTACTAGGTATCGTTATACTCACCCCTGCACGGGCTTTGCCCACACATGTCGTGTCTTGTGAAAACGAGCGAGTCTTTGACATGATTCTAGGTGAACCAGGACTAGATGGTGCTTAGTGAGATCAGGCGGGCCGAGGTGTGTTCTTATGGCTATAGATTACAGTCCCAGTACCTTTCTTTACAGGCTGGACATTGTTATAGACTTTCATTCTGGTGGGCTTGTACTTTTTTCCTAGGGATTTACTTTCTTTCACTTTACATTCCTTTCGTACTCTATGGTTGGGTTTTAGTGTATGCATGCATATTTTCCATTTTTAGTAGTTTCTAATTTTCAGCTTTGTGGGATTGGAGATGTGTGTGCGTGTGTACAGGTTATAGGCAATGCCTCCAATGTTAGTAGCATGCCTACTCGGTGCTAGTCACTAACCCCTGGCCTATTGCAGGAGGGCTTGGGGAGTTGCGGCTTGGGCCCCGCTGCGACGGGTCTTGACAGAGTGGTATCAAAGCTGGTTGGTTCTACCTTAGGACCGAGAGTCTGTGAGTTGGTTTGGGGCAGCAATGTTAAGTGTTTCGAGTTCAGCTTTCAGGTCAGGGACCCCAGTGTTGGTGTGGGCGGCCGACGTATCCATACACCAGGACGCTGATAACCAGCTTTTCGACTCGGAACATGGGAACACTAGTTGCGGGAAAAAATAATGGTACATGCATCATATAGGAATGGGTTGTGGTTTCCATGTCCTTTTTGAGTCATCTCTCCAGATATACTCACTGACTGAGATACATCTTGTTTCTTTAACAGGATGCCTCCGCGACGTGCACCCGCTAGGATCTAGCAGCTCGATCACGAGGATGAACCCATCAGTGTTGAAGCCTCGATACAGGGACCGGATCCCCCAGTTTTACCACCAGGTGGTGTGATAGTTATCCCGCCACCTGTGGAGCAGTGTTTAGTGCCTGCTGTTCTAGTGGAGGAGGAGCGCAGGCTGAGCGCACTCCATGAGTTTTAGAGATAGAGGACCCTCTGGTTTCAAGGTGAGCCTAACCCTCAGGCAGTAGAGGACTAGCTTGAGGCAGTGTCCAGAGTCTTCCGTTTGGTCAGGACACGAGCAGACCAGATGGTGATCCTGGCAGTGATCCTTCTGCATGGCTTGGCAAGAGGATATTGGAGTTTGGTTATCCAGACCCACGACAAGGCGACAATTTCATAGTCGGAGTTTGAGCGTCTCTTCATAGAGGAGTTTTCACCAGTTACCCTGAGAGTAGTATTCATACAAGAGCTTCTTCAGCTCCAGCAGGGTACCATGATGGTGGCTGATTATTCGTCAAGGTTTACCGACCTCTCATGGTACTCAATGGATATGGTAAGAGATCAGTATTTCAGAGCTCAGACTTTTGAGTGGGGCTTGACCAGAGATATCTGAGCTAGCATCATCCCTATGAGAATTCCAACTTATTCTGGGGTGCTCGAGTGGGCTCTGGTGGTCGAGAGCTTCTTGGCAGAGCAAAGACAGCCGGAAGATGCTAGTAGTGGGCGAGCTAGAGCAGAGACCTCGGAAGGTGGGAGCCAACATCAGGGACCCAGGCGTGGGAGACGTTTTCATAGGAGATCCCATGATAGGGGATCTGCCGTACAAAGTTCGCAGTGCGCATCCAGTCAGCCTCGAGAGAGGCGATGCTACTCATGTGATGGCAGGGGACATCTCGCTCGGGATTGTCCGACCCGCCATACTACTGACACAAGATCAGTGGATGGGCCACCAAGGCAGAGGCAACGTGTGGAGCAGACTGATCCGCGGGGCGGCGGACGTGGTAGGGGAGCTTGGAGAGCAGCTGGAGGTGGTCGATGTTTTGATCTTTTACCACCACCACCCCCAGGAGGTCCACCCTAGGCTTAGGGAATTGGTGGAATGAGGCAGGGACAGCTGCAGGTGGTAGAGGATTATGACCCAGGTACTCCCGGAATGATTAGAGGTACTATCTGTGTCTTTTCTACTTTGGCTGCCATATTGATATACACAGGTTCTAGTCATTCCTTTCTAGCTTCTTATCTTGTTCGAGACCTTGAGATTCCAGTTGAGCCGTTGAATCATCCCTTACGCTTAGAAACACCGACTCGAGAAGATTTAGAGATCACACACCTCTGTAGATAGTGTGACCTGACCCTTGGAGGGGAGAGTTTCGGTTGGAACCTCTTTGTGGTAGCATCGCCGCCTTACGATGTCATTCTTGGTATGGATTGGCTATCCACATTTCATGCCCAGATCGACTGTTTTAGGCGAAGGGTGCGGTTTGTCCGCAGTGATGGAATGAGGTTATCTTTTGTTGGTGAAAGATAGACTCAGGAAGCACAGGTTGGACTCGTGCATAAGAGGGCACAACTGATTTCACATAAGTTGGCTATCCTAGCCCTCGGCGCAGCAGATGTTACGAGTTCCCAGTTTCCAGTAGTAGTGGCTGAGTACGAGAACGTCTTCCCAGAGGATGTCCCCGGGATACCTCCCCATCAGGAGATAGATTTATGCATTGAGTTGCAACCCAGGACGACACCGATAACAGCATCGGCATATCGAATGTCTCCTGCAGAGCTTCATGAGCTGAGGGTGAAACTGGACGAATTGCAGAATAAGGGCTTTGTGAGACCCAGTGTTTCACCTTGGGCGTCCCCAGTGCTGTTTTCCAAGAAGGAGGATAGGAGCTTGAGGATATGTGTGGATTACCGGTGCTTGAATCAGGTGACAGTGAAGAACCGGTATCCACTACCGAGGATCTATGACCTCTTCGACCAGTTGAGAGGGGCACGATGTTTCTCGAAGGTTAATCTACGATCAGGCTATCACCAGTTGCGAGTACGGGATGAGGATATACCGAAGACAACTTTCAGATGTCGCTACTGTCACTATGATTACTTGGTGATGCCCTTCGGCGTGACAAATTCCCTAGAAGTGTTCATGGGACTCATTAACCGGATCTTTCATCCCTATCTAGACTGGTTTGTAGTGGTCTTCATCGATGATATCCTTGTGTACTCTGCATCCGAGGAGGACCACATGAGACACCTAACGATGGTTCTGGACACACTCCGAGAGAACCAGTTGTATGGGAAACTCTCGAAGTGTCATTTCTGGTTACAGGAGGTCCACTTTCTGGGACACGTCATGTCGAAAGATGGTGTAGCAGTGGACCCAGCCAAGGTAGATGCAGTTCTAGCATGGGAGCCACCCCAGAGCGTGACGGAGGTGTGGAGTTTCCTTGGGTTTGCGGGCTACTATCGAAGATTCATCCTTGATTTCTCTAGGATTGCAGCACCCATGACATCTTTGACCCAAAAGGGGCAGCCTTTTGTGTGGACCGAGAGATACCAGCAGGCTTTCCAGCAGTTGAGACAGAGTTTGACGAGCGCCCCGATCTTGAGATTACCGGAGGAGGGTGTCGAGTATTTAGTGTTCCACGACGCATCAGGAACCAGGCTTGGTTGTGTCCTGATGCAGAGGCAAGTGGTGATTGCCTATGGCTCACGTCAGTTGAGGCCACATGAGTAGAACTACGCGACCCATGATCTTGGATTGGCAATGGTAGTCTTCGCATTGAGGATGTGGCGGAACTACCTGATGGGCGAGCAGTTTTCTGTCTACTCTGATCACAAGAGTCTCTGATATATCTTTTCTCGGATGTATCTGAATTTGATACAGAGGCGATGGCTTGATTTCTTCTAGGATTATGACTTTGTGACCATTTATACTCCTGGGAAGGGGAACGTAGTGGCAGATGCTCTCAGTAGGAAATCCAGTTTGCAGTTGCTGGATGAGGTGACGAGGCAGTTGGCCTCCTTAAAGTTATCCTTCGTGGATGGAGATGATGGAGCTTACCTTAATTCGATGGTTGTTACCCCTCCACTCCTACAGCGAGTTAGGGAAGCACAACGTGAGGATGCTAGCTGTGAGACTCTACGTGCTCAGATATCCACAGGCGATGCTGCTGATGGATATTCAGAAGGTGGGGAGCACGTTGTTCTTTTCAGAGGGCGCATGGTAGTACCAGTGACATTGCGGGAGGAGGTCCTGAGGGAGTTCCATACATACCCTTTGGCGGTGAATCCATGCATTGAAAAGATGTTTCAGGACCTCCGACGTCAGTTCTGGTGGCCAGAAATGAAGATGGGTGTGGTAGAGTTTGTTTCTCAGTTCCATACTTGTCTGCAAGTAAAGGCTGAGCACTAGGTGCCAGCAGGTTTGACTCAGCCCCTTGAGGTGCCAGAGTGGAAGTGGGATGGGATATCCATTGAGTTCGTGATGGGGTTTCCACGTACGTCCAAGGGACACGATGCCATATGGGTGATCGTTGATCGACTCACCAAGTCGGCCCACTTCCTAGCCATACGGGAGCAGAGTTCAGTAGAGAGCTTGGAGCGCCTCTACATGTAAAAGATAGTTCGACTTCATAGAGTTCCATTCACGATCGTTTCAGATCGTGATGCTCGTTTCACAACCCGGTTTTGGAAGGGATTGCAAGAAGCTTTTGGGACTCAGTTATGCTTGATCACAGCGTTTCATCCCCGGACTCATGGTCAGACAGAGCGGACCATCTAGGTCTTGGGTGATATGCTTCGAGCTTTCATTCTTGACTTCGGTAGTAGCTGGGAGGATCACCTACCACTAGTGGAATTTTCTTACAACAACAGTTATAATTCCACTATTGGTATGGAACCATTTGAGGCTCTGTACGGGCGACCTTGAAGGTCACCACTTTTTTGGACTGACCTGGGAGAGTTAGCACCCATGGGCCCAGAGATGGTGAGAGATACTACCGAAAAGGTGCAGGTCATCTAGGAGTGGATGAAGACTAAACAGAGTCGGAAAAAGTCTTATGCTGACAGGAGGCAGAGGCCCTTAGAGTTCAAGGAGGGAGACCATGTGTTCCTTCGGGTCTCACCTCAGTGGGGATTGTGGAGATTTTTCCGAGGCGGTAAGCTATCTCTGAAGTTCGTTGGCGCTTTTCAGATTCTGAGTAGATTTGGTGAGGTGGTGTATCGCTTGGCTTTACCTCCTCAGATATACCGGGTACACAATGTCTTCCATGTGTTGCAGCTATAGATGTACGTGCACGATCCATCGCAGGTTATCGACCGGGGAAAGCTGGACATCAACGATTGGGTGACCTTTGCAGAGTAACCAGTAGAGATCGAGGATGGACAAGATAAGATCCTTCGTGGACGATCTATTCCCTTGGTGCGTGTCCGGTGGCAGCATTGGAATCTCTAGGAGAGCACGTGGGAGCGGGAGGCTCAAATCCACGTGCAGTACCCACATCTTTTTGAGTAGCCTTTGTTTTGGATTTTCGGGGATGTAAAATCCCTAAGGTGGGTGTGATGTAATGTCCCAGATTTTTTCCATTCATTATTTTAATATTATATAGGAATTAATTCGAGACCAGGCTCTGAGACAGCGTGCAGTTCCGAGGCCCGGTGAGCTGGGAACAAATGTTTGAATTTAATTTAATAATTAAATTACACGTGCGTGCGGTCTTCCAGAAAAAGTGTAATAACTCATGAACAGATGCTCGGATCAAAAATCTGATGGCATCGTTGCGTTCAGAGCAGCGGGTTTACCCTAGAAGAGACCTAACATAAACTGGCGCAGGCCGGTGGCGAAAACTGGGTTTTGGACGTAACCGTAATAAAATATTCAATTTAAAATAATTTATTAAATCTGTTGCTGTAGATATCTTTATCCTTTTTAAATAATGATTAGCGCAGGGGTCCAGGGTTACAAACCTCACAACCCTGAAACCCTTGGTGGCTCTGGAGGCTCTAGAGAAAACCTCACAACACGGCGATGACAACGCAGTGATCAGATCATCGCCGACGAACACCGTGGAATCCAGGAAGGATGTTTGTTTGTGATTTTCTTCACCATTTTTGATTTCCACGACGAACACGGACTAATACATGAATAGATTAGCCCACGGATTGATCGTTCTTGCGGGATGGGATTTTTCGGGAATCGTGGGGATTTGATTCTATAATTTTTTTTGGTTTCGTTCAACCTCCTAACAGTGACGGACCAAGATCGACACGAACATCGATCGAGGTTCGTCCCTCTTGATTTTTTGTGTGTTCTTCTTCCCCAAATTCTCGCGATCTGTGTTGCGTTCTTCGCATTCTTCTCATGGCGATGAATAATGGATCATTGCGCATCCGTTCTGTGACGCAATGATCCCAAACTGTGGATCCAACCCCGGAGCGGTGCCACGGAGGTGCGACGACGATATTGGCGGAAGATTTGGAGTTGATTGGGAGTTATGAGTTTTTGTGGATTTTTCATCAGATTAATCGTTCGAGGTTTATGATCTGTTTTAAAGGCCGAAAAAACCCGTCGCGGTGTTCATATGATGAACCGAACCAATCCCTGGAGTATCAGGACGAATAGACGAGAGATCGTGAATCCGGAAGATGGGCCAAAGCTCGAGGAAGAAGACGACGTTCTGGAAATTTCCCGACTACACGCCGTGTAGTATGGGCTACACGAGGTGTGTTCGTCGGCGGACCACCTGGAGTGTACTCCGGTAGTACACGGACACGGGCAGGGTACATGGCCAAGGAAACACTGTGTATACCCCTCCCTAGCCAGACCCGGCCAGATACACTGGATACCCCGTGTACTGGTACACGGGCACGCGACACAGACACAGGAAGAGACCGTGTACGGGAACATGGACAACGTACACGGAGCAAGCCCAGGTTCTCGGACACGACGTGTTATTCTCCTACACGCCGTGTAACTTCTTTCCATCTGACAAGCCGAATGACACTGGCAGGTTACACGGGCAGTACCCGGTGTCAAGGAACAAGGCGTGTACCTTTTCTACACACCGTGTAGTTTGGTTTTACATGGATTGACCAAATGACACGGGCTGTTTACATGGGAAGTACCCGAGGTTAAGGAACACGGCATGTAACCATACTACACACCATGTAACCTTTTCTTCATGGCTTAATCCACTTGTATTCTGTGACTTGGACTAGTTCTTAGGGTTCGTACCCTTGGTTATCCTCTGAAAGTTCTAGTATCAATTCTTTTATATAGGAGTATGATCCCTTCAGTAGAACTTCCTGAATAGAGTTGTTGGAATCCCCTCTATGAGGCTTAGATCCGGATCCTCTATTCATTCCTGGAATCCTAATTAGAGTTCTTGGTATCGACGTGACCAACTTTACTTGGGCGTCGATCCTCTGCTTATTAAATTAGCTCAGACTGAGTTGTCGGAATCACCCCATGACTTGGTGGTGATCCTCATCTGAGCATCATGTTCTCAAGGTACTTGTGGAGTGTGTTCTCCCGGAACGAGTACTTCTAATCTCTCTCTTCAGACCTAGGAGGTTGTTCTCTCGGTTTCATGCTTAGTGGAATCTTCAAGCTGGTTCTTAGTGGTGGTTTCGTAGTAGTTGATCGTGTATGAGTATATCTGGATATTCTTGTTATATGTTTGGTAGAAATACACTGTGGAGAGCTGACTGTATCCTTCTTTGTGGTATTTTTTCCTTGTTTTATTTCCTTTGTGGTTTCGGGGTGTCCTACTGGGTAATGTTATACTCACCTCTACAAGGGCTTTTCCCACACGTGTCGTGTCTTGTGCAGACGAGCGAGACTTTGACAGGATTCATGGTGGACCAGGACCAGATGATGCTCAGTGAGATCAGGCGGGCTGAGGTGTGTTCCTACGGCTACAGATTACAGTCCCAGTGCCTTTCCTTACAGGTTGGACTTTTTTACAGACTTTCTTTCTGGTGGGATTGTACTTTTGGACTAGGGATTTACTTTCTTGCACTTTAGTTTCATGTCGTACTCTGTGGTTGGGTTTTAGTGTATGCATGCATCTTTTCCATTTTTAGTATTTTTTACTTTTCATCTTTGTGGTATTGGAGAAGTGTGTGTGTGTGTGTGTGTGTATAGGTTATAGGAAATGCCTCCCATGTTAGTAGCATTCCTACTCAATTCTAGTCACCATCCCCTAGCCTATTGGAGGCAGGCTTGGGGAGTGGCGGCTCGGGCCCCACTGGGATGGGTCGTGACAAAGGATTTTTAGGGTTATTATGATTTTTTGGGTTTTAGGATTTGTATGGTTTTTAGAATTTTTAGTGTTTTAGGGGTTTTAATGGTTTTTAGGTTTTTAAGGTTTTCATATGGGTATTCAGGGTTTTAGGGTTTTTTTTGTTTTTTGGGATATTTAGGGACTTTTAGGAAGTTGATGGATTTTTATGGGTTTTATGGATTTTTAGGGGTATTAATGGTTTTATGGGTTTTATGTTTTTGGGATTCAGAGATTTTAGTGAGTTTTTATCATTTTGATGTTTTCTTATAGTTCTTAACATTTTGTGGGTTTAAAAGTGTTTTGGAGTTTTTGGTATTATTTTATGGTTTTTATGTGTTTTTTTATTTTTTATAGGTTTTAGGGTTTTGGGGGGGGGGGTGGATTTGGGGTCCTTTTATGGTTTTAGGGGTTTTAAGTGTTTTTAGGGTTTAAAGGTTTTCCTAGTGGTTTTTAGGCTTTATTTGTTTTTAAGAATTTTTAGGTATTTTTTATGACTTTTATGGGTTTAGCTGTTTTAGGGATTTTTAAGAAATTTAGATTTTTTAGGGGTTTTCCAGGTTTTTTAGGGTTTTTATATTTTCTTAGGGGTTTTCACGTTTTTTGGGTTTTTACATTTTTTGGGATTTTTAGGGATTTTTATGATTTTTATGAATTTTTAGGTTTTTAGAGATTTTTCGGGTTCTAAGGGATTTATGGTTCTATAGTTTTTATAATTTATAGTGGTTTTAGGGGGTTTTGTGTATTTTAGGGTTTTATGGTTTTTCAGATTATTTTGAAATTTTTTGGGTTTAAAGAGTTTCTAGAGTTATTATTGGGTTTTAGGGTTTTTATGGGTTTTAAAAGCTTTTAGGGTTTTTATGAATTCTTGTGGTTTTTAGGTATTTTAGAGTCTTTTAGTGTTTTTAGTGTTTTGGGGTTTTTTTTGGGGGTTTTAGTTTTTTAGGGTTTAAATATTTTTAGGGATTTTATAGATTTTAGGAATTTATTAACCTTTAAGGGGTTTTTTATAATTTATATGTTTTTAAAGGTTTTTAGGTATTTTAGCTGTTTTTGGTTTTTATGGGTTCTAAGTGTTTCTATATTTTTAAGGATTTCATTGGGGTTTCAGGGTTTTTTTTGTTTTACAGTTTTATGGATTTTACTTCATTTTTAGGAATTTTATGGTTTTATGGTTTTAGGGATTTTGAGGGGTATTAGTGATTTTGAGGGGTTTAGGGGCTTTTAGGGTTTTCATGGATTTTACAGTTTTTGTGATTTTTACTGGATTTATGTTTTTTAGAGCATTTATGTTTTTGGGTTTTAAATTATTTTTTGAGTTTTTAGTTTGTTTTTTGGGGTTTTATGCATTTTATAGGTTTTTAAAGTTTTTTGGGTTTTTTGAATTCTTAAGGGTTTTAGGGTTTTTAGTGGATTTTTATGGTTTTTTTAGGGTTTTTACCCTTTTTAGGGTTTTTAGGGGGTTTAAGTGTTTTAGGTTTTTATGGTTTTCTCAAGGATTTTATGGGTTTATAGTTTTTAAAATATTTAGGAATATTTAGGAATTTTATGTTTTTTTTTGGGGGTTTTGGGGATTTGGAGTGTTTTTTGGGTTCTTTTGGGTACTTTATAGTTTATAAGGTTTTTAGGGGATTAATGAATTTTTAGGGTTTTATTCTTGTAGGGGTTTTATGGTTCTTAAATGTTTTTACATTTTTAGGTATTTTTTGGGGATTTTTTTTAGGATTTTTTGGTTTTTAGGGTATTAATATTTTTTAGGAATTTATGTATTTTTATGTTTTAATTGATTTTTACGGCCTTTTAGGATTTTTATAGTTTTTTAGCATTTTGCCGGTTTTTAGGGTTTTTAGGGATTTTGACTGGTGTTAGGTTTTTTTGGATTTTTAGCATTTTTAGGTTTTTAAGGGTTTTACGTGTTTTTATGTTTGTAAGAATTTATTAGGGTTTTTCTAGGGTTTTAGGGTTTTTTTATATATTTAGTAATTTTTAGGTATTTTTATTATTTTTATGGTTTTTAATGTTTTTTAGAATATTTATGGGTTTTAGGGATTTTTGGGTTTTTTTGGTTTTTTTGGTTTTTTTTTGGGTATTTTGGGGTTTTTTGAGTTTTTAGGAGTTTTATAATTTTTTTACATTTTTATGGGTTTAAATGGTTTTACAGTTTTTAGTGTATTTATAAATATTATAAGGGGTTTGATGGTTATTTAATTATTTTTATGGGATTTAGAGTTTAAATGATCTTTTTATGTTTTTTAAGATTTTATGATTTTGTGGGTTTTATGAATTTTTAGGTTTTTTATTTTTTGTTAGTTTTTTCAGTGTTTTTAGGCGTTTTTTTATTGACTTTTAGGGATTTTTTTAAATTTTTTCTATTTTAAGGGTTGTAGTGATTTTGAGGGGTTTTAGGTTTTATGGGTTTCCTATGGGTTTTCAGGGGTTTTAGGGGTTTTTTCTATTTTTGGGAATTTTATGGATTTTCTAGGATTTTATGGGTTTTAAGGATTTTATGGATTTTTATCAGTTTTAATATTTTTAGTTTTTTTAGTTTTTCTGAGTTTTTAGTGTTTTTAGGTTTTTAGAGGTTTTACGATTTTTTAGGATTTTTAGGATTTCATTAGGTTTTTGGGATTTTTAGGGATTTTTAGGATTTTAGGGATTTTTATGGATTTGTTTGGATTTTTATGGATTTTGGGGTATTAAGGATTTTTAGGGGTTTAAGGTTTTTTTAGGGTTTGATTGTATTTTTCTTGTTTCTAGGTTTTTAAAATGAAAATTATATTTTTTTAATGTTTTTAGGAGAATAAGTGTTTTAGAGTTTTTAGTGGATTTTTTGGGTTTTTAGAAATTTTTATGTTTTAGGGGTTTAAATTTTTTTAGCATTTAAGGTTTTATTTGGGATTTTCATGGTTTTTAGGGATTTAAAATTTTCTAGGATTTTTTTGGGCTTTTAGGTTTTTAGGTATTTTCAGGGTTTAGGGGTTTAGGATTGTAGGGTCCTGAAAAATCCGCAAAGGAGATTCTACCCAAATTCCCCAAATAATTGGGGAAAAGAATGAAAAAAAATCCAAAGAAGGGACACAAACAGGACCGGTTGGTGGACCGGTCCCATGAAAGCGTGACGTGGCCAGGCCCCACGAAGCACCCCCTCCGTGAACCATCGTCATTCTCGAAATGGAGGCAGAGATCCTCCACAGTCACGAGGCAGGATTGGCGCCAATCCGGCTCACTGTCATGAACAACCGCAGACCACGTCGACCGGTTCAATCCACATCTGCTGTCGTTCGAATAATGGAGGCGGAACCCTCCGCGGCCGTGAAGCACTCCCTGAGTTCGGTTCGCGGGGGGGGGGGGGAGAAGCGCTCAATACCCACCAAAAATAAGGTATAGACCAAGTCAACTGTAAACCAGGTATTCGGTCATGGACCTCCGCAAAAGGTGCCGCGTGACCTCTGATACATCTCTCTCCCCACTCTATAAAAAGAGACCAAGGGGGGAAGGAATGGAGGATTCAAGAAGATCAGGATTGGGATGATTTGAAGGCAGAGGAAAAGAATTCAGAGAAGAGCGATCAGATTCGCGAGGAAGGATTTCGAAGGAAGGCTTAGGTGTTCACAAACAGCGAAGTTCCCGTTCGTGAACCAGGGTAGGTATAAACCTGGGAACAAACTAATAAGGAACCGAAAAATGCATAATAATTTGGTGAATGGCAAACTTAAAATAACATAAAAAGAGAAGACCGCGAACCATAGCCCCTCCGTGGATGCACTCCCTGCGGACCATGGTGTTTATGCCTCTTTTCCAATCCGTCGCATCGCGTAACACCCTCCTACGCGGACAAAGCCTCGACCGACGAACCCCCGATCGGCACCGCCCTTGGCCGCCGCTGCTTGCATGGACCCCTCCGCGTACCCCCTGGTACGCGGGCCGAACCCGAAGCCGCGAACCACCCTGGTTCCCGGGATTCTCGCCAGACCGCGAACCACCCTGGTTCACGGGATGCAAATCAGTCTGCGGACCATCCTGGTTCACGGACGGCCTCTCAGTCCGCGGACCCTCCTGGTTCACGGACAGGTTCTCAGTCTGTAGACCACCCTGGTTCGCAGACGGCTTCTCCAGCCACATAGCACCTTCCTACGCGAAGGGCGCCACCACCCATACCCCTGCGTGGTCTGCCAAAACCTTCGGAGTTCCCATTCCCCGAGCCAGATAAAATCCTTTCAATCTGGCCCGATCCTCCGTGACTCCTTCATTGGCATACTCATTGTCCCCAAGCCGAGGCCTCCACCAGAGCCACCGAATTCGTGTGGTGTAACCCTCAGGAACATCAGTGTGCCGTTTTGAGTTCACATACCGACGGTAAATAGAGGTGAAGGGGTTTCCCCGCCTTGAGCAGATTTTCGAAGCATTCCTGGGTTCACATTCCAACGGTAATGTGCATTCTGGTCTCGAGAATCCCCTTTCTGACCCTCCAATTGTTTTGGGCTTCCTGGAGATAGTAAAATACACATCAGAATGAAGCCCTCATGCACTAAAAGAGAGGAGATGGGCACAGGAGCACCCCCTTTCCCTCTCCCGCTGCGCTTTGTCATACATGGGCGTCCTCAGAGTGTAATCCCAAATCTATCATCATGGGTCTCCTCAGAGTGTAAGCCCAAATCCATCATTCCATGATGCCTCAGAGCGTAAGTCCCAAGCCGATGTGAACTACGTGGACTTTGATCCCTTCCTCCTAGGCAGGGTACGTAGGAAGCCTACAAGAGGTTCAAGACCACCACCCGGTTGTTCCGACAACCTTCACGTTGGTTCGTCTTTGTCCCGCATGATGATAAACTATACATGCGAACTATGTGGACTTTGATCCATTTCCCCTATGCAGGGTATGTAGGAAGCCTCTACGAGGTTCAAGCCCACCAACCGGTTGATCCGACAATCTTCACACCGGTTCACCGCGCCACTCCTAGTGCCACATCAATGAGTTCCAACTCCTCGGGGTCATTGATCCCACAAGGGATGGTAAACCTCAAGCATAAATGATTCTGAGCCCCTGCGTTCAGCTGACCATTTCCAACCATGTTAAATCCTTGGATACTATGCTTGGGTATAAACCAAAGATACGTGAACATATGAATACGTCTTAAATCTATAAGAGAGTCCCGGAACAGGCAATAATTTCCCCCAAAAGGGTGCGATGAGCCCGACTTCCCTTCCTCTCGACCAATGTGAGTTCTTAAGTGTCGCTGGTCAGACCATACGGCGAATGCATGCCTTTGGAAAGCAAGTCCACGCATCATCGGATATGGAACCGTTGGCTATTTTGAGACCGAAACCCGAAACAAAAATGGTGAACCCGACCTAAATCATTAACCAAGCATGACAGATTTTACTTAATCCAACCCGCGCCCTTTTTTTACTTCCAAGGAGGGCCAAGCAAGGTCATTAACTACGGATGGGATCATGAGATTCTACGTTGATGGGTTTGATACTTTTATTTTCTAAAATGCTTTGCAGGTACTACCTTCAGAACTCTATTCGATCCAATGGCATCCCAAAGGAACTCACAAGTGCTTGCTTCCAACAACACAATGATCAGAAATCCTCACCTATGGAGGACCCTGTCACCCACCCAAATTCTTCAACACTGGGTCTCAGACATGCTGATCTGAGAGTACCATGTGAATGGTACTCTCCCAATGGTGGAGGCGTCCATGCACGCCCTCCAATCTGCCAGAACTCGTCGGTCGCCTGCCCAGCAGCGACCACAGAAGTTGGTCCAGACGGCCCATGTTGCTGTCTCCAGCCATTTCGGGAGTCTCTCTCCAGATTGGTGAAATGCGTACCTCCCTTATCTTAGAGAGGTGGATGAGGTCGACATTGAAGACGTCGTCCCCACCGAATGGGGGTTCCTCTCCAAGGCCCCCACCGGCAGACGTCATTGCAGTCACACCGCGATTCAACATCCTCGCTCCGAGGAGGATGTCTCCCCAAGGATTCAGGCCCACACTCCCTGAGCTACGACCCCTCTGACCGCCCGACGAGGGCGGAAGATGTACAATCAGGGACCGGTCATCACCCTGGTCCTTGAGGAGGAGCTCCGCTGCCCAGCCACAGAGATGTACCACGAATAAGCAGCTACACCTGTTCACTCCTCCCGACCCCACCTTCCAGACATGGCGGCATCATACAAGCCAGCGCGCATCCCTGCTGAGCTCCATCAAGCCCTTCACTCACACAGGATGAAACTTACCAGGCAGGCACCTCTCCCTGCCCAGGGTCGTGAAGTCCACCAACCTGAGATGGTGGTGACCCGGGGCCTGCATGACCATCTTTTAGCAGTTGCTTTTGACGCCCGCCATCCTGATATGGTGGCGATCAACAAATCCAGCCACCCAGATGTGGTGGAAAATCAAAGGCGGGCACGTCTCCCTACCAACAAAGGAAACTGACTCGATACGGTAGGAAACCAATATATGCAGGGCCAGCTCCCTACGGATGCAAGTAAAGTCCTCTGTCCCGATGTGGCAGCAAACAGAGAGATAAACTGGTGTATCCCGGTATAGGGGCAGATTCGTTCACCTACCCCGACACAGGAGAATTGTCAGTACCCACTAACCACCAAGGGACCAGAGCAGGATATTCCTACTCTGATGCCGGAATGAGCCGTCATACCCTTTCCATCCAAAGATGTCTCCCTACATATCCTAGAAATGATGGAGGAGCAGGTATTAATCCCAGATCATATGTTGTAGACTTTCCAGAATGTAATTGCATCAGCGGAAACAGCAAGGACATAGGCCCGTGATCCCATCTACCCAATTGAGGCGACTCATCTAAGAGACGAGATAGCCACCTCGGAGTAGATCTGCATCCCTGCTTCTGCCTAGGACAGTCGTCAGCCATATTCCGCAATGCAAGGGAAACCAGATCGAGCAGCTTCACTCGTTCCAACTGGGGGACACCCGTACATCATGGTGGATGCTCCAGAGCAGGCATATATCCCTACCAAAAGTCATGATGTTCGTTGACATATCACGCAAACATCACAAGACCCAATTATACAGGAACCCAAAGGTGAAATCCGTTATCAAAAGCAGACGGTTCCGGCTACCCACAAGAAAGCACCCCGAACGTGTTGAAGGTACTCGCAAAATAAAGGGGGAGATCATGACTCCACTCTACTGGAAGCTGGGGTTCCCAATGCTGCTAATCACACATCGCAGGTTCAGAACCCTGCCCACCCATTACCATATTATGGGAGTGGCAGTAGTAGTTGCGAAGGTCCTCCCCACAATGTCGCTTCCAGCAGCTCTAAAGGTCCTCCCTAGAGCACCCGCGAGGGCCTCCCCCGTGGGAATATAACGATCGATCACGAGAGATCCTCTTTTGATGTGAGTCATGGAAACCCTCCACGTGACCAGAAGATCAGGAAACAAGAAGGTCCTCCACTTGCTGCATTCCACCCTGAAGGTCCTCCCCAGGGTATACACTACAATCACTCTCCTTACAGTGGGACCACAGATTATGATAGTAGTCCTTGATATCATAGTCGCAACTATGGAGGCCCTCCCCACAGTGACGTCTCATCATGACAAGAAGTTCCTTCCCTTGTCGTCACCTGCCCTGAAGGTCCTCCCCAGGGGTTACACTGTAATGACACTCCGCACAGCAGCGAATCAAATAATGGTGGTAGTCCTAACCACCCTGATAACGGAGGTCCTCCCTATAGAGACGTCACGCAACGAGAAGGCCCTCCCCTCGTTGCGGTACATTCTGGAGGACCTCCCCAAGATGCATCTCATAGATATTCTCCCTGCGGCGGCAGTAATGGTAGTCCTCGGCATTGCCATAGTTGTGATGGTAGTCCTCGCCACCAAGGCCTCCATTGCGAAGGTCCTCCCCGCATTGGCCCCAAGCAACAAGAAGGTCCTCCCCTTGTCACAGTTTGTCCTAAAGGTCCTCCCCAGGATGCACATCGAACGTCAATCCATGATGGTCATCCTCACCATGATGTCAGTTGTTGCGAAGGTCCTCCCCGTAACGACGCAACATAGCTAGAAGGTCCTCCCCTTACTGCGACACGCCTTGGAGGTCCTCCTCAGGGTGTGCACTACAAATGTCCTCTATGCAGTGAAGCATCAAGCAGTAATGGTAGTTCTCGCCATTACAACCACCATTACGGAGTTCCTCCCCGCGATGACATATCATATCGACAGGAAGGTCCTCCCCCTGCCGAATCAAACACAGAAAATCCCTCGTACGCCGTGGCACTCAGAAGGACGAGATCAATAATGTCATATTCCTAGATAGTCACTAACGACATCCTTCTGCAATCAGGAGACGGTCTATGGCCGCGTTCATCCTCTGAACCACCTCGTAATAACCAACATAATGATTCAGCACCTACTGGTCCCACTGCCTCCGACCACATTGGCAGTGAGTGTCTCAGTTGGGCCGACCAGGTAGAGGAGTCACTAGAGGAGGAGTATTATGATATGATGACATGAGGAAATGACTGGCCAGGGATGATATACCAGTTATGTTTTGGCCTACAACAACCTCTCAGTTTGATATACCCAGAGAGTTGTCGGAAGAATGCATGCACGACATCCGCTATAATGTATGGACAACCCTCCACCGACTGAAATCAAGATTCATACCCTACGATGGGTATGTAGACCACATCAAGACAATAGGAGACCTCCTGCATCACATCGACCTGGAAGCTCTTCCTTCAGCATGGAAACAACGACCCGAGAGGCGTAAAAGAAACATGGAGATAGCTTGCCTCAACGCGCTGCACCACCAGCTACGTCGCCTCATCGGTGACGATTCGACGGGATTCCATATCAGGGGATGGGGAGAACATAGAACTCTGCATTTCACTCCAATCCCCGCCCAGAAAAACCCGTTTGGCATGGTGTCTTGCAACGTCATCACGTGAAGACGGAAATCAAGTTGTCTTGCTATTCAGGAAAGGCAACACACCCAGCAGAGTCAGGCCTTGAGTAAGTCCTAGAGGCATCAGGCCCAATGGGAACAAGCCATTCAAGAACTCCTAAATCAGGCCACCGAGAGAATACAACAAACCTCTCACCTAAGATAGGCCAATCAACAATCTTTTCCTACCTCCCCAGAAGTGATAGGTTCATAGAAGAACTCAGCAGCAAACCCAGTTCACCCCCGAATGGGGGCACGCAAGATCAGGCAGGTAGCAATTGCAGCAGCAACTGCCGAAATCCAGGTTCAACCCCAACCTTCATGGTTGGGGGAATTTTTAACAACAAATTCCCCCATAAGACCAATAAAACCAGGAAGAGACTCAATGTATGAAGAACGGAGCCAACCCCACCCCTCAGGGCTGGGGGCATTATTACCCCCTCAACAACAACCTCCCCCATGAGAGTCAATATTCTCTCATCTAGGGAGGACAATCATAAGGGGTGGTTCCCATCCTATCTTGTCATTTGAATCATCATCCCCTCTGAGAGGAAGACGGACCATAAAGTCGCATCAAATAACTCTCCGCGTCACCCTTCATCAAGAAGTCCGAAGGCAATCCCAGGTCACGAAAGAGAAGTCCATCAGAAGACGCGGGAGATCCTCTTCCTATTTGGAAGATGACATACCCTCCACCCTGCGATATGCATTCATCAACACCATAGAGGCTAACCCCATGGGTGACACCGGGGAAAATGAAAATCTGGATGGATCGGCAGATGATGGTTCCAGTCAGGCTATGACTCACAATGAACCACCAGGTGTGCACACCCAGAATCAGAGGGCCTCCCTAAATATGGTTGTCCTTCCAGCCAACCCTCTTCTACCTACCTAGTGAGCTTCCAATAGGGATAAGAATAAATGATTGGTTACCCTTAACCCGCCTCCTTCTCTCGACAAATATGAGACACTCACGCTCGAAGAGAGATTCGATCGATAAGAAGAGGAGATGAAATAATTGAGGCAGATTAACACCAAGCTACTCCAGAGGAACCACCTTATTAAAAGTGTGTCCCGGCAGGAACCACATCATGCACTCCCAGAAAGTGCACCTCAAAGACTAAGGTTTTCCCCAAAAAATGAAACACGGTCAGGGCTCCCATCCAATGAGGCGCCCGACCCATCCAACTACCTAAATGTATATTCGGATGAATAACAAGACTTCCCTTCACTCAAGAAGAAACCGGAGAGAGTGCGCCTGAACCCTCTAAAGGTTCCACAAACGGCACACGTACCGCTTGTGCCGGCCGATCCGGATCCTCAGGCAATGCCTCAGGTTACTCCTGCCTAGGACCGGGCCCAAAAGGATGTAAACCAGGGTCTCACCAACACCATCGAGGCACTAACAGCTTGATTGCAAGCGATGGAAGGTCGACGCGCTCCGATACAGCCATAGTGGAAACCCTACCCAGATTTGGTGAGTAACACACCACCTCCACCCAATTTTGGGAGCCCTTTATTCACTATCTTCAATGGGTCAGGTGATCTGGAACAGCATTTGTTGCACTACACATCCTATTGTGACCCTATGATGGGGACTTCAGAATAGAAAGAACCAGTAAAACTCAGATGATTCATATGGACCTTTCACAGATCTGCCTTCGTCTGGTATACGAGACCAGCCCAGTCCAGTCAATAAAGAGCTGGGAAGACCTTCGACAGCAGTTCCTGTTCCACTTCAACTCAGGGTTTCCTAAAACAATGATCAATACTCTCATGAAATGAAAGCATAGGGAGAACGAGAGGGTCTCAGATTTCATCGCCATATGGAAGGGTCTTACCTATTCCCGGAACAGAACAATGCCTCAAGATGAGAAGCTAGGAATATGCATCGATAATATCAGAGATGAGCTCCGAACACTGCTCATACCAGTGGAGTGCACCACTGGCTTCCGACATCTCTCAGCTATTGCCCAGAGAATTGAGGACTCCCTCTAGCGGACTAATTCGAAGTCCCGAATAGCCTCGCAGGCTCCTGCGAAAAGATCCCCTAGAGCTGAAGCGCCTGTTGTCACACTCAATCCGGCCGCTGTGCCCGCTCCACCGTTCAGGCCTCCACCAAATTTTCAAGGGCCTCCTGCATATTAGCGGCCAACTCCGCCTAAACAAGATGATCAGCGAGGACCGAAGCGGAACCAGTTTGAGGAACGAAGAAAAAAAGTATACTCATTCCGGGACAGTCAAGTCTGCGGCTACTTCATTGTCGCCATGAACTGGAACCTGCTCCGCCTCCCAGAGCCGAGGAAACCTGAAGAGGTCGGCCGCGATGAGAGGCCAGATTACTGCCCCTAACATCGGATGTTGGGACACAGTATCCGAGAATTCTTCATCTTAAAAGACCTCCTACAGAGGATGGTAGACTCCGGACAGGTTGAGCTGGGACCACCCCCAGCACATGTGGCATGTATCTCTACCATCGACTCCAACAAAGAGGAGTGGTGGCAGAAATTCACTAGCATGAAGGGGCAGAAATTTGACAACTGGATGACTCGGAAGACAATCAACCAAGCCCAGCGCATACTCTGATCACAACTAAAGTAGCCAGTGTTTCCACCAACAACCCCTGATGCCGCAGTGCCGACAATATTGACCTCACAACCCTCCACGAGCCGGTCATCTGGGCATAATCGAAGAAGGAGGAAACAATCGCAAGAGGAGCAGTCCATGATGGGGCCAAAGTTAGTTCCGACCCTAGAAGATTTCATGCCCTCGAATTTGGCGCCACGGGCACCGACCCACCAAACGGAAACCTTAGGTACAATCAACCAGGATGACCTGTCAGAGGATTAAGAGCCAATATTTGGTTCTATTAATGTCATCCATCTCATGGAATCATTCCCTAACAAAGGATATGGTTACGAACCTGAGTTCCCTGCACGAGGAGCTGGGAGGAGGAATCACAGAGGTAGGGGATACTAGGGGAGGCGCAGCCGTGGTCGAAACCAACCCTACGGTTGGACCCTGGCCCAAACCGTTAGTATCGCAGAAACTTGTGGGAGATCCCTTCAACGGACTCATCATGAGAAAGAATTCCCCTCCACCTCCACAAGCAGCCACTCTGGCCCTGTTGATCTACGATACCCACCAGAGGAGGAGAAAGTGTCTGGCTGCCTGGTAGGCACAAACAGACTGGCTGGGCCAAGTCCTCAAAATGCGGGAATGCCATCGATATCTGACCCCGTGGCCGGTCCCTCCTCGTCAAATTCTACAGCCCCAAAAGCACCATCTAAGACTCTCCTGCTAACGGAGAAGCGTCATCCGCTGGAGTAGAAATACAATATCCTTAAGAAGTTGGCATTGGTACCAGCCAAGCTATCAATCCTCGATGCCCTATGTTTTTCAGGAGATCTCAGGGAGGTGCTTATAGAAGCTTTGATCAGACCCCAGGAGTTTCAAGCCGAGGTAGTTGCCACCAAAATTTACCAGACAGAGACTAACCTGGCTGACTGCAATGCGGTGATTTCCTTCACCGATCAGGATGAAGATTCCATCAAGCAAGGACACATCAGACCACTATATGTGTCCGACACACTTAATGGTATTGAAATCCATAAAGTCTTTATAGACAACGGCTCTGGAGTTAACCTACTTCCCCAACAGTCACTCCATAAGTTGGGATACAATGAGGATGACCTAATTCCATTGGACACGACTCTGTTGGGATACGAAAATAGTGAACAGAAGCCAATGGGACAAATTAAGTTGAAGACCCATTTTGGTGATCTGGTAGCCTACACTGAATTCCTGGTGGTCTGACAGAGCACATCATTCAATGCCCTACTAGGAAGGTCATGGCTCCATAAGCACATGACTGTTCCTTCATCCTACCATCATTGTATCAAGTACTTCATCAATGGACAATGTGGAACATTGCACGCCGACAAGGCCCCTTTCGAGCTATCCGAGTCACATTAAATTGAATCCGGGTTCTATGAGAAAAAGAAAAAGAAGCCTTTAGTCGATGGTGTCGACTGGATCCCCACTTAAAATGGCCTGGAAATGGTTCCTGATGACCCCCTCAGGCATCTTGGCAGAGATTTTGTCCTGCCCATCAACCATGTTGAGAGCAGGGGTTCAAGTTTAGACACACACTCAGCCGTCTTCATGACATCAGCCACGACGGCCGAGCATGACGATGCGGGAACATCCACCAACCCTCGATCTGGGGATGAATACTCAAGCGGGGACACCCACGACACCTCGCCTCCAGACTCTCAAGAACCCGTGTCAGGAGATCTCTCCTCGTCGGATCAAGAAGATGATGACTTGGGAGAAGAAGAGGGGGAAGATCTCAGGGATGCACCTCCTGCATTTGAGGAGGGTATCTCCACCAAGGTGGATGAGCTCAAGGGAATAAACCTGGGTACCGAGGAAGACTCAAGGCCCACTCTCATTAGTGCAGCCATGTCCCCCAAGGAGCACGAGGTATATACCTCCTTCCTAAGGCAACACCGAGACGTCTTTTCCTGGAATTACACGGAGATTCCAGGACACGATCCCGAAGTGGCGACACATCACCTGGCTCTTCCAAAAGACCACATGGGCTATAAACAGGCCCCCAGAAGGATGCATCCCTCAAATGCCACCAAAATAGTGGTTGGAGTCGATAAGCTCATTAGAGAAGGCTTCATTTGGGAGGTCCAGTACCCCATTTGGTTGGACAATATCGTCCCTATCAAGAAAAAGAATGGGCAAATCTACATCTGCATCAATTTCAGAGATCTCAATCGGCATTGTCCGAAAGATGATTTCCAGGTTCCAATCACCGAGTTGTTAATCGATGCAACGAACGGGTATGAGGCACTGTCCTTCATGGATGGCTATTCCAGCTATAACCAAATCAGGATGGCCCCAGAAGACGAAGAAGACATTGCCTTCAGTTCCCCTAAAAGAGTATTTTGTTATAGGGTCATGCCCTTTGGTCTCAAGAATTCTGGTGCCACATATCAGTGTTCCATGCTTCAGATCTTTATGTCGTTCCTAGGGAAATTCGTTAAATGTTACGTGGATGACCTGGTGGTCAAGACCAGACACCGCTCGGCTCACCTGTCAGACCTTGAGACCGTATTCAACATTCTATGATAGCATAGCTTGATGATGAACCCCTTGAAATGAGCCTTCAAGGTTACCTCAGGGAAATTTTTTGGATTCCTCTTATAGAATCGTGGTATTGAAGTCAACCCTGAGAATACAAAGGCTATCCTTGACCTGCCACCTCCTCGAAATCTCACCGAGTTGAAGGGATTCCAAGGACACCTATCCTATATTAGGCGGTTCATAGCCAACCTGGCTGGAAAATGTTTTCCTTTCACCAGGTTGATGAAGAAGGGGGCCACGTACTAATGGATGGATGACTACCAAGAGGAGTTCAAAAACATGATGAATTACCTCATAAGCCCAATGGTGCTCATGCCCCTAGTTAAAGGAAGACCTATAATATTTTACGTGACAGCCCTAGAGAGATCACTGGGAACCTTCCTTGCACAAAAGAATGACGCGGGCCGTGAAAATAGTCTATATTACCTCAGCTGAACAATGATTGATACTGAGACTCGATACTCAAATATCGAGAAGAACTTCTTGGCCATGGTCTTCACAGTTCAAAAGCTGCAACACTATCTGCAGCATCACGAAATCCATTTTATCTCGCGGAGTAACCCGCTCAAGTACATCCTCAGCCACCCGATGTTAACCGGACACCTATCCCGATGGTCGTTCATACTACAACAGTTAAACATCTAGTTCGTTCCCTAGAAAGCCATCAAGGGCCAGACATTAGTAGAATTTATGGCAGAGCACCCTTCGACTGGGACCACTGCCCCGGATGCCGAGCTGCCTGATGAAGACATCTTCTTGGTTCGAGAGGAATTCCCAGCATGGGGAATGTACTTCGACGACGCATCCTGAAGCCCAACCGGGAGGAGGATGGAGGATCCCAAATTCAACAAAGTGTGTTTGGGGATAATACTCATGTCCCAAGAAAAGGTATTCTTTCCATATTCCTTCCTCCTATCAGAAGGATGTACAAACAATGAAGCGGAGTATCAAGCTCTCATTGCAGGCCTAGAGCTCGCACTCCAGGCATAAGTACAGCACCTTAAGGTAAAAGGTGCCTCGGATCTGGTCATAAATCAATTCAATGGTGAATATTCTATTAAAAAGGAGGAGCTAATCCCCCTATTTGACCATGTCCGAGGGTTAATAGCTGAGTTCTCCATAGAACCAAAATTGACCTATATTCCCCAGTCTCAAAATGCCCCGGCTGATGCATTAGCCAACGCAGCCACAACCCTAGCTGACCCAGGCTAGGATGAAACAATTATCAGTATTTCTCATCGTCGAATGGTATTTCCATTTGTTCAGACCAAGATGAAAGAAATCCACGAATTCAGTCATGTCCCCGAGACATATGCTCATGCCACCGGCTGGATGACCCCCATTGCAAACTACCTTCAACAGGGAGAACATCCATCAGACAGGGTTGAATGAGAGCAAATACGGAGAAGGTCAATCAACATTGTCCTATATGGCGGCGCGGGTCAACAAGAGGTCCTCTACAAATGAGGCCTCGATGGAGTGCTCCTTAGATGTATTGAAGGAGAAGAAACCACCACCGTCATGACTGAAGTGCATGCTGGAGCATGTGGAGCACATCAACTAGGGACCAAGATTTCCCATCAGGTTCGAAGGCTTGGGTACTACTGGCCCAAAGTGGCACGAGATTGCGAGCATTTTACCAAAAAATGAAACTCATGCCAGATTCATGCCAACTTCATACACCAACACCCGGAGTTACTTCATCAAGCCAATTAATCCTGGAAGTTTTCTATCTGGGGGATGGATGTTGTGGGACCATATCCTCCCGCCACGACAAAACAGCTGAAATATATCCTCACAGCAACCGACTTCTTTTCCAAATGGGCACGAGCCATACCCCTCAAGGAAGTCAGGGCAAGAAGTATTGTCAGCTTTGTGAAGACCAATATCATCACCAGATTTGGTGTCCCTCTTACCATACTGACTGACATCGACACCAACTTCAGCTCTGCTGAATTGGGGAAACTATACCACGAGTATGGTATCAAGGCTAACCACTCATCCCGCTACCATACAGCGGCCAACATATAGATAGAGGCTTTCAACAAGACCATTTCCAACATTCTCCAGAAAATGGTGGACAAAGACAAGAATTCATGGCCAGATAAACTCCTCCATGTGTTGTGGTCTTATCAAACCACAATCTGCACTTCCCCTCGGGCTACCCCGAACTCATTGGTGTACGACACCGAGGCAGTCCTGCCCATTGAACTCCAACTTCCCTCACTCTGTGTTTCCATCTGTGATCAATTATCTGATGATGAGTAGTCATAAAAGTGGTTAGGTGAATTGGAACTGCAAGACGATAAGTGGTTTCACACCTTTCACCATCTGGAAGTATACAAGAACCGGATCTCACGACCCTTCAACAAAAAGGATCATCTTCGGTCTTTCTTGGAAGGAGATTTAGTGTTGGTCCTCCGGACCCCAATGATACCTGAAAAGAAGCCTCCAAAGCTAGAGCCCAAATGGGAGGGACCATATGTTGTACACAAGGTCTACTCTAATGGATCATATACCCTGATCTCCATGGACAGGCAATTCTCCACGGCTCCTAAAAAGGCGAGATTCCTGAAGAAGTATTTCTCATGATAACTAAAAGCAATTTTTTTCCGAGCTGCATGATGTTAAACTGCCAAGCACCCAATGGTACAAACTCTATGACCCTAAACTAAGAGTATCCCATCATCATCGGCATAACTAAAAGCAATTTTCGTCCGATCTGCATGACATTAAACTTCCAAGAACCCAACGGTCCAAACTCTATGACCTTATACTAAGAGTATCATGTCCTCACCGAATGACGTTAAACTGCATGGAGTTCTTACTTACCGCATGACGTTAAACTACACGGAATTTAATAATGCCCCTCGTCCTAACGACATGACGTTAAATTTTATGTACCTCATCCTTACCGCATGAAGTTAAATTGCACGAATTTCAGAGAACTATGTATGGCTTGATTCCTACCCTCGCAGGATACGTAGTGACGCCAGAATCCCCTATCCTAGCCCATCCACTCCCAAATAAAAGTTAAAAATTCCTTCTTCCCCCCGTGTACGGACCAGACCTTCATGGGGTGTATCCCTCGTCCTTACCGCATGATTTTAAACTGCACGGATTTCAGAGAACTACACAATGCTTGATTCCTGCCCTCATAGGATACGTAGTGACGCCGGGATCCCCTATCCTGGCCCTACCACTCCTAAATAAAAGTTAAAAATACCTTCTTCCCCCCGTGTACAGACCAAACCTGAATGGCGTGTATCCCTCGTCCTCACCGCACGGCGTTAAACTACACGGACAAGAAGTTTTAACAACGCCCCTCCCCCCCACCGTGTATGGAGCAGACCTGCATGGGGTGTACTTATTTCAGAGAACTACATACGACTTGATTCCAGCCCTCGCAGGATATGTAGTGACGCGAGGGTTCCCTGTCCTGGCCTAGCCACCTCCAAATGAAATAAAATAAAAGTTAGATAATGTCCCCTTCCCCCGTGTAAGGACCAGCCCTGAACAGGGTGTACTTCTTCCAGAGAAATATGTGCGGCTTGATTCCTGCCCTTCCAGGATATGTAGTGACGCCAGGGTTCCCCATCCTGGCCCAGCCCCCTGAATAAAAGATAAAACTTCCATTCCCCCTGTGTACAGACTAGACCGGCACAAGGTGTGCTCCTCGTCCTTACCACATGACGTAAAACTTCACGGATAGTGAGATTTAAAAAAAATGTTCCCTTTTCCCCATGTATGGGCTAGACCTGCATGGGGTGTATTTTTTGAATCCTTTCTACACGACATTTAAACTGCATGGAAAATAATGTTAGAAATTCCCCCTTCCCCTATGTACGGACCAGACCTACATGGGGTGTATACTTCATCCTTACCGCATGACACTAAACTGCACGGACTTCGTCCTTACCGCATGACGTTAAACTGCACAGACTCTATCCTTACCACATGCCGTTAAACTGCACAGACTTCGTCGCGATCCTCCCAAGACGCATGAAAAAACGAGATGGAGATACTTCTTGCACATTTGGATGCATCCTCTACATACATCAAAATCCACAGCCCGGATAATTATGGATCTTCATAACCACTCATGGACATCGGAAGTGGAAAGTCCTCAACCCGTGGAAACCTTTTCATGACTATGCATACCATGCCCTTAGCATCTTTGCATATTGATAGCCCCTGGCCCTTCTACCAAAGGAAATATTTCCTCGGGTGAAACTCTTCCTAGCTCCGTACACCTACCGGCCTCAGAGCCCCAGTATCACATATCCTGATCCAAAAATTTATGGAGCAGTGGTTTACAAGTTCATTCCCCTTTTCACATCCATGTGTTTCCAGGGTATCCCTATCTGGCTAGCCTATGTGTCCGCCAGTGGTTCACATAGCGACCTGCATCAGAGAACATCAAGCCAGGACTAGGCTACTTTGACTCAATGGACAATTGCAGTGAAGATGTTTCTTGTATACTCGGACACCATTATCCCCACGTGCCAAACTCTACACTGTGAGAAATCGTGGATTCTCGCAACCATTCATGGCCATCGAGAGTGGAAAGTTATCGACCCGAGGAAACCTTTGTACGACTATGCATACCATGCCCTCAGCGGATCTTCATAATGATAGCCCCTGGCTCATCCATCAAAGGCAATATTTCCTCGGGTGGTACTCTTCCTAGCTCCGTACGCTTACCAGCCTCAGATCCCCCACACCACACCTCCCGATCTGGGAAAACTCAAAGTTGCATTTTACAACCTTCATCCCCTACCTTGTTCCGAGTATATCAGAATATGTTGAATCAGTTATCCTTCGAGTGACCGCAGCAATAGTCACCCAATGGTCCGAGCTCTATGATCGCTAAACTAGGAGTACCTCATCCTTACCACATGATGTTAAACTGCATGGAGTAAAGTTACACCCCCGCGTGTAGAATAAATCAGCACATGGATATCTTTAAGCTTTAAAAGCAACCAGGGCCGAGTATGCCCAACATGTTCAGATATTTCCTTCCCCGATGACAGACTTCATGGCCCGGACAATTGCGGATCTTCAAAACCATTCTGGCCATCAGAAGTGGAATTTCATCAACCCGGGGACAGCTTTATATGACTATGCATACCATGCCATCAGCGGATCTGCATAATGATATCCCTTGGATCGTCCACCAAAGGCATGATTTCCCCCGGGCGATACTTTTCCTAGCTCCATACGCTTACCCACCTCATAGCCTCTTTGACAACTCTCATGATCCAAGAAGCCCCGGAACCATGATTTACACCATCAACCCCCTCCACATCTTGGACATGCCAGGATACTCAGGCCAAGTTACATTCTAATCAAGAGAGGCCTTTTTAACTACATCCTTACCACACGATGTTAAATTTCACGGTCAATCGTCCTTGTTGCACGACATTAAACTGTACAGCATTGGAAAAGGAAATAAAAATGCCCCCCTTCCTCGCTGCATGATGTTAAACTGCACAACATCCTTTAATAATTCTCTTCGTCTTTACCGAATGATGCTGAACTCCACGGTCAAACCCGCCACGGGTTCAGTAATGAACAAAGGCTTTTCTCTGTCCTTCAGTGCACAGGTTAGACCGAGACAAGTCACCATTTCACACTTGCGTGAGAAGGGATTACTTAACCCATTCTCAGGAAGTTTAGTCTAGATATTTCCCCTATATCCAAGAACACTCTCATAATAAACCATACTCTTCACTCAGAAAAATGCGAACTCTCATAATCCACACCTGGTGGTCCCAAATCTCAACTTCCCTGAAGTTGCTTGGCTATCGGGGGAATAAAATCATTGAACTAAGTAAACCTTTTCATTACTATGCATACAATGCCCTCAGTGGATATTCATATTGATCTCCCCTAGCTCGTCTACCAAAGGCAAGATTTCCTTAGGCAATGCTTCTCTCTGTACGCCTCTTGGCCCTTGAGCCCCATGTCCATCCCAGGATTCGAAAACCCTCTGAGTTACAGTTTACCAACCAATTTCACAAAACTGCCTGAATAAGGTGTAACATCTCTGACAAGATTACCAAGGACCAAGAGAAGCTGTTCCATTGCAGATGATGTCCCATCTGCATGAATTTAAACTGCGCCAAGCCCCAACCGTCCTTTATGCTAGATAAATGCGTAGGACATGAACCTTACTTCCACACTCCTGATTGATACATATGTTCTCAAAACCTTTCGGACATCACATCCATTTTCCAAGCCACCCCCGGTGGTTTTCATAATTCTCTAAGCCACCCATGGTGGTTTCCATATGCCGAACATTCATGAAGTCCTATGGCCATCAGAAATGGAGAGTCATTGACTTAAGGACACCTTTGCACGACTATGCATGCCATGCCCTCAACGGATCTACATATTAATTGCCCCTGTCCTATATACCAATGGTAAGATTTCCTTAGTCAATGCTCCTCCCACCTCTACACGCGAACACGGCTCCCATTCCTTGAGACATTCCCTGCATGTCGTGCAATTTTAAACACCCTCCCTCCAAATGCGTCTGAAGGACACCAAGACATCTTTTAATCCACCAAACCCCATTGGGGCCTTTTCCCCACCATACGTGGTCAAAGATGTTCGACCTAAAACATCATTAATGATAGTCTTGACGAAATGACTTTAAACCGCCTTAGAAAAGAGGCACAAAGCCGGTTAGGCCGAAAAACCAAAAAGGGCGACCTAAGAAAAAGTCGGTCCATACCCGCTGGGTCCACACCAACTGGGCTCAGGAAAAATTAGGGTATTAAAAGAAAAGACAAAAATTTTGTGGGGGGTTTTTTCTATAAAGCCCTAGAAATAGTCAAACTATGCTCGCTGGATCCCATGGTCCAGGCAAAAGTTATAGTTTGTTTCTATTTTCCCGAGTTGTGATTAATTCTGATTCAGTGAGTTGTTATTCACGCGACAATTGTTCTACTAACAATCAGATTCTACAATAGAAAAATACTGACATAGATTGTACTCCATTAAAAAAAAGAGGAGGACGTCCACAAGCCGAGGCCTCTCCCATACAACGAAAGGGGGGGGTCAGTAAAACAAAGTATACATGCATGGATATGATCGTCACAAAGGAGTCTGGCTTGCTCTCTCCACCAGATCAGCGACCGTGCGGCGGAGGTCATTGCAAGACTGTTCCAACACGGCCTTCTCCCTAACTTCAACCTCAGCCACCAGACGAGTATGCTCCACTATTTTTTGGAGATCATTGATCCCTTTTCTGTTGGCTTCGAGACGATCGGTCACAGCTGACAACCGATTCCTCAGCATCACTGCTCGTTCTTCACATTCATGAAACTCGGAGGATAGGACAACCGCCTGATCTCGAGAGGTCACCTCTTATGCCATTAGCTGATGGAGCTATATTGTGGCTTCCTCCAGGTCTTGGGTCCCACAATGAGCGACAACAAATTGAGCCAGTTTGTGTTCTCTAGTGGCAGCTTCCTCACGGGCCATGACAACTTGACAAGCAAGAGAATGTAACTGCAGATAGTTAAATCCACCCTACCCCAAACCCATGAAGATCTGTCGAAGAGATTTGGTCTTAGTTTCCATCTTAGATAGAGGTGTTTCGGCAACGATCTCGCAAATTCTAGGCCAGGACCACCAGCGCACCACCCGGTGGTCCGCCATGACACGAGGATCTTTGGTATCCTCACCGGATAGCACGAGAACAAAATCTGTCATTGCAACCAGTGCGAGCATGTGCTCACTAGAAGTTAGTTCCTGATCAGGAATGTCTGGAGCCTCTAACCCCAGTTCAGGCTTGGGGATCAAATTGCTAAGCCCGGTATCAGCTGGAAAAACATCCGGGATTGTCTCGCTAGGATCCGGAACCACAGGGTCGTCCTCGTCCACATCCAAGAAGGATGAACCCGTTTGAACTCCGGCCACCACAGAGCTAGGAGAGGAAAATCCCCTGAGCCTCTTTGATCGACGATCCATCAGTCGATCCTCCCTTAGAGCTGATGAGGAAGGTGCAGTGGACGCAACAACTGTAGAACCTCCTGATTTGTGAACCTAGTGAATATACTTCCCTAGGATCCCATTGGGATAGTATTTTGTCCACACCTTTGCATACTCCACGGAAAGGCCGACGGCTTCCCCCACGACAGGCAGGGGAATGCTCGTGTCAGATCCCTCCCACGTCAGCATCAGCCACCATTGAAAAAGTATGGCCCGATGCAGTCCTTGAGCCTAAGGAGGAGGAAGGGAAACTTGGACTTTCATGCACCCAAACTGGTGAGAAAAACGATACGGGACATACAGCTCACACAGAGAAACCCTGTCGATCCGCGCAGACAGAAATCCATCCCGCAGAGAGATCATGTAAGAACGCTCTTCCAGGCTCCCCCGACAGTTGTCAAATAAGATGCCAGAAGGGGTAGGCTAGGGAGTGAAAGAAAACTGGGAAAAGTCACTCAGTAGCTCGAGGACCTCACCAGGGCTGAGGGATTTCAGGCGAACTCCAACTATATCAAGCAGGGTAGGCTGAAAAGTAGGAAGAAGGATGACCGTATTGTGACGATACTCATAGCAGTGACAATGATCCACTACCCACCAATAAAAAAATTTGAAATGGCCCACTCAGATGGAAGGGTGAACCGCCCTTCTGCATGTGACCCAACAGTTCATAAATATGAGCCAATGTGGGAACGACCAAATTCACCGGGTGGCCCTCTGTCAGCCCAGCTGCCATCATCAGGGTGCAAGCCCTGCTTCTAGGATTAATATCCCAAGAAGGGAATAGCCACCCACTCAGGAACATAGCAAACAAACCCGCCAGCTGAAGCATAGGCAGCACATCGGGGCGTACCTCGTAACCCCATGAAAGGTAGTCACCCGCCTCCAGAACCACCCAGTAGGAACCTGGGGAGGTTCGTGACTGTTGAGAAGGATGAGTCCTGGGGTGCTTGATCTTCGGCACAGGACCAGTGGTTCTCAGAAATAACCCTATCCAGGTATTATAGGGAATAATAGAGCGGGCACGCAAGGCCTGATGCAGTGATTTCTCCACTATAACCAACATATCTCCCGCCAATAAAGGAACTTGTTCGACATCGTCCCACGCATCAGGGGCATGTAGAAATTTTTCATACATTTCACCGATAATTGGGATCCCTCCCAATTGATGGATATCGCAGAGACTAATGCCAACTTCACCATGGGAAAGGTGAAAATTATTAGAGCTTGAACACCAATGAATGAGTAGGTCTGGAAGGACCAAGGATAGTCGGTAAATAGAAAATTGGTAATCCCACACTACGGAGTATAAATTGACTGCTTCTAGTGATTTGGAAGACTCCCGGCAGGGATAATGAACCCAGAAAGCCCAGGCCCAGTCATTGGAGAGAAGCCCGCTAGAATGAAGATCCCACTTAGGAATCCACCCCGTATGGGGATCTACTTGAGCAAGGTTGATAATAGAAGGGAAACTCTTGGAGAAAGCTTCCTGAGAAAAGTTTCAGGCGTGCTAATAACTTTGGGTCCAAAAAGAGCCTCTCAAAATGAAGGTGTCTTTCTGGTCAGAGTCGGAAACCATCTCCCCCGATTGGGTAAGGTTTGTCTGAATACAATTGGACGACGCTTCCAACAAAGGAGAAGGAAGACCTAAAAAAGTGGGAGGAATGGGGACATCGTCTTGAAGACCAAATCCATGAAGTGGAAGCCGATTCGATAGTGGATAATCCAGGAGCTCAAGAGGGAGCGAGTCATTCAAGACACCATCATCAGGAATGATGGACCAAATAGGGTCCTCTTGAATGTTCTCTACTCTGTGAATCATAGCCAAATGTCTCCCTGAACCAATTGGGAGTGGCTCTGTAGTGGGCCTCAATGCAGAACGAGGGGGAACCATATCTTCTCCTTGCATGATGAGAGCCAACAATCGGTTAGTCCGGAATAAAAATCTGCACAAAAAGTACCAGGTATATGGCTGAGGATCAGTTGAGGAGCCTTCATAAACAAAGTCCGCAAGGAAGCCTCGAAGGATGGTTCGTGATGAAAGCATCCCGCGAACTAGCCCTTCGCGAATGCAGTCCGTGAAACCCTGGCCCGCGGAGCATTGGCTAAGAAACCGCGAAACAAGTTTCTCCATGGAATTTAAATCCCGAATTTAAGTGATTAAGTTCAGATGAAATAGAAACTTTTAAAAGTTCAAGAGATTTTAGTCTGCGGAGCATCGAACCGTGGAGCATTAAAACCGCAGAGCATCGAAACTGTGGAGCACCAAAACCATGAAGCAACTTCCTCCGCAGCCTGTCATGACTTAATTTTTAATTAATTAAGAGTAATGGTTCATGGTTGGGGAATTGGTTCATGGGTGAAAGCTACTGTGAATGTGGAATGCTTTGTGGAAGTCACAGCCGGTTCGCGGACGAAGCACTTCGCGAAGGAACGAGCGCGTGATGGCGAGGGAGTTCTAGTTTCACAAAGAATTCGGTAAAGGACAAATGAAGGACCCCCGTATTTATAGGCGTGGTCCCCTATTGGGTCAACTACCCTACTGCAAACTATCTCAGTTTCAAGACCACATTTCATCGAAATGGCCTCCTCTTCGTTCCAATCGGACCCCATTCTGATGGGGGGAATTTGTAGGGTCCTGAAAAGTCCAAAAAGGTGATTCTACCCAAATTCCCCAAAAAATTGGGGAAAATAATGAAAAAAATCCAAATAATTGACACAAGAAGGACCGGTCTGCCGACCCGTCCCATGAAAGCGCGACTTGGCCAGGCCCCACGAAGCACCCCCTCCGCTAACCATCGGCGTTCGCAAAATGGAGGTGGAGATCCTCCGCGGTCACGAGGAAGGATGACCGCCAATCCGGTTCACTGTCATGAACAACCGCGGACCGCGTTGACAAGTTCAAGCCACATCCACTGTCGTTCACAGAATGGAGGTGGAACCCTCCACGGCTGCAAAACACTCCCTGATTTTGGTTTTCGGGGGTAGGGGGGAGAAGCGCTCAATACCCACCACGAAGTACGGATTGACCAAGTAAGCTATAAACAGGGTATTCGATCATGGGCCTCCGCAAAAAGTGTCGTGTGACCGCAGAAACATCTCTTTCTCCAATCTATAAAAGGAGACCGAGGGGGAAAGGAATGGAGGATTCAGAAGATCGGTATTGGGACGATTTGAAGGCGGAGGAAGAGAATTCAGAGAAGAGCGATCAGATTCGGGGGGAAGGATTTCGAAGGAAGGCTTAGGATTTTTCAAACAACGAAGTTTTCCATTGCGAACTAGAGCAGGTATAAAACTGGGAATGAACTAATAAGGAACTGAAAAATGAATAATAATTTGGTGAACCGCGAACATAAAATAACATAAAAAGAGAAGACTGCAAACCATAGCCTCTCCGCAGATGCACTCCCTGTGGACCAGGGTGTTTATGCCTCTTTTCCAATCCACCGCACCGTGTATCACCCTCATACGCGGGCGAAGCCTCGACCGATGAACCCTCTATCGGTGCCACCATTGGCTGCCGCTACTCTCGTGGACCCCTCCACGTACCCCCTGATACTCAGGCTTAACCTGAAGCTGAGAACCACCCTATTTCACGGGATGCTCACCAGACCGTGAACCACCCTGGTTCGCACGATGCCAATCAGTCCGTGGACCATCCTAGTTCGCGGATGGCCTCTCAGTCCGCGGACCCTCCTGGTTCGCAGATGGCCTCTCAGTCTGCGGACCACTCTGGTTCGCGGATGGCTTCTCTAGCCACATAGCACCTTCCTACGTGAAGGGCGCCACCACCCATACCCCTGTGTGGTCTGCCAAAACCATTGGAGTTCCTATTCCCCGTGCCAGATAAAATCCTTCTAATCCGGCCCGATCCTCTATGACTCCCTCATTGGCATACTCATCAGCCCCAATCTGAGGCCTCCACCAGAGCCACCAGATCTGTGTGGTGTAACCCTTAGGTGCATCAGCGCACCGTTTTGAGTTCACATACCCACGGTAAATAGAGGCGAAGGGATTGCCCCGACCCTTGAACAGATTCCCAAAGCATTTCTGGGTTCACATTCCTAAGGTAATGTGGAGTCTAAGCTCGGGAATCCCATTTCATCCCCTCTAATTGTTAAGGGCTTCCCGAGGATAGTAAAATACCCATCAGAAGGAATCCCTCATGCACTGCAAGAGAGAATATGGGCACAGGAGCACCCCCTTTCCTTTTCCCATTGCGCTTTGTTGCCCATGGGCCTCCTCAGAGTGTAAGCCCCAATCTATCATCATGGTCCTCCTTAGAGTGTAAGCCCCAATCCATCATTCCAGGTTGGCTTAGAGTGTAAGTCCAAAGCTAATGCGAACTATGTGGACTTTGATCCCTGCCTCCTAGGAAGGGTACGTAGAAGCCTCCAAGAGGTTCAAGCCCACCACCAGGTTTTTCCGACAACCTTCACATCGGTTCGCCTTTGTCCCAAATGACGATAAACTGTACATGTGAACTATGTGGACTTTGATCCCTTCCCCCTAGGCAGGGTACATTGGATGCCTCTATGAGGTTCAAGCCCACCAACCGGTCGATCCGACTCTCTTCACACCGGTTCACCACACCACTCTTATTGCCGCACCAATGAGTTCAGACTCCTCGGAGTCATTAATCCCACGAGGGATGGTAAACCTCAGGCATAAATGATTCTGAACCCCTACGTTCAGCTGACCATTGCCAACCAGGTTAAATCTGTGGATACTATGCTTGGGTATAAACCAAAGATTCGCGAACATATGAATACATCTTAAATATATAAGAGAGTCCTGGAACATGCAATAATTCCCCCCAAAAGGGTGCGATGTGCCCAACTTCCCATCCACTCGACCAATGGGAGTTCTTAAGTGTCGCTGGCCAGACCATCTGGCTAACGCCTGCCTTTAGAAAGCAGGTCCACACGTCATCGAATATGGAACCGTTGGGCGTTTCGAGACCAAAACCCGAAACAAAGATTTCTAGGGTTTTAAACTTTTTCGGTTTCATATGGGGTTTAAGTTTTTTTAGGTTTTTAAGGTTTTCTTCAGGGTTTTCTGGGTTTTAAGGATTTATTTTTCTTTTATATTTTTAGGGAATTTATAATATTTTTATGGGTTTTAGGGTTTTTATGGATTTAGTGGGTTTTTATGATTTTTATGGTTTTAGGGTTTTTATGGCTTTTTTGGGATTTAAGTGTTTTTTGAATTTCGTAGGGTTTAAATGGTGTTTATATATTTTAGTGCATTTTAGTTTTTAAGGGGATTTAGGGATTTTTAAGGTTTTTACATGATTCTATTGGTTTTAGTGGATTTTATTATTTTTAGGGTTTCCTTGAGTTTTTAGTGTTTTGAGTGTTTTAAAGGTTTTAGTGTTTTTAGGTTTATATGTTTTCCTTAGGGGTTTCAATATTGTAGGATTTTTAATGTTTTTAGAGATTTTTAGGGATTTTAAATATTTTTATGGTTTTATGGTTTTTAGTTATTTTTCCGGGTTTAAGTGGTTTTAGTGTTTTCTTAGTTTTTAGGGTTTATTGAGTTTTTTTGGTTTTTTATGTTTTTAGAGTTTTGTAATGTTTTACGAGTTTAAATTATTTTAATATTTTTTAGTGGTTTTTTGGTTTTTATGGGTTTCTTGGATTTTTTATGTTTTTTAAAATTTTTATAGGTCTTAGGGTTTTAGGTTTTTTGGTGTTATTTAGATTTTTTTTGGGTGGATTTATGTCTTTATTATGTTTTTATGGTTTTCTTAAGGTTTTAGGTTTTTAGAGTTTTTTATATTTTAGGGTCATTTAGGGATTTAATTTTTTTTGGTTTTAAGGGTTTTAGGGATTTTTTGGGTTTTGAGGGGTTTTTAGGTTTTTTAGATTTTTAATGTCTTTATTTTTTTGATGATTTATGTATTTTTAGGTTTTTAATGTTTTCATATGGATTTTCATGGATTTTTGGATTTTTTAAAACTTTTTAGTATTTTTTGGGGATTTTTTAGTGATTTAGTGTTTTTAGGTATTTGGAGGTTTTTAAAGGGATTTATGGGTTTCTGGGTTTTTTGATTTTTTAGGGTTTTAATGTTTTTATAGTCTTTAATACATTAGCAGTATAAATTATTTTTAGATATTTTAGTGTGTTTTAATAGGTTTTTTGAGGTTTTAATTTTTTAAGGATATTTATGGGGTTTAAGGGGTTTTGGGGTTATTTTTAGTCTTTTAAGATTTTTTTGTGTTTTTTAGGTTTTTAGGGGTTTTAATTATTTTTAGAATTTTAAGGTTTTATGATGTTTTTTCAGGGGTTTTCTTAGTTTTTATATTTAAAGATACATCTACATCTTCTATTAGGATTTTTTGGTGTTCTAGGGTTCTTAGGGTTTTATGATTTATTATAGGTTTTTTTTAATTTTTGTTTTTAGGGGGTTTGAGTGTCTTTAGGTTTGTTAGGGTTTTTTATGGTTTTATGTTTTATTTTTATTTTTTGGTATTAGGTTAGGATTTTAATTTTTGAGTGTTTTTTTTATTTTGAATGTTTTTAGTATTTCTGGGGTTTTTATGGGTTTTTGGGTTTTAGGGTTTATTCGGTGTTTTTAGTGTTCTTAAGGGTTTTTATAATTTTATAGTTTTCATTAGTATAAATTATTTTTTGTGTTTTTAGTGGTTTAGTGTTTTTATGGGGTTTTTGGTTTTTAGGGTTTTTAACAGTTTTTTGGGTTTTAGTGGGTTTTAGAGTTTTTAGGATTTTAATGTTTTTGTAGGGTTCATAGGGATTCTACATTTTTTTGGGATTTTTTTGGTTTTTCTGGAATTTTGTAGTCTTTATAGTATTTAAGTATTTTGGGGTGTTTATAGGTTTTTGGAGTTTTTTAAGGGTCATCTTCAGGGTTGTAAGGGTTTTATGTGTTTTTTGGTTTTTAATTTTTTCTAGGGATTTTAATGTTTTCAGGGAATTTTTTTGTTTTCAAGGTATTTAGGAATATTTTTATATTTTTTTTGGGTTTTAGGGATTTCAATTGTATTTAGGGTTTTAGGGTTTTCTATTGTTTCAAGGTTTTTTAGGTTTTATAGGGTTTACAAGTATTTTTAGGGTTTCATGGTTTTATTAGTGATTTTTACTATTTTTAGGGTTGTTTATGTTTTAAGGTATTTTTAGGGATTTTTTAGTTTTCATGGGGTTTTAGGGTTTTAATTAATTTTGTGTGTTTTTATGGGTTTTAGGGTTTTTTTTTGGGTTTTTAGCATTTTTAGCATTTTTAAGGTTTTTAAGTGTTTTTATGTTTTTAATTTTTTTTGAAGGTTTTCTGGGGTTTTTGGGGTTTTATGTTCATAGGTATTTTTAGGGATTTTACGATTTTTATTATTTTTAGGATTTTTTTGTGTTTTTTGTTTTATTTATGGTTTTCAAGTTTTTATGTTTTTTTTTGATTTTTTAAGATTTTTTTATGTTTTTTAGGGTTATAAGTTTTTTATTTTTTTTTTGGGGTTTTGTATGGGTTTTAGGGGTTTGGGGGGGGGGGGGTTAGGGATTTAGGGTCCTTTTATGGTTTTAGGGGTTTTAAGTGTTTAGGTTTATATGGTTTTCTTAGTGGTTTTCATGGTTTTTTTGTTTTTTATGGAGGTATTCTTTAGGAATTTTATTGTTTTATGTGTTTTAGGGATTTTGAGGGACTTTATATTTTTTAGGGGTTTTCCAGTGTTTTTAGGGTTTTACAATTTTCTTAGCAGTTTTCATGCTTTTAGGGTTTTTATGTTTTTAGGGGTTTTGAGGGGTTTTTATGATTTTTATGTTTTTTAGGTTTTTAGGGAATTTTGGGTTCTATGGGATTTATGGTTTTATATTTTTTTATAGTTTTTAGTGGTTTTAGGGGGTTTTGTGTTTTTTAGGGGTTTTAAGGTTTTTTAGATTATTTGACATTTTTTGGGTTTAAAGTGTTTCTAGATTTTTTATTGGGTTTTATGTCTTTTATGGGTTTTAAAATCTTTTATAATTTTTATGAATTTTTTTAGGTATTCTAGAGTCTTTTTAATGTTTTTATGGTTTTTAGCGTTTTTTTTGTCTCTGGGGGTTTTAGTTTTTTAGAGTTTAAATATTTTTAGGGATTTTTGGGATTTTAGGAATTTATTACCCTTTTTGGTATTTTTTAGGATTTATATATTTTTAATGTTTTTTAGGGATTTTAGATGTTTTAGGTTGTTATGGGTTCTAAGTGTTTTTATATGTTTAAGGTTTTCTTTGGGTCATTCAAGGTTTTTTTTTGTTTTTTACATTTTTATGGATTTTTTGTCCTTTTTTATGATTTTTATGGTTTTATGGTTTATGGATTTTGTGGGGTTTTAGTGATTTTGAGGGGATTTTTGGGGGTTTTGGGTTCTTATGGATTTTACGGTTTTTGTGATCTTGGCGTTTTTATAGGTTTTTAGTGTTTTTATGTTTTAGGTGTTTAAATAATTTTTTGAGTTTTGAGTTTGTTTTTAGCGGCTTTATTGGTTTTAAGGGTTTTTAATGTTTTTTGGGTATTTATAATTTTTAAGGGTTTTAGGGTTTTTAGTGTATTTTTATGGTTTTTAGGGTTTTTACCCTTTTTAGGTTTTAGGGGGTTTAAGTGTTTTTATGTTTTTATGGTTTTCTCAGGGCTTTTATGGTTTTAGAGTTTTTAAATATTTAGGAATTTATAGGATGTTTATGTATTTTTGGGTTTGAGGGATGTGGAGTTTTTTTTGGGTTCTTTAGGGTTCTTTACGATTTCAAGGGATTTTAGGGGTCTAATGAATGTTTAGGTTTTTATTCCTTTATGGGTTTTTTTGGTTTTTCGGATTTTTTACATTTTTAGGTATTTTTTGGGATTTTTTAGGAATTTATGGGTTTTTAGGGTGTTTATCATTTTTAGGTATTTATGGATATTTTATATTTTTATAGTTTTTTAGGGCCTTTTAGGATTTTTATGGGTTTTTAGGGATTTTGATGGGTTTTAGGTTTTTTTGGATTTTTTGTGTTTTTAGGTTTCGTAATGGTTTTAAGTGTTTTTAGTTTTGTAAGGATTCTTTAGGGTTTTTTGCGGTTTTAGGGTTTTTTAAATATTTAGTACTTTTTAGGTATTTTTATCATTTTTACGGGCATTAGTGTTTTTAAGGATTTTTATGATTTTTAGGGATTTTAGGGTTTTTATTGTTTTATTTTCATTTTTTGGGTTTTTTGGGGTTTTATAATTTTTTTACATTTTTATGGGTTTAAAGGGTTTTAGAGTTTTTAGTGTATTTTTCTATATTTTAAGGGGTTTTATGGTTTTTAATGATTTTTAGGAGTTTTATGATTGTTAGGGTTTTTAGGGGGTTCTAGAGTTTTAATGGTCTTTTTTTTTGATTTTTATGTTTTTATGCATTTATGGGTTTTATGAATTTTTAGGTTTTTTAGGTTTTCTTAGGGTTTTCAATGATTGTTGGGTTTTTTATGTTTTTTTTGATTTTAGGTCTTTTTTTTTGAATTTTTATCTATTTTTAGGGTTACAATGATTTTGAGGGGTTTTTGGTTTTATGGGTTTCCTATGGTTTTTCAGGGTTTTAGGTGATTTTTTATTTTTTGGAATTTTTATGGATTTTTGAAGATTTTATGGTTTTTAAATATTTTAATGATTTTTAGTGGTTTTACTGTTTTTAGGTTTTTTAATTTTTTTTGAGTTCTTAGTGTTTTTGTGTTTTTAGGGGTTTTACGATTTTTTAGGATTTTAAGGATTTCATGGGGTTTTTGGAGTTTTTGGGATTTTTTTGGATTTTAGGGATTTTTATGCATTTTTAAGGATTTTTATGGCTTTGGGGATTTAAGGATTTTGAGGGGTTTAAGTGTTTTTTTGGAGTTTTCAGAGTATTTTTTTTTGTTTCTAGGTTTTTAAAAAGAAAATTATATTTTTTTAATGTTTTTAGGGGAATATAAGTTTTAGATTTTTTAGTGAATTTTTGGTTTTTTTTTGTGTTTTTATGGTTTTTAGGTTTTTATGGGGTTTTATTGGTTTTTAGGGTTTCTAGAAATTTTTATGTTTTTGGGTTTAAGAATTTTTAGCTTATAATTTTTTCTTTGGGATTTTTAAGGGTTTTGGGATTTAATTTTTTTATGATTTTTTTAGGATTTTGGGGGTTTAGGATTTTTAGGGTGTTAAAATTTTTTAGGTTTCATAGGGGGTTTAAATGTTTTTAGTTTTTTAAGGTACTCTTCCGGGATTTTAGGGTTTTAAGGTTTTTTTTTAGTGTTTTTAGGGAATTTTTAATATTTTTATAGGTTTTTAGAGTTTTTTATGGATTTTGTGGGTTTTTATGATTTTTATGGGTTTTATGGTTTTTTTGGGATTTACGTTTTTTTATTTATTTAGGGTTTTAATGTTTTTTATTTTTTTTAAATTTTATGGGGTTAAAATGCTGTTTATAAATTTTAGTGATTTTTAGTTTTTTTATGGGGCATTAGGGATTTTTTAGGTTTTTATGGGTTTCTAAGGGCTTTAGTGGATTTTAGTGTTTTTAGGATTTTCTTAATATTTTAGTGTTTTTGGTTTATACATTTTCCTTAGGGTTTTTAGGATTTTATGTTTTTAAATGTTTTTAGAGATTTTTAAAGATTTTAAGGATTTTTATGGTTTTGAGGTTTTTAGTTATTTTGTGGGGTTTAAGGGGTTTTAGTGTTTTTTTTGTTTTTTAGTTTTTAGGGTTTTTTGAGTTTTTTTGTACAGTTTTTTGAGTTTTGTAATGTTTTATGGGTTTAAATTATTTATATATTTTTAGTGGTTTTGGGGGTCTTATGGTTTTCTAGGGTTTTTATGTTATTTAATTTTTTTTTATGGATTTTAGGATTTTGTGGTTCTTTTTTGGGAATTTAGTGTTTTTTGTGTTATTTATATTTTTTGGGGGATTTATGTTTTTATTAGGGTTTTATAGTTTTATTAAGGTTTTATTTTTTTAGAGTTTTTTACATTTTTTGGATCATTTAGGGATATAATTATTTTTTTTGGTTTTAAGTGTTTTAGGAATTTTTTGGGATTGGAGGGGGTTTTAGGATTTTTATAATTTTTAATGTCTTTAGTATTTGTAGGTTTTATGTATTTTTAGGTTTTTAATGTTTTCATAAAGATTTTCAGGGATTTTAATTTTTTTTAACTTTTTTGTAATTTTTTAGGATTTTTAAAAGATTTTTTTATGATTAACTGTTTTTAAGGATTTTGAGGTTTTTAAAGGGATTTATGGGTTTTGGGTTTTTTTGGTTTTTTGGGGTTTTTAAGGTTTTTATAGTTTTTAATGCATTAGTTGTTTAAAGAGTTTTTAGATATTTTAGTGTGTTTTTATAGGTTTTTAGGGTTTTTGTAGTTTTTAAAGGATCTTTATGGGTTTAAAGGGATTTTGTGGTTATTATAAATCTTTTTAGAATTTTTAGTGTTTTTTAGGTATTTAGTGTTTTTTTGTATTTTTATAATATTAAGGTTTTTTGATGTTTTTTCAATGTTTTTTTTATTTTTTATATTTATAGATATTTCCACAGATTTTATTAGGATTTTTAGGGGTTTTATGGTTCTTAGGGTTTTAGGATTTATTATATAGTTTTTGAATTTTTTTTTTATTTTTAGGGGGTTTAAGTGTTTTTAGGTTTGTTAGGGTTTTTATGGTTATATTTTTTTGGGATCTGTTTTGGATTTAAATTTTTGAGTGTTTTTTTGGATTTTGAGTGTTTTTAGTATTTCAAAGGTTTTTTTTGGTTTTTGGGTTTCATGGTTTTTTTTGGAGTTTTTAGTGTTCTTAAGGGTTTTTAAATTTTTATAGTTTTTAGTGGTATAATTTTTTTTAGTGTTTATAGTGGTTTAGTGTTTTTTGGGGTTTTTTGGTTTTTTAGGGTTTTTAACAGTTTTTTGGGATTTAGAGGGTTTTAGAGTTTTTAAGATTTTATGGTTTTCGTAGGGTTTTTCAGGAATTCTATGTTTTTTGGGATTTTTTTGGGATTTTTTGGGATTTTATTGTCTTTACCGTATTTAAGGATTTTGGGGGTGTTTATAGGTTTTTAGATTTTTATGGGTTTTACCATCTTCGGGGTTTTAATGGTTTTAATTGTTTTAAGTGTTTTTTGGTTTTTAATGTTTTTGAGGAGTTTTAATGTTTTTAGGGATTTTTATGTTTTTAGGGTTTTTAGGGATATTTTCATAATTTTATGTTTCTTTTGGGGTTTTGGGGATTTCCATTGTTTTTAGAGTTTTAGGGTTTTTTAATGTTTCTAGTGTTTTTAGGCTCTATAAGGGTTTCAAGTGTTTGTTGGGTTTTGTGGTTTTCATAGTGATTTTTAATATTTTTAAAGTTGTTTAGGTCTTAAGGGATTTTTATGGATTTTTTATGTTTTATGGGGTTTTAGGGTTTTAATGATTTGTGAGTGTTTTTATGGGTTTTAGGGTTTTTAGCATTTTTAAGGGTTTTAAGTGTTTTTATGTTTTTAAGGTTTTCTGATGGGTTTTTCATGGTTTTTAGGGGTTTTATGTTCATATGGATTTTTAGGTATTTTAACAGTTTTTATTGTTTTAGCTTTTTATTTTGGTATTTTTGGTTTTATTTTTGGTTTTCTGGTTTTTTTGTTTTTTGGGATTATAATGTTTTTTATGTTTTTTGGGTTTTACAGTTTTTTAATTTTTTAAACATTTTTAGTGGTTTAAATGTTTTTAGTGTTATTTTAATTGTTTTTAGTGTTTTTATGGGTCTTAGTGTTTTATGGTTTTTCGGGTTTTTCGGGGTTTTGGGGGGTTTAATTGTTTCTAGGTTTTTATGGTTTTCTTAGGGGTTTTCAGAGTTTTTATGTTTTTTAATGTTTTACGTATTTTTAGTGATTTTTATTGGTTCTTAGGGATTTTGGATATTTTCATTATTTTTAGGGTTTTTTGGGATTTTACAGGTTTTAATAAATTTTCTTGGGTTGTTTTGTTCTTAGGGGTTTTATGGGTTTTTAGAGTTTTTAATGTTTTTGGGGAATAAATGAGTTTTAATGTTTTTAGTGGGTTTTATAGTCTTTATGGGTTTTAATGCTTTTTAGGGGTTAATATGGTTTTTTTGGGTTTTAGCGTTTTTTTGGTTTTAAGGGGTTTGAAATGTTATTTTAGTTTTATGGTTTTCTTAGTGATTTTTAGGGGTTCTAGGGTTTTTTACAATTTTTGGAATTTTTAGGGATTCATTTTTTTAATTTTTTTTATGATTTTTAGGAATTTTTATGGGTTTGAAGGTTTTTATGTTTTTATGTTTTTATGGTTTTTTTGGATTGTAACGATTTTTCTGAGTTTTGTAGGGTTTTTATAGATGTTTAGTGTTTTTAATGATTTTATATGATTAAATGGGTTTAGAAGTATTTAGTGGTTTTTAGGGGTTTTTTTAGGGATTTAGGGTAAAAAAGGCTTGAGACAAGGTAAACCTGGTCCCCCAAAATATATAAGGAAAAGAAAGAAACCAAGAAAGTGATACAAGGGGGGATTACAATCCCGGGTGTAGATATCATCCTTCATATAAGACTCCACAAACCGTAAGTATCAAGATGTGGAAACATGAGACCATATCGAACTCCGCTCCATAATCTCCTTCTTAGAGAGTGCATCTGCAGGTGAGTTCATCTCCCGGTAGGCATTTGGGACATGAAGGTTCAGCCCCTAGCAATAAGCGAGGCATTCCATCCATTGGGGAAGGATCCTCCAAGGGACTCACCCTGATTTGGTTTTAAGGACCTCCACCGCAAGCAAGGAGTCTGATTCAAGCCAGAGAGGGATCCATCCAAACTACACAGCAAAGTTGATAACCTTTATCATGGTTGAAAGTTCAAATTCAAGGGCACATGGTGGGTATGGAAATTCCATTCACACCCTGAGGGTCCTGATCCTCCTAGTGTCGCACCATCCACGTTGAACTTGATCCTTGAGGAAATAAATGGGATCTAGTGAATGGAGTTAAGAATCCATAGTCTGTTTGACCTGCCAACAACACCGAGCAGCCGCAAAAGGATAAGATCATTCACATTATTTTTCATTGAATCATATTGAATATGAGATGCTGCATGAATCACCTTGTGGAGAACAACAACACCACTATGGAAAGAGATCTGTTTTTTCTTGAAAGCAGTAGCATTTCGAACGACCCAAGTGTAGGAGACAACGGAAGCAATGAAAACATGCAAAAAATTAGACACCTGCCTACTGCAGGTCCAATTAACCAAGATGTCCAGCAACTCAAAAAGCAGCATGTCCAAGAAGAGGGGAAACCTGAACAACTTCTGTAGGTACTACCAAAGTTCCGCTGTAAACAAGCATTGAAGAAAAGTGTGTTGGATGGATTCCTCAGCTCCAAATCAGAAGAAGCAGACTGATGTCAGGCTGTGTCCATCCCTCCACAGTTGTCCTTGAAGAGGCAGCCAGTTATTCCAGAGCTTCAGAGCACCAGGTGGTTAGCTGGAGGGGTAAAAGTTATTCTAAAGCTTGAAATCTAGGTTGGAGTAGAAGTACCATACAGACATGTCGACCGGTATAAATCTTTCACATTTAGGGTTTATTGGGTTTTAGGTTCTTTGTTATTTTTTGATGTTTTTAGGGTTTTTTGAGTTTTTTAGGTGTTTAATTTTTTTAGAGGCTTTAAAATTTTTATTATTTTGTATGATTTTAAGTGTTATTAATGGTTTTTAGAATTTTTATGAGTTTTTATGGTTTTTAATATTTTTAATGATTTTTATGGATTTTAGTTATTTTAGGGTTTTTATTGTTTTTAGGGTTTTTTGGATTTAATTGTTTTAGGGATTCTTAGGGTTTTATGTTTTCATATCTTTTATAGGTTTTCTTAGGTTTTTTATGGTTTTTATGGGTTTTTATGTTTTTAAGGGTCTTTGTACATTTTTAGGTTTTTTATGGGGCTTTGGGGTTTTAAGGTCTTTAAGGTTTTTAGGATTTTTTGGGGTTTTTATAATTTTTTGGGTTTTAGTATTTTTAGGGTTTTAAGCAGTTTTTTTATGTGTTTTTATTTCTTTCAAATTCTTAGGTATTCTAAGGGGGTTTTAGGTTTTTTCAGGTTTTTTACATTTTTAGTGATTTTTAAGGATTCTTGATGTATTTTTATGAGTTTTAGGGGTTCTAGTATTTTGAGGGCTTTGGGGTTTTAGGTTTTTATGTTTTTTTGGTTTTGGGGCTTTTTTTGATTTTTTTATTTCTTTAATGGTTTTTTGTGGGTTTTAATGTTTTTAAGGGTTTATAGAGTTCTTTGAGTTTTTAGGGGGTATATAGGGTTTTGTGTATTTTTAGTGTATTTTGTTGGTTTTGGGATTTTTATAGTTTTTATGGGTTTTTAGTAATATTTATGATTTTTTGGGGTTTTAAATGTTTTTAGACAATTATATTTTCCCTAATGGTTTTTAGAGGTTTTAAGAGTTCTTACATTTGTTGTAATTTTTATGATTTTTTTAGGATTTTATGGGTTTTTAGGTTTTTAAGGATTTTGAGATTTTTTTGATTTTTTAATGGATATTTAAGTTTTGTGGAATTTTTTATTCATTTTAGTGTTTTTAAGTGTATTTGGTTTTTATGATTTTCTTTGGGCTTTTTAGGGTTCTTACGTTTTTAAGGATATTTAGAGAATTTTTGTATTTCATTCCGGGTTTTAGGATTTTTAGGGATTTAAGAGGTTTTAGGGTTTTTTGGGGTTTTATGGGGTTTATTGTTTTTTATTGGTTTTAAGGTTTTTTAGATTGTTATTAAATTTTAAGGGGTCTATGTGTTCTTATAGTTTATATTTTATTTGAGGGGTTTTTTGGGATTTTTTGAATTTTAAGGTTTGTAGGGGTTTAAATTATTTTTAGGTCCTTTTAGGGTTTTAAGGCTTTTATCTCCTTTTATGTTTGTAGTGGTTTTATGTATTTTTATGTTTTTAGGATTTTATTAATTTTTTCTAAGGTTATTCAAATCTTTAGCGATTTTATGGCTTTTAGGGTTTTTATTAGTTTAAGTGTTTTTTGGGATTTTGAGGGGGTCTTTTTGGGGGGGGGGTTTCTTTTATAGGATTTTTGGGGTATTATATTATTTTTTGTTTTAAGGTTTGATTTTTGTTTTTAGGGTTTTACATTTTCATGTATTTTTGGTGATTTTTAGTTAGTTTATGGTTTTTTGGATTTTATGGTTTTTAGTGGTTTTACAGATTTTATGGTGTTTTTTGTTTTTATGGATTTTTTTTTATATTTTTAAATTTTTAGGGTTTTAATGGGTTTTTAGAGTTTTTTAGATCTTTTTTATGGTTTTTAAGGTTTTTAGGGATTTTTATGGGTTTTAGGGTTTTTGAGTTTTTAAGGACTTTCAGGGTTTTTATCATTTTATTGTTTTTCAGGGTTTAAAGTGTTTTTATGTTTTTAAGGTTTTCGTAGAGTTTTTAGGGGTATTATAATATTTTTACATTTAATTTATTTTTGGATATTTTTTAACATTTTTATGGTTTTTGAATGTTTTCATTGATTTTGAGAGTTTTTTGGTTTTTTTATTGTTTTATGGTTTTTTGAGGGTTTAAACATTTTTTCAGTTTTTTGGGTCATAAATGTTTTTAGGTATTTATGGTTTTCTTAAGGGTTTCCTATTTTGTAGGGGGTTTTATGATTAAAGTATTTTTTAGGAAATTTTTGGTTTTTTATTATTTTTTATAATTTTTAGTTATTGAGGGTATTTTGGGGTCTTAATGGTTTTTAGGGTATTATGTTTTTTGGGGGTTTTAGTTTTTTTTATATTTTTATGGTTTTTATCATTTTTAGGGGTTTAAATGGATTTTAGAGATTTTATTGTGTTTTTAACATTTTTATGGGGTTTTAAGGTATTTCTAGGTTTTAAGGGGTTTATGGTTATTAAGGTCTCTAAGGGTTTTAGTTTTTTTTTTGTGTTTTTTAGTTTATTAGGGGGTTTAAGTGTTTTTAGTTTTTTAGGTTTTCATAGGACATTTTAGGATTTTTATGGTTTTATGTTTTTAGAAATTTGTATATATTTTATTAGGATTTTATTGGTTTTGGGGATTTTTTTGGGATTTGGATGGGTTTTAGTATTTTTTTGGGTTTTTATTGTTTTTAGGGGTTTTATGCGTTTTAACTATTTTTTAGTTTTTAAAGATTCTTAGGATTTTTCATGGGTTTTAGGGTTTTTTACATTTTTAGGTATTCATAGGCCTTTTTTTGATTTTTTTGATTTTTAGGGTTCTTAGGGATTTTTAGGCATTTCAGGATTTTGTTTTTTTGGTTTTTAGGGTTTTTTTGTTTTTTTTTTGTTTTTAGGCCTCTTAGAGTTTTTATGAGTTTTTTGGGTTTTTATAAATTTTTATCATTTTTAGGGATTTAAAGGGGTTTTGTAGTTTTTAGTGGAATTTTTTTTTATTTTATGGGTTTTTAGAGGTTTTTATGGTTTTTAGGGGTTTTTATGTTTTTAGGGTTTTTAGGGTTTTTAGAATTTTAATTTTTATGGTGTCTTAGGTGTTTTAATCTTTTTAAGGTTCTATTAGGGTTTTGTGGGGTTTAGGGGTGTATATGAATTTAGTTATTTTTATGGTTTTTAGTGTTATTTTTGTATTTAGGGTTTTTGGGGGGTTTTTGGTATTTATAGGTGTTTTAGTGTATTTTAAGGGTTTTTAGGTTTTATTCGGGTTTTAAAGGTTTAATTTTTGATTTTTATGTTTTTATGGTTTTTCGGATTTTTATGGGGTGATTATGGGGTTTTAGGGTTCTTAGTGATTCTACGGGTTTTTATGGTTTTTTGGGATTTTGGGATTTTAGCATTTTTTATGTTTTTAGGGAATTTATGTTTTTTGGTTTTGTAAGGTTTTTAGGGTGTTTAATTGTTTTTAGGGTCATTTATATTATTTTTAATTTTTAGTCCCTTTTTAGTATTTTTATGGTTATTTCAGATTTTTATGGATTTTGAGGGATTTTTGATTTTTTCGGATTTGTAGGGGTTTTATATTTTTTAAAATTTTTAGTTATTTAATGTGTTATTTTAGTTTTACCAGTTTTTACATTTTTTAACGGTTTTATTATTTTTAGGGAATTTGAGGGGTTTTATAGTCTTTTTTGGGTTTTAAGTGTTTTTAGTATTTTATAGGTCTTTAGTGGTTTTAATGTTTTTTAGGTTTTCTTAGGATTATATAGGGTTTTAAGAGTTTTTACGTTTTTAGGTATTTTATTGGATTTTTTAGGATTTTTAATTTTTTAGGGATTTTTATGAATTTTGTGGTTTTATGATTTTTTTTGTTTTTATGGTTTTTTGGGATTTTAGTGTTTTTATGTTTTGCGGGATTTTATGTTGTTATATGTTTTTAATCCTTTTTTATGGTGTTTTTAAGGTTTTTATGGGTTTTTATGGGTTTTCAGGTTTTTAGGGATTTTTTTCTCTTTATAATTTTACGGTTTTTATGGTTTTTAAGAATTTTGAAAGGTTTTAGGGTTTTAATGGTTTTTCGGGGTTTAGTGTTTATAAATTTTTTTATGGGTTTAAAGGGTTTTAAGAGTTTTTAGTGGGTTTTATGTTTTTGAGGAGTCTTAAGGGTTTCTATTATTTTCATGGGATATATAGTTTTTTGGGGTTTTTTGGGTTTTAAGGGGTTTTAGAATTATAATGTTTTTTAGTGATTTTATGTTTTTTAATATCTTTATGATTTTCATCATGGTTTTTAGAAATTTTTGCGTTTCTAGATATTTTTTGTGGGTTTTAATATATTTATTGTTTTTTAGGAATTTAATGTTTTTAAGGTTTTAGGGTTTTAATGTTTTTTAGGTTTCTAGGGGTTTTAAGTGTTTTTTTGGTTTTAAGGTTTTCTAGAGGGTTTTTATAATTTATGGTTTTTATGTTTTAATTATTTTTAGGGAATTTTAGATATATTAAATATTTTTAGGAATCTTTGTGATTTGGATTTTATTTATGGTTTTCTACGGTTTTATGTTTTGTTTTGGTTTTTTGGGTTTTTTGGGGTTTAAAGGGTTTTAAGAGTTTTTAGATGGTTTTATGTTTTGTGGGGTTTTATGCCTTTTTAAGGTTTTATGGTTTTATAGTTTTTCGGGTATTTATGGTTTTATATTTTTTAGTACCTTTAGTGTTTTTAGGGTTTTCATGGGGTTTGATTATTTTAAGTGTTCTTTGGTTTTTAATGTTTTCTTAGGGGTTTTCTAGGTTTTTTGGGGGTTTTAGCATTTTAGAGATTATTATGGATTTTTTAAGATGTTTTTTTATTTTTTAGGATTTTTATGGATTTTGAGGGTTTCTTAGGGTTTCTTAGGGGTTTTAGGATTTTATTTCTTTTTTTGTACTCTAGGGGTTTTTAAAGGTATAGAGTAATTTAATTTTTTCTTAGGGTTTTTGGGGGGTTTTATCTTTTTTAGTTTATTAGTGATTTTTTAAGAATTTTTATGGTTTTTCTTTTTTTAGTTATTTTTAGCGGTTTTAGTGTTTTTATGGTTTTAGTGTTTTTATGGTTTTTGGGTTTTTTTTGGTTTCAGGTTTTTATGGTTATCATATTTTTAAGGGGTGGTTGGGGTTTTAGTGATTTTTTGAGATTTTTATAGTTTTTAAGGGTTTTTAGTGTTTTTTACATTTTAAAGGGTTTAAATAGTTTTCAGAGTTTTTTGTGGGTTTTACGATTGTTATGGTGTCTTAGGGTTCTTAAGGTTTTTGGGGGTTTTATGGTTTTTTGGGATTTTTTTGGTATTTTTAGGTTTTTAGTGGTTTTAATTGTTTTAGGTTTTTACGCTCTTCTTAGGGATTTTTAGGGTTTTTCAGAATTTTTTGGTTTTTAGTGGATTTTTAGGGTTTTTATAAAAAAAATTTGTTTTTAGGGATTTGATGTTTTTTTGGTTTCTTAGGATCTTAGGTTTTTATGGTTTTTGGGGGCTATAGAGTTTTTTAGTTTTTAGAGGCTTTAATGTTTTTTCTGGATTTTGATGTTTTAGGGGATTAATGATTTTTTTTGTTTTTGTTGGTTTTATGGTTTTTTTGGGTTTTATGTTTTTTTATATCTTTTAGGGGGTTTTATTGTTTTTTTAGTTTTTATCATTTTTAGTATTTTTAGTATTTTTAAGGATTTCGGGTTTTTATGTTCTTTTAAGTGTTTTAGGTTTTTAATGATTTCTTAGAGGTTTTTAGGGTTATTTGAATTTTTATGTTTTTTTTTGTAATTTTATGGATTTATTAGGATTTTTATGTTTTTTTGGGATTTACGCAAGGAAGATGTGAGGTTCAGGCTATTCCCGGCCCCCCCAAATTTATTAGCATTTTTTTTTGGGATTTAGGGTTTTCAAAGGATTTAGGGTATTTTTATGTTTTTATGTTTTTTAATGTTTTTTGGGGTTCTAGATCTTTTAAGGTTTTAAGTGTTTTTAGGTATCTATGGGTTTTTAGTGGATTAAATGGTTTTCATGTTTTTTGCGTTTTAGGGTTTTTAGGGATATTTTTATGATTTTTATGGTTTTTTAGGTTTGTAGGGATTTTGAGGGGTTTTGAGGTTTTAGGTTTTTTTGGGATTTTTGGGGTTTTTGAACGTTTTTATGGTTTTTGTGTGATTTTTACTATTTTAAATGTTTTTAGTGGTTCACTATTTTTGTAGAGTTATTAGTGGGGTTTAAGGGTTTTTTTTGGTTTTTAGGGGCCTTAAGGGTTTTTAATGTTTTTAGGGGTTTTCATATTTTAAGGGTTTTTGGGTTTTTGGTGATTTTTTGGGTTTCTACAATTTTTAGGTTTTTTAGAGATTTAAATTTTTTAGGTTTATAAGGTTTTCTTAGGGTCTTATGTGTTTTTATATTTTTAGTGATTTTCAGGGATTTTATGTATTTTTATGGTTTTTAGGGAATTTTTAAGATTTTTATTGGATTTTAGGGTTTTTAGGGTTCGATGGTTTTTTGGTGGGTTTTAGTTTTTTTTCATTATTAGGGTTTTTTATTTTTAGTGTTATAAATTGTTTTAGGGGTGTAAAAGTTTTTTATAGTTTTTAGTGTTTTTTTGGGTTTTCATGTGTATTTAGCATATTTATGGGTTATAAGGGTTTTTTGGTTTTAAAAGGTATTTTTTATTTTTTTACGTTTTTAGAGGTTTTAACTTTTTTAGGTTTTTAAAATTTTGTTAGAGTTTTTCATGGTTTTAGGGTATTTTGCCTTTTTATATATTTTTATGGATTTTTATGGGGTTTTATGGTTTTTATGGATTTTATGGATTTTGAGGGTTTTATGGATTTTAGAGATTTTATGGGTTTCAAGGTGTTTTGGGTTTTTATGTTTCATTTGAGTTTTTAAGGTTCTTTAATAATTTTAATTTTCTCAGGGGTTTAATGGTTTTTTAGATTTATTAGTGGTTTTTCAGTTTTTGTGGGGTTTTAAATGTTTTTCATGGTTTTTTATGGGTTTTAAGGTTTTTATGGATTCTTGGGGTTTTAGGGTTTTTTGCATTTTTGGATTTTTAGGGTTTTGGATTTTTGAGATTTTTAATGTTTTCTTAGGGGTATTCAAGGTTTTTTGGTTTTTTTATAATTTTTAAGGATTTTAGGGATTTTCTAGGATTATTATGGATTTTAAATTTTTAGGGATTTTGAGAGTTTTTTGGGTTTTCTACCGTCTTTCTATATTTTTTTTGTTTTTAGAGATTTTTATAATTTGTAGGGTTTTTATTATTTTTAGATATTTTTAATGATTTTAGTGATTTAAAGATTTTTTATATTTTCTAGTTGGTTTTAGGGGTTATGGGTTTTGGTTTTCTTTTTAGGTTTCTAGGGGTTTTTATGGTTTTCAAGGGTTTTTAGGGTCTTTTAGGGATTTTTTGTATTTTTAGAATTTTAGGAGCCTTAAGTGTCTTTATATTTTGAAGGTTTACTTATCGATTTTAGGGTTTGTAGTGTTTTTAGGTTTCTTATGTTTAAAGGGATTTTTATGTATTTTTCATATTTTATGGTTTTTAGTGTTTTTTTTGATTTTGAGGGTTTTTATGGATTTCATGTTTTTACTTTTCTTAGGATTTTTAGAATTTTTTTGCTTATTAGGGTTTTTAATTGTTTTGATGTTTTTATGATTTTCTTATTGTGTTTATGGTTTTACACTTTTATGGATTTTCGAGATTTTTTAGGAATTTTATGCTTTTTTCGGGTTTTTAGTTATTTGAGGTTATTAAATATTTTTTGTTTTTAGGGTCTTTGTAGTTTTTTTTTTCATTGTTAGTTTTTTAATTATTTTTTTAGGTTTTTTATAGATTTTAGAGTTTTTAATGATTTTATTGGGTTTAATTTTTTTTATAATTTTTTAGTGGGACTTAGTGACTTTTATGGGTTTTTGGGTTTTTATGGTTTGTAGGTGTTTTTCTGGTTTTTCTGTTATTTAATGTTTTTAATTATTTCTTCGAATTTTTAGAAATTTTTAGCGTTTTTAATTATTATTAGGTTTTTAAGGTTGTCTTAGGGATTTTGATGGTTATTTTGGTTTTTTTATATATTTATGGATTTTTATGATTTTTAAGATTTTTATTGCATATAGTATTTTTTCGGATTTTGAGGGTTTTTAGGGTTTTTAGATTTTTTAGGGTTTTTTAGGGTTTATAGCAATTTTATGTTTTTAGGTGTTTTACGTGTATTTAGGTTTTAATGGTTTTCCTAAGGTTTTTTCATGATTTTAGGTGTTTTTATGATTTTAGGGATTTTTTAGGGTTTTTAATCATTTAAAGGGATTTTGAGAGTTTTTAGGGTTTTTAGGCTTTTAGGGGTTTTAATGTTTTTGGGATACTATATATTATTATTTTTATTTTAGGGTTTTTAGATTTTTTGAAAAATTTTAGGGGTTTAAAAGGGTTTTAGTGGTTGTTAGGGTTTTATGGGTTTTATGATTTTTTTAGCGTTTTATGGGTTTTAGGGTTTTTAGGGTTCTTGGATATTTAGGGATTTTTAAGTATTTTTATTTTTTAAGGTTATTTTTAAATTTTTATGATTTTTATGTATTTGTAACGTGTTTATGGTTTTTATCATTTGTTTGGTTATTAAGGGTCTATAATCTTTAAGGTTCTTTATAGTTTTTCCTGGTTTTTAGGGTTTTTATGTTTTCTCGGTATTATTAGTGATTATTTATTATTTTTAGCTTCCCTAATCGCGATGATGGAAAAACACAATCACCATCAACATTAACACATCAACAATGACAATAGCGTCTTTTCCAATGTCTGCCACATGGAAATGGTCAACGCCACTAGAACTGAATACCATTATCACTGAAAGAAGCCTTCATCGTTGTCGGTACCACAACACAGCATCGTTGCTCCACCTTTGTTTACATCACAACATCTCAAGTCACCATATGGAGTTCACCGACTCCACTCTACTATCACAACCATCATTGCTATATAGAACTAGAATGATAGAACCCATAGAAAGAATCCACAAATATCCCACACTAAAAAGAGAGACCATCAGATAAAATAAAGCCACCATCGCGAAAGAGGACCAAAAAGGGAACATGAAACTGGGGAAGAACCCTGAAGACGACCAGGAAAGTAACCCTGAATAGAGATGGGGATGAAGCCCTAAAACCACCAAAAACCGCAAACCGTAATCCCAAAATCCTATCGATACATCATTCAAAATCCGACCTAGAGAGCAGTGGTGGAACCCTAGGTCAAAGTGGGTTTGGGAGGTTGAAGAAGAAGACCGACACCGGTAGCATTTGAAAACCTAATTTTCCCCAAACCAAAATCCCAAAGCCTCCAGGTTACCTCCATACCATCCCTGACATGGAGAGGCATGAAGAAACACGAGGCCAGAGAAGTTAAGGTGATGGAGGCTGTCAAAAACAAGTACCTTCAATGAGAAAAACAAGTGAATAGTGGAGAATTCGAGAGCTGAGGGATGAAGCCAAGAGAGAAGGGGATGAAAACATAGATGATTAGAGAAGAGGAGTGTGAAGGGAGATCTTCGTAGATGTGTAGAGAGAGCTATCTTACCCTCCACTACCTCCATATTGTGAAATAAGCCTTTTATATTCCATGTTTCTCACACCAATCATTTCTCACATGAGCTTGGGAATGGTGGTAAGAATTTACCCCTCACAAATAGAGAGTAATGGTACATGACAGGCTCATCACATCAAAATAATGATTTAAAATTCCCCTCCCTATCCATAGGTCAGACTGGTATATAGAGTTTTCTCTAGAAGTATGTATGGATTGATTCCCTTCCTTACAAGATACGTAGTGATGCCCAGATTCTGCATCTTGGACTAACCAACATAAAAAAAAGAAAAAAAATGAACCTCTCGCTATGTAAGGGCCGAGACTAGGCAAGGAAACCAATTCGTAGAACTACATATGGCTTGATTTGTATTATCACGAGATATGTAGTGACACATGAATCTCATATCTTATGTCCTACTTCACAAAATAAAAAAAATGAGACAAATGTCCCTAATATTCTGAAAATAAATATATATATATATGATAGAGAGTACAAATATTTATTACTATATTAAGGATTTTTCATAGATCATGCCCCCTACATTGGAGTCGGATATATGTAGAAGATTCCATATTTTATAGCTAATCATAAACATGAAATTTCTTGCATACTTGGATACTTATTTTTCATCCACTAAAGTCAATGCCTCGAGAAATATCAGATCCCCATGCTGATCCCTGGACATTATAAATAGACTATAATCTTGAGGACACCTTTGTTTCATTATGAAACCAATTCCCTGGTGGCTCTGCATATGTTTCCCACAAAAAGTGATTTCCAACAAATGAAAAAATATTCCTCAGGAGAGGGGTTTCTTACTTCTGTACATCCAAAAGATTTCAAGCCCCGTATCATTTCCCTGGATCTCAGAGATACTAGGGTCACGTTTTAAAATTTATACAACCCTCATGTATAGGTTATTCCATAATATCTTGGCCTTATTAGCCCATATTTTCTCATTATTTCAATGAAAATTCTTCCCAATAACATGATGATATATTGTGCAACTAACATCCTTACCACATGATTTCAAGATTCATTGTATATCCCGAACTACTTATGGCTTTATTCCCACCCTCACAAGATATGTAGAGACACCTAAACAATCATCTTGGTTCAACCACCCTAAAAAATGTGTTGTACCCCCTTTGTGTATTGGAATGACCTACGTAGGAGGGACCTCCCTTTAAAAGATCTAATTTCAGATTGATTCATATTATCATAGGATACATAGTGATTACTAGATTCTATGATCTTTACCCAACCATAGAATGCATAAAATGACCCCTCCTTAAGAAAAACCAGGGAAATCCCATGAATGCTCCATTTGTGGGGCCATATCATGAGCAATCCAATGTCCCTTTGACGTCAGGTCATCATTGTCCTCACTACATGAAAATAAAATGCATGGCATCCAAATCCTTTCCACATGAGGCTAAACTCTATGGGGATTGATCTAACTGTATGACGGTAAACTTCATGATAAAGTGTCCTTATAGTACATCATTAAACAACACATCAAATCTCCATGTATAAAATTACCCTTTCCTTGATTACGTCATCCCTAGGTGGGGGATTTAACCCTTGTCTCCCCTTTTTTCTCACACTGAGCATAGATCACGTGAGTTTAGGGATTCATAAGGGATTACCCAAAAACCCCAAGAAAACCAATCTATAATGGTTGGACATAGAGGAATAACCTTGAAAATGAAATTTGAGGTTCCCCCTTCACATTTTTGAGGCCAACATCCTAGTCGTATGATGTTAAACTACAATGTATTTCAGTGAATTCATCGGGCTTGATTATTGTCCACACAAGATACATAGTGACACTAGGATAACATATTCTCAGAACCATCCCTAAATAATAAATAAATATAACTAATATTACCCCTCCCTACATACATACTAAAACTATACGGGGAGTTTAATTTCAGGACACATGAATCTTCAAACACTGAACTCGCTGCAACAAAGGAATCCCAATGCCCTGCACTAAAAATGAGTAAGATCTATGTAGGGAGGTTACTAACTTCATGAGTAATCACAACCTAAATGTTTCAAATATTTTTAGAAAAATTATTTCCATTCATAAATCTTCATGCTTTGAATGATTTTGGATCTTCATTAACCTATAATGCTATTGGAAGGGGAGGGTCAGTGTCTTGTGGACACCTTTGTTTGACTAGGTACACAATGCACCAATAGATCAAAATAAATTTCCCATGATAAATGCATGCAAACCAAAGGCAAATTATTCCTTAGGAGAGGATTTCCCTACTTCCATACACTCAATGGATCCTAATCCCCATATAATTTATCCCAATCCAAGAGGCTTCAGATCCATGGTTCACACTTTACAATCTACTCACAACATAGACATGTTGGGACATCCCAACCCTATTATCCATTAGTTAATCGATGATTTTATATTAATTTCCTAATCACATGACATTAAAATTTCATGATTTATGGATCCTAAATGTCACCCTTGGGTATAGATAGATTAAATGGTTTTTTTAATGATCATACATGTGATATAAATCCACAAAGAAAAATTCGGTATGGCCCCTTCTCTTGGTTGAGCTCATCTATAAGATAAAAATGCCTCCATCCTATGCCTGGATCAGATCCATGTTAGGATAAATTCAAGAGAACAAAGTCTGAATTCATTTATATTATCATAGGATACACAGTGATACCTGAACCATATACCTTGGGTTTTTAAGTGAATAAAATATCTCCCTATTCCCCGCATATGGGTCAAACTTGCATATGGAGCCTCTTGACATCTGTTTTGGGATAGCGTCGATACCAACTTCCAAGAAATTTCAACATGAAATACCATTTTTTGTTCATTAAACATCTATTTCATTATCTATACTCTACATATATAAAGGTCTAAATCCCCATAATTATCCATGACCATAATAAATAGAAGGCGAGTGACCTACAGACACCTTTGTTTGACTTTTCAAACAATGCCCCAGTGACTCTACATATGTTTCCCACACAAAAAACCTATCCACCATTGGTAAATTCATTCTCAAGATAGGATTATCCTATATTCATATGTCTCTATAAAATTTACGTCCCACATCTCTCTCTAGTTTTGGAAAACACATAGACTACAGTTTACACCTTTTATCCCTATTTACAGCTAAAAATGACAGAACATTCCTAGTCAGACAACTATAAAAAACGAATTGAAGGATTATACCCCAGGTCAGAGAAACATGACTTTAAAACATAAATCTCAAATGTCCTAGTTTCCTGACATTAAACTACAAAATTTTTTATGTTAGTTTCTCCTTTATCTTGGCCACAAGAGACTCATACTCTTGCAACTATTCAATTTGGGCAATCACTTGGTCATGATAATTTTCCTCTTCAGCTATTAAATGGTTTATCTATTCATTAATATCCTGAAATTTCTTTCTTTGGTGGTGCGAGACATTGAACTGAGCATGTAAATTTCATGATATGCTAGTTCCTCTCAAGCAACAAAACAATATGTACATTAGATGGTGCCTGTGTTGGTAATCAATTTCTCTTGAACCTAAATTGATGAATAGTCACCAGAGGGTGTCTTCATTGTTAAAAAATTCACGAATAGGAGTTTCAATAGTGATCATAGATGATTGATGTTGCGCCCGTTTCTGTATGCCTCAATATCTCCTAAAAGAATTTGAACCCGGGTTTTTATCCCCTGCTGCAATAGGTATGCTGTTAGGGAATGACATCACGGTAGATGGAGATGCCATAGGCTGGGTCACCCAAGTGGGGGAACCTTCCCACTCTAGATATAGTTTTACATTTGGAACTATGATTAGGGGGTTTAATGTGACTTTAGGGATACTCAATGACATTCCACTTGGGCCTTCTTCGGCAGAACCACATACCATATCTCTAAGAGATAGGGGGTATGAGTCGTTCTCCATGTATATGGGTTATATAGAGGAAGTCCCCTCATAACTCAATTTATGGTAGATGGAGCGACTTATTTAAATAGTAATGGAGGGAGAGGGTGCAGTCGACACGATTGAACTGGGACCAGAAGCAGGCAAGAGCTTTTTCACCCTTTTGACTGGTCTAGTTAGTGTTCTATCAGAGTAGAAGTGTCACTAAATAATTCAATTCATCTGTTGGAGCTTAAGGACTTAGGGAAAATAATAGAAATGTTGAGGAGAGCGGTATGGAGATCATAATGAAGAGCTTTCTCTACATATCGATATTCATAGTAGGGGAAGTTATCTACTATCCAGAAATATAAAAATTGAAAGGGTCTGATAAGATGATGTGGGGGCCTTCTTTCCAATATCTTTCCCAACAGATCATAAATGGGATTAAGGTTAGGGATAACTAAATTAAGGGTTTTATTTTTTTAGGGTTTTTATCATTTTTAGAATTTTTTTTAATTTTAACTGTTTTTTTGGTTTTTAGGGTTTTCATAGAAATTTTTAGGGACTGAAGGGTTTTTTATGTTTTAAGGTATTGTTAGGGATTGTTTAAATTTTCTTGGTTTTTATTTTTTTATAGGTTTTTTGGGTTTTTAGTGTTTTTATGATTTTTATGTTTTTATGTCTTTTATGTCTTAATGTTTGTTTTAATTTATTTATGGTTTTTTTGAGTTTTTAACATTTTTAGGTGTTTAAAATTTTGTTATAGTTATTTTTGTTTTTAGGATTTGTATGTGGGTTTAGGGTTTTTATGATTTTTAGGGGTTTTGTGATTTTTAGGAGCCATTTCATTTTAGGGTCTTTTTAAGGGTTTATCATTTTTTTTTGCTTTTAGTGGTTTTATGTTTTTTTTTGGTTTTAACTTTTTCTTATGATTTTTGATTGTTTTTAGCATTTTTTTACTTTTTAGTGATTTTTAGGGATTTTATTTGATATTTATTGGTTTTAGGGTTTTTAGGGATTTTGAGGGGATTTGGGGGTTTTAGGGATTTTATGGTTTTTATCATTTTTTGGTTTTTATATTTTTATGATTTTTTACGTTTGTAAGGTTTTTATTTGATTTCCCATGTTTTTGGTCTTTTTTATCTTTTTTGGGATTTTTTGGGATTTCTAAATATTTTTTGTTTTTTTAGTTTTCTTATGATTAGGGAGGTTTATTAGGGATAATTAGGGGTTTTTTAGTTTCTTAGGTTTTTAGAGGTTTTAAGTTCTTTTGGGTTTTTAAGGTAGTATTTGCGTTTTTTTGGTTTTTATAAATTTATAGAGTGTTTTTATAATTTTTATGGTTTTAGGGGTTTCGGGGATTTTGAGGGCATTTAGAGCTTTTTAGGGTTTAGGCTATTTAGATTTTTTTTTATATTAGGGTTTTTCGGGTTTAAAATATATTTAGAGTTATTTATCAATTTTAGGGGTTTAACTTGTATTTATAGTTTATAGTGGTTTTTAGGGTTTTAGGTTTTTTATGTGTTTTTATGGGTTTTTGGGGATTTATGGTTTTTATTGGTTTTATGGTTCTTTGGGTATTTTTAGGGGTTTTAGGTTTTTAGCATATTTTAGGCGTGTTTTGGTTTTTAAGGTTTTTTGTGGGGTTTTTAGGGTTTTTAGGGTTTTTTGAAATTTGAGTGATTTTTAGGGTTTTTTGGATTTTTATAATTTTTTACTATTTTCAAGGATTTTGGATGGTTTGGGGGTTATGGTTTATAGGTATTTTTTCTGGTTTTTATTAAAATTTATTTTTTAGGGGTTTTAATTGTTTTTAGTTTAATAGGGTTTTCTATGGGATTTTCAGGGTTTTTTGGGTTTTTTGTTTTTCTTGATTTTTAGGTGTTTTAAAAATTTTCTTATTTTATAGGGTTTTAAAGGATTTTAGAGTTTTTAGGGTTTTTATGATTTTAATTGTTTTTTTGTTTTTAGGTATTTTCAATTTTCAGGTTTTTTGTGGTTTTTAATGTTGTTTAGGGTTTAAAGGGTTTTTAGAGTTTTAGTGTGTTTTAGGGTTTTAATGGGTTTTTAGGGTTCATAAGTGTTTTAGATATTTTTATGGTTTTATGGGTTTAGGGTATTTTTTTATGTTTTTTTGGTTTTTTAATGTTTTTAGGTTTTCATGTGTTTAATAGTTTTTTAGGTTTTAATGTCTTCTTAGCTGTTTTTATGGTTTATATTCTTTTTTCTGGTTTTAGGGATTTTTATGGACATTTTACGATTTTATGGTTTTTAGGGATTTTAGGGAATTTTATGGTTTTATTTTTTTTAGTGTTTTTAAGTTTTTAGGGGTTTTAAGTGTTTTAGGGTTTTAAGGTTCTATTATGGGTTTTCATTTTTTAGTGTTTTTCCTTTTTTATTGTTTTTTATGTTTTTTATGGTTTTTAGGGTTTTTAGGTTTTTTAATATTTTTAGGGGTTTTACAGTTTTCTAGGTTTTCTGAGTTTTTTTAGGGGTTTTATGGTTTTTTAAATTTTTTGAACATTTTTTGGGGTTTATAGGGTTTATCGAATTTTTAGTGGGTTTTAGGGTTTTTTAGTTATTTAGATGTTTTTATGGTCTTCAGGTTTTTAGTTTTTTTGGGTTTCTAGTGCCTTTTAGGTTTTTTATAGGTTTCAAGTGTTCTTTGTTTTTTAAGTATTTCTTAAGTGTTTTAGGGGGTTTACGGTTTTTACATTTTAAGGGATTTTAGGGATTTAATTATTTTAATGTTTTTAGGGTTTTTATAAATTTTGAGGGTTTTAGGTGTTATGTTTGGGTTTTTCGGTTTCTTATGGTTTGTAGCATTTTTATGTTTTTATGGGTTTAAAGTAGATTTAGTTTTTAATATTTTTTCTGTGTTTTTCAGATTTTTAGAGTTTTTATGATTTTAGGGATTTATAGGGATTTTTTTGGATTTTTATTATTTTTAGGGGTTTTATGGATTTTGAGGAATTTTAGGGAATTTTAGGGGGTGTATGGTTTTTTGTGTTTTTTTGAGTTTTTTGAGTTTTTAGGGGGTTTAATGGGTTTTATAGTTTAATAATTTTTAGAGTTTTAAGGGTTTTATATAATTTTTGTGGGTTTTTGGGTTTTTATGGGTTTTGGGGTTTTTCATGGTTTAGTGGTTTTTATGGTTTTGGGGGTTTTTAAGATTGTTTATGGTTTTTAGATTTTTTTTTGTTTTTAGTGTTTTTTATGATTTTTTTGTTTTCTTAGTGGTTTTAATTATTTTTAGTGTTTTTACATTTTTATTGATTTCTTGGGTTTTTTTAGTTCTAAGTGTTTTAGGGTTTAAGTGATTTTGTGAGCTTTTAGGGGTTTTAGGTTTTATAGCATTTTTTAGAATTTTATGGGTTTTTTGTTTTTTTGTTTTTATGTTTTTCATTTTTATAGTGTCTTTATAGTTTTTTATATTTATTTTTATTTTTAGGGATATTATGGATTTTTATGTTTTTTAGGTTTTTATGGAATTTTTTGGATTCTAAGGTGTTTTATGGTTATTTTGGGGCTTAGGAATTTTTTGAGCTTTTTAGGGTTTTATGTTTTTTTAGATTTTTTATCATTTTTAGGTGGTTAAAGCGTTTCTAATTTTCATATTTTTTAAGGGTTTTGATGGGTTCTAGGGATCTAGGGTTTTAATGGTTTTATGGGTTTTTAGGGTTTTAAGTTCTTTTTAGTGTATTTTTTGGATTTTAGAATTTATTATTTTTATGGAATTTATATTTTTGAGGATTTTATAGATTTATTAGGGTTTATCACTATTTTTAGGGTTTTAACTTTTTTTGAAATTTTTGGGCTTTTCTAAAAATTTTATGGTTTTTTGGATGTTTAGGGTTATTAGGGGTTTAAAGGGTTTAAAGGTTATTATAATTATATTGGGTTTAAGTGTTTTTAGGATTTTAATAAATTATTAAGGGGTTTTCATGGTTTTTTGTTTTTTACATTTATATGGATTTTAGGGATTTTATAAGGTTTTATATTTTTAGTGGTTTTAGGGATTTTGAGTGGTTTTAGGGTCTTTTCAGTTTTTTGTGATTTTATTGGTTTTTTGGGTTTTTAAGGGGTTTTTTGAGTTTTAAGGGTTATAAGGTTTTTTTAGTTTTTTTGAGATATTAGAGATTTAGTGGGTATTTTGAGTTTTAGTGGCATCTTAGCATTTTTATGGGTTTTAAGGGGTTTTAATGTTTTTAGGTGTTGTTATGGTTTTAGGGTTTTAAGGGTCTTTTTAGTGTTTTGGGGTATTTAGTGTTATTTGGGATTTTATTGTTTTTTAGTGTTATTATGTTTTAAGTATTTCTTAGTGATTTTTAGGGTTTTTTGGTTTTTTACATTTTTAGGGATATTTATTTCTTTTCGCAATTTTTATGGGTTTTAGGGTATTTAACAATTTTGATGGTTTTTAGGGTTTGAGGGGTTTTTAGGTGTTTTATCCTTTTTAGGTTTTTATGTTTTTAAAGTGTTTTTTTTTGTTTTTAAGGATTCCTTAGGGTTTTTTAGTGTTTTTAAGGAGTTTTACCTTTTGGGGATTTTTATTGTTTTTAAAGATTTAATGGTTTTCTTGGTTTTGGGTTTTTTGGATTTTTTGAGTTTTTAGGGGATTAAACGTATTTTAGATTATTTTAATTATTTTATCAGTTTAATTGGGTTTCATAGTGTTTAGTATTTTAGTTTATTGATGCATTTTTAGGGTTTTGATGGTTTTTTTGGAGTTTTTTGATTTGTACGTAGTTTTACTATTCTTAAGGTCTTTTTAGGGATTTTCAGTATTTTTAGAAGATTTAGTTTTTAGTGGCTTCAATTGTTTTAGTTCTTTTAGTTTTTATTAGGGGTTTTTAGGGTTTAATGTATTTTTATGTTTTTTTGGTTTTTTGGGTTTTTTAAGGATTTTTATGAATTTTAGGATTTTAATGGATTTTGTGGGGTTTTAGCATTTTAAGGAGTATTGTCATTTTTTAATATCTAGGGGTTTCAAGTATTGTTTTGTTTTCAAGAATTTTCAAAAATAAATTATGGTTTTAGGGTTTTTTATGTTTTTTTCAATTTTTAGTGATGTTTTTAGTATTTTTAGAGTTTTTATGTTTTTTTTATTTTGAGAGGTTTTTGGGTTTTTATGGTCTTTTGGGGGTTTTGGGGGGGGGGAGGGGGAGGGGTTAGGAATTTTATTGGGGTTTTATGTATTTTTAGAGTTTATTAATGTTTTTTTTGATTTTACATGATTTTAATGTTTTTAGTGGTTTTAATGGTTTGATGGAGGGTTTTTTATTTTTTAAGTTTTTATTGGTTTTTATAGTTTTTATGTGTTTTAGGGTATTTTGGGGTTTTTAGCATTTTTTATATTTTTAGGGGCTTTAAGTGTTTTTTTTTCAATGTTTTTAGAGGGCTATTTTAGTGTTTTTAGGGGTTTTTGGTTTTTTGGTATTTTTAGTGATTTTTATATTTTTATGGGTTTTTGGGATTTTTAGGTATTTTAGGGGGTTTATGGTTTTTATTGATTTTAGGGTTTTATGTGGTTTAAGTGTTTTTAGGTTATTAATTTTTTCATTAATTTTTTTCATTTTTTTCAGGGATTTTCAAAAAAAATCGAGATTTTTTTGGCATTTTTAGTAATTTTATGGGTTTTTAGGGTTTTTATGTTTTTTTGTGTGTTTTAGTGTTTTATGGGAATTAAAATTTGTTAAGGTTTTTAGTGTATTTTATGGTATTAGGGTATTATTTTGTGTCTTTTTAGAATTTTGACTGTTTTTAACAGTCTTTTCATTCTTTAGGGGTTTCAAGTATTTTTAGGTTTTCATGGTTTTCTTAGGTTTTTTAGGTTTTTCCCAGTTTTTTATATTTTTCTGGATTTTAGGAATTGTTTATGATTTTGATAGGGTTTTGGGGTTTTTAAGGATTTTGAGGGTTATTGTGATTTTTTGGGTTTTATTATTTGTATGGTTTTTATAATTTTAAGTTTTTTAGGGGTTTTAATGGTTTTTAGGTTTTTAAGGTTTTCATATGGGTATTTAGTGTTTTAGGGTTTTTTTTGTTTTTTGGGATATTTAGGGATTTTTAGGAATTTGATGGGTTTTTGTGGGTTTTATGGATTTTTAGGGGTTTTAATGGTTTTGTGGGTTTTTTTGGTTTAAGAGAATTTAGTGAGTTTTTATCATTTTTGATGTTTTATTATAGTTTTTAACATTTTTAGGGGATTAAAGGTGGTATAGTGTTTTTGGTATTGTTTTAAGGTTTTTTATGTGTTTTTTGGTTTTTTATAGGTTTTTTGGGTTTTTTGTGGGGTTTTTTTGGATTTGGGGTCCTTTTATGGTTTTAGTGGTTTTAAGTATTTTTAGGATTTAAAGGTTTTCCTAGTCGTTTTCAGTATTTATTTGTTTTTAAGGATTTTTAAGTATTCTTTATGACTTTATGGGTTTAGGTGTTTTAGGGATTTGGAGGAAATTAAGAATTTTTAGGGGTTTCTAGTGTTTTTAGGGTTTTTATATTTTCTAAGGGGTTTTCATGTTTTCTGGTTTTTTATGTTTTTAGGGGTTTTTTGGATTTTTAACATTTTTATGGTTTTCAGGTTTTTATGGAATTTGTGGGTTCTAAGGGATTTGTGGTTTTATATTTTTTATAGTTTTTATAGTTTTTAGTGTTTTTAGGGGGTATTTGTGTATTTTAGGGGTTGTAAGGTTTTTTATAATATTTTTACATTTTTAGGGTTTAAAGTGTTTCTAGAGTTATTTTTGGGTTTTAGGGTTTTTATGGGTTTAAAGGCATTCAGGGTTTTTTAGGAAATCTTGCAGTTTTTAGGTATTTTAAAGTAATTTTATTGTTTTTAGGTTTTTTGTTTTTTTTTGTTTTTGGGGGTTTTAGTTTTTTAGGGGTTAAATATTTTTAGAGTTTTTTGGGATTTTTGGAATTTATTACCCTTTTAGAGGTTTTTTATAATTTATATGTTTTTAAAGGTTTTTAGGGATTTTAGCAGTTTTAGGTTTTTTATGGGTTCTAAGTGTTTTTATATTTTTAAGGTTTTCTTTGGGGGTTCATGGTTTTTTTGTTTTACATTTTTTGGTATTTTTATTCATTTTTAAAAATTTTATGGTTTTATGGTTTTAGGGATTTTGAGGGGTATTAGTGATTTTGAGGGGTTTTAGGGGCTTTTAGGGTTTTGTGGTTTTTAAAGTTTTTGTGATTTTTACGGTTTTTATGGTTTTTAAAGTTTTTATGTTTTAGGTGTTTAAATTATTTTTTGATCATTTAGTTTGTTTTTAGGGGTTTTATTGGTAATATGGATTTTTAATGTTTTTTGGGTTTTTTTTTAATTTTCAAGGGTTTTAGGGTTTTTAGTGGATTTTTATGGTTTTTTAGGGTTTTTACCCTTTTTAGGGGTTTTAGGTGGTTTATTTTGTTTAGGTTTTTATGGTTTTCTCAAGGATTTTTATGGTTTTAGAGTTTTTTTAAGTATTTAGGAATTTTTAGGAATTTTATATTTTTTTGGGGTTTTAGGGATTTGGTGTGTTTTTTGGGTTCTTTTGGGTTCTTTATGAATTTTAAGGTTTTCAGGGGTTTAATGAATTTTTAGGATTTTAGTCTTTTAGGGTTTTTATGGGTTTTGGGGTTTTTTACATTTTTAGGTATTTTTTTGGATTATTTAGGAGATTGTTGGTTTTTTGGGTGTTAATCATTTTTAAAATTTTATGTATTTTTATTTATTTATAGATTTTTAGGGCCTTTTAGGATTTTTATGGGTTTTGGGGTTTTTAGGGGTTTTAGGGTTTTAGGGAATTTGACGGGTGTTAGGTTTTTTAGGCTTTTTAGCGTTTTAGGTTTTTAAGGGGGTTAAGTGTTTTTAGTTTTGTAAGGATTTCTAAGTGTTTTTCTAGGGTTTGATGGTTTTTAAATTATTTTTAGGGGATTTAGAGTTTAAATGATCTTTTTATATTTTTTACGTTTTGATGATTTTATGAGTTTTATGCATTTTTAGGTTTTTTTTCTTAGGTTATTCAGTGTTTTTGGTGGTTTTCTATGTTTTTATTGACTTTTAGGGATATTTTTAAATTTTTATCTATTTTAAGGGTTGTAGTGATTTTGAGGGGTTTTAGGTTTTATGAGTTTCCTGCGGGTTTTCAGGGGTTTTAGGGGTTTTTTCTATTTTTAGGAATTTTATGGATTTTCTAGGATTTTATGGTTTTTAAGGATTTTTGGTATTTTTAGCGATTTTACTATTTTTAGTTTTTTTAGATTTTCTGAGTTTTTAGTTTTTTTAGTTTTTTAGGGTTTTTAAGATTTTTTTAGGATTTTTAGGATTTTATAGTGTTTTCGGGGTTTTTAGGGGTTTTTAGGATTTTACCAATTTTTATGGATTTTTAATGATTTTTATGGATTTTGGGGTTTTGAGAATTTTGAGGGGTTTAAGGGTTTTTTGGGGGTTTCACTGTATTTTTGTGTTTCTAGGGTTTTCAAAAGAAAATTTTATTTTTTTTAATGTTTTTAGGGGAATAAGTGTTTTAGACTTTTAAGTGGATTTTTTGGGGTTTTAGATATTTTTATGTTTTAGGGGTTTAAGAATTTTTAGCATTTAAGGTTTTCTTTGGGATTTTCATGGTATTTAGGGATTTAATTTTATCTAGGATTTTCTTTGGCTTTTAGGTTTTTAGGGATTTTTAGGGTTTAGTGGTTTTAGGATTTCTAGGGTTTTTAACTTTTTTAGGTTTCATATGGGATTTAAGTGTTTTTAGGTTTTTAAGGTTTTCATCAATGTTTTCTTGGTTTTAAGGTTTTATTTTTCTTTTATATTTTAGAGGAAATTTTTAAGATTTTTATGGGTTTTTAGTGTTTTTATGGATTTAGTGGGTTTTTATGATTTTTATGGTTTTAGGGTTTTTTTGGTTTTTTTGGGATTTGAGTATTTTTTGAATTTTTTAGGGTTTTATTATTTTTTAGTTTTTTAACATTTTATGGAGTTTAAATGGTGTTTATATATTTTAGTGGTTTTTTAGGGGGATTTTGGAGTTTTTAAGGTTTTTACGGGATTCTATGGGTTTTTGTGGAATTTATTATTTTTAGGATTTTCTTGAGTTTTTAGTGAATTGAGTTTTTTTAAAGGTTTTAGTGTTTTAAGGTTTATATGTTTTTCTTAGGGTTTTCAGGATTTTAGGTGTTTTATGGTTTTTAGAGATTTTTAGGGATTTTAAATATTTTTATGGTTTTAAGGTTTTTAGTTATTTTTTGGGGGTTAAGGGGTTTTAGTGTATTTTTAGTTTTTAGAGTTTTTAGAGTTTTTTGTTTTTTTAAGTTTTAAGAGTCTTTTAATGTTTTACAGGATTAAATTATTTATATAATATTTTGTGGTTTTTGGGTTTTTAGGATTTTTTATGTTTTTGAAATTTTTTATAGGTTTTAGGGTTTTAGTGTTTTTGGTGTAATTTAGATTTTTTGGGAAATTTATGTTTTTATTATGGTTTTATTAAGGTTTTTGGTTTTCATAGTTTTTTTCATTTTAGGGTCGTTTTGGGATTTAATTTTCTTTTGTTTTAAGGATTTTTGGGATTTTTCGGTTTTGAGGGGTTTTTAGGGGTTCTTAGAGTTTTTAGAGTTTTACTGTCTTTATATTTTTTTGATGATTTATGTTTTTAAGGTTATTAATGTTTTCATATGGATTTTCCAGGATTTTAGAATTTTTTTATCTTTTCAGTATTTTTTTTGGGATTTTTTTTGTGATTAAGTGTTTTTGGTATTTTGAGGTTTTTAAAGGGAATTATGGGTTTCTGGGTTTTTTGGTTTTTTAGGGTTTTATGGTTTTTATAGACTTTAATTGATTAGTGGTATAAAGGGGTTTTAGATATTTTAGGGTGTTTGAATATTTTTTTAGGAGTTTTAAAGTTTTAAAGGATCTTCATGGGGTTTAAGGGATTTTGGGGTTATTTTTAGTCTTTTTAGATTTGTTAGTGTTTTTTAGGTTTTTAGGGGTTTTAAGTATTTTTATACTTGTAAGGTTTTCTGATGTTTTTTCAGGGGTTTTATTATTTTTTATATTTACATATATTTCCATATATTCTATTAGGATTTTAGGTGTTCTAGGGTTCTTAGGGTTTTTGGATTTATTATAGGTTTTTTTATTTTTCATTTTTAGGGGGTTTGAGAGTCTTTAGGTCTGTTAGGGTTTTTATGGTTTTATGTTTTAATTTTATTATTTGGGATTTGTTTAGAATTTTATTTTTTGAGTGTTTTTTTGGATTTTTAATGTTTTTAGTATTTCTGGGGTTTTTATTGGGTTTTCAGTTTCAGGGTTACTTGGAGTTTTTAGTGTTATTAAGGGTTTTTTAATTTTCATAGTTTTCTGTAGTATAAATTATTTTTAGTGTTTTTACTAGTTTAGTGTTTTTATGGGTTTTTTAGGTTTTTTAAAAGTTTTTTAGGTTTTAGTGGGTTTTAGAGTTTTTAGGATTTTGAGTTTTTTGGAGGGTTCATAGGGATTCTACGTTTTTTTGGGATTTTTTGGATTTTTTGGGATTTTATTGTCTTTATAATATTTAAGGATTTTGGGGTGATTATAGGTTTTTAGAGTTTTTTATGGGTCTTACCATCATCATGGTTTAAAAGGTTTTACGTGTTTTTTTGGGTATTAATGTTTTCTTGGGAATTTAATGTTTTTATGTATTTTTATGTTTTCAATGTTTTTAGGGATATTTTTATGTTTTTATGTTTTTTGTAGTTTTGGGGATTTGAGTTGTTTTTAAGGTTTTAATGTTTTTTAGTGTTTGTAGGGTTTTTAGGTTTTATAGGGGTTACAAGTGTTTTTAGGGTTTCATGGTTTTCTTAGCGATTTTTACTATTATTAGGGTTGTTTATGTTTTAAAGGTATTTGTAGTTATTTCCTATATGTTTTCATGGGGTTTTAGGGTTTTATTTAATCTTGAGTGTTTTTATGGGTTTTTTGGGTCTTTAGCATTTTTAGTGTTTTTAAGGTTTTTAAGTGTTTTTAACTTTTTAATTTTTTCTGCAGGTTTTCAGGGTTTTTTGGGGTTTTATGTTCATAGGTATTTTTATGGATTTTTAGGATTTTTATTGTTTTTATGGTTGTTTTGTGTTTTTTTTATTTTTGGTTTTCAGGTTTTTATATTTTTATGTTTTGTAAGGTTTTTTATGTTTTTTAGGCTTTTAAAGTTTTTATGTGTTTTGGGGTTTGGTATGGGTTTTAGGGGTTAGGGATTTAGTGTCCTTTTATGGTTTTAGGGGTTTTAAGTGTTTAGGGTTATAAGGTTTTATTAGTGGTTTTCAGGGTTTTTTTTGTTTTTGTGGATGTATTCTTTAGGAATTTTATTGTTTTATGTGTTTTAGGGATATTTTGGGACTTTATATTTTTAGTTTTTTTCCATTTTTTTAGGGTTTTACAATTTTCTTTGTGATTTTCATGTTTTTAGTGGTTTTTAATTATTTTTATGATTTTTATGGTTTTTCAGGTTTTTAGAGAATTTTTTGGGTTCTAAAGGATTTATGGTTTTATATTTTTTATAGTTTTTAGTGATTTTAGGGGTTTTTTGTTTTTTAGGGGTTTTAAGTTTTTTTAGATTTTGACATTTTTAGGGTTTAAAGTGTTTCTAGATTCTTTATTGGGTTTTATGGATTTTATGGGTTTTAAAATATTTTTGGGTATTTTATGAATTTGTGTGGTTTTTAGGTATTTTTTTAGTGTTTTTAGTGTATTTAGGGGTTTTTTGGGTTTTTGGGGGTTTTTTTTGTTTTTGGGGGTTTTAGTTTTTTAGAGTTTAAATATTTTTTGGGTTTTTAGAGATTTTAGGAATTTCTTACCCTTTTATGGATTTTTTAGGATTCATATATTTTTAATGTTTTTTAGGCAAAGAAGGCTCGGGTCCAGGCTATTCCTGGCACCCCCAAAATTTATTAAACAAAAAGAGACAAACACTGCAGACAAGGTAGGGGAGGGATCGAACGACCCACACCCCAAAACCCTTACAACCCACGCCATAGAAAGAAAAACAAAGAAAGAAAAAGGCCAAAAACAGACAAAACCGCATCATCATCAAATCACATCCAGCCAGTACTAGCATCCAACCGCACTACATCCAGTGTTAACTAGCATCCAGCAGCTCACAGCTAACCAACAACCAGCATTCGGACTACATCAGCAGACAACATCCAGCAACAGCAACCAGCCAACCAGCATCCACAACAAACCAGCAACCAGCATCCTCATTTTCAGACAGCCAGCACCTCTTTCGACCACCAAACATCTCCCAGCATCCCACTTCCACTCCAGCAGCACAACAACAAACTCATCCACAGCAGCAGCAAAAACCAAACAGCCACACGTCCTCACCAAGAACCAGCAAGCAGAGTACACTTCCATACAGCAGCCATCATCAAATTTCGTAAAATCTAGCATTCAACACCTTGCAGCCTCCACCATGTCGCACGCAGAGGTACCACCAACAGCACAACAGAAAATAGCACAGCGCCACCAGCACCTCGAATTAGAACCCACAGCTTCATCACAACTCCGCATTCCTGCAAGCAGAGAATTCTCGGAACAGTCGTAGCTTAACAACCAGCAGTCATGAGCTTTAAACCAGACAACTTTCAGTATTCCACACCTCTTAGTACAACAAACCACAATCCACAAAAATCGCCAAACACATCTCAGCAGTCCCATAAACCAGCGTCCTTTCAGAACCGAAAGCAAGTAGGAGAACATGGAATGCCAAAAGGTCCGACCGAAACAAGCAGCAACGAACTGGAGAAAAGGCGAAGCTGAAAGACAAGGTTGAGCACGCACCTGCAGCTGCTTCGCGAACCGACAGAAGAAACGAGCTTCTGCAATGTAAGATCGAGAAGACCCCGACCAGCGTCGCCAGACCATATCATAACACCATCCGCCTAAATGAAGCACCTTCTAAAAATAACCTGAACGCTGAAGCAACCAGCTTTGCCATTGCGCCCTTTGACTGTGTTGACCCGCCTGCAGAAACCCTAGATCTAAAAAAACAACCCCAATCTACGGCTACTAGAGGATGTCGACCCAAGCAAGAACAACTGAAGGCATCAGGACCACTATAGCAGTCGGAAGCCAGACGTTCCAGCAACAGAACAAAGCCGTGTCGAAGTCCGAAGTCCAGAGCACTCGTGGAAGACGATGTTGTCGAAGAGAAGAATCCACCACCGTCTTGAGGCCGAAGATCACATCTGGGTCACACCATCTTCGAGAACGAAGGAGCAAGGATCCACCGATGAAGCTTCGAACTGGATCCAGGGGAAAGCCTGGAAGAATCGTCGAGCGAGAGAGAATTCCAGGAGAGTGCGCCGCCATCTTCGACCCTTAATGTTTTTAGGGATTTTAGATGTTTTTGGTTTTTTATGGGTTCTAAGTGTTTTTCTATTTTTAATATTTTCTTTGGGGTTTTCAAGGTTTTTTTGGTTTTTTACATTTTTAGGGATTTTTAGTCATTTTTTATGATTTTTATGGTTTTATGGTTTAGGGATTTTGAGGGGTATTAGTGATTTTGAGAGGGTTTTGGGGTTTTGGGGCTTTTATAGTTTTTACGGTTTTTGTGATTTTTACGTTTTTTATGGTTTTTTATGGTTTTTATGTTTTAGCTGTTTAAATAAATTTTTGAGTTTTTAGTTTGTTTTTAGGGGTTTTATTTTTTTAAGGATTTTTAATATTTTTTGGTATTTTATAATTTTAAGGGTTTTAGGGTTTTTAGTGTATTTTTATGGTTCTGTAGGGTTTTTACACTTTTTTGGGTTTTAGGGGTTTTATGTATATTTATGTTTTTTTGTTTTCTCAGAGCTTTTTATGGTTTTAGAGTTTTCAAATATTTAGGAATTTATAGAATTTTTAAGTTTTTTGGGGTTTTAAGGGTGTGGAGTGTTTTTTGGGTTCTTTATGGTTCTTTACAATTTTTAGGGTCTTTAGAGGTCTAATGACTTTTTAGGTGTTTATTCTTGTATGGGTTTTTATGGTTTTTAGGATTTTTTACATTTTACGTATTTTTTGGGATTTTTTAAAGATTTTATGGGTTTTTAGGGTGTTTATCATTTTTAGGATTTTATGTATTTTTTATGTTTTTATAGATTTTTAGGGCCTTTTCATATTTTTATGGGTTTTTTGGGTTTTTTGGGATTTTGACGGGTTTTAGGTTTTTTTAGATTTTTAGTGTTTTTAGGTTTTTAAAGGTTTTAAGTGTTTTTAGGTTTGTAAGGATTTCTTAGGGTTTTTCTATAGTTTTAGTGTTTTTATAATATTTAGTAATTTTTAGGTATTTGTATCATTTTACGGGTTTTAGTGTTTTTAGGTATTTTCATGATTTTTAGGGATTTTAGGGTTTTTATGGTTTTATTTTTGTTTTTTGGGTTTTTTGAGTTTTTAGGGGTTTTATAATTTTTTTTTAAATTTTTTTGGGTTTAAAGGGTTTTAGAGTTTTTAGTGTATTTTTAGAAATTTGAAGCGGTTTTATGGTTTTTAAATGATTTTTAGGGGTTTTTATGATTTTTTGGGGTTTTAGGGGTTTTATAATTTGAATGGTATTTTTATTATTTTTATGTTTTTATGCATTTATGCATTTATGTGTTATATGATTTTTAGGTTTTTAGGTTTTCTTATGTTTTTCAATGTTTTTAGTATTTTTTATGTTTTTAGTGATTTTAGGGCTTGTTTTGAATTTTTATCTATTTTTAGGGTTATAGTGATTTTGAGGGTTTTGTGGTTTTATGTGTTTCCTATGGTTTTTTTTACAGTTTTAGGGGATTTTTTATTTTTTGGAATTTTTATGGATTTTTGATGATTTAATGGTTTTTAAGGATTTTAGGGTTTTTATAGGTTTTAGTGTTGTTAGGTTTTTTAATTTTTTTTTGAGTTTTTAGTGTTTTTTTGTTTTGGGGGTTTTATGATTTTTTTAGGATTTTAAGGATTTCATAAGGTTTTAAGAGTTTTTAGGATTTTTTAGGATCTTAGGGATTTTTATGGATTTTAATAACTTTTATGGATTTTGGTGATTTAAGGATTTTGAGGGGATTAAGGGGTTTTTTGGAGTTTTTAGTGTATTTTTTTGTTTCTAGGGTTTTAAAAATAAAATTATATTATTTTTAATGTTTTTAGGGGAATATAGGTTTTAGAGTTTTTAGTGAATTTTTTGGGGTTTTTTTTGTTTTTATGGTTTTTATGTTTTTATGGGGTTTTATTGGTTTTTAAACATTTTTATGTTATAGGGGTTTATTAATTTTTAGCTTTTAGTGTTTTCTTTGGGATTTTCAAGGGTTTTAGGGATTTGATTTTTTTAGGATTTTTTTGGGATTTTAGAGGTTTTAGGATTTCTAGGATTTTTAACATTTTTAGGTTTCATAGGGGGTTTAAGTGTTTTTAGTTTTTTAAGGTATTCTTTAGGGTTTTAGGGTTTTAAAGTTATATTTTTATTTTAGTTTTTTTAGGGAATTTTTAATATTTTTATAGGTTCTAGGGGTTTTATGGATTTTGTGGGTTTTTATGATTTTTATGGTATTTTTGGTATTTTTGGAATTTAAGTGTTTTTTGAGTTTTTGAGTTTTTTAAAGTTTTTTTGTTTTTTAAAATTTTATGTGGTTTAAATGGTGTTTATATATTTTAGTGGTTTTTAGTTTTTTTATGGGGCTTTAAGAATTTTTTTGGTTTTTAAGTGTTTCAAAGGGTTTTAGTGGATTTTAGTGTTTTTAGGGTTTTCTTGATCTTTTAGTGTTTTATGTTTTGTAAGGGTTTTAGTGTTTTTAGGTTTATATGTTTTCCTTCGGTTTTTCAAGATTTTAGGTGTTTTGAATGTTTTTAGAGATTTGTAGGGATTTTAAGAATTTTATGGTTTTAAGGTTTTTAGTTATTTTGTGGGTTTTAAGGGGTTTTTTTGTTTTTTTGTTTTTTTTTGTTTTTAGGGTTTTTTGAGTTTTTTGTATTTTTACAATTTTTAGAGTTTTGTAATGTGTATGGGTTTAAATTATTTATATATTTTTTAGTGGTTTTGGGGGGTTTAGGGTTTTTAGGGGTTTTTATATTATTTATATTTTTATGGATTTTAGGATTTTTTGGTTATTTTTTGGGGGTTTAGTGTTTTATTTGTTATTGATATTTTATAGAGGATTTATGTTTTTTAGGGTTTTACGGTTTTATTAAGGTTTTATGTTTTTATAGATTTTTACATTTTTCGAATCATTTAAAGGTATAATTAGTTTTTTTTGGTTTTAAATGTTTCAGGGATTTTTTGGGGTTTTAGGGGGTTTTAGGTTTTTTAGAATTTTTAATGTCTTTAATTTTTTTATATTTTATGTATTTTTAGGTTTTTAATGTTTTCATAAAGTTTTTCAGGGATTTTAAAATTTATTAACTTTTTAGTAATTTTTTAGGATTTTTAAAGTATTTTTCTGTGATTAAGTGTTTTTAGGGATTTTGAGGTTTTCAAAGGGATTTATGGGTTTTGGTTTTTTTGGGGTTTTTATGGTTATTATGGTTTTATGGTTTTTAAATGGGTTTTGGTGTTATTTTGAATATTTTTAGAATTTTTATTGTTTTTTAGGTTTTTAGCGCTTTTATGTATTTTTAGAATATTACGGTTTTCTGATGTTTTTTCAGTGGTATTTTGATTTTTTATATTTATAGATATTTACACATCTTTTATTAGGATTTTAGGGGTTTTAGGATACTAAGGGTTTTAGGATTTATTATAGTTTTTTTGATTTTTCGATTTTAGGGGGTTTAAGTGTCTTTAGGTTTGTTACGCTTTTTATAGTTTTATATTTATATTTTATTTTTTGGGATCTATTTTGGGTTTTAATTTTGCAGTGTTTTTTTTTGGATTTTGAGTGTTTTTAGGACTTCTATGGTTTTTTTGGTTTTTGGGTTTCAGGGTTTTTTTTGGAGTTTTTAGTGTTCTTAAGGGTTTTAAAAATTTTATATTTTTTAGTTGTATAAATTGTTTTTAGTCTTTTTAGTGGTTTAGTGTTTTTATGGGGTTTTTAGGTTTTTTAGGGTTATTAGCAGTTTTTTGGGGTTTAGTGGGTTTTAGATTTTTTTGGATTTTATGGTTTTCTTAGGGTTTTTCAGGGATTCTTTGTTTTTTTGGGATTTTTTGGGATTTTATTGTCTTTAAATAATTTAATGATTTGGGGGTGTTTATAGGTTTTTAGAGTTTTTTATAGCTTTTACCATCTTCAGGGTTTTAAGGGTTTTAAGTGTTTTATGGTTTTTAATGTTTTCAAGGTGTTTTAATGTTTTAGGGATTTTTATGTTTTTATGGTTTTTAGGGATATTTTTAGAATTTTATGTTTCTTTTGGGGTTTTCGGGATTTCCATTGTTTTTAGAGTTTTAGGGTTTTTTTTAATGTTTCTAGGTTTTTTAGGTTCTATAAGGGTTTCAAGTGTTTTTCAGTTTTTATGGTTTTCGTAGTGAATTTTACTATTTTTAGGGTTGTTTAGGTCTTAAGGGATTTTTATGGATTTTTTATGTTTTATGGAGTTTTAGGGTTTTAATGATTTTTTAGTGTTTTTATGGTTTTTATGGGTATTAGGGTTTTTAGCACTTTTAAGGGTTTTAAGTGTTTTTAGGTTTTTAAGGTTTTCTAATGGGTTTTTTCATTGTTTTTATGGGTTTTATGTTCATAGGGATTTTCAGGTATTTTTACTTTTTTATTGTTTTTAGGGTTTTTTTGGTTTTTTCTGTTTTATTTTTGGTTTTTAGTTATTTATTTTTTTTGGTTTATAGGGTTTTTTATGTTTTTAAGGGTTTTATAGTTTTTTAATCTTTTTAACTTTTTTTAGTGGTTTAACTGTTTTTGTGGGTATTTTAATGATTTTTAGTGTTTTTATGGGTTTTAGTGTTTTAAGGTTTTTAGGGGTTTTATGTTTCTATGTATTTTAGGGGTTTTTAGGTTTTTTTTGGTTTTTTAGTGTTTTTCGGGGTTTTCAGGGATTTAGTTGTTTCTGGGTTTTTATGGTTTTCTTAGGGGTTTTTAGAGTTTTTATGTTTTTTAATGTTTTAGGTATTTTTAGTGATTTTTATTGGTTCTAAGGGATTTTAGATATTTTCATGGTTTTTAGTGTTTTTTGGGTTTTTAGGGGTTTTATTATTTTTTGGGTTTTTTCATTCTCAGGGGTTTTAAGATTTTTTAGATTTCTTTAATGTTTTAGGGGAATGAATGAGTTTTAATGTTTTTAGTGGGTTTTAGAATCATTATGGGTTATAAATTTTTTTAGGCATTATTATGGTTTTTTGGGGTTTTAGCGTTTTTTTGGTTTTAAGGGGTTCGAAATGTTATTTGAGTATTAAGGTTTTATTAGTGGTTTTTAGGGGTTTTAGGGTTTTTTAAATTTTTTGGAATTTTTAGGGATTCTTTTTTATTTTAAATATTTTTCTATGATTTTTAGAAATTTTTATGGGTTTGAATGTATTTTTAGGTTTTTATGGTTTTTTTGTATTTTAAGGGTTTTTCTGAGTTTTTTAGGGTTTATATATATTTTTATTGTTTTTAATGATTTTAGAGAGTTAAATGGGTTTTTGAATTTTTTTCGTGGGTTTTAGGGGTTTTATAGGGATTTATTGTAAAAAAGGCTCGAGACTAGGTAAACCTTATCCCCTAGAAATTATAAAGAAAAGAAACCAACAAAGAAAGTGCTAAACGAGGGGATTGTAATCCCGGGTGTAGATCTCACCCTTCATATCAGGATCCACAAATCGTAAGCAAAACGACGTGGCTACAAGAGACCATATCGAACTCCGCTCTATAATCGCCTACTTAGAAAGCACATCCGCAGCTGAGTTCACCTCCCAGTAGGCATTTGTGACCTGAAGGTTCAACCCCTGAAAAGAAGCGAGGAGTTCCATCCATTAGGGAAGGATCCTCCATAGGAGTCACCCTGATTTGGTTTTATGGACCTCCACGCAAGCAAGGAGTCTAATTCAAGCCAGAGAGGGATCCGTCCAAACTACACAGCAAAGTTGATCGCCTTTATCATGGCCAAAAGTTTAACTTCAATGGCACATAGTGGGTATGGAGAATCACTTCACACCCTGAGGGTCCTGATGCTCTTAGTGTCGCATCATCCACTTTGCCCTTGATCCTGGAGGTAATCAGGGGGATCTAGTGAATGGACTTAAGAAGGCCAAGTTTCATTGACCTGCCAGCAACACCGAGTAGCCGCAAAAGGATAAGATCATTCACATTATTTTCCATTGAATCAGATTGGATATGAGATGCCGCATGAATTGATGTGTGGAGAAAAACAACACCACTATGGAAACAATGGTATTTTTTCTTGAAAGTAGTATCATTTCGAACAACCTAGGTGTTGGAGAAAATGGAAGCAATGGCAACATGCAGAAAATTAGATACCTACCTACTGCAAGTCCAAATAACCAAGCTATCCATAAACTCAAAAAGAGGCTTGTCCAAGAAGAGGGGAAACCTGAACAACATCTGTAGGTACTCCCAAAGTGCCTCTACAAACAAGCATTGAATAAAAGTGTGCTGGATGGATTTTTCAGCTCCAAACCAGAGAAAGCAGACTGATGTCAGGCTGTGTCCATCCCTCCGTAGTTGTCCTTGAAGTGACAGCCAGTTATTCCAGAGCTTAAGAACACCATATTTTTAGTTGGAGGTGTAAAAGGTCTTCTAAAGCTTGAAATCCAGGTTGGAGGAGAAGGACCATGTGGACACTTCGACTGGTATAAATCTTTCACATTTAGGGTTTATAGGGTTTTAGGGTTTTAATTATTATTTTTTAGGTTTTTAGGGTTTTTTGAGTTTTTTTAGGGGTTTGATTTTATTAGAGGCTTTAAAATTTTTATTTTTTTGAAGGATTTTAGGAGTTATTAATGGTTTTTTAGTATTTTTATCAGTGTTTATGGTTTTTAATATTTTTAATGATTTTTATGGATTTTAGTCATTTTAGGGTTTTTATTGTTTTTTATGGTTTTTTGGGATTAATTATATTAGGGATTCTTAGTGTTTTATGTTTTATTATATTTTAAATGGTTTCTCAGTGTTTTTATGTGTTTTAATGATTTTAGGGGTTTTTATGGATTTTTAGGTTTTTAAGGGTCTTTGGGGTTTTATGGTTTTTAGTGTTTTTAGGATTTTTTGGGGTTTTTATCATTTTTATGGTTTTAGTATTTTTTGGGTTTTAAGAAATTTTTTCTATTTTAAGTTTTTTTATTGTTTTCAAATTTTTAGGTATTCTAAGGGGCTTTTAGGTTTTATTCAGATTTTTTACATTTTTAGTGATTTTTAAGGATTCTTGAATTATTTTTATGAGTTTTAGGGGTTCTAGGATTTTTAGGGCTTTGGGTTTTTTAGGTTTTTATGTTTTTTTTGGATTTTGGGGATTCTTTGAGTTTTTTGTGCTTTTATGGTTTTTTATATTTTTGAATTGTTTTAAGGGTTTATAGAATTTTTAGAGTTTTTAGGAGGTATAAGGGGTTTTATGTATTTTTAGTGTATTTTGTTGGTTTTGGGATTTTTTATAGTTTTTACGGGTTTTTAGTAGTTTTTATGTTTTTTGGGGTTTTAAATATTTTTAAACATTTATTTTTTCCCCAATGAATTTTAGGGTGTTAAGAGTTCTTACATTTGTTGTAATTTTTAATAATTTTTTATGATTTTATGGGTTTTTAGGTTTTTAAGGATTTTGAGGGTTTTTAGATTTTTTAATGGATATTTAAGTTTTGTATCATTTTTTAGTCACTTTAGTGGTTTTAATTGTTTTTGTTTTTTAAGGTTTTATTAGGGTTTTTCAGGGTACTTACATTTTTAAGAATATTCTGAGAATTTTTTGTTTTTTCGCAGGTTTTAGGATTTTTAAGGATTTAAGGGATTTTAAGGTTTTTGGGGATTTATGGGGTTTATTGTTTTTTATTGGTTTTAAGGGTTTTATATTGTTTTTACATTTTAAGGTGTTTACGTGTTCTTATAGTTTATATATTATTTGAGGGTTTTTTGGGGTTTTTAGAATTTTTATGGGTTTAAATTATTTTTTAGGTCCTTTTAGTGGTTCTAAGGCTTTTAGCTCCTTTTAAGTTTGTAGCGGTTTTAAGTATTTTTAGGTATTTATGATTTTATTATTGTTTTCTAGGGTTATTTAAATCTTTATTGATATTAGGTATTTTTAGGATTTTTATTAGTTTAAGTGATTAATGGGGTTTTGTGGGGTTTTAGGGGTGTTTTATCTTTTTTTAGGATTTTAGGGGTATTAAGTTATTTTTTGTCTTTAAGGTTTTATTTGTGTCTTTAGGGTTTTACATTTTTAGGTATTTTTAGTGATTTTTAGTAAATTTATTGTTTTTTTTGGATTTTGAGGGAATTTATTGTTTTTAGTGGTTTTACAGATTTTATGGGTTTTTTTGGATTTTATGGTGTTTTTTGTTTTTAGGGATTTTATTTTTTTATATTTTTTGATATTTTAGGGTTTTAATGGGGTTTTATAGTTTTTAGAGTATTTTAGATTTTATATGGATTTTAAGGTTTTTAATGATTTTTATAGTTTTTAGGGTTTTAGAGTTTTTAGGGTGTTTTATGGTTTTTATATTTTTATGGTTTTAGGGGTTTAAAGTTTTTTTAGGTATTTAATGTTTTCATAGTGTTTTTAGGGATATTATAATTTTTTATATTTTGGTTATATTTGGATATTTTTTAATATTTTTATGGTTTTTGAGATTTTTCATTGATTTTGAGAGTTTTTTGTTTTTTATGGTTTTATGGTTTTTTAGGGTTTAAACATTTTTTCAGTTTTTGGGGTCGGAAATGTTTTTTGGTATTTTTGGATTTCTTAAGGGTTTCTTATTTTCTTGGAGGTTTTATGGTTAAAGGATTTTTATGGAAATTTTATGTTTTTTATTTTTTTTACAATTTTTAGTTATTGAGGGTATTTTGGGATCTTAATGGGTTTTAGGGTATTATGTTTTTTGGGGGTTTTTGTGTTTTTTAGTTTTTTATTTTTTTTTATCATTTTTATGAGTTTAAATGGATTTTAGAGTTTTTAGTGTGTTTTTAACATTTTTATGGGGTTTTAAGGATTTTATAGGTTTTAAGGGGTTTATGGTTTTTAAGGTCTCTAAGGGGTTTAGGTATTTTTGTGTTTTTTACTTTATTAGGGGGTTTAAGTGTTTTTAGGTTTTTAGGTTTTCATAGTATTTTTTAGGATTTTTATTTTTTTTATGTTTTCAACAATTTTTATAGATTTTAATAGGATTTTATGGGTTTTGAGGATGTTTTTGGGATTTGTATGGGTTTTGGTATTTTTGGGTTTTTACTATTTTATGGGTTTTAAGTGTTTTTGAGTTTTTAAGGATTTTTGAGGATTTTTCATGGGTTTTATGTTTTTTTACATTTTTAGGTATTCTTAGGAATTTTTTTGATTTTATTGGTTTTTAGGGTTCTTAGGGATTTTTAGGCATTTTAGACATTTGTTTTTCAGTTTTTGGGTTTTTTGGGTTTTTCGGTTTTTAGGGATCATAGAGTTTTTATGCATTTTTTTATATTTTTTTAACATTTTTAGATATTTTAAGGGGTTTTGTAGTTCTTAGTGGATTTTTTGGATTTTTATGGGGTTTTAGAGGTTTTTATGGTTTTTTGGGTTTTTTGGGTTTTTAGAGTTTTAATTTTTAGGGGTCCTAGGTGTTTTAATGTTTTTAAGGTTTTCTTATGGTTTTGGGGGTTTTAGGGGTTTATATTATTTTAGGTATTTTTAGGGTTTTTATTGTTATTTTTGTTTTTAGGGGTTTTTGGGTTTTTGGTGTTTCTAGGTGTTTTAGATGATTTTAAGGGGGTTTTTTTTATAGGTTTATTAGGGGTTTAAAGGCTTTTTTTGTTTTTTATGTTTTTGTGGTTTTTAGGGTTTTTATGGGGTAATTATGGGGTTTTAGGGTTCTTAGGGATTCTAAGAGGTTTTATGGTTTTTTGGGATTTAGTGGTTTTATCATTTTTTATGTTTTTAGGGAGTTTATGTTTTTTAGTTTTGTAAGGTTTTTAGGGTGTTTAATTGTTTTTAGGGTCATTTAAATTTTTTGTAATTTTTAGTTCCTTTTTAGTATTTTTATGGTTTTTAGGTTTTTTATGGATTTTGAGGGATTTCGGGGTTGTTAGGATATTTAGGGGTTTTATATTTTCTTAAATATTTTAGGTATTTAATGTGTTATTTTAGTTTTAGTGGTTTTTTAAATTTTTTAATGGTTTTATTGCTTTTAGGGAATTTTATGGGTTTTATAGTCTTTTCAGGTTTTATGTGTTTTTAATGTATTTTAGGTCTTTAATGGTTTTAATGTTTTTTAGGTGTTCTTAGGAATATTTTGGGTTTTAGGGGTTTTTACTTTTTTAGGGATTTTAATGGATTTTTTTTGATTTTTAATTTTTTTAAGGAATTTTGTGAACTTTGGGGTTTTTATGGTTTTTATTTTTTTTTTATGGTTTTTATGGTTTTTATTGTTTTTGGGGATTTTAGTGTTTTTATGTTTTTGGAGATTATAAATTTTTATATGTTTTTAATTCTTTCTTATGACGATTTCATGGTTTTTATGGGGTTTTATGTTTTTAGGGATTTTTCTCACTTTATAATTTTATGGTTTTTACGGTTTTTAGGAATTTTGAGGGGTTTTAGGGTTTTAATGGTTTTTTGGGGTTTAGAGTTTTTTAATTTTTTATGGGTTTAAAGAGTTTTTAGAGTTTTTAGTGGGTATTATGTTTTTGAGGAGTCTTAGGGATTTCTATTACTTTCATGGGATATATGGTATTTTGGGTTTTTTTTGGGGTTTTAAGGGGTTTTAGCATTTTAATGTTTTTAGTGATTTTAAGTTTTTTAATGCCTTTCTAATTTTCATCTTGGTTTTAAGAAATTTTCGGGTTTCTATATATTTTTTGTGCGGTTTTAATATATTTATAGTTTTTTAAGATTTTAATTTTTTTAAGGTTTTAGGGTATTAATGTTTTTTAGGTTTTTAGGGGTTTTAAGAGTTTTTTGGTTTTAAGGTTTTATAGAGGGTTTTTAAAATTTATGGTTTTTATGTTTTAATTGTTTTTAGGGAATTTTAGATATTTTATATATTTTTAGGGATCTTTGTGATTTGGATATTATTTATGGTTTTCTAGGGTTTTTAGTTTTTTTGGGTTTTTTGGGTTTTTTCGGGTTTTAAAGGGTTTTAAGTGTTTTCTGATTGTTTTAGGATTTTATGGGGTTTTAGGACTTTTTTTTAGGTTTTAGGAGGTTATTGTTTTTAGGGTATTTATGGTTTTATTTTTTTTAGTACTTTTAGCGTTTTTAAGTTTTTCATGTGGATTAAGTATTTTAAGTGTTTTTTGGTTTTTAATGTTTTCATAGGGGTTTTCTCGGTTTTTAGGGGGTTTTAGCAGTTTTAGGTATTATTATGGATTTTTTACTAGTTTTTATTTTCTAGGGTTTTTAGGGATTTTTTCGGGTTTCTTATGCTTTCTTAGGTGTTTTAGTATTTTAGTGCTTTTTTGGTATTGTAGGGTTTTTTAAAGGTATAGGGTAATTTAATTTTTTCTTAGGATTTTTGGGGGTTTTTAATTTTTTTTAGTTTTTGTGATTTTTTAAGAATTGGTATGGTTTTTTTTATTTTTAGGGCTTTTAGTGTTTTTATGGTTTTACTGTTTTAATGGTTTTCGGGTTTTTTTGGTTTTTAGGTTTTTATGGTTATCATGTTTTTATGGGGTTTTTCGGGTTTTTGGGGTTTTTGGGGTTTTTTAGATTATTATAGTTTTTAATGTTTTTTAGTTTTTTTTACATTTAAGGGGTTTAAATAGTTTTTAGAGTTTTTTTTGGGTTTTATGTTTGTTATGGGGTCTTAGGGTTCTTAAGGTTTTTGGGGGTTTTATGGGTTTTTAGGATTTTTTGGTATTTTTAGGTTTTTAGTAGTCTTAGGTGATTTATGTTTTTATGCTCTTATTAGGGATTTTTAGGGTTTTTTGGAATTTTTGGGATTTAGGGATTTTTAGGGTTTTTATAATTATTTTTGTTTTTAGGGATTTTATGTTTTTTTTTTGGAATCTTAGGATTTTAGGTTTTTATGGTTTTTTGAGGATATAATGTTTTTTAGTTTTTAGAGGCTTTAATTTTTTTTGTGTTTCTTAATGTTTTTAGGGGATTAATGTTTTTTTTGTGTTTTAGTTGGTTTTATGGTTGTTTTCGGTTTTATGGGGTTTTTTGGCTTTCAAGGGGTTTTATGGTTTTTTTAGTTTTTATCATTTTCATTTTTTTAGTATTCTTAATGTTTTTAGGTTTTTATGTGCTTTTAAGTGTTTTAGGTTTTGAATTTTTTCTGAGTGGTTTTTAGGGTTATTTATATTTTTTTGTTTTTTGGGATTTTTTTTGGATTTATTAGGATTTTTATTTTTTGTTTTGGTTTTAGGGTTTTCAACGGATTTAAGGTTTTTTTGTGTTTTTATGTTTTTTATGTTTTTTGGGGTTTTAGATGTTTTAGGGTTTTAAGATTTTTTTGGTTTCTATGGGTTTTTAGGGGTTTAAAGGGTTTTGAGGGTTTTTTGTATTTTAGGGTTTTGGGGGATATTTTTAGGATTTTTATGGTTTGTTAGGTTTTTTAGGGATATTGAGGGGTTTTGAGGTTTTAGATTTTTTTGGGCTTTTTGGGTTTTTTAAACGTTGTAAGTTTTTTTGTGTGTTTTTTACTATTTTTAATGTTTTTAGTGGTTCACCATGTTTGTAGAGTTTTTAGTGGGGTTTTAGTGTTTTTTTGTTTTTAGGGGCCTTGAGGGTTTTTAATGTTTTTAGGGGTTTTCATATTTTTATTGTTTTTGGGTTTACGGTGATTTTTTGGGTTTCTACCATTTTTAGGTTTTTAGGGGTTTAAATATTTTAGGTTTATAAGGGTTTCTTAGGTTTTTAAGTGTTTTTACATTTGTAGTGATTTTTAGGGATTTTATATATTTTTATGGTTTTTAGGGATTTATTAGGATTTTTATTGGATTTCAGGGTTTTTAGGGTTCGATGGTTTTTTTGGGGGGTTTTAGGTTTTTTTTTCATTTTTAGGGTTTTTTTATTTTTGAAGTTTTTAATTGTTTTAGTGGTTTAAATTTTTTTTAAAAATTTTAGTGATTATTTGGGTTTTCATGGGTTTTTAGCGTTTTTACGTGTTTTATGGTATTTTGTTTTAATAGGTTTTTTTCATTTTTTAGGTTTTTAGAGGTTTTAAGTGTTTTTAGGTTTTTAAATTTATGTTAGAGTTTTTCATGGTTTTAGGTAATTTTAAATTTATATATATTTTTATGGATTTGTATGGGGTTTTAAGGTTTTATAGATTTTGAGGGTTTTATAGTTTTTTTTGATATTTTTAGGGTTTCAGGGTGTTTTGGGCTTTTATGGTTCTTTTGAGTTTTTAAGGTTCTTTAATAATTTTAATTTTCTTAGGGGTTTAATGGGTTTTTAGAGTTATTAGTGGTTTTTAGGTTTTTAAGGGGTTTTTAATGTTTTCCGTGGTTTAATGGGTTTTTAGGTTTTTATGGATTCTGGGGGTTTTAGGGTGTCGTGTTTTTAGCATTTTTGGATTTTTAGGGTTTTGGTTTTTTTGAGAATTTTAATGTTTTCTGAGGGGTTTTCAAGGTTTCTTAGGGTTTTTTTAATTTTTAACAATTTTTAGGGATTTTTTAGGATTATTAAGGATTTTAAATGGTTTATGGATTTTGAGAGTTTTTAGGGTTTTCTACGGTCTTTCTAATTGTTTTATTATTTTTAAGAATTTTTTAATTTTTAGGGTTATTATTATTTTTAGATATTTTTAATGATTTTAGGGATTTAATTCTTTTTTATATTTTCTAGTGGGTTTGGGGGTTTTGGGTTTCTTTTTAGGTTACCAAGGGGGTTTTTATATTTTTCATGGGTTTTTAGGGTCTTTTAAGGGTTTTTAGTGTTTTTAAGTTTTTAGGAGTCTTGAATGTCTTTATATTTTTTAGGGTTACTTATGGATTTAATGTTTTTCAGTGTCTTTAGGGTTTTTTTCTTTAATGGTATTTTTCGGTATTTTTCAGATTTTATAGTTTTTAGTGTTTTTATAGATTTTGTGGGTTTTTTAGGGAATTAGGGTTTTTACTTTTTTTTAGGGTTTTTAGCATTTTTTAGGTTATTAGGGGTTTTAAGTGTTTTGATATTTTTATTATTTTCTTATCATTTTTATGGTTTTACACGTTTATGGATTTATTAGATTTTTAGGAATTTTATGGTTTTGTTAGGTTTTTAGTTATTCGAGGTTTTTAAGGTTTTTTGTTTTTAGGGTCTTTGTAGTTTTTTTTTCATTTTATGTTTTTTATCATTTTTTAGGTTTTTTACGGTTTTTAGAGTTTTTTAAGATTTTCTTGGGTTTAAAAATTTTTATATTTTTTTAGAGGGACTTAGTGACTTTTATGGTTTTTAAGGATTTTATGGTTTTTATGTGTTTTTCTGGTTTTTATGTTTTTTAATGTTTTTATGGTTTCTTCGGGTTTTTAGAAATTTTTATGGGTTTTATGTATTATTCGGATTTTATGGTTGGCTTAGAGATTTTGAAGTTTTTTTTTGGTTTTTTTAGATATTTACAAATTTTAATGATTTTAATGACTTTTATTGTATATGGTATTTTGAGAAATTTTGAAGGTTTTTAGGGTTTTTAGATTTTTTAGGTTTTTGTAGGGTTTCTAGAATTTTTATGTTTTTAGGTGTTTTAAGTGTATTTAGGTTTTAATGGTTTTCCTAATGTTTTTTCATGATTTTAGGTGTTTTTATGATTTTAGGGATTTTTAGGGATTTATTAGGGTTTTATTTTTTTATCATTTAAATGGATTTTGAAGGGGTTTATTGTTTTTTAGGCTTTTAGGGGTTTTATTGTTTTTGGGATATTACATATTAATTTTTATATTTTAGGGTTTTTATATTTTCTAAAAAAATTAGGGGTTTAAAAGGGTTTTAGTGGTTGTTTGGGGTTTATGGGATTTAATGGGTTTTATGATTTTTTAGCGTTTTATGGGTTTTAGGGTTTTTTAATGGTTTTTAGGGATTTTAGCATTTTGATGTTTTTATGGGTTTTTATGTTTTTTATCCTTTTACGGTTTTCTTAGGGTTTTTTTGAGGAATTTTAATTTTTAGGTATTTTCAGGATTTTTAAGGATTTTTTTTTTAATGATTTAGATAGTTTTTCTGTTATTTAGGGTTATTTGGATATTTGGTTTTTTTTTGTGTTTTTGGTGATTTTAGATGTTTTTAGTGTTTTAACATTTTTTGGGGATAAAAAGGTTTTTAGAGGTTTTAGTGGGGTTTTAGGTTTTTTATGGGATTTTAGGGATTTCAATGTTTTTAGGTATCTTTATGGTTTTTATGAATTTTAGAGTAATAAGAGTTTTTAGGGACTTTTAGGGTTTTTCTAGTTTTTAGTATTTTTTAAAGTTTTTAGGGGATTTATGTGTTTTTAGGTTTTCAAATATTTCTTAAGTGTTTTTGGGTTTTTTGGGTTCTTGGATATTTAGGGATTTTTTAGTATTTTTATTTTTTTAGGGTATTTTCAAATTTTTATGGTTTTTAGGGTTTTGTAATGTGTTTATGGTTTTTATCATTTGTTTGGTTTTATAGTGTTTATAAGTACTTTTTTTCTTTAATGATTTTTATGGTTTTTCCTGGTGTTTGGGGTTTTTATGTTTTTCGGTATTATGAGTGATTATTTATAATTTTGGGGGTTTTAGGGGTTTTTTGGAATTTCTTTGGGTTTTAGAGGGTTTTAGGGTTTTTAGGTTTATTATGGATTTTTGGTTTCATAGGAATTTTTTAATTTTTAGGGGTTTTAAGGATTTTTATAGTCTTTTAAAATTTTTAGGCGTTTCAAGGGTTTTTAATGTTTTTATTTTTTTTAGGGTTTTATGTATTGAATGGGGTTTTATGATTTTTTGGGTTTTTGGGGGTTTTTGGGGTTTTATGGGTTTTAGGGTCTTTAGTATTTTTTATGTTTTTGGGGGTTTTAGGTTTATTTTGGGTATGAAAATTTTCATAGGATTATTCATGGTTATTGGGAATTTTTTACTTTTTTGGATATTTTTATGGCCTTATATGGATTTTTATGTGTTTTAGGGGATTTTGGGGGTTTTAGTGTTTTATGGGGTTTTACGGGTTTTACGGGATTTACTGGTTTTAAGTATTTATGGGTTTTTATGGTTTTTGGGGTTTTTTGGGTTTTTATATTTTTAGGGTTTAGAGATTTTTTCTTGTTTTAATTTTTTATGAATTTAATTGGATTTTAGATTTTTTATTTTCTTTCTATTTTTTATAGTTTTTTATGAATATTTAATGTTTTAATGAGTTTTTATGGTTTTTAAGTGTTTTAGTGTCTTCTTAGAGTGTTAGGGTTTTTAGTAATTTTATGTTTTTTAGTTGTTTTAATTATTTTTAGGTTTTTGAGGTATTATTAGGGTTTTTAAGGGTTATTAGGGGTTTTTTTGTTTTTATGGGGTTTTAGTGTTTTTTAGGATTTTTAGGATTTTTAGATTACTAGTGATTTTCAGGGCTTTTGGATTAAGGTTTTTTTTGTTTTTTTTTGTTTTAAGGGTATTTATTATTTCATAGGGGTTTTTGAGGTTTTATGAATTTTAATATTTTTAAGGTTTTTTTAGGGTTTTCATAGATTTTATGATTTTTTTTTTATTTTTAGGGATTTTTAGGACTTCTTTTATTATTTTTGGATTTTATGTTTTTAGAGATACTGATGGTGTTAGGGGGTTTTACGTAATTTTTTGTGTTTATTGTTGTTATGTGTTTTCATAGTTTTTTAGATTTTAGGTTTTTGTGAGTTTTTTAGGGTTTTAGGGTTTATTTTTAGATTTTTTACATTTTCGGGGTTTAAATGGTTTTTAGAGTGTCTAGTGGATTTTAGGGTTTTTATGGGTTTTTAGTGTTTTAATGTTTTTAGGGGTTTTATGGTTTTCAGAGGGTTTGAGTTTGTAAGGTGTTTGATTATTTTTTAGTGTTTTTATGGTTTGATTAGTGTTTTTCAGGGTTTTAGGGTTTATTTATTTTTAGGGATATTTTGGATTTATTAAGATTTCAATGGGTTTTTAGCATTTTTAAAGAATTTTGAGGTCCTTAGGGGTATTGCAATTTTTTGGGGTTTTAGGGTTTTTTTTTGTATTTTTTGGTTATTTATGGGATTTAATTGTTTTTGGGTTTTTAAATTTTTCTTATTGTTTTAAGGGTTTTCGGGATTTTAGGGATTTTAATGAATTTTTTGGATTTTTTCAATTTTTTCGATTTTTTGGGTTTTGGTGATTTTGAGAGGGTTTAGTGTTTTCATTATTGTTATGGATTTTTTTGAGATTTTATTGGTTTTCTGAGTTTTTTAGGGTTTAAAATGTTTTTATAGTTTTCCAATGTTTTCAAAATCACAATGGGTATTTATAGTTTTTTTGTGTCTGTTTTATTGTTTTTATGGAGATTATGGTATTTTATGGGGTTTAGATGGTTTTTAGGGTTGTTAAGGGGTTGTAGGGTTTTAGGGACATTACGGGTTTTTAGAATCATATAGGCTTATAGTGCAGAAGAGGTGTGAGGCGAGGCTATTCCTGACCCCCCCCCCCCCCCAATTTATTAATATGAAAAAAGACACAACATTAATGGGAGAGGAGGGGTCAAATGACCCACAACCAAAAAACCCTTAACAATGAAAAGAAAAAAAGACACAAAGACCAGACACAACAGCAACTTGAGCACCTCTCATCCAACTCGAGCATTCAGCAGCTCCAATCCCCCTTCCAACCAATAGCCAATACCTGCAGCACACTTCCCAGCATTCAGCGCCTTCACCTCATAGGCACCCACTTCGTCACCACTAAAATTTCTCCAAGCAGCAGCCAAACTCCAGCACCTTAGTTTCAAACATCCATCACCCCCTTGAACTATATGAAGCCGAGCAGCATTCAACAACCATCAGTTCAGTTTCTAGAATCCATAACCTATAAACCTGGCAGTATCCAGCATACCACTCCCCGCAGCACCACCAAACAACACCACCATCCAGCAACACCAGCTCCAATCATTGCAGCCATAACATTTTTTCAGCACCTCCCAGATAAGGATTAACCTGTGTCCAACAGCACACTTTCCATCATCCGGCGACTCCTCACCATGTATATCCATCACCAGTAACATAGAATCAATATCACCAAACACAAAACCATTTGCATCAATACATCCCACCCAGTCAACAAGCAACATCCAGCACCTCCGTTTCCAAAATCCCTTACCTCCATCAGCCCCTCTAACACAAGCATCCCCAATCATCTAATATCTTGCAACATCCCAGATCAAAATCCACCAAAGTGTCAAAACCATAAAGCAATCAAGAATAATATCAACAAGCAACTCATTCAGAAAACCCATAACCAGATGAAAATCACAACCAACAAACCAAGCCACCAGCAAACCGATCCAAAGTGTTATATTGAACTCGGGGACTGGTAGAAATCCATGAGACATCGATGCACCAAAAATAGAACAAAATTGTAGCATCAAAACCATGGAAAAGTCAACATACCATATTTGAAGAAAAAGTGAATAAGCAGCAACAGAACAGAATCGAGGCGGCAAATCAGAAGAGTTTACCGACCGTCGAAGAGACCAGAACCCATTCCACCGTTGAATCCTCCTCCACCGCTAAAGACGTCGAAGCCGTTGACCCATTCGTGGAGTCCCCATCACTGAAAACATGATCTCGATCTGCTTCCAACATCCGTTAGAGATCCCAATCTGCAAAGTGTCATCTGATTCACCTCACTCTGAATAGATATTGTTTGTCTCTTGTCTGAACAGGAGTCTGAATCTTTCTTCAACTGCCCAGACCAGACCCGCCAAAGCCAGACACACCCAGATCCCAATCATCGCCGAAGATAGACACCAGATTTCATCCCGATCCGCAAAAAACTGCATCACTTCCGAAGACCGGTACCGTCGAAAGTTTCCTAAAGCCACCACCACCAAGGGCCAAAACCACCAAGAACCACCAATGCAAGACGCAACCACCATTGGTAGATCCCGATCTGCCGAGGCTTCATGAGGGTCGCGCCGCAACAGGAGAGGACCACCAGGAGAGCAAGCCACCATCCTCACCCTCTATAGGCTTTTAGGGGTTTTTAATGATTCTGTTTTGTATGGTATTCTAATGGTTTTTTAGGATTTTACGAGATTTTTATGTTTTTTATGTATTTTTGGGATTTGTAATTATTTTTGGGGGTTTTATGCCTTTTCGAGATGTTGAGGAATTTGGGTGTTTTATGTTTTTTTAGGGTTTTAAGGGTTTTTGTGAATTTTTTAGGGTTTTAAGGGTTTTTTTGAGTTTTTACTTGTTTTTATGGGTTTAAAGGGGTTTTTGAGTTTTTTTTATTTTTAGGGTTTTTATGAATTTTGCAGGATTTCATGGTCTTTATGTATTTTTATGGGTTTTATGGTTTTTAGGTTTTTTTATTCTTTTTTTCATTTTTAGGTTTTCAAGGGGTTTTAAGTATTTTTAGGATTTTATTGTTTACGTAGGGGTTTTCAGTGTATTAGGGGTTTTATGTTTTTATAGACTTTTCATATTTTTTAATATATTTTTAGTTTTTTATAGTTTTTATGGATTTTGGGGTATTTTAGGGTTTTTTTTGGTTTTTTAGGCTCTAGGTGTTTTTTGAGTTTTTAGGGGTTTTAATTTTTTTTAGACTCTTTTAACCCTAATAGGGGTTTAAATGGGTTTTATATTTTTGAATGGTCTATAGGGGTTTATGGTTTTAAAATTTTTATAGTGGATTTATGGTTTTTAGGGGGGGTTACAGTCTTTTATGGTTTTTAGAGTTTCTTAGGTTTTTTAGGGAGTTTATGTTTTTTTTGTTTAAAAGGTTTTCTTAGAGTTTTCATTGCTTTTAGGGATTTTTTATTTTTATGATTTTTTTGGTATTTTTTAGAGATATTATGGTTTTAGGGTCTCTATGGATTTTGAGGTTTTTAGGGCTTTAGGGATTTTATGGTTTTCTAATGTTTTTAGGTTTTTAGGGGTTTTAATTGTTTTCAGGTTTTGTGGGTTTCTTTGGATGTTTTAGGTTTTAGAGTTAATTTTCATTTTTAGGGATTTTTAGAAATTTTTTTAAGATTTATATAGTATAGAGTATTTAGTAATTTTGAGGATTTTTTGGGTTTTTTGTGTTTTTTTAATTTTATAGGTTATTTAAGGTTATTTAGTGTTTTTAACGTTTTAAGGTGTTTAAAGGATTTTTAGTGTTTTTAAGGGCTTTTTTGGTATTTTTGGGTGTTTAAATATTTTATGGGTTTTTTTTGTTATTATGGTTTTTAGGGTTTTTTTTGTTTTTAGTTTTGAAGTGTTTTAAGTGCTTTTATATTTTTGAGGTTTTCATAAGGGTTTTCATTTTTAAGGGTTTTTACGTTTTTATGGACTTTTAGGTGTTTTTGTATTTTTATGGTTTCTTAGGGATTTTGAGGGGGTTTGGGTTTTTAGGGTTTTTACATTTTTTAGTGGTTTTATATATTATTAGGTTTTTATGGGTTTCTTGGGGTTTTTAGGGTTCTTAAGGGTTTTTAGTGATTATTTATGATTGTCATGGTTTTTTGAGTTTTAGGAACTTTGATGGGTTGTAGGGGTTTTGGAGGGGGGGCGTTGAGTTTTTTTTTGGTTTTAAAGGTTTTTTATAGTTTTTAACATTGTTAGGCATTTAAAGGGTTTTTATAATTTTTAGTGGTTTTAAGGGTTTTATGGTTTTTAGGGTTTTAAATGTTTTTTTGGGTCTTATAGCTTTCAGGTGTTTTTGGTTCTTTTATGGTTTTTTGGGTTTTTTAGCATTTTTAGAGATTTTAACATTTTTTGTATTTTCATATTCTTCTGGGGTATTTCAAGGTTTTAAATGTTTTTTCAGTTTTGAGGTATTTTTAGGAAAATATTATTATTTTTAGGGAAATATTATTATTTTTATGGGTTTTATGGATATTGAGGGACTTTAAGGGGGGTTAGGGTTTGTAGCAATTTTTTTATTTTTTGGGGTTTTATGTGTTCATAATTTTCTATTTTTTTAAGGGGTTTACATGGTTTTTTGAGTTCTTTACAATTATATGGATTTTAGGATTTGTCCAGGGTTTTTATGGATTTTAGGGTTTATAGGGATATTAAGGGTGTATAGTGTCTTCATGGGGTTTTGGGGTTCAAGGCTTTCCTGAGTTTATTATAGTTTTCAGGGTTACAAGGACATTTTAATATTTTTAGGATGTTAAAGAGTTAGTAGAGTTTTTACCGGATTTTTAGGTTTTTTATGGGTTTATAAGCATATTTAATGTTTTTAGGGAATTTTATGTATTTTTAGATTTTTATGGTATTTTAGTTTATTTTTGGATTTTCATTGATTTTTGGACTTTTAGGGGATTTAAGTGTTTTTAGGTTATTAAAATCTTCTTAGTTTTTTCCAGTGTTTTAGTGTTTTTTACATTTTCTGGTACTTTTAGGGATTTTTATGGTTTTTATGGATTCTAAGTGGTTTTTGTGTTTTTATGGTCTTTAGGACTTTAAGGTTTTTGGGGCTTCGGGGTTTTTTTTTGAATTTTTAGGGGTTTAAAGGGTTTTTAGTGTTTTTAGTGTTTTAGGAGTCTAATGGGTTTTTACCGTTTTAATGGGTTTTTAGGGTTGTTGTGAGTTTTAGTGTTTTGAAGGTCTTAGGGGTTTTTAGTTTTTTTAGTTTTTTAATTGTCTCATAGGGGTTTGTATGGTTTATAGAATTTTTTAAATCTTTAGGCATTTTTACGTCTTTTTTTGGATTATGTTGGTATTTAAGGTTGGTAGGATTTTTAATACTTTTCTGTTTTTATGGGTTATAACTATTTTTATGTTTTTATGTTTTAAGGGTTTTCATTGTTTTTATGGTATTTTTATTTTCAAGGGTTTTGATGTATTTTTAGAATTTTTATGTTTTCTAGGATTGTTTGGGATTTTAGGGGTTTTATGGGGTTTTTTATTTTTTAAATTTTTTTGGGTTTTATGGTTCTTTTGATATTTTTAAGGTTTTTTAGGTTTCATAAAATTTATTTATATTAATCAAGATATAATGGGGTTTTAGAGTTTTTAGGGGGTTTTATGGACTTTATGGGTTTTAGGTTTTTTATGGTTTTAGGGGTTTAGATGGTTTTTAGGGGTTTTTAGGTTTTTTAGGTTTTTAGGAGTGATAATTTTTTAGGTTTTTATCGTCTTCTTAGGATTTTTCAGAGGTTTTCAGGTTTTTTATGTTTTTATGGATTTTTAGGTCTTATTTAGAAATTTTATGGGTTTTTAGTGTTTTGAGGGATTTTGAGGGTTTAAAGGTTTTTACGGTTTTAATGAATTTATATAGGTTTTACTATTTATTACGTTTTCAGGGGTTTAAGTGTTTTTACATTTTTATGGTTTCGCAGAGGTTTTTAGGGATTTAATATTTTTTACATTTTTTAGAATTTTGAGGGATTTTTAGGGGTTTTTGTGTTTTTGGGGGTTTTTGGGTTTTTGTGGATTTTTTTGGGGGTTTATGGGTTTTTTGAGTTTTTTAGGGAATTTATGGTTTTTATATTTTTTAATATTTTTATGGGTTTAAAGGGTTTTGATTGTTTTTATTGGTTTTTATAGTTTTTAGGGGTTTTATGTTTTTTAGGGATTTTTGGGAGTTTTATGTTTTTAGGGGTTTTAGGGTTTCTGGGGTTTTAGGGTTTTGGGGGTTTTAGGGGTTTCAGGTCCTTTTAGGGTATTTCGAGTTTTTTTATTTTTCGGTGGTTTAGGGGTTTAAATTGTTTTTAGGTTTTCAAGGGTGTCTTAAGGTTTTTCATGGTTTTATAATTCATTGAGATTTTAGGGTTTCTTTATGATTTTTATTATTTATTATGTATTTTAGGGATATTAAGGGGTTTTGGGTTTTTTTGTTTTTTGGGGTTTAAACATTTTTATGTTTTTTATTGTTTTTTAGTGTTTTTAGGTTTCTATGATTTTATTATGAGTTATCAAGGTTTTTAGTATTTTTTACATTTTTTATAGATTTTTAGGTATTTTTTAAATTTTTATTCGTTTTAGGGATCTTGTGGTGTTTTAGTATTTTTTGGGTTTTTATGATTTTTTTGTTTTTTTTGTTTTTATGGGTTTTTAAAAGCATTAATATATTTTTATGGTTTTTATATGTTTTTAACATTTCTAGGGTTTCGATGTGTTTTTAGATTTTTTATTGGGTTTCTTGGGGTTTTACGGGTTTTTAGTGTTTTTATTGTTTTTTGGGTTTTATTATTTTTAAGGTTATTAGGGATTATTAGGGTTTTGGGTTTTTATCATTTTTATGTTTTTAGGGGTATTAAGTGTTTTTATGTTTTTATGTTTTCTTGGAGTTTTTTTGGATTTTGGTGGGTTTAAAGGTATTTTGGTCTTTTTGTGATTTTTGTGGTTTTTTTTGGGTTTTTTATTTTTTGGTATTTTAAAAGAATTTTAGAGTTTTTAATGATTTTAGGTGTCCAATGGGTTTTATAGTTTTTCATGGGGTTTTAGGTATTTATTGGTTAATAGGTTTTTTATGTTTATATGGTTTTTTATGGATTTTAGTTGTTTTAGCATTTTTTTGTTTTTAGGGTTTGTAGGGGTTTTAAGTATTTTTTGGTTTTTAATGTTTTCTTAGGGTTTTAGGGGTTTTTACATTTTTAGGCAATTTAGTAATTTTTTAGTTTTTTTATGAATTTTTATGAATTTTATTTATTTTTAGGGTTATTTGGGTTTTTAGGGTTTGTAGGATTTTTATGTTTTTTATATTTTTTTATGTTCTTAGGGATATTAATTTTTTTTATTTTTAAAGGTATATTTGGGTTTTCAGGGGTTTTAGGGGTTTTTACATTTGTAGTCATTTTTAGGAATTTTTTAGGATTTTTATTATTTTTAGGGATTTCGATGTTTTTAGGGTTTTAGGGTTTCTCTGGTTTTATGATTTTATTGTTTTTTGAGTTTTTTGTGGTTCTAACATTTTTAGAATTTGTGTACATTTTAGGGTTTAGAGGTTTTTATATGTTTTTTGGTTTTTATGGATCTTTTGGGTTATTTGTCCCTTTTAATGTTATTTGGTTTTTTAATTGATTTAGGGAATATAGGGTTTTTTAGGGTTTTGGTGTTTTTAGATTTTTAGGGTTTTTAATGGTTTTTATGTTTTTATAGTTTTCCTAGGGGTTTTCATAATTTTTTGGGTTTTTAAGTTTTTTTGGGATTTTTAGGGGCTCATTAGGTTTTTTATGAAATTTTAGTGTTTTTAGGGATTTCAAGTGTTTTTATGGTCTGTAGAGATTCCAAGGGGTTTTGGGTTTTTATGGGTTTTCGGGATTTATTATTTTTTGTGCATTAGGGTATTTTTATGCATTTATAGTATTTATGATTCTTAATTTTTATTTGATGTTTTTGGGGGTTCAGAGGGTTATTATATTTTTCAGTGGTTTTGGGGGATATATGTGTTTTTAGGGATTTTATGGTTTTTTTGGGTTTTTTGGTTATTTCGTTTTTAGGGTTTTGGGGGTTTTTTGGGTTTTTAGGTTTTATAGGGTTTTTAAGAGTTTTTTAGTATTTAATGTTTTCTTAGGTTTCGTAAGGGGTTTTATGGTTTTTTAATATTTTAATGAAATTTTGGGATATTTTATTATTTTTATAGTTTTAGGGGTGTTCGTGATTTTGAGGTTTTTAGTGTTTCATATTTTTTTATTTTTATGGTTTTTTGATTTTTTATGGTTTTTGTGAGTTATTTAGGGTTTTAAATGTTTTTTAGTTTTAAACATTTCTAGGGATTTGATGGTATTTTAGATTGTTAGTGGTTTGTGGGGTTTTCTGGGTTTTTAGTGTTTTTAATGTTTTTAGGGGTTTTATGGTTTTTAGGGTTTTCATGGGTTTTTAGAGGTTTTTTATTTTTTTTAGATTTTCAAGGGTTTTAATTGTGTTATGTTTTTAAGGTTTTCTTAGGGTTTTAGGTTTTTTCTAGGTTGTTTTCTTATTTTTTAATAATTTTATGGTTTTTAGTGTTTTTTGAGATTTTGAGGGGTCGTATGGGTTTTTAGGGTTTTTAGAGTTTAAGGGTTTTTAGTATTTTAAATTTTATCAAGGGTTTTATGTGTTTTTAGGTTATTATGGTTTTGTTAGTGTTTTTTAGGGTTTTATGTGGGTTTTAATATTTTTAGTGACTGTAAGTTCGTTTAGTATTTTTAGGGGGTTTTTGGGTTTTTTGGGATTTTTGAGGGGTTTTAGGGTTTTAGTGGTTTTTAGGGGTTTTAGCATTTTTTAGGTTTTAAGGGATTATAAGTGTTTTTTATTTTTTTAAGGTTTTATTAGGGGTTTTTAGGGTTTTTTTGGTTTTAATGTTTCTCAGGTTTTTTAGGGTTTTTAGTGGGTTTTGGGATTTTCAAGGGTTTTTAGGATTTATTTTGATTTTAAGGGTTTTTTGTTTTTTAGGTTTTTGGGGTTTTATGTGTTTTTAGGTATTTATAGTTTTCCTATATCTTTTCAAGGTTTTTAGTGTTTTTACGTTTTTAGATATTTTAAGGGCTTTTAGGCTTAATTTGGTTATAATGGTTTTTTTATTTTTAGGGTTTTAGGGTTTCTAGGTGTTTATTGGTTTTTTTGGTTTTTGGAGTTTTTTAGTTTTTTATATTTTTGAACTTTTATGTATATTTTTAATGTTTTTAACAGATTAAAGTTTATTTATAATTTTTATTAGTTTTTAGTGTTTTTTCTGTTTTTATGTTTTTAATGTTTTTATGTTTTTATTGTTTTTAGGGATTTATAGTTTTTATGGCTTTTAGGGTTTTAGTATTTTTTAGGTTTTCTAGGTTTTTAAAGTGTTTTTAGGTTTTTATGATTTTCTTTGGGGTTTGCAGTGTTTTTTTTTATTATATACATTTTTAGGAATTTGTATGGATTTAAAATTATATTTTTTGGTTTTTATGGATTTTAGGAATTTTTAGGGATTTATGGTATTTTAGGAATTTTCTTTATTATTTTCATGGCTATTTTGGGGATTTAGTGTTTTTTGAATTTTTCGGAGGGTTAAAGGTTTTTAGGGTTTTTAAAAAGATTTAGGAGTTTAAATAATCTATAGTTTTAGTGGCTTTTGAGGGGTTTTATGAGTTTTTAGGTGTTTTACGGGATTTATTTTTTTTTATGGGTTTTATTATTTTATAGATATTTTGTGGTTTTATGTTTTTTATGTTTTTATGGTTTTCTTAGGGGATTTCATTGTTTTTAGGGATTTTATGTTTTTTTGGATTTTCAGGGATTTTTTATAATTCTTATGGTTTTTAGAGTTTTTTTGGATTTTGAGCATTATTAAGGTTTTAGGGGTTTTTATGCATTTTTGGTGTTTTTGAGTTTTATAGTGTTTTACTATTTTTAGAGTTATTATTGTTTATTAGGGTTTAAATGGTTTTTAGATTCTTTTAGTGGTTTTTTGGGGTTATATGGGTTTTTTGGGTTTTTTTGGTTTTATGGGTTTTTAGGGGTTTCTTTGTATTTTTATTGTTTTAAAGGTTTTTAGTGGTTTTTTAGGTTTTTAGTGGTTTTAACTACTTTTATATTTTTAACGTTTTCAAGAGGATTTTCAAGTATTTTAGGGTTTTGACTTTTTAGAGATTTTTTTGATTTTTAGTATATTTATGGTTTTTTGGGATTATGAGTGTTTTTAAGGTTTTAAGGGTTTTTTGGTTTTTTGGGTTTTAGGGGTGTTTTAAGAATTTTATGGTTTTTATGAATTCGTAGAGTTTTTAAGAAATTTAGGGGTTTAAATGGATTTTTGTGTTTTTTGTGGGTTTTAGGGTATTTATTGTATTTAGGGGTTTTTTAGTTTTTAGAGTTTTTTAAGGTTTATAGGGGTTTTCAGGGTTTTCAGGAACTTTGTAAAGGTTTTTGAGGTTTTAGCATTTTTAGGTTTTAGTGGTTTTAAGTGCTTCTGGGTTTTTATGTTTTTTATTAGGATCATTCGGTTTTTTAATGTTTTATAATTTTTAGGGATATTCTGGACTTTTAGTAATTTTATAGGTTTTTAGGGGTTTTAGTTATTTTGAGAATTTTATGATGATTTTAGGGGTGTTAAGGGATTTTAATATTTCTTTTTGTTTTAGATATTTTCATCGGTTTTAGGTTTTTAAGGCTGACTTAGGGTGTTTAAAGGTTTTAGTGTTTTTAATTTTTTAGGCATTTTTATGGGGTTTTAGGGTTTGGGGATTTTGGGGATTTTAAGGGGGTATTTGGTTTTTCGATTTTTTAGGGTTTTTAGTATTTTTTAGTTTTTAAAAATTTTAAGGTTTTTAGATTTTTTCAATGTTTTAGGGGTTTAATGGGGTTTTATAGTTTTTATTATATTTTTAGGTTTTTATGAATTTTTATAGTTTATATATTATTTACTAGTATTTATGATTTTTAGTGTTTTTAGGGGTTTTAATTGTTTTTATATTTTATCGATATTTGAGTTTTTTTATGGGTTTTTATGTTTTTAAATATTTTTAGGGATTTTTCTGGTTTTTAGGGATTCTGAGTGCTTTTATGGTTTTTTGGGTTTCTATGTTTTTTAGGATATTTTGAGTTTTTTGGTGTTTTTGGAGTTTTTAAAACCTTTTTAGGGGTTTAAATGGGTTTTAGTGATTTTAATGGATTTTATAATTTTACGGATTTCTATGGGGTTTTATGGTTTTTAGGGGTTTTATTGTTCTTATGGGTTTGTAAGGGTATTAATGGTTTTAGGGTTTTTTACCATTTTTTAGGTTTTTTATCAGTTTAAATTTTGTTTAGGTTTTTAAGGTTTTCTAAGGGGTTTTCATGGTTTACTATGTTTTTTATTTGAGGGATTTTTATGGATTCATAGAGATTTTGTTGGTTTTTTGTGTTTTTAGTGATTTTTATGGTATTTAAGATTTTTAGGGTTTTAAGATATTTAGGGTTTTCAAGGTTTTTATGTTTTAGGTATTTTTAGTGGTTTTACCTTTTTAAGGTTTTCTTAGGGTTTTTTAGGGTTTTTAGTTTATTTAACCTTTTTAGTGATTAATTGGGATTTATTAGGATTTTTATGGATTTTTATATGTTTTAGTGATTTGAGGGTTTTTATGATTTTTAGGATGATATTACTTTATGGGTTTTTAGTGTTTAGTGTTTTTTTGGGTATTTTTTATTTTTATGGGTTTTAGAGTTTTTTAATGTTTTTAGGGGTTTAATGGGTTTTTCACATTTTTAGTGTTTTTAGGGTTTAATGGGTTTATGTTTTGTATCATTTTTGGGGTTTTAATTATTTTTAGTGTTTTAGGGTTTTAGTGTGTTTTATAATTTTTAGTGTGTTTTGGGGGTATTATGTTCTTTTTGGTTTTTAGGGTTTTCTTATCGTTTTTTGGGTTTTTACAATTTTTTGTCTTTTTAAGGACCTTTAAGGAATTTTTTTGGATTTTTATGGTTTTTAAGTGCATTAGGGATTTTGTGGGTTTTTGGGTTTTTATGTGTCTTTTTAATTTTTCGGGTCTTAAGAGTTTTCAGTGTTTTTTAACGTCTTTATAGGTTCAAATTGATTTTGAAAATTTTAGTGGTTTTTATATTTTTTTTGTTTTATGGGTTTTTATAGATTTTAAGGTTTTGGGAGGTTTTATGGTTTTTAAATGTTTTAGAGGGTTTAGGGTTTCAAGGGGTTTTTTTGGAGTTTTTAGTGTTTTATAGGAATTTTAGGGGTTTCAAGTGTTTTTTATGGGTTTTCATTGTATATTCATTTTTATGGGTTTTTACATTTTTTGTATTTTTAAGTATTTCTTAAATTATATATATATTTAGAGTTTTATGTATTTTGATGGTTTCTGGGGTTTTTATGATTTTTGGGGTTTGTTATATATTTTTTAAGTTTTCATGGGTTTTAAGTTTTTTTAGATGTTTAGGGTCTTTTTACGTTTTCATCGTCTTATTGTTTTGTATGTTTTTGTGGTTTTTAGGGTTTTTATGGATTTTTTTGGCTTTATGGGTTTTTTTACTTTTTATGGTTTTTATGTTTTTTAGTGTTTTTATAATTTGTAGGGGTTGAAAGGTATTTTAGAGTTTCAGTGGATTTTTTTGTTTTTATAGGGTTTTATGGTTTTTAATTATTTTAGGGGTTTTAGGGTTTTAGGGTTTTTTAGTGTTTTTAGAATTTTTAGTTTTTTAGGGTTTTAAGTGTTTTCTTGTTTCTATGGTTCTCAAGGTTTTTTGGGGGTTTTATTAACGACCAGCATCCAAACTCAAAACATCTAGCATCCAATAACCTCTCACCAAGAAGATCCACCACCAATAGCGTAGAACCATCAGCACCATAGTCATAAGTCTCACCTTAATCACTTCAGAGTGAAGAAACTAACCTTATCATTCACCAGCAGCAACAATCACCTTCAAACCAGTCAGCCTTCAGCAACTCACACTTAGTAGCACACCTAGAAACAAATCCGTAGCACCGAAAGTGGAACAACGTCCGACACCACTCAACAAAACCAATAACCAGCATCCAAATCGAATCACAACCACACTAGCAACAAAACATAATAACACAGTCCAAAGTTGCAGCCATAACATAGCACTTAACATGCACTTCATCGACAGATTAAGGGGAAACCATCACCCATGCCCAGAATCCAACCGCCGCACCCAAAACAGCACCAACATCGACATAAAATCACCGATAGAAGCCAAAACATAGCACAGACGCATCCCCTGCTCAGAATGCCAAGACAACAAAACACCAGCATCAACAATGAAAGAATCACCTCCTCCAAGCTAACCAGCTCCTATCACCTTGTAGCTCATAAAACAATAACTATCACATCTGAACCCATCATCTCCCAAGGAATCACAGCTCAACATATAGCAATCAAGGCCTTTGGACGATACAACATTCAGCATTCCACACCTCCTAGCATAGCTCACCGCATACCACCCGCAATTGCAGATCAAAAATCGCCTAACCCTTCTCGGAAAAACTAGAAACCAGAACCCGTGATGCTTCATAAACGAAATCAAAATCAGGAAATAGGAAATAATGGAGTGCCAAAAGGTCCGACCAAATCTAGCATCAACATCATGGAGCGGAGATGAATCCAAGAGACAAGGATGAGAACGAACCTACAACTACTTCATGAACCGGGGAAAGGATCGAACCAGAACATAGAAAAAACCTCCTGCAATGCGGGATCCATCATCTGTAGAAACGAACCACCTTCCGAGGAGGAACTGGACACCAAAGTAGATCAAGGTAGATGACCATCCGACTAGGATTCCAGATCCAATAACACTAAATCAACCAACTTTGTCGATGCTCTACTTGACCGTGTTAACCCGCATGCAGAAGCCCCAGATCTGAAAAAAACTACCCCGGTCCGTGGCTTCTTGAAGAAGTCAACTTCAACCCATTCCAGATGTAACCGATCAGAAGACCACGCAACCACCATAGCCATCGGGCCTCAGACGTGCCAACAACATAGAAAAGCCATGTCCAAGCTTGAAAGCCATAGCAAAGAAGCTCAGGGAAGTCAAAGCTGCCGAAGCGCGAAAGCCACCACTACCTTAAAACCGAAGAGTACATCCAGGGCATGCAAATGCCTAGAAATAGGAAGGAGCAAGAATACAACACTGAATCTTCAATCTAGATCCAGGGGAAACCCTAGAAGAGGTGTCGAGCGATAGATAGTCCTAGGGGATTTCACCACCATCTATTTCTGGTTTTAGGGTTTTTTGTGTTTTTAACGGTTTTTAGAATTTTTAAAATTATTAGGTGTTTAAATGGATTTTAGAGTTTTTAGTGGTTTTTTGAGTTTTTTTATTTATTGGGTTTTTATGGTTTTATGGTTTTTAATGGTTTTAGGGTTTTTATAGTTTTAAGGGTTTTAATATTTATAGGTTTTTTAGTGTTTTAGGGTTTTAAGGGTTTTAAGTGTTTTTAGGTTTTTAAGGATTTCCTAGGGTTATTCAGGGGTTTTAGGATTTTTTATGTGTTTATGGATTCTTAGGGGGTTTTAATATTTTTACATGTTTTAGGGTTTTTCTGGATTTTAGTGGTTTTTAGGGGTTTTTTGGTTTTTTTGGTTTTATCGGTTTTTGGAATTTTTTTGAGTTTTTAATGTTTTTTAACCTTTTTGGGGTTCAAAGGGTTTTTAGAGTTTTTAGTGGGTTTTTAGGGATTTTATGGGTTTTTATATTTTTTATTGTTTTTACTGGTTTTATGCTTTATGTTGATTTTTGGGTTTGTATGGTATCTTTAAGGTTTGTTTGTTCTATTAATGCTTTTTGGTTTTTAGTGGTTTTTAGGATTTTTAGGATTTTAGGTTCTCTTAGGGTTTTTAAGTTTTCATTTTTTTTATGTTTTTAGGTATTTTTAGTGATTCTTTGAAGTTTTAAAATTATTTAGAGTTTATAAGGATTTTTCTGGTTTTTAGTGTTTTTTAGGGTTTTTGTGTTTTTATGTTTTTGGGTTTTTGTGGTTTTCTTTAGTTCATTTGGGATTTATGGTTTTTAGATTTTTCTTTATCTTTTTAGGGGTTTAAATGTTTTTTTTACTTTTTATTTTTTTCATTTGATTATTTTTTGGGGGGTTTTAATGTTTTTTAAGAAATTTAAGGTTTTTAGGGGTTTTATCATTTTTATGGTTTTTAGGGTTTTTAAATGTTTCTATTTTTTACGGGTTTCTTATGGGTTTTAAGTATTTTATAGTTTTTATGTTTTGAGGGGTTTTTTGTGATTTTTATGTTTTTAAGGGTTTTAGTGATTTCTAGGGGTTTGGGGAGTTTTTAATGGTTTTATGGTTTTTATGGTTTTTTACATTTGTGGAGTTTTTTGAGTTTTTACGGGTTTTATGGTTTTAGTTTTTTATATGGTTTTATGGATTATTATGGTTTATAAGGTTTTTTAGTGTTTCTAGGGTGTTTTAGGGGTTTTTAGAATTTTTAACATTTTTATAGTTTTTTGGGGTTTAATTTTTTTATTTTTTTATAGTTTTCTTATAAATTTAATGGATTTTTAGTTTTTTTAAATTTTTTAGGGTTATTTTGAAAATTTTTAAGATATTTATGGTTTTCTTAGTATTTGAGGGATTTTGAGGGTTTTTATCGATTTATAGGGTCTTATTTTTTTTTGGGTTTTTATATTTGTCAGGGTTTTAAAGGTTTTTTAGAGTTCTTTAACATTTTTAGGGTTTTAATGGGTTTTATAATTTTAGTGGTATTTTGGGGTTTTTATGGGTATTTAGAGTATTTTAATGGTTTTTAGGTGTTTTGTGGTTTTTCGGGTTTTAGGGTTTTTATGGTTTTTTAGTTTTTTAATAGTTTTTTAGGTTTTTTAATGGTTTTTAGATTTTTAGGATTTATGGTTTTCTTAGGTATATTCAAGTTTCTTATGGTTTTTAAAATTTTCAATTATTTAAATAATTTTTTTAGGATTTTTATGGTTTTTAGAGTTTTATGGATTTTGGGGGTTTGGGGTTTTTTTGGTATTTGGGTTTTTTTGGGGTTTTTGGGTTTTTTGAGTTTTTAGGGGTTTTACGGGTTTTTAGAGTTTTTAAAATTTTAATGGTTTAAAGGTTTTTTAGATTTTTTCATGGGTTTTAGGGTATTTATGGATTTTAGTATTTTTTATGGTTTGTATGAATTTTTCTAATATTTTAGGTTTTTAAGGGTTTTAATGGGTTTTAGGTTTTTAAGGATTTTCAGGGTTTTATTTTGTTTAAAGTTTTTATGGGTTTTAGGTGTTTTTAAATTTTTAAGGATTTATTTTGTATTTTCAGGGTTTTTAGGGATTTTATGTTTTTAGGGATTTCTAGTGACTTTTAGGGGTTTTATGAATTCTAGAGGTTTTAGAAATTTTGAGAGTTTAGGGTATTACGGTTTTAGGATTTTTTTATTATTAGGGGTTTTAAAGAGTTTTATTTTTTTCAACAATTTAGGTGTTTAAGGTACTTTTAGTTTTTTATGGAATTTTAGAGTTTTTATGTGTATTTAGGGTTTTAAAGGATGTTTGGGGGTTTATGGTTTTTGGGTTTTTATAGGTTTTTAGATTTTTTTTCATTTTATTTTTTTAGTGGTATTAAGTGTTTTTAGGTTGTTTAGGTTTTCTTAGGGTTTTCTAATATTTTTAAGGGTTTTTGAATTATCTGGGAATTTATGTTCTTTTTAGGAATTTAATGGGTTTTTATGGGTTTTTATTAATTTTGAGGGTTTTTAGGGGGTTTCATGTTTTTTTTTGATTTTTAACATTTTTTTAGGGTTTAAAGGGTTTTTAGAGTTTGTAGTGGGTTTTATGGTTTTTATGGGGTTTTAGGGTTTATAAGGTATTAGGTTTTTTTGGTTTTTACTATTTTTATGGTTTTAAATATTTTTAGCATTTTTATGTTTTTTAGGGGTTTAAGTGTTTTTTAAAGATTTTTTAGGGGTTTACAAGGGATTTTGGGTTTTTTGACATTTTTTTTGGATTTTAAGGGTTTTTTAATATTTTTATGGTTTTATGGTTTTTAGGGTTTTTAGGGTTTTATGATTTTTATTTTATTTTTTGGGATATAGTAGTTTTTAGAGTTTTTCAGGTTTGGAAGGTTTTTTGATTTTTTTACCAATTTAGGGATTTTAAGGGGTTTTAGAGTATTTAGTTATTTTAGGGTTTATATGGGTTTTTACGTTTTTCTGTTTTTTATGGTTTTCAGGGGTTTTTGGTTTTTTTGGTTTTTTTGGGATTTTTAGATTCTCTTTGGTTTTATAGGGTTTCAATTGTGTTTATGTTTTTACGGGTTTCTTATAGGTTTTATAGGGTTTTAGGGATGTTTACCTTTTTATGGATTTATAAGGAATATTTAAATATTTTTTGGTTTTTAGGGAATTTATGTATTTTGAGGTATTTTGGGTATTTTGGGATTTTCATGGGTTTTGAGTTTTTTTACAGTTTTTATGGTTTTTTAGAATTTTTATGTTTTTATAAATTTTTTAACGTTTTATGGGTTTAATAGTTTTTTTAGATTTTATTGGTTCTTAGGGGTTTTATAGTTTCTACGGTTTAGAGGGTTTTATGAGTTTTTATGGTTTTTAGCATTTTTAAATTTTTATAAATTTTAATTATTTTTAGGTTTTTAAGTTATTAATATTGTTTTTCAGGGTTTTTAGGATTTTCTTACATATTTAGTGATTTTGTTTTTGGTTTTTTAGGATTTTTATGTTTTTTTAGTGTTTCCAGTGATCTTGAGTGTTTTAGGAATATTTAGTGTTTTATGGTTTTTAGTGATTTTTAGTTTTTAAGGTTTTTAAATTTTTAGCATTTTTAACATTTTTAGGGGTTTAATGTTTTTAAGAGTTTTGGTTGTTTTATGGTTTTTATGGATTTTATGAGTTTTTATGGTTTTTAGGATATTTTAGGGGTTTTATAGTCTTCTATGGTTTTTATGGTTTTTTAAAACTATAGATTTTATAAGGGTTTTATATGTTTATGGTTTTTATGGGTTTCTTAAGGGTTTATAGTACTTTTAGCGTGTTTATTGTTTTTAGGGATTTTTCAAGACTTTTTGTTTTTGATGGTTTTTAAGGGTTTTGCAGATTTCATGTCTTTAAGGGTTGTTTAGGTTTTTAGTGTTTTATGGGGTTTTAGGGAAATTTTGAGTTTTTATGGGGTTTATGGTTTTTAGATTTTTTAAATGTTTTTTGGGTTTGTTTTAGGATATTATGGGGGTTTAGTTTTTTATGTTTTTAATATGTTTTTATGTGTTTTAGGTTGTTTTATTGTTTTAATATCTTCTTGGGGTTTTATGGATTTTATTATTTTTAATGTTTTTAGGAGTTTTATGTTTTTTTATTTTTTTAATGTTTTCTTAGGGTTTTAAGGGTTTCTTATATTTTTAATTATTTTTGGTGTTTTAAAAAAAATATAGTTTTAATATTTTTAGATATTTTTTTCGGACTTAATGTTTTTTTAGGGTCTTTGTGATTTTTAGAGTTTTTTTGGGTTTCAGAGTTTTTTTAGTTTTTTAGGATGTTATGGTTTTTAGAGTTTTTAAAAGTTGTAGGGTTTTTATAGTATTTAGTGGTTTATGGATTTCAGGGGTTTGTGTGTTTTTATGTGTTTAGGGGTTTTACGGTTTTTAGGGTTTTTGTATTTTCTGGGTTACTGGGTTTTTTAGAGTCTTTTAGGGTTTTTAACATCTTTTAGGGTTTTCATGGTTTTAAAGTGTTTTTAATTTTTAATGATTTAATGGATTTTTAAATTTTTTACATTTTTTTGGATTTTTAGGTTTTTTTTTACAATTTTACGGTTTCTATAAATTTTTATGTTTTTATGGGTTCTCATAGTTTTATGTTTTTTTAGCTTTTTTTCATTTTTTGAGGTTTTTAGTGTTTTTAGGTTTTTATGGTTTAATTAGTGGTTTTCTGGATTTTTAGCATATTTTATTTTTTTAAGGATTCATAGGAATTTTTTAGGGTTTTATTCTTTTTTAGGGTTTTTAGGAATTTTTAGGGTTTTAGTATTGTTTTATTGTTTTTATAGTATGTTTGGGTTATTAGTTTTTTTTTTCAGTTTTTAATAATTTTAAGGGTTTTTAGAATTTTGTAACATTTTTAGGGGTTTAAAGTGTTTAAAGAGCATTTATAGATGTTTGGGGTTTTTATTATTTTTTAGGGTATTTATGGTTTCTTTGTTTCAAGGTTTTTAGGGATTTGAGGGTCTTTATGGTTCTTAGGGTTTTTATAGTTTTTTAGGTTTTTGGGGGGTTTTAGTGTTATAATGGTTTAAATGCTTTAAAATGGTTTTTGAATGTTTTGACGGTTTTTATGCTTTTATGGACTTTAGGGATTTTTTACTATTTTTATGGGGTTTTAGTGTTTTTAGGGATAGTGGTGGTTTTTAGGGTTTCTGGGGTTTTGCCTTTTTTATTTTATGCATTTTAGGTTTTTAGGGGTTTTATGCGTTTTTAGGTTTTCATTATTTTTTTATGGTTATTCAGGGTTTATAGGGGTTTTTACGTTTTTCAGGGATTTTAATGAATGTTTTCAAATTTTATGGTTTTTAGGAGTTTTAAGGGTTTTATGGTCTTTATATGGTTTTTTTTGGGGGGGGGGGGGGGTTAGGGTTTTTTATGTTTTCATTATTTTTCGTTTTTTAGGTTTCTTAAGTGTTATTAGGATTTTAAGGTTTTCTTATAGATTTTTAAGGGTTTGATTTTTTTATGGATTTTTAGGATTTTTATAGGTTTTTATAGTTTTTATGGATTTCAAGGTATTTTAGTTTTTTAAGGTTTTTATAGTATTTTGGGTTTTTGGTTTTTTAAATTTATTATGGTTTTAACATTTTTAAGAGATTTTTATCCTTTTAGGGATTTATAAGTTTTATTATTATTTTTTGTGGTTTTTTAGGGTTTTTAATTTAATCAGTGGATTTTATTATTTTTAAGGTATTTAGGGGGTCTTATGGGATTTTAGTGTTTTTATCGTTTTTTAGTTCTTTAGGGGTTTTATGTTTTTTTAGTTTTTTAAGAGTTTTTAGGTTTCTATGATTTTCCTAGGGTATTTAGTGTTTTATGGGTTTTTTATGTTTTTAATGATTTTTAGGGATATTTTAGTATTTTTATGCGTTTTAGAGTTTCTATGGATTTTGATGGTTTTTTGGGGTTTTAAGTGCTTTTAGGGTTTTATTATTTTTTAGGTTTTTAGGGTTTATTGAGTTTTTAGAATTATTAATATTTTATTGTTTTTTTTTGACTTTTTTAGAGTTTCAAATGGTTTTTAGAGTTTTTAGTGATTTTTTGGGGGGTCTTATGGGGTTTTAGGGTTTTATGGGGTTTTATGGGTTTAAGGGTTTTTTTTGGTTTTGGGACATATTATTGTTTTTAGGGTTTCTTATATTTTTAGCGGATTTAAGTGGTTTTAGGATTTTATGGTTTTCTTTGGGTATTTCAATGTTTTATAGTTTTTTATGAAGTTACATATTTTAAGGTTTTTTTTTCATTTATGTGGTTCTTAGTGTTTTTAATGATTATTTGGTTTTTATGGTTTTTATAATTTTTAGGGTTTTTAGGGTTCTAGTGTTTTTAGGTATTTTAAGGTTTTTTTGTGTTTTTAGATTTTTAGTGTTTTCTGAGTGTCTTTCAAGGGTTTTTGGGTTCTTTAAATTTTATTCATTTTTAGGGATTCTTTATTATTTTTTTTCAGTTTTTATGTTTTATAGGGATTTTAGGGTATTTGGTGTTTTTAGTGCATTTTGGTTTTTATGGTTTTTATGTTTTTCTTTAGGATTTTTAGGGTTTTCTAAGTTTTTTATGGGTTTTAATGATTTTATAGTTTTTACCATTTTTAGAGTATTTATGGTTTTTTAGAAATTTTAGTGGTTTTTAGTTTTTTTTCTTTTTAAGGGTTTTAAGGTTTTTAGTGGGTTTAATGGTTTTAGGGGTTTTAAGGTTGTTTGGATCTTTATGGTTTTATGGTTTTATTAGGGGTCTTCAGTGTTTTATTAGTTTTTATGTTCTTGGTGGGGGGGTTGAGATTTTTAGTATTTTTATGGGTTTTAGGTATTTTAGTGATTTTAAGGGATTTAGGTATTTTAGATTATTTGTGTTTTTCTGTATTTTTTTGTGTTCTTTTATTTTTTTATGATTTTAAATTTTTTTTAGTCTTTTTTATATTTATGTGGGGTCTAATGGGTATATTTGTGTTTTTCTGTATTTTAAATTTTTTTAGGTGTTTATGGATTTATTAGGGGTTTTAGGTTTTTTATGGGTTTTTACATTTTTAAGGATTTGTATTGGTTTTTAAGGAGTTTTATTATTTTTTAGGGTTTTAAAAATTTTGAAGGTTTTAAGTGTTTGTAGGGATTTTTTGTTCTAATGATTTTTTTTGAGTTTTAGGATTTTTATTTTTTTAGGGATTTTATGATTTTATTAACATTTTTATGAGTTTATAGCATTTTTAGATTTTTTAGTGGTTTTTTATGTTTTTATGGGTTTTTTTGTTTTTTCTGCTTTTTTTGGGTTTTAGGGATGTTAGGGTCTTTTAGGGTTTTAGAATGTTTTGTGTTGGTAGGTTTTTAGGTGTTTTATGTGTTTTTAGGTATTTAAGGGAAAATGAAGGCTCGAGTCCAGGCTATTCTTGGCACCCCCCAAAATTTATTAAAAGAAAAGACACAAAGACCTACAGACAAGGGAGGGGAGGGGTCAAACGACCCACACCCAAAAACCCTTCACAGCAAAAGACCCAAAAAAAGGAAAATCAAAAAAAGAAAACAAAATAGAGAAACAGACACAAAACAAAACACAACAGCAGAGTCCACAAATCCTGTCCGGCCAACACCAGCATCCAGCACAAATACCAAACAGCACAGCCAAGCAGCGTCCACACATCCAGCATCACAACATCCATCATCCAGTGCATTCCAGCATTCAACAGCACCACATCCAATCATCACAACAATATAGCATCCAAAACACATCAAAACCGACTAGCCCCAGCAACCATCAGCAGCACCACATCCATTTGTCATAGCAACACAGTAGCACCACATCCAAACCAACCAGCCCCAGCAACCAACAGCACCAAATCCTCCTGAAAAACAGCAACCAACAACACACAAGACAACATCCAGCACACTCACCAGAACAAAAGTCCCACACCCATAGCTATTCAGAACCAAACCAGCACCACAACCAACAACCTCCATCTCATCCTGCCTCAAATCCAGCTTTCGCAATGACTCATAACCAAACCAGCAACAACTCAAAAGACCACAATCCACCATAATAACCAGGACACAACTCAAGTTGACCAGAACTTCATCAGCAGCATAAACCAAAGGCAAAACTAAGTAACTAAAATCACAAACCTGCACCTTTAGTTTTCACAGCCACTAGAACCCGTCCAAAATCCAAGAGATCCAGCAAATCCCTCCCAGACTCAGATCTGGAAAACCAGATCCAAGCATGGAAACAGGCATGTCACTTCCAGAGCATTGCGGATCACACCGCACCCACCGTTCAGCATCACGGATCCAGAGAGGCCAGGCCACTGTTTAGAGAAGAACAGACCGCTGAAGACATTGGGAGAACCCAACCGCCAAGAAGCCGGAAGAGGCCACTAGAGACCAGCACGATCGAGATCTGCAAAGCAACTTACCATATCGCCCAGATCTGACCCGTACCTCCCTGGAACTGAAGCCCTGCACGATGGAATGTTCAGATCTGAACGACTCCACCGTTGGCCTGGAACGATGCACCGAAGATGGACCATAGATCCACTCCTCCGATAATCGTCGATGAGACCAGAATTAGGTATTTAAGGGTTTATTAATGTTTTTAGGGTTTTTAAAGTTCTTTACATTTTTAGATATTTTTACTGTGTTTTTATGATTTTTATGATTTTTATGGATTTTTAGGTTTTTTAGGTTTTCTTTAGGTTTTTAGGGGTTTTATAATTCATTAGTGTTTTAGCAGTTCAAACTATTTTTATATTATTAGGATTTTCATAAGTATTTTCAATGTTTTTATATTTTTATGTTTTTGTGATTTTTAGTGTTTTTTTAGATTTTTTAGGATTTTAGAGTTTTTAGGGGTTTTCGAGTTTTAGTGTTTTTATGGTTTTTAATGTTTTTTAGATCTTTTAAATAATTTTTAGAATTTAAATCATGATTAGAGTTTTTATTTTTATTTTTGTTTTTTTGTTTTTACTCTTTTTAGGGGTTTTATGGTTTTTATGGTATTTATGGATTTTGTGGGGTTTTTGGTTTTTAGAGCTTCAGGGTTTTTAATGTTTTTGAGATATTTTTAAATTTTTTTCAGATGTTTTAATTTATTTTTAGTATGTCTTAATTTTGTTATGGTTTTTATGTTTTTTAGGTTTTCTAGGAATTTTAGGGATTTTTACGTGTTTTTACATTTTTAGGGGTTTAGGGGTTTTAAATTTTTTAGGTATTTAATTTTTCCAAAATAATTTTTATGTTTTTAGGGTTTTTAAATTTTTGAGGATTTTTAGGGAATTTTTACGATTTTTATGGTTTTTAGGGGGTTAGAAGTGTTTTAAGGGTTTTTAGGTGTTTTATGTTTTTTTTTGGTTTTATGGTTTTTATGTGCTTTCTAGGATTTGAGAATTTTTTATAGGATTTTAGGGGTTTAAAGTGTTTTTAGGTTTTTAGGGTTTTTTTGGGGATTATGGTTTTATATGGATTTTTTATTTTTATTTTTTTTTGTTTTTAGGGTTTTTAAGGTTTTGGAGGTTTTAATGTTTTTTTGGTTTTTATGGTCTTCTACGGTTTTCTATGTTTATTAGTGTTTTTATGTTTTTATGGGTTTTATGTTTTTTATGCTTTTCTTATAGGGTTTTAGGGTTTTATGTGGTTTTATTTTTAGTTGGGGGTTTTTATGGATTTTTTATCTTTTATTTTTATTTTTTTGGGTTTTAGAGATCTTGAGGGTCTTAAGTGTTTATAGGGTGTTTGGGTTTTAATATTTGTTTTTGGGATTTAGGGTTTTTTAGTTTGGGGGGGGGGGGTTAGAGTTATTTGATGTTTTTATGGGTTTAAAGGGTTTTTATTGTTCTTAGTGGTTTTTTGGTTATTTTTGGGTTTTAGGTTTTTCATAGGTTTTAAGGGGTATTAGGGTCTTTTAGGGTTATTTAGGGTTTTGAGATTTTTTAGGTTTTTAGGGGTTTTTAGGTTTTTTTTATTGTTGAAATTTTAGGTAATTTATTTTTATTTTATTCTTTTTATGGTTTTTATAGATTTCGTGGATTTTTAGGGTTTCTTGGTTTTTTATGGTTTTTATAATTTTTAGGTTATTTGGGGTTTTAAGAGTTATTAGGTTTTTAAGGTTTTCATAGGGCTCTTTATGGTTTTTTGGGATTTAATTTATTTAGTTATTTTTTATAATTTTTAGGTTTTTTTTGTTTTTTGGGATTTGGAGGCTTTTTAGGGATTCTCTGGTTTCCCGAACTTTTATTGGTTTTTTTTATTTTTTTTAATGGTTTTTAGAGTTACTTAAAGTTTCTGGTGGTTTAAATAGTTTTTATTAGTTTTATTGGTTTTTAAGTATTTTTGGGTTTTTAGGGTTTTTATGGTGTTTTTGGGTTTTAGGGTTTTCATCCTTTTTTTTGCCTTTTAGGGTTTTTAGATTTTTTTATGTTTTTGAGGATTTTACATGTTTTTAGGTTTTTAAAGTGTTCTTTGGGTTTTTTCGGGTTCTTAGGGCTTTTATAATTTTTAATAATTTCTCATATTTTTTCGTACTTTTATAATTTTTAGTGATTAGTGATTTGAACAGTTTTTTGGGTTTTGTAGCATTTTTTTTTTTGTTTTTTACAATTATTAGCATTTTTAGGGTTCTTATAAGTTATAAGTGCTTTTATATTTTTAGTGTTTTCTTTTTTTATATATTTTTTATGGTTTACTATGTTTTTATTTATTTTTATGGATTTTTGTTGGATTTTTTAGTTTTTTATGATTTTTAGGGATTTTGAGGGTTTTTTGGGGTTTTTAGGATTTTAGGATTTTTATGTTTTTTTGGGTTATTAGGGCGTTTAGATTTTTTTAACGCTTTTAGAGTTTAAAGGGTTTTTATATTTTTTAGTGTTTTTAGGGATTTTATGGGTTTTGGTATTTTTAATGTTGTTAAGGGATTTCATGGTTTTTGGGATTTTTTGGGTCTTTTAGGGGTTTTATCATTTTTAGGTTTTCAGGGGTTTAAATTGTTTTTATTTTTTAAAAGTTTTTATTAGTAGTTTTCAGGGTTTTAGGAATTTTTATGTCTTTAGAGATTTTATAGTATTTTTTAGGATTATTGTTGTTTTTAGGGGTTTTGGTATTTTAAATGGTTTTTGGGTTTTTATGGTTTTTAGTGATTTTTAGGATTTTTAAGTGTTTTAAGCGCCTTATTTCTTTTTTGGTTATTAATTTTTTCATGTGAATTTTTCAAGGTTTTAGGGGGTTTTAAATTTTTATATATTTTCAGGTCTTTTATGGTTTTTTTGGATTTAATGGGTTTTATGAGTTTTACAAGTTTTTTTAGTTTTTTAGGGTTTTAAGGTTTTCAGTGTTTTTAATGTTTTTAGGGGTTTAATGTTTTTTTATTGTTTTTAGTGGGTTTTTAGGTTTTATGGGTTTTCATGGGGTTTTTAGGGTTTTTATAGTTTGAGGGTTTTTATTGTTTTTAGGGCTGTTATCATTTTTTACGATTGTAGGGGTTTTATGTGTTTTTATCATTCTAAAGGTTTCTTAGGGGTTTTCAGGGTTTTTAGGGTTTTTGAGGTTTTATGTATTTTTAAATAATTTTTAATATTCTTACGTGCTTTTAAAAAATTTAATGACCGTGAGGGTTTTATGGATTTTTTTGGGGTTTTTGGGTTTTTATGGTTTTTTGGGGTTGTTGGGTTGTGTATTGTATTTTTAGGGTTTTTGAGGTTTTATAGATTTTTGTAATGTTTTGAAGTGTTTAAGGGGATTTAAGATTATTTAGTGATTTTTTGTGTATTAAAGATTTTTTTAGTTTTGTAAGGTTTTTAATGGGGTTTTTTGGTTTTTAGTGTTTTTAGGGTCTTCTGGGTCTTTATAGGGTTTTTAGAATCTTTAATTATTTTAGGGGTCATAAGATTTTTCCGGTTTTTAAGGTTTCCTTTGGGGTTTCGTGGATTCTATGGTTTTTTATAATTTTTTGGTTTTTTTTCCTTTTTACGATTTTGATGAGTTTTAGCATTTTTAGGTATTTTGATGGGGTTTATGGTTTGTTAGAGTTTTTAGAATTTTTTTGGACTTATATGGTTTTAATTTTATTTAGGGGTTTTACATTTTCTGAAGCATTGTTAGGTTTTTAAGGTTTTTATGCTTTCAAGATTTTTTAGGGATTTTCTGAATTTTATGGTTTTTAGGGTTTTTAGAAATTTTGAACATTTTAGGGTTTTTATAGTTTTTATTGTTTGTATGGTTTTTTGGGGGGTTTCAGGGCTTTATAATTGAGTATTTTAGTTTTTTTAATGTATTTAGAGTTTTTTAAAATTATTAGAGGTATAACGGGTTATATAGTTTTTAGTGGGTTCTTTGGGGTTTTATGGGTTTTTATGTTTTTTCGGATTTTTATAGTTTTTTTGTGGTTTTAGGTTCTTTTACGAGTTTTTTAGGGTTTTTATCAGATTTTGGGTTTTATGGGGTTTTATGTGTTTTTAGGTTTTTTAGGTTTTTTAGCGATGTTTAGGGTTCTTTAAATTTTTATTGATTTTATTTCCTTTTAAATATTTTTATTTTTTTAGGGTTTTTAAGGGTTTTTTTTTGTTTTTAGAGGTTTTTAGGTCATTAGGTTTTTATGGTTTTATGGTTTTTTAGGATTCTAGGGTTCATTTTGTTTTTTGTGGTTTTATGGTTTTTTAAATTTTCTAATGTTTTTAGAGGTTTAAAAGGTTATATATTTTTAGTGGGTTTTAGTGTTTTTTGTTTTTTGGGGTTTTTATGGTTTAAGGGGGTTTTTGGTTTTTAGGGTATTTAGGTCTTTTAGCATTTTTGGTTTTTTAGATTTGTTTTAGGTTTTTAGGGGTTTTAAGGGTTTTAGGTTTTTAATATTTTCTTAGACTTTTTCAGGGTATTTTGGATTTTTTTTTTCATTTTGGGGATTTTAAGTGATTTATAGGATTTTATGGTTTTTAGGATTTTTAGGTTTTTTAGGATTTTTATGGTTTTTGGATTTTTCGGTTTTTTTTGAGATTTTAGTGTTTTTTATGAATTTTTAGAATTTTTAATTTGTTTATAGGTGTAAAGGGATTTTAGGGTTTTGAGTAGTTTATAGGGTTTTTACTTATTTTTAGGGTTTTTTATGTTTTTAGCGGTTCTTGAGTTTTTTAGTGTTTTAGGGTTTTAAGGATTTAGGGATTTTAGAGTTTTTAGGTTTTTGTGAGTTTTATGTTTTTTATGTTTCTAACATTTTCTTTTGGGTCTTCATGTTTTTTTACGTTTTCAAGAATTTTTAGGGATTTTCTTAGAATTAGTTATAGGTTTTAGGGTTTTTTGGAATTTTGAGGTTTTTTGGTTTTTTGGTTTTTTGGCTTCTAGTTTTTTTAGTTATTTAGGTTATTTATGGTATTTTATATTTTTATCATTTTTTTGGTTTTAAAGGATATTTAATATTTTTTGTGGTTTTAATGGTTTTTATGAATTTCTAGGGTCTCTGCAGATTTTTGGGGTTTTATAGGGTTTACGGTTTTTTGTGTATTAGGGTTTTTAGGGTTTTTATAATTTTTTTTGGTTTTAGGGGTTGTAAGTATTTTTTTGGGTTTTTAGGATTTCTTAGGGTTTTTATAGCCTTTGGTGTTTTTTGAGTTTTTAAGAGTTTTTAATGTTTTTAAAGTTTTTAAATGTTTTGGGGGTTTGAAGGGGTTTTAGTGTTATTTGTATGAATTTAGAGTTTTTATGGGTTTTTGTCTTTCTTACGATTTTAGGACTTTTCTAATTTTTAGTGGTTTTGATGGGTTTTATTGTCTTTATAAGTTTTTAAGGGTTTTAGAATTCTTCAGGTTTTTTAGGGTGTTTAAGTGTTTTAGGTATTTAAGGATTTCTTTTTATTTTTAGGTATTTTATATTTTTATATATTATTATGGTTTTTTTAGTATTTTTATTATTTTTAGGGGTTTTATGTTTTCTAATTTTTTTAGGTTTTTAGAGGATTTAAGTGCTTTTATAATTTGGGGGGTTTGTTGTGGATTTTCAAGGTATTACTGTTTTTTACATTTAGCGATATTTAGGTATTTTTTATTATTTTAATGGGTTTTTAGGGTTCTCAAGGATTTGGGGGGTGGGGGTTATTGGTTTTTAGGGTTTTTTAGGAGGTTTTTGTATTTATGGAGTTTTAGGGTTTATTTAGATATTTCGGTTAAATGGTTTTATTGTGTTTTCAAAAAAATTGGGGGTTTAAACAGTTTTTAGAGTTTTTTGTAGGTTTTTATGCTTTTATGTTTTTTACGATTTTTTATGGATTTTAAGATTTTTATAATTTTAAGGGGTTTTAGTGTCTTTGTAGGGTTTTTATATTTTTTGGTTTTTGGCTTTTTAAGTGTTTTCTGAATTTAAATTTTTTCATAGGGGTTTTAAGGTTTTTCAAGGGTTTTATGTTTTAGGTTATTTTTAGGTTTTTTTTATGAATTTTATGGTTTTTAGGGTTTTTAGATATTTTTAGGGGTGTTGGGTTTTTTTTTTGGATTTTTAGGTTTTTTTCATTTTTATGTTTTTAGTGGGTTAAAGTGTTTTTATATTTTTAAGATTTTCTTATGGTTTTTAGGGTTTTTACATTATTAGGGATTTTAGATATTGTTTATTATTTTTATGGGTTTTTAGAAATTTTGAGGGTTTAATGGATTTTAGGGATTTTTTAGTATTTTTGGGTTTTGGGGGATTTTTAGTTTTTTAGGATTTTATAGTTTGTTATATTTTTTTAATGTTTTATCTACTTAAAGGGTTTTTAATGTTTTTAGTGGTTTTATATATTTTATGGGTACTTAGGTTTTTATGGTTTTTAAGGGTTTTATGGTTTTTGGGTTTTTAGGGTCTTTTAGGGTTTTTAGTGTTTTTAGCTTTTTTAGGTTTTTAGGGGTTTTTATGTTTTTATATTTTTATGCTTTTCTTAGGGTTTTCCAGGGTTTTATGGGTTTTTATGTTTTTAGGGATTTTAATTGAGTTTTTAGGATTTTTATGAGTTTTTAGGGTTTTTATTAATTTTTGTGTTTTTATGGTTTTTAATGTTTTTAGGGACTTTGGGTTTTTAGATTTTTATGTTTTTTTAGTTTAACATGTTTTAGGTTCTAAATATTTTCTTAAGTTTTTACTAGTTATTAATGAGTTTTTATGTTTTTAGGTATTTTTAGGTATTTTTAGTATTTTTATGATTTTTAGGGGTTTTAGGAATTTTGATGGGTTTTAGGGGTTTTTAGTATTTGTAAGTTTATTAATGTTTTTGTTTTTTTAGGTTTTTTGAGTATCTTTAGGTTTTATTGTTTTCTAGTTTTTTTAAATATTTTTAGGTGCTTAAATTGTTTTTAGAGTCATTAGTTGGTGTTAATGTTTTTAGGGTTTTTGGGTTTTTAATGTTTTTAGGGGTTTCAAGGTTTTTAGGGGTTTTAGGTGGTTTTGGTTTTTTTATGGTTTTTATTTTTTCTATGTTTTTTGGGTTTAACTGTTTTAGGTTATTATGGTTTTCATATGGGGTTTTAGGATTTTAGTTTTTTAAATGGTTTTAGGTATTTTAGGGCCTTTTATGTTTTTATGGGTGTTTACGGTTTTTAGGGATTTTCAAAGTTTTTAGGGTTTTTATATTTTTTGGGTTTTAGGTATTTCATTTCAGTTTTTAAGGTTTTAAAGGTTTCATAGAGTTTTTTAACATTTTTAGCGGTGTAAAGGGTTTTTAGATGTCTTAGCGGGTTTTAGGGTTTTTATAAGTATTTTAAAGGGTTTATGGGTTTTTTATGGATATTATGGGTTTTTATGATTTTTAGGGTCTTGTAGGATTTTTTTGGGTTTTAGTGTTTTTTTGGTATTTAATATTTTTTTGGTTTTAAGGATTTTCTAATCTATTATCAAGGTTTTTTTTAGGGTTGTTTAGATATTTTTTTGTATTTTATGATTTTTTAGTGGTTTTATGGATTTTGGGGGGTTTGACAAATTTTTGTGTTTATAGTGGGTTTTAGAGTTTTTAGTGTTTTTAGGGGTTCTATGTGCTTTAGGTTTTTAAAATTTTATTAGGGTTCTTCAGGGTTATTTAGTGTTTTAGGGTTTTTACATTTTTAAGGATTTTTAGTGATTTTTTTGGATTTTATCGATTTTTATGGGTTTTAAAGATTTTGTGGGCCTGTAGGATATTTAGAGTTGTCAGGATTTCTAATGTTTATTTTTATGGGTTTTTTGAGTTTTTACTATTTATGGGTTTTTATAGTTATTTAATAATTATAGGGGATTAAAGGGTTCTTAGAGTTTTTGGTGGTTGTTATTTTTTTTGTTGGTTTTAGGGATTATAATGTTTTAAGGGGTTTTTGGGTTTTATGGGGTTTTAGGGTTTTTAGTTCATTTAATGATTTTAGGGTTTTTATAATTTTTATTATTTTATGGGATTTATGTGTTTTAGGTTTTTAAGGTTTTCTTAGGTGTTTTCTGGGGTTTAAGGGGGTTTTTAATATTTTAAGGATTTTTAGGGATTTTATAGATTTTTATGGTTTTTCGGGTTTTTAAGTGTTTTAAGGGATTTTAGTGTTTTTTTTCAGGTTTTAAGTGGTTTTATAGTTTTTATGTTTTATATGAATTTTAAGTGTTTTTAGTGTTTTAAGGTTTTCCAATGGGTTTCCAGGGTTTTAGGGTTTTTTATGTTTTTAGTGATTTTTTTTAAATTTTAGTATTTATTTGTTTTTTAGGTTTTTTAGGGATTTTGTGGGCTTTGTGTGTTATTAGTGGTTTTAGGGTTTTTTGGTTTTTTGGTCTTTAGGAATTTTTTTTATTTTTTTAGTGCTTCAATGGTTTTGTAGGGTTTTAATTTTTTTTATGGTTGGAAATACTTTTTAATGTCTTTAGTGGCTTTTAAGGTTATACAGGTTTTTAGTGTTTTTATGGTTTTTAGGGGTTTTTTAGTCCTTCTATTTTTATGGTTTTTTGGGTTTTTAGGGTTTTTAGGGGTTTAATATTTTTTAGGTTCTTGTTGTTTTATAAGTGATTTTCATCATTGTTTGTTTTTAGTGATTTTTATGGATTATTAGTATTTTTATTGATTTTTTTTTGAATTTTTAGGGATTTTTAGGGTTTTAGGGTTTTTAAGGGAAAGGTGCAGGACTAGGATATCCCCCCCCCCAATTTATTATAAAAAAATAGATCAAACAAAGAAAATGGCATAGTCAAACAACCCATTCCCAAAAAGAGAAACGTCATTAGGACACCCACAACATCAAAACCAAAAGTAGCACCTTCATTACCTCCTAACCAAGCAGAAACCAGCATCTAGAAACTCATTTTCTATTAACTAGCACCTCTTAACCAATTATCTTCCATCATTTCGCACCCAGCAACACAAACATCAACACAGTACCACCACCATCCACTCCCAGCACTATTTCGCAGCATGAAGCACCCTTTGGTCAGAACAGTGCCCAACACCTCGCATCAATTCCATCAACCGAAACTAATAGAAATACCCCACAAACACAGCACTAGAAACCTAGAAATCAGCACCCTCACCCAACTCCATTCCAAAACCAGCACTCGGACGCCGCACCAGCTGCCATCATCCATCATCCAACATCTAACTACAGGACTTGGACCACCCGCACTATGACCCATTCCAAATAAATTCAAATCAAACCATCCACACATGCCAAAACAAAATACTCCCCTCCAAGATTCTCCACAACTGACACTGAGCCACTCTGTGAAGGTGAAGCACACCAAAGCCATCCCGATATCCAAAAAAACCATGAAAGAGTTATTGTTGAGCCCTCCCAAAATCAGAAGCACACCAGAACTGTCACCGAGACGAGATAAACATCATATCTATATACGAGATCCCCCAAAATAGAATTGGAGCTACCACGAGTGAGATGACTTTTAACAATTCGGGATCACACCCAGCCACCCTGACACCGACCTAAGGATGCAAAGCCAAAACCACACTAGATTCGTCTCTGAGCAGAAATCGACACTATATCCATCACCAATCTGAGATCAACGCTAGATCCGTTTTCTTAGGATTTTTCATGGGTTTTAAGTTTTTTACTTTTTTTAAGGATTTTTAGGATTTTTTATATTTTTATTATTTTTATGGATTTTTATGATTTTTGAGGGTTTTAGGGTTTTTATAGTTTTTATAGTTTTTAGGGTTTTATGGGTTTTATGAGTTTTTTAATTTTTTAATGTTTAAAGTGTTTTTAGGGTTTTTATTGGATTAAGGTTTTTATGGGTTCTATGTGCTTTCAGGTATTTATGGTTTTCTTAGGTATTTTCTCTATCATTAGGGTTTTTTATGTTTTTTGTGATTTTTTCATTTAAGATTTTTTTGGTGTTTACCGATTTTATATATTTTGTGTGGTTTTAGGGTTTTCTAGTGTATTAGGTTTTTTATGTTTTTATGTGCTTTATAAATTTTTATGGGTTTTAAGTGTTTTTATTTTTTAAGGATACCTTAGGGTTTTTATATTTCTTTGGATTTTTAGTATTTTTATTGTTTATTTGGTTTTTCCTGGATTTTGAGGGTTTTTTGGGAATTTTTTTAATTTTTTATGGTTTTAAGGTTTTCTGTTGTTTGTTGAAATTTTCTATGGTTTGAAGGGTGCTTATTGATTTTAGGGATTTTTAAATAGTTTTATGGATTTTTAGGATTTTTAGGTTTTTAGTGGTTTTATGGTTTTCCGGGATTTTTGGGACTTAGGTTATTTATATGGATTTTAGGGGTTTTATATATTTTCAGGTTTCAAATTTTATATAAGGTATTTTTGGATTTTAGGTTTTTTAATGTATTTTTGGATTTTTATAGCTTTTATAGGATTTTTAAGGTTGTTCACGATTTTTAGGGATTTTGAAAGATTTGGGGGTGGGGGGTTTATGGATTTTATAATTTTTTAGGATTTTAGGGATTTAAAGTGTTTTTATAATTTAATATTTCTTATGGTTCCTCAGAGGTTTTTTGGAGTTTTTACATTTTTAGGGAATTTTTGGTTTTTTCTTTTTTTAAAGGTTTTTTAGAGTTTTTTGCGGTTTTAGAGGTTTTTAGGAATTTTTTGGGTTTTTATAGTTTTTATGAAATCTAGGGGGGTAGAGTTTATTGATTTTTTAAAGTTTTTTAGTTTTTTTAACATTTTTTGGTGTCTAAATGTTTTTTAGAATTTTTAGTGGATTTTTGGTTTTTATGGGTTTTGAGGTTTAACATATTTTTTGATGTTTTATAATTTTAGAGGGTTTAAAGTTTTTTAGTTCTTTTAAGTTTTTTTCGGTGATTATAATTTTTTAGGGGTTTTATGAAATCAAGTGTGTTTAGATTATTATATTTTTTATAAGGTTTTTTATTTTTTTATGTTTTCCTAGATTTCTAGTGATTTTAGTATTTTTTATGTTTTTATGGTTTTTAGGGATTTAGAGGTTTTTAGGGATTTTTATTGTTTTCTTGGTTTTTAGGATGGTTATAATTTTAGGATTTTTATGAGTTTTAATTTATTTTAGATTTAAGTGGTTTTCTTAGGGGTTTTTAGGGTTTTAGGGTATTCTATGTTTTTATATAATTTTAGAGATTTTTTGTATTTTTAGGGTTTTTAGGGATTTTTATGGTTTTTATGTTTTTATGTTTTTAGGGATTTATGGTTTTTTTATTTTTTTGGTTTTTGAGTTTTTTTGGGTTTTTATAGTTTTATAGTTTTTATTGTTTTTATAGGTCTAATTAATATTTATATTTTGAGTGGTTTTTTGAGTTTTTTTGGGTGTTTATGGATTTTTTTTGATTTTTAGATGTTTAATGGTTTTGAGGGGTAATATGGTTTTAATTATTTTTAGGGTATTTATTGTTTTTAAGATCATTTAGTATTTAAAGTTTTCTTAGGTTTTTTAGGATGTTTAGGGTCTTTATGTTTTTAGGGAATATTATGGATTTTTTTAGGATTTTATGGGGTTTTAGGGTATTTCTTGGTTTTTAGAGTTTTTTTGATTTTATTATTTTTCTGTTTATAGGAATTTTTTGTGTTTTTTGGGTTTTTATGGGTTTTCAGAAATTTTTATAGTTTTTAGGGATTTAATGTTTTTTAGATTTTTAGGGCTTTTAGGGTTTTTATGTATTTTTAGAAATTTTAAATTTTTTATGTGTTTTATGGTTTTTTGGGGTTTTTATGGTCTTTTTGGATTTTTAGTATTTTTATTTTTGATAGTATTTTTAGAGTTTTAATTTTTTTTTTAGGATTTTAGGGTTTTATTTGGATTTTAAGTTGTTTTAGTGTTTTTTATGTTTTTAGGGATTTTTTAGGTTTATTTAATTTTAAGGTTTTTAAGGATTTTGAGGGTTTGAGGGGTTTTTTAGGGTTTTAGTTTTTAGGTTTTTTCAGATTTTAGCATTTTTAGGTTTTTTTTTTGTTTATGTGTTTTTTGGTTTTTGAGGTTTTCTTTGGGGTTTTTAAGGTTTGTAGTATTTTTATGTTTTTAGAAAATTTTCATTATTTTTTAGGATTTTTATGGGTTTTAAGGTTCTTTAGGGGGTTTATTGGGTTCTTATATTTTTTAAGGTTTTTTTGATTTTTTGGGTGTTTAGGGTTTTTATGTTCTTAGTGGTTTTAAGGTTTTTAGTGTTTTAACATCTTTAAGACTTTAAATTTTTTTTTTTGTAATTTTATTAGTTTTGTAGGATTTTACTTTTTTTCAGGTTTTTATTGTTTTTTGGGGTTTTATGGTTCTTACAATATTTAGTATTTGTTTGGGTTTTCAAGTTTTTTTTTTATTTTTCAGTGTTTAGGGGTTTTAAGTGTTTTTAGGTTTTAAGGTGTTTTTAGGGTTTTTCATGATTTTTAGGGTTTTTTGATTTAGGTATTTATAGGGACTTTAATGATTTAACAGTTTTTTAGGATTTTAATGGATTTAGATTATTTTTATAGTTTTTAGGGTTTTGGGGATTTTATAAGTTTTCAAGTGTTTTTTGGTTTTTATGTTTTTTGGGGGGTTTTCTTGGTTTTAATGGGTTTTTAATTTTTTTAGGTATTTTTAGGAATGATTTAGTATTTTATGGGTTTTTATTGTTTTTATGATTTTTAGGGGTTTTAGGGTTTTTAGTATTTTATGTTTTTATGAGTTTTTTTGTTTTTAGCGGGGTTTTGAGTTTTTTAGGGTTTTAAAGTGTTTTTTGAGTTTTTTAATAGTTTTATGTGTTAATTTTTTTTTTGATTTTTAGTATTTTATGGGTTATTTATGGATTTTTATGATTTTTTAACGTTTTATGGGTGTTTATGATTGTATGATTTTTTTTTCTTAGTGTTTTTTATGGTTTTAACATTTCTTAGGTTTTTATGGGTTTTATGTATTTTGGGGTTTGAATGTTTTTATGGTTTTCCAGGTTTTTTGGGTTTTTCTATTTTTAAGGGATTTTAGTGTGTTTTAGTATTTTTATTGTATTTTGGGATTTTTAGGGGTTCTATTGGTTTTTAAAGATTTTTAAGGGTTTATGGGTTTTTTGGTTTCTAGAGTTTTTTGAGTTTTTTAGGGTTTTTCATGTTTTTTTGTGTTTTTATCATTTTTAGAGGGTTTAAAGGGATTTTAGGGGTAAGTGGTTATTATTGTTTTTATGGGTTTAGGGTTTCATGGTTTTTAGGGGATTTAATTGTTTTTTCCGGGGTTTTGGGTATTTTTGCCTGTTTTAATGTTTTTACTGTTTTTAGGTTTTTTTGGGATTTTTAATTTTTATAGGTTATTAAGATTTTCTTGGGGATTTTAGGGATTTTAGTTTGTTATGTTTTCAAATATTTTTAGGGATTTTAGATTTTTGGGGTTTTTAGGGTTTTTAGGATTTTGAGGGTTTTAAGAGTTTTCAGGGTTTTCATGGTTTTTAGGGTTTGGGGGTGTTTCTAGTTTTAAGAGTGTTTAATTTTTTTAGGTATTCTTACGAGTATTCATGTTTTTTTTGTTTTTTTTACATTTTAATGCGTTTTTAGGTATTTTTTTATGATTTTTATGGTTTTAATGGTTTTTAGGGTTTTTAAGGGTTTAGGTTTGTTTATGTTTAAAATGGTTTTTTGGGTTTTCAAGATTTCTTAATTTGTTAGGTATTTTTGGGTTTTGTTAGTATTTTTTTGGGGTTTTTTGTTTTTTAGGTATTTATGGTTTTTTAGGTTTTTTAAGGTTTCTTTGGGGTTTCGGGGTTTTTTTAGTTTTTTACGGTTTTAATGTTTTTATATATTTTAATATTTTTAGGGTTTTAAAGGGTTTTTAGTGGTTTTGGTGGTATTTAGGGACTTTCTAGGTTTTTATGTTTTCTAGGGTTTAATGGGATTTTTCTTTTAGGGTTTTTAGCCATTTTCAGTGAATTTAATGTTTTTAGGGGTTTTGTGTGATTTTATATTTTTAATGTTTCCTAAAGAGTTTTCAGGGTTTTTGGTTTTTTTATGTTTTAGGGATTTTTATAGTTTTGTTGGACTTATATGGGTTTTATGGTTTTAAAGTATTTTGAGGGGTTTTATGGTTATTTTGGGTTTTTTGGGTATTTTTTAGTTTTTTAGGGTTTTAATGGTTTTTTAGATTTTGTTTAATGTTTTTTGGGTTTAAAGGGTTTTTAGAGTTTTTGGTGTGGTTTTAAGGTTTGTAGGGGTTTGTGGGGGTTTATGATTTTTAGGGGTTTTTTTGGTCTTTTAAGGTTTTTATCATTTTCTATTTTTGATGGGTTTTAACGATTTTTTTTTCTATGGTTTAATTAGAGGTTTTCAGTAATTCCAGGGTTTTTTTCATTTTTAGGTATTTTTAGAGTCATTTTATAATTTTTATAGTTTTTTTGAATTTTGAGGGTTTTTTGAGTTTTTAGGGGGTTTTACATTTTTAGGGGTTTTATGTTTTTAGGTTTTTATTATCTTATTTGGCTTTTTGGGTTTTTATGGTTTTTTACATTTTTAGGGATTTTTAATTATTTTTTAATACTATGAATTTTGTTAGTTTTTTTTTTGGATTTTGAGTGTTTTTAGGGGTTTGAGGCCATATAGGGGTTTTACGGTTTTTCAGGGTTTTAGGATGTTTATTTAAATTTTTTATGGTTTTTTAGTTGTCCTAGAGTTTTTAATGATTTTAAGGGCTTAAATATTTTTTATATTTTTAGTGGGTTTTTACGGTTTTTATGGGTTTTAGTGTTTTTATGGGTTGTATGGTTTTTTATGTTTTTTGGATTTTTTGGAGTTTTATTATTTTTAGTGGTTTTAGAATTTTTTAGGTTTTTTGGTATCAAGTGTGTTTAGGTTTTTAATTATTTCTTATGCCTTTTCAAGGTGTTTAGAGTTTTTTTTTTGTTTTTTTAGTTTTTAAAGGGTTTTTTGGTATTTTTTCCTTTTTAGTGCTTTTCGGGATTTTTAGGGGGTTATGAGGTTTTATGATTTTTATGGGGTTTTTTTGGATTTTATCATTTTTTGGGTTTTATGGGTTTTATGGGTTTCATATTTTTTCGGCTTTTATGGTCTTCTTAATGTTTTTATAAATTTTTGTGTTTTTACATTTTTATGGAGTTTTAGTTATTTTTTTGTATTTTTATAGTTTTTAGTGTTTTTATGGGGTTTTAGGTTTTTTATGGTTTTTATTGGTTGTAAGGTTTTTTGGGGGTTTAGGTGGTTTTTTAGTTTTTTAGGGTTTTAAGGGTTTTTATAGTTTTTTATTAATTGGTGGTTTATAGGGTATTTTGAGTTTTTAGTGATTTTAATGGGTATTGTAGGTTTTTAGGGTATTTAGGTTTTTAGGTGTTTTTTCGTTTTTTGGGTTTTTTAGGGTCTATTAGGGTTTTGACGATTTTTAAGTTTTTAGGAGTTTTCAGTTTTTTTATCATTTTTAAGGTTTTCTTATGGGTTTTTATGGATTTTAGGGTTTATTAATTTTTTACGGTTTTTAAGGATATTTTATAATTTTTATGGTTTTTAGGTGTTTTATGGATTTTTTTGGGGTTTTTAGGTTTTTGAGGGTTTGAGGGTTTTTAGGGTTTTTAGGGGATTTAAGTGTTTTTAGGATTTTTAGTTTTCCTTAGGCTTTTCTCGGCATTTTAAGATTTATTATGTTTTTAGTTATTTGTAAGGTTTTTTTGTATACTGTTATATTTCATGTAATTTTTTATGTTTTTAGTGTTTCAAGGACTTTTAGAGTTTTTAATGATTATAGGGGTTTTATGTGGTTTTATATTTTTTAGTGTGTATAAAGAATTTTATGGTTTTATAGGGATTTCTAATATTTTTATTTGTTTGTATAGTTTTTAGGGTTTTAGGGATTTTTATGTTTTTTAGATTTTTTTAGTGTTTTTAAGTTTTTTTAGGGTTTTAATTTTTGGAAGGTTTTTATGGTTTTCTTTTGGGATTTTAAGGGTTTTTAGGTTTTTAACAACTTCTGGTATTTTTAATGATTATTTTGTATTTTTATGGTTTTTTAGGATTTTTTACCAATTTTTAGTGTTTCTAGGGGTTTTGTGCTTTTTATATTTTTAGGTGATTTCAGCATTTTTATATTTTATTGTTTTATTAGGGGTTTTCACGGTTCTTTAGGTTTTTTACATTTTTATGTATTTTTAGTGATTTTATAGAATTTTTATGTTTTTAAGGTTTTTTAGGGATTTCAAGGGGTGTTTTTGTTTTTATGGTTTCTAGGGTTTTTAGGGGTTTTAGGGGTTTTAGTGTTTTTTAATATTTTAAGGGTTTTATGTGTTTAATGGTTTTCATATGGTTTTTCTAGGGTTTTAGTTTTTTTGGGTTTTTTTTTAAATTAGGGTTTTTAATTTTATTAGAGAGTTTTATGTATTTAGTTGTTTAATGGTTTTCTAGAGTATTTATTGGATTTTTAGGGTTTTTATAATTTTTAGGGGTTTTGAGGTTTTTAGGGGTTTTATGGTTTTTTTGGTTTTTTGGGTTTTGGGTTTTTTTGGTTTTTAGGGTTTCTAATCGTATCTTTGTTTTTAAGGTTATGTTAGGGTTTTTTTGGTTTTTAGGTGTTTTTTTATATTTTAGTGATTTTTAGGTTTTTTTAGTATTTTAATAGTTTTAAGGGTTTTTTGAGATTTTTTTGGGGTTTTGGGTCCTTTTTAAGGATTTTAGGGTTTTATGGGTTTTAATTTTTTTTGGGGATTGTAGTTTTTTTTAAGGTTTTTAGGGTTTTAAACTTTTTTAGTGTTTTTAAATTTTTAGGGGTTTAAAGGGTTTCAGTTCCTTTAAGTGGTTTTAGGGTTTTAGGGTTTTTAGGTTTTTATGGATTTTAATGGTTTTTAGTGTTTTAGGGGTTTTAGGGTTTTTAGGGTTTTTTGATTTTTTTAGAATTTTAGGTATTCTAAGTGTTCTTAGTTTTTTAAGGTTTTCTTAGTATTTTTTAGGGTTTTTTATTTTTTAGGTATTTTTAGATGTTTTTCCTTTTTATAGGGTTTTTATAAATTTTGAGCGTTTTAGGGGGTTTTAGGGTTTTATGAGGGGTTTTGGTGTTTTGGTGTATTTTATGTTTTTTTACGGTTCCTAATATTGTTATAGTTTTTATCAATTTTAGGGGTTTGAAGGGTTTTAATATTTTTGAGTGGGTTTTATGTTTTTATGGGTTTCAGGTTTTTTATGGGTTTTAAGCGATTTGATGGTTTTTTTTGTTTTTTTTATTTAATTTTTTTTTCAGGTTTTATAATTTTTTATATTTTTTAGAGGATTTATGCGTTTCTGATTTTTAGGTTTTCTTTGGATTTTCTAGGTTATTTAGTGGTTTTATGTTTTTAGGAATTTTTTAGAGTTTTTAATGTTTTTGAATTTTTTGTTTGTTAAATATTTTGAGGATTTTTAAGGGTTTTACGTTCTTTGGTGTTTTTACGGTTTTTTGGTATTTTAAGAGCTTTTAGGATTTAAGGCTTTCTTATGGGTTCTCACGTTTTTGGGGTTTTGTACATTTTTAGGGATATTTTCGGGGTTTTTAGGATTTTCATAGTTGTTGTGGTGTTTAGGGATTTTGATATTTTTTATGGATTTTAGGGTTTTAATGATTTTATGGATTTATTACATTTTTATGTTTTTTGACTGATTTAGGGATTTATGGTTTTTAGAGTTATGAAAACATTTTTATCTATTTAAGGGGTTTAATATTTTTTTAGTTATTTATTAGATTTTTAGTGTATTTATTGTTTTTAGGGTTTTATAATTTTTATATTTTTAGAGGATTTATGTGTTTCTAGTTTTTAGGTTTTCTTTGGAATTTCTAGGTTATTTAGAGGTTTTATGTTATTTGGGATTTTTTGGTGTTTCTAATGTTTTTATGAGTTTTTTGGTTGTTATACCTATTGAGGATTTTTAGGGGTTTTAGAGTCTAGTGTTTTTATGGTCTTTAGGGATTTTAAGAGTTTTTTGGATTAAAAGGTTTTCTTATGGGTTTCCAGGTCTTTTGATTTATTTACATTTTTAGGGATATTTTCATATTTTTTATGTTTTTCATAGATTTTGGGGTGTTTTGGGATTTTGAGATTTTGTTATGGGTTTTAGGGTTTTAATGATTTTATGGATTTATTAGGGTTTTAGGTTTTTTGAGTGTTTTAAGGATTTATGGTTTTTTAGAGTTATCAAAACATTTTTATCTATTTAAGGGATTTTATATTTTTTTTTGATACTTTTTAGATTTTATGGGTTTTTAATATTTTTAATGGTTTTTAAAATTTTTATGGTTTTTAGGGTTTTATGGGTTTTCAGTGTTTTTAGGGTTTTTAGAGTTTTATTTTTTTTAGAGTTTTTATGGGTTTCTTAGGGATTTTTAGGGTTTTTATGTTTTTTTAATTTTTCATGTATTTTTAGAGATTTTAGGAATTTTATGATTTTTTACTGTTTTGAGGATTTTGAGTGGATTTAGTGTTTTTATGGTGTTTAAGGGTTTTTTGAGTTTGTTGAGGATTTTATGGTTTTTAGAGTTTTATAAGTTTTTAGGGGTTTAGAGGGTTTTTGGAGTTTTTAGTGCTTTTTATTGTTCTTTTCGGTTTTTGGGTTTTCATAGTTGTTTTGGGTTTTATGGGATTTAGGAGATTTTAGTGTCTATGAGGGTTTTTAGTGTTTTTTAGGTTTTTAGGGGTTTTATATGTTTTTAAGTTTTACTCTTTTCTTAGGAATTTTGAAGGTTTTTAGAGGTTTTTATATTTTAAGGTATTTTTAGGGCCTATTTTTGGAATTTTATGGGTTTTATGGATTTTTGGGATTTTGAGGATTTATGGTTTTTATGATATTTAGGTTTTTTTCATTATTTTGTTTTCTTTATTTTTTTTTGTTTTAAATGATTTTAGGTTTTTAAGGTTTTCTTAGGGGTTTTAAGGGGTTTTAGGGGTTTTACGTTTTTAAGGATTTTTAATGTTTTTTAAGATATTTATGGGTTCTTAGGATTTTTAGGGATTTTGAGGTTTTCTAGTGTTTTAGGGTTTTATTGTTTTATGGTATTTTGTGTTTTTAAATTTTTTTTTTAATTTTTAAGGTTTTATGTGTTTTTATAATTTTATTTCATTTTTTTAAAGGGTTTTATGAGTTTTTAGTTTTCTTTTCTGTTTTTATGGATTTTATGGGTTTTATGGTTTTTTTGGGGGGGGTGTCTGGTTTTTGGTTTCTTTTTAAGGGTTTTCTAGTTTTTTAGCATTTTTAGGTTCTTAGGGTTTTTAAGTGTTTTTAGATTTTTAAGATTTTCTTTTTTAGGGTTTTTAGGGTTATTTAAATTTTTTGGAATTTTTAGTGTTTTTTAGGATTTGTATGGTATTTTGGGGTTTTTGGAATTTTGAGGGTTCTTAGGGAAAGGAAGATGCGAGGGTCGGGCTATTCCCCCCCCCCCCCAAATTATTGGAAAGAAAAAAGATACACATCAGACAAGGGAGGGGAGGGGTCAAACGACCCACACCCAAAAACCCTTCACAACCCAAGACGCAAAAGACCCCAAAAAAGAAAAAAGAAAAAAGAAAAAAGAAAAAACACACAAAACATTGCCCGACATCGTGCTTCCAGCTCAACAACCACGCTTCCACCTCAGCAACCAGCATCACCAACACCAATCAACGAGCAGGAGCACAGAACCATCAACACCAAATTCAAACTCATCATCTTCATCACTTCCCATCCAATAAGCAACCATCACAGGGCAGCACTTCCATCCCCAGTGTAGGGCCACCCGCCCCAAACTTGTAATCCACAACTCATCCCATCAATAAGCACCATCCAACTCCAGCACGTCCACCAGCAGCACATAACCAACATCACCAAACTGAAAAGCACAAGCTTCATCACATCACGTTCAAGCAGCGAATAAAACTTATCACCATTCCTAACACCCATCAACTCTTTGTCAACCAGATCCACTGCCAAAAACATAGAACCTCTAGCATCAACAAACCCCAGCACCTCCTCTCCAAGTATATCCACCTCCAGCAACGTAGAACTACCAATATCAAACTCACAAACATCAGCTTTAACCCATTCCAGTACATCGGGAAGCAGCAGCCCGCACCACCATTTCTGACAGCCAGCATATCCATCTGTATCTCGTAAGAAAGCAGCAGCAAACAACTTAACCCTCTCAAATTCACACACCAAGTTCCACAGCAACATCAAAGAATCCAGAAAACCTAGAGCCAAATCAATAAAAAAACTCGAGCAGAATGTCCCTAACCAAATGAAGAGCACAACCAAAGCACCAATCCATGAGCAGAAAATTCCATAGCAGCAGATAAAGGAATCACCCTCAAAGCCAAAGAGACCTAGATCCAAAAGCCGCTATCGCACCAGGAATTCGTGGGATCCACATTGCAGGAGAAAAAACATAACAGAGCTGGGTCTCCATCGAAGAAGAAACCAGAAACCGAAGTAGAAAACCATAATAGTCGATCGACCATCGAAGAGGCATATATCTGTGCCGATGATGCAACTCCCTCCAAAGATGAAACGTGTGACCCCACTATAGATTCTAGATGTCCTTCCCAAAGGAACCAATCATGCCATCACCAATCCATCAAAAATCCCTCTACATCCACCAAAATCCATCTTGTGTCCAGAGGAGCCTGCAACCCTAACTGAGAATGACATCTTTCTCCATGAAGCCACATATCACCATCGAAATACAATTTCACTGAGTTCACCTTTCGCGAAAGGGTAGGGACGAAGATCTGAAATGCCGCAACACAAAACACCCAAATCTTTCTCACTTCATCATGGATCTGTCGCGTTGCACTCCAAAAAGTCCAGATCTGTTCCACCAGCTATTCAAGGTTAAAACCTCCTTTCGAAGCCGACGCTCGATAACTCTCTGCAATAACACTGCAAAACTAAAAGAATCAAGCCCCCGTAGGAGGGAGAGGCCACTCCATGAATGAGAGCATAAAGGAGGATGAAGTAGAGGCACCTCCTTGCTAGAGAAGCACTGTGGGAGGAACCATCACAGGGAAACGTGAGAGGAACCAGATGACACGGACGCCATCTCTCCTTAGGGGTTTTTCTGAGGGTTCTTAGGGGTTTTATGGTATTCAGGATTTTTAGTGTTTCTAGTATTTCTTTTGGTTTTACATTTTTTAGGTTTTTATGGTTTTATTAGGTTTTTTATTGCTTTTTTGGTTTTTTTGTTTCAAGGGATTTTTATGGATTTTTTAGGATTTTTATGGTTTTAGGGTTTTAGGGATTTAGAGGGTTTTTATGGAATTTAGGGTGTTCATGGTTTTTTTAATTTTTGGGGTTTATAGGGGTTTTAGAGTTTTTAGTGTTTTTTTAGGTTTTTATCGGTTTTTAGTTTTTAAGGGTTTTAGGGATTTTTTGTAGGTTTTTTGGTTTTTTGGGTTTTTAGAATTATTTAGGGTTTGGGGGTTGGGGTTTTTAAGTTTTTATGATTTCCTAGGGGTTTTTTGGTTTTAGTGTTTAATATTTTTTTAGGGATTTTTTAGGATTTTTATTTTTTTAGAGGTTTTAGGTATTTTGATAGTTATATGATTATTTTTATGATTCGTAGGGTTTTCATGATTTTTATCATTTTTAGGGGATTAGGGGTTTTAATTGTTTTGGGTTTTTATGTATTTTATATGATTTTCCTGGTTTTGAGGGTTTTTTACATTTTTCAAGAGTATGAGAGAATTTTTCGTATTTTGTTGATTTTAGGGATTTTAGGGATTTTCCGGACTTTTAACGGTTTTTACAGTATATTTTGGGTTTTTTTGTTTTTTCAGTTCTTAAGGTTTTTTGGAGTTTTAAAAAAAAATTGGATTTCAAGGGATTTTAGAGTTATCAGTGGGATTTTATTGTTTTTATGTGTTTTTAGGTTTTTTAAGGCTTTTAGGGGTTTTAGGTTTTTTAAATATTTTAATTGGGGTTTTAAAAGTTTTTAGGGTTTATTATATTTTTAATCACTTTTAAGGGATTTATCATTTTTATTGGTTTTTAAATATTTTGTGGGTTTTATGGTTTTTTAGTTTTTAGTGTTTTGGGGTTTTTTTGATGTTTCTAGGTTTTAAAGGTTTTTTAGAATTTTTAACATTTTTATGGGTTTGGAGGGTTTTAGAGTTTTTGGTGTATTTATTTTTTTATGGGGTTTTTGTATTTTTAAGGTTTTTAGGGTATTTTGGATAGTTTTTAGGGATTTTTTGGGTTTTTAGGGTCTTTGAAGGTTTTTTTTCATTTTTCTGGTTTTTGGGGTTTTATGTGTTTTTATTTCATTAATGTTTTCTTATGTTTTTCTCATGGTTTTAGTGTTTTTTATGTTTTTGGATATTTTTAGATATTTTCAGGGGTTTTAAAGTTTTAAATGATTTTATGGATTTTGATGGGTCTTAATGTTTTTTTTCTTTTTGGGGTTTTAGTGTTTTTTAGTGTTTTTAGTGGTTTTATGTGTTTTTAGGTTTTTAGTTTTTTCATAAGGTTTTTCAGGGGTTTTAGGGTTATTTACATTTTTTTTATTTTTAGGGATTTTTTAGGATTTTTATGGATTTTTATGGTAATAGTTATTTTGAGAGTTTTAGGGTTTCTTACGGTAAGGGTTTTATGGTTTTTATGTTTTTAGGGGTTTTTTGAGTTTTTTAGGGTTTTAAGGTCTTTAGATTTTGTTTGATTTTTTAGGGGTTCCATGGGATTTTAGTTTTTTTAGTGGGTTTTAGTAATTTTATGGGTTTTTAGGATTTTTTAATGTTTTAGGGGGTTTCATGGTTTTTTGGGTTTTGGGTTTTTTTATAAAGATTGATGATATGACTCTTTTATTCAAAGTAACCAAATAAAGGAATCCCAAGAGAGTGCAGGTATACTAAGCATAATGCTCAAGGTAAACAACTCGCTGCATATATTTTTTTCAAATCTCTCTGTTAGAATCCTATCCTCTTCTGAGATTATATGCCATCCAGTCCTTCCTCGACCACGTCCCCGACCTCTCGATCTCCCAATACTTGGGGGAATTGATTGCAACATTTTGGTTTTTTTATATATTTATATATTGTTAGATATTTTTGGTATTTCTATGGGTTTTAGTGGTTTTAAGGATTTGGAGGCATTTTAGGGTTCTTATGGTTTTTAACATGTTTAGGTTTTTTCAGGGTTTTAATTGTTTTTGGATTTTATAGTTTTCCTTATGGTGTTTTAGGGTTTTTAGGGATTTTTATATTCTTATAGTTTTTTAGATATTTTTTAGGATTTTTTATGGTTTTTAGGATTTTAGGTCTCTATTGTTTTTGGGAGTTTGGGGGGTTTTAGTTTATAGGGGTCTAAAGGTTTTCTAGGATTTTTTAACATTTTTCGGAAATTAATAGTATTTTATAGTTAATATTGGGTTTTTAGGGTTTTATGGGTTTTATATTTTCTATTATTTTTTGGTGTTTTGTGTCTTTTAGGGTTTTAGTGTTTTCTAGGGGGTTTTAGGGTTCTTATTGTTTTTGGAGTTTTTGGCGGTTTTAAGTGTTTGTGGGTATTTTAGGTTTTCATTGTATTTTTAAGGTGTTTATGGTTGTTATGTATTTTTAATTTCTAGTTATTTTTTAGAATTTTATTGTTTTTAAGGTTTTTTGGGATTTTGATAGCTTTAGGGTTTTTGGGGTTTTTAGGGTTTTAGGGCATTTATTTTTTTTAGGGTTTTTGAGCCTTTTTAGGTTTTTATGGTTTTCGTGGGGTTTTTAAAGAATATTCATGGATTATTACTTTTTATAAGGATTTTAAGGTTATTTAGGATCTTTATGATTTTTAGGGGTTTTTGGGATTTTGAGAGTTATTAGGGTTTTTAGAGTTTATATGTTTTTTATGGTTTTTTTATTGTTTTAAAGTTTTTAGTGTTTTTTAATATTTTTATGATTTTGTTGAGTTTTTATCATTTTTAGTTTTTTTGTTTGTTTTTAAAGTTTTGTGGTTTTTATGGATTTTGAGGGTTTTATTTTTTATAAGTTTTAGAGTTTTTTGGTTTCTTTGGCATTTTTAGGTATTTTAAGGGATTTAACTATTTTTAGGTTTTTCATAGTGTTTATCAGTGTTTATATTTTTTGTGTTTTTTTAGTTATTGTTGGGGGTTTTTAGTATTTTTATAGTCTTTTATGGTTTTCTTGGAATTTTTGAGTGTTTAGGGTTTTATGGTTTTTGGGAGGTTTTTGGGTTTTTTTGGGTTTTTATGATTTTTAAATGTTTTTATAGTTTTCAGTGGGATTTTAGGGTTTTTATGTGTTTATAGGGTTTTTATAAGTGTTTAGGGGTTATATTGTGTTTAGTGATTTCAGTTTTTTTAGGAATTTTTACGTATTCTAGTATATTTTAGGTTTTTAGGGGTTTTAAGTGATTTTAGGTTATTCATGTTTTCTTAGTGTTTTTCAATATTTTTAGATTTTTTTATGTTTTAGGAATTTTTAGTGACTTTTAATATTTTATTTGATTTTATGGTTTTTAGGGATTCTGAGGGTTTTAGGGTTATTTAGTTTTTTTGGATGTTTTTTTGGGATATTAACGTTTTTCGGATTTTTAGGGGTCTAAAGTGTTTTAATTTGTTAAGGTTTTATTAGGGGCTTTCATAATTTTTACTGTTTTTAGGTTTTTAGGGTTTTTAGGGATTCTTATTATTTTTATGGGTTTTATGTTTTTTAGGTTTCTTGAGGCTTTTTAAGGTTTTTCTGGGTTTTTTAGGGGTTTATGGTTTTTTGAGTTTTTGTGATTTTTTTGAGCTCTTTAGCTTTTTAAGGCTTTTTAGTGTTTTTGAGTATTTTTATGGGTCAAACAGTGTTATGTATTTTTCGTGGGTGTTAGAGTTTTTTTGGTTTTTTTGGTTTTTGATGGGTCTTATGGGTTTTTATACTTTATTGGGTTTTTTTTAGTTTTTTTAGTTTTTTTATCTTTTTGAGGAGGTTTATGTAATTTTAGGTTTTTAAGGTTTTTATAGGGGTTTTAAGGTTTTTCATGGATTTTACATTTTTAGGTAAATTAAGGATTTTTAAAAAAATTAATGGTTTTTCATGGTTTTTAGGTATTTTGAGAGGTTTTATGGGGTTTTAGGGGTTTTTAGTGATTATTTTTTTAGAGGTTTTAAGTGTTTTTTGGTTTTTAAGGTTTTATTTGGATTTTTGATACTTTTAGGGGATTATTTATGTTTTTAGGGATTTTTAGGGATTTTTTTGGATTTTTTTTATTTAGGGTTTTTTTTGGGATTTTGTGGTTTTTTAGGGGTTTGTGGATTTTATGGTTTTTTGGGTTTTTGGGGGTTTTTTTGAGTTTTTATGGTTTAATTTTTTTTGAGCTATTTAATGTTTCTAGTGTTTTAAAGGGTTCTTAGAGTTTTTATTGTGGTTTTATGGTTTTTAGGGTTTTAGAGTTTTATGGTTTTTTGGGATTTATAATTTTTTACGTTTTCAGGGTTTTAGTTATTTTGGTTTTTAATGTTTTATTAGGGGTTTTCAAGGTTTATAGTATTTTTTATGTTTGTGTGATTTTTAGTTTTTTGGAACGATTTATATCATTTTTTTAGTTTTTAGGGATTTCGAGGATTTTCTCCATTTTTAGGGTTTTAGTTTATGTTTTTTTAGGTGTTTAGGGGTTTTTATAATTTGGTGGTTTTACAGATTTATGATTATTTTTAAACATTTTTAGGATTTTTGATTTTTTTTGTTTTTTAGAGTTTTTTGTGGGTCTTACGTTTTTTAAGGGGTTTTATATTTTTTAAGGTTTTATGGAGTATTGTTATTTTTTGTGATTTAAGGATTTTTAGGGTCTTAGGGTTATTTTCATTATTTAGGTTTTTTTTGGGGGGGGGGTTAATTAATTATAGTTTTTTCATGTTTTCTAAGGTTTTTTCATGTTTTTAGGGTCTTTTATGTTTTTAGGTATTTTTTAGAATTTTTATGATTTTTTGGGATTTTTATGTGTTTCTAGGTTTGTGAATTTTTGGGTTTTTTGGGTTTCATAGGGTCATGTTTTTAGATTTTTATGGTTTTTATATTTTTTTAGTTTCATAAGGTTTTATTAGGGGTTATTAGGGATTTTTTTTGGGTTTCTATGATTTTGAGGAATTTTAGGGTTTCTATGATTTTTTTGGTTTTTATTGTCTTTTAGGGTTTTTAGGGGCATTCAATGTTTTTAGGTTATTAAGGATTTATTATGGGTTTTTATGTTTTTATGTTTTTTTAGGTTTTAGGTATTTCTATGTCTTTTTAAGATTTTATATCTTTTAGGGTCTATAGGGATTTTGAGGGTTTAAATTTTTTTAGGGTATTTAGGTTTATTATCTTTTTTAGGTTTTTTGGTGGTTTTAAGTGTTTTTAATTTTTATGGTTTTCTTTGGGGTTTTCCAAGATTTTAGTGTATTTATGTTTTTAGATATATTTTGGGATTTTTTTAGGTTTTTATGGTTTTTAGGGTTTTTGGGTTTTTATGGTTTTAGGGTTTTTTGGGGTTCTTATTGTTTTTTGAGTTTTTGGGATTTTTTTTTGTGTTTAGGGGTTTTAAGTTTTTTTATATATTTTTAAATTTTTATGGTTTAAAAGGGTTTTTAGAGTTTGTAGTGGGTTTTTGGGGATTTATGGGTTTTTAGGGTTTCTTCGAGATTTTAGGGAATTCTAGGGTTTTTATGAGTTTTTAGGGTTTTTAGGGTTTTTAGGTTCTAATGGATTTTAAGTGTTTTAGTTTTTTATTTTTTTCTGAGGGGTTTTCAGGGTTTTTTTCGTTTTTCGTATTTTTAGGAATTTATTTGGATTTTTATGGGTTTTATGTGTTTCTAGGGAATCTATGATTTGTTTGGGTTTTTAGGGATTTTAAGGGTTTTAATTTTTTTTTGGTTTTTAGGGGTTTTAAGTATTTTAGGTTTTTATCGTTTACTTATGGATTTTCATATTTTTCATGTTTTATATATTTTTAGGTATTTCTAGGTTTTCGTAGTATTATTATGGGTTTTTATTGTTTTTAGGGATTCTGAGGGGTTTTAGGGTTTTTAAAGTATTGTGGGTTTTTTCTAGGGATTTATTTTGTTTTTAAGGTTTTTAAGGTTTTTTAGATTTTTTAAATATTTTTAACATTTTACAGTTTTTCAGTGTTTTTAAATACTTTTTAGGGTTTTATTGGTTTTTATGTTTTTTAAGGATTTAAAATGTTTTATGGTTTTTATGGTTTTTATGGTTTTTATGGATATTTTGGGGGTTTAGGGATACTAGAGTTTCATAGGTTTTTAGGGATTTTAAGTGTATTTATGTTTTTATGGATTTCATGGGTTTTCTCTGTTTTTATAGTGTTTTCTCTATTTCTAGGGATTTTACAAACTTTATAGGATTTTTATGTGGTTTTGGGGTTTTTTGGATTTTGACAGGTCTTAGGATTTTTTGGGATTTTAGCATTTATTATGTCTCTAGAGGTTTTATGTGTTTTTATGTTTTTAAGGTTTTCATTGGTGTTTTCATGGGTTTTAGGTTTTCATACATTTTCATAGGGTTTATGGCATTTTTATTTATTTTTTTGAGTTTTAGGGGGTTTTAGGGTTTTCATTGTTCTTTGGAGTTTTAGGGTGTTTTTTGTTTTTTTGTTTTTTAATGGTTTTTTATTATTTTAAGTGGATTAAATTGTTTTTAGAGTTTTTAGGGGTTTTCAGGGTTTTTATGGGTTTTTAGGGATTTTAGGTGTTTTATGAGGTTCTATAGATTTTATGGGATTTATGTTTTTATATGATTTTAGGGTTTTAGTGTTTTTATGTTTTTTTGGGTTTTAAATATTTTTAGGTTATTAAGGATTACAAATGGTCTTTCATGATTTTATAGTTTTTTATGTTTTTAGTGATTTTTAGGGTTTTTTTGGATGTTTATGTTTTTATAGGTTTGTGGATTTTGAGGTTTTTTGGGTTTTTTGGAATTTTTGAGTTTTTTTATTTAATTTCATTATGTTTTTAAGGGTTTTAATAATTTTAATGTTTTTATGGTTTTATTTGGGGTTTTCATGGTATTTTTGGATTTTTTATGTTTTTTGGATTTTTTTAGTTTTTTATAGTTTTTAGGGTTTTAGGGTTTTTTAAGGGTTTTGGGTTTTGAAGGGTTTTTTGGATTTTTATGTTTCAAGGTTTTTTTATTATTTTAGGGGTTTTATGGGTTTTTATTTATTTGTAGCATTTTTTGTGTTTAAAGTATGTTTATAGTTTTTATTGGTTTTATGGTTTTAATTTGTTTTATGGGTTTTATGGTTTTGGGGGTTTTATAGTTTTTAGGTTTTTATGGTTTTTAGGGGTTTAGGGATTTTATGTTTTTTAGAATTTTTTAGGTTTTTAGGGGTTTTAAATTTTTTAGGTGTTTCAGGATTTCAGGTTTTTTACTCTTTTTTATGTTTTTAGGGGGGTTTAGGTTTTTTATGGGTTTTAGGTTTTTTATTAATTTTTAGGGTTTTTAGTGTTTTAGGGTGATTATAATTTTTATTTTTTTTAGGGGTTTTATGTGTTTTTAGGATTTTAAGGTTTTCATAGAGGTTTTAAAGGGTTTTAGGGTTTTATGTGGGTTCAGGGTTTTTATGTTTTTAGGTATTTTTAGGATATTAAGTATTTTTATAGTTTTTTGGGTTTTCGAGGGGGTGGGTTTTTGGGTTCTTTTATATTTTATGGGTGTTTTTTAGTTGATTGTGTTTTTAAGGTTTTTAGAGTTATTTAAAAATTTTGGGGTTTGGATGTTTTATAGTTTTTTTGGTGGTTTAATGGTTTTCATGGGTTTTCAGTGTCATTTAATGTTTATGGGGTTTTTTTGGTTTTTTGAGTTTTTATAGATTTTTAATGTTTTTTTGGGTTTTATCGTTTTTTTGGTTTTTAGGGGTTTTAATATTTTTTGGATTTTAAGGTTTTCATATTGATTATATGGGTTTTTATGTTTTTTTATATTTTTAGGAATTTTTTTAATTTTTTGTTTTTTGGGTTTTTAGTGATTTTGACGTGTTTTAGGGGTTTGGGGTTTTTTAGGTTTTTAGAATTTTACAGTTTTTAGTTTTTTTAGGTGTTTTTTGTTTTTAAGTTTTTAATACTATTTTTAGGGTTTTCATGTTTTTTAACATTTAGGGATTTCTAGGCATTTTTTCCATTTTTTATAATTTTTTATGTTTTTAGCATTTTTTATAGTTTTTAAGGTTTTATGGTTTAATATGTTTTAGTGTTTTTTTGGGTTTTAGGGTTTCTATTTTGAGTTTTTAAGGGTTTTATGTTTTTTTAGGTTCATAACATTTTAGGTGTTTAACAAGTTTTTAGTGTTTTTAGTGGTTTATCATTTTTTTACATTTTAGGATTTTTAATGTTTTAAGGTTTATTTATAGTTTGTATAGTTTTCTATAATTTTTAGGGTTGGTTTTATTCAATAGTTTTTTTAGGGGTTTTAATTATTTTTGTGTGTTTAAGGTTTTCTTAGGGGTTTTCCCAGATTTTCGTATTTTTCACATTTTTAGGGATATTTAGGGGCAAGGAAGGTGTAGGGCCAGACTGTCCCTTGTCCCCCCAAAAAGAATTTTTTTAAAAAATAAAAACACTCTATAAGTAGATGAATAAGTAAAATAAGAATAATCCAATATGGAAAAAACAAAAAAAACAAAATCCCCTTTTTTCCCTAGTGACCCCACTTCAAGAAGATCGCTTTAGTGAAACATTAAGCAACACCCTTTCCCTTCTTCCTCTAGATCTTCTTAAAATAGAACTCCAACTCTCTCCCCTCTAGGATATAACCATTAGCAGGACCACACTGTCCAGGTCATGAGGTAATTTTTTCAAGAAGGCGGCCTCCGGTAAAATTTTCTTCAATGTGTTAACCAAGCTTGAGATCATGTTTCTGCTACTCCAGTTTCCTTAGAACATGAGCACTCCTCTTCACTTCCCCATGAGAAGTATCTACCACTTATTTCATAGAAGAGGCTTTATTCCTGCGACCAATGTCAACCTCATTGTTATTGATATACCACTTCTTTAAAGGTGCTGCATCAACCTAAATAATAACACCCTTGATGAGAGTTTTGGTGTGGACCAGCTCGTTGTTAGACGCATTGTAAACCACGTCCAAAATTCTTGTCTTCAAGGTCACAACCTCACTGCCCCATGAATTGTTTCCAGAATCAAGCCTAAGAGCACACCATTTGATGTTCCCACCTAGAACCCTGATCCTCCTTATAGTTTTTTCACTTGACAACTTTGTGTTTGCAGGTTTCCTCCCAAGCTCATGGTTTCTCTTCTTCCTCCACAGCTTCTGCCTGCCTCCAGTTGCGCGACTCTTTTGTATGGAGTCATGAGAAATACCCATTGCCGCAAATGAATATCCCTAATATTCCCCTCTAGCACATCCTGCCACTACGACTAGGGTTTCAGATAGCGTCCTAAGGGATATTTAGGGATTTTTTGGTATTTTTTGGGTTTTTAGGGGTTTTAGGGATTTTTAGGTCTTTTAGGGTTATTTTGGGATTATTGGGTGTTTAGGGTTTTAATGTATTTTTTTAAGGGTGTTAATATTTATTATAATTTTTTATCGTTGTTGGCCATTTAAATAGTTTTTATAGTTTTTAGTGGTTTTTTGGTTTTTTATTGTTTTTAGTTTTTATAGTATTTAGGGGTGTTTACGTTTTTTAGGGTCTTTATGGATTTTTGAGATTTTAGGTTTTTCTAGGATTTTTATGTGAATCTAAGTATTTAAGGTTTTCTAATGTTTTTTCATGGTTTTAGGGTATTTTATGTTTGTTAGGTTTTTTATTTCTTTTTTGGAGTTCTATGTTTTTGATGTTCTAAGGGATTTTGAGGGGTTTTACGGTTTTTTTATTTTTTTAGGGTTTTTAGGGTTTTTAGGGTTTTTAGCATTTTTTATGTTTTTTAGGGATGTATGTTCTCTTAGTTTTTTAATGTTACATTATAAGTTTCAAGATTTTTAGGGTCCTTTCCGTTTTTAGTTTTATTTATGGATTTTTAAGGATTTATATCATTTTTAAGGATTTTAGGGGTTTTTAGGGTTTTACTGTTTTTGGGGTTGTTAGTGTTTTTATGATTTATTTTGGTTTTTAGTGTTATTATGGTTTTTGTGTGTTTTAGGGTTTTTTGAGTTTTTTTGGGGGTTTTAAGTTTTTTTAGAGGTTTTTACTTTTTTCTAGATTTAATGGGTTATTAGATTTTATTTTGTTGTGTTTATGGCTTTCTATGTTATTTACATTTTTGGGGGTTTATGTGTTTTTTTGGTATTTATGGTTTTCTTAGGGGTTTTCAAGGTTTTTATGGGTTTTTAAGTTTATAGGGATGTTTTGGCCTTTTTAGATTTTTATATTTTTTAGGGTTTTAGAGATTTCAGAAGGATAATTTGTTTTTATTGATTATAGGGTTTTTAGAATTTTTTCATTTTTAGGTGTTCTAAGGGTTTTTAGGTTTCTAAGTTTTTCTTAATGTTTTTCAAGGATTTAGGGTTTTTTATAGTTTTAAATATTTTTAGGGGCTATTTTCGGAATTTTATTTTCTTTTTTTCATTTTTATGGATTTTGATGGGCTTTGGGGGTTTTAGGGTTATACAATTTTATTTTTATTTTAAGGGTTTTTTTTAGTTTTTAGGGTTATTAATATTTTTGTTGTTATTTAATATTTTTATATGTTTAAATGATTTTTAGAGTTTTTAGTGGTTTTTAGGTTTTTAGGGTTTTTAGATAATTTTAAATGTTTTTTAGGGGCTTTAGGATATTTTGGGTTTTTAGGGTTTTTAGGATTACATTACATTTTTAGGGTTTTAGGGGTTTAAAGTGTCTTTATATTTATATGGTTTCCTTTGTGTTTTAAGGTTATTTCATGTTTTTAGTGATTCTAGGGTTTTTTAGGATTTTTATGGTTTTTATGATTTATATAGTTTCTGGGGTTTTTAGGAATTTTTATGGTTTTTATGGATTTTTATGGTTTAGAGGGATTTTAGGGATTTTACGGTTTTTAGGTTTTTCATGGTTTTTATGTGTTTTTAGTTTTTTTATGGTTTTCACATGGTTTTAGGTTTTTTTTATTTTTTTATTTTTTTCTATCATTGTTTTGGTTTTTTATTTTTATTAGGGTTTTTGGGTTTTATGCTTTTTGAGGACTTTTAGGGTTTTTAGGTTTTTATGGATTTTATGGATTTTTAGGGTTTTTAAATTTTTTTTGGTTTTAAGGGTTTTATAATTGTCAAAAAAAATCTGGGATTAATGGGTTTTCAGAATTTTTAGTTGGTTTTTAGGGTTTTTATGGTTTTTTATAGTTTTATGTCTTGCAAGGTTTGGTTTTTAGGTTATTTTCGGGTTTTATGGTTTTTTTGGTTTTTAGTGTTTTTTAGGGTTTTAAGGGTTTAAAATGTTTTAGTTTTTTATGTTTTTTCTAGGTTTTATGGATTTTTTACATTTATAAGGATTTTTATGGATTTTTTAGTATTTTTATGATTTTAGGGTCTTTAGGGATTTTTTGGGATTGAGATTTTTTTTAGGGTTTTAACAGTTCTAACATTTTTTCGGTTTTTGGGGGTTTGATGTTTTTTTTAGTTTTTTAAGGTTTTCCTTGGCTATTCCAGGTTTTGGGGGGGGGGGTTTAATTTTTAGGGGTCTTTGGGTACATTGTATTTTTATGGGGTTTTTTGGGTTTTTAGGGTTTTGAGGGGTTTTGAGGTTTTTTTGGTTTTTTAATTTTTTCTGGGTTTTTATGCCTTTTAAATGTTTTTAGGGGTTTAAATAGTTTTTTAGTTTTTAGTGGTCTTTAGTGGTTTTTTGGGGTTTTAGGGTTTTTAATATTTTTAGGGTTTTTCATGGTTTTTAGGGGGTTTTAGTGTTTTTAGAATTTTTTGTTTTTTAGGGGATTTATGCGTTTTTAGGTTTTTAAGGTTTTCTTATAGTTTTTTAGCGTTTTTAGTATTTTTTAAAATTTTAGGGATTGTGAGGGTTTTTTTATGATTTTTAATTTTTTTATGGTTTTAATGGATCTTAAAGGGTTTTAGGGGTTTTATGACTTTTAGGGTTTTAATTTTTTTTTGTTTCTTAAGGATTTTATGTTTTTTAGATTTTTAAGGTTTTCTTAGGGATTTTTAGGTTTTTTATGGGTTTTTATGTTTTTATGAATTTTTAGGTATTTTTTTAGGATTTATTTGCTTATTTATGGGTTTTAGGGGTTTTGAGGGTTTATATGGTTTTTAAGGGTTTGGGGTTTTTTGTGTTTTTAGGGTTTTATGGGTTTTCACATTTTTTAATGTTTTAGAGGTTTAAATGTTTTTTATTTATTTTAGTGGTGTTAGGTTTTATTGGTTTCTTTGGGTATCTAAGGTTTTTAGGGGGTTTTATGACTTTTAGGGTTTTTAGGGTTTTTATCTTTTTTTTAGGTTTTTTATGAGTTTTATGTTTTTTTTGTTTTTTATAGGTTTCTTAGGGTATTATAGGGTTCATTGGGTATTATATGGGTTTTAAGGTTTATTATATTTTTAGGTGTTTTGTAGATTTATTAGGATTTTTATGGCTTTATCGAGATTTTACGGATTTTGAAGTTCTTTAGGTTTTAATGTTTTTTTCGGGTATTTAGCATTTTTTAGCTTTTTAGGTGTTTTAATTGATTTTTAGGTGTTTATGGTTTTACTAGTGTATTTTAATTCCTTATTTTGTTTTACATTTTTATGGATTTTTAGGAATTGTTTAGGTTTGTTATCATTTTTTGGGTTTTAGGGATTTTGGGGGGTTTTTTTGACTTGTTTGGTTTTTAAGGGGGATTTTAGATTTTTAAGGTTTTAAATATTTTTAGTTTTTTTTAATTTCATTATGGAATTAATTTTTTTTAGATTTTTTTGGTTTCTGGGTTTTTATGGGTTTTTAGGGGTTTTATGGTTTTTACATGTTTTTAGATTTTTTTAGGTTTTTTAGCATTTTTATGATTATTAGGGTTCTTAAGAGTTTTATGTTTTTATGGTTTTATTAGGGTTTTTCATCATTTTTATAATTTTTTAATAATTGTATGGATTTTTATAGTTTTTTAGAACTTTAATGGTTTTTAAGGGATTTTAGGGATTTTAAGGGTTTTGAGGGTTTTAGGTATTTTTAGAGTTTTATGTGTTTTTATGTTTTTAGGGAGTTTAACTTTTTTAGGTTTTAAAAGTTTTCCTGGTGTTATCTATATTTTTAACGTTTTATGTATTTTTAGTGATTTTTTTGGTTTTTTGTTTTTAGGTTTTTCTAGAGGTAGTAGGAATTTTGAGGGTTTTATGGTTTTTAAATTTTTTTTTGGATTTTAGGTTTTTTCTATTATTTTGGGGTATTAAGGTTTTTTAGAAATTATTATATAGCTATTAGTATTTTAAAGTTTTTAGTGTATTTTTATGGTTTTAATAGGTTTTTAGGGATTTTAAGGGTTTTAGGACATTTTATGGTTTTTAGGGTTTTAGGGTTTTATAGTATTTAAGGGTTTTTTGGTTTTTTGGATTTTTAGGGGCCTGAAGGGATGTTTTATGGTTTTCATAGGGTTTTATAGTTTTTATGGTTTTTACATTTTTAGGTATTTTTAGGGATATTGAGTGTTTTTTAAGGTTTGAGGGTTTCTAGTGTTTTTAAGTTTTTAGGGATTTTATTTGTTTTTATGTTTTTAAGGTTTTCTTAGGGGTTTTCTGGGTTTTTGTAGTTTATTTGGTTTTTAGGTGTTTTAGGAATTATTTAGGATTTTAATTATCTTTTAAGGATTTTAGGGCCCGTGAGGGTTTTTTGGGTTTTAAGGTTTTTTAGACATTAAGGTTTTTTAGGGTTTTTTAGGGTTTTTTATTTTTAGGTTTTTAAAGTTCTTTTATTGTTTTTAACATTTTTAGGGGTATAAAGGGTTTTTAAATTTTTTATAGCTTTTAGGGCACTATGATTTTTAGGGTTTTTTAGGGTTTTAATATATTTTTTATTTTATGTGGTTATTTTTTATTTTTAGGTGTTTTTAGGGTTTTCTGGGTTTTTATCGTTTTTTAGGTTTTCAGGGTTCTAATATGTTTTTTATATTTTAATGTTTTCTTATGGTTTTTAGGGTTTTTTAAAAAAAATAGGGATTTTTAGGATTTTTTTGGTTTTTACGGTTTTAGGGATTTTTAGGGTTTTATTGTTTTTATGGTTTTAATGGTTTTATGGGTTTTAAGTGTTTTTAGGTTTTAAGTATTTTCTTATGGTTTTTAGGGTTTTTAGTGTTTTTTAATGTTTTAGGTATTTTTAGGGATTTTTATCATTTTATGGTTTTTTAGAGTTTTTAGTGTTTTCGTGATTTTGGGAATTTTTTTGGGTTTTCATGGTTTTTATGGGTTTTTAGGATTTTTGGTTTTTTTTTAGTTTTTTAGGGTTTTAAGGTTTTTTATTGTTTTTAATGTTTTTTGGGTTAAAAGTAATTTTTATATTTTTTTTATTGGATTTAGGTTTTTTTTTGGATTTTTAAGGTTTCTGGGTTTTTATAATTTTTAGGTTTTTATGGTTTTTATGGTTTTTATAGTTTTAGCATATTTTAGGTTTTTAGGAATTTTATGTTTTTATGTTTTGTGAGGTTTTCTTATCGATATTCTGAGGTTTTAGTTTTTTATGTTTTTAGGTGTTTTTAGGTACTTTTAGGTGTTTCATTGGAATTTTATTTTTATAGGGTTTTTAGTGATTTTGAGGGTTTTTATCATTTTCAATGTTTTTAGGGGCTCTAAGTCTTTTTATACTTTTATGTTTTTCTTAGGGGTTTTTAGGGTTTCTAGGGGTTTTTATGTTTTTAATAATTTTTCAAGATTTTATATGTTTTTTATTATTTTTAGGGTTTCCAAGGTTTTTATGGGTTTTAGGGCTTTTATGTTTTTAGGCAAAGAAGGCTCGGGTCTAGGCTATTCCTGGCACCCCCCAAGATTTATTAAACAAAAAGACTCAAACAATGCAGACAAGGGAGGGGATGGGTCGAACGACCCACACCCAAAAACCCTTACAACCCACGCCAAAGAAAGAAAAACAAAGAAAGAAAAAGACACAAAAAACAGACAAAACCGCAGCATCATCACGTCACATCCAGCCAGTACCAGCATCCAACAGCACTACATCCAGCGTTAACCAGCATCCAGCAGCTCACAGCTAACCAACAACCAGAATTCAGACTACAGCAGCAAACAACATCCAGAAGCAGCAACCAGCACCAGAACAGCATCCTGCACCAACACCAAAACATCACAGCCACGCAGCATAACCATCCCATCCGATCAAGCTCTCCCCAGACAACCATTCCATCAAACCAACTCACCATCACCCACATCAAATCAAATCCACCATTTCATGTCAAAAACAAGTGCATAGAACCACAACCAAAGACCATAAGTAGCAGCAAGAGACAGAGAATCAGAAGAAACCAAATCCTCCCTCCTCCAAGCAACAGGACCCGAACCTGAGCACACCAATCCATACCTACAGTCAACATCGAACCAGGAAGACATTTGAGGGTCCGGAAGCATGCCGGGGTTGACACCGTGCCCTCCAGATCTGGCGCAAGGCAAACGGAACGGAGGAGCCCTGCAGACAAGCCGGCGTCGGTACCACCAGATCTGCAACTGATCAGGAGCTGGAAGGGGGAGCAGCAACCAAAGCCGGGTCTCGAACCAGGCACGCCATAAGCCAACTGGTGACCTTGAGCCGAGAGGGGAACCTTCGCAGCAACGAAACCGGGTCCCAAAACAAGGCACACTAGAAGTTCGGAACGAACCTGAAGAACGAGAGGGGAACCTTCACAGCATTTTGGAACCCGAAACCAGGCACCAAGAAGCAAGATCAGGAGGTGGGACGCGCATCGGGAAAGCCGGGAAATATCCCCCCATCCGAAGACCCAACGCATCAGATCTGGAGCAATATGGGTGCGACCAAGCCACCACTGCACCGACCAGAACACGCAAAGCCAACACCAGAAGTTGCCGAGCCGAAGCAGGACAGAAAGCACCGAGGTCGGACCTCGCCGGAGGAGGAAGGAGGAAGAAGGCAGAGGAAAACCTAGGTGGCGCGAGGAGGAGAAGAGAGCCGCCTCTTAGAGGCCTTCTCTTTCTCATATTCTTTTATGTTTTTAGGGTTTATTGGTTTTTTGGGTTTTATGGTTTTTTGAGTTCTTTGTGTTTTTTGGTTTTTAGAGTTTTTTAATGTTTTTAGGGATTTAAAGGGTTTCTAAAGGATTTAGTTGGGTTTTTGGTTTTTATGGGTTTTTAGTATTTCTTTTGTTTTCAGGGGTTTTGATAGTTTTTAGGGTTTTTTGGTTTTTTGGGATTTAAAGGTTTTTTTTGGGTTTTATGGTTTCTTAGTATTTTGGGTATTTTTAGGGATTTTTGGGTTTTTTTAGGTTTTTAAGGTTTTCTTATGGGTTTTCAATATTTCTCAATGTTTTCAATTTTTAGGGATTTTTAGGTATTTTTATGTATTTTTATGATATTTAGGGATTTAACGATTTTGAGGGGTTTTCAGGTTTTTAGGATCTATGGTTTTTTTTGAGTTTTTTAGGGTTTAATTTTTTTTATAAATTTTTGAACATCTATAAGGGTTTAAATGATTTTTAGATTTTTTAATAGTTTCTTACGGTTTTTGTGGGCTAATAGAGCTTTTAGTGTTTTTAAATGTTTTTATGTTTTTATGGGTTTTTAGGTTTTTATTTTCGTTTTAGGATTTTTAGGGGTTTAATATTTTTAGGTGTTTAGGGGTTTTGAGAATTTTTTGGTTTTTCTAGTTTTATTTGTGGTTTTCAAGATTTTAATGTTTCTTATATTTTTTTAGGATTATTAAGTATTTTGGGATTTATATGGTTTTAAGGGTTTAGTGATTTTGAGGGGTTTGGGTATGTTAATTTTTTTTGGTTTTATTATGTTTTTGGGGTTTTTTAAGGTTTTTAGGGTTTTTGGTTTTTTTATATTTTTTTAATGTTATAACGAGTTTAAAGGGATTTATAATTTTTTGTATTTTTTAATGTTTTTATTATTTTTTGGATTTTTATGGTTTTTAGGGGTTTTCCGGTTTTTATGTACTTTTTATGGGTTTTAGGGGTTTTAGTGTTTTTAGGTTTTTAGGGGTTTTAAATTTTTTTAAGGTTTTCTTAGGGGTTTTCATGGATTTAAGGTTTTTTGATATTTTTAGAGATTTTTAGGGTTTTTTGGATTTTTATGATTTTTAGTATTTTTCTTGATTTTGATGGGTTCTAGAGTTCTTCAGTGGTTTTAAGTTTTTATGGTTTTTTATTTATTTATGGGGTTTTGAGTTTTTAGGGGTTCTAACATTTTTAGAGTTTTTAACAATTTTATGGGTTTAAAGGGGTTTTAGACTTTTAGTGGGTTATAAGGTTTTTATTGGCTCTTGGGGTTTTAATGTTATTAGGCGGTTTTATGATTTTTTCGGTTTTCCTGGGTTTTATGTTTTTTAGGATGTTTAGGGGTTTTATGTGTTTTTAGGTTTTTATGGTTTTATAATGTTTTTTCATGGTTTTTAGGTTTTTTCAAGTTTATATGTATTTGAATGGAATTTTTGGGGTTTTTATAGTTTTTAGTTTTTTAGGGATTATTAGGGATTCGAGTTTTTTAAAGGGTTTTAGGTTATTTATAGTATTTCTATCACTTTTTGTTTTTAGGGGTTTTTAGGTTATATTCTTTTCTTAGGGGTTATCATTGTTTTTTTCTTATAGGTATTTTTAGTATTTTTATTCTTTCTTAGGTTTTTTGTGGTTTTTTTGGTTTTTTTTAGTTCTAGGGTTTATTTGAATTTTTTGGGGTTTTAAATGTTTTTAGAGTTTTTAAATTTTTTAAGGGTTTAAAGGGATTTTATAGTTTTTTGTTGATTTTTTTGGATTTTATGGGTCTTTAGGGTTTTTAATTTTATTTAGGGGTTTTTAGGTTTTTAGGGTTTTTAGATTTTTTTAGGGATTTTAGCATTTTTTATGTTTTTTGGGTCTTTAATTGTGTTTAGTTTTTTAAGGTTTTCTTAGGGTTTTTAAATTTTTTATGTCTTTAGGGATTTTTATTGAATTTTTTTGGTTTTTTATGTTATTAGGGTTTTTAGTTATTTTTAGATTTTTACAAGAGATGTTTGGCAGAGTCATCGAGTTGCTTCAATGATTGATGCAACTCCTCAATGGCTTCTCAAAGCTTTAATAAATTCACAGTCTCATCCACCATGCTTTCACACAGTGCCTCCGCGTCCTTCATGGCTTTCAGGCTGGTCATTTTTCCTTCTTTCATTTTCCATCACCCCTCCTCAACGGTGGCCACAACCCGGGCCCACTCCTTTTTAAGCGGCTCCAATTTCTAACCCTGTTTCTCCACATCTTGGTCATGTTGTTCAATCAAATACTCTTTCCTCATGAGGAAATTTTTCAACCTTACTTGCTCTAGCAGATTGGATGCTTCGTCAATGAGAATTTACCACGCTGCAGCAACATGAGTCATCGACTCTGCAGTGGAAAGTTGTGATTCAAGAATACTATTTACTTCCTGAGCAGTGACCACATTCCTCACAATATCATGAATACCATGATTGTAAAATCCACCAAAATCTAGGATCACAAATTGGTGGTGTAATTTTGGAAACATTGCTGGCATCTTAGCCAATGGGGTCAGAGAAATTAATCTCCAAATGTTCCTCTATGCCTTTTGCTGGATGGGACGAAGATCAACCAGGCCTTCTTGATCGGTCTTGGAGTCACTCCCTGACAACTAATTATAGTCAGGAATGAACTTCAAAATAGCGGGAATCGATTCAGGAGCTACAACACGGCTCAACCCTTCAATGACCTCGTCTTTGGTAGTGAAAATAGAGGACAGAGTGGTGGCATCCACCGCTATTGATAATGGTTGTGGTTGTGATTTTGAGAATATGGAGGAAGTTGGTTCAGTACCACCCACATCCGCAGCAATATCATTACCTAGAACAGGTGGCTCCACATCCTCAATCATTAGTTGCACCCCGTGGCCAATCGGGAACACTGAAGACCTAGGTTCGTACTTAGTCGAAATAGTAATCCCCAAGGAAGCCCTCAAAAGGTCTCTTATTGATATAAGGTCAATTGGGATAGCTAGTCTGGAGAAGGGTACTGGTCTTGAGATCCTTCAGGGAGAAAATGAAACTTCTCTCAAAATTATAAAAATGGTATAATGGCCTGCTCCAAATTGTCATAGGTCGGAACATCAATCTATAAAGTGATTCCATCAATAGGTATAAAGGTCGTTCGATCAAGATTGATTACTTCCTCAATATTTAAAGACCCTCCAAAATCTAGTAGGGATTAGGGCTTGCCGCTCAATTCAACCCCTGCCATAAAGGTCACCATTTCCCATTCTATGAGAATCGACTAAACATGGTCAAATGAACCCACAATTGTGGGATGTTCTTCTAATATTAGGACAAATACCGTTCAAGTCGGAATAGGCACACCTGAAGGGTCGACAGTACCCATGGTCTCCTCAGATGGCCCTGATCTCTTGATTTGGTCAACTGCAAAGGATGGAGACCCTTCCTCCACTATAAAGGGGACATGATCCAATGATTCTTGAGTAGATTCCATCTGGTTACTGATAGGCCCTACGTAATAATACTTACATGCACTAGTTAGTTGATAAGATAAGGGTACTCGGTTCAACCACTAGGTGAATTGACAGTTACCTGTGATTCCCCTCCTAATGTTTTTTGATAGTTGTGAGGCCTTCTTATGTTTCATTGACTGTCGTGGCAATGGATCCTGAGTAAGAGTACCCAGAGGATCTGGAGGGGGATATTCTCTAGAGGGGTCTGTAATTACAACTTCCATGTGTTCTTGGGTTCTAGTCAATCCTTTCGTAGTACCCCTATCGTCGGTAGGGTGAAATCCCTAATTTCAGTGCGTCCATGAGAATAAATCAGGGAATGATTTGTTTCCCAAGACCATGAAAGCCCTTGAAAAATGAAAAGGGGAATACAGACCTTGATCATCTCCGCAATAAAAGAATTTAAGGAAATATTTTGTAGATAAAACAACCTTTCCTATCAACCTAGGGAGTATTACCATCAACGCCACGTGATCCAACCAGTAATGTCTATATATAGGGGCGTGGAGGCCCATGTCCATTTCATTCAAGTAGGTAGCCACCTCATCAGGCTCTTCATTAGCCAAAATATAGGTGGGATCAATGGCTCCCCCAAAACTCGGAAGGTCAAAATTTCCTCCTTGAATAAGCCTCCTTATATCTTAATTTGCAACGTTCACCCATAGATCATCCCAGACTCTCCGGACATCTGGAAATGTAGTCGTGACCGGGATGGATAGTTCTATAAGGTTGGTGATGGGGAGCGGAGCAGGCTTCGACAACCGCAAAATATTCCTGGGATTCCCTGCAAAATTAGGACCTCGAGAAGATTGACGCTTACGAGACGTGGGGAGAAAGTAAGAAGCTTTTTCTGTGGTAGCTATAATAGGAGAGCCAATGAAATCATTATACTCATCATCAGTCTCTGTTCATAACATGGAAAGTACCTGTTGTGAGTATTTGCAGTGACCACTTCATGGATGGATGAGGGTCTTGAGGTCTTCAAGGTAACACCCCAGCCTCTCGGGATCATCATTAAAAGAAAAGTTAGCAGGTGCTGACACATAACCAATACTAGTAATAGAAACCTCCCTAGTTCGTAGGACCTTCTATAAATTATGAGGGGACTGGTCTCGAGTATATGGATGTCCTTTCAAAAGATCACATTGCCACTAGGCCAGTAGAAAATCAGCCTCGGGGGGGAATGGATGGTGGACTCCCGGTAGCAGCTTCAGTTGCTCGTTTGGCCACCCATGAGGTCATGACCTCATCATTCATAATTTTCCCCAGGGGGAACCAAAAGGCCTTCAGAAGACTTTTCTTGGCTGAGAGTGTTCAACAAAACCCTTTTGATTCTTGTTTCCCTTTGCCTCAGATGCCTTGGAAATTGTCACGATAGGAAGCAGATCAGCTAATTGGCCATCGAGATATGATTTAACCCAGGCCTCAGCATAGACATTGGTAAAGAATTCTACAGAATCCCCAGAATCTGGAACTTTGTCCTAGTACTGGGTGTCCTCCTAGGTAAACATCAACCATAATTGATGGGATATCATCCTATGCTTCTTATGACAAACACTGTTGAGATTAGGAGTAAAAAACTTCTGGACATAATTAAATTGATAACTAAATCTTTAGGGTGCATATCCCTCACAAATAAGCTCTCCTCTAATATAGGAAACCAGGATGCCTTCTCTCAAAGATAAAAAGTAAACTTGAATGAAAAATTGTTCAGATTCATTATTCATAATTGTACTGGTAGGGTAATCATAAGGATGATAATAGAAATGTTCATAGACATTGATATGAGCCATTAAGTCTTGCTCATTCTTTTTGTTTTGTTCCACTTGCTTATCCTATGAGGCCAAAGAAGCCGACATAAACCCACTGGTACTTTGAATATATGGTCATAGGTTGTAATAAAAAATCCGTAGGGAAATGACAAAGGTATAACCTTTTACGTGGGCTCCTATCTAGCCCCAGAGAATTTGGAAGGTCCCATTCATCCTGTAAGGTGCCCCCACCCCCCTCACCATTCTGACCAAGTAGGTGAAAAATATTGTCCAACACTGGGATAGATAAATTGATACATATTCCAGTGTCCAACTAAGAGGCCATGATGAAGGTCGAGTCTCTCACACCACCATATTCCTACACTGGTAAGAGCCACCCACTCAGAAACATGGCCATGAAATCCGTCAATCGAAAAAATCTATCGACGTCAGGGATGGTCCCCCCTCCCCACTCATGAAACTTTCCATTGTCCAGGGTTGGACAATAGGTACCTACACATTTCTAAGTGGTTTTGGTAGGAAAATCCCTAGGTCTCTGAAGATCGAGATCTAGGCCAGTATGCTTATCAAAATCACCAAAACACTCATAAAAAAGAACACCCTGCTTAGGACAAGGATTAACTTCCTTCAAAATTACATTCACATGAACAATGAGTTTCTTGACTAAATGAGGGGTTCTTTACTCATCATCTGAAAAAGAGGAGGGAGGATGGAATTAATCATATATATCCCCAACAATGGGGATTCTTGAGATTAACCAGATGTCCCAAAGACTGATGTCGACCTCCCCATGGTTCAAATAGAAGGTATTTGTGTTTAGGCTCCACCTGCTCATGAGATATGAAATAAGGGTAGTTGTATGGTGAGTGTATGTTTGAGATACCCAAACAGACTCAAGTATTCCCATAGTCTGTAGCTCATTTAGAAATTCATTTCAACTCTAGAAAACCTAGAAAGGCCACCCCTAATCAAAGAAAAACGATCCTCCAGAGTGAAGATCCCTCCTGGATGACTAGTCATGCAACTCATTCATTGTAGGTTTATATGTAATGCTCTAGTAGCAGTGGGTCATCTTTTCGGGTTCTGTTTCACCTCCTATAAATTTTGATGTGCTTAGCTCAATAATGACCTAGATTCAATATATCTCTAAATATACAAACCCTTGGAAGAAATCAAGGCCTTTGGGATACATGTGTTAATTATCAAGACTGTTGGATGATTGGTCAAATTTGGCACTGGGATCTTTGTATCATACAATAGAACAAACCCATAAGAAGTAAAACTATCTGAAGTCAGTTACTCCCTTTGACTCGACATAAAAAATATTCTCTATAGATTGGTGTAATGGATTGACGAGAATTTGGTCATCAACAAAAGTCACCATGTTCTTAGATCTTTCATCAAAATCAAAAAGATGGGTAGTAGCAGTAGATCCCAGGGCAGAAACGTTAGTGGTAGCCTATAAAAGATTCATTTTAGCCTACACATAAAGATACAAAATCCTATAAAAAGTTAGTCTAATAAAAAATAATTGGATAAAGGTCCTGAAAAAATTGATAAAGGACATAAAAATATGTCTGGAAGGGGCTCTGCGTACTTTTCCCATAAACAGTAAACGGTATCCATTACCAGCATGTTGTATGATATATGGAAGCAATCCCTTCATGCTACATGATATAGAGAGATATTCCCCGCATACTGATACAATACATGGAAAAATTGTACCTCGTATATCCATGGTATACGAAGCAGCTGCGAGGCGCTAGCCGACGGAGTGTTAGCCATCGAACAAAAGGGTTTGTGGATGTTTGATACCGTGAACCAAAGCCTCATCAAGTTAATTTTCAAAATTATGGTTTAAAATTTTAAATTTAGTATTATTAACATTCAGATTTTTATTTTTTAGTTCAAGATTATTTTGGGGACACACAATGAGTGTAGCGTTCTCCAATGCAGAAGTTCAAATTTTAGTTTTAAATTTCAGAACACCATTCATGAAAATAAAAAATCGGTTCACAAGCAGATTAAAGGGTGAAAATTTTGGTTCACATCATGTACGAAGTGGTTAATGAGTAGGGTTTTCTCAAAAGAAATGGGACACAAATGAAAAGGAATCTGAGGGAGAGTCAATAGCACTTTTTTTCATGAGAAATGGTAAAAGACTAATGGCATGGGTTCCTATATATAGGTGTGGTCCCCTTATACCATACCTATATATTCTATCATGAACCATTTCGTTTCAGGAGCACTTTTACATCAGAATAGTCTCATCTTCATTACGAATGGACCCCATTCTGATGGAGGGTATTTTTAGGGTCCAGAAAATTTCTCCAAAGGAAGAAAATACAACCACAATCACTTTAAAGAAGGAAAAAAAGCATTCCTACAAGACTAGAAAAGTTAATGGACACAAATTGAGTTACAAAAATTATAAGAGACATTAAGGAATTAATGTTTTTAATGAATTTTAAGTGACCCGCGTACCATCACCGGGGAGGGTTCACAGACCGTATAAACCGAGAACCATCGGTTCATGGAACAACTTGTGAGGCACTATCCCACTGAGCAATGTCTAATGAACCTGGTGGACTGCGAACTGTGTCACTGAAGGATTCTAGCACGTGAAGGCCATCTGCATACCATCTCGTGAACTCCATAGTTCGAAGACGAAGAAAATTGGTTAGGTTTTGCGAACCATGACTCACGAACCGCAACCTATGCAAACCCCAGTTGACCGAGTCTTATGTGGTTCATGATATCTCTTCATGGGATTTCAAAAATAGTGATGCATTCCCATAGATACGATTTCCCCCATGATCAATAAAAGAAGAATAGAAGGGATTGAGAAAGGAAGGATGAAGAAAACTCGAAGGGGAACCCAGATATTGGAAGAAATAATTCTGAGAAGATTCTGACTTCAGTCTTGAATCATCGATGAATCCCTAATTTCAAACCACATTTTCTACAGGTACAACCACCCAAAAACCATTAAATGAAGTAACATAATAATATTAAGAGAACCGTGAACCTAATCAATGAAATTGTGAACCACATATTTCTCGCAGATGAACTCCCTGTGAGTGATAGTCCCAAGGACCATCCTTCGATATGGTATTTCGAGTAGTTTGTTGCAATATAGATTTAACACAGCATTGCAAAGTGTAAAGGTACGCAGATGGAACCTTAATTAGTGAGATGGGATGCATTCAGGATGGCGTATCATTGTGCTGCATAGTGGTCCTTTACCCAGCCCGTGTACTGCTTTCGTACATGGACAAACCCTCTGCCTGCATACCACTATGGTATGCGGAGCTCCTCCCATCCCGCATAAGAAAACAGTACCCGAAATGGGGTGTTTTCGGTTATTCTTCCCTCTAGTTCCAATCTCTCCCCTATGTTACAGTCCAATCCTCTATAGTCCCTCTGCGAACTAGTACCCCAAAATTAGACCAAATACTCCTTCAAATCGACCGTACTCGTATGCTCAGACCATTGGGTGCATCAGTGCACCTCATTATGTCTGCATACCCATGGTAAGCAGAGTCAAGAAGGCTCTCCCCACAATGGTTCGGACTCCAGGTATGTTTTTATGTTTACATTCCCATGGTAACCCATAGTCCATCATTGGGATGATAATGTGAAATTCCCTATTATATGGATTAAGGGTGATCACATGCTTTTCCATTCAATGAGGAATGGTTATTAGTCGAAGGGGTTATGTTTTCTTCTCCTTGTGACGAGGACGACGCTCCTCCCCTTTATGGGGCACTCCCACTGAGCTAAGTCCCCAATCGTTTTAAGGTTTATCCACATGACCTTTATTGTAATCTCGTATTAAAAGGTTAATTGCTACGTGCCCTCTCCAACCATCACCCCGACCTCTTCTATCGTAGGCTCTCCCTCTCCCATCATCAGTAGAGGAAGTGTGTGGTTGGTTGGATCTCTCAAATCCTCTTGTCTCTCACACCGATCATGAAACCCATGGGTTTAGAGGTTTGTGATGATTAAAACATCCACACAAGTGTGAACTATAAGAACCCTAATTCCTAATCAAACCAGGATACATATGATTCCTTCTTAAAGGCTCATGCTCAAAAGGGTTCCCTTTCAAAAGGGTTCACCCAATCAAGACCCCTCAAATTTGTAGCTTCCATATGTAAGCCCCATTTAGTCTGAACTATGGGAACTTTGATTCTTGATAAAACCAGGATATGTAGGATGCTTTCTTGAAGGACTGAGATCAAAAGGCTGCCCATCCAAAAGGGTTCACCCAATCATTACCACTCAAATGGGAAGCTTCCATGCATAATTCCTAGTCAGACTGAACTACAAGAACTCTGATTCCTAATCAAACCAGGTTATGTATGGTGCCTATATGAAGGCCCAATATCAAAAGGATCCCTTGAAAAAGGGTCCACCCAACAATGTCCCATTAAATGGGAAGCTTCCATGTGTAATCCCCAATCATTTCAAACTATGTGGGCTCTGATTCCTCTTTTGAGGATATGTAGGAAGACCATCTTAGTGGCATGACCCCAACATCAAGTTACCTTTCATCCTCCCTGGATGACAATAAACTCTAGAGTGCCTTATTGTATTGCTTATGTCATCATTACCTCTGTAGTATCAAATCCATGTATGCCTACCACGATCTTGTAGACCAGGGGTAGCCCATGGACACACTCTGTGGGAATGAACCAAGGATTCATGAAAATATAAACATGAATTAAATCTATAAGAGAGCCCAAATTCTCATCCTCTCAAAAAATGGAGTCCTTAAGTGTCGTTGGACAAATCATTATCCAACGAGCACCTTACTTTAGAAATCAGGTCCATAAATCCTGGATTCCAGGGATTATGGGTGTTTTTGGATCCACGAATAAACCTGTTGAAGACTATCCAAGGAAGTTATTTCTTAGAAGGACTGATTGCACAATTACTTGACCGTATGTAATCGTCTGATGGCACCATATAACTGTGGTGTCTCCCTCGCAATACCGAAGGGTTAAATTGACCAATCCTTGTGGGGTTAATCAAACCCTCATTTAAAGTATAATGATTCATAATGGGTTGAATAAAAATAAATGGTGAATTTGACATGGAACCGTCTCTATAAAAATAGACAGGTGATGATTCTCATCAGACCATTTGTTCATCACCCAAAACGCGCCACCTCAGCTCAAAACAAAAATAGTGAAACGGACAAGAATAGTTAACCAAAGTGGTGGTATTAACCCACTCAAACCCCTTAGCCTAATAAAAAAAGAGGTTGGAGGCCAAGTGGAATCATCAAATATGAATACGTTCAAAATAATTCTACTTAAACAGGGGTTTTGTGGTCTGTGTATGTCATATATGTGTTTTGTAGGTTCTCGAAGAGAAACCTTCAATCCAAATGAAATCCTGAAGACCAATGCAGGCACATGCATCAGCGACCCCGCAAGCGGGTGGGTCCCCAATGAAGATCAAGACCCCCTCACCTACCCAGCGTCATCAAATCTGCGTATTCGACACGCTGATCAAAGAGTACCACTGAAATAGTACTCTCCCCACATTTGAGGCAGCGAGAGAAGCCCTCTAGTCTATAAAGGAACTCTAGATGCCTTCTCATATGCGGCTAGCACCCCAGGATAAGGTGACCCCAGTGGTCATCTCAAACAATTTTGGGAGCCTATCCATGGAACGTGACAATGAGTACCTCCACTATCTTAGGGAGTCATATGAATTCGATGATGAAAACTCCATCCCAACTGCACAGGAGTGTTACTCAAGGTCCCCTACTAGAGAGTGTCACCGCCAACACTGGGCGACCAGGTATCCTTACGCTGAAGAGAACCTTATGCAGAGGGTACCTTCTGAAGTTTAGGAAACCTGGGCCCCTCAGGCTGCCCGCCAAGGGTGGTAAATATATAATCAGAAACATGTTATCACCATGGTTTCTAAATAGAAACTTCATCGTAAAAACGCAATGGAATTCAACGGGTGGACATACAACTCTACCCCCTCCATTAAAGTCCAGCACAGAAATAGGGTGCCACAATATGAGTATGTGCACATTCCTACTCGTACCCGCTAGTCCCATCATGCACACAAAGTGGCAAACTACAGGAAGATGCAGATATCTGTCGATACCCAAGAATCTTGTCAACCAAATAGGGAAGAAACCATCTATATACATGAAAAATTTCATGTTGATGTATATCAAGATTCACAACCAAATAGGGAAGCAACCATCTATATGTAGGCATAAATACCTGTTGATGCATATCAAAGTCATTAACCAATTAGGGCGGCAACCAGCTATATGCAGGAACAAATACCTTCTTATGAATATCATGTCCATCAACCAAATAGGAAAGAAACCAGCTACATGCAGGCATAAATACCTACTGATGTGTATCAAGCCTTTTATCCAAATAAGGTGGTAACTAGATACATGCAGACACAAATACCTTCTAATGCGTATCAATCCCTTCAACCAAATACGGTAGAAACCAGATATATGCAGGCACAAATACCTGCTGATTCATATCATGTCTGTCAACCATATAGGGCAGTAAATAGCTATATCTAGGCACAAATACCTGCTGATGGGTGTCAAGCTCATCAACCAAATAGGGAAGCAACTAGCTATATGCGGGCACAAATACCTTCTGATGACTATCAGGTCTGTCAACCAAATAGGGAGGAAACTAGCTATATAGATGCACAAATACCTACAGATGTGTATCAACTTCATCAACCAAATAGGGAAGCAACCATCTATATGCAGGCACAAATAACTACTAACGTGTATCAAGACCATCATCCAAATAAAGTGGAAACCAGCTATATGCAAGCACAAATACCTACTGATGTGTATCAATCCCATCAACCAAATTGGGAGGCAACTATATATAGGCAGACACAAATACCCACTGATGCCTATCAAGTTCTTCATCTAAATACATCAGCAAACAACTACACGTAGGCACAAATACATGATGATGTATATCAATCCCGTCATCAAAAGAGGGCAGAAAGTAAATATGAGAAGAGTAAAATTCATGCGAATTCATACAAATCCTGTGAGACAAATTCAGTGGAAAGAGAGAAAATGAAAATCCCCACTCGTAAATATGAATCCCACCAGGGAAATACAATGGCAACCAGATAAGAAAACTTACGGTAGACTCATTCCTCTTTCCGGACACTAGAGAACTACCAGTATCTACTGACATCCTATGGAGGACCGGAGAAGGCACAAACTATTTCTCTGATATTGAAATGGGCCTTCATACCCGTTACAGTCAAAGATGTATCTTAGAACATCCAGGAAATGATAGAATATCAGACGTCGATCTCAAACCATATCATCCAAACATGAAAAGAAATTATTGCATCAGCAACAAAGGTGAGAAACTAATCCCATGAACCAGTTTCCTCAAACAAAATGACTTACTCGCAAAATGGATTAGTCACTTTGGAGAAGTTATGAATCCCTGCTCTAATCCAGGATGTTAGATGGAAATATCCCTTGATAGAGGGACAACTGGATCGGGAAAAAAATACTCTTTCCAACCGGGGGATGTCGGTCCAACGTAGTGGTTGCTCCAGGGTATGCATATATCCCTGCCAAAACTCAAGATGTCTATCGGTGTATCCTGGAAGCATCACAGGACCCAACAATATTGGGACCCGTATATGAATTTAGTTACTAATATCAGGGGGCCCCAGTTACCCACAAGCGAGCACTCAAAAATAAAATGCAGCAAATGAAACAGGAAAATGAATAGAAAATACATGATCCTAATATGTTCGAAGCTAGGGTTCTTGATGTCCTCGAACATATATCAATAAAGGCTTGAGACCCTATTAGTCCATTACCAAATTATTTAAGTGGAAATAGAAATTGCGAAGGCCCTCCTTGTAATGTCTCCACAAGAATCTCAGATGGTCCTCCCTAGAGAACCTATGGGGGCTCACTCCATGGGCTAGGAATGATCGATCATGAGAGCCTATCTCCTGATACGCATCACAGTTTCCCTCCCCTTCACTTGAAGATAAGATATAAAAAAGGTCCTCCCCTTGCTGTCGCCCGCCCTGATGGTCATCCCTAGGGTATATGTTGCAGATATACATCTATCTGTAGTCGTAAATTGAGTTATGATGGTATTCCTCACCATAATGATCGTCATTGCAACGTCCCTCCACGAAATGGACGTTTTTGTGAATCCCCTCCCCATGGTAACATCAAGCAACGAGAAGGTCCTCCCCTCATTGTAGTAAATCCTGAAGGCCCGCCTAAAGATTTACATTGCATAAATTCTCCCTACAGCCAGGTTTCAAGCTGTGATAGTATTCCCCACCATCATAGCAGTCATAAAGAAGGTCCTTCGATTAGTGACATCATGCATTAAGAAGGTCCTCCCCTATCTGTAACCCACCCTAAAGGTCATCTCCAAGGTTTATGGCGTAAGGACATTTCCTAAAGTCAGACATCAAGTTGCAATGGTATCCCTCTCCATTCCAACACCAATTGTGGAGGTCTCACCCATAATCAAAATTCATATCGGTAAGAAGGCCCTACCCTTTCTATAACAAATGTGAGAAATCCCTTCAATGATAAGGGTCTCAGAAAGATGGAGTCGGACATATCAGGCACTCCGTCTATGAAGATAGGTATCCAGTCTCAACTAGAGGATAGTCCAGGTCCACGCTCATCTTCGGAGCCACCCCCTCACAGTTCACATATCAATGAGGCTCCCACTAGCCCAACTACATAGAACGAAATTATTAAGAAGCAGTCGAGTTGGGCACATCAAGTAGAGGATCCCCTGGAAGAACAACCAGAAGATATCTTTCTTGTGAGATGACAACTATCTAAGGATAATATACCAGTGATGTATTGGACTATGACCACTTCTCACTTCTACATAGCAGGGGAGTTTTTGGGGAAATGTATGCATGAAATTCACCTCAATATATGGACGAATCTTTGCTAGCTAAAAGAAAATTTCCTTCCCTACAAAGGGTATGCAGACCATGTCAACATGTTAGGGGAGATTCACTGCCTAATCGACCTAGAATCCTTCCTGCCTACATGGAATCCAATATCATAATGGTGAAAGAAAAACCTTGAATTGGATTTCCTCCATGTACTTCACAAGTTGTGTTTCCTCATTGGTGATGCCCCGACAAGAGTTTATATTAAGGGATGCGGAGAACATGTAGATAATGACTTCACTACACATCCCATCCGAAAACCCCCATTAGAAATGTTATCATTCAATTTCATTACCCGAAGGTAGAAAGAAAATGAAATCAATTATCAGGAAAGTTGTAATACTCAATAAAAACTGGCCCAGAGTAAGTCTTAAAAAAATCCTGACCAAAGAGATCAAGCCATCAATAGGATTATGAGCCTCGAAACCGAGAACAACCATCAGGATTACCACCTAAGGGAATTCAAATACAAATTAGTACTTATGTCTTCAAAATACCATAGTCTCAATGCATGTTCAATTCCATTATCAGCTCACAACTGTATGGGAGTTCAAGAAATAAAAAGGGTGGAAATAGCAGTGGCTACCACCTCAATGTGGGAACTACCCCGACCCATAGGGCAGGGGGAATTTTTAATTCAAAATTACCTTGTAAGACCAATAAATCCATGCCATAATGCATTAATTGAAGAATGGAAAGAACCCTATCCCACAGGGCTAGGCGAAGTTTTACTACAAATTCCTGTACATTGGACATTTGTCTTCTCCCATATAGGAAAAACAATGAGTAGAAAAGTCAACTATTCCACCCCATCTTGTGGCTCATACCCTCTGAGATGAAGGTGCATTACAAGGTCAGATCAGGGCTCCCTTTGGGCCAATATTCACCATGAACCCAAAAAATACCGCATAATGGAAGGCGAAATTCCAACAAAGAATGCAGAAAGCCTTCTTATCATTCAGAACTAGGTACACCATCCCCAATGCGGTATGCATCAGTGAATGTGGTAAAGGTCAACCCCATGGATCTCATAGGAAATGACATAGATGGAGAGGATGCAAGGGAATATGGTTCTCTCCCAAAGTCATCTCACACCGAGCCTAATGATGTACATGCCCGAAACCAGAGAGAAGCCCCAAATTTGGGAACCCCTAAGTTAATCTATCACTACCTCCCTTGTGAAATCCCAACAAGGATATGAATAAATCCAAGGTCATCTATGAACTTCCACTTCCCCTTGAGAATGCTTCCCTCACTCTCGAGGAAAGATTCTCCAAGAAGGAGGAAGAAATGAAAGAGATCAGGAAAATTAATGTCGAGCTACGTCAAGGGAGCTACCTTTCCAGATGTGTTCCCCCTGCGAAACGTTAGTAGGTAATCCCAAAAGAGGTTCCCTTTCCACAAGCACTCATATATATGAAAGAATTCAAGCTTGGAGGCTTGTCTAACCTAGCATCAGGACCATCAACATACTTAAACCCGACCCCAGAAGGATATCCAGACTTCCCCCCACTGGGAAGGAATTCGGAATATATTAAGGTAAACCCACAAAGGATACACCCATCAGGGTATCCACCCCAAATTCCGATAGTGTAATCACACCCAACTTTGGCTATTGCCTCACCAACCCAAGCTCAATCCCAACAGGATATGCATCAAGGGATCTTGAACACTGTCGGGCAACAAACATCTTGATTAGAATCCATGGAGGGGCAGCACTCACTGATACAACTAGAGCACAAACCCTACTATGATTGGTTGATCAATGATCTGCCACCATCAAACTTCAGAAACCCCATATTCCCAGTATTCAATGGATTAGGGGGACCCGAAACAACATTTAATGCACTACACCTCATACTATGACCCCATGATGGGCTCTCCAGAGACGCAAGAAGTAGTAAAATTCAGATGCTTCATGCGGAACCTATAGGAATCAGACTTTGTATGGTATACTAGCTTACCAGCTAACTCAATCACTGGCTGGGAGGACCTCTAGCATTAGTTTCTCTTCTATTTCATTTCAATGTTGCCTAAGACAATTGTCAGTGATCTCATGAACTGTAAGTAGCGAGAGAATGAAAGAGTCTCAAACTTCATTTACAGATGCAAAGGTCTAACTTATTCCCTAAATCAGTCACTTCCCCAGGATGAAATGACCACTATGTGCCTTGAAAATATTTGTGATGAATTATGAACACCGCTCATCCTGGTGAAGTACACATGTGGGTTTTGAGATTTCTCTGTGATTTCCCAAATTATAGAAGACTCCTTGCATCGGATCAATCTAAAGTCCTTAGTGTCCCCATCAACCCCAAGCAAAAGAACAGGAAAATCTAAAGAAAATAATTTCATGTTTAATCCATCCCCGATAGTAGCTCCAGTGGAGAGGTCTCCACCAAACCTTGTGGGACCCCCTATATGCCAATAACCACCCCTAACCTATATATATGAGCAAAAGGGTGCTAATAGAAATCAGTTTTAAGAACAGAGAAATAAAGTCTACTCATTCTGAGATGACCAGGTCCAGAACTATTTCATACCTTCTATGAATTGCTACTTGCTTCTGCTACTAGAGCCAAAGTGAGCCGATGAAGAGGGTCTCGACGACCGTCCAAATTATTGTCCCGATCACCAGATACTGGGACACATTATCCAAGAATGCTTCGTCTTCAAGGGTCTCCATCAAAAGATGGTGGATTCTGGGCAATTCAAGTTGGTCCCTCTATCATAAAAAGTGGAATCTGTTTCCACCTAAGACTCAAGAGAGGAAGAGGAATAGAAAACAGTCCCCAGAAATAAGGATAAAAAAATTGGTAATTGGATGACCTGAAAAATTGTCAACTAAGTTCATGTTATCCTCCAGGCGCAGTTGAAACAACCAACCATGCCCCAAAAAGATCCTGATACAACACATCCATCTTTCATAGCCTCACAGTCCTCCAAGAGCCAGAATGGAAGAAAAAAGGCACAATAATATGGTTTGACACCGAAACTGGAGTCAGTGTTGACACTTTAGAACTTCATACAAACAAACTTGGTACAACAGGAACAGAAACACCAAACGGTACAATAGGCACCGCCCCACTAAATGGTATGATGAGAACCTCCCTAAAAAATGGTACAAGGGGAACCTCCCCCCCAAATGGTATAATAAGCACCACCCCACCAAATGGTACCATCAGAAGGAGTCAGTCAGACAGAAACATTGTCGGATTAAGAAATGATCTTTGGTTCCATTAATGTCATTCATTTGATGGACCCGTTTTCTGATGGAGACTATAGCCACATACCCAAATTCTATATTACCAACTAGAGAGATGGGTTAGGAGGTCGTAGAGGCAAAAGGTTTCATGGATGGTTTGATCCTGGTAGGAGTCAAATTCCCAGCCACGCCATAACTCAAACCATTAACATCACGAAAACTCGCTAAAGGACCATCTGACAGACACAACGTGAACCGTAATGCTCCTCCACCCCTACCGCAAGAAATCCAAGCCTAGTTATATTGGATTATCCATCAGAGTATGAATAAATATCAAATCACCCATGGAATATGGGAAAACTAGTTCAGCCAAACCTGGAATGGACCGCAACACCACCAGCTCATGTCACAGAGGCCGGACCATCTACGTCCAAATCACAAGCCCCTAATGTGTCTATTAAAGAGAAACCCTGATCCATGAAAAACCAACCTGTAGAGTAGAAATATGATATTCTAAATAAGTTGGATTCAGTACCAGCAAAGTTGTCAATCATGGATCCTTTGAGTATATCTGCAGACCTTAGGGAGGTGCTCATCAAAGACCTACTAAGAACCTATGAGTTTGAGGCTGAAGTAGCAAAAACCTAAGTCTATTGGATAAAGTCCAATCCTAAATAATGTCACACAATAATCTCCTTCACAGACAGAGATGAATACACCATCACGCAGGGGCTCGTCAAACCCTTATATGTGGCTAGAAAGATAAATGGCTTTAATGTCAATAGGATTTTCACCGACAACGGCTCTGCAGTCAACCTCCTCCCACTGTGAACACTTAGTTCGATTGGCTATGATGAATAATGTTTGACACCCTATACCACAGCTCTACTGGGATATGAAAAATGAAAACAGAAGCTATTCGAAGGAATCAAGATTAAAACTTGTCTTAGAGACATCATTTCGAATTCTGAGTTCCTAGAACTGTGGAAAAGTATGGCCTTGAACGTCCTATTAGGTAGTCCTTGGATACATCAGCACACTAAAATTCCATCATCATACCATCAGTGTATAAAATATTCTACTAATTGGAAAAATAGAACATTGCATGCTAATAAATCCTCATTTGTGTATTGCGTGTCTCATTACATTGATGTATGGTTCTATGAACCGATAGAGAAGAAGTCTTTGGTTGATGACATTGATTGGATCACATCCCCGAATGGATTGGAAATGGCTCCCACCAACCCCCTATAGTAGCTTGGGGAGAGTATATATTACCCATCAACCAAGTTAAATGCATAAGCTCAATCCCGGATTCAGACTCAATTGTCTGTATGATTTTTTTTGTGGATTCCAAGTCCAAATACATGGAAGAATGGGATGACTCATATAATGAAAGGAAAATCCCAACCAGAGATGCTCTCGGCCCGTCCTTGGGACCCCAAACTGCCCCTGCCTTACTCACTAAGGCAAAAGGAGATTTCTCTGCCTACATTGGAGAGTACATCTTGATAATCCTCTACCCATAAAAAGAGAAAGAAGACTGTGAAGAGGATGATAAAGAAGAAGAAGAAGAAGAATACCTTGAATATGCCCCTCCTTCATTGGAATAAGATGTCTCTACCACAATAGATGAACTTAGGGAGATAAACTTGGGCATTGAAGATGACCTGTGACCCTCTCTGATCAGTGTGGCTATTCCTGTCAAGGAGAAGGAGAGATATACCTCCTTTCAAAAGAAGAATCACGATTTGTTTTCTTGGAACTTCACAGAAATGCCATGCCTCGAACCAAAGGTCACCACTCAACATATGGGTTTTCTAGAAGATCACCAGGGCTATAAGAAGGTAGCCAGAAGGACCCACCCGATGCATGCTACCAAAATAAGGTATGAAGTTGACAAGATGATCAAGGAAAACTTCATATGCGAAGTCCAGTACCCGATCTGGTTATAAAAAATAGTCCCTGTCAAAAAAATGAATGAAAACATTATAATCTTCATGGAATATAGGGACCTTAATCAGCATTTCCCAAAAGAAAATTTCTTGTCCCCGCTCACATAATTGTTAATCGATACAACTGCTAGATATGAGGCCCTCTCTTTCAGGGATGGATATTCTAGATGCAACCAGATCAGGATGGCCCAAGGAGATGAAGAAGGTAATGATTTTAGGGAACCTTGAGGAGTTTTCTATTATAATTTGATTCCATTTGGTATGAAAAATGTCGGCGCCACATATTCACGTGCCATACACCGCATCTTCAATCACTTCTTGGGAATATCTGTCAAGTGTTATGTTAATGATCTGGTGGTTAAATCCCTATAGTGATCAAAATACCTGGATGATCTTGAAACTATCTTTAATAAGCAGCAAAAGAATAATTTAAAGATGAATCCCATAATGTATACCTTTGGCATTGCCTTTGGGAAATTCATCGGCTTCATCGTATGCCATCACATCATCGAAGTCGACCCTGAGAAGACAAAATACATCCTTGGCGTGCCCCCACCTCATACACTCACCAATTTGAGAGGTCACTAATGGAACTTGTCCTACATCTGGAGCTTCATAGCCAACCTAATAAGTAAATGTTTACATTTAACTAGGTTAATGAAAAAATTTGTTACGTATGAGTGGCATAATGATTTCCAAGAAGCATTCAATGATATAAAAATATATCTACTGATATCACTAGTGTTGATGTCGCCATTTTTGTGGAGACCACCCATTTTGTATGTAACTGTCTTGGAATGGTCAATAGGTACCTTCCTCACAAAGAAGAACAATGTCAGTAGTGAGAACATCCTCTATTACTTCAGCTGAACAATGATCGATTCTAAAACTCGATATTCAAAAATCAAAAAGAATTCCCTAGCCCTAATCTTCACAGTTTAGAAACTCGATCATTACCTGTATCACCATGAGGTCCACTTGTTCTCTCACTACCAGCCACTCAAATATATCCTCAATTGTACCATGATAACATAATTTCTATTACAATGGGAAGTCATTTCACAATAGTTTGACATACGGTACATACCCCATAAGGCCATCAAATGTAAGAAATTAGAATACTTCCTAGAATAGAACCCCTCGGAAGAAAAAACATTGTTGGATGTCAAAATTCTTGATGAAGAAGTGTTATATGTCCAAAAAGACCCCCATGCATGGGAAATTCACTTTGATGGTTCTTCTCGATGCTCGATGGGGAAATGATGTAGGATCCCAAGCTCAAAAAAAGTGGGGAAAGGATTTATACTCATATCCCCCCAAAAAAGGCCATATTGGATTAATATTTCTTGCTTTCAGAAGGGTGTGCAAATAATGAAGTAGAATATCAGGCCCTTATTGTGGGTCTAGAGTTGGAACTCCATGCACAAGCAAAACACCTAAAGATAAAATGTGATTCAGATATAGTCATCAAGTAGGTCAATGGTGACTATGCCATTAAGAAAGAGGTATTGGCCCCCTAGATGAACCTTGTTCGAGAGCTGATGGTATAATTACCATCAGAACCAATGCATACCAATGTACCCCAGTCATAAAATACTGAAGTCGATGCTTTGGAAAATTCATCCACATCCATGGATGATCTAGTCTAGGATGAAACGGTTATTATCATTTCCCACCACCAGATGGTCTTTCCATTTTTCTAGAATAATACAAAGGAGACCAATAAAATTATCCCCATTTCTAAGCCTTATGGTCACACCACCGGCTAGATAACTCCCATTGCAAATTACCTTCAGAATGTGGAACTCCCACCAGATAGTGCTGGAAGGGAACAAGTCTAAAGATGGATAGTAATCTTTGTCTTGTACAATGGGGTAAACCAATAAAAGTTTCTATATAAATGAGGCCTTAACAGAGTCCTTCTAAGGTACATTTATGGACAAGATACTGATGGCATCATGAATGAAGTTGGCGTCGGAGCATGGGGAGCACACCAATTAGTGACCAAGCTCTCTCATAAAATCCGAAGGCTTGGGTATTACTGGACACTATGATATAGGATTGTTCCATATTCAATAGGAAGTTCCATTACTTCCAAGTTTATGAAACTTTTATTCACAAAACACCAATGTTACTTCGTACAGCTAAGTACTCCTAGCCATTTTATGCCTGGGGGTTAGATGTTGTGGGACCAAATCTGCCTTCCACTTCCAGACAATTCAAGTTCATACTCACATAAACCAAATTCTTTTCCAAATGGGATGAATCCATACCTGTTGATGCTCCTTTCATCACAGAATCTAAAAATCGGAAAAGGGGAATATCTGAGTTCAAAGTGATTCATCCTTTGAAGAAAATATCAAAAATCGACAAAGGCATGAACAAAGGATCAAAAGAAACTACACCGCGCAAGTTATATCACTGTCGCGCAAGTCCACTTGCACGACGCCCTTGGTCGCGCAAGTGACTTGCGCGACCTAAGTGATAACCGCCCGGTAACCACCCAGGGTCTTCTCCTTCCTATAAATAGGCCCTGTGGGCCCCCCATTCGAGAGGATTTTTTTCCAGAAACTCGGATTGAAGCTCCCGACGCCCAAGTCTCTTCTCAAAGCTTTTGGAACACTTCTAAGGTAATTTATTACCTAGAACGGAAGATCTAAAGAGAGGGAGGAAGGTCTAAGTGTTGAAACTCATCAACACTTGCGCGCCTGAGTGGACATCCCTTAAGGGAAGTAGTCATACTTGTGCGTCACCTTACTCTTTCGATTGAACTTGTGCGTCCCTTTTCTGGAAGAACCTAAAGACGATTCTAAAGGCTTTAATAAAGATTCGCTCAAGTATTTCAATGCTGGTTGACCATCGCGCAAGTAAAACATATGTCACGCAGGTATACCTGCGCGACCAATACTTGCGCGCCCCCGCAATACTTGCGCGCCTTCCAAGACTTGTGTGCCCCTTCCTTTTTGGGTACCTTTCTTGCCCTTTTCACCCCTCTTAATCCATTACACCTTTCCTTTTCAAGATTCAGTCTTCAAGACACTCTTCAAAGCCATTTATGGCATGATTTCTTGATTTGACTTCCTTATCTGAAAGGAATTCAGTGAAATATCTCTCAAAACCTAGTGATTTAAATATCTTTTTGTCACTAAATATGGAGAGTTCATTCATTCAACGTCATCCTTTAAGATGAGAGAAATCCTTAACCTGGGTCTCCTTTTCAGGAATAAGTCCCAGTCATAAATTTTGGGCATCCTTCTTAGGATTAAGCCCCAAGTCCCTTAATTTTGGGCATCCTTCTTAGGAGTAAGCCCCAATCTCAAATATGGGCATCCTCCTTAGGAGTAATCCCCAAGTACCTTAATTTTGGGTATCCTTCTTAGGAGTAAGACCCAATCTCAAATATAAGCATCCTTCTTAGGAGTAAGCCCCAAACCTTAATCCTTTACCTGGGATTCCTTTTCAGGAATAAGTCCCAGTCATAAATCTTGGGCTTCCTTTTCAGGAGTAAGCCCTAAGTCCCTTAAATTCTCTTTAACCAGTCCTAATTTACATTTAATCTGGGATTCCTTCTTAGGAGTAAAACCCAATTATCAATCCTCTCCAAATTTGGGTTTCGTTTTCAGGAATAAGTCCCAAGATAGAGTGTTCAAATATCCATAAAGCACATATACCTTTATGGACCCTGTTCCTAGATTTTCTCCTTAAAGTAAATCCTAAACTTCATTCATCTGGGCAGTCATACATACATAAGCCCCACATTACTTCTTATGATTGCATCTTTCATGGAACAATTGTCTATTTTTTACCAATACCTCTTGTTTCTCACACCGAGCATGACTCACGTGATCTTAGAGTGTAAAAGTAATTGTGACATCCTTCTTTGAGCCATCAATCATAAACATCATACTCCCTTACTCGAACTACGTGGGTTCTGATTCCTTTTCCAAAACAAAGGATATGTAGGTAGCCCATCTATGGGTTCGATCCCAATTATGAAATAATTCATTGTCCTTCTAAATGACAATAAACTTCATGTGCCCCACTGAGTGGATTTAAAACCATCCTAGTTATCATAATTACCAAGAGACTTTTATATAAATGTTTTGAAGGTTACCATTGACCAAGAATCTCTAAATAGATATAGATAATTCTCTATTGATGAAGAACCTCGAATACATATAAAAGATTCTCTAAATTTCTTACATATTTAATCATTGATTGTCAAAAATAAATGAAAAGATCATTTTATACTTGGTAATGTAATAAGGATTCACGAACATAACATAAATCTATAAAGAGAGTCCCGGAATAGACAATAATTCCCCTCAAAAAGGTGTGATGAGTTCGACCTCCCATCCTCTCGACCAATGCAAATTCCTAAGCCTCGTCAGTTCACAAGCTAATGAGCGCCCACCTTTAGAAAGTAGGTCCAAATGGATATGGAATCATTGGATGTTTCCAGTTCTACGAACAAACCCATTAGAAACTGATCGGAACGTTTGAATCTCCCATCCAGGAGGTCATCCCTGAATTCCGAGAGAATCAAAAAATGGTGAACCCGCCGTGAATCCTTAACCAAGTTAAAATGATGTTTTACCTATTTGTTAAGCCCCTATTTTAAGAGGTCTAACAAAAACAATCATTGACATGTGTGCTCATCCAAAGGATGAAGTGGCTGAATTTTATCTTGATTACGTCTGTTATATCAAACAGACACTCTTTTTCAAGATCTTCTGTATTTCCATAATGGCTGCTCTCAAATTCACATCTGTGAATACTACTGCTGCAAATACCACTGCTGCTATTCATACTGGATCGTCATCTGTTATGAGGATGACATCACCTACTCAGCATCTTCAACGCAGGGTATCAAATGCGATGGTTAAGGAGTACCGTCAACACGGTACCATCCCAACTCTGGAGGCTTCCCGACAGGCCCTCCAAGTGAAAAACTCACACAGGTCGTCCGGACAACGACGACCAGTGATCAAGAGGAAGGCGGTGCTAACTACCGTCTCCAACCGTTTTGGGTCGTTATCCCCGGAACGCAATTTCCATTCACTCCCTTACTTTGAGGAAGTTAATTAGCAGGTCCCTCAGGGCCTTAATTCAAAAAGACAAGAGTCCTTCCCGAGGGCTCCCATCAACAATCGCCACCAAACTCGTGCGGCAGTGCACCCTCAACATGATGAGGGTACCGACTCCAGGCATTCATCTCAGGTTCCTCGAACCCGAGAAGGCAAGATGAACTGCCAGAGATGGAATCCGGTTAACAATGGGCAGGTTTTCATCCCTGCCATCTCCGAAGAAGTCCACCAACCTAACTTGGTGGCGAACAACAGACATGCACACACACCTGTCCGTTTTAATTCTGCTGTCCAGCAGACTCGTCTGGCAGCATCAAGCCAATCCCGCCAGGCAATTCCGGCGGAGTACTATAGGCAGGAACATACACCTGCTTATACATCACCAGTTAGTCAGCAGGCTCGTCTAACTACATATGATGGATCTCGTCAACCACGTTTGGCGAAGTGTAATCAGCAGGCACATACACCTGCTAGTACTAATCAAGCCTACCAATAGTCTCGCTTGGTAGCGCACGGAGAAGTCAGTCGGAAAGTTCCGACGACAAACAAAAGGTAGACTCAACTCTCTGCCTCCACACTTGAGTACTGTCAGGATTCACTGACAGGAAAAGGAGGACAGAAGCAGGCACATACACCTACTCCAAACCTGGAATGGACGTATATTCCCGTTCCGGCGGCTGAAGTCACCAAGCATATTTTGTCAATGGTGAAAGAGAAGAAGCAAATTCCTGCTCATATTCTGGATGCTTTCCAGGATATCATAACAGCTTCAGCATTATCTCAGGGAAATACACATAAATCTATCCCTAGCAGTGGAGTGACACATCCACGATTCACTCTGGAACAGACACACACATCTGTTCCAGTCCAAGAGGGTTATGGGGCATACTCCCCCATATCATACGGACAACCAAATCAGGCACATACACCTGATTTGAGTGGAGATCGTCAGCCTAACCTGAACATCTTTCCATATCAGGCACATACACCTGCTCAGAGCAATAAATTTCTTCATCAAGTGGTTTCTAAAGTGAGTAAGAAGGCATCTAAGAAAAAGATCTGCCCAGCATAGTCAGGAGATCAAAGGCCAATCTGTAACCAAGCCTTGCTCGATGATGGAGTTCTTGAAGCCCTCAGACATTTATCTGTCGGAATTCAAGATTCTACTCCCTCAGTTCCCAATAACGGGAACATTAATTCTGAAGGTCTTCAACAGACACTTCCTCAGGAAGGCTTGCTTCATGAAAATTCGGTCAATCTTGAAGTTTCTTCTTCAGATGAAAGCCACAGGAACCCTCTATGTGGTCAGAAGACCAAGGAGCAAGAGATCTCATCTTTTGTTGTAACCCATTATGGTGGTCCTCCCCATGATGATGAATTTCGCTGCAAAAGTCCTCTCCGCAGTAGTGATTCACATTGCCTGGAAAATACTCCAGTGGACAATGTAGTGCCGAGAAAGCCCTCTTATCTTGAGGCAATTGAAAATGCAAAACCAGTCATGTATGATGCTTTATCGCTAGCAATTGAAATACTTTCTTAATCATAAGATAGCCCAGGGTGTAGGTCATTCTCCGAACCACCCCTAAGTCATGCATCTTCTAGTTTGATCAGTGATCTCTCTACCAATCTTGTTGAATCCGATGAAGCAACAGGGAAACACCAACTCTGGTCAAAATAGGTAGAAGAATCTTTATTTAATGATAAAGAGGAAATGCTGAACATGAGGAAAAAACTGGCGAAAAGTGAGGTACCAGTCATGTTTTGGCCTTTGGCTGACTACCAGTATGACATTCCAAAGATGTTGACGGAAGCTGGAGTCCATGATATTCGTCTCAACATATGGAAAACTCTTTGTCAATTTAAGAAGAAGGTATTATCTTATGATGAATATGAAAATCATCTTAAGATAATAAAAGGGTTACAACGTCAGATTGATTTGGCATCTCTATCAGTCTCTCGGTATCCGAAGGCTAAAAAGCAGTAGAGAACCCTTCAACGTTCATGCCTTGACGCACTAAGAAAATTGCGTCAATTAATTTCCAATGCTCCATCTGGTGTTCATATCATAGGATGGGGTGTTCACAGAGCACTACATTTCACAGTGCTTTCCAGTCAGCAAAGCTCGCCGAAAATGGTCTCATGTAATGTTATTGCCCATGGACGGCCACAGTCAATGGGATTTGTTCATAATCAAAAGCTTGCTCAAGAACAGGCTTCAACTAGTTCCTCTCAAAATCAAGCATATAGAGAACAAGTTGTTGAATTTCTCCTACATCAAGCAGGCGATAATATTGCACAAGCCTCTCGTATGGAGAAAACAAATCATCAAATGAAAAAAGTCTCGGAAATCATCCAACGGTCTGTTGAACCAGGTGATAAAAGTGGATACAGGTTAATGCATCCAGCTAATTTCCGAACTAAGATTCGCAAGATCAAAATATCTTTTAAGAAAGTCTCAGACATAGCATGTCAAGAGCCACCCCAGCTTGTCAGACTGGGGACTCCTTTAACCCAACCCTTAGAGTCAACAAATGGGATTCGAGGAGTTGAGCAGAAGCAGCAGGAACATCCTCAGTTCTCGAGACTGGGGACTCTTTCAAATCATCAATCCCCTTCTCAGAGAATATCGGTCTTTTCTCGATTGGGTAAGAAGCCCCAAGGGGAACGAAGATCCAAATTATCAGGAGATTCCCTCCAAATTATAGCTTGTCAAGAAGTTCCTAAAGGATTGAATCAATAAAAGGCAATGGCTCATTAAAGATATGAAAGAAGACAATATCACAGAAGTGTTGATAGAAGGGATGCGATGCATTATGCATCAATCAATGTCATCAATGTCGTTGTTGCTAATCCACCAGAGGAGACTCACTCAGGGGACTCAGATAAAGAGTGTCCTGCTCAAGAAAATGTACGCACCAATACAATTGAAGAAGGTGTGCGTACACAAAGTCAAAGGATTACTCAGAACCTAGGTAATCCACTTCCCTCTCTCCAAAAAGTATCCAACAAAGGGAGGGGAAAGAATCAGGTTACATATCCTTCCTCTGGAGAAGGTCAATCTCTCTCATTAGAGCAAAGATTTTCACAACAAGAGGAAGAAATGAAAGAATTAAGAAGGTTGAATGCAGAACTACTTCAAAGTAGCCTTATTCTTAAGAATGTTGAAGTCCGACAGTCGAAGGAATTTGTTGCAGTTACTGAGATGGATCAGGAATATCCTCCTTTATCAGTACACCCTCAGAGGTCTAATCCTATGGGTCAAACGCAACAACGGTTGGCAGTGCTACCATCGGTTGCAGCACCAATCACCACATCTGTCCAAGGTCCATTCATTGCACCTACTCAATACCAGATTCAACTGGATGTTTCTCAAAAGTTAATAACTACTATTGAGTCATTAACAGCTCGGTTAGAAACTATGGACGGGAAACGGGCGCAAGTTCAACCAGAAATGAAATTTTACCATGAATGGGTAGATTCAACTTCTCCTCCATCTAGTTTTGGAAACCCTATTTTACCTACTTTCAATGGATCAGGCGACCCTGAAGAACATTTGATGCATTACGTGTCTTGTTGTGATCCTATGATGGGAACTCCAGAGCAGCAAGAAGCAGTGAAACTCAGATGCTTCATGCGAACCTTGCAAGGACCAGCTTTTGTCTGGTATACAAGCTTGCAATCCCGGTCAATCATCAGATGGGTGGATCTTCGTCAAAAATTCATTCTTCAGTTCAGCTCAACTTTGCCAAAAACGACAGTTTTAGATCTTACAAACTGCAAGCAAAGGGAGACTGAAAGAGTCTCTGATTTCATTGCTCGCTGGAAGGGATTAACGTATTCACTGAGTTTAGAACTCCCTCAGGAAGAGCTGTTGCCAATATGTGTGGAAAATTTGCGTGACGAATTACGCACGCCATTGATCCCTGTGAAATACACAAGAGGGTTTCGAGACCTTACTTCAATCGCTCAGCAGATTGAAGATTCCCTTATACAGGCTAAGGTTAAATCTCGTGTAATTCCATCAGCCCCAGGAAGGATAATGGGTAAAGCAGAAACTGCTATAGTTATGCTTAAACAAGCGTCTGTACCTATTTCTACTTCAAAACCTTCATCTTCTCGAAGGGCTCCACCTCCTGAACGCCAACAACAAAGGCCGTTTCATCCAAATGATCAAAGAGATCAACGACAAAAACAATTTGAGGATTTGAAGAGTAAAACATACTCCTTCCGAAATGAGCAAGTTCCTGATACTTCATTTCAGCTCTGGAAAATAATTTTGTTCAATTACCAGTGCCCAGGAGGCCAAACTAGGATGGAGATGAAGACTGTCCCAATTATTGTCCCTTTCATCAAATGTTAGGGCATCCCATTCAGGAGTGTTTTGTCTTCAAAGACCTCCTGCAAAAGATGGTCGACTTGGGACAATTCAATTTGAAAGGTTCTTCGACTCAGGTATCATGTGTTACTGCTACAGTTCCAGAGGAGGAAGGTGAATGGCAAGAATTCAAAAGCAGAAATGCATATAAGTATGATGATTGGATGGTCAGAAATACAATCAATCGGACTCATGCCATTTTGCGAACACAATTAAAGAAACCAATTGTGTCTTCTTCCATGAATATTGCGGTAAATCCCTCTTCATCAGAGGGAAAGTACTCAAAGAAACAGTTTGATTCAAAGAAGAAAAAACAATCAGAAGAAGATGAGTATGTGTCAAAGCCTAAATTGTCTTTGACTCCGGCAGACTTTATGCCATCTACTTCAAAACCACGTGCACTTCCCCATCAAACGGCACAGCCTAAACAGGCTAGTCAGGCAGAGTCTTTATTAGACGAAGAGTTAATCTTCGGTTCTGTTAATATGATTCAATTAACAAATCCGTATTCCAGTCGTAATTTCAATATTGATGAGCCTGAATTCCCTGTATCAAATAAGGGAATCCGAGGAAGTTCCAGAGGTTCAGGATATAAGGGAAGACATGGATCTTTCCGAAGCCACTACTCTAATTCTACCCCTGCTAGCACTTTGTATGCAGCAGAAACTCGTGGTAGAGACCTTCAGCGAGCTCAAAAAGAACAAGCAAGTTCTTCTGCCAATAGTCAACTCAGTCTTGGCACAGTTATTTTGGAAGACCGATTGAAAATTCCATCTTCTTTATCTCAGCAAGTAAATGGATCTAATCGGTCTAATCTTCCAAAACCAAGGATTTTTCCAACTTCTATCCCAATACAAGATGCATCAACTTCCAAAGCATCTGCTTCCAAGGAGTTTGAAGCTGAAATTGATGCAGCTGAAGTCTATCACATAGAGAATAATCTTGCAGAATGCCTTGCAGTGATATCTTTTACTGATAAAGATGAAGATGATGTTGTGCATGGGCACATAAAACCTCTGTACTTATCTAGAAAAGTCAATGGTGTAGATATTCGAAGAGCTTTCATTGACAATGGTTCAGGAGTCAACCTCATGCCCATTCGTACACTTTGTCGATTGAGCCTCGCAGAATCTGATTTATCTCCTTCTACCCTGATGTTACAAGGATATGATAAAAATGAACAAAAACCACTGGGCGAAGTTACACTCAGAACTCTGTTTGGAGATCTTGTATCCAATTCGGATTTCATGATTGTTGATCAAGACTCAGCTTTAAACGTCTTGCTTGGAAGACCCTGGCTACATCAGCATGAAGCTATCCCTTCATCATACCATCAATGTCTCATATATTGCTTCAATGGTCAAGTTGGAACATTGTATGGTGATAAGGCCCCGTTCAAGACATGTGAGTCTCAATACATTGAGGCAGAATTTTATCTCATGAAGGGAAGAGAAAAATCTACAATGAAGGAAATTACCAAAGTTAATGCTCCATATGGTTTGGAGAAAATTCCAATAAATCCATTTACACATGTGAGTACAGATTATGTGTTACCTATCAGTCAAATTGACAAAATAGGCCCAAATAAAAATACACTTATGGAAAGATCCATAATGTCAATTACGGCAGTTGAGCCAGACAACATGGGAGAAATTGGTAACCTACCAAACAGTGATGAGAGCACAAGTGGTGACGTCTTCATTTCATCTGCTGAAATCCAACAGGTCTATACTTCGACAATCAGGCCAGAAGAAGTTATAGAAACATCAGAGGTGAATAATGATGTCAATTCTCAATCCATCATCTCCTCTTTATTTCCCAAAGAAGGCCCTTTATCATCAATAGGGTCGGAAATGGAAGCATCTTCTTCAAAATGTGCAAATTTGACATCTCTTATGATCATGAAAATTTTGTTTTGTCGTCTACTATGCAAGTAGAAACGGAAGAAATAGCACATGATGAAGAGGAAGAGAAAGATCTTAGAGATTCTCCTCCAGCATTTGAAGAGGGTATCTCTACCACTGTGGATGAACTCATAGAAATAAATCTGGGTACAGAGAAAGATCCACGCCCCACTTTAATTAGTGCGGCCATGACCCTTGAAGAGCAAGAGATGTGTATTTCTTTTCTAAAGCAAAATAAAGATATTTTTGCTTGGAACTATATAGAAATACCTGGTCTTGATCCTGATATTGCTACTCATCATTTGGGTTTAACTTTTGGCCTTCAATGATACAAGATTGTGTTGATTTCACAAAGAAATGTCATTCATGTCAAGTACATGCCAACTTCATTCATCAACCTCCAGAGTTTCTTCATACAGCTAAATACTCATGGCCATTTTCCGCATGGGGAATGGATGTGGTGGGACCTTACCCTTCAGCTATGGCCAAGCATTTTAAGTACATTCTTACTGCTACTGATTTCTTTTCCAAATGGGAAGAGGTAGTACCTCTCAAAGAAGTCAGTTCTAAATGCATTGTTAGCTTCATCAAGTCTAACATCATTACTAGATTTGGTGTCCCTCATACCATATTGACGGACAACGGCACCAACTTCTGTTCTTCTAAGGTGAAGAAATTGTATCAAGAATACAACATTAAATCCAACCATTCATCTCGGTATCATGCAGCAGCCAATGGACAAATAGAATCCTTTAACAAGACTCTTTCAAATATACTGAAAAAGATGGTGGATAAAGATAAGAGGTCATGGCCTAATAAACTCTTTCATGCTTTGTGGGCTTATCGGACTACCACCCGCAATGCAACGTGGTCAACTCCATATTCGTTGGTATATGGAACAGAAGCAGTCTTGCCAATTGAAGTTCAATTGAACTCACTCAGAGTAGCCATTTGTGATCAGTTATCTACAGATGAGCAATCCCAATACCGATTGAATGAGTTGGAACGGTTAGATGAGAAAAGATTGTGCACTTTGCACCACTTGGAAATCTATCAGAATCGAATAGCACGAGCTTTTAACAAAAAATTTCGTCTTCTCTCATTCATTCAGGGATAATTGGTATTAGTTCTCAGAACTCCAATGATACCAGGAAAGAAACCTCCCAAGCTTGAGCCAAAATGGGAAGGACCTTATTCAATACATAAGGTCTACTCCAATGGAGCTTATTCATTAATCCCGATGGATGGAGAACTCATCACTACTCCAACTAATGCCAGATTTTTGAAGAAATATTTTATATAAAATACAAAGTATTCATATTTTGTCCCTGCAACATGATATTAAACTAAGCAGAACCAGTTCTTCCTTGCTATATGACGTTAAACTATACAGCAATGGTCTAAGCATATGACCCTAAACTATTTGCACATACGTCCAACATGACGTTAAACTATGTCACCTTTTGTCCCTACAACATGACATTAAACTGTGCAGCACCAGTTCATCCTTGCTATATGACGTTAAACTATATAGCAACGGTCTAAGCATATGACCCTAAACTATTTGCACATACGTCCAACATGACGTTAAACTGTGTCACCTTTTGTCCCTGCAACATGACATTAATCTGTGCAGCACCAGTTTTTCCTTGCTATATGACGTTAAACTATACAGCAACGACCTAAGCATATGACCCTAAACTATTTGCACATACGTCCAACATGACGTTAAACTGTGTCACATTTTGTCCCTGCAACATGACATTAAACTGTGCAGCACCAGTTCGTCCTTGCTATATGACATTAAACTATACAGCAACGGTCTAAGCATATAACCCTAAACTATTTGCACATACCTCTAACATGACGTTAAACTGTGTCACCTTTTGTCCCTGTAACATGACATTAAACTGTGCAGCACCAGTTCGTCCTTGCTATATGACGTTAAACTATACAGCAACGGTCTAAGCATATGACCCTAAAATATTTTCACATACGTCCAACATGACGGTAAACTGTGTCACCTTTTGTCCCTGCAACATGACATTAAACTGTGCAACACCAGTTCGTCCTTTCTATATAACGTTAAACTATACAGCAACGGTCTAAGCATATGACCCTAAACTATTTGCACATACGTCCAACATGACGTTAAACTGTGTCACCTTTTGTCCCCGCAACATGACACTAAACTGTGCAGCACCAGTTCATCCTTGCTATATGACGTTAAACTATACAGCAACGGTCTAAGCATATGACCCTAAACTATTTGCACATACGTCCAACATGACGTTAAACTGTGTCACCTTTTGTCCCCGCAACATTACACTAAACTGTGCGGCACCAATTCGTCCTTGCTATATGACGTTAAACTATATAGTAATGGTCCAGTATGACCTTAAACTGCAACTTCGTCCCATACGACGTTAAACTGTGAAAAAGTTCCCTAAACCGTCCAGCATGACCTTAAACTGCATCATCCCTGGTCCATGCATATGACCATAAACTATTTTCAAGTCCCTTATGTCCAGCAAGACGTTAAACTGTGACGTACTGACTACATGACGCTAAACTGTATAAAAGTCCCTTACGTCCGGAAAGACGTTAAACTATATAATAATCAAAGGTCATATATGACCTTAAACTACACCACCGTCCAGCATGACATTAAACTGTGGAAAAAATTCCCAATGCGTCCAACATGACGTTAAAATGGTGCACTCTTTTGTCCTCACTGCATGACATTAAACTACACAGTTCCCCCCTTTCATCCAACATGACGTTAAACTCTATTGTTCCCATCGTCCTAACTACATGACGCTAAACTGTACAGAAAATCCTTTATACGTCCTACATGACATTAAATTGTATTTTGTCCCTACTACATGACACTAAACTGCGCAGCACCAATAGTCCTAACTGCAAGACTTTAAACTGCATAGTCCCTTTATATATCCTACATGACATTAAACTATGCATTGTTAAGGTTGTTATTACCTCTTGTTTCTCACACCGAGTATGACTCACATGAGCTTAGAGAAAACCTCAACTGTAACACTCTCTATGGGCCGCTAACCATGTATAAGTCCCAACAACTTTATTTTATTTTATTTAGATTGTTGTCCCTAAGAACAACTTGATCATTAATTCATTCTTTAATTGAACTACATGGACTTTGATCCTTTCCCTCCAGGCTGGGTATGTAGGCAACCTCCCAGGGTTCAATCCCAAAAACAATCTCTTCACATCGGTTCACCACCATCTCATATGATGTTGATTTGTGAAACCGCCCCTAGAATCAATATCATTACATTGATTCACTTTCGTCCTTGTTATATGACGTTAAACTATGCAACACTTTAGTCTGGTACGACAATAAACTACAATACTCTTTGATTTCCTCATTTGAGAGAGAACTATTATTGACATTGATTTTTCAATCATGTTTTCATTTCAAAAGGCTACGTGCATACATGGTAATACCTAAAATTTTTGTCTCAGGTTAAACCATCATTGCACTAAATTCCCCTTTCACCCGTACGAACCAAATTTGTACAAAGGGTATTTCTAGAACTACGTGGACTTGATTCCCATCCTTATGGGATACGTAGGAACATTCGAGTGTCCCTCGAATTCAGTCCCAAGTCTTTTGGGCCTAACCCCAAATTTCACTTTCAGTCCCTTGGATGAAAAGTCCTCATGAAAACACACACTGTGTATTCATTATTATGGTCTGAATTCTATGACCCTAAACTAAGATCACTCATACTTTCATCCTGCACGACGTTAAAATGCATTTCAAGAACTACGTATGGCTTGATTCTCATTATTATGAGATACGTAGTGAAGTCCAAAATTTCAATTCAGGACCCAGCCACAACATGATTATGGTTATCATTGACCTATGTATATCTATATACATTGGACAGTACCCATCTTTATGTGTTATAATCCTAACCATAAATATTTTCAGATCTTCATAACCCTTTTCATGACTTCTAGTCACAAAAATGTCAAACTTCTGAGAATTCTTTTGCCTGACTATGCAGAACGTGCCCATAGGTGGCCTTGCATAAACAGTCCACATAATAGACTTGTCAGCCGAAAGACGCTATTTATTTGACCATGCAGCAAATGGCCTTAGGTGGACCTGCATATTTCAACCCCCTAACGGGTTTGTTAAATAATGGTAACTTCATTCTTTGGAAGAATGCCTCTTTTGTCCTTATTTGTCTTAAACGACAGTATGTAGGGATCCGCAAAAAAAGCCATCCTTAACATATTTGTCCCATATCCTTTTTCATGATCTGAAAGTATTCAAGTCTATGGTTTATTCTTCTTCCCTATGTTTGGGGAAGACCTTCGTAGGAGTGATATTCATCCAGTTCTTTGATAATATTGTCTGGAAATATCTTCTCCATATTTAAGTACTACTTTCCATACAGAAAACTCTATACTTTAGAAAATTTGAATCTCCATAAACTTTCACTGGCTTTTAGCACTAGGAAAGTAAATTTCTGGGAGTTCTTTTTCCTGACTATGCAGCACGTGCCCATAGGTGGCCTTGCATAAACAGTCCACATAACAAGACTTGTCAGCCGAAAGATGCTATTTATTTGACCATGCATCCAATGACCTTAGGTGGCCCTGTATATTTCAACCCCCTAACTGGTTTTGTTAAATAATAGTAACTTCACTCATGGAAACTACTTCTTCTAATGCCTTTCAGCTCTTTTTCATATCATTCCTCAGATTCAAATATTCTTAAGCCATAGTTTACATATTTTCCCTCATACTTGAGTATGGTAGTATGTTTTCAGATGAACTTTCAAGGAATTGTGTCAATTCTAATCCATTTTGGTCAAAGCTATTTCGACCTTAAACATTAGCCCCTTTATGTTTGGCATGCATGACTTTAAACTGCCCACAAAAGACAAAGGAACTCTAAATAAAAGTCAAGTTCCAGCTCACTAAACATACATTTTGTATGATTTAGGTAATATTGAGCAATTAAAAAGGTTCAAAGTTTGTAGGGTTATTCATAATAATCCTAGTAAAAATCAAACTATGCTTACTAAGCCCATTGGATTAAGTAAATTTAAAGCAGGTAGTGAGAGAATGCAGGTACAAATAAGTGAAAGTGAAAGTGTTTTTCATTGATGCACAAGAGTTAGAAGGACATCCACAAACTGGAGTCTCTTCTCTTTTTCAAGAATTACAAGAGGCTTTCAACATAACACTTCATTTGATTTACAGCATCCCGATCTTCATCAGCAACCACATGGAATTCATTCATTCAACTGGATACAATAAGAGATGCAGTGATACCAGCTCTTCTTGGACCAATTGTAAAAGGATGTTCTTAAGTGCGGTTTGAGAAAATTTTCTGCTGATCAAACAGTGACTCTGTTTCTGTCCAAGAGGCTTGGAAGATGGATACATGGATTTGAGAATGGAGCATTGAAAGTAAAGATCCATTTGAAGAGAGTACTCTTTTCAGATATTGCTCTAATACCATGTTTGTCTTCTCTCCACCAACCGGTAGTGGAAAACATTTCAGCCCATGGGTTTTCCATTTTCATATCTGCAAGGAAATGACATGGAGGAAGAATTTGAAAGTTCACACCATTTTTGTTGCACTTAATGCACAACATAACCGAAATGAAGGAGTAGCAGTGCAGCTTCATTTCAGGTGTATAGTTCTTTGTATCTGGAACATTGACTCCTTGCAGATGACCATAGCCATACAAAGGTAGATAAGTGCTATGAGGAAAGTTGAGATGATATTTCTTCAAGTACTTAGCCAAATCTGGGAGAGTGTTGTCGCAGATATGATAGTAATCATGGCCAATAATGTTCATCATGTCATCAATCCGCTTGCTAGCCAGTTCATCAGACGTTTTAATTCCCTTAGGAGCCATTGAATCTGCACAAAAGTTAAATAAATTAAACTCTGAAATGGGTTTATTTTTTAAAATTTGTGAAAGAATTCGGAAAAAATAGCTAAGGCATAAAGGCGTGCAAGTCTAAAAAATTGCGTGCAAGTATTCGTGTGTCGCACTAGTTTTTGACGCACAAGTATAAACCGCGCAAGTACAAATGCCTTTACAGTAGCGTGACATCAAGGAAAACACTGGAAAATAGAACAACCTGCGCGGCTAAGGTGACCTGCGCGGCGAGAGCTCGAAGGTATGATGTCTGGAAATCCAGATGCTTGTATGGAAGTGAGGCCCTGTATTTATAGACGTGGCCGGGACTCTGCATGCCGTACCCAGTGCGCTTAAGGCCTGCGTGAAGAGAACTTGCGCGCCACCATCTGTGCCTTGAAGAATTGCGCGCCCCCATTTCCTTTGGATTGATTAAATTTCCTCAGAGTCAAATCCTCTATTTCTCTCTGGATCCAACTCTGAGGGGGGACTTTTGTTGATGCTCCTTTCGTCACAGAATCTAAAAATCGGAAAAGGGGAATATCTGAGCTCAAAGTGATTCAACCTTTGAATAAAATATCAAAAATCGACAAAGGCATGAACAAAGGATCAAAAGAAACTACACCGCGCAAGTTATATCACTGTCGCGCAAGTCCACTTGCGCGATGCCCTTGGTCGTGCCAGTGACTTGCGCGACCTAAGTGATAACCGCCCGGTAACCGCCCAGGGTCTTCTCCTGCCTATAAATAGACCCTGTGGGCCCCCCATTCGAGAGGATTTTTTTCCAGAAACTCGGATTGAAGCTCCCGACGCCCAAGTCTCTTCTCAAAGCTTCCGGAACACTTCTAAGGTAATTTCTTACCTAGAACGGAAGATCTAAAGAGAGGGAGGAAGGCCTAAGTGTTGAAACTCATCAACACTTGCGCGCCTGAGTGGCCAGCCCTTAAGGGAAGTAGTCACACTTGCGCGTCGCCTTACTCCTTCGATAGAACTTGCGCGTCCCTTTTCTGGAAGAACCTCAAGAGGATTCTAAAGGATTTAATAAAGAGTCACTCAAGTATTTCAATGCTGGTTGACCATCGCGCAAGTACAACATATGTCGCGCAGGTATACCTGCGCGACCAATACTTGCACGCCCCCTCAATACTTGCGCGCCTTCCAAGACTTGCACGCCCCTTCCTTTTTGGGTACCTTTATTTCCCTTTTCACCCCTCTTAAGCCATTACACCTTTCTTTTTCAAGATTTAGTCTTCAAGACACTCTTCAAAGCCATTTATGGCATGATTTCTTGATTTGAAATCCTTATCTGAAAGGAATTCTGTGAAATATCTCTCAAAACCTAGTGATTTAAATATATTTTTGTCTCTAAATATGGAGAGTTCATTCATTCAACCTCTTTTTTTAAGATGAGAGAAATCCTTAACCTGGGTCTCCTTTTCAGGAATAAGTCCCAGTCATAAATAATGGGCATCCTTCTTAGGAGTAAGCCCTAAGTCCCTTAATTTTGGGCATCCTTCTTAAGAGTAATCCCCAATCTCAAATATGGGCATCCTTCTTAGGAGTAAGCACCATGTCCCTTAATTTTGGGCATCCTTCATAGGATTAAGCCCCAATCTCAAATATGGGCATCCTTCTTAGGAGTATGCCCCAAACCTTTATCCTTAACCTGGGCTTCTTTTTCAAGAATAAGTCCCAGTCATAAATCTTGGGCTTCCTTTTTAGGAGTAAGCCCCAAGTCCCTTAAATTCTCTTTAACCAGTCCTAATTTACATTTAATCTGGGATTCCTTCTCAGGAGTAAAACCCAATTATCAATCCTCTCCTAATTTGGGTTTCCTTTTCAGGAATAAGTCCCAAGTTAGAGTGTTCAAATCTCCATAAAGCACATATACCTTTATGGACCCTGTTCCTGGATTTTCTCCTTAAAGTAAATCCTAAACATCATTCATCTGGGCAGTCATACATACATAAGCCCCACATTACTTCTTATGATTGCATCTTTCATGGCACAATTGTCTATTTTTTACCAATACCTCTTGTTTCTCACACCGAGCATGACTCACGTGATCTTAGAGTGTAAAATTAATTGTGACATCCTTCTTTGAGCCATCAATCATAAACATCATACTCCCTTACTCGAACTACGTGGGTTCTGATTCCTTTTCCAAAACAAAGGATACGTAGGTAGCCCATCTATGGGTTCGATCCCAATTTTGAAATAATTCATTGTCCTTCTGAATGACAATAAACTTCAAGTGCCCCACTGAGTGGCTTTAAAACCAGCCTAGTCATCATAATGACAAAGAGAATTTTATATAAATGTTTTGAAGGTTACCATTGACCAAGAATCTCTAAATAGATATAAATGATTCTCTATTGATGAAGAACCTCGAATACATATAAAAGATTCTCTGAATTTCTTACATATTTAATCATTGATTGTCAAAACTAAAGGAAAAGCTCATTTTATACTTGGTAATGTAATAAGGATTCACGAACATAACTTAAGTCTATAAAGAGAGTCCCGGAATAGACAATAATTCCCCTCAAAATGGTGTGTTGAGTCCGACCTCCCATCCTCTCGACCAATTCAAATTCCTAAGCCTCGGCAGTTCACAAGCTAATGAGCACCCACCTTTGGAAAGTAGGTCCAAATGGATATGGAATCATTGGATGTTTCTGGTTCTACGAACAAACCCATTAGAAACCGATCGGAACATTTGAATCTCCCATCCAGGAGGTCATCCCCGAATTCCGAGGGAAACAATACCCCTTAAAGAAGTCAGGGCGAAAAGTATCGTTATCTTTGTGAAGTCTAGCATCATTACCAGATTTAGTGTCCCCCATAAAATACTGATGGAAAATGACACCCACTTCTGGTCTGCTGAGTTGGACAAGTTATACAAGGATTATCTAATCAAATTCAAATGTTCAACCCGGTACCATGCGGTGGCCAATGGGAAGATAGAGGCTTTCAACAAGAGTCTATCTAACATACTACAAAATATGGTAGATAAGGTAAATAAATCATGGATAGAAAATCTTCTTCATTATTTACGGACTTACCGGACCATGACACACACTGCCACCTAGGCGACCTCTTACTCACTAATATACGGGGTAGAGGTGGTTTTTCCTATCAAAATTCATGGTTCATCACTTCGTGTGACCATTTACAATCAAATTTTCATGGAAGAGAAATCTTAGATATGGTTTGATGAGTTGGAGAAGATAGATGAGAAAATGCTACACACTTTACACCATTTGGAAGTCTATCAAAATCGGATCTCACGAGCCTTCAACAAAAAGGTTCCCCTTCGATCCTTCCTTGAAAGAGAGATGGTGTTAGTCCTCAGAACCCGGATGATACTTGAGAAGAAGCCCCCAAATCATGAACCAAATTGGGAGGGACCATATGTCATACATATGGTTTATTCCAATGGATCATACGCCTTGATATCAATGGATGGACAGATCATCATGGATCCCATAAATGCATAGTTCCTGAATAAGTACTTCGCGTAACAGCAACGCCCATCCATGTTCCAAACTATATGACCCTAAACTATGATTTATTGTCCAATACACATGACAATAAAATGTTTCTCATGTCCTCACATCATGATGCTAAGCTTCAAAACATAGCATCTAAGTTGAAGGATGTTAAAATTCATATCACAAAGCGTCCTAATCGCATAATGATAAACTACACGACCCCTTAGAGAAATATGTATGTCTTGATTTCCGCCCTTGCAGAATACGTAGCGATTCCTCAATCCTAAATCTTGGCCCAGTCCCCACTAAATAAAAAATGCCTCTATCTGACCCAATATATCCTCAAATTTAGGGAGGAAACCCTTGTCAAACCTTGTTTCTAGAATCGAGTATAACTCACGTGAGATTAGGATTAGTGGTAAGGATTACCTTATGAAAAGAAAATATGGAGAAATATGGTAGACCAAGCATCCGTAGAGGATGAAAAATATTCCCCTACCCCTATGTCAGAGACAGATCAGTACATGGAATGTTTATAACTATGTGCGGCTTGATTCCTTCTCTTACAGGATATATAGTGACACCCATATTTAGCATCCTGACCCAACCACTGAAAAAATTTCCCACACATGTCCATACGCATGGACCAATCATTTTTAGGGAACTATCATAAATTTTTGTGGCTTTATTCTTGAACATGAAGGATATTTAGTGACACGTGGATCTAGCATCTCGGCCTAGCCACCATTTAAAAAAACAAAGGCCCCTTCCCTTGTGTGTAGGGAAGACTTGTATGAGGAGTCTATGAAAGATCCTAATGACATGAAACTAAAATGTGTGACTCTTTAAGAGTCATTTGTGGCCTGATTCTCAATATTAAGAGATCGTGCACATGCCCCCACTCATAAGAAGTCAAAAGATCTCGATTCCCCTTATATATATGAGTCAAATATATATAGAATCTCGAGTAGTTCGCAGCTAATCATGGTCTGGGTATTTCTTAGGTTCCCATACACATCTTTCCCATTTTTCAAACTCTATACTCGAGGAAAACATGGATCCCCATAAACATTAATGGCCATCTAAGATGGAAGGGTAGTGTATGTTGGAAACCTTTGCTTGACAATGCCTATCATGTCTCGGTGTCCCTGTATATGTTTCCTACAAAACGTTTGCCGATCAATGGAAAATTATTCTTTAAGAGATTCCTCTCCTTCCTCGGTATTCCTGATGGCTTCGAAGAACCATGAAATACCTCATAATCTAAGTTTCCCCCCAGGACTATGTTTTACACCTTCTATCATCACTCATGTCTAAGGAATTCCAAAACACCCTGATCATGATTAACTAAATGCTATTAATGATATTTTTGACAACATAATATCCTCACTACATGACTCTAAACTACACAGTATAACGTCCTTACTGATCGACATTAAAATGCAAGGCCAAAACCATCCTTACTAAATGACGTTAAATTTTATAACATTGGTTTAAGCCTAATGTTCTCTCTGATATTGATTTTTCCATTATTAGTTGGTGACTTGGAATCCTCGTAATCCATTGTTACTCACACTGAGCATAGATCACGTGATCCTAGGGATCATAGCGAGAGATCCACCATGAAATAATGGAAAAATAGTACAACAATTAGGTACTAGTAGAACGACCATAAAAGGAATGTCAAAGTTCTCTTCCCCATAAGGAAACCCACGTCATGCCCATACGACGTTAAATGATAGGGTAACCAAAAGATGGGATGAATTCCTCACCCTATTTATGAGATAGATCTATATAAGGGATACCTGATCCCATGAGTAAATAACTACCTTAATGTCTCTAATATATATGGATACACTCCTTCCATTCCTCAAACTCTATGCTCTGAGTGATCTTGAATCCCAATAATCTTCCATGGTCATCTGATATGGAAGCCCATTTTACTTCAGACATCTTTGTTTGGCCATGCACATTATGCCCCGGTGGCTATGTATATGTCTCCTACAAAATGAGAATCGATCAAAGGAAAATTATTCCATAGGAAAGTCCTCTCCTATATTAGTACGCCTAATGGATTCCAAGCCTGGTAACATCTCTACCGATTCAAGGGCCCTCAAAGTCTTGGTTTACATTCTTCTTCCTACCCACATCCTGGATATATCAGAACATGCTGGCCCGATTCATCTCTATTATATTTTTATATTTCTATAAAATAAATATACACCATATATTTTTATGAAGTTGATCTACATATAAGAAAGAAAATTCCACAACTTATTTCCGGGTTCCTCAAAATAGTTCATCTAAAAGAGAGGTCCCTTTTCATGTTTAGGTACACCTCTTGTTAAAGGTCATATACCATGTTCAGAGAGGTCCCAATCTCCAAAATCCTTTATATCCATCGGAGATGGAAGGCTACTGGCATGCGGAAACCATTGTTTGACTAGGCACATCATGCCCTAGAGGCTCTTCATATGATGCCTACAAGACGACCATCAATCAAAGGAAAGTTCATCCTATGGAGAGTCCCTTCCAATTTTTGTATGCTCATAGGACATTCATGTCCTATGTCACCCCATGTATTTGGAAAACCCCTTTAGATAATGTCTTATATATCCTCCCCTTTTTGAATTCCCCACCATGAAAAATATTTCTAATTGAACTGACCATTCGCCAACTCTCCCTTAGGAAGTAAGAATCATCTGGGAAGAGTTTCCCACTCAAAGCTGATATGAATGTACCTAATATTTTTTGACACCATCACTCAGGCCAGCCACCCACTATGGCTCCCAAAATCAAAATAAATTCAATGTGTTGCAAATCCTACCAGGCCATCAGAGATGGAAGTCCAATGTCTCACGGACACCCTTGTTTGACTATACACATCATGCCTTGGTGGCTCTGCACATGTCACCTACAAAACAATCATCAATAAAGGGAAAAATAGTCATCTAGAGAGTCCTATCTTACCTCTGTATGCTTGAAATGGATCCCGGGCCTCATGCATGTCCAAAACTCAAAAAATTAGGGTCATGAAAATTACCTCATTCACGTCTTAAAGATATTAAAACATTCCCAGCTGGTGAATCCCAAATTGGGTCCCCTACCCCCATGAAGTTTGGTGAAAGTTGTTTGACCTAAAACATCAGTAATAAGTTCAATTGGAAGGACTATGAACTGCCAGCAAAAGACTCCATACTTCTGAGAGTGAAAATCTGCAAAATAAACCTCTGGATAAAAGCCCAGTATCAATTTGTTATACCTACACAATGTATTTTTTAGGGAAAAAAATAGTTATCAAAAGATACTTAAATCTTGTTTGGTCGAAAAACCACAAAGGGAAGACTAAGAAAAAGTCAAGTTATACCCGCTAAGCCCGTTTCAATCAGGAATAATAAAAAATTAGGGTAACAATGAAAAAGACACAAAAGTTCATGAGGTTTTCTATAAAACATCAACAATAGTCTAACTATGCTCACTGAGTCCCACATCTCAGGAAATAATTAGTGTATGATTTGATTATTTCAATTTACTGGTTTCGAATCATGGTTTAAAATTAATACATGATCAATATGATGTTTATATGATTGATTGTGATAAATTGACATGATAGGAAATGGAAAAGGAGAATCATTTGAAGGGAAATTGGTTCCATCATATATCATAAAAATATATGGTGGGAATCCACAGCCTCGAGCCTCTCCTCATAAGAAATACATGATCTTTAAATGATATGTTTAGCAGAGTCCCAGATTTTCATCAACGATTGATGCAACTTCTAAATGTATTGGAAAAGCTTTAATAAATTTGTAGTCTCATCCTTATTGATTTTCTACCGTGCCTCCACGTCCCTCATGGCTTTGAGGCCGATCCTTTCTCCTTCTTTCATTTGTTATCTCCCTCCCCTCCTCCATGGTGACTGCGGCCCGGGCCTGCTCATATTTAAGACTCTCCAGTTTCTGAATATGTTACCCCACTTCTTTAATGAGTTTTTATATAAAATACTATTGCTTCATGAGTTCATTTTTCAACCTTTCAAGACTCCAGCGTGATTGGTAGCGTCTTCAATGAGAATTTATAATGCAGAAACAAGATGAGCCATCAAATCTACCGCATAAAGTTGAGATTCAAGCATACCGGTTTCTTCCCAAGACATGACCACCTACCTCACTATATCATGAATTCAATTATAGTCAAATCCACCAAAACCTTGGACCATAAACTAGTGATGTAATTTCGGAAACATCGCTGGCATCTTAGCCAATGGGGTCTGTGAAATTAATCTCCAAATGTTCCTCTATGCCTTTTTTCGAATGGGATGAAGATCGACCAGGACTTCTTGTTTAGTCTTGAAGTCACTCACTGACAAAAAAATATTATCAAGAATGAACATCATAAGATTGAGACTCAATTTAGGAGATATAGCATGGATCGACCTAGAAACGACCACGTCTTTTGTTGTGGAAATAGAGGATAGAGTGGGGGATTTTGCCACTATTGATAATGCTTGTGGTTGCAATTTTGAGAATAGGGAGGAATCCACTTTAGTATCACTCGCCTCTATAGTAATACTATTACATAGAAGAGGCAGGGCCACATCCTCAACCATCAATTGTTCCCCACGGCCACTCAAGAACACTAAAGACCCAAGTTCATACTTAGCCGAAATAGTAATCCCTAGGGAAGCCCTCAAAAGGTCGCTTATTGATATATCGTCGGTAGGGATAGTCATTCTAGATAAGGGTACTATTCTCAAGATCCTAGGGGCTGAAAACACAACTTCTCTCAGAATTGGAAAAAAGGTTATAATGGCCCGCTCTAAATTTTCAAGGGTTGAAACGTCAATATCTGAAGTGATTATATCCACATGGATAAAGGTTGTTCAATCAATATTGATTGTTTTCTCAAGATTTGAATCCCCTAAAAAATCCAATAGGTCTTGGGTCTCCCCACTTGATTCATCACCTTCCATAAATGTCACCTTACCCCCTTCCATGAGAGCCAGCTCAACACAGTCAAATGAGCCCTCAATTGTTAGATGTTCTTACACTATTAGGACAAAGACTGTTCGAGTGGGAAAGGGAATACCTAAAGGGTCTACATTACCCTCAATATCCTCGACTATCCCTGATCCCCTACTTTGGTTAACCACATAGGATGGAGACCCTTCATCTTTCATAAAGGGGATGAGATCCATAGATCTTTGAGTAGCCACAATCTGGTTACCAATAGGCCATATGTCAAAATACAGACAAACCCTAGTGAGTCGATAAGATAAGGATACACTGTTCAACCACCAGGTGAATAGACAATTACTTTTGATTCCCCTCCTAATTAATTTTGATAATAGGGAGGTCTGGTTACGTTTCTTTGATTATTGTGGAAATGGATCCTGAGTAAGGGTACCCAGAAAAGATGGATGGAGAAATGCCCTGGAGGGGTCTTCAATGACCACTTCCATGTGTTCATAGGCTCTAGGGGATACTTCTGTATTACCCCTACCATCGGCAGGGCACACTCCCTAGGTACAGTGCCTCCAGGAGAATAAATCGGGTAAATATCCATTTATCAAGACCCTACAGGTCCCTTCAAAATGAAAATGGGGTAGAGAAACCTTTAGAATCTATGTTATAAAAGAATTTAAATCTAGAGGTTGTAGATAAAACAACCACTCCTGTCAACCGTGGAAGTACCTACCTCAGCACCACATGGACTGACGAATAATGTTTTTCTACAGGGGAAAGGAGGCACTTGTGCATTTCATTCAAGTAGGCACCCCCTCATCAGGCTCTTCATCGGCCAAAATACCATTGGGAGAAATGGTTCCCCAAAAACCTAGAAGGTCAAAACACCCTCCTTGAAGAAGCATACATATATATTCATTTGAGATGTTCTCCATTAGTTCATCCTAGAATATCTAGGAATTGAAAATGCAGTCGTGACTGGGATGGATAGGGCTGGAAGGTTGGTGAAAGGGAGAGGAGCAGGCTTTGAATACTGAAAATGTTTCCCAAGAGACCCTGCAAACCCAGTACCTAGAGAATATGGATTCTTGTGATACATTGTGATAAAGTAATAAGCTTTTTCTGTATTAGCCTCAATAGGAGATCCATCATCGTCATTATCCTCATCATCGGTATCTTGTCATAGAATAGAAATTACTCGATGAGAGTAATTGTGGTGATCACTTCATGAATGGATAAGGGTCTCGAGGTATTCAAGGTAATAACCGAGCCTCTCAAGATCCTCCTCAAAATAAATATCAGTGAGTGCTAACACATAGCCCATTCTAGTAAAATAAACCTCCCTTGTTCAGAGGAGCTACCATAAATCATGACGGTACCTGTCACGAGTAGATGGATTTCCTTTAAAAAGGATCTATTGCTACCAGGCCACGGGAAAATAATCCTTGGGGGAAATAGATGGTGGAATCCCAGCAGAAGCTTCAATAGCTCGTTCGACCACCCATGAGTTCACGACCCCGTCTTTCACAATTCTCCTTAGGGGGGTACCAAGAGGCCTTTAGAGGACTTTTCCTAGCCTAGAGTGTTCAACAACTTCCTTTTTCTTCATCTTTTCTATTTCTCTAGATTCCTTGGATGTTATCACGACCTGAACTAGATTAGCTAATTGGACAATGGGATATGATTTAACCCAAGACTGAACATTGATTTTGGTAAGGAAGGGTACAGATTACCCAGAATCTATACGTCTGGCCTGTCACTAGGTGTCCTCCCAAGTAAACATCATCCATAGTTGACAGGATATCATCAAATGCTTCTCGTAACGAGTACTGTCGAAAGTGGGATGACACACCTTCTAGACATAGTTAAATTGATGACTAAACTTTCAGGGTTCATATCCATCTCAAATAGACTCTCCTCCAATACGGGAAACCAGGATGCCTTCTCTCAAAGATTAGAAGTCACCTCGACTGAAAAAGTGTTCATACGCATTACTCATAATAGTACTGGTAGGGTAATCTTAATGATTATAAGAGAAAAATTCGTAGATGTTGAGATGATCCATTAATCCTTGCTCATTATTTTTGGATTGCTCTTCTCGATTATCCTATGATACCCAAGTAGCCAACACAACCCCACTGGTACTTTGAACATATGGTCAGAGGTTAGAATATAGAATGAAAAAGGAATTAATAAATGTATAACCTCCTATGTGAGCTCCCATCTAGGCCAAAAGAATTTGGAAGGGCCCAGTCATCTGGTAAGGTGGACCCCCCTCACTCATCTAACTCAGTAGGCGATAAATCATGGCCAACACTGGGATAGCTAAATTGATACATCTTCTAGTGGAAAACTAAGAATCCATGATGAAGGTTGAGGATATTACACCACCAGATTATTGCACTGGTAAGAGTCATCCACTTAGAAACATTTCCAAGAAATACACCAATCGATATAATCGATCGATGTTCGGGATGAGCCCCCATCCGCACTCAAGAAACTTCTACTCTTCTAGGGTGGGCCAATTGGTACCCGCAGGCCTCTGGGTGTTTTTGGTAGGATTGGCCCTAGGTCTCTATGGATCGGAAACTAGACGAGTATGCTAAACAAAATCACCAAACCACACATCAAAAGGAACACACTGCTTGGGATATTGATTTATTTCCTTCAAAAGTTCCTTTGCCGGAACGATGAGTTTCTTGGATAAAGGAGGGGTTCTTTCCTCATCATCCAAAACAGAGGAGGGAGGAATGAATTAATCATACATATCCTTAATAATGGGGACTCTAGAGATTAATTGGATGCCCCAAATATTGATTCTAAAATCACCATAGTTCAAATGGAAGGTATTAGTGTCTGGGATCCACCTGCTCAGGATATGTGAAATAAGGTAAGTGGGACGATGAGTGTATGTATTAGATACCCAAGTTTCCTCTTATTGTCCCGAAATTCTCAGCTCGGTTTGAAATTCTTCACAACTTTGAAAAACCCAGAAAAGACACCCCCAATCTAAGCCAATTGAGATTACAGAGAAAAGATCCCACCTGGATGACTAGCAATTCTACTCATTCATTATAGCTTTCTGTGAAATTCCCAGGTAGAAGTGGGTAATCATTTAAGGCTTCCATTACACCTCCTCTAATGTTTTATGTGCATATATCATCATGAACCCAAAATAAATATCTCTTTGAAGATACTACCCCTTGGAAGAAATAAAAGCATTTGGGATAGAGGTGTTAATTATCCAGGTGGTTGGTAGATCAGTAAGATTTGGAACTAGGATCGATGAATCAGAAAATTGACCAAACCCATAATAAGGAATTTTGTCTGAAGCTAGGTACTCCCTTTGAATCTCCGTAATCATATTCTCTAGATATTTGTTTAATGAAATTACCCTAATTTTGTTGTTAACCAAAGCCTCCATGTTCTTCGATCTTTTATCAGCAGCAAAAAGAGTTGCAGTGGTAGTAGCCTCAGGAGCACTAACGTCAGTGGCAGCGAATGAAAGAGACATTGTATCCAATATAGGAAGATCCAAATGCCTAAAAAATGTTAGTCCAATAAAAAAATTTGATAAAGGTTACAAAAAAATTATAAAGGAATTAAAAATATGTCCACAAGGGGATCTATGTACTATTCCTGGAAACAGTACATGGTAACCATTACCCACACACTACATGATATGTGGAATCAATCCCTATGTGTTTCACGATACGTAGATATACTCCCCACATACTGATATGGTACACAGAAAAACTATACCGCATGCAACCATGGTATGTGAAGCACCCGTGAGGCACTGGACCTCGGAGTGTTGGCTAGCGAATAGAAGGGTTCATAGAAGGGGGAAAAATGAACCAAGGCCTCATCAAGTTCATTTTCAAAATATCAGTTTACAAGTATATCGTTCATATTATTATGTTTTAGAGTTCATTTCTCCGGTTCAAGCTCAGCATGAAGACACAAAAGCAGCTTAGCATTCTTCTTTACAGAAGTACAGATTTTAGTTTAAAATTCCACAATTCCATTCAAGAAAATCAAAATTCAGTTCACGGGCAGATTTAATGATGAAAATTTTGGTTCACGGCACATATGAAGCGGTTCACAAGCAAGGTGTTTTCACAATAAATAGTATGCAAATGCAGAGGAATCCAAGGGAGAGTCTAGAGAACTTTTCATCGAGAAAAACGATAAAATAAAAATGGATTGGGCCACGATATATAGGTGTGGTCCCCTTCTACTGGATCGATCTATTCTACCATGAACCATTTTAGTTCATAACCACTTCTACATTGGAATAGACTTCTCTTCATTCCAAATGTACCCCATTCCAATGAGGGGAATTTTTAGGGTCCGGAAAATTTTTCCAAAGGAAAAAAATACTCCCACAATAACTTTATAGAAGGAAGAAATCATTCCTACAATCCTAGATAAACGAATGGACTCAAATTGAGTTACAAACGTCGGAAGAAACTTGAAGGAATTATTGTTTTTGAAGAATTTTATGTGACCCACGTACCATCACCAAGAAGGGTTCACGGACCGAATGAACCACAGACCACTAGTATGTAGAACGACCCATGAGGCGCTGGCCTGTGGATCAATGGCCAACAAACCCATTGGACCGCGAACCACATCACTAAAGGAATCAAGCGCACAAAGGCCATATGCATACCATCTCGCGAACTCAACAATTCGTAGATGAAGCAAATATTCAAGGTTTTGTGAACCATGACTCATGAACCACAGCCTCAATAAACTCCGGTTTATTAAGTCTTCTGTGGGTAAAGATAACTCTTTAAGGGTTTCTGAAAATGGTGCCGCATTCCCATAGATACGATTTTCCCAATGCTCTATAAAAGGAGCATAGAAGGAATTGACAAAGGAAGGACGAAGAAAGCTTGAAGGGGAACCCAGAGTTTTGGTGAAAGAATTCAGAGAAGATTCTAGCTTTAGTCTCAAATCATTGATGAATCCCAAATTGAAATCCCCATTTTTTGCAGGTACAACCATCTATGAACCATAAAGAGAAGGAACTTAATAATAGTAAGAGAACCACAAACCTAATCGGTAAATCACGAACCACATATTTCTCATGGATTATCTCCCTTCAAGAGATATTCCCTAGAGACGTCCTTAGATATAGTCTTCCACATTGTGTGTAATTATATGGATTTAACCGAGCACCGTGTACTGCATTAGTACATGGATGGAACCCTAAGTGGTTTGAAAGACCCCATTCAAGACCGCATACCATTGTAGTGTGTGGTGGTCCTTGCCTCAGCCTGCATACTGTTTCGGTACGTGGATGACCCCTCTTCCCACATATCACTCTGGTATATAGAGCTCCCCCATCCCGCATGGGAAAACAGTACACATAATGGGGTGTTTTCAGGAATTCATCCCTTTGGTTCCAATCTCACCCCTCCGTTACCGTCCAGTCCTCCATAGTCCCTCTATGAACCAGTCCCTCAACATCAGGCCAAAGCATCCTTCAATGCTACCAGATCTGTATGATTAGACCATCAGGTGCATCAGTGCACCCCTTTGAGTATACATACCCTTGGTAAACAGAGTCAAGAAGGTTCTCCCCATAACATTTTGGACTCCAGGGATGTCGGTATGTTTACAATCCCATGGTAACCCAGAGTCCAACCTTGGGATGCTAATGTGAACTTCCCCATTCTAGGGATTAAGGGTGATCACCTAATTTTCCATTCAATGAGGAACGATGATCAGTTGAAGGGGTAATGTTTACTTCTCCTTGTGACAAGGAAGACACTCCTCCCCATTCCCAAAATGTGTTCCAGGGAACTCCCACTGAGTTTAGTCCCCAATCTTCTATAGTCCGAGTCGCATGACCTTTAATGTCATCTCACATTAAATGGTTAATTACTCCGCACCCTCACCCACCATCGCCCCGACCTCTTTTTCTGTCATCTCACCCTCTCCCATCCGTAGGGGAGGAAGTGTGTGGTTGGTTGGATCTCTCATATCCTCTTATTTCTCACATTGAGCATGAATCAAGTGGGATTAGAGGTTTGTGAGGATAAAAACATACACACAATTCTAAACTACAAGAACATTGATTCCTGATCAAACCAGGATACGTAGGATGCCTTATTGAAGGCCTGGTCTCAAAAGGGTTCCCTTACAAAAGGGTTCACCCAATCATGACCCCTCAAATGGGAAGCTTCCCTGAGTAATCCCCAGACAGTCTGAACTATGTGAACTCTAATTCCTGATCAAAACAGAATACATAGGACACCTACTTGACGGCCAGAGCTCAAAAGTGTGCATTTCCAAAAGGGTTCACCAAATCATGGCCCCTCAAATGGGCAGCTTCCATGCATAATCCCCAACCAGTTTAAACTATGAGAACTCTAATTCCTAATCAAACCAGGATATGTAGGATGCCTACATGAAGACCCGAGATCAAAAGGGTTCCCTAATAAAATGGTCCATCCAACAATTTCCCCTTAAATGGGATTATTCCATGTTTAATCCCTTTCCATTTTTAACTACGTGGGCTCTGATTCTTCTCCTGAGTATACGTAGTAATCTCATCTTATGGGTCCAACCCCAATATAAAGTTACCTTCCATGTGTAATCCCTTTCCATATTGTATGGATTAAGTCAGCATTACCTCCATAGCATAAAGTCCAGGTATGCCTACGACGATCTTGCAAACCAGGGGTAGCCCATGGACACACTCTTCGGGAATGAACCAATTATTCACGAACACATGAACATGACCTAAATCTATAAGAGTGTCTCAGAATAGGAAATAACCCCCCCCCAAGGGGTGCGGTGATCCCGAATTCCCATCCTCTCGACCAATGGAGGCCTTAAGTGTCATTGGCCAAATCATTATCCAACAAACGCCTGCCTTTGGAAAGTAGGTCCATGCATAATGGATAATAGGGTCATTGGGTGTTTTTGGCTTCACAAATAAACCCATTGGAGACCATGTGAGGAATTTATATCATAGGAAGACCGATTGCGCAAGTACTTGAACCCAAGGAATCTCCCATTGGGACCATCTGACTGTGGCGTCTCCCTCGTAATATAGAAGGTATAAATTTCCTAGTCCCTACAGGGTTAATCCAACCCTCTTTTAAAGGATAATGATGCAGAACATATCAAAACAAAATAAATGGTGAATTTGGCATGAAACCTTCACTATAAAAAGAGACCGGTGATGATTCTTGTCGTACCATTTAGTCATTACCCCAAACACGCCACCTCAAGTTGAAACAATGACCTTTAGAGGATTTTTAATTTTTTATATTTTTAGCGGTTTTAGGTATTTTATGTTTTTATGGTTTTTATAGGGGTTTTCAAGCATTCTAGGGTTTTTATATTATTTGGGTTTTTTGGATTTTTAGGGAATTTTAGTGTTTTTATATATTATTAGGGTTTCATAGATTATATGGGTTTTATGTGTTTTTTTTGTTTTTAGTTTTCTTAGTTTTGAGGGTTTTTAATAGTTCATAGACTTTTTAAACATTTTTAGGGGTTTAAAGGGTTTTTTGAGTTTTAGAGTCATTTTTTGATTTTTATGGGTTTTTAGGTTTTTAGGTGATTTTATAGTTTTTAGGGCTTTAGGTGTTTCACTAATATTATTCTTTTTATGATGTTTTTGGGTATTTAATTGTTTTTTGGATTTTTTTTGGGTTTTGGGGGGTTTTTTTTATTTTTTTAGGGATTTTTAGGATTTTTATGGTTTTAAGTGTTTTAGGGTTTCAAAGGGTTTATATGGTTTATATGTTTTTTTTTTTGTTTTTATGATTTTCGGGGTTTTTATCATTTTTTTATTTTTTAGGGTTTTTATGGTTTTTTATAATCTTCTACTATTTTTGGTATTCATAGGGTTTTTAGAGATTTTAGTGGGGTTTAATGTTATTATAAGGTTTTAAGGATAGTAGGGGTTTTTATTGTTTTTAGGGGTTTCTACAATTTTTAAGATATTTAGGAATTTCTTATGATTATTATGGTGTTTTAGGGTTTTATGGTTTTTGATAGTTTTAGGGTTATTAAGGGGTATTTGAGGGTTTTTAGTGTTTTTATGTGTTTTACACGTTTTTAGGTTTTTATGGGTTTTATAGGGTTTTAGGGAATTTTACATTTTTATGAATGTTTTTGGATTTTAATGATTTTTATGGGTTTTCGGAATTTTAGGGAATTTTAGGGGTTTTATGTTTTTATGGGTTTTGGGTTTTTAATGTTTTATGGGTTTTGGGGGGTTTTTTCAGTTTTTTTGAGTTGTTAAGGTTTTTTAGTGTTTTTAAAAAAAATGGGCTTTAAAGAAATTTTATAGTTTTTAGTGGTTATAGGTCTTTTATGGTTTTGATTGGGTTTTAGGGGTTCTATAGGTTCTAGGGTTCTAGGGTCATTTTAGAGTTTTATAGGAATTTTATCATTTTATAGGTTTTTAGGGGTTTTAATTGTTTTTAGGTTTTCTTAGGGCTTGTCAAGGTTTTTAGGGGTTTTGAGGTTTTAAGGATTTTTTTTATATTTTTATGGTCTTTTTTGGTTTAGGGATTTTGTGTGTTTTTAGGGTTTTTATGGGTTTTTGGGGTTTCATAATTATTTATGTTTTTAGGGATATTACATGTTTAGATTTTTAATATTTTCTTGGTTTTTTTTAAATTTTACAGTTTTTTAGATTTTTTTAGGATTTTTATGGTTTTTTAGGGTTTTAGGGATTTTGATTATTTTGGTGTTTTTTTATTTTTTTTATGGTTATTAAGGTGGTTTAGGGTTTTTTTGTAGTTTTTTTTTCATTTTATATTTCTTAGAGGGTTTTAACATTTTTACTGTTTAAAGGGTCATTAGAGTTTTTAGTGGATGTTTAGGGTTTTTATGGGTTTTTTAATGTTTAGATGTTTTATGGGTTTTTGGGTTTTTATGATTTTTATAATTTTTAAAAGTATTTAGGTATTTAGGGGTTTTAATTGATTTTATTTTTTTATTATTTTCATAGGTGTTTTCAGGTTTTTTGGGTTTTTAATGTTTTTAGGGATTATTAGGGGTTTTAGGATTTTTTGATTTATTTTGGTTTATATGTTTTTTTATGTTTTATAGGGTTTTAAGGGTTATTATAGTTTTTAAACATTTTTATTGGTTTAAAGGGTTTTTACAGATCTTAGTGGGTTTAAGGTATTTTGGGATCTTTAGGTGTGTTGGGGTCTTTTTTTTTGGGTTTTTAGGTGTCTTTCATTTATTTGGTTATTTCATGGTTTTAAGTGTTCTTAAGCTTTTATGGTTTTAATTTGGAATTTCTAGGTTTTTAGGATTTTTTTAGTTATTTTAGTTAATTTTTTAGATTTTTATGGGTTTTAGGGTTTTTATTTTTTTTAGGGTTGTAGGGAATTTATGGTTTATAACTTTTTTAGGTTTTTTGGGGTTTTAGGTTTTTTGGGTTTTTATGGTTTTCTTGGGTGTGTTTAGGATTTCTTGGGTTCTTTAGGTTCTTCAGGATTTTTAAGAGTAGGTTGGTTTTTTATATTTTTTTAAGTATTAGGGATTGTAAAGGTTTTAGGGATTTTAGGGTTTTTATTATTTTGTTGGATTTTACAATTTTTTTGAGTTTTTAGGTGCTTTAATATTTTTTTATGTTTATAGTTATTTTTTGGTATTTTTAAGGATTATTAGGGATTTTATGGATTTATGGATTTTGGTAGAGTTTAGGTTTCACATACAAGACATATTTTAAAGGTATTTTTTTCATTTAATTTACATCCTTTCTTTTTTTGGGGGTTTCCCTAGGTTTTAGGGAGGAATAGATGAGTATTCATTAATTGGGCCAAACCGTGAGCCCAATTCCAGATTAAAAAATAAATTTTGTATCTTTTATAAATTTTTCATTTTTCAACATTTTTCATCCATTCAATTTCCTAATTGACCTACCTTATCCTATTAACACCACCAAGGTAATTTGGAGCTTTTAGAAATCCATAACCAGGGGTTATTTGGGTTTTGTCTAAGGGGTTGGACCTGCCCGAAATCCCAATTCCTGTTTTAAAAATAAAATTTGATTTTGTTATAACATATTCAATATTTGGGATTTTTCGGTGATTCTAGGTCTCACTCAAGCCCAAGTAACCCAGACACTCGTCGGAACTCTCTCCCACCCATTTGGAGCTCTGTAGAATCGAGATTTTGTGCCGATCGTCATAGGGTTCCTCAAATCGCCCAGATTTGAAGAGGTAAAGTATTTCTTTCATAACTCTCTAAATTCTCAATATTTTTTCTCCATTCCAGTTCCTAAATGAGATAATACATCTTGTTCGAACGTACCCTAAATTTGGGCTCTTTTAAATTTAATATACTGGAGTTTTGGAGTGATTACTTCAAGATACTTCAAGTAAATGAGCCCTTTTCTTTCCTCTTTCAAATTAATTTGGGTTTAACTCATTGTTCTTAGGGTTTCATCGGTTATAATTGAGTTTACTAATGTCCAGAAACTAGTATTTCTAACCTAGGGTTTAACCTTGGGCTTTCTTGGCCAATTTGTGTGGTTTTAGGTTTGATCTAGTTCTCTCTTGGTGCGGCGGGGGTGCGATTTGATTTTCGCACGAAGATTCAAGGGGTTTTGTTAATTTGGTAGGTGATTCCATTTTGTGTGAAATTTTTGTGAATTAGCATGCTGTTTTCATGGTACTCTAATGTTTATTTCACTTGAATTTTTCTGTAAAAATTTGTTTTAGTTGCATTTATAATGCAAATGAATTTTAAGTTCCAATTTTTGGTGAAATTGAGGGGTTTCCATTCAAATCTTTTATTGGTTCATTTTGGGATGCCCCATAACTGAATTTTTGGTTTCATTAAAGGGTTTTGAACTGAAATTTTGTTTTAATAACTTACAAGTGTTATCATAGTGTGAAAGGTGGATATCTTAAAGAGCTTTGGGTGAAAAACAATGTGATGTTTTGAGAGGTTGTTTTATTGGAAATAAAATTATTTTATTGTGTGTTTTAAATGATATAAAATGTGCGTAGCTACTGTACAATTTGTTTGTGACCAGTACTGATATTTTATATGTAAAAGGATGTGTGTTTTTGCTGAAATTGTTTGAGCACAAAAAGGGGAAGCCCGAGTACTTAGGTGGGGCGGATTTGTACTAGTACGACTAGTGGATCGGATGGGTTTTGTCCCTATTCCACTTAGCATCTGGATAAAGACAACTCTAACTAAACTATTTGGATGATGATTGGGGACCACTAGGTTATGGGTATGTTCCCTACTAGTGGATCATGCATGAGAACAGATTTTTCTATGGTTACTCTACACCGAGGTACGAGGTACATAGGGCCCGAGACAACCTAGTGCTTAGGGGTGTTCCTGATTTTGATGCTCATATGATTTGTGGTATTTAAGCTTTTTGTGGGTTGTTTTTGGCAGTACATTACAATATCTCACATGTCTATTTAATTTGCTAACATTCTGAAATTCTCAGATTGAAAACTGTTTTCATTTGAAAGTTTCATTTCTTTGAATTTTAACACTGTTTCACCTTGTGTATTAAAATTGCTTGTTTTGTTCACATTATATTGCATACTCTTTGGAATCAACTGGTGGTATCCTATTGGGCTTAGGCTCACACCCTACTTACACCTCTTGGGTGCAAGTAGACCTGCTTATGCTTGACTCAGGAAAAGGGAAGGCTAAGGGTGATGGTGGTTCGGGATGTTAGTCCCCATCGTTGGGGCGGAGTTGCGAGGACGGCTTGCAGGTGATGATACCCTTGTCATGTGGAGTCCATGGGGATGTCTTTATGTTGTCATTATTTGTTTTTAGACCACTTGTAGTGTCTTTAAACATATGTATTCATATCTGGTTTTGTTAACAATTGTTTATCATGAAAAATTTCAGATTTTAATAATTGATTGTTTTTTTTTTGATTTCTGTTTTCATACTCGGGAAAATTGTTCCCAAACCAGATTTGTTTGATACCCGGGCACTTGTGCCAGCCCGTGGGGATAGGGAACGCCCTACGGGCCTTGCCACTGGCCGGATTTGGTGTTGTTAATGGTGGCGACCAGATCCGGTTCGTGACATTAGGGGTTTTTATGGTTTTCTTTACTTCTATGTTTTTTTGAGTTTTTAGGGGATTACAGGTTTTTTTTTTGTTTTTAATGTTTTAAGGATTTATATAATTTTTATACTTTTTTCCATTTTTAGGGGTTTTATGGTTTTTATGTTTTTTCGGGTTTTTAGTGTTTTTTATGGATTTTATGGATTTAATTGTGTTTAGGGTTTTTGGTGTTCCTTAAGTTTTTTAGGAGTATAATGTGTTATTGGTTTTTTAATGTTTTCTTAGGGGTTTTATAGGTTTTTATAGCTTTTTACATTTCTATAAATGTTAGGGTTTTTATAAATTTTATAATTTTTTAGGGTTTTTTAATTTTTTAGGTTTTTATGGATTTTCGAGTTTTTAATGTTTTTATGTGATTTTATGGTATTTAGAGTTTTTAGTGGGGTTTTAGAGTTTTTATAGTTTTTAAGGTCTTTAAGGGTTTTATATATTTATGGTTAATAGGGTTTTTAGGTTTCTTAGGGTTTTAAATTTTTTTTGGTTTTTAGAGTAATTTATTATTTTTAGTGTTTTAAATTTTTCTTAGGGGATTTCAAGGATGTATTGTTTTTTAGGTTTTATGGTATTTTTAGGGATTTTTTAGGATTTTTAGTTTTATTGTTTTTTTTGGGAATTAAGGGTTTTTATTGTTTTTCGGGATTTTAGGTTTTTTATGGGTTTTATCATTATTTAGGTCTTTATGGGTTTTATGTTTTTTTATGTTTTTAATGTTTTCTTATGGGTTTTAGGGTTTTTATTAGTGTTTAGGGTTTTAGGGATTTTATGTATTTTATAGTATTTTTAGGGTTTTTTTGGTTTTTTGGGATTTCTAGGGGTTTAGATGTTTTTTAGGATTTAAGTTTTTTTATAGTTTTTTGCAGTTTTAGTGTTTTTAGAGATTTTTAATGTTTTTAGTGGATTAATTGGTTTTTAGTGTTTTTATTATTTTTTGGATTTTATGGGTTTTTAGGATATTTAAGGTTTTCAATGGTTTTTGGATTTTTGGGTTTTACTGTTTTTTAATTGTTTTTTGGGTTTTATGATATTTTTATATTTTTATGGATTTTTGGGGATTTTTTAGGTTTTTGTGGTTTTGTATATTTTTTGGTATTTTAAGGGTTTATTTGGTGTTTAGGGGTTTTAATATTTTTATTGTTTTTTGGGTGTGTAGGTTTCTTTTAGTTTTTAAGGTTCTTATGGGTTTTTAGTGTTTTTTATCTTTTTTTGGCGTTTAAAAGGTTTTCAATGTTTTTAGTGGAATTGTAGGGATTTTATAGATTTATGGGTTTTAAGGGTTTTATGGGTTTTAGGGTTTTTAAAGTTTTTATGGGGTTTTAGTGGTTTTTGAGTTATTTAGGTTTTTATGGGTATTAAGTGTTTCTGGATTTTAATGTTTTATTGTGGTTTTATTTAGTTTTTAGTATTTTTTGTATTTTTAGTGCTTTTTATAATTTTTATGGTTGTTAGGGTTTTAGTGAAATTTGACGGTTTTAGGGTTTTTATGGGTTTTTGGGTTTTCTGGTTGTTTTTTTGAGTTTGTTTGGGTTTTTATATTTTTTAGAGTTTTATATGGTCTTAGTGGTTTAAATAGTTTTTTAGAGTTTTAGTGGGTTTTTAGGATTTGTATAGGTTTTAGGTTTTTATAACGTTTTTAGAGGTTTTATGGTTTTAGGGGGTTTTATGGTTTCTATAATCTTTTTACAGTTTTAAGGATATTTAGCTTTTTTAGGGTTTTTTGGGGTGTAAAGTGTTTTTATGTTTTTATTGGATTCACAATTTTTTATATATTTAGGGTTTTTTCATTTTTAGGGATTTTATGGATTTTTTAATTTTAAGGGTTTTTTTGGGTTTTATAGATTTTGAGGGTTTAAAGGGTTTTAGTGTTTTTTAGTGTTTTAATAATTTTTAAAGTTTTATGGGTTTTCGTGTTTTTAGGTTTTTAAGGATTTCTTATGGTTTTATGGGTTTTTTATGTTTTTTAACTGTTAGAGCATTTTAGGGATTTTTAATATTTTTATGGGTTTAGGGTTATTTGGGGTTTTTAGGATTTTTATGGGTTTTATGGTTTTTATGAGTTTTGAGGGGTTTTTAGGGGTTTTAGGGTTTTTATGGTTTGTAGGATTTATGGAGGTTTATAGTTTTTTGAGTTTTTTAGGGGTTTTGAGGTTTTTTAGAGTTTCTTATCATTTTATGGGTTTAAAGGGAATTAGAGTTTTGAGTGCGTTTTAGGGTTTTTATGGTTTTTAGGGTTTTAGAGTATTTTTAGGGTCTTTTAGGGGTTTTAGTTTTTTATATTTTTTAGGGGTCTTAAGAGTTTTTAGGTTTTTAAGGTTTTCTTAGAGATTTTTAGGGTTTTTTGTTTTTTTTTTGTTTTTGGGATTTTTTGGGCATTTTTCTGATTTTTATTATTTTTTAATGTTTTAGAGATTTTGAGGAGTTTTAGGGTTTTTTGGTTTTTAGTGTTTTTTTAGGATTTTTAATATTTTTATGATTTTAGGGGTTTTAGGTGTTTTTAGGTTTTAAATTGATTCTTATGGGTTTTTAGGGTTTATTAGTATTCTTATATTTTCAGGGATTTTTAGTTATTTTTTATAATTTTTATGTATTTTTAGGGTTTCTAGGTATTTTTACAGGTTTTAGGGTTTTTATTATTTTTAGGGTTTTATGGTTTTTAAATAGTTTTTGGAGTTTTTAGTCTTTATAATGTTTTTTAGAGTGGTTTTAATTTTTTTCGGGTTTGAAAGGGTTTTTAGTGGTTTTAGTGGTTTTTTATTTATATGGGTTTTTTGGTTTTTTACGGTTTTAAGTTGTTTTATAGTTTTTAGAGTTTTGAAGATTTTTTAGGGTTTTTGGGTGTCTTAGTGTTTTTAGGTTTTTTAGGGTTTTAAATGATTTTAGGATTTTAATGTTTTCTTAGGGTTTTGAGGTTTTTTTGATTTTTTATGTAATTAGGATTTTTTATGTTTTTAGGGACTTTTATGGAATATTCAAGGATTTTATGATTTTTATGTATTTTTATGGGTTTAGGGTTTTATGTGTTTTTGAATTTTTTTGGGTTCTATGGATTTTCATAATTTATCGTGGTTTTAGGGGTTTTTTTATTTTTAGAAATTTTCATGGGTTTTAGGGTTATTGTGGGTTTTTGGGTTTTTATGGGTTTTAAGGTCTTTTAGGTTATTTTAGCTATTTATCACTTTTTAGGGTTTTAGGGGTTTTATGTGGTTTCAAATTTTTATATTTATCTTAGATTTCATTGGGGGTATAAAGGTTTTTAACATTTTTAGTTGCTTTTAATGGTTTTTGGGTTTTTATGGATTTTTAGGGTTATATAGTTTTTTAGGGGTTTTATGGTTTTTAACATTTTTTTGTTTTTTTATATGATTTATATGTCTTTGGGTTTTTATGTTTTTCATTAGGTTTTGGAGGTTTTTAAGTTTTGACAGATTTTACAGAATATTTATAACTTTTATGATTTTTTTGGCTTTTGGTGATTTAGAATGTTTTTAGGGGTTTGGGGGGTTTTAGGCATTTTAGGGTTTTTATGTTTTTTGGGGTTTTAGGTTTTTTTATAATTTTAGATTTTTTAATGGTTTTTTGATATTTTTACCATTTTTAGGGGTATAGAAGTATTTTTACAATTTTTAGTGTTTCTTAGAGGTTTTATGGATTTTATGGGGTTTTATGGTTTTTATGGGTTTTTATGGTTTTAGGGGTTTAGGGTTTTTAGTGTTTTTAGGGGTTTAATGTGTTTTTAGGGTCTTAAGGTTTTCTTTTGGGCTTTCAGGGTTTTTAGTGTTCCTTTACATTATTAGGTAATTTTTGGGATTTTTGGGATTTTTTCTTGATTTTTATGATTTTTAGGGCTTTTCAGGGGTTTTAGGGATTTAGGTTTTTTATGGTTTTATTTTTTTGTTTTTTTAGTAATTAGGGGTATAATGTTTTTTTTGAGTTTTTAATGTTGATAGGGGGTTAATAGTTTTTTAGAGTTTTTTGTTGTTTTGAGTTTTTATGGGTTTTAGGATTTTTAATGTTTTTGGGCGTTTTATGGGGTTTTAGGATTTTAGGGTTTTAGCGTTTTAATGGTCTTTTAGGGTTTTTTTTCATTTTTAGGGTTTTTAGGGATTTTCTGTGTTTTTATCTTTTTAAGGTTCTCTTAGGGTTTTTAGGTGGCATTGGGAATTTTTAATTTTTTTTGTATATTTAGATATTTTTTAGGATTTGACTTTTTTTTAGGTTTTTAGAGATATTGAGGGGTTTTGGGGTTTTCAATATATTTTTTATATTTTGGTTTTTTATTGTTTTTTTGTTTTTAGGGGTTTTAATTGGTTTTAGGTATTTAAGGTTTTCTTAGGTTTTTATGGGTTTTTTATATTTTTTTGGGATGTTTTGGGAGTTTTCTTTGTTTTTTATGGTTTTCATGGGTTTTAGAAATCTTGAGGGGTTTTTAAGGATTTTGAGGGGTTTTAGGGATTTTTGGTATTCTTAGGGATTTTTAGGGGGTTTTATGCTTTTTAGTCTTTCTAGGATATGTATATTTTTAGGGTTTTTTTATTTTTAGCCTTTTTTTTTATTTTTAAAAGTTGTAAGTGTTCTCATGTTTATATGTTTTTCCAATGGGTTACCATGCTTTTAGGAATTTTGTGTTTTTATTGTTTTTCTTGATTTTTAGTGTTTTATGGTTTATTTGTGTTTTTAGGGGTTTTTTTGAATTTTTATGGGTTTTTATATTTTTAGGGGTTTAAGGTTTTTTATTTTTGTTATTGTTTTTAGGGGTTTAATGGGTTTTAGAGTTTTTCTTGGATATTATTTTTTATTGGTTTTTTGGGTTTTTAATATTTTAGGGTTTTTTGGGATTCTTTGGTTTTTTGGGTTTTTTGGGGTTTTATTTGTTTTTAGGTTTTTAATATTCTCTTTAGTTTTTTCATGGTGGCTAGCTATTTTTAAGGTTTTATGGATTTTTAGGATTTGTATGTTTTTTTACAGTTTTTAGGGATATTGAGGGTTTTTATTTGTTTAGGGTTTTAGGGTTTTTTTGTTTTTTTTTTCTTAGGGTTTTTTAATTTTTATTTTAATATTAAGGGTTTTGATAGGTTTTTAAATATTTTTAGGTGTTTTAGAGTTTATACTGGGTTTCAGGGGTTTTATCAGTTTATGGTTTTTTAGGGTTTAAGGTTTGTTATGGGTTTTGGGGGTTCTTTAGGGTTTTAGTGTTTTTTGATTTTTTGGGGTTTTATATGTTTTAGGTTTTCAATGCTTTATTATGGTTTTTTTGGGTTTTTAGATATTTAAGTGATTTTTAATTATTCTCATGGGTTTTTCTTGTTTTTATTTATTTGGATGTTTTTATGGGGTTTTTATGTCCTTTAGTTTTTCTATGATTTTTAGGTTTTTTAGTGTAGTTAGAGTTTTTATTACTTTTTTACTTTTCCAAAGGGTTTTAAGTGTTATTAGGATTTTAATTTTTTCTTAGGGGTTTCCATGATTTATAGAGTTTTAATGTTTTCTTGGATTTGTAGGGGCTTTTAGGATTTTTATGCGTTGTTTGTGTTCTTTGGGTTTTTATGGGGTTTTTGTGTTTTTAATGTTTTTAGGGTTTTATGGATTTTGAGTTTTTAGTGTTTTTAGGATTTTAGGGGTTTATGTGTTTTACGTTTTTTAAGAATTTCATTAGATTTTCAGGGGTTTTAGGGTTTTTTATGTTTTTAGGGATATTTAGGTTTTTTATGACTTTTATTAATTTAGGGGTTTTAGGGAATTTGAGTGTTTTTTAGGGGTTTTATGTTTTTTTGGGTTTTTTGGTTTTTTTATTTTTTAGGGTTTGTATGATTATTTAGAGTTTTCTTTATCGTTGTTAGGGTTTTAAATTATTTTTAGATTTTTAGTGGTATTTTGAGGTTTAATGGGAATTTTAATTTTTTTGGGGTTTTATCATTTTTATGGTTTTTATGGTTCTTTATGTTTTTAGGGGTTTTTGTGGGTTTAAGTGTTTTTATGTTTTTATGGTTTTCTTAGATATTTTTCATGATTTTAAATTTTTTTACATATATATGTACTTTAGGTATTGTTTATGATTATATGGTTTGTATGTATTTTGGATATTTTTATTTTTTTTAGGATTTTTATTGTTTGAATGGGTTTTTAGGATTTTTTGAGATTTTATGTTTCTATGAATTGTTAGAGATGTTAAAATTTTTGGCGGTTCAAAGTCTTTTTATATTTTTAGTTTATTAGGTTTTTACTGTTTTTTATGATTTTTAAAGCTTTAAAGTTGTTTTTATGGGATTTAGGGTTTTTAGGTTTTTTTATGGTTGTTTAGGGTTTTTATAATCTTTTATGTTTTTGGGGGTTTTATGCTTTTTTGGTTTATAAGGTCTTCTTATGGGTTTCAATGTTTTAGGATTTTTTTATGGGTATTTCGAGGGATATTTTTTAGAATTTTTATGGATTTTTGAGATTTCATGATTTTGAGGGTTTTTAAGGTTTTTTAGTTTTTTAGGTCTGTTTTGTTTTATTTTTGGTTTTATGGATTTTTAAATTCATTTAGGGGTTTTAAGGTTTTTAGAGTTTTTTTAACATTCTTAGGGTGTTATAGGGTTTTTAGTGTTTTAGGTGGGGTTTAGGGGTTTTATGGGTTTTTAGAGTTTTTAAGGTTTTTTAGGGTTTTTATTGTTTTTATGGTTTTTAGGGTCTTTTGTATCTTTTAAGGGTTTTAGGGTTGTAGGGTTTTTTACATTTTTCATGATTTATTATGAATTTTATGGTCTTTTCATGTTTTTAAGGAAATTGAGTGTTTTTGGGTTTTTGGGATTTTTATGGGCTATTAGGGGTTTTAGAAATTTTTAGATTTTTATAACATTTAAGTGTTTTTATGTTTTTAAGGTTTTCCTAGGTTTCTTCATGTTTTCTATGTTTTTTTATGTTTCTAGGTATTTTAGGGATTTTTTAGATTTTTATGGAATTTAGCGTTTTTAGGGATATTGTGGGTTATTAGTTTTTTTTATGGTTATATGGTTTTTGATTTTTAGGGTTTTTTAATGTTTTTTTATTTTTAAAAGGTTTTTAAATGTTTTTGTAAAAAATTTATGGGTTTTAGAGTTTTTAGTTGTTTTTTATGGTTTTTATCAATTTTTATGGGGTTTTATGGTTTTTAGGCGATTTAGGGTTTTTATGGGTTTTATTTTTTAGTATACATTAGGGGTTTTGTGTTTTTTAGTGTTTTTTATGGATTTTAATTGTTTTTAAGATTTTATGGGTTTTAATTATTTTTTGGTCGTTAAGGGTTTCTTATGGATTTTCAAGTTTTTAAGAGATTTTATGGATTTTTACATATTTTTGTGTGTTTTTAGAGTTTTTATGGACTTTAATGTTTTCAGAGTTTTTTCATGGTCTTTATTGTTTTTAGGGTTTTTTGGGATTTTAGGGGGTTTTTTAATGTTCTTAGTGTTTTTTGTTTTTTAAGGTATTAAAGTGTTTTTAGGTTTTTAAGTTTTTCTTGGGGTTTTTAAGGGCATGTAGAGTTTTTTTTACGTTTTTAGGGTTTTTAGGGTATTTTAGTTTTTTTATGGTTTTTAGGAATGTTATGTATTATGAGAGTTTTTAATTTTTTAGAGTTTTTATGTTTTTTTGTGTTTTCTAGGTTTTTGGTGGTTTTAACTATTTTATGGTTGTTAAGGATTTTTTATTATTTTAATGTTTTTAGGGTTTTTAAATTTTTTTGGGATTTTTAGGGCTTTTAGGATTTTTATGGTTTCATGGATTTTTATGGTTTTAGGGTTTTTAGGGTTTTAGGGTTTTTATGGTATTTTAGGGTTTTTATGTTTTTTTAGTTACTTAGGGGTTTTAAGGGTATTTAGAGTTTTTTACCACTTTATTGGTTAAGGGTTTTTATAGTTTTTCATGGTTTTTGGGGTTTTAGTGGGGTTTGAGGGTTTTTAAATGTTTTAGGGGTTTTGTGGTTTTTAGTGTTTGTAGGGTTTTTTTATTTTTTAGTGTTTTTTGGGGTTTTTAGCTATTTTAAGTGTATTTACGTTTTTATGGTTCTCTTAGGGGTTTTTTGGGCTTTTGGTATTTTTTACCTATGTATTGATTTTTAGGGATTTATTCGGATTTTTATGGATTTTAGGATTTTTAGGAATTGATGAGGTTTTAGGTGGAGGGGGGTAGGGTTTCTAGGGTTTTTATTTCTTTTATGGATTTTTGGGTTTTTGAGTTTTTTTAATGATATTATGGTTTTTTAGACTTGTTTCATTTTTTACGGGTTTAAAGGATTTTTTTGAGTTTTAGTGGGTTTTAAGAGGTTTTATGGGATTGTATGGTTTTAAAGAGTTTTTAGTAAATTTTTTATCATTTTTAGGGTGTTTAAGGTTTTTAGGGATATTTAGGGGTTTTAGATTCTTTTATGTTTTTAGGGGTTTAAATTGGTTTTAGGTGTTTATGGGTTTCCTAGAGATTTTCACATTTTTTATGTTCTTTTACGTTTTTAGTGTTATTTTGAGTTTTAATGGTGTTAATGGTTTTAGAGAATTTTAATTTTTTAAGGGTATAAAGGGTTTTTATATTTTTTAATGGTTTTTAGAGTTTTATGGTATTTAAAGGATTTTATGGGTTTTTAGGGTATTTAGTCATTTTAGTGGGTTTTAGGGTTTTAGGGTTTTTTTTCATATTTTTAGATGTTTTAAGAGTTTTTTTTGTTTTAAAGTTTTCATTGGGGTTTTCAAGGTTTTTAGGGTTTTTTTTGTTTTATGTAATTTTAGGGATTTTTTAAATATTTTTATTTCTTTTAGGAGTTTTATGAATTTTTGAGGTTTTTAGGTTTTTGAAGGTTTTGGGGGGTATTTAGGGTTATTTAAATTTTTTTGAGTTTTTTTAGCATTTTAAAGGATGTTTAGAGTATTTTAATGTTTTAACGGGTTTAAAGGGTTTTTAATGTTTTTAAAAGTTTCTTGGGTTTTGTGGGATTTTATGGTTTTTAGTGGTTTTTATTGTTTTTTGGGATTTTAGGGGTTTTCATGATTTTTAGGGTTTTTAGTGTTTTTAGGTTTTAGGGGGTTTATGTTTTTTAGGGTTTTTAAGGTTTTCTTAAGGTTTTTTCTTTGTTTATAATATTTTTTTAACATTTTTAGGGATTTTAGGGATTTTTTAGGATTTTAGGGATTTTTTAGATTTTTATGTTTTTATGGATTTTTGGGATTATGAGGGGTTCTAGTGTATTTAGAGATTTTTATGGTTTTGGGGTTGTTTGGGATTTTTTAATGTGTTTATGGTTTTTTTTGTGTTTATGGGTTTCTTAAGTGTCTTAATATTTTTAAGGTTTTCTATGGTGTTTTCAGGGGGTTTACATTTTTTTTTCTATTTTAGGCCCTTTTAATGATTTTTATGATTTTTTAGGTTTTTAGGTATTTTAAGGAATTTTTTGTTTTTTTGGGTTTTTACGGTTTTCTGGGTTTTTAGATTTTCTTGAGTTTTTATCCTTTTAAAGGATGTTATATTTTTTTAGCATTTTATCGGTTGAAAGTGTTTTTAGTGTTTTTAGTGGGTTTTATGGTGTTTATATTTTATTGGTGATTAATAATGTTTTGGGGTTTTATGGTTTTTAGTGGGTTTTAGGGTCTTTTATGTTTTTTAGATTTATTAGTGTTTTTATGTTTTACGGGATTTATGTTTTTATTTGGGTTTTAAGGTTTTCTTACGGTTTTTAGGGTTTTTACAAAATTTCACGTTTTTAGGGATTTTTATGTCTATTTTAGGATTTTTATGGGGTTTAGGGGTTTTTAGCGTTTTTATGGTTTTTTGATTTTTTATGGTTAGTGTTTTTAGATTTTTCATGGGTTGTATGTGTTTTTATGTTTTTGATATTTTATTAGTATTTATTAGCATTTTTTTTGAAATTTTTTGGGATTTATGATAATTTTTATGGTTTTTAGTGATTTATGTATTTATGTATTTTGAAGGTTTTTCGGGTATTTGGGGGTTATAGGGGTTTTCTTGGGTTTTTGAGTTTTTTGGGTTTTTTAGGGATTTCAGTGTTTTTTAAAATTTGTATGTGTTTAAAGATTTTTAGAGTTTTTAGTGTTTTTAGGGTTTTTATAGGTTTTTAGTGTTTGATAAGGTTTTTAGGGGATTAATTGTTTTTAGGTTTTTTGGGTTTTTTGGGTTTTTTGTGTTTTTAGAGTTTTGGGGGTTTAGTGTCAAACAGTTTATAAGGATGTAGGGTCCTGAAAAATCCGCAAACGCAATTCTACCCAAATCCCCATAAAGAATTGGGGAAAGAATGGAGAAAATCCAAAGAAGGGACACAAGTAGGACCAGTCCGCGGACCAGTCCCATGGAAACACGACGTGGCCAAGTCCCGCGAAGCACCCCCTCCGCGAACCGTCGTCGTTCGCGAAATGGAGGCGGAGATCCTCCGCTGTCGTGAGGCAGGATGGGTGCCGATCCGGTTCACCGCCATGAACCGCCCCAACCGCGGACCGCGTCGACCGGTTCAATCCGTATCCGATGTCATTCGCGAAATGGAGGCGGAACCCTCTGCGGCCGCGAAGCAGCCCCTGAGTTCGGTTCACGGGTAGGGTGGAGAAGCTTTCAATACCCACCGTTAATTACGGATTGACCAAGTCAGCCGTAAGCTGGGTATTCGGTCATGGGCCTCCACAAAAGGTGTCATGTGACCACAGATACATCTCTTTCCCTACTCTATAAAAGGAGACCGAGGGGGAAAGGGAGAGGATTCGGAGATCAGGATTCAGATTCAGAGGAATTAGAGATTCAGAAGGAGATCGATCGAAGGAAGGCTTAGTATTTCTAAAACAGCAAAGTTCCATTTGCAAATCACAGCAGGTATAAACCTGGGAATGAACTAATAAGGAACCGGAAAATGCATAATAATTTAGTGAACTGCGAACTTAAAGTAACATAAAAGGAGACGACTGCGAACCATAGCCCCCTCCGCGGATGCACACCCCACGGACCAGGGTGTTTATGCCTCTTTTCCAATCTTTCGCACCACGTATCACTCTCCTGTGCGGGCGAAGCCTCGACCGACGAACCCCCAATCGGCACCGCCCTTGGCCGCCACTGCTCGCGTGGACCCCTTTACGTACCCCCCTGGTACGCGGGCCGAAACTGAAGCCACGAACCAACCTGGTTCGCAGGATTCTCTCCAAACCGCGAACCACCCTGGTTCGCGGGATGCCAATTAGTCCGCGGACCATCCTGGTTCACGGATGACCCCTCGATCCGCATACCCTCCTGGTTTGCGGACAACCTCTTAGTCCGCAGACTACCCTGGTTCGCGGACGGCTTCTCCAGCTGCGTAGCACCTTCCTACGTGAAGGGCGCCACCAATTCTTCATACCTGTGGCCCATCAGAGTCTTCGGAGTTCCTATTCCCTGAGCCAGATAAAATCCTTCCAATTTCAATCCGACCTGATCCTTTGTGACTCCCTCATTGGCCTATTCATCGGCCCCGAGCCGAGGCCTCCACCAGAGCCGCCGGACCCGTGTGATGTAACATTCAGGTGCATCAGCGCACCGCTTTGAGTTCACATACCCACGACAAATAGAGGTGAAGGGGTTGCCCCAACCCTTGAGCAGATTCCCGAAGCATTCCTGGGTTCACATTCCATAGGTAATGTGGATTCTGAGCTCGGGAATCCCCTTTCTTCCCCGCCATTTGTTAAGGGATTCCCGGGGATAGTAAAATACCCATCACAAGGAAGCCCTCACGCACTGCAAGAGAGGATATGGGCACAGGAGCACCCCCTTTCCCTCTCCCACTGCGCTTTGTCGCCCATGGGACTCCTGAGAGTGTAAGCCCCAATCGATCACCATGGGCATCCTCAGAGTGTAAGCCCCAATCCATCACCATGGGCCTCCTGAGAGTGTAAGCCCCAATCAATCACAGTGGGCCTCCTCAGAGTGTAAGCCCCAATCCATCGCCATGGGCCTCCTAAGAGTGTAATCCCCAATCCATCGCCATGGGCCTCCTCAGAGTGTAAGCCCCACTCTATCATCATGGGCCGTCCTCATGCATAAGGCCCACTCCATTCCTCACGGACGCACCTCTCACGACGTGATCCTCTGGTCCCTGCTACCTCTTTTTTCTCACACCAAGCATGACTCACGTGGTCTTAGAGTAAGCATCGACCATGAAATCCTCTTATGGGCCTCCTCAGAGTGTAATCCCCAATCTATCCCCCTGGGCCTCCTTAGAGTGTAAGCCCCAATCAATCATTCCGGGCTGCCTCAGAGCATAAGTCCGAATCCAATGCGAGCTACGTGGACTTTGATCCCTGCCTCCTAGACAGGGTACGTAGGAAGCCGCCCTGAGGTTGAAGCCCAACAACCTGTCGATCCGACTATCCTCATGTCGGCTCACTGTGCCTCTCCTTGTGTCTTCTTAATGATTCCAGACTCCTCAGGGTCATTAATCCCATGAGGGATGGTAAACCTCGGGCATAAATGAATCTGAACCCCTGTGTTCAGCTGACCATTTCCAACCAGGGTTAAATCAGTGTATACAATGCTTGGGTATAAACCAAAGATTCGCGAACATATCAATTCATCTAAAATATATAATAGAGTCTCGGAATAGGAAATAATTCCCCCAAGAGGGTGTGATGAGCCCGAATTTCCATCCTCTAGACCAATGTGAGTTCTTAAGTGTCGCTGGTCAGACCATCCGGTGAACGCCTGCCTTTGGAAAGCAGGTCCACGCGTCATCGGATACAGAACCGTTGGGTGTTTCACGACCAGAAACCACGAATAAAAAAAATGGTGAACTCAACGTGAATCATTAACCAAGCATGAAGGATTTAACTTAATCTGTCCTCATGCCCCCTTTTACTCATAATGAGGTCCAAGCAAGGACATTAACTATGCATGGGATCATGAGATGCAACTTTGACGTGTTTACTGCTTGTATTTTCTAAAATGTTTTGCAGGTACTACCTTCAGAAATCCCTTTGATCCAATGGCATCACAAAGGAACACACAAGTGCACGCTTCCAACAACGTAAGGACCGGACATCCTCACCCGCGGAGGACCCCGTCACCCACCCAACGTCTTCAGCACTGGGTCTCAGATGCGCTGATCTGAGAATACCATGTGAATGGTACTCTCCCAATGGTGGGGGCGACCATGCACGTCCTCCAATCTGCTAAAACTCACCGGTCTCCTACCCAGCAGCAGCCACAAAAGCAGATCCAGATGGCCCCTATTGCCGTCTCGAAGCGTTTCGGGAGTCTCTCCCCGAAACGGGACAATATGTACCTCCCTTACCTTAGGGAGGTGGATGAGGTCGACGCTGAGGACTTTATCCCTGTCGAACGGGGGTTCCGCTCCAAGGCCCCCGCAGGAAGGCATCATCGCGGTCACGCCGCTACTCGACATACTCACATCGAGGAGGATGTTTCCCCAAGGATGCAGGCCCACACTCCCCGAGCTCCAGCCCCTCGGACCACCCGATGAGGATGGAAAACGTACAATGAGGGACCGGTCATCACCCTGGTCCCTGAGGAGGAGCTCCTCTGCCTAGCCACGGAGACGTACCTCAAACATGCACCTACACCTGTTCGCTCCTCCCAAGCTTTCCATCCAGACATAGCGGCATCATATGAGCCGTTGCGCATCCCTGCCGAGCTCCATCAAGCCTTTCGTTCACGCATGACGACACTTACTCAGCAGGCACCTCTCCCTACCTAGGGTCGTGAAGCCTACCATCTTGACATGGTGGCGACCCAGCGCCTGCAGGACCAGCTCCTAGTATATTCTTCTAACGTCCACCATCCTGGCATGGTGGCGATCAACAAAGCCTGCCACCCAGATGTGGAAGCAACTCATAGGCGGGATCGTCTCCCTGCCAATAAAGGCCACCGACTTGATACGGTGGGAAACCAATATATACAGGGCTAGCTCCCTACGGATGCAAGAAAAGTTCGCCACCCCGATGTGGCGGCGAACGGAGAGATAAATTGGCGTATCCCGGTACAGGGGCAGATTCGTTCACCTACCCCGACACTGGAGAATTGTCAGTACCCACTGACCACCGGAGGACCGGAGCAGGATATTCCTACTCCGATATCGAAATGGGCCTTCATACTCGTTCCAACCAAAGATGTCTCTCTACGTATCCTGGAAATGATGGAGGAGTAGGTATCGATCCCAGATCATATCTTACAGACTTTCTAGAATGTAATTACATCAGCGGAAATAGCAAGGACTCGGTTTTGTGAGCCCGTCTCCCCAATTGAGGCGACTCATCTAAGAGACGAGATAGCCGCCTTGGAGCAGATCTGCATCTCTGTTTCTGCCCAAGAGGGTCGTCGGCCATATTCTGCGACGCAAGGGCAACCGGATCGAGCAACTTTAGTCGTTCCAACTGGGGGACACCCGTCTATCATAGTGGATGCTCCATAGTAGGAATATATCCGTTCTAAAAGTCTAGATGTTCGTCGGCGTGTCCCGAAAACGTCACGGGACCCAATTAGACAGGGACCCAAAATTGAAGGCCATTATCAATAGCAGACAGTCCCGACTACCCACAAGAAAGCGCCCTGAACACGTCGAAGGCAGTCGGAAAATAAAGGGGGAGTTCATGAATCCGCTCTGCTGGAAGATGGGGTTCCCAACGCTGCGAAATGCACATTGCAGGCTCAGAACCCTTCCCACCCATTGCCATATTATTGGTGTGGCAGTAGCAGTTACAAAGTTCCTCTCGACAATGTCACTACCAGTAGCTCTGAAGGTCCTCCCCGGAGCACCCTGGGGGGCCTCTCCCACGGGCATATGATGATCGATTATGAGAGCTCCTATTTTGATGAGAGTCACGGAAACCCTCCATGTGGCCAGAAGATCGAGCAGCAAGAAGGTCCTCCACTTGCTACGGTCCACCCTGAAGGTCCTCCCCGGGGTATACACTGCAATCACTCTCCAAGCAGTGGGACCATAGATTATGATAGTAGTTCTTGCTATCATAGTAACTACTACGGAGGCCCTCCCTGAAGTGACGTCTCATCACGACAAGAAGGTCCTCCCCTTGTCGTCGCCTGCCCTGAAGGTCCTCCCCAGGGGTTAAGCTGCAACGACACTTTGTGCAGCCGGGAATCAGATCACGGTGGTAGTCCTCGCCACCCTGATAATGGAGGACCTCCCCGTAGAGACGTCAAGCAACGAGAAGGCCCTCCTATCATTGTGCTACATTATGGAGGCCCTCCCCAGGATATATCCTGTAGATATTCTCCCTCCGGAAGCTATAATGGTAGTCCTCGCCATTACCGAAACTGTGATGGTAGTCCTCGCCACCATGACCACCATCGCGAAGGTCCTCCCCGCATTGGTCCCAAGCAACAAGGAGGTCCTCCCATTATCGCAGTGTGTCCTAAAGGTCCTCCCCAGGATATGCATCGAACATAAATCCCTGATGGTCATCCTCACCATGATGGCAGTTGTTGCGAAGGCCCTCCCCATAACAACTCTATGCAGCCAGAAGATCCTCCCCTTACTATGAAACGCCTTGGAGGTCCTCCCCAGGGTATGCACTACAAAATTCCTCTATGCAGGGAAGCATCAACAAGTAATGGTAGTCCTTTCTATTATGGCCGCCATTGCGGAGGTCCTCCCCGCGATGACATATATTATTGACAGGAAGGTCCTTCTCCTGCCGAATCAAGCATCAAAAGGCCCTCATATGCCAAGGAACTTAGAAGGATGGGATCGAGCATGTCAGATTCCTAGATAGTCGCTAACAACATCCCTCTTCAATACGGAAACGTTTTGGGGCCACGTTCATCCTCTGAACCCCCTCAGAATCGCCCATATAATGATTCATCACCTACCTATCCCACTGCCTCCGACCACATTGACAGTGACCATCTGAGTTGGGCTGACCAGGTAGAGGAGTCACTAGTGGAGGAGTATGCCGATATACTGCGCATGAGGAAACGACTGGCCAGAAATTATATAGTAGTTATGTTTTGGCCTACATCCACCTCTCAATTCAACATACCCAGAGAGTTGTCAGATGAATGCGTGCATGACATCCACCATAATATATGGACAACCCTCTGCCGACTGAAATCACGCTTCCTGCCCTATGAAGGGTATGCAGACCATGTCAAGACGATAGGAGACTTCCTACATCACATCAACCTGGAGGGCCTCCCTTCAGCACGACAACAGCGACCCGAGAGACATAAAGGAAACATGGAGATAGCCTGACTCTATGCGCTGCACCAACTGCGCCACCTCATCTGTGACGCTCCAAAGGGAGTCCATATCAGCGAATGGGGGGAACACGGAGCTCTGCATTTCACTCCACTCCCCACCTAGAAGAACCCATTCAACATGGTGTCTTGCAACGTCATCACGTCAAGATGGTAATCGAGTGGTCCCCCTATTCAGGAAAGGCAACACACCCAACAGAGTCAGGCCTTGAGTAAGTCCTAGAAGTGTCAGGCCTGACGGGAACATGCCATTCAAGAAATATTGAATCAGGCCACCGAGAGAATACAACAGGCCTCTCGCCTAAGAGAGTCTAATCAAAAATCATTTCCTACCTCCCCAGAAGGGATTTATCTAGGGTGAATTCAACACCAAATCTGGTTCACCTCCGACTGGGGGCACGCATGATCAGGTAGGTCGTGATAGCAGCAGCCACTTCCACAATCCAGGGTCAACCCCAGCCTGCGGGGATGGGGGCATTTTTAACAACAAATGCCCCCGTAAGACCGATAAAAATTTTAGGAGACTCAACGTCCAGGGAACGGAGCCAACCCTAGATCTCAGGGCTGGGGGCATTATTACCCCCTCAACAACAACCTCCCCCACGAGAGTCAGTGTTCTCTTGTCTGGGGAGGAAAATCATAAGAGGAGGTCCATGTCCTACCCTGTCATTTTAATCATCATCCCCTCCGAGAGGAAGTCACATCGTAAGGTCTCACCAAAGAACTCTCTGCATCACCCTTCATCAAGAAGTCCGAAGGAAATCCCATGTAATGAAAGGGAAGGCCCGCAGAAGACGCAGGAGATCCTCTTCCGATTTGGAAGATGACATCCCCTCCACCCCGCGATATGAATTCATCAAAGTCATAGAGGCTAACCCCATGGGTGGCACTGGGGAAAATGCAAATCCCAATGAATCAGGAGACGACGGTTCGGGTCAGGCTGTGACTCACAATGAACCACCAGGTGTGCACACCCGGAATCAGAGGGCCGCCCTAAATATGTTCGTCCTTCCAGCCAACCCTCCTCTGCCTACCCTGAGAGCTTCCAATAAGGATATGAACAAAGGACTGGTTACCCTTAACCAGTCTCCTTCTCTCGACAAAGATGATCCACTCACGCTCGAAGAGAGATTCGCTCGACAAGAAGAGGAGATGAAAGAATTGAGGCGGCTTAACGCCGAGCTACTCTAGAGGAACCGCCTTATCGAAAGTGCGTCCCAAGAGGAGACACATCATGCACTCCCAACAAGTGCTCCTCAAAGACTAAGGTTTTCCCCGGAAAATGAAACATGGTCAGGGCTCCCGTCCAACTACCTAATCGTAGATTCGGATGAATACCAAGACTTCCCTCCACTCGGGAAGCAACCGAAGCGAGTACGCCTGAACCCTCCTAAGGTGCCACAAACGGCACACGCACCCCCGGTGCCAGCCGATCTGGATCCTTAGGAAATGCCTCAGGCTACACCTGCCCAAGACCGAGCCCAACAGGATGTAAACTAGGGTCTCACCAACTCCATCGTGGCACTAACAGCTCGATTCGAGGTGATGGATGGTCTACGTGCTCTGATACATCCAGAGTGGAAACCCTGCTCGGATTGGGTGAGAAACACACCGCCTCCACCCAATTTTGGGATCCCTGTATTCCCTATCTTCAATGGGCCAGGTGATCCAGAGCAACATTTGATTCACTACGCATCCTACTGCGACCCTATGATGGGAACTCCGGAACAACAAGAAGCAGTGAAACTGAGATGCTTCGTACGAACCCTGCAAGGATCCACCTTCGTCTGGTACACGAGTCTGCCAGCCCAGTCAATAAAGAGTTGGGAGGACCTTCGGCAGAAGTTCCTGTTCCACTTCAGCTCGATGTTTCCTAAGACAACAGTTAGCGACCTCATGAACTGCAAGTAGAGGGAGAACGAGAGGGTCTCAGATTTCATCGCCAGATGGAAAGGTCTGACCTATTCTTTGAACAAGCCAATGCCTCAAGATGAGATGCTAGACATATGCATTGATAATATTCGAGATGAGCTGCGAACACCGCACATACCAGTGGAGTGCACCACTGGCTTCCCCCATCTCTCGGCCATTGCCCAGAGAATTGAGGACTCCCTACAGCGGACTAATTTGAAGTCCCGAATAACCTCACAGGCTCCTACGAAAAGATCCCCTAGAGCGGAAGTGTCCGATGTCACACTCAAGCTATCCCCTGTTCCCACTCCACCGCTCAGGCCTCCGCCAAATCGTCAATGGCCCCCTGCATATCAGCGGCCACCTCCGCCTAAACGGGACGATCAGTCAGGACCGAATCGGAATCAGTTTGAGGAACGAAGACAAAAAGTATACTCTTTTCGAGACAATGAAGTCTAAGGCTACTTCATTGCCTCCATGAAATGAAACTTACTCTGCCTCCCGGAGCTGAGGAAACCCGAAGAGGTCAGCCGCGATGACAGGACAGATTATTGCCCCTACCATCGGATGTTGGGACACGGTATCCGAGAATGATTCTTCTTCAAAGACCTCCTGTAGAGGATGGTAGACTCCGGACAGGTCGAGCTGGGACCACCCCCAGCACATGTGACATGTATCTCTACCACTGACTCTAACAAAGAGGAGGGGTGGCAGAAAGTCACCAGCAAGCAGGGGCAAAAATTTTACAACTGGATGACTCGGAAGACTATCAACCGAGCCCAAGGCATACTCCGAGCTCAACTACAGTAGCTGGTGATTCCACCAACAACCTATGAAGTTGCAGAGCCGATAGTATAGACCGTAAAACCCTCCACAAGACGGTCATCCGGGCGTAATCGAAGAAGGAGGAAACAATTGCAAGAGGAGCAGTCCGCGACAGGGCCAAAGTTAGTCCCGACCCTGGCAGATTTCATGCCCTCGAATTTGGAGCCACGGGCATCGACCCACCAAACGACACCATCAGGGACAACCGACCAGGTTGACCTGTCAGAGGATGAAAATACTATATTTGGTTCTATTAACATCATCCATCTTATGGAATCATTCCCCGATGAAGGGTATGGTTACGAACCTGAGCTCCCTGCACGAGGATCTGAGAGGAGGAATCATAGAGGTAGGGGATACCAGGGGAGGCACAGCCGCGACCATAACCAGCGTTACGGTTGGATCTCGGCCCAAACCATTAATATTACAGAAACCTGTGGGAGATCCCTTCAACGGACTCAGCAGGAGAAAGAATGCCCCTCCACCTCCACGAGCAGCCACTCTGGCCCTGTTGTTCTGCGATACCCACCAGAGGAGGAGCAAGTTTCTGGCCACCTAGTGCGCTCAAACAGACCAACCAGGCCAAGTCCTCGAAACGCAGGAACACTATCGACATCCGACCCTGCGGCCGGTCCCTCCTCATCAAATGCTCCATCCCCTAAATAAACCGCTAAAACTCTCCCGCCATCAGAGAAGTGTTGGCCGCTGGAGGAAAAATACGATATCCTTAAACATCTGGCATCGGTACTGGACAAGCTGTCAATCCTCGATGCCCTAAGTCTATCAGCAGACCTCTGGGAGGCACTTATAGAAGCTTTGATCAGACCCTAGGAGTTTCAAGCTGAGGTAGCTGCCACCAAAATTTACCGGACAGAGACTGACCTAGATGAATGCAATGCTGTCGTCTCCTTCACCGATCAGGATGAAGATTTCATCATGAAACGACACATCAGACCACTATATGTGTCCGACACACTGAATTGTATTGAGATCTGGAAGGTCTTTATAGACAATGGCTCTGGATTTAACCTCCTTCCCCTACAAACACTCCGCAAGTTGGTCTATAGTGAGGATGATCTAATTCCCTCAGCCAAAACTCTGTTGGGTTACGATAGGAATGAACAGAAGCCAATGGGAAAAATTAAGCTATGTACTCATTTTGGTGACCTGGTAGCCTACACAGAATTCCTGGTGGTCCGGCAGAGCACAACATTCAATGCCCTACTGGGAAGGCCATAGATCCATAAGCACATGGATGTTCCTTCATTCTACCACTAGTGTATCAAGTACTGCATCAATGGAAAAAGAGGAACTTTTCACGCCAACAAGGCACATTTTATGCTCTCCGAGTCACATTACATTGACGTCGGGTTCTAGGAGAAAAAGATAAAGAAGCCTTTGGTCAACAGTGTCAACTCGATCCCCGCTCCAAATGGCCTAGAAATGGTTCCTGATGACCCCCTCAGGTAGCTTGGCAGATATTATGTCTTGCCCATCGACCATGTAAAGAGTAAGAGTTCAAGTACTGACACACACTCGGATGTCCTCATGACATCAGCCACGATGGCCGAGCCCGACAATGTGGGAAAGTCTGCCAACCCTAGAAGGCTCGTGATAGGAGCTCTCTCCTCTTCGAACCAAGAAGATGAGGAATTGGGAGAAGAATAAGAGGAGGATCTTCGGGATGCTCCTCCTGTGTTTGAGGAGGGTATCTCCACCACGGTGGACGAGCTCAGGGAAATAAACCTGGGTACCGAGGAAGACCCAAGGCCTACTCTCATTAGTGAAGCCATTTCTCCCAAGGAGCATGAGGTATATACCTCTTTCCTGAGGAAAAATCTGGATTTTTTCGTCTAGAATTACACGGAAATGTCAGGACTCAATCCCGATGTGAAACACATCACTTGGGTTTTCCAGAAGACCACCGGGGCTATAAACAGGCCGCCAGAAGGACGCATCCATCACATGCCTCCAAAATTGAGGCTGAAGTCGATAATCTCATTAAATAAGGCTTCATTCGAGAGGTCCAGTACCCCATTTGGCTGGCCAACATCGTCACTGTCCAGAAAAATAATGGACAAATCCGCATCTGCATCGATTTCAGAGATCTCAATTGGCATTGCCCGAAAGATGACTTCCCGGTTCTAATCACCGAGTTGTTAATCGATGCAACGACCAGTTATGAGGCTCTATCCTTCATGGAAGGATATTCTGGAGATAATCAAATATGGATGGCCTGAGAAGACGAAGAATCCACTACTTTTAGGGCCCCTCAAGGGGTATTCTATTACAGGGTCATTCCCTTTGGTCTCATGAATGCTGGCTCCACATATCAGCGTGCCATGCATCGGATCTTTAAACCGTTCCTAGGGAAATTCATTGAATGTTACGTGGATGACACGGTGGTCAAATCCAGACAGTGCTTGGATCACCTTTCAGACCTTGATACAATCTTCAACAAACTCTGACAGCATAGATTGAAGATGAACCCCTTGAAATGCGCCTTCGGGGTTACCTAAGGGAAATTCCTTGGATTCATCGTACGCCATCGTGGCTTCGAAGTCGACCCTGAGAAGACAAAGGATATCCATGGATTACCACCTCCCTGAAATCTCACCGAGTTGAGGGGATTACAAGGACACCTAGCCTATATTAGGTGGTTCATAGCCAACCTGGGAGGCTGATGTTTTCCTTTCACCAGGTTAATGAAGAAAGGGGTCACATACCAATGGTCAGATTACTTCCAAGAGGTGTTCGACAACTTGAAGAAGTACCTCTTAAGCCCATTGGTGCTCATGCCCCCGATTGAAGGAAGACCTCTCATTCTATATGTGACGACCCTAGAACGGTCACTGGGAGCCTTCCTCGCACAAAAGAATGAGACAGGCAGCGAAAACAGTCTCTATTACCTCAGCCGAACCATGATTGATGCTGAGACTCGATACTCAAATATCTAGAATAACTGTTCGGCCTTGGTCTTCATAGTTCAAAAGCAGCGACATAATATGTATCATCATGAGGTCCATTTGATCTCATGGAGTAACCCACTCAAGTATATCCTCTTCCTTCTGATGCTAACCAGAAACCTATCCCGATGGGCAGTCATCCTAAAACTATTTGACATCTGGTTTGTGTCTCAGAATTCCACCAAGGGTCAGGCATTAGCAGACTTTCTGGCAGAGAACTGTTCGATAGGGACCACTGCACCGGACGCTGAGCTACCTAATGAAGACATCTTCTCAGTTCAAGAGGAGTTCCTGCCATGGGAAATGTACTTCAACGGCGCATCCCGAAGCCCCACCGGGAAGAGGATAGAGGATCCTAGATAAAAAAAAAGTGGGTCTGGGGATAATACTCATCTCCCCAGAAAAGGAAGTATTTCCATATTCCTTCCTCCTATTAGAGGGATGCACGAACAATGAAGCAGAATATCAAGCTCTCATTTCCAACCTGGATCTCGCACTTCAGGGACAAGTACAGCACCTTAAGGTAAAATGTGACTCGGAGATGGTCATCAAGAAAGTCAATGGTGACTATGCTATTAAAAAGGAGGATCTAATCCCCATGTTTGACCATTTTCGAGGGTTAATGGTTGAGTTCTCCACAGAATAAACATTGACCTATATTCCCCGGTCTCAGAATCCGCAGGCTGATGCATTAGCCAATGCAGCCACAACCCTAGCTGATCTAGACCGGGATGAAACGGTCATCAGAATTGCTCACCGTCGAATGGTATTGTCGTTTGTCCAAACTAAGACGTAAGAAATACATGAAGTCAGTCCTGTCCCCACGCCATATTCTCTTGCCACTGGCTGGATGACCCCTATTGCAAACTACCTTCAACGGGGAGAACTTCCATCAGACAGGGCTGAACGAGAGAAAATACAGAGTAGGGAAATCAACTTTTTCCTATATGGCAGTGTGGGTCCGCAAGAGGTCCTCTACAAACGAGGACTCAATGGATTGCTCCTCAGATTCATTGATGGGGAAGAAACCGCCTCCGTAATGAATTAAGTACATGCAAGAGCATATGGAGAACATTAAACAGGGACCAAGCTTTCCCATCAGGTTTAAAGACTTGGGTACTACTGGCCCACAGTGGCACGAGACTGAGAGCATTTTACCACAAAATGCCACTCATGCCAAATTCATGACAACTTCATACACCAACCCCCGGAGTTACTTCATCAAGCTAAGTACTCCTGGCCATTTTTCGTCTGGGGGATTGACGTTGTGGGGACATATCCTCCCGCCATGGCCAAACAGTTGAAGTATATCCTCACATCAACCGACTTCTTTTCCAAATGTGCAGAAGCCATACCCCTCAAGGAATTCGGGGCGAGAAATATTGTCAGCTTTGTGAAAACCAAAATCATCACCAGATTTGGCATCCCTCATACCATACTGACGGACAACGACACCAACTTCTACTCTGCTGAATTGGAGAAACTATACAGCGAATATGGTATCAAGGCTAACCACTCATCTCGCTAACACACAGTGGCCAACAGACATATAGAGGCTTTCAAGAAGTCCCTATCCAAAATTCTCCAGAAAATGGTGGACAAAGGCAAGAAGTCCTAGCCGGAGAAACTCCTTCATGCGTTGTGGGCTTATCGAACCACAATCCACACCGCTACTCAGGCTACCTCGTACTCATTGGTGTACGACACCATGGCAGTCCTAACCATTTAACTCCACCTTCCTTCACTTTGTGTTTCCATCTTTGATCAATTATCCGATGATGAGGAGTCAAGAAAGTGGATAGGTTAATTGGAATAGTTAGATGAGAAGCGGTTGCACACCTTGAACCATCTAGAAGTATACCAGAACCGGATCGCACGAGCATTCAACAGAAAGGTTCGTCTTCTCTCTTTCATGGAAGGAGAATTAGTGTTGGTCCTCTGGACCCTAATGATACCCGGCAAGAAGCCTCCAAAGTTGGAGCCCAAATGGGAGGGACCATACGTTGTACACAAGGTCTACTCCAACAGAACATATACCCTGATCTCTATGGATGAACAATTTACAACTGCTCCTACAAATGCGAGATTCCTAAAGAAGTATTTCACATAGAAACCAAAGGTGGAGAACGTCTTTACCGCACGATGTTAAACCTCACTAAAAAAGTCTTTACCGCATGATGTTTAACTGCATGGAAAATGTCTTTACCACAAGACGTTAAACTGCACCGAACACATCTTTATCGCACGAAATTAAACTGCATGGAATTCGTCCTCACCGCACGACGTTAAACTGCACAGACCCCCTTTTTTTCTTTTCATGTCGGGTCACTTACGTCCTTACTGCACGACGTTAAACTGCACAGAGTTCGTCTGAGCTGCATGATGTTAAACTTCCAAGCACCCAATGGTCCAAACTCTATGACCTTAAGCTAGGAGTATTTTTTCCTCACTGCACGATGTTAAACTATATGGACAAGATGATTCAAAAATGCCCTCTTCCCCTGTGTACGGACCAGACCTGCACATGGTGTATCGTCTTTCAGAGAACTACGTGAGGCTTGATTCCTGCCCTCGCAGGATACGTAGTGACACCATAATTCCACACCCTGACCCAGCCACCTCAAAAACCAAAATGCCCCTTCCCCCTGTGTACGGACCAGACTTGCACAAGGTTTATTCACGTCCTCACCGCATGACGTTAAACTGCATGGAATCTAATAATATCCATCATCCTAAGCACACGACATTTAACTGTATGGATTTCATCCTCACAGCATGATGTTAAACTACACTGACTTCAGAGAACTACGTACGGCTTGATTACTTCCCTCGTAGGATACGTAGTGACGCCGGGATCCCCTATCCTGGCCCAGCCACTTACAAATAAATGATAAAAAATTCCTTCTTCCCCCCGTGTATGGACCAGACCTACACGGGGTGTATCCCTTGTCCTCACCGCATGATGTTAAACTGCACGGACAAGAAGTCTTAAAAATTCCCCTCCCCCCCGTGTATGGACTGGACCTGCACGGGCTGTACTTCTTTTAGAAAACTACGTGCGGCTTGATTCCTTCCCTCGCAAGATATGTAGTGACGCCAGGGTCCCCAATCCTGGTCCAGCCCCCTGAATAAAATATAAAAAAGGCCCTTTCCTCCATGTATGGACCAGACCGGCCCGGGGTGTACTGCTCTTCCTTACCACATGACGTAAAATTGCACGGATAACAAGATTTAAAAATGCACCATTTTCCACGTGTATGGGCTAGACCTGCACGGGGTGTATTTTTGCATCCTTTCTGCAGGACGTTAAACTGCACGGACAATAATGTTCAAAATTCCCCCTTCCCCCATGTACGGACCAGACATGCACAGGGTGTATACCTCGTCCTCACCGCATGATGTTAAACTACACGAACCTTGTCTACACCGCATGACATTAATCTGCACGGACCCTGTCCTGACCGCATGATGTTAAACTACACAGAACCTCGTCCTCACCGCATGACGTTAAGCTGCATGGACATCATCACGACCCATCCAAGACACATGTCGATACGAGATGGAGATACTCCTTTCACATTTGGATGCATCCTCTCCATACATCAGACTCCACGACCGGGACAATTATGGATCTTCATAACGACTCATGGCCATCGAAAGTGGAAAGTCATCGACCTAAGGACACCTTTGTACGACTATGCATACCATGACCTTAGCGGCTCTTCATATTGATATCCCCTGGACCATCTACCACAGGCATGATTTCCTTGGGCAACGCTCTTCCTAGCTTCGTACGCCTACCGGCCTCAGAGCCCCCGTATCACATCTCCCGGTCCAAAAATTTATGGAGCAGTGGTTTACAAGTTCATTCCCCCTTTCACATCCAAATGTTTTTAGGGAATTCCTACATGGCTAGAAGCCTATGTGTTCGCCGGTGGTTCACATAGCGACCCGCATTAGCGAACATCAATCCAAGAATAGGCTACTTTTACTCAACGGACAATTGCTATGAAGATGTTTCTTGTATGCTCGGACACCATTATCCCAATATGCCGAAATCTGTGCTGTGAGAAATCTTGGATTTTCAAAATCATTCATGGCCATCAGAAGTGTAATGTCATCGACCCGGGGACACCTTTGTACGACTATGAATACCATGCCCTCAAGGGCTCTGCATAATGATAGCCCATGGCCTGTCCATCAAAGGCAAGATTTCATTGGGCGATACTCTTCCTAGCCCCGTACGCTTACCAGCCTCAGAGCCCCCACACCACACCTCCTGATTCGGGAAAACTCAATGTTGCAGTTTACAACCTTAATCCCCCACCTTGTTCCAAGTATATTAGAACATGTTGACCCAGTTATCCTTCGAGTGACTGCAGTAATAGTCACCCAATGGTCCAAGCTCTATGATCGTTAAACTAGGAGTACTTCGTCCTTCCCGCATGATGTTAAAATGCATGGAGTAAAGGGACACCCTCGCGTGTAAAATAAATCAGCGTAGGGAGCTCTCTAAGCTTTAAATGGAAACCAGTGCCGAGTATGCCCAACATGTACAGACATTTCCTTCCTCGAGGACAGACTTCATGGCCCGGATAATTGCGGATCTTTATAACCATTCATGGCCATTGGAAGTGTAAAGTCATTGTCCTTGGGACACCTTTTTACGACTATGCATACCATTCCCTCAGCGGCTCTGCATAATGATATCCCCTGGCTCATCCACCAAAGGCAATATTTCCTTGGGCGACACTCTTCCTAGCTCTATACACTTACCGGCCTCCGAGCCCCCATATAACCTCTCCTGATCCAAGAAGCCCCAGAACCATGATTTACACCATAAAAATCCCTCCACGTCTTGGACATGCCAGGATACTTGGGCCTAGTTTCATTCTAATGAAGAGCAGCCTTTCCAATTACGTCCTTACTGCATGACGTTAAACTGCACGGAAGTCGTCCTCACTGCATGACGTTAAACTGCACAACAACCTTTAAATGATGCCCTCATCCTTACCGTATGACTCTAAACTGCACGGAATATGTCCTAACCACATGACGATAAACTACACGGTCAATCCTGTCATGGGTTCAGTGAGGAACAAAGGCTTTTCTCTGTCCCTCATGCACGGGTCAGACCAGCACAAGCCACCATCTCACACCCGCGTGAGAAGGGATTACTTCACCAATTCTCAAGAAGTTTGGTCTATATGTTTCCCCCGTATCCAAGAACCCTCTCATCATAAACCATACATTATACTCAGAAAAAACCAAACTCTCATAAGCCACCCCTAGTGGTCCCAAATCTCAACTTCCCTGAAGTTTCTTGGCTATCAGGGGAATACAATCATTGACCTAAGGACACATTTGCATGACCATGCATACCATTCCCTCAGCGGCTCTGCATATTGATCGCCCCTGGCCCATCTACCTAAGGCAAGTTTTCCTTAGGCAATGCTTCTCTCCATACGCCTCTTGGCCTCTGATCCCCCTTGTCTATCACAGGATTTGTAAACCCTTTGAGTTACAGTTTACCAACCTCTTTCACAACCCTTCCTGAATATGGGGGAACGTCTTTGACAAGATTATTGAGAACCAGGAGAAGTCGTTCCATTTTAAATGATGTCCCAGCTGTATGGATTTAAACTGCGCAAAGCCCCAATAGTCCTTTATACCTAATGAATGCATAGGACAGGAAACTGGCTTCCACACTCCTGATTGAGATAGATGTTCTCAAAACCTTTTAGACGTCACATACCCTTTCTGTGCCACCCCAAGTGGTTTTCATAATTCTCCAACCCACCCATGGTGGTTTCCATAAGCTGAACTTTCATAAAGTCCTATGGCCATCATAAATAGAGAGTCATTGACTTAAGGACACCTTTGCATGACTATGCATACCATGCCCTCATTGGCTCTGCATATTGATCGCCCCTGTCCTGTCTACCAAAGGAATGTTTTCCTTAGGCAACGCTCTTCCTACCTCTATACGCCGACGTGGCTCCCATACCTTGAGGCATGCCCTACATGACATTCAAATTTAAACATGTTCCCCCCACATGCATCTGAAGAGTATTGAGACATTTTTTTAATCATCTGAACCCCATTGGGGCCCTTTCCCCACCATGTTTGGTCAAAGGAGTTTTACTTAAAACATCAGTAATGACGATCTTGTTGGCGGGACTTTAAACCACTCACAAAAAGAGGCACAAAGCCTGTTAGGCTGAAAACCCGAAAAGGTCGACCTAAGAAAAAGTCAGGCCATACCGGCTGGGCTCACACTAAATGGGTCCAGGAAAAATCAGGGCATTAATAAGAAAAGACAAAAGGTTTGTGGGGATTCTCTACAAAACCCTAGAAATAGTCAAACTATGCTCGCTGGACACCATGTTCTAAGAAAATTTTAGAGTTTGTTTTCCTGAGTTATGATTAATTCTGATTCAGTGAATTTTTATTTACACAAAAATTGTTCTAAGTAACAATCAAATTTCATAGCAACAAGTGATTGACAGAGACTGTGTTTAGTTCGAACAAAAAAAGGACGGACGTCCACAAGATGGGGTCTCTCCCTCACAAAAAATAAAAAAAGAGGGGAGACAGGTAAGTAAAATCGAGGGTATAAGAGTGGCTTTGATAGTCATAAAGAAGCCTGACTCGCTCACTCCACCAGATCAGCAACCATGCGGCGGAGGTCGTCGCAAGACCATTCCAACACGCGCTTCTACATGGCTTCAACCTCACCCACCGAACGAGTATGATCCACTGTTTTATGGAGATCGTTGATCCCTTTTCCGGTGTCTTCAAGACGACCGGTCACATCTGACAACCGATTCCTCAGCATCGCTGTCCGTTCTTCACATTCATGCAACTTGGAGGATAGGATGGCCACCTGATCTCGAGAGGTCGCCTCCTGTGCCAACAACTGATGGATTTGTATCATGGATTCCTCTAGGGCTCAGGTACCATAATGAGCGGCAGCAAATTGAGCAAGTTCGCATTTGCTAGTGGCAGCTTTTTCATGAGCCATGACAACTTGTAAAGCGAGAGGATGGAACTGCCGATAGTCAAAACCACCCGACCCCATACCCCGGAAGAGCTGTTAAAGAGATTTGGTCTTAGTTTCCATCTCCTCTAGAGGAGTTTCAGCAACGATATCGCAAATCTGAGGCCAGGCCCACCTTTTCACCGCCCGATGGTCCACCATGAAGCGGGGATCGTTGGTATCCTTGCTAGATGGCACAGGAACAAAATCTGGAATTGCAACCAGCGCAAGCATGTGCTCGCTAGAAGTTCATTCAGAAACTGGAAAGTCTGGAGCCTCTAACCCCGGTTCAGGCTTGGGGATCAAGTTTCTAAGCCCAGTATTGACTGGAAAAACTTCTAGGATTGCCTCACTGGGACCCGGAACCACATGGTCATCCTCATCCACATCCAAGAATGATGAACCCGTCTGAACCTCGGCCACCATAGGGCTGGGGGAGGAAAATCCCCTGAGTCGCTTTGATCGAAGAGCCATCAGTCAATCCTACCACAGAGCTGATGAGGAAGGTGCGGTGGACACAACAGCTGCAATACCTCCTGATTTGGGAACCTGCCAGACAACCTTCCCTAGCATCCCATCGGGATAGTGTTTTGCCCATGTTTTTGTGTACTCCAAGGAAAGGTCAGTGGCCGCCCCCATGACAGGCAGGGGAATGCTCGCGTCAGATACCTCCCATGTCATCATCATCCACCATTGACGAAGTGTGGACGGGTGTAGTCCTCGAGCTTGAACAGGTGGAAGGGAAACTTGGACTTTCATGCACCCAAACTGGCAAGAAAAGCGATACGGGACATACAGCGCGCACATAGAAACCCCGTCGATCCGTGCGGACAGAAATCCATCCCGCAGAGATATCAAGTAAGAGTGCTCCTCCAGGCTCCCCCAGATATTGTCAACTAAGACATCAGAAGGGGTGGGGTAGGGAGTGAAAGAAAACTAGGATAAGTCACTCAGAAGCTCGAGGACTTCACTAGGGCTGAGGGATTTCAGGAGAACTCCAGCTATATCAAGAAGGGTAGGCCGAAAAGTAGGAAGAGGGATGACTGTGCTATGATGATACTCATAACACCAGCAATGATCCACTGCCCAGCCATACAAAAATTGAAATGGCCCACTCAGACGGAAGGGCAAACCGCCCTTCTTCATGTGACCCAGCAGTTCTTAAATACGAGCCAATGTGGGCACGGCCAAATTCACCAGGCGGCCCTCAACCAAATCAACTGCCATCATCAGGGTGCAAGCCCTGACACCAAGATTAATATCCCGAGAAGGGAATATCCACCCCCTCAAGAACATATCAAACAAACCCGCCAGCCGAAGCATAGGCGGCACATCGGGGCGCACCTTGTAACCCCATGAAAGGTAGTTTCCCGCCTCCAGAACTGCCCAGTAGGAACCTGGGGAGGTTCATGACTGCTGAGAAGGATGAGTCCTGGGATGCATGATCTTTGTAAAAGGACCAGTGGTGTTCAGAAATAACCCTATCCAGGTACTATAGGGAATAAGAGAGAAGGAACGCAATGCCTGACCCAATGACTGCTCCACCATAACCAACAGATCCCTCACTAATAAAGGCACTTGTTCAACGTCGTCCCATGCATTAGGTGAAGGCAGAAATTTTTCATACATTTCACTGATAATCTGGAGTCCTCTCAATTGGTGGATATCCCATAGACTAATAACAACTTCACCATGGGCAAGGTGGAAATTATTAGTGCTTGAACACCAGCAACTGAGTTAGTCTGGCAGGACCAAGGATGGTGGGTAAATGGAAAATTGGGAGGCCCACACTGCGGAGTATAAATTGACTGCTTCCAGTGATTCAGGAGACTCCCAAAAGTGATGATGGACCCAGAAATCCCATGCCCAGTCATTCGAGAAGAGCCCGCCAGATTGAAGATCCCAACTAGGAACCCACCCCACATCAGGATCTACTCGAGTAAGGTTGATAATAGAAGGGTAATTCATGAAGATAGATTCCTGAGAAATGTTTCGAGCGTGTGGATCACTTTGGGTCCAAACAGATCCCTTCAAAATAAAGGCTTCTTTCTGGTCAGAGTCGGAAACCATCTCCCCTGATTGGGTAAGGTTCGCCTGAATAACCTTGGACGACGCTTCCAAGAAAGGAGAAGGAAGACCTGAGAAAGTTGGGGGAATAGGGACATCATCTTGAAGACCGAATCCATGAAGTGGAAGTCGATTTGATGGTGGGTAATGCAGAAGCTCAGGAGGGAGCAAGTCTTTCAAGGAACCGTCATCAGGAATGATAGACCGACTAGGGTCCTCTTGGGTGTTCTCTGCTCTGTGAATCATAGCTAAACGTCTCCCTGAACCAATTGGTAGAGGCTCTGCAGCATGCCTCAGTGCAAAAAGAGGGGGAACCATATCTTATCCCTGCATAATGAGAGACAACAAATGGTTAGTCTGGAATAATAAAATCTGGAAAAAAATACCAGCTGTATGGAAAAAGAATTGAAAAGCCTTCAAACAGGCCTCGAAGGATGGTTCGCAATGACAGCATCCCGCGAACCAGCCCTTCATGAAATCAGTCAGTGAAAACCTGGCCCATGGAGTGTTGGCCAGGAAACCGCGAACCAAGTTTCTCCGCAGAATTTGAATCCCAAATTTAAGTGATTAAATGAGGAATACCTAGAAACTTTTAATGTTCAAGGGATTTTAGTCCGCGGAGCCGCGAAACTGTGGAGGATCGAAACAGCGGAGTAGCGAAACTGCAGAGCACCAAAACCACAAAGCAAGTTCCTCCATAGCCTGTCATGACATACTTTTTAATTAATTAAGAGTAATGGTTCACGGTTGGGGAATTGGTTCGCAGGTGAAGGAGCCCGCGAAGGAGTAATTTTTCGTGGAAGTCACTGCCGGTTCGTGGTTGAAGCAATTCGTGAAGGAGCGATCACGTGGAGGTGAGGGTGCTCTGGTTTCGCGATGAATTTGGTAAAGGAAAAATTAAGGGAACCCCGTATTTATAGGCATGGTCCCCTACCGGGTCTACTTCTCTACCACAAGCCATCTCAGTTTCAGGACCACTCTGCATTGGAATGGCCTCCTCTTCGTTCCGATCGGACCCCATTCCGATGGGGGGCAGTTGTAGGGTCTTGAAAAATCCGCAAAGGAAATTTTACCCAAATCCCCCAAAGAATTGGGGAGAAGAATGGAGAAAATACAATGAAGGGACACAAGTAGGTCCAGTCCACAGACCGGTCCCATGGAAACATGACGTGGCCAGGTCCAACGAAGCTCCCCCTCCGCGAACCGTTGTTGTTCGCGAAATGGAGGTGGAGATCCTTCGCGTTCACGAGGCAGGATGGGCGCCGATCCGGTTTACTACCATGAACAACCCCAACTGCGGACCGTGTCGACCGGTTCAATCCATATCCGCTGTCATTCGTGAAATGGAGGCGAAACCCTCCGCGGCCTCAAAGCACTCCCTGAGTTCGGTTCGCGGGGAGGGGGGAGAAGCGTTCAATACCCACCGCGAATTACGGATTGACCAAGTCAGCCATAAGCTGGGTATTCGGTCATGGGCCTCTACAAATGGTGCTGTGTGACCACAGATATATCTCTTTCCCCACTCTATAAAAGGAGACCGAGGTGGAAAGGGAGAGGATTCGGAGATCGAGATTCGGATTCAGAGGAATTGGAGATTTGGAAGGATATCGATCGAAGGAAGGATTAGGATTTCGCAAACAATGAAGTTCTGTTCGTGAACCACAACAGGTATAAACCTGGGAATGAACTAATAAGGAATCGGAAAATGCATAATAATTTGGTGAACCGTGAACTTAAAGTAAAATAAAAAGAGAAGACCAAGAACCATAGCCCCCTCTGCGGATGCACTCCCTGCGGACCAGGGTGTTTATGCCTCTTTTACGATCTGTCGCACTGCGTAGCACCCTCCTACGCGGGCGAAGCCTCGACAGACGAATGCTCGATCGGCACCGCCCATGGCCGCCGCCGCTCACGTGGACCCCTCCGCCTACCCCCCTGGTACGCAGGCCAAACCCGAATCCGTGAACCACCCTGGTTCGCGGGATGCTTTCCAGACCGCGAACCATCCTGGTTCGCGGACGGCCCCTCGATCCAAGGACCCTCCTGGTTTGAGGACGACCTCTTAGTCCGCGAACTAGTCTGGTTCACAGATGACTTCTCCAGCCACATAGCACCTAAAAATTATAAAACCAATAATAACCATAAATACATACTAAAAACCATAAAAACAGAAATATCACTAAAAATTTAAAACCCCATTTGATCCCAAAAAATGTAAAATACTCTTAAATTCGTAAACACCCTAAAAACCTAAAAATACACAGAAATACAAAAAAACTTAAAAACCCTAAATCTTATGAAAACCCTAAAAATAGAAAAAAACCCATAAAATCCTATAAATCATTAATGTCCCTGTATAAATAAAAAAAAACCCCTAAAAACCCCTATGAAAAACATAAAAACTTGAGAACACATAAAAACCTAAAATCCCTAAAAACAATAAAAAACCCTAAAATATCATGAAAAAATAAAAGTACCTAAAATCCATAAAACCCCTAAAAACCTTCAAAAAACCCTTAAAACTTATAATAACCAAATAAAAATTAAAAAGACCCTTTAAACTGATAAAAATATTAAATACTCTAAAAACTATAAAAACACTAAAAACTCAAAAAAATACCCTAATACAAAAAAACAAAAAAACCCCTAAAACCCTAATGAACCCAAAAAAATCCAAATCACAACAATACTAAAAACCCATAGAAAATAATAAAAATTACAAAAAATGTAAAAAAATCCTAAAAACTAGGGAAAACCCTAATAAAACCAAGAAAAATAAGATCACTTAAAACCCCTAAAAACCAAAAAATGATAAAAACCCTAAAACCCCTTACAACCCCTAAAAACAAAAAAGATCCCTAAAATTATAAAAAATCAAGAAACACATAAAACCCATAAAAAAGAAAAAAAATTCTAAAACCCTTTGAACCCCCAAAAACATTAAAAACTATAAAAACATTAAAAACCATAATAACTCAAAAAATTCCTAAAACCGAAAAAAACCATAAAACCCCGAGAATCCTTCTAATCTTTAAAATCCCTAAAAACCAAAAAATGGAAAAATTCCAAAAAATCCCTAAAATATAAAAACCCTTAAATACCCTGAAAACCCCCAAGAAAACATTAAAAAAATAAAAACACACAAAACTTCCGAAAATATAAAGAAGGCTAAAAACCATAAAAACCCTAAAGCACTAAAAATCCTTAAAAACCATAAATAACCCTAAAATCCTATGAAATCCCTGAAAATAATAGAAATAGAAAATCCTAAATAACCTCAAAAATCCTGATAAATCCTATAAACCTAGAAATTCATTAAACCCCAAAACCGTAAAAATACTAAATTACTACCAAAAACCCTCAAACCCCATAAAAACCCATAAAAAATAAAAAACAAAAAAATTCTCAAAAACATTAGAAACCAAAAAATCCATTAAAAACTATAAAAACCACTAAAAACTCTAAAACCCTTCAATTTCTAAAAAACATTGAAAAGTCTAAATGACCTTAAAACACTAGAAAACTCAAAAAAACCCTAAAACCAAAAATCCAACAAAAAACCTAAAAAATCGAAAAACCCTCAGAATCCCTAAAAACATTAAAACCAATAAATATCATAAAAATTTAATAATATCCCTAAAAATTTAACACACCATAAAAAGCCTAAAAATCCCAAAATCCCAAAAAATACACTAAAACATCTAAAAGCCCCTAAAAACCAAAAAAACACAAAAATACATTAAAATCCCTAAAATCCATAAATCCACGAAAACCCACAAAAAACTCTAATAACCCTTTAAAACCCTAAAACATTAAATACTCTAAAAAACCTAAAAACACCTAGAAACTCATAAAAACACTAAAAATCCAAAAAACTATAAAAAAATTAAAAACCCTAAAAATCGTCAAAATCCCTTAAAACCCTAAAAAACAAAAAATATCTAAAAATCCATAAAAACCCCTCTAAAATCATAAAAACCCCAAAGAAAGTATTAAAAACTAAAAAAACTTAAAATCCATAAAAACACTCAGTAACCTAACAAACCTAAAACATTAAAAACATTAAAAACCATAAAACCCATAAAAAATAAAAAACCCATAAGTATTCTAGAAACCTACTAAAAATGATAAAAACCATTGAAACCAAAAAATGTAAAAAACAATAATATCCCTAAGAAACCTAAAAAATCGAAAACCCCCTAAAACATAAAAACCAATAAAACCCTAGAACCCTGAAAACTCAAAATCTTTCAAATATATTCATAATTATAAAAACATAAAAAATCGTGAAAAATACCTCAAACCCCCCCAAAAAATACAAAACCCTAAAAATCATGAAAATCCAAAAGAAAACATTAAAAATATGAAAACAATTAAAACCCTAAAAATTAACAAGAAATAAAATCCCTCAAAAACATAAAAATAATTGAAACTAGAAAACCACTAAAAACAATAAAACTCTAAAAACCCAAAACCCCTAAAAAACACAAAAACTCTAAAACCATTTAAACCCCTAGAAATATTAAAAGAATCTTAAAAACCATAAAACCCATAAAATCTCAATAAAACCCTAAAACCCCAAAAAATATATAAAACACCTAAAACCTTCAAAAACCCTTACAACCCTCCAAAATCCCTAAAAACCCTAAAAACTATAAAAATCCAAAATAAGTCCTAAAAATAACATAAAATATAAAAAAACCGAAGACCATTAAAAAAACGAAAAAACCTAAAAACCATTAAAAATATAAAAACATCTAAAAAATTTACAAAGACCCTAAAAAATGAAAAAAACCTCTAAAAATTATAGCAGCACATAAAAACCATACAAACATAAAAATCCATAAAAACCATAAAATATATTAAAAACTCTGGAACCCTTTATGCCACATAAAATGTTAAAACTCAAAAAAAACATTAAAACCCAAAAAATTAAAAAAACTTTAATACCCAAAAAAACATTAAAAATCGTAAAAACACTGAAAACCCTAAAATCACAGAAAATACCTAAAAAATGAAAATCATAAAAATCCCTAATATCCCAAAAAATGTAAGAAACTGTAAAAACCCTAAAAACACTAATAAAACATTAAAAACTAAAATTGTAAAAACCCCTAAAACCTAAAAAATTAAAAAAACTAAAAAGACCCTAAAAACACTAAAAACCCCTAAAATCTATAAATTCTTAAAATCATTTAAAAACAATAAAAATTAATAAAAACTATAAAACAAAAAACTCTAAAAACCTCAAAACCCTAAAAATAATAAAAAACTACAAAAAAGGTTAAAATCATAAAATATTAATAAAAGCCCCTAAAATACAAAACCTAGAAACGCTAAATAACTCTAAAACCCTCAAAATCCCAAAAAACCCATAAAACATAAAAATACTAAGAACCCTAAAAATCCCTATAAACAGAAAATACCATGGAAACACCTAAGAAATCATAAAAAAAATAAAAACACCTGAAACAACTAAAAAATCTTAAAACCATAAAAACCCAAAAAAACATCCAATAAACCATAAAACCTATAAATACACATAAAAACCATAAAACCCATAAGAAATCACAAAACACTAAAAACCAATAAAACATTAAAAAAACTCTAATATCCTAAAAACGTTAACCAACTCTAAAAAACATTAAAAACCCTAAAAACATAAAAAAAACTTAAAAACCCATAAAACCCTAAAACTCTAAAAACCCTACGACCCTTAAAATCCCAAAAACCTTAAAACCCCTAAAAATCACAAAAATCATAAAAACCACTAAATGTCCCTAAAAATGTAAAAAACTCTAAAACCCTGAAAAAAGAAAAACATAAAAACATAAAACACTAAAACCCAAAAAAATAAAACAAATTTAAAAAACCTAAAATTCTATAAAAATATTAAAAACCCACTATAATCCACTAAAAACTCCAAAAAAATGTTAAACCCCAAAATATTAAATACACTAACAACATTAAAACCTTAAAAAACTCAAAAAACACTAAAACCCAAAAATTGCAAAATCCCTAAAAACATGAAATCCCTCAAAATACCTAAAAACACTAAAAACCATAAAAATCATAAAAATTTACCAAATTCCATAAAACAGTAAAAAACCCAAAAAATTGGAAAAATACTGAAAAAACTAAAAAATCACAAAAAACATAAAAACCCTAAAAACATTAAAAATACAATGAAAAACTAAATACCATTATAACCTATAAAAAACATTAAAACCCTAAAACCCATAAAATTCCTTTAAAACTCTAAAAACCACTAAAACTATTTAAACACTTTAGACACCAAAAAACATAAAAAACTCTAAAAACCCTAAAAACACTAAAAACTATAAAACAAATAAATCACTAAAAACACTAAATTCCCTCCAAATCCAAAAAAACCCTAAAACCATAAAAATATATAAAAAGCGCTCAAAATACATAAAATCCTATGGTATTCTAAAAACCCAAAAACCCCCCTAAGAAATCCTTAAAATCCTAAAACACTAAAAACCCTAAAAACAATAAAAACCCTAAAAACAATCCAAATACCTCAAAACACTAAAAACCCATAAAATTATAAAGATCCCTAAAAATCCTAAAAAATGTAAAAGGCCAGAAAACAGGGAAAATCCCTGAAGAAAACCTATAAACCTAAAACAATTAGGACCCCTAAAAAACCTAAGAACATTAAAAACCCAAAGAACACTAAAACCCTAAAACCCCATAAAACCCCTCAAAATCCATAAAAAACATAAAAATAATAAAAAACTATAAAAATCTATAGAAATACCTAAAAATTTAAAAAACCCCAAAACCTAGAAAGCTCTTAATAAAACCTAAAAATTATAACGACACTTAAACCCCTAAAAAATTCCAAAAACCACAAAAACTTTGAAAACCATAAAAATACTAAAAACCATAAAATCTAGTGAAAAATCATCAAACCCATAAAAACCATAAAACTTACTAAAAACTATAAAAATTGTTTTAATCACTAAAAAACTAAAATTCTAAAAACCTTTAAAACCCTAAAACCCCCCACAACCCCTCACAAATACCTAAAAACCATAAATACCCATAAAAATTGTAGAAAAGTAAAAAATATCCTAATAATGTAAAAAACACTAAAGATCATAAATACGCATATGAAAACATTAAAAACACTTAAAAACATAAAATCATAAAAAATAATAAAACCTCTAAAAACCCTAAAACCAAAAAATCCCTAAAACACTTAAAACCATAGAAAAAAACCACTAAAAACTATAAAATCCCTCTAAACCAAAAATAATGTTAAAACTCTAAAAACACTTTAAAACCCTAAAAATTTAAAAGAAGAAACACGAAAACCCAAAAAACCCACAAACACCCTAAAGCTCCAAAAATCCATCAAAATCCCTAAAACCCTAAAACCCATTAAAATTATAAAGAATTAAAAATATACATAAAAACATAAAATCCCCTAAAAAAACTGAAAACCCCTAATAAAACATTAAAAACCTAAAAATAAGTAAAACAACTCTAAAACCAAAAAAAATATTCAAAGACTTAAAAAATCTCAAAATGCTATTAACCCTAAAAAACCTCAAAATTCCTAAAAACCCTAAAAACATATAAAAATCCTAGAAATCCATAAAAATCACTAAAAATATATAAAACCCTAAAAACCTAGAAAAAACTTATGAAAACCTTAAAAAACACATAAAACCCCTAAAAATTCTAAAACATTTAAAATCCATAAAAGAACCTAAAAACTGTAAAAACATGTAAAATAATATAAAACCCAAAAAACCTTTAAACCCGTAAAACCAAAAAAAAACCAAAAAAACACTAAATACCCATAATCCCTGAAAAAGAATTTAAACTCTAAAAAACATAAAAAAATTGAAAATTCCTAAAATCTAAAAAAGCATAGATACTCTAAAAACCACTCAAAAACATCAAATTTGATTAAAATCCTAAAAACACATTATAAACTCAAAGAAACTCTAAAAATACCAAAACCTACAATAATGATAAAAACTCTAAAAAACCTAGTTAAACTATAAATAACCAAAAAAATCATTAAAACCCTAAAAACACTAAAATATTATAACCCCTAAAACCCCTCAAAGTCCCAAAAAACTCTAAAAACATTTAAAATCCAAAAAAATCCAAAAAATTTTAAAATCTCGTAAAACCCCTGAAAAACTATAAGAAAACCTTAAAATACTAAAAACACATAAAATATCTTAAAAACCTAAAAATTATAAAACCCAAAAAATCCAAAAGACTCTGAAATACCTAAAAACCCCTAAAAACCATAAAACCAATAAAAACCCATAAAACCCTAGAAATCATTTAAAAATATAAAACCCCATTGAAACCCTAAAGGTGTTAAAAAACTATAAAAAACCCATAAAACTTATAAATAAAATAATGGACATAAAACCCCAATAAACTATAAAAAATCTAAAATCCCTAAAACCCCACAAAATCACAAAAAACCCTAAAAACCATAAAAATATTAAAAACTCCATAAAAATCACTAAAACATAAAAAACACTAAAAACCTATGAAAAATACTATGAAAACTGTAAAATCCAAAAACCACTTAAAACCCATAAAAGTCCAAAAATGATAAAAAAAACTTTTAATCCCCTAAAACCAATAAAATTACCTAAAAATCCTAAAAATCCCTAAAATCCATATATACCGTTAAAATCCTAGAATCTCTAAAAATCCTTAAAAAATAAAAAACACTTAAAACCATGAAAACACCCAATAAAACCTTAAAACCCTAAAACCAATAAAAATTCCTAAAAACCTAAAAATTCTAAAAACACTAAAAGTACCTACAACCCCAAATTCCCCTAATAACAATAAACCCCTAAAACCCAAAAAAATCCTAAAACCCAAAAAAAACCCTAAAAACCCTAAAAACCCTAAAAACTCAAAAACCTCTTTATACACCCAAAAGAGTTGAAAAACACTAAAACACCATAAATTCCTAAAAACACAAAACCCAAAAATAATAACTTAAAAATCATAGAAACCACAACCCCCCCCCCCAAACACCCAAAACTCATCAAAATCCTTAAACCCCTTAAAAATCCAAAATATTCACTAAAAAATAATAAAAATGTAAATAAAAATAAAAAACATAGAAAAATCACAAAGAAAACCTAAAAACATAAACACATTAAATCCATAAAAATTCCAAAACCCTAAAAACCATAATTCCCTCAAAATCCCTAAAAACCATAAAAACCATAAAAATCATAAAAAACACATAAACTTCTCTAAAACCATATATCCCCCTAAACCCCCTAAAAACCCCACAGTAATCATTAAAAATCTTAAAACACATAAAACACCGAAAAACCCAAAAAACTCAAAATACCCTAAAAACCCTAAAAACCCCTAAATGCCACCATAATCCCTTAAACCAGTAAAACCCAAATTTTTTTTAAAAATTCCTAAAAATAGGTAAAAATTAAAAATACCTAAAAACCATTAAGAAAACCATAAAAACCACAAAACAATTAAAACACCTCAAAAACCAAAAATCACTAAAAACCCTAAAAAGACCATAAGCCCCTAATACCCCTAAAATCCATAAACTCCCATAGAAACCTCAAAAACCCATAAAAACTAATGAAAACTCTGAAATCCATTTAAACCACTAAAAACATTAAAAACACTAAAATACCATAAAACCCTAAAAACCTTTAAAAACCATAAAAACACTAAACGAAAAAAAACACCTAAAACCCCCAAAAAAATCATAAAAATATTTTTGAATACCCTTTAAAAATCCTTAAAAATGTAAAAAACCCAAACCCAGAAAACACATAAGAAAGCCTTGAAAAAATAATTTAAACCCCTAAAAACCTCAAAATGCTAAAAATACAAAAAAAAACCCAAAAACCCTAAATACCCGCATCCTTCCTAAATACCGTAAAAAACCCCCAAAAATACCTAAAAATGTAAACACTAATAAACTTGAAGAACCCAAATAAAACCTTAAAAACATAAAAAAAACTTCAAAACCTTAAAACCCCAAAAAACGATAAAAACACTAAAAACCTAGAAATTCCCTAAACCATTAAAACCCCTAAAACCCTTAAAATCCACCAAAAGCTCTAAAACCATTTAAACCTGTAAAACTGTTAAAAAACACTAAACCCAAAAAATACCCTTAAACTCTAGAAAATTTAAAAATACAAAAAAAACCATGAAAGAACTAAAAACCATAAAACCACTCAAAATCACTAAAACTGTAAAATCCATAAAAATCATGAAAATCCCTGAAAATCACTAAAATTTAAAAAAACCTAAAAACAAAGAAAACACCTAAGAAAATCTTAAAAACCTAAAAACACATAAAACCCATTCAAACACATAAAAACGTCCAAAAAATCTGAACACCTAAAATCCCTTAAAAACTCAAAAAAACCCAAAAAACAATAAAATTTCTAAAACCCCTAAAACACTCAAATTCAAAAAAAACCGTAAAATACCATAAAATCATAAAAATGACAAATAAATAATAGAAATGTAAAAACCCATAAACCACTAAAAACCCCAAAGAAAAACATAAAAACCTATAAACACTTAAATCCCCTAAAACCTAAAAAACCGCAAAATGCACTAATAACCCTAAAAACCGTTCAAAATTCTTAAAAATTCTAAAAATCATAAAAAACCTAAAGAATCCACAAAAATCACTAAAAATATAAAAAAACCTAAAACACTAAAAATATATAAGAAAACACAAATAACCTAAAACCACTTAAACCCCTTAGAGCCACAAAAATGCTAAATACCCTAAAAATATAAAAAATGCTAAAAACGCTACTAACCGTGAAAGACCCTAAAAGCAAAAAAACATTAAAACCCCGAAAACATTAAAAAACCTTAAAAACCTATAAAATACCACTAGAACACTAAAAATAATTCAAATCCCAAAAACATTAAAATCTCTCAAAAAAACCCTAAAACCCTAAAAAACTCCAAAACCCCCCTAAAACCCAAAAAACATAAAAATATAAAAAACCCTAAAACACCTAAAATCCCTCAAAATCTCTAAAAACACTAAAAATCCTAAAAAAATAAAAAAGATATCTAAAAATACCAAAATAATAATAAAATCCATTAAAAACCTACAAAACACTAACATAACATTAAAAATTAGAAACACCTAAAATTGAAAAAATATATAAATAAAAGCTAAATACCCTAAAATGCCACAAAAAAACCATAGAAACACTAAAAAATACCTAAAAGACCTCAAAAACCATAAAAAATCCTAAAATTCCTAGAAATTATTTAGAAATATAAAAAACTCTAAAAAATATCAAGAACACTAAGTGAACATAGAAACATAAAAATACATTAAACCCCTAGAATGCTAAAAAAATGCTGAAAACCCTAAAGGCCCTAAAAACTGGTAAAAAGCATGAAAATTGGCTAAAATATTACAAAAAAACCTTAAAATAGTAAAAACCCACTAAAAACTCTAAAAAAACATTAAACGTCTAAAAATTATAAAATTTTCTAAAAACCCAAAAAAATATAAAAAACTCTAAAAACCCTCAAAAAACATAAAAACCTTTAAAAATCCTAATAAAATAATGAAAACATAAACAAATAATATAAACACTAAAAAATCCAAAAAAACCCCTAAATATCCCAAATAACACTAAAAACATTAAAAATCCTAAAATTCGCTGAAGATATCTTAAAATGTATAAAACACTAAAACCCCAATGAAAACAACAAAAACATACAAACAATTTAAACCCCTAAAACACAAAAAATAATAAACCCTAAAATACCCAAAAATACATATAACCATATAACCCCTAAACCCCTTAAAAACCCTGAAACCCCCAAAACCCACTAAAATTGTAAAAACACTATAAATCAGTAAAATCATTAAATAAATCTAAAAAACTTTTACAGCCCTAAAAAATTCAAAAATAACTCTAAAAATCCAAAAACAAATATGAAAACCCAAAAACCCTCAAAATACCTAAAACTCTAAAAACCATAAAAATCTTATAAAATCCCATAAAATATAAAAAACACTTGAAATCATGGAATACCCCTTAAAAAACCATAAAACACTAAAACCCCTAAAATTTTTCAAAATCCATAAATCCCTAAAAACCCATAAAAATCCATTACAATGTAAAAAACCCCTAAAAACCTTGAAAACCCCTGAGAAAACCATAAAAACCTAAAAACACATAAAACCGCTAAAAACCTAAAAATACTAAAATACACTAAAAACACCTAAAACCCAAAAAACCCCTAAAATAATAAAAACCCTCTAAAACTATAAAAACCCTTTAAACCCCAAAAAATTTAAAAACACTAGAAACATTAAAACCCATAAAACCCCAAAAAATCGAAAAACCCCAAAAACCCGAAAACCCCCAAAAAACCATAAAAACCCTAAAATCCCTAAATTATTATTATGGAGGAGAAATGAAGGGGAGAAGGAGATCTTGAAGATCATGTAGGTACCAGAATATTGGATCCCGTAAATTGTAAAACAATAAATTTGGTCTCATCTCATCCTGGATTGATCAGTTGCAATGAGTAAGGAAATTCTCCAGGTGATTCAGAGGTTCAGAGGCGAACCATCCCTTCATGTTCCATTGATTCCAAGGAAGAATATCCAACTTTGGACTAGTCTGAAACGGTTGGAAATATGGAAATATTTTGACTTTGTAATCCTAAAGTTACAAAGCCTGTTGATTGTCCTATGGCCCTGAAGACTGTTGGGCCGAAGAAGAACTTTGTGGAGGTTGTGAAAGTAGTGGCCTCTTTATCATTTTCTGATTTCAGTGTTCCATCTCCAAGGCATGTTATAAAAATATAGTGTGTGGATCATGTTTCTATCTATAGATAGGTGGTGTAGGAACGATTAATCCATTTCCACTTCTCTATCATCGTTAGGTTCATGATCTAGAAAGGGGATTAGCTCAAGAAATTTGGTGAACTTTCCAAGTAGATTTCTGAAATATGGGGGTTCAACAAATGAAATATGATAATTATGGGAAGGGGTTTAACCATATAGTGTCCCACTTTTATGACTATAAAAGGAGATCATGGATCTTTGGTAATCTTAATTTCATTCTTGGTATTCTATGTATCCAGTACGGGGATTGAAATTTTGACCCCTCTAGTTTGAAGAACACTTTTACTCATGTTTAGATCCATATCTACTAGATGAACAAGCATTACTATAACCTCTAGATTGTGTGGTACATTGAATCCTTGGTTTGATTCTCAATCATAATGAATATAGAGAATGAAAATCTAAGATATGGGCTTTATTCCAGAGTCCAATTTGAGGTTGAAATGGAAATAATTCTATTTTAGGAAGTTCTCTTCAATACACTTTGGGACAACCTCACTCTGGAAAGACAATACGAAAGAATTCATAAATTATACTTTAATTGAAACGTCTTGGTGAAATTATTCTCTGAATATAGTTTTTTGAAGGAATGAGATGTATTCAATCTTTATGGGCATGATGCAAGTAACTGTAGGGAGAAAAGTGGGGAAGGGAAATAGAGGGCCCATATTCCCTCCACCTCAAATCCACACAATATTCACCTTTAGGTTGTAGCTATTGTGGATTGTCAAGATAATTAGGCTATTATTGAGGTACCCATTCTTTATCCCCTCCTAAATAGACTAAGAATTTAGCTGCCACCCCCCAATTGACATGACTCGTATTCCGAATAATTCTTACTCCCAATGTGAACCATATTTAGGTGCTCCACTTTCTATGGATTGGATTGAACTAGATTCACCTGATGTGGTTGGGGAGTACCCTGCTAATATGGTTCTGACAACCCCCTCATTTTTAGGGATTTTCTGAGCCCATGATAGCTCTCACACTGATTGAACCAGATAGAATTTTTTAATCTATTACTGTGGGCTCTGTCCCCATTATCAAAGTTATGCATCCATCTGCTAGTGAAGCTATTGGACCTGATATCAACATTATGTAGCGTTCTGTTAATACTGCTACTAGACATGACATCAACACTATGAAACCATCTGCTTACGCTTCCCCTAGACCTAAGGTTCCCCAAGCTGAGGGGACTGAATATGTTGCTGCTTCTACCGATGAAGTGGGAAACCAACAACATGACTTGTTGGATTTATCCAAGCTTAGTTCCCTGAAATCTCATAATCTTGTTGAGAACTGCATCCATCTCACGGAGATGGAACTCATTCTCCTTATCCAGGAGAAGGATTACCTGCCCTCACATACTGCTTCAAATTAGGAAGGGGGATCTCCCAGCCACATTGTGCATATACATTGGTTTTTTCCCTCCCATCATAAATAGAAGCCAACCTTGAATGATCCCAACAAGGCTCTCTTTAAAATGGTGTGTAATGACTACACTTCCAAAAGAAAACCAGGTAATTAACCACTTAAAAAGGGAGTTTCCTCCATTAATAAATCCACACATCTCGATGGAAAATTTAGGATTATTTTTTTGATGATGATGAGGATGTCCAATACTTTTAGGGTGGTATCTATATAGAGGATGTAGCTTCCAAATATCTCCTAATCTAATAGGTAGGCCGATGAAAATGGAAAGAATAATATTGGTATGAGTTTCTCTTCTAGCACTAACTCAATGAAATAGGGCTCACCCCACCCTATGGTAAAGGGTCTGAATTAATGAAGGCTTTATTTTGGAATTGAAGAGTACTTGGAATCCCTCCCATGGCCACAACCCTTTGGAATTTTAATACATTAAACAAACCAATGATTGTTGTAAATGATAAACCAATGAAATTTTTTTAGAATTATAGGGATTTTAATTGGTCTTATCTTGTCTAATCACGTATCTCACATAAAATATAGGATGCTGATGTGGAAACATTATGGGTTCTTATGTATGAATACATCTACCTCTTTTTTATTTGATTTGAGTCCTAAAATTATCTCTATATTTATCCAATCTCATGGAGTTGTCTTCACTATCCCTTTTGTATATGCATCCGGCCAATACTTCTAGAGAAGAACTCCTTGGAGAAAATTGTTGAAGTTGAACGAGAATATGGGTCAAAATTGGTTAATAATTTGTGACTTTAACACTGTTCTGAGACCAGATGAAAATCTAGGCTCTTACTTCACAATAATTGTCACTGATGAATTCTCATGATGCATTGATCATCATAACCTCACTGAATTTCCCATCAGAAAAGCTAAATTTTCATGGGGTAGATTCATAGTTAATGGAAGGTGTGAAAACAAGATTGGAATATGCTTCTCCCAGATCAATGACTCAGGTGCTCCTACTTCTACCTTTGGGTTCACACTTCCCAAATTTAATTCATATCACAACCCACTACCTATTGATATCAATATGGATAACCTGAGGTTATCCCTGACGACTTTTAAATTTTATAATGCATGTATCACCATTCTAGGATGCATGAATGTGGAATTTAATGGTTGAAATGACACATATGATGGCAGATCCCAATATATTGTAGCCTCCAAACTCTAAAAAATAAAAGGCCTCTTGAGGTAAAGGAGTAAGAACTCCTTTTCTAGGATTGATGAGGATATCAGGGCTGCGGAACATCTTCTTTCCTATTTCCGGATTTCCAACTAACACATGAATCTACCCTCTCATGATGAAATTTATCTCTATACCAAGATGGATGACCTCCTATATCTAAAGGAGAGTCTAGTAAAGATTAAACTCAATGAAAAATGGATCAAAGATGGAGATAGTAACTAAATAATTTTCCACCTAATGAATAAGGAAAATAATGTCAAGATATGACATGATTCTATCAACATAAATGAATTTCTTCTCACTTGTAAGGATTATATTTCGTATTCTGTTGTGGGGTACTTCAAAATTGTTTACAATGATGATGGAGGTGGTGATAATTATCAGCTCCCTGACTCTATTCTCCCATATTTGGATGAGTATTAGAATACTAATTTTACCAGGCCCCTACTTAAAGAAGAGATGAAAACTGCCCTATATTCTTTCAACATGGAGAGTGAAGTAGGTTTGTACAGTTTTAGTAACATGTTCTTCATGTTCTACTAAGATTTTATGCATGTTGAGAACATCAATGTAATTACATAATTTTTTCATTAATTATCTATCTCTTCTAGAATTAATTCTCATGTCATTTACTTAATTCTAAAGGATGATAATGCAATTGATATTAAGGTATTTCATCCAGTTGCTATTGGAAACCCCATACCAAAGTTTATTAGTAAAATTACTACTATAAGGTTGGGAAATATTATGTGCAATATTATCACACCCAACCAATTTGGATTTTTACCTGGGAGAATCATCTAAAATTTTCTCAATACAGCCTACGAAGGCATCAATATCATGTGTAATTAAAGAAAATATGGGATATTTTCTCCAAAATCATATATCTTTAAGGCTTTAGATACCATAAATTGAGATTTTTATTAAAACACCAAAAAACGTAAGGGTTCTCCTCCACCTTTATTAAGATTTTCTACACCATTTTGACTAATTATAGAATATCAATTCTAATCATTGTCTCTCTAAATGGGTTATTTAAATGCTTCTGGGGTGTTTGGAAAGGGGAGTCAATCTCAATACTCCACTTTACAATGTCTAAAGATTATCTGATTCGTTGCATTATTAACCTCTCCCAAGATGGTCTTTATAGGCCCATAAGGGCTGGAAGGGATCAATATGTGCCTTACCATCTATTTTATGCAGATGAAATCCTCCTCTTTGGGAAATCCACCAAAGGAACAATCAAATCCATTAAGAAGATATTTCTCCACTATGGAAAAGTGGAACGGAAATCAATTAGATGAAACAAGTCCTTAGTGGTCTTTGGAAAAGGAATATTATCCTCAAGAAAATTCAAAATGCTAAAGGCCTTCGGGTTAAGAGGGGTTCATTACCCTTTGATTATATTGGTATTAATATATTCTAGGGAAAGGACAGGAGATTCCATATTGATACCACTTCGATCAATATCACCAGGAAACTTTCTAAATGGAATAGAAAATCTATTTCTCTGGCGGGGAGGGTCTGGCTAATTAATTTTGTCATCACATCGATGTTCGTTCATGCCTTAATCATTTATAGATGGAATGTATCTATCATCAAATATATCTAAGACATAATTAGAAACTTTTTATGGATGGGAAATATCAATGAAACAAATAAGTTTAAAATTTCATGGAAAATTTTAACTAAACTAGTTGACATGGGTGGACTGGGTATCAAGGACATCAGAAAATTTAACAATTCACCCCTCGACAAATTCACCTAGAATTTGATCACTACTCAATATGGAGGCCAATAATTTTTTCTTTACAAATTCATTAACATGATTAATAATGGATTCTTAGGGTACATCCCTTCATCCACATGGCCTACTATCAAGGGATGCTTCAATTCAATTATGTCCTTCACAAAATGGGTTGTCTCCAAGAAGTCCAATTTTAATTATAGGAAAACAACCTGATTAGACATAACACTTCCTGAGTTGGTGATACCTCTACCTAAAAGGCAACACATGTATATTTCTAAAATTTACCAATAGATTTGGTGTCTTTCTTATTTTCTATTATCTTATATTCTTTTGGGAGATTTGAGATACATTTTCATTGATGGAGACACCCTCACATGTAAGCTGAATCTGGTTGTATTTCTCACCACTATATATTTCTATCGACTTAAGAATTTGGAGGGGAATAGCGCTCTAAATTGGCTGTCCAATTTCCGAAATCCTTTCATTTATCATTCTATACACCTGTTTTTTTGGAAACATTGAATGTATAGGTTACCTTTTCATGATCAACTAAAAAAACTAGGTTTCAATTTTCCATAATCTTTAATATCTATATACAGGCTAATGAGTGTGAATTTCACCTCTTTATGCACATCACACATGCATCCATCCTCTAGTCCTATATTTAGGACATATTTTGGTTTCTTCTCTCCTTGTATTTCCATCCGATTGACTTTATCCAAATATAATTGTTCTAAAATTTAGGGAGTAGTTCCATAACCTTCTGCATGCCACAACTACTGCCCCCATCACTCATATTTGGGCAGCGTGTAATGCTAATGAATTTGACAATGAAAGGAGTTTCTTTAAGGGTGGAGTTATATCCATTCACAAGGTATTCCCTACGGATTTTTGCATTCAAACAGGTTTAATGGATAATAATGTCACTGATTTAATTATTATTTGTCTTCATTGAGTGTCTGGAAGGGGAAAGAAAACACAGGTGATGAAATTTTTTTGTTGTATTCCCCCGATTCCATCATGGATAAAGGTGAATGTAGATGGTGCGGCCTCAGGTACACCTGGCCCCTTGGGGTGTGGTGGTGTTTCCACATGCACCAGGTATTTGTGAAGGGATTCTTTTTCACTTCATCAAAAATGGATGTGCATATGAGGATGATCTTTGGACTATTTTGGAGGAGATAATGTTTGTTGTCCCATTCAAATGTAAGTTTCTTTGGATGGAATGAGACTCAATGTTAGTGGTGGAAGCCCTTCTGAATATATCTAGGAGAGTCCCTTTGAGAATTCTCCCACCCTATATTGAGTGTCACGATGACTTCTAGGATCTCACTCTCAATGTCACTCATACATATAGGGTGGAAAACATGGTAGCAGATATGCTCTCCAAGAAAGCACTCATGGAAAGGAGCTCGATGTGGTCTTCCATCATCCAAAAATGTTGTTCTCCTTTTGTGGACTCAGATATGAAGGGTTAACTACACACCAACATTGTAATCCTTACATGTAACGCTCTTCATGTACTTTTATTTAATAAAATTGGGGGACTAGGAATGCTTGATCATGCACCTTCTTTTCCTTTAAACCCTAAAACACCAAAAAATCCTTAAAAACCATAAAAATCCTAAAAAACACTAAAAATATCAAAATACTTAAAAACACTAAAACACTGAACAATCATAGGAAAACCATAAAAATATAAATACTCATAAAACCACTAAAAACCTAAAGCCCCTAAAAATTCCTAAAACCCCCTAAAAACCCTAACAACATAAATAACCCTAAAACCCTAAAACCCAAAATTAAACCTTAAATATCTATAAAACTATGAAACCCCTATAATCCTGAAAAACAGTAAAAAACTAAAAGTCCTTATAAAACCTAAACACCCTAAAAACCATAAATCCCCTAAAAACCTTAAAAACCCTAAACCCCATTAAAAAATCTAAAACCCTTTAAACACCTAAAATCGTAAAAAAATCGCTAAAAACCTTCAATCTCATAAAAAATAAAAAACCCCTAAAAATCGACAAAATCCCTAAAAACCCCTGAAACCCCTTAAAAATTCTAAAAAAATACATAAAAGTCCCAAAAAACATAAATAAATCATAAAAATACTACAAAGGCAAGAAAATGTTAGAATCCTAAAAACCCCCTAAAACCTAAAAAAATATAAAACAAATGAAAATCCATAAAACCCAAAAAATCCAAAAAATCCTCAAAATCCATAAAAACACTAAAAATAGTAAAAATACTAAAAAACCTCTAAAAATCACAAAAAAAATAAAAAACCCTAAAAAACCTGTAAAACACAAAGAAAACCTTATAAACCAAAAAAACACTTAATAAACCTAAAAACCCAAGAAATGATAAAAACCCTAAAGGACCGTAAAACCACAAAAAACCTAAAAAGCCATAAAAACCCCTAAAACGACATAAAAACTAAGAAAATAGAAAATATGAAAAAAAATAAACCCCTATAATTTTTAAAATACTCTAACATCTTTAAAAACATTAAAAAATTCAAAAAAACCTAAATCCTCAAAAAACCCTGAAAACCCCCAAAATTCCAAAAAAGCATAAAAATCCTAAAAAACACTAAAAATACCTAAATACGCAAAAACACCCTTAAATCCTTGAAGGAACATAAGAAAACCATAAACGTAGAAACTTATTAAACCCCTAAAACATAAATATTATAAAATACTAAAATATAGTAAAATAATTGAAAACCATTAAAATTCATAAAACACCTAACAACCGTAAAAAATCCAAAAAATGTTAAAAAACCCAAAAAATGTAAAATATACTTAAAAACCCTAAAACCCAAAAAAAAAATCAAAAAGCCATAAAAACTAAAAAAACCATAAAACCCTAAAAACCCTAAAAACCCTAAAAACCCAAAAACTCTTTGAAACCAATAAAAAATATAAAAAATCCGGAAAATCACTAAAAACTAAAAAACAATTACAAACATGAAAACCCCTATAAAAACCTTAAAAACCTAAAAAACACTTAAAACCCATGAAAACATATAAAATGGTAAAAACCCTAAAAATACTAAAACCCATATAAATCCTAATAAATCCCTAAAAATCTCTAAAAATGAAAAAAAAAATACTCAGAAACCTCCCAAGAATTTAGTAAAATCCTAAAAGCACATAAAACCCCTAAAACAAAAAATAATAATAAAACCCCTCAAAAAACCTAAAACCCTTAAATAACATAAAACCCCTAAAAACATTAAAACCCAAAAAACCCAAAACCCACTGAAAAATATAAGACCCCATTATTCATCTAAAAATGTAAAAACAATTTTAAAAAACCTTAAAACACAAAAAAAAAAACTCGACTATACCCTAAAAACCCAAAAAAACTCTAAAACCTAGTAAACCCTATAAAATCAAAAAAATTAATTTAAAATCCCTAAAAATATATAAAAATGTGAAAAACCCTATAACACCATAAAAGCAATAGGAAAACATTTAATACTTAAAAACACTTAAAATCCCTAGAAACCTAGAAAATGCTAAAATCTCTAAAAAACCCTAGAAACCCTAAAAACCTTAAAATCCATAAAACCCAAAATTCATTAAAAATCATAATAGCCCTAAAAAAATAAATACCCAAAAAAGCACTAAAAACCCTTAAGAAAACCATAAATACCGAAAAACACTTAAAACCCCTAAAAACTAAAAAATGATAAAAACCCTGAAAGACCCTAAAAACCTGAAAAACACCTAAAATTTAAAAACCCCTAAAAATTTAAAAACCATAAAACCCACTAATGCTCTAAAATCCCTTAAAACCACTAAAAATGTTAAAAAAAAATAAAACCCGTAAGAACCATAAAAAATCAAAATACCCTAAAACCACAAAAAAAGAATAAAACCCGTAAAAACCCTCAGAATCCCTCAAAACGACAAAAATAAAAAAAACATAAAGAAGTTCTAAAAACCCCAAAAAACCAAAAAATTCTTAAATATTCTAAAAACCTCTTAGAAAAACATAAAAAATAATAAACACAAGAAACCCTTAACAACTTAAAAACCCCAAAAAACTCTAAAAACCTAAAAACCCGTAAAAACCATTAAAATCAATAAAACCCCTAAAACCCATAAATATCATAAAAAATTCCCAAAACCATAATATCATAAAAACACCTAAAACACTGAAAACACATATGAATTTTTTAAAACTAAAAAAACTTAAAACTCATAAAATATATAAAATGATAAAACCCCTACAATTCTATAAAACCCTTAAAACCCCTAAGGCCACTCAAATTCCCTAAAAATTATAAAAACAAAAAAAAGATCTAAAATACCTAAAAAATAAAGACACAAAAAACCCATAAAATATCAAAGAAAACATTAAAAACATAAAAACACTTAAAACCCCAAGAAACCTAAAAACTCTAAAACCATTATAAGACACTAAAAATATTTAAAAACCTCTAAAATCCACCAAAAACCCTAAATTCATTTAAAACACTAAAAATTTTAAAAATTTATAAATACCCTAAAAACTCAAAAAAAACCCCTTGAAACCTAAAATAACCAAAAAATCCCCAAAACCCGTAAAACCCTAAAAACCATCAAATTCCCTAAGAACCATAAAAATCATAATAATCCCTAAAAATGTAAAAACCCATAAAAACCTTGAAAACCCCTAAGAAATCATTAAAACCCATAAAACACATAAAAACCCTAAAAAATAAAATGGATATAACCAAAAACCCCTAAAACTCAAAACACCCCTAAAAACCCATAAATCCATTAAAAACATAAAAAACCTAAAAACCCCTAAAAACCCCAAAAAAACATATAAAACCATAAATCCCCAGAAAACCCCTTAGAAAATATTATAACACTAAATACATTTAATATCCCATAAAACCAAAAAAACACTAAAAACCCATTAAAATCCTAAAAACAGTAAAACACATCAAAATACCAAAAAACAATAAAAACACATAAAATACTAAGACCCCTAAGAATCCCTAAAATCATAAAATTCCCAAATACCCTAAAAACTCCTAAGTAAACCTAAATAACCTAAAAAATTTTATAACCCTAAAAACCTAAAAACAGATACAAACCCTAAAAGAACATAAAAACCCAAAATCCCCTAAAAACCATAAAAACCACAAAACCCCATAAAACCCCATAAAAAGCATAAAATCCAAAAAAACCCACAGAAACCATAAAGAGCACTAAAAACATTAAAACCTATTTAACCCCATAAAAGCATTAAAAATACCAAAAACATTAAAACCTCTAGAAAAAATAAAAACCCTAAGAACCTAAAAATAAATAAAAACCCATAAAATTACCAAAAAACAATAAAACCTTTAAAAAAATGCTAAAAATCCCTAAAACCCCTAAAAAATTAAAAGAAACCCAAACGACACAAAAAAACCCAGAAAACCCTATGATAACCATAAAAACTAAAAACATTTTAAACCCCAAAAAACATAAGAAACGCTAAAATCCTTAAAAACAAAAAAAAACAAAAAAAACACCATAAATCACACAAAAAATCCTAAAAAACCTCAAAAATGTAAAAAATCATAAAATCCCTAAAAACTCGAATTAAAACCTTAAAACATAAAAAATCAAAAAACCCATAAAACCCTAAAAATTTATAAACACTAAATAGCTGTAAATACTATAAAACCCCTAAAAACCATCAAAATACCTAAAAACCCTAAAAGTAATAAAAAACCTACTAAAACACTACCTAAAAATGTAAAAACCCCTTAAAACCTAGAACACCCAAAAGAAACACATAAAAACCTAAAAAGAATCAAAAACACTAAGAAAATAAAAAATTATAAAAACCTAAAAAACCCTCAAAATCCATAAAAACACTAAACACAAATAAAATTACAAAAAAAAAGAAGTAAAAAAATACATAAAATTTTAAAATAATCCTGAAAAACATGAAACCACCGTAGAAAATCATAAAACCCAAAAAAATTAAAACCCTTAAAAACCTAAAATACATTATAGACCATAAAAATCCCTAAAACCCATCAATACCCATGAACACCATAAAGACCTTAAATATCATAAAAAAGAACAAAAATTCCCTAAAAACGTGATAAATCCTAAAAACCATAAAAAAATACTAAGAAAACCATAAAAACACTTAAAACCCTTAAAACATGAAAAAAACTAAAAACACTAAAATACCTTGAAGACCCAAAAAACCCAAAAAACCTTAAAACCACCTGAAGACATTAAAAACCCCCAAAACCCATAAAAACCCTAAAACACCACTATAAACTATAAAATCCCTATAATCCAATAAAACATTTAAAAACACTTAATAAATTTAAAAATCTAAAAACTTGAAAAAAAAACCTAATTTCCAAAAAAAACATAAAACCCAAAAAACACCTAAAACCCTCAAAATCCGTAAAAACCCTAAAAACATAAAAATCCCTAAAAAATCCATCAAAATTATAAAGTCCCATAAAACCCCTAAAAACAATAATAAAACCTTAAAACACCAAAAACACTTAAAACATCTTAAAAACCTAAAAATTCTAAAAACCAAAAAATTCCAAAAGACTCTAAAATACCTAAAAACCCCTAAAAACTATGAAACCACAAAAAAAACCCATAATACCCCTAAACCCCATTAAGAAATATAAAACCTCTTTAAAACCCTGAAGGCATTAAAAAACTATAAAAAACCATAAAACCCATAAATAAACTAAAGGACACTAAAACACCAACAAACCATAAAAACTATAAAATCCCTAAAACCCCACAAAATCTCAAAATACACTAAAAACCGTAAAAATCCTAAAAACTCCATAAAAATCCCTAAAAACATAAAAAACCCTAAAAAAACCTGAAAAATACTATGAAAACTATTAAATCCAAAAACCACTTAAAACCCCTAGAAGTTCAAAAAATGGTAAAAACCTTTCTAACCCCTAAAACCTATAAAAGTCCCTCAAAATCCTCAAAATCCCTAAAATCCATAAATACCGTTAAAATCCTAGAATATTTAAAAATCCTTAAAAAATTAAAAACCCCATAAAACCATAAAAACCCCAAATAAAACCTTAAATCCCTAACAACACTAAAGAAGCCTAAAAACCTACAAATTATAAAAACTCTAAAAGTCCCTAAAACCCAAAATGCCCCTAAGAACTATAAACCCCTAAAACCCAAAATAATCCTATAACCCCATAAAACCCTAAAACCCTAAATACTCAAAAACCTCTTTATACACCTAATAGGGTTGAAAAACAATAAAACCCTTTATAATCCTAAAAACTCAAAACCATCATAATAACCTAAAAATCATAGAAACCACACCCCCCCAAACACCCAAAACACCTCAAAATCCACAAAAACCCAAAAAATCCTAAAAATTAACTAAAAATTAATAAAAAGGTAAATAATAATAAAAACCTAGAAAATCACTAAGAAAACATAAAAACATAAAAAACATTGAAACACTAAAAATGCCAAAACCCTAAAAACCACAAATCCCTTAAAATCACTAAAAACCATAAAAAACATAAAAATCCTAAAAAAAGACATAAACATCCCTAAAACCATAAATCCCCCTAAAACCCCTAAAAACCCCTCAATAATCCTTAAAAACCTAAAAACACATAAAAATCCTAAAAATCCAAAAAACTCAAAATAGCCTAAAAACCCCTAAAACACATAAAAACCTTAAATACCACTATAATCCCTTAAACTAATAGAAAAAAAAAACTAAAATTCTTAAGAATACATAAAAAATAAAAATACATAAAAACCCTTAAGAAAAGCATAAAACCCAAAAAATAATTAAAACACCTCAAAAACCTAAAATCACTAAAAACCATAAAAACCCTAAAAAGACCATAAGCCCCTAATACCCCTAAAATCCATAATCTCCCATAGAATACTCAAAAACCCATAAAAACTAAGGAATACTCTGAAATCCATTTAAACCACTAAAAACATTAAAAACACTAAAATACCATAAAAACCCTAAAAACCTTTAAAACCCCTAAAAACACTAAAACACAAAAAAACAATAAAACCCCCCAAAAAATCATAAAAATATTTTTAAAAACCCTTTAAAATCCATAAAAATGTAAAAACCCTAAACCCAGAAAACAGTTAAGAAAACCTTTAAAAAATACTTTAAATCCATAAAAACCTCAAAATTCTATAAATAATAAAAAAGCCAAAATCCCTAAATACCCTCATCGTCCCTAAATACCCTAAAAAAAGAAAAACACCCTAAAAATAACTAAAAATGTAAACCCTAAAAAACATGAAGATCCCAAATAAAACCTTAAAAACCTAAAAACACTTCAAAACCATAAAACCCCTAAAAATGATAAAAACCCTAAAAACCTAGAAATACACTAAAACAATAAAACCCCCAAATAAACCTCCGGCAGTGGCGGTCCTTGATCTGGGAGGACAACTCAGATCTGGCTTCCCCAGCGCGCGGCGGTCCAGATCCACGGAGATGCGGGACAGATCCGGTCCCTTCTTGGTGCGGTGTTGCATTGCCATGGTGATGCCTTTCGTTGCGACGATCTCCTGGTGGTTCCTGGCTTCCTCGTCGGCTTCCAAGTGGTGGCCTGGAGAGGCCAGACCTCAGTTGATGTTGTGCGATGGGACATTGTCGATCTTTGAATCTGTGTGGGGAGCGGCGGTTTTGGTTTGGCTTGGGCAGTCAGGTAATAGTGCTGGTTTCTCACTTCGGACCTCAGCGTAGAGGCAGGTTCGTTTCTGGGTTTCCCTTTTGTGTTATGATCTTGTTGCTCGTCTGGATAAGTGCTGTGTTCTGGAATTTCTATCGGGCTGTGGTGGCTGCTTCATGGATTGTGGTGGGATTGGTTTGGTGCTGGCTCTTTGTTCTGTTTTGAGATATGGGGGTCCACCTGCCTTTGGTGTGCGTGTTCTGTGGTGCTTGCGATGGACCTCTATAGCTGGGAGGTGCTGGATTCTGGTTCTTGTGGAAAAGGATGGTGGTTGCTGTTTGGATGTGAGCTATAGTGAATGGTGGTTGTGTGATTTTGGTGATGATGGCTATGTGCTATTGGTGATTGCTTGTGTTTGTCGGAAGATTCTGGATTCTGGTTCATGTGAGATTTGCTCCTGGTCACTGATTCATGGCGAGCTGCTGAATGCTGGTGATGGTTGTGATGTTGATGCTGGTGGTTCTGTGTCTTTGGTTGCTGGCGGTTATGTGATGTTGAATGCTGGTGATTCTGGAGGCTAGCTGCTGCTTGGATGGGAGGTGTTGAAGCTTTGGTTTATGGTCGCGATAATTCTGGATGTTGTTTGCTGTTTGAATTTGGATGCTGGTTATTGGTTAGCTGTGAGCTGCTGGATGCTGGTTGATGCTGGATAATGGTGGTGACTGCTTTGCTTTGTGTGTTTTCTTTTTCGTTCTTGATTTTCCTTTTTTGGGGTTTTTGTCTTGGGTCGTTAAGGGTTTTTGGGTGTGGGTTGATTGACCCCCCTCCCTTGTCTGCTATGTATCTTTTTGTTTTTTTAATAAATTTGGGGGGGAGGGGTAGGAATAGCCTGAACCTCGCATCTTCCTTGCCCCAAAGAAACCTAAAATCCTTTAATAAACATAAAAACCCTAAAACCCTTAAAATCCACTAAAAGCTCAAAAAACCATTTAAACACGTAAAACTGTTAAAAAACACTAAACCCCAAAAAATACCCTTAAAATCAAGAAAAAAAATCTAAAAACCATCATGAATGAACTAAAAACCCTAAAACCACTCAAAATAACTAAAAGCTATAAAATCAAGAAAAATCTTGAAAATCCCTGAAAATCACTAAAATTTAAAAAACCCTAAAAACTTAGCAATCCCCTAAGAAAACCTTAAAACCCTAAAAACACATAAAACCCATTAAAACACATAAAAACGTCCAAAAAATCTAAAAACCTAAAAAAACCCTAAAAACTCAAAACAAACCCAAAAAACTATAAAAATTCTAAAACCCCTAAAAACACTCAAAATCCCAAAAAACCCAAAAACACCATAAAAATCCTAAAAATTACAAATAAATATCTAGAAATGTAAAAACCCCTAAAAAATTGAAAACCTAAAATAAAACCTTAAAAACCTAAAAGCAATTAAAACCCCAAAAACCTAAAAAAGTGAAAAAGCCCTAAAAATCATAAAAACCCTAAAAATCGTTCAAAATTTCTTAAAAATTCAAAAAATCCTAAAATCCTAAAAAATCCATAAAAATCACTAAAAATGTAAAAGAAACCTAAAACCCTAAAAACCCCTAAGAAAATATAAAAAACCTAAAATTTTTCCCTTAGAACCAAAAAATGATAAATACCCTAAAAATATAAAAAATGCTAAAAACCCTTCAAACCGCGAAGGACCCTAAAAACAAAAAAAACATTAGAACCCCGAGAACCTTAAAAAACCCTAAAAACCTATAAAATACCACAAAAAACATTAAAAACAATTCAAATCTTGGAAAACATTAAAATCTAAAAAAACCATAAATCCATAAAAAACTCCAAAACCCCCTAAAAATTCAAAAAACATAAAAAATATAAAAAAACCCTAAAAACACCTAAAATCCCTAAAAATCCATAAAAACAATAAAAATCCAAAAAAAATCATAAAGATATCTAAAAATACCGAAAAATAGTAAAATCCATAAAAACCCTACAAAACACTAGCATAACATTAAAAATTAAAAACACATAAAATTGCAAAAATAAATAAATAAAAGCTAAATACCCTAAAATGCCAAAAAACCAAAAAAACCATAGAGGCCCTCAATATTCTTTAAAATCCCTCAAAAACCATAAGAATCATAAAATTCCCTAAAATTATTTAGAAACATAAAAAACACTAAAAAATATCAAGAACCCTAAGTGAACTTAAAATCCTAAAAATATATTAAACCCCTGAAACGCTAAAGAATGATAAAAACCCTAAAGGCCCTAAAAACTGGTAAAAACATAAAATTGGCTAAAAGATTACAAAAAACCTAAAAACCTTAAAAACCTACTAAAAACTCTTAAAACACGTTAAACGTCTAAAAATTTTAAAAATTCCTAAAAACCCAAAAAAATATAAAAAATCTTAAAAACCCTCAAGAAGCCTAAAAACTCTTAAAAATCCTAAGTAAAAAATGATAACATAAAAAATAATAAAAACTCTAAAAAACCCTAAAAACCCTAAATATCCCTAATAACATTAAAAACATTGGAAATCCTAAAATTCCTTGAAAATATCTTAAAATGTATAAACCACTAAAACCCCTCTAAAAACAACAAAAACCTACAAACAATTGAAACCCCTAAAAACACTAAAAATAATAAACCCTAAAATACCCAAAAATACATAAAACCATAAAAACCAATAAACCCCTTAAAAACCCTAAAACCCCTAAAACCCACTAAAAAATGTAAAAACACTATAAACTAGTAAAATCATTAAATAGCTCTAAAAACATTTACAATCCTAAAAAATTCAAAAAAACCCTAAAAATCCAAAAAAAAATTATGAAATCCTAAAAACCCAAAAAACCCCTCAAAATACCTAAAACCATAAAAATATTAAAAATTCTATAAAATCCCATAAAACGTAAAAACCCCTAGAAATCCTCGAATACCACTATGAAAACCTTAAAATACTATTACACTAAAACCACTAGAAACATCAAAATTTCAAGAACCCTTAAAACATTTCAAAATCCATAAAACCAAAAAATCCCATAAAAATACATTACATTGTAAAGAACCCTAAAAACCCTGAAAACCCCTAAGAAAACCAAAAAACACATAAAACCACTAAAAAACTAAAAATACTAAAAGAAGCTAAAAACACATAAAAACCAAAAAACCCCCCAAAATAATAAAAAAACACTAAAAATATAAAAACCCTTTAAACCCAAAATTTTTTAAGAACACTAGAAACATTAAAACCCATAAACCCCCAAAAAACCATAAAAACCCTAAATCCCTAAATTATTAAGATGGAGGAGAAATTAAGGGGAGAAGAAGATCTGGAAGATCATGCAGCTACCAGAATCTTGGGTCCCCCAAATTGTAAAGTATCAAATTTGTTCTCATCTCAGCCAGGATTGATCACTCGCAACGAGTAAGGAAATTCTCCAGGTGATTCAGAGGTTCAGGGGCGAACCATCCCTTCATGTTCCTTTGATTCCAAGGCAGAATATCCTACTTTGGACAAGTTTGACATGGTTGGGAATATGGAAATATTTTTGACTCTGTAATCCTAATGTTTCAAAGCCTGTTGATTGTCCTATGGTCATGAAGACTGCTGGGCTAAAGAAGAACTTTGTGGAGGTTGTTAAAGTAGTGGCCTCTTTCTCCTTTTCTGATTTCAGTGTTCCATCTCTAGGGCATGTTATTAAAAAAGAGTGTGGGTCATGTTTCTGTCCACTGAGAGGTGGTGGAGGAATGATTGATCCATTGCACTTCTCTATCATTGATAGGTTCATGATCCAGAAAGGCGATAAAATCAAGAAATTTGGTGAACTTGCCAACCAGATTGCTGAAATTTGGGGGTTCGACGAATGGAATATGATAACTATGGGAAGGGGTTTTACTATATAGTGTCCCCATTTGATGACTATAAAAGGAGAGCAATGATATTTGGTAATCTTAATATCATTCCTGGTATTCTATGTATCCAGTACGGGGATTGAAATTTTGACCCCTCCAGTTTGAAGAACACTTTTACAGATGTTTAGATCCATATCTACAAGCTGAAAAATCTTTACAATTACCGCTAGATTGTGTTGTACATTGAATCCTTTGTTTGATTCTTGATCATAATGAATATAGAGACTAAAAATCTGAGATATGGGTATTATTCCATAGTCTAATTTGAGGTTGATATGGAAATCATTCTATTTTAGGTTGTTTTCCTCAATACACTTGGGGAAAACCTCACTCTGGAAACACAATATGAAAGAATTCATAAATTATACTATAATTGAAATGACTTTTGGAAATTCGTCTCAAAATATAGTTTTTTGAAGGAATGAAACGTATTCAATCTTCATGGGCATGATCCTAGAGACTGTTGGGAGAAAAGTGGGGAAGGGAAATAGAGGGCCCCTATTCCCTCCACCTCAAATCCACCCAATATTCACCTTTAGGATGTAGCTATTGTGGATTTTCATTATAATTGGGCTATTATTGAGGCACCCATTATTTATCCCCTCATGAATAGACTAAGACTTTAACAACCCCCCCCCCCCCCCCAATTGACATGACTCATATTCTGAATAATTCCAACTCCCATTGTGAACTATATTTAGGTGCTCCACTTTCTATGGATTGGATTGAACTAGATTCACCTGATGTGGCTGGGGAGTACCCTGATGATATGGTTCTGAAGACCCCCTTATTTTTAGGGCATTCCTGATCCCAGTATATCTCTCCCTATTAGTGAATCAGATAGAATTTTTTAATATATTACTATGGGATATGTCCTCATTATCAATGTTGTCCATACATCTTCTAATGTGACTATTGGACTTGATATCAACATTATGCAGCCATCTTCTAATACTTCTACTAGACTTGAGGTCAACACTATGCATCCATATGCTCATGCTGCCACTAGACCTGAGGTTCCCCAAGCTGAGGGGACTGAATATGCTGCTGCTCCTACCGATGAAGTGTGAAACCAACACCATGATTTTATGGATTTATCCAACCATGGTTCTCTGAAATCCCATAATCTTGTTGAGCAGTGCATCTATCTCAAGGATATGGAACACATTCCCCTTATTCAGGGGAAGGATTCCCCGCCCTAGAATACTGCTTTAAATTAGGAAGGGGGGTCTCCCAGCCACATTGTGCATATACATTGGTTTTCCCTCCCATCATGAACAGAGGCCATCCATGAATGAGCACAATGAGGCTCTTTTTACATTAGTGTATAATGACAAGTCATCAAAAAGAAAACAAGGTAGTGAACCATTTAAAAAAGGAGTTTCCTCCATTAATAAATCCACAACTCTCAGTGGAAAATTTAGGATTATTTTTTTGATGACGATGAGGATGTCCAATCCATTGAGGGTTGTAACTATATAGAGGATGTAGCTTCCAAATCTCTCATAATCTTATAGCCAGGCCCATGAAAATAGAAATAATAATATTGGTATGAGATACTCTTCTAGCACTAACTCAAAGAAAGAGGGCTCACCCCACCCTATGGTAATGGGTCTGAATTAATGAAGGCCCTCTTTTGGAATCTACAAGTACATGGAAGCCCTCCCATGGCTGCAACCATTTGGAATTTTCATATGTAAAACATGCCAATGATTGTTGGAAATGATAAACATATGATAAAATTTGAGAATTATAGGGATTTTAATTTGTCTTCTCTAGGATAATCCCCTATACCACATAAAAGAGGGGATGCTGATGTGGAAATTTTATGGGTTCTTATGTATGAATACATATACCTCTTTTCATTTGATTTGATTCCTTAAATTATCTCTATATTTTTCCACTCTCATGGAGTTGTCATCACTATCCCTTTTGTATATGCATCTTGCCTATACATCTGATGAAGAACTCCTTGGAGAACATTGTTGAAGCTGAATGAGACTATGGATCAAAATTGGTTAATCATTGGTGACTTTAACACTGTTCTGAGACCAGATGAAAAGCTAGGTTCTTACTTCACAATAATTGTTGCTGATGAATTCTCATGATGCATTGATCATCGTAACCTCACTTAATTTCCCTTCACAAAAGATAAGTTCTCATGGGGTAGATTCATAGTTAATGGAAGGTTTGAAGGAAATATTGACATATGATTCTCCTAGATCAATGACTCGAGTGCTCTAACTTCTATCTTTGGGATCACACTTTCCAAATTTAATTCATATCACAACCCACTACTTATCGATATCAATATGGATAACTTGAGGTTATCCCTTATGCCTTTTAAATTTAATTATGCATGTATCACCATTCTAGGATGCATGTATGTGGTATTTAATGGATGAAATGACACATATGTTGGCAGACCACTCTATATTGTTTCTTCCAAGCTCAAAAAAATAAAAGGCCTCTTGAGGGGATAGAGTAAGAAATACTTCTCTAGGCTTCATGAGGATATCAGGGCTGCTAAACATCCTCTTTCCTATTTTCAGATTTTCAACTAGAAGATGAATCTACCCTCTCATGATGAACTTTATCTCCATACCAAGCTGGATGACCTCCTATATCTAATGGAATTTCTAGTGAAGATTAAACTCAATGACAAATGGCTCAATGATGGAGATAGTAACTAAAATTTTTTCCACCTAATGAATATGGAAAATAATGTTAGATATGACATGATTCTATCAACATAAACGAACCTCTTTTCACATATAAGGATTATATTTCTTATTCTATTGTGGGGTACTTCAAAATTATCTACAATGATGATGTAGGTGGGAATAATTATCAGCTCCCTAACTCGATTCTCCCTTATTTGGATGATTAGTAGAATAATACTTTAACCATGCTCCCATTTAAAGAAGAGATGAAAACTACCCTGTATTCTTTGAACATGGATATTGATGTTCGTTTTTACAGTTTTAGTAACATTTTCTTCATGTTCTACTAGGATTTCATGCATATTGAGATAAGAAATGTAATTACATAATTTTTTCATTAATTATCTATCCCTTCTGAAATTAATTCTCACTTCATTTCTTTAATTCTAAAGGATAATAATGTTGTTTATATTAATGAATTTCATCCTGTTGCTATTGGAAACCCTATCCCAAAGGTCATTAGTAAAATTATTACTATAAGGTTGGGAAATCTTATGTGCAATATTATCACACCCAGCCAATTTGGGTTTTTTCCTTGGAGAATCATCCACAATTTTCTCTATACAGCCTCAGAAAGCATTAATATCATGTGTAATTAAAGAAAATAGGGGATATTTTTTCTAAACTCAGATATCTTTAAGGATTTTGATTCCATAAAATGGAGCATTTTCTTAAAACACCTAAAAACGTAAGGGTTCTCCTCCACCTTTATTAAGATGTTATCCACCATTTTGACTAATTAAAAAATATCAATTCTAATCATTGTCTCTATAAATGGGTTATTTAAATGCTTATAGGGTGTTAGTAAAGAGGACTCAGTCTCAGGACTCTACATTATAATCTCGGAAGATTATGTGATTCATTGCATTATCAACCTCTCCCAAGATGGTCTCTATAGGCCCATAAGGTCAGGAAGGGATCTATATGTGCCTTACCATCTCTTTTATGCAGATGACATCCTCCTCTTCGGAAAATCCAAAAAAATGAACAATCAAATCCATTAAGAAGATATTTATCCACTATGGAAAAGTGGAAGGGAAATCAATTAGATGGAAAAAGTCATTAGTGGTCGTTGGAAAATAAATATTAGCCTCCAGACAATTCAAAATTCCAAATGTCATTGGGTTAAGAGGGGTTCATTACCCTTTTATTACATTGGTATTACGATCTTATAGGGAAAGGACAGGAGATTCCATATTGATACCATTTCAATCAATATCACTAGGAAACATTCCAAATGGAAGGGAAAATCTATTTCCCTAGCGGGGAGGGTCTGATAATTAATTTTTTCATCACTTCGATGTTCGTTCATGCCTTACCCATTTATAGATGGAATGTATCTATCATCAAATATATCCACGACATAATTAGAAACTTTTCATGGATGGAAATATCAATGAAACAAAGAGGTTTAATGTTCCATGGAAAATTACCACTAAACTAGTTGACATGGGTGGACTGGGTATCAAGGACATCAAAAACAATGCACTCCTCGAAAAATTCACCTAGAATTTGATCACTACTCAATATAGAGTCTAAGAATTTTTTCTTTACAAATTCACTAAAAGGATTCATAATGGATTATTAGGGTACAACCCTTCATCCACATGGCCTACTATCAAGGGCTTCTTCAAATCAATTATGCCCTGCACAAAATTGGTTGTCTCCAGGCAATCAAATTTGAATTACAGGAAAGAAACCTGATTAGACATAACACTGGATGAGTTGGTGATACCGCCTCCTAACAGAAAACACATGTATATTTCTAAAATTTACCAATATATTGGGGATCTTTCTTATTTTCTATTATCTTATATTCTTTTGGAATTTTCAAGATACATTTTAATTGATGGTGACACCCTCACATGTAAGTTGAATCTGGTTGTGTTTCTCACCACTATATATTTCTATTGACTAAAACATTTGTAGGGGAATATTGCTCTAAATTGGTTGTCCAATTTCTGAATTCCATTCTTTTATACTTCTATACACCTGTTTTTTTGGAGGCTTTAGAAAGATATGTTACCTTTTCATGATCAACTGAAAAAAACTAGGTTTCAGTTTTCCATAATCTGTCATCTCTATATGCAGGATAAAGAGGGTGCATTTCACCTTTTTATGCACATCACACATGCATCCATCCTATAGTACTATATCTAGGACATATTTGGGTTTCTTCTCTCCTTGGATTTCCATCCGGTTGACTTTATCTAAATATAATTGTTCTAAAATTTAGGTAGAAGTTCCATAACCTTCTGCATGGCACAACTACTGCCCCCATCGCTCATATTTGGGCAGCGTGTAATGCTATTGAATTTTACAATAAAAGGAGTACTTTTCAGGGTGGAGTTATATCAATTCACAAGGTAGTCCCCGCAGCTTCCTGTATTCAAACAGGTTTGATGGGTAATAATGTTTTATTATTTCTCTTCATTGAGTTTCTAGAAGGGGCAAGAAAACACAGGTGATAAAATTTGTTTCTTGGATTCCTCCGATTCCATTATGGTTGAAGGTGAATATAGATGGTGTGACATTAGGTAAACCTGGCCCCTTGGGGTGTGGTGGTGTCTTCCACATGCACCAGGTATTTTTCAAGGGATGCTTTTTTCACTTCATCAAAAATGGATGTTCATATGAGGATGATCTTTGGACTATTATGGTGCCGATAAATTCTGTTGTCCAATTCAAATGTATGTTTCTCTGGATGGAACGAGACTCAATGTTAGTGGTGGAAGCCTTACTGAATATATCTAGGAGAGTCACTTAGAGAATTCTCCCACACTATTTTGAGTGTCTTAGTGACTTCTAGGATCTCACTCTCGATTTCACTCATGCATATAGGGAGGAAAACATGGTAGCAGATATGCTCTCAAAGAAAGCACTCGTGGAAAGGAGCTCGATGTGGCCCTCTGTCGTCCCACAATGATGTTATCCTTTTGTGGACTTAGATATAAAGGGTGAACTACACACCAACACGTGTAATCCACGTAACACTCTTCATGTACTTTTATTTAATAAATTTCGGGGACTAAACATGCTTGGTCATGCACTTTATTTTCCTATAAACCCTAAAACAACAACAAAATCCCTAAAATCATAAAATGCTTAAAAATATAAATACACATAAAACCCCTAAAAACCTAAAACCCCGAAAAAATTCATAAAACCCCCTAAAAATCCCAAACAACATAAATAACCCTAAAACCCTAAAACACAAAATAAAACCTTAAAAATTTATAAAACCATGAAACCCCTATAATCCGGAAAAGAACTAAAAAACTGAAAGTCCTTATAAAACCTAAACACCCTAAAATCCCTAAAACCCCTAAAAACCATAAAAACCCTAAACCCCATTAAAAACTCTAAAATCCTTTAAAAACCTAAAATCGTAAAAAAACTCTAAAAACCTTCAATCTCATAAGAAATAAAAAGCCCTAACAACCCACAAAATCTCCAAAAGCCCATAAACCCCCTTAAAAATTCTAAAAAATCCAAAAAAGTCCCAAAAAACATAAAAAATCATAAAAATACTATAAAAGGAAAAAAATGTTAAAATCCTAAAAATACTTAAAACCCCCTAAAAACCTAAAAAATGATAAAACATACGAAAATCCCTAAACCCCAAAAAATCCAAAAAACCCTAAAAATCAATAAAAACTCTAAAAATAGTAAAAAAAACTAAAAAAACCTCTATAAATCACAGAAAATATAAAAAACCCTAAAAACCCTGTAAACCCAAAGGAAAATTTATAAACCAAAAAACCACTTAATACACCTAAAAACCCAAGAAATGATAAAAACCCTAAAAGACCCTAAAACCACAGAAAACCTAAAAACCCTTAGAAACCCCTAAAACAACATAAAAACTAAAAAACAAGAAAATATGAAAGCAAATAAACCCCTAAAAAGTTTAAAAAACTCTAAAAAAATCTAAAAACATTAAAAAACCTAAAAAAACCTAAAACCTAAAAAAACCCTACAAACCCCAAAATCCCTAAAAACCATAAAAATCCTAAAATACCCTAAAAATACCTAAAAATGAAAAAACCCCCTTAAAACCCATGAAAGAACATAAGAAAACCGTAAAACCTAGAAACACATTAAACCCCTAGAACATAAAAATTATAAAACCCTAAAAGATAGTAAAATATTTGAAAATCATTAAAATTCATAAAACTCCTAAAAATCGTAAAAAACCCTAAAAATGTTAAAAAAACCCCAAAAAAATAAAATATACTTAAAAACCCTAAAACCCAAAAAAACTCAAAAAGCCTTAAAAGTTAAAAAACCATAAAACCCTAAATACCCTAAAACTCTTAAAAACACATAAAAATATAAAAAATCTGGAAAATCACTAAAATCTAAAAAACTCTTAAAAACATGAAATACCCTATAAAAACCTTAAAAACCTAAAAACACTTAAAACCCCTGAAAACATAAAAACAGTAAAAACCCTAAAAATGGTAAAACCAATATAAATCCTAAAAAAATACCTAAAAATCCCTAAAAATGAAACAAATACTCCGAAACCCCACAAGAATATAGTAAAATCCTAAAATCACATAAAACCCCTAAAAACAAATAATAATAATAATAAAACCACTAAAAAAACCTAAAACCCTTAAAAACCATAAAACCCCTAAAAACATTAAAACCCAAAAAACCCCAAAGAAACCAAATAAAACCACTAAAAACTATAAGACCCCATTATTCATCAAAAAATGTTTAAAAAAATATAAAAAACCATAAAACACAAAAAAACTCTACAAGACCAAAAAAACCCTAAAACCCCGTAAACCCTATAAAATCATAAAAATAATTTTATAATCCCTAAAAATCCCTAAAAATGTGAAAACCCTTATAACACCATAAAAGTAATAGGAAAGCCATTAAAAACTAAAAACACTTAAAATCCCTAGAAACCTAGAAAATACTAAAATATCTAAAAAACCAAAGAAGCCCTAAAAACCCATAAAAACCTTAAAACCCCTAAAACCCCTCAAAATCAATAAAATTCATTAAAAATCATAATACCTATAAAAAACCCAAAAAACACTAAAAACCCTTAAGAAAACCAGAAATACCTAAAAACACTTAAATCCCTAAAAATGAAAATTGATAAAAACCCTGAAAGACCCAAAAAAAACATGAAATACATATAAAAATTAAAAACCACTATAAATTTAAAAACCCTAAAACCAACTAAATCCTTAAAATCCCTTTAAACCACTAAAAATGTTAAAAAACTATAAAAACTCTAAGAACCATAAAAAATTAAATAACCCATAAACCATAAAAAAAGAATAAAACCCGTAAAAACCATCAGAATCCCTCAAAACCACAAAACTAAAAAAACTTATAGATGTCCTAAAAACCCAAAAAAAAACCTAAAAATTATTAAAAATTATTAAAACCTCTAAAAAAGCCATAAAAAACAAAAAACACAGGAAAACCTTAACAACTTAAAAACCCCTAAAAATCTTAAAACCCTCAAAATCAATAAAACCCCTAAAAAGCATAAAAATCATAAAAAATTCCTAAAACCATAATATCATAAAAAACAATAAAACACCAAAAGTTATATGAAAATCTTAAAACTAAAAAATCTTAAAACACCTAAAATACCTAAAACGATAAAACCCCTGGAATTCTATAAAACCCTTAAAACCCCTAAGGCCCCTTAATATCCCTAAAAAATATAAAACCCTAAAAAATACCTAACAGTCTTTAAAAAAATAAAAACACAAAAAACCCTGAAAATATCCAAGAAAACATTAAAAACCTAAAAACACTTAAAATACCAAAAAAAACTCTAAAACCATTATAAGACTCTATAAATGATTAAAACCCCTAAAAACCACCAAAAACTCTAAAAATAATTTAAAACCATAAAAATGTTAAAAAAAATTATAAATACCCTAAAAACTCAAACACCCCTAGAAACCTAAAATAACCAGAAAATCCTTTAAACCCCTAAAACCCTGAAAACCATCAAATTCCCTAAAAACCCTAAAAATCTTAAAAATCCCTAAAAATGTAAAACCCAGAAAAACCTTGAAAACCCCTAAGAAACCATTAAAAACCAAAAAACACCGAAAAATCCTAGAAACTAAAAAGGATATAACCAAAAACCCCTAAAACTCAAAACACCCCTAAAAACCAATAAATCCATTAAAAACATAAAAAACCTAAAAAACCCTAAAAATCCCAAAAACATATAATACCATAAAACACCAGAAAACCCCTAAAAAATATTATAACACAAAATACATTTAATACCCCTTAAAACCAAAAAAACACTAAAACCCTTAAAACCCCTAAAAACACTAAAACCCACCAAAATACCCAAAAACAATAAAACCCCATAAAATAATAAAACCCCTAAGAATCCCAAAAAACATAAAATACCCAAAAACCCTAAAACTCCTAAGTAAACCTCAATAACCTAAAAAATTCATAACCCTAAAAACCTAAAAACAAATACAAACCCTAAAAGAACATAAAAACCCTAAAACCCCTAAAAACCATAAAAACCAGAAAAACCCATAAAACCCCATTTAAAATAAAATCCAAAAAACCCAAAGAAACCATAAAGACCACTAAAAACATTAAAAAATATTTAACCCCATAAATTCATTAAAAATACCAAAAACATTAAAACCCTCTAGAAAACATAAAAACCCTAAGAACCTCAAAATAATTAAAAACCCATAAAATCACCAAAAAATCATAAAACTCCTAAAAACAAAAAAAATGATAAAAATCTCTTAAAACCCCTAAAAATTAAAAGAAACCCAAAAGACTGAAAAAACCCAGAAAATCCTATTAAAACCATAATAAACTAAAAACATTTAAAACCCCAAAAACCTAAGAAACACTAAAATCCTTAAAAACCAAAAAACCCTAAAAACACCCCAAATCACAAAAAAAATCCAAAAAATCCTCAAAATTGTAAAAAATCGTAAAAACCCTAAAAAAATTAAAACCTTAAAATATATAAAATCATAAATCCCATAAAACCCTAAAAATGATACAAATACTAAATAGCTATAAAAACCATAAATCCCCAAAACACCATCAAAATACCTAAACACCCTAAAAATAATAAAAAAACCTACTAAAACACTACCTAAAAATGTAAAAACCCCTTAAAACCTAGAACACCCATATGAAACACATAAAAACCTAAAAAAACTTAAAAACCCTAAGAAAATAAAAAAATTTAAAAACCCCAAAAAAAAAAACAGAAAAACCCTCAAAATCCATAAAAACCATAAAAACATATAAAAATACTAAAAATAGAAGTAAACAAATACCTAATATTCCAAAAAAATCCTGAAAAACATGAAAAACCCTTAGAAAATCATAAAACCCAAAAAATATTAAAACCCCCATTAACATACACAAAATTATAGACCATAAATATCCCTAAAACCCATCAATATCCTTGAACCCCATAAAAACCATAAATATCATAAAAAAGAACAAAAATTCCCTAAAAACATAATAAATCCAAAAAACCATAAAAAATACTTATAAAAAATTAAAAACACTTAAAAGCCTTAAAACATGAAAAACACAAAAAACACTAAAATGCCCCAAAGACCCTAAAAACCCCTAAAACCTTAAAACACCCTGAAGACATTAAAAACCCCCAAAACCCATAAAAACCCTTAAACACGATAATAAACTCTAAAATCCCATTAATCCACTAAAAACATTTAAAAACACTTAAGACCTTTAGAAACCTAAAAATTGGAAATGAAACCTAAATTTCAAAAAAAACATAAAACCCATAAAACACCTAAAAGCCCTCAAAATCCATAAAATCCCTAAATCCATAAAAATCCCTAAAACCCCTAATAATTTTAAAAACCCTAAAACCCTAAAAAAATTTATAAACATAATAACCTCAAAATAAATAGAACCCCTAAAATCACATGCGATGATAGACATTCTAAAACCCATAAAATTCGAAAAAATCCTTAAAAACGTTAAAAATTCTAAAAATCTGTAAAATCCCTAAAAATGTAAAAAAACTCCTAAAACCCTAAAACACTAAGAAAACCATAAAAATATAAAACACTTAATACCCCTAAAAATAATTCAAAAACCCTAAAACCCCTAAAACCCCTAAAAACCCTCAAAATCATTAAAGACCCTATAAACCCATACAAATCCTAAAAATACCTTAAAATCACTAAAAACCTTAAAAAAATCTAAAACCCATGAAACCCCCAAAAATAAAACCTTAAAAAATTACATAAACTCCATAAAAAATGGTAAAAATCCTAAAACTACCAAAAAACCCTAAAAACTCCAAAAAACTAGAAAACCCATAAAAACCATAAAACCCTAAAATCCCTAAAATCCCTAAAAACCCTTTAAAAACTATAAACAAATTTAAAACCCTAAAAAAGTTAAAATATCTAAAAAACCTAATAAATTGTACAAAAATAATAAATACCAATAACCCTCCCCCCCAATATAAAAACCCTAAAAAGCCTAAATACTGTAAAAACCCACAAATTCCTTAAAAATATTAAAAACCATAAAAATTTTAAAAAAAACAAAAAATTCTTATTAACATAAAAACCGAAAACACCTGAAACCCCTATAAACAACTTACAAACCTAAAAACACTTAAACCCCTAAAAAACTAAAACCCCCAAAAAACCCAGAATAACCCTAAAACACTCAAAATCACTAAAGACCCTAAATTCCATAAAAATTCTAAAAACTCTATAAAAATTAGAAAAACATAAAAACACTAAAGACCCTAAAAACCCTAACAAAAATATTGAAAAAATATATATACTAAAAATACCTAATAACATACAAGTGTTAAAAATCCTAAAACATAAAACACCCCTAAAAATACTCAAAATAAAAAAAACCTATAAAATCCAAAAAAATCATAAAATCTCCTAAAATATTTAAAAACCTAAAAAACCTAAAAACCATGAAAACCCATTGTAAAACCTGTAAAACCAAAAAATACTTAAAACCCTAAAAAACATAAAAATAATAAATACCCTAAAGACCCTAAAATCCTTAAATACACATAAAACCATAAAACCCCTAATAACCTTAAAAATCCAAAAAAACAAAAAAACCCTAGATACCCACTATAAAGTAACATTAATTTAAACCCAAAATAATTTTAAAAAAACTCTAAAGACCTTAAAAATCCTAAAAACTAGGAAGAAAAACCTAAAAACCCTAAAAACCATATAACCCTAAAAACCGTAAACACCATCAAAAACCCTAAAACCCATAAATATCTCAATAAAATTTTAAAAATATCTAAAAACATAAAAAACAGTAAAAACCCTAAAAAGACCATAATAAAACCTTAATAATATAAAAACACTTAAACCCCTAAAAACATGAAACTGATAAAAAATAAAAAACCCAAAAAAACAGTAAAACCCTCAAAATCAATAAAATTATTAAAAATGATAAAAAACTAAAAAATCCCTAATAATTGTTAAAAACTTATAAAATCCCAAAAACTATGAATACCCCCTAACAAAACCATAAAACCTTAAAAAAACATAAAACCCCTAAAAATAAAAGTATTAAAACCCTAATACCTCCTAAACCCCTAAAACCTTAAAAAAGATAAAAACCCATAAATACCTAAAAAACTCTAAAAACCATTTAAACCCCTAAAAATTTTAAAACACTCTAAAAAATCACAAATCCACTAAAAACTCTAAAAACCCCTTAAAACCCTAAAACACCATAAAACACCAAAAAAACCATAGAATCCCTAAAAATAACAAACAACCCTAAAGAACCTAAAAATCATTAAAAAGCACTAAACATTTCAAGAACAGAAAAAAAAATCCATTAAAATCCCTAAAAAGTCTTAAAAACATAAAAACACTTAATACACCGAAAAAATTTAAATTGCTAAAAACCCTAAAAACACGCGAAATATTTAAAAACCCTAAACCCATTAAAATTCTGAAAAATACATTAAATACCTAAAAACATAGAAACATTAAGAAATCCTTAAAATCTTAAAAACACTTGAAACTCCTAAAAACATAAAAAATTCTAAAACCATAAAGACCCTAAAACCATACAAATCCCTAAAAATCCATAAAATGCCTAAAAACCTTAAAAACCCTGAATTAATAAAAAAAACTAAAAAACATGAAAACCCCTTTAAACCTTTGAAAATTTTAAAAAACTCAAAAAGATCATAAAAACCCTAAAAAAACCCCATAAAACCCCAAAAAACCATAAAATCTCCCAAAACCCTAAAAATCGTCAAAATCCCTAAAACTTCTAAAAATAATAAAATACCTAAAAAATCTGTAAAAGTCTCTAAAAAACCCTACATAAAATTAAAACCCTAATAAAGAACATTAAAACACAAAAACCCATAAAACACTGATAAAACCTTAAAATGCTAAAAGCCCTAAACCCTTAAAAATTCTTAAAAACTTAGTATAATAAAAAAAACCTTAAAAAAATATAAAAACATAAAGCAACCCTAAAACCCTAGAAAACCCAAAGGAAACCGTAAAAACCGAAAAACATCAAACCCATTAAAAACATAAAAAATTTAGAAAACCTTGAAAGACTCTAAAAACAATAAAAAAACCTCAAATCCATAAAAACCCTTAAAACCCCTAAAACCCAAGAAGATCTAAAAACTTAATAAACCACTAAGAACCATTTAAACCCCTACAAGCTTAAATTCTATAAACCCTTAAAAACCTTAAAAAATATAGAAAAACCTCAAACACATAAAACCCAAAAAAACCATAAAGTCCAAAAATATTCTAAAATTTCCTAAAAAATGTAAAAAACCATAAAAATCCTAAAAATCCCTAAAAATTATTAAAATTTATAAATCCCTAAAAAAACTGAATACCCCTAAGAAAACATTAAAAACTGAAAAACACATAAAACCCATAAAAACCCTACAAAATGGAAAAACCAAAAAAACACCTCTAAAAACCCTAAAACCCATCAAAATAGTTAAAAACCCTAAATACTATAAAAATCCCAAAAAATACGTAAAATGTAAAGAATGATAAAAACATTGAAAACCCATAAGAAAATATTAAAATCATAAAAAAATAAACCCATAAAACCTTATTAAATTAAAACCCCTAAAATAACCTAAAACCCATAACCCTCATTAAAAACCATAAAAACCGAAAAACCCAAAAAACCTAAAACTCTAATAAACCATTAAACTTATTAAAATGTTAAATGACTAAAAAAACATAGAATCCCTAAAACAAAAAAAAATCCTAAAACCCAGAAAAACCCACAAAACCCCTAAAAGTACAAAAATCCCTAAAAATATAAATACCATAAAACCCTAAAAATCTCTAAAGATCCCTAAAACATAAAAAACCATAAAAATCCTAAAAATCCTCAGAAACCCATAAAAAACTAAAAACACTTAAAAACCCTAATAACCTAAACAACTAAAAAACATAAAACACCTAAAAACATAAAAACCCTAAAACCCATCAAAATCCTTAAAACCCCTAAACCCCAAAAAATACTAAAAAGTACCTAAAATCCATTAAAATGTAAAAAACCCTTAAAACCCTGAAAAATAATAAAATCCATAAAAATATGAAAATACTTATAACCACTAAAACCACTAAAGAATCTAAAAACTAAAAAGACACTAAAAACCCTAAAACCCATAAAAGCACCTAAAGACCATGAAAACTGAAAATATCCAAAAACAACCCTAAAAATCACTAAAGAAATATAAAAATCATTTAAACCAATAAAAACATTAAAAAATAAAAAAATAATTCAATCCCATAAAAACATAATAAATCACTAAACACCCAAGAAAATCATAAAAACCCATAAAACCCCTAAAAATTACTAAAATCCTAAAAAAATAAAAATCCTAAAAAAGCGTAACAATAGCTAAAATTAAAAGACCCTAAAAACTATAAGAAAATATTTAAAACCCTAAAACACTTAAAACCACTAAAAACATAAAAAACACTAAAAACAAAAAAGAACCCTAAAACCCCTAAAAACCCTCAAAATCCCTAAAAACACTAAAAACAAATAAAGATCATAAAAATTCCCTAAAAATACAAAAAATGTGAATAAACCTAACAACCATGATAAACCAAAAGAAAACCGTAAAACCTAAAAATTATTAAAGCCCCTAAAAAAATAAAAATGTAAAAAACCCTAAAAACCCTACACCCCCCTAAAATTCATAAAAACACCTAAAAGCCTTAAAACCCATAAAATTCCCAAAAAAACCCTAAAACCCACTAAAACCTCAAAAAACGCTTTAAACCCATAAAATATTAAAAAAAATATAATAACCCTAAAATTCTAAAAATAAACCCCTTCTAAAATCCCAAAAAGACTATAAAACCATAAAACCCGAAGAAACCCTCTGAATCCCTTAAACCCTAAAAAAGCACAAAAACCATAAAAATACACAAAAATCCCTTAAAACATAAAAACTATAAAACCCTGAATATAGATAAGAAAACCTTAAAAATATAAAAAAACATAAAACACCTAAAAACCAAAAAACACCAAAAACCCAAAAATCACCTTAAAATTCTAAAAATTTTAAAATCCTAGATAATCCCTAAAAACCCTACGAAATAATAAAAATCCTCAAAAACCCTAAAAACCACTAAATACGTAAAAAATTCTAAAACTCTTAAAACCTTATAAACCTTTAAAAAACTAATAACACATAAAACAACTAAAAAAATTAAAAACGCAAAAACACAAAAACCCTAAAATCCCATAAAAACTATTAAATACCATAAAGACCTTATAAAACACTAATAACTCATATAAAACCCAAAAACCCCACTAAAATGCTTAAAAACCTATAAAACCTTAAAAACATTAAAAAATATAAAAATCTATTAGACCCCTTAAAAACTCAAAAAATCCCTAAAAACCCAAAAGACAAAAAATACCCCAAAACCATAAAACCCTCCAAAATCCGTAAATTCCATAAAAATCAACAAACCTATAAAACTTTAAAAACACTAAAAACCATGAAAACCCCTAAGATACAATTAAAAACTTAAAAACACTTAAAATCCCAAAAAAAAACCAAAAAAATGCTAAAAAACATAAAACCCTAAAAATCCATACAAAATTCTAAAAACCCTTAAATTCCTAAATAAACTAAAAATTCCTAAAAATGAAAAAAAAATGATTAAAAAACTAATAAAATCTTAAGAAATTAAAAACAATTAAATCTGTAAAAATATAAAAATGATAAAAAACACTAAAAATCCGTTACACCCCAAAAACCCCTCAAAATATATAAAACCTATAAAAACCATAAAAATCATAAAAACCCATAAAATCACTAAAAAATAAAAAATCATAAAAACCCTAAAAACCATTAAGAAAACCATACAAACTTAAAAACACATAAAACTACTAAAAACCTAAAAACATTTAAAACCCCTAAAAGACCCTAAAACCCCTAAAACCCATGAAAACCCCTAAAACATTCAAAAACCCTAAAATCTACTAAAGACCCTACAAATGCTCTCAACTCCTAAAAATGATAAAAACTCTAATCATCATAACAAACCTAACAAATAAAAGATCCCATTAGATCGGAAAAAACAATAAAACCCTAAAAAACTAAAAACCTTAAAAATCCTCAAAATCCCAAAAAAAACATAAAATCCAAAAATCCTAAAAAACCTAAAATTATCAAAAAGGTAAAAAAACCCCCAAGAAATTGATAAAACCATAAAACAATTAAAACCACTAAAACCTAGAAATGTTAAAAACCATAAATACCCTAAAAATCCCTAAAAACCACGTAACCCCTCAAAATCCCAAAATCCTTTAAAAACCATAAAAATACTAAAAAATCCCCAAAATCCCAAACAATATAGGTAAACCTAAAATCCCTAAAATCCCATATAAAATCCTCAAAACCTAAAAACACCTTAAACCCCTAAAATAACTTAAAAATGAAAAAACTCCAAAATGACCCTAAAAACCATAAACCCCCCTAAAAACCTTAAAGAACTCAAAACCCATAAAAACATAAAAATTACTACAAACACTAAAACCTTGTTAAACCCTTAAAAACATTATAAAATCTATAAAAACCCAAAAAAACACTAAAAAACTTAAAAAATAATAAGAACAAAAAAACCCAAAAACTTTAAAAACCCAACAAAATCTTCAAAAACCACAAAATCCCAAAAAATCCAAAAAACAATAAAAATCCGAAAAAATATACAAAATCTGTAAAAATGAATAAAAACCCTAAAATCATGAAAATCCCTTGGAAAGTCATAAAAACCTTATAACACTTAAAACCATTAAAACATTAAAAATACTGAAATCCCTAAAACTGTAAAAACCCATCAAAAACCATAAAAATAAAAATAAAACATTAAAATCCTTAAAAAAATCCCTAAAACCCCTAAAAACATAAAAAACACAAAAAACACTTAACACCCTTAAATAAAATGTAAAAACATAAAAACACTTGAAAACCCTAAAAACCTAAAAATGCATAAAACCCCTAAAACTCATAAAAATGTTAAAAACCCAAAGAACCCTAAGAACCAATAAACCATAAAAATACTGAAAAAACTAAAAAACCCTAAAAATATAAAAAAACAAAAAAAAATAGAAAATCTAAAAACCAAAACTGAAAAACAAAAATAACAAAAAACACATAAAAACACAATAAAATTCTAAAATCATTAAAGGACTCTAAAAACCTTAAAAACTCCAAAAATCCATAAAACCCCTAAAACATAAAAATCACTAAAACCCCATAAAAAATAAAATACACCCATTAAAAACTCTAGAAAACATTTAAACCCTTAAAAAATTAAAATACATTACAAAACCTAAATCCCTAAAAACATAAAAAATACCTAAAAATGAAAAATTCTATAAAAATCCAAGAGTCAATAAAAACCACCAAAATCCCTAAAAACCATAAAAAATTCCGTAAAGTATGTTAAATTCTTAAAAAATTAAAAAACCATAATAAAAACATATAGACCTAATAACACATAAAACATTAAAAACCTAAAAAATGATAAAACCCCCAAAAAGTCATAAATATTCCTAAAACCCTCAAAATATATAATAATCGTAAAAAACCATAAGTATCCTAAATAATCCCTAGAATTATAAAAACCTAAAACACCCAAAAACCCATAAAAAACATAAAACCCTAAAAAATGTTAACAAATGATAAAACCATAAAAGATCCTAAAAAAAATCAAAACCCCTAAAAACCATAAAACACCAAAATATTAAATCCCCAAAAAACCAATAAAAACCCAAAAATGCAACAAAAAACTCTAGAAACCCTTAAAAATCCTGACCACATTAGAAAATCTAAAAACCATAAAACCCTATAACATTAAAAATACATGAAAAAATCACTAAAAAACAAAAAATATCCATAAAACCCATGAAACCCCTAAAACCCTTAAAAGCCCCTAAAACACTAAAAACCATAATAATCCTAAAAATACCTAAAGTAATTAAAAATGTAAACTACACTAGAAACCTAAAATACTCATAGAAAACCAACATACCCTAAAAACACTTAAATCACTAAAAAACTAAATAATTCTAAAAACACTAAAAGTCCATAAAACCCTAAAAAACCTAAAAACACTCAAAATCCCTAAAACCCATAAAAACACATAAAAATCCAAAAAAATACCCAAAATCCCTAAAAACGTAAAAAACACTACAACCATGAAAAAAAACTAATAAAACCTTAAAAACCTAACAATGATTAAAAACCCTTATTTCAATAAAATGCTAAAAATACTAAAAACCAATAAAAACCATAAAAACCCCAACAAACCACAAAATCCATAAAACCCCTAATAACCATAAAATCCTAAAATGCACTAAAAATACCCAAAAGGTAAAAACCCTAAAACCCCTGAAAAATTATAAGAAAATATTAAAAACCAAAAAATAGTTAAAACCCCTTAAAAACCTAAAATATGATATAGCCCCTAAAAGACCCAAAATACCAAAAACCCACATAAATGTTTAAAACCCTCTCAAAATCTTAAAAACAATAAAAACCCACAAAATACCTAAAAACACTAAAACTATAAAAACCCTTTTAAACAACTAAACATGTTTGAAAACACTAAAAACATTAATATGGATTAAAAACTCCAAAATACCCTAAAAACTCTAAAAAATCATTAAAACCCCTCAAATTCTAAAAACCCATTAAAGTTCCTAAAACCCTAAAAACTCATAAAATCCTAAAAATATCTAAAAATGCCTAAAGGTGTAAAAACACATAAAAATACTAAAAACCCTATGAAAACCTTAAAAATTAAAAATCACTTAAAACCACTAAAACACTAAAAATGATAAAAACGCTACAAATAGTAAAACCCATAAAAATCCTAAAAAATATCTTAAAAACTTTTAAAATTAAAAACCACTAAAAAATATGAAAAACCCTAAGAAAATATTAAATATAAGAACACTTAAAACCCCAAAAAAATAAAATTCTAAAAACCCTAAAAATCCTAAAACCCCAAAAACCCATAAAACCTAATAAAAACCTCAAACACCTCCAAATACTTTAAAACCCCTAAAAACCACATAAAAACTCTAAAAACCTTTAAACCCCTAAAAACATTTTAAAGCATAAAAAAACCCATAGAAACCATAAACAATCAATAAAAAACCAAAAAATATAACATACCATTAAAATCCTAAAAATTCATAAAAGCCCTAAAACCCAAAAAAATCCCTAAAAACCATCAAAATCCTTAAAAATACTAAAAACCATAAAAATATTAAAACCCCTAAATATATCTAGAAACGTAATACCCTATAGAATCAATAAAAACAAGAATGAAAACCTAAAAAACATATAAACACATAAAATCATTAATAACCTAAAAATGATAAAAACCCTAAAACCCTTAAAATCACTAAAAATCATAAAAATAATAAAAAGATTAAAATACCTAAAAATCCCTAAAACATAAAAACCCTTAAAAACCCTAATAAAACTATATAAATCTAAAAACACTTAAAACCAAAATAAAAACCCTGAAGACCCTAAAACCCCCTAAAAACTATCAAAATCCCTAAATACCATAAAAACCAATAAAAATATTTAAAAATACATAAAAAACCTAAAATTTAATGAACAAGAACCCCCCCCCCCCCAAAAAAACACTAATAAAAGCTTGAAGGCCTAAAAAACATAAAACCCCTAAAAACACTAAAAATGATAAATACAATAAAAGACCCTAAATACCATAAAAATAATGAAAATCCCTAATAAAAACAAAAAAACCCTAAAATAATGAAAATCCCTAATAAAAACATAAATACCAAAAAAACAATTAATACCCCAAAAAGCCAAAAAATAATAAAAATAATATATGACCCTAAAACCCCTAAAACCCATAAATATCTTAAAAATCATGAAGACCCTCAAAAATAAAAAAAACCCCTAAACCCAAATAAAAACTCTAAAAACATTTAAACCCATAAAAATAATAAAAAACACTAAAAACAATAGTATAAAAACTATTTTTAACATCACCTTTTTTTACGTAAATTTTTTAGAATTGATGTGAAAATATTTGAAAATTCATTTTTCTCATATCTTATTATATAACTGAAGTAAAAATATATTTTCTCTTATTTTTCACGTTGGTTATATAAGAACTGACCTGAAAAATCAGCGAACCTCACTTTTCCCCATTGGTTATTAAATAACCGATGTGAAAAATCCATTTACATGAAAAGATATTAAAATTGTTATTTATTTTTCACACCATTTATTATAAAACTGACGATAAAAAATTAATCTTCATCACATTTTCACATCGGTTATTTAATAACCGACGTGAAAAATTGATTTTCTGGACTTTTTCATGTCGGGTTTTTAATAAACAACATTAAAAGGACTTTTTCACGTCGGTTTTTTGATAACCGACATAAAAAATGTTTAAAAACAAGTATTAAATTTCCACATCTTTAATTTGATAGGTCATAGAGTTCAAACGAAGTTATGGATTAAAAGTAACGGCCTATAGAAGATGATCATCTCCAAACGAAGTCTTTGGGAAGGCCAACATCTGAAGGCCATAACTTTTAATCCGTAACTCAGTTTGAGCTCCATGACCTATCAAATTAAATCGTGGAAAATGAACTACATGTTTGTAAACTTTTTTTCACATCGGTTGTTAAATAACTGACGTGAAAAATACCTTTTAATGTCGGTTATTGAATAAGAGATGTGAAAAATTCATGAAAATCAAATTTTCACACCGGTTATTAAATAATCGATTTGGAAATTGATTAAGATTAATTTTTTATGTCAGCCTTATAAAAACTGACATAAAAAATAAGTGAAAATTTTAATATGTTTTCAATATGTTTACCATAAAACTGACCTAAAAGATAATTTTAATATCCTACGAATGTGAAATTTCAATTTTTTTACATCGCGGCATCGAAATTTTGACGTGCCACCTAAAATTTTTTGTACCACATTTTCTATTATCATCTCAATTATATGTTTCCATTATACACATATCCTAATTTAACAATCATTTATTTCAACCATTATTGTTCCCGTAACTCGACTCGTTTGATCTTCAATGTGAATCAATTATTTCTTATTTCCACAATCTCGTCAGGGTATATTTAATCATTTTTCCAGGATTTATGGTTTTTATGATTTGTTTTATTAATTGATATACCATTTGACGATCGTTTTATTCAAACATCATCATTTTATTGACTCAACTTGTTTGATCTTCCACGTGAATCCACTATTTCTAGTTTCCACGATCTAGTCAAGGTATTTGTAATTATCTTCCCATGATTTATATTTTCAATGAGTAGTTTTCTTAATTGATATACCATTTAATGAAAATTATTTTATTATACTGATGGATAATGCTTTATATCATGGTAAAACTAAAAATCCTTTTACGGATTCCAAAATCCCTTATAAGATGAAGCTACGGTTAGCTCATTCTATCTTTCCTTGAATAAATTATCAAACTTTTGATGGTCATAACTTGTGATCCGTAACTCTATTTGAGTTCTACGACCTATCAAATCAAAGATTAAGAAATTATCTACAATATGGAAAACATTATTTACGACTTTTATTTAAAAACAGACGTTAAAAGTCATTTTTAACATCAGTTTTTAAATAAACGATGTAAAAAATGACTTCTAACGTCAGTTTTTTTAAAAACGGACGTAAAAAATGGACTTTTAACACCATTTCTAGAAGGTCTTTCATAGTGGTTTTTTAAAAATCGATGTTAAAAACAATAAAACTCCATTTTTAACAACATTTATTAAATAACCGACGTAAAAAATTGCATTAAATATAAAAAAGGTTTTTATACTAGTGAACCCTTAAATTCCCAAAAAATCACGGAAAAAACAAAACACACCCCAAAACACATTAAATATAAACCCCCAAAACCCTCAAAATCCCAAAAACCCCAAAAACCCAATAAAAATTGTAAAAAATCCCTTAAATCCCCCAAAATTTAAAAAACCCTAAAAAACCTCAAAATCCCTAAAATCACTGAAAACCATAAAAAACCTAAAACAACCCTAAAAATCTGTAAAAATGTAAAAAACCCTAAAAAACCTAGAAAACACAAAGAACACCAAAAAACATTAAAACACATAAAACCTATAAAATGTTAAAACACTTAGAAAACCTAAAAACCCTAAAACCCCTAAATTTCTTAAAATCCTGAGAAACTCTTAAAACCATAAAAACAAAGAAAAACCTTAAAAAACATTTTATACCATAAAATCTCAAAAAAACCATACAACTCAAAAAAACCATAAAACTACAAAACCCTAAAAACCTAAAACCCCTAAAAGACCCTAAAACCCTAAAACCCCATAAAAATCTTGAAAATCCCTAAAAATCTATAAAAAAAATAAAATTCTAAAACCATAAAAAACCATAGAAAATCATAAAAACATAGAAATACATGGAGCCACTAAAAACCAAAAAAATCTAAAAACCCTAAATAACCCAAAAACCCCAACGCCCCCCCCCCCCACCCACACACAAAAACCCAAAACCACCAAAAAATATAAAAAGTTTTTAAATCCATAAAAACATTAAAAAACTATAAAAACCTTTAAAACCCCTAAAAAATCAAAAAACCAAAAAATCTCAAAAAAATGACAAAACTCTAAAAACACTAAACACACATAAAACACTCAAAATCCTTCAAACCCCTAAAATTTATAAAACTCACAAAAAATCCCTAAAATTAATAAAAATATAAAATCCATAAAACCGTGAAAATCCCTAAGAAAAACATAAAAATATAAAAATGATAAAAGACCTTAAACCCCAAAAAACACTACAATCCATCAAAATACCTAAAGACCATGAAAGTCATATAAAAACCTTAAAATTAATGAAACATAAAAATATAAAAAACCCCTTGGTAATTTATAAGAAAAAAACCTAAAAATACTTAAAACACCTAAAAACCTAGAAAATTATAAAACCTTAAAAACCAATAAAATACCCTAAAATCAATAAAACCCAATAAAACCATAAAATCCATAAAAACCGTAAAGACCCTATATTAAATTAAACACCCAAAAACACAAAAAACAAATTAATAAAACATTTTACACCACTAAAAGTGCAAGAAAACTACAAAAAAACCTTAAAACACCTAAAAACCCAAAAAACCAAGCAAACAATAAAAACCCTAAAACTTAGAAAACCTAAAATACACTAAAAATATCTAAATCCCCTAAAAACCATAAAAGTCTAAAAAATACCTAAAAATCCATAAAAACATAGAAAACATTAAAAACTATAAATAATCCTAAGAAAGCCTTAAAATCCAAAAAACACTAAAGACCACTAAAACATTAAAAAATCAAAAATTATGAAAAAACCTAAAACCCTACAAAACCCTAAAAACACTCAAAATCACTAACACCATAAAAACCATAAAATCCTAAAAATCCATAAAATCCCTAAAACATAAAAAACTCAAAACCCTTGAAAACCCCAAAGAAAACCTTAAAAACAAAATAACACTTAAAAAACCTAAAAATCTAAAAATTGCTAAAAACCCTAAAATACCCTAAAACCCTCAAAATCCCAAAAAAAACACAAAAACCATAAAATATTGAAAAGTAAAAAACCACCCCCCCCCCAAAAAAATAAAAAAACCTAAAACACTTGAAAAAATCTAATAAAACCGTAAAATCAAAAAATCACTTAAAACCCCAAAAAACAAAATAAAATTATAAAAACCCTAAAATACAACCTAAAACCCCTTAAAGCCATAAAAACCTGTAAAACCTGTAAAACCCTAAAACCCCATAAAACCCACAAAAATCTGAAAAACATTTAAACCCTTAAAAATGTTATAAACTCTAGAAAACCTTCAAATCCGTGAAAAACTCAATAAAACACCTAAAATCCAAAAAAAAACTATAAAAATAAAAAACAACATTCAAAACCTTTGAAACCCTAAAAATCCCTAAAAACACTAAACAACCATAAAAATTGTAAAATTTTTATAAAAATACCTAAAATGTAAGCAATCGTAAAAACCATGAAAATGTCTGAGAAAACCAAAAATACATATAAACAATTAAATACCCTAAATCCTAAAAAAAGAAGCTAAATACCTAAAACCCCCTATAACCCCTATAACCCATAAAAATCCTTAAACCCCCTCAAAATATATCAAACCACTAAAAACCATAAAATACTAAAAACCCTAAAAACATAAAAATGTAATGAAACCGCTAAAAACGATAGAAAATATAATATGACCTTAAATAATATAAAATACTTATACCCCTAAAACGCTAAATCCCTTAAAAGACCCTAAAAAAACATAAAAACTCTTCAAACCATAAAGACCCATAAAACCCTAATTACCAATAAAAATCATTAAAACCCACACTAAGATCCCATTAAACCAATTAAATCTAAAAAAACTTAAAAAACTTTCAAAACCCCAAAAAATTGAAAAACCATAAACACCTAAATAACAATAAAACCATAAATATCCATAAACCCATAAAAATCTGAAAAGATACCTAAAAACATAAAAAACCCTAAAAACCTAGAAAACCCCTAATAAAACCCTAAAAAACTAAAAACACTTAAATCCCTTAAAAAATATAGCAACACTAAAACCTGTAAGAATCCCTAAAATCCTTAGAAACCATAAAAACCTCTATAGAGCATAAAAACACAAAAAACCCATAAAACATTAAAAATCACTAAATATCTAAAAAACCTTTAAACTTATAAAAGTGTTTCAAATACCTTAAAAACCTTAAAAACTAAAAACTAAAAATAAACCCTAACCCCTATAAATCCTAAAAATCCTAAAACCCCTAAAAATACCTAAAAACTCTAAAAACACATAAAATCATAAAAAAATCCATAAAATCCCTAAAAATGTAAAAAACATAAAAATACTAAGAAAACATTTAAAACCTAAAGAAACTTAAAACACATAAAATCCATAAACTATTGAGAACCCGAAAAGAACCCAAAACCCCTTAAAATACCTGAGAACCCTAAAACCCATAAAAATTATAAAAATCCCTAAAAATATATAAAAACATAAAAAAACCATAAAATCCTATTAAAAACCTAAAATAATTTAAACCAATAAAAATGTATTAAACTTTAAAAACCATATAAACACTAATAAACTTAAAACCCTAAAAATACTCAATATCCATAAATATAGTAAAACCCATAAAAATTGTCAAAACTCCCTAAAAATAAATAAAAACATGAAACACCCTAAAATTTTAAAACCCCTTGGAGACCATAAAAACCTAAAAACACTTAAATCTACTAAAAATCTAAATAACTATAGAAATAATAAAATCCTCTAAAAACCCAAAAACCACTAAAAATCCTAAAACTCCTAAAAAAATGAAAAACCCATTAAACCCCATAAAACCCTATAAAACCACTAAGAACTATAAAAACAATATAAACCACATATAATGTTAAAAATTTAAAACCCCTTACAACCCATAAAAACAAAAAAACACAAAAAAAACATAAAAACCCCTAAAACCCCTAAAAATCGCAAAAACCTCTACAAATTCTAAAAAATCCTAAAAAATACAAAAATCCTAAATATCCCTAAAATTGAAAAAAATCAAGAAAAACCTAAAATCCCTTAAAACGCAAAATAAAACCTTAAAAACCTAAAAACACCAACACCCCAAAAAACCTAATAAACTATAAAATGCCTAAAAAATCCTAAAAACAATAAATAATCCAAAAATAATTTCAGAATCTAAAAAAACCTAAAACCCCACTAAATAATCTAAAAACCCTTCAAACCCTTTATTTTAAAAAAACTCTACGAAATGTTAAAACTCAAAAAAATATCAAAAACAATATAAACCAAAAAAACATAAAAGCCCTAAAACCCCTTTGAATCCCTAAAAATGTACATACTATAAAAATCCTAAAAGGTCATAAAATTCACTAAAAACATAAAAACTTCTAAAACCCTAAAACTCCCAAAGAAAACATAAAAAACATAAAATCACTTGAAACCCAAAAGAGCATGGAAAATTTTTAAAACCATAAAATCCCTAGAAACCATAAAAATCCCTCAAAATTTGTAAAATCCCTAAAAAATAAAAATCAATAAAAATCCCTAAAAACATAAAAAATACATGACCCCTTGAAAACCCTTAAGAACATTAAAAAAGTGTAAAAACATAAAATCCCAAAAAACCTAAATATACTAAAAACCCTAAAAGATCCAAAAAAACACGACCCCCCAAACCATAAGAACCCAAAACAACCTTAAATAACCCTAAAACCCATACAATCCCTAAGACCCCACAGAAAACTATAAAAACTATTTAAACCCCTAAAAAGATAAAAAAAATATAAATACCCATAAAAATCCTAAAAAACTAAATAACATAAAACCCTAAAGATCCTAAAAAAGAAAAATTCCATAAAAACCCACAAAATCCCCAAAAACCAGAAAAACATAAAAATCCCTAATAATCCATAAAACATTAAAAACCTAAAAACCATGAAAACCCCTAGATAACATTAGTAACCTAAAAATGTTAATAACTATAAAACAGAACAAATTCTAAAACCCTAGAATTCCCTAAAAACCGTAAAAAATAATAAAAAACCCTAAAAACACTAAAACTGCTAAAAACTCTAAAACCACTTTAAAACACTAAAAATGTGGAAAAAACTCTAAAACTCCTAAAAACTCAAACTCCCCCCCCCAATTCTAAAACCCATAAATATCCAAAAAAAACCCTAAACATACTACAAAATATAAAAACCCCTAAAACCCTAAAAACCCCTAAGAAAATATACAAAACCAAAAAACACTTAAAACAACGAAAAAACCTAAAACATTAAAAAAATAAAAACCCAAAAACCCTCAAAACCCTAAAAATCATTAAAATATTTAAAAAACTGTAAAAATATATATAAATGTTAAACTTCTTAAAACCCTTGAAAAGCCCAATGAAAAGCTTATACACATAAAAAAACATAAAACTCCTAAAAACCTAAAAAAATGTTAAACGCGTAAAGGACCCTAAAACCCATAACCCCTGAAACCATAAAAACCATAAAAATATTAATAAACCTTAAAACAAAAAAAAACACAAAAAACCACAAAAAACCCTAAAATACCTTTAAAACCCTAAAAACTGAAAAGAAACATAAAAATCAAAAAAAAACCATAAACCCTCAAGAAATCCTAAAAATCACTAAAAAACCTAAAAAACACTCAAAATACTAAAAATCCATAAATCCCTAAAAATGTAAAAAATCACTAAAAACTGAGAAAACCCCTAGTAAAACATGAAATCTGAAAATACTTAAAACCCCGAAGAATACCAAAAATAAATAAAATGTTCCTAAGAAAACTAAAATCTATAAAACCCCAAAAACCCAAAAACCCATAAAAATCCTAAAATGGCCGAAAAATCTATAAAAATGTAAAAGCCCTTAAAAATATAGGGAAAACTACAAAAACCATAAAACCCCATTAAACTAAAATCCTATAAAAATCAAAAAATGTTAAGATCCCAAAAGATCCTAAACCAATAAAAAACCATAGAACATATAAAATCCTTGGAAAACACTAAAAACCAATAATTACCCTAAAAACAAAAAACTATAAACCCATAAAAACCAAAAAAACTATAAAAACATTAAAATCCATAAAAAAACCAAAAACCCATAAAAACCATAAAAACCATAAAAACCCTAAAACCCATCAAAATCCCTAAATCGATAAAAACAAAAAAATCCCTAAAATATATAAAAACATAAAAAACCATAAAAACTCAGAAGAACCTAAGAAAACCTTAAAAATCAAGGAAAACCGAAAACCCATAAAAACCCAAAAAAACTAATACCCCTAAAACACCATAAAAACATGAAAACCTGAAAATCCCTATAAACTATAAAACCCCTAAAAACTCTAAAACCCATAAAACCCTAAAAATTATTGAAAAAATCTAAAAAATCAGTAAACCCTTAAAAATTATAAAAAATATAAAATACTTTAATCCCTTAAAACCACAAAAATATTCTAAATATCTAAAAAAAATATAATACCATAGAACCACCAAAATCCCTAAAACCTTTAAAAACCATAAAAATACAAAAAACACCATAAAAATAACTAAAACTATAAAATACCCCCCAAAACATTAATAACCCCTAAGAAAAAAATAAAAACATAGAATAAATTAAAACACCTAAAAAAGTTAAAAACCCTAAAACCCGTAAAATGCAAAAAGCCCTCAAAATCCCAAAAAACCGAAAAATTATAAAAAACGTAAAAAATCCTAAAAAATCCATAAAATTTTAAAAGACACCAATCCCCCTAAAAACCCAAAAGAAAATCTTAAACCCCCCTAAAAACACCTAAAACTCTAAAATTGATAAAACCCCTAATAATCAAAAAAAGTCTCAGAAAACCTAAGACCCCTTATAACCATACAAACCAAAAAACCCATAAAACTCAAAAAACCCTAAAACACCACTAAAAAATCTAAAAACCATTTAAATCCCTAAAATCATTAAAAACCATGGAAAACCATAATTCTTAAAAAAACCCAAAATAAACCTTAAAACCCCAAAAAACCCTAAAACACCTAAAACCCATAAAAATAATCAAAATATATAACAACCCTATAAATACTTCAAATCCCTAAAAATTTAAAAAAACATAAAAACACAGAAATACCATAAGAAATCCATAAAAACATAAATACATTAAAAACTACAAAAATCCTAAATTTTCTAAAAATTATAAAAACATTAAAAACCCCTAAAAACCCTCAAACCCAAAAATCCCTAAAAACCAAAAAAAATCCTAAACAGCCCTAAAATCCATAAAACGTCAAAAACACAAAAAACATCAAAAATCCTAAATAAAACTTTAAAAACCAAAAATCACATAAAAAATCAAAAAATATAATAAATGTTAGAAACCCTAAAAGATCCTAAAATTCCAAAAAAAACCCATAAACCCATAAAACCCCCAAAAACCTTAAAAACACTAAAAACTACAAAAACACTAAAAACCACTAAAAACATTAATAACCCATTAAACCCCTAAAATGTTAAAAAACTTTTAAAAAAATTAAAACCCCTAAAAACTAATACAATCCATAGAAACAGAAAAACCACAAACACCTAAAAAAACCCCTAAAACCCCAAAAAATACATAAATCCCTAACATAACCATTAAAATCCTAAAAACCCAAAACTCCCTTTAAGCATAAAAACCACAGAAAACCCTAAAAACCATAAATAACACATCAGATCTCTAAAAAATAAAAGCACTAAAAACCCTAAACAACCCTAAGAACCCTACAATTCCTCAAAATCTCTAAAAACACAAAAACCCATCAAAACCCTAAAAATCCCTAAAAATAAAAAAAAATTAAAAAACATTCTAAAACACCTAAAGAAACCTAAGAAAACCATAAAACACTAAAAAAAATTAAAATCCCTTAAAAATAAAAGATGCAAAAACCACTAAAACACAGTAACTGAAAAACCCATAAATTTCTTTGAATACATTAAAAACCCTAAAACCAATAAAAACCTAAAAACCACTAAACATTTTAAAACCATTTAAACCAATTAATATGTTAAAAAACTATAAAAACCCATAAAATTAATAAAAATCTCAAAAAACCCTGAGAAAAACCTAAAAACCATAATAACCCTAAAGACCCTCAAAATACCTTAAAATCCTAAAACCTAAAAAATCCTAAAGAAGCCCAAAAAATACCTAAAAAAATGAAAACCCCTAAAACCCTACAAAACCCAAAGAAAGCCTCAAAAACCAAAAAACACTTAAAACCCCTAAAACCTATAAAATGATAAAACCCTTACAGAACCCTAAAAACCATAAAAATAATAAAACTCCTAAAACCATAAAACCATAACCCCCCCCCCCCCCCTCTAAAACCCTTATAGACACCTAAAAATTTTAACAACTCAAAAAAAAATCTTCAAATCCTAAATAAAGTAAAAAAATCATGAAACCCATAAAAATTAAAATAAATCCATAAAAGTCCTAAAAACCAAAGAAAACCCTGAAAACCCCTAATAAAACCAAAAAACACATAAAACCCCTAAAACTCAAAAAAAAAACTCTAAAACCCTAAAAATCCTTAAAAACCCTAAAAAACTAAAATCTCTAAAAAACCTTTAATCCACTATAAACGTTAAAAACTAAAGAAAACATTAAAAATCTAAAAAAACTCAATAAAATCCTGATAATACAAAAAAATTATATAAAAACCCTAATAACACTCAAAATCCCTAAAATCCCTAAACACCATAAAAATATTAAAAAATACCTAAAATCAATAAAAATGTAAAAAATCTATAAAATCCATGAAAAACATAAGATAACCTTGAAAACCAAAAAACATTTAGAGCACTTAAAAAGCTGAAAAAACCAAAAATCCTAAAAACCATTAAAACCCTTAAAACCTTAAAATCCCTAAAACCCCTAAAAACCATAAAAACATAATAATACCCAAAATTCATGAAAAAAATAAAAACCCGTAAAAATACAGAAAACCCATTCGAAAAACATAAAAGTATAAACACTTTAAACACCTAAAAACCCTATAAACCATAAAACCCCTAAAAACATAAAAACCCTTAGACCCTAAAAATACTAAAAACCCATAAAAACCTTAAGAATCACTAAAACCTAAAAACAATATAAATAATTAAAAATTTTAAAGAATATAAAAACAGTTTAATACACCAAAAAACTCAAAAAAACCCTAAAAACATAAAAAATTCATAAAACCCTAAAAACCCAAGAAACTACCAAAATACCTAAAACCAGGAAAACATACAAAATACTAAAATAGCTGCAAAAAACCATAAAAACATGAAAAACACTAAAACCCCTACGAAAACAATAAAAACCTAGAAACACATAAAACCACTAAAAACCTAAATAACACTAATTTCCCTAAAAACCTAAAAACCCTAAAACCCTCAAAATCCTTAAAACCCATAAAAATGAATAAAATTCCTAAAAAACCCATCAAATATTCTAGAAACATAAAACCCCCTTAAAACCTTGAAAACCATTAAGAAAACCCAAATAAAACCTAAAAAAACTTAAACCCCTAAAATATAAAAAACTATAAAACCCTAAAAGTCCATAAATTCCCTAAAAACCATAAAAAACCCTAAAACATTAAAAACCCTAAAAACCCATAAAACATGATAAAAATCAAAAAACCCCGTAAATATCTAAAAATTTTAAATACAAAAAAAAATTCCATAAAACCTATAAAAACTCAAAAACACCTAATAACAAAAAAAATCATAAAATCCATAAAACCCCTAAAACCCATAAAATCCCTAAAAACCTATAAAACCCCCAAAAATCCTTAAAAATTTAAAAAATCCATAAAAACATTAAGTACACTAAGAAAAAATTAAAAACATAAAATCTCATAAACCCCCTAAAAACTAAAAATTAAAAAAACCCTAAGATACATTAAAAATCCTAAAACCACCAAAAAAACCAAAAAAACCTATAAAATCCTCAAAAACCCTAAAACCCCTAAAAATACTAAAAACACTAAAAAAATTCAAACCCAAAAAATTAAAAACTCTAAAAACCTTAAAATCCCTGAAAACTCAAGAAACCCAAAAAAATCCTAAAAACCCTAAAAACCCTAAAACCCATCCAAATCCCTAGAACCCCTAAAGCATAAAAATCCAAAAAACCCTAAAAATAACTAAAAATGTAAAAACCCATAGAAACCCAAAAAACCCAAAAAAACCTTCAGAATCCCAAAAAACACTAAAAACAAATAAAAATTCTTAAAAAAAATAAAATCACTAAAAGTTTAAAAATTCTTGAATACCCATAATAAATAATTAAAAAGATAAAAACATTGAAATCCCCTAAATACCTAAAAACCATTAAAGGACCCTAAAACCCCTAAACCCCCTAAAAACATAAAACCCACTAAAAGGCACAAAAACTCGTAATAAACCATGAAAACCCTAAAAACACACTAAAAACACAAAAAACCCTTAAATCCTTAAAAATTTTAAAACTAATAAAAACCTATAAAACCCTAAAAACAAAAAATCATAAAAAAACAAAAAAACCCAGAAACCCCTCAAAACCCTCCAAATACCTATAACCACTAAACACATAATTATTTAAATAGTCCCTTGAAATCCCTCAAAATGTAAAAAACCTAAAAATTCTGGAAACACCTAATATAACCTTCAAATCCTAAAAAAACATAAAACCCCTAGAAACCTAAATAAAAAAAATAAAAATCCTAAAACCATAAAACCCAAAATAACCTAAAAACCACGATACCCCCAAAAACCATAAAAACCCATATAACACCTAAAAAATAAAACTCTAAAATATTTTTGATATCTTAAAATTTTAAAAAACATTAAAAACACTAAAACTCAAAAAAACCAAAAAAACAAAAAAATACATAAAATACAAAAAATGATTGAAAAATCCTAAAATCCCTAAAAACCATATAAACCCTTAAAATAACAGAAATCATAAAAAATAAATAAAACCCTATAAGAACCCCCTAAAAACCTTTCAAACTCAAAAGCGAAAAAAATTTAATTATCTAAAAAACCTTAAAAATTATAAATAACCTAAAATATCCTCAAACCCCTAAATACCATAAAACCCATAAAACGATAAAAATCCCTACAACCCCATAGAACTCTAAAAACCACTAAAAACTATAAAAATCCTTTAAAAATATAAAATCATTAAAAACTATAAAAATTCTTTAAAACCTTAAAAACTCAAAAATACCTATAACCCAAAAAAAAAATACCAAAATACCCCATAAAATCCTAAATAATACCTAAAAAATTCCTTAAACATAAAAATACCTAAAAATCCTAAAATACCAAATAAAATATTAAAAACATAAAACTATTTTAAACCCTTAAAACCCCAAAAATAATCAAAAACCCTAAAACCCTAAAAACCAAAAACCCTAAAAATAATAAAACCCCCAAACACCCTAAAAACCATAAAAATCATATAAATACTAAAAAAAATTCTTAAAACCCCCTAAAAATATAAAAATACCCAAAAAACCTGAAAACCCCTAAGAAAACCTTAAAAACCTAAAAGCACCAAAAACCCCAAAAACATTAAAAATGATAATACCCCTTAAGGACACTAAAAAACCTAAAAATACCTGAAAACGATAAATCCCCAAAAATGCATAAAACCCCTAAAAATCCCTGAAACCCTAATACCACAACAACTATAAAAACATTTAAACCCCTTAAAACTTCAAAAAATAGTAAAAAACCTTCAAAATCCTAAAAAACTAAAAAACCATTAAACCCCTAAAAAATAAGACCCTGAAAACCCAGAAAACCTATTTAAATCACTAAAAATCCAAAAAATAGCAATCAGAATCCTGAAACTGCCATAATAATCCAAAAAATGTAAAAAAAATATTTAAAAGCATGAAATCCATAATAAAACCATAATAACCTAAAAACACTTAAAACCATTAAAAATATAAAAACACAAAAAACACAAAAACCCTAAATACCATAAACCACTTAAAATCTCAAAAAACCCAAAAATAAACCAAAAAGCCCATAAAAATCCATAAAAAATTAAAAAACCTTAAAACATGAAAACTCCAAATAAAACTTTAAAACAATAAAAACAATAAAAACCCTTTAAAATATAAAAAAAATCTATAAACACTAACATATACTAAAAACCCTAAAACCCAAAGAAACCCCTAAAACCATAAAAAGAAAAAATCCATAAAACTATAAAACATAACTACAAACTCTAAAAACCCTTTAAACCCCTAAAAATTTTCAAAATTAAAAAAACACATACAACCATAAAAAATAAAGAAACTTAAAAACCTCAAAAACAAAAAAAATACCTTAAAACCTTAAAATCCCTAAAACCCCTCAAAATCTCTAAAAATCATAAAAATCCAAAAAGTCCCTAAAAATCCTCAAAAAATGTAAAAGACACTAAACACCCAAAATCCCTCTAAAAACCATAAAAATACGGTAAACCACAAAAAAACCTAAAAATGATAAAAACCCTAAAATCCCTAAGTACACTAAAAAACCATAAAATACCTCAAATCCCAACAATCCTTAAAAGATCATATACTCCTTAAAATATTTAAAATTCCCTTGAAACATAAAAACCCCAAAACCCATAAGAAAACCTTGAAAACCTAAAAACACTTAAAACCGCTAAAAAACCTAAAAACCCCTAAAAACCCTAAAAACCCTGAAAACATCAAAACCCTATAAATCCTAAATAAATGCACAGAAATCGATAAAAGGTAAAAACCATAAAATTCCAGAAATACCCTAAGGAAACATTAAAAACCCCAAAACTCTTAAAATACCTAAAAAAAATGATAAAAACCCTAAAACGCCTTAAAGCCCTTAAAACCCACTAAAAGAACATAAACCCCATAAAACCCCTATGAAATCCTAAAAGCACATAAAATATATAAAAATCAATAAAAACTATAAAAATAATTTAAACCCCTAAGAATGTTAAAAATATGTAAAACCAATTAAAGTCCCTAAAAAACAATAACAAAAAACGCAAAAAATCCATAAAAACCCTAAAAACTCTAAAAACCATCAAACCACTTAAAACCTTTAAAACAATAAAAATTCTACAAAATACCAAAAACATAAATACCTCTAAATGGACAAATAAAACATTCAAAACCAAAAAAAACTTAAAACTACTAAAAACATACAAAAACCTAAATAACCTAAACAACCTAAATACCCTAAAAACTCAAAACCCCCTAAAAACCTTCAAAATCCCAAAAATCCATACAAACCCATAAAAATCCAAAAAAACAAAATGTCCCTAAAAACATAAAAAAACCACAAAAACTCAGAAAACGCATAAGAAAACCCTAAAAATCTTAAAAAAATTAAATCCTCTGGAAGCAATAATAACCAAAAAGACCTTAAAACCCCTAAACTCACTAAAAACCATAAAAATATCTAAATGCTTAAAAACCCTAAAACCCCTTAAAACCCTAAAAATCACTAAAAACACAAAAACCTATTAAACAATTTAAAAGTTAAAAAAATATAATTTTTTTAGGGTTATGGGTTAGGTCACCAATTCATATCTGAGATCATTATGGTAAAAAATCTCAAAAACTTTAAAACCCTAAAAAAATCAAGAGACCCTAAAACACAAAAAAAAACCAAAAAAACCCTAAAAACACCTATACCATCAAAATCCCTAAAAAAAATCAAAAAAAATTCTTACAAATCATTAAAAATACCTAAATCCATAAAAAATCACAAAAACCCAAGAAATCCATACAAAATTAAAAAATTATAAAACCCCAAATAATATAACAATGCTAAAAATCATAAAAGGCCCTAAAATAACACAAAATTCTAAAAAACCCTAAAACCCATAAATATGCTAAAAATAAATTAATATTCAGAAATCATAAAAACTCCAAAAATCTCAAAAACCCTAAAAATCCTTAAAACCCAAAAAAAACTTAAAACTAAGACGAATACTAAAAACAAAAAAACCCAACAAGACACTAAAACCCCTAAATCCAAAAAAAAAATAAAACACATTAAAAAAATCAAAACCCCCAAAAACCATTAAAAACCTAAATAACACTAAAAATATAATACCCTTTGAACACTTCAAAACATTAAAACAACTAAAAATCTTAAAACCCCACATTAAAACTCAAAAATACGTAAAACTCTTAAAAACACTAAAAACTAACCTAAATCCCCTCAAAATCCCTAAAACCCGTAAAACCCACCCAAATCCAAATAAATCACCAAAATCCCGAAGAATCTAAAAACTATAAAACCTTGAAAACCATAATTAAATCATTTAAAACCTAAAATTACTTTAAAACCCTAAAAAACTACGAAATGATAAAACCCCAAAAAAACAAAAAAACAAAATTCCCACAAAATCCCTAAAACATCAGAAATACATAAAATTCATAATAAAATTCTTAAAGATACCCAAAAACATAAAAACCATAAATCCCTATAAAATTCCTATGAAAACCTTATAAACCTAAAAACACATAAAACCTCTAAAAGATATAAAAATTCTAAAACCCAAAAAGACCATAAAAATCGTAAAATCCCAAAAACAATAAAAACCCCTAAAACCCATAATAACATTAAAAATACCAAAACCCATAAAATAATAAAACCCAACTAAAAAACTATAAAAACCCCTAAAACAATTACAAAATATAAAAACACATAAAACCCCTAAAAACACAATAAACCATAAAACCCCCAAAAAAATAAAACCCATAAACCCCAAAAACCACTCAAAATCCATAAATCCCTAAAAACCATAGAAATACTATAAATCTATAATAACATAAAAAACCCTGAAAATCCAATTGAAACCCCTATAAACATAAAGACACATAAAACTATAAAATCATAGAAGACACTAAAACCCCTTAAAATGACTACAAGTCCCAAAAAACCCGAAATCCTCCCTAAATACATTAAAACCCCTAAAATCCTATAAATCCCCAAACCCCAACCCCCAAAAAAAACTATACCAACCACTTAAACCCCTAAAAACATTAAAAAACACAAAAAATCATAAATCCCCAAACAACTCCTAGAAAACTATAAAAACCCTAAAAACTATAGAAACCCTAAAAAACTCAAAATCCCTAAAAACCCTAAAGCCCCATAGAAATCCTTAAAAACCCAAAAAAATTCCTTAAAATGTAATATACCCAACAAACCCTGAAAATCCTGTGAAACCCTAAAAACCTAAAAGCACTTAAATCCTCTAAAAATATAAATAATTCTAAAGTACCTAAAACCCCTAAAATCCAATAATGTTTTTGAAAATCCCTAAAATTACCAAAAAATGTAAAACCCCCATAAAACCAATATGAAAATGCAAAAAATCTAAAAAAATTAAACCCCCTAAAAACCGAAAAAAAATAAAACAAACTAAAAAAAATAAAACCATAAAAACCATAAAAAATCCCTTAAAAACACAAAAACCCATAAAACCAACTAAAAACTCTAAAAACCCATTAAAACTGTAAAAGTGTTAAAAACATGAAAAATGTTAAAACAACTAAAAAACTAAAAACAAATAAGACCCCAGAAATACAATAAAAACTAAAAAAACCCTTAAACCAATCAAAATACATATAAACCATAAAACACATAAAAAACCTAAAAAATATCTAACACCATTAAAAAAAATAAAAATACATAAAACCCCAAAAAACCCTAAAAAACATTAAAACCCAAAAGGCACTTAAAGCCCCTAAAACCCTGAAAACCTCTAAAAAACTGTAATAATTAAAGCTCTAAAAAACCCTAAAACCCATAAAATCCCTAAAAACCCTAAAGAACTATTGTAACACTAAGAAATCCCTAAAAATAACAAGAAATGTAAAAAATGTATAAAAACCCAGAAAACCAAATAAAAACATAAAAAACATAAAAAACTAAAATCTTTAAAACCTAAAAAAACAAAAGAAAATCCCTAAAAGATCCTAAAAACACTAAGAACACCTAAACCCCATAAAAACCCCTAAAACCCTTAAAACCCCTAAAAACAAATAAAACCCTAAAAACTGTAAAAATCCTAAAAACACAAAAAAAATACTGAAGTCCCAAAAACCCCTCAAAATCCAAAAAACACTAAAAACATAAAAATATAAAAAAACCCCTAAAAATACCTGAATACATAAAAAATCTAAAACCCCAAAAGAAACCTAAGAAAACAATAATAACCAAAAAACACTTACAGCCCCTAAATAACCTAAATATGATAAAACCCAAAAAATCTAAAGACCCTAAAAATAATAATAAAACTCTAAAATCTCTAAAATCCCTAAAAACTTAAAAACCCATAAAAACCCTGAAAACCCTTACGAAAACCAAAAAAACCTAAAAATATGTAAAACCCACCAAACCCCATAAAAATTCTATAGACCCTAAAATACCTTGAAAACCCTAAAAACTGCTAAAAATAATAAAAATCGATAAAACCCTTGAAACCCTAAAAACTTATAAAAATAGTAAAAACCCACTAAATACTCTAAAAATCCTTTAAATGCATAAGATCACTAAAAATTATAGAAACCCATTAAAACCCTAAAAACTAAAAAAAAAAGAACCTATTAACCAAAAAACCAAAAACTCTGAAAATCCCAAAAAACCCTAAAAACCATAAAAATACATAAAAATCCATAATTTTACAAAAAAAAATACAAAAGACCCTAATAACCCTAAATGCCTAAAAACACTTAAAACCCATAAAAACCTAAAAATGATAAAACCCTTCAAAAAAATTAACCTAAAAACCCTAAATAAACTCAAAACCATAAAACACCATGATAATCCAAAAAACCCATAAAAATTATAGATAACCTTAAAAATTAAAAAAACCATAAAAACATCAAATTCCCAAAAAAAGAGTAAAATCGTAAAAGCACATAATACCCCTAAAAACCAAAAAGCGATAAAAACCCTAAAATGCCCTTAAAACCCTAAAAACCCATAAAACACACAAAAACTATTAAAACGCCTAAAAATACTAATTTCAAATAAAAACTATTAAATCCATCAAACCCCTAAAAAATATAAATAAATGATAAAATAGCATAAAAATTCTAGAAAACCCTAAAATCCAAAAAAATCATAAAAACTCTCAAAATAAGTAAAAACAATAAAAATCCAAAATATGACCTAAAAATATATGAAAATATAAATAACAAAAAACCACAAAAAACCCCTAAAAAACCCTAAGAAAATCATAAAAATCTAAAAATCCCTAAAAACATTAAAAATGATAACAACCATAAAAACCCAAAATCCCTAAAAGACCCTAATCCACTCAAAATCCCTAAACCCCATAAAAACCATACAATTCCTTAAAAAACCCTGAAGTTCCCTAAAAACGTAAAAAAACTCTGAATACCCTGAAAAACACTAAGAAAACCTTAAAAACCAAAAAACACTGAAGCCCCTATAAAACCTAACAAAAGAAAAGAGCCCTAAAAACAATAAAACACCTAATAACCATAAACCCCTAAAAATATTAAAAAATCATAAAACCCAAAAAAACCCTTAATACCACTGAAAACTTTTAAACCCTTAAACCCCTCCAAAAATCAAAAAAACCCAAAAACCAAAGTACCATAAAAACCATAAAAACCATAAAAACCGTAAAAATCCATAAAATTCCATAAACTCGAAAAGTCATAAAAATCCTAAAAATCCATAAAAATCAATAAAAACGTAAAAATATCTAAATAAACTGACAAACAATAAAAAATATTAATATCATAGAAACACTTAAACCCCTAAAATCATAAAAATTCTAAAAACTATTAAAAACACTACAAATTTTAAAAATGTTAAACACCCTCAAAACCCCTAAAAGCCCTACAGACCACAAAAAAAACTTAAAAAACCCCTAAAAGTCCATAAATACATAAAAACCCTAAATACCATAAATTCCATAGAAAAATAATAAAAAATTAAAAAAAAATAAAAACTCCAAATAAAATCTAAAAACATCAAAAACCCTAAAAGGTCCTAAAAACCATCAAACACATCAAACCCATAAAAACCCGAAAATCCCATAAAACCCCTAAAACCAATAAAAACTATAAAAACCATTTAAACCCTTAAATTTTTTAAATAACTCAAAAACCCAAAAAAAACATAAAAACACTAAAACCCAAAAAAACCATAAATACCATAAATACCCAAAAAAAACTTTCAAAATCACTAAAAATAGTAAAAACAATAAAAACTAAAAAATCCCTTAAAACATAAAAAACCATAAAAACCAGGAAAACCCCTATGAAAACCATAAAAATCTAAAAACACTAAAAACCGATAAAACACCTTAAAATTGAAAAACCCAAAAACCCTAAAAACCTCAAAATCCGTCAAAACACTAAAAAACCATAGAATCCTAAAATATCCCTAAAAACATAATACCCATAATAGCATTTAAAATCCTAATAAATCATTAAAAACTAAAAAAACTAATTAAAATCCATAGAAACCTATAAAATGATAAAAATCCTAAAAGACTCTAAAAACCGCTAAAACTCATAAAATCCTCTAAAAACTAAACAACAAAAAATCCTTAAGAAACCATTAAAAATTATAAAAACCCATTAATCTCCTAAAAACGTTAAAAAATCCAAATACATTAAATGCCTTAAAAACACTAAAAAATACTAAAACTGAAAACAAACATAAAAACCCAAACTTACTTGAATGCCCTAAAAACCCTCAAAATCCTTAAAAACCCTAAAAACCCATAAAAATTGCATAAATTCCTAAAAGATCCCTAAAATGGTAGGAGAACCTAAAACCCAAAAACCCCTAAGAAAATTTTAAATATAAAAACACCAAAACAATTAAAAAACCTAAAAATGTTTAGAACCCTAAAAACCTTAAAACCCTATAAAAACCTAAAATACCCTAAAAACCTTGAAAACCGTAAAATCCTTAAAAACATTAAAAAACTAAAATCCTAAAATATCCCTAATAACATAAAAAACCTCAAAACACTAAAAACCCTAAGAAATCCTTAAAAACCAAAACCCATATAAAAACCCTAGAAATATTTAAAATGATAAAAAAACCTAAAATAACCTAAAAATTATATAACCCATAAAATCCACTAAAACCTTAAAAAACTAAAACCCAAAAAAAATTCTTAAGAAACTTTAAAAATTCTAATAACTATTTTAGAAGCTAAAAATGTTAAAAAAAACTCCAAAATCTTTAAAATCCTTAAAAACACTAAAAATACTAAAACCCCAAAAAAACCATAAAACCCCTGATAATCCTCAAAACCCTAAAACCCGCAAAATCCATAAAACCCCTAAAAATTGTAAAAAATATGGAAAGATCCGTAAAAAGGTAAAATTCCCAAACAAACCTGAAAACCCAAAGAAAACCATAAAAACATAAAAATACTTGAAACAACTAAGAAACAAAAAATTCAAAAAACATAAAAACCATAAAACCCTCAAAACCTAAAAATCTCTAAAAATCACTTAAAACATAAAAAACTAATTACCCTAGAAAATCCTAATAAAACCTTAAAAATCTAAAAACACTATAACCCCAAAAAACCGTAAAATGCTAAAAACCCCAAAACACCCCAAAACACTTAAAAACCCATAAATCCCACTAAAATCACTAAAACCCATATAAACTCATAAAAGTATTTAAAACTCTAAACCACTTTAAAGCACCCAAAAATCATAAAAACTACTAAAACACCAAAAAACCCAAAAAACCCTAAAACCCATAAAAATCCTCAAAACCCTAAAAATACGAAAAATCCTTAAAATCCCATAAAAATACCTAAAAACCAAAAACAATAAAAACCCCTATAACCCCTAAAAAGATTATTGAAAACATTAAAAACCTGAAAAAAACATAAAACCTATAAAAAACCTGAAAACCTGAAAATCCTTTAAAATCCCTAAATGCCCTAAAAACCCTAAATCCCTCAAAATCCCTAAAATCCTTAAAACCCCATAAATTTTGTAAAAGATCCATAAAAATTCCTAAAAACATAAAAAACTCTAAGAACCCAAAAAAACCAAAGAAAACCTTAAAAACATAAAAACACTTAAAACCCCTAAAAACCAAAAAGAACACTATAAACTCCCCAAAGACCCAAAAAACTGCTAAAAACCTTAAAGACATCTAAAAACCTTAAAAACCCTAAAACACTTACAAAAACTAAAAATTCAATAATTTCTTTAACCCCATTGAACCCCTAAAACGTTAATAACTCTATAAAACCATAAAACCCTAAAAACTCAAAAACCCTAAAAAAGCTAAAAATTCTAAAACACTTAAAAAAACTAAAAACCTTCAAAATACCTAAACACTACAAAACCATAAAAATCCTAAAAGAGACCTAAAAATCCCTAAAAATGAAAAAATACCCTAAAACATTGAAAACCCATAAGAAAACCTTAATAACCCAAAAAATATTAAACAACATTAAATATGTAAAAAATGCTAAAAACCCTAAAATACAATTAAAACCCTAAAACCCCTTAATAACCATGAAAACCCTAAAATCCCATAAAATCAATAAAACCTAATAAATACTATATAAACCCTTTAAACCCTTTAAACCCACAAAAAAGGTTAAAAATTTATAATAAAACTTAAAAACACTAAAAAGCATGAATGCACAAAAATGCAGTATATACAATAAATCACTAAAACTCTAAAAACCCTTTTATCCCCTAAAAAAATTAAAAAAAAGAAGTTTAAAAACAAAAAAAAAACACCAAATACCCAAAATAACCATAAACCATAAAAACCATAAACCCCAAAAAAAATCACCAAAACACAATTGAGCCATTAAAATCCTGAAAAAAATCCTAAAATCACTGAAATCCTAAAAATCCATAAAACATTGATGAACCATTAGAAAAACTATGAAACCTAAAAACACTTAAAACCTATAAGCACCAAAATATTTATAATAACCTATGAAACTTGAAACCCAAAAAACCCATCCAAACCCTCAAAATCCATAAAAATCCTTAAATTTCATAAAAATCTAAAAAAATCCCTAAAAATAACTAAAAACATAAAAACACTATAGACCCTATGAAATGCATTAAATCCTAAAAACACTTAACCCCCCCCCCCCCCACCACAACCTAGAAAAAACTAAAAACACTAAAAGACACTAAAAAATCATAAACCCCTAAATCCACTGAAAACCCTTAAAACCCTAAAAACATTCATAGTCATTTTAAAAACTAAAAAAACCCTAAAAACTCTAAAAAACACTACAAACCCCAAAAATACAGAAAATCCTAAAAACCATATAAAACCTATAAAACTCTCAAAATCGAAAAAAACATAGAAACCATAAAATCCTAAAACCCCCTAAAACTCCCTAAAAAAATTAAAAAGCCTTGAAAAGCCTATGAAAATCAGAAAAACCTAAAAACACTTGAAACCCCTAATAACCTAAAAAATGTTAAAAACCCTAAAAACCATAAAATTTTAAGAATCCCTAAAGACCATAAAACCCCCTAAAACCCCTAAAACCCCCTAAAAACCCTAAAACCAACTAAAACCTCTAAAACACAATTAAATCCCTTAAAACATTACAAACAAAAAAAACACTAAAAACATATAGAATTAAAAAAAATCTAAAAACCCCCAAAACCATAAAATCCATAGAAAATTAAAAACCTCAAAATCCCTAGAAACCCTAAAACCCATGAAAATACTAGAAAATCCCTAAAAATCCCAAAAAATGAAAAAACTCTAAAAACCCAAACAAAACCATAAAATCAAAAAAAAACACTTAAACCCCCTAAAATCCTAAAAATGGTCAAAACTGTAAAAGTCTTTAAAAACCCTAAAACCCACTAAAACATAAACAAGCCTAAAACATTAAAGACCCCTAAAACACCATAAAAACCCTAAAAACCACTAAAATTTTGAAAAACACTTTTGACTCATTAAAATGTTAAAATCCCTAAAAACATTAAAAACCCTAAAAAGAAAAAAACCATAAAACCCCAAAAACCTAAAAACACTCAAAATCCCTTAAAACCAATAAAAACTATAAAAAGCCTAAAGAATTACTAAAATCCTTATAAACATAGAAAATCATAAAATCCCTAAGAAACCTTAAAAATGTAAAACCCATAAAAACATAAAAAATGATAAAAAACACAAAAAAACACTAAAACCCCTCAAAATCCATAAAACACTACAAACCCATAAAAATCTTTAAAACCATAATGATAAATTATAACACAAAATCCCTAAAAACGAAAAAACCAATAAGAAAACATTTAAAACCTAAAACAATTAAAACCCCTAAAAATTCCAAAACCCCAAAAGACCCTAAAAACCATAAAACCCTAAAAACCCATAAAACCCGTAAAAACATTATAAACCTACAAACCTATAAAAACTAAAAAATACACTAAAAATTGTACTAATGATTTAAAACACTAAAATTGTTAAAAACACTATAAAAACCACTTAAACCCACTAATTTAAATAATAAAAAAACCCAAAACCCCAAAAAACCATAAAACCCCTAAAAAAACTAAAACCCTAAAAAAACTCAAAATCCTAAAAAAACACTAAAAGATATATAACACCAAAATAATCCCTAAAACCCTAAAATACCTAAAAACCTAAAAACTCTAAAACCCCTAAAATATTATAAAATCCCTAAAAACCATCAAAATCTCGAAAAACGATAAATCCTAAAAAATCAATAAAAATCCCTAAAAGCATATAAAACTCTAAAAACCCTAAAATACTAATGAAACCCTAATAAAACCATAAAAAATTAAAACACATAAAACCCCTAAAAACCTTAAAAACTCTAAAAAAATATTAAAGACCCTAAAAATTCTAAAAACCACTAAAAACCATAAAAACCCCTAAAACCATTAAAAAGCCTAAAATGCTAAAAATATTATAAAAACCATTTAAACCCCTAAAAATTTATAAAACCTATAAAAACATTAAAAACCATAAAAACTCAATCCCCCCAAACCTAAAAACCCAAAATGATTCTAATAACCCACAATATCCCTAAATACTATAACAACCATATGAAGCCATAAAACCCCCCCAAAAATAGAAAAGTTTTGAAAAATCATATGAAAATATTATAAACGTGGATACACTTAAAACCCCTAGAAAAAAAAATTCTAAAAAAACAATAAAAACCCAACACCCTCCCCCTAATTTAACAAAACCTAAAAACCATAAAAATACAAAAAAAAATATGAAACATCCTAAAAAAACATAAAAACCCTTAAAACCTACAAAACCCCTAATAAAACCGTAAAACCTAAAAAAACATTAAACCCCTAAACACTTCATATTGATAAAAAAAATCGTAGAAATCCTTAAAAACCATAAAACCCCTAAAACCCATAAACACCCCTAAAAACCCCTAAATTTGTTAAAAACTAATAAAAACTCTAAAAACCATTTAAATCCCAAAAATATTAAAAAACTCTAAAAACATTTAAAATACTAAAAACCATAAAAAACGTTAAAATACCTAAATATATCAAAGAACGTAAAAACCCTAATATCCCTAAAACCATAAAAAATCCTTAAAAACCTAAAAACTCTTAAAACACATCAAAATCTAAAAATGATAAAACCCTAAAAACCCTAAATACCCTAATACCCATATAATCCCTTAAAAATATATAAAACTCTACGAACCAAAAAAATACCTAACAATCCCTAATAACATAAAATCCATAAAATCTCTAAATACCGATAAGAAAACCATACTCCCCTAAAAACAATTCAAACACCTAAAACCATAAATTTATAAAAATCCGAAAAGAACCTTAAAACCCCCAAAAACCCAAAAACCCCTTAAAAGAACCTGGAGAATAATAAAAACCAAAAAACCACGAAAAACACTAAAAACCCTTTAAACACTAAAAATGTTAAGAACTCGAAAAAATGTTTATAACCTTAAAAAAATAAAAAATACACTAATATACCAATAAACCATAAACACCTATAACCCCTAGAAAACTAAAAAACCCCTCAAAATAACAAAAATCTTTAAAAACTATAAAAATCATAAATAATCCCTATAAATCCCTAAAAACATAAAAACCCTAAAACTTTTTAAAACCCATATGAAAACCATAAAAACCATAAAACACTTTTATCCGCTAAAAAATAAAAAAATTAAAAACCCTAAAACCCCTTAAAATTCCTAAACCCCCTAAAATACCATAAAAATCAAAAAATTCACAAAGAATTCGAAAAAAAATAAAAACCCCTAAAACCCTTGAAACCCCCTAAGAAAACATTAAACAATAAAAACACGTAAACCCCTTAAACCCCTAAAAATTCTAAAAACCCAAAAAGACCAAAAAACCCATAAAAAACTTAAAACCCCAACAACCCATAGAAGCCCATAAAACCCACTAAAGACCCATTAAACCCCAAAATTGTTAAAACACTCTAAAACACTAAAAAATCATAAAATATTCCAAAAAATCATAAAAAACCAAAATCCCCAAAAACCCTTTAAAACCATAAACACTTAAAATCCCAAAAAAACCTAAAAAACATAAAAATCCTAAAAAATCATATAAATCACTAAAAAACACTGAAAACCCTTAATAAAACCCTAATCACATAAAAACACTTAAAACCAAAAAAAACCTAAGAATTCTAAATCCCCTACAAAAATTTAAAAACTATATAAAACCCTAAATATTCTCAATATCTCTAAAACCCATAAAAAATCATAAAAATACTAAAAAGCACTAAGAATCCATAAAAACATAAAAAACTCTAAAAACCCTAAAAACCCCTAAAATATATTTTAAAACCTACAGACACTTAAAACATCTAAAAATATAAAAAATGATAATACCCCTCAAAGTCCCTAAAAACCTAAAAAAACCCATAAGGCCCATAAAACCCCATAAAAACAAAAAAAACCATGAAACCCCCTAAAACCACTAAAAACTCTAAAAACACATTAAAACCTTAAAAACTATAAAAAACTCTACGTAAAATAAAACCCTTAAAACCAAAATAAATTCAAAATAATCCAAAAACCTCAAAAAACCCAAAAAACCCAAAAAACCCAAAAAACCTTGAAAATCCCTAACAACCCTAAAAACCATAAAAATTCTAAACAATCCATAAAACCCCAAAATATATAAATACACCAAAACCCTAAAAACCCCTATGAAAACCATAAAAACCTAAAAACAATTAAAACCCTAAAAAATCAAAAAATCCCAAAAGAAAATCCTAACAACCCTAAAACCCTCAAAATCCCTAAAAACCCTAAAAACCCATAAAAATCATAAAATTCCCTAAAAATCCCATAAAAACATAAAAACCCTAAAAACCCAAAAAATCCCTTATTAATCATAAAAAAGATAAAATCACTTAAAACCCCTAAAACTAAAAATAAAAGATAAAACATATAAAATATGCATAAACCCCTAAAACACCTAAAAACCATAAACCCCCTAAAAACCTTAAAAATTGGAAAAATACATATAAAAAACCCCATTAAAAAACTAAAAACCCTTCATACCCCTTGAAATGTTAAAAAACACTAAAAACCCTTTAAAACCCCAAACACTAAAAAACCCCTAAAAACCCAAAAATAATAATAAAATCCATAAATTAACATAAAAACCCACAAAATCCATAGAAACCAAAAAAAATAAAAATCCTATTTTCGATGCTTTTCTTGGGGCACACTACATTGCATATTATTATTCGCTGATTTTGCATTATACCATGCATTACTGCTTTCAAAAGGAGGGTGAAATTAATCAATTTATAAGTGATGTCTACTCCTTGGTTGAAAAATCCTGATAGGATGTCGGTTCCTCCTTCCATTGATTTCTCCATAGAATTCATCACCTATTCTGGGTCTCCCTAATAGATTAATACGTGGTTCATGAAACTAATTCTCAGTGTCATATCTTTTGGGATTCTTGTTAATTAAGATACTTCTATCTTGACATTAAAAGGGTTTTTTATAGGGTAACTACCTCCAGTTATGATATTATTCATGTTGGGAATCATTGGATTGTTTGGATGATGGAACATTGGTCACCTATAATCATCCACATAGGAGGGAATCTCATGGAGGCATCTCGGGCGTGTAACCCAAGGCATTCCATTTTGATCATAGGGTAACTAATGATAAATTCATGTCTTATAAGGTTTTCCTCAGGCATCACATGTTTAAAACAAGGTAGAAGTGTGACAAGTCATGATTTTAATGTCTTGTGAAGACAAAGAGATGGGATCAATCAGAACACTTTATGTGGTGGATTAGATAGGTACATCCTTAGAAGGGAGTGCATGTAAGGTTGGATCAGAGTGCCTATGAAGAAGAACCTAGGGAGGTGTGTCCCATAAATAGAAGATATCACACAGTGAAGGTTGATCTGGACACCTCGAGGGGGGATCAGAGAGGTTCACCCCTATGCGGGGGACACCAGGGTTTATTATTAGTAAGGATTTAACCTCATGGAGGCATCCTATGTAACATGTTTAGGATATAGGGATCAAATCCAACATAGTTTGATGGATGGTTTGGAGCTTATGCATTTGAGTTTCCTATCGTAAGAGGATTTCTCTTGGTTGGATAGTGTGGGGCTTATGCATGATATATGCCTAGGTGATGCTCGGAGTAGCGATTATGTGGATGGGATTTTCGTGTAGGAATGGCCCAAGTGGGAGTCATGATCTCACCTAGATATCGAACCTAGGTAAAATCAAGATGGATATGTATTATGTATAGGGTCTAGTGTATGGAATGGATGGATTGTTTGGGGTGCAGGGATTGAACCTCAGGAAGGCTTCCTACATATCCTAGTTGGTTAGGAATCAAAGGCCACATATTTCAGGATAGAGCATATGGTTGGGGCTTACATATGTAAGTTTTTTAGATGAGAGGGGCATGACAGGTCTTAAACTAGTAGGTTTGACAATTATACATGCTAGGGATTATGTATTGGAGCTCCCCAAATGATAGGGGCATGATGGTTCTAACACTGGGAGGTTTTATCATTGGACATGTTTGGTATTACACATGGGAACAACCCAGAGATGGAGATTGGGTGTCATGTTCGTTTCTAACCTCTAATACCACGTGATTCATCCTTGATGTGAGAAATAAGAGGAAGTACTAGACCTAACTACTGTGTCACAAAAGATGAGCCATTGATATATCGTGTGGTGATTATGGATGTCAGCTACCCGAGGAGGATGTCATTTTGTGCGAGGAGTATCTCATTCTTTGTGAGAAAGGTCTCATTCCATATCAGTCATACACAATGCATACTATCAAGAGTGTATGGGGTCTTATTCATGGAATCTTCTCAAAAAGCACATGGGAACAAAACATAAAGGGACAGAGATAGTGGAGAGATTCCTAGTGCCCATCCCCTCTCTGATCCTATGTGGAGTTTGTTACTCCATGTGAGGAGGATATGATTCCATATCACACATACACAATGACATCTTGGGATCTCCACATAGGACGATATCATAGTTTAACATCATCTGTTTAGGATATTGGTGCTAGGTAGTTTTACATCCTACAACACAGAATTGGGGGATTCACTCCTCACCCCTAAGGAACACATAATTGTGGATCATCAACACTAGTGAGGGGGGTGTCCTTATCAATTTCATGGTGTAACAGTTTGGAGGAGTGTCTAGTCGAGGTTCCATGCTAGCATACCTATGATAAAAAAGAAAAATGGAATTAGCTTACCTATGATGAAAAGAAATATGTAAGGCAACCCAGTAGGGGACACCTAACTAGGGACCAAGAAATATCTACATGCAATCCTAGAGAGCTATAGGAAGAGGTGCGTGTAAGATATGATGATTATATGCATTAGGAGCTCAAACATGGTTCATTAGAGTAATGTCATCCAATGAAACTTGTATAAGGGGATTCATACAAGCTTAGAGGTTTGTTTACAAGAGGATGGTTTGAGAGAAAGAATGGGTTTGTTTAAGGTAATTTATGTGTGCAAGAGGAGTTTTTTTCATACTTCCCTTAGACTCAATAGAAAAGGGAGTGGGTCAAACCACTATGGTCCCACATGATGGCGGACCCCCTGCGAACCCGTCACTTAATTTCTTTTACCTTGAGGATTCCATGGTTTTCACCATGTCATAGAAGAGGCGTCTTTCATGATGTAGAGTGATGATTTGACTTATAGAGGATCACACTGAAGAATAGGTAGCACTTCAATATATAGAAAAACTATTTACCAGCCAAATATAATATTTCGAGCATGAAAGGGGTATTCTATGAACATTTCCCTCTGATCCATAGTGGACGTGCATATAAAGGAACCATTTGACATCTCAATGGGTGAATAAAATCCTTTTACATGGATTTATAACTTGTGTGAAAACCTTGAAACTTATGTACACATTCCTTAGGCTCCTCATAATGTTCCATTGAGTTGAAATATGATTTTTTTCTACACAAATAAGGTTATTATTGATCTATTTAGAATTCGAAACAAAAAATTCCCCCTTGAAATCAGAACTAAAAGGGGACTATATGGTTGGGTTCGAAGGAAAATACTAAAAATAGGTGTGCATCCGACGAGGTGATTTAAAATACAAAACATGGAATAGAAGTTGTATTTCATGCGCACAAAGGACCTAGTAAATGCCTATAAATATGTGGGGGTATATGCACACTAACTTGACATTCTGAATGATAGGAAATTTTTCTCTCATGGACATAAGACTGAAATTTTTGTGTGAGACACCAAAATTTGGTCGTTGTTTTATGTAAAATGGTTTTCATCTTCCATTCTTCAATCTTTGTGTAATTTCTACCCTTTTGTGCGACAACTATCCAACCGTTCATGCCATTCCATTAACTTTATCACTTCAACATTTATCCATCAAAAACTAAACCAGAATGGTCAGTCAACTTTATGTTGGGGGGTTGTAAGATTACAATTCCTTTCAAAGAGTGGAGATGATTAGTAACCATCAAATAATGCATGCCAAGAGTTTTATATCAAACAATAAGATGCTCTTGGTCAAGCAGAACCAACTAAAAAAGGATTATATGTTGATTGATAGCCTTCTGTTGTAGAACATTGGCATAAAAGAATAGATACCCATTATAGGATTTGAAAATGGTTCACTGAAATCATGGTTCACGTATGAAGATAGTATTCAGCGATAAAACACCAACTTTCATGGACATTCCACAAGATAGAATCAAGAAATGGTCATCTATTTCTTGAATAAAAATACTAGGATGATCACAAGAGATGATTTGGAGGTGGAGGAGTTTCCTTCCCACTATGCCAGCACCTTTCAAAGTAGTATGAGGGATGAATGTTTGGACTGGCAGAAGTACTGGTACATGAGGTTCGTGGGAAACATTACAAGTTAGTGGTAATGGTCATAATGTGTATGATATACATTGAAGGAGTTCTGAGAAGAGCCTCATAACATCGGGTTGTATTATGAGGCCATATGTACATCACAGTTCTATATCTACCATCAACAGGATCTAGTTCCAAAGATGCCAAGCCAATGGTCTCCAGATGTAAACATGGTCCGCCTCCACCATGGTGAAGTCTACATTAGATTATGGTACATTCATTATATTGGAATCATTCCTCTAGAGGGTTTCCAATATGATTAGTTTCTTCCATCGGTGAACATGTGGATTGACAGGGAACTATCCCAAATCATAACACGAAATCTATTGGAGATGACAAAGGGGAAACTATAGATTATGTTCATCTTGGAGGACATCACTTTCCCAGCATGGTTTGGCATTTTATTTATAAAGGATGATAAGGTGAGGATTCCAGAATGAGGGAATTAGTCTTTGAAATCATCACATAGGAGAAAGGTGGGGTCATACTGGGTGATCTAAGAGGAGGGATAATATTAGAGGTTGGCATATAGTATAGAGTAGATCTAGGACCCACTGCTTCGATATGACACATTTCTTACCGCCTTTAATAGTGGGTGGCTATTTCTGGTGAGGGAAACCTAAATGGGGATACACCTTGGAACCATGGTGGTGGAGGGGATCATGAAAGATTGCAATAGTGTCAATCTGGGTGTGCTTATCATATCAAGTCACTATAGTTTTCTAGGACACATTTGAAGGGGAATCACGCCCAGATGAATTTTCAGGCCATTCTAGTTCCTACATGGCTGGATTTTAGATCATATTGGTGGATAGGAATTTAAAAACACCATACATTCTCTAGATTTTTTCTACAACCATCCTTCCAGAACATTTATGTGCTTAGAATATTGACCCTCTGCAAAGAGGAAGTTTTACTCTATATTTGAAACCGTTCAAACTTTGGTTTCCACCCCTTCTACACTCTGTTAAAATATATGATGGATAACCTGTAAAGTTCAAATTATTGGAGAGAGTAATTACAGAGCTTCAAGAGTGATGTCCTACTATCTTGAATTGATGGTAAGATCCTCTATGAACCATACACATCATCTCACTTCACTAGGTTGTTTGGATTCATTCAGAAGGTGGTGAAGAAAAGGTATATAGGGGTCCATAAAGAGGGACACTCTTGTGTCCTCCACCAGTTTTGGTTCATTCTAATGAATAATGGCTTTAGAAAAACTATCATGCTTCCACCTACGAATATCAATGTCGACCTATAAATGGAATATTCCAAAAAAATGGGTGGTAGAATATCCAGAGGAATTCCTAATAAGGCATATCCAGATTATCTAATAACTAAGTGTGGATCCAGAGCAGTGGGAAGGTAGGCAGACTACCACCCAAGAGGAAATCCAAGAGGAAATCCAGGAAACTAGGGTGACACAAGATGGAACAACGATGGTGGGGATATCACAGGATGCATCTGCACCTCTACCTCATGAAGAGGGGTGGTCCCAAAATAGGACTTGAGGTTCATCCAAATAATCCCCTCAGATGAATAAATGGTATCTCTTGAAACTAGATACTGGATATTTTTTTCAAACTCTTTGGTCTAATTGGAGAACATTGTGATAATCCCAATTAAGTGAAGACTTGTGGTGGATGATGGATCACGATGGGATTTAATTTCCATAATTTAAGTGCATTCATCTGGAAGACACGTTGATATTTTATCATATTCATGAGTAACTAATAGCCATGGATCTATACACATGTAAGAGGTATAAATACAAGGAACCTTATAGCTTAGCGAAGGTGATGCTTATCCAAGAGTTAGATTGAGAGGAAACACTGCCTGAGGATGACAATGAGGAATAAGAAGATGAAAATGATGATAATGAATAAGTGGAATAAAGAGAATATGGGGAGCCTCATGGGATGGTTTCTCATGAATAAAATCCCTAGGAGAGTAGTGATATTGTGGGATCCAAAGAAGAGTTCTCTAAATTTACCTCTATAAGCTCAACTGACACATGTATTCTCCTTGATTTCTCTTTTCACCCCATATATCTGCAAACCAAAACTCATCTAGAATAGAAGAAACTCGATACTAAAAAAGGAGTCCCAATATGAAAGGGTGAAGATATTAAAACTGGTGTGGGGGAGCGTGATCTAGGTCATGTACCAAGGGTCAACGTAGGTGGTGAGTCGATTGAGGATGAGGCAGCTAGTGGTGGGAAATCTGAGGAGTTTCTGGTGGTAATCATGGAACCCCATGTCCTTCATGTTGTCTATGGGGGATACATCCTAGTATTCCCATGGAATAACCTACTAAAGTGGAACATATGAGAAGTATCATCATTGAAGTCCCTCCTCCTCCTATAGGTATGAGTAAATCTTGAATTTTCTTTTTATAACTGGGTTTCTATGGAGCTTTAGTTTCAACGTGTACTTATCTTATGCATTTCTTGCTCAAAAAATGTGTTGAGGGAAAATTCAAGTCTTTAAAATACCACTTTGTGAGGTATCTACTATGGTGGAAGTCCCTAGGATGACCTGAGATCTTGAACAAATGGTCCTTACCTCCTGTAAATTTTTGATATCATACAATTATACCTATCATCGACTAAGGAAATTGATCGAGGTGGTTTGTTCTATACAATACTCATAAAACTGCAAACCCAAAGAGTGTATGGGGTTGATGAATCTATAGGATCCCTTATATTTTACACACTTGTTCATGAGGGCTTGTTCATTCAAAAATATATATCTTTTGTGGTTCCAAATGAACATACAAATATGGCTACGAGTGATTCCACTAGTGATGAAGAACTCGAAGCTGACAGTAGTGAGGATATCAAAGAAGAAAAAATACAATATGGTTTCCATCATGATATTAAACATATCCAATCATAGATAATAATCGTGTAATAACCTTCTATTGAGCTCCTTGACTCATTTCTAGAGTATGATCTGACTGATCTAGAGAAGCAAGACAATACTGACCCTGATGCGGCTGAAGAAAACTGTATCATCTTGTGCAAAGCATGGAGACACATTTAGTGCTTCATTGAACATACTCCCAAACCTAAAATTGTGGGTTGTATGGACTCACACTACCATTGGTTGTAGAACATGTGCATCAGAGGGGCAGATTCTTGAGACCTTCAAGCACTGGTTTGTGATTTACTACTAAATGGAGCAAGAAGAGAGCCATATTCTGGAATCTTCCTAGTGTCATGAGAAGTATTATAGCATGCAAAAACCTCTAAAAGTAACCCATTATATCCAGAATCTATTGGAGCAAGTGATCAGGTGTACTACTTTCCTCAAAACTCATTCTGAAATCATCGATAATCTTAGGACTGAACTGGAAGAGGCTAAGATGCAAATGAAGTAGGTGACTGCTTAGAATTTCGATCACCAACATAAGTGGGTCCAAGAATAAACAAGAGATGATGAGATTTATCTAGAGGAAAATGATGGGTAAGAATAGTTTGAGAGGAGGAAAAAAATATTGGGGTCCACACACTAAAGGTTAGTGTAGCAAATGCGGTAAATCACTGGTGTAGAGCTATAAGGGCGATTATACTGGGACTCATAACTCTATTGTTTTAGAACTTATTAATTGAACATATACATTTTTTCTTTATTTAATTATCAAACATAAATAATATTTTTTAGGAAACTAATGACCAATCCGTATTCTTATGTGGGTTATACATGGTGTGAGAAATAATGTATGACCACATAATCATTCATTATATATGAGAGTGTAGGATAATCATAAAAAACTTTAGTTATTCTATTGTTGACTGACCACATATATTTTTTAGACTAATTTATGTTGTGGATAGAGAATAGGTCTCTCAGAGATTCCAAATTAATTTTCCCAGCATGTGCTAGTTCATGAATGGGATAACACTAGGGGCATTGGAATCGATTAAAAAACAGGGGAGTGAAGAAAGTGAATGATGATGCCCAAATTTTAAAAACATATGGAGGAGGGAATGATGGTATAGGATGATTTCTGACCATAATTGAAACATGGTATTCATACCTATCTACTAAAATGGGGAAAATCAAATGAGGTTCGACCACTGATCATATTCAAAACACAAAACCTATCTTGAAATGTTGTCTAAAGTCATTAGGAATGTTGGAACAAAACAGTAGGTGAGCCAAAGTGGCATGAAACCAGGACATTAGGGGGTCCCTTAAAACATAAAATAGGATGAGGATCTAAATAAGGGGAATGTAATGAATGAGAGTGGAGTGATGTATTGTTCAAATGAATTCCAACACTCTTATAATCACACCACCATAGGTTAAATCCCATTGGTCTAGTCATATTGGTATGAACAAAGATCAAATCCATCTTCCAAGGAGGAACTCACTAGTGAGGGCCTAGGATTCCTTGTAGTTTTACAACATGAAGATGATGATGATGAAAATGAATTATAATATCGTTTGGTGAGGACGATGTTTCGAACAGTAGAATGTCAAGTGATCAGGATGTATCCCACAGTTTAATGACATGTTACCAGGATGTTTCACATACATTAAATTTATACATCATGGACCATGGCCAAAATTTTAAAGTCATGTTGCATGGACCATGGAAAGGTCCAATACTAGTAAGATTATGCAGCATAGAAGAAAAGAACCTGATGTGACTGATCTAAAAGAATCATGTGTACCACAAAATATTTGGTAATAAATATATGTCAATGAAAATGAGGGAAATATTCCCATGATTCATAAAAAATCCTTGCTGAAGCTATAGTTTTAATGTATTAGTGTTTAGAATAAGAAAATGGTATCTTGAATGGACATGTGCAAGGTGATGGGTTGAGAAACCCAATTTTAATGAAAAACAAGGAGTCTCACACCACACTACACATTCCTAGGGATTCACATGTAGTTTAAAGTCATGATTTCTTGGATGTAGGCTTCTAGTTTAAGGTTGTGTAATTTGTAAAATGTTTTTTATTCTTTTTTATGAATATTGACTATGTTAGTTAACACATAACTAGAAACCTATGCCCACATGATACATGATAGATGTGGGAAATAAGGAATGGTATCAGGGATCATCCAATAAGTAGGAGTGCATAGGGAATTGAAAGGAAGTATACTTATAATTTCAGGATTTGGATTATAGGGTTAACTGATGAGTGAGGATAGATTGCTGACCATGTTTCAAGACATATGAATCTCTACCTAACACACCAAGAATGGGGAAACCAAATTCAAAATTGATTGTTGACCATGTTCAAAAACACAGGATCTGTAATTTGTTACTGTAGATCTATTATGGAATTGTCCCAAATGGGAGGTGATCCAAAGGAGGAATGAGAGTATCACCATTAGGGGGTGAGACTGGATTCGAAATATAATGGAGAACTAGACAGAGAAAATCTGCAACTGTTAAATGGGAAGGTAATAAAGCATGGGAATCAAAATTAGTCTCTACAAACAGTTCAAGGTTGTATTCCACATGCCAATTTTTTTAAAGTTATGTTTCATGGATTATAAGAGAAATGTTCATTAAAAGTGTATATATGTGACCAACAAGATATAAAACTCAGTATAAATGATCTATAGAGGACCAATAACCACTTAAACACCTTAATATGTAATTAATATAGTTTAGGGTCATAGGATTGGACCGAAATGAAGTCCAATGTGCCTAATATTTGAAGGATCTTATGGATGGGAATGAAGACAAAATTTATATGTGTCACTATTTATCCTATGAGGATAGGAATCAATCCACATATAGTTCTAGAGAATAGTGTGGTAGATGAATGAAACTGGTGGGGGAAATCCTATCTGGTGAAGGGAACTATGGAATCCCATGATTATCATGAGGCATCATAAACTTGTTCATGTTAGGTTTGATGTTTAATATTTTGAATTGAGGACTTTATATCTAAGTTTAAATATATATATTTCAGACCATCGAGGATGTTATCTCAAATGGGTGTGTATTGTGCGACATCCTAACAGACCTAACTTGAATGAGTCCAAGGTTTCCCAACACCGAATAACACATCACTAGAGAGTCATGCACATAGTTTAAAGTCATGATTCTTAGAATTAAAATTCTAGTTTAAGGTCATAGATCCATGACCAATATGGGTAATGTATCAAATTCATATGCATAGTGTGGTGATATAACAAAACTGATGTGAATGAGGCCAAGGAGGCATGTCACTACATCAATAATTCAATAAAACATCCCATATATAGTTTAATTTCCTGTAAAGTGGACTATTATATGGCTGAGGGGCCAAAATTTCTTAGATTTGAGGCTGGGCCTGAAGAAAAAATGTTTATATGTCTCTATGCATCTCATGAATATGATAATCAAGACTCACATAGTTCTAGAAATCTCATGCAGTTTAATGTCATGTGGTAAAGAAGAACATGGAGCAACGTGAATGAAAGGAAACAATATGTGTGGGCCTGAGATTGATGATCTAGGAATCACTACATATCTCATAAGGATGAGGATAAATACATAAGTAATTCTTAAAGGAAATATCATTACATAGGTTTGATCTATACATAAAGGGGGAATAGTGATTGGAGTGGTTGGACCAGGATATAGAATCCATGCATCACTATGTATCCTATATAGATAGGAATCAAGTTTCACTTTCTTCTAAAATATGTCATGGTAAGTGACTAATCTCATGGGTAATGATTTCATAGTTTATGGTAATGTTACAAGATCGGTCCATGCAGTTTAACATCATGTAGTAAGAACATTGGTTGATACTAAGTTTATCATTGGGTGGCCTGGACATGAAGGGGGGATTAGTCCTAAGGAAGTTTCATGGAGTAGACTCTATAAACCAAGCATGAATGAGGAACTAAAAAGCCCCACATAGCCCACCACACACTCCCAAAGGAAACTCAGGTCAAGGGGGTAAAAGGTTGAGTTTAGAGAAGATCCCAAAGACAAAATGTTTGTGAGTTCCTACATATACCACAAGGATGGGAATCAATCCCAATATAGTTCTTGATGATGGAATGGTAGGTGACCAATATAAGGGTAAATTTCCTCTCAGGAGAGGAAATTATGATGTTACGTAGTTTTTCATCGTATGATCAGGAAGATGATTGTTATGTAATTTATCTTTATATAACCAAGAACCTTGGTTGTTACACTATTTAAAGTCAAGAAACTATAATTTTAGGGGCTCTTACATTATTTTAATATATTTTTTAATGTGTAATGATCTCAATCAAAAATATTTTTTGTAGTTTCATGAAGTACCCAGCGTGAATCATCCAAGGATTCCCAACACCCCAAAACATATTCATAATAAGAATATGGACATAGTTTAAAGTCATGATTCTTAAACTATAAGAGATTGGATATTTTTGAAAGGGGATATTTGTAGTGTGACAAAAAAATAAAAATGTGAATAGAGTCCAAATGAGGCCCGCACCACATGAAAAATATTCATGGAATACCTGCACATAGTTTAAAGTCACAATTCTTGGACTTGGGTGCCTAGTTTAACATCGTGTGCCTGGGAAATGGATACATGCCTTTTAAGGTCATGAAAAAATGCCATAAATGTTGTGAAATTTATCATCATGCATCTAATATGAGCATTGATACATATTTTATCATCATGAAACTAGGAATAAGAGCTCCCAATTTATTTTCATATGATAAGTATGATGATCATTACATAGTTTACCTTTACGTGACTAGGAAAATGTCCGTTCATGAGAATTACTCCTTGAGGAACTTGGAAGTTGTTGGATGACTGATGTGATCCCCATCCATGGTAGCCAAAGACTACAAAACATTAGGAAAGACCCTATAAATGATATAAGGACCATCCCATTTGGTTTCAAACTTTGGTGTCTTCCTTCCATGTATCATTGGTGTTCGAAGATCCAATATTTCATCACCTTAGAGGAATGTGTAATGGCCAACCTTCTTGTTGAATTATCTAGCTATAATGATCTGGGGATTCTCTATATTTTACAAGGCCTAGATAATAATTTCATCAAGGGTCTCTAGTTGATCTGGATAGACCTCAAGTATCATTTTTTGATGAGTTTTGATCATAGAAAGCTTTTCGGAGCGATGGAAACTGGATCTCGATGGTTAGGACTGCCTCTATTTCATACACCAAGGAATATATAGTCACTTGGGTGGAATTTTTGGTTTCCATCCAATAGGACCAGAGATAATTGGGAACCTTGTCTGGTCAACTTTTCTTTTTCTATCACACAATCTTCTGAAAAATGTTGGAGAGAGTTTTGTTGAATGCCTCAATCTATCCATTTTCATGCATGTGATAGTGGGAAGTATGGTTCAAATGGATGTTGTAATTTGTGTACAACCTATTTAACTCAACTGATTATAAGTTGGTTCCATTTTTGGTGAGAATGTAATGAGGGAATTCAAACTGATAAATGATTTTGGAGATCAAAAATTCAATGACTATTCGGACTGTGACTTCCTTGAGAGGGATCGTTTCTTCCCACTTGGAGAATAAATCTATTGTGTTTTGAATGAACCCTCACTGGAAAGTTGTTTATAGTAGACATGGTCCCACAATGTCAAGTCCCTAGAACACAAAAGGACAATATTACTTGGTAGTATTAAGGGGCTTCGACAGTCGATGTGCAAAGTTGGCATGGATCTGACATTCGTGGAACCTCATGGTGAACTCAATATAGTCATGGAACATAGTGGTCTAGAAGTATCCCATCCTTCAAATATAGTGATAGAGATTCAACCCTACGTATTGAGGACTATATAATGAGGCATGAAAATCCTTATGAACCTAGGGAATCTCATATATTTAAATTCTATGGGGGATAATTCCATCAAAAACCACATTTTTAGAAATTGTTCACGAGGTTGGGTCCACTCTTGAGGGTGAATTGAGCTGCACATTGATAGATTTTCTCATGTTTGGATCTGTCTGTTGGGATTGTTTCATACCAGAGATACTCGATGAAGGGATTTGAAAAAAATAGGCTTCTTCATCTTCAGTGGGATCCGTAGGTACTGATGTGGAAGTATTTGTGGCCATGTGGTTTACCTAGGGATTTTAATCCTCATATTAAATGATAGGATAAATGAATATTCTATGTTCCACATGAATGAACAAATCATCATTATTAGGATCTATGATAGAAGTGGCTTGGAATTCCATGGAATCAACTTGACAATTATGTGACCAAGTACATGAGTCACTGCTGTATGTGATGGTAACTAGGCCATCAAATGGAGAGAATTATTGGGAAGTGGAATGAGTTATGGATTCCAGATGATATAATCACCATTGACATGCTTTATTAATAACTCATAATATTCCTTTATGTGAAATTGGGGAACCTCAATCATGATAACCTGTTTGAGACCAGTAATGAGATCCTAATACTCCACCTCATTTTTTATACGACCATCTAATTGGAGGAATGACTAGGGTAGGACAACCTATGTTACGGTGATGAAGTTGATTCCTAGACCCACTTTTTTGAGCTTGGTATCATTGATCCTTATACCATTTGGACTTTGAAAGGAACCATGAAAATGAATCTACCATCATGGAATGCCTTGGTTAACATAGAGGATGGACTCATCTTGTAAATCAACATCCAAAGGATCATCTTTGGGGGCCATAAGAACAACCATAAATTATACAAGTGCTTAACCATTGAGGTCCTTCTATAAAAAAAACCAGATGTCGAACTTTTGAAGAATCACCGCCCAGTGCACAATGAAAAAATTCAACATCAGTTGGTTCAATATATAATTTAGAGGATCCATGAGAGAAACCATATATATCTCATGATGATAAAAACAATGCCAAAACTTTGGCACTATGAAAACTAGTACGACGAATCTCTTCTTTATAGTAGAGTATCTGGAATCTTTGTCCAGGAGTATGCGACTGAGGTAATATAAATTTTCCTCCATCCCTTCATTATTTTTCTGAGTGAGGAGGGTGTCAAGGGACCATTTGATGGTGGTCACATAGAGGTCCAGAGGTTTCCATGAGATGGGTGGAATCAGAACTGTATACTGTAGTAGATATTTCTTGACCTCCTAAAATGTGGTCTGGAACTCTTCATCCCATTGGTAGACAACTCCATTCCTTATGATCATGGAAAAGAAATTACACTTACTATCCAAATTCATAATGAATCAGTGTATGTAGTCTAAGTGTCCTTACAGGACCCATATTTCCCAGAGGTTTATCAGAGGTGGAATCATACTAATGTCCTTGATCTTCTCTGGATCAATATCGATGCCTCTGTATGTGACAACAAAACCTAGATACTTCCTATAGGTGACCATGAAAGCACACTTCAAGGTGTTCATCTTTAACTACCAAGAACGAATGAATCTGTACAATTTTTAATGATCTATTATATGTTCCTAATGTGGGTGTTATTTGACCACCAACTCATCTACGTATAATTCCACTAATGACCTGAAGATCATCTTGAAGATGTGGTTCACGGACCACCAATAGATAGCTCATAAATTCTTCCAAACGAAAGGCATCACCTAATAGTAGAAATTAAATTGTGGAAACTTGAAAGTTTTTGAATCCTAATCTTTGGGAGATATTCAGATTTTGTTTTACCCTGAGGACAAATAAATGAAAGAGTGGTCCTAGAACCCATCTTTGGTGTCAATTAATAACTCTATCTCTGGAAGGGGGAAATCCTCCTTCAGATAGTGGCGGTTGTGATCCCTAAAGTTGATAAAGACTCTGATCTTCCCATTATTCTTCCTAGATAGGATGTTTTTGGTGATCCACTTGGAGTACTTAACATCATTTATGAAGCTGAATTTGATAATCTTGTCAACTTTGGCCACAGACATAGCACTGTGGGACATGTGCATCTTCCTAGGCGGATGCTTGAACTCATGATGTATTACATGGAGAAAATGATGGTAGACATAGACCTGAGAGTCTAGTCCTTCAATATAACCATATATCCAGGAAGAAACATCCCGATTCTACTTCATTAGACCCAAATATTGATATTTTCCTCTATAGGCATGGATTTACTGATCATCATTGTCCTTGGATCTACCTCGGTACTAAGATTCACCTCAACTAGCTCATAGGATTAGGTAGATATTCCTTCCTAAAATGAAGTGGGATAATATTATAGATCTAATTCATTGTATGAGGAAGAGGGATCATTGGGAAGAGTCAATTCTTTTGGGCTGACTGATTCTAGAGGAATAGTTGTGTCGACCTGGGCGGTGGTGGAATCTTCACTAGGATAATCGTGCTCTCCTAAAATCATGGTGACAAAGGTTGTCATAATAATTCTATATTGAATTTGACCACAAGTCCCATGATTGATTATATGAAATTATGATGGTACGATGTGTGATGGTTCAGCCCTTCTCAGTACAATATGTGAGTCTGATGTACAGATATATCCATTGGGTAAACATCTTAGTACATGATAGGAGTGGGGGGTTCTGGTATCACCATATCTTGGATCATTTAGGAGTATGAGGTAATATTCCATTTTTCTTTGTTCCTAGGGAAATGATGCCCTTTACTCTCAGAAACAACAAAGTAATTCCTCGTTTTAGTGTTGTAGCCTCTAACTATTAAACTAGAAGGATGAATAAGTCATCAAGATCTGTTGATGGGATATCTATAATAGAGGTGTGATCAAACTCATTGGTATGAGTGTGTTTTCCATTGATCTAGTAATAAGATACATCCTTATAGTGATATTAATAGGAGGAAAAGGTATAAGAATCACCTTGGAGTATGCCTACTCAACCATTGAGGGAGTACATGAGGTATTCATGATACGAGGAGGGGACTGTTGCAAGAAGATAGATACAAGGTCTACCCATCAACTTGTTGTAAGAAATTTCATATGATACAACTATAAATTCAGTGTCTAATACCAAACTATAAAATTTGATCTTCAAACGGATCCTTCCACACAGTCTTCGTTCAGTCTTATCATAACCCTGAATCTTATGATCAGAGGGGCTCAAGTCTGTTTCAGTGAGTCTTAACCCATGTAGCATCCATATTGGGATGAGATTGATCCCAGAACCTACATAAACTATATAGTTATTGACTTCCACACCATTGAACTTTCTAGTGATGTACAATTGTCGGATGTTCCCCAACACGATAGAACATTCATCTTTCCTGGATAAATAGATGATGGATTGAAATTTTTATTACACAACCACCTCTACGTAGAAATTCTCAACTACTGTAACCTCTTCTTCAAACTGGAGGGTAATGTTAAAGGATTATTCAAGGGTAACACACAACTCTTCTAATAGATTTATGGACTCTAGGATTGATATCTTTGAAGAAATTATATAAATGTTCTTCAACACATCATATTTCTATGACATGAACACATTTATTAATATTGGAGGTCATTCTATGGTCGGAAGTATGATGGGTACTACTTGAAATGTACTCTTTCTAATCAAAATAGATATCAAGAACCACTACTAGAAAACTATCATCTTACTACGTATTTTCTGGATGCATTTGATCATGATGTGACTAAATATATTCTTCCTAGTCAATGAGAATGTTCAATAGTAGTGGTACGTCTGGAGTACTAGTCTAGAAGGATTGTTCCTGTTGAGATCATTGTAACACCTACAATCTAGTCTTGGTGACATGCACATCATAGATTGAAGCATTGGAATGAGCATTCCTATGGCTTATATGACAACCCTGCTTTTTATTACAACTTAAGAATGCTTTATTACATAAAACTTCACTTGATACAACAAAGAAGATCGAGAGGTTTAGTGTCTTTGGGGCTTAGGATCATTACATAAAAACTTTAAACTTGAAATACAACATCTTTATTGAAAACTTCCTTTACATGACCACTGCATTCCTTCGTACTTAGCATTGCATGGGATAACCTGAGGACATGCATAAGAAAAGGGTGAGCTATAAAGCCCAGTAAGGGAGTAAACAATGAATAACATGAGGAGTGAAATACATGTTAGGCAATAGGAATATCAATAGAGCATAATAGAAACATGAACATAAAGGCATGATAAAGCATGATAATCATAACATGGAAATGTGGCAACAACACTTAACATTGAATTAGCATGAGCCAAGGCTCATTGCACATGGAGCATGAGTAAACCCTCATTGCACTTGAAGCACGAGTAAACCCTCGTTGCACTTGAATTAGAATGAGTCAACACTCATTGCACATGACGTATCATGATACTATACTTTACCCAATGCATTAGAGTGCTATAAAGGGCGCACCCTTCTTAAACATTTCATTTCATGCATAAGTGTGCCACATGGATCATAAAACATGGATTCATAAAACATAATAATTTATTCCACGATAAAGGAATGTGGAATTCATACATGAAACTTTATAATCAATAAGTAAATTTGCATAAAGGTGAATACCCTTGATGGAGAAATGGGCATGGTATTCACTACACAAAGACATTGGCTTAGAAAATCGGTGCGATTTCGGCAGCGTAACGGCGTGACATAAGAATTCATAAAAAAAAGGTTGATGAGAGAGAAAGGGGTTCCTCATCATATTTACATGTAATGTACAGTAAGTAGATCATATATATATACATGTACAAACAATAGAAATGGAATTTATATTCATGATACAAAAGTATTGCTTGAATGTAAAAGAAGAGAGAGAAGTTCCTTTCGGAATTTCGGCATAGTAACTGGTGTACATGGGAGGCATTTAATGAGAGAGAAAGGGTTCTCCCATCATTCAAACAATAATAGGGTAGTATGGGGAAGGTGCGAAACCATACCCCAACATTCATAATTGAAATAAAAAGGGCAATACAACTTAAAGAAAATTGAAAAAAAATGAGAAAGGAAGAAAACCCCTTACTTGGAAGTGTGCTTCCAAAGGCTAGAGAGAGGCTTGTGAGAGGCTTCTTGGGAGCTTGGGGCACCTTGGGAGGATTCTAGAGAGAGTAGGGCAGAGGTTGGACGAACTTCAAGGGCTTTGAGTGTGGAGGAAGTGGGAGTTTGGGTGGGTTTATATAGGAAAGGTGAGAGAATTCTTTATTATTTAGGTTTGGGACCCCTTATATTAAAATAATCCAAACCACAAACCATCCCATGGTATTTGCCCATGGTTTCTGGAAAAGGAAAGAGGAAAACAATATTTTACAAGTCCAAGGTCCGAACTTATTAAAAAATTAGGGTTGCTTATGTGGAGGTGAGTCACACTCCCATGGAAATTAATTTAAAAAGGCAAAGTGTTGAATAAGTCTTGAGGGCTCCATTAATGCTTTGAAAAGTGAGTAAAACAAACCCAAAACCTCATTATTTTAATGATAAAACATATATTGGCCGAACATAAGGATTATGGTATTTTATTACATCACCATTGGGTCATTATGATGTCATAAAACACATTATATATTTAAATGGTATTTAATTTTTACCCAAAAATTTGACTGTCTCAGAAAATTATGAAAAATTCACCGTTGGATAATTTCGACGTCCTGATTCCGAAAATAATATTTATTTTATCTAAATAATTTTCTAAATATGTGAATTTTCACTTTTAAAATAAAAACCGACATTTATAAAAAATTCACAGGTTTTGACAGAAATGGCTTTCAAACCTTAATAAAAAATTTAATTGCATTCATAAAATTATAAGATCATTTATATTTAATAGAAATTAATTTAATATTAATAATAATATTTTATTAAAATATTATTTAATTAAAAAATCCTTTAATTTAATAAAATATAATTCTTAATTTAATAGTAACTAAAAACACCGTTTGTACTTTAAAAACTAATTACAATGCATCAAAAATGACTAGAAATTATATTCATTATTATATACAAAAATAATGTACATGAACATGGTGCTACTTATTTGTTACATAACCCCTTAAAATAGCCGCATAAGACCTAAGGGTAAGGTGTGCGATGGTGACAGACTCTTGGGGTTTATCGGATAACATCGCTCGAGTGGTAATCTCTATCAACTTCCATTTTTCCCGTAGACGATCGCGTTCGAGCTTGACTTGATGAAGCTCAGCTTGGGCTTGGTCAAGGGCAAAGCCCAAAGACGCCACCTCCTTTCCGAGCTCCGACAAATGGGCTTTGTAAGGGGCAATTCTACTGGATGAGGCCATCGCTTCCTTTGTCTGAGTAGAAAATTGGTTCGTTAAAGCCTTATATTTAAACTACCCAGATGATCACTGTTCAACGGCTATAAAAGTAACGGTCACAAATCTTAACGTTAAACTAAAGAAGTTGACATCTTATAAAAACATTTTTTTTACAAAGAAACATTTAACTGGATCAAGAGGGATTTTCCATTAATGAAATTTTGGGTCGTTACAACATTCCCCCCTTAAGAAATTTCGCCCTCGAAATTTTCCTTTTCCCACACTAAAACAAATGTGGGCAACTTAGCTTCATCATATCCTCCGACTCCCAAGTCACTTCTTCAAATTTGTGGTTTCTCCACAAAACCTTGACGAGGGGCATTGTCTTATTTCGTAGAACTTTTTCTCTACGATCCAAGATCTTCACTGGTTGCTCCTCATAAGAAAGATCGTCTTCTAATTGTACCACATCAGAAGAGAGTACATGTGAAGGGTCTGGTATGTACTTCCTTAAGAGGGATACATGGAAGAAATCATGCACCTTGGCCATAGTAGGTGGAAGTGCTAGTCGATAGGCCACAGCCCCAACACGATCAAGAATCTCGAAGGGGCCGATGTACCTTGGACTTAACTTCCCTTTCTTTCCAAACCTCATGACCTTCTTCCACGGAGATATGCGTAAAAACACCATGTATCCGACTTTAAACTCAAGGTCTCGTCGACGATTATCTGCATAACTCTTCTGTTGACTTTGGGCTGCCTTGATATGCTGCTGAATGGTTTTCACCTTCTCCACCATTTCTTCGACCATTTCTGGTCCAAGCAGCTTACGTTCACCGACCTCATCCCAACATGCCGGTGTTCTACACCTTTTCCCATACAGGGCTTCATATGGTGCCATTTGGATGCTCGAGTGGAAACTATTATTATAAGAGAACTCAACTAGAGGAAGATGTTGATCCCATCCTCATTTAAAGTCCATTGAGCATGCTCTCAACATATCCTCAAGTGTTTGGATAGTCCGCTCGGATTGGCCATCAGTTTGAGGATGATAGGCCGTACTGAAGTTCAGTTCAGTATTCAGAGCATGTTGAAGACTCTTCCAAAACTTAGAGGTAAATCTTGGATCTCGGTCAGACACAATAGATAGTGGTACTCCATGAAACCGTACCACTTCCCTGATATATATCCGTGCCAGTTGATCCAAAGAGAAATCCTCTCGAATAGCAATGAAGTGTGCAGTCTTTGTAAGACGATCCACAACAACCCAGATTGCATTGTTGCCTTTGGATGTCCTTGGAAGTCCAGTGACAAAGTCCATGGTGATGTTCTCCCATTTCCATTCAGGTATGGGCAATGGTTGCATCATCCCCTTAGACTTCTGCCTCTCTGCCTTCACTTGCTGACACACCAGGCACTTTGATGTATATTCAGCGATCTCCTTCTTCATACTATCCCACCAAAAGTTTTCTCGGAGATCTCGATACATCTTTGTGCTCCCTGGGTGAATAGAGAAATTTGAACTATGTGCATCATCCAAAAGTTCCTTCTTCAGCTCTGAACTTGATGGAACGCATAGTCTTTTCCTAAACCGCACAATTCCTTCTTCATTAACATTAAACTCTGATGATTTTCCCTTTTTGATAGCTTCCACTTTTTCTTGGATTCCTGCATCATCCTTTTGAGCATCCTTTAACCTTTCCAAAAGAGATGGTTGAGAAATCATTTGTGAAAGGATTGATGATGTTCCATTCTTTATGATTCCCACGTCCAACTTCATCAAGTCTAAGAAGATTGGATCCTTCTCAATTCTCATCATTGATAGAATTGCTGGATCCTTTCTACTTAGGGCATCCGCCACCTTGTTCGCCTTCCCAGGGTGGTAATGTATTGAACAGTCATAATCCTTGATGAGCTCTATCCATCTTCTCTAGCGCATATTAAGCTCTTTCTGTGTGAATATATATTTAAGACTCTTGTGGTCAGTATATATCTCACATTTCTCTCCATAGAGATAATGCCGCCAGATTTTCAAGGCAAAGATCACCGCCGCCAACTCCAGATCATGCGTTGGATAGTTTCGCTCATGGATTTTCAACTGCCTTGAGGCATAGGATATCACTTTATCATTCTGCATCAGCACACATCCTAATCCCTTCTTAGAAGCATCACTGAATACCACAAAAAGCTCCCCACTTGTGGGTAAAGTGAGCACGAGTGCAGTGATAAGCCTCCTTTTCAACTCCTTGAAGCTTTCTTCGCATTCATCACTCCAAGAAAACTTTACTCCCTTTCGAGTTATCTTGGTAAGAGGGTTGGACAATCGTGAGAAATTTCTCACAAATCGTCGATAATATCCATCTAACCCCAAGAAGCTACGGATATCAGTTACCGATGTTGGCCTCGGCCATCCCTCAATTGCATCTATTTTGGAGGGGTCCAAAGATATCCCATTGCTTGTGATGATATGGACTAAGAATGAGACCTCCTTCAACCAGAACTCACACTTGCTATACTTGGCATAGAGCTTCTCCTTGCGCAAAGTCTCCAGTACAGTTCTTAAATGCTCCTCATGGTCCTCCTTGGTTTTGGAGTATATTAGAATATCATCTATAAAGACTACCACAAATTTGTCTAGGATATCTCTAAAGACTCTATTCATAAAGTCCATGAATATTGCTGGAGCATTGGTGAGTCCAAAAGGCATTACTATGAATTCATAGTACCCGTACCTTGTACGAAAATCAGTCTTGGGGATATCTTCCTTCTTCACCCTTACTTGATAATATCCCGACCGCAAGTCGACCTTGGAGAAGTATTGTGCTCCACGCAGCTGATCAAACAAGTCATCGATTCTTGGGAGAGGATACTTGTTCTTTATCGTGATTTTGTTAAGTTCACGATAATCGATGCAAATCCGCATTGACCCATCCTTCTTCTTGACGAAGAGGACTGGTGCACCCCATGGTGATGCACTTGGGCGTATAAACCCTTTATCCAGATTCTCCTGTAGTTGTTTCTTCAGTTCTTCAAGCTCAACCACAGCCATTCTATATGGAGTCTTGGATATTGGTAGCGCCCCAGGTATAAGTTCAATTGAGAACTCAACATCTCTTCTTGGAGGAAGACCAGGAAGTTCCTCGGGAAATACTTCAGCGAATTCCCTCACAATAGGCATTTCTTCAAGGGTGGTTTCTTCCTTGGACTCAATCATCTGAGCCAGATATGCGTGCTCATAAGGCAGTAATATCCATGCTTGAGATGATGGAGCTAAAGGAGATTCATCTTCCTCCTGACACTTGTAAAGAATCGGGGGTCGATTCTCCATATGGAGTGTGATTTCCCTCTCCCGACAATTTATTTTGGCTCTATATAAGGAAAGCCAATCCATGCCAAGAATTGCATCAAATTCCACCAAAGGGAGTATGACGAGGTTCGCCGGGAAATTCAATCCACAGATTATAACAGGGGAGGACTTATACTCATGGGATGCAATGATTTCCCCATTTTCCGTACTCACCGACATCTTTACTTCCAGGATTTGTGGTGGTGCAGGGATTGTTCTACTAAACTTTTGAGATATAAATGAATGCATAGAACCTGAATCAAAAAGTACGTTCGCTATTCTTGAATGAATAACTAGCGTACCTGTCACCACTTCGTTGTCGGGGTTCACTTTGGCAGAAGTGATGGCAAAAGCTCTTCCTTGCTGTCTTGGATGTTGTTGATTGCCTCCGATAACCCTTGGATTAGGGCACTGATTCGCAAAATGACCCGGTTCTTTGCATTTGAAGCATTGAACAACGCGTTGAGGTTCGAACAGAGCGTTCCTCCCCTCCGTCGCAGCCGCGGGTCCTTCTTGCTGACAGTTAACAGCTAGGTGCCCTTCTCTTCCACACTTAAATCATTTTCTTGTCCCCCTAAGGCAATTTCCAGGGTGCTTCTTTCCACACTTTTGGCAAGTGGGGTGCTGGAATTTCTTAGCGCCGTTGGATTTATCCATCGGACCACCAGCATTGAAGTCCACCTTACGCTTCTTGTCCCCATGATACCCCTGTGATTCTCCAATCTCCATTTCAACCTTGAGGGCACATCGGACAATTTCCTCATAGCTGTCGAAGTCACGGATCGTTAATGCTTTCCGCAAGCTAGGCTTCAGCCCACCAAATAAGCGGTCAACCTTTCATTCGGGGGTAACGACAAAGCCGGAAGCGTATCGTGCAAGCCTTGTGAAGTTTTCCTCGTACGCTCCCATAGATTCCTCATCATTCTTCTTGAGGGAAAGGAAGTCCCTTTCCATCTTAAGACGGAGGGTGCATGGAAAATATTTATCGAAAAACATCTTCCGGAATACCTTCCATTACAAAGCCTCGATCTCCTCCTCAGGCTTCGTATTTTTGATCAACTTCCACCATTGATCAGCTTCACCCTCCATACGATAAGCCGCCAGGAGAACCTTCTCTTTTTCAGAGCATTGGAGGATGGAGAATATCTTTTCAATGGAGTTGATCCATTGTTCAGCAATCGTGGGATCGGATGATCCATAAAAAGTAGGAGGCCTTTGTCTCATGAAGCTTTCAATAGCGACTTGTTCTTTCTTAGGGGGGGTTGAACGTTCCTCTTGACCAGTGTTTCTATTCAAAACTTGAGTTTGCTGAGAGAGAAGCGTGACAAAGTTCGCAATTCCCGCTCCCATTGGATTGGGCATCTCATAAGTACAATCATCACACTGATCTTCACAATGGTTGTTAGCCCGAGTTCTCCTATTACCGGCCATTGGCTGGAATAAAAGGAAAGTTAGGGGTAACACATAAAGGGTAATCCAAAGACAAAAGTTGATGACTTATAAATAAACTTTAATCTCTTTAACTCATGAGTCTATAGGATTCAATCTAGGCTTTTCATGATCTTCCTTCTAACATATATTCTTAGGGGCATTTTTCCCTTAATAAGGGTTCATACTAAGATTGTGAATTTATCAAAACATATCCCCCGGGAGTGTCATAACCAAGAGTGCAGCAAGGCCCGTTGTCGTGCACCAGTTCCCGTTCAAGTCTAGCTCAAAGCGGTGTTTTCGGGTTTTACCCCTAGGATACATCTGTGCCAGAGCCGCCTCTACCTACTCGTATCCAGACAGAGATGTATTTGTTTGATAAACCACTTACTTAGTATTTACCAAAACTTAGGGATGTTTTTATTATGCTTAGTCTTGTATCTAAGGCTTTACTAGGGTTTCCTAATCCCAAAAATAACTAAACCTATCCTCTGATACCAACTATGACAACCCTGCTTTTTATTACAACGTAAGCATGCTTTATTACATAAAACTTCACTTGATACAACAAAGAAGATCGAGAGGTTTAGTGTCTTTGGGGCTTAGGATCATTACATAAAAACTTTAAACTTGAAATACAACATCTTTATTGAAAACTTCCTTTACATGACCACTACATTCCTTCATACTTAGCATTGCATGGGATAACCTGAGGACATGCATAAGAAAAGGGTGAGCTATAAAGCCCAGTAAGGGAGTAAACAATGAATAACATGAGGAGTGAAATACATGTTAGGCAATAGGCATATCAATAGAGAACAATAGAAACATGAACATAAAGGCATGATAAAGCAGGATAATCATAACATGGAAATGTGGCAACAACACTTAACATTGAATTAGCATGAGCCAAGGCTCATTGCACATGGAGAATGAGTAAACCCTCATTGCACTTGAAGCACGAGTAAACCCTCATTGCACTTGAATTAGCATGAGTCAACACTCATTGCACATGACGTATCATGATACTATACTTTACCCAATGCATTGAGGCGCTATAAAGGGCGCACCCTTCTTAAACATTTCATTTCAGGCATAAGTGTGCCACATGGATCATAAAACATGGATTCATAAAACATAATCATTTATTCCACGATAAAGGAATGTGGAATTCATACATGAAACTTTATAATCAATAAGTAAACGTGCATAAAGGTGAATACCCTTGATGGATAAATGGGCATGGTATTCACTACACAAAGACATTGGCTTAGAAAATCGGTGCGATTTCGGCAGCGTAACGGCGTGACATAAGAATTCATAAAAAAAAAGGTTGATGAGGGAGAAAGGGGTTCCTCATCATATTTACATGTAATGGAAAGTAAGGAGATCATATATATATAAATGTCCCAACAATAGAAATGGAATTTAGATTCATGATACAAAAGTATTGCTCGAATGTAAAAGAAGAGAGAGAAGTTCCTTTCGGAATGTCGGCATAGTAACTGGTGTACATGGGAGGCATTTAATGAGAGAGAAAGGTTTCTCCCATCATTCAAACAATAAGAGGGCAGTATGGGAAAGGTGCGAAACCATACCCCAACATTCATAATTGAAATAAAAAGGGCAATACAACTTAAAGAAAATTGAAAAAAATGAGAAAGGAAGAAAACCCCTCACTTGGAAGTGTGCTTCCAAAGGCTAGAGAGAGGCTTGTGAGAGGCTTCTTGGGATCTTGGGGCACCTTGAGAGGATTCTAGAGAGAGTAGGGCAGAGGTTTGACGAACTTCAAGGGCTTTGAGTGAGGAGAAAGTGGGAGTTTGGGTGGGTTTATATAGGAAAGGTGAGAGAATTCTTTATTATTTAGGTTTGGGACCCCTTATATTAAAATAATCCAAACCACAAACCATCCCATGGTATTTGCCCATGGTTTCTGGAAAAGGAAAGAGGAAAACAATATTTTACAAGTCCAAGGTCCGAACTTATTAAAAAATTAGGGTTGCTTATGTGGAGGTGAGTCACACTCCCATGGAAATTAATTTAAAAAGGCAAAGTGTTGAATAAGTCTTGAGGGCTCCATTAATGCTTTGAAAAGTGAGTCAAACAAACCCAAAACCTCATTATTTTAATGATAAAACATATATTGGCCTAACATAAGGATTATGGTATTTTATTACATCACCATTGGGTCATTATGATGTCATAAAACACATTATATATTTAAATTGTATTTAATTTTTACCCAAAAATTTGACTGTCTCAGAAAATTATGAAAAATTCACCGTTGGATAATTTCGACGTCCTGATTCCGAAAATAATATTTATTTTATCTAAATAATTTTCTAAATATGTTAATTTTCACTTTTAAAATAAAAACCGACATTTATAAAAAATTCACGGGTTTTGACAGAAATGGTTTCAAACCTTAATAAAAATTTTAATTGCATTCATAAAATTATAAGATCATTTATATTTAATAGAAATTAATTTAATATTAATAATAATATTTTATGAAAATATTATTTAATTCAAAAATCCTTTAATTTAATAAAATATAATTCTTAATTAAATAATAACTAAATACACCGTTTGTACTTTAAAAACTAATTACAATGCATCAAAAATGACTAGAAATTATATTCATTATTATATACAAAAATAATGTAAATGAACATGGTGCTACTTATTTGTTACATAACCCCTTAAAATAGCCGCATAAGACCTAAGGGTAAGGTGTGCGATGGTGACAGACTCTTGGGGTTGCTCGGATAACATCGCTCGAGTGGTAATCTCTATCAACTTCCATTTTTCCTGTAGACGATCGCGTTCGAGCTTGACTTGATGAAGCTCAGCTTGGGCTTGGTCAAGGGCAAAGCCCAAAGACGCCACCTCCTTTCCGAGCTCCGACAAATAGGCTTTGTAAGGGGAAATTCTACTAGATGAGACCATCGCTTCCTTTGTCTGAGTAGAAAATTGGTTCGTTAAAGCCTTATATTTAAACTACCCAGATGATCACTGTTCAACGGCTATAAAAGTAACGGTCACAAATATTAACGTTAAACTAAAGAAGTTGACATCTTATAAAAACATTTTTTTTTATAAAGAAACATTTAACTGGATCAAGGGGGATTTTCCATTAATGAAATTTTGGGTCGTTACAGCTTATCTATCATCGAATTATTCTTCTATGGTGTCTTTTGAGGAGATTAGGAGGGCTCTCTTGATATTCCTCATAATATTGTCTCATGTAGGGATCAAATAATTTTATGATATTTACAAAGGCACACTCTTGATCATCGTCATTGGAGTCCTCCAATGTTTTATGGACTATTGGTGTGATTCTCATCCTTGAAGGCATGAATTAATTGAGTTTATGGGACAAATTTGGCATAAAATGGGGAATTTTATTTCCCTTACTCCATTGGATCATACTCTTCTGAGATGTGGAAGGTTGAGAAGTGGATATAGAAGATGCAGCTAGAGAAGGCACAATGACTTCTAGAGGTTTTGTCCAACCTAAATTGGAATGGATGATTCCATGGGCGTGACTGACTACCCTGTGAGATAATTATTCAATATACCTCTGAGTCCCATGGTAGGAGACTTACTACCGTTAACTAGAATCATCATTGTCACTATTTGGATTGGAAGACATATGTTCTGCATTCATCAAAAATTTATTGAGCCAAGCCACACCATTTTCCACCTATCCAAAGAGTCAATATGTGACCACATAGCACTTCTTGATGGTATATCTAAGGATTTTTTTGGTAAGGGTAGTGCTCAGGGAGATCAGTGAGCTCAACCTGATGGGGATTTCTGCAGTCTAGTAGCTTTAAAATCCGATTCTCTAGAGAAATGTGGAAATAAACAGGAACCTTGGCCTCTGTAAAGGAGTAGGATCAATTTATACTATCTATAAGGGTAACTCTAAGAGCATGGACCTAGTGATCGGATGGGGGTGGATGAGGGGTCCAAATCACATTCTCTTTTCTAGGTGGTGGTGTTTGTCTAGAAGGTTCTTACTGATTCTAGGGTTGGTGAGGTGAATCTTTTTGTGGTTTTTGTCCCCAATGGTACTATTCTGGGCAAGTCTCTATTGGAAACAACTCTAGAGGCTCTGGATCCCCCACCTATATTGCAACAGTAGTCTCTTCCTTGGAGGATCTTCTTGTAGGATTTGGAAGAGGCGATGGATGTGTCCGCTTAGCATGCTACATGGATTCCTCAAGGTGATGAGCCTTGACAAAGAAATACCAGAATCCTCCTACGAAATTCTGAGTGATGAGGTTGGGAACTAGTTTAGTTTTTAAATTCCCCATGAACATTATCAATATATTATTTTGAGTTAGTGGCATATCGAGTGAGTACACAAGGCTCTTCCACCTAATGATGAAATCTATGACATGATCATTTGGAAATTCCTTACACTTGAAGAGGTTGGAAATACTCTTCTTTTATGTAGTGTAACTGAAATAGTAGAAAAACTAATTATAAAAGTCTTCCCAGCTGATGATGGACCCAATGGGTAATAGGTTGTACCTAACAAACATAGGTCCTTCCAATGTATAAATAAAACATTGGAGTTTGGCTGATTCCTACTACTCTGGGGTTCCCAACATGGGTCCTCAACTACAGTTGAAGTGGTCCAGATACTGCAACGGGTCACCAATCCTATTAATGGGGAAAAGGTTGGGTTCTCGAATTTTGGGGGCTCTCCTATATCATACACCCATGCCATATATGGCTTTCCATCATGTGGGATTTGCACCTGTTTCATTTTCAAGGCATTGAGTCAAGAAGTTAGAGAATATAATGGATATTCATGGAAGGGATTCCAATATTGGTGAGGATTACTAACCACCAGGGCAATATAAGGCTCATAAACATGGTAGGTAGGCTTAGGGTCTTGGGGAGAGACCTGCATAGCACCTTGCAGAATGGACTGATCCAGGTACTGAGAGATATTCTCATATTATTAAAATAGATTTAGTGATGAATACTAAGGTCTATTTCCATAAGATCTATCATCTTATCTATTTGTTTGTGTGGGATCAATAGACTAGAAAGGGAGAAACTGGTCGAGGATGATTTGAAACTATCCCTACTATCTTGGTGGAGGAGGAACATGGTCCTTCCATGGATCGCCATAATATATACGCTACTCGAAAAGGATCTCATTGGTTATCCCTTAATGATATTAAATATTCTTTCATAGATTGGTGATTTCAGGGATATCCTTTATCCTCTACGTAGAATCAGGTGGATCTGGGGGGTTTGAGTTGTTCCTTAGCCTTGTTAAGATTATGGTTGATGGGAAACGATGTAGAGAGATTTACAAGGATGAGTGAATGACTTTGATAGTGAGTGAGGACACCTGTGTGAGGGTTTATGTGATACTATACAATCCATGTAGTTTGGTTCTCTCTATTAGATCCTACACTGATGTCATCATCATTGGGTAGCGTGAGGTCATCCATGTTCACTATAAAGACACATGGCATGTCCTTGATGTCAATGGTCGAATCAAGATTCCTCTTGATTGGAATGAATTAGAGAGTAGATTAATGTACCCATCCAAGGATATGTACATTTGAATATGGTTATTTAATGATTCTATAGAGCACTGTGAGGTTCTGAATTCATCAGCATTGAAGGGTCGATTGGTAACTGGCTGGTGTAGGATGTTGCGCCACTAGGAGCGCTACTAACTCAACTATTCTACATTGTTAGACAATGTCATCGAAGTGATATTGACTCTTTAGGTAGGCCAACTGATAGTCACAGAAGAAAAAATGTGTTTCCAAGATTTTCCAAAGAATGAATGATACCTAGTCCTAGGTGATGGTCTTCAGAATGTCGAAGTCGGGAACCTCATTAGGCCAAAAAACCACAGACCACTGGTTGGTTCCTAGTGTGTCCCCCATGAATCCCTGTTCAGAAGAGGGACCCAAATCATTCATGTACAAGGATCGAATCAGTGCTAGATATGAAATTTGAAAAGAAACAGGTTTGTACTATTGTGGAGGTGGACTAGCCGATGGAAATATCACTACATGAACTAACTGGTCACTGTACGCTTGGTCATCTATGGGAGGCAGTGGCGACCGCATCATCATTTCCATATATGATTGGGTTATTTCCCATGCCTCATGTGTGAGGTTAGTGAAAGTAATATTTGTCTCCACTAGTTTCTCATGATATATCATGTCTTATAAACACACTCTATGATCTCATGTGGAAGTAGATAATGAAGCTGGTGAAGATAGAGACGAATAAAAAACAATACCCTTGAAGTGATCCATGTCTTCCTAATCCTACATATACCTATGAATGGATTCTAGGATCTTGTGAATATCACCTTCTAGGTTGATGAATTTCACCTACTGGGTTACAGATCCAGACTTTTATGGTGTAGACTAGGGGGAAGGATCCACCATTTAATCGTATTCAGCTTCAGAGTCTGAGAAGTGAATGGTATTGAAAAATACATGGTGGTTCCTAGAATTTTTCCATTAATGGAGAAGATTATTCCTTTTTCCTGTGATGGTTCTGTAGGGTAGGGAACTTTTTTGGGATGAGGATGACCATTGTATTGTTGGTTGTTTGCATGGGGATGACCTCAACTTAAATTTTTTAGGATACAGGGAGGACCTCCATATTGGTTTTCATTGTAGAGGGGAGGAATTCCTCTCTACTTATTTATTTAGTAGGAATGACCTCTTATTTGGTCCTCGGGAACATGTGGAGGACCAATATGTTCGGTGTGAGAGTGGAGAGGACCTTCGCTTTGGTGAGTCAAAGTGTGATGAGGACCTTATTATTGATTGATCTGGACATAGGAAGGACCTTCATATTGGAAATCATGATTATAGGTAGGTCCTTAGTACTGGTTTCCATATGCATGGAAAGAACCTCTGTGATAGTGGGTAGGAACTCCACTCTGGTTGGTTGTGGCATGTGGATGACCATCATGTTGGCCAGTGATGAGGGTATGAGGAGGACCATCGTAATGATCATCGATGAATTAGGGAGGACCTTCTTTGATTAAAGTTAGATAAGGGAGGTACCCTACTTTATCTAGGGATGAAGCCAGGAGGATATTTGTGTCATTGTTCATGGCACTGAGAGGTACTCCATATCAAGAACCATAAGCATAGAGATGACCCCTGTACTAGACATCAATGGAGTGGGGAGGACCACCTCTTTTACAGATATTGGTAACATGAGTAGGACAACCATGTTGGGTGTGAGGGTGGGGATGACCTCTATTATGGCTAGCGACTGAATAGAGAGGGCCTCTTTGATGGGTCTCATTATTATGGACTAGTCTGTAATTACTGTTGGAGATTCCAATGGTTGAAAGAGTCAACCCAACCTAACTTTAAGGTGGTTGAGGTATTTATCTCAACTGGACATTAGGGTGTCTCTATTAATTATAAGTAAGGACTTGGCATAATTGACTGGAAGTGGTAGGGGCCATAGGAGCTATAGAAGATGATTCCCCCTAATGGAAATCCTTCTGAGCTTGGGCACAACATTTGTATCAGGTGAGTCAGTCTGAGGCCGGTAGGATATAGGAATGGTCAACTATTTCCATGGCCTAGAAGGCCAGTCACTGGTGGCATTGATGTGGCATGTTGGGATCCATCAGAGGTAACTCCCAGGTGATGTTCATTGCCTGGGTGACCTAGGCATCCCCCACCTACTCGGTTTTGGGGAGTGAGTCAAAAGATCACTCTGGGTAGACACTCTCAAAGTACTTTATCATTGGTATGGGGTGTGGTGGATCTCTCTGTGGACCTTAGGGGTGATAGTTTCTGTGATTCGTAGAATACTCTAGGTCCCGGTAGGCCATATCCCTTGTGGGAATGACTCCCTCTTACTCGTACCATCGTACAAGGTTATCGATCATCCTCCTCTGGATGATTTTATAGGGTGAGATATGGAATGAGAAATCATTAGTTGATGTCCTAGAGGATTCCATTGTGGACATGGGATCATGTGGGATTACCGCATTGACAGGCTTCCTACCCTAATGTTAGCGAGGAATAGGTGAGCATTTTCCTATAGCTTGGGTCCTATAATGTAGGAAGATTCAAATGTTAGTATGAATTCTATTAAAGAAATTCCCAATTCCACATCATTATCCATTCATCCATGGATGGATATAGAGATCCATTCTGATGATGTCACAATCTGAGATACCCATTTTTCAACATCCCCAAATACTTTTGATTTCCACACCGAGAGCACTATTTGATTTGGGGCCCTAGCACTGGATTGATGGATATGGTTTTACTATAATTTGTTGAATTGATATCTCAAACGCTATTATTCCTCACATTCAGGAGAAGTGTTTCATGTTGGGTTCACCATTTCTATTTATGATTCTTTCGTCTGGTTCCACCGAATTTCATGTTATTGATCCATGATGTTGTTTTGTACCTAAAAATCTAATTTTTCAATAGTGGGTGACATTTGTAACTTTATTAGTGATGTCTACACGTCGATGGAAATGGGATGATGGGATTTCATTTTATACTTCCATGGATTTATCCTTTTTATTTTTTTCCTAGTCCAGTTCTTCCTTATAGATTAATATGTGGCTCATGAAAAATCATTCCTAGTGCCATCTATTTATGGATTCTAGTTAATTTAATTGATTATGTCGGGACATTCTAAGAAGCCTTGATAGGGAAAAAACCTTCATTCATGAGAGTATTCATGTTGGGAATTTCTGGATTGTCTAGATACTAGAACATTGGTCACATATATTCTTTCTCATAGGAGGGAATCTCATGGATTAATCTTGAGTATAGAAACCAATACATCCCATGTAAATTATAGGGCAATTAATTCTAAACTCATGTACTCTAATGTTTTCCTCAAAAATCCCATGTTTAACATGACTTAGCAGTGTGATAGGTTGTGAGTTTAACGTCTTGTAGAGACAAATATATGGGATTTATCATAACGCCTTATGTGGCAGATCAAAGAGGTACATCCCTAAGAGGGAGAACCTAGAAGTTTGGGTCACAACTCTTATGATGAAGGACCCAGGGAGGTGTGTCCCATAAAGGAAATATATCACACCATGAAGGTTGATCTATACACCACTAAGGGAGTATTAGAGAGGTGCACCCCTAGGAGTGGTACACCAAGGCTTTCTGTTGGCTGAGATTGAAACTCATGGAGGAGTCCTACATTCCCTATTTAGGAGACATGGATCAAAACCCACATAGTTCAATGGAAGGTGTGGGGATTATAAATGTGAGTTTCTCGTTGAAATAGGATTTATATGGGTTAGATTATGTGGGACTTATGCAAGAGAGCTTCCTAGGTGCTACTCTGACTAGTGATGATGTGTATGGGGATTATGTTTAGGAATGAAAAAGGTGGGAATCATGATCTCACCTGGATATGGTATCCCAGGTAAAATTGGGATGGATATGGATGAAGTATGGAGTGGAATGGATGGATTTTTTGGGGGTAATGGGCTAGAACCTCAGGGAGGATTCCTACGTATCCTAGTTGGTTGGGAATAAAATTCCACATTGTTAAGCAAGGCGAATGTGGTTAGGGATTATGCACGGAAGATTCCCAGATGAGAGGGGCATGATGGGGATTACACCATGTGGGTTTCCCATTGGACATGTTGGGGTTTTCACATGAGAGAATCGTTCATGAAATGGTATTGATGGGACTTACAACTGGAGTTTTTCCCATTTCACATGTTGAGGATTATGCAAGGGAGTGTCCCAAAGATGGAGATTGGGTTTTATGTCTGGTTTTACCTTCTAAGCCCATGTGAGTTTTGCTTGGTGTGATAAATAAGAGAAAGTAGTAGAAGTAATTTTTGTGTTGTGAAAGATGCACCAATGAGAGATGGTTTGGGGATTATGAATGTGAGATCCCAAGGAGGATGTCATTCTGTATGAGGAGGATCTAATATTGTTTGAGGAAGATCTTGTTTCATGTCATACATACACAGAGCATCCTGTTAAGAGTGAAGTTGGTCTTATGTTTTGAAAATTAACGAGGAACACAATCTGGCAAATCCCAATGGGAGAGGGATGGTGGATTGAGAGAGTGAGAAGTTAGAGTTTATCATTTACCATCTCCTATCTAATCCAATACGGAGGATGTCACTCCATACGGGAAGGGTATGATTCCATGTCACACATACACAGTGACATATTGGGCTCACCAAATAGGGTGAGGTTTATATTAATGTCATGTGTTGAGTACATTGGTTCAAGGAAGTTATACATACTTCATCTCAAAAGTGGGGGGGTTCAGTCCTCACCCCATTGGGCTTACATAACCATATCTCATCAACCCATGAGAGGGGGTGTAATTAGCCAAGAAACAATGGAAAATTGTGGTGGAGTGACCAGTCGCGGGGTCCACATTATCATGCCTATGCTGAAAAGGAAAAGGAATTAGCGTACTTATGCTGAAAAGAATGAGGTAAGGAACCATACTAGGGGAAACCTCATGAGGGAGTAAGATATATCTACATGTAATCTAGGAGGGATGTGTGGAGGAGGTGCATGCAAGAGAAGGGGATTTTGCACAAGTGGATCGCGAACATTGTGATTTTGAGTAAAGTAAACCCCTGGATCTTCAAGGAGGGTATCCACACAATATTAGAGGGTTGAGAACAAGATGATGAGTAAAGTTCATGACTGGGAGTCAACAAGGAAGGTAGTGAGTGCAAGAGGAGTCTCTTCTATGCACGTCCCTTAGGCTCAAAATATAATTTTTAGGGTCAATCCATGATGTTCCCACATAAAGGTGAACCCCCATGAAACTTGTCATGAAAAATTTTGTACCTTAAATGTTCTGTCGGCCTGGTGTTCCCTCTCCTCCCATTACCCTCTTCCTTTTCTCCCTTCGTGCTGTCGATCTATTCTTTCCAGTGGTGCAGATTTTTGGTGTTTTTTATCTTAGGGACGATGGTGGGTACTAAAGCCCTAAGCCGCTTCATCCCCTCTCTGACCTCAGCTTCTATCGTGCCTCTCCATGTCGGATCTGGAGTGATGGATACTCTGTGGTTTTGGGATATACGGTTTTCTGGCCGACGGTTTCTCAAGTGCTCCCGTGTCATCCCTTCATGGATTTGGTTTCAGGTTTCAGTCCCGGTGAGCAAGGAGGCATCGACTACACTTTTCCCTGCCCTGATCCCAAGACTCTCTACCCCTTTCCATGTCAGATATGGAGCAGTGTTTCCAAAGGTTTTGGGAGGTGGGATTTGGCGGCCGAATATGCTTATTGCGCGACATGTTATGAATCTATTTGAGTCTGGTTTTGGCATTTCTATGGCTGAAAAGTCGTTGCGATTTCGGTGATGAGATGAATCAGTTTGGCTAGGTTGAAGGTGTTATGGTGATTTGAATTGGTGGTGGTACAAGGCCCGGTGTGTTCTCGCCGGCAGTCATTGCAGTGGTAATTTCAAGGCATCTCATGTCTCGAGATCTGACCTAATGGTGCATAATGATGGCTTGTGATTTTTGATGATATGGTTGGGAAGACGGTTCGTGAAAGAGGCTGTCGTGAGGCTCAATTTTGGGTTTTTGAATTTTGAAATTTGAATCAGTTAGCTCATGTATGGCTCTATCTAGGTTATCACTCATCCTTCAAGAAAAATTCAAAAATAAAATAAAAAGTGAATTTTTAGTCAGTCAGTCCACTTAAATATAATGAAAAAATATTCAATAGTGCCATGCAAGATTTCAGGCATAGAAAATAACTTCTGTGCAACTGTACCTCCTATCCATGGAAGATGTTTGCACAAAGGAACCATTTGACGTTGCATTGGGCACGTGTAAGAGGCTTGCGCATAGATTTCTAACATGCATGCAGACCTTGAATTTATGAACACCTTCCTTTGGCTTCTCAAAATGTTATATTGAGTTGAATGGTACTTCTGATTTCCCCAAAGATTTTCATTATGGCTCTAGGCAGAATTCAGTGCCAACAAGTTACAAAAAATGTAATAAACCCAATAACCCAAAAAACCCCTAAGAAAACAATAAAAAATATAAAACACTTAAAACCCCTAAAAAATAAATAACACTAAAAACTATAAGAAACCCAAAAAACTATAAAAACCGAAAAATCCTTAAATACCCTAAAACCCTATAAAAATACTAAAAAATCCCTAAAATACATAAAAACATAAAAACCCCAAAACCCTAAAAATACCCTAAAACCTAAAAATCACTAAGAAAACCTTAAAACCCCAAAAACACTTAAAGACCCTTAAAACCTACAAATGATAAAAACAATAAAAACTCTAAAAACCTTTAAACCATAAAAATCCCAAAATTCACAAATAAACCCATAGAAATATTAAAAAATCCATAAAATCCCCAAAAATTTAAAACCCAAAAAACCCTAAAAATCATAATAAAACATGAAAAACCTAAAAAACACTTTATATCCCTAAAAACATAAAATTGATAAAAATCATTAATGACCCTAAAAGCTTGAAAACCCCTAAAAACCCTAAAAACCCATCAAAACCCCTAAAACCCACCAAAAAACTCTAAAAAACTATAAATTCCAAAAATCTATAAAAACTCTAAAAAATCATAAAACCCCTTAATAAATCAAAAAATACCTATTGACCTAAAAACCCATAAAACCATAAAAACCCTAAAAACTATAAAAAAACTCAAAATCCCTAAAAATCATAAAAATATAACAATCCTTAAAAATCCCAAAAAAATACCTAAAATGGATAAGACCATAAAAACCCTAAAACCCTAAGAAAACACTAAAAACCTAAAAACACTCAAATCCCCCTAAAAAATAAAAATTCTAAAAACCATAATAACCCTATAAACCCTAAAAACACTCAAAATCCCTAAATCACTAAAACCCACAACAATCCTAAAACCCTAAAAATCCATTAAAACATAAAAAAACTCTAAAACCATGAAAATCACAAAGAAAACCATAAAATCCTAAAAACACGTCAAACCCCTAAAAATCATAAAAATGATAAAAACCATTAAAGGTCTTAAAACCCAAAAAAATATTAAAACCCCAAAAATCCCTTGAAAACCCTAAAAATAATATATCCCAATAAAAACTCTAAAACCTCATTAAACACCTAAAAATGTTTAAAAAAATATAAATGCACATAGGAACCCTAAAAATTTAACAGAACACCTAAACCCCCAAAAAACATAAAAACCATAAAAACCGCTGAAAACCATAAAAATCCATAAAAATCCCTAAAAATACATAAAAACATAAAAACATAAAAACCTTGAAAACCACCTAAGAGACCCATAAAACTCTAAAAATACCTAAAACCCCTAAAAACTAAAAATTTCTAAAAACCTCAAATCCTTAAAACCACTAAAATCCTCAAAATCCTTAAAAATGGTAAAATTTATATAAAACACTAAAAATCTCTAAAAACATAAAAAACCATAAAATCTTGAAAAATGTTAATAAAACCATGAAAATAAAAAATAACAATGAAACCCCTACAAAACATAAAAAATCTAAAATACCTAAAAGACTCTAAAACACCTAAACCCCCTAAAACCAGAAAACCCCAAAAAACGTTAAAAACCATAATAAAAACTAGAAAAAATCCATAAAACCACTAAAAACTATAAAAACCATTTAAACCCCTTAAAATGGTAGAAAACTATAAAATCCCTTATAAACTATAAAAAACTCAAAAAAAACCCAAAAAACTAAAAAAATATAAAAACTGAAAAACCCATAAAAACTGTGAAACCCCTCAAATCCCCTAAAACACTAAAAATCCGTAGAAATAAAAAAAGACATAAAAATACCCAAAATGTATGAAATGCTAAATACCATAACAAAACCTATGAAAACCTTAAAACCCTAATAAACAAAAAACCCCTCAAAACAAAAAAAAACTAAAAATCATTAACAACACTATAAACCCTAAAAACTACTAAAACCCCTCAAAATCCCTAAAACCCCTAAAAACAATAAAAAAATAAAAATACATAACTAAGTAAAAATAACCCAAAAAACCCCTTTAAAACCCTAATAAAATCATAGAAAATAAAAAGAACAAAAATCCGCTAAAAATCTATGAACACTAAGAAACCTAAAAGACTTTTAAAACCATAAACACCATAAAAACCATAAAAACCCTTCAAAACCATAAAAACCCCTAAACCCATAAAACTGTAGACCACTAAAAACTATATAAACCCTTTAAACCCCTAATTGTTTAAAAACCTCTAAAAAATCTTTAAACCCCTAAAAAACTAAAAAAACTATAAAAACAGGAAAACCCCAAAAAACACATAAAACACTAAAAAATCCAAAACCCCTCAAAATCCATAAAAACCATAAAAATAAAAAAATACTAAATAATCCCATAAGATCCCTAAAAAAACAAAAAAAAAAGATTAAAACCCCTGAAAACCCCTATGAAACAGATTAAAATCTGAAAACACTTAAACCCCAAAAAAAATATAAATGCAAAAAACCCTAAAACCTTGAAATACCCCCGAAATCATAAAAAAATAAAAACAACATAATCCTAAAAATGAACTAAAAAACTCTATAAATATGAAAAATCATAAAATCACTGAGAATTCCTAAGAAAACCTTAAGAACCTAAAAATACTTGAAACCCATAAAAACCTTAAAAACAATAAAAACCCTAAAAGACCCTAAAAACTACTAAAACCCACTAAAACAATAAAGAAAACTAAAACCTACAAAAAATAAGAAACCAATAAAAAATCTAAAAACCCTTTAAACCCCTAAAAATGATAAAAAACTTAAAAAAACGTAAAAAACATAAAAAACCCCAAAAAATACTAACACACCCTAAAAACATAAAAACAATTATAAACCACAAAACCCGTAAAAACCCTAAAAACCTTTAAAACCACACAAAATCATAACAATAATAAGAAACCCGAAAGATCCATAAAAAATTAAAAGGCCCTAAAAACCTTGAAAACTCTATGAAAACCATAAAAACCTAAAAAAACTTAAACCACTAAGAAACAAAAAAAATGATAAAAACCATAAAAACATTAAAAACCCCAAAAACCGCTACAAAATCGCTAAATACCCTAAAAATATATATAAAATACTAAAATCTCTAAAAAACAAAAACAAACGTAAAAAGCTCTAAAAGCCCTGAAAAACTCCTAAGAAAATATTAAAAACCTAAAACACTAAAAACCCCTAAATAAACATAAATCATTAAGAATCCAAAAGGCCCTAAAACCCCTAAAAACCCATAAAAATGCATATAACCCTAAAACCCCACTAAAACTCGAAAACTCTTTAAACCCATAAAAGTGTTAAAAACTCTAAAAAACCTTTAAAACCCTAAAAAACTCAAAAAAAATCCATAAAACGACCAAAATCATAAAAAACCTAAAAACCATAAGGAATCCTTAAAACCCTCAAATTCAAAAAAATTCATAGAATCCCATAATAATCCAAAAAAACCCCAAAAAATATCTAAAAATGTAAAACCCCCTAAAAACCCATAAAATCTCCAAGAAAACCTTAAAAACAAAAAACCACTTAAAACCTATGAAAAACCTAAAAACCATTAAATCCCTTTAAATCCCTTAAAACCTTAAAAATCATTAAAATCCCAAAAACCCTTAAAAAACCATAAAAACCAAAAAAATCCGTAAAACATAAAAAACAACAAACACCTTGAAAACCCTGAATAAAACCATAAAAAACCAAAAAAACATAAAACCGCTAAAAAAATAAAAAATTATATAAACCTAAAAGACCCAAAATTTCTTAAAACACCTAAAACCCATAAAAATACATAAAAATCATTAAAAACACTAAAGCCCATAAAGAACCAAAAATGAACTAAAAAAATTTAAAACCAATTAAACTCTTAAAATGTTCAATATCTCTAAAATAGTTAAATCCGTAAAAAAACTAAAAAAGACCATAAAACCCCGAAAACTCATAAAATGATAAAACCCATAAAAACCCTCAAAACCCTCAAAATCTCTAAAAAACATGAGACAAAAAGATTAATAAAAATCACTAAAAATACCAAAAATCAGAAAAAACCTTAAAATCATGAAAACCCATAAGAAAACATTAAAAAACTAAAAAATATTAAACCCCATTAAAAACCTAAAAAGTGCTAAAAACCCTATGAGAGTGTAAAACCTATAAAAACCATAACCCCCCCCCCCCCCCGAAAAACCATAAAAACCCTAAAACCATAAAAACCCATGAAACAAATAAATACCCTATAAACCATTTATACCCCAAATAATGTTAAAAAATTCAAAAAATTATTATTTTTTTAAAAAAACACTGAAAAATACAAAAAAAACATAAAAACCCTTAGAACCCTAAAACCCTCTTCAAATCCCAAAAATCCAAAATACCCTAAAAATCCTTAAAAATACCTTCAAATGAAAAAAGCCTTAAAACCTATAAAAACCCTAAAAAAATAAATAACACTTAAAACCCCTAAAAACCTAAAAAACTCCCAAAACCCTAAAAAACCAAAAAACACTCAAAATACCTAAAAACCCATTAAAATGTAAAAATCCTAAAAAATCACTGAAAATCTATAATATATTAAAAACACGTAAAAACAACCAAAAATCCAAGGAAAACCGTAAATAGATAAAAATAGTTAAAGCCCCAAAAACCCCAAAACAACCCTAAAGCCCTTAAAAGACCCCAAATACACTAAAAACCTTTAAAACCACTAAAAATCATAAAATACCAAAAAACCCCAATAAAACACTAAAAACACTAAAACTTAAAAAATCCGTCAAACCCCTAAAACATTAATTTTTTTAAAAAATCTTCAAAACCCTAACAAAACTCAAAATAACCCTAACCCAAAACAACCATAATCCCTAAAAACCATAAAGACCCTCAAAATCCAGAAAATCCATAATAAATAATAAAAAACAGAAAAGGCCTAAAACCCCTAAAAACCCTGAAACTCTAAAGAACCCAAAGAAAAAAAATCAAAAAAAATTAAAACCCCTAAAACCTAAAAAAAACTAAAAAATATAAAACCATAAAAACCCTTAAAATCCATAAAAACTCTTAAAATTATAAAAATTGTAAAAAATCCCTAAAATCCCTAAAAATGTAAATAACATGAAAACCCCTTAGAAAACATTCAAATACTAAAAACACTTAAAACCTCAAAACCCTATAATTTTTAAAAACACTAAAATACCCTAAAACCCCAAAAACCCAAAACCCCTAAAAACCATAAAACCCCTAAAAACCCGTAAAAACCCAAAACCACTAAACATTTTAAAAATCCTTTAAACCACTATGAATGTTTTAATATTTTTTAAAAACCGTAAAACCCCCGATAGAATCAATAAAATCCTAAAAACACAAAAACCATAAAACCCTAAAAATCCCAAAAACCCTAAAAACCATAAAAATCCAAAAAAAACACTTAAAATACCTTAAAATGTAACAAAAATCCCTAAAACCCTAAGAAAATCTTAAAAACCATAAAATAGTTAAAACCCCCAAAACATAAAAAATGCTAAAAATAATAAAAACCCTAAAACCCATTAAAAACCAAAAAAATGCTAAAAAAATAAAAACCCATAAAAATCCTAAAGAACCACTAAAATCACTAAAACCTATTAAACCCCTTAAAACGTTAAAGTACTCTAAAACCCCAAAAAATCATAAAAAACTCAAAAAAACCTAAAACCAAGAAAATAATAAAAAAATTAAAATACCTAAACACAATAAAAACCCTCAAAATACCAAACACCCTAAAAACAATAAAAATTTAAGAACATACCTAAAAATACCTAAAAACATAAATACGCTAAAACACCTAACAAAACCCTAAAACCGAAAAACACTTAAAACCTCTAAAAACATAAAAAATGCTAAAAAAATATAAAGGACCCTAAAACCCAAGAAGCACTAAAAACCATAAAACCCCATAAAACATTAAAACCCCCCAAAAAACATAAAACCCACTAAAAATTATAAAAACCTATTAGAACCCTAAAAATGTTTAAAAACATTAAAAAACTGTAAAACCAATAAAAAACCAAAAATCGAAAAAAAAAAAAAAACCCTAAAACCGAAAAAACCCTCAAAATACCTAAATACCCTTTGAAATAATAAAAATCCTAATGAATCCTTAAAAATACCTAAAAATATAAACACCTGTAAAACCCTAAAAAACCCAAGTAATAAATTGAAAAAACTAAAAACACCTAAAAACCTAAAAAATGATAAAAACCCTAACACCCCTAAAAACCCTCAAAACTTGTAAAAAACCATACAAATACACAAATATAAATAAAATCCATAAAAATTAATAAATACGTAAAATGCATGAAAACCCCTAATAAAACATTTAAATCCTAAAAACACTTAAAACCCCTAAAACACCTAAAAATTCTAAAAACCTTAAAGTCCCTAAAAATATAAAAAACCCTAAAACCCTAAATAATCATAAAACCCCTAAAAATATTACAAAACCTTAAACACTATAAAAACACTAAAAATCCAATAAAAACTCAAAAAACACTTTAAAACTCTAAAACTGATAAAAAAACTTTCAAAATCCTTAAACCCCATAAAAAACTAAAAAAACCCTAAAACAACAAATAAATCCATTAACCACTAAAAACCTAAAACCATAAAAAACTCAAAATCCTGAAAACCCTAAATCCCATTTAATCCTAAAAACCCATAAAAACCTAAAAAATTGTAAAATCCTAAAAACTCTAAAAAACTAAAAACTCTAAAAACTCTAAAACCTGTACAACCCCTAAAAATCTATAAAAAACAAAAAAAACCATAAAAAATCTAAAAATCATAAAAAATAAATAAATGTTTAGAAAACCATAAATAAATTTGAAAACCCAAAAAACCTTAAAGAATAAGAACACTTAAAACCCAAAAAAACATAAAAAATTATAAAAACACTAAATACCCTAAAACCCTAAAAACCACTAAAAACATAAAACCCCCTAAAAACCATTAAAATACCCCAAAAACTAAAAATAACTAAAAAATCTAAAACCACTTAAAACCCTTAAAAAATATAAAAACTCCAAAAAATATTAAAAACCCTAAAAAATCAAAAAAAACCCTAAAAACACAAAAAACAATAAAAACTCTAAAATGCCAAAGGCCCTAAAAACCCTAAAAATACCTAAAACCATAAAAACCCAAAAAAATAAAAAACCCGAAAAATCTCTAAAAGGGTAAAAACCCTGATAAAACCCTATGAAGACACTATAAACCAAGAAACACTTAAAACCCCAAAAACGTAAAAACGCTAAAAACTCTAAAAACCCTCGAAATTCCTAAAACCCTAAAAACCCATAAAAATATTAAAACATACCTAAAATGCAAAAAAACATAGAAAAACATAAAATACCAGAAAACCCTTAAAAACCTTAAAAACCGCAGAACACTTAAAACCTCTAAAAAAATCTAAATACGCTAAAACGAATAGAAGACCCTAAAAACCCTAAAAATGATATAACCACTAAGAAAATAATAAAACCTACAAACCATAAAAACCTAAAAACTAATAAAACTTTAAAAATCCTTTTAACCCCTAATAAAATTAAAAAACTCTAAAAAACCATAAAAATATGAAAAAAAACAAAAAACCATAAAAACCATAAAAAACCTTAAAAAATCTAAAAAAAATAAAGAAATAAAAACCACTAAAATCCATAAAAACCCAAATAAATAATTAAAAACCAAAAAATAATTAAATCTCCTAAAAACCTAAAAAATGAAAAACCCTAATAAACAGTAAAAACCCTATAAACCCTTAAAAATCGTAAAACCCTAAAAACATTAACAATTTGAAAAAAAAACTAACAATCCCTAAAAACTTAAAAACCCTAAAAAAACCCAAAGCCCTTCAGAAAACCGTTAAACCCTAAAAACACTTATAAACCCTAAAAACCATAAAAATTCTAAAAAACCTAAAATACTCTAAAAACCCAAAAAACATATAAAACCATAAAATTCCTAAAAATTATAAAAACATAAAAATCTCTAAAACCTATAAAAAACATTAAAGCCTTGAAAATGTTAAAAACTCTAAAAACATTAGAAACATTAAAAAACACAAAAAATCACTAAAATCCCAAAAACCATAAATACCCTAAAAATCAAAAAAAAACCAAACTACCAAAAAATCACTAAAATTTCTAAAAAACTATAAAAATACTAAATAGGCCCTAAAAATCCCAAAAATTAAAAAAAACCATAAATACCCTGAAAACACCTAATAAAACCTTAAAATTTTAAAAACATATAAAACCCCTAAAAACCAAAAAAATAATGCTAAAAACCCAAATACCCATAAAAACCCAAAAAACCCACAAATTCCCTAAAATATCTAAAATACCCTAAATATCCTAAAAAATCCCAAGAAATCCCTAAAAACGTAAAAAAAAACTGATAACCCTAAAATCCCCTAAGAAAACCTTACAACCCTAAAAACAGTTAAAACCCTAAAATACCTAAAAAATGATAAAACCCCCAAAAAAACCCTCAAACCCTAAAAAACCCCAAAATCAATAAAGATGCATAAATACCTTCAAAATCCTAAAAACCCATAAAAACCCAAAAAACATACTAAATACTCATTAAATAGGAAAAATTTTAAAACACAAAAAATCCATTAAAATAAATAAAAAATATCAAAAATATCACAAAAACCCAAAAAAGGCATAAAAAACCTAAATACCCTTAATAATCATAAAACCCTTAAAATCCTTAAAACCCCTAAGAAATAATAAAAACCCTAATGAGTGACTAAAAATCAATAAAAATGTAAAAAATAGTAAAAACATAAAAACCACTAAGAAAACCCAAAAAACAAAAAAACACATAAAATCCCTAAAAACCAAAAATATCTAAAACCCCTAAAAACCCTAAAAACTCTATAAAGTAACAAAAATCCTCAAAATCCTTAATAACCCTAAAATACATTGAAAAGGATAAAAATTCCTAAAAATCCTTGAAAACATAATAAACCCAAAAAATCTAGAAAAATCCCCTAAGAAAACTTTAAATCCCGAACAACACTTAAAAACTATAAAAACCAAAAAACTGATAAAAACCCTCAAAGACCCTAAATTCCTTAGAACCCCTTAAAAACCATAAAAACTCCTATAAACCTTATAAACCCTAAATAAATATAAAAACCATAAAAACCATTACAAACTCTAAAAACACTTTAAACCCCTAAAAAAATTAAAAATAACCCTAAAACCCCAAACCCCCCCCCCCCCCAAACCCAAAAAATCCCAAAACCCGGAATATCCCTAAATACTCTAGAGGCGATAAAATTCTAAAAAATCACCTAAAACACTAAAAATTTAAAAAAACCCAAACCTTGAAAACTCATAAAACCACCATAAAAACCTAAAAATATTTAAACCCCTGAAGAACGCAAAAGCACTAAAAATCTTAAAAACCCCTAAAACCCCCTAAAAATCCTCAAAATTCCAAAAAACCCAAAAAAACCTAAAAAAGCTCCCAAAATCCATAAAAACATAAAAACCCCTAAAAATACTGAAAACCCTTAGAAATCCTTGAAAAATTAAAAACAATTAATGCCCCTAAAAAACTCTAAAACCTATAAAGGGCCTAAAAACCCTAAATCCCCCAAAATCCTTAAAAACACAAAAAATATCCTTGAAACCGTAAAAATCCACTAAAAACCCTAAAAAACCATTAAACCCATTAAAAAATTAAAAACTCTAAAACCCTTAAAAATCCTAAATGCTCAAAAAACCTCTTAAAACCCAAAAAAATAATAAAACCCCTAAAACCAAAAAAATAACCCAAGAACCCAAAAAATACCTAAAACCCTAAAACACCATTTAAATCCTAAAAATTTATACATATAAAAAAACATAATAACCATAAAAACCCTGAAAATCCTAAAGGAAACCATAAAAAAACAAAAAATGTAAAACCCTTGTAAACCTAAAAAACTATAAAACTCTAGGAAGCACAAACAATCTTCAATATTCTAAAAACCCTCAAAATCCCTAAAACACCAAAAAAACACATAAAAATCCTAAAAACACTAAAAATACCTATAAAAATTGAAAAAAAATCTGAAAAATATATTAAAAACCTCAAACCACTTAACCCCCCAAAACCTAAAAAAACTGAAATACACTAAATGAACATAAAAACTATAAAACACCTATAAACCATTAAACTAATAAAACCCATAACCCCCCCCCCCCCCCATAAAACCCCTAAACACTATCTAAAATCTCTAAAAACCCTTTAAACACCTAAAAACGTCATGAAACTCCCAGAAACCATAAAAAACCTAAAAAACTAAAAAAACCCTTGAAAACCCAAATAAATTTAATAACACTAAAGACCCTAATACCCATAAAACCTCTAAAAATCCCTAAAACCCATAAAAACTAAAAAAATACCTAAAAATCCTTAAAAATGTAAAAAACCCAAAAAACCATGAAAACCCCTTAGAAAACCTTAAAAATCTAAAAATACATAAACCCATTAAAAACCTAAAAATTAAAAAATCCATAAAAACACAAACTCCCTAAAACCCTAAACACCTCAAAAACACTAAAAACCCATAAAAATTTTAAAAACCAAAAAAATCCCTAAAAATGTGAAAAAAATATAAAAACCTAGATAACATGTAATAAAACATTGAAAATATAAAAAAACTAAAAAACCCTAAAAACCTAAAATTGATAAAAACCCTAAAAACCCCTAAAAACAATAAAAACCCCTAAAACCCATAAAGACACTAAAAAACCCGAAAATCCACTAAAATCTCTAAAATCCCTTAAACCCATAAAATTGTCAAAAAACTCTAAAAACCCTAAAACCAATTAAAAACTGAAAAAATATATATAAACCAAAAAACAAAAAAAATCATACAAAACCATAAAATAACTCAAAATACATAAGACCCCAAAAAATCATAAAATACAAAAAAATATCTAAAAACCCTAAAACATAAAAAACCATAAAAACCCTGAAATCTCCAAAGAAAACCTAAAATACTCTTAATAACCATAAAAACCTAAGAATTATAAAGGCCTTAAAAAATCAAAAATACCATAAAACCCTAAAAAACGTAAAAATATCTAAAACCATAAAATCTTATAAATATCCTAAAAATCCTTAAAAATCCTTAAAAACATAAAAAACCATAAAAGCCTGAACACCCCTAAGAAAACCTTAAAAACATAAAAATACCTAATGCTCCTAAAACCCTAAAAAATGATAAAACCCCTAAAAGACACAAAACCCATAAAACCTTAAAACCCCATAAAACCCTAAAAATCAATATAACCCATAAAACCATTTAATCCCATAAAAATGTTAAAAAATAGAGAAAACATAAAAAACCCTAAAAAAGACAAAAATTCCCTAAAAACCTTAAAACCCATAAAACCCTAAAAAACCGTAAAACCCCTCAAAATCCATAGAAACCCTAAAAACTATAAAATTCCTAAAAATACCCAAAATCCCCAAAAAATGAAAAAAACCCCAAAACCCCTAAAAACATCGTAAAAACATAAAAACACTTAAAACCACTAAAATACACATAATACCCTAAAACCCTAAAAACCCTAAAAACCCTAAAGACCCAAAAAAATCCCTAAAACCCTAAAAATCATAAAAATAAAAAAAGCTTAAAAATCCTTAAAAATATAAGAAACACTAAAAATGCTGAAAAAGGTAAGAAAAACTTAACAATATCTAAACTCTTAAACCCCCTAAAAACCCAAAAAACATGAAAAATCCTAAAAGACCCTAAAAACCTAAAATCCCCTAAATGCCCGAAAACCATAAAAACACTAAAAGTATAGAAAACCCCTAAAACACACTAAAAACTCTACAAAACCTTTAAACCACTAAAATGTGAAAAAACTAAAAAAACATAAAACCACTAAAAATAAAACAAAACCCTAAAACCCAAAAAAACCAAAAAAACCCTCAAAATCCCTAAAAACAATAAAGTTCCAAAAAATCCATAAAAATCCATAAAAAGATAAAAACCCATTAAAACCGTAAAAAAACTAACATACCATTAAATTTCTAAATAAACTTAAAACTCATAAAAACATAAAAAACTATAAACTATAAAAACCTTAGAAACATTCAAAATCTCTAAAAAATGAAAAACCAATAAAACACCTAAAAACACCTAAAAAACTTAAACATAAAAAAATTAAAATTGTAGAAATGTCTAAGAATAACATTAAAACCTAAAATCACATAGGAACCCTAAAAACCCAAAAAAACTCTACAATCCTAAAGGCCCCAAAAAACTCATAAAAACTATAAAAACCCTAGAACCCTAAAGAAACCCCTAAAACCAAAAAAACCATAAAATTCATAAAACTCCCTAAATATCACAAAAAACAAAAAACACTATGAATACCCAATATAAATCCTTAAAAACAATAAAACACATAAAACCTATAAAGAACCTAGAAATGTTGAAAACTATAAAGGATAGTAAAAACCCTAAAAACCCATAAAAACCATAAAAACCCTAAAAACCCTAAAAACCATAAAAACCTTAAAAACCTAAAAAAACCCTTAAAATTAATAAAAACCCGCTATAATTTGAAAAAACATATAATACCCTTAAAATATTAAAAATATTCTAGAAACCCTTAAAACCCATAAAACCTCAAAATCCCCCTAAAAATCAAAAACCATAAAACTCCAAGACCCCTAAAATAATATAAAACCCCTCAAAATACTTAAAAACCGTAAAAACCAATTAAAATCCAATAAAGTCCCTTAAAATACTAATAAACATTAAAAACCCCTAAAATCCATAAAACCCCTAAGAAAACCATAAAAACCTAAAGAAACAGTTAACCCCCCCCCAGAAACCTAAATATGCTAAAAAAACTAAAAACCACAAACCCCTAAAAAGACTCAAAATACCTAAATTTTTTAATAAACCATAAAATTCTAAAGAAGCACTAAAAACCACTAAAATGTAAAGTGACCTAAAAAACATTTAAAAACCATAATAAATGAATAAAATACTAAAAACAAATAAACTCTTAAAAATAATAAATAACCTTAATGACCCTAACTACCCTAAACCCCCCTTAAAACCATAAAACCACTAAAAACCATAAAAACCCCTAAAACCCTTAAAGGAACTAAAAACACTAAAACCACTATAAACACCTAAAATTTTTAGAAAATATAAAAAATTAAAAATTCTTAAAACCTCACAAAGAATCCTGAAAACCTAAAATACAATAAAAATCATAAAAACCATAAAAGAACTCAAAACCCTCAAAATCCATAAAACCCTTAAAAACAATAAAATTAATAAAAGCCCTCAAAATCCATAAAAATGTAAAAAATCCTAAAACATAAAAAACTCATTCGAAAACCATAAAAACCTAAAAATTCTTAAAATCCCTAAAAACCTAAAAAATATAAAAACCCAATAAACTCAAAAAAAAATTAAAATCCCTAAAATCCCAAAAAACTAGAAAAATCATGATAAATCCCTCAAAATCCCTAAAAATGTAATAAAATCAAAAACCCATTGAAAACCATCAAAACATAAAATATCTTAAAACCACTAAAATCTAAAAACGATAAAAACCATGAAATACCCAAAACCCATAAAATCATAAACCCCCCTAAAACCATTAAAACCCCTAAAACCAACAAAAAACCCTAAAACCCACTAAAATATTTGAAATAAACTTAAACCCATAAAAACATTAAAAAATCAAAAAATCCTTAAAATCATTATAAAAAACAATAAACTCCTACAAGTAAAAAACCATAAAACCATAAAACCACATAAAACCCCTTAGAATACTTAAAACCCTAAAAAGCATAAAATAGTAAAAATCCCTAAAAATACCTCAAAACATAATATGTATGAGCAGATCATCAGGCACATCAACCTGTCCTATCTTGTTTGCATACCCATGGTAAGAGGATTAACGTGTGTAATCACCACAGCTAGGAAGATCCCTAGAATATCATTGGGTTTACACATCCATGGTAACACAGGTTCCAACTTTGGGGTGCTCACATGATCCTCCTTGTTCTAGGGATTTAGGGGAACCACTATCCTTTCCCTTCAATGAGGGAAATTATTGAACATTACTCTACCTCTCAGAACAAATTTTTGGGCACTCATCCTGAGGGATGTCCCTAGAGATTTTTATGGGATGTATTACTTTTTATACTCTTCACCTCTACCAAGGATATATCTTGATAGATCATTTAATGTGACTATCCAGGATATGTTAACAAAAGAGGAGATGGGATCACTCAATGCCCTCTCCCTCTCCCATTGGACATTTTCTCTATCCATCAGTGGATAGAGTGGGTCATGTGATATTCATATCAACTTCTTCCTCTTGTTTCTCACATCGATCATGACTCAAGTATGCCTAGAGGATAGTGGAGATCCTAACATTCGTACGATAACAAACCTCAATTAGGCCTTCTGGATAGATTTAAGACCCAATTTCAAACATAAAATGGTCATACTACATGGTATAAGCCCCAAAACCATACATAAAACTTTAAAGGGCCATATTCCCAATAAAGAAGCACTAGACATGCCTCATATACGGTGTAATCCCCAGTCATAACCCCTTAAATGGGTGGCTCCCATGTGTAAGCACCAACCTACCAAACTACGTGGGATTTTATTTCCAGCTAATTGGGATACGTAGGAAGCCTCCTTGAGATCAAAAAACCATCATCCATATCAACCATAATGTTACCCTGATCACATCCCCAGTAGGGTTGTATTCACCTAGGAGACCACATCTCTCCTGATCCCATCAGGCTACCTCAGTGTAATTCCAACATCACCCTTGTCTAGGAACCTTTCAATTGGTCATCCATTCCACATAACATTAAACTACATGGTTTGGTAATCTTCACATGACCTTAAAAGATGATGTTCCCAATTAAGTGGTACCAAACTATATGCGTTCTGATTCCTCTCACCAGGGTATTTTGGAATCCCTCCTTATAGGTTTGATCTCAAAATCAATACAAATCACATCCCCATAGATGATATTAAACTCCAAAGTGCCCCACTACACACCTTAAAACTAGTTTTTTCCTAATGGAACAACCAAGGAATTCTTGATTTTTCTATAAATGTGTAACATTGATGGAGAATCTCGGATACATAAATATCCCTCCATTGATTGAGAACCTCAGATATATACAGATGATTCCAAGCCCATGTGTACTTATGATTGTCATTTACTCAGGGTAATTCATAATATATACACATGGTAATAAATAAAGGATTCATTAATATATCTTAAAACTATAAGAGAGTCTTGGAATTGTCAGTAGTTTCCTCTAAAAAGGGTTTGTTGATCCTGACTTCCCATCCTCTTGAATAATGTGAGTTCTTGAGTGTCATTGGCTGAGTTACCCAGTGAATTCCTACCTCTGTAATGTAGGTCCATGAATTATGGATATGAGATCCATCGGTTATTTCTGGATCCATGGACAAAACCTATTGGAAAAAATTTGGAAACAGTGGACCGTACATGAGTGATTGTACAAAACTCTACTCATTTTAATCAACAGTCGGGCCAACATGTTTCCATTGGAAACAAAAATGGTGAACTGGATGTGAATCCCTAACAAAGGTGGTGGTGTTACCCCTTTTTAGGACCCTTTTTCATAAAAAATTAATGTGTGTCAAATTTGACCATAAATATTGAATATGGTCAAGAGATGCTGCTTTGATGATTTTTGTATCTACCACATATATTTTAGGCACTACTCAGATCATCCTTCAATCCAATGGAATCTTATACATTTTAACAGACACACATACAAGACACTTAAATGGTCAGATCCTCCATGAAGTAGGTGACTCCATCACCTAACCAACTTATTTAACACTAGGCCCTAAATGCACTAATTCAAGAGTACCACCATAAGGGTACTCACTACACCCTGGAAGAAGCTAAGAAGGGCCTATTGGATATGAAGCCCTACCATTCATATGTTCAGTGATGGTGGGTGGTCCAAAACCAGACAACTCCACTAGCTATCTTCAACTGGTTCGTAAGCTTGTCCCTGGAATGAAATAATTAGTTCCTCCCTTATCATAGAGTGTCTGATGAAGTTGTCACCACAAACATAATCTCAGCAGCATAGGGGTTCTACTCAAGGGACCTGACTAGAAATCATCTTCGACCATGCCATGAAACACTACATCCTCAAAATGAAGAGTATACCACCCCATGGGTCGCCACTAAAATAAAACAGACCATGTTCCCAAGGTAGGCCCGCAAAGGGTAGTGATCATATGGTTAGGAATATACCATCATTCTTATTCCTTCTGAATAAGCTTGCCAAGTAAATATGGCAGTGACCCATGGGTAGACATATATCCCTTATCTCCCTCATGAATCCCACCATGAAAATAAGACAACACACTAAGGAAAGATATATATTTATTCTCCCTCTTATGAATCTTGTCAGAAAAATATAGTAGAAAACTAAAAGCAGGTGAAAATTCCTATTATTTCCCACCAATACTATCATGAAAATTGGGAAGAAAATTAAAGGTAGGTTCATATCCCTGCCAATTCATGTCAAGACCATTATTCAAATATGTTGGTAACCAATTCGTATAAGAAAATTAATGCTTCAAAATATGAATCTGACCAGAAAAATATGGTGGAAACCAAATTCAACTAGAGTCAAATTCATGTGGATTCATATCAAGTCCATAAATCAAATAAGGTGGAAACTAATAAGAAGAAGCAAATTTATTTTCAGAAATATGAATCCCACCAATAAAATAAGGTGGAAACCATATAAAAGAATATTCAAATTCATAAGGATGCATATCAATACAATTAGTAAAATATGGTGGTAATTAGAGAAAATAGCTGGTGTATCCTAGTTGAAAATATGGGGAAGAATCATATCTCTACCCCCACAAAAGAGAACTATCAGTACCCACTAGCAAGAAATGGAGGACTGGAGTAGGTACATATTCCTACTCTGACATCGAAATGGGAATATATTTCTATTCCATCCAAACAAGTATCTCAACACATCCTGGAAATGATGGGGGTCATATATCAATCCTTGAAAACATAGTGAATAATTTTAAAGATTTAATTACATGCACGAATATAAAAACGATTTAGGCCCACAAATCCACCTCCCCATGTTGGGTGACTAATCCACACAATAGGGTGGTCACTCTGGATTAGACCTAAATCCATTATCCCATCTAGGAGAGTCTTCTGAAACATTCTATGATAAATAGAGAACCAGATCAGACACAAATACCCATTCCAACTGGGGGTCATTAGTCCACCATGGTGGTCGATCTAGGGAAGACATATATCTCTGCCAAAACATAGGACTCTCATCAGAATATCCCAATGACACCACGATATCCACTCGAAAATGCACCCATATATAAAGGTCCTCACCTATAGAATGTGGCCCCATTTCCCCTAGAGAGCACCCAAAAATGAAATGCATCAAAGGTAACTAGAAAATGAAGATAAAAATCCATGACCCTACTCTACTACAAGCTAGAGTTATTGATACCATAAAACATTTTTTGATGATGGATTAGGATCTTACTGATCCATTAGAAAATTATAGAAGTGTTAGTATAAGTTGTGAAGGTCCTCCCCTAAATATTGTTACCAGAAGCTCTTAATTTCCTCCTCAAATCCAATACCATGAAATCATTCTTCAGGGACACCAAATGATCAATCTTGAGAGATTATCATTTGATGATCATCATGGAAACCCTCTTTATGGCCAAAAGATCAAACAACAATAAGGACCTCCCCTTTCTTTCATCTGCCCAGAAAGTCCTCCCTATGGTATATACTATGGAAATTCTCCCTATAGTCAGACATCAAGTAATTATTGTAGTCCTCAACATTGTGGAACTCACCGTGAAGTTCCTCCTTTTAGAGAAATATCATTACATTAAGAAGTCCTCATCTTTAAATCATCTAGCCTAAAGTTCCTACCCAGGGTATACACTGCAATGATTTTCCTAGTATTTGTACATCAGGTTATGATGGTAGTCCTTTCTATAGTAACACAAACTACGAAGGTCCTCCATATAGTGATGTATTATTATAGGAAGAAGGTACTCCCTATTCTATCTTCCTACATGAAGGTCCTCCCTATGTATTAACTACAAACATTCTCCATACAGTCGGACCTCATGTAGTTATGGTAGTCATATCCATGGTAGCACCAACTACGGAGGTCCTCCTCGTAGTGATGTCCTATTTCATCTAGAAGTTACTCCCTTATTATCATCCTCCTTGAAGATACTCCCCATGTTATACATTGAAAATATTCTATCCATAGTTGTACATTGATATATGGTGGTATTCCTCACCATGGTAGTACAGACATTTAAGGTCCTCCCGATAATCAAGTTCCATATCGGTAGGAAGGTCCCCCCTCACCGAATAAAATATAAGAAATTACTCATATGCTAGAGTGCATGGAGGGATGGGTTTGGGAATGTTATATACCTTATCATTGACAACAGACATACTTTATCATCCAAAAGATGACACGTGGGTAATTATCATCCTCTGAGCCACCCCCAAACCATTCTCATACCAATGAGACCTTCACCAAACCTTATACTTGCGATAAATCAAGCATGAAGCCCAAAAGTTGGGCTAATAAAGTTGAGGAGACTCTCACATAATAACAAAAGGATATGTTCATCATGAGAAGAAAAATGGACAGGGTTGATATAACCATTATGTATTGGCCCTCAAACACTTCTCAGTTTGATATACCAAGGATGATGTAAGAAGAGTACATGCATAACATTAACCACAATCTTTGGAAAACTCTCCACCATCTAAAAGAAAACTTATTTCCTTATGATGGGTATGTAGACCATGTAAAAATAGTGGGAGAGCTTCATTGTCAAATCTACTTTGAATCCATTCTGTCTACATGGTAGCCACATTAAGAGAGGTGGAAGAAATATCACCAACTAAACTTCCTCAATGCACTATATAAGTTGTTTCATCTAATCAATGACACGCCATCCAGTGTTCTTATTAAAGTATTGGGAGAAAATGGATATTTAAATTTCACACCATGCCACATTCAGAAAAACCCACTAAAAATGAAATCTTGTAATTTTATTATTACAAGGTGGTTGTCAAGGAAAATCTATTATTAAGAAAGACTGTGCAGTCAATAATAACCAACCTTGAGTAAGTCTTAAAATCACCAGGTTTGATGAGAGAAATCCATAAAAAACTCTTGAACTAGTAAACTGATAACATTTAGGAGGATTCCCACATAAGGGAGGCCAATCATCAATCACTACTAATGTCCTATGAGGAAAATTGTATGCATGTAGACCTGATATCATACCTAATTAATGATATAACAAGAATTAATGGGATCAAGATATTGGATATAGTTACAGTAGTTTCTACAATAAAGGATAAACCCTATCCTACATGGTGGGGGAATTTTTAACACAAAATTCCCTAAAAAAACTGTGAAGCCCAGACTAGGGCACACCAACAAGAGAACGGGATAAAACCTATCTCATAAGGTTGGGGGAATTTTTACCTCAAACACTTCCTCAATAGAAATCAGTATTTTACTATTTATAGAGGATGGAATGCAAATAGATCTCTCATTCCATCCTGTACTATGACTCGTTTTCTCCAAAAGGGAGGCATATTACAAGGCTATATATGGGGATCCCTTTGATTTACTCATTACTAATAATCCCAAATATGATCTCATAATAGAAGTAATATTTCCGAAAAAGGATGAAAATGAACCTCCTAATAATCAACAGTAGGTACGCCACCCATAAGGCGTTATGCATTGGTGAAAATCATGGAAATAAATCATACAGGCCACAAAAAACATGATTCCAGCATAGAAGATTAGGGATAGTATGGCTCCACCTAAAATATGATCCACACTGAGAATCAAGGTGGGCTTAACCCTAACCAGAGGGCCTCCCTGAATGTGGGTGTTCCCACAATCAATCCTTCTCCACCTCCTCAGTGAATCCCTAATAGAAATAAGAAGAAAATAAGGTCGCATAAGGCTCATAACTTTTTCTTGATGAGAACAAGCCCCTTACGCTCAAATAAATTTTCACTTGGTAGGAATAATAAATATAAGAGTTAAGGTGAATTAATATTGAGTTTCTATGAGGTAGATTTCCTATCTGGTATGCTCCCTAGGAAGAGCCTCAACATACTCTATCAACAAGTACACTTCAGCCTCATGGGTTCATCCTAGTAATTGAGGTGAGACTAGGATATCCACCAAACATAGTGACTGGACCATCGGTCTACCCAGACCCAATCTTGGGTGGGTTCTTGGATTTCCCTCCATTAAGTAAACAACCTAGAAAATTTTAGGTAAATCCTCAAAATATGTCTCCAATTGGACATCCACCCCCAAATAGTGGAAAAATGCGCTTTTCAAATCCAAACTATTATTGCACCTATCAAATACCATGATCAATAGAATATTCATCAAGGGATTATTGATACCATTGAGGAATTGGTAGGTTGATTGGAAGCTATGGAGGAATGATGTGAACTAGTGTATCAAGAATGGAAGCCTTACCCCGACTGGGTAAGTGACACACCACCAGCACCAAATTATAAGAGTCCTATGTTTCCATTGTTCAATGGCTAAGGTGATCCAGAATAATATCTGAACCACTATGTGTCCCATTGTGATCAAATTATAGGAACTCCAGAGTAACAAGAAACAATGAAATTCAGATTCTTCATGCGAACCCAATAAGACCTATCCTTCATTTGGTACACCAGCTTACCTAATTGACTTATCACAAGATGGGAAGAACTCTTCCAGAAGTTCATATTATAGCTCAAATCAATTCTAAAATATACAACACTCAGTGACCTGTCAAACTTCATACAACAAGATAATAAGAGAGTCTCAAACTTCATTAGTCTATGTAAAGGTTTGACATATTCCTTAAACTAGCCACTCCCTTAGGAAGACATGCATGCATTGTTCATCGATAAACTCTGTGATGAACTGCGAACACTACTCATGCTGGTTAAATATAAAATCGGGTTCCCATATTTCTCTTCCATCACCTAATGAATGGAGGACTCTGTACAATGGACTATGCTCAAGCCCCGGATAACTCCCTTGGACCTAGGGAAAAGATAGAGAAAGGCAGAGGCATCATTAGTTACACATAAGCGAGCCACCACACTTGTTCTATCTCTTTATCCTACACCATATTGTTCAGAACCCAATGGGAATCAATAATGGACCCTACCTCAATAGGATAAGTTAAGGGGGCCTAGAAAAAATAAATTTGATAAAAAAAGGAATAAAGTTTACTCATTCCAGGATGATCAATTCTTTGGCTATTTTATAGCCTATATAGACCACAAATTACTCCATCTACGAGAACTAAAAAGGGATGATGTGGTAGGTCTCAAAGACTGGACATATTATTTCCCCTTTCACTAAATATTGGGATACACCATTTGGGAGTAATTAATCTTCAATGACGTCCTACAAAGAATGATAGATTTTGGGCATGTAAAATTGGGACAACCACAAGAACAAGTGGCGTCTATTTCCCCTCATTCCAATAATAAAGAAGGAGACTAGAAAGAAGTTGTAAATAGAAGGGAACTAAGGTTTGATTGTAGGATTACTCAGAAGAAAATCATCCGAGCTCATGGAATTATCCAAAACATTGTTGAAACAACAATGTGTGCCCCATCCTCTTCCTCTACAACATAGTTCCAGTCATCGACCCCACAAACCTACAGAAGCTAGGATTTCAAAAAGTAGAATATCAAGAAAGAAAAGGAAGAAGTACTAGAGTATGAACGTGAATAAAGTCCAAAGTTATCTTTGACCTCTTAGATTTTAAGCCCTCGGATATGAATGTATGAGTACCAACCCTCCAAATGGATCCACTAGAATTAATCACCTATTCAAATTCATCATCATAAGAGGATTTTATTTTGGTTTCTACTAACTTTATTCACTTATTGGATCAATTTTCCAACATTTAGTATGGATATGAACCCAAGTTCCCCACAATAGATAGGGGGACTAGAGGAAGATGTCGCAGGGGCTGAGGATACTGGATAATGCATAGTTGTGGAAGAATTCAGACTTATAGTCTTACCCCTAATCGGACCATCAATATTGTAGAAACTCATAGAAGATCCCTTTAATGAGTTTAATAGGAACAATAAAATCCCCCTAAATCTTCTAGAATCCACTCTTACCCAATCACTCCAATATATCAATCAGGATAAGAACATTTATCAGATCTCCCTTGGCGTGATGGTAGACCGGCCTAGCCTAACCAACCAAGTATGGGACCACTTCCATCTCCTCTCCCAAGGGATGATCCACCTTCATCGAAAACTCAAGCCCCTAAAACGCTGATTAAAGAGAATCTCCACACTAAAAGGAACCATACTTTAGACCATAATTATGATATTTTAAAACAATTAGCCTCAGCACCGATCGAACTATGAATCATGGAAGCCTTGAGTTTGTCTAAAAACCTCAGGGAAGCACTCATAGTATCTTTTCTAATCCCCATGAGTTTGAAGCTAATGTAGTCATAGATGAGTTATATTAGATATATACTAATTCTTTAGAATGACATGAAATTATCTACTTCATAAATCAATATTAATACTTCATCATAAAAGGGAACATTAGACCCTTTTATGTTCCTGAAAAAATAAATCGTGTTGTTGTACACAAATTTTTCATCGATAATGGATCTGGAGTTAATCTCATTATAGTGTGAACACTTCACCAACAAGGATATGATTAAAATAACCTATCTCCTTACTACCTTACACTACAAGGATATGAAAAATTAAATAGAATCTATTAGGCCAAATCAAGAATAAGGCTCAGTTTGGAGACCTCATCGATGACTCAAATTTCATGGTGGTTCAGTAGAACATGACCATAAGCATCTTTCTAAGAAGACCATGGTTTCACCGATATGCGTAAAGTTTCACATAATACCATAAATTCATTAAATGTTGTATAAAAAGAAAAATCGTGATGTTTAACACTGATAAGGCCCCATTAGAATCCTAAGAGTCGCATAATATTAACACAGGATTCTATCAGGATAAAGGGAATCAACCCCTAGTTGAGGGTGTTGAATGGTTCAATGCCCCAAATAGTCTAGAAATAACCTCGACCAACCCTTTCACTAAGCTCTAATAAGAGTATGTTCTAACTATTCACTATATTGGGCATAAAAACCTAGATTCGAGCGTATATTGATAAATATTCATAATTTCAGTCATAACCACTGATTCCAGTAGTGTTGAAAGTTTATGGACTCCCCAGACAATAGTGAATTCTCTGATGAAGATGCTTTAAATTCATCCCTATAGCTTTAATAAATCCCTTCCTCACCCACTAATGTAGAAGAGGATGTATCATCCCCATAATAGGGTGGAGATACTTCCCCATACCTCACTCCATCCTCTCTAGAGCTTCAAGAAAATTCCCCACTAGCATTTATAGTAGAGGAAGTCACTCTATCTTTCAAATATCAAGATATTGACTCCCCTATCAACTATGGAGATATCTCCCAAGGATCATTTCCCCATAAAAAGAGAGGATGAAGATAAATAGGAGGAAAATGAAGAAGATAAAGAATATCTTATGGATTCCCCAAAATCATTTTAGTAAGGCATCCCTACCACCATTGATGAACTTAGAGAAAAAAATATGGGTACAAAAGAAGACCTGTAACCCACCTTGATTAGTGTGACCATGTATTCCAAATATTAAGAGGTATATACCTTTTTCCTAAGGAGGAATCAAGATTTATTCTCCTCTAACTATAAAAAATCTATTTCTTGATCTTGAGGTGGCTACTCACCACCTAGGCTTGCCGGAGAACCACCATTGAGATAAACAAGTAGCCAAGAGAACACACCAAACACAAGTTTCCATAATAGAGGATGAAATTGAAAATATCATTAGATAAAAATTCATTATAGAGGTCCAATATCCCATATGTCTGGAAAATATCACCCTCATCAATAATAATAATAGAAAATCATATTTTTTTATCGATTTTATAGATCTCAACCGACACTTCCCAAAAGATGATTTCCTAGTCCTGATCATAGAATTACTGATTGATGCAATAGCCAGATACCAGGATATGTACTTAATAGACGATTTTTCAGGATAAAACCAAATATGAATATCCCAATAGGATGAATAATCCACCTCTTTCAGGTCCCCTAGAGAGTATTTTTCTATTAGGTAATTTTAGGTTCTGGGTGTAGTGGAAGAGCGGTAGGGAAAATGCAAAACTTTTCTTTCTACCATTATTGATAAGAAATCAGAGGTCTATTCTAATGAAGAACATAATGAAAAATGGAATTGAATCAAATAACAAACAGGGGATAGAAAACCTGGAACCAAGATAGAGTATATCAACACATGTTTTTTACAATTAATTTAATTTAAAAACAATTACCTCTAAGTTTATTCTTTCTTTATTGATGTGTCGATCCACATATCTGCAATCTGTCGTCGTTGTGTTTTATAATACAATTGTAGGATTACTCTAGTGGTGATCCACACATGTTTTAAGTATCTTCAATCGTTACCAAAGGATAGGGTTCAATCACGGAAGATCCTTTAACTTGCGATGTATGCCTTTGATCACCTTGAGAACTGCTTCCAAAGTGTTCCCCTTGATCCTATGGATGAGGATCACTCTCATTATTGAGATCATACTTAGAGATGAAAGAACTCTATAGGCTTGAGTGTTTTCTCCAGTCATTGTCCACAACTGAATAGACATCTCTTGAATTTCCCTTGGCTAATGAGAGAATAATATAATAGGGCATTTATTTCATGAGGGTAATAATAAAAAAGTTTCACAAGTGCCTTTAATTATTTCATTAGTCCAAGAAAAATCCCTGTGTCAAATAATAACAGGAATATTAATATTCCCTAAAATGTACTTAACTTGTGAATTATAATTAAATATTATTTAATCACATAATATTCAATATTATTATTTCTCACTAGACCATTAAACTCAATACTCGATCCTCCTCGATAATTATTAATTATTCCTCCCAAAACATACTCTATTGAATAAAAAATGATGGAATAAATGTGATTAGGCATACATTAATAACTATTAAACCATTACTGGGAATAATATTTATTCAACTTGTTAAATAATAAATTATTTAACTAAGATCCTAGATACACTTAGTGTGTGTCCCTCTCAGCCTCTTTCTCAGTGGCATTAGGTGAACCTTCCTAAAGTCCAAGATTAGAATATAGTAACATGGCATGGAACCCATAGTGAAAGAAGTTAATGTCTCAATGACATGTAACCTCATTTGAATGCTTACCATGTAATATAACCAATTTTTCACAATATCTCTAACTAAGAAGGTTACATTCCAGTTCCATCAACCTATAAGCTCGATATCTCTTTCATTGAATTTCTGGAAATTGAACTTGCCTATTGATCACCATGACCATGGATATATTTAGGCTATATCATTTCTATAAAATGACCTTATATATTATCTTCTATTAGAGAAAAGAAGGTATAAATCCTTTCTTATATTATTCATTAATGTAATATTACTCGTGAAACACCCTACATATCCTACCTCATCGCAAACATATGTCATCACAGTTTCCATCAATGCATCTATGTGTGTGACTCATAATATTCATTAATATTAATCTTAAAGTCTAATGAAAAATACACATGTCTATAGATAGGAACATCCAATGACACTTATAAAGGTTTAATTTTTTCTGTTGGGTCTCATTCTTATAATATCCCACTAGATATCACCAAGGGCGTACAATATGAGAAGGTACCTCAAAGTCCTATGAGTCTCCAACCCTGGTATTTTGTATCACGTGTGTCACTTAAATGATATCATATGGTTATATAAGATATATTCAGGAATAGTTTCATAGTACTTCTGAGTTCTCATCATAGCAGGGATCCATTATGACCTTTTAGTGTGACAGTTACTCTTCCGACATTATCTCATACAATGTTATGCAGAAGAACAATCATGATGTGATAAGGAATTTATTTATATTCAAAAACATGAATATAAGTTATCATAAAGTAAAAAATCCATTGGTTTTATGACACAAACTCTAAAATACTCACACTTGTTCTAGATCCAACTACTAACGACCTTCAATCTACTAGCTCTCACATGATACTCATGCTTCTGATGAGATAGGCCTTTAGTCAAGGGGTCTACAAAGTTATCTTCTATGGATACTCTTATCACTTAAACTTCACCCCTCTGATAAATATCCATTATGAGGTGATAATTATGGAGTATTTTCATTGTACATTGATGTGAACTTGGATATTTTGCAAGAGCCACCACTACAGCATTATCACAATATAATATGATAGGGTCATTACTGCTAGTTAGCACATCAAGATCCTAGATAAAGTTCCGAATCTATAAGAATTACTTGGATACATCAGAAGCCTCTATGTACTTAGACTTCATTATAGAATCAAATAAAACTAGATTCATTGAACTCTTCCAGCTTACAGCTCCTCCGTTGATATAGAAAACATATCTTGATTACAACTTCAGATCATTCTGATCTTTCTAGAAACCAGCACCATCATACCCTATGATTACAAGCTCTTCTTCTCCTCCATACACCATTAACATATGATTAGTTCTTATATACTTAAGTATAGTCTTAACAATAGTCTAATTTTGTTCTCCTGGATATATTTGATATCTTCATACAATTATTGATGCATTGGAAACATCAATTTTAGTATATAACATGTAATACATGATTGTTCCTATCTTCAAAGTGTAAGGTATATTACTCATTTTATCATTCTCCTATTGTGTTTGGGGCACGTTTTCTTAGAAAGATTTCAACCATGTGATATTGGAACCAATCCCTTATTGGATTCTTCAATACTAAATCTCTTTAGTATCTGGTCAATATATGTACTTTGGCTTAGTCCAAGTATCCTCTTAGATCAATCACGAATGATCTTGATTGTTAGAATGTAGGATGCTTCACTTAAGTCCTTCATGGAGAAGAACTTGTTCAACTTGGACTTAATAGATTATAAGACTGATATATCATTTCCAATAAGTAATATTTCATCAGCATATACGATAGGATAACAAACATATTCCCACTAAACCTTTAGTAAACACAGGACTCACATTCATTTTTAATGAAACCAAATTATTTTATGGATTCATCAAATCAAATGTTATATGACCTTGATGTTTACTTTAATCTATAAATGGATATCTATAACTTGAAAATCCTTTTGGCATAACCTGGGGTCACAAACCCTTATGATTGTGTCACATAGACTTCTTTTGGAAGGATCCTATTAAGGAATGTAGTTTTTACATCCATCTACAAAATCTCATAGTTATGGTTTGATGCTATGGAAAATATAATTTTGATGGACTGAAACATGGAAACAAGAAAAAATGTTTCATCGTATTCAATTCCTCGACACTATTTAAAACCTTTAGCCACTAGCCTTAATTTATAGTTACTTACCTTACCTTATATGTCCAGTTTCCTCTTGAATACCCATTTATGCACAACAATATTTACATCAAATGGGGAATTTACTAGAACATAAACATGGTTACGATACATGGAATCTATCTCAGAATTCATTGCATCATTCCATCTTTAAGATTATGAGCTCTCTACCACCTCTTCATAGGACATAGGTTCATCACTGTCCAACAATAATGAGTCACTATCCTCAGTGATAAGAAAACCATATCTCTCCGGTTAACTTACCTCTCTTGAGATCATACGCAATACATGTGTTTCAAGAACTACTTCTTCTATGGGGACATGTGTTACTTGTTCTTGTACCAACTCTTGTGTATCTTGATCATCAACTTCATCGAAGAAAATATTTTTCCCACTATACTTTTTGAGGATGTGATCCCTCTCAAGAAATACTGATTTTCTAGAAATAATCACCTTCTTGTCTGAGGTGTTGTATAGGTAGTATCCATTTCTTTCCTAGGGATACCATATAAAGATTTAATTCATGCCCAATGGTGCTGTTTTTTTCCTAAAAAGGCATTTACCAATGCCTCTCATCCCCATACTTGTGTATGTGATAAAATGGGTTTCTTTTGACTCCATAACTTGAAGGAAATTCCATTTTCCACATTATTTGGTACTCGGTTTAATGTGTATGACACATTTTGTAATGCATATCCCGAGAAGGATAACAGAATATCTTCATGGCTCGTCACTGACCTTACCATGTCCAACAAGGTACAGTTCATCCTTTAACAAAAACCATTCCAATGTGGTGTATAAGTAGGACTGATTTGAGATAGAATCCAAAACTCTTGTAAAAAATCAATGAACTCTTGGTAATGATATTCTCCACCTCAGTCCAATCAAAGATTATTTATCTTCTAACTAGCCTAATTATCTACTCCATTCTTGAATTCCTTTAATTTATCAAAGGACTCATACTTATACTTCATCAAGTAAATATATCCATATCTAATCAATCCATCATTAAAAGTTATGAGGTAAGAATATCCACCTTTATCCTCTACTAGAATGGTCCTTACACATCACTATGTACCAATCCTAGAAGCTCTATGTCCATTTCACCTTGTCCACCAAATGGTGGTTTTCTCATTTTCCCTTATAAATAAGCATGACCTCTATCAAATGGTTTTAGATAAAAAGTGTTTAAAACCCGTCTTTAAAGATATTTGTTAAATGATTATCATTTATATGACCAATACAGTGATTCTACAACTAGGGGTTATATGAGTCATGTGAACTTGATTTTTTTTCAATTTCCCAAACGTGGTCTTCATAATTTAATACATACAAACCATTATTTAAATGTTCCATACCAAAAAATATGTTTTTCTTATAAAATAAAGAACTTTTATTTATGAACATGAAAATAAACACATTTGTATCTAAATTTGATACATAAATTATGTTTTTTTGTAATAGTTGGTATATAATAACAATCATGTAAACCAAAATCATTCCCATCGGTAATGAAAGGTGGTAGTCACCAATGGAAAGAGCATCCATCCTCATATTATTAACAGCTCGCAGATCCACCTCTCCCCTAAAAATTTTCCAAAATCTACATGTTTATTATATTTGGATATAAATTTGGGCACCAAAAGCTATATTTAATACCCAATATATTGAAATTGAAATATTTCACTCAATAATGAATGCACCTTTGTCTTCCCCTTGCCTTTAGGTGTAGATCATCTTCCAGTGTCTTGACTTTCCACATAAAAACATATTGCCTCTTTTTCCTTGCCCTACCTTTAGGTCTTCTACTTCTTGGTTGGACAGTTCTCAGGGGATTTAAACAATTTATAAGTCTTTGGACCCTTTTCTATGTCCTTTTTCTTATTATTCAATATAAGTAATGCAGGTTTATCATGCCCCATGTCATTATCCACTTAGAGAATCAACGTTAGATGTTTTGATAGACTCTTATCAATATTTCTAATATTATAATTTACAATAAAACTAGAGAAGGTATTGGATAGTGATGAAAGTATGAGATATGTATGAAAATCATCCATGAATTTAATCCCTAACATTTCCAAACTCTCAATGTAGCTGATAAGATTGACTATATGAGGCCCAGCTAGCACAGACTCTCCAAGCCAAGTCGTGAACAATGCGTTGGAGATATCATACTCTTCTTGTCTTTCCTTATATTGATAGATATCCCAAAAGTGAGACATTATTATATAATAATTCATTTCTACATGTTTCCTCAAGAGATAATTAGACCTGGATGATAGCATGAAGCACTAAACATCTATAACATCATTCAGATGTTTCTCCTACATAGATTTCTCTTAATCACTCACCTCATTTCCAGGAACAACTGGTAAAGGTTCTTCCAACACATACAGTTTCATTTCATAGTGAAGGATGAAACATATGTGCATTTACCACTCCATGAAATTATTACTGTTGATAAGGTTATCCTTCTCATGAATAGATCATAATGATATGTTTGATGTCATTTTTTCGATGTTGTTTCTAAAAATAAGATAAGCATAATTTTACTACTTTATCTTATAAAATTTAGACAAATAAATAAATATATCTATTAATCTCCCACTATTTTATCGAAACCCAATATCCCTCACCATTGGCTTCGGAATATCCTATTTCTTGGATATTCTAGTGGAAAGGATCCATATTCCATTTTCATTACACCAACATTGGCTAGTCAAGAAAGTTGAATGGTTTTAGGTAGGCATTCCAAATTCTAAATACATTAACTCACATTTACATGATCCATTCAGTGGACTCCCAAATCCTAAATCATTAATTTAGATTTCCTCCACCTTAGCCTCTTAGTTACACCAAAACCTTCTTTGGTAGTTAACCCTTTATATCAACCAAGTAAAGTCAACCCAAAACCTGAAATTAGAATTCGCTGATAATTAAAAGCACCCAAAATTTGGCTGGTCATGCACATTGAACTATGGTTCAATTCTAACCAAAGTAATGGAAGGCTATACCGACATATTATTTTATTGAGGAATTTTTTCCTTTATTCATAAATTTCTAGTTATTATCTTTTTACCTGATTTTTAATATTAAGTGGGATTACTTATGTGATTAACCTTGTCTTTAGATAATACTTATGCATAAGCCAGTTTATTTTAGTTCCATCTTTCATGATTCTTAATTAATTAATTTTTGTTTGGGATAAAGAATCCATAATGAATAACCATGTAACTAAAATAAATAAAATTAAGGGTATGGTCATGAGATTATTCTAATGGTTAGTTTATTTAGAGGTTGATAAACTAACCACTGACCTAGGGGAGAAACACTTGAACCATTTCAGGTTCGTGTTTATATCTTTCTACCTTTCCACCTTTGTATCTCCTTGGATTGGTTTTTCCTTGGCTCGTAAATTTAACGGCCTTCACTAGCTTGGGATCTCCATCCATTACATATACATTTACTCACACATAGTTGAGAGGTAAAATTGGGTTTACATAAAAGAAACCATGCACATGCGATCCCAACATATTAATGAGGAGAGAAGGCACAGAGGCCAATAATTAAATTCAATAATAAATAAAAAGGAAACTAATCACATAAAAAGTTTTGGTCGATCTCATGATCATAAACATGCATGCAACGAATTACACATTTAATAAAACTAGCATTCAATCCATTAATCATTCTTATTTAAGATAGATGGTGCCCGAATCGATTAATTATTATCTATAATTAATCAATCCTCTTATCTTAATCCTTTTCTGAATTTCCATGATATTCTCATCCATTTTAATTTTTAAAAAAATTAGTAAATTCATTTAAAATTAACTATGTACATAACTTGTGCCGTGGAGGTAACTCGGTGAATAACCGTCCAAAACTACCCAACATGTATTATACTTGTATACACTTTATTCATTGTGACATATAGCATGCACATAGAATAATAACTATAATAAAACTCATATAAGATGTGAAGATCTTGAATATTATATATATAAATATCAAAGCCTATCACATGGCGGGTCCCAACTTTGCGCCCACACCCAAATACATGTATTAAGGGTTACATAATATAATAAATTTTAAATATTCATAACTAGTAAAAGTACATGGCACGTAGATCTTCACTACATGGCCTATACATTCTTCACCATGTATCTGAAGTACACAGCTAGGGACTTATCATGTGAGGCGTTCTTCAAAAATCATTGAGTAAATGTCATGTCTAGTGGGACACACGCCATGTTGACTCCTTGTTACATGATCAATGATCAGGTAGGACATGTATGGAATACATGGACTGACCCTGACCTAAAGGGACTACACACTATGTCCAGTGGGCCTCACATCATGTAGTCTGGCTAACCATGTGTCGGTATATCCTATTCAACACACAGTATAAGAGTTAACGACACCACGTTTCATTAATGGACATGGGTTGAGTAATTTCCGAATCAACTCTTGGTGTGTTGAACACAATTACATGGTGTGTAACTTCAATTAAATGGTGTTTACTTCTATTTTATCCGGTCAGAATACTTGGAACCTCTGTTTGAGTTCCTCAATTTTATTTTAATCCTAATATTAATTGTTTCTATTAGATCTGAAAGAAACGATTGAGGAAGAAATATATATCATAACTCATATTTAAATAATGAATAAATTGAATTGAAAAAGTAAATTATGAATGATCAAATCATCAAAAAAACTTAATAATTATAAACAATGATGTGAACCCTCTAATACCAATTGTAGTTTCTGAATGTAGTGGAAGCATGGTAGGGATGTAGCCCAAATTTGATTTTTTGTTGTTATTGATAATCAAATCGAGGTTTATTTCGATGAAGAATTTCATGACCAATGGAATTGAATCAAAGAAAAAGAAAGGGATAGAAAACCCAAAACCAAGGTAGAGTATATCAACACATGATGTTTACAATTAATATAATTAATTAAGAATTACCTCCATTGTTATTCTTTCCTCATTGATGTGTCCGACCATAGATATTTTGTATGCCTTTATTGTGTTGTAGAATCCAATTGTGGGATTCCTCTAGTGGTGATCCAAACATGTTCCATGTATCTCTGTAAATCACTGAATGAGTCTCTAGGTGCTATCACATAATATCTTTATGCATGCAATGTCTTCCTTCGATCGCCTTGAGAACCACTTCCAAAGAATTCTCCTTGATCTGGTAGAGGAGGGTCATTCTCGTTCTTGAGAGCGTTCTTGTAGAAGAATTAAATCTCTCGAATTGAGATATTTTCTCCAATTATTTGTGCACAACTGAATAGTAATCTATTATCTTTCCCTTGGATAATTATAGAGTGATATAAATTGGCATTTATTTCACTAGGGTAATAATAAATAATTTTCACAAGTTCCTTTAAATATTTCATCAATCCTCGTGAAACCCCCATGTTAAATAATAACATAAATATTATTATTCCCTAACTTTTTCTTAACATTAAAGATATAATTAAATATTATTTAATCAAATAATATTCAATATTATTGTTTCTCACTAGACCATTAAACTCGATCCTCTAATCCTACATTATATTTATTAATTATTTCTCCAATAATATATTCTCTTGAATAACTAGTGATAGAATAAATGGGATCAGACATACATACATAATTATTAAACCACTACCTAGAATAGTATTTATTAAACTTTTTAAATAATAAATTATTTAAAAAAGATACTAGATACACTTAGTGTGTGACCCTCTAAGCCTCTTTCTTATTGGAACTAGAAAAACCTGTCTAAAGTCCATGGTTAGCTTCTAGAAACACACCAAGGCACCCATAGAGAAATAAGTTAATGCTATAGTGACATGTCACCTCATACAAATTCTTACCAAGTAATATAATCCCTTTATCTCAGTATATCTAATCGAGCAGGTTGCATGACAATGCCATCAACCTGTATGATAGATATCTCTTTCTTTGAATTTTCAGAAATAGAATGTGATTATTAATCACCATGTCCATAGATTTATTTAGTCTATATCATTTCCATAAATGGTATTGATATATTATCTTCCATTAAAAAAATAAGGAATAAATCATTTCTCTCATTATTAATTAATGCAATATTACTCTTGACGCACCCAATATATCCTACCTCACCACGAAGATCTGTCATCATAGTTTTTAACAATACATCTAAGTGTGAGACTCATAATATCAATTAATAATAATCTTAAAGACTAATTACCAATACACAAGTCCATATATAGGAACATCCAATGACACTTATAAAGGTGAATTTCCTACTATCGTGTCTCGTTCTCATAATATCCTAGTAGATATCAGTAAGGGTGTACACCATGAGAATGTTCCTCAAAGTACTATGAGTCTCCAACCCTGATATCCTATATTAATTGTGTCTCTCAAATGATATCATATGACTATATAACATATATTTAAGAATAGTGTCATAGCACTTTTGGGTTCTCATCATAGCAGGGATCCGCTATGACCATTTAGTGTGACAGTTACTCTTAGGACATTATCACATACAATGTTACATAGAAGAACAATCATGATGTGATAAGGACTTTATTAATATTAAAAACTATGAATATAAGTTATCATAATGTATAAAATATTTTTTTTTATAGGGAACCAACTCCAAAATTAATGCCTTTTGGCTTGAAGAATGTCGGAGATATATATCAATGCTCCATGCATCACATCTTCAAAGCATTTTTGTGAATGTTCATCGAATGCTATGTTAATTACCTGGTGGTTAAATATAAAAAACACTCATACTAACTATCAGATCATGAAACTATCTTTAAAAAACCATGAAAACATAGCCAGATAATAAACCCCTTAAAATGTGCTTTCAATGTTACCTTGAGGAAGTTTCTCAGCTTTGTCATGAACCATCATGGCATTAAAGTTGATCCTGATAAGACAAAGGATATAGATGGAATTTCACCTCCTCACAACGTCACAAAGTTGATAGGACTTCAAGGAAACTTTTCCTACATCCAATTATTTATATTCATCCTTTCCGGAAAATGTTTCCCTTAATCAGGTTGATGAAAAGGCAATTACATATCAATGGGATGATGATTATTAGGAAGAATTTAACAATCTAAAAAATACCTCGCAAGCCTGCTAGTGGTGATTCCACCTATCTATGGAATTACATTAATCCTATAAGTGACGGATTTAGAGAGATCAAAACATTCCTTCATTGATCAAAATAATGACGTCGATAGTAAAAACAACCTCTATTGCCTCATTTGAACCATGATCAATGCTGAGAGTCTATATTCAAATATTGAGAAGAGTTTTCTATCTCTAGTCTTTATTGTGTAAAAATTGAGGAACTATATGAAAAATATTGAGATCCATTTGGTATTCCACATAATACTTCTTAAATAAATCCTCATCCTTCCAATTTTTACTGGATGCCTATCACGATGGGATGTCATGCTAAAGTAGTTTGACATTCAGTTCAAGCTTGAGAAAGTAATAAAAGGGAAGGAATTAATAGATTTTTTTTGGCAGAGAACTCCTCAGTAGAAATGACTCCATTAGAAACTGAATTACCCTATAAATAGTTTTTCTCTGTTAAAGAGGTCCCCTAGATATGGGAAATGTATTTTGATGGTGCGTCTAGAATCATAAAAGTAAAAAGGATGAAAGACCCCAAGTTCAACATAGTGGTATTGGGAGTTTTTTTGTATATAATTATCACATACATTACAGTATATATTCAATGATTCCATCAATCAAATTTTATCCCAAATTTTTTCACATAAATGCAAGTCAACCATTTCACCAATAGAGTAATCCAAGAAGTAGAGGAATCCATCGCCCACCTAGCATCTTCAATGTTGGGTCTTGAATGTACTAGTTTGAGAGTACCACCAGAATGGGTACTATACCTACATGGGAGGTAGCTAAGAAGGACATCTAAGACATGAATCCCCACCCTCCATCCGATCAACGATGGTCAAAAGTCCAAAATCTGTTGAATCCACTAGATGTATCCAAATATTTCAAGATCCAATCATCAAAAAAGAGACAATCACTACCTCCATTATCTTAGGGAGGCTGATGAATTCATCACTAAATATTTCATCCATACTGCATAGGGTTCCTTCTTAGGGCCTCTTTTGGAAGTCATCACTACTAGCATCACATCTCCCAATATCCCCACCCTATGGAGGATATTTCCTTGGTGGGCCCAGCTAAGGGAAAATAGACCCAGGTTCTCTAGGTGTCTTTATAAGGGTGAAAATCATATAACCATGAACATGTCGTCACCCTAATTTCTGGGGAAGGAATCATATGTGAAAATATGGTGGCACACTATGAGAATAAGTATATTCCTTCTCCAAATGATGTATACCACCATGTAAATATGGAGTAAAATTATGAGAAAGCACAACATTATGTTAATGCTCTCCAAACCCATCACACAGGTAGGGAAGAAAATTATAGATCGATGAAAATTACTACCAATTAATGTGAAGAACAAAGGCCAAATAGGTTGGAAACCATCAATGAGAAGATGTAATTTTCTGATAATACATACCAAGACCATGATCTAAGTTGGATGAAAAACTATATGTAGGTTCATATACCTTATAATGCATATAAATACCATCACTCAAATATGATGGAGATCATCGAGAAGAGAAAAATACCTACTTGAAAATACATATCTCACAAGTCAAATATAGTGGTGATAAAATATAGTAAAAGTCAAATTCATGTGGATGTATATCAAAGGGAATCAAAAAAATTCAGAGAACAATGGGCAGACACAAATCCCTTCTTGTGAATATAAATACCATTAGACAAATACAAATGAATCTAGAGAAATCAGCTGGTTTATCCTAGATATATATCAGGGGAAGAGACGTTCCTATTCCCCCCCCCCCATATAGAAGAACTTTTAGTACTTAATGGAAGAAAAAAAAGGATTAGATTAGGCACATATTCCTACTCCGAAATCAAAATTGGAATATATCCATGTTCCATCCAAATATGTCTCTCAATGAATCCTATTAATGATGGAGGATCAAACATCAATTCTTGACCACATCCTCTTTAATAATATATATGTAATAACGTCCATGTAAATAATAAGGAGTTTTTTCCAAAACCGTATCTCCCCAAGTTGGGTGACTCATACAAAAAATAAGATGGTTACTCCAGAGAATAATTGCATCCCTTCTCTCATCCAGGATGGTAGTTGACCATATTCTATGATAAATGGACAACTAGATTGGGAACAAATACTAATTCCAATTAGGGGACACTGGTCCACTTCGGTGTCTTTTTAAGGGTAGGAAAATATTCATATCAGATCTCAAGTTTCTGATCTGCCTATCCGAACAACATCATGAGAGACACTTGAATAGGATCCTATATATAAAGGTCTTATCCTATAGCAAGCATCCACAAATTCCTATAATAGTGCTCCCAAAAACAAATTGTGATAAAGGAAACTGTAAAATGAATATAAAACTCATGATTATACTCTCTTGGAAGTTGGTGTTCTTGATTACATCAAACACTTATCGCTAGTGGATCTGGTTCCTGCCAATTTATTACCAAATTATAGAATTGTAAGTAGTAGTTGCGAAGGTCCTACTTACAAAATTGTAACTATAAGCTCTGAAGGTCCTTTCTAGAGGATATACCATGAAGTATTACTTCATGGATAATAAATGATCAATCATGATATCTTATATCCTATTGAGAATCAAGGTAACCCTCCATGTGGCTACAATATTAAACAGAAATAAGGTCTTCCCCTTGTTGTCATCCACCCTGATGGTCCTCCTGATGGTACACACTATAGACATTCTACCTATACTCGGACATAAAACCATGGTGGTAGTCCTCACCACGATGTCACCAATTGTGAAGGTCCTCCCCACAGTCAAGTTCTATATTAGTAGGAAGGTCCTCCCCTTACCAAATAAAATACAAGAAAACCCTCTTATGTAAAGGATATTGACTGTACAGGGTTAAATGTGTTAGATACCCTGTCAATGACAAGCAACTCCTTTATAAACATGGAGATTAACTAGGGAAACACTCATATTCTAAGCCAACCCCATTCCATTCACATATTTATGAGACCACTGCCAGCCTTGATGCTTGCAAAGAGATCATCATGAAGCATCCCAGTTGGGTAGACCAAGTAGAGGAGTCCTTGGAACAAGAACAAAAGGATATGTTTCTTAGGATAATACAATTATACACAATGACATACCAGTTATTTTTTGGCCTTCATCCACTTCTCAGTTTGATATTCCGAAGGATTTGTTAGAGGAATGTATACATAACATTCATCTCAATCTATAGAAAACTCTTCAACAATTGAAATTATTTTCCCTTACTATAGGTATGTAGAACATGTTAAAATATTGGAAAATATTCATTGGAAAATCCACTTGGAATCCCTTCTATATGCTTGGTAACCACAATCATGGATGTGGAAGAAAGATCTTGAATTGAGCTACCTTAACGTAATCGTCTAATCACCAATTCTTTGCCTGGTGTTCACATCCAAGGATGGGGAGAACAGGGGGATTTGAATTTTACCCCATGACCCATTCAACAGAACCCATTGGAAATAAAATCATGTAATTTCATTATCCCAAGATAGGGATCAAATGAAATCCCTGCTCAGAAAAGAAGATATGCTCGAAAAGAATTGACATTGAGTAAGTCTTAAAAGCATCAGGCCCGATGAGAGAAAGAAATAAAATAACTCATGAACTAGGAAACCAAGAATATTTAATAGGATTCTCACCTAAGGTAATCCAATCATCAAAACTATTTATATCTTTAGAAGCAAATATTTTGCATGAAGACACGACATCATATCTGTCTCACACTTGAATGGGAATGTGTGAGATCAAGAAAGTGAAAATAATAGCAACAACCACTGCAATAAAGGATCAACCCCATCCCACAGGGCTTGGGGAATTTTTAACACATATTTACCCTATATGTACAATAAATTAGGGCTGAGTCACAAAAATAATGAAATGGGGGCAACCCCATCCCATAGGGCTGGGGGCATTTTTACCACAACCACCCGACCAATGAAGAACTATTTTTTCTTGTTTCTGGAGGATGATAATAAGAGAGGTATCCCATTAAATCCTATCTCATGACTCCTTTATCCTATAGGGGAAGCATATGGAAAGGTCACATAGAGGTTCCCTCCGAGTTACCCTGTGCTAAAAATCATGAAGAGGATCCCGCAATGGAATGAGAAGACCCAAAAAGGATGTAAATAACTCTCCTACCACTTGATAGTTAGTACACCACCCATAACACATTAATCCTTGGCTAATTTTATTGACATCAATACTACAGACCACATCGATAGTGATGAAAATACAAAATACAAGGGAGAGGATGGTTCCTCCAAAAATCCAATCCACGGTGAGATTCAAGGTGTGCATACCAAAAACTAGAGGGTCATCCAGAATTTGGGTGATCCCTAAATCAATGATCTACCACCTCCTCTATGAATCCCTCAAAATGAAAAAAATAAAAAACAATGTCACATATTACTTACCTTCACCTCTGAATGAGAACGATACCCTTATACTCAAGGAGTAATTATCTTGGTAGGAGGAATAAATGAAAGAGGTGAGGTGAATAATAAATGAGCTTCTTTGAGGAAGACACCCTATAGAATATAAACCGAGGGAAGAGCCGCGACATACACTTCCGCAATTGTACCTCAACCACAAGGGTTTATTTCAAAAAATTAAACAAGGTCAGGATATTTATCCAATATGGCACTCGGACCATTAGTCTACTTGAATATGATCATGGATAGATATAAATATTTCCCTCCATTAAGAGAGAAATAGATCCGGTTCAGGAAAATCTACAAAAGATGAACCTTGTTAGATATCCGACCCATGTACTAGCAGAAACAATACATCACCTCTCACTCCTTATTGGTTCCACCCATGATCAGGTTCAACATGACATGCATCAAGGGCTAATCAATACCATTGAGTCATTATTATCTCAATTTGAAGCCAGGGAAGATCTGTGTGTAGGAGTTTAGAGAGAACAAAATCCTTACCCTGATCGGGTGATTATCTCTCCACCTCCACCAAATTTCAGAAGTCATGTGTTCCCAACATTCAATGGATCAAGTGACCATGAAAAAAATCTGATGAAAAATGAATATTATTATGATCGAATGATGGGAACCCTAGAGAAACAAGAATTAGTGAAAAATTAGTTTCTTTTTTGTGAACTCTGAAAGGTCTATCCTTTGTATGGTACATCAATTTACCAATTCAGTTGATAAAAGGATGGTAGGATCTCTAGTTGTAGTTCCATTTCCAATTCATCTCAACTCTGCCAAAGAAAATAGTCAGTGATATCTCAATCTAAAAAAATTGAGAGAATGAGAGAGTCTCAGTCTTCATTTCTAGATAGAAAGGGTTGATCTTCTCTTTGAACCAGTCACTCCCCTAAGACGATATGCTTACAATGTGAATAGATAACCTCCACAATGAGTTTCGAACACCACAAATATCAGTGAAATATACAAGTGGGTTTCAGAATCTATATACCATTTCTAAAATAATATAAGACTTCATAGAATGGATTATGTTCAAGTCCAAGGTAACCCCCATTGGTCGTAAAAAAAGACTGAGGAGAGATAAAGTGGAATCTGTCGTGCTTAAGACATCCCCTACACCTACTATATCCCTAAGACCTGCACTAAATCATATGACCCCCTAGGTGTCAATAATAGTACAGGACTCAAAAATATGATTGGAGGGGACCTAGGTGAAATCAATTCGAGGAATGGAAGAATAAATTTTACTCATTCCAAGATGATCAAATTCGTGGCTATTTTATAACTGCAACGAACTACAATTTTCTCCGTCTACTAAAACAAAAAAGGAATGAAAATGTGGTTCTAGATGACCTGCCATATTACTTTCCCTTCCATCAGATACTGGAAATCACTATTTAGGAATTATTTATCTTCAAAGACCTCTAGTAGAGAATGATGTATTCTGGGAAAGTCAAACTGGGACCACCACCATCACAAGTGGAATATGTATCCACTACTTCCCCTGATGAAGGAGATGAGTGGATCATAGTATTCATTAAGAGATAAAAAACTAGATAGTTATATGACACAAAATAAAATCAAATAAACTCATGGTATTCTTTATTAATAGTTGAAACAACCAAATTTCCCCCCCAACTGCTCTTGCAGCAACACAACCGACATCTGGGAACCCAAAACCCTCCAAATGTAGACTGTACAAAAAGAGGTTTAAAAAAGAAAGGAATGGAGAATGTATGAGAATATGAACCCATTTTAATTAAAAATTTATCCTTAACCTTATCAGATTTTATGCCATTAGATATAAAAGAATGGGAACCACCCTGGAAAACGACACCACCAAAAGTAGCCAGTCTGGCACTATCATCTTCAAATGAGGATTTGATATTCGACTCCATTAATGTGATTCACTTAATGGAACCATTATCCAATGAAGATTATGAAAATGAACCTAAGATCCCCACACCCAATCTGGGAACAAAAGGAAGAGACGAAAAAATCCAGAGATACCAAGGAAGACATATCCATGATAGAAACCAATCTTATGGATGAATCCCATCTCAAAACATAAACGTCGTAGAAAATCATGGAAGATAACCTCAGAGGACCCAACCAAAATATGAAGATTCTCCCTGAATCATTTAGAAGGCACTCTATCCAGGTCATTATAGAATACCCATCAAAATAAGAACATGTGTTTAATCATCCTCAATGTACTGGCAGTCCTAAATGGCCCAACCCATAGATAACATAACTCCCTACAGCTCATGTCCCATGATCTGACCAATCTTCATCTAATTCCCAAGCCCCTACATTTACTGTGGAAGAGAATCGCCACACTGGAAAGTGCTAACCATTTGAATAGAAGTATGATATGATGAATTAATTGGCTTCAGCACTGACCATACTATCAATCTTGGATGCGAAAAGTTTTTCAAAAGATATCAGGGAGTCACTCATATAGTCTCTACTGATCCCAAAAGAGTTTGAAGCTAAAGTGGCCACCTCTAAAGCATATCTAACAGAGACCAATCTCTTGGAATTATATTCGGTTATATATTTCCCAAATAAAGATGGGTATGAAATTATACAGGGGAACCTCAGACCCTAGTATGTGTCCAACATGATATATGGTTTTGATATCAGAAAATTTTTCATTGACAGTGGATCTATAGCTAATTTCATTCTAGGGTGAACACTTTTTGGGTAGGGATGCAACAAAGATAACCTAGAACCTTCCCCTATTAACTTCTTATTCTAGAACCAAAAAAATAATAATTCATTAGGGCCAAATCAAGATCAAGGCTTAGTTTCAGAGACCTTGTGACCAACTCAAAATTTATGGTCATACAAAAAAAAATTTCCTTGAATGTCTTACTTGGAAGGCCATGGTTTCATCAAAATCCAACAGTTACCTCATCATACCATCAATGAATCAAATATTGAGTTAATGGAAAAATCATTACGTTATTCACCGATAAGGCCCCATTCAAATCCTACAAGTCGCATTATATAAATTCGGAATTCTATTAGTGGAATGGTAAGAAACACTCGGTTGATGTAATTTATTAGGTCGCCACCAAAAACAATTTGGAAATGATTCTATAAGATCCATTAAAAAATATCAGTGGAGAATACGTACTTCCATTCAATCTGGTTGGGTTTATGAGCCCATGATTAGATGCATGTTCAATTTACCTCATGATTTCAGTCATGTCCACTAAGTTTAGCAGCATTGAAGAATATGTGGATCCCCAAGATAATGGTGAATGCTCAAATGAAAATACCCTAATTCAATCATATTTATAAAATACCATGTTTTCATCCATGTCAGAAGAAGATACTTCATCTTTCGAACACTAATATCTCAACTATTCTCCGAATTCTGAAGAGCTCATTTCATGAAATTTTTAACCATCAAAATAAGTGGAAGAAGATGAAGAAGACGAAGCATAAGAGTTGTAAGACCATAAGGATTACCCTCTAACAATTGAGGAGGGAATATCTACAACAATTGACAAACTCGAGGAAATAAATATGGGTATGAAATAATATCCACGACCCACCCTGATTAGTGAAGCCATGTATTCTAAAGATAAAGAGATAGAAACCTTATTTCTTCAAAAACATTAGTATTGTTTTAACTAGAACTATAAATAAATGATATAACTTGATCCTGCGGTGTCCACTCAATAACCGAGTCTTCCAAAAGATCATCAGGACTCTAAACAAGCAGCTAGAAGGACACACCCAACACTTGATTCCAAAATAGAGGCTGAAACTAAAAGGCTCATCAGAGCTAGTTTTATTTGGGAGGTCCAATATCCAATGTTTATGGCCAATATAGTCCCCATAAAAATAGAAAAAACAGGGTCTTCATTGATTTTAGATATCTCAATTGGCACTGTCTAAAATAAGATTTCCATGTCCTGATCATAGAATTTCTGATCGACACAACAATCAGATATCATGATCTCTCTTTTATGGACTACTATCCAGGATACAAAAAAAACATGAATGGACAAAGAAGATAAATAATACACTTCCCTTAGGCCCACATCATGGTGTATTTTCCTATTGGGTATTTCCCTTTTGGTCAAAGAATGTTGGTACAACATATCAATGTGTCATGCATTACATCTTCAAACCCATCCTGGGAAAGTTTTTCGAATTCTATATTCATGAACTAGTGGTTAAATTACAGAAAATATTAGACCACTTATTAGATCTTGAAATATTCTTTAACAAACTATGAAAACAATTTCTAAAAATAAACCCCTTAAATTGTTCTTTTGGAATTACCTCATGGAAAACTATTGACTTCATCTAATGCTATCATGGAATTGAATTCAACCCTGAGAAGACAAAGTCTATCCTTAGCATGTCACCTCCTCATAACCTCATGGAGTTAATAGTACTTTAAGGACACTTGGTCTACATTATGCACTTCATATCCAACCTTGTAGGAAAATGCTTTCCCTTTACTAGGTTGATGAATAAAGGGCTTTCATATGAATGGATTGATGACTATCAAGAAGAATTTGATAGTCTCAAGAAACATCTCTTGAGTCTTCTAGTGATAATGCCTCCTGTCAAAGGAAGACCATTAATTTTTTATGTTACTAAATTGTAATTATCTCTAGGTTCCTTCCTTGAGCAGAAGAACATAGATAGAGGTGAATACACCCTTTATTGTCATAGTTGAACCATGATTAATGTTGAGACTCATTACTCAGATATCAAGAAAAGATCTTCGGAACTAATCATTGTTGTCCAAAAATTAAATAACTACATGAAGCATCATGAGGTCAGTTTGGTCTTTTGTAGAAACCCACTCAAATATATTCTCATACATCCAATATAAAATGGACTTCTATCATAGTTTTTAGTCATCCTTAAATAGTTTTACATCTAGATTGTGCATCATAAATATATCAAATGTCAGTAATTATCTGATTTCCTAGAAGATCACCCATTAGGAGAAGCGACATAGTTGAATATTGAACTTCCTGATAAATATTTTCTCTCTATTCAAGATAACCCCAAAAAATGGGAGATGCATTTCAACAGTGAATCCAGATACCTGAAAGAAAACAATATGGATGACCCCAATATCCACAATGTGGGACAGGGAGTCATAATAATATCTCCAACAAAGGTAGTCCAACCATACTTCTTCCCGCTTTCAGAGGGTTGCTTAGATAATGAAGCATAATATCAGTATCTCATTGTAGGTTTAGATCTAGTACTTAAAGTACAAGTAAAATAGATAAAGATAAAATAAGATTCCGTACAAGTCATCTAGAAAGTCAATGATGATTATGATATGAAAAAGAAAGAACTTCCCCCTTGCTAGACCATGTACGAGCAATAATGGTAGAATTCCTTTCATAGTTGACATTAACTCATTTCCCCCAATCAGAAAATACATAGGTCAATGCCTGGGAAAATGAAACCACAACTCTGGATGATCCTAACCGAGATTAAATAACCATCAATATTTTTTATCACCTGATTGTCTCACCATTCGTTCATTCCATCACAGAAGAAATCAATGGGACCAACCCCATCCCTGAGGCTTATGGTCCTACTGCTGGCTAGATGACACCCATTGTGAACAACATTCAAAAGGGGAATCTCCCACCATATAGGTCTATCAGGGATCAAATCTAGAGACAACCAATTAATTTTTTTCTATATGATAGCAGAAGTCAAAAAGGTCCTCTATAAATAGGTCATTGATGGTATCCTTCTCAAGATAATTGATGAAGAATAGATCATTGTATTCCTAATGAAAGTGAACATTGGAGCCCCAGGTTCCCACTAATCAGGATACAATATTTCCCATAAAATTTAATGGCATGGATACTACTGGCCCATTGTAATGCAGGATTGTACTAAATTCACCAAGAAGTTCCATTCCATTTGGGTTCATTATAATTTCGTCCACCAACCACTGGAGTTACTCCACACAACCAAGTAATCCTATCTATTTTACATATGGATAATGTAAATCATGGGACTATATCCTCCCACTACGGTTAAGAAATTCAAGTACATCCTCAAATAAACTGAATTATTTTCCAAATTGGAATAATCTGTACAAGTTAAATGGGTCGGGTAATGGAACATTGTCTTCTTTGTGAAAGCCAACATCATTAACAGATATGGTGTCCCTCATACCATTCTAATAGACAATGACACTAATTTATATTATGCTAAGTCAGAGAAGCTATTTTTGGAGTATGGTATCTGGACCAACCATCCATCCTTCTATCATGAAGAAACTAACGGGTAGATAGAGGACTTAAAAAATTCCCTATCCAATATACTAAAAAAAATGGTAGATAAGGACAAAAATTTGTGGCCATAACAGTTACTCCATGATCTGTGGGACTACCAGACCATGACCTGCACTGCCACCAAGGTGACCCCATACTCATTAGTATATGGGAAAAAGGTGCTACTACCCATAGAAGTTAAATTTCCTTCACTCTGTGTTCCCATATGTGACCAACTATCTACAATTGAGCAATCCAATATATGAATGGATGAATTGGATCAAATGGATGAAGTGATATTGAATACTCTATACCATTTGGAGGTTCACCAAAACCAGATTGCATGAGCCATCAACAAAAATGTTCACCTCTAGTCTTTCCTTTAAGGATAGATAGTGTTAGTCCTTAGGACTCCAATGATACGTAGAAAGAAACCACAAAATTTGGATCCAAAATGAGAGGAACCCTATGTCATACACAAGGTCTACTCTAATAGAGATTATTCCATGATCAAAATGGATACACAAATCATTATAACTCCTACCAATGCAAGGTTCTTGAAGAGTTATTTCATGTAGACAATAGAGGTTTTTTCCTGAACAAATGATGATAAAATGTGCATATCGTCCAATATTTATGACCATAAACTGGGAGTTATCTTCCTAGTAACATGACATTAAAATACATGATACAATAAGACTTTTCCTTCATGTCATTTTATCAAAATCCTTACCACATGAAAAAAAAACTAGAAGGCATCTTACATCCTTAACACATGATATTAAACTGCATGAGGTTCATTATTTTAATAAATGATTCATCACACATGATCCATATCTATGTAAGACAAAGGTCAAATTCTTCTAGTCCTACATGAGTTCAAGATCCACATAGGAACCTTCTTTTTCTAGAACTACGTGTGGCTTGATTCTCATTTCAATGATATATGTAGTGATTCCCAAACCCTAGGATATATACCTAACAATGAACAATAGGAAAAATTCTCTCCTATATTTATGGGGCATACCTGTGCAGAGAATTCACAGTTAGAACTATGTGTGGCTTGATTCTATTTTTGATGAGATATGTAGTGATGGTTAGACTCTGCATGTCAGGCTAGACAAAAAATTTCCTCCCATTCACAAGATGATTTTATTTTCCTTCTTTTGGAATTAGGGTCTCTCTTCAAAACAAGGTTATATTTATTTCTGAAATAAAAAATTATCCTTAATATAATTTTAACACCCATGTCCTCATTGTATGATGTTAAAAAACACAGATGTATGGTTTCCTCATCTGAGATGGCATCATCATCATCATCAGTCATCTAACAGGCCTTATTCAAGAACTATATACCGTTTGATTCCCATCCGCATGGGATATGTAGCGATGCCCTAATGTCATATCTTAGGCCCATACACCACCAAAGGAAATGGAAAATGTCTCCTCCTTGTATATGGTCCAAACCAATGTATGGATTTTTCTTTCAAGAACTACATATGACATTATTCCCATACCAAGAGATACATAGTGATTCCTTGATATTCCACCTATGGGTCCAGCTGAAAATTTATTCAACCTTGTTACCCCATGGCCTGAGTATTCTTTAGGAGTATGTGGTGTAGAATGGTTCCTCTTTTATCCTCATTCACATCAATTTATATCAGCCACACTATGAACCAACCATTGGAATGCTTCTTATCCCCCTATCCTCGAAAAATGATGTTAATCTGTACAACTAATGTCCTAAACATTTGACGATAAACTGCACAGATCCATCATGATGACCTCACCTAAGAGGACATCACCCCAAAATCTATAATCCCCCATGCCATGTTCAAAAATTCCCTTCTCCTTATGTATGAGTTATATATTAATAAGGATAATATTTTTCCCATAAAGAACTATGTATGAATTTATTTTAGTCCTTGAAGGATATGTAGTGATTTCTATACCTTATGTCTTGGGCCTATCCATAAATACAGAAATATAATGTGTCCCCTACATACGAATCATACATCCGTGGAAAATTACCAATAAGAACTACATGTGGATGGGTTATTTCTTAATTAAGATATGTAGTGATGCCCAAATATCAAATCTCGAGTCTAGATACCATCAAAAAAATCCCCCATTCACTATGTATAGATCAGACCTACATAGGAAACCTTTTTAAGAACTATTCAATTCGATTCTTTCCCAGATAAGAACCTCAGAAAAATTATAGTTTTATAACCCGACCCTGAAACATTATTTACCCTCATTCATGTTATTATATCATATTCATTATTAAATGATGTTAAACTAAATTGGATCTCAAGAACTGTGTATGGATTTATTTCATTCTAATTAGATACATAGTGATTCTTAGAACTTGTGTCTTAGTTCCAGCCATGGAGAAAAGAAAGAAAATATATCCTAGTCTCTTGAATGAAAATAAATATATAGGGGATCTTGAATATAGTTCCCTCATTCAAGGATCCATCATTGAAACAAAAATTCCACCTATGTACAAGTCAAATATATATTGATAATTTCTAAATCTATGGATAATCATAGTTTTAATGTTTTTTACATGCTTCGACACATCCTTTACATTCATAAAAATCTATTTCCCAAGTGATATAGGATCTTCATAATCCTCCTCGGCCATCTGAAGTAGAGGGCTAGAGTCCTGAGGACATCTGTCACACCCCAACTGGGTTTGACACACAACTTATAAAACTGTGCGATAACATGCAGTTTGACTCTGTAGGCGGTTAGTGTTGGGTGGCATGGTTCGAGCGCACCTCGATCGACCACACACTTGATGGCACGCGAGCCATGTGGTTTCCCAACATCTGAAATAAGTAAACAAATTAATTAAAGGATAAGTGAGATGAAATTAAGTAAAATAGAAAATTCAATAAAATAGAGTTTGAGAAAAAATGTTTAATCATAAAATAATAATATTATTATAGTTTTAATAATAATAATATTAGTATTTTGGTGGTTATTATTATTATTATTATTATTAATGTTAATAATAATAATAATAATATTATTATTATTATTATTATTATTATTATTGTTATTATTATTATTATATTTATTTTATTATTATTAATTTTTATTATTATTATCCTTATTGTGGTTATTTTATTATTTTTATATCGGTTTTTATAATTATTGTTATTATTATTATTATAAAATGAAAAAAATAATTAATACCCTAATTATACCCAGCCAGCCAGCCCCCCTCCCCTTTCCACATCACGAGCCCCCCCTCCCTGTCTCCACTCCCTGTGTGATCCCGCTACCTAGCCGAACCCAGCCAACTAGCCAGCCTCCGCGCTCGCCCCTTTGGTTCTCGTCACACCGACTAGCCTCTGCACTGACTCTCACATCCCGCACCTCTGGCCTGCTACTCCGACCTTCCACCTTGCACTGACCCTCCGCGCCCGCAACCCTCTACACAGTCGTCTCAGCTTCCCCAATATTCCCTGTCCTGCCACCTCCAGCCGACTAGCCAACCACCTCTCACCTCCAGGTCGTCTCTTACTAATACCACCCCGACCAGACAAGATCTCCCTCTTCCAGTGCGTGTGATCCTTCCTGTTTGATCAGCTCTACAACATCGGTGCCCCCCTCTGCATAGCATGATCTCTGGCACACCACCTCCCAACCTGCAGCCATGCTCTCTTCTGTGAATCCCCCTTTCATTAGTTGTTTTCCTCCCTCCCCCCTTGATGTTATTCTACTACTATTGTTTCATTGTTAAGGGGATATTCCTAGGTTTTGTGTTTAATATTACTTCTTAGGGTTGATTTTAACAATCCTTGGGGTGTGAATTATGTTCCCTTGATGTTCGCACCTGAATTTTGAAAGATTATTTATTCTTGAGGTTGGATTCCATTGATTATGCCTCTTTAAATTATGTTTAATTTTTTTTACTTGATGTTAACATCTCTTAAGTTTACAGTTATGTTTTTTTGTTGTTAAATTAATTATATCACGTGTAAATTGTTGGTTCTTCTTTGTTTGGATAATTGTTTCACCCATTTAATTGAGTTAACGTGCTTTTTGGTTGATTTTCTTGGTGCAAATTATGTTTTTTTAAATAATTATGTTTGTTTAGTTATAATGGTGTGTCTTTAGTTTCTAAAAATAATCGAGGTTGTGTTTGATATTGTGTGTCATGTATATGTGAAATAGGGTGTGTTTTGTGGGAAAACCAGTTTTTGTGATGTTTAATATCTTTTCATGGGAATGTTTATTTAGTTTTTTTTTTCTATGTATGTGATGCGTTTTCTATTCAAGTATATTGGGGGGGGGGGTGAGTTTGATAAAAAATGCATTCTTTGAATGATTTTTGGGTGTGTAATCCATGGGTTACTCTATGGGAATTTTTTTATAAATTTCAGAGTGGTTTATTAAAGAATGTAGATTGTGCGAGTTGTGTTATGAAAATATATCGAGGTAGTTTGGCGCCGTTTGTTCGTCTGGATTATTTTAAGTCAGTGGTTATGTGTTTTTAGTTGTGTGTTTGTTGTAGTGCATTGGCGAGGTAATTCTGTGATATTGCGATTGTCAGCAGGTTGCGTGTACTTGTGCACAAGTGTGAGATGTGTCGCATCGTCGCAAACAAGCTGCAAGTCAAAGTAGGTCCCCACTACACTTGCCTTTATATTTTGAAATTATTAATTTTTTGTTATTTCATTAAATTTCATATTAATGGTAAATAATATTAAATAATTAGTTTTATAATAAATATTTATTGTGAAGGATAGTGGTTCTCTCTTGTTCTGAATTACCAGAATGTGTTTTCTTTTAAATGTGTATCATTAGTGTTGATAAAATGCCCGATTGAACTTTATAAGTAAATTATGTTTCTTTTAAAGAATGGATTGGGTTGCAACTGTGTTTGGATTTCTAAAATGAATTTCTTAAATAAAATTTCAAATGGTTTTGAGATTGAAAATGGTTTCCCTTTGATTCTTTGGAAATGAGTTGGCGTGTGTTGGTTATTCTGAAAATAGGTTGGTGTTGATTGCTGGGTTATGGCCCGTTTGGAACTTTGATGAAATAAATTATTTTGAGAAAAATTTCTTTGGTATAACACAGGAGTGATCTCATTATGTACATTGATTGTGTGAGTTGCGTGTGACATTTGGGTATCACGACTGGTTGATTGACATTGTCAACTCACCCCCTTTTTATTTTTATTTGTACATGCTGACATGGGAACCTGGAATAATCAGTGAATATTCTGAGAACGATTACTACACTAGTTTAGATTACACACTGGCTAGTGGCCCTTAGTATAGATTATTATCTGCTTGGGGATTGGGCCCCTCGGTTAGTCCAGGTGGAGAGATACCGAGCATTTGGGAGTTATGACGTCATTGAGAGTAGGCATGCCTTCAGGATTTTTCACATGTACAGTACATTATGGATTGTTCACGAGCTCCTAGGTTCAACCCATGTTTCTTTTAGAGCTTATTTTTATGTGGTGGATGATTGGGAGGTCTAGTTCAGTTGTTGACCCCTGTGTGCCACTTTTTTCCATTTCCCTTAGTGTGTGTTGTGTGTGATTTTTTTACTAACAACTAAAATTTGGATTTCTAATATGTTCGCAAACATGTTTTAAAAGGAAATGCACCTGTTTCATTCCATCATTAAACTTGTTTTTAAATTAAAAAGGGAAATGAACCATTACTTGTTTTAGAAATGAATGTGTGTGTGTGGAAACCCATATTTTATATAATTTAGTTCAAACCTGGAATTAGTAAATTCTTTTATGTAAAGGTAGTGTTTTGGGATAGTTTTTTGGGCACGCCTACTAAGTTTTAATACTCGTACCTATAGTGTTTTCCTATTTTTAGTATCTATTGCAGGTTTGACTCGAACTCTCTCATCGTGGGTGAGAGTTGGTTGTGGTCTGGTGAGTGAATCTAGAGGTCGCGAGGAGTTTGGTCATGGTTAGGTTAGTTTGTTGTTGTTGGTTGTTATTCCATTTCATGTCCTTTATTTGTTTTGCATTGTTATATTTTATTTCTGCTGTTTTATTTATTTTTATTGTGCGAAATCATTCCCATGTTGTTCTCTGTTGATGTCCTGGCACTTGTCGCTAGCCCAGGAAGATCAGGAACGCCTCTCGGCCCATGTCACTGACCAGTTTAGGTGATCAGTTCAGGGTCGACCTGGGTTGGTTCATGACAAAATGGTATCAGACAGGGACCTTGTTATTTGGGATGTCCGTTAGATGGAGATTAGGATTGTTGGGGCTCAAGAGGTAGGTTGGGGGTCGGTGCTTGATCACCAATGCCCATGAAAAGAATTGAGCTACCAGGGGTAGTTCGGGTTTTGGGTATTTTGGCTTTGTTTTGGATTGAGGGATAACAATAGAGGTGACGAAGTGTCACACTATGACCCCACAAAGAGTAGTGAACCATCTGGAGCCCTGGTTCCAGATTCAAGGTCCTCTGGTGTTATTTCTTACTTGGGGTGTGGCTCACTACCATGTCGCCAGGTTGGGAAAAATCCCTAGTTCCTCATTTTGGTCTTCCATTGTTTCTTGTGATTGTTCTTGATTTTGGTTGGTCTTAGAGTGTTTTTGGAAGTGATGGTGGTTTTGAATTGAAAGAGTTCTTTCTCTAATGGATTTAAAATTGGAAAAAGGGGATTTATTTCAAGTAGTTTTGAAATTGGTGAAGTGGGTTTTTTTAAGAGTAAGTAGTTTGATTTAAACAATTTTGGCTTATGTTTAGATTTTTTAATGGAACAGAAAGTGAGACCCTTAGTATACCTTAGGATAGTCCGCATATATGTGGGTAGATACATGAAGTGCACATTGACACATATGTACAGGTGATTTGAGTCGAAAGGGATGAAGGCTTATGCGGTGGTTCATAGGATGTCATGGGTGGGGTTTTGGAATTTATGGCTTGTATTGATTTTTCTAAAATGGACTGTAATGAAAAAAATTGATTTTGTGACTTGGTATTTTCTCAAAAAGTGGGTTTTGGTATTTTGAAAAGTGTATTTTTCTTGTGTTTCTATATGTTTGATTTATGAGTCTACTACCTTTGGATTGCGGTGATTCTTTTTGTTGTGTTTGAGCTTGTTTGGGATGCTGGGTCGGTTGTCTTGGTACGGGGTGTTTCTTTTGGTTGAGTTTTGGCCTGATACCAGTTTCTATTTTGTTTTTCATGTTGTTCTGAAAATTCCACCTAGAAATTTCCTCAAAATTTGTTATTGAGTCTTTCCCAATTCTGGTTTCTATTGAGTGTTTCTTGTATTTCGAGGAACTTAGGGTTCGTTAGGGGCAGTGAATCAGTTTGAGGGGAGTAGAGCATGTCATTGGGTGATTGGGGACTCCCAAGTTTGGTAGATATTGTATAGTCTTGGGTTTAGTGGAGGGTCCAGCCTTGGACTAGTGGAGGTGGATGTCTCATCATAGTTGGAGTTGGGATGATGTGGGAGGTGTTAAAGTACTTATTCATCCAACGGATCATACCTGAGGTGGTAAAGGAGAAAAGAGGTGAGAGCCCTTCCTTAGTTAACAAGGTCAGTGGTTGGAGAAGTCCTGCTTCGGCCTCTTTAAGGAGTCGACATCTGGAGTGCAAGTGCTTCACAAATCTGTCACCTCTCGTCATTCGTAAGGGTTCCCTATTTTGTGAGCAGGGTGTATGAGAGAAGCATGCCTATGAAGAAATTCATTTTGTCATTATTGACTTCTGGTTCTTCAGACTACTTTCTAATGTTCCATTGGTGTTTCCGGTTTGAGCATCCTAAGCCATCTTTTCTCATCCCTCCGAAGTATTGCTATTGTGTGACCATTTGGGTCATTGGGAAAGGTCCCGAAAGAAGTTTCGTTCAAAGTAGTTCTGATCAGGGGATGATCATGTCTAACTGTGCGGCATAAGATGCTTCATCCATCAGAGCCCCGACCTTAGGTTTTGGGGTGAAGCTCGCACACAGTCAGGGTGTCATAGGCATGTGAGAACTTCTCTTGGTTCTTAATCATTCGTCTTGGAATAGAGACATTCAGGGTTTCCTTGTCCTTGTTTTCCCATTGTTTTATGTTCCTATTTTTCGGTAATAGTGCAATGAACTTATTCTTTTGTGATCATAGTAGTCATGTTCTTCTGAATGTGGCCCCTAGAATTGTTTTTTTCTTAAAAGTGTATTTGTCCCTTACGTGGTTTGTTCCTAGTTTTATTAGTGATTGTTTGAATATGTGAGTGTCGGGGGTCTTCGTCTTGTGCCAAAAGCTCTAGGTTTTAGTATAAGAATTGTGTCACTCATACTGAGGGGGTTTGATGTGATGGGAGTTTTAGATCGGTTTGGGTAATTCTTAATTCCAGCGGTGTTGTTATAGGGAGTTTCTTGTTTTGGATCCCCGATATGCTAGGTGTCCTTGTAGTGGTGTTCCATTTAAATCTCAATGGTCCCGCTCAACTCAAGTGGAGACGTCGGTAAGTTTGGGTTGGAAGTTCCCGTGGTAGCTCCTCCTCGAGTTGGTGTGTGTGGGTTTAAAAGTTTCAGAGTTAGTCGAGTTCTTCTGGTGGGGAGAACCCTCTCATGTTCTCCCCTCATTTTATGTCATGGTTTCTTCCTGACCGGTCAGGTGTGACTTGTGGATTGAATCTCCATCCCGAGGTTCTTGATTTTTCTTTTTGGCTCTTTTTGGGCACGGGCTCAAGCTTTGGCTATCTTTTGGCTTGGTGACTTTTTGGGGGCAGAAAGTTTCTATGGTGGAGAGAATTGTCACACCCTGACCGGGTTTGATGCGTGACTTATAAAACTGTGTGACAACATGCAGTTTGAATCTGTATGCAGTTAGTGTTGGGTGGCATGGGTCGAGCAAACCTCGCTCGACCGCGCACTTGATGGCATGGGAGCTGTTTGGTTCCCTGATATCCAAAATAAGTAAATAAATTAATTAATGTATATGTGAGATGAAATGAAGTAAAAAAACTCAATAAAATATAGTTTGAGAAAAAATGTTTAAGCATAAAATAATAATATTATTATAGTTTTAATAATAAAAATATTATTATTTTAGTGGTTATTATTATTATTATTCATGTTAATATTATTATTTTTGTTGTTGTTGTTGTTTTTGTTATTATTAATATTATTATTTGTATTTTATTTTTATTAATTATTATTATTATTATCTTTATTGTGGTTATTTTATTATTTTTATTACTGGTTTTATAATTATTGTTTTTATTATTATTATTATAAAATGAAAAAAATAAAACCCTAATTCTACCCAGCCATCCCCCCTCCCCTTTCTCCATCGCGAGCCCCCCCCCCCCACTTCTCTCCTCCCGGTCTCTGCTCCCTACATGATCTTGCTGCCCAACCGAAACCAGCCAGCTAGCCAGCCTTTGCGCTCGCCCCTCTAGTTATTGGCGCACTGACCAGCCTTTATACTGACTCCCGCATCCTGCACCTGCAGTCTACTGTTCCGACCTTCAACCTTTCTCCGACCCATCGCTCCCACAACCCTCCGCACATTCATCCCAGCCTTCTCGGTTTTCCCTGCCCAGCCGCCTCCAGTCGAGCAGCCGGCCTCCTCTCGCCTCCAGGCCGCCTCTTGTCAGTACAGCCCCGACCAGACATGCTCATCCTCTTCTAGAACGTGTGATCCCTTCTGTCCGAGTAGCTCCACCATGTCGTTTCCCCCATGAACACAGTGCGATCTCCGGCACACCACCTCCTAACCTGCAGCTAGCCTTTCTTCTGGTTGCGAATCCCCCTTTCGGTAGTTATTTTCTCTCCCTCTCCATTTTATGTTATTCCACTACTAAGGTTTCATTGTTTAGGGGTGATTCCTAAGCTTTTGGTTTAATATTGCTTCTTAGGGGTGATTTTAACAATCCTTGGGGTGCGAATGATGTGTTCTTGATGTTCGCACCTGAATTTCGAAAGATTCTATATTCTTGAGGTTGTATTCTATTGCTTATGCCTCATTAAATTATGTTTGCTTTGTTTACTTGATGTCCACATATCATAGGTTGTTGGTTATGTGTTTTTGTTGTTAAATTAATTATATCATGTGGAAATTGTTGTTTCTTCTTTTTTTGGCTAACTGTTTCACCTGTTTAATTGAGTTGACATGTTTTATGGTTGATTAGCTTGGTGCGAATTTAGTTTTTTTTAAATAATTTAGTTTTTATAGTTATAATGGTGCATCTTTATTTTCTAAAAATAATTGAGGTTGTTTTTGATACTGTGTGTCATGTATATGTGAAATAGGGGCGTGTTTTGCGGGAAAACCAGTTTTTGTGATGTTTAATATCTTTTTATAGGAATTTGTGTTTAGTTTTTTTGTCTATTTATGTCATGCATTTTCTATTCTAGTATGTTGGGGGGGGGGGTGCGTTTGATCAAAAATTTGTTCTTCAAATTATTTTTCGGTGTGTAAGTCGTGGGTTACTCTTTGGAAATTGTTTTATAAATTTAAAAGCGGTTTAGTAAATAATGTAAATGGTGCGAGTTGTGTTCTGAAGGTATGTCAAGGTGGTTTTGCGCCGTTTGTTCATCTGGGTTATTTTAAGTTAGTGGTTATGTGTTTTTACTTGTGTGTTTTTTACAGCACATTGGTGAGGTAATTCTACGATATTGCGATTATCAACAGGTTGTGCGTACTTGTGTGCAAGTGTGAGACGTGTCACATCGTCGCAATCAAGCTGTATGTCGAGGTAGGTCCCCGCTGCACTTGCCTTTATATTGTGAATTTATTAACTTCTTGTTATTTCATTAAATTTTAGACTATTGTAAAATAATATTAAATAATTAGTATTAGAATAAATGTTCATTGTGAAGGATTGTGGTTCTCTCTTGTTTTGAATTACCTGAAAGTGTTTTCTTTTAAATGTGCATCATTAGTGTTGATAAAATTCCTTATTGGACTTTATAATTAAATTTTGTTTCTTTTAAAGAATGGCATGGGTTGAAAATGTGTTCGGATTTCTAAAATGGATTTCTTAATTGATGTTTCAAATGGTTTTGAGATTGAAAGTGGTGTTCCATTGATTCTTTGGAAATGAGTTAGCGTGTGTTGGATCTTATAAAAACCTGTTTGGTGTCGATTGGTTGGTTAAGGCCCATTTTGGCCATTTTATAAAATAAATTATTTTGAGAAAACTTTATTTGGGATAACACAAGGGTGATCTTATTATATATGTTGATTGTGTGAGTTGTGTGTGACATTTGTGCATCATGACTTGTTGATTGACATTGTTGACTCACTCCCTTTTTATTTTTGTGGTATTCTTTGACATAGGAACCTTCCATAGTAAGTGAATCTTCTGAGAATGATTGATGTACTACTTTAGATTACGCACTGGCTAGTTTTCCTTAGTACGGATTATACTCTGCTAGGGGATTGGGCCCCACGGTTAGGCCAGGTAGGGTGATAGTGAGTGTTAGGGTGTTTTGATATCATCGAGAGTAGGCATGCCTTTAATATGAGTCACATGTATAGTATGTTCTCAATTGTTCATGAGCTCCTAGGTTCGACCCATGTTTCTTTTAGTGCTTATTTGATTGTGGAGGATGATTGAGAGGTCTAGTTCAGTTGAAGGCTCCTTTGTGCAACTTTTTCCATTTCCCTTAGTGTGTGTTGTGTGTTGTGTGTGGTTGTTTTACTAACAACTAAAATTTGGATTTCGAAATTGTTCGCAAACATGTATTAAAATGCAATGCACCTCTTTCATTCAAACATTAAACTTTTTTTTAAATTAAAAAGGGTGATGGACCATTACTTTTTTTAGAAATGAATGTGTGTGTGTGAAAAAACCCATATTTTATGTAATTTAGTTCAAACCTTGAATTAGTAAATTCCTTATTTAAAGGTAGTGTTTTGGGGATGGTTTTTTGGGCACAGCTACTGAGTTTTAGTACTCACACCTATAGTTTTTTTACTGTTTTTAGTTTTTGTTGCAATTTTGACTCGATCTTGATCATCATGGATGAGAGTTGGTTGTTGTTTGGTGAGATACTCTCAGGGTCGCGAGGAGTTTTGTCCATTTTCAGGTTATTTTGTTATTGTTGGTTGTTCTTACTTTTCATGTCCTTTATTTTTTTGCATTGTTCTATTTCCTTTCTGCTAGTTTATTTATTTTTATTGTGTGAAATCATTCCCATGTTGTTCTCTGTTGATGCCCTGGCCCTTGTCGCCAGTTCAGGAGGATCAGGAATGCCTCTCGGGCCATGTAATGGAGCAGCTCGGGTGATTGGTTTAGGTTCGACCTCGTTTGGTTCGTGAGAAAAACATTGTTTGACTATACACAATTTGATATTGTTGGATCTACATAAGTTTCGATCAAAAATGGCTTATCAACCAAATAAAAATTCATCCATAAGAGAGGATTTTCCTACCTCTATACTCCCAATAGATTCAATGCCTCATATCATTTCTCCTAATCAATGAATCCTAAAAATCATGGTTTACACTTTACATTCCCCTCACATTTAATGAATGTAAGATCCTCATAGACTGATTAGCTTCTAATTACTCATGGTTTCTATGAAAATTAATCATGATGATAAAACATTAAACTGTTTTTCCATTTTCTTTACCACATGACATTAAACTACATGGCCAATTTCCTCATTGAATGACTTTAAACTACTTTTCCAATATTCTCATAACATAACACTAAAACTACACGATATCAATAATTATGTATGACTTGATTCATATGAACGAAGGATACTTAGTGATACTTGGATTCTTATATCATTGTACAACCACCCCAAAATTAAAATCCACCTCCATGTGTATGGATCCGACCTATGAAGGTAATTTTTCATCAAGAACAATGTATACATAAATTTCCCTCTTATGGGATAAATAGTGATGCCTGATATTCAAACCTTGGGTCCAGCTATAATAAAGACTAAAAATACCCCTTCCTAGCATATGGGTCATACCTATATGGGAGAACTTAAAAGAAATATGTTTGGATTTATTTATTCTATCACATGATATGTTGTGATAACCGAACATCATATCTCAGGTCCATCCATGAGATAAATAATATCCTATTTTTTTCTAGGGTATGGGTGAGAACCACATGGGAAAACATCTAGAGACAAAATAGATTCCCCTGTCCCCCATGTTCCTATTCATGAGATGAATCTACATAGGAATTTTAAAAAAAAATGTGTCCCTTTATATATATATGGGTCTTAATGGCCTAAGGAATTATCTCATACCTACATAGGGGAAATGTATATATCTATTCCAATGAAATTTTGGCTTGAAATAACCAATTCATGTTCATGAACCCTCCTTTAATTAACCCAACTCTATGTATGGAAATGTATGAATCCCCATAACCTTCCATGGATATCAGAGATGGAGGGACAGTGTCTTGGGGACACCTCGTTTGACTATGCACAATATTCCCTAGTTGGCTCAGCATAAGTTACCCACAAAAAGGCTTGTTAACAAAAGAAAAATCTATCCTCACGAGAGGATTTTACTACCTCTGTACGCCCTATGAAGTTTATTTCTCACATATATCCTTAGATTCATAAACTCAAAGATAAAAAATTGCTTCATTTTCCCCCTTCATGCATGAAGATGATAGAGAATTTTGGCCAGGATACCGTGAAAAGGGAGAATCATTTACCCCTTGGTTTTCATTTAATTACCTAATGTCCCATTAGTAAGACATTAAACTGCACCACCCATGTCCAAGTTGCATGAAGTTAAACTGCATCATGATTCAACCCTCCTTTACAGAATCAAAATGCTTATAAGAGTGGTTTTCCATTCATGATAAAATTTGATATGGATGCCCTCATATTTTCAGGTATCTCCCCATCAATATAAGTCCCACTATGGCATTTCCAAAAAAGAGAGATAAAAATACAAATTCCCATAAAATTACCTGGCCATCATAAATTGAAGGTCTATATCTTAAGGATGTCTTTGTTTGAAAATGCATAATATGGTCCAACATTCATTGCAGAAGGTTCCCAAAAAAAGAATTTCATCCAAATGAAAATTCATCCTCATGATAGGCGATTCCTACCTCTATACACCTCCAACAACATCGCATTGGAAACCATTCTTATGGTTAATCCTCACATACTTTCCCTATATCATGTTTCATATTCAAAAAACATAAAACTAGGGTCAATAAAAATCCCTCATTAATGTATGAAAAATATTATTCCATTCTAATACAATAAACAGTATTGGGGCCCTCTACCTATAATTCATGGGAAAAGTTCTTCCACCTATAACATATATACTCTTAGATCAGTTTTCAATACTCTAAAATACCCAAGAAAAGAGACACAAAACTCACCAGGTGGAAAACCAGAAAAGGGAACCCTCGATAAAAGTTGATTATGATCTCTCTAAACATATAATTTTTATGGATTAGACAATAATATTTAAATAAAATAAAGGGACACAAAACATGTTAGGTAGAAAACCCACAAAGGTAATCCTGAGAAAATTTTAAGTTATACCTACTAATCCCACCCAATTTCTTCACATTGGAAAAAATTAGGTTTATAATAAAAAACACACAAAGTTTTTAGGGTTTTACAGATATCCTTATAAATAGTCAAAAATGTTCTTGTCGAGTCCCCATACTCAATAAAAAAATTGAAGCATGAAAATTATCATTTTAATTTTATTATCACAGAGGTTGACTTAAACCAATGTCTGGTGGAGATTATCTTTCAAAATTTGACCAATTATAATTTATTGGAATTATTGAGAAATATCATGGAGAATCACTGGAGATAAAAATGGGTTTCATTAAATTAAATGGAATCAGATGGGCATCCACATCCTGAAGTCTCTCTTTGACGCTATTAATAAGAAAAGGAAAAGAGACTTAGGGCATCCAAAATCGCTATAAAGGATTCTAATTATATTTGGTCAAAACATTGACCATATTATGACAAATATCATCAAGTATCTATTCTAAATTCATCCTCTATTCATTCCTGGTCTCAAATATTAGAAATTTTTGGTCTAACAATATCCCTGAGATCTCAACCTCTCTACCAAATGGCTTAAAAATTTGTAGTTGTTGATGAAAAATGTGCCTTTAACCTTGTAATGGGAGCCTCACATTCATGTAGCTCCTTATTTTGTGCAACCACTTTATCATGAGAATCTTCTTCCTCAGTACCTAGGTGGTGTCATTTAATGGAGATGCCCTGCATAGTTTATTTTTGATTATGGGTGGAATTAAACTTTGAATGATCTCCTTCATAAGCTAATAAATATTCCTACACTATGAAAATTTGGAGGATAACGAGGTGCAGGGGTTGATAATTGAACCAAACTGATCCTAGGCCAAGGAAAAGATAGAATTAATTGTCTGCCTTTTAGCCATATATGCTAAAGTGGTCCCTGTAAAAATGGTATAAAATCAGAGCCAGGAATGTCTCTGTATAACCTGGTGTTTGACCGTAGTTTGGGGATGCTAATCTAATCACAATACACCATTATTATATAATTTGGTAGTGAAACCAAAGAGATTATATTTGAATTAACTAATGACTCCAGAGTATGAAAATATTCCATTCCCACCTCCTTCCCAGCTTCAAGAACTATGCTGATAGCCTCAACATTAGTTTGAAAGGTCCACATGGCCTTCCCAGTGGGACCGAAATCAATAGAGATGTCATCATAATTGGTTAAAAGGAATATATATTCACCACCTTCATCAAAGAGGGGTTTTAAGAATGAGGATCCCCTAATACACTTATATTTTCAGGACATGATTTGTTATCCCCTCAAAACCGATGAGGAGGGCAAGCCAAACCTAGGGATCATAGAGGTTAATGACTTCAGTACCCTATGAACTGCCTTTCCTAGTATCCCCTTAGGATAGTATTCTATCCACATTCTGGTGTAATATTGGGAAATATTGGCATAATTTATTATGAAAGGTAAGAAAATTATCATTCTAGAATCTCCACGTGTCATTATCAACCATGGCTAGAATTCCACAAATCAATGTGGCTCTTGAATCCAGGGATTGGGGAAAGGGGAAACCCATTTTATACACCCGAATTGTCAAGAAAATATATAAGGAGTATATAATTCACAGATGGTTACTCATTCCACCCATGTCACCAAAATTATATCTCTATGTGAGATGATATAAGAGAACTCTTCTAGGGTCCCCTCACTACAAACAACCCTTGTGCCTGAGGGTACGATGTATCAGATGAAGGTGAAATGGGAAGGGTCACTCAAAAGCTTGACAATGCCATCAACAGCAAGGGATCTCAAGAGAACGCTAGAAATATTATTTAACACAGGGTGAAATAAGAAGTGAGTAATTTTGCTTCTATAATGATATTCATAACATTGATAGTGTTCCTCCACCCAACCATTAAAAAATTAGAATGGCCCACATAGATGATGTAGAGGCATTCCTTCCTACATGTGGCCTAGTAGTTTATAAATATGGGATATGGTGGGTATAAATAGGTTAACGGGGTATCCTTATTCCAATTCAGTCACTGTAATCGGGGTACAAACCCTAACACGAGTATATGTATCCCAAGATGGGATGATCCATCCGCTCAAGTACGTGGAAAAGAAACCTGATAGTGTGAAATCAAGGTATATTCCTAGATGAATTTTGTAACCCCATAAGTTGTATTGACCTACCCCAAGGGTATCCCAGTACAAACCCTAAATTATTCAATTTTGTTTGGTAGGATGAGTCCTATAACATATAACTTATATCCTTTGACTATTGATTTGAAAAAACAACTCTATCTAATTTTCAAATGGAATTAGTGAGAATGCATGGAGATACTGACAATGAAATCTATGTGCCACTATTATAAGACCCATAACTAGTAAAGATACATGTTCAGTGTTTTCCTAGCTATTGGTGGTAGGTAGAAATCCATCACACATGTTTCCAAGACTGGGGATTCCCCTAGGTGATAAACTTCCAATAAACCTATCCAGACTTCACCATAGGATATATAGAAAGTCTTGGTACTTGAGCACCAATGGATAATCAGTTCAAGTAGCACATCAGTCAATGGATAAATAAAAAAATGAGATACCAACACCTTCTTGTTTAATTCGAAAACATCTAAATGTTTAGAAAATTCTATAAAGTTTTGTTTCACCAAGAATACCCAATCCCATTCATCTAATGGGATCCCGATAGAATGACAATCCCACTTAGAGCTCCACCCTCCTTTGGGATTTCCTTGTGAGAGATTAATAATGTAGGGATATTCTTGAATAGATGATTTAGAAGATGCATCATTACTATTCTAGTTTCTTTGTGTCCATAGGGATCCATTCAAAATAAAGATATGCTCTGGCCCTGAGCTGGGAACAATTTTCCCCGTGGAAGAAATGTTTACTTTAACATAGTCCCCAGACATCATGGACCAGATAGATTTGAGATTTTGATCAAATTGAGGAAGGGGATCATCATATTTAAAACAAAAATTATAAAGTGGAAGTCTTGTTGAAAAAATGTATTTTATAAGTTCTAGAGAAAGGGGGTTCTTCATAATTCCTTCCATAGTAATAATGTGGAATTAAAGACCTTCCTTAATGTTTTCAACCATTGAATTATGTATTCTTGTCTCATTTTTCAAATTTAGAGCCATATTATACCAAAGATAAATTCAGTAAATTCATTTTAGATTCATCAAGAGAATTCATATTAAAAATTATGAAGGTTCCTGAAGACAATCAGTTTATGGAAATCATCATCTTGTGAACAATTACCTTGCAGAAGTACTCATCCACAATCCATCAGTTCTTGGAAGTAATGTCCAGAAAATCATTTTCTAGGGAAGTATCAATCCATGGAACTATACATCCATGAATCAATATAAAACTATGTATAAGACTGAAACTCACTATTTATGGTTGAAATATTTCATTTTATAGGGGAATAATCTTTATTCGTAAAAAATTAAATCAACAAAGGTGGCTTTTCATAGACCTCATAGGCAGTTGAGGATTCATGGGAGCATCAAGCTTTTCAAGAGAATTAGTAAATGTCAAATTAGTTGGGTCTCCTATATATAAGAAGGGACCCTCCTATAGGTCCACCCTCATACCACAAATCGATTCAAATCATGACCTATTTCTATATCAGAATAACCTCCTCTTCATCCTAATCAGAACCCATTCCGATGGGGCGTTTATTGTGTTTTTAAATCGCTGAAAAAAATATAGATATGTTTCGATAAATTTGGAAATATAAAGTAAATCTAAGAATAATATTTAAGGAAATGATCAAAGGGGCGTGAATGCGAAGAAAAAATCCCTTCATGGACCACCGCTCTGTGAATTGCCCCCAAATAGAAACAGTTCATAGAAAGGGTGGAACAAACGGTGCCCAAAAATAATGGAATGAAATTTTTAAAAATAATTGATGATTTATGCTCACAAATTGGATCACCCCTATTAACTAAATAATTTGTGGGGATAAGCGATGTCATCAGTTACCACAAATGAAACAAAGGTATTTGCAGGGGAAGGTGGGTATTTCGGTGCCCATAAAGGATGACCCTGTTGACTATGTCCCTCATGGGATCCCATAAAAGATACTTTGAGGACCATTGAGATTGATCAGCTATGCTGGCATCCAGTTCCTTCACTTCTCTCTAAATAGAATCTGAGGGGAACCAAAAAAGTATTAACACACAGAAGGAGTGCAACACTCGGACGAATAAAACTAAAGAGATAAGAAGTGAGGAACCATAAAAGATGGACTCTTTTGATGATTCCCAAGAGGTAAAACCCTCCACATAGAATCAATGTAGAAATAAAAATACATTCACTAATCTATAATCCCAAAAGGCCTCAGAGAATAAAATTCTTGTAGGGTGAAAACCAATGGACCCTTTATGCATAGGAATCCCACATAAAGAATGCTATGCAGGTGGAACCCTACCTCACATATCCAAACACTACACAGAAGGAACTGAACCCCACACAAAAAAATTCCATGCAGACAAAACCTGGCCCCATGTAGCAAACTACTATGTAGGTCGAAACCAGGTCCGCGTACCACAACAGTATGTAGATGGACCCCTTACACACATAGAAATATTATATGCGGAGGGATCCCCACCCCACACGAGAAAATGATCTACAAACTAAGGAATCCTAATGATTTATACCCAATGGATCCAACCGTCATATTCTATTATGTCATCAACCCCATTTTGGCCCCTCAATGAACATTCTAATAGAATCCAGAAAAGGTACCTTCAAAATCCACATAATGCGTATGATAAAATCATCAGACACATCATTGTTTCCTTTCTGGTTTACATTCCCATGGTAAGTAGAGTCACATGGGTAATCTCCATAGAAAGGTGGATCCTCAGAATACCCCCAAGTTTCCATTCACATGGTAACACAAGTTCCAGCCTCAGGATACTCATGTGAACCTTACCATTCTAGGAATTGAGAGGAGCCACTGGACTTTCCCTTCAATGAGGGTAAGTGTTAAAAATTCCCCAATCTTATAGAACCAATTTCAAGGCACTCCTCCTGAGTAAGCCCCTAGATTTCCTTGTAGGAGGTGACACTATTTCTACTCTACGCCACCACCTAGGATATATCTGGATAAGTCATCAAATGTGACTATCCAATATATGAAAAATATTAAGGTAGCATGCATAATCGAATCCCTTTTTCTATCCCTTTGGGCTATATAACCATCCATTAGTGGATAGGGTGAGATCATTTGATCATCAGTTCTATTGCATCCTCTTGTTTCTCACACCACTAATGACTCATGTGGGATTGGAGGTTAGTTTCAATAATATATGCATGATCTTGAAACTTTAATGGGCTTCCCACATAGTATAAGTATCAAAACCATACTTAAACCTTGAGGGGGCGATACTCCTATCGAAGGATCACCAAATGGGATGTTTCAATGTGTAACCTCCAACAAAAAACTCAAATGGATGACTCCCACACATAAGAACTACACCCCCACTTTAATGATCCTAATCGAATGTTTAAGATATAGCTTAAATGGAACTATGTTGGCAATGATTCCCTACTAACCAGGATATATAGGATGCCTCTTTGAGGTCCAAAACCAAAACTCAAATCCACCCTAATGTTCATCAGTCCATATTCCCAAAAGATTCATATCAAATAGGGAGACCATATCTCCTCAAGGTATCTCAGGCCACCTTGGAAAAATTCCCATACCATCTTTGACCAGGAACCTATTCACCTGAATATCCTTTTTTCATGACGTCAAACTACATGTTCGGGTCCTTATAATATAACCTCAAAAGGTAATACATCTAGTTATGTGACACTAAACTATGTGGGTGTTTCCCAAAGAACATGTTTTATGCTTACAGATCACTACTTATAAATTGTTTCCATCAAATTTATTTGTGGAACCAAAAAAAAACCCGATAGTTCTGTCTGCAAATGAATCTGATTTCCAAAGGCAGGCATTCATGTTATTTGTTGACCTATGATAATTAAGGACTCACATTGGTAAATAGGATGGGAGGTCATATCATCACACACTTTTGGGGGGATCATTTTTTAATCTAGGAGTCTATTATATATTTATGATATGTTCATGAATCATTTTTAATTTAGCAAGCATAGTGTAGGTTTCTCTTGAAATTTTCAATCCATTATTTAACATGTGTTGAATTCAGAATCATATGTATATATTATAGATTCTTAATCAATGGATATATACATATGTATTTGTGGTTATCCATAAATAGTATCCACTCATATACTACTTATTGATTCATTAGCTATTTTTATGATGATGCTGGTTTTTAAGCCACTCAGTGGGGAACTCTAAAATTTATGGTCATCCAAGTAGATGGATGTTGTTTTGACGTTTGAATCATACCCATAAATGCAATACCTATGTATCCTCATGAAAGTAATCAGAACCCTTATAGTTTGTTTTTTCTTAATGGGACACATCACACTTTTTAAGTTTGTGTGATAAGGACAAAACCACGCAGTTTAATTTGATGTGGTAAGGCCAAATAGGTGGAAGGTTCCAAGTTAAAGCATGGTGTGGGGATTATGCCTATGCATCCCAAGAAACCTAGAAAGGATATGAGTTTCCATGTTGGATTAGAACATGCTAGGAATGTGTCCTAGAAAGGACAAGATTGATTTTTAGTGTGGGGTTTGAACCTTGGGGAAGCTTCATATGTATCCCACATTGATGGGAATCAAATCCTACATAGTTTAGTAAGAATCATAGTGGAGTATTTGCATTTCAGAGAAATAGGTCAAGGATTACTCCTAAAGAATATTACCTTATAACAGGGTCTATTAGAGATATATTAACTCATGGAGATTCAAGGGGAAATTAATTTAGGGATTATTCCTGAAAAGTGTGCCTAAACAAAGGGAATTTGGGTTAGACTCCTAAGGAGGATTTCCATTAATCTATGGATATGGGTGATAGCTTCCTACGCATCCCATGTATGGTGGGAATCAAAGTTCTCATAGTTCAAGAATTGATGTGGATTGTGAGGATGTGTGTTCATCACAAATCCTTAATCCCACATGAGCCATTCTCGGTGTGAGAAATAAGAGTATTTGAAAGATTAAAAAACCACACACTTTATACTCAGTTTATGGAAGTGGTCGGGCCTATGATGAATAAAGTTGGAGTGATGGTGAATGAGGGTGCAGAGCAATGAACCCTTCAATGTGAAATGAAGGTGAACGTCATTGGGACAGGTCTAAAAGGATATGGGATTAATCTAAGAGGGGTTCCCTAGAGTGGGTCCTGTATTAGAAGGATGATATCATTCCCCATGGAATGGAAAATCAAGTGTTATCCTCACTCTTCCTTTTCGGGACTAGATGCTCTGGGTTTTAGAGATTAGAAAGGGAATATAGAGTTATATCCCCATAATATGAGACTAGGAACTCCCCAAAACTATTATTAGGGTAAGGGTCTATATGTCCATGGATATCGAGATCCATAAACACTTTGAGGATCCCTACCCTCTAGTAAGATGAGTGTGGGAAACCCCTGACCATAGATATCAAAATGAAAACATGAGACACACTTATGTTTATTTCCTAAATGTTTGAAAAATCATGAGGTCTTGTTGGAGGTTTCAAATTAGACCCTTTAAGACAATGAATCCAAGGAAAAGGAGTACTTTCCCTAGGTGTCTTAGAAGAGGCCTTCATGGATGGATCACGTAGGTGGTCCGCACAGTTATTCCACATAAGTATGCCATGCAAGTACTAGGAGGAATTAAAAAAGGCTTAACATAGGAAGGATAAGCCTATGAAAGATTGATATGACTTGGGAAATGGACAACAGGGACAACAACACTAAGGTGTTTTCTTATCTTAAGCACCATGAGTTTCCCTTAATTTCCTTTGGAAGCATCCCATGCAAGTATTTTCTTACGAAAAGAAACATTCATTGATGACTTATTCTTATGGAAGGAGGGTCCTAAATTAGTTGTTTTTTTATTTAAAACATTGAAAGGACCTTGATATTTTATATCCCATATAATTCTCTCTTCCCTCATGTTTTAGAGAGCTACTTGAGAAAATTTAGTGTGCCTAAGCAAAGGATCTATGAAATGGCAGGTTCATGAGTTCTTATAACTTTTTCAATTATCAAAATTAGGATCCCAAGGGTCCTATTTTTAGGAAAGGATGGGACTTGGTCAAATTGAGTTTGCCTGCATAGTTATTTTTCATAGCTCAATAGTGTATCTCTTCTTCATAGGGGTTAAAAAAATATGCTTCTTCATAGGAATGTGTCATAGGTCCCCAGAATAGGTCCTTGGCATAAGAGGATATGCAGTGGGATACATGAGAATGCCCTGTACTAGACTCTTGATGTGTAGGTGGTATGTGTAGGTGTACCATGAAGGTGAGGCAAACCCATTTATAAAATTTATTCATCTTCCAAGTGCCATAAATTTAGATCTATAAGTCTGTTCGGGCTCTGCGACTAGTCAGTTCAAAGATCTTGGAGAGATCTACACTTATTGAGATAGTTAATACACCATGTTTTCTTGTATGAAACTCAGAAATTGAATTTTGATTCATTTACATCTTTTTATCATCGATCTTGGAAATCCAAAGCCTACTTCTGGAGAGTTGGGGTATTTCCACTTATCCCTCCTTGTGGATCAGTCTCATGGAAAATGGAAATCCAACCACGAATTCTATGGTAAAGTGCATGAAACACATTTTGTGGTGTCAAAACCCCCTAGAGTTAGATTAATTCAGAATGAAAAGAATATGTTTCTAAGGTAACTATATGTCACTTTGTTGCATTCCAAATTCATTTAGCATACTTTTGAGCTACATCAGGTATGGAAAGATGCTCTAATTTTTTCCTAATCCATGGGGCCTAACGAGCATAGCTCAACTATTATAAGGTTCATATAGACAACCATATAAACATTATATTTTTGTTTCATCACCCTAATTTTTTCCTAACCTCAATTTGGAGGAGACTTAGCGAGTGCGATTTGGATTTTTCTTAGGCTTCCATTTTTGGGTTTTATCCTAACATGTTTTTTCTTTTAACTTTTTATTGCTTGATATTGCCAAGTCCATACACAGTGTAGATCTAACTAGCTGAGACTCAACTTTTTTCCATAGTTACCTTTCGGGGTATTCAACCTGGTGAGTGCTCTGTCTCTTTTAATGGGAAGATCAAAGATATGCATGTTGGACTAATAAGTATAGTGTTTTAGTTTGAACATATTTGACCATGAATTTTGAGGTTACAACCCAAACATGGAATTATGGTTGGATAGGTCCCAATATTCTTCAGATACTTCCAAGGGGAATCATGAAACATGATTTTATGGACAAAAAATTTAAAACTTGAAGTATAAGAATAGATTAGGTCTATCATGAGAACAAAGTGACATCTAATTGAAAAACATGTTATAGAGGCTATTTTATGAAAGGACAACTAGGGAACATACTGCATAGTCAAGTAGTGGTATCCTTAGGATTATATGCTCATTATGTGGACAAATTATGCAAGGTCACTAGGGAATACACTACATAGTCAGGTAGAGGAGTTCTTAGAAATTCTAACATTCTATTATTGATAAAAAAGGGATTGAATATTTGGATGTCTTAAGACCATAGTAGGTGTATTTTCCCATAAAATATATCTAAGAATAAAATAGGACATCTGTACTGACATAGGCCATGAATGGGAAACCACTCTTACATAAATTTGGTATGTAAATGAGGGTGTATTTAGTCAAAAAGAGATTTTTGATATTTTTCTATGCAGTTTAAAGTCATACAGTAAGGGAATTATGGTATAAAGTTTTAAGTCATGCAGCAAGGACATTAAGGTATTTTTTGATAATATTCTATGAAGTTTCTTGTCATGCCTCAAGGATATTATGGGGAAATTAATTTAAGTTATTTATCTCCAATCAATGATTTTATGGTTCTCTAATTGCAGGTAATTTTACTGGAAATGAGCTAGTATATTCAGGTGTGGGAGGGGAGAATTGTAATCTATGACTTGGGGATTTCCAAATCTGAAATGTGATATGGGAAAAGGTCTAATGGAATTAGAGGAAGTATCTTCCATGAATGAAGTTACCATTTCATGAAAAAAAACTATTATGGGGGCTTTATTGTGCAGGGACAACTAGGGCATGTGTTGCATACCCAAACTGTGGTATCCTTATACTGAGAGGACCATTATATAGATGAATTTTATGTAAGGCCAATGGGGGAACATACTATATAGTCAGATAAATATCTATTAGGTATCAAACATTCTAATGCTAAAATCCTAAGAAAGTTTATGGAGAATCATATTTTCCAAAGCACAATGTTTGGTTTATGGGGAAAAGTACCTGAACACAAAAATAACATTTGCAGTCATGATTTCCAAATAAATAGAGGAATAAACTTTCTATGAAGGTCTGATCTGAACGTAGAAAATATGGTGTTTGTTGTTTTTAGGTCATATTCCTAGGACCAAAATAATATGGAAATAAATGAGATGTGGTCAAATGATCCAATGTTATTTCACTATTATTTGAGAAAGTGAATGGAAAAAAGGTAAACCATAGTCTTGGATACTTTTAGTTTGAGAGGAAGAATATGGGACAAATATGCAATGGATGACCGCTTTAAAATACAGGTTCCTGAAATCCTTCATCAAATCTTAAGGGGACGTAATAGGATTCTCCAAAGAATAAAGTTACCATTTTTTTTAAAAACCTATTATGGGGCCTGTATTATACAGGTCCAACTGGGGAATGTGATGCATAACTAAATAGTGGCATATTTTGGCTGACAAGACCATTATATGGGCGGATTATGAAATTCCACCTAGGGTCACATACTACAAAGTTTGGAAAAAGAGCTCTCAGGTATCAGATAGTCCATCACTATAAATTAAAGAATTATTATAATGATTTGAATGTATTCAATATTAGGAGTATGAAATGTGAATAGGGTAATATCCAATGCACAATAGAAATATTTGGATCAATATTGTCCAGTATTTTAGAGTACATATATTTTAAATTATATGTATGATAAAGGGAATTTTCTTTTATCCCGTGGTTGGGACTGATATCCAAGTCCTAGTTTTCACTATATATATCAATATGATGAGAATCAAGCCACATGTAGGTATCGTGAAATTTAAAGTCATGTGTCAAGGACACTATGCTGTGTATTTTAAAGTCATGTGATAAGGACACTATGTGTCTTTATTTAAAGAGAAATAAGGTAGTGTAGATGAACTAGGGTATAGAGCCCAAGCTTTGCTATGTATCTTGTCGGAGAAAGAATAAAACAACACATAGTTCTTGAGAGGGTTATTATGAAGGTATGATCCATACAAATGGAGTGTTTTATTTTTCTTAATTGTGTCTAGACCCAAGATAGGAGATCTGGGTGTCATTACATATCTCAATAGATTGAGAATCAATCCATATGTAGTTTTGTGCACTTAAATTTAGTTTTACATCATATGGTAAGGACGAAGATGAACTGACCTGAAAACATGGAGATATTGCGGCTAGGACTAGGTTATAACCCAAGTGTAACTATGTATCTTGTTGGAGCAAGAATCAAGACACATTTAGTTTTTGAAACATTTCTTATATAGGTTTGATTCATACCCGCAGGGAATGATGGGGACTTTGTTTCATGTTAGGGACAAAAATTGGAGATTTAGGTGTCTTTATGTATCCTATTAGAATGAGAATCAAGCCATGCATAGTTTTTTATAAGGTTATTTCCCCACACCAATTGAGTTTGATTTTAGAGATGGGGGATTTTAATACATTTCATAATAATCATTAATCTTAAGATACATGATGGTATAAATATCAAACCATGTATTCTATAAGATTACTCTATAAAGGTTTAATTTATATATAGTAAAAAATGGGAAATAAATTTATTTATGATTATGGATAGTCCTATGATTAGATATCTAGGCATCACTAAGTATATCATTAGAATAAGAATCAAGTCACACAATGTTCTTGAAGATGGTATTCCCTATACATATTTGACTCATAAACACAAGGAATGGTGGAATTTTATTTTCCCAGGGATGGGACCAAAATTGGAGATCTAGGCGTCTCTATGTATCCCATTGGAATGAGAATCAAGCCATACATAGTTTTGAGAGAATCATTCAGTTTAACGTCTTCTGGTGAGGACATAAGTTACCTGATGTGAAAGAAAAATTGCAGCTAGAATAGGGGATAAGACCTAGGTGTCACTATGTATCTTGCAAGGGGAAAGAATCAAGCCACATGTAGTGCTTGAAAAGGGGTCCCTATGGAGATATGATTCAAACATAGAGAGAAATGGGGCTCATATTCCACTAGGGAGTAGCAATGATGTGTGTAATTATTGAACTTGGAAGCTACTCATTTTTTAAATAACCACAGGGAATTCCAATTTGTGGTATCATGGGGGATTTCTTAACTTCTAATAATGGAGATTTTAACCATATAGTTTAATGTTGTGTATTAGAGAAAAATTATGTCATTCAGTTTAACATCATGTGACAAGGACTAATATTCTATGCATGTTAACATTGTGCATCGTGAATGAATATGGTTTTGATATAGTTTAATTTCTTACAATGAGGACATAACTTTATGTGATTACACAAAGTACTTATTCAATAATGCTGCATTGGTTGGAGTGGTAATAAGTTATGCATCCATTTAGATTAGGGAATAATTTCCATTAGAGTGGACCTTATGTATGGAAAAAGGTCCATCCCACTTTTTCTCAATCTTTGGAGGCTTCTTTCCTGGTTTCATCATATTCCTGAGGAATAATAAAAATTATCCTTGAATAAATGAGTGGAGGACAAAATTCTTGATAAAATATTGTGATATTATTTTATGATGGACTTCCATGTGATGCAAGGTATGAAATATATTTTCTTCTAATCATTATAGCTAATCAAATCACATCTTATACTATTCATCTCTAGATAACTAGTAATAGAGAAAAACATGGAGTGAAGGAAATTTAATTTAAATAGGCATAACTGCTTCTATCCCATACACCAACAAATATATGGTTGATCGTGTAGTAGTATGAGTAGTAGTATGATAATCTCACCAAACATGCATGATATTATCATGATACAAATTTTTATCATCATCCATCATCTTTTGAAGTATATTCGATAGGGTCTTGTTGAAAGCATCTATATATCCATTGGTCATTGTATGGTAGTGAGGTGAATGGTTGGTTTTGGTATTTTTCTCCTGATATAGCTTCGTTAACTCAACATAGTATAAATTGGAATCTTTGTCCATCAATATGGTGTGAGGGACACCAAATCTGGTAATGATATTAGCTTAGAAAAATCTAAAAATTATTTTGACCCTGACTTCCTTGAAAGGTATTGCCTCATCTCATTTGGAGAAGAAATCAGTAGCAGTAAAAATATAATTGAACTGCTTAGTTTTAGATGGATGATAGGGTCCTACTATATCCATTCCCAATATATCAAATGTTCAGGATTATTTATCTATATGTACTAACTATGGTGGTTGATGAATGAAGTTTTCATGCATCTGTTAGGGATGACACTTCTTAGTGAAATATATGAAATCTTACGTCATTGAAGGACAAAAAGTATCCAAGACACTGGATTTGATTAGAAATCATACACCAAGACTGGTGGGCACCATAGCCTCCTGCATGTACTTCTTTCCAAAAAACCACGATTTTATCCCCATCAATGCATTTGAGAATAATTCCGTCGAAGCCTCATAAATAAAGGATCTTATGGTGATATGGTCCATCATAAAGAGTGAGATTAACTGATCATTGCTAGATCTATTCTGTTTTAATTAGATCCCTTGGAAGTACCCCATTTGGTAGATATTCCATGATGGGTGTCATCCATCCAATGGTACGACCATGTGGATCAGAAATGGTACTAATTTTATTAATTTCCTCTGTTCTAATTTGGAAAAAAGGTGAAATCACTCAATGATGAGAAATTCTAATGAATATTTCATCCCAATTTGGATCTACCAAGGTTGTGGCATCATTGTCCAATGCATCATCTTGGTAATTTTGTGACCATAGTATGTAAGATAATGTTGTATCTGAGGGAAATTATTCCATTAACCCTAAAACATATCAATCATTGGAATTAGTTCTTCTTTTATAATATAACAATCTCTGTTGATTTGTTTGATTACTAATTCTAAATCACCTTTCACCTATAGGTAATCCCCAGGTACTTGGAGTTATAATTCCAAGACTACAATGAGGGCTTGATATTATGCCTCATTATTAGTACCAACTTCTTATAATAGAAAGAAATATGGAAACACTGCCTTCTATGGAGACAAAAACACATTTCCTAACCCAAATTTGTTGAGTTTAGGGTCTTCCACTCTCTTCCCTGCTGGACTTCTAGAAGCACCATCAAAGTACATTTCCCATACATGGGGACTCTCTTGAATAGAGAAAATTTATTCATTAAAAAATTCAGTATTCAATGACATCTCTTCCACATATGGGTGCTTAATAAGGAAGTATGATAAATCTTTTACTTTTACTGCTTTCTAGGACACAAAATATATATCAAACTACTGCAGAATAAACACCCACTGTTCTCGACATCTGATAAGCATAGGATGATTAAAGATAAATTTCAGTATGTTATTGTGATGTACCTAGTAGACCTCATGATTCTATAAATAGTGTCTCCACTTCTGAACTGCAATGATTAATTCTAGGAAGGTTTTCTCAATATTTGAATATCAATTCTCTACATTGAGAATGGATTGACTGAGATAGTAAAGGTTGTTTTCATTCCCAATATCATTCTATTGTGAAAAGAAAACACCCATGATTTCTCCAAGGTAATCACATAAATAATGAGTGTATTTTCTTCAATAGGTTGCATTAATACCAGTTATCTCAAGAGTTATTCCTTGAGGATATCAAATGCTTCTTGGCAGTAATTTTTCCATTGATATGTAACCCCCTTATTCATCAATTGGGTGAACGGTGAACACTTGCCTGCCAAATTGGAAATTAAGCATTGGATATAGGAAAAGTTTCCTTTATGTCATCACAGCTATTTAATGTTTCAATGAGGTGAAATTATAAGGATATCCTTAGACTTATTAGGATCGACTTTGATGCTGGGATGGTGTACCAAAAACTGAAATTTTTCCAAATGTTATCACTAATGAAAATTTCAAGGGGTTCATCTTCAAATTATGCTATCAAAGCTTATTGAATAGGGTCTCCAGATAAACCAAGTGATCTAAATGTTGTATGTACTTAACCACTAGATCATCCACATATCATTTAATGTATGTTTCCAATAAAGGTTTGAAAATGTGCTGCATTGGATGTTGATATGTTGCACCATCATTCATCAAGAAAAAAGGGAATTACCTGATAGAAAAATATGCCCTGAGGGGATCTAAAAGCTATAGATTCCATATCTTCTAGTTCCATTCAGATTTGTTTATACCCATAGTATCCATACATGATGTAGATAGCTTTGTAGCCAACTGTTGTATCAATCAAATGTTCTATGATTGGAACCTGAAAGTCATATTTGGGACAATTACAGTTGGGATCTCTAAAATCAATGAAAACTATTATTTTTCTATTCTTAATTTTCATTAAGAAAATATTGGCCTACTATTTGGGACATTTCAACGCCTTGATAAAGTTATCTTTGATAATATTGTTGACTAAAGCTTCAATTTTGGAGGCTTGATATGGGTGCATTCTTCTTATTGTCTTCTTAAATACCTGATAGTATTTTGGAAAACCCAAATGATGGGTTACCACATCAGGTTCAAGTCCTGTAATTTCTATATATTTCCAAGAAAAAACATCTCGGTGTCTCTTTAGAAAGGAGGTATACACATCTTTCTCTTTAGAATTCATAGCCTCACTAATTAGAGTGGGGTGTGGATCTTCCTCTGTAGCCAGATTTATTTCTCTAAGCTCATCTATAATGGTGAAGATACCTTCCTAAAATAATAGAGGGGTGTCCTTAAGATCTTACCCTTTTTTCTCTTTCTCATGTGTTTCATATTCTCTCTTTACATGAATGGTAGGTGACGAATAAAGACTTTCAATGTTAGGGGAGGAGTCGGTATTTAGACATCTTGATGAAAAGGCAACCATTTCTAACACTACTAATGATGAAGGGTCTTCCTGGAGCATTGAAGGGAAATTTATGGGTTGGGAATAATATCCTTATTATTTTATATTATTGAAAAAACTTCTTCTATTATGGATAATGATGTAGATAATTTTTGAAGTTTAGTATATGGAATGAAGTCATCTCCATTTAAGCTTACATCATTGTTTGGTAAATTAATAATTTTTGTTGTGCTGTCAGGATCAATTTATATAACTGAAATTTTGGAATCCAAAGAACAAGTGCTTGGATTTGGGTATACACTTTCAATTTTATTGAGAGGTAGCATGTAATCTGCACTGAGATTCGTGAATAGGTTATCTGGCATCTTTTTCAGACCATTTGGAGCATTTATTCTTGTTATATCTTTTTCCACAGACCGTGTTCCCTTTGTGTGATAGAATTATTCCTTAACATAATGAGATTCACAAGTTCTGAATGATACATTTTCACCATGAAATGTCTCAATTTGACCATAGAATCAATACTTGAGACATTGGTGGTATGATGAGGGAATTTTTGGATGTTGATGTATCCATGGCCTTCCAAGAAGAATGTTGAAAGTTGTGTCCTGCTGGATAACCATGAAATTTTAATTAGATACAAGACCCCCAAACTAATTTCTGAGTGTAATATTTCCTAGAGTTTCTTGTTCATTAGTGTCATAACCTTGCAACATTATAATGGAGGGAGATAATTCATATTTAATGAGACCCAACCGATGAAGTTTACAGATGGGAATGAGGTTGACTCCTAGGAAATTATCAATGAAGGATCATCGAATATCTATATCGTTAACCTTTCCAAATAAAAACAAGGTCTTGATGTGTCCATGTACAACATCATCCTCATCCTGGTCTATGAATTTTATAACTACATGAAATTATTTAGCATTATTCTCTATATGGTAGACCTCAACATTATAAACCTCGATTTCAAAACTCTTGGGGACTTAAAAAAGTGTCAATAAGTGCTTCCCTATAATCTTTTGACAAAAGCAGAGAATCCAGGATTGATAAATTGGTCGATACATGGGCCAATTTTATCCTAACATCATATTTCTAGTCCAAAGTTCTATTTTTTCCAGCATAGAAATGTGGTTTTGTAGGTGCCTTGGATGTTGATGCTCCCAATGTAGATGGACCATGTATCGCGGAAGAAGATAGAAATAATTCTACTATTGGTGGATTATGATGACTAGGTCTACCCACCTATCGATAAAGTTGGGTATAACCTCTAATAAAACATCTAAGATGATAATTTCAGGGATAATCCTATCTAGAGTGGGAGAATTCCCTTATTTTGGTCAAGCCCACTGAAGGGATATACCAAGAGTTTCTGATACATAAATGGTTAGAGCATGGGTGTAATTAAAATAGTGGCTTCTAGAATACCCATTTATTCCCCTATATCATTGACCTTGAAGACTTCTTCCCCTAGTTCCCCGATCATGTATAGGTAATTTTGGTTCATAGTCAAAATCATCATTTTCATTGGGGTCCATTAAGTGGATAATGTTAATGAAACCAAAGATCAACTCCTCATTTATTGAAGATTTTTTCTAACTGGTTGGTTCTTATTGTCCGTTTGGCGGGACAGTGCCCGTGATTTTGAGATATATGGCATGAAATCTTCCAAAGTAAAAGAAAATTTTGGCCTTAACATGAGATTATATTCTTGTAAATTCCCTTTATCATTTTTACCATGTCACTTTATTGAGGATTGTTATTTGGAGGACTAATATTTTGATGAAGATAACATATTTCTAGTGGAATTGGTGGAGGCGCAGTCAGTTATTTCAATTGTGTTCATCGAATTACATGAGTTCGATTGTTCATTTTCCTAACCATCCAATCATCAAAATTCTGCACATTCTGTCTTTTCAATTTTATCAATTCACCTTATTCCTCTTGATCGGTAATAATAACAAATGGTACCTGGGTTGATGAAATTTTTAGTTTCAGTTTTCCAAATTCCACTATCTTTTGCATGAAATCATTGAAAATAGAACACTCATGGATGGGGTTCCCCAACATTTGATGGAAGGGACAATAGTTTGGGAGATCGTCATCTCCTTATTTATTAGGTTTCTTTGGCCTTAGAAACTATGCTAAATGGTTTTCCAAATATGAGATGAAGTATCCAGTTACTTGGTTATTTTGAAAAGAATAGACCTTGTTTTTCATCTCCTCAAACTAACTCTACCTTTTATATTTTTGATCATCTTGACATGGAAGTCATTTTTTCTGACACTCAGGAGTTGGATCCCTATGGTCTGATGAGGAATTTGAATTATAATTAGGTACATGTGCTTTCTTGAGTGTAACTATATAAACCTATACTTTTAATGTTATCCTTCCCAGATTTGTGGTATTACTCAGGATTTGGATTTAGTATCTATTATGTAGTTTTCTACCTGTTGAGAAATTGAAACCAAATATCTAAACCCTCCTGTGTATTTTACATGGATTAATGGTGTGTGAAACTCATCACATATGTTTTCAACAAACATGGACATCAATTCTTCTTGAATGAGTGGTATATTCAAGGAGTATGTTAATACTTTACACTAAGAAATGAAATATAAAACTATTTCATTATATCATTTTTTTTTGTAGTTCATAAGATAGAGGAATATTGAATTCTAAAAAGTTGAGATGAAATGGAAAAAGAATTTTTAAATGAGGTCTTCCCATACAGTAATCTATTGATACTATAAACTTGTATACTAGAAAAAGGCTAACCCCCATTTGTGTTAAGCCTTCTTTTTTGGTTGTACTGGTGCACGATGTCCTTCCATAGCTTCCAATCGAGTCGTTAATGACTCAATGGTATTCATAAGAATTTTTGGAATATATAGATGATTTGGGACATGTACAAGTACAAAAAATGGATCCTAAACTGATTCAGAAACTAGTAAGACCACCAGTGGTGGTGCTATTGGTATTTGTCTTCGATAACCCATGGGGACATGCCTGTAAGGATTCAATTGACCTTATTATATATGTGTAAAAAATGAATGAAATTCGTTATCGACATCAATAGTTTCAAAAAAACCCTCTTTTCTAATGAGATCCTACTAGAAGCGCAAGATGAGGATCTTCTTGTGGAGCATGTCTGGCAGGAATGCTACTTTAGAGCAACTCTGCATTGAGTCTTCTCAACTCCTTAATCTCCTACTCTTGTTGGGAAATTTTTTCATTAAACGAAAGCGATTGAACTTCTCCAAGTGTTAGGTGAGAGATAGTTTGACCTTTTCCTTTGTCCCTGTTAGGTGCCTTGCAAGAAGGTGGAAGTGGATTATTTGAGGGTATTCCTTGATTCCCGAAAATCTTAAGGTTTTTGGTACAAAAACCTCCTTCATTTGCTTCTATGTGAACCATATCAGGAACATGAAATTCCTCTTTTTATTCCTCTAAATTGGACTCATTTCTATAGTATCTTCCATGATGGTTTTAAGGACATTCACCAACTCATAATGTATTAATGATATTCTATTAGTATCTTTGTGCGATCACCTTATTCTTCATACTCAACGGAATTTTGTTCTCCTATTTACTAGTTTTCCATAGTAATTTTTTGAAAAACAGTAATATAAAGGAAATACTTGGATAGTTTAGATATGAAGTAACTTTTTGGATTCTTCCCTAATCAGGACAAAACTTAATTTTTCTAAGGATGGGATTGTTGATGTGAAAAATCACCTTGCTCTACAGGCTAGGGCTATTCCTATTCTTCTTCCTCGACCCTTCAAGATCTGTTTGCTGGATCTAAAGGTTGGATTAAAAAAAACTCCAATCCTAAGAGCTAGGGTGATTCCTAAACTACTTTGGCTAATATCAGCATATATGATCTTTAGATTTTACTAATTCTAGTCTAAAAATTAGTTTGGTTCATTATCCGACAACCACTTAAATCACGTGTTTCAGAAGACCATTATGCTGTTTTAGACATTTATAAGATTTGATGTCTGAAATATTCTAATAGTTAGGCCTGATCAATGTTATTAGATGATTGATGAAAAATTATCTTGATATATTGCTCTATTTGGGCCTGACATTATTGAAAACTGATCAAGGTCTATTCTTGCTGACCATCTCTTCGTTCGTGAACATAATTTGTTTATTATAGATGGCTTGGGGAAATAATATTTCATGAGACCACATTTTAATGGATTTACTAATTTTGGAGTGTAGTGAAATGAAATGCTTCATTTCCACTCCATCCTATGATATTAACACTAGATTGGGTTTTTATGATCAACTATCACAACCTCATTAACGCATTGAGGTATGCATGTTTAAGGGACTTCAATTGCATCCATATATTTTTACCTCATGAAACCTAGAGAGATGACATGTCAATTTGGCACTATAACCCTTATACTACCTTGAAATGACTTTGATATTCATCATATGGTAATAATTTTATTTTCAAATAATGAAGATACTTCTATTTGTTGAGGCGGGTACCTTGAATTAAATCTTCTTCCAACATCTCCAGAATGTTGTATTGAGAGGTTTACAAAGGTCGAATCATTATTGGTATTTTATTCTTAGCTAATTGTTTTCTCATATTCATCATATACTCTTCAACTTTTTCTATAGGTTTATCAACTTGTTTCGACCAGAGTGGACTCTTCCTGTTTGTTTTATCACAAGAAATGGGATCAATTGGTGTTTCCTCTAATATATTAGAAGGAAGATGACCCAAGCGAGGTTCAGAGAATTACCATTTCCTTGGGATATATTCTAACTGGGAGAGTATTTTACCTACCCATAATAAGGCATCAGACATGATTGGCCTTATGTTTGAAAGTACCTCAAGATAATAGGGATTTCTCATAACTACATTGTCAGTTGGAGAATTTTCTTGACAATGAATAACAATACTGTGGAGAGAACTTTTGTAGTGAATAACATCATGGGGAGGACCACCATAGTGGATTACATCAAGGGATAGACCCTATTTCTACTTGGTATTTTTGAAACAAGGAGGGTATCTGTGGCTCTCATCCAGAGATAGGTTATCTAGATTGACCAAATTGACATGTAGAAAGCCTTCATGATGAATTTTTCGATGAGGAACTTCAAAATTACTACTAATCCTCACATAACATGGTAATAGGAGGGTGGGATCTTGACCTAGAACAGATAAATGTCTGAGAGCTTCAATAACTCCGGTATTAAGAGGATCCAGATCGTAGATCGGATATGGATTCTCCAACTAATATTTTTCATACTTCTTCTTAGATGCTTTATTACATGTAGTTGGGGCCAATTGATGGGAAAAGTGGTTATCATGAGAAGGTATATGTGCCTAATTTGGAGTGGATTTTAGAATAAACCAATTATCTCCAATTAGAATGGGTGTATGTTCCCAATTCAGTTCTCTATATGATATGGGGGAGTATGCCTCATAACCCCCCTAATATGGAACAAAGGTATGTATCTACTCCTGGATAACATACGGATGAGACATATGAGGTGTGGGGATAGAATTATGTTTCCATCCCTCTGGTACTTCTAATGTTCCCATTATGATATTCTGGAAATATTCCAGGATATGAGTAAGAATTTGAGTCTACCCTTTCACCATTTCCAAAATCTGTTTTCTAACTCTAGTTTCCAGAATGGGAATATGTGTCCATTTCTTATTCGGAGTAGGTGTATGTACCTACTCCTGCCCTGCCTTTACTATCAGTGAATACTAATAGTACTCATGTGTTGGGGAAAAAAATTGAGTCTACCCCAGGTTCTTCATTAGAGATTTTCGACTAACTTCTCCAGGTGCTACCAAAACGAGACTATTATAAGGCTTGATTGATGCTTGCAGGTGTATGTTAATGCTTGAAAATTGTCACCACATTTGGATGGAAAGCTACCTTAAATGTAGCTAGAGGAGTCTGCTGACTGGATGATAGATTGTAAATAGGTGTATGTGCCTGCTCACGGTACCCCACCAGATTTTAATAAAGGGATTGGTTGGGTGCCACTAGATGATTTTTCTGGCTAGCGAAGTTAAGGAGGATCGTTGTATGTACTCATTCATTGTTTTCCACCAAGCTGGATTGAAGGACTTCTCTAGAGGGGGAAAAGGTAGAAACATGGTCCCTATTGGCCGGTTGTTGTCCCCGATGGTTCGTGTTACATTCCTAGGTCTGAGAGACCTATTCCAGATAGTCGAAGATACCATCCTCATCATGTTGAGGGTTTTCTTCCACACGACATTGGAAGTGGTGATTGTTGGAAGGATCCCTCAGGAGGGACCCCTATATCTTCAAGATGAGTCCATAGAGTGCCTCTTGGTCAACCAACCTAGAACATGGGATGGATTATTGATTACATTCTAGGGATAAACTACTAAAATAGTTGAAGACTGTGGTTTGTTCCATCTACTTATGGACCACCAGTAATCATTGACCAAATGACTAGGGGTTATTCTTGATTTGGAGGTCATTTCAGGAAGCCTCCAATGTTGAGATAGTACCATGTTGACGGTACTCTCAAACCAATGAATTGGAGACCCAAAGATGAAGATACTGGGTCAATGATGATGTTATTTAAATGGAAAAGGATCCATCTTGAGCTGAAAATGGGGAATTCATGGGTGAAAACATAAAGGAGCCCATTTGGAATGAATGGAGGTCCTGGAAAGAAAGTGAACGTATATATGAAAAATAAAAACAATGAAATCTAGTAAATTAGAATCTTTTATTTGAAAGCATGCATTATTTATTCCTTTTTCTAACCCTATTTGATCAATTTATAGGGGCCTAACAGATGGGTAAAACTATAATCATAGTTATGGATTCACATCAGGTTCATCATTTTTTTGATTGTGTATGGGTGAGAAAAAATGTCCCGATGGAGAATCCAACCATATGTTCTATAATGTGTTTTTTTCATCATGTAACCTATCACTGTGGTTAAGGATTCATGTTGTTTTAAACATTTTTTGTTTTCCCTAGATCGTGTGTTATACTTAGCAATCAATACTACAAAACGATATGTTCATGAATCCTAATTAATTTACCAATCATAATAGAGTCCCCACGTGTGTCATGCTCGGGATGAGAAACAAGAGGATATAAAATATTCAAAAAAACACACATTGTCTCCTTTTTGATGGAAGAGGTCTGGACTATGGTCAAAGAAGCCAGGGAGATGGTGAATGAGGGTGCAGAGAAGTGAATCATTCAATGCGAAAAGAAGGTGAAGGTCATTGGGTCTGGTCCAAAAGGTTAGGGGCTTACTGTAAGAGGGATTACCTAGAATGGGTCTCATAGTGGAAGGAGGATATCATTAACTGTGGAAGGTAAAATCAAGTGTGATCCCCAATCTTCCTATTAGAGACTAGTGGCTTCGAGTCTCAGAGACAAGGAGGAGAAGATATAGTGTTATCCCCAAAATCTGAGACTAAGAAATCCCCAACACTGTCCTTAGGGTATGGGTCTATGTGACCATGGATATGCAAATCCATAAACACTTTTATAATCCCTACCCTCTGGTATGGTGAGTGTCAAAAACCCCTAACCATAGATATACAAATCCAAATAGGAGACTCATAGATATGTCTTTCCCAAAGGTTTGATAAATCAGGATGTCTTGGTGGAGGATTCAGCTTGGACCCTTTTACATATGGAATCCAAGGAAAGAGAAGCCCTTCCATGGGTGGCTTGAAAGATACCTTCATGGATGGATCACATAGGTGGTCCGTGCAAGTATGTTGTATAGTTATGCCACATAGGTCCTAGGAGGAACTGAAAAATTCTTAACACAGGGAGGATAAGCCCGTAAAATCTTGATATTCATTGGGAAATGGACCATAGGGACAACAACACTTGGGTGATGTTTTAACATAAGCACCCTGAGTGTCCCTTGACATCCTTTAGAAGAATCCTGAACAAGTCATTGATTTAGTAAAAGACCTTTCATAGATGACTTCTTCTTATAGAATTTTGGTCCTTAATTAGATTTTTTTTTAAAACTCTGAAAGGACCCTGATCATCCTTATACAATCTAATTCTCTCTTCTCACATGTTTTAGAGAGAAACGAGAGAAAATTTGGAGGACATGGGAAAAGAGTTACACAATAGGAGATTTTGGAGTTCATACAACTTTTTTTGTTGTCAAAATGGGGAGCCCAAGGGTCCTATTTATAGGGAAGGAGGGGACCTTGTCAAATAGAGTTTTTCCACATAGTTCTTTGCCGTAGCTCCACAGTATTTCTCTTCTACGTAGGGGTGCAAAAAATATGCTTCTTCATAGGCCTATGACATACGTCCCTAGGATAGGTCATCAACGTAGGGGTTGAAAATTAGGGTACATGGGTAATACCTACAGTGGATGCCGGATACATAGGTGGTATGCATAGGTGTACCACACAGTTGAGCCAAATACCTTTATAAAATTTATTCATCTTCTGAGTTCCATAATTTTGATCGATATGTCCATTTGGGTTCCGTGACCAGTCAAATCAAAGATCTCAAAGAGATATACACTTATTGAGATGGAGAATACACCAGGTTTTCTTAGATGAAACTCAGAAATTGAATTTTTATGCACAAACACCTTTTTATCATTGATCTTAGAAATCCATGGCCTACTCCTAGAGAGTGGGTGTCTTTCCGCTTATCCCTCATTGTGGATCAGTCTCACGGAAAATACAAATTCAACCATGAATTATATGGAAAATTGCATGAAACACAATCTGTAGTGTCAATAGTGGGTTCTAATTCCTCTCACAAGGATACATAGGAATCCCATCTTATGGGGTTGATCCCAACACCAAACAAACTATCACCCCCTGGATGGTGGTAAACTCCAGAGCGCCCAATCAGAAGGCTTAAAACCGATGTAATCCCAATACATGATGAAATAATCCCAGATCAATCCACAAATGAGTAACATTGATGGAGAACCTCATATACATACAGATACATCCATTTATGGAGATCCTCAGATACATTTAGATGATTTCAAACCCATGCATAGTAATGATTAACCATTTACTTAGGGGTAATCTGTGGACACATACATGGGAATGAACCAATGAGTTATGATATTATCTTAAATCTATAATGGAGTCCCATAATAGGCAATAGTTACCCCCCCAAATGGTTTGATGATCCTGAATTCCCATCCTCTCAACCAAAGTGAGTGCTCATGTGTTGTCGGACAAATCATCCAAAGAACACCTCCCTTTGGAAAGTAGGTCCATGAATCATGGATTTGAGAGTCGTTGGGTGTTTCTAGCTCTATGAACGAACCCATTGGAGACCATTCGAAGGTATTATACCCAACATAAATGATTTCACACTAGTAAACCCCCTACAATCAACCCATTTGGGAATTTCCCCTTATTCAAGAAAAAAACCCTAAAAACCATGAAAACACTATAAACCTAAAAATCCCAAAAAACCATAAGAAACATAAAAATCCTAAAAATGACCTAAAAATACCTAAAAAAATAAAAAACTTTAAAAACCCATGAAAACCTTATAAAGCCCCATTAAAAAGTAAAACACTTAAAACCCATAAAAAACATAAAAATGATAAAAACCCTAAAATACCCAAAAATACCCTAAAGGCCTAAAATCACTCAAAATCCCTAAAAACCCCATAAAAACAAAAAAAAAAATCCTATAAAATATGTAAAATCAATAAATACATAAAAAACCAAAAAACCAAAAAACCCCCTATGAAAACCATAAAAACCTAAAAACACTTAAAACCCCTACAAAATCTAAAAACACTAATAACCTTAAATGATCCTAAAAACCTGAAAAACCTCTAAAACCATAAAAACCCCAAAAAACATAAAACCCCTAAAACCCATAAATACCCTAAACCACAAAAAAATCTAAAAACCCTTTAAATCCTTTATAAAGTTAAACAATATAAAAACATAAAAATCCTAAAAAAACAATAAAACCCAAAAACAATAAAAACCTAAAAACCCCTAACAACCTCAAAAACCCTTCAAATTCACAAATACCGTAAAAACCCATAAAAGTCTTCAAAAGGACATAAAAATCCCAAAAAACATATAAATCCATAAAAACTCTCAAAACCCTAAAAAACCTTAAAAACCTAAAAACTGTTAAAACCCATAAAAACCTATAAAACAACAAAATCCCGAAAAAATAAAAAACCCCCAAAACACTCAAAATATATAAAAACTCTACCTAAACATAAAAATACTAAAATAGCCCTAAAAATACATAATTTTTTTAAAAATCCTTAAAGAAATAATTAAAAACATAAATACACATAAAACCACTAATAAACAAAAAAATGCAAAAACCCCTTAAATACATGAAAAACCCTAAAAACCAAAACCCCCCTAAAAACGTTAAAAACATAAAAACCCAAAAAAACACTAAAAACCCACCAAAAAATCTAGGAAACATTAAAACTCCTAAAACATTATAAAACACTAAAAACCTTTAAACCACTAAAAAATTCAAAAAAACCCCAAAGCATAAAAACTATACAAAATAAAAAAACCTTAAACCCCTCAAAATCACTAAAAAACCTAAAATCCCTAAAATACTAAAAATTACCTAAAATATAAAGAAACCTAAAACCATTGAAAACCCTAAGAAAGCATTAAAAGCATAAAAATACTTAAATCCTATAAAAAACCTAAAAACTTGTAAAAACACTAAAAAACCTTAAAACTCTAAACCCCCCCCCCTAAAACACACAAAATACCTAAAAACCCTAAAAACTATGAAAATCACAAAAAAAGCCCTAAAAATTTATAAAAGAACAAAATACCATAAAAATATTGAAGAAAACCAAAGAAAAACTAAAAAACTAAAAACATTAAACCCCTAAAAAGCCTAAAATGATACAACTGTAAAAACCTTTACAACCCCTTAAACACCCCAAACCACTAAAAATCCCTAATAACCCTAAAAAATATATAAATTGTAATAAGACATAAAATACCAAAAAATGTAAACACCCACTACGCCAAAAACTGGCAAGGGAAGCGCTACCCCTTTATCCGTGCTTCTTTTAGTAGCGCTGATAAAGGGGGGATTTATCAGCGCTTTTCCCGAGCGCTGATAAATGTCGAGTTTCAAAAAAAATATTTTTTCATGAAAAATAATATTTTGTTATATAAGTATATTTATATTGATATAAATACAATATATATTTTTTAAATATGTTATAGATACATATAAATAGACTATTACATTTAATATATAAGAAATTTAGTGAAAATGGCTTCAAAATATTTTTAAAAAATAATATTAATCAATAATTTTCTAATTATTATAGATTAAAAATCATTTAATAAAAATTTGAGGACAAAAAAAATCAAAACAATTAATAAATGATCTAAAATACATTGAAAATGTAACTCAAACTTCAAACGGTCATAACTTTTGATCCAGGTGTCCGTTTGAGCTCTACAGTATATAAAATCAAAGCCTACGATGAGCTCTATGTGCTAGTGACCTAGGAAAAGCCTCAATCACGTTTTTTGAGCCAAAAAAAGGCCCATAAGGCCTCAAAAACTGAGTTTTTAGTCGGGATACCCCGATTTTTTAACATTTAAACAAGTATACCTTTTGATCCGGATGTCCGTTAGGCCTGTACCACATATCATATCAAATATTGTTTCGTTTTCTTCGATTTGACTAGATGTGGTGTTGAAACGGAATTATAGATGACATGTTATGGTCATTTTAAGATTTTATATCTTTTCAAATACGCAAATATATGTATTTATTCGTAAATATATATATGTGTGTGTGTGTGTGGGTGTCTATGTGTGTGTCTGTGTGTTGTATATATGTATGTATGTATTTATTTATTTAATTACTTATAAACACACATCAAAAACATATTTTTTTCATAAATTCATTTAAAACTAATCTTATATGTACATTCTATGGCTTTTCAAATACACATATATATGTATTTATTCGTAAATATAAATGTGTTTGTGTGTGTGTCTGTCTCTGTGTGTGTCTTTGTGTTCTATATATATATGTATGTGTGTTGTATATATCTATGTATGTATGCATGTATTTATTTATTTATAAACACACATAAAAAAAATATTTTTTCATAAATGTATTTAAAACTAATCTTATATGTATATATTAATATACAAATAAATATACGTATAAAATATTATAACTAAAAATATATTAATATACGAATTAATATATATACTAATATATGAATAAATATATTTATATTAATATGAATCAATATATGAAAAAATATAACTATATATATAGATATATCACTAAATAGAGAACAAAATGAAATGGCATAGTGGTAAAGGTGCAGCAGTGAAAGGGGGGAGGTCCCGGGTTCGAGTTCAGGTGGAAGCGAAGGGGGTGCGCGCATATGAGGATGCGCGGGAAGGCCAGCGTGCGGGAGACCTCCTAGAGATGATAAAGGGGGTGTGAAGCGCTGATAAAAGAACTCCCTCCATATTATATTTAATTTTGTTTTATTTTGTTTTAATTTTTTTGACCTTTATCAGCACTTTTTTTAGCGCTGATAAAAGGGGCCATTATCAACGCTTTTTGGAGCACTAATAAAAGGGACCCCCTATATTAGCGTTGAGCTTTACAGCGCTTTTTATGCAGTGTTAAAGCCCTTTTTTAGCACTGATATATGCCGTATTTGTAGTAGTCACCCCTAAAATCCAAAAAAACCCTAAGAAACCCTTAAAGACCTGAAAACACGTAAAACCCAAAAAAATATAAAATACACAAAAACACTGAAATACCCTAAGCCACTAAAGATCCTAGAAGACCCTAAAACACTAAAAACCCATAAAAACCACAAAACCCCCTAAAACATTAAAAACTCTACAAACATTAAAAAAACCTAAAAATACTAAAAATATTAAAGTCCATTTAAACCCTTAAAATTGTTTAAAAACTCTAAAAAACCTTATAATTACTAAAAAAATCACACTACCATAAAACCCTTAAAAACATAAAAACCCTAAAAACCCTAAAACACCTAAAAATAGTAAAATCCCAAAAAATAATAAAATTCCATAAAAATCCTAAAAAAACATAAAAAACCATAAAACTGATAAAAACCCTATAAACCACGAATAACCCAAAGAAAACCATAAAAACCTAACACCACTAAATTCCCCTAAAAACCTAAAATATGATAAAACCCATAAAAAAGGCTAAAAACCATAAAAAGATAAAAACCCCTCAAAATCCCCAAAAAACACTAAAAATACATAAAATCCTAAAAGATCCCTACAAATCCCAAAAAAAACCAAAAAACACCTAAATATACTGAAACTCATAAGAAAAAATTTTAAACCAAAAACACCGGAAACCCCAAAAAACTTAAAAAACACTAGGATACCTGAAAAGACACTAAAACCCCTAATATACTTAAAAACACTAAACCATAATAAAAAACCCACAAAACCCACTAAAATCTATAAAACCCCCTTTAAACCCCTAAAAATGTTAAAGAAAATATATAAAAATCCAAAAGAACCCAAAAAACCAAAAAATCAAAAAAAAAACTAGAAACCTTAAAAACACTTAAAACCCCTCAAAATCTCAAAAAAACCTAAAAAAATAAAAAAAATCCTCAAAACCCTAAAAACATAAAAAATCATAAAAACACTGAAAAACCCTAATAAAAAAAAATAAAAACCTAAAAACACTTAAAACCCCTAAAACCCCTTAAAAATCCCTATAACTCTTAAAAATCATAAAAACCTTAAATCCCTAAAAACCCTAAAATATAAAAAATCCCACAAAATCCAAAAAAATCCTGAAAAACCTAAAACACCATAAAACCATGAAAAATCATAATAAAACATTAAAACCCTAAAAACACATAAAACCCCTAAAATTCAAATAATTCTATAAGCACTAAAAACCCTTAAAACCCTACCCGCTATAAAAATCCTCAAGAACATTAATATCCCTAAAAACCCATAAAACCCCTAAAACCACTAAAAAATCTAAACACCCTTTAATCCCCTAAAAAATAAATGAAACTCTAAAAATGTAAAAAACCCTAAAAAAACTCAAACACCCCCTAAAACCCCAAAAAAATATATAAAAATGATATAATCCCTAAAAACCTAAAAATCCATAAAACCCTAAAAACCATAAAAATCCTATAAAGCCTAAAATATCCTTAAAAACATAAAAACCTATGAATACCCTAAAAATCCCAAGAAAACATTAAAAAAATAAAAACACTAAAACCTCTTAAAGAACCTAAAAATGCTAAATACTCTAAAAAAATCCTAAAAATCCCTAAAAACCCTAAAAATGAGAAAAATAACCTAAAACCACAAAATCCCTAAAAACCATAAAAACACTAAAAAATATAAAACCCTTTAACCCCATTAAAATTTTAAAAACACTAAAAAACTTTTAAGACCATAAAAAATTCTAAAAACTCTAAAAAATCTAAAAAAACGTTAAAAACCCTAAAAACGCCAAAAACCCTGAAAATCCATAAAACCCTTAAAAACCATAAAAACACTAAAAAGTCTAAAAAATACCTAAAACGTAAAAAACATTAAAACATATAAAAAACCCTAAGAAAAAAATTAAAAACTAAAAAACACTTAAAACCCCTAAAAACATAAAACCCCTAAAACCCCTCAATATCCATAAAACCCCAAAAAACCTTAAAATCATAAAAAATCTCTAAATATATCTAAAAGTACAAGAAACATGAAAAACCTAAAAAATCCTAATAAACCATAAGAACATAAAAATACTGAAAACCCCTAAAAATTATTAAAACACTATAAACCTTGAAAACTCTTAAAACCATGAAAATACTCAATACCTCTAAAACCTCTAAAACCCCTAAAAAACCATAAAACCCTATAAAATCCCTGAAAATATCTAAAAATGTAAAAGAGCCTAAAAAAAATAAAAACCCATAAGAAAACCTACAAAACCTAAAAACACATAAAACCCTTAAAAACCAAAAATAAATCTAAAAACCCCAAAAAACCAAAAAACCCAAAAAACTAGTAAAAACCATACTACCACTAAAAACCTTGAAAAACCCTAAAAACCCATAAACACTAAAAACTAATAAAAACAATAAAAACTCTAAAGACCCTTTAAACAACTAAAAATTTAATAAAAAATCTAAAAACCATAAAACCCAAAAAAACTCTAAAACCCCCTAAAAACTCAGAAGAACCCTAAAAAATGAAAAAAACTATAAAAAACCCTTAAATCCCAAAAAATCCCTAAAACCATAAAATACCATAAAAATTGTAAAAAAGTTATACAAATACCTAAAAACATAAAAAACCCAAAAACACTAAAAACTGCTTTGAAAATTTTAAAAACCATAATACACATTAAACCCCTAAAGACCTAAAAATGATAAAAATCCAAGAAAATCCTAAAATACCTAAAAACCAAAAAAACCTCTAAAAATAAAAAGAACCCATAAAAATCCCAAAAAAAATCTAAAAATCTATTGAAACTTTTAAAACCATAAAACCCATGAAAAAAATGAGAAAATAATAAAAACCTAAAAACACTATAAACCCCTAAAAACCTAAAAACATAAAAACCCAAAAAACCGTAAGAAACATTAATAAACCTTAAAATCCATAAAACCCTAAAAATACCAAAAAACCAAAAAACCCAAAAAACCCTGTTTCGGGTCGGTCTTGAAACGCCCAACGGTTCCGTATCCGATGACACGTGGACCTGCTTTACAAAGGCAGGCGTTCACCGGATGGTCTGACCAATGACAGTTAAGAACTCACATTGGATGAAAGGATGGGAAGTCGGGTCATCACACCCTTTTGGGGGGAATTATTGTCTGTTCCGTGACTCTCTTATAGATTAAAGATGTATTCATATGTTCGTGAATCTTTGGTTTATACCCAAGTATAGTATCCACAAATTTAACCTGGTTGGCAATGTTCATCTAAACGAAGGGGTGTGGAATCATTTATGTTCGAGGTTTACCATCCCTCATGGGATTAATGACCCCGAGGAGTCGGAATTCATTGAGGCGGCACTAGGAGTGGCGCGGTGAACCAATGTGAAGATAATCGGATCGACCAGTTGTTGGGATTGAACCTCATTGAGTATTTTTATGTACCCTGTCTAGGGGATAGGAATCAAATTCCACGTAGTTAGAATGGGGAGCATCGAAGAACCGACGTGAAGGTGGACCCGGGGGGTCCGTTGGTGATTGGGCTTGAACCTCATGTAGGATTCCTACGTATCCCTATGGTAGGGAATCAAAGTCCTCGTAGTTCGCATTGTCTTGGGACTTATGCTCTGAGGCGGCCTAGAATGATGGATTGGGGCTCACACTCTGAGGATGCCCACAATAGGATGTCATAGTCGATGATTACTCTAAGACCACGTGAGTCATGCTCGGTGTGAGAAATAAGAGGCAGCAGGGACCAGATGATCACGTCACGAAAGGTACGTCCATGATAAGTGGAGTGGGGATTACGCATGAGGGCGGCCCATAATGATAAATTGGGCCTTACACTATGAAGTGGACCAGGGAAAAAAAATCATAGCGGAGAGGAAAAAAGGGGTGCTCTTGTGCCCATCTCCTCTCTTGTAGTGCATGAGGGCTTCCTTCTGATGGGTATTTTACTACCCCTGAGGAGCCCTTAACAAGTGGAGGGGCAGAAAGGGGACTCCTGAGCTCAGAATCCACATTACTGTGGGAATGTGAACCCAGGAATGCTTCGGGAATCTGCTCAAGGGTCGGGGAAACCCATTCGCCTCTACTTACCATGGGTATGTGAACTCAAAACGGCATACTGATGATCCTGAGGGTTACACCACACGGATCCGGTGGCTCTGGTGGAGGCCTTGACTCGGGGCCGATGAGTAGGCCAATGAGGAGGTTGCAGAGGATCGGGCCGGATTTGGAGGATCTTATGTGGCTCGCGGAAAGGGAACTCCAATGTTTTCGGCGGACCACACAGGGGTATGGGTGGTGGAGCCCTTCACGTAGGGAAGTGCTATGTGGTTGGAGAGTTCGTCCGCCAACCAAGGTGGTCCACGAACCAGGAGGGTCTACGGACTAAGAGGTCATCCGCGAACCAGGAGGGTCTGTGGACTGATTGGCATCCCGCGAACCAGGAGTGTTTGCGGCTTCGGGTTCAGCCCACGTACAAGGTTGGTACGCAGAGGGTTCCACACAAGTAGCGGATTCCAAGGTTGGCGTTGATCAGGGGTTCGTCGGTCGAGGCTTCTCTCGCGTAGGAAGGTGCTACGCGATGCAGCGGATCAGAAAAGAGGCATAAACACCCTGGTATGTGGGGAGTGCATTCGCAGAGGGGATACAGTTCACAGTCTTCTATTTTTATGTTATTTTGAGTTCGCGGTTCACAAAATTATTATGCATTTTCAGTTCCTTATTAGTTCGTTCCCAGTTTTATACCTGCTCTAGTTCACGAACTGGAACTTCTCTTTTTGCAAAATCCTAATCCTTCCTTCGAAATCCTTCCACCCGAGTCTGATCGATCTCCTCTGAATCCTCTTTCTCTGAATTTGAATCCTCTCCTCCTTTCCCCCTTAGTCTCCTTTTATAGAGTAGGGAAAGATATTTATCTATGGTCATGTGGCACCTTTTGTGGAGGCCCACGACCGAATACCTGGTTTACGGTTGACTTGGTCAATCCGTTATTCATGGTGGGCATCGAGCGCTGCTCCCCCCCCCCACGAACCGAACGAGGGGAGAGCTTTACGGCCACGGAGGGTTCCGCCTCCATTTCGTGAAAGAAAGCGGAGGCTGTTTAGGCCGACTGACACTAATCACGGCTGGGGCGGTTCATGATGGTGAACTGGATTGGCTCCCGCCCTGCATCGTGCCCGCGGAGGGTCTCTGCCTCCATTCTGCAAACGACAACAGTCCATGGAGGTGGGATGCTTCGCGGAACCGGTCGTGCGTCATTAACATTAGACCAGTCTGTAGACCGGTTCCTCCTTCGCCATCCTTGAGTATTGTCCACATTTTCCCATCCCTTTGAGGGGAAGTTTGGTAGAATCTCCCTTGAGTTAAAGGGGATCATCGTTCTCCTTTTCAGATTTTTCAGGACCTTACAAATTCCCCCCCTCGGAATGGGGTCTAATCGGAACGAAGAGGAGACTATTCCAATGTAGAGTGGTCCTGAAACTCGGATGGGTTGCAGTAGTAATGTGGACCCAGTATGGGACCATGCATATAAATACGTAGGGCCCATTTCATTTTTCCTTTACCAGATTCTTCGCGAAACCAGATATTTTTTGTGTGTGCGTGCTCATTCCTTCGCGGAACTCTTCGTCCGTGAACCAGCTGCTAATTTTTTGAACCATTCCTCGTTCGTGTGGTTCTTCATCCGCAGGTCAACATCTTAGTCGTGAACTAACAATTTTAATTAATTAAAAATTAAGTTACGACTGGCCACGTAGGAACTTGCTTTGCGGTTTTGGTGCTCCGCGGTTTCGATGCTCTGCGGACTAAAATCCTTTGAACTTTAAAAATATCTAAGTCTTCCAAACTTAACCACTTAAATTTGGGATTGAAATTCCATGGAGGAACCCGGCCCGTGGTTTCCTGACCAAATCTCCATGGGCCAGGGTTTCACGGACTACTATTGTGAAGGGATGGTTCGCAGGATGCTGTCATCATGAACCATCCTTCGAGGCCTCCTCGTGGACTTTGCTATGAAGGCTCCTCGGCCATATATTTGGTATTTTTTGTCCAAAAAAAAATTATTCTGGACTAACCGCTTGTTTTCTCTCATCGTGTAGGGAGAAAATATGGTTCCCCCTCATTCTGAACCGAGGCATGCTGCAGAGCCTCTCCCAATGGGTTCAAGGAGACGTTTAGCTATGATTCGCAGAGCAGAGAACACCCAAGAGGACCCTTGTTGGTCCATCATTCCTAATGATGGTGTCTTGAAAGACTTGCTCCCTTCTGAGATCCTGGATTATCCACTATCAAATCATCTTCCGCTTAATGGATTCGGTCTTCATGACGATGTCCCTATTCCCCCCCACTTTCTCAGGTCTTCCTTCTCCTTTATTGGAAGCATCTTCCAAGTGTATTCAAGCGAACCTTACCCAATCGGGGGATATGGTTTCCGACTCTGACCAGAAATACACCTTTATTTTGAGAGGCTCTGACTGGACCCAAAGTGATCAGCACACCCGAAACTTTTATCAGGAATCTGTCTTCAAGAGTTTCCCTTCTATTATCATCCTTTCTCAAGTAGATCCCGATGCGGGGTGGATTCCTAAGTGGGATATTCGATCTGTCGGGCTCTTCTAGAATGACTAGGTCTGGGCTTTCAGGGTCCATCATCACTACCAGGAGTTTCCCGAATCACTGGAATCATTCAATTTATACTCCGCGGTGTGGGCTTCCCAATTTTCTATTTACCCACCATACTTGGTCCTTCCAGACCTACTCAGTCGCTGGTGTTCAAGCCCTAATACATTCCACCTTTCCCCTGGTGAAGTAAGCAATATTCTGTGCGATATCCATCAATTGGGAGGGCTCCTAGTTATTGGTGAGATGTATAAAGAATTTATTCCTGCCCCTGACGTATGGGACGACGTCGAACAAGTGCCTTTATTGGCGAGAGATCTGTTGGTTATGGCAGAGCAATCACTAGGTCAGGCCTTGCGTGCCCGCTCTCTTATTCCCTATAGTACCTGGATAGGGTTATTTCCGAACAACACTGGTCCTGTGCCGAAGATCAAGTGCCCCAGGACTCATCCTTATCAATAGTCACAAACCTCCCCAGGTTCCTACTGGGTAGTTCTGGAGGCAGGTGACTACCTTTCATGGGTTACGAGGTGCGCCCTGGTGTGCCGCCTATCCTCTGGCTGGCAGGTTTTTTTTTTCAGGTTACTGAGCGGGTGGCCATTCCCTTCTCAGGATATTAATCCTGGCGTCAGGTCTTTCACCCTGATGATGGCAGCTGAGCTTGCAGAGGGCCGCCTTGTGAATTTGGTCATGCCCACATTGGCTCGTATTTATGAACAACTAGGTCACATGCAGAAGGGCGGTTCACCCTTTCATGTGAGGGGTCCATTTCAATTTTTTTATAGCTGGGTAGCGGATCATTGTCGCTTTTATGAGTATCTTCACAACATGGTCATCTCGCCTCTTAATTTTCGGCCTACCCTTCTTGATATAGCCGGAGTTCTCTTGAAATCCCTCAGCTCTGATGATGTCCTCGAACTTCTGAGTGACTTCTCCCGGTTTTCATTCACTCCCTACCCCACCCCTTCTGGCGTCTTAGTTGACAACCATCGGGGGAGCCTGGTGGAGCGTTCTTACATGATCTCTCTGCGGGACAGATTTCTATCTGCGCGGGTCGAAGGGTTTCTCTGTGTGAGTTTTATGTCCCGTATCGTTTTTCTCGCCCGTTTGGGTGAATGCAAGTCATAGTTTCCTTTCCTCCTCCTCAGGCTCGAGGACTGCACCCGGCCATACTTCGTCAATGGTGGTTGATGCTGATGCAGGAGGGATCTGACATGAGCATTCTCCTACCTGTCATGGGGTCGGCCGCCAGCCTTTCCATGGAGTATGAAAAATCATGGAAAAAACACTACCCCAATGGGATCCTAGGGAAAGCCGTCTGGAAGGATCCAAAATCAGGATGTACTACGGTTGTTGCATCCACCACACCTTCCTCGTCATCTCTAAGGGAGGATCGACTGATGGCTCATCGATCAAAGCGACTCAGGGGATTTTCCTCTCCCAGTCCTGCGGTGGCCGAAGTTCAGAAGGGTTCATCCTTCTTGGACGTGGATGAGGATGACCCAGTGGTTCTGGGTCCTAGCGAGACAATCCCGGACATTTTTCCAGTTGATACCAGGCTTAGCATTTTGATCCCCAAGCCTGAACCGGGGTTAGAGGCTCCTGACTTTCTAGTTTTGTAACCAACTTCTAGAGAGCACATGCATGCACTGGTTGCAATGCCAGAGTTCATTCCAGTGCTATCCGACGAGGATACTAAAGATCCTCGGGTCATGGAAGACCACCAGGCGGTGCGCAGGTGGTCTTGGCCTCGGATTTGCGAGATCGTTGCAAAAACTCCTCTAGATGAGATGACAACTAAGACCGAAGCTCTTCGACAGCTCTTCCTGGTTTTGGGGTAGGGTGGCTTTGACTATCTGCAGTTCCATTCTCTTGCTTTCCAAGTTGTCATAGACCGTGAGGAAGCTGCCACTAGTGAACGCAAACTCGCTCACTTTTTTTCCACTCATTACGGGACCTGAGCCCTGGAGGAACCCACGATACAGCTCCATCAGTTGATAGCATAAGAGGCAATCTCTCAAGATCAAGCGGTCGTCCTATCCTCCGAGTTGCATGAATGTGAAGAACGAGCAGTGATGCTGAGGAATCAGTTGTCAGCTATAAATGGTCTTCTTGAAGCCACCAGAAAAGGGATTAATGATCTCCAAACAACATTAGAGCATACTCATCCGGTGGTTGAGGTTGAAGCCAGGGAGAAGGCTGTGTTGGAATAGTCTTGCAATGACCTCTGCCGCACGGTCACTGATCTGGTGGAGAGAGCAAGTCAGACTCCTTTTTGATGATCAGAGCCCTTCTTGTATACTCTTTTTTGCTGACCCACCCTTTCGCTGTGAGACATACGCCCCATATTGTGGATGTGCTCCTCTTTTTCTTTTAATGGAGTACAATCTATGTTAGTCTTTTGCTTTTGTAAAATCTGATTGTTAATAGAACAATTGTCGCGTGAATAATAACTCACTGAATCAGAATTAATCACAACTCAGAAAAATAGAAACAAACTCTAACTTTTGCCTGGACCATGGGATCCAGCGAGAATAGTTTGACTATTTCTAGGGTTTTGTAGAAAATCCCTACAAACTTTTTGTCTTTTATTTTTAATGCCCTAATTTTTCTGGGGCCCATTTGGTGTGGACCCAGCGGGTATGGCCTGATTTTTTCTTAGGTCTCCCTTTTCGGGTTTTCGGCCTAACAGGATTTGTGCCTCTTTTCTTGGGCGGTTTAACGTCCCGCCGTCATGACTATCATTAATGATGTTTTAGGTCGAACAGTTTTGACCAAATATGGTGGGGAAAGGTCCCCAATGGGGTTTGGTTGATTAAAAGATGTCTCAGTGTCCTTCAGATGCATTTGGAGTGAGTGTGTTTAAACTTTAACGACATGCAGGGCATGTCTCAAGGCATGGGAGCCACGTCGGCGTGCATAGGTGGGAGGAGAATTTCCAAAGGAAATCTTGCCTTTGGTAGACAGGCCAGGGGCGATCAATATGCATAGCCGCTGAGGGCATGGTATGCATAGTTGGCAAAAGGTGTCATTAAGTCAATGACTCTCCATTTCTGATGGCCATAGGACTTCATGAAAGTCCAGCTTATGAAAAAACACCATGGGTGGCTTGGAGAATTATGAAAACCACCGGGGGTGGCTCAGAAAAGGTATGTGATGTCTGAAAGATTTTGATAACATCTGTATCAATCAGGAGTGTGGAAGCAAGGTTCCTGTCCAACGCATTTATCTAGAATAAAGGATGGTTGGGGCTTGGAGCAGTTAAAAGTCATGTAGCTGGGACATCATTTAGAATGGGACGGCTTATCCTGGTCCTCGGTAATCTTGTGAGAGACGTTCCACCATATTTATGCAGGGTTGTGAAAGAGGTTGGTAAACTGTAACTCCGAGGGTTTCCGAATCCTGGGATAGTCATGGGGGGCTTGGAGGCCAAGAGGCGTACGGAGAGAATCATTGCCTAAGGAAATCCAGCCTTTGGTAAACGGGCCAGGGGCGATTAATATGCAGAGCCACTGAAGGCATGGTATGAATTTTCATGCAATGGTCTCCTTAGGTCAATGATTGTATTCCCCCGGTAGCCAAGCAACTTCAGAGAAGTTGAGATTTGGGACCACCAGGGGTCGCTTTTGAGAGTCCAGATTTTTCTGAGTACAGAGTATGGTTTATGATGAGAGGGTTCCTGGATATGGGGGAAACATCTAGACTGAACTTCCTGAGAATGGGTGATGTAATCCCTTCTCATGTGGGTGTGAGATGGTGGCTTGTGTCGGTCTCACCCGTGCACTAAAGGACAGAGAAAAGCCTTCGTTCCTTACTGAACCCATGACGGGTTTGACCGTGCAGTTTAGCATCATGCGGTAAAGATGGAGTGAAATATTAAAGGATGTTGTGCAGTTTAACATCATGAAACAAGGAAGGGGGCATTTTTCTTTCCTTTTCCAAGGCTGTGCAGTTTAACGTTGTCCAGCAAGGACGATTGACCATAGTGTTTAATGTGGAGGGGGTGATGGTGTAAATAATGGTTCCGAGGATTCTAGGATCAGAATAGATGACATGGAGGCTCTAGGGCCGGTATGCGTACGGAGCTAGGAAGAGTATCGCCCAAGGAAATCTTGCCTTTGGTAGACGGGCCAGGGGCTATCAATATGCAGAGCCGCTGTGGGCATGGTATGCATAGTCATGAAAAGGTGTCCACGGGTCGATGATTGTCCACTTCCAATGGACATGAATGATTATGAAGATCCAAAATTGTCCGGTCCACTATGTATGTCATCGGGGAAGGAAATGTCTGGGCATGTCTGGCATACTCATCCCTGGTTGCTGTTAATGCATGGAGAGCTCCCTGCACTGACTTATTTTGCGCGCGAGGGTGTACCTTTACTCCATGCAGTTTAACGTCGTGTGGTAAGGACGAGGTACTCCTAGTTTACCAGTCATATAGCTCAAACCATTGGGTGATTATTGATGCGGTCACTCGAAGGATAACTGGGTCAACATGTTCTGATATACTTGGAACAAGGTGGGGGATGATGGTTGTAAACTCCAACATTGAGTTTTCCCAGATCAGGAGGAGTGGTGTAGGGGATTTGAGGCCGGTAAGAATAAGGAACGAGGAAGAGTACCGCCCAAGGAAATCTTGGCTTTAATGGACGAGCTGGGGGCTATCATTATGCAGACCCACTGAGGGCATGGTATGAATAGTCGTACAAAGGTGTCCCTGGGTCGATAACTTTCCACTTTCGATGGCCATGAATGATTATGAAAATCCGAGATTTCTCACAGTTCAGAGTTCGGCACATGGGGATAATGGTGTCCGAGTATACAAGAAACATCTTCACTGCAATTGTCTGTTGAGTCAAAGTAGCGTAGTCCTGGCTTGATGTTTGTTGATGCATGTCTATATGTGAACCTTCAGCGGACACATAGGCTAGCCAGGTAGGGGTACCCTGGCAACATTTGGATGTGAAAAGGGGAATGAACTTGTAAACCACTGCTCCATAAATTTTTGGATCGGGAGATGTGATACGGGGGCTCTGAGGCCGGTAGGCGTACGAAGCTATGAAAAGTGTCGCCTGAGGAAATCTTGCCTTTGGTAGACGGGGCAGGGGCTATCAATATGCAGATCCGCTGAGGTCATGGTATGCATATCCATGAAAAGGAGTCCATGGGTCGATGACTTTCCACTTCCGATGGCCATGATTGGTCATGAAGATCCATAATTATCCAGGTCGTGGAGTCTGATTAATGGAGAGGATGCATCCATATGTGCAAGGAGTATCTCCATATCATTTCTACATGCGTCTCGGGTGGGTCGCGATGAAGTCTGTGAAACTTAACATCATGCGGTGAGGACGAAGTCCGTGCAGTTTAACGTCATGCGGTGAGGACGAAGTTCGTGCAGTTTAACATCATGTGGTAAGGATGAAGTCCGTGCTGTTTAACGTCATGCGGTAAAGATGAAGTATACACCCCGTGCAGGTCTGGTCCGTACATGGGGGAATGGGACATTTTTAACATTATTTTACATGAAGTTTAATGTCATGCGGCAAGGACGCAAAAATACACCTCGTGCAGGTCTAGTCCATACATGGAAAAAAGGGATCCTTTTTTAAATATTGTTATCCGTGCAATTTTACGTCATGCGGTAAGGACGTGGAGTACACCACATGATGGTTCAGACCATACACGGGGGACATGGCATTTTTATCTTTTATTCAGGGGGCTGGGCCAGGACGGGGAACCCTGGCGTCACTACGTATCCTATGAGGGTAGGAATCAAGCTGCACGTAGTTCACTGAAAGAAGTACACCCCATGCAGTTCTGGTCTATACATGGGGGGAAGAAGGAATTTTTAACTTTTATTTGGGAGTGGATGGGCCAGGATAGGGGATCCCAACGTCACTATGTATCCTACAAGGGTAGGAATCAAGACGTACAGAATTCTATGAAATCCGTACAGTTTAACGTCATGAGGTGAGGATGGGGAATACACCCTAGGCAGGTCCGGTCCGTACACGGGGGGGGGGGGGGGGGGGGGTAAAGGGAATTTTTATCTTTTATTCAGGGGGATGGGCCAGGATGAGGAACCCTGGTGTCACTACGCATCCTGCGAGGGAAGGAATCAAGCCGCACATAGTTCTCTGAAAGAAGTACACCCCGTGCGGGTCTGGTCCATACATGGGGGTGGGGGGGGGGGAATTGTTAAAACTTCTTCTCCATGCAGTTTGAAATTGTGCGTTGAGGATGAGGGATACACCCCGTGCAGTTCTGGTCCATACTTGGGGGGAAGAAGTCATTTTTAACATTTATTTGGGAGTGGCTGGGCCAGGATAGGGGATCGCAACGTCACTACGTATCCTGCGAGGGTAGGAATCAAGCCATACATAGTTCTCTGAAATCCGTGCAGTTTAACGTCATGCAGAGAGGATGGGGAATACACCCCATGCAGGTCTGGTCCGTACACGGGGGAAGAAGGCATTTTTAACTTTTATTATCTGTACAGTTTAACGTCATGTGGTTAGGATGAGGGGTATTATTAGATTCTGTGCAGTTTAACGTCGTGCGGTAAGGAAAAACTCCATGAAGTTTAATGTCATGTGGTGAGGACGTAGGGCATTATTAGATTCCGTGCAGTTTAACGTCGTGCGGTGAGGAAGAACACCATGCAGTTTAACATCCTGTGGTGATCATGAACTCAATGAAGTTTAACATCATGTGGTGAGGACGAACTCCGTGCATTTTAACGTCATGCATTGAGGACGGAATCCGTGCAGTTTAACGTCATGCGGTGAGGACGGAATGCTCTTAGTTTAAGGTCATAGAGTTTGGACCATCGAGTGCTTGGTAGTTTATCGTCATGCATCTCGGACGATGAATAGTACACCTTTAGTTATTATGCGAAATACTTCTTCAGTAATCTCGCATTTGTTGGAGCGGTTGTAAATTTTCCGTCCATGGAGATCAGGGTATATGCTCCATTGGAGTAGACCTTGTGTACAACATATGGTCCCTCCCACTTGGGCTCCAGCTTTGGAGGCTTCTTTCTGGGTATCATTGGGGTTTGGAGGACCAACACTAATTCTCCTTCCATGAAAGACAGAAGACGAACCTTTTTGTTGAAGGCTCGTGCGATCCGGTTCTGGTATACCTCCAGATGGTGCAAAGTGTGCAACTGCTTTCAATCTAGTTGTTCCAATTCAGCTAGCCTCTTGTCCGACTGCTCATCATCGGATAATTGATCACAGATGGCAACATGGAGTGAGGGAAGTTAGAGTTCAATGCGCAGGACCACCTCTGTGCTATACACCAATGAGTACTGGGTGGCCCGAGTAGCAGTGCGAATTGTGGTTTGATAAACCCACAATGCATGGAGGAGCTTATCCATCCATGACTTCTTGTCTATGTCCACCATTTTCTGGAAAATGATGGACATGGTCTTGTTGAAAGCCTCTATATGTCCATTGCCTGCTGCATGGTAGCGAGATGAGTGGTTAGCCTTGATACCATACTCGTGGTATAGTTTCTCCAATTCAGCAGAGCATAAGTTGGTGATGTTGTCCGTCAGTATGGTATGGGGGACACCAAATATGGTGATGATATTGGTCTTCACAAAGTTGGAAATATTTATTGCCCCAACTTCCTTGAGGGGTATGGCTTCTACCCATTTGGAAAAGAAGTCGGTTTTTGTGAGGATATACTTCAGCTGTTTGGATGTGGTAGGAGGATATGGTCCCATGACGTCCATTCCCCAGACGGAAAAAGGCCAAGAGTACTTGGCTTGATGAATTAACTCTGGTGGTTGGTTTATGAAGTTGGCATGAATCTGGAACGAGTGGCATTTTGCGGTAAAACGCTCGCAGTCTCCTGCCACTATGGGCCATTAGTACCCAATCCGTCGAACCTGATGAGAAATCTTGGTCCCCAATTGATGTACTCCACACGCTCTGGCATGTACTTCATTCATTACAGTAGCAGTTTCTTCTCCATCAATTCATATGAGGAGCACTCCATCGAGGCCTCATTTGTAGAGGACCTCTTGCTGACCCGCGCCGCCGTATAGGACAATGTTGATTTCCATTCTCCGTATTTGCTCTCGTTCAGCCCTGTCTGATGGAAGTTCTCCCCATTTAAGGTAGTTTGAAATGAGGGTCATCCAGCCGATGGAAGGAGCATATGGCTCGGGGACAGGACTGAATTCATGGACCGGGGAATATAGTTCAATGTTGGTTCTGTGGAGAACCTAGCCATTAACCCTTGAACATGGTCAAACAGGGGGATCAGATCCTCCTTTTTAATAGCATAGTCACCATTGACATGCTTGATGACCAGTTCTGAGTCACCTTTTAGCTTATGGTGATGTACTTGTGCCTGGAGTGAAAGTTCCCGGCCTGTAATGAGAGCTTGATATTCCGCTTCATTATTCGTACATCCTTCTGATATGAGGAAGGAATATGGAAATATTTCCTTTTATGGGGACACAATTATTATTCCCAAACCCACTTTGTTGAATCTAGGATCCTGCATCATCTTCCCGGTTGGACTTCGGGATGCGCCATCGAAGTAAATTTCCCATGCTGGGAACTACTCTCGAACGGAGAAGATGTCTTCATCAGGTAGCTCGGCGTCCGGTGCAGTGGTCCCTATCAGAGGGTGCTCTGCCAGAAATTCTGCTAATGCCTGACCCTTTATGGAATTCAGAGGCACAAACCGGATGTCAAACTGTTTCAGGATGACCGCCCATCAGGATAGGCATCCGGTTACCATCGGGTGACTGAGGATGTACTTGAGCGGGTTACTCCGCGTGACCAAATGGACTTCATGATGCTACAGATAATGTCGCAACTTTTGAACTGCGAAGACCAAGGCCAAACAACTACTATCAATATTTGAGTATTGAGTCTTAGCATCAATCATGGTTTGAATGAAGTAATAAAGACGGTTTTCGTTGTCGACATCATTATTTCGTGCGAGGAAGGCTCCCAGTGACTGCTCTAAGGTTGTCACGTACATGATGAGAGGTATTCTTTCAACTGGGGTCATGAGAACCGGTGGGCTTAAGAGGTACTTCTTCAAGTTTTCGAACGCCTCTTGGCAGTCATCCGTCCATTAATACGTGACCCACTTTTTCATTAACCTGGTGAAGGGAAAAAATTGGCCTGCCATGTTGGCTATGAACCACCTAATATAGTCAATGTGTCCTTGGAATCCCCTCAACTCGGTGATATTTCTAGGAGGTGGTAATCAAAGGATAGCCTTTGTCTTCTTAGTGTCGACTTTGATGCCACGATGGCATACGACGAAGCTAAGGAATTTCATTGAGGTAACCCCAAAGGCGCATTTCAAGGGGTTCATCTTCAAGCTATGCTATCGGAGTTTGTTGAAGATGGTCTCAAGGTCTAACAGGTGATCCGAGAACTGTCTGGACTTGACCACCCGATCATCCACGTAACATTAAAAGAATTTACACAGGAACAGTTTAAAGATCCGATGCATGGCACGCTGATATGTGGAACTCACATTATTGAGACCAAAGGGCATGACCCTGTAACATAATACACCTTGAGGGGCCCTGAAAGCAGTGGATTCTTCATCTTCTCAGGCCATCCTGATTTGGTTATAGCTGGAATATCCATCCATGAAGGACAGAGCCTCATACACGGCTGTTGCATCGATTAACAACTCGGTGATTGAAACCAGGAAATCATCTTTCGGATAATGCCGATTGATATCTATGAAGTCAATGTAGACGCGGATTTGACCATTATTTTTCTCGACAGGGATGATGTAGGCCAATGAAATGGGGTACTGGACCTCCCGAATGATGCCTGCTTTAATGAGCTTATCGACATCAACCTCTATTTTGGCGTCATGTGAGGGATGCATCCTTCTGGCGGCCTGTTTATAGCTCCGGTGGTCTTCTGGAATACCCAGGTGATGCGTCTCCACTTCGGGGTCGAGTCCAAGCATTTCTGTGGAATTCTAGGCAAAAACATCCCGATGTTGCCTTAGGAAAGAGGTATATACCTCGTTCTCCTCGGGGGACATGGATGCACTAATGAGAGTAGGCCTCAGATCTTCCTCGGTACCCAGGTTTATTTCCCTGAGCTTGTCCACTGTGGTGGAGATACCCTCCTCAAATGCAGGGGGTGCATCCCTAAGATCTTCCCCCTCTTCTTCTCCCAAGTCCTCATCTTCATGATCCAACGAGGAGAGAGCTCCTAACATGGGCTCTTGGGAGTCCGGAGGAGAGGTGTCATGGGCGTACTTACTCAAGTATTCGTCCCCAGATCGAGGGTTGGTGGACGTTCCCGCATTGTCGAACTCGGCCATCATGGATGAAGTCATGAGGACATCTGAGTGCGTGTCTGGTCCTGAACTCCTACTCTCAATGTGGTTGATGGGCAGGACATAATCTCTACTAAGCTGCCTGAGGGGGTCATCAGGAACCATTTCTAGGCCATTTGGAGCGGGGATCCAGTCGACACCATCAACCGAAGGCTTCTTTTCCTTTTTCTCATAGAACCCGACGTCAATGTAATGTGGCTCGGAGAGCTCGAAAGGGGCCTTGTCAGTGTTCAATGTTACACTTTGTACATTGATGCAGTACATGATACACCGGTGGTAGGATGAAGGAACGACCATGTGCTTATGGAGCCACTACCTTCCCAGCAAGGCATTGAATGTTGTGCTCTGCTGGACCACCATGAATTCTGTATAGGCTACCAGGTCACCAAAATGGGTCTTTAGCTTAATTTTTCCCATTGGTTTCTGCTCGATCTTTTCATAACCCAACAGAGTCATGGCTGAGGGAATTAGGTCATCCATACTGTAGCCCATCTTAGGGAGTGTCCGTAGGGGAAGGAGGTTAACTCTAGAGCCATTGTCTATAAAGACTTTCCAGATCACAATACCATTCAGTGTGTCAGACACATATAGTGGTGTGATGTGTCCTTGCATGATGGCATCTTCATCCTGATCGGTGAAGGAAATCACTGCATTGCATTCATCCGGGTTAGTCTATGTCCGGTAAATTTCGACGGCAGCTACCTCGGCTTGAAACTCCCGGGGACTGATAAAAGCTTCTATAAGCACCCCCTGAGGTCTGCTGACAGACTTAGGGCATCGAGGATTGACAGCTTGGCTGGTACCAATGCCATCTTCTTAAGGATATCGTATTTCTACTCCAGCAGCCGACACTTCTCCATTGGCGGGAGAGTCTTAGCGGGTTCTTTAGGGGCTGGATCATTTGACGAGGAGGGACCAACTGCGGGGTCAGATATCGATGGCGTTCCCATGTTTTGAGGACTTGGCCTGGTCGGTCTGTTTGTGCACACTAGGTGGCCAGAAACTTGTTCCTCCTCTGGTGGGTATCACAGAACAACAGGGCCAGAGTGGATTCTTGTGGAGGTGGAGGGGCATTCTTTCTCCTTCTAAGTCCGTTGAAGGAATCTCCCACAGGTTTCAGCGATACTAACGGTTTGGGTCAGGGTCCAACCGTAGGGTTGGTCTCGGTCGCGGCTGCGCCTCCCTTGGTATCCCCTACCTCTGCGATTCCTCCTCCCGGCTCCTGGTGTAGGGAACATGGGTTTGAAACCATACCCTTCATTTGGTAATGATTCCATAAGATGGATGATGTTAATATAACTAAAGATTGGCTCTTCATCCTCTGACTGGTCAACCTGGTCGGTTGTCCCTGATGGTGTTGTTTGGTGGGTTGGTGCTCGTGGTTCCAAATTTGAGGGCATATAATCTTCTAGGGTCGGGACTAAATTTGGCCCCGTTGCGGTGAGATCCTCTTGTGATTGTTTCCTCCTTCGATTATGCCCAGATGATCGGCTCGTAGAGGGTTTTGAGGTCACTACTGTTGGCTCTACAGCTTTAGAGGCTGTTGGTGGCAACACTGGCTGCTGTAGTTGAGCTCAGATTATGCACTGGGCTCGGTTGATAGGCTTCCGAGTCATCCAGTTGTCAAATTTCTTCCCCTTATTGCTGGTGACTGTCTACCACACCTCCTCTTTGTCAGAGTCGGTGGTAGAGATACATGCCACATGTGCTGGGGGTGGTCCTAGATCAACCTGTACATAGTCAACCATCCTCTGCAGGAGGTCTTTGAAGACGAATCATTCTCGAATATTGTTCCCCAACATCCGATGGTAGGGGTAGTAATCTGGCCTATCATTGCGCCCGACCTCTTTAGGTTTCCTCGGCTCTGGGAGGCGGAGCAAGTTGCAGTTCATGGTGGCAATGAAGTAGCAGCGGACTTGATCATCTCAGAACGAGTAAACTATTTGTCTTCATTCCTCAAACTGGTTCCGCATCGGTCCTCTCTGATCGTCCTATTTAGGCGGAGGCGTCCGCTGGTATGCAGGAGGCCCTTGACGATTTGGTGGAGGCCTGAGCGGTAGAGCGGGCATAGGGTCCAACATGAGTGTGAAAGCGGACACTTCAGCTCTAGGGGCTCTTTTGAAGGAGCCTACGAGGCTATTCAAGACTTCGAATTGGTCCGCTGCCGGGAGTCCTCAATTCTCTGGGCAATGGCTGAGATATGGCGGAAGCCAGTGGGCACTCCACTGGTATGAGTGGTGTTGGATGCTCATCTCAAAGATTATCGATGCATATGGATAGCATCTCATCTTGAGGCATCGGCCTATTCAGGGAATAGGTCAGACCTTTCCATCTGGCGATGAAATATGAGACCCTCTAGTTCTACCTCTGCTTGCAGTTCATGAGATCGCTGACAGTTGTCTTCGGAAACGTTGAGCTGATGTGGAACAGGAACTACTGTTGAAGGTCTTCCCATTTCTTTATTGACTGGGATGGCAGACTCCTATACCAGACGAAGGTAGATCCTTGCAAGGTATGTACTAAGCATCTGAGTTTTAATTCTTCTTGTTGCTCCGGAGTTCCCATCATATGGTCGCAATAAGATGCATAGTGCATCAAATTCTATTCCGGATCGCCTGATCCATTGAAGATAGGGAATACAAGGCTCCCAAAATTGGGTGGAGGCGATGTGTTGCTCACCCAATCCGGGTAGGGTTTCCTCTCTGGCTGTATCAAAGCGCGTTGACCTTCCATCACTACCAATCAAGCTGTTAGTGCCTCAACGGTGTTGGTGAGACCCTGGTTTACATCCTGTTGGGCCCGATCCTGGGCAGGTGTAGCTCGAGGCATTGCCTGAGGATCTGGATTGGCCGGCACCAGGGGTGTGTGTGCCGTTTTTGGCACCTTCGGAGGGTTCAGGTGTACTCGCTCTGGTTTCTTCCTGAGTGGAGGGATGTCTTGGTATTCATCTGAATCTATGTTTAGGTAGTTGGACAGGCCGGGCACATCATTGGACAAGAGCCATGACCGTGTTTCGTTTCCCGGGAAAAACCTTATCCTTTGAGGTGCACTTGCTAGGAGTGCACGATGTGGTTCCTCCTGGGATGCACTTTCAATAAGGTGGTTCCTCTAGAGTATCTTGGAGTTAAGCCACCTCAATTCATTCCTCTCCTCTTCCTGTCGAGAAAATCTCTCTTCGAGCGTGAGTGGCACATTTTTTTTGAGATAAGGAGGTGAGTTAAGGGTAACCAGTCCCTTATTCTTATCCTTATTGGAAGCTCACTGGGTAGGCAGAGGGGGGTTGGCTTGAAGGACGACCATATTTAGGGAGGCCCTCTGATTCCAGGTGTGCACACCTGGTGGTTCATTGTGAGTCACAACCTGACCGAAACCGTCGTCTCCCGATCCATCTGGATTTTCATTTTCCCCAGTGTCGCCCATGGGGTTAGCCTCTATGGCGTTGATGAATGCATATCGCAGGGTGGAGGAGATTTCATCTTCCAAATGGGAAGATGATCTCCCGCGTCTTCTTGCTGGCCTTCCCTTTCATGAACTGGGATTGCCTCCATACTTCTTGACGAAGGGTGACACAGAGAGTTCTTTTATGCGACCTTACGGTGCAACTTCCTCTCGGAGGGGATGACCATTCAAATGATGGGATAGAATAGGAACCACCTCTTCTGATTGTCCTCCCTAGATGAGAGAATACTGACTCTCATGGGGGAGGTTGTTGTTGAGGGGGTAATAATGCCCCCAGCCCTGAGGGCTGGGGTTGGCTTCGTTCCTTGGACATCGAGTCTCTTCCCGGTTTTATTGGTCTTATGGGGGAATCTATAGTTAAAAATACCCCTAGACCTGCAGGATAGGGTTGACCCTGGATTGCGCCAGTGGCTGTGGATATCGCTACCTGCCTGATCTAGCGTGCCCCTATTCGGGGTTGAAATGGGTTTGGTGCCAAGTAATTCTATGAATCAATCCCTTCTGGTGAGGCAGGGAAAGATCGCTGATTGGCCTCTCATAGGAAAGAGGCCGGTTGTATGCTCTCGGTGGCCTGATTCAGAAGTTCTTGATTGGCTTTTCCCGTCAGGCCTGATGCTTCTGGGACTTACTCAAGGTCTGACTCTTCTAGGTGTGTTGCCTTTCCTGAATAGAGAGACCACTCGATTGCTGTCTTGATGTGATGGCGTTGCAAGACACAACACTGAACAGGTTCTTCTGGGCAGGGAGTGGAGTGAAATGGAGAGCTCCATGTTCTCCCAATCCCCTGATATGGACTCCCATCGGAACGTCACCGATGAGGCGGTGAATCTGGTGCAGTGCACGGAGGCAGGCTATCTCCATGTTTCCTTTACAACTCTCGGGTTGATGTTGTCGTGCTGAAGGAAGATCTTCCTGGTCTATGTGATGAAAGAGGTCCCCTATTGTATTGATGTGGTCTACATACCTGTCGTAATGCAGAAATCTTGATTTCAGATGGCGGAGGGTTGTCCATATATTATGGTGGATACCATGCACGCATTCTTCCAACAACTCTCTGGGTATGTCGAACAGAGAGGTGGTCGTAGGCCAAAACATAACTGGTATATCATCCCTGGCCAGTCGTTTCCTCAGGTGCAGCATATCGGCATACTCCTCCGCTAGTGATTCCTCTACCTGGTCGGCCCAATTGAGATGCTCACTGTCAGTGTAGTCAGAGGTAGTGGGACTGGTAGGTGCTAAATCATTATGTTGTCGATTCCAAGGTGGTTTAGAGGATGAACGCGGCCCTAGACCATCTCCTGATTTCATAAGGATGTCGTCGGCGACTAACTGGGAATATGACATGCTTGATCCCATCCTTCTGAGTGCCTTGGAATAAGAAGGATTTTCGGTGCTTCATTCGGCAGGGGGAGAACCATCCTGCCGATATGATATGTCATCACAAGGAGGACCTCCACAATGGCGGCCGTAATGGCGAGGACTACCATTACTGCTCGATGCTTTACTGCATATAGTACTTTTGTAGTGCACACCCTGGGGAGGACCTCTAAGGCATATCGAAGCAAGGGGAGGACCTTCTAGCTGCGTAGCCTCGTTACGGGGAGGGCTTTCGCAACAACTGCCATCATGGTGAGGATGACCATCATGGTTTGACATTTGACGTGCATCTTGGGGAGGACCTTCAGGACACACTATGACAACGAGATGACCTTATTGTTGCTTGGGGCCAATGCAGGGAGGACCTTCGCAATGGCGGCCGTGGTGGCGAGGACTACCATCAAAACTGTTGCAATGGAGAGGACTACCATTACTACTTCATGGTTCACTGTATAGAGGAATTTTGCAGTGCACACCCTGGGGAGGACCTCCAAGGCATGTCGCAACAATGGGAGGACCTTCTAGCTGCATAGCGTCATTACAGAGAGGACATTCGAAACAACTTCCATCATGGTTAGGATGACCATCATGGCTTGACGTTCGATGTACATCCTGGGGAGGACCTTCAGGACACACTGTGACAAGGGGAGGAATTTCTTGTTGCTTGGGGACAATGCGGGGAGGACCTTTTCAATGGCGGTCGTGGTGGCGAGGACTACCATCACAGCTGCAGCAATGGCGAGGACTACCATTAATGCTTGATGCTTAACTACATAGAGTACTTTTGCAGTGCACAGCCTGGGGAGGACCTCCAAGGCATGTCGCAGCAAGCGGAGGACCTTCTGGCTATGTAGAATCATTACGTGGAGGACCTTCGCAACAACTTCCATCATGGTGAGGATGACCATTATGGCTTGATGTTTGATTTGCATCCTGGGAAGGACCTTCAGGACACACAAAGATAAGGGAGTACCTTTTTGTTACTTGGGGCCATTGCGGGGAGGACCTTCGCAACGACAGCCGTGGTGGCGGGGACAACCATCACAGCTGCGGCAATAGCGAGGACTACCATTAATACTGCCACAGGGAGAATATCTACAGGATACATCCTGGGGAGGGCCTTCAGAATGTACCGCAATGAGGAGAGGGCCTTCTCGTTGCTTGAAGTATCTATGGGAAGGACCTCCGTTATTAGAGTGGAGAGGACTACCACTGTGATCTGATGCCCGTCTACGCAGAGTTCCGTTGTAGCGTAACCCCTAGGGAGGACCTTCAGGGAAGGCTACAAAAAGGGGAGGACCTTCTTGTCGGGATGAGACATCACTGCGGGAAGAGCCTCTATAGTTGCGACTATTATAGCGAGGACTACTATCATAATCTGTGGTCCCACGGCATGGAGAGTGATTGTAGTGTATACCCCGGGGAGGACCTTCATGGTGGACCACAGAAAGTGGAGGACCTTCTTGCTGCTTGATCTTCTGGTCACGTGGAGGGTTTTCGTGACTCGCATCAAAAGAGGAGCTCTCATGATCGATCGTTATAAGCCCATGGGGGAAGCCCCCACGGGTGCTCTAGGGAGGACCTTCAGAGCTGCTGGTAGCAACATTGTGGGGAGGACTTTCGCAACTGCTACTGCCACTCCCATAATATGGTAATGGATGGCCAGGGTTCTGAGCCTTTGATGTATGCTTAGTGGCATTGGGAACCCCAGCTTCCAGCAGAGTGGAGTCATAAACTCCCTCTTTATTTTCTGTCTGCCTTTGGCGTGGTCGGGGCGCTCTTTTGCGGGCACTGGGGAACGTCTGCTGTTGACAACGACCTTCACGTTTGGATCCCTATCTAATTCGGTCCTGTGATGCTGCTGGGATACGCCGACGAACATCTTGACTTTTAGCAGGGATATGTGCCTGGTCTAGAGCATCCACTGTGATGGATGGGTGTCCCCTAGTTGGAACGAGTGAAGCTACTCGATCTGATTTCCCTTGCATCGCGGAATATGGTCGGCGACCCTCCTGGGCAGAAGCAGGGATGAGGATCTGCTCCGAGGCAGCTATCTCATCTCTTAGACGAGTCACCTCAATCGGGGAGATGGGCTCACGAGCCTGAGTCCTTGTTGTTGCTGCTGATGAAATTACATTCTGGCAAGTCTGAAAGATATGATCTGGGATTGATACCTACTCCTCCATCATTGCCAGGATATGTATAGAGACATCTTTGGCTGGAACAGGTATGAAGGCCCATTCTGGTATCTGAGTAGTAATATCCTACTTCGGTCCTCCGGTGATCAGTGGGTACTGACAATTCTCCTATGTCGGGGCAGGTGAACGAATCTACCACTATACCAGGACAGGCCGGTTTGTCTCTCCGTTGGCCGCCACATCGGGATGTCGGAATTTAATTGCATCCGCAGGGAGCTGGCCCTACATATATTTATTTCCCACCATATCGAGTCGGTGGACTTTGTTGGTAGGGAGACGTGCCCTCCTATGATTTTCAGCCACATATAGGTGGCAGGCTTTGTTGATCGCCACCATATCAGGATGGTAGGTGTCAGGAGCAACTGATAGGAGCTGGTCTTGCAGGCATCGGGTCGCCACCACATCAGTTTTGTGGGATTCACGACCCTGGGCACGGAGAGGTGCCTACCTGGTAAGTGTCATCCTGTGCGAGCGATGGGCTTGATGGTGCTCGGCGGGGATGCGCACCAGCTTGTATGAAGCTGCTATGTCTGGATGGCCAGCTCGGGAGGAGTGAACAGGTGTAGGTGCCTGTTCGTGGTATGTCTCTGTGACTGGATAGCGGAGCTCCTCCTCAGGGAGCCGGGTGATGAACGGTCCCTAATTGTACGTCTTCCGCCCTCGTCAGGTGGTCTGAGGGGTCGGAGCTCGGGGAACATGGGCCTGAATCCTTGGGGAGACATCCTCCTCGGTGCGAGGATGTTGAATCGCAGCGTGACCGCGATGACGTCTGCCAGTGGAGGCCTTGGAGCGGAACCCCCCCATTTGGCAGGGATGAAGTCCTCAGCGTCGACCTCATCTGCCTCCCTAGGATAAGGGAGGTACGCATTGTCCCGTTCCGGGGATAGACTCCCGAAACGATTGGAGACAGCAACAGGGGCTGCCTAGATCTGCCTTTACGACTGCTGCTGGGTAGGCGACTGGTGAGTTTTGGTGGATTGGAGGGCGTGCATGGCCACCTCCACTATTGGGAGAGTACCGTTCACATGGTACTCTCGAATTAGCGCATCTGAGACCCAACGTTGAAGATGCTAGGTGGGTGACGGGGTCCTCTGTAGGTGATGAAGTCCCATCATTGCGTAGTTGGAAGCACGCGCTTGTGAGTTCTTTCGGGATTCCATTGGATAGAAGAGAGTTCTGAAGGTAGCACCTGGAAAACATTTTAACAAATACAAACAGAAACCCGTCAAAGCAGCATCTTATGATCCCATCCATATTTAATGACCATTCTTGTCCATCCTTGTGAGTGAAAAAGGAAAGAGGGTGGGATTAAGTTAAATCCGTCATGCTTGGTTAAAGATTCACATTGGGTTTACCATTTTATTTCGGGTCGTCTCGAAACGCCCAACGGTTCTGTATCCGATGACACATGGACCTGCTTCCCAAAGGAAGGAGTTCGCCAGATGGTCTGACCAGCGACACTTAAGAACTCACATTGGTCGAGAGGATGGGAAGTTGGGCTCATCGCATCCTTTTGAGGGGAATTATTGCCTGTTCTAGGACTCTCTTATAGATTTAAGACATATTCATATGTTCGGGAATCTTTTGTTTATACCCAAGCATAGTATCCAAAAATTTAACTTGGTTGGGAATGGTCAGTTGAATGCAGGGGTTTAGAATCATTTATTCCCAAGGTTTACCATCCCTTGTGGGATTAATGACCCCGAGGAGTCAGAACTCATTGAGGCGGCACTAGGAGTGGCGTGGTGAACCGATGTGAAGATAATCGGATCGACCAGTTGTTGGGATTGAACCTCATGGAGGCTTCCTATATACCCTGACTCGGGGATAGGGATCAAAGTCCACGTAGTTCGAATGGGGAGCATCAGAGAACATACGTGAAGGTGGACCCTGGGGGTCCATTGGTGATCGGGCTTGAACCTCATGGAGGCTTCCTACGTATCCCTGTGGTAGGGAATAAAAGTCCTCATACTTCACATTGTCTTGGGAATTACCCTCTGAGGCGGCCCAGAATAATGGATTGGGGCTTACACTCTGAGGAGGCCCATAAGAGGATGTCATGGTCAATGCATACTCTAAGCCCATGTGAGTCATGTTCGGTGTGAGAAACAAGAGGCAGCAGGGAACGACGGATCACGTCGTGAAAGATGCGTCCGTGAGAAGTGGAGTGGGGCTTACACATGAGGGCGGCCCATAATGATAGATTGGGGCTTACACTCTGAGGAGGCCCAGGGTCGACAAAGCATAGCAGGAGACGGAAAAAGGGGTGCTCCTGTACCCATATCCTCTCTTGCAGTGCATGAGGGCTTCCTTCTGATGGGTATTTTACTACCCCTGAGGAGCCCTTAACAAGTGGACGAGCAGAAAGGGGACTCCCGAGCTCAGAATCCACATTACCGTGGGAATGTGAACCCAGGAATGCTTCGGAAATCTGCTCAAGGGTCAGGGAAACCCCTTCGCCTCTACTTACCATGGGTATGTGAACTCAAAATGGCGCACTTATGCGCCCGAGGGTTACACCACATAGATCTGGTGCCTCTGGTGGAGGCCTCGACTTGGGGCTGATGAGTAGGCCAATGAGGAGGTTGCGGAGGATCGTGCCGGATTTTGAGGATCTTATGTGGCTTGGGGAATGGGAACTTCGAAGGTTTCGGCGGACCACACAGGGGTATGGGTGGTGGCGCCCTTTGCGTAGGGAAGTGCTACGCAGTAGGAGAGGCTGTCCGCGAGCCAGGGTGGTCTGCAGACTGAGAGGCCATCCACGAACAAGGAGGGTCCGCGGACTGAGAGGCCATCCGTGAACCAGGAGGGTCTGCGGACTGATTGGCATCCCGTGAACCAGGAGGGTTCACGGCTTCGGGTTCAGCCCGCGTACAAGGTTGGTACACGGAGGTTTCCATACGAGTAGCAGTGGTCATGGTTGGCAACGATCGGGGGTTCGTCGGTCGAGGCTTCGCTCGCGTAGGAGGGTCATGCGGCACCTTTTGCAGAGGCCCATGACCAAATACACGGTTTATGGTTGACTTGGTCAATCCGTTATTTGCGGTGGGCATCGAGCGCTTCTCCCCCCCCACGAACCGAACGAGGGGAGTGCTTCATGGCCGTGGAGGGCTCCGCCTCCATTTCACGAATGACAGCGGAGGTGGTTCAGGCTGGCTGACACGGCTCGCAGCTGGGGCGGTTCATGACGGTGAACCAGATTGGTGCCCCCTGCTTCGTGCTCGCGAAGGGTCTCCACGTCCATTCCGCGAACGACAACGGTCCGCGGAGGGGGGACTCTTCGCGGAATCGGATGTGCGTCATTAACATTAGACCAGTCCGCGGACCGCTTCCTCCTTCTCCATCCTGGAGTATTGTCCACATTTGCCCATCCCTTTGAGGGGAAGTTGGGTAGAATCTCCCTTGAGTTAAAGGGGATCATCGTTCTCCTTTGCGGATTTTTCAGGACCTAATAAATCCTAAGAAAACCCCATAACCCCCAAAAAAACTTAAAACCCCAAAAAACATAAAAATTCTTAAAACCCAAAAAGTCCCTACAAACACAAAAAACACCTAAAAACAATTAAAAACCCTAAAAACCATAAAAACCTAAAAAACCTAAAAACCGAAAAAAACTCTAAAAACCCCTCAAATGCCTAAAAATATTACAAAAATATAAAAAAAACATTAAACCTTTAAAAACCCAAAAAATCTATAAAACCATTAAAAACCAAAAAAACCCTACAAATCCATAAAACCACTAAAATACAATAAAAATCCTAAAAATGTTATAAAAATTACTAATAACATAAAAATCCATAAAAACCCTGAAAACCATTAAGTCAATCTAAAAAAAAACACATAAAACCCTTAAAAACTAAAAAAATGTTTAAACCCCTAAAAATCCCTAAAACCCAAAAAAAAAACAAAAAAATCCCAAAAAAACTCTAAAAACAATGAAGATCCAAAAAAATCGCTATAAATCGCTATAAATGTAGAAAACACTAACAAACCTAAAAATTCCTAAGAAAACATTCAAAACCTAAAAACCCAAATCCCATAAAAATCCTAAAACAGTAAGAACCCTAAAAACCCCTAAAAACCCCTAGAAATCCCTAGAAACAAAAAACCCTAAAAACCTTGAATAACTTATGAAACCCATCAGAACCTAAGAACATTTAAAACCCCTATAAAACACAAAAATGCTAAAACCCTTAAAAACCCTAAAACTCTAAACACACTAAAACCCCTCAAAATACATAAAAAACATAAAACCATAAAAATCCTAAAAAGTCCCTAAATGTCCCTAAAAACATAACAAACCCTATTAAACCTGAAAGACACTATGATAACCATATAAACCTAAAAACACTTAAAACCCCTAAAAACTTAATAACTACTAAAAACCCTAAAAAACTAAAAATCCCCTAAAACCCATAAAAACCTAAAAACATTAAAAAACCCTAAAAAAATATAAATCCACAATACCCCACCAAAGAATTAAAAACACTTTAAACAACAAAAATTCTTAAAAATCTATATAAATATTTCAAAACTAAAAAACCCAAAATAACCAAAAAAACAATGAAACCCCTAAAAACCCTAAAAACCCAGAAAATCCCTATAAACCCTAAAACCCAAAACAATCCAAAAAATAGCTAAAAACCAATAAAATTATGAAAACCCATAATAAAACCTTAAAAACCCAAAACAATTAAAACTCTTAATAACCCTAAAATTCTAAAAACACTAAAAAACCATGAATAACTTAAAAACCCAAAAAACCATCAAAATACCTAAAAAACTAAAAACCCATAAATATCCTATAAAATTCTTAGGAATTACTAAAAACATAAAAAATCTAAAAAACGTGAAAATTCTAAGAAAACCTTATAACCCTATAAACACTTTAAACCCCTGGAAAATCTAAAAAACACTAAAACCCTAAAAGTCTCTAAAACACCCAAAAACCGGAAAACCCCATAAAAACCTAAAAACATAAATTCCCATAAAAACTATAAAACAACTAAAATTCTAAAAATATTTATACAGATAACAACATTAATAAACTATAAAAAACCTTAAAAGACCAAAAAGCTCAAAAATTACAAAAAAACCCATAAAACGCTAAAAACTCTAAAAAACCATGAAACCCTTTAAAATCCCTTAAAAATTAAAAATATTAAAAATACTTAATAATTATTAGAAATCCATAAAAATAAGAAAAACACTATAAACCTTGAAAAAATCCTAAGAAAACCATTGAACCCTAAAAACACTTAAAATCATAAAGAACCATAAAAAACAATAAAAACCCTAAAGACCCTAACAATCCTATAACCCCTAAAACCATAAATACCCATGAAAACCAAAAAAACACTAGAAATACATTAAACCCCAAATAACAACTAAAAACTCTAAAAACCCATTAAAACATTAAAAAAAATTAAAACCCTAAAAACCCCCAAACCGTTCAAAAAACACTCAGAACCGAAAAACCATAAAACCCTAAAAACACTAACCCCCCACACCATCCAAATACCTAAAATCCCTAAAAAAATATATTCTAAAAATCCCTAAAACAAAAAAAACCATAAAACTTCAAAAAAATATTAAGAAGAACATAAAAACCTAAAAAATCCAAAATCTCATAAAAACATAAAAATACTAAAAACCCTAAAACAACATAAACACCCTAAACCCCTAAAAACCATAAAAACCCTAAAATCCTAAGAAACCCTAAAAATACATATAACCCCTAAAACACATGAAAAAATATAATAGACTATTCAACATCTAGAAATGAAAAAATATAAAAACCTTAAAACCCCTAAAAAACAAAAAAAAATTAAAACCCAAAAAACCCAAAGAAACATAAAAACCCTAAAAAATCCTAAACACCCTCAAAATATCAAAACTCATAAAAATAAATAAATATCCTAAAAATAATTAACAATCCCTAAGAATAAAAAATCCCTAAAAATAATGAAAACCACTAAGAAAACACTAAAATCATAAGAACACCTAAACCCACTAAAAAATCACAAAATGTTAAAATCCCTAAAACCCTAAAGAACCTAAAAAACCCTAAAAGCCATAAAAATCCCCCAAAACACTAAAAACTGGATAAATAAAATCAAATATATGAAAATAATATAAAATAAAATAATCCATACAACCCTAAAAACCCTTAAAAAACATAAAAACCTAGAAACACTTAAAACCCTTAAAAACCTAAAAAACACAAACAGCCCAAAAAGTCCCTAAAACCCTAAAAATTCCTAGAAACATAAAAACCCCTAAAAACCGTAATAACCCAGAAACCTCATAAAAACCCTAAAACTATTGAAAACACTAAAAAAACTTAAATACCTAAAAATGATAAAAAAACACTAAAAACATTGAAACACCTAAAATCTAAAAAAACCAAAAATACACAAAAAACCATAAAAACCCTAGTACCCTAATACCCCTAAAAACATGAAAATACATAAACACCCTAAAAATCATAAAAATCCAAAAAAAGCTCTAAAAATTTTTAAAAACATAAAAAAACTAAAAAACCTTGAGAAACCCAATGAAAATGTTGAAAACCTAAAAATTATAAAAACCACTAAAAACCCAAAAAAAATAAAAACCCCTAAAACCCATAAAAAAATAAAAACCCCTAAAACCCTAAAAACCCATAAAACCCACAAAAAAACTATAAAAACCTTTTAAACCCCTAAAAGTTTTAATAAAATTTATAAGACCTTAAAAAACCTATAAACTCAAAAAACCCCAACAACCAAAAATTTCCAAAAAACACAAACAAAACCCAAAAAACCCAAAAACCCCTCATAATCCATAAAAACTATAAAAACGATAAAAATCCTAAAAAACTATAAAAACCCACAAAAATGTAAAAATCTATAAAACCTTGAAAACACTAATGAATTCCTAAAAAAACATAAGACCCATAAAAACCCTAAAAACACTAAAAATACTAAACACCCTAAAACCATAAGAAAACCCTAAAAACAAAATAAAGACATAAAAACCTTAAAAACATAAAAACCCATAAAACCTATAAAAGCACTAAAAACTCTAAAACCCCATCAAACCCTTAAAAAGGTTCAAAAAACTCTGAAACCTTAAAAACCATAAAAAATCAAAAAACGATAAAAAAACGATAAAACCCCCACAAAAAACACTAAAAACCATCAAAATCTTTTAAAAACCTAACAAACAATAAAAAACCAAAAAAACATCTACAAATCCCTAAAAATTTTAAAACCACTAAAAACCATGAAATCCCTATGAAATTAGTAAAATGTAAAAAAAAAAAACATAAAACCACTACAAAACCTAAAATTAACTAAGAACCCAAAAAAACCAAAATACCCTAAAACCATGAAAAACCATAATAATTCTAAAAACCATAAAAAACCAAAAATACCCTAAAAACTCAAAACACCCAATAAACCTGAAAAAAATGGGAAATGTTTATAAAAACCCTTAAAAAATTAAAATTTTGAAAAACCCTAACCCCCCCCCCCCAAAACCATAAAAATCATAAAACCCATAAAACTCTGAAATTCCCTAAAAGCCCTATAAGTCATAAAAATCCTAAAAAACCCTTAAAATATTTAAAAATATAGAAAAACCTAAAAACCATGGAAACCCCTAAGAAAACCTTAACAACCTAAAAACACTTCAATCCCATGAAAAACATAAAAAATGATTAAAACCCTTAAAACCATAAAACCACTCAAAATCCTCTAAAACCCTAAGAAATCATGAAAATTGAAAGCCCTAGAAATCTATAAAAAATATAAAAAACTATAAAAAACACATAAAAACCAACAGAAAACTTTAAAAACCTAAAAACACTAACAACCCCTAAAAACCCAAAAAATTCTAAAAACCCTAAAGGACCACAAAAACACTAATACCCCTTAAAAACATAAAAACCCATAAGCACCATAAAAAACCCTAAAAACCCATAAAAACCCTAAAACACTAAAAAAAGAAAAATCCTTTAAACCCCTAGAAATATAAAAATACTAAAAAACCCTTAAATAATATATTACTAAAAAAATCCAAAAAATACAATTAAAAACCTAAACCCCTAAAACCCTAAAAACCCATAATTTCCTAAAATCCCCAAAAATCCTTAAAAATGTAAAAATCCTAAAAACCCTGAAGAATCCTATGAAATCCTTGTGAACCTAAAAAACAAAAAACCCCAAAAAACCCTAGAAAATACTAAAAGTCCTAAAAGTCCTAAAAACTCTATAAAATTGTAAAAACACTGTAAATCCCTAAAACTCCTAAAAACATAAAAATAATAATAAATCCCTAAAAATATCTAAAAAACATAACAAAACCTAAAAATTATGAAAAATATTAAAAAAACCTTAGACAACTAAAAACAATTAAAACCCCTAAAGACTAAAAAATGATATAAACCCTTATAGACCCTTAAAAGACCCTAAAAGGCATAAAACCCCTCAAAATCATAAGACCTATAAAAAACTTACCAGACCTAAACAACATTAAAAACCCTAAAAACTTCTAAAAATTTCAAAAATCTCAAAACCCATAAAATGAAAAAAAACACTAAAAGATTAAAATCAATAAAAAAATAAACACCCCCGAAACCACAAAACAATCCTAAAATCCATAAAAACATTTAAAACCCCTTAAAACCACAAAGTCCCTAAAAACCCTAAAAACCAATAAAAATCCGAAAAATTCCCAAAACTCCCTAAAATGTTAAAAACCCTAAAAACCCTGAACACCCATTATAAAATCTTCAAAGACTAAAAACACTTCAAACCCCTAGAAACCTAAAAATGCTAAAATCTCAAAAAAACCATAAAAATATCCTAATAAACTACAAAATACCAGAATCCCCTAAAAACCCAAATTAATTGTAAAAATACATTTAAATTCTTACAAACGAATAAACCCTAAAAAATGTGAAAATCCCTAAGAGAACACTAAAAACCTAAAATCATATAAAACCCCTAAAAAAGATAAAAAATGATAAAAAAACATAAAAAACCTAAAAACCCTAAATAACATTAAATCACTAGAATCCAAACAACCCTAAAAAGTGATAAAAACCTAAAAACCAAATAAAAACTCTAAAAACCCATTTGAACCCAAATAATGTTAAAAAACATTAAAAACCATAAAAATTTTAAAAACTTGAAAACCCCAAAAAACCAAAAAACCCTAAAATCCCTAAAAAACCTTAAAATCCATAAAACCCTAAAAATCCTAAAACCCCATAAAAATTATAAAAAAGAATTACAAATCCCTAAAAATGTAAATAAACATAAAAATCCTGAAAAATCCTAAGAAAATCATAAAAATATATACACACTTAAAACCTCTATATAACATAAAAAAATATAAAATCATTAAAAACCCTAAAACCCTTAACACCATAAAAATCCCTATAACTATAAAAAAACCCTTAAAATCTTTAAAAACCTTAAAATACACTAAAAACACTAAAATCCCTTTAAACCCCTAAATACAATAAAAACTCTAAGAGTCCTTATAAACTATAAAAGACAAAAAATTCTGAAATACCCAGAAAAACATAAAACAGTAAAATCCAAAAAAAATACTAAAACATGTCAAAATCCCGTAAACCCCTAAAACCCCATAAAAATGATAAAAACCCATTAAAATCCCAAAAAACTTACAAACCATAAAACCCCTTAAAAACTATAAAAACCATAAAAATCTAAAAATTAGTAGAACCCCTAAAAAACCTAAAAAATGATAATAATTTTAAAAATACCCTAACGACCATAAAATCCTTAAAAACCATTAAAAAATTTAAACCATAATCCTCGAAATCTCTAAAAACACAAAAAATTCATAACAAAGTTAAAAAAATTCCTAAAAAAACTAAATACATAAAAAACCCCAAAACCACCTAAGAAAAACTAAAAAACCTAAAAATAATTATAACCCCTAAATCAAAATACCCTTAAAATACCTTAATGTATTCCAAATTTACACAAACCCAAAAAACATAAAAATCCTAATGAATCCCTAAAAATCCCATTAAGTAAATAATCCTAAAAAACCTGAAACCCTATGAAAAATGTAAAAACCTAAAAACACCAAACACCCCAAAAAATATAAAAACACTAAAATCCCAAAAAATCTCTAAAATCCCAAAAAAACCAAAAAAAACCCCAAACCCCAAAAACCATAAAAATCCAAAAAACCAAAAAAACCTTGAAAACTATAAAACCCTTTTATAACCAAAAAACATTTAAAACTCTAAAAAATTGTAAAAAAATATATCCTAAAACCCCCACAAAAAACATCAAAACCTATAAACCCTAAAGACCCCCAAAAAACTCAAAATCCCCAAAACCATCAAAAAACAAAAAAAACCTAAAAAATCCCTAAAAATCAATAAAAACGTAAGAACCCCTAAAACACTGGAAAAGAATAAGAAAACCATAGAAACCTAGAAACAAATAATACCCCTAAAAACATAAAAATTATAAAAAACTAAAAAATGTTAAAAACCCTAAAACCCCCAACTCGCTAAAACACAAAAAAGCCATAAAAAATATTTAAAAATCCATAAAAATACCTAAAAAACTAACAACGATGAAAAAACCATAAGAAAACCATAAAAATATAAAACACACAAAACCCCTACAAACATAAAAAACACAAAAAAATAAAAGTTCCTAATAACCCTAAAACCCCGGAAGACCACAAAACCTCTAAAAATATTAAAATCCATAACCACCAATAAAAACCCTAAAAACCCACTAAAAAATATAAAAACCCTTTAGACCCAAAAAAATGGAAAAAAACTCTAAAAATAATTAAAACCCCTAAAAATCAAATATAAACTCCTAAAGACACAAAAAAAATAAAAAACCCTAAAAACCATAAAAACCTCAAAAACCCTAAAAACCCTAAAACCCAAAAAATACTAGATTTGACCAAAAAATTCCTAAAAATGTAAAACACCATAAAAACCCTAAAAACCCTAAGAAAACATTAAAACCCCAAAAAATTCATACCCCTAAAAAACATAAAATCACAAAAATCTCTAAAAAACAATAAAAACATTAAAAACCCTAAAACCATAAAAACTCCTAAAGTCCATAGAAAACCATTAGATTCATAAAAATCCCTCAAAATACCAAAAACATAAATTACACTAAAAATATTGAAAAACTCTTGGTGAACTATAATATAAATAAAACAATTAAAACCCTTAAAAACCAAAAAACACAAAAAACACTAAAACCCTAAAATAACAAAAAACCATTAACCCCTAAAAACGGTAAAAACCCCAAAAAATTGATAAAAATGTTAAAACTCTAGAAAAGCATAAAAAATGTAAAAAACATAAATGACCCAAAATACCCCAAAAAATAATAAAACCCCTACATCCCTTAAAACATGAAAAACCCCTTAAAAATCCATAAAAACACAAAAAATAAGAATACTAAAAAATACCTAAAAATACCAAAATATCCGTAAAATGTATAAAATTTTAAGAACCATAAAAACCATAAGAAAACATTAAAAACCTAAAAACACATAAACCCCTAAAAATTTAAAAAACCCTAAACCCCTAAAAGAAGATAATAAGACCCTAAATACCCTAAAAACCAAATAAACCATAACCCCCCCCCCCCCCCCCGAAAAAACTTAAAACTCTAAAACCCCATAAAAAGAAGAAAAATAACTAAAAAAACGTGAAAACTATTAAACCCCTAAAAATGTTAAAAACTATAAAAAACCTTAAAACCCCTAAAAAAATCAAAAAAAATCCTAAATACCCAAAAAGCAATGAAACCCATAAAACCTTGAAAAACAAATGAAACCCTCAAAATCCATAAAAACACAAAAAAAACCATTAAAACCCAACAAAATTCCTAAAATTCCCAAAAAACATGAAGAATCTAAAACCCCTAAAACCCTAAGAAAACCATTAAAACCTAAAAAAAATAAAACACCAAAAAATTATTCAAAAACCTCTAAAATTACTGAAAACCCTAAAAACCATCAAATCCCAAAAAAACCCCAAAACTACTTAAAATCCTTAAAAAACCTAAAAATCTATAAAATGAAAAAAACCCTAAAACCTTTAAAAACTTTACGAAAACCATCAAAACCTAAAACCAATTAAAACCCCTAAAACCTCCAAATATTTATACCCCATAAAAGAACCAAAAAAAATCCTAAAACCATAAAACCAATAAAACATTAAAAACCATTAAAACTTATCAAAACCCTAATAACCCACTAAAAATTTTAAAAATCATTTAAACCCCTAAAAATGTTAAAAAACTCTAAAAACCTTTACAATAATAAATACTAAAAACCCTAGAAACCAATAAAAACCACAAAACCTTAAAAAACCTAAAAACCCAAAAAATTGCTAAATCCCTAAAAAATATAATAATATTAAAAAATCCCTAAAATCCCTAAAAACCTAAAAAACCATAAAAATAATAAAACCCCCTAAAAACCATAAAAAACAAAAAACAAATAAAACTCATAAAAAACATAAAAACATCAAAATACCCAAAACCCTAAAACCATAAAAATCCTAAAAAACCATAAAAATCCATAAAATAATAAAAACAATAAAAAAATGAAACACCCTAAGAAAATATTAAAAACATAAAAATTGATAAAACCTATGAAGAACCTAAAAATTCTAAAAACCTTAAAAACCCAAAAACCCAAAAAACACTATAAAACCTAAAAATCCCTAAACCCATAAAATTCTATAAAATACTTATGAAAGCCTAAAAATCACAAAATATGTACAAAACTGTGAAATCCATGAACATATCGAGAAAACCATTAAAACCAAAGAACACTTAAAAACCCTAAGAACCTAAAACTGATAAAATCCATAAAAACTCTAAAACCAAAAGAACCCAAAAACCCATAAAATCATAAAAAACCCTAAAATACCATAAAATCCCTAAAAATCATTAAAAACTATAAAAACCTTTTAAATCTCTTAAAACATTAAAACACTCTAAAAAACCCCCAAAACCCTAAAAATCCTAAAAACTCCTTTAAAACCCTAAAACTATAAAAAAAACCACAAAATCCCTAAAAATCCCTAAAAATCCTTAAAAACCAAAAAACAAATAAAACCAATAAAAACCCTAAAAACACTAGAAATCCTAAAGACCCTAAAAACCTTAAATGTCTTGAAAACCATAAAACCCCTAAAAACATTAAAAACTATAAAACCCCTTAAAATCCCTATCATACCACTAAAAATTATAAAACCCCTTTAAACCCCTAAATCATTAAAAAATGATAAAAAACCTTGAAAACACTAAAAAACTCAAAGAACCCCTAAAAACCCAAAAAAATATGAAACCCTAAAAACCCACAATATCCCTAAAACCAAAAAAAATAGTAAAAGTCATAAAAAATATCTTAAAACATAATAAATAGTAAAAAATCTGAAAAACCATAAGAAAGCTAAAAAAACCTAAAATCATTATAACCCCCTAAAAACCTAAAAAAATTATAAAACCCCAAAAAACTGTAAAAACCATAAAAGTTATGAAAACACTTAAGAACCCTAAAAACCATTAAAACCCCATAAAAACCTAAAACAGCTAGATAATGTAAAAAAATAAAAACCCTCAAAACCCTCAAAATCTAAAAAATAATTAAAGTCATAAAAATCCTAAAAAACCCTAAAAATCCATAAAAACATAAAAAATATTATAAACCATGAAAACCCCTTTGAAAAAATTAAAAACCTTAAAACAATTGAATCCCATAAAAAATTCTAAAACAAATAAAGAACCCAAAAACCACCAATAACCATAAAAACCCTAAAACCCCATAAACCACTAAAAATACTTAAAAATCGAAAAACCCTTTAAATCCCTAAAAACGTTAAATAACTCTAAAAAAAATTTAAAACCCAAAAAAGACAAAAAAACCCTAAAAACCAAAAAACCCATAAAACTTTATGAACACTAAAAAAACACTAAAACCCCTCAAAGAACCTAAAACCTATAAAAATCACTAAAAATCCAAAAAAACATAAAAAATACTAAAAATCATGGAAACCCATATGAAAACCGTGAGAAATATGTAACGTTTAAAATCTGTAAAAACATAAAAAATCAAAAAACCCTAAATTTTTTTATAACAACTCAATGTTTCTAAAAACCCAAAAGATAATAAAAATCATAAAAAATCCCTGAAAAGCACTAAAAATGTAAAAAACCCTAAAAATCATGAAAACCCCCAAGAAAACTGTAAAAACCTAAAACATTAAAAACCTCCAAAAAACCATAAAAATGATAAAAACCCAAAAGATCATAAATACCTTTAAGCACTTAACAATCCACGAAGACCCCTAAAACCCTTTAAACCCCATAAAAACCTTATAAACACTAAAAAATATAAAAACTTTAAACCAATAAAACATTAAAAACTATAAAAACCTTAAAATCCCTAAAAACACTTAATCTAAAAAACCATAAAACCCTAAAAACACTAAAAACCGAAAAATCCCATAAATCCTTAAAAAACTATAAAAGTCCTAAAAAATCCCTAAAAATCCATAGAAATGTAAAAACCCCATAAAAATATTAAAACCAAAAAATATAAAAAAACTAAAAACGCTAAAAACCCCCCAAAACCAAAAAAAATTTAAAAAACCCTAAAAACCTAAAATCCATCACAATCACATAAAACACAAAAAACCCATAAAAATATTAAAAAATCACTAAAAATATTGAGAAACATAAAAACCTAAGAACCCTAAAAGACACTAAAAAACCTAAAAACCATATGTCCACTAAAAAAATTAAAAACCCATAAAAACCTACAAAAACACTAAAAAATATAAAAACCTTTACAACCCTAAGAACATTAAAAAACTATAAAAACATTAAAAAAACTCAAGAAAAAACCTTAAAACCCTAAAAAACCATAAAAACCCTTAAACCCTAAAAACCATAAAAACCATAAAAACCCTCAAAATCATTAAAACCCTCAAAAAATATAAATTTTTAAAAAAAACCATAAAAACATAAAAAACTATAAAAACATGATAAACCCTAATAAAATGTTTAAAAATCTAAAAACACTAAAAACCCCAAAGAAACTGAAAATATTAAAAAAACCCTAAAAATGTAAAAACCATAAATACCATATGAATTCAATAAAAAATTAAAACACTTAGAACCCCTTAAAATCTAATAATAAGATAAAATCACTAAAAAAATAAACAATAAACACCTAAAACCTTTAAAAACCCCCCATAAAAACCCTATAACCCAATAAAAACTCTAAATACACTCTAAAACCCTAAAAACGTTGAAAAACTCTAAAAACCTTAACAAACCAAAAAAAACTCAAAAAACGAAAAAACCATAAAAAACCTAACAACACTAACAGACCTTAAAAACACTCAAGATCCCTAAAAAGAAGAAATACAATAAAAATCCTGAAACATTCATTAAATTGTTAAATAAACGAAAAACCTTGAAAACCACAAAGATAACCACAAAACCTAAAAAACATAAAACCCATAAACCACTAAAAAAACTACCAAACCTTACAAACCCAAAAAACCATAAAAAACATAAAACCCTATAAAATCGCTCAAAACCATAAAAATCCAAAAAATCACAAAAAAACCCCTAAAACATTAAAACCCCTAAAAACCCTTAAAAACCTAAGAAAATTATTAAAACCCAAGAACACTTAAAACCCCTAAAAACCTAAAAAAACCCGAAAACCCAAAAATACCACAAAACACATAAACCCCCTAAAAACCATAAAAACACTAAAATCTGTAAAAAACAATAAAACCCCTAAAAACCACTAAGAACTCTATAAAACTATTGAACCCCTAAAATGTTAAAAAAATAAAAAAAACTATTAAAACTCTAAAAACTCAAAAAATATGCAAAACCCATAAAAACAAAAAAAACCCTTAAACACTCAAATCCCTAAATACCCTAAAAACAATTGAATTCCAAAAATATCTACCAAAATCAATGAAACATAAAAAAACCCCGAAACACATAAGAAAAACTTAAAAACCTAAAAACACATAAAACCCATAAAAAACATAAAGACACTAAAAAACCTAAATAAACCAAAAAACCTTAAAACCTCGTAAAAAACATAAAAACCTCAATGAAACCATAAAATGAATAAAAACAATTAAAGACTCTAAAAAAAATTTAAACCCAAAAAAACGTTAAAAACTCTAAAAAACTGTAAAATACCTAAAATCCAAAAAAATATTAAACCAACCAAAAATCCATAAAAAAAATTAGAAAGAATTTAAAACCCTAAAAACCAATAAATCCCTAAAACCATATAAATCCATAGAAATATTAAATAAATCCCTAAAAAATGTAAAAAAACTTAAAAACCCTTAAAAAATCCAAGAAAACCCTTAAAAAGGAAAAAATAATTAAAAACCATAATTACATAAAATTTGATAAAAATCATGAAACCACTAAAACATTCAAGAACCCGCCTAAAACCCTAAAAACATGAAAAACCATAAAACCACTAAAATCATTAAAAGACATAAAACCTAAACAAACCCTAAAAATCCATAAAATCCCTGAAAACCCTTTAAACCCTTTAAGACACTAAAACATTAAGAAACCCTAAAAATCCAAGATCCCCAATATTTTCAAAAAAACCATAAAACATGAAAACCCTAAAAGATGTTAAGAACCCTAAAAACCGATAAAACGCAAATAAACCCATAAAACCCCTAAAAAATTAATAAAACCCATTTAAATGCTAAAAAAATACCCTATAAACCCTATAAAACCCTAAAAATGTTAAAATCCATATGAAATCCATAAAAACCACAACAAACTCTAAAAAATCCCTAAAAAATAAAAAAACCATAAAACCCAAAAAATGAAATAAATTGTAAAATACCCTAAAAACCCCTAAAAACCCCATACACCCTAATAATCAATATAAATCCTAAAAAATCCATAAAAATCCCCAAAAAATAAAAAAACATACAACCCATAAAAACAATACTAGAAATGTGACCTTTCCCAACACTTATATACCCCCTTTCCCAACGGTTTGTCCAAACCGTTGGGAAAGCCCACTTTGTGGCCACTTTTCCCAATGGTTTTCCAAAACCATTGGGAAAGGGGTGGTTTTCCCAACGGTTTGGCCAAACCGTTGGGAAAGGTTCAATTTGTTGGGAACGGGTAGGCTTTCCCAAAGATTTGGCCAAACCATTGGGAAAGGTCCAATTTGTTAGGAACAGGTAGGATTTCCCAAGGGTTTGGCCAAACCGTTGGGAAAGGTCCCCAATATATCAACACTACTTCTCAAATTCCAGGGACCTATACCAATGGTTTTCAAAACCGTTGGTATAGGTCCTTTGATTTTTTATCAGATCCTCTTAACCAAAAAATTCTATAAATCAAAAATTACAATAGTTATGATAATACATATATATATTTATGAAATTATGTTCACAAAAGTCATTTTAGGTTAGTGGTTAGGTCGTTTAATGATAAACTGGAGGTCCGAGGATCAAATCCCAGTGAATGTTTTTTTGGAAATATATATACCAACAGTTTTATGGAACCGTTCTTATATATTTTCATATTACTTATACCAACGGTTTTCAAAACCGATGGTATAGGTCTATACCAACAGTTTTCCAAAAACCGTTGGTATAGTCCTATCCCAACGGCTTACTTGCCTACGGTTCTCCAAACTGTTTGTATAGGCTATACCAACGGTTTGGAGGCCTATACCAACAGTCCCAAACCATTGGTATAGGTTAGTTTTCTAGTAGTGAAACTATAAGAAAACATTAAAATGATAAAAAAACACTTAAAACCGATAAAAATCCCAGAACACTAAAAACCATATAACCCTAAAATCCATAGAACCCCTAAATCTTTTCAAAATTCCTAAAAAACTTGTAAAACCATAAAATACTAAAAAACCATATAAATCCCTAAAAATATGAAAATCCCTAAAACCCCTAAAAACCATAAGAAAACATTAAAAACCTAATAACAGTTAAAATGCCAAGAAAACAAAATATTCTAAAAACCCTAAAAACCCTAAAAACCCCAAAACACCCAAAATTGTAAAAAACATAATGAACCCTTATAACCCTAAAAAACAACTAAAATATTTATAATCCCTTTATACCATGAAAATTTTAATAAATGATAATGAACTTTAAAATCCACCCAAAAATTAAAAAACCACTAAAAACGAAAATAACTAAAAAAACCCGAAAAACCCATATGAACCCTAAAAATCTTCAAAAACCATAAAAAACTATAAAAATAATAAAAAATAACTATAAATACCTATAAATGTAAAAACCTAAAAAACACCTAAAAACCATAAGAAACCCTTAGTAAAATAAAAACACTTAAAACCCCTAGAAACCTAAAAAATAAAATCACATAAAACCTTAAAACCCCAAAAGTCCCTAAAAACAATCTAAATCACTAAAAATGTTAAAAAACCCCATAAAAAATAAAAAATCCCTAAAAATATAGGAAACACTATAAACCCAAACCCCCCCTAAGAAAACATTAAAACCCTAAAAAAAATTTAAACCCCCAAAAACCTAAAAAATTCTAAAAACCCTAAATGGCTCTAAAAATCATAGAAACTCATAAATACCATAAAACCCTTAAAAACCATAAAAAACCCTAAATACCTATAAAAACCCTAATAAGTTAAAAAACTACAAAACCTTCAAAATCTATTAAAAACACAAAAACCCCAAACAAACATAAAAAACCTAAAAACAAAAAACCCTAAGGATGCTCAAAATCCCTAAAAACCCTAAAAACCATAAAAATCCTAAAAATCCCCAAAAATCCCAAAAAAACATAAAGAACCATAAATAACCTAAAAACCATAATAAACACTAAAAATATCACAAATCATTATTTTTATTTCAAAATCACTTTTACAGAAAAGTGGGAAACCAGCATTTAGGATACACAAGGATTAAACCTCATAAGAAATCATCATTCCATCCCAAAATAAATTAAAACAGTTGTACCTTGAATAATCGTCATTTGATGGAGGTAACCTCCATATCTGGGTTGTCTTTAATGAGATCCTCAAAGCAAAAATCCATCTTGTCCCAAGTTTTCACATGTTCCTCGAGACTGGTTTTCCCCTCGTTGAAGCCGCGGATCAAGATCTTATTCTGTTTATCAATCCAGGAGCATTGATCGTCATTGGTACCAACTTGTAATAGTCTTTCAAACATTTTGTGAGCATCCTCATCTGAGATGTTGATCAGAAAAGACTCTTTAAGAATTTCATTTTTTTAATATTTTTTTATAGTAGAAAGAAATTGGGGTAGAATAATAAGAAAACACACAACAAAAAATCCGCTGAAAAAGCAAACCACAAGATTCAACAACTAGGACATCAGATCTGGAAAACCAGGCATCTATAATGAAGATTAAAATCTACCTCGCACTGGGTCTGGAAAAATCGAGACCCCCACAAGGTCGTAACACCCACTTCAGCTTCGGTCGGAATCTGTATCCAAGCTCAGCGCGACGTCACCATCCACAAACCTCGAATTCTACCTCAGCCCTTCCCTCAACGTCGGCCTGTGCAACTCTCATGACTCCTCCTGGTGGAGCGACATGTCGCGACTAATATAAAACTATTATAAAACCTGAAAATATCTAAAAATCAATAAAACCCTAAAACCCTAAAACCCTAAAAACCATGAAACCTATAAAACCCTTAAAATACCAAAAAACCCAAACAGACCTAAAAAAATTAAAAATCTAAAAACACTTTAAACACCTAAAAACATTAAAAACCACTAAAAACTGTAAAAATATTAAAAAACTAAACATAAACCCAAAACCCAAAAAACTGTAAAAACCTTCAAAAACCTCCAATTACATAAAAACACTAAAAAACACAAAAAAAAATCCTAAAAAATCCTTCAAAATCCATAAAAATGTAAAAAACACTAAAAATCAAAAAAACCAAAAACCCATAAAAAACCCTAAAACCCCAAAATACTATAAAAATAATTCAAAATCTTAAAAACCATAAACCCCAAAAAAACCCTTAAAACCCATTAAAATTTTTCAAAATCATTTTAACCCCTAAAAACGTTAAAAACAAAAAAAATCATAAAACTCTAAAAATTCAAAAAAAAACACAAAAACAGAAAAAACGAATGAATCCCAAAAAACCCTAAATCACTGAAAATCTCTAACAACCCTCAAAAACAAAAAAATCAATAAAAATCCCCAAAAACCTTGGAAATTATAAAAACCATAAAACCACTAATAAAACCTTAAAATACCAAAACACTTAAATCCCCTACATAACCTAAAAATACTACAAATCCTAAAAAACCCTAAAACCCATAAAAAACACAAAAACCCTTAAAAACCTTGAAAACCCTATAACCCATAAACATTCTAAAAACACTAAAAACCTTTTAGACCCATAAACATGTTAAATAAATCTTAAAACCCATAAAGACTAAAAAATCTCAAAAACAACACTCAAAACTGAAAAACCATAAAACCCAAAAAAATATAAGTTCCCTCAAAATCCCTAAAAATCTAAAAGTTCAGAATAATCCAATAAATACCTGAAAATACCTAGGACATAAAATATCCTAAAAACCCGAACATCCTTATGAAAAAAATGAAATCCTAATACACATAAATCCCTAAAAACCTAAAAAAACATTAAAAACCCAAAAATCACCTAGAAACCCTAAAAATACCAAAATACTATATATATCCTTAAAAATACCTAAAAAACCTAAAACCTAAAAACCCTAAAAATCATGAAGAACCCTATAAAAAATTAAAAAACAAAAAACACTAAAACCCCTATAAGGCCTAAAAAATTCTAAAAACAATATAAGACCCTTAATACCCTAAAAACCCTAGAAAAATAAAAAACAAAAATCTAAAAAAATCCCTAAAACCCCATAAAACCCCTAAAAATGCTAAAATCCTACAAAATCCTTAAAATCTTTAAAAACACTAAAAACCATCAAATTCCTTATAACCCATAAAAAAATGAAAATCCTAAAAATATCTAAAAATCCATAAAAACATAAAAACCCCTAAAAACATGAAACCCCTATGAGAACATTAAAAACCTAAAAACACTTTAAATCCCTAAAATCATAAAAAGTGCTAAAAACCCTAAAAAGAAAATAAATCCCTAAAACACCCAAAACCATAAAACCAATAAAAACCATAAAACCTGAGAAACGTATAAAAAGAGTAAAAACCAATAAAACTTTAAGAAACCTTTAAACCCCTAAAAACAATAAAACTTTAAAAAAACATAAAAATCAATAAAAAAACTCCAAAAAACCACTAAAAATATAAACCCAAAAACACATACAAACCTAAAATTATTTAAAATCCCTACAAAAATTTAAAACATTAAAATTATTAAAAAATCGCTAAAAATAACTAAAAATATAAAAAACCCTAAAACACTGAAAAATCCCAAGAAAATCTTAAAAACCAAAAAACACTTAGAATCCTTAAAAACCTAAAAAATGATAAAAACCCTATAAGACCCCCAAAACCCAAAAAACCTTATAAACCCATAAAATCCATAAAAACCCCTAAAATCATAAAAATTCTTAAAAGGCCCTAAATGTACATAAAATGTAATAAACCCTAAAAAACTGAAAATCACAAGAAAACCTTAAAACATAGAAAAAATTTAAACCCATAAAGACCTAAAAATTCTAAAACACATAAAACACCTCAAGATCACAAAAAACCCTAAAAGACCAAAAAATAATAAAGAAACCTAAATTCTCTAAAAACCACAGAATCACTTAAAAACCCTAAGAACCTAAAAACCCAAAAAACCCGTCTAATCTTTAAAAAACACTAAAACCCCTAAAATCCAAAAACAACTAAAAAAATCTTAAAACCATTTAGAAACGTAAATTGTTAAAAAACTCTATAAAATCTTAAAAACCCTAAAAACTCAAAAAATCCCAAAAAGCCAAAAAAATCCAAAAAAAACTATAAAAACCCTTTAAACCATCTAAATTCTTAAAAGCCTAAAAACCGTAAAAATACTAAAAATCCATAAAACACTAAAAAATGTAAAAAAACCCCAAAAACACAATGAAAACCACAAAAAGCTAAAACAATTAACACCCCTAAAAAGATAAAAACTCTAAAACCCTTAAAAACCCAAAATACCTAAAAAAACCTAAAACCCCTAAAAACCATTAAAATGAAAAAAAATTAACATCCAAAAAGACTTTAAAAACTATAAAAAACCTTCAAACACCTATAAATGATAAAAAATTATAAAAAGATCAAACCCCTAAAAACTCATAAAATACCAAAAAACCAATAAAAACCATAAAACCCTAAAAAAATCCTAAATCCTCAAAAGATCCATAAGACCCCGAAAAAACAATAAAAATCCTATAAATCAGTAATTTTTTTTAAAAAAACAACAAAACCTTGAAAATCACTAAAAAAAAATACTAAAAACATAATGACACTTAAAACCTCTAAAAACAAAAAAATCACAAAAACAAAAAAAAAACCATAAACCCATCAATATCCACAAAACCCTAAAAAGCCTTAAAAATCCTAAAAAATTCCCAAAACATGCCTAGAATTGTAAAAATCCCTAAAAACATTAAAAACCCCTAAGAAAACCTTATATACCTAATATCACATAGAAACCCTAATGAAAAAATGCTAAAAACCCTAAAAACCCTAAAACCATGAAAAACAATAAACACGTCAAAATTAATAAAAACCATAAAAATACATAAAATACGAATCCCTTAAAATCCTTAAAAATGTAATAATCTCTACAATGATTAAAAACCAAAGATATGTTTTAAAACTAAAAAAAATTGAAACCCTTAAAAAACCTAAAAATGCTAAAAACACTAAAAACCATAAAATCCCACAAAAACCATAAAAACCCATAAAAAATTACATAAACCTAACCCCTAAAAAAATAATAACACCCCACTAAAACTATAAAAAAAAAGTAAAACCCTAAAAAAATTTATAAACTATAAAAAACCTAAAAAACACTAAAAATCAAAAAACCGAAAAACCCAAAAAATAATAAAAACCCTAAAACACTTAAAACATCTAGAAACACTAAAAACCTAAATAATTGTCAAAATTTCAACATCCAGGGAACGGATCCAGCCCCAGCCCTCTGGGCTTGGGGCATTATTAGCCCCTCAACAACAATATCCACCATGAGAATCAGTATTCTCTCATCTAGTGAGGACAGTCAGAAGAGGAGGCTCCCATCCAATCTCGTAATTTGAATCATAATCCCCTCTGAGAGGAAGGCGCACCGTAAGGTCGAATCAAAGAACTCTCTGCGTCACCCTTCATCTTGAAGTCCGAGGGAAATCCCAGGTCATGAAAGGGAATGCTGGCCAAAGACACAGGAGATCCTCTTACTATTTGGAAGATGACGTCCCCTCTACCCCGCAATATGCGTTCATCAACGCCATAGAGGATAACCCCACAGGCGACACCAGAGAAAATGAAAATCTGGACGGATCGAGAGACGATGGTTCCGGTCAGGCTATGACTCACAATGAACCCCCAGGTGTGCACACCCGGAACCAGAGGGCCGCTTTAAATTTGGCCGCCCCTTCAGCTAACCTCCCTCCATCTACCCTGCGAGATTCCAGCAAGGATAAGAAAAATGGAACGGTTACCCTTTACTCGTCCCCCTCTCTCGATTAAAATGAGCCACTCACGCTCGAAGAGAGGTTCGCTCGACAGGAAGAAGAGATGAAAGAGTTGACGCGTCTTAATGCCGAGCTTCTCCAGAGGAACAGCCTTATTGAAAGTGCGTCAAAGAAGAGCCACGTCATGCACTCCTAGCAAGTGCACCTCAAAGGCTATGGATTTCCCCAAAAAACGAAGCACGATCACGGATACTGCCCAATGAGGCGCCTTGTTCGTCCAACTACTTAAACGTGGATGATGAATACCAAGATTTCCCTCCACTTAGGAGGCAACCGGGGAAAGTATGCTCGAACCCGCTGAGGGTACCCAGAATGGAATATGCACCCTTGGTGCTGGGAAATCCGGATCCTCGGGCAATGCCCCGGGCTATGCCTGCCCAGGACCGGGCCCAACAGGATGCAAACCAGGGACTCACCAACACCATCAAGGAATTAACAGCTCGATTGGAAGAGATGGAAGGTCGACGCACTCCGATGCAGCCGGAGCAGAAACCCTACCCAGATTGGGTGACCAACACACCACCTCCACCCAATTTTGGGAGACCTGTATTCCCCATCTTCAATGGATCAGGCGATCCGGAGCAGCATTTGATGCACTATGCGTCCTATTGTGACCCTATGATGGGAACTCCGGAACAGCAAGAACTAGTGAAACTCAGATGATTCGTTCAGATCTTGCAAGGATCTGCCTTCATCTGGTATACGAGTCTGCTAGCGCAGTCGATAAAGAGCTGGGAGGACCTCTGGCAGTAGTTCCTATTCCACTTCAGTTCAACACTGCCTAAAACAATGGTCAATGATCTCATGAACGGAAAGTAGAGGGAGAACGAGAGGGTCTCAGATTTTATTTCCAGATGGAAAGGTCTAACCTATTCTCTGAACAAACCAATGCCTCAAGATGAGATGCTAGCCATATGCATCGATAATCTCAGAGATGAGCTGCGAACACCACTCATACCGGTGGAGTGCACCACTGGATTCTACCATCTCTCGGCTATTGCCCAGAGAATCAAGGACTCCCTGTAGCGGACTAATTCAAAGTCATAAATAGCCTCACAGGCTCCGGTGAAGAGAGATCCTAGAGCTGAAGCATCTACTGTCACACTCAAGTCGGCTCCTGTGCACGCTCCACCGCTCAGGCCTCCACCAAATCGTCAAGGGCCCCCTGCATATCAGCGGCTGCCCCCGCCTAAACGGGACGATCAGCGAGGACCGAAGCGGAACCAGTTCGAGGAACAAAGACAAAAAGTATACTCATTCCGGTATGATCATGTCTGCGGCTACTTCATTGCCTCTATGAATTGCAACTTGCTCCGCCTACCGGAACCAAAGATACCTGAAGAAGACGGCCGTGATGACAGGCCGGAATATTTCCCCTACCACCAAATGTTTGGGAACAGTATCCAAGAATGCTTCATCTTCAAATACCTTCTGCAGAGGTTGGTAGATTCCGGACAAGTCGAACTGGGACCTCCCCCAGAACATGTGGCCTGTATCTCTACCACCGACTCCGTCAAGGAGGAGGGGTGGAAAAAAGTCACCAACAAGTAGGGGTAGAAATTTGACAACTAGATGACTCAGAAGACTATCAACCAAGCCTAGGGCATACTCCGAGCTCAACTACAGTAGCCGGTGTTTCCACCAGTTTCCCCTAGAGCCGCAGAACTGACAGCATCAACCTCACAACCCTCCACAAGCTGGTCATCCGGACAGAGCCGAAGGAGGAAACAGACACAAGAGGAGTAGTCCGCGACAGGGCCAACATTAGTCCCAACCCTAGAGGATTTTATGCCCTCGAATTTGGAACCATGGGCACCGACCCACCAAACGGTACCATCAGAGACAACCGACCAGGTTGACCTTTCAGAGGATTAAGAGCCAATCTTTGGTTCTATAAACTTCATCCATCTCATGGAATCATTCCCTGACGAAGGGTATGAGTACGAACCCGAGTTTCCTACATGAGGATCCGGGAGGAGGAATCACAGAGGCAGGGGATACCAGGGGAGGTGCAGCCGCGGCCGAAACCAACCCTATGGTTGGACGCCGACCCAGACAGTCAATATTGTGGAAGCCCGTGGGATGGCCCTTCAGTTGACTCAGCAGGAGAGATAATGCCCCTCCACCTCCACAAGCAGCTAATATGGCCCTTTTGTTCTGCGATACCCACCAGAGGAGGAGAAAGTGTTTGGTCGCTTAGGGTGCACAAACAGACCAGCCAGGCCAAGTCTTCAAAACGTGGAAACACCATCGACATCCGACCCCACAACCAGTCCCTCCTCATCAAATTCTCCAGCTCCCAAATCACCCGCTAATACTCTCCCGCCAACGGAGAAGCGTCGACCGCTGGAGAAAAAATACGACATCCTTAAGTAGCTGGTGTCGGTCCCAGCCAAGTTGTCAATCTTGGATTCCCTAAGTTTGTCAGCCGACCTAAGGGAGGCGCTCATCGAAACTTTGATCAGGCCCCAGGAATTCCAAGCCGAGGTAGCTGCTACCGAGATTTCCTGGACAAAGACTGGCCTGGCTGAATGCAATGCGGTGATTTCCTTCACCGATCGGGAAGAAGATGCCATCATGCAAGGACACCTCAGACCGCTATATGTGTATGACACACTAAATAGTATTGAGATCCAAAAAGTATTTATAGAAAATGGCTCTGGAGTTAACCTCCTTCCCCTACAGACACTCCGTAAGTTGGGCTACAGTGAGGATGATCTAATTCCCTCAGCCACAACTTTGTTAGGTTACGACAAGAGTGAGCAGAAACCAATGGGATAGATTAAGCTAAAGACCCATTTTGGTGACCCGGTTGCCAACACAGAATTTCTGGTGGTCCGAAAAAGCACAACATTCAATGCCCTACTGGGAAGGCCATGGCTCCATAAGCACATGGTTATTCCTTCATCCTACCATCAGTGTATCAAGTACTGCATCAATGGACAAAGTGGGACATTGCACACCAACAAGGCCCCTTTCGAGCTATCCAAGTCACATTACATCGAGGCCAGGTTCTATGAGAAAAAGAAGAAGAAGCTTTTGGTCGACGACATCGACTGGATCCCGCTTCAAATGGCATGGAAATGGTCCCCGATGACCCCCTCAGGCAGATTGGCAGAGATTATGTCTTGCCCATCAACTGTGTTGAGAGTGGGAGTTCAAGTCCGGACATGCATTCGGATGTCTTCATGACTTCAGCCATGATGGCCGAGCACAACAGCGTGGGAACGTCTACCAACCCTAGTTTTGGGGACGAGTACTCAAGCAGGGATGCTTACGATGCCTCTCCCTCAAACCCTCGAAGGCTCAGACTGGAAACTCTCTCCTCGTCAGATCAACAAGATGAAGACTTGGGAGAAGAAGAGTGGGATGATCTCAGAGATGCACCTTCCACATTTGAGGAGGGTATCTCCACCACTGTGGACGAGCTCAGGGAAATATACTTGGGTACCGAAGAAGACCCGAGGCACACTCTCATTAGCACGGACATGTCTCCTGAGGAACACGAGGTATACCTCCTTCCTAAGGCAAAATCAGGATGTCTTTGAATGGAATTACACAGAAATTCCAGGTCTCGATCCCGACGTAGCAATGCATCACCTGGGTCTTCCAGAAGACCACCGGGGCTACAAACAGGCCGCTAGAAGGACCCACCCCTCACACGCTGCCAAGATAGAGGCTGAAGTCGATAATCTCATTAAAGAAGGCTTCATCAGGGAGGTCCAGTACCCCATTTGGTTGGCCAACATTATCCCCGTTAAGAAAAAGAACGGGCAAATCCATGTCTACATTGACTTCAGATACCTTAATCGGCATTGTCCGAAAGATGACTTCCCGGTTCCAATCACTGAGTTGTTAATTGATGCGACGACTAGGTATGAGACTCTATCCTTCATGGACGGCTATTCCAGATACAACCAAATCAGTATGGCCTGAGAAGATGAAGAATCCACTGCATTCAGGGCCCCTCAAGGGGTATTATGTTACAGGGTCATGCCCTTTGGTCTCAAGAATGCTGGTGCCACGTATCAGCGTGCCATGAATCATATCTTTAAGCTGTTCCTGGGGAAATTCGTTGAATGTTACGTGGATGACCTAGTATTCAAGTCCATAAAATGCTCAGATCACCTGTTGGACCTTCATAACGTCTACAACAAGCTCCGACAGCATATCTTGAAGATGAACCCCTTGAAGTGCGCCTTTGGGGTTACCTCAGAGAAATTCCTCGGCTTCGTCATACGCCATTGTGGCATAGAATTCGACCGTGAGAAGACGAAGGATATCCTGAGCCTTCCACCCCATTGAAATCTCACTAAGCTGATGGGATTCCAAGGGAACCTATCCTATATTAGGCAGTTCATATCCATCCTGGAAGGCAAATGTTTTCCCTTCACCAGGTTGATGAAGAAGGGGCTCACGTACCAATGGACGGAAGACTGCCAAGAGGCGTTCGACAAATTGAAGAAGTACCTCTTAAGTCCACTAGTGCTCATGCCCCCGGTCGAAGGAAGGCCTCCATTATTTATGTGAAGGCCCTAGAACGGTCATTGGGAGCCTTCCTCGCACAGAAGAATGACACCGGCAGGGAAAACAGTCTCTATTACCTCAGTCGAACCGTGATTGATGGTGAGACTTGATACTCAAATATCGAGAAGAGCTGTCTGGCCTTGGTCTTCATGGTTCAAAAGCTGCGATATTATCTGTAGCATCATGAGGTCCATTTGATCTCGTGAAGTAACCTGCTCAAGTACATCCTCATTCGCCCAATGATAACCGGACGCCTATCCCGATGGAAAGTCATCTTGCAACAGTTCGACATCTAGTTCGTGCCTCAAAAAGCCATCAAGGGACAGGCATTAGCAGACTTCCTGGCAGAGCACCCTTCAATAGGGACCGCTGCACCAGATGCTGAACTACCTGATGAAGATATCTTCTCCGTTCAAGAGGAGTTCCCAGCATGGGAAATGTACATTGACGGCGCGTCCCGATGCCCCACCGGGAAGAGGATGGAGGATCCCAGATTCAACAAAGTGGGTTTGGGGATAATAATCGTGTCCCCAGAAAAGGCAGTTTTTCCGTATTCCTTCCTCCTATCAGAGGGATGTATGAAAAATGAAGCGGAATATCAAGCCCTCATTGTAGGCATGGTGCCGTACTCCAGGCACTAGTACAACACTATAAGGTAAAAGGTGACTCAGAGCTGGTCATCAAGCAAGTCAATGGTGACTATGCTAGTAAAAAAGAGGAGATAATCCCCTTGTTTGACCATGTCTGAGGGTTAATGGCTGATTTCTCCACGCAACCAACATTGACTTATATTCCCCGGTCCCAGAACGCTCAGGCTGATGCATTAGCCAATGCGGCCATAGACCTAGGCAACCTAGACCGGGATGAAATAGTTATCAGTATTGCTCACCGTCAAATGGTATTGCCATTTGTTCAGGCCAAGAAGGAAGAGATCCACGAAGTCAATCCTGTCCCCGAGCCATATGCTCCTGCTACCGGCTGGATGACCCCATCACGAACTACCTTCAACGGGGAGAGCTTCCATCAGATAGGGTTGAACGAGAGCAAATATGGAGAAGGGCAATCAACTTTGTCCTGTACGGCAGCGCAGGTCAGTAAGAAGTCCTCTACAAATGAGGCCTCAATGGAGTTCTCCTCAGATGCATTGACGAAGAAGAAACCACTACCGTCATGAGTGAAGTACATGCAGGAGCATGTGGAGCACATCAACCAGGGACCATGCTTTCCCATCAGGTTTGAAGGCTTGGGTACTACTGGCCCACATTGGCACGAGACTGCGAGCGTTTTACCGCAAAATTCCACTCATTCCAGATCCATGCCAACTTCATACACCAGCCCCCAGAGTTACTTCATCAAGCTAAGTACTCCTAGCCTTTTGCCGTGTGTGGGATGGACGTCGTGGGACCATATCCTCCCGCCACGGCCAAACAGCTGAAATATATCCTCATGGAGACCGACTTCTTTTCCAAATGGGCAGAATCCATACCCCTCAAGGAAGTCAGGGCAAGAAATATTGTCAGATTCGTGAAGACCAATATCATCACTACATTTGGTGTCCCTCATACCATACTGATGGACAACGACACCAATTTCTACTCTGCTGAGTTGGAAAAGATATACCACGAGTACAGTATCAAGGCTAACCACTCATTCCGCTACCATGCAGCGGCCAACGGATAGATAGAAGCTTTCAACAAGACCCTGTCCAACATACTCCAGAAAATGGTGGACAAAGACAAGAAGTCATGGCCGGATAAACTCCTCCATTCATTGTGGGCGTATCAAACAACAATCTGCACCGCTACCTAGTCTACCCCATACTCATTGGTGTACGGCACGAAGGCGGTCCTACCCATTGAACTCCAACTTCCCTCACTCCGCATTGCCATCTATGATCGATTATCCGATGATGGGTAGTTAGAAAAGCGGTTAGGTGAATTAGAACAGCTAGACGAGAAGCGACTGCACACTATGCACCACCTGGAAGTGTACCATAACTGGATCGCACGAGCCTTCAACAAAAAAGTCCACCTCCTGTCTTTCTTGGAATGAGAATTAGTGCTGGTCCTCTGGACCCCAATGATACCCAACAAGATGCCTCCAAAGCTGGAGCCCAAGTGGGAGGGACCATATGCTATACACAAGGTCTACTCCAATGGAGCATACACCCTGATCTCCATGGGCGGGAAATTCACTATAGCTCCTACCAATGCGAGATTCCTGAAGAAGTATTTCGCATAGAGACCAAGAATTATTCATGTCCTCACCGTACGACGTTAAACTACATGGAGTTTTTCCTTACCGCACGACGATAAACTGCACCGATGAAAATAAAATAAAAAAAGATGATGTACACATCGTCCGAGCGGTATGACACTAAACTGCCAAGCACCTCATCCTAACCACAAGACGTTAAACTATAAAGAATATAATAATGCCCCCTGTCCTCACCGAATGACGTTAAACTGCACGGTTTTCATTTTTTATTTCGTCCTCACCACATGACATTAAACTGTATGGAAGCCATCATCGCCGCATGACGTTAAACTGCACGGATTTCATAGAACTACGTATGGATTGATTTCTTTCCCTTGCGGGATACGTAGCGACGCTAGGAATCCTTATCCTGGTCCAGCCACTTCAAAAAAAAAGTCCCCTTTCCCCCGTGTATGGACCAGACCTGCACAGGGTGTATCATCTTTACAGAGAACTACGTATGGCTTGATTCATGCCCTTTCGGGATATGTAGCGACGTCGGGATTCCCAATACTAGACCAGCCACTTCAAAAAAAAAATTCCCTCTTCCCCCATGTACGGACCAGACCTATACGGGGTGTATCGTCCTTTAGAGAACTATGTGAGGCTTGATTCCTTCCCTCACAGGAAACGTAGTGATGGCAGAATTCCACACCCTGGCCCAGCCACCTCAAAAAAAAAGGAAAAACAAAAAAATGTCTATTCCCCCGTGTACAGACTAGACTTGGACGGGGTGTATTCATTTCCTCACCGCATGATGTTAAACTGCATGGAGTTCGTCCTTACTGCACGATGAAAAACTGCACAGATGAAGAAGAGTTAAGAATTCCCCTCCCCTCGTGTATGGACCAGACATGCGTGGGGTGTGCTCATCATCCTCACCACATGACGTTAAACTGCACGGATTACAGAGAACTACGTACGGCTAGATTCCTGCCCTCAAAGGATACGTAGCGATGCCTGGATCCCCAATATTTTCCCATTCCCCTAAAAAAGTGCCTTCTTTCCCCTATGTATGGACCAGACCTGCACGGGGTGTACTTCTCGTCCTTACCGCATGACGTTAAACTGCATAGACAATTATGTTAAAAATGCCCCTTCCCTCGTGTACAGACCAGACCTGCATGGGGTGTTTATTTTCGTACTTACCACATGACGTTAAACTGCATGGGGTTTGTCCTTACCGCATGACATTAAACTGCATGGAAGTTGTCCCCACCGCACGACGTTAAACTGCGTAGACCCCTTTTTTCTTTCATGTCGGGTCACTTTCGTCCTTACCACATGACGTTAAACTGCATAGGGATCGTCCTGACTGCATGACGTTAAACTGCATGGGGATTGTCCTCACCACATGACGTTAAACTGCACGGACTCTGTCGCAACCCACCCAGGACACATGGCGATACAATATGGGGATACTCCTTGCACATTTGAATACATCCTTTCCATACATCAGACTCCACGGCCCGGATAATTATGGATCTTCATAACCACTCATGGCCATTGGAAGTGGAAAGTCATCGACCCATGGACACCTTTGTATGATTATACATACCATGCCCTCAGCAGCTCTGCATATTGATAGCCCCTGTCCCATCTACCAAAGGCAATATTTCTATAGGGGACACTCTTCCTAGCTCCGTACGCTTACCAGTCTCAGAGCCCCCATACCATACCTCTTGATCCAGAAGTTTATGGAGAAGTGGTTTACAAGTGCATTCCCATTTTCACATCTAGATGTTTCCAGGGTATCTCTATCTGGATAGCCTATGTGTTTTTTAGTGGTTCACATAGCGACCTGCATCAACAAACATCAAGCCAGGACTACGCTACTTTTACTCAACAGACAATTACAGTGAAGATGTTTTCTGTATACCCGGACGCCATGATCCCCACATGCCGAACTCTGCACTGGGAGAAATGAAGGATTCTCATAATCATTCATGGCCATCAGAAGTGGAAAGTTATCGACCCGGGGACACCGTTGTATGACTATGCATACCATGCCCTCAGCGACTCTGCATAATGATAGCCCCTGGCTCGTCCATGAAAGGCAAGATTTCATCGGGTGGTAATTCTCCTAGCTCCGTACGCTTACCAGCCTCATATCCCCTACACCATACCTCCTGGTCCGAGAAAGCTCAAAGTTGCAATTTATGACCTTCATCCTCCACCTTGTTCTAAGTATATCAGAACATCTTGACCCAATTATCTTTCGAGTGACTGCAGAAATAGTCACCTAATGGTCTAAGCTCTATGACCGGTAAACTAGGAGTACTTCGTCCTCACCGCACAACGTTAAACTGGGAGGAGCAAAGGAACACCCCCAAGAGCAAGATAAATCAGTGCAGGGGGGATCTTTAAGCTCTAATAGCTACTAGGGACGAATGTCCCCGACATGTCTGGATATTTCCTCACCAGATGACAGACTTCGTGGCCTGGACAATCGCAGATCCTCATGACCACTCACGGCCATCAGAAGTGGAAAGTCATTGACCCATGGACACCTTTGTATGACTATTCATACCATGCCCTCTGCGGATCTGCACAATGATAGCCCATGGCTCATCAATCAAAGGAAATATTTCTACCGGCGATGCTCTTCCTAGCTCCATATGCTCACCGGCCTCAGAGCCTCCATATCATTTCTCCTGATCCAAGAAGCCACAGAACCATGATTTAAACCAATCAACCCCCTTCAAAGTCTGAGGAATGTTGAGGTATTCAAGCCCAGTTATATTTTGATGAAGAGCATACTTCACAATAATGCTCCCTGTCCTCGCCGCATGACGTTAAACTGCACGGAGACCTTTGAAGATATCCCAGTCTTTACCGCATGATGCTAAACTGCACAGAATACGTCCTCACTACATGATGTTAAAATGCATAGCAACCTTTAAAAATGCCCCCGTCCTCACTGCATGACGTTAAACTGCATATCAACCTTTAATAATGCTCCTCTTCCTTACCGCATGATGTTAAACTACACAGTCGAACCCATCACGGGTTCAGTAAGGAACAAGGGCGTTTCTCTGTTTTTTAGTGCACGGGTCAGACCTACACGAACCACCGCCTCACACCAGCGTGAGAAAGAATTACTTCACCTATTCTCAGGATGTTTAGTCTAGATATTTCCCCCGTATTCAGGAACACTCTCATCATAAACCATACTCTGTACTCAGAAAAAGCCGAACTCTCATAAGCCACCCCTGGTGGTTCCAAATCACAACTTCCCTGATGTTTCTCGGCTATTTGAAGTGGGTAGTCTTAACTTAAGGACACCTTTGTATGACTATGCATACCTTGCCCTCAGCAGCTCTGCATATTGATTTCCCCTGGCCCGTCTACCAATGGTACGATTTCCTTAGGCAATGCTTCCCTTCGTATGCCTCTTGGCCTCTAAGCCCCCATTTCTATCCTGGGATTCAGAAACCCTCTGAGCTACAGATTACCATCCTCTTTCACAATATTACCTGAATGCGGCGGAATGTCTTAGACGAGATTACTGAGAACCAGGAAAAGTCGTTCCATTTCAGATGATGTCCCAGCTACATGAATTTAAACTGCATCAAGCCTCAATCATCCCTTACGCTCACTAAATGCGTATGGAGGTGGTCTCTGGACCATGATCCTGATTAGTACAAGGGTTCCCAAAACCCTTTCAAATGCCACACTCCCCTTATGAGCCACCCCTAGTGGTTTTCATTCTTTTCCATGCCACCCATCATGGTTTCAATAGGTCAGACTTCCATGAAGTCCCCTGGCCATCAGAAATGGATAAGCCTTTGACTTAAGGACACCTTTGTATGACTATGCATACCCTGCCCTCAGCGGCTCTGCATGTTGATTGCCCCTGGCCCATCTACCAAAGGCAAGTTTTCCTTAGGCAATGCTCTTCCTACCTCTGTACGACGACATGGCTCCAATGCTTTGAGACATTCCCTGCATGCCGCTCAAATTCAAACATGTTCCCCCACGTGCGTCTGAAGGATATTAAGACATCTTTTAATCAGTTGAACCCCATCGGGGCCCTCGCCCCACCATATTTGGTTAAATATGTTTGACCTAAAACATCAGTAATGATAGTCTTGTCGGCGGGACTTTAAACTGCTCACAGAAGAACGAGGCACAAAGCCTGTTAGGCCGAAAACCCGAAAAGGGAGACCTATGAAAAAGCCGGGTTATACCCACTAGGCCCATAACGAATGGGCCCATGAAAAATCAGGGCATTAAAAGGAGAAAAAGACAAAAGGTTTGTACGGTTTTATTATAAATCCCTAGAAATAGTTAGACTATGCTTTCTGGATCCCATGGTCCAGGCAAAAATTAAAGCCTATTTTCTTGAGTTATGATTAGTTCTGATTCAGTGAATTGTTATTTTCAAAATATTTGTTCTATATAACAATCAAATTCCACAGCAACGAGTGGTTAATAGAGACTGTATTTCATTAAAAAAAGATGGAGGACATCCACAAGCTAGGGTATCTACTTTATATAAAAAAAGGAAAGGGGTGAGATAGAGGGGTAAGTAAAACAGGGGATACAAAAGTAGCTCAGATAGTTATAAAGGAGCTTGACTTACTCTACCCACCAGATCAGCGACTGCACAGCGAAGGTCGTTGCAGGATTGTTCCAACACTGCCTTCTCCCGGGTCTTAGCCTCAGCCACCAGACAGATACACTCCAATATGGTTTGGAGATCGTTGATCCCTTTTCTAGTGAATTCAAGATGACCAGTCATAGCTGATAACTGACCCCTCAGCATCGCAACCCATTCTTCGCATTCATGCAACTTGGAGGACAGGATGGCTGCCTGATCTCGGGAGATCGCCTCCCGTGCTATTAGTTGATGGAGATTTTTTGTGGTTTCCTCCAAGGTTCAGGCCTCGCAATGAGTGGTCTCGAAGTGAGAGAGCGTGCATTCACTAGTGACAACTTCCTCGTGGGCCCTGAAAACATGGAAAGTAAGAGAATGGAGGTTCCAATAGTCAAAGCCACCCGACACCAAACACAGGAAGAGCTGACGAAGAGCTTCGGTTTTCGTTTCCATTTCGGCTAAGGGGGTTTCAGTGATGATTTTAGAGATTCGGAGCCAGGCCCACTGGTGCACTGCCCTATGGTCCGCAATGATGTGAGGATCTTTGGTATCCTCGCTAGATGACACGAGAATAAATACTGGCATGGCAGCCCATGCAGACGTGTGCTCACTAGAAGTTGGCTCGGAAGCTGGAAAGTCTGGAGCTCCTGACCCCGGTTCCGGCTTGGGGACCAAGTTTCTAAGCCCGATATCGACTGGCGGAACCTCCAGGATGGTCTCTCTGGGACCCGACACCATAGGGTCATCATCATCCACGCACAAGAAGGATGAATTTTCTTGAACTACGGCCATTGCAGGGTTGGGAGAGGAAAGTTCTCTGAATCGCTTTGATCGGTGGACCATTAGTCTGTCCTACATTGAAACTGATGAGGAAGGTGTAGTGGACGCAGCAGCCACCATACCCCCCGATTTGGGAGTCTGGCGGACAACATTCTCTAGGATCCCATCTAGATAGTATTTTACCCATGTCTTTGCATATTCCAGGTAATGTCCGACATCCGTGCCCGTATCAGGTTGGGGAACGCTTGCGTTAGATCCCTCCTGCGTCAGCATCAGCCACCACTGATGAAGTGCGGCTAGATGCAGTCATTGGGACCGAGAAGGGGGAAGGGAATATTGGACTTTCACGCACCCGAACTGTCAAGAAAAGTGATACAGGATGTACAGCTTGCACAAAGAAATACCGTCGATCCATGCAGACAGAAACCTGTCCCGTAGGGTTACCATGTAAGAGAACTCCTCCAGGCTCCCCTGGTAATTATCGACTAAGACGCCAGAAGGGGAGGGGTAGGGAGTGAATATGAACTGGGAGAAGTCGCTCAGGAGCTTGAGGACTTCACTAGAGTTGAGAGACATGAAGCGAACCCCGACTATATCCAGTAGCGTAGGCTGGAAGGTAGGAAGAAAGATGGTCGTGTTGTGATGACATTCATAACAGTGACAGTGGTCCGCCACCCAGCTGTACAAAAATTGAAATGGCCCGCTTAGACGGTAGGGTGACCCGCCCACCTACATGTGGTTCAGTAGCTCATAGATATGGGCCAAAGTGGGCACGACTAAATTCACCAAGTGGCCCTCTGCTAACTCGGCCTCCATCATCAAGGTGCAAGCCCTAACACCTGGGTTAACATCCTGGGAAGGAAATAGCCATCCGCTCAAAAACATAGAAAACAGACCTGCCAACCGGAGCATAGGCGACACACTAGGGCACGCCTCGTAACCCCATGAAAGGTAGTCGCCTGCTTCCTGAACCGCCCAGTAAGAACCTTGAATGGTTCGTGACTGCTGGGAAGGATGAGTCCTGGGACGCTTAATATTTGACGTAGGACCAGTGGTGTTCAGAAATAACCCTATCCAAGTGCCGTAAGGAATAAGCGAGCGGGAACGCAAGGCCTGACCCAATGACTGTTCCACCATGGTCAGCATCTCTTTCACCAATAAAGTCACATGTTCAATGTCGTCCCATGCATCAGAAGTGGGTAAAAATTCATCATACATCTCGCCAGCAATCATAAGTCCTCCTATCTGGTAGATGTCCCACAGACTGATGTTGACTTCACCATGGGCAAGGTGGAATGTATTAGTACTTGAACACCAGCGGCTGAACAGGTCGGGCAGGATCAAAGACGATGGGTAAATAGCAAATTGGGAAGCCCACACTGCGGAGTATAGGTTGACAAATTCCAGAGAATCGGGAGACTCCTGACAGTGGTGATGGACCTAGAATGCCCAAGCCCAGTCATTTGAGAAGAGCCCGCCAGACAGAAGATCCCACCTGGGAACCCACCTCGCATAAGGATCCCTTCGAGCAAGATTAATAATACAAGGGTAGTCCTTAAGGAAAGATTTCTGAGAAAAGTCTTGAGTGCACTGATCGCTTTGGGTCCAGACAGAGCCCCTCAGAGTAGATGTGTCTTTCAGACCAAAATTAGAGATTATCTCCCCGGATTGGATAATGTTTGCCCGATTGCATTTTGAAGGCGCTTCCAGGAAAGGATAAGGGAGACCTACGAAAGTAGGGGGGATAGGGACGTCGTCCTGAAGATCGAAATTGTAGAGCAAGAGTCGTTTAGATAATGGATTACTCCGAAGCTCTGGAGAGAGCAGGTTCTTCAATGCACCGTCATCATGAATGATGGACTGGCTAGGGTCCCCTTTGACGCTCTCCACTCTGCGAACCATAACCAAACGTCTCTCTGAGGCTGTTGAGAGGGGCTCTGCAGTAGGCCTCAGTGCAGAATGAGGGGGAACCATATTTTCTCCCTGCACATAATGAGAGAAATCAGTCTGGAATAAAAATATGGACAAAATAAACAAAATGAATGGTTAAAGAGAATTCACAACCAAATCCGCATGGAGGCCTTGGAGGATGGTTCACGATGACATCATTCCGCAAACCAGCACTTCACAAAATCAGTCTGCAAAGCCCTGGCCCACGGAGCGTTGGCCAGGAAGCCGTGAACCAAGTTTCTCTGGGGAAATTCAATCCCGAGTTTATTCGGAAGGCTCAAATACTTTTAAAGTTCAAGAGATATTTAGTCCGCGGAGCATCGAAACTGCGAAGAATGTTCCTCCGCGACCCGCCATCACTTACTTTATAATTAATTAAGATTAATGGTTCGCAGACGGGAAGTTGGTCCGCAGGTGAAGGCGACCGCGAAGAAGAAATGGTTCATGGAATTTGATGCTGGTTCGCGGATGAGGCACTTCGCGAAGGATCAAGCACGCGGAGGCGAAGGAGCTCTAGTTTTGCAAAGAATTCAGTAAAGGACAACTGCGGGATCCCCGTATTTATAGGTGTGGTCCCCTACTGGGTCCACCTTTCTACCACAAGCCCTCTCAGTTTCAGGACCACTTTGCATTGGAATGGCCTCCTCTTCGTTCCGATAGGACCCCATTCCGATGGGGGGTATTTGTCGGGTCCTAAAAAATACGCAAAGGAGATTTTACCCAAATCCCACAAAGAATTGGGGAAAAAATAATCAAAGAGGAGACACAAAGGACCGGTCGGCAAACTGGTCCATGGAAGCACAACGTGGCCAGGCGCCGCGAGGCACCCCCTCTGCGAACCGTTGTCGTTCGCGAAATAGAGGCGGAGAGCCTCCGCGGTCACGAGGCAGTATGGGCGCTAGTCCGGTTCACCGTCGCGAATTGCCCCAACCGCGGACCACGTCGACTGGTTCAAGACGCACCCGCCGTCATTCGCGGAATGGAGGCGGAACCCTCCGCAGCTACGGAGCACTCCCTGAGTTCGCCTCACGGAGGAGGGGAGCGTTCAATACCCACCGCAAATCGCGGATTGACCAAGTCAGCCATGAACCAGGTATTTGGTTATGGGCCTCCGCAAAAGGTGCCGCATGGACACAGACACATTCTTTTCAACACTCTATAAAAGGAGACCAAGGGGTAAAGAAGAAAAGGATTTGGGAGCAAGGATCGGAGAACTGGAATCAGATTTGGAGGACGAAGATTGGTTGAAGGAAGGCTTCGGATTTCTCAAATAGCAAAATTCCCATCCGCGAACTACAGCAGGTATATGAATTAAGAAGGAATTGGAAAACACATAATAATTTGGTGAACCACGAACCTAAATTATAAAAAAGGAGAACCGCGAACTATAGCCCATCCGCGGATGACTTCCCCGCAGACCAGGGAGTTTATGCCTCTTTTCCCATCCGTCGTACCGCATAGCACCCACCTCCGCGTACTAAACCCCAACCGACAAGCCACTGATCGACACCGCCCTTGGCCACCGCTGCCCGTCTGGAACCCTCCGTAAACCACCCTAGTTCGCGGATTGAGCCCGAAGCCGCCAACCACCCTGGTTTGCAGATTGAACCTGAAGCCGCGAACCACCATGGTTCACAGATTGAACCTGACGTAGCGAACCGCACTGATTCGCGGGATGCCAATCAGTCCGCAGACCACCCTGGTTCGCGGATGACTTCTCCAGCCGCGTGGCACTTCCCCACGCGAAGGGTGCCACCACCCATACCTCTCGGTGGCTATCTAAATACTTCGGTGTTCTCATCTCCAGATCCAGGTAAAATCCTTCCGATCCAGCTAGGTCCTCTGTGACTCCCTCATTGGCCTATTCATCAGCCCCGAGCTAAGGCCTCCGTCAGAGATGCCAGATCTGCGTGGTATAACATTCAAGAGCATCAGCATGCCATTTTGAGTTCACATACCCACGGTAAATAGGGGAAAAGGGGTTTCCTCGACCCTTGGGTGGGTTCCCGAAGCGTACCTGGGTTCACATTCCGACGGTAATGCTGGGTCTGAGCCAGAAAGCCCCCTTCCTGCCTCTACTCGCCAGGATGGGGGACCGCACGTTTCGGCGTTCGGGCACTTATCCCTTCCCCAAAGAGGGGGCGACATATCCATCCGAAGGCAGCCTTCCCCATGCACCTCGGTACTTCCCTGGGTATATCTCCGTGGAACAAGAGAGGTGACGGGGACAAGAGCACCTCCCTTTCCCTCTCCCACTGGGCTTTGTCACCACGAGCGTCCATCTCGGAGTAAGCCCTGACCTTTTGCGCCTCCTCAGAGTATAAGCCCCAACCCATCACCCAGGGCCGCCTTCATGCGTAAGCCCCACTCCGCTTCTCACGGACGCACCTTTCGCGATGTGATCCTCTGGTCCCTGCTGCCTCTTCTTTCTCACACCGAGAATGACTCATGTGGTCTTAGAGTAAGCATCGACCATGACATCCTCCTATGTGCTGCCCCAGAACGTAATCCCCACGCTCAACGAACTACAGGAACTTTGATCCATGTCAAGTCATGGTACGTAGGAAGCCTCCACGAGCTTCAAGCCCATCACTAGGTCGTTTCTTCACGTCGAGTTCCACCCTCGTCCAGGATGACGTTAAACTGTTTATTCGAACTATGTGGACTTTGATCCCTGCCTCCTAGACAGGGTACGTAGGAAACCTCCACGAGGTTCAAGCCCGTCACCCATCGAACCACCTGGTCTCTCTTTACCTCGGTTCCCCGAAACCTTCACGAACTACGTGGACTTTGATCCCTGCTTCCTAAGTAGGGTACGTAGGAAGCCTCCTTGAGGTTCAAGCCCCACGGCTGGTCGATCCGATCATCCCTGCATCAGTTCACCACGCCACTCCTAGTGCTACCTCAATTGAGTTCCAACCCTTCGGGGTCATTAATCCAACGAGGGATGGTAAACCTCTGGCATGAATGATTCCGAACCCCTGCATCCAGTTGACCATTTCCGACTAGGGTTGAATCCGGGGATACTATGTTTGGGTATAAACTAAAGATTCGCGAACGTATGAATACGTCTTAAATCTATAAGAGAGTCCCGGAATAGGCAATAATTTCCCCCCCAAAGGGTGCGATGAGCTCGACTTCCCATCCTCTCGACCAATGTGAGTTCTTAAGAGTCTCTTGTCAGACCATCCGGCGAATGCCTGCCTTTGGAGAGCAGGTCCATCAATCATTGGATACGGAGTCATTGGGTGTCTCGTGGCCGAAAGACCAAGAACGAGACAAACTCTAAAACCCATAAAATCCTTAAAAACCCTTAAAACCCTAAAAAAGCATAAAAAAATAAAAACAAATTAATTCAAAAAACACCCTTTAAACCCTAAAAATGTTAAATAACTCTAAAAAACCATAAAACCCAAAATAACTCAAAAACCCCATAAAAACCAAAATAACCATAAAATCCCTAAAAATATTAAAAACCATAAAAATACTATAAATAACTAAAATCATTAAAATCCTTAAAACACATTAAAAACCTATGAAATCATTAAAAATTAAATAACACTTAAAAACTATAAAATGATAAAACCCCTAAAAACTCTAAAAACCATAAAAACTCATAAGATACCTAAAGGCCCTAAAAAAGATAAAATTAAAAAAATACACTAAAAATCTCTAAAAACATAAAAAATCCTAAATAACCATAATGAAACTATAAAACCCTAAAAACACTTACAACCCTTAAAAATCCTAAAAATGCTAAAACCATAAAATACTCTAAAAACCATAATAACCCCAATAAACCATAAAAACCCATAAAAACCAAGAAACTACTAAAACTCTAAAAATCATTTAAACCCTTAGAGATGTAATAAAACTATAAAAAACAATAAAAACCCTATAAACCGAAAATCCGTAAATCCCTAGAAACTATAAAAACCCTAAAAACCCAAAAAACCATAGAAATCCTAAAAAATACCTAAAATCCCAAAAGAAGTAAAAATTCCAAAAAACCCAAAAAAATCTTAAGAAAACCTCTAAAACCAAACAACAATTAAAACTCCTAAAAACCTAAAAATCAAAAATACCCCAAAACTCTAAACAACTAAAAAAACCCTGAAAATCTCTAAAACCCCAAAAAACCATAAAAATCCAAAAAAAATCATTAAAATCACTATAAACAAAAAACCCTAAAAACCAAGATAATCCATAAGAAAATTGTCAAACCCTAAAAACACATAAAACCGTTAAGAAATATAAAAATTTCTAAAAACCCTAAAAAACATAAAACCCCTAAAAACCCTAAAAACAATAAAACCCCTAAAAATATGGAAAACCCCTAAAAACCAATAAAACACCTAAAATCACTAAAAAATATAAATAATCATTAATACCATTAAAATGTTAAAAAAATTTAAAATCCATAAAAAACCCAAATGAACACAAAGAAATCCCAAAAAAATCATAAAAACCAAACATACCTTAAAAAACCTAAAAAAACTCAAAATCCATAAAATCCTAAAAACCCTTAAAGATTTAAAGAAATCCTTAAAAATATTGAAAAATTTAAAATACCTTAAAATCCCCCCAAAATACTTAGAAAACCTTAAAATTTAAAAAAATATTTAAAACCCCTAAAACCATTAAAATGCTATAAGCCTAAAAATATATAAAAACCCTAAAACCCTAAAACCCCTAAAACACTAAAATAACAAAAAAATCATAAAAAATATCAAAAAATACCTAGAAAATTAAAAAACCCTTAGCAAAGATAAAAACAATAAAAACAACTAAATTTTTTTAAAAATCTGAAAAACCTAAAAAAACTAAAATACCCTAAAAACCATAAAACCCCTAAAAACCACAAAACCCCTTAAAACCTTAAAAAAACCTAAAAACACATAAAAACACAAAAACCCTTTAAAAAATATAAAAACACTTTAAACACATAATAATGTTAAAAACTCTAAAAAACATGAAAAAAATAAAAAACTAAAGAATCCCTAAAAATCCAAAACACCCTAAAAACCCTAATACCCTAAAAAAGTAAAAAATTCAAAAAATACATTAAAACCAACAGATATCATAAATCATCCCTAAAAATACCTAAAAATGTAAAAAACCCTAAAAACTCTGAAAATCCTGAAGAAAAACATAAGAACCAAAAAAAACTAAAAACCCCTAAAAACCTAAACTCTCTAAAAACACTACAAATAATTAAAAACCCTAAAAACCCTCAAAATCTAAAAAACCTAAAAACCCTAAAATTCATTTAAAATATCTAAATAACCTTTCAAACATAAAAAAATAGAAAAACCTAAAAACCACTAAGAAAACCTTAAAACCCTATAAAGACTTTAAACCCATTAAAACCTAAAAAGTGATAAAACCCTAGAAAAAACTAAAATCCCTAGAAACCATAAAACCCCTAAAACATTAAAAATCCTTAAAAACCTATAAGAACCCTAAACCATTAAAATATATAAAACCCCATAAAATCCCTAAACCATTAAAAAAACAAAAAAACCATAAAAATAAAAAAACTAACAAAACTATAAAAACCAAAAAAACCCACAAAAACCCAAAAACGTAAAATAATCTCAAAATGCCTAAAAACCTAAAAATCCATAAAAACCATAAAAATCCTAAAAATTAAATAACAATATATAAAATCATAAAAACCTCTAAAAACCTCAAAAAACCCTATGAAAGCCTTAAAAACCTAAGAACACTTAAAACCTCTAAAAACCTAAAAATGCTAAAAATCCTAAAAACCCCTGAAAACCTTAAAAACCCCTAAATCCCTCCAAATCCCCAAAAACCCTAAAAAAACTAAATATAATTAAAAAACCATAAAATACCTAAATTTGAAAAAAATCTAAAAAACATTTAAAACAAAAATAAACCTTTTAAAAACTAACAAAAATTAAAATCCCTAAAAATATAAAAAACGAAATTAACGCTAAAGGACCCTAAAACACCTAAATACAGTTAAACCCCATAAAAACAAAAAAACATAAAAACCAAGAAAAACACTAAAAATCACTAAAAAAATCCAAAATCCATTTAAACTCATAAAAACATTAAAATATATATAAAACCCAAAAAACCTAAAAAACATAAAAAATCCCTAAAATCCCAAAAAATGAAAAAAACCCAAAAAACCCCAAAAAATCCAAAAAACCATAAAATCCCTAAAAATACAAAAAAAGGAAACCATTAAAATAATAAAAAAGACATAAAATCAATAAAAACATAAAAAACACTAAACCACTTAAAACCGCTAACAAAACCATAAAATCCTAAAAATACACAAAATTTTCAAAAAAATGTAAAAACGCTAAAACCAAAAAAAAAAAAAAATTAAAAATCATGAAAACTGAAAATCCATAAAAACCCATAGAAACTTAAAATAACCCTAAATCTATAAAAACCATAAAACCAACTAAAAACTCTTAAAACCACTGAAACCACTAAAAAAGCTGAGAATCTCCAAAAACATTAAAAACATAAAAATCTCAAAAAAAAATTAAAACCCGAAAAAACCATAAAACCATAAAAACCATAAAAACCATAAAATCCATAAAATCCATAAAAATACCTAAAAACTCTAAAAAAAATAAAAAACTTAAAAAATACCAAAAAATCCCCAAATATGTAAAAATAGGAAAACCCTAAAAAACCATAAGAAAACCATAAAAACCTAAAAACACTTAAAACCCCTTAATAACCAAAAACTGTTAAACCCCTAAAAACTATAAAAACCCTAAAAACCCAAAAAACACTAAAAACCATAAAAACCACTTGAAACATTTAAAAACCCAAAAAGATTCTAAAAACCCAAAGGAAAAACTAAAAACTCTAAAAACCCATAGATCCCCGAAAAACATTAAAAACAATAAAAAACCTGAAAATAAAAAAATGCAAGGAAATCCATAACACCCCTAATTATACTAAAAAACCAAAGAACCTAAAAAACTATAAAAACCATAAAATACAATTAAAATCCTAAAACCCCTAAAAATGTAAAAGACACTAAAAACCCTGAAAATCCTAATGGAAACTAATAAATATAAAAACACTTAAAACCACTATGAACATAAAAAACTCTAAAAGTCATAAAATCCCTAAAATCATAAAAATATTTAAGAACTATAAAACCACCTAAAAACCATAAAGGCGGTAAAATCCCTAAAAAATATAAAAATTCCTAAAAACATAATAAACCCAAAAACCTAGAAAACCTAGGAAAATATAAAAACATAATAGCACTTAAAACACCAAAAAACCCTAAAAAATGCTAAGAACCATAGAAAATCCAAAAAAGACCCTAAAGACCCTCAAACCCCGAAAAACCATAACCCCCCCTAAAAACACCAAAAACCTATAAAAAGCTAAAACACTAGTCAATATACTAAAAACACTTTATAACCCTAAAAAGGTTAAAAATATCTAAAAAACATAAAACCCGATAAAAATAAAAAAACTACAAAAAATAAAAAAAATCCATAAATCCCAAAAATCCATAAAAACTGTTAAAATTTATATAAACTCTAAAAACAATCAAAATAATAAAAAAATATCTAAAAAGACCAATAAACATAAAATACCCTAAATCCTTAAAAACCCTTAGAAAACCATAAAACCTAAAAACATTAAAACCCCTAAAAAACCTAAAAAAGAGTAAAAAACCATAAAATCCATAAAATAAATAATATATCTAAACCATTAAATTCTCAAAACCCTAAAAAACAATAAAAATCCTAAAAAATTCCTAAAATTCACAAAAACAAACATAAAACGCCCTAAAAACCCTGAAAATAACTAAGAAAACCTTAAAAAAATAAAAACACATTAATCCCTTAAAAACTAACAATGTTAAAAACCCTTAAATTTTTAAATCCCTAAAACCCCCTAAAAACCTTAAAACCCCATAAAACCCCTAAAAACAACTAAAAACTACAAAAATCGGTTTAAAACACTAAAAATATTAAAAACCCCTAAAAACTTTAAAACCATAAAAACACAGAAACAACCCTAAAAATCGAAAAAACCTATAAAAATAAAAAAAATCAATAAAACCCTAAGATCCCAAAAACTGTAAAAACCCAGAAAAAATAAAAAAAACAATAAAAATGTAAAACCCCCTAAAAAGACTGGAAAACCCAAAGTAAATATTACAAACCTAAAAACACTAAAATCCTCTAAAAATATATAAAATGCTAAAAACTATAAAAATATTAAAACAAACAAAAAACCCTCAATGTCCTTAAAACCCGAAAAATATTAAAATCCAAAAAATAACTAAATATCTTAAAATTAATAGAACCGTAAAATCTTTGAAAACCCCTAAGAAAACAAAAAAAAACCTAAAAAAACATAAACCCCTAAAAAACCTAAAAGAAAAATCCCTAAAAACATTTAAAAACCCTAAAACGCATAAAACCCCTAAAAGTCACTAAAAATCAAACACCATTTGAACCCCTAAAAACATTTAAATTCCTAAAACCTTAAAAACCCTAAAAATAACAAAAACCCCTAGAAACCAAAAAAAACTATATAAATCCTAAAAAACCACAAAATCCCTAAAAACCCTAAAAAACATAAAACCCCCATAAAAATACCTAGAAACTAAAAACCCTAAAACACTAAAAACACATAAGAAAACTTAAATTCCAAAAAATATTTAAAATCACTAAAATCTGGAAAAATGCTAAAACTGCTAAAAAACCATAAACACCCTAAAAACCATAATCCCCGAAAAACCTTATTAACCGTATAAAAACCCAAAAATCAACTAAAAACTCTAAAAACCCTTTAAACCCCTAAAACATTAAACAACTCTAAAACACATAAAAATCATAAAAAAACTCAAAAAAACCCCAAACCCCCCCCCCCAAATATAAAATACCTAAAACCATAAAAACTTCTGAAACCAACAAAATTTGTAAAAACCCATTACGATCCCAAAAAGTACCTACAAATCAATAAAAACGTAAAAACCCTAAAAACCTAAAAGCATCCTAAAACCCCTAACATCTATAAGGATGGCGGCGTGCTCTCCCGGTGGTCCTCTCCCGTCGTGGTGCTCCCCTCATAGAGCCTCGGCAGATCGGAATCTCCCCATGGTGGTCGCGGCTTCTATTGGTGGTTCTTGGTGGTGTTGGCCATTGGCGGTGGCTGCTTTAGGCGACTTTCGACGGCGCCGATCTTCGGAAGCGTTATGGTTTTTTTTGCGGATCGAGATGGTATCTGGTGTAGATCTTCCGCGATGTCTGGGATCTGGGTGGATCTGGCTTTGGAGGGACTTGTCTGGGCAGTTGAGGACCGACCCTGACTCCTGTTCGGGCAAGAGACGAACCAGATCTGTTCGGAAAGAGTGATGGGGCCTCCACGACTGGGTCAACAGATTCGACGTCTTCAGCGGTGGAGGGAGGTTCCATGACGGTGCGGGTTCTGGTCTCATCGACGATTATTGGAGGCATGGAGATATGGTCCATCTTCGACGCATCGTTCCAGGCCAACAGTGGAGTCGTTCAGATCTGCACTTTCCATCGTGCGGGGCTTCAGTTACAGGGAGGTACGGGTCAGATCTGGGTGATATGGTAAGTTGCTTTGTAGATCTCGGTCGTGCTGGTCCCTGGTGGCCTCTTTCGGCTTCTTGGCGGTTCGGTTCTCCCAATGTCTTCAGCGGTCTGGTCTTCTCCAAACGGCGGCCTGGCCTCTCTGGATCCGTGATGCTGAACGGTGGGTGCGGTGTGATCCGCAATGCTCTGGAAGTGACATGCCTGTTTCCATGCTTGGATCTGGTTTTCCAGATCTGAGTCTAGGAGGGATTTGCTGGATCTCTTGGCTTTTGGACGGGTTCTGGTGGCTGCGAAAACTGAAGGTACAGGTTTGTGCTTTTAGTTACTTAGTTTCGCCTTTGGTTTATGCTGCTGCTGATGTTCTGGTCAACTTTAGCTGTGTCCTGGCTATTATGGTGGATTGTGGTCTTTGGAGCTGTTGCTGGTTTGGTTATGAGTCGTTGCGAAAGCTGGATTTGAGGCAGGATTAGATGGAGGTTGTTGGCTGTGGTGCTGGTTTTGTTCTGAATAGCTATGGGTGTGGGACTTTTGTTCTGGTGAGTGTGCTGGATGTTGTCTTGTGTGTTGCTGGTTGCTGTTTTTAGGAGGATTTGGTGCTGTTATTTGCTGGGGCTGGTTGGTTTGGATGTGGTGGTGCTGTGTTGCTATGACGAATGGATGTGGTGCTGCTGATGGTTGCTAGGGCTGGTTGGTTTTGATGTGTTGTGGCTGCTGTATTGCTGTGATGATTGGATGTGGTGCTGTTGGATGCTGGAATGCGCTGGATGATGGATGTTGTGATGCTGGATGTGTGGATGCTGCTTGGCTGTGCTGTTTGGTATTGGTGCTGGATGCTGGTGTTGGCTGGACAAGATTTGTGGACTCTGCTGTTGTGTTTTGTTTTGTGTCTGTTTCTCTATTTTGTTTTATTTTTTTGATTTTCCTTTTTTTGGGTCTTTTGCTATGAAGGGTTTTTGGGTGTGGGTTGTTTGACCCCTCCCCTCCCTTGTCTGCAGGTCTTTCTGTCTTTTCTTTTAATAAATTTTGGGGGGTGCCAGGAATAGCCTGGACCCGAGCCTTCCTTTGCCCTAAAAACCTACAAAAAATAAAAAAAACTAAAAACCCTAAAAACTATAAAACCCATAAAATCATTAAGAGTCTCTAAAAACCAATAAAACCTGAAAAAATCAATAAAAACTCTAAAAACCCTTTAAACCACTAAAAACATTAAAAACTATAATAAACATTGAAACCCTAAAACACAAAAAAACCATAAAACCGCTAACAGCACTGAATATAAATAAAAACCCTAAAAACCATTAAAATATTTTAAAATACCTAAAAATCCGTAAATTCACAAAAATGTTAAAAACCATAAAACCCCTAAGAAATCCAGAAAAACGAAAAAACCCTTAAAACCCATAAAAATCTAAAAAATGTTTAAAAACCTAAAAACCCTAAATCCCATAAAAACCATCAAAATCTATAAGAACCATTAAACCATAAAAATCTTATAAAATACATAAAAATACCTAAAAACATAAAAAACCCTAAAAACATGAAAACCCCTAAAAATCTAAAAAACCTAAAAGACAATAAAAACCATAAAACCCCCAAAAAACCATGAAAACCCAATAAACCTTGAAAAAGTCAAAAAAATCCCATAATAACCCTAAAAACCAATAAATACTCAAAACCCATTTAAAACCCTAATAACATTAAAAACTCTATAAAAATATTAAAACCCATAAAAATCTAAAAAAACCCTATAAAACCAAGAATACCATGAAATCCCCCAAAATCCAAAATATCCTAAAAACCCTTAAAATCCAAAAATACCTTAAAAACCCATAAAAATCCTAAAAAATCCCAAAAATTCCATAAAATAGTATAAAACCCTAAAACCATAGAAAAACCAACGAAAACAATAAAAACTAAAAACACATAAAACCCCTAAAACCCCTAAAATTCCTTAAAAACCCATAAAATCCATAAAAACCATAAAACCCCTAAAACGTTAAAAACCTTAAAACCCTATAAAACCCCTAGAAAAGTAGTGAAAATTATAATGACCATTTAAACTGTAAAAAACATTAAAAAACAACAAAAAACCATTAAAACCATAAAAAACTCATAAAAAACCAGAAACATAGAAAAAATAATAAACCCTAAAGAAACTAAAGACCCTAAAACTATTGAATCCCTAAAATCCCCTAAAAGCCTTAAAATTCCTAAAAAATCCCTAAAAATATAAAAACCCATTAAATCTTGAATAAAACTAATAAAACCTTAAAAATATAAAAAAAACATTTATACCCTAAAAAAATTCTAAAAACCTTAAAGCATAAAAACACTAAAAAACCAAATAACCATCAAAATTCCTAAAAACATTAAAAAACCAAAAAATTATTAAAATGTGCCTAAAAATTCTAAAAAACTAGAAAACCCCTAATTACCTTGGAAAACCCTAGTAAAACCTAAAAAAAACTAAAAACCCTGAAAACCCCTAAAATGACCCAACAAACACGAAAACACCTATAAACCTAAAAACCCCCTAAAACATAAAAAACACTAAAAAGAAAAAACCATAAAAATCCACTAAAACTCTAAAAATATTTTAAACTAGAAAAAATGATAAAAACTCTAAAAAATATTTAAAACCTTAAAAAGTAAAAAACCAATTAAAAGCCAAAAAAACCCATAAAAAATAAAAACCATAAAAATTATTGAAAATCTATAAATAAATAAAAAACACTAAAACCCTGAAAAACCATAAGAAATTCATCAAACCTAAAACAAATAATACCTGTGAAAACTTAGAAAAAGGAAACAACACAAAAAACCCTAAAACCCTAAGAAACACAAAAACCCTCAAAATACTTATAAGGCAAAAAATAAAAAAAAAATCCCTAAAAATCCCAAAAAATGAACCCCCCATAAAAACATAAAAATCCCTAAGAAAACATAAAAACCCAAAATAATTAAAAAATATAAAATATAAAAAATGAAAAAACCCATAGTAACCCTAGAAACTCTAATAACAATCTATACCATAAAAAACATAAAAACCTATAAACCCCGTAAAAATCCTAAAAACCACTGAAAACACTAAAAACCCTTTAAGCCCCGAAAAATATTAAAAAATAAAAAAAATTAAAACCTTAAGAAACTCAAAAAATGCCAAAAAACCCTAAAAACAAAAAAATTTAAAATACCCTAAAAACCATTAAAGTCCCTAAAAACCGTCAATATCCCTAAAACCCCTAAAAACCATAAAAATCTTTAGAAACCCAAAAAATAACCCTAAAATAATTAAAAACCAAAAAACCAAAAAAAACCCAATGAAACCCCTAAAACCCCACAAAACTAAAAAACAATTAAAATCCTAAAAAACCAAGAAATCCTTAAAAACCCTAAAAAATGCCAAAACCCAAAAAATACATAAAACACTAAAAACTCCTAAAAATCCTAAATAATCCCTAAAAATCCCTAAAATCATGAAAAACCAAAAATCCTTAAGTATAGTAAAATATGCTTAAAAACTAAATAGAACTTAAAACCCCTTAAAACCCAAAAGGCACTAAAAACGCCGAAAACCCTAAAATCCCTAAAACACTCAAAATCCCTAAAATCACTCAACACCTAAAAAATCCTAGATCCTCCCTAAAATCCCTAAAAATTTAAAAACCATAAAAAAAAGAGAAACGCTATGAAATACATAAAAACTAAAAAAATTAATCCCCCTAAAAAATATTACAATGCTAAAAACCCTAAAATATCATAAATCCCAAAAAACCCAAAAATACCCAAAAACCCCGAAAAACATAAATAACCAAAAAATATTATAAAAACACTAAAAATACTAAAAACACTAAAAACCCTTTAAACTCCGAAACACTTTAAAAAATTTTATAAGAAAATTAAAACCCTAAAAATCCCAAAAAAACATAGTAAAAACACTAAAACCCCTAAATACACGAAAAACCCTAGAAATCCTAATAATCACTAAAAACTATAAAAACCATTAAAACCACTGAAATTCAAAAAAAACCCCAAAAAATATCTAAAAACATAAAATCACTAAAAACCATAAAAACACTAAGAAAACCCTAAAAACCTAAAAAAATAGAACCCTATAAACCTGAAAAACATTAAAACTATAGAAAACCCTAAAATCACTAAAAACATTAAAAAACCCTCAAACCCCATGAAATACCTAAAATATAATAAAAATTATAAAAACTCTTTAAACACCTAAAATATTACTAAACTCTAAAAAACATAAAATCCCTTAAAAACATAAAAAACCCTAAAAACCCAAGAAACCAAAAAAAACCTCAAAACCTCAAAATCCATAAAAACCCTAAAAACCATAAAAATTATAAAAAATAAATAAAAATCCCTAAAAATTTAAAAAACCATAAAAAAAAACGAAGTATTTAAAATACTAAAACACTTTAAACCCCTTAAAAATCAATAATAATCTAAAAACCCCAAAAACAAAAAAAAAACCAATGAACAACAAAAACACCTAAAACTTTAAAACCCCCCCAAAAAAACCCTAAAATCAGCTAAAAACATTAAATACAAAATAAAACCCTAAAAATGTATAAAATTTCTAAAAACCTTAATAATCCAAAAAAACAAAAAACTCAAAAAACCCGAAAAACCATAAAAAACCCTAACAAAACTAACAAACCCTAAAAACACTCAAGATCCCTAAAAAGCTAAAACACTATGAAAATCCTAAAACATTCATAAAATAGTAAAATAAACTAAAATCCTCAAAAACCCCAAGATATCCACAAAAAACTAAAAAACATAAAACCCCTAAACACCTAAAAAACTATAAATCCTAAAAATCCCAAGAAACCCTAAAAACATAAAAAACCCTAAAAATCCGATAAAACCAAATAAAATCATACAAACCCAAGAACACTTAAAACCCCTAAAAAACATAAAAAAACTAAAACATTAAAAGGCCATAAAACATCTAAACCCCTAAAAACCATAAAATACACTAAAAATCTTAAAAACCCCATAAAATAATAAAAACTATATAAAAACATTAAACCCCTAAAATGTTAAAAAATTTAAAAAACTATTAAAACCCTAAAAACACAAAAACAATCCATAAAACCCAAAAAAACCAAAAAACCATTAAACCCTGAAATCCATAGATCCCCTAAAAACCATTGAATTCCAAAAATATCCATCAAAATCAATGAAACATAAAAAACCCTAAAACCCATAAGGAAAACTTAAAAACCTGAAAACACTTAAAACCCTTAAAAAACATAAATACATTAAAAAACCTAAATAACCTTAAAAACCATAAAACCCCGTAAAAACATAAAAAACTTGAAGAACCCATAAAATGAATAAAAACATTAAAGACTCTAAAAACCTTTTAAACCCATAAAAAATTAAAAACTCCAAAAAACTATAAAATACCTAAAAAACCAAAAAAAATCTAAACCCCCCCCAAAAATAAATTAACTATAGAAAAAATTTAGAACCCTAAAAACCATCAAAATCCCTAAAACCATATAAAACCATAAAAATCCGAATGAAATCCCTAAAAATAAAAAAATGTATAAAAACATAAAAACCCATAAAAATCCAAGAAAACCATAAAAAACAAAATACACTTAAAAATCATAATTACATTAGAATTGATAAAAATTAGGAAACCCCTAAGAAATTCATGAAACCCCTAAAAACCCTAAAAAATCCAGAAACCATAAAACCCCTAAAATCATTAAAAACCATAAAACCTTGACAAACCCTAAAAAACATATAAAAACACATGAAATTAAACCCCTAAAAATGTTAGGAACCCCTAAAAACTTTAGTACCCCAAAATTTTCAAAAATAACCATAAAACGTGGTAACCCTAAAAGACACTAAATACCCTAAAACCTCTAAAACCCATAGAAACCCCTAAAAACCCCTAAAAACTTTAAAAAATAAAAAACCCATTAAAACACTAAAACAAAATAATACACTATAAACCCTTTAAACCCATAAAAATGTTAAAACCCATAAGAAAGCCTTAAAACCCTTCGAAAACTATAAAACCCCCTAAAAATGAAAAAAATCATAAGATACTAAAAATAAAAAAGCCTAAAAGCACTAAAAACCCACGAAAACCATATCAAACCATAAAAATCCTAAAAAATTAATAAAAATCCCAAAAAATAGAAAAAACATAAAACCATAAAAACCCATAAGAAAACATTAAAATTATAAAAAACACATAAAACTGCGAGAAAACGTAAAAAACTAAAAACCATAAAACCCTAAATTCAAAAGAACCCCTAAAACTGCTCAAAATCCCTAAAAACTTGAAACCCCATAAAATAATAAAAAACCATAGAAATCCCTAAAAAATTAAAATACCCTAAAAATCCTAAAAATCGTTAAACACATTAAAAACCTAATATCACTAAAAATCCCAAAAAAAACAAAAAATTATAAAAACCCTAAAAACAAATAAACTCTAAAAAACCATAAAAATCATAATAAACACTTATAGCCTAAAAAACAACTGAAATCTCTATAACCTATTTATACCCTAATTTTTTTTAAAAAAACTAAAGAACATTAAAATCCCCCAAAAATAAAAAAACCCCCTAGAAAACCTAAAGAATGTAAAAAACCCTAAAACTATAAAACCCCTAAATCCTTAAAAACCCTAAAAACTGATAATACCCACAAAAACCTCTAATAACTTTAAAAACAATTTAAACCCCTAGAAACATTAAAAATCACTAAAAAACCTTTAAAAAAATAAAATAACACACAAAACAATAAAAACCCTAAGCCCCCCAAAATCCCGAAAACCACTCAAATCCATAAAACCCTTAATAACCATAGAAATCATCTAAAAATATATAAAAAAGTCAACAATTCCAACAAAATACTGAATAAACACATAGGCAACCATAACAACCTAAAAATATTAAAAACTATTAAAAATGTATAAAATGAAAATACCCCAAAAAACATTAAAAGAATTTAAAAACCCTAAAAACATAACAACACCTAAAACACATAAAAATACCTAGAAATAACTAAAAAATCTAAAAAAACCTAGGCCCTTAAAAAATCTAAAAAACACTTGAAATCCTCAAACCCCTCCAAAAACTCAAACCACCCATCACACCCCAAAAAACCATAATAACCTAAATTCATCAAAATCTTAAAAAACATAAAGAAAAAACATAATATATCAAAAAAAATATAAAATCCCTAAAACCCCTAAAAAATAACTATCCCTAAAAACCGTAGAAACCATCAAAATCCAAAAAAAAATCCATTAAGATCCTTAAAAATGTAAAAAATGCAACAAACAATAAAAATCCTCAGAAAACATAAAACCTATAATCACTTAAAACACTTTAAAAACCTAAAAATCTACAATGACCATAAATAGCCTAAAAATCATAAAACACCCTAAAGACCATGAAAATCCAAAATACCTTAAACCCTAAAAACCCATAAAAATAATAAAAACCACTAAAAAACAAAAAATCCTTAAACCCCAAAAAATAATAAAAAACATAAAAACCATAAAACCCTAAAAACCCTAAAAACCATAAAACCACTAAAAAATATATAAAACCAATAACAAACAATAAAAATCCTAAAAAATCAATAAATAACCAAAAATTAAAAAACATGAAAAAAAACCCCTACGTGAACATTTAAACCAAGAAACACATAAAACCCCTAAAAATATAAAAACTCTAAAACCCCAAAAACCCCTAAACCCCTAAAAACCATAAAACACATAAAAACATTAAAAACCCTAAAACCCATAGAAACCAAAAACACTAAAAACTCTTAAAAATAATTTAAACCACTAAAACATTAAAAACTCTTAAACCCCCTAAAACAAAAAAAACTCAAAAAACCCCATAAAACAAAAAATAACCATGAAAACATAAAATCCAAAAAACAAAAATCCCTCAAAATTACTAAAAACCATAAAGCCATAAAAATCCTAAAAAATCCCCAAGAATACCTAAAAAGTAAAAAATCCTAAAAATCATGAAAATCCCAAAGAAAAACTAAAACCTTAAAATGATTAATCCCCATAAAAACATCAAAAGCCTAAAAAATGATAAAATATTTAAAAAACCCAAAAACCATAAAAATCCCTTAACCAAAAAAACCATAAAAACCCATAAAAACGGTAAAACCCACTAAAAATTATTCAATGTCTTTAAACCGATAAAAACATTAAAACATTACAAACCATTAAAAACCCTAAAAATATCAAAAACCCAAAAATACAAAAAATCCCTGAAGTCCTCAAAACCCTAAAACCCCTCAAAATCAATAAAACTATAAAAATATATAAAAATCCAAAAAAACGACTAAAAATCCATAAAATGTAAAAACCCTAAAAACCATGAAAAAAAACTAATAAAACCTTAAAACCCTAAAACACATAAAACCCCGTAAAACCTAAAAATTCTAAAAAGTCTATAACCCCTAAAAACTGAAAAAATCATAACACCCCCAAAATCCTTAAAATCCCTAAAAACCACAAAAAAGGATAAAAACCCAATAAAAACTCTAAAAACCCATTAAATGCTAAAAAACACTAAAAAAATCTAAAAACATTAAAAAAAATCAAAACCTAAAAAACTCAAAATATCCCTAAAAAACATGAAAACCCATAAAACCTAAAAACCCTCAAAATCCATAGAAACAATTTAAAAAAAATTAAATCATAAAAAATCCCTAAAAATAGCTATAAATGTAACAAACCCTAAAAACCGTGAAAAAACCCTAAGTTAATATTAAAAACCTAGAAACACCTACAACCCCTAAAAACTCAAAAAACCCTCAAAACCCCAAAAAACATTAAAAATGAAATAAAACATAAATAAATTTAAAATCCTCAAAATCCCTAGAAACCCTGAAAACCATAAAAATCAAAAAAAGCCTTAGAAATACCAAAAAGAGTAAAAATCTTGGAAAAACCAATTTAACCCTTATAAAAATAGAAACACTAAACACCCCAAAAGAACCCAAAAATACTAAAAACCATAAAACCCCTAAAAACATAAAACCTATTAAAACCATAAAACCAATAAAAACCTTAAAAATCTCTAAAAACCCATATAAACCCTAAAAACTCACTAAAACACCAAATGACCTTTAAAAACCTTAGAAATTTAAAAAATATTAATCCTTTTAAAACCCTTAATATAAATAACATTTTAAAAACAAAAATCCCCTAAAAACATTAAAATACACATAAAATCCAAAATAACATAAAAACCCAAAATACACTAAAACCCCTAATAACCCTCAAAATCCCTAAAAAATTTAAGAAACCATAAAAATCCTAAAAAGCCTTAATAATCTATAAAAACAATACAAATATAGAAAACCCCAGAGAATACATTAAAAAACTAAAACACATAAAACAACTAAAAACCTAAAAAATGTTAAAAACAATACAAACCCTAAAAACCCGAAAACCCTAAACACCCTAAAAACTCAAATTATACCAAAAACCATAAAAATCCTAAAAAATCTAAAAAAATCATTCAAAACATAAATAACCCTAAAGACCCCAAAAAACCCTAAGAAAACCTTAAAAACAAAAAAAACACTTAAAAACCCTAAAAACCTAAAAATGCTAAAAATGCTAAAAATATCTATAAAACCCTAAGAAACATATAACCATAAAACCCAATAAAACATTTAAAAAATCAAAAAACCATAAAAACCACTAAAAAATCTAATAACCCTTTAAATAGCTAAAAATTTTAGAAACTATAAAAAACCATAAAATTCCAAAGAACTTCAAAAATCCCTAAAACCCCCAAAACCATAAAACCCTAAAAAATTCTAAAAACCCTAAAAATATCTAAAATCCAAAACATCCTAAAAAAGAATTAAAGATCACTAAGAACATAAAAATCCCAAAAAAACCCATGAAAAACCTAAAAACACTTCAAACCCTAATAACTTAAAAATTATTAAAGCTCTAAACACCCAAAAACACTAAAATACTTTAAAACTTCATAAAAACCTGAAAAATCCTAAAAATCCTAAAAATCATAAAAATCGTAAAATATTACAGTATATCACTGTAGGGTCCTAAAAAATACGCAAAGGAAATTTTACCCAAATTCCCCAAATAATTGGGGCAAATAATAAAAGAAGAGACACAAAGGACCGGTCCGCGAACCGGTCCATGGAAGCGCAATGTGGCCAGGAACCGTGAGGCACCCCCCTCCGCAAACCATTGTCGTTCACGAAATGGAGGCGGAGAGCCTCCGCGGTCGCGAGGCAGGATGGGCGCCAGTCCGGTTCACTATCACAAACCGCCCCAACTGCGGACCGCGTCGACCGGTTCAAGCCACAACCTCTATCGTTCACAGAATAGAGGCGGAACCCTCCACAGCCGCGGAGCACTCCCTGAGTTCGCCTCGCGGAGGGGGGGGGGAGCATTCAATACCCACCATGAATCGCGGATTGACCAAGTTAGTTGTGAACCTGGTATTTGGTTATGGGCCTCCGCAAACGGTGTCGCGTGGCCACAGATACATTCATTTCCCTACTCTATAAAAGGAGACCAAGGGGGAAAGAAGAAAGGAATCGGAGAACTGGAATTGGATTCGGAGGGATTGGAGATTCATAAGGAGAAGGACGGTTTTGGATTTCGTAAACAGCGAAATTTCCATCCGCGAACCACAACAGGTATATGAATTAAAAAGGAATTGGAAAACGTATAATAATTTGGTGAACCGCAAACCTAAAATAACAAAAAAAAGGAGAACTGTGAACCATACCCCCTCCGCAGATGACTTCCCCATGGACCAGAGACTTTATGGATCTTTTCCCATCCGTCGTACCACGTAGCACCATCCTCCGCAGGCGAAGCCCCGACCGACGAGCCTATGATCGGCGCCACCCTTGGCCGCCGCTACCCGCCTGGAACCCTCCGTGAACCACCCTGGTTCGTGGATTGATCCCAAAGTCGCAAACCACCATGGTTCGCGGATTGAACCCGAAGACGCGAACCACCCTGGTTCACAGATTGAACCTGAAGCCGCGAACCACCCTGGTTCGTGGGACGCCAATCAGTCCGCAGACCACCCTAGTTCGCGGACGGCTTCTCCAGCCGTGTGGCACTTCCCCACGCGAAGGGCGCCACTACCCATACCTCTCGTTGGCTCACCAAATACTTCGGTGTTCTCATTTCTAATGCCATGTAAAATCCTTCCAATCCAGCCAGGTTCTCCACGACTCCCTCATTGGCCTATTCATCGGACCCAAGTTGAGGCCTCCTCCAGAGCCACTGGATCCGCGTGGTATAACTTTCAGGCGTATCAGCGCTCTATTTTGAGTTTACATACCCACGGTAAGCAGGGGTGAAGGGGTTGACCCAACCCTTTAGTAGATTCCGAAAGCATTCCTGGGTTCACATTCCCACGGTAATGTGGAGTCTCAGCTAAGGAATCCCATTTTTTCCCCTCCACTTGTCCAGGGCTCCTCGGGGGAATTAAAATATCCATCAGAAGAAATCCCTTGTGGACTGCAAGAGAGGAGATCGGGATAGGAGCACCCCCTTTCCCTCTCCCGTTGGGCTTTGTCTCTCCGGGCGTCCATCTCGAAGTAATCCCCGACCTTCTGAGCCTCCTTAGAGTGTAACCCCAATTCATCTTCCTGGGCCACCTTCCTGCGTAAGCCCCACTCCGCTTCTCACAGATGCACATTTCGCGACGTGATCCTCTGGTCCCTGCTGCCTCTTGTTTCTCACACCGACCATAACTCACGTGGGCTTAGAGTAAGCATCGACCATGACATCCTCCTATGGGCTTCCCCAAAACGTAATCCCCAAGCTAAGAAAACTATGGGGACTTTGATCCATGTCAAGGCATGGAACGTAGGAAGCCTCCACGAGGTTCAAGCCCATCACATGGTCGTTTCTTTACGTCGAGTTCCACCCTCGTCCAGCACGATGTTAAACTGTTTATTCGAACTACGTGGACTTTGATCCCTGCCTCCTAGGCAGGGTACGTAGGAAGCCTCTATGAGGTTCAAGACCACCACTCAATCGTTTCTTCACGTTGAGTTCTACCCTCGTCCATCATGACGTTAAACTATATATGCGAACTACATGGACTTTGATCCCTGCTTCCTAAGAAGGGTACGTAGGAAGACTCCCTGAGGTTCAAGCCCACCAGTCGGTCGATCCGATCATCTTCACATCGGTTCACCACGCCACTCCTAGTGCTTCCTCAATCGAGTTCCAACCCTTCGAGGTCATTAATCCAATGTGGGATGGTAAACCTTGGGCATAAATGATTCTGGACCGCTGCGTCCAGTTGAACGTTGCCCACCAGGGTTGAATCCATGGATGATATGTTTGGGTATAAACCAAAGATTTGCGAACATATGAATACGTATTAAATCTATAAGAGAGTCCCGGAACAGGAAATAATTCCCCCCCCCAAAAGGGGTGTGATGAGCCCGACTTCCCATCCTCTCGACCAATGTGAGTTCTTAAGAGTCACTGGTCAGACCATCCGACGAATTCCTGCCTTTGGAAAGTAGGTCCATCAATCATTGGATACGGAGCCGTTTGGAGTTTCATGGATGAAAACCAGAACGAGACAAAAAATGGTGAACCCGACATGAATCTTTAACTAAACATGATGGATTTAACCTAATCTCACCCGGTTCCCCCTTATGCTCTAATGGAGGGCCAAGAAAGGTCGTTAATTACGCATGGGATTATGAGATGCTGCTTTGATGGGTTTGCTTCTTGTATTTCGTAAATTTTTTTGTAGGCACTACTTTCAGAACTCCCTTCGATCCAATGGTATCGCAAAGTAACTTACAAGTGCGTGCTTCCAGCGACACAAGGATGAGACTTCCTCAACAACGGAGGACCCCGTCACCCACACGACATCTTCAATGCTGGGTTTCGGACGCGCTGATCTGAGAGTACCACATGAATGGTACTCTCCCAATGGTGGAGGCGGCCATGCAAGCCCTCCAATCCATCAAGATTCGCTGGTCGCCTACCTAGCAACGACCGCAAAGGCATATCCAGACAACCCCTGTCGCTGTCTCAAACCGTTTCGGGAGCCTATCTCCGGAATGGTACAATGCGTACCTCCCTTATCTTAGGGAGGCGGATGAGGTCGACGTGGAGGACTTCATCCCCACCAAACGGGGGTTCTGCTCTAAGGCCCCCGCCAGAAGGCGTCATCGTGGTCACGCCATGACTCAACATCCTCGCGCCAAGGAGGATGTTTCCCCGAGGATTTAGGCCCACGCTCCCCGAGTTCCGGCCCCTCGGACCGCCCGAAGAGGGTGGAAGACGTATAATTGGGGACGGGTCATCACCCTGGTCCCTAAGGAGGAGCTCCGCTGCTTGGCCACAGGGATGTACCAGGAACAGGCACCTACACCTGTTCGATCCTCCCAAGACCGCCATCCAGATATGACGGCATCATACGAGCCGTCGCACATCCCCGCCGAGCTCCATCAAGCCCATCGCTCACATAGGACGATACTTACCAGGCAGTCACCTCTCCCTGCCCAGGGTCGTGAAGCCCACCATCTTGACGTGGTGGTGGCCCGACACCTGTAAGACCAGCTCCTGGAAGTTTCTTTAGACGCTCGCCATCCTGATATGGTGGAAATCAACAAATCCCACCACCTAGATGTTGCGGCAAATCATAGGCGGCCACATCTCCCTGCCAACAATGGCCACCAAATCAATAAGGTGGGAAATTAATATCTGCAGGGACATCTCCCTGCGGATGCCAGTAATGTCTGCCTCCCCGATGTAGAGGCAAACGGAGAGAGAAACTAGCGTATCCCGGTACAGGGGTAGATTCGATCACCTTCCCCGACACAAGAGAATTTTCAGTACCCACTGACTACTGGAGAACCGGAGTACGACATTCCTACTCTGATACCAAAATGGGCCTTCATACCCATTCCAACCAAAGATGTCTCTCTACATATCCTGGAAATGATGGAGGAGCAGGTATCAATCCTTGATCATATCTTGCAGACTTGCCAGCATATAATTGCATCAGCGGCAACAACAAGGACTCGGGCCTGTGATCCCATCTCCCCAATTGAGGAGACTAATCTAAGAGACGAGATAGCCTCCTCAGAGAAGATCTGCATCCTTGCTTTAGCCCAGGAGGGTCTCCAGCTATATTCTGCGATGCAAGGGAAACCAGATCGAGCAGCTTCACTCGTTCAAACTGGGGGACACCTGTCCATCACTATGGATGCTCCAAAGCAGGCATATCTACCTGCTAAAATTCAAGATGTTTTTAGGTGTATCTTGAAAATGTCACGAGACCCAATTAGACAGGGACCCAAAGGTGAAGGTCGTTTTTGACAGTAGAAGGTCCCCGCTGCCCGCAATAGAGCACCCCGAACATGCCGAAGGATGCTGAAAAAGAAAAAGCAGGTTCATGACTCCACTCTGCTGGAAGCTGGGGTTTCCGACGCTGCTAAGCATGCATCAAAGGCTCGAAACCCTGCCCACCCATTACCATATTATGGGAGTGGCTGTAGCAGTTGTGAAGGTCCTCCCCGCAATGTCCCTACCAGTAGCTCTGAAGGTCCTCCCCAGAGCACCCGTGGGGGCCTCCTCCACGATCATATAATGATCAGTCACGAGATCATCTCTCTTGATGCGAGTCACAGAAACCCTCCATGTGACTAGAAGATTGAGAAGCAAGAAGTTCCTCCACTTTCTGCGGTCCACCCTGATGGTCCTCCCCGGGGTATACACTGCAATCACTCTCCATGCAGTGGGACCACAGATTATGATGGTAGTCATCTCTATCATAGTCGCAACTACAGAGGTCCTCCCGGTAGTGACATCTCATCATGAAAAAAGGTCCTCCCCTTGTCATGGCTTGCCCTAAAGGTCCTCCCCAGGGGTTACGCTGTCACAGAACTCTATGCAGCCAGGCATCAAGTCACGGTGGTAGTCCTCGCCACCCTGGTAACGGAGGTCCTCCCCGTAGAGACGTTGAGCAACAAGAAGGCCCTCCCCTCATTGTCGTACATTCTGGAGGCCCTCCCCAGGATGTATCCCACAGATATTCTCCCTGCAATAGGAGTAATGGTAGTCCTCACCATTTCCACAGCTGTGATGGTAGTCCTCGCCACCATGGCTGCCATTGCAAAGGTCCTCCCTGTAATGTCCCCAAGCAACAAGAAGGTCCTCCCCTTGTTGCGGCATGTCCTGAAGGTCCTCCCCAGGATGCGCGTTGAACGTCAAGCCGTGATGGTCTTCCTCAGTATGATGGCAGTTGTTGCGAAGGTCCTCCCTGTGACAACGCCACACAGCCAGAAGGTCCTCCCCTTGCTGCAACACACCTTGGAGGTCCTCCCTATGGTGTGAACTGCAAAATTCCTCTATGTAGTAAAGAATCAAGCGGTAATGGTAGTCCTCTACATTTCAGCCGTCATTGCGAAGCTCCTCCCCACGATGACATATTATATCGACATGAAGGTCCTCCTCTTGCCGAATCAAGCACCGAAAGGCCCTTGTTTGCCGAGGCACTCAGAAGGACAGAATCGAGCCTGTCAGATTCCCAGCTTGTCGCTAACGACGCCCTTCTTCGATCAGGATCCGTTCCAGGGCCGCGTTCATCTTCTGAACCACCCCGGAATCACCCACAAGACAATTAGATACCTACCAGTCCCACTGCCTCAAACTACAGTGAGATCCTTAGTTGGGCTGACCAGGTAGAGGAATCACTGGGGGAGGAGTATGCCGATATGTTGGACCTGAGTAAACGACTGGCCCGGAATGATATAACAGTTATGTTTTGGCCCACGACCACCTCTCAGTTCGACTTATCCAGGGAGTTGTCAGAAGAATTCATGCACGACATCTACCATAATATATGGATGACCCTCCGCCAGCTAAAGTCAAGCTTCCTGCCCTATGACGGGTATGTAGACCACATCAAGACGATAGGGGACCTCTTGCGTCACATCGACCTGGAGGCCCTTTCCTCGACGCGACAACAACGCCCCGAGAGGTGGAAAGGGAATATGGAGGCAGCTTGCCTCCGTGCACTGCATGAACTGCGCCACCTCATCGGTGATGCTCCGACGGGAGTCCATATCAGAGGATGGGGGGAACACAGAGCTCTTCATATCACTCTGATCCCCACCCAAGAAAAACCTGTTCAGCATGGTATCATGTAACGTCGTCACATCAAGATGACAATCGGGTGGAACCCCTGTTCAGGAATGGCAACACACCCAACAGAGTCGGGCCTTGAGTAAGTCCCAGAAGCGTCAGGCCCGGCGGGAACAGGGCATTCAAGAACTCCTGAATCAGGCCACCAAGAGCATACAACAGGCCTCTCGCCTAAGAGAGGCCAATCAATGATCTCTGCCTGCCTCCCTAGAAGGGATAGATCCACAGGTGAATTCAGCACCAGATCCGGTTCACCCCTGGATAGGGGCACGCGAGATCAGGAAGGTCACGATAGCCGCTGCCGCTGCTGAAATCCAGGGTCAACCCCATCCTAGAGGGCAGAGAGAATTTTTAACAACAAATGCCCCCATAAGACCAATAAAACCTGGAAGAGACTCAACATCCAGGGAACGGAGCAAGCCCCAGCCCTCAGGGCTGGGGGAATTATTACCCCATCAACAACAACCTCCCCCACGAGAATCAGTATTCTCTCATCTAGGGAGGACAGTAAAAAGAGGAGGTTCTTGTCCTATCCCATCATTCGAATAATCATCCCCTATGAGAGGAAGGCGCACCGTAAGGTCTCATCAAATAACTCTCTGTATCACCCTTCGTCAAGAAGTCAGAGGGAAATCCCAGGTCATGAAAGGTAAGGCCAGCCGAAGACACGGGAGATCCTCTTCCTATTTGGAAGATGACGTCCCCACCACCCCGCAATATGCGTTCATCAACGCCATATATGCTAACCCCGTGGGTGACACCGAAGAAAATGAAAATCAAGAGGGATCAGGAGACGGCAGTTCTGGTCAGGCTGTGACTCACCATGAACCCCCAGGTGTGCACACCGAGAACCAGAGGACCGCTTTAAATATGGACGCACCTTCAGCTAACCTCCCTCCGCCTACCCTGTGAGCTTCCATCAAGGATAATAAAAAAGGAACAATTACCCTTAACCCATCCCCCTCTCTCGATAAAAACGAGCCACTCACGCTCGAAGAGAGGTTCGCTCGACAGGAAGAAGAGATGAAAGAGTTGAGGTGGCTTAACACTGAGCTGTTCCAGAGGAACCGCCTTATTGAAAGTGCATCCCAAGAAGAGCCATGTCATGCACTCCCGGCAAGTACACCTCAAAGGCTAAGGATTTCCCCAGAAAACAAAGCACTATCAGGGCTCCTGCCCAATGAGGTGCCTGGTTCGTCCAACTACCTAAACGTGGACCAAGCATGCTTGGTTCCGATCATCTTTTCCACAAAAACCCTAAAACACTCAAAATACGTAAAACCCCAAAACAACCATAAAACCCTTAAAAATACATAAAAATATCTAAAACATAAAAAACTGAAAAAACTATGAAAAAATTCTAAGAAGACCATAAATCGTAGAAATATTTTAAACCCTGAAAAACCTTAAAAACATTATAAACCTGAGAAAATATTAAAATAACATAAAATCATAAAAACCATTAAATCCATAAAAAACCCTAAAAACCATAAAAACACTTAAAATACATAAAAAACTAGAAACTCTAAAAACCCTAGGCCCCTAAAAAGTTCAAAAAAACTAAAACAAAAAAAACCCCTAAAACCCCCAAAAAACATCCAAATCGCCAAAAACCCCTAAAACAGTAAAAATCCTAAAAAATCCCAACCAATCCCTGAAAACAATAAAATCTCTGAAAACAACTAAAAACCTTAATAGAACCTTACAAACCAATTTTTTTTTTAAACCCATAAAAAACAAAAAAACTTTGGCACCCTAAAACTCTAAAAAATACAAAACCCTTTAAAACCATAAAATCCATAAAATCCCTAAAAATCCATTAAAAACTCTGAAAACCCTTTAAACCACAAAAAAGTAAAAAAACACTAAAAAATGATAAAATCATATAATCATAAGAAAAACCCTAAAAACCCAATGAACTATAAAAACCATAAAAAACCCTACAAAACCCTAAAAACCTCAAAATATCTAAATACCCTTGAAATCATATATTTCCTAAAAATCTATAAAAATACTAAAAATGTAGAAACACTAAAACCCATAAAAACCCTTTAAAACCCTTAAAAACATAAAACACCTAAAATTCCTATAAACCAAGAATATGCTAAAAAACGCAAATATCCTTAAAAACCAAAACCCAAAAAATAGAAAACCCGTAAAAACAATGAAAACCCCTACAACCAATAAAAAACAAAAAAACCATTGAAAACTATGAACACCCTTTAAAACCATAATAACGTTAAAAACTCTAAAACCCAATAAAACCCTTAAAAATAAAAAAACACCACAGACCCAAGCAAAGCCTAAACCCCCCAAAACGCTAAACCCCATCAAACTCCCAAAAAACTCTAAAAACCTTTAAAATACTAAAATCCCTAAAACATCCAAAAATGTAAAAATCAATAAAAATAATGAAAGCCCCTACGTAAATAAGAAAACCTTAAAAACCTATCACCCTTAATAAACCAAAAAATGTGAACAACTTTAAAAACACTAAAAACACTAAAACCCAAAATCCTGAGGAACCATTAAAACCATAAAAAACCATAAAAGACACTAAATATTCGTAAAAATATTATAATCTTTTAGAACCCTAAAACCCCATAAGAAAACATGAAAAAAAAATAAACCCCCAAAAAAACCTAAAAAATGCTAAAAACACTAGAAGGCACTAAAACCCCTAAACCCCTAAACCCCTAAAAACATATAATCCCCTAAAAACCATAAAAACATTAAAAACTCATAAATCGTTAAAACCCACTACAAACTATAAGAACTCTTTAAACCCAAAAAACGTTATGAACTTTAAAAAACCTTTAAAACCTCAAAAAAACTCAAAAAATCCAAAATACCTTAAAAACACAAAAAACTTAAAAACCCTAAAAACCCTAAAACCCTTAAAAAATCCCTAAAATCCAAAAATATTAAAAAAACTAAAATCCCTAAAATATAAAAACACTGAATGTATAAAACCACTATTAAAAAAATTAAAAACCTAAAAACTCATAAAATCCTTAAAAACCTAAAAAAATTAAAACACCCTAAAAACATTGAAAACCCCTAAAAACTAACAAAAATATCAAAACCCACTAAAATCACTAAAAAAACTTTTAACCCATTAAAACGTTAGAAAACTATAAAAATCCGTAAAGCCCCTAAAAAATAAAAAAAACCCAAAAACACAAAAAACCCAAAAAAACCTAAAAAATTATGAACCCCTTAAAATACCTAAAAACCCTAAAACCTTAAAACTCCTAAAAAATCCATAAAATCCTTAAAAGGTGAAAAAATTAATTACTCAAAAAAACCTTAAGGAAAACATTAAAAAATAAAAACACATAAACCCCATAAAAAAACTAAAAACACTAAAAACCCTAAAAACACTAAAGGACCATAAATCCCTCTAAAACCACAAATAACCTGAAAAAAATTAACCCCACTAAAACTCTAAAATCCCTTTAAACCCCTAAAAACGTTGAAAAAATATAAATATCCTCAAAGACCTAAAAACCCATAAAAACCCTAAAAATCCGTAAAACCCTAAAACCCATAAAAATCCCTAAAAATCCCTAAAAATTCCTAAAAACGTTTAAACCCATAAAAACCTTGAAAACACTAAGAAAAAATTAGAAAAATAGAATCACATTGAACACCTAAAAACCGTAAAAATTCTAAACACCCTAAAAACCTAGAATCCCAATAAATATCTAAAAACCATAGAAACACTAAAAACCTATAAAATCCCTAATACCCACTAAAAACTAAAAAACCCTTTAGAACCATAAATATTTTAAATAAATAAAAACCTTAACAATACTAAAAAATAAATAACCCTATAAACAAAAAATACCACAAAAACACTAAATTCCTCAAAACCTTCAAAACCCAAAGAACCCTAAAAACCAGAAAAAATTCTAACAAATCCATAAAATTACCCAAAAACATTCAGACCACTAAAAAAAAATAAAAACCTAAAAAATGTAAAAACATAAAAACATAAAATCCCTGAAAACAATAAAAAAAATGCTAAAAACACTAGAAACCTCAAAAAAACCCCTAAAACACTAAAAATAATAAAAAAATTTAAAAACCCTAAAATCTCTTAATAAAACTAAGAATCCTAAAAAATGATAAAACCATTTAAACCCTTAAAAAATAAAAAAAAATAAAAACACTAAGAAACGCAAAAATCCTAAAAAACAAAAAAAATCCTAAGATCCCTTAAAACACTAAAACTCCTCAAAATCTCCAAAACACCCAAAAATCATAAAAATCCCTAAAAATCCATAAAATCATAAAAAACAATAAAAACCTCGAAAATTTATAAGAAAACCTTAAAACCATTAAAACTTAAAAACCCTAAAAAACTAGAAATGTAAAGAACTGTAAAAAACCATAGAAACCATAAAAACCACATGAAACCATTAAAACCACTAAAACCCTTAAAAACCTAAAAATACACTAAAAACTCTAAAAAAACATTAAACCCTTTAAAAGTTAAAATATATAAATATAATTAAAAACCATAAAAACCCCAAAAAAACCCAAAAAACCAAAAAAAAACCCTAAAACCCAAAAAAACATAAAATTCCTCAAATCCATAAAAATCATAAAAATCCTTAAAAATCCAAAAAAAGATCTAAAAATTATTTAAAAACAAAAAAAAACCCATAAATCCCATGAAAACCCAAAAAGGAAAATATAACACCTAAAAACACATTAAAACCCTAAAAACCATTAATAATGCGAAAACCCATTAATGCCCAAAAAACACTAAAACCACTCAAAATCCAAAAAACCATTAAAACTCATAAACAACATAAAAAACAATAAAAATATATATTAATGTAAAAAACACTAAAAAATCAGAAAACCCATAATAAAACTTTAGCAACTTAAAAACACTAATAACTCGTAAAAACAAAAAAAAATGATAAAAACAAAAAAGACCACAAAACTATAAAACCCCTAAAAACTATAAAAACACCTAAGAATATAAAAAACCCTAAAACCCATAAAAACCCTAAAACCAAAAATATTCTATTTTTTTAAAATTCTTAAAAAGATTAAAAACTCAGAAAACCTTAAAAACACTAAAAAATTAAAATAAATCCAAAAAACCAAAAAATTAAATAAACCTAATATCCATCAAAATCCCTCAAAATCACTAAAAACCGAAACAAATATAAAAATCCTAAAATTTCCAAAATACATAAAATACCATAAAAACACTAAAAAACCCTAATAAAACCTTAAAAACTTATTTAGATAAAAAACCCCTAAGAGCCTAAAGAACCATTAAAAGACCACAGAACCCCAAAAACCTTATAAAACATTTAAAATCATAATAATCCCTAAAAACTAATAAAAAACCTAAAAGATCATAAAAAATATTAAAACACTTTAAACCCCTAAAATTAAAAAAAATCTAAAATCCTTAAAAACCTTAAATATCTCAAAAAACCCTAAAATCATGAAAAAAATGAAAAACATTAAAATCTTAAAAAAGCCTAAAACCCTCAAAATCCCTAAAACACCAAAAAACCATAAAAATACAAAAAAATATCTAAAAATCCCTAAAAACATATACAAACCTAAAAACCTTGAAGATCCATAATAAAACTGTTAAAATCTAAAAACTTCTAAAAACCCGAAATACTAAAAAAATCCCAAAAATCCCAAAAATCCCTTAAAAACCTTAAAAACCACTACAAACCTTATAAACCCCTAAAACCCATAAATCCCTAAGAACCCACTAAAATATTTAAAAACATTTTAAACCCCTAAAAATGTTAAAAAACACTAAAAACATAAAGAAATATTCATAACCTTAAAAACTCAAAATCCCCAAAAAAACCCAAAAAAATTAAAATCCCTAAAAACCATAAAACCCCTAAAACTTTCCAAATCCCAAAAAAAACCAAAAAACCATTAAAATTTCAAAAATTTCCTAATAATATTTAAAAATATAAAAAACCCCAAAACCCCTAAAAATCCTAAGAAAACCTTAAAACATAAAAACATTTTTAAACCCCAAAGATCATAAAAAATTATAAAACCCCTAAAACCCTAAAATCACTCAAAATCCCTAAAAACCATAAATATCATAAAATATTAAATAAACCCTAAAAATCCTTAAAAATTAAAAAACAAATAAAACCTAGGAAACCCCTAAAAAAATCCTAGACGCCAAAAAACACATATAACCCCTCAAACCATAAAAAATGATAAAACCCTAAAAGTATGTGAAAGCCCTTAAACCACTAAAACCATAAACCACCATATAAATTTAAAAAACCCTAAAACACATAAAATCCCTAAACTAAAAAACAATCTAAAAACCCTTTAAACCCCTAAAAACATGAAAAAATTGTAACAAACCTTAAAACCCCTGAAAAACTCAAAAAACCCCAAAACCCAAAATAAACAATAAAAAACCAAAATCCCTTAAAACCACGAATACCCTAAAACCCATAAATATCCAAATAATCATTAATAATACCTAAAAGCATAAAATTGCCTAAAAACCCCGAAGAATCCTATGAAAACCTTAAAAGCCTAAAAACACCTAAAACAATTAAAGATATAAAAAACCCTAAACCTCCTAAAAACCATTAAAACCATTAAAGATTTTGACCATGGATGGGACTCAATAGACCAGGGTGATGAATCAGATTTTAGCTTTACTGACGATGGCGGCGGCTTTGGTGTTGGCATGGGGTTTTGTGATGCGGAGCAGGAGGATTTTGGCAGTGATATTGACTGACCTACTCTGTGTGTGATTATCTTTTGGACACTGTGTCTTTTTTGGTCTTTCGCTTTCTTTCTTTTTTTTTTCTTTCCTTTTGTGGCCCTCGGGCTGAGGTCGTAAGGGGTTTTGGGTTTGGGTCGTTCGACCCCTCCCCTCCCTTGTATGTAGTGTTTGTGTCTTTTTGTTTAATAAATTGGGGGGGGGGTGCCAGGAATAGCCTAGACCCGAGCCTTCTTTGCCTAAAAACCCTATACAACCATAATGATCCTAAAATTTCATAAAATCCTTAAAAACATAAAAAACTTTACAAACTATAAAAATCCATAAGAAAACCTTAAAAATATAATCACAAATCCCCAAATAACATAAAAAATATTAAAATTCATAATAGACCCTAGAAAATACCCAAATAACCATAAAACCCTTAAAAACTATAAAATCCTAAAAACCATAAAAAGACTAAAACCCCATAAAAACCCTAAAACAAACTAATAACTATAAAAACACCTTAATACCATAAAAACCTTTAAAAACTCTAAAACATGAAAACCCCTAATACCCAAAAATAATCATGAAAACCATAAATGCACTAAAAACCTCAAAATACCTAAAAACCCAAAAAACCATAAAAATCATAAAAATACCCTAAAAATACATAAAATGTAACAAACACTAAAACCCCTAAAAAACATTAAGAAAACTTTCAAAAAAACTTAAAGCCCCTAAAAACCAAAAAAAAAAGATAAACCCCCCAAAAATATAAAGTTCCCTAAGAAAATTATCCGTTAAAAATTGTAAATACCAAAAAAACATAAAAAAGACCTAAAAATCCATAAAAATTTACAAACCCCTAAGAATAACATTAAAAATCAGAAAATTTTAAAACCCTAAAATTATAAAAATAAGAAAAAAGATAAAATCATAAATAGCATAAAACCCTAAAGTCCTAAAAAACTCTAGAAGATTATAAAACCCTAATAAAACACAAAAATCTCTAAGACCACATAAAAACTATAAAAATGTTAACAAATTATGAAAAACATTAGAACCATATAAAAATCAAAAAATCCCAAAAAACTACAAAACACTATAAAAACCCTCAAAACAATAGAAACCCTAAAAGCCATTAAAATCCCAAAAACCCAAAAAATGATAAAAATCTTAAAAATCACTAAAAATCCCTAAAAATGAAAATAACCCTGAAAACATTAAAAATCCCAAAGAAACTAGTAAAAAAGATAAAAACTACTAAAACCCCTATCAAACCTAAAAATACAAAAACACCTAAAAACCATTCAACATTAAAACCATAAAAATACTTAAAACTATAAAAAAAACACTTAAAACCCATAAAAAACCAAAAACCCACTAAAAAAATCCTAAAACAATTTAAACACCTAAAAACATTAAAAACTCTAAAATCCATAAAAATGGAAAAAAAACAAAATAACCCAAAATAACCAAAAAATAATAAAAATATTTAAAAATGTAAAAAACCATGAAACTACTCAAGACCCATAAAAACCTTAAAACCCCATAAAAATAATTGAAAACCTTAAAAACCTTAAAATGTGAAAAACATGAAAACAATAATAAAACCATAAAAAGATAAAAATTGGTAAAATCCCTAAAAATCTAAAAAATAGTAAAACCCTAAAAATCCTAAAAAGATGCTAAAACTAAAAAAAACCATAAAACTGCTAAAAACATAAAAAACCTACAAAGAATATAAAATAAGAAAAACTAGTAAAAACACTAATACCATGTAAACCCATAAAAATATTAAAACACTAAAAAAACCTTTAAAACCCTAAAAAAGTGAATGAGAACCCTAAAAACCCCAAAACCCAGAAAAACCCTAAAAACATAAGAATCCCCCAAACCCCTCAAAATCCTTAAAAACACTAAAAACCATAAAAATCCTAAAAAATACATAAAATCACTAAAAATGAAAAAACCCTAAAAACTTTAAAAATCCTTTGAAAACCATAAAATCATAAACAAACTTAAAACCCCCAAAAAACCCAAAAAACCACAAAAAACCCCTTTAAACCCTAATACCCCTTAAATCTATCAAATTCCCTAAACCCCCTTAAAATCATAAAATTCTTATACAATCCTAAAAAAAATTCAAAAAATGAAAACAACCATCAAAACCATAAAAATCCGTAAGAAAACATTAAAATCCAAGAAACACCTAATACCACAAAAATCAAAGAAACTCTAAACCCCTAAAAAACTCTAAACCCCCTAAAAAATATAAATCCATTAAAAACATAAAAACCCAAAAAACATCAAAACCCATTAAAAACTCTAAAAAACCCATTATAACCCTAAATCCCTAAAAACTCTCAAAATTATCAAAAACCAAAAAAATCTAAAAAACCCTAAAAATGCAAAAAAAAAACATAAAAAATACAAAGGCTAAAAAAGCCTAAAAACCCATAAATTCTACAAATTCCTTAAAATCCATAAAAATACTAAAGAATCCCTCAATATTTATAAATTTTATGAATCCCAAAAAAAGATGTACAGCTATAAAGAAATTGTAAAAAACAATAAAAACACTAAACCCCCCTAAAAAATCTGAAAATGCTAAAAATCCTAAAAAATGATAAAACCCCCTCACCCTAAAATCCCTAAAACACAAAAAACCTATAAAATCATAAAAATACCTAAAAAAACGAAAATCCCTACAACCATGAAAAACCATAAAAAACCTTAAAAATATAAAAACACTTAAAACCCATAAAAACCAAAAAATACTACAAAATCTAAAAGTCCCTACAAATCCTAAAAAACAGAAAACCCCTAAAAATATTAAAATAGATAAATACCAATAAAAACCCTAAAAACCAGACAAAAACTCAAAAAAACATTTAAACCCTTAAAAACATTAAAAAATATAAAAACACTTAAAAACAAAAAACTAAAAAAACCCCGAAGACCAAAAAGAACTCATAAAAACCCTAAAAACCCTAAAAACCTTAAACCCCCCCCCCCAAATCCCTACAAACCCTAAAACCCCTAAAAACCCATAAAAATACTAAAAATTTTCTAAAAATCACAAATAATGTAAAAAACCCTAAAAACACTAATAAAACCTTAGAAACCAAAAAACACTTAAAAATCCTAAAAGGCCTAAAAAATTTTAAAAACTCTAAAAACTATAAAGATCCTAAAAACCTAAAAAACCGAATAATCCCTAAAAAACAATTAAAATCCTATAAAAATCCATCAAAATACCAAAAAACATAAATTAAACTAAAACCCTAAAAAACCAAAGGAGAACCTTTAATTGGTAAAACAATGAAAACCCCTAAAAACCTCAAATTTTTTAAAATCCTAACACTTTAAAATACCCTAAACCAATTAAAACCCTACAAACACCAAAAAACATAACCCCCACAAAAAAAACACATAAAAACATTAAAAACTACAGAAAACCTTTAAAACTCTAAATATATAAAAAAACACAAAACACCATAAAACCCTTAAAAAACTAAACACCCTCAACATCCCTAAAAACCCCCAAAACCATAAAAATCCTAAAAAATCCATAAAAACAATAAATTTAAAAAACACTAAAACCACTGAAAAATCATAAGAATATCTTAAAAAACTAAAAACACATTAAACCCTTAAAAACATCAAAACAATAAAAAAATTAAAATTCCTTAAAAATTCCCACAAACCATATAAATCATAAAACCCCTAAAAACATAAAAACACTAAAAACCCATAAAAATTCTAAAACCCCACTTAAATTTCTAAAAAACCATTAAAACACTTAAAATGTTAAAAAAACTATAAAAATCCTCAAAACACCAAAATAACTCAAAAAACACTAAATAAACAAAAAAACCGTAAAACCCCTTAAAACCCCTAGAAACCCTCAAAATCCATAAAAAACCAAAAAAATAAGAATCTGAAAATCCAAAAAAATGAGAGGAACCCAAAAACCCTGAATAACCATAATAAAACCTATAAAACATAAAAAAATTAAAAACCGGAAAAAATTTAAATATTCTAAAACCCATAAAAACCCTAAAAACCTAAAAACCATCAAAATACCTAAAAACCATAAAACACCTTCAAATCCTAAACATAGCTCAAAATATAAAAAAATCTAAAAAGTACTAAAACACTTAAAAAACATAAGAAAACCTTAAAAACCAAAAAAAACCTAAAACCCATAAAACCTAAAAAACATTTAAACCCCTAAAAGACCCAAAACCCCCTAAAAACCATAAAAACCCTAAAAAATAACATCCATAAAATTCCATAAATAACCTAAAAATAACTAAAAATTCTAAAAACCCTTTAAATCCTAAAAACATAAAAAACTCTAAAAAACCATAAAAACCCTAAAATCCATCAAAAATCTTAAGAACCCAAAAAACCCATTAAATCTCAAAAAACCCTAAAAACCCAAAACCCATCAAAATACCTAAAACCATAAAAATCATAATAATCCTAAAAAATCCCAAAAATCAATAAAAACCTAAAAACCCCTCAAACCCTAAAACCATATAAAACCCTAAAAACCTAAAAATCCCTAAAAATCCCTAAAAACACCAAAAAACCATTAAAATTTATTAAAAACCTAAAATCACTTAAGACCCCCAAATAACCTAAAAATTATAAAAACAAAAAAAACCTCTCAAACCCTTAAAAATTGAAAATCCCTAAAACTCCATAAAAAACCTAAAAACCATAAAAGTCTTAAGAAAACCCAAAAAATCCCAACAAATGTAAAAGACAATAGAAATATTGAAAAAAACCAAGATAACCTAAAAAATACTCTTAAGTCCCCTTAAATCATAAATATTCTAAAACCCATAAAAACCAAAAAAACCAAAAATCCCCTAAAAATTCTAAATATTCTAAAAATTCTAAAATACATAAAATACCTAAAAATCCACTAAGAACTCTTAAAACCCTTAAAACCACTTTAAACATAAAAAAATCTGAAAACCATAAAATCAATAAAAAATAAAAAAAAACTAAAACCCAACAAAATAAGAAACCCCTAAAACTCGTAAAAACCCAAAAACCCTAAAAATCTATAAAAATATGAAAACCCTTAAAAACCTGAAAAATCCAAAACAATCTGTAAAAACACTAAAAACATAAAATTTAATAAAATCCATGATAAATCCTAGGAAAACCTTAAATGAATAAAAACAATTAAAAACCCTAAAAACAAACCAAAATCCCAAAAAACAAAAAAACCCTAAAACCCTAGAAACCATAAAATCCCTAGGAACATTAAAAAACCATAAAAACTCATAAAAACCCTATAAACCAAATAAAAAATCTAAAAACCAATTGAATACATAAAAATGTTAAAAACCTCTAAAAACACTTAAAAGTGGTAAAAACCATTAAAAAACCTAAAAACCCAAAAAACCCTCAAAATCCCTAAAAACCCTAAATATCAGAAAAATTATAAAATATCCCCAAAAATACCTAAAAATAAAAAAAATAGAAAAAACGCTTATAACACTATGAAAACCATAAACACTAAAAAATAGTTATATCCCAAAAAAACTAAAAATTCAAAAAACCCTAAAACACCCCAAAAAACCATAAAAACCACAAAACCCAAAACCCATAAAACTCCAAAACCCCTAAAAACCGCTAAAAACCCATAAAAACATAAAAAATTATATAAAATATAATAACCCTAAAAACTACTAAAACACTCAAATTAAAAAACCCTATAAACCATATAAACACTAAAAACCCTTAAAATCCCTAAAAACAAAAAAAACTAAAAAAATATAACCCCTCAGAAATCCTTGAAAACCTAAAAACACTTAAAGCCTTTAAAAATTGATAAAAACCTAAAAAGACCAAAAAAAAACCCAAAAACATATAGAAACCCCTAAGAAACTTAAAAACCCAAAACCCCATAAGAACTAAAAAAACATAACACTCTAAATACTATAAAAAACCCTAAACCCCTCAAAATCTAAAAAACCCTAAAACCCATAAAAAGCATAAAAATCCATAAAATTACACAAAAATGTAAAAAACACAAAACATTCGAAAAAAACACTAATAAATACAAAAAAACATTAGAACACATGAAAACCCAAAAAATCTAAAAAAATGATAAAATCCCTTGAAAACTAAAAAAACCAAAAAACCCTTAAAAACTATCAAAATCCCCAAAACCCTAAAAAATCATAAAAATCCTAAGAAAATTATAAAAATATCTAAAAATGTAAAAAACCCTAAAAATTATAAAAACCCCTATAAAACCATAAAAAACTAAAAAAAACGTAAAACCTATAAAAACATTAAAAATTATAAAAACCCTAAACGACACTAACTACCTTAAAAACCCTAAAAACAATAATGAACCCTAAAAACCTAAAAACCCCTAAACCCCTAAAAACCCATAAAATACATAAAACCACTAAAAACTCCAAAAAACATTAAACTCCTAAAAAATTAAAGACTATAAAAACCATAAAACCATAAAACCCTCAAAATCCCTAAAAATCCTAAAAAACTATAAAAATCCAAAAAAATACATAAAAATTCATAAAAATGTAGAAACCTTTAAAATCCTTAAAAACCATAGGAGAACTTTAAAAATCTAAAAAAACTTAAATCCCTTAAAAACCAAAAATATAAAAAAACCGTAAAACCCTAAAATCAAAAAAACCTGAAAACATAAAAACCATAAAAAACCTTTGAAATTAATAAGGACATCCGAAAAAGTAAATAACCTATATATCATAAAACGGTAAAAAAAATTAAAACAAAAAAACCATAAAAACCCCTAAAAACCATAAAAAATAAAAACCCCTAAGAACCATAAAAACCCCTAGAAACCCATTAAACCCTATAAAACTACTAAAAAAATATAAGAACCCATAGAACCACTAAAAACATTAAAAAACACTAAGAAACATCTAAAGAAATAAAAATAAAAAAACCGTTGAAAACCCAAAAACCCAAAAAATCTGAAAACCCTAAAATTTAATAAAAACTCAAAATACCCTTTAAACCGTAGAAACTGTTAAAAAAACTAAAAAAACTAAAAACCCTAAAAGCTCGAAAAATAACCCTAAAAAACCCAAAAAACTCGAAAAACACTAAACCCCTAAAAATACCTATAACCCTAAAATCCCCTCAAAATGTAATAAAAGACCATAAAATCCCAAAAACCCCAAAAACCTTAAAAAACAAAAAATCAATTAAAAAACCTAAAAATACTAAAAATGAAAAAAGCCTAGAAAATCATAAGAAAACATAAGAACCAAAAACAAAAATCCCCTAAAAACCTTTAATCCTAAAAAACACATAAATATCCTAATACCCACTAAAAACTCAAAAAACCCTTTACACCTTGAAAATCATTAAAAAACATAAAAACTAGAGAAAAACTAAAAAACTCAAAAAACCCAAGAGACCCTTAAAATCAATATAAACCCTAAGATACTCAGAATCTCTCAAACCCTAAAAACCATAAATATTCTAAAAATTCCATAAAATTCCAAAAAAAACATTAAAACCCTAAAAACCCCAAAATACCCAAAGAAAACCATTACTACCTAAAAACAAGTAATACCAATAAAAACTAATTAATTATAAAAACCCTAAAACCCTAAAACCCTAAAATACATAATAACCCACAAAAACATTGAATCCCCTAAACACCACTAAAAACTCTAAAATCCCTTTAGGCCCCTAAAAACGATACAAAACTCTAAAATCTTAAAAACATAAAAAAATTCAAAAAAATCACTAATAACCAAATAATCCATAAAACCCCTAAACCCCTCAAACTACTTAAACCCCATAAAAACCCTAAAACCCCAAAAATCCAAAAAATAATTAAATATTCATAACAACATAAATATACTAAAAACCTGAAAATTATAAGAAAACCTCAAAAACATAAAAACAATTTAAAACCCTAAAAACCTAAAAATGATAAAAACCCTAAAAATACCTAAGAAACCTAAAAGCCATAAGAACCCCTAAAACATTAAAAAAAACCTAAATCCCATAAAAATCATAAAACAACTAAAAAAATATTAAATCCATTTAACCCATCAAAATATTAACAACTCTAAAAATCCATACCAACCCTAAGAAAAGAAACCCAAAAAACCCGCAAAAATTTACAAACCCTAAAACCCCTAAAACCCATTAAAGACCCTAAAACCATAAGAAACCAAAAAAATCATAAATATTTGTGAAAATTAACTAAAATTGTAAAAAAACCTAAATATACTAAAAAACCTAAGAAAATTTAAAAAAATAAAAAAACATTAAACCACTAAGAACCTAAAAATGATTTAAACTCTGAAAAACTAAAAAATCCTAAAACCATGAAAACCACAAAACCCATTAAACATTTAAAACCCCTAAAATTCAAAAAATAGTAAAAAATAAAAAAATAAAAAAACCATTCAGACATATAAAAAACGTCAAAAAACATGAAAAACCCATAAAAACCTAAAAAGCCTGAAAACCGTCAAAGGCCTTAAAACACCTTAAAACCATAAAAATACAATAAAATACCTAAAAATCCTAAAAACATTGAAAACCCACAAAAAACAAATAAAACCTCAAACCCCCAAAAAATACTTAATCCCCTAAAAACCTAAACCAGTAAAATCTATAAAGTCCATAAAACCATAGAAATCCTCAAAATTCATAAAAACCCTAAAAACATAAAAATTCCTAAAAACATAAAAAACCATAAAAACATGAAAATCTCTATGAAAACCATAAAACCATAAAACCACTTAAAATCCCTAAAAACCTAAAAATACTAAAACCCCTAAAAGGCCATAAAACCCTAAGAAACCACTTAAAATCATAAAAACCATAAAAACCTACAAAACCATAAATGACCATAAATACCCTAAAACCACTAAATACTCTAAAAACACTTTAAACCCCTAAAATGTATAAAAAATCTAAAAATCCTTAAAAACCATAAAAACATAAAAAAACATAAAACCCTAAAAACCCATAAAAGAACTTGAAACCCATGAAAACCATACAACCCTAAAAATACCTAAAATCCCTAAGAACTCTAAAAATCATAAAAAATACCTCGAAATCACTAAGATGATAAAAACCCAAAAAAACCCTAAAAATCGTATAAACATAAAAATAATCAAAACAACTAAAAAACCAAAAAAACTCTAAAAACTCTAAAATCACCTAAAATCCCTAAAACCATAAAACTCCAAAAAACTTTAAAAAACCAAAAACCCCAGAAAACTCTTAAAACCACTAAATTTTTAAAAACCATTCAAACCCCTAAAAAAATTTAGAGTAATAAAATCCCTTAAAATGATAAAAACTCAAAAGAAATCATAAAAACCAAAGAAAACATAGAAATCGTAAAAAACCCAAAAAACCTCCAAACACCTAAAAACACTGAAAACAATAAAAGACGTAAAAATTATAATTAAATCCATTAAAATGTAAAAAACCCTAAAAAACCTATTCACCCCTAAGAAACCATAAAAATCTAAAAACACTAAAAACCAATAAAAAACAAAAAAAGGCTAAAAACCATAAAAACCATAAAAACCATAAAACCCACTGAAACCCCTAAAATCCAAAAAAAACACTTAAAACCCAAAAAATTCATAAAAATAAATAAAAAAACATAAAACAAACTAAAAAATCTTTACAACCCTAAAACATTAAAAATACTAAAAAATCATAAAAACCCAAAATGCACAAGAAAACTCGAAAGCCCCCAATGAACATTAAAACATAAGAAACCTAAAGCCCTCAAAATCCAAAAAAACCCTAAAACCCATAAAAAATAATAAATAATCCCTAAAAAGATGAAAAACCCAAAAAACCATGAAAACCCCTAATGGAAAATTAAAAACCTATAAATTCTTAAAAACCCTAGAAAACCTAAAAAATTATAAAAACCCTAAAACCCCTAGAAAAATCTTAACCCCCCTAAAATATTAAAAACAATTAAAAATACTAAACAACCACTAAAAAATATAAATACCATTTTAGCCCATAAAAATCATAAATAACTCTAAAAAAATTAAAAATCTAAAAAAAATAAAAAACCCAAGAAAATGAAAAAAATTATAAAATCCCTAAAAACCCAAAGAGTGCTCAAAATCCATAAAAACAATAACATCTATAAAGACAGTTAAAATCCCAAAAAAAACACATAAAAATCCCCAAATATTGAAAATCCCAAAGAAAACCTTAATAACGTAATGACACATAACACCCCTAAAAACCTAAAAACACTGAAACCCTAAAATACTTAAGAACACTAAAAAACATAAAAATAGTAAAACCCTAGAAATCTGTAAAAACCATAAAAATCATAAAAAACTACCAAAAAAACCCTAAAACAAAAAAAACCTAAAAATATTGAACACCCTTAACCAAAACATAAACAAATAAAAACAATTAAATCCCCTAAAATACATAGAAAACTCTAAAAACCATATAACACCATAAATACCCTAAAAACCCCTAGAACCCATATAAACCAATAAAAACCATAAAACCCCATCAGAACCCTAAAAAGGCACTAAAATCTATAGAAACACTTTAAAGCACCAAAAACATTAAAAAATTCTATAGAACATTAAAAAAATTTAAAAACTAAACACTCACTAAAAACCTAAAAACACTATAAATGCCAAAAAATCCGTTAAACCCTTAAAATCCTTGAAAATCCTAAAATCTATAAAATCATTAAAAAGCACCAAAAATCCCTAAAAACATAAAAAACCCTAAAAATAGTGAAGTGCCATTAGAAAAACTTATAAATATAAAAACACTTTAAAACATTAAAATCCAAAAAAAACCAAAAAATCCCAAAAAACCTTGAAATCATGAAAATTTATAAAAAATTGAAAAAATCATTAAAAACTCCCTAAAATCAAAAAAATGTTAAAATTATAAAATCCTGAAAATTATAAGAAAACCATGAAATATTAAAAACACTTAAAACACCTAAAAACATAAAAAACAATAAAACCATAAAAACCCATAAAAATTCCTAAATACCCTAAAAACCACAAATCCCCCAAAAATATTAAAACACCCTAGAACCTATAAAAACGAAGCCCCACTAAAAACTCTAAAAACCCTTTAAACCCATAAAAACATAAAAATATCCAAAAACCTATAAAACACTAATAGAACCATAAAACCATAATACCATAAAATTCAAAAGGACCTTTAAATCCCTCAAGATCCATAAAACCCAAAAAGAATCATAAAAATCATTAAACCCCCCCAAAAATGATTAAAAACATAAAAACCATAAAAACCCTAAAACCCCCAAAGAAAACCTTAGAAACCATAAAATAATTTAAACCCCTAAAAATATAGAAAACACTACAAACCCATAAAAACACTAAATACCCTAAAACCCCTAAAACCATAAACTTCCCTAATAACAAAAAACAATAAAAATCCCCAAAAATACCTAAAAAATCCAAAAAACATAAAAACCCTAAAAACCTAAGTAAATAGTAAAACCCTAAAAATAGTTAAAACACATAAAACCCTAAAACCCTAAAAATCATAAAAATTCCTAAAACCCCTCAAAAACAATAAAACCCTTCAAAATATATAAAAACCAGAAAATAAAAAAATCCAAAAAAAATCTACAAGAAATCGCAAAAAAATAAAATACCCTAAAACCCGGAAACCCTGTTAGAGAACCCTATAAACTTAAAAATAATTTAAACAACTAAAAACAAAAAAAATCATGAAACTCAAAAATACCTAAAAGGACTATAACAACACTAAAATATATTAAAAACCTTTTAAACCCCTAAAACATTTTTATGAAAATTGGTGACATGAGTTGGTTTCCCAATTCATGTCGCCTATGGAATTTATTAAAAAAAAGAACAGTACAACCATGATGTGTAAATAAATTACACCAGCAGGAATTCAAAGGGTTACATAAAATACTCAATCCAAAACAAATAAACCAGTTCTTGAAGGCAGCCCAGAGAAGTCACCTTTCAAATATTGAAAAGCTGTAACTTAGAAAATGTAGACCATCTAAAAAAATCAGCAAGCTATCCAATTGAAGAAAACAGGTCAGTCCGAACCTGCCTCCCCTGCTGTCAACATCATCACCATGCAGAGCAGATAGAAAGATGAGAGAGAAACCATCTTACAGCCAAAGTATCCCTGCTATAGCCATCCAATAGTCAGAAGGAAATCTAAACAAATCAAGAAATCCAAAACTTATGTCCAACCTTTAAAGTATAAGAGAAAATATTCGAAATCAACCAGTGTTCAGGAAAGAACCAACTGTAGGTTCAGAAAAACCAGACCAAGTGGCGAGAAATCAGCAGGAAGAACCTCACATTTCAATCATTAAACCTCAGTCAAAGAAACAGTAGCAGCAGGTCAGAACCGAGTGAATCCTATCCTCCAATCCCAGACTTCAGCAACACTATAGTAGCAGGCAACCAGCTGACCGCAAAGAAAACCAGAAGAGAACAAGGACAGTAACACCAAAAGAGATAGGATGTTGAAAAGCATTAACCAGAATCCCTTCATCCAGCATCAACAATTAAAATCCAGATACAAAATTCAAAGAAGAAAAGAAAGAAGTAATAGGGAGAGTGCATGGATATCTTTAGTTTCTGGTTAAAATAGTATCTCTTCACCTCAAGATATCTGTCTGCTGAAATATCACCCTGTTGGAATTTTTGAAAAGCAATGCCAATTTGTCCCTCCATGTAAGTGGATTGTTGTTTCACCTCCTTAGTACAGTGATGGGCAAGATCTTCAGTTGATTGAGCCATAATATTCATGTCTTGAGGATTCTGAGAATGATCTTTCCTAGCTACATCCAGGGAACGTGTGAAAATAGTCCTTTCTATTTGAGAGTAGTCCCAACGCTTCCTGGTCTTTTTAGAATTTGGAGTGATAAAACCATCAACATCCACCATAGACTTTTTTCCTTTTTTTGGCCTTTGAATTCAGATAGTTTTTGTCGACCTGGATAGGATGATCTACCTCGTCATGTGAAGAGTCACTGGAGTCCAAGTCATAGTCTTTGTTTCCTTCTTCTATAGAGTGAGGAGAAATCTTTTTCTCCTCTACGGTAGTGGGTAGAACAACACTCCCTTTACCCTAAAAAACTCCAGCATGAGGGAGTTCATCCTGAATGGAAGCTACACCTTTGGAGTCAGACGCATGCTCAGTAACATCCATGACAGCATTGACATAGTCCCCAATTTGATTTTCAGGTACTGATTTATCTTTTGTTTCATCAATGGCCTCAGGAATTGCTTTATTGCTGGAAAAATTAGAAGGGCCAGCCGAAACATCTTGGTTAAGCTTTCCTCTTTCCTTAGGGCAGTGGACTGTATGATCATTAACAATTGATGTTGCAGGTGCCTTTACAACCCAAAAATATTTAACCCAAGGTGGGGGAGGATTCCATTTCTTCTCGCATTCATCAAAAAGATGTCCCACTCTGAAACATTTATTACAAAAATTTGGAAGGTTTTCATAGACCAAATCCTAAGTAAACACTTTATCCCTGTTCTGAATCCAAAAGCGAGATGGAATATCCCTCAAGATATCCATTTCAATGCAGATCCTAGCTATAGAGGGTCTTGAGAGGTTCAATGTAGCGGAGTCTAATCTAATTGGAGTTCCAAAAAGACAGGAAATTCCAAAGAGTGCCTTTCGTTTGAGGAGATAAAGTGGCAAACATTAAATACCTAAAAACACTTAAAACCGCTAAAAATAAAAAAAAATGTAAAATGTATAACCCCCCAAATAAAAACCCCATACACCCATAAAATCCATAAAAACAATTAAAATCTTTAAGATCTATAAATATCCCTAAAAAATAATAAACCCTAAAAACCAAAAAAAATGTAATAAAATATAAAAAACCTAAAAAAATTTAAAACCCATAAAAACCAAAAAATGATAAAAGTTCTAACCCCCCCCCCAAAAAATTAAAAAAACCATTAAAACCCTCAAAATTTCATGAAACCAAAAAACCATAAAAATATAAAAAACTCCCAAGAAATACCAAGAAATGTAGAAACCCCATTAACCCCTGAAAAAGAATTAAAAAAAGATAAAAACTTAAAAACACATAAAACCCGTAAGAAACCTAAAAATGATAATAACCCTACATTCCTCTAAAACCCCTAAACTACAAAAAATCATAAAAGTAATATAAAACAAGAAACTTAAAATACCATAAAAGAATTTAAAAGTAAAACCCCCCATTAAATGTCAATTTAAAAAGAACACTAAAAAAACATAAAAAAACTAAAAAAATTAAAAAAACCTCATAAAATCCAAAAGCCCAAAAAAATCATAAAACTCCTAAAACCCATCCAAATCCCTAAAAATCCAAAAACCATTATAATACTAAATAATCACTAAAACTCTAAAAAATTTTAAAAACCCAAAAGCTCGAGAATACTCCAAAGAATACCATCAAAACCTAAAAACACTTAAAACCTGTAAAAAACATAAAAACCATAAAAACCCTAAAACCCCAAAAACCATAAAACCCCAAAGACATTAAAACCCATACAAACAAAAAAACTAAACACCCTTTAAACCCTTAAAATGTTATAAACCTCTAAAAAACCAAAAAACCCCATAATAAAACTCAAAAAACACCAAACCCCATAAAAAACATAAACCCCTAAAAACCCAAAACACCCTAAAAACATCAAAATATTTTAAAAACCAAAAAAACCATATAAATCTTAAGAATTCCTAAAATACCCTAAAAACCTAAAATACCCTAAAAACCTAAAAAAGCAAATAAAAACAATTAAAAACTTCAAATCATTTAAAACACATAAAACCTAAAAAATTCTAAAAAACCTGAAAAAATATAAAACCCCTCAATATTACTAAAAACACTAAAAACCTTAAAATTCAAAAAACCCCTAAAAATCAATCAAATTGTAAAAAACCATAAAAATCCTAAAAACCACTAAGAAAACACTATAAAAATAAAAGTACTTAAAACCCTTATAGAACCTAATAAACGCTAAAATCCCTAAAAATACTAAAAATCCTAACAAAGCCATAAAAATCTGTAAAAACATTGAAAAGAAAAAAATGCTGAAAAACACTAAGATAACCTTAATAACCAATAAACACTTAAAACTCATAAAAACCAAAAAAAACTAAAAACCACAAAAATTAGAGAACCCCCTAAAAACTATTAAATCCCCTAAAAACCTTTAAAAATACAAAAATCCCCAAAAAACCCTAAAACCCACTAAAATTATTAAAACCCTCTAAAATCCTAAACCGTTAAAAAACATTAAAAACCTTAATAACATTGAAAAACTCATAAAATTCAATAAAAGCAAAATAAAAATAAACTCTAAAAGCCCTCAAAGTTACTAAAAACCATATAACCATAAAAAATCTAAAAAATTTCAAAAAATATATAAAAATGTAAAAAAACCTAGAAACTATGAATAATCCTAAGAAAACGTTCAATACCAAATAACACTTAAAACCCATAGAAAATATCAAATATAATAAAATACTAAAAACACTATAAATAATAAAAACCCAAAATACACTAAAATAACAAAAACACCGAGAAAACATAAAAACCCATAAAACCCCTATAAATAAAAAAACACTAAAAAACCTTTAAACACCTAAAAATGTAAAAAAACATTAAAACACAAAAAACACTAAAAACCGTAGAACCCATGAAAAATCTAAAATTGTCCAACAAACCGATGAAAATTTAAAAAACCTAAAAACTTGAAAAAACTAAAAAACACTAAGGAAACAATTAAAACCTAAAACACTTAAAACCCCTAAAAACCCTAAAATGTGTGAAAACCCATAACCCCCCTTAAAAACACTAAATCCCCTAAAAACCATAGAAACCCCTAAAAACCGCTAAAAACTCTAAAATACCTTTAAATCCCTAAACACATAAAAAAATCTCTAAAAAACATAAACCCCTTAAGACACTAAAATAAAACCATTAAAAAGAAAAAAGACAATAAAACCCTAAACCCCCTAAAAGTTCTCAAAATCCCCAACACCCTAAAAACCCCTAAAAATCCCAAAAAACATAAAAAACAATAAAATCCCTATGAAGCCTACGAAAACAATAAAAACCTAAACACACTTAAATCCATCAATAGCCTAAAATTATTTGAAAATTTTCGTAACACTGAAAACAAAAAAAAACCCTAGAAAACCCTACAAACACTCAAACTTTCTCATAACAATAAAAATCTTATAAATCCAAAAATATCCATAAAAATTGCTAAAATATATAAAAAAATGTAACCCTAAAAAATCTATGAAAACATTAAAACACTAAAAGTACATAAAACCAATAAAAACCCAAAAAATTATCTAAATTCTAAAAAACACTAAAAACCCTAAAAAACTATATCCTATAAAAACCACAAAAACCCTAAAAGTGACATAAAACCTTTAAAATAAAAAAATCTAAAATCTCTTTACACCCTTAAAAACATTAAAAAATAAATAAATAACCTTAAAACCCCAAAGAGACTCAAAAACCATAAAAACCCAAAAAAAATATTAAACCTAAAACCCATACACCTCTCAGAATATCAAAAAATAGTCAAAAACTATAAAAATCATACAAAGGAACTAAAATTACCTAAAAACCCAAAAACTGTGAAAACCTGAAAAAAACAATGAAAACCATAAAAACCTAAAAGCACTTAAAACCCTTAAAAACCTAAAAACCATAAAAAGCATAAAAAATGCTAAAACCCCAAAATAATCCATTAAAACCCAAATATTTTTAAACCCCTCAAAATCTCTAAAACATCTAAAAACCCTAAAAAATATAAAAAATCCATAAAAATATCTAAAAAAATAAAAAACATAAAATAATGAAAAAACCTAAGAAAAACATAAAAATATAAAAACATATAAAACCCCTGAAAGACTTAAAAACACTGAAAACCCTAAACTCCCTAAAAACCAAAAAACCCCTAAAATAAAAAAACCATAAAACCCCAAAAAACAAATAAAAATAGAAAAACCTACTAAAATCTTTAGAAACTATTAAAATCCATAAAAACATTAAAAACCTATAAAAAGCCTTAAAACCCTAATAAACTCAAAAAACCCTTAAAATCAAAATAATAAAAAAACTGAAAAACACTGAAATTGATCAAAATCGATAGACACCCTAAAACAAAATAATCCTAAAATGTCACAAAAAATTCCTAAAAACATAAAAAACTATAAAAACCTTGAAAACCCCTAAGAAAACATTAAAACCCTTAAAACAATTTAAACCCTGAAAACCAAAATGATGATAAAATCCCAAAAAACCTAAAAAACCATAAAAACCCTAAAACACTTAAAAACCCTAAATACCCTATAAAACCCGAAAAATACTAAAAAGTAACTAAAAATGCCTAAAACTATAAAAACATGAAAATTTTGGGATTCCCAAAAAACATTAAAAACCTAAAATTAATTAAATCCCAAAAGAAACTAAAAAATGCTAAAAACCCTAAAAAACCATAAAACCCCTAAATAACCTAGAACCGTAAAAATCCCTAAAAACCCTAAAGACCATTAAAATTATTAAAATTACTAATGATATTTAAAATGTAAAAAAACCTAAAAAATAAAAACCCATAACACAAACAGTAGAACATAAAAACACTTAAAACCCATTAAAAACCAAAGAAACGCTAATCACCACTAAAGACCCTAAAACCCTAGAAGACCCTAAAAAATTTTAAACCCCCAAAACCTTATTGACCCATAAACCCCATAAAAACCATAAAAAACAACTAAAATTCTAAAAACCCATTAAACCCCCCAAAAACATTAAAAAATATAAAACCCATAAAAACCCTAAAACACTTAAAAATCCATACACCCCTAAAATACCGCTAAAAACATTAAAGACCATAAAAATACTATGAAATTACTATTTTATTAATTATCGGAGTGCGACGACGATGAGACCTCCGTGACGACGGCGACCGTCGGGCCAGTTACTCCCCTCCCGGTGGGGAAGGGACCTTCGGTGGCAGCCATGATATCCGGTTCAGCCTTCAAGCCCTTTTCTAACCATGATTTCCAGCCACCTTTCTCAAAGGAATCCTTATGCCCTAAAGTTGCGGATCTGGTTGATGGGTTTCCTAATCTCCAGTTATCGACATCAGAGTTCACAGAAACATCAACACTTCTCAACCTCACCTTGGTGGCCCGGTTCAGTCAGAGGTGGACACCGGTTGATTCCATTGATTGTTTCATATTCGACTCATGGAACTTGTAGGAGAGGGTGACGGTGGGCCTGTTGGATCATCTTCACATCATGGTTCGATTTGTGTCGGAGGAGGACCTCATCTGTTCCTGGTCGAGTGATCCTCGCTTCATCAAGGTATTTCGGTTCATCCTATTTCGTTGTTCATTCGATTTCAATATGAAGCACGACCTGCCTTCTGCGGTGATCTGGGTGGGTTTTCCAAATTTACCTTTGCTGTTTCAAAATCCATCTATCATTAGGATGCTTGGAAACCTTGTGGGTAGGTTCCTCTACACCGAGAGTCGAACCGAAGCAGTATGCCACCCCATCAACCTGAGGGTTTGTGTGGAAATGGATCTTTCAAGGAATCCGTTCGATTTTGTTTGGGTTACCATTGGGGAAGATTACAGGTGAAAATAACAGGTCCTCTATGAGTTGTGGATGGGCTATTGCTCTACCTGTCATCGACTGGGCCATTCTACAGTTAATTTCCATCCTAACGATGTTTATACTCGTCATAAGAGAGGACGAAGCAGTGGTATGGTTACAGAGAACCGAGATGGGTCTGAATTGCCGGCACAGGTGGTTAAGGGCTCAAGAGGTATTAGGCGAGGGGACAATGATTTCAACTTTGATGGGGTGGCTGTGTCTCTAACATTGCCACCTGTGGTGGTGAAGGAACTTGACTGTCATTCGGTGGTGTCCAAGGGGACTTTGGAGGCTAATCTAGGTGCAACTTTGGGGGAGAAGACACTGGAAATGGGGGGCAATCCGTAGGTTTCAGAAGTTCCTTACAAACTTCAGCAGGATCATGCAGATCATTCTTGTGGTAAGGAACCAAGCCCTTTTGATGGTGTAGGATTCACGGAGGCTTTGGTTCAGTATGAGGTTGTTCATGTGGCTGCACCATCGGGTAGGGATTTACCTGTTATATATCAGAAGGCAAGTGAAGAGGTGGATAAGACGGTTGATCCTTATGTGGGGGTCCTGAGGCCAGGTAAGGAGGCTGCAGATAAAGTGAAACAGAATCTAGATTTGCAGGTCAGATCTGAGTAGACAGGGGGTGAGGCTTCAGGATCTCTCAACCCAATTATGCTATCCAATAGTTTTGAAGCACTTACAGAGGCTGGCCCGGTTGCTGAACTCAGCAGCCCGATTGATGTTGATGGAGAACACTTGGTTGAAACAAAGGGAAATGATCATTCTCTCTTGGTTGGTGAAGATGCAAGCCCGAGGAGAGACAAAAGCAATAGGAGGAGGAGAAGTAAGAAGGACTATTCCTCATTACCTCCTCCTTTGGACACTTGGTCTGGAAGGTGTGCAAAAAAGGTAAATTCCATGAGACTAGAATCAGAGGTTGGTGATACTCAGAATCTGGAATTACTGCTAAGCTAAGAAGAAGAGGTGGTCGAACATGTTTTTTTGCTGAATGCGACAGAAGAGGAGGCAAATAAGATGATGGGGAGACCGTTAAATGTGTCACTCAATGAGGAACAATACGCATGGGTTGATAAACATGATTTAATTCTTGTCGGAGGCTTCAACAAAGGGAAGATCAGTCTTGAGGAGTACTTACAGACCTGGGACCAACTGGCTTGTGATCTTGAAAACCTGTTGTTATCTGTCCCAAGCACCCAGGTATCCTCCATTTATTGGAAGTTGTCTAGGGATTTGGTTACAGGTAAGCTCAAATTTTACTTCAACGATTCTGATGGAAGGTATGGAACCTGTTAAGTGACTGGGAAACATGTTGGTATAGCATGTGTAAATTTTGGAGAAGATTATGGTTTTTCTGGTGGCTTGGCGATGTTCCCATCATTCTTGAGGGGCCACTCCAGATGGGGGTCAGAGCACAACCTTAACCCATGCATAACATTGGGAATCCTGAGAGGGTATGACCACACCATCTGGTTCGGGCCCGTGTATTAGTACACGGGACTACTTGTGGAATAGTCAGGTATGGGTGAGGGATTTTGATATACTTCATTGTCTAGGGAGGAGTGGTTATTCTTGATTAGTTCTGGTTTTTCATTTCTTGAACATGTTATTCGGATTTGGGGTTTCTCACTTTTCCCTCCAAAGTGTTTTGTCTCTCTAATAAAAAATTAATTGTCAGTTAGTCATAAAAATACTAAAAATAACAAAAAAAAAACCTAAAAAAAAATTGAAAAACCCTATCAGAACATTAAAAACCTAAAATCACATAAAACCCCAAAAAGAATAAAAATATCTAAAAACCATCAAAACCATAAAACCCAAAAAAACCATAAAACCCATAAAAACATTAAAAAACCCCAAAACCCCAAAACCACTAAAAAATCTACAAAACCTATACATCCCTAAAAATTTAAAAACATAAAAAACCCTTAAAACCATAAAAAAATAAAAAACTACTTAAACCAAAAAAACATAAAAACATAAATTACTAAAAAAACCATTAAAACCATTAAAATCAATAAAAACCCTAAAATCTATAAAATTCCTATAAAGGAATAAAAATCTATAAAAATGTAAAAACCCCCCGAAACCCAAAAAACCCTAAGAAAACAATAAAACCTTCAGACCATTAGAACCCCTAACAACCAAAAAATCCTAAGGGCCCTAAAAAAACCAAAAAACCCAAAAATTCATAAAATCTCTTAAAAACTTTAAACAACACTAAAAACACATAAAACCTAATAAAAACTATACTATTCCTTTAAGCACCGAAACCATTAAAAAACTATTAAAACCCTTAAAACCACTAAAAAACCCCTAAAAACCAAAAAAACAAAAAACCTAAAAAACACTCAAAATCCATTAAAACCCTAAATAACATAAAAATCATAAAAAATAAATAAAAATACATAGATGGTAAAATCCCCCAAAAAACCTGAAAACCCCTAAGAAAACCTTAAAAACCTAAAAACACTTAAAACCCCTAAAAACCTAAAAACAAATAAACGCTAAAACCCCATAAAACCCTAAAAGACATAAACACCCCAAAAATACTTAACAACCCTAAAACCCATATAAACCAAAAAACCACTAAAAACTCTAAAATCCGAATAAACCCTAAAAACATTTAAAAACTCTAAAGATCCGTAAAACTCCTAAAAAACATTAAAAACCCATAACAACCAAAAAATCCATAAAGCTACTAAAAAACATTAAAAACTATAAACCCCTCAAAATACATAAAAACACTAAAACCCAAAAAAATAATAAAAATCCAAAAAATCATTATATTAATAAAACACCCGAAAAACCCTAAAATCCATAAGAAAACCTTATAAACCTCAAAACACATAAAACCCTAATAATCAAAAAACCCAAAATACTAAAAACAAGAAAATGATAAAATCCTCTAAAACCACTAAAAATATAACAATCCCTAAATGCCCTTAATATAAAAAATTCACTAAAAACTATAAAAAAATATTTTAACTCCTACAAATGTAAAATGCTCTAAAAACCAAAAAACATTAAAAACCCAAAAAAATCCATAAAATCACAAAAATCCATAAAAATCATAAAAATCCACTAAAAATCCCCAAAAAATTTGAAGAACATTGGACAATACTAAGAAAACATTAAAAATATAAAAACACTAAAACTCTTAAAATTTATAAAAAAACATTAAAACCGCTTAAAACCATAAATCACATCAAATCCATAAAACTCCTTAAAAACCCTAAATTCCATAAATAAAAAAACAAACCCCAAAAGAACCTAATAAAACTCTAAAAACCTTTAAAACCATATTTTTTTTTGAAATTATATAAAAATGAGGACTCCCGTGGATGCCTTGACGGCACCAGGCACTGTGTCCCTTATTCCCTCCTATGGGGGAGGGATATTTTCCTGATGGTTCTTGGGATTTGGTCTTGGTCTCCCCCCTGTACCTGAACTTATTCTTCTATTCCCTCAAATTGATCATTGACCAAGGATCCATGACTTATATGAAGGCTACTCATAATTACCTTTTTCAATTTCAGAGTTTCATGTGGCTTACTCACTTCACAGGTTGACTTTGGTTTCCCAGTTCATGAATTGTCGACCCCGGATGGACTCTTTTGACAGATTCATCTTCGGATCATGGAATCTAAAGGAATGAGCAACGATAGGGTTTCTTGATGGACACCACTTCCTGATTCACTTTTCTATAGAGGAATATTTGATCTGTGCTTGGTCCTTAGCCCCTAAAAGCTTCAACGGTGTTAGATTCCTTCTCTTTAGGTGGATCTTTGATCTTCACATGAATTGAGATTCACCATTGATTTCTTAAGGGGTTAGGTTTCTGGAACTCCATCTTCCTTCCCAAAATCCATCTATTATATGTATTCTTGAGAATCTAATGGGTCATTTTTTGTGCTTAGATAGTAGGACTCTGGAAATTTTCCATCCTGTCGCTCTAAGGGTTTTTCTTTAGGTGGACACATCCAAGGCATTTGATGATTTTGTTTGGATTTTTATTTGCAAGGAATTCTGGTATAATGAACCAGTCTTTTTTGAATCACTGGTGCATTTTTTTCTACATGTAATAAACTGGGTCATTTTAGTATAGATTGTAGGTGTGGGATCAGGAGTAAAAGAGTTGTTGGGGTTGGTTATGGATCACCCTATGTAAGTAAGCCAGCTATAAAGATTGATGTACCTCTATTTGATGAACATGATGTGGAAGTGTTTGATGATTATGCTAATGTGGTAGCTGGAGATGTTCCACTGAAGATCTCTCAGAAGCCACCACCTGAACCTAGGGTCTATACGGTGTTTGATAGACTGAAATAAGACCCAAGAATTGTGTGTGATAAGGGGGTCATGGATACTAAATAAGGGTGCAATAGTTGGAGGATGGTGTAGATGCGGGATGAATAGAGGTCTCTGCTTGTGTTGTTCCCCCATTTTGGAGGCTTGGGGGAGGTCGGGGGTCCTCTGGAGAAACTGGAAGTGAACAAGGGTAGTGTGGAGCAAGACAATGTCTCTTTTCACAATCAATTAGATGTTTTGTCTTATCGGAAGATGGATCATGTGTAATAAGATGTGCAATAGAAGATGGCCAATGATAGTGATGATGGGATCGAGGTATGACATTTGAAGCATGATGTTGGATGGAGTATTTACTATAGTGATGGAATTATTAAAGAAAAACCTAGGAAAGTTGCTTGACCTGTGATTGAGGGTTCTTAGTGTTTAGAGAAGGTTAATTGTATTCTAGATTCCTTGATATCTGGTGATGTTTTGGTGGCTAGTGTAGGGGAGTTGTGTGACTCTATATATGTGAATTATTCTAAAATACTGGATGCCAATACTACTGAAAATGGATATCTGGTACAAATTGTAGTGGCTGATTCTACTACGTAGGTGTCTATGTCTAGCATTAATGGTTATGAGCTGAGTGACGTGCATGACCTAACTCCAACTCAGAACTACAGTGATGGTGATAAAAATGAGGTAGGATGGAAGCTTGGTGATGGTTCACAGACCCTAGAATGTGATGTGCATATTGAGGTGCATGTCAGCTGGGATAGAACATCTTATGTTGGTCTCGAGGTGGAGTTTTACCAAAATTCCATTGTTGTGGATGAGGGAGTACATGCTACTTTGTTTTCTTACGATGAGGATGAGGCTGGATAGCATGGTCTTTAACTTTCAGCCCAACTTTTGGACCAGAGAAGAATGGACCCAAGAGATTTTATTGAGAAATAATATCAGGACCTTCAATTGGTTCCAGTGGAGAATGAGGAGATTTCATGTGGGAATTCTAAATGTCCGATCCTGAAGTACATGGTTTTGGAAGACATCAACATTATGTAGATACCAGTGCATAATGGTCTCTTACATGAGAGACTAGACTCACACGTTTCTAATCATTGGGGGTGGGTAATGATGATTATAGACAGATGAACTCTAACATGGCTCAGATAATGGGGGAGAGGGAATTTATTGAGGATGCATTACACATGGGAAAAAGAATAAATCTATAGGGTTCATCTCAACTCCCACGAAGAGGACACCGAGGAAGGATTACTCCAATCTACTAGAGATCATGTCTACCATAGCCTCCTCTAAGGCTCCATAGAATAATTCCTTTGTTAAGTGAGGTCGATCTGATAAGCAATCCTCCAAGCTGCAACTAACTATGGATTAAAGAAGCCACAATGATATTCAGACTATAACCTTCATGCAGTATAAATCTGGGAGGGAGTCGGCGAATAATAATGCATCTTCTGGATATAGTGATGATGGTGACCCATAGGGTCCAGATTCTAACTATGGTGGTTGTGGGGATGTTGATCCCTATGTAATGTAGCTATCTTTTTGTGTGGGCCGTTTGACTCCACCCATCCCATGTTTGCTTTGTATTTTTTCTAATAAATTTTGGGGGTCAGGAATAGCCTCATCCTGCACCTTTTTTCCCTTAAAACATTTAAAAACTCTAAAAAATATTTATACCCCTATGAACCTAAAAATCCAAAAAAATCCAAAAAAAACAATAAAAACCCTAGATAACCTTAAAACCGCTAAACCCCTCAAAACCCCTAAACCCCTAAAAATCCATAACAATTATAAGTGCTAAAAATACCTAAAAACCTAAAAACCCTAAAAATGTAAAAACCCTAAGAAAACCATAAAAACCTAGAAAACATAAATCCCCTAAAAAACCTAAAAAATGAAAAAATATATATAACACCCAAAAAACCCAAAAAACCCAAAAAAACCACAAAATACCTAAAACCCTAAAAAAACCATAAAAATCCTAAATAATCTCTAAAAATTCCAAAAATATAAAAAACCATAAAGACCCCAAAAACCCTAAGAAAATTTTAAATTCATAAAAACACTTAAAACTCCTAAAACCCTTAAAAAACATAAAAACCATAAAACTATAAACCCCCACCTACAAAAAATAAAACCCATAAAAATCATAAAAAACACTAAATATCCTAAAATCATGAAAAACATAAAGAACCACTAAACACATAAAATAAAAAAACCCTAAAAATGATGAAAATCATTAAAAAGTGGTAGATGTCACAAAAAAGTTAAACAAAACCCAAAAAACCAAAAAATCCCTAAGAAAAACATAAATACCAAATAACTTTTAAACTCTTAAAAACATAGAAACACTAAAAACTATAAAACCATAAAAACCCATAAAACCCCCTAAACCCCTTAAAAATGATAAACCCATTGAGAACCCAAAAGCCCACAATAAAACTATAAAAAAAATTTAAACCCTTCAAAATGTTAAAAAACTAAAAACCTTAATACCCTTAAAAACTCAAAAAATCCAAAAAAACCAAAAAACCCAAAATAAACGTGAAACCCTAAAAACCATAAAACACCCAAACTCACTAAAAACAATAAAAATCCTAATAAAATGAAAGGTAATCCTTAATAACATAAAACACATAAAACCCTAAACCCCTAGGAAAACCTTAAAAACCTAAAACACTTCAAACCACAAAAAAACATGAAAACACTTAAACCCCTAAAAAATCTTAAAAACCATAAAACACATAAAATCACAAAAAATTCTAAAAAACCGAAAAAACCGAAAAAACCCACTAAAAACACTAAATCCTATTAAACCCATAAAAAAATTAAAAAATTATAAAAATCCTAAAAAGCTAAAAAACATAAAACACCTAAAAACCATTAAAACCCTAAACCCACAAAATACCTAAACCCATAAAAACAATAAAAATCCTAAAAAACAACTAAAAATACATAAAAATGTAAAAACCCATAAAACCCTTAAAATCACTAAGAAGATTGAAAACAAAAAACACTTATAACCCCTAAAAAAATAAAAACACTAATAAATTTGGGGGGCCGGGAATAGCCCGACCCTCACATCTTCCTTGCCTAAAAACCCTAGAAATCATATTATCCGCTAAAACCATAAATACCCTAAAATACCTAAAAACCCACAAAAATTATCAAAACAAATCAACCCGATAAAAACGTTAAAAATGCTAAAAAACTATAAAAACTCAGAAAAAACTCCAGAAACCCAAAAAACTAAAAAAGACATTAAAACCATCAAATTCACTTTAATCCCTAAAATCAATAAAAATCTTAAAAAACCCCCAAAATATAGAAAACCAAAAAAACAAGAAAAACCCTAAGAACCCCTAATAAAACCTCAAAAACCAAATTATATTTAAAATCCCTAAAACCCATATAAATGATGAAACCCCAATCCCCCCTAAAAGATCCAAAAAATGCTAAGAAAAAAAACCTAAAAAACCCTAAAACCCAACCGCCCTAAAAATAAATATAATATTTAAAAACCATTTAAACCCCCAAAAACATTATATAACTCTAAAAAGACAAAAATCACAAAAAAACTCAAATAACCATAAAAACAAAAAAACAATAAAGACACTAAAACCCCAAAAAACCACTAAAATCACAAAAAAACAAGTAAAAATATAAAATGTACATAAGAAAATCCTAATAATGTAAAAAGTCATAAATACCCATAACACCACTTATAAAACCTTAAATACTTAATAAGACTTAAAACCCTTAAAACCAAAAATGTACTAAAAACCCTAAAAACACTCACAATCCCAAAAACCCCTAAAAATCATAAAAGCCCTAAAAATCCATACAAACAAAAAAAAAACCTAAAAACCCATAATAAAACCATAATAATCTATAAAAATTTAGAACCCCTCAATAACGATAAATAATAATAAAACCCCTAAGAGGCCATAAAATACATAATGCCCCTTAAAACGACAAAACCCCTAAAAATATGAAAAACCAATAAAACCCTAAAATCCACTAAAAAATCTAAAAACCCTTTGAAAATCTGAAAAATGTTATTAAACTATAAGAAACCATAAAACCCTAAAAACTAAATTAAACCCTGAAAAATAAAAACTTAAAAAACTTAAAAAACAATAAAAATATCGGAAAAACCTAAAACCAATAAAAGTCCGAAAAATTCCCAAAAATCACTAAAAAAATAAAATTCCTAAAACCCCTGATAATCTATAATAAAACAATATAAAAATAAAAAAAAATTAAATCCCCTAAAAACCTAAAAAATAAAAAAAATCCCTTAAACCCCTAAAAATTTTAAAAACTCTCAAAATTCCTAAAAACCATTAAAATCTTAAAAAATCCCTAAAAATCCCTAAAAACGTAAAAGCCCATAAAAACCCCAAAAACCCTTTTAAAACCCAAAATTCCAAAAAACACATAAAATACCTGAAATCCTAAAAAATTCTAAAAATCCTAAAATACCATAAAACCCCTAAAATCCCTAAAAACTAAAAAAACCCTAAAAACATTAAAAACCCCAAAAAACCCATAAAAACCACAAAACCACAAAATACTCTAAAAAACATTTAAAACCATAAAACATTAAAAAACTATAAAAATCCCTTTAAAATCATAAAAATACAAAAAAAATCCAAAAAAACCATAAGTACACTAAGAAAACCCGAAAAACCATCAAAATCCCTAAATCCCCAAAAACCCATAAAAATCATAGGAATGAACTAAAAACCCAAAAAAACATAAAATACCACAAACCACATAAGACCATCATAAAAAATTAAAATAAAACTAAAAATGCTTAAAACCCCTAGAAATCTAAAAACACAAGAACCCTAAAAATCCCTGAAAACCCTATAAAACCCTAAAAATCCCCAAAATCCCTAAAACCCTAAAATACTATAAAATAAAAAAAAGTAAAAATACCTAAAATCATAAAAAAAGTTAGGAAGATAGAAAAAACATCCAAAAAACATAAAAACCGAGAACACTTAGAACCCATAAAACCAAAAAATGCTAAAAACCCTAAAAACACAAAAATGACCCTAAAACAATAAAGCCCAACAAACCATAAAAAACCCCTCAAACTCTAAAACCCCATAAAAACCTAAAAACCCACTAAATTGTCTAAAAACCCCATTAAAACACTAAAAATGTTAAAAAAACTCTAAAAAAAATATAAATAACCAAAAAACTCAAAAAAACCAAAAAAACCTAAAAAAACAAAAAAAACTTAAAAACTCTAACTACATTCAAAATCCTATGAAAATCGTAAACACACTAAAAAACCAAAAAAACTAAGAAGTTCTAAAACCCTAAAAATTATAAAAACACAAAAAAACATATAAACCCTAAAAAGATAGAAAAAACTCCAACAAATCTAAAAAAATACTTATAGAGCCCTGAAAATATATAAAATCTTAAAAACTGTAAAAACCCTTAAATCCCAACATTAAAAACCTAAAAAACACTTTAAATTCCTAAAAACCAATAAAATGATAAAAACCATAAAAACCATAAAACCCCTAAAAACATAAAAACTCAAAAAACCCATAAAAACCCTAAAACTACTAAAACTCTAAAAACCCTTCAATATCATAAAAACATTAAAAAATATAAAACCCATAAAAACCATAAAAAACATAAAAACCATAAAACCCAAAAAACTGAAAACCCTCCAAATATGATAAACACTAAAAACCCATTAAAATCATAAAAAACTAATAATCCATAAAATCCATGGAAAACCTAACAATCATAAAAAAAAATAAAAAACCTCAAAATCCTATAAAACCCTAAAAACATTAAAACCATAGAAACCTTTAAAAATCCCTAAAACCCTCAAATTTCTTAAAAACCATAAAAATCACAAAAAACCCATAAAATCCTTAAAATGTATAATTTTTTTAAAAACCTTAAAAAACTAAGAAAAAATATAAAACTAAAAACACTTAAATACATAAAAATCCTAAAAAAACTAGAAACCATAAAGACACTAAAAACATGTAAAAACAAAAACCCCCTAAAATCGTAAAACACCCTAAATATTTTAAAAAACCATAAGTACCCAAAAAAACCTAAAAGTCACTAAAAGCTCTAAATAACCTTTAAACACCAAAAACATTAAATAAATATGAAAAAAATTAAAAAACCCCAAAAACCCCAAAAAACCCAAAAAAAACACCATCCATCCAAATATATTTTTTTATTAATAAAAAAACATTGAGGTTTCTTAGGGATTTTAGGGTTGTCATGGGGGTTTTTAGGTTTTTAAGGTTTTCCTAGTCCTTATGGATTTTTAGTTTTTTAGAAATTTTTATAGGTTTTTATGGGGTTTAGTGTTTTATGGAAATTATAGAGTTTTCAGGGTTTTTAGTGTTTATAGGTTTTTAGGTGTTTTGTGCGTTTTTTGGTTTTTATGTTTATGTTATGATTTTTATGGTTTTATTGTTTTCATATATTTTAGTTATTTTTCAAGTTTTTATTTATTTTAGTATTTTTAGGTATTTTGAGGGTTTTAGGGGTTTTCTATGTTTCTAGGGTTTTATTTTTTTTAATGTTTTTATAGAGTTTTTAACTTTTTAATGGGTTTAAAGGGTTTTTAAATTTTCTTATTGGTTTTTAGGGTTTATTTGGGCTCTAGGTTTTTTAATGAATTTATGAGTTTTTATAGTTTTTATAGCTTTATTGTTTTTAAGGGGTTTTAGAGTTTTAAGGTTTATAGGGGTTTTATATGTAATTTAGTTTTTAAGGTTTTCTTATAGTTTATAGTTTTTGTAGGATTTTTTTAAATTTTAAGATAATTTTTTGATTTTCAGTATTTTTATGAGTTTCTAGGGTTTTTTGTGATTTTGATGGTTTTTATAATTTTTAGGGGTTTTTTTGGGTTTTTAGGGTTGTTTAAATTTTAATGTTTTTAGGTTTTTTATACATTTTTGGATTTTGTGGTTTTCATAGTGTTTTTATGGTTTTTTGGGATTTTAAAATTTTAGGGATATTTTTGGATTTTTATGATTTCTAAGGTTTTTTGGGATTTTGATGGGCATTTGGGTGTTTTTATGGGTTCTTTGGGACTTGTTTTTTTTTGAGTTTTTAAGATCCTAAGGTTTTTATAGGTTTATAGTGTTTTTTAATGTTTTTTGGATTTAAATGGGTTTTAGAGTTTTTAGTGGGTTTAGGGTTTTTAGGGGGTTTTAGGGGTTTTAACATTTATAGGGTTTTTTGGTTCTTATGGTTTTAGGGGTTTTTAGTTCTTTTTATCGTTTTTAGGTTTTTTGTTTGGTTTAAGGGTTTTGAGGATTTCATGTTTTTTAGTGATTCTCAGTGTTTTTAGGTTTATTTACATTTTTAGTGTTTTTAGAGCATTTTTATGATTTTCAATGATTTTTAGGTGTTTAGTGATTTTGATGATTTTTAAGGGTTTTAGAATTTGTTGGGTTTAAATGGGTTTTAAGTGTTATTATATGTTTAAGGTTTTCTTATGTGTTTTCATGGTCTTTAAGGGTTTTCAAGATTTTATGGATTCTATGTATCTATTAGGATATTTATGGTTTGTAGGATTTGTAGGGATTTTGGGGGTTTTCAAGGATTATTAGAGTATTTTGGGTGTTTGGGTTTTTTTAGTTTTTACGGTTCTTGTCATTTTCGTAATTTTTTTGGCATTTTAAGGGTTTTAAAGTGATTTTGTACTTTTTAGTGGGTTTCTTTTGGGGTTTCAAAGATTTTTAGGGGTTTTTAAACTGTTTAAGGGGTATTTAAGGTTTTAGGGTTTTTAGAATTTTTTAGGTTTCTATGTGTTTTAACTGTTTTTGGGATTTAAGATTTTCATAGGGTTTTGAGGTTTTTGTTGGGTTTTTTATGTTTTTAAGTACTTTTATAGATTTTTATTGTTTTTTAGTTTTTTAGGGATTTGATGTTGTTAGGTTTGTTAGGCATGTTATGGGTTTTTTGGGTTTTTTGGGTATTTTTGAGGTTTTAAGTGATTAAGGGTTTTATATTTTTTCAATATTTTTTGGAGATAAATGGGGTTTTTAGTCTTTCATGGTTTTTATGGGTTTTATGGGTTGTCGGGGTTTTGAGGTATTTTAGGGGTTTTATGGTTTTCATGGATTTTAAAGGGTTCTACCATTTTTTTATAATTTTAAGGGTTTAAGTGTTTTTAGGTTTTTATGATTTCATTTTTGTTTTTCTAGGTTTTCAATATTGTTTACACATTTAGCAATTTTCTTGGATTTTATATGATTTTTATGATGTTTAGGGATTTAGTTATTTAGTGAGATTTTAGTGTTTTATGAATTTCTAAGGTTTTATATTTTTTATGCATTTTAGGGTATTTTGATTTTTTATATTTTGTAATGTTTATTTGGGTTTAAAAGTTTTTAATGTTATTAGTGGGTTTTTAGTGTTTTTATGGGAATTATGGTTTTAATTTTTTAGGGTTTTTATGGTTTTAGGGGTTTTATGGTATTTTAGGATTTATAGGGATTTAGTGTTTTTATGGATTTTAGTGGTTTAAAGTGTTTTTAAGTTTTATGATTTCTTAAGAATTTTCAGGGGGATTAGTGTTTTATAAGTTTGAGATATTTTTAGGTGTTTTTTCTATTTTTATGTCTTCTTATGATTTTTAGGGATTTTGACCATTTTTTGGGTTTTAGGTTTTTCTGGGGTTTTAGTTTTTTTAGGATTTTAGGTGTTGTGTTTTTAGGTTTTTATGTTTTTTAGGGGTTTAAAGGGTTTATAGGGTTTTATGTTTTTAGGTATTTTTAGGGGGTGTTATAATTTTAAGGGTCATTTATATTTTTTTGGAATTTTTATCTTTTATATGGGTTTTAGGGTTTTTTAGTTTTTACGAGTTCTTAAGGTTCTTTATAGTTTTTAACATTTTAGGGGTTTTAAGGGTTTTTAGTTTTTTTAGTAGTGGGTTTTAGGGTTTTTAATATTTTTAGGGGTTTTAATTGTTAGTAGGGTTTTTAGGGTTTTCATCATTTTTTGGTTCTTGGGATTTTAAGTGGTTTGAGTTTTTTATGGTTTAATATGGTATTTTTTGGGATTTTAGTGATGTTTAATGTTTTTTTTATTTTAGAGATGTTTTAGGATTTTTATGGTTTTTAAGGCTTTTGGGGATTTTGAGGGTTTACAATTTTTTTAGGGATTTATTCTATGTTGGGTTTTTATGTATTTAATGGTTTTTAGTGTTTTTTTTGGTTTTTAGGGTTTTTATGACTTTTAGATTTTCTATGGGGTTTTGGGGTATTAAATTTTTTTAGGGGTATTTGGGTTTTTAGGGTCTTTTGAAGGGTTTTTAGGGGTTTTAGTTTATTTTTGTTTATTTTAGAGGTTTTGAGTGGTTTAAGGATTTGTTAGGGTATTACATGGTTTTTTTTGGAATTTTACATTTTTAGGATTTTCAGGATTTTATGGTTATTTAATGTTATTAGGTACTTTCAGGGTTTTAGGGTTTTTAGTAATTTTAGGGGTTTTAGTATTTTTTATTTTTTTTATTTTTTTTAATATTTTTTATGTTTTTTAGGCCTTCTTATGTGTTTTCAGGGATTTTATGATTTCTTTACATTTAAAGGGATTTTAATGGATTTTAGGATATTTATTGCAATATAGGGTTTTATGAATTTTGAATAATTTTACGGTTTTTCTGGGTTTTAAGGTTTTTTTCTCTTTATATTGTTTTTGGGGTTTTTTTAGTTTTTTAGGGTTTTATGGGTTTTATAGTTTTCAATGTTATTTGTGTTTGAAATGGTTTTTTCAATAATTATTGGGTTTTAGGGTTTTTATGGGGGTTTGGGGTTTTATGGTATTAAGGGTTTTTTGGGGTTTTAATGGTTTTTAGGGTTTTTAACATTTTTTGTTGTTTTAAGATTTTAAAGGGTTTTTAGGTTTTTAAGGTTTATAGAGGGTTTATCTCCATATTTTTAATATTTTATGTTTCTAGGGATTATTAGAATCTTTTTAGGATTTTTATGGTTTTTAGGTATTTTGATGGTTTTTAGGGTTTTAATTTTTTTGGGTTTAATTGTGTTTTTAGTGTTTTTCTTGGTTTTTTGGTGTTTTTTGGGTTTTTATACCTTTTTATGGTTATTTTGGGTTTTATGGTTTTTAGTTGTTTTATGGGATTTTAGGGTCTTTTAGGGTTTTATAGGGTTTCTATACGTTTTACATTTTCAGGGGTTTTAAGTGTTTTTAGGTTTTTAAGGATTTATAAGGGTTTTTAGGGGTTTTTATACTTTTAAAGATTTTAAAGATTTTTAAAATTTTCTGGATTTTATGGTTTTGGGGGATTTTGAGGGTTTTTAGGGTTTTATAGGTTTTTAGAGATTTTTATTATAATTATGTTTTAAGGGGTTTTTAGGGTATTAAGGTTTTTTAGGGGTTTTCAGCGGTTTTATGGGGTTTACATTTATCGGGATTTTTATAGATTTTAGGGTTGCGATGATTTTTTTTGGGTTTTATGGTTTTTGTTGATTATCCTTTGGTATTAATGTTTTTTATATTTTTTTTAACATTTTTAGTAGTTTAATGGGTTTTCATAGTTTTTAGTGGGCCTTTGTGTCTTTATGTGCTTGTTAGGTTTTGAATGAAGTCTAAGGATATTTATGGTTTTAGTATTTTTAAGGGTTTATGGATTTTTGTGTTTTGTAGGTTTTAGGGGTTTTAAGTTTTTTTTAACTTTTTATGGTTTTTAGGGGTTTTCAAGGTTGTTATTGTTTATTATTTTTTTGGGATTTTTGGAATTTTTAGTATTTTTATGTTTTTAGTGTTTTTAGGGATTTGGAGGGTTTTATGGGTTTTTATGGTTTTTAGTGGTTTTATGGTTGTTTTAGGTTTTTAGGGTTTTTTGAGGTTTTTAGGGGTTTTAATGTTTGTATATAATTTTAACATTTTTACGGTTTAAATGATTTTTGGAATTTTTAATAGTTTTTAGGGTTTTTACGGGTTTTTAGGATCATTTTTTGGGTTTTTGGGGTTTTCTTGTATTTTTAGAGTTTTTATGTTTATAGGTATTTTTATGTTTTTTAGGAATTTTAAATTTTTTTAGTGTTTTTACCGATTTTTAAGGACTTTATGTTTTTTAGGAGTTTTCTGTTTTTTTGTATTTTAATATATTTTTTGAATGAATTTCAGGTTTTATGGTTTTTTTTTGTTTTTTTAATATTTGTAGGGGTTTAATGAGTTTCTAGAGTTTTTATTATTTTTAGGGCTTTTATGGGTTTTTGGTTTTTATAAGGGTTTTAAGTGTTTTTATGATTTTAAGGTTTTATTATGTTTTTAGGGTTTTTATTTCATTTGGGATTTTAAGATATATTTTATGAATTTTTATGGGTTTTTATTGGTTTAATAAATTTTGATGGGTTTAGGGTTTTCTTCAAGTTTACAGGATTTTTATAGTTTTTGGGTTGTTAGAGTTTTCTATGTTTTTAAGGTTTTTAAGTTTTTTTATTTATTTTTTTACATTTTATTGGTTTAAAGGGTTATTAGATTTTAGTGGTTTTAGACTTGTTATTAATTTTAAGCTTTTCAAAGGGTTTTATGGGTTTTAATGGTTGTTAGGGTTTTTATCATTTTTCGACTTTAGGGTTTTAAAGGCAATTTATCTTTTTAAGGTTTTATCAAAATTTTATGTGTTTTTAGGGTTATATATGTTTTCAGTGATTTTTTGGGATTTTGTAATGTTTTAATGGTTTTTAGGGTTTTTATGGATTTTTAGGGTTTTTATGATTTTTTAGGGTTTTATGTTTTTTTTCACCTTTTATCACTTTTAATGGTTTTAATAGTTTTTTGGTTTTTATTTTTTTTCGTATTTATTTTCAAATTTTTAAGATATTTTTAGGTATTATTATTATTATTATAGTTTTTAGGGTGTTTAAATAGTTTAAGGGGTTTTGGGTTTTTTGTGTATTCTTATTTTTTTGGGTATTTAGGGTTTTGGTGTTTTTTATTTTTATAATTTTTTTTTGATTTTTTAATGTTTTTATATGTTTATAGGATTTTTAATTTTTTTTATTTCTTGTATGGGTTTTATTATTTTAATAGTTTTAGGGGAATTTATGGTTTTTAGTGGGTTTTAGGGTCTTTTTAGGTTTTTTAGCAATGTTTAGGATTTTTACGGGTTTTAAGTGTTTTTAGGTTTTAAGGTTTTCTTAGTGGTTTTATAGGGATTTAGAATTTTATTACGTTTTTATTTATTTATATGGATTTATTAGTATTTTTATGGTTTTTACCTGTTTTGGGGATTTTGAGGGGTTTTAGGTTTTTTCGGGATTTTATGGGTTTTTATTGATTTTAATGTTTTTTGAGGATTTTGGATGTTTTTATGTTTTTTAATGTTTTTATCATTATAACAAGTTTAAAGTGGTTTTAGAGTTTTTATTTTATTTTAGGGTTTTTATGGGTTTTATGGTTTTTTCGTTTTTAGGGTTTTAGAGTTTTCTGGGTTTTTTATTTTTTTTAGGTTTTTAGAGTTTTTTTTCATGATTTAGTATTTTTGGGGTTTTAAGTGATTTTAGGATTTTAAGGGTTTATTATTTTTTTAAGGTCTTTAATGGTTTTATTGTTTTATGGATTTTTGGGGATTTTTTATATTTTTAATGGGTTTTAGGGGTTTATATGTTTTTAGAGTATTTAGGGATTTTAGGGTTTTTAATGTTTTGTAGGTGTTTAATTGGATGAACTGTTTTTTTATTTAAAGTTTTCCTAGGGTTTTTCAAGAATTTTAGGGGTTTTTAAAATTTTATGGATTTTTGAGGCATTTTCTGGATTTTTATGTTTTTAGGGGTTTTAGAGGTTTTTAGGTTTTTAGGGTAATTTTGGGTTTTTATGGTTTTATGGAGTATTTAGGGTTTTAGGGGTTTTTTAATTTTTAGGGGATTTAAGGGTTTTTATAATTTTTTAATATCTTTTGGGTTTTAAGGGGGTTTTAGAGATTTTAATGATTTTTAGGTGTTTTAGGATTTTCTAATGGTTTTTATCTATTTTATGGTTTTTATGGGTTTTAGTGTCTTTTAGATTTTTTATAAGTTCTTAGTTTATATGGGCTTGAACGGTTTTTAGGTTTTTAAGGTTTTCTTAGAGAATTTCATGGTTTTTTGGGTTTTTATATTTTTAGTTATTTTTAGGGATTTTTATGATTCTTATAGTTTACTTGGGTTTTTTGGGATTTTTTTAATTTTAGGGGTTTATGGTTTGTATGGGTTTTTTGAATTTTTATGTTTTTATGGGGTTTTATATTTTCTAGGTTTTTATTGGTTTCAATGATTTTCTGAGTGTTATTATTAATTTTTTTTTATTTTAGGTATATTTAGGGATTTTTAGTATGTTTATGGTTTTTAGGGGTTTATAGAATTTGAGAGGTTTTAGGGTTTTATTGAATTGGTAGTTTTAATAGGGTTTTTGGGGGTTTTATGTGTTTTTTGAGTTATTTATGGGTTTTAAAGTTTTAGGGGTTTTAATATATTTAGGGGTTAAAGGGCTTTTTGTGTTTTAGTAGGGTTTTAGGGTCTTAATAGGGTTTTAGGGGTATTTATATTTTTTATGGGTTTATATGGTTTTAGTTGTCTTCAGGGGTTTTTAGGGTATTTTGTAATTTTTATGATTTTAGGGGTTTTAATTATTTTTAGTCTTTGAAAGATTTCTTTGGGGTTTTTTGTGTTTTTATGATTTTTAGGTTTTTATAGGTTTTACGGCTTTTAGAATTTCTATGTTTTTAGGGGTGTTAGGGATTTTTAGGGTTTTAGGGTTTAAAGGGATTTTACAGTTTTAAGCAATTTTATCTTTTCTTTGGGGGGGGGGTTAGTTGTTTCATTAGGTTTTTACTATTTTCATTTAGGTTTTCATGATTTTTAGGGGTTTTTATGTTTTTATCAATTATAATAATTTTTTTTGGGATTTATATGGTTTTTAATATTTTTTGGGTTTTATGGTTTTCATTAGGATTTTCATAGTTTTTACGGGTTTTTAGGTTTTTTTGGATTTTTATAGATTTTTTGTGTTTTAAGGTTTTTTTGGTTTTTGGGATTTTTGTATTTTGATGCTTTTTAGGATTTTTTATGGTTTTTAAAATTTTATGGTTATTTGGGTTTATAGGGTATTTTTAGAGTTTAAGGGTTTTTATTGTTTTTATAGAGATTGTTAACATTTTAAGGGGTGTAAATTTTTTTTTATATTTTTTAGCAGTTTATAGGGTTTTATGGGTTTAGGGGATTTGAAGATTTTTAGGGTTTTTTTATTTTTAGGGATTTTAGGGTTTATAGTTTCTTTTTACTATTTTTATGGGTTTTAGTGTTTTTTATGTTTTTAGGGGATTTATGTATTTTTATGTTTTTAAGGTGTTCATACGGTTTTCAGGGTTTTAGTGTTTTTTTATGTTTTTAGGGATAATTTGGACTTCTTGTATTTTTATGGTTTCTTTGTGCTTTAAATTATATATTCGGTATTTAGGATATTTAATGTTTTATAGGTTTTTTAGAATTTTGATGGGTTTTTTGGTTTTTAGGGTTTTTTTGAGTTTTTGAGGGGTTTTAAAGTTTTTATAGTTTTTTATTATTTATATGAATTCATATGCATTTTGGAGTATTAGTGGTTTCAAGTTTTTTCTGGGGGTTTAGTTTTTTAATGTTTTTTGGGGTTTCTAGGGTGTTTAGGGTCTTTTAGGGTTTTTTTTGTTTTTTTTCATTTTTATGTTTTATCCGAGGTTTTAAGTGTTTTTAGTCATTTTTGGGTTTCTTATGGTTTTTATGGTATTAGCGGGTTTTATATTTTTATATATTTTTAGATCATTATAGGTTTTTTTATATTTTTATGGTTTTTAAGGACATTGAAGGTTTTTAGGGATTTAAGGGATTTTTGGGTATTTAAGTATTTTAATCATTTTTTTGTTTTTTTAGGGTTTAAACTCATTTTATTTTTTAAAAGTTTTCATAGGGTTTTCCCGATTATTTAGTGTTTTTTTATTTTAATTTTTTTATATATTTTTTTTTCATTTATATGGGTTTATTTGTTTTATAGATTTTGTGGTTTTCAGGGTTTTTTGGTTTTTTGGTAAATTAAGGGGGTTTTGGGGTTTTAGGGGTTTTCTAAGTTTTTTAGGGTTTATGGGTTTTAGAACTTTTTAAAACATTTTTAGGGGTTTAAAGGGTTTTTAGAGTTTTATTTTTTATGGGTTTAATGGGAATTTAAGGTTTTTAGGATTTTTATTGGTTTTATGGTTTTTAGTTTTTCTAGGGTATTAAGAATTTTGTTTATTTTTAATGGTTTTAGATATTTTTTGTTTTTGTATTATTCTTAATGATTTTAAGGGTTTTTTAGGTTTTTTATGTTTTTAGGGATCTTTAATGTTTTTTTAATTTTTATGGTTTTTTTTATTTTTATGGGTTTTAAGGGTCTTTAACGTTTATTTGGTATTTTTAGTTTTTTTTGGTTTTATGGTAGCTTTTTTTATTATTTTCGGATTTTAATGGTTTTAGAGTATTTTAATATTTTTAGGGGTTTAAAATGTTTTTAGATTTTTGGTAGGGTTTTCGGGTTTATATGGTTTTATAGTGGTTCTAAGTGTTTTTAGGGTTTTGTGGTTCTGTTAGGGTTTATTAGGGTTTTTTCCATTTTAACTCATTTCTAGAAATTTTTAGTATTTTTATATTTTTAGGGTGTCTATATATTATGATGTTTTTTTATGTTTTTTTGGGTTTTAGAGTATCTATAATTTTTATATTTCTTATGGGTTTTATATTTTTTTTAGTTTTTAACATTTTCTTATTCTTTTTCAGGGTTTTAGGTATTTTTTTGGTTTTAGAAATTTGTTGGGATTTTTAGTATTTTTATGGGTTTTGGGAGTTTTTAGATTTTTTATGGATTTTATGTTATTTTTTTGGATTTTTTTGTTTTTTAATGTTTTTAGGGGAAAGGAAGATGCGAGGGTCGGGCTATTCCCGGCTCCTTTAAATTCATTAGAAAGAAAAAGAGACACAACATACAAGGGAGGGGAGGGGTCGAACGACCCACACCCAAAACCCCTTACAACCCACGCCAAAATAAAGAAAAATCAAAGAAGAAAAGAAGCAAAACAAACCCAAACAAAAAACGAAGCACCAAGCAGCAACCAACATCATCCGCAGCATCAACCAGCATCCAGCAGCTAACCACCAAGTAGCAACCAGCCTCCAAACTTACCAGCTCCAGCATCCAGCAAATTCCAGCCATCACTGCCACAACATCGCTTAGCAGCATCTCCAACATCATCACACGTCCAACCAGAACAAGCATCCCACAGCGCCAACAAGCCTCTAGACCTCAGTAACTCTTCTTCCCTAACAACCACAAGCACACGAGGGTGCCCACTACCAAGCACACAGCAGCAAGCTAACCCTGTCAGAAAACGTCCAGCCACATCCAGCATCATGGCCAAGCCATCCAACAACATTCCATTATGCAAGTCAAAAGCACCCAGCCATTACACTTTCATCGAACACCAAACAACACCACCATACCAAAATTCCAGCACCCACCACCTCCACTCAAAGGAAGTGGTGGACAAAGTCCAGCAACTCATCATCCAGCAACTCAGTAACCGATCAGAAATCAGTAGCAAGTTATGATGGGAATAAAAACCAGCAGCAAACATCATATAGCAACTCAGAACCCAGCGAACATCATTAACCGACCAGACGAAATCCAGAATCCCATCAAAAACAGAAAAAAATACCCACCAGCACCCACGCCTGACCACAATCCGCAGCATCCTCAACACCTTAAACACATCAAACAGTAGAAACCATAGCACAGAACCAAACCATCCGCATTTCAAGAACACACAAACCAGCAACTCAAAATGAACAGAACACAACATGTTCGAACCTTCATCAGCAGAAATCGCCAAGGACAAGATATCAGAACCCAAAATGCAAACCTGTATCTTTACCTTAAACAGCCACCAATCCGTAGTAGCAGCGAGCATCAAATTCCAAGATTTGACACATAAACAAGTACACCATTGAAGAGCATCCAGCCCTAGCTCAATGACGCCGAGACCCACTGCAACATGGCTCCTCGAGAATCCGGGACCGAAAAGAATAGATGAGTAGCGAGGCCTCGCCTTAGGATGAGCAGATACCAGATCTACTGAAACCAAAGAAAGTCGTTGCCGAGCCAAGTCAACGCCACCCTTGCCAGAGCCTCCCAGCGCAGATCTGAGAAGTGGAAGCCCAATGTTGACTGCAATGGCAAGATCCGCTGTCCACACATCCAGATCCACCAAGCTTGAAGTCGAAGCAGAACAGCTGATGCCATGGGAAGAAACACCGCCAAAGACCGACCCCGCCGAGGGCTTCCAAGAACCTCTGCCGTCGAGGAACAACACTGCACCCCAATGCGAGCCGCAACTGACCAGCCAACCCGCATCACGAACATCCTGGTAGAGACTAAAGGGTTTTAATTTTTTTAGTGGGTTTTATTATTTTTATGGGTTTTTGGTTTTATAACTTTTTCAAAGGATTTAATGGTTTTTAGGATTTTTAGGATTTTTAGTGATTTATGGTTTTTAGGGTTTAGGGTTTTTAAGATTTTTAGGTTTTTTAGCGGTTTAAGTGTTTTTTAGTGGTTTTAAGTGTTTTTAGGTTTTTGATATTTTCTTATGGGTTTGCAGTGTTTTTAGGGTTTGTACTTTTTTATGTATGATAGGGATTTGTTTTATGATTTTTATGGTTTTTAGGATCTTTATGGATTTTTAAGGATTTTAGAGGTTTATAGTGTTTTTAAATATTTTTTTAGAGATTTACCATTTTTAGGTTTATAGGGGTTTGCGGTGTTTTTTGGTTTTTATGGTTTTCTTATGGGTTTTAAGGTTTTTAGGATTTTTATTATGTTTTAAGGGATTTATAAGGAATTTGTAGTAATTTTTAGTGGTTTTATGGGTTTTTTAATGATTTTTAGGGTTTTGAAGGTTTTTTTAGTGGTTTTTAATTATTTTATGGGTTTAAAGGGCTTTCAGAGTATTAATGGGTTTTTAGGGTATTTATGTATTTTTATGGATTTTTAATGTTTTCTGGAGTTTTAGGGTTTTTATTTTTTCCATTTTACGATTTTACTATTTTTATGTTTTATGGGTTTTAAGTGTTTTTAGGATTTTATGGTTTTTATTGGGTTTTCGTGGTTTGTAGTGATTTTAAAGGGTTTTATCGTTTTTTTGGTGTTTTTTGGGTTTTTTATTTCTTTATAATTTTTTTTATAGTTTTTAATATTATTATGTGTTTAAAAGGTTTTTAGAGTTTTTATTGTGTTTTTAGGGATTTTATTTCTTTTTATAATTTGTAATATTTTATGGGATTTGAGGGGTTTTAGGTTTTTTATGGGTTTTCAAGGTTTTTGAGGGTTTAAAGATAATTTTCGATTGTTTGGGCTTTTATGGATTTTAAGTGTTTAAATGTTTTCAAAGTTTTCTTTGGGTTTGTTATGTTTTTATTGATTTTTTACATTTTTAGGTATTTTTAGTGATTTTTTCAAAAACAATTATGTTTTTAGGGTTTTAAAGGATTTTAAGGGTTTTTAGGGTGTTTAGGTTTTGGGGGGTTTTTTGCCTTTTTTTGGTTTTTAGGGGGATTAAATGTTTTTTGGTTTTTTAATTTTTCATAGGGTTTTAAGGTGTTTTAGGTTTTTTTATGTTTTTAGGTATTTTTAGTGATTTTTAAGCTACTTAATTTTTTAGGGTTTTAGGGAATTTCATGGTTATTTGGGTTTTAATTATTTTTTGGGTTTTTAGTGGTTTTTATGTTTTTATTATTTTTTATTTTTGTAGAAATTTTTAAATTTTTTAGTTGTTTAAAGGGTCTTTATAGTTTTTATTGGGGTTTTAGGGTTTTTAAGTGTTTTAGGGTTTTTATGGTTTTTTGGTGTTTTACTGTTTTTAGGGTTTTTAGGGGTCTTATGTGTTTAACTCATTTTATGGTTTTCATAGATTTTTTTAGTGTTTCTATGTTTTTTAGGGATTTTAGGTATTTTTTTGGGTATTTTTTGTTTTTATAGTTCTTTGATGGATTTTGAGGGTTGTTAGCGTTTTTAGTGTTTTTAGAGTTTTGTTGTTTGTTTTTTTTATTTTTAGGGTTTTCTTATTTTTTAGTGTTATTATGTTTTTAGGGTTATTATGATTTTATAGGTGTAAAGGGTTTTTATATATTTTTAGTGGGTTTTAAGGATTATATGGGGTTTTAGAATTTTTCTAATGTTTTTAGGTGTTTTTATACCTTTTAGGGTTTGAGGGTTTTATATAGGGTTTTTTTCGTGTTTAGTGCTTTTAATGTTTTTTGGGATTTTATGTGTTTTTAGGTTTTAAGTAAATCATAAAGTTTTAAGGTTATTATGGGTTTTAGGTTATTATAGATTTTTTGGATTTTTATTATTTTTATGGTATTTATGGGATTTTGTTATTTTGAAGGGGGTTTGAGTTTTTTGTGGTTTTATTATCTTTCAGTTTTAAGGGATTTTATATATTTTTTTCTATGGGTTTTTGGGTATTTTATGGTTTATTGTGGTTGTTTTGCATTTTTAGGATTTTTTTTGGATTTTTTTTTGGTTTTTTATGGTTTTTTAAATTTTTGTGGATTTTTTTGGTTTTTTGGGGGATTATAGTTTTTTGAGTTTTTTTAAGGTTCGTAAGATTTATTTAAGTGTTTATAATTTTAACGGTTTTAAGGTGTTCTTAGAATTTATTAGTTTTTTTAATTTTTTTTCTATTTTTATGGTTTTTATAATTTTTCAGAGTTTTTATGGTTTTTTAAAATTTTTGGGGTTTTTAGTTTTTTTTTGGATTTTATGTTTTTATAGCGGTTTTTCAGTGTTTTTATGTTTGTTTATGTTTTTACTGTTTTTTAGATATTTTAAGGAATTTTATTGTTTAAAAGGGTTTTAGTGATTTTGGGATTTTTTTATCATTTTTTATGGGTATTTAATGTTTTAGGTGTTTATAGTTTTCTTATATGTTTTTCAGTATTTTTTTGGTTTTCATGTTTTTCTGGATTTTTAGGATTCTTTTAGGATTTTATGGTTTTTAGGGTTTTTATGGATTTTATGGGATTTTAGAGTTTATTTTAGTTTTTCAGGGTTTATGGTTTTTTGGGGGGTTAATGGATTTTTTTTTTGTTTTTTGTGTTTATGTGTGGTTTTAGTGTTTTTTAAAAAAATTAGGGGTTTAAATGGATTTCAGAGTTTTTAGTGGGTTATTTAAGGATTTTATCTGTTTAGTATTTTTATGGTTTTTAGTGGTTTTATGGGTTTTAGGGTTTTTTATTGGTTTTGGTGTTTTTAGGTTTTTAAGAATTTCAAGGTTTTATTAGAGTTTTTATGTTTTTTTACATTTTTTGAGATATTTTAGGATTTTTATTGTTTTTACATTTTTTATGGATTTTTTTGGGTTTTAGGGTTTTTAAAGGTTTTTTCATTTTTTGGTTTTTTTTTGATTTTTTAGGCGTTTAAGGTTTTTAGGTTTTGTTAATGTTTAAAGGGGTTTAAAGGGTTTTTGAAATTTTTAGTGATTTTTAGGGGTTTTATGGGGTTTTAGTGTTTTAAAGACTAAGTGGGTTTATGGTTTATATTATTTTTTTGGGTTTCATGTCTTCAAGTATTTTAGTATTTTTATCATTTTAAATATTTAACATTTTTTGTAGGGTTTCTAGTTTTTTTAATGTTTATTACATTTTAAGGGATTTTTCGATATTTTTATGTTTTTTATGATTTTTAGTGTTTTTAGGGATTTTTATTATTCTTAGGTTTTTCTAATTTTCTTCAATTTTAGTTTTTTTATTTTTTTCAATGTTTTATGGATTTTTTATATTTTTAATGTTTTTAGGGGTTTAAAGTGGTTTTAGTGATTTAGTGGGTTTTTAGGATTTGTATGGGTTTTAGGGGTTTTAAGGTTTTTATGGTTTTAGCTGTTTTAGGGGATTTTAGTGTTTATGGTATTTTGGGGTTTTAGGTTTTTAGCCTTTTATAGGTTTTTATGAGTTTTAAGTATTTATATTTTTTTAAAGAATTCTTTGGAATTTTCAGCGGTTTATTTTTTTTACGTTTTTAGAGATTTTTATGGTTTTCTTGTATTTTTAAAGGTTTTCCGGTTTTTTGGGATTTAATGTATATTTAGGGTTGTTTATGTTTTTTATTTTTTTAGTGTATTTTAGTTTTTAGCTGTTTCACATGTTTTATTGTTTTTAAGGTATTCCTAGATTTGTTTATGGTTTTATGTTTTTTTGGGATTTTTAGGGGGTTTTAAGATTTTTAGGGTTGTATAGATTTTTTAGGGATTCTGATAGTTTATATGGGTTTCAAGATTTTTATGGTTTTTTGGGTTTTATGGAATATTCTAAGTTTTTTATGGTTTTTTATACTGTTTAGAGTTTTTAACATTTTATGGGTTTAAAAATTTTTATAGATATTTTCATTTTTTTGGGTATTTATGTGGGTTTAGGGGGTTTCAATGTTCTAAGGGGTTTTATGGTTATTATTGGTTTTTAGGGTTTTTACCCTTTTTAGGTTATTTGGGTTTTTATGTTTTTAAGGTTTTTATGGGTTTCTTAGGTGTTTTCATTAATTTTAGGGTTTTTAAAGGTTTTAGGGATTTATGTGGATTTTTATGTTTTTTTTCTGAATTTTGAGGTTTTTTGGGCGTTTTAGGGGTTTTAGGATTTTTATGTTTTGGGGGGTTTAAATGGATTTTATAGTTTTTAGTGGGTTTTACGGCTCTTATAAGTTTTTTAATTTTTTTTTCTAGGTTTATAGGATTTTTATGGTTTTTAGGGGTTTCTATGGGTTTTAGGTTCTTTTAATGGTTTTTAGGGTTTTTACAATTTTTTAGGTTTTAAGGGCTTTATGTGTTTTTAGATTTTTAAGGTTTCCTTAATTTTTTTAAACGGTTTTCTATTTTTTAGGTTTTATATGTTGTTTGTATATTTATTGGTGTTTAGGGATTTTGAGGGGGAGTTAGGGGTTCATATGGGATTTAGGGGTTTTAGAATGTTTTCTGTTTTATCAAGAGTTATCAGGGGTTTTTATGGTTTTTTACGTTTTACGGGTTTATAGGATATTTAATAAATTTTATGGATTTTTAAGATTTTGAGGATTTTGAAGGGGTTTCATGGTTTTTAGGGTATTTATGGTTTTTTGTGTTTTTGGGGTATTTTTGAGTTTTTAGGGTTTCAATGTTTTTTTGTGTTTTTTAACATTTTTTGGATCTTAAATGGTTTTAGTGTTTTTAGTAGTTTTATTTTTTTATCGGTTTTTTGAGTTTTTTGATTTTTAGGGATTTTTATGGTTTTTATGATTTTTAGTGTTTTTTGGGTTTTATAATTTTTTGGTTTTTTGGGATTTTAAGTGTTTTTAGGTTTTTAAGGTTTTTATTGGTTTTGAGGGTTTTTCAGGATTTTTACATTATTTGAGATTTTTAGGTATTTTTAGGATTTTTATTCATTTTAGGGTTTTTACAGTTTTTTTTCGATTTTTAGGGTTTCTATGGTCTTTGGGATTTTTTGGGATTAATACATATTTTTTGAATTTTTAGGGGATTAATGGTTTTTTATTTGTTTTAATGATTTTAGGTGTTTATTGGGTATTTTATAGTTTTTTTGGTTATTTGGGTTTTTTTTGGGGTGGGGGTTTGAGGGATTTTTGTATTTTTTAAGGTTATTTGGGGTTTTTATAATAATATGGTTTTAGTGGGTTTTAAGGATTTTAGGGTTCTTTAGGGGTTTTAAGGCATTTTTTAACTTTTTTGGTTTAGTAGGAGTTTTAATTGTTTTTAGGATTTTATGTATTTATTATGTTTTTCTAGGTTTTTATGGGTTTTTAGGTTTTTAGGGTGTATTATGTATTTTTTAGGTTTTTTTTTCTATATTAGGTTGTTTTTGGATTTTTAGGGTTTTTAGGGTTTTTGGGATTTGTAGAGGTTTTTGCAGTTTTTATGTATTTAGGTGTTTTATTTTTTTATTATTTTAACGTTTTTCATAGGGGTTTTTAGTTTTTTATAGGTTTTTATGTTTTTAGTGATTTCTGGGGATTTTTAGAATTTTTATCGTTTTTATGGTTTTTAGTGGTTTTTAGGGTTTTTAGGAGTTTTAGGTTTTTATGATTTTTTGGGGTTTTAGTGGTTTTGTTGAGTTTTTTTGGGTTTTATGTTTTTAAAGGTTTTTAATGTTTTGAGGGGTTTAATGGGTTTTTAGATTTTTTAGTGCATTTTTTGGTTTTTTGGGGTTTATAGGGTTTTCATGGTTTTTAGGGGTTTTATGGTTTTATGATTTTAGCAGTTTTTTTGGGTTTTTATGTTTTTATGTGTTTTTAGTATTTTTATCTTTTTATGAGTTTTGTAGGGAGTTTCAAGGATTTTCAGTTTTCTTAAAATGATAGGGATTTTTGTGGGTTTTTAGGGTTTTCAAGGATTTGAGGGGTTTAGGGTTTTTTATGAATTTTAGGGGCGTATGATTTATTTGGGATTTAGGGGTTGTTTTTATTTTTTATGGTTTTTAATGATTTTGATATTTTTAACATTTTTAAGGGTTTAATTAATTTGGATAGTTTTAGTTTCTTTATTGTTTTTGTGGGGTTTTTGAGATTTTAATGGGTTTTAGGAGTTTTTAGTGCTTTTAGGACTTGTTGAGTTTTTAACATTTTTTTAGGGTTTCAATAGTTTGTTTCTTTGTATCGATTTTTAGGGTTTATTTAGGAATCTTATGCTTTATAGGGTTTTTATCGATTTTGAGGTTTTGAGGTTTTTTCTTATTTTAATGGTTTGGAGAGTTTTTTAGGATTTTAGGGGTTGTAAGTGTTTTTAGGTTTCTATGGTTTTCTTAATGTTTTTAGTGGTTTATAAGTTTTTAACATTTTTAGAGATTTTATATAATATTGAAGGATATTTACGGTTTTAGGGATTTTATGTATTTTAATTCTTTTTTGGGGATTTATGGTTTTTAGGGGTTTTATGGTTTTTTTGTTGTTAGGATTTTATTGAATTTATTTGAATTTTAACGATTTTTAATATTTGTTTAATGTTTTTTGGGGTTTGAATAGTTTTTATAAATTTTATTTGTTACTTAGGGGTGTATGGTTTTTTATTGTTTTTTAATGTTTTGTGGATTTGTTGGGCTTCTATGGTTTTTTGGTTTTTCTATGATTTTTGGGGGGTTTTAGAGGTCTTAGTTTTTTAGTGGTTTTTTTTATGGTTTTCATTGAGTTTTTTGGGGGCTTTTTGGTTATGGTATTTTTAGTAATTTTATGGTTTTTTATGGTTTTCAGGTATTTTGAGAGTTTTAGGATTTTTTTTCAGTTTATTAGGTTATTTATGGTTTTGATGATTTTTTAATTTTTTTTAATGATTTACGTTTTTAAAGGGATTTTAGAACTTATTAGTGGTTTTATTATTTTAATAGATTTTTTTCGGATTTTTTTATCAGTTTTAATGGTTGTTAGGGTCCTTATAGTTTTTTTTTATCATTTTTAGGTTTTTAGGGTTTTTAAGTTATTTTATGTTTTTAAGGTTTTCTTACGTTTTTTCATGGTTTTTAAGGTTTTCTATATTTATATAAACTTTTGAAAATTTTGGGGAATTTTTTTGGATTTTAGGGTTTTTACTAATTTTGTGGGTTTTTAGGATTTTTTATGGTCGATGGTTTTTAGTTTATTTATCATTTTTAACTTGTTTTATGTTTGTTTAGATTTTTAATTTTTTCTTTGGTTTTTCATATTTGTAGGGATTTTTAAGTTTTTTGATTTTATAGAAAGGAAGATGCGAGTGTCAGGCTATTCCCAAACCCCTCAAAATTTATTAGAGAAAAAAAGACGCAGCAGACAAGGGAGGGGTGGGGTCAAACGACCCGCACCCAAGAACACTTTACAAACCCAAACCCGGGGACTGTAAAAAAACCAAAAAAGCACACAAAACCAAACAAAGTAGAAAAGATGAATTGTCCCCAACATCACCACCTAGCCAATCAACAAACAACATCCATCAGCATCCAAACCATCAACATCAAATTCAACAACCCAGCTTCAGCACCTCCCAGCTAAGTAGCAACAAACATTAGTGTTTTCTTTGAGTTTTTTAGGTTATATGGATTTTTAGAGTTTTTATAATGTTTTTAGTTGTTTAAATGGTATTTATAGTTTTTAGTGGTTTTTATGGGTTTTATTGATTTTTAGGGGTTTCAAGGATTTTAGGGGAATTTAGGGTTTTTAGTGATTTTTAGTTGTTTTAGAGTCCTTTTATCATTTTTAGGGGTTTTATCATTTTATATGATTTATAGGGATTTTATGAGTTTTTAGGTTTTAAAGTTTTTAAGGGTTTTATAGGTTATAGTGTTTTATTATATTCTACTTATTTTTAGGGTTTTTATAGATTTTATGTTTTTAGGTGTTTTAGGGATTTTGAGTGGATTTAGGGATTTTTAGTATTTTTATGGTTTTTATGGGTTATTTGGATTTTTAAGGTTTTTTGGATTTTTTGGGTTTTATGCAATTTACAGTTTTTTCTAACATTTTTAGCATTTTAATATTTTTAGTGATCTTATAGTTTTTAATTGGTTTTAGAGGTTTTAGAGATTTATGGGATTTTATGTTTTTAAGGTTTTTAGGGGTTTGGGGATTTTTAGCGTTTTTAGCATGTTTTAGGTTTTTTAGGGGTTTAAAGAGTTTTTAAAATTTTAGGGTTTTTAGGGGTTTTTCTGTTTTTAGGGTTTTCTATGCTTTAGGGATATTTTTGGATTTTTATTTGATTTTTATTTTTTATGGGTTTTTATGTTTTTTAGAGTTTTTAGTGTATTTTAGTGTTTTGAGAGTTTAGTAGGTTATAAATGGTATTAGCTATTTTTTTATTTTTAAGGATTTCTTTGGTGTTTATAGTGTTTTTAGTGGTTTTTACCATTTTAGTGATGTTTATTTCTTCATAGGATTTTAATGGATTTTAGGGTTTTTTGGGATTTTAGGGTTTTAGGGGTATTTTTTGGGTTTCTAGGGTTTTTATGGTTTATTAGGTTTTTTGGGTGTTGTTTGAGTTTTTTAGGTGCATATGGTTTTTTTTATTTTAGACGTTCTTAGGTGTTTAAAGGGTTTTTATGAGTTTTATAGGTTTTTAGGGTTTTTTTATCGATTTTTAGTGGATTTTATGGTTTTTAATTGTTTTTGGGGTTTTATGGGTTTTCAGGTCCTTTGGGGTTTTAACATTTTTTTAGTTTTTAGGGGTTTTAAGAATTATTAGGTATGTAATGTTTTCTTAGAGTTTTTTAGGGTTTTTAGAGGTTTATGTTTTTAGGGGTTTTTAGGTTTTTTTTGGATTTTAATAGTTTAATATGGGTTTAAGGAGTTTTTTTTGGATTTTAGGATTTTTAGTGTATTTAGCATTTTTCGGTTTTTTTGTTTTTATGTTTAAGATTTTAAGATTTTCTTATAGGTTTTCAATTTTTTTTGTTTTTATGATTTTATGGGTTTTAGGGATTTTTTATAATTTTTTTAGTTTTAGGGTTTTTGATGATTTTGAGGATTTTTACCGTTTTAGAATTTTGAGATTTTTTATGCTTTTCTGGGTTTATGGTTTTTTTTGAGTTTTTAGGTTTTTAAGATTTTAATGTTTTTAACGTTCTTAGGATTTTAAAGGGTGTTACAAGTTCTTATTGGGATTTTATGGAGTTTTAGGATTTTATAAGATTTTTATTTGTTTATATGGTTTTTAGGGTTTTTAGCAATTTTTAGGTTTTTATGTATTTTAATTGTTTTTAGGTTTTTAAATATTTCTTAGTATTTTAGGGTATTTACTATTTTTACATTTTTAGGGGTTTTTATGTATTTTTATGGTTTTATTATTTTTAGGGGTTTGAGGTATTTTGAGGGATTTTACAAATTTTAGGGTGTTTATCTATTTTAAGGTTTTTAGTGGTTTTAAGTGTTTTTAGGTTTTTATGGTTTTCGTTGTTTTTTCATAGTTTTTAGGGTTTTTATGTTTTTCTTAGTTTTTTTATAGTTTTTATGGTATTTCGGTTTTTATTTATTTATTAGGTCTTTTTTTGGATTATTATGTTTTTTTTAATGTTTTAGGGTTTTTAAGGATTTTGAGGGTTTTCAGGGTTATTAGGATTTTAAGGGCTTTTGGGGGTTATATGTGTATTATTGAGTTATTAAGGGTTTTATTATTTTTAGAGTTTTTTTTCATTTTTAGGGGTTTAAAGGGTTTTAGAGGTCTTATTTTTTTTTTATGGATTTTTAGGGTTTTTATGGATTTGGGGTTTTTATGGTTTTTTGAGGTTTAATGGGCCTTTTAGGGGGTTTTGGGTTTTTAACATATTTTAGGGTTTTTATGGGTTTCATGTTTTTAGATTTTCTTTAATATTTTAATAATGGTATTCCAAGTTATTACGGATTTATTTTTTTATTATTTTTTTTTAAATTTTAGGTTTATATGGATTTTTAGGGGTTTAAAGGATTTTGAGGGTTAATTGGGATTTTTAATACTTTTTTGGTTTTTAGAGTTTTTAGGTTTTTTAGGTATTTTATGTTTTTTTAGGTTTTTCTTAGGGTTTATTTGGGTTTTGAGGTTTTTTAAATTTTTAGATATTTTTATGAATTTTTTAAATTTTTATGATTTTTTTTGGTTTTTTCATGATTTTGAAGGTTTATAGGGTTTTCGAGATTTTTATGTTTCTGTGGTTTTTATGGTATATTTGTGTTTTAGATGTTTTTAGTGCTTTTTAATGTTTTGGGGGTTTAAATGGGTTTTACAGTTTTTATAGGATTTTAGGTGTTTGTGGGTTTTAAATGTCTTTATTGGCCTTTATGGTTTTTGGGATTTTAGTGGGTTTTAGTGTTTTGGTTGGGTTTTAGTGTTTTTTTTGTTTTTAGGTGTATTTATTTTTTAGATATTAAGGTTTTATTTGGGGTTTTCTATGTTTTTAGTGCTTTTACGTTTTTAGGGATTTTTAGGGATTTTTTTGTTATTTATGGTTTTTAGTGGTTTTAGGAATCTTGAGGGGGTTTAGGGACTTTTATGGTTTTTAGGGTTTAAGGGGTTTTTTTGGGGTTTTTAGGTTTTTAAAGGGGTTGTTGAGTTTTTAATCATTTTAATTTATTTAAATTTTTTTTAAAGTTTTAATTGGTTTCTTAGAGTTTTATGTATTTTTAGCCTTTTATGGTTTTTAAAAGTTTTAATAGTTTTAGCTATTTTTTGGTTTTAAATACCTTAAGTTTTTAGGGTTCTTGGAGTTTTCTAAATTTTTAGGGGTTTTAAGTGTTTTTATAATTTTCGTGTTTTCTTAGGGGTTTTCAGTTTTTTCTAAATTTTCAGGGATTTTGTAGTTTTTCATAATTTTTATGGTTTTTATAGTTTTTAAGAATTTAATTATTTTCAGGGTTTTTAGTTATTTTAGGGTTTTTAGCGTTTTTTTAGTTTTTAGGGGTTTTATGTGGTTTCATGTTTTTGTAAATTTCTTATAGTTATTTTGTGTTTTTATGGTTTTCATCATTTTTATGGATATTTAGTGATTTTTTAGGATTATTATGTTTTATTATTGTTTTTAGGGATTTTGAGGAGTTTTTAAGATTTTTTTTTGATTTTTTGAGTTTTAGATGTTTTTTAGTTTTTATTGTTTTTAAGGGTTTATAGAATTTTTTAGGGGTTATAAAGGTTTTTATAGTTTTTTGTGTGTTTTTATAGTTTTTATGGGTTTTTAGTTTTTTTAAGGTTTTAGATGTTTTGAGGCAAAGAATAGCTGGGACCAAGAATTCCCAATCCTCCAAAATTGTTTTTATGGGTTTTTAGGGTTGTTTCATTTTTTTAGTGTTTAAGGGTTTTAATATTTTTTAAGTTTGTATGGTTTATATATTTTTTTAGGTTTTTTTATATTTTTAGTGTTTATAGGGATTTTTATGGTTTTTAGAGATTTTGATGGGTTTTGGGTTTCTTTGGGATTATAGGGTTTTATGAGTATTATCCATTTTCAAATTTTATGGCTTTTAATTTTTTTATTATTTTATTTTGGTTTTTCGGATTTTTTATATTTTTAGTTATTTTTTACGTATTTTTTATGATTTTAATTTTTTTTGGGTTGTTAGGAATTTTGTGGGGTTTTCAGTATTTTTAGTGTTTTAGGGACTTTATGTATTTTTTGGGATTTTAGTGGTTCTTAGCTCTTTATAGTTTTTATTATTTTTTAGGGTTTTTAATTTTTTTCAGGGGTTAAAAGTTTTTTATAGTTTTTATGGGTTTTTTTGTTTTTTGATTTTTTTTGTTTTTAGGGGTTTTTATGGTATTAGGGGTCTTGGGACATTTTTATGGTTTTTACCATTTTTTAGGGGTTTTGAGTCTATTTATGTTTTTTGATTTTCATAGTGGTGTTTATTTATTTTTTGGTTTTTTGATGTTTTTATGATTTTTAGGGATTTTTTATAATTTATATTGTTTTATGGTTTTTAATGATTTTGATGTATTTAGGGGGATTTAGGGGATTTAGTGTTTTAAGTTTTTATTTTTTTTAAGTGTTTTTAGTTTTTGAAGGTTTTCTAAGGGGGTTTCAAGGATCATGGGGATCTTTTTTAAAGGATTTTTGTCCTTTTATAAGATTTTAATTATTTTCTAGGATTTTAGGGATTTTGAGGGTTTAGTGTTTTTAGGGTTTTTATGGTATTTTTTAGGGGTATTCTGAGTTTTATTTTGGTTTTTATGGTTTTAGGGGTTTATAATGTTTTTTGGTGTATAAAGGGTTTTTAGAGTTTTTTTTGTTTCTTACATATTTATGGTTTATGGGGGTTTTCATCTTTTTAGTAGTTTTTAGGAATTTATGGTTTTTAAGGGTATTGCTGTCTTTTCGCATTTTTTAGGTTTTTAGGGTGTTTATGTGTTTTTAGGTTTTTGAGGTCTTCTTAGGGCTTTTCATTTTTTTATTGTTTTCTTGTTTTTAGGGATTTTTATGTCTTTTAAGGATTTTTATTAGTATTTAGGGTTTTAGGAATTTTGGGTGTTTTAAGAATTTTTAGGATTTTTAATTGGTTCTATTTTTTGAGTTTTTATGTTTTTAATGTTTTTTAGAATTCTTTTAACATTTTTAGGGGTTTAATGGGGTTTTAGGATTTTATAGTTTTTAGTGGATTTTATGGTTTTTAGTGTTTTTAAATTTATTTATTGGTTTTATGATTTTAAGGGTTTTTAGGGGTATTAACCATTTTTAGGGGTTTTATGAGTTTTTTGGATTTTCAATGTTTTGTTATAGGTCTTTGGGATTTTTTGGTTTTTTGTGTTTTAAGGGATATTTTTTCCGTTTCACGAATTTTATGGTTTTTTGGTTTTGTAGGGATTTTGAGTGTTTTAGGGAGTTTTAGGGTTTCTAGAGTTTTTATGTTTTTTTTGTGTTTTTTTTATTTTTTTAGTTGTTTAGGAGATTTATGATTTTTACAGTTATTTAACTTTTTTATATTTTTAAAGGGTTTCTAGATTTTTTTAGTGTTTATGGATTTAATGGTTTTTAGACTTTTTATGGTTTTTATGGTGCTTAGGGGGTTTTAATGTTTTAGGGCCTTTTGAGATTTTAGAGTTTTTATAATTATTTAGGTTTTTAAGGGTTTTAAATGTCTTATGTTTTTATGGTTTTCTAAGGGTTTTTTTTCCATGTAGTGTTTTTAAATTTTCAAGGATTTTTATGGATTTTTAGGATTTTTATGGTTTTTAGGGATTTTTAGCATTTTTAGGGGTTTTATGTATTTTTAGAGTTTTAAGGATTTCTATGTTTTCTATGGGTTTTAGTTGGTTTAGGGTTTTAATATTATCTTAGTGTTTTTCAGGTTCTTTTGGTATTTTAATGTTTTTTTGGGATTTTTAAGAATTTTTTCGATTTTTATACTTTTTTGTTTTTATGGATTTTTAGGGTTTTGGGGGTTTTTACGGTTTTTATGGTTTTTTGTGTATATGTGTTATTTTTTAGTTTTTTATGGTTGTTATTTTTTAAGTGATTTTTATTTTTTTATGCCTTAGATTGGATTTTAGAGTTTTTAGTGGGGTTTTACGATTTTAATGTGTTATATGTATTTTCTGGGTTTTTATGGTTTATAGGTGGTTTTAGGGGGTTTTAGGGTTTTTAAGGCTTATAGTGATTTTTATGTTGTTTGGAGGTTTAAGTGCTTTTAGGTTTCGGTAGTTTTCATAGTTTTTTTTCTTGATTTTTATGGTTTTTGAATTTTTTTGTGATATTTGCATATTTTTTAGAATCATAATGTCTTTTAGGATTTTAAGGTATTTTTATGGGTTTTTAGGTTGCCAGGGTTTTTAGGGATTTTTTGTTATTTTATGTTTTTAAGAGTTTTACTTATTTTTAGTTTTTCAAGGTTTTGTTATGGGTTTTTATGTGTTTTAGCATTTTTTTTGGTTTTTAGTTATATTTTACTATTTTATTGTATTTTTTGGTTTCTAGGGATTTTGAGGGTATTTAGGATATTTAGGTTTTTCGGTTTTTTGGGTTTTTATGGTTTTTCTTATTTTTTATAGGTTTTGTGTTTTTTCTAGTTTTTAAAAGTGTTTAGGGGATTAAAATATTTTTAGAGTTTTTAGTGGCTTTAGGGATTTTATAAATTTTTATGGTTTTATGGTTTTAAGGTTTTTTATGGTTTTCAGGGGTTTTCTTATTTTGACATATTTTCATGGTTGTTTAGGTATTTTAACATTATTTATGTTTTTAGGTATTTTAACTTTTTTATGTTTTTAATGTTTTCTTAGGTGTTTTCTAGGATTTTACGTCTTTTATTTTTTTAAGGTTTTCTAGGATTTGTTAGGATTTTAATTAGTTTCTAGGTTTTCTTGTGATTTTGAGGGGTTTTATGGTTTTTAGGGTTTTATAATTTTTGGAGTTTTTACATGTTTTATGTGTTTTAGGTTTTTTATATGTTATTATGTTTGTTCAATTTTTTTGGGTTTTCAAATTTTTAGGTATGTCAGGTCTTTTTTAAGGTAATTTATGGGTTTTTAGGATTTTTATTGATTTTAAGGTCTTTTGGTGTTTTAGTATTTTTATAGTTTTTTGAGGTTTTAGGGTATTATTAGTTTTTAGTGCCTTTATGGTTGTTTGAGTTTTTTAAGGTTGTTGTGGTTTTTAAGGTTTTTAAGGTATTTAGTGTCTTTTATGGTTTTAATATTTTTTTAGTTTTTTGGGGTTTTAGTTGTTATTAGGTTGTTCTATTTTCTTAGGGTTTTTTCAGGGGTTTTAGAGTGTTTTACATATTTAGGTAATTTTATAGATTTTAAGTATTTTTATGTTTTTTATGTATTTAAGGATTTTGACCAGTTTTAAGGATTTTCGGGTTTTTAGGGTTTGATGGTTTATTGGGGGTTTTATGGGTTTTTTTTGAGTTTTTTAGGGTTTTAAAATATTTATAGTTTTTTTAACATTTTTATGTGTTAAAATGGTTTTTATAGTTTTAAGTACTTTTAAATGTTTTCATGGTGTTTTAAAGTAGTTTCAAATTCATAGGGAATTTATGATTTTGAAGGGTTTTCGATTTTTTTTGGGTTTTAGGTTTTTTTGTGTTTTTTGTGTTTTTTAGGGATTTTAAGTATTTTTGTGTTTTTAGAGTTTTTAGGGTTCTCAGTGTTTTATTTTTTTTCCGATTTTAAAATTTTAGAGCTTTATAAAAGATTTTTAGTTTTTAGGGATTTTGAGGAGGGGTTGGTTTTTTGGTTTTTGTGGTTATTTTTAGATTTTAGTGGTTTGGGGTTTATTTAGGTATTTCCATTTTTTTGGGTTTTTGAACATTTTTAGGGGTTTAAATGGTTTTTATTTATTTTATTGGTTTTAAGGGTTTTTATTGGATTTTTATTTTCGTAATTTTATTTTGGGTTTTATGGTTTTTAGGTGTTTAGGGTTTTACAGTCTTGTTGGGTTTTTAGTGTTTTAATTATTTTTTATAATTTTGAAGGGTTTTTAGTGTTTTCTTATTTTTAAGGTTTTCTTGGGGTTTTTCTATGATTTTAGGGTTTTTATGTTTGTTTTTGAATTTTTATGTGTTTTAGGGTTTTTAGGAATTTTTAGGGTTTCAGGGTTTCTATAATTTTTTATGTTTTAAAGGATTTATTTATTTATGGTTTTATGGTTTTATTAAGGTTTGTCAGAATTTTTTTTGTTTTTTACTTTATTATTGATATATATGGATTTCAAAGTATTTTTCCTTTTTTATGGATTTTAGGGATTTTTAGAAATCAAAGTGTTTTTGGGTTTTTATTGTTTCTATGGATTTTAGGGGGTTTAGGGGTTTTTTGAGATTTTAGGGGTTTAATTTTTTTTGATTTTTTCATCATTTTAGCGGTTTAAAGGTTTATTAGATTTTTAGTGGTATTTTATTGGGTTTAGGGTATTTATGGGTTCTTGGGTTTTGAAATTGATTTATTGTTTTTGATAGGTTTCATGGTTTTATTTTTTTTAGTGTTTTTAGGGTTTTCAGTATTTTTTAGGTTTTCGTGGTTTTTTAATAATTTTTAGGTTTTTAAGGTTTTATTAGGCTTTTTAGGGCTTATGTTTTTTGAGTTTTTAGAGATTTTTTTTCCTTTTTTATGATTTTTATGGTATTAGTTGTTTTATGAGTTGTTATGGTTTTTAGTATTTTTAATGGTTTAGGGTGTTTATGATTGGAGAATTTTCTAGGGTTTTAGGGGTTTAAATTGTTTCAGGTTTTTAAGGGTTTCTTAAGATTTTCATTACTTTAGTGGTGTTTATGTTCGTAGGAATTTTTTAGGATTTTTATGTTTTTTCATGTTTTTTTATTTTGGTGGTTTTTCGAGATTTAGGGTTATGTAATTATTTTTTATTTTTTAGTGTTTTTTTAGATTGATAGGTTTTTTAATGTCTTTCATATAATTTTAATTTTTATAGTGGTTTAAAGGGTTTTTATACTCTTTAGTGATTTTAGATTTTTTATAAGGTTTTATCGTTTTTATGGATTTTATGGATTTTAGGGGTTTTGGGGGGTTTGGGGTCTTTAATGGTTTTTAGGGGTTTTAGAATTTTTTAGGTATTTTTGGGGTTATAATAGTCTTTAGGTTTATAAGGGTTTCTTATGGGTTTTAATGGATTTTAGGTTTTTAAATTTTAATAATTTTTATGTACTTTTTTTTATTTTATGGATTTTATGGTTTTTTATGAATTTTGAGGGATATTAGGGTTTTGGGGTTTTTAAGTTTTTACGGGTTTTAGGGGTTTTTTAGGTTTTTAGTGGTTTTAAGTGTCATTAGTTCATCATGGTTTTCTTTGGATTTTTCCAGTTTTTAGGGATTTTTAGGCTTTTAGAAATTTTTTGGGATTTTAGGATTTTGATGGGGTTTTAGGGGTTTTAGAGAGTTTGAGGGTTCTTAGGGTTTTAAAGTTTTTTGTGTTGTTAGGGGTTTTTATATATTTAGTTTTATAAAACTTTTTAAATTTTATATATGTTTTTAAGGGTTTGATGAGTTTTTTAGTGTTTTTAGTGGTTTGTAAGTATTTTTTTTGGATTTTACATTTTTAAGGTATTTAGAGATTTTTATGGTTTTAGTGGATTTAGGGGTTTTCATGCTTTTTGAATTTTTGAGTTTTTTGTATTTTTAATTATTTTTAGATTTTTAACGTTTTATTAGGGTTTTAAAATGTTTTTTGGTTTTCTTACATTTTTATGGATATTTAGGAATTTTTTAGGATATTTTTGGTTTTTAGGGATTTTAACGGGTTTGGGGAGTTTTTTATGGTTTTTAGGTATTTATGGTTTTGTGGAATTTTTTTTGGTTTGTTTAGTTTTTCTGGATTTAAATTTTTTACAGTATTGTAACGTTTTAGAGTTTTTAAGGGTTTTTGGTCTTTTTACTAGGGATTTTTTGGGGTGTAGGTTTTTATAATGTTTTTAGTTGTTTTTAGGGTTTATACGTGTCGTATCATTTTTTTTGTTTTTTATGGGTTTAATGTAATTTTAGCTTTTTGAGGACTTCATAAGGGTTTTCAGGGTTTTTAGGGTTTTTTACGTTTTCTGGGATTTTTAGAGATTTTTAATCTTTTTAGGGTTTTAGTGTTTTTTGGAAAAGGCTCCGGGCCAGGCTATTCCTGGCACCCCCCAAAATTTATTAAAAGAAAATACAAAAAGACCTGCAGACAAGGGAGGGGAGGGGTCAAACGACCCACACCCAAAAACCCTTCACAGCAAAAGACCCAAAAAAGGAAAATCAAAAAAAGAAAACAAAATAGAGAAACAGACACAAAACAAAACACAATAGCAGAGTCCACAAATCTTGTCCAGCCAACACCAGCATCCAGCACCAATACCAAACAGCACAGCCAAGCAGCGTCCACACATCCAGCATCACAACATCCATCATCCAGCGCATTCCAGCATCCAACAACACCACATCCAATCATCACAGCAATACAGCAGCCACAACAAATCAAAACCTACCAGCCCCAGCAAACATCAGCAGCACCACATCCATTCGTTATAGCAACACAGCAGCACCACATCCAAACCAACCAGCCCCAGCAACCAACAGCACCAAATCCTCATGAAAAACAGTAACTAGCAACACACAAGACAACATCCAGCACACTCACCAGAACAAAAGTCCCACACCCATAGCTATTCAGAACCAAACCAGCACCACAGCCAACAACCTCCATCTCATCCTGCCTCAAATCCAGCTTTCCCAACGACTCATAACCAAACCAGCAACAGATCAAAAGACCACAATCCACCATAATAGCCAGGACACAGCTCAAGTTGACCAGAACTTCATCAGCAGCATAAACCAAAGGCGAAACTAAGTAACTAAAAGCACAAACCTGCACCTTCAGTTTTCACAGCCACCAGAACCAGTCCAAAAGCCAAGAGATCCAGCAAATCCCTCCCAGACTCAGATCTGGAAAACTAGATCCAAGCATGGAAATAGGCATGTCACTTCCAGAGCATTGTAGATCACACTGCACCCACCGTTCAACATCACGGATCCAGAGAGTCCAGGCCGCCGTTTGGAGAAGACCAGACCTCTGAAGACATTGGGAGAACCCAACCGCCAAGAAGCCGAAAGAGGCCACCAGAGACCAGCACAATGGGTGTTTTAGGGGTTTTAAGTGTTTTTATGTTTTATTGGATTTCGTATGGGTGTTTTAGGGTTTTTAAAATTTTTATCATTTTAGGGGCTTTTGTATTTTTTAGGATTTTTATGGGTTTTTTGGTATTTGGGAGGGTTTTGGAGGATTTTAGGGTTTTGAGGGTTTTTATGGTTTTTTTGGGTTTTCTTAGTGATTTTTATGGTTTTATGGGTTTTATGATTGTTATGGGATTTTAGGGTTTTTATGTCTTTTAGGGGTTTTATGGTTTTTATGGGTTTTAGTGTTGTCTAGGTTTTTATGGTTTTTTGGTTTGTAAGCATTTTTAGGTTTTAGGGGTTTTAAGTATTTTTAGATTTTTAATGTTTTCTTAGGGTTTTTTGGGTTTTTAGGGGTTTTTTTAGTATTTTTGAGGTGTTTTTTTTCAGAATTTTATGTAACTTTAGTGTTTTTAGGTATTTTGATGGGTTTTTTGGATTTTTTATCATTTTAACAATTTTAGGCCTTTTAGTGGTTTTAATTATTTTATGTTATTATGGGTTTCTTAGGGTTTTTAGTGTTTTAGTGAATTTTTATTTTTTAGGTATTTTAAGGTATTTTTTAGGATTTTTATAATTTTTAGGTTCTTTATGGGTTTTGAGGGATTTTAGGGTTCATAGGTATTTTAGGGTTTTTATGGGTCTTAAGGTTTTTTGGGTTTTTTTTGGTTTTTTGAGTTTTAAAGAGTTATATGGTTTTTTATAATTTTTTAATGTTTTTATCCGTATTTAGGGGTTTTAAAACCTTTTTATGAGTTATAGTGACTTTTATGATTTTTATGGCTATTATTCGGGGGTGGTTTAGAGATTTCTTTTTGTTTTTAGGTTTTTATTGTTTTCATAGGGGGTTTTCAAGGTTTTAGGGTTTTAAATATCTTTATGGACTTTTATGGATATATAGGAATTTTATGATTTTTGTTATTTTATTGATTTATCGTTTTTTTGGGTTTTTTGGGTTTTAGGGTTTTTAGGGTTTCTTGCATTTTTAGGCATTCCATGCAGTTTAACTATTATTAGGTTTCAAGGATTTTCATATTTTTTTATGGTTTATAAGGTATTTTAAATTTTTATGGATTTCTATGATTTGTAAGGATATATAGGGAATTTGAGGAGTTTAGGGATTCTTACGGTTTTGAGGGTTTTCCTTGTTTTTTGGGGTTTTAGGATTTTTTTAATTTTTAGGGGGGGGGGGTTAAAGATTTTTATTCTATTTTAATGATTTTATGGTTTTAAAGGTTTTAAGTGTTTCTAGTGGTTTTAAGGATTCTTATATGGTTTTAGTGTTTTTATGTTTTAGGGGTTTTAGGGTTTCTATGGGTTTTAGGGTTTTTCGGGCCTTTTATGCTTTTTAGGGTTTTTAGTGTCTTAGGATGTCAAGGGTGTTAAGTGTTTTTAGGTTTTAAGGGAATCTTATGGGATACCAAGTTTTTTAGGTTTTTTAAAGATTTTAAATATTATTAGGAATTTTTTTAAGATTTTATGGATTTTAGGGTCTTAGGTATTTTTTGGTTTTTAGTATTTTTTTGGGTTTTTGATTTTTTGAGTTTTTTAATTTATAGTTTTTAAGGGTTTTAATTGTTTTTTTTTCAGTTTTTCTTAGAGTTTAATAGGATTTAGTGTTTTTTATATTTTTAGGGATTTTAGGATACTCTTTAGGATTTTTATGGTAATTAGGAGTTTTATGGATTTTTAGGTGTTTTTGGGTTGTTCTGGGTTTTAGAGTTTTTATGGGTTTTTCAATCATACGAGTTTTTTATTTTTTATAATTTTTTATAGTTTTTATGGTTTTAAGGTTTTTTAGAGTTTTTATCAGTTTTATGGGTTTAAAGTTTTTTCATATTTTTAGGGGTTTTATAAGCTTTCAGGGTTTTTAATGTATCATGGGTTTTTTTTGTTATTATAGGGTTTTTAGGGTCTTTTAGGAGTTTTAAGGTTTCTTAGGTTTTTAGGGGTTTTATGTATTTTTAGGTTTTCAAGTTTTTATTATGGTTTAAAGGATTTTAGAGTTGTTAGGTATTTTTAGGGAATTCTTCAAATTTTTAACATTTTTAGGGTTTTTATAGATTTTGAGGTTTTTTAGGGGTTTTATTGATTTTTGATATTTTTATAGATTTTTAAATTTTTATAGGGTTTATGGGTTTTAATTGTTTTAATAATATTATGATTTTCTTATGGTTTTCATGGATTTTATTAGTTTTTACATTTCAATGTATTTTTATGAATTTTGGGATTTTTATTGTTTTTGTACTGTTTTTAGGGATTTTTAGGGGTTTAGGGTTTTATAGATTTTTTCAATTTTTTCCTTTTAGGTTTTAATATATTTTTTAAATTTTCTATCAATTTTAGTGTATGAGATGGTTTTTATAGTTTTTAGTGGGTTTTTAGGGTTTTTAGTGTATTGGGGTTTTTTGGGTTTTTTAAGGTTTTTAAAATTTGTTTTGGTTTATAGATGATTTTAGGGTCGTTGTTGTCTTTTGAAGGTTTTAGGGTTTTTAAAAAAATTCAGTTTTTTGTTTTATTAGTGTTTTTAGTTTTTTAATTTTTTTCATATGGTTTTAGGGGTTTTATGTTTTACGATATTTTTACTGATTTTTTTTTTACGGTAAATTTTTTTTTCTTAATTTTTAGGGTTTTATTCGTTTTTAGGGTTTTAGGGATTTTAATTATTTTTAGTTATTAATGTTTTGATAGAGTTTTTTATGGTTTATGGGTTTTATAATTTTAGGTTTCTTTTTGAATTTTCATTATATCTGGTGTTTTTTAGGGTTTTTATGTATTTGGAGAGTTTTTTTAGTCTTTTAGGGTTTTTTTGGGGTTTTTTTTTGCGTTTTTAGGTGTTTGTTTTTTCTCAGTTATTTTACATTTTTGGGGTTCAAATGGTTTTTAGAGTTTTTCAAGTGTTTTATGGATATTTATGGGGATTTAAGGTTTTTAAGGGTTTAATGGTTTTTATGGGGTTTTAGAGTCTTTTAGGGGTTGTAGTATATCATAGGTTTTTAAGGATTTAAATTATTTTTAGGATCTAAATTTCTTCTTCAGGATTATTATTGTTCTTAGGGTTTTATATGTTTTTATGTATTTTTAGTGCATTTTTAGTATTTTTTTTAGTTTTTATAGATTCTTAGGGTTTTTAGGAATTTTTGGGTTTTAGGGTTTTATTTGGTTTTTAATGATATTTTGTTTTTAGGGTTTTTAGGTTTTTTAGAGTTTATAATGTTTTTAGGGATTTAAATGTTTAACCGGGTTTTTATGGTTTTTATGGGGTTAGGTATTTTTATAGTTTTAGGTATTTTAGTGACGTTTTAGTGTTTTTAACGAATTTATGTTTTTAGGGGATTTAAAAATTTTAATGTTTTTATTATTTTCGTAGGATTTTTAGGGTTTTTTTTTGTTTTTAGGGATCTGTAGGGTTTTTAAGATTTTTATTTTGTTTTTATAGTTTTAAGGGGTTTTATCATTTTTAGAGATTTTATATTTTTTAAGTGTTGTTATAATATTAATGTATTCCTATGGTTTTTTTGGGTTTTAGGGTTTTTTATGTTTTTTGGTATTTTTAGGGGTTTTTAGTATATTTATGGTCTTTTGGGTTTTTATGGATGTTTTGGGGTTTTAGTGTTTTATAGGGTTTTTATCGTTGTTATGGGTTTATATGTTTTATGTGTTTTTTAAATATTTATAGGTTTTTATGAGTTTTTGAGGTTTTTATGGTTTTTAGTGGTTTAAAGGGTTCTTAGAGTTTCATTGCGTTTTTAGGTTTTTTATGGGTTTCTATGATTTCTAAGGCTATTATGGGTTTCTTGGGTTTTGTAATTTTTATGGTTTTTTATGTATTATGGGGTTTTTTTATTTTTAGGTTTTAGGGGTTTTAAGTGTTTTTAGGGTTTTAATGACTTTAGTGGTTTATATGGTTTTAGGAGTTTTACATTTTAATTATGTTTTATGGATTTTTACTTTTTCTGTGGTTTTTATGGATTTATGGGATTTTGTGAGGTTTAGGGGTTTTAGGGTTTTTTGTTGTATGGGTTTTTAGGGTCCCATTAGTGTTTTTAAGGGTTTTAGATTTTTTAGGTTTTAATGGGTTTTATGTGATTTTATATTTTTAGGTTTTGATGATTTTTTTTGGTTTTTAAATTTTTTTGGTTTTAGCATTTTTAGCATTTTAGGGGTATTAAGTGTTTTTAGGTTTTTAAGGTTATATTAGGGTTTTAAGGTTTTTATGTCTTTTATAGGTTTTTTGGGAATTTTTTATGATTTTTCTTGTTCCTTACGGTGTGTAAGGATTTTAGGGTTTTGGGGGGTTTTTTAGGGTTTTAGGGTTCTTATAATTAATGAGGGGTCATAGGGTTTTTTGGGTTTTTTAGGATTTTTTTGGTTTCTTAATATTTTTTTAAAACTATTTAGGGTTTAAAAGTTTTTAGTGTTTTATTGGTTTTAGTGTTTCTATAGGGGTTTATGGGGATTTTATGTTTTTATGAGTTTTCTGGTTTTTAGGTGTTTTAGGGTATTTAGTCTTTTTTAGGATTATTTTGGGATTTTTTTGTTGATTATGTTTTCTAGGGGATTCAAGTGTTTTTATGTTTTTAAGGTTTTCTTATGGATTTTTAGGGTTTTAGGGTTTTTTTATTTTTTAGGATTTGTATGGTTTTATGATATTTTGAAGGATTTTAGGGGGTTTAGGGTTTTTTGGGGTTTTAGGCGTTCTTATCATTTTTTGGATTTTAGGGCTTTAAAGTGTTTTTATGATTTTAAGGTTTTAGTTAGGTTTTTCAGGATTTTTGGGTTTGTATGTTTTTATGGAATTTTTATGGAGTTTTTATGGTTTTATGGTTTTATGGATTTATGATATTTTAGGGATTTTGAGGGTTTTCAGGTTTTTAGGGAGTTTATGGTTTTTTTCTTTTGTGATGTTTTTTGGGGTTTTTTGTTTTTTTGGGTTTTTAGGGTTTTTTGTCAATTTGTGGGTTTAAATGATTTTTATAGTTTCTATGGGGTTTGAGGTTTTTTATAGTTTTTTGTGTTTTTAGGGGGTTTTATGGGTTTTAAAGGTTTTAGATACTTTTTGAGTTTTCTCGGGTTTTTATCATTTGTTATGTTTTGTAGTGGTTTTAGGGTTTTTAGGATTTTTATGATTTTCCTTGGGAATTTGAAGGATTTTAGGATTTTTTTGTTTTTTATAGATTTTTTAGAAATTTTTTAAGATTTTATGTTTTTAGGGTATTATGTAGTTTTAGGTTTTAAGGGGTTTTTAGGGTTTCTAGAGTTTTTAGGGGTTTTATATATTTTATGTATTTTATATGTTTTTAGGTTGTTAAGTTATTCGTAGAGTTTTTCATGCTTTTATTGTTTTTTTATGTTTTTAGTGTTTTTTTTGGTCTTTTTTGGATTTTTAAAGTTTTTAAGGTTTTTAGAGATTTTGAGGGATTTTGGGTTTTATTTCATTTTTAGGGAGTTTTATTTGATTTTTTGTTTTTTCAAAGTTATTTTGGGTTTTTATGGTTTTTATGGTTTTTTACATTTTTAGCAGTTCAAAGGGTTTTAGGGTTTTTTAGGGGCTTTAATGTTTTATGGTTTTTAGTGTTTTAGGATTTTTATAGTTTTAGGGGTTTTTGGGGGGTTTTAGGGCCTGTTTTGGGTCTTATTGGGTTTTTTTTCATTTTTCAGTTTTTAATGGTTTTATGTGTTTTTTGGTTTTTTATGTTCTTTTACGGTTTATCGGGGATTTAGGGTGTTTTATGTCTTTAGGGATTTTATGGTCTTTTGGGTTTTAATGGTTTTTATAATTTTTAGGTAATCTGAGGGTTTTATGGTTTTTTGGGGGGTTTTAGTGTTTTAGCGTTTTTTAGGTTTTTAGGGTTTACAAGTGTTTTTAGGTTTTTAATGTTATCTTAGGGATATAAATGGTTTTTAGAGTTTTTTGCGTTCATAGGGATTTTTTAAAAAATTTATGGGATTTTGGAGTTTATATATTTTTTTATTGTTTTATGGTTTTAGGGTTTTTATAGTATTTTATTGATTTATGTTTTTTTGGTTTTTAGGGGTTTTACAAGTTTTTTATGTTTTTAAGGACATTAGTTTCTACAGGGTTTTTAGAGTTTTTAGTGGCCTTTTAGGATTTTTATGGGTTTTAGGGTTATAATTTTTTATGGGGTTTTATGGTTTTTAGTGGTTTTAAGTGCTTTTTTTTAATATTTTTTAAGGTTTTTTCAAGGTTTTAGATATTTTTAGGGGTTTGAGGGTTCTTTATGGTTTTTGGGTTTTTATGGTTTTTTGTGATTTTGGGATTTTTTACTTGTTAGGGTTTCATGTTTTTTTAGTTTTTTTAATTTTTTATGGGGTTTAAGTGTTTTGGGGTTTTTTTCAAGTTTTTAAGGGATTTTAGGGGTTTTAAAGGTTTTTAGGGTTTTTAGGGTTTTTACGGTTCTAGGGGTTTTGGGTTTTTGGTTGTTTTAGGGCTTTCAGTATTTTTTAGGTTTTTTGGGTTTGAAGTGTTTTTAGGTTTTTAATGTTTTTTCTTACAGTATTTCAGTTTATTTTTGGTTGTTTAGGTTTTTATTGGGGTTTAGTTCCTTTTTAGTATTTTTTTGGAGTTTAAGGTTTTTTTCGGAATTTTGATGGGTTTTAGGTGTTCTATGAATTTTGGGGGGGTTTTATGGTTTTTTGGGTTTTTTTTTCATTTTATAGGGTTTTAATGGTTTTTACTGTTTTCATGTTTTCATGTTTTCTTAGGTATATTCAGGGTATTAATGGTTTTTTAATTTGTTTATGGCTTTTAGGGATTTTTTTAACATTTTTAGGGTTTTTTAGGTTTTTAGGGATTTTCAGGGGATTTAGTGTTTTTTAGGGTTTTGGGGGATTTTTGGATTTTTGGATTTTAGGGTTTTTATATATTTTTTAGGTTCACTGTGGGTTTTATTTTTTTCATGTTTTTTAGGTTTTATTAAGGGGTTTTAGGGTTTTATGTTTTTTGGATTTTTTAGGGATATTATATGATTTTTTAAGGTTTTAAGGTATTTAATGATTTTCGATTTGTTTTGGGTTTTTAGGTTTTTCAAGGTGTTATAGTTTTTGTGGGTTTAGGGTTTTTTATTTTTGTATGGTTTCATGTTTTTCTAGATTTTTCAATGTTTTTATCAGTCTAAATGGTTTTTAGTGTTTTTAGTGGTTTTTTTTGTTTTTTTGTTTTTTTAGGGTTTTTATGTTTTTTGGGCTCCATGGTTTTAAGGGGTTTTATGGTTTTTGTGTTATTTTATTTGTTTTAATGTTTTTTTAATTATTTAGGTTTTTTGGATTTTAGGGATTTTAAGTATTTTTAGATTTTTATCATATTCTTAGGGTGTTTAGGAATTTTTATCTATTTAGGGATTTTTAAGAATTATTTAGGACTCTATTGTCTTTTAAGAATTAGTGATTTTTATTGGTTTTAGTGTTTTTAGGGTTTTAATATTTTAGGGTTTTTAGTGTTTTAGGTTTTTTAGGGTTTTTAGGGTTTTTAGGGGGTGTTTGGGTTTTTAGGTTTTAAAAATATTCATATTGTATTTTCAGGATTTCTTGGGATTCTTAAGTTTTTGGGGATTTTTATGTGATTTAAATATTTTATTTTTTAGGTTTTTAGGGATTTTGAGTGTATTTAGGTTTTTTATGGATTTTGGGGTTTTATTGTTTTTTTTGTTTTTAAGGTTTTATTAGTTTTTTACGGTTTATCAATTTTTTATAGTTTTTCAACGTTTTTTTGAGATTAAAAAGGTTTTATAGATTTTTTCAATGGTTTTATAGGTATTATGGGTAATATTTTTTTATTGGTTTTATGGTATTTATGGGTTTTCTAGTTATATTGGTTTTTGTGCCTTTTATGAGTTTTAGCATTTTTAGGTTTTCAGGGGTTTTTAGTATTTTGAGTTATTCTTAGGGGTATTCATGTTTTTAGGGGTTTTTATGTCGTTTTGTATTTTGGGGATTTTTAATAATTTTTATGGGTTTTTATTGTTTTAGGGATTTTTTGTGTTTATAAGAACTCTAGGGGTTTTAGTCTATTTAGAGTTTTAGGGTTTTTAGCCTCTTTCGGTTTTTAGGGAGTTAGAGTGGTTTTTAGGTTTTTTATGTATTTTTAGGTTTTTTTGGGTTGTCTTAAGGTTATTTAGGGATTTTTTTGTATTTATTTGGGTTTTATTTGGTTTTTGTTGTTTTTTAGAGATTTAGAGATTTTTGGATTTTTTGGTGTTTTCAAGTATTTTAGGTTTTTTTACTTTTTATATATTTTTCTATCTTTTTTAAGTTTTTTATGGTTTTTAGGAATTTTATATGTTTTTACGATTTTTAGTGATTTTGGCGGGTTTTATGGTTTTTAGGGGTTTTATCATTTTTATGTTTTTAGGGGGTTTTAGTTTTTTGTTTTGTTACATTTTAATAGAATTTTTAGGGGGTTTTGTGATTTTAGTGATTTTAGATATTTGTTAGGATTTTTATGGGTTTTTAGGGTTTTATAAGAATTTTATGGTTTAGGTTTTGAATTTTTTTGGGTTATTTTTGTGTTTTTAGATGTTTTAATGAATATTTTGAGTATTTTCACGTTTTTGGGGTTTAATGTTTTTTGGATTTTTTAGTGGTTTTAAGGTTTTTTTGGGTTTTGGGAGTTTTTTTATGGTTTTTAGGATTTTTTTTAATGTTTTTAGGGGTTTTAGTGTCTTTTGGAATTTTAGGGGTTTTATGTTTTTTTTAGGTTTTTAAGGTTTTCTTTGGGATTTTCGGTATTTTATGTTTTTAGGTACTTTTATGGATTTTTTTTGGTTTTTTTATGGTTTTTAGGGGTTCTAATAATTATCTGGTATTTTATGTATTTTATGATTTTTAGCGTTTTTTTGTGAAAAGGGTTTTTTTTAGATTTTTAGTGTTTTATGGGTTTTTAATGTTTATAATGTTTTTGTGGTTTAAAGGTTTTTTTTATTTTTAGTGGTTTTTAGTTTGTATATGTCTTTTTAGGGTTTTTTATGGGGTTTAGGGATTTCATTTTTATTTCAGGGTATTAATTTTTTAAGTGGGTTTTTTGTTTTTTAGATATATTATTGTTTTTTATGTTGTCTATGGTTTTTAATTAATTTTAGTTTTTTAGGATTTTCTTAAGTGGTTTTCGGGTTTTTAGGGTTTTTATGTTTTTAGGGATTTTTATGTTTTTAGGGATTTTTATGACTTTTTTTAGTTTTTTATAGTTTTTTGGGTTTCTCATGATTTAAAGGAATTTTTTACGTTTTTATGGATTTAGGGGTTTTGACATTTTTTTAAATTTTCTAGAGGACTTAATTCTTTATATGATTTTTTGGTTTTCTTATATTTATTCATGATTTTTATCTTTTTTATGGAATGTTTGGGCTTTTTTGGGATTTTTATGTTTTGTTGGGGTTTCTAGGGATATAGGGGTTTAAGATGTTTTTAGGGTATTTATGGATTTTTTAATCTTTTTGAATTTTATGATTTTATTTAGATTTTTTTTGGAATTTTATGGTTTTTAGAGTTTTATAACTCTTTTAGGGGTTTAAAGGGGTTTTGGAATTTTTAGTGTTTTTTAAAGATTTATATGGGTTCTAGGGGTTTTTAGGTTTTTAAGGGTTTTATATTTTTTATGTGTTTAAGTGTTTTAGCGTTTTTTAGGGGTTTTTTTGGGTTTTAAGTATTTTTTAGGGTTTTATGGTCTTCATAGGGGTTTTAAGTAATTTTTGGGTATTTTACATTTTAAGGGATTTTAAGGATTCATAATTTTTATGGTTTTTTGGGAGTTTAGGGTTTATTTAGTTTTCTATGGGTTTTATTGGTTTTTAGATTTTCTAGAATTTGTTGGGGTTTAAAGAATTTTTAGAGTTTTTATTGCGTTTTTAGTTTTTTATGAGTTTTATGGGGGTGTTCTGGTTTTTTTTAGTTTTATAGTTTTTAGGGGTTTTTATGGGTTTTAAGGTCTTTTATGGTTTTACCAATTTCATGATTTTAGTTTTTTTATGTTTTTAAGTTTTTTTTTATTTTTATGAATTTCTTATGGTTTTTCAAGGGTTTTATGGTATTTTATTGTTTTAGTTATTTTTATGTATTTTTTATATATATCATGGTTTTTCAAGTTTTTAGTAATTTTGATGGCTTTAGGATTTTTAGGGGTTTTAGAGTTTTTAGGGTTTTTTGCATTTTAATGATTTTAGATATTTTAAGTGTTTTTAGTTTTTTAATTTATTATTAGGATTTTTATGAGTTTTTATGGTTTTTATGTTTTTAAGGATTTTCATACCTTTATAGTTTTTCTATGGTTTGAAGTTTTTTATGAATTTTGAGGGGTTTTCATTGTTTTAGGTATTTTTATGGTATTTTTATTCTTTTGGAGTTTTTTGAGTTTTTTTTATTTTTTAAGGATTTTTAGAGTTTCTTAAAGTTTTTTAGTTTTTTAAGGATTTAAAGAGTGTGTAGAGATTCTAGTGGTTTTTATGTTTTTATGGGGTTTTAGGGGGTTTTATGTTTTTAGGGTTTTTATGGGTTTTAAGGGTTTGGGGTTTTTTAGGATTTTGCGGTTTTTGGGGTTTTTAGTGTCTTGTTAGGATTTTTAGGGTTTTTAAGCGTTTTTAGGTTTTATAGGTTTGCCTGCGATTTTTCAGAGTTTTTAGGGTTATTTATTTTTTCAGGTATTTTTTGGCATATTTTAGGATTTTTATGGTTTTAGGGATTTTGATGGGTTTTAGAGTACGTAGAGTTTAAATTTTTTTTTGAGTTTTTTTTTTGTTTTTTGAGTTTTTAGGAGTTTTAAGGTTTTTTATAGTTTTTAAATGTTTTAGGGGTTTATAGGGTTTGTAGAGTTTTTAATTGTATTATGGGTTTTTTGTGCTTTGAGGGTTTTTATAGTTTTTATGTGTTTTATATTTTTAGGGGTTTTTATTTTTTTCATATTTTTTAGGGTTTAGGGGTCTTATGTGTTTTTAGGTTTTTAATTTTTTCTTTGGGGTTTTTATGGTTTTAGAATCATTTTGTTTTTAGATATTTTCATTTATTTTTAGGATTATTATGGTTTTTAGGGTTTTTAGGGATTTTTTGAGGCTTTAGTGTGTTTTAGTTTCTTTAGCATTTTTTAGGATTTATGGGTTTTTTGTATTTTTTGGTTTTTAAGGTTTTCTTTTGGGTTTGCGGGTTTATTTGAGTTTTTAATTTTTTAGTGATTCTTTGGAAATTTTTAAGATTTTTAATGTTTTTTATTTTATAGGGATTTCGTTGGATTTTAGGGTATTATGGTTTTTTTGTTTTTTTGGGTTTTTATGGGTTTTCTATTTTTTTGGGATTTTAATGTTTTGTGGAGTTTTTATCATTTTTAGGTGTTTAATGGTTTTTAAGAGTTTTTAGTGGTTCTTAGGCAAGGACGATGTGAGGGTCGGTCTATTCTTGACCCCACCACCACCAAATTTATTAGAAAAAAGACGTAGTAGACAAGAGAGGGGAGGGGTCAAATGACCCGCACCCAAAAACCATCTAACACCCCAAACCCAGAAAAGAAACCCAAAAAAGTCAAGAAGAAAAACAAACCCATGAAAAAACACACAAAATCCAAACAGCAACCATCACCGTCATCTGGAATTAACCAGCATCAAGCAGATCATAGCCAAGCAACGACCAGCATCCAACACCTTCTCACCAAAAACATCCACCACCAGTAGCATAGATCTAGAAGCACCAAAGTCATAAGTCTCACCTTCATCACTTCAGTGCTAAGAATAATCCCTTATAAAGCACTAGCCTCAACAATCACCTTTTCCACCTTGCATCAAAGTAGAAACTGTCACCAAACACCATCATCTATCATCACTTCCCAGCCAAGCATCATCGACAAACCAGAAATATAGATCCAGCAACCCTAACCATCAATCCAATTAGCTTTCAGCAACTCACACCTAGTAGCACACCCAGAAACACATCTGCAACACCCAAAGATAGGACAACATCCATCACCACTCAAAAGAACCAATAACCAGCATCCACATCGAATCAAAACCAAACCAGCTACAAAATAGGAGAACACGATCCAAAGTAGTAGCCATAACGCAGCACTTAACATGCCCTTCATCGATAGCTTGACGAACAACCAGCAACCATGCTCATAATCCAACCGCAGCACCCAAAGCAGCATCCAATGCCACAAAACAGAACCAAAATCCAATATCTACAACGAATCACAACCAACCCAGCCACAGAACCCAAGACCACAGTCCGACCTAGGAGCCATAGTGCAACATAACGTAACGAGCCCTTCAGCAACATCATGAAATAGATCCAAAAGAGAGAAACCAAAAATTAGAACCTGTATCTTCTGCACACAATGATTCCAATCCAATCTCATTTTCACCTCCAGCATCCTCATAGCAGAACCGAAATCCTCACCTTGACTTCTCACAAGCCACCTGAATCCGAGCAGCGCAAGAAGCTGTGACGACGTCTGCATGTTCTCCCACTACATCCACCATAACCCGACATGAAGCCAGAAGAAAAACAATGCCCCTTCACGACTTAGATCAAGAAGCATGGATCCGAGCATAGGACCACACACGCCACCTCCAAGGAGTCTCAAATTCAACCGCACCCACCAATCACCAAAATGAAGCCTAATCCCTACCAGATATAGAACCAGCCACCTTGCAGGTGACTGATATGGGCCCATTTGAACCTGCCAGGTCGTTTTTCCATACCATCAACAAGAACTGAGGCACAAAACGCTATAGGAGCTGAACATCCAAGACTGAGCCCAGATCTGACAATTAGATCTGTATTCTGGGACAAGTGTGCCACTACCCAGGCGTCGGGATGCCCGACTCATTCTTCTTCCACCCTTGTGAGACCAGAGAGACCATCACAACGTCAGATCAGGAGCTGGCTTTGGGGTTTTCTTCTTTGTTGACCAAGAGGGAACTGAACAAACCCTCAAGACCATCCCAATGCCTCGCCGATGAGAGAATCTACATCCAAGACACACGATCTGCCGAGACCACACCCAAACCACCGAGAGATCTATGACGCTGCTAAGGAGCAGTGGAGGTTCATCGAGGGAAGGGGGAAGTAGTGAGGAGAATCTTGTAGTTAGAACAGGAGACTTGTCCTCCATCTAATGGTTCTTAGGGTTTATGGGGTTTTCAGGTTTTTAAATGTTTTTATTTTTTTATAGTTTTTTGGTATTTTAGGGAATTTTTAGGGTATGTAGTGTTTTTATCATTTTTAGGTATTTTATGTGTTTTTTGGTTTTCAATGATTTCTTAGGGTTTTTACGTTTTTAAGGATTTTTAGGGATTTTTTTATTATTTTTATGGTTTTTAGGGTTTTATATGGGGATTAGGGGTTTTTAGTGTTTTTTGGGTTTTTTAGTTTTTTGGGTTTTTAATGGTTTTAGGGTTTATATGGGTTTGAGAGGTTCATTAAGGTTTTAGGGTTTATGGTTTTTATGGGTTTTGTGTCTTTTTATGGTTTTTAGCATTTTTTAGGGTTTATAGTGGTTTACCCATTTTTATGGTTTTACGGTTTTCATATGTGTTTTCAATTTTTTTATTTTTTATTATATATTTATAGATTTTTAACGATTTTCTAGGTTTTTTAGGGTATTTTGGAATTTTGAGCCTTTTTAGATATTTTAAGGGTTTTTAGCATTTTTAGGGTATTTAGCAATTTTAATTGTTTTTTTGTTTTTATATTTTTATTTGGTTTTTTCATGGATTTATAGTTTTTTAAATTTCTAAAGAAATTTTAGATTTTTTTGGTTTTTTTCTGAATTTTTAGGGATTTTAGTTATTCTGAGGGGTTTTAAGGTTTTTAGCATTTTTTGGGTTTTTGGTCTTCTAGGTTTTAGGGGGGTTTTGAGACTATTATAGTTTTTCAAGGATTTTAGAGGGTTTATAATTTTTAGGGGATTAATGTTTTTTAGTGTTTTTAGTGGTTTTAAGGGTTTTTAGGGGTTTTATGGTTTCTAGATATTTTATGGTTTTTAGGGATTTTTAGTATTTTTATGGAATTTTAGAGTTTTAGGGTTTTTAGCATTTTTTAGGTGTGTAGGGGTATTGAGTTTTTTTAGGTTTCTAAGGTTTTCATAGTGGTTTTAAAGGATCTTAAGGGTTTTATGTTTTAAGATATTTTTAGGGATTTTTAGCATTTTTACGGTTTTATGGTTTTTAGGGATACTGATGGGTTTTATGGGTTTTAGTGTATTTTGAGATTTTAGGATGTTTTCCATTATTTAGGTATTTAGGGGTTTAATTTTTTTATGTTTTCATGGTTTTGTCAGGGGTTTTAGGGGGTTTTACAATTTTAGAGATTTTTAGGGATTTTTAAAAAATTTTGTGACTTTTAGGGGTTTTAGTGATTTTGTTGGTTTTTAGGGTTTTTGGGATTTCATGGTTTTTATGGGTTTTTTTAGGGTTTTAGTGTTTTTTTATTTTTATGGGTTTTATGTTTTTCTATCTTTTTTAAAGGTTTTTTAGAGTGTTTTAATATTTTTATAGTTTCTGGTGCCATTATGGTTTTTATGTGTCTTTTGGTTTTAGGGTTTTTAGGGTTTTGTGGTTTTTAAGGGATTTTAGGGTTTTTATGGTCTTTATGGGGTTTTAGGGTTTTTAGCACATTTATATGTTTTTTGAACATTTCTAGGTTTTTATGTCCTTTTAGTGTTTTTTGGTTTTTATGGTTTACTTAGGTGTTTTTAGGGTTTTTACGTTTTTAGGAATATTTTGGGCATTTAATGATTTTTATGGATTTTTTGGATGTTTTTGGACGTTTTAGTTTCTAGGTGTTTTAGAGGTTTTTGGGATTTTTTGGGTTTTTATCATTTTTACGTCTTTAGGGGTATTACATGTTTCTAGGTTTTTAAGGTTCTATCAGGGTTTTAGGGTTTTTTACACATTTAAGGATTTTAGGGCCATTTAAATATTTTTTGGGTTATAGGGTTTTTAGGGTTTTTTAGGGTTTTTTGGGTTCTTTTGGGTTTTTATTTTTCAGTAATTTAGGGTTTATTTTTAGTTTTTATGGTTTTGATGGGTTTTAGAGTTTTAAACATTTTTAGGGGAAAAAAGGGTTTAAAGAGTTTTATTGGTTTTAGGGTTATTAAGGGTTTTTAGGATTTTTTAGATTTATAAGGATTTAGAGTTTTTGGAGTTTTTTGATTTTGATGTTTGGGTGGGGGGGGTAGGGTTTATAGTGGTTATATGTTTTTAATGGATTTTAAGTTTTTTAGGTTTTTTAGGTTTTTGTAGGGTTTTCAGGGTTTTTTGTGATTTTTCATTGTTATGGATTTTAGGGTTTTTTATTTTAATGTATTTTTAGGTGTTTTTGGGACATTGAGGGTTTTTAGGATCTTAGGGTTTTAGAGTGTTTTGGTATTTAAGGGTTTTTAAGTGTTTTTAGTGTTTTTACGTTTTTACGTTTTTTTATGGTATTTAAATATTTTTAGGGTTTTTTGATATTTTAGGAATTTTTAGGGATTTTCAGGTTTTTGAGCATTTTTTTGGGATTTTAGGGTTTTTAGGGATTTTGAGATATTTTAGAGTATTTTAGGGTTATAATGGTTTTTAGGGGTTTAGGCTTTATTGAATTTTTTAGGGGTATTAAGGTTTTTTATATTATTTTAACATTTTTGAGGTTTAAATTTTTTTTAGAGTTGTTAGTTGTTTTATTTTTTTATTGGTTTTATGGGTTCTTAGGGTTTTAGGTGTTTTTAGGGTTTTTAGGGTTTTATGGTTTTTATCATTTTGCGGTTTTTAATGGTTTGAATGTGTTTTCTTTTGTTTTTATGGTTTTCATACAATTTTTTAGGGTGGTTTATGTTTTTAGGGATTTTTAGGGATAATTAGGGATTTTATAGGATTTTTATTGGTTTTAATGGTTTTTGGGGTTTTTAGGTTTATAGGGTTTTTATTGGTTTTTTGGTTTTTTGTGTTTTTTTAGTATTATAATGTTTTTAGATGTTTTTTTGAAATTTATTGCATTTTAATGGGTTTTAAAAGTTTTTCATGGTTTTTTATGGTATTTATGGGGTTTTATTATTTTTAATGAGTTTATGGGTTTATGGTTTTTAGTTTATTAAGTCATTTTAGGGTTTTTCAGACATTAAGGGCTTTTTTTAGGTTTTCAGGGTTTTATGTATTTTTAGGTTTTTAAGTGTTTCTTAGGGTTGTTGAGTTACATTTTTTTTATTTTTAGGAATCTTTAGTATTTTTATGGTTTTTTAGGGTGTTTAGGTATTTTTAGGGGTTTGGGGTTTTTAAGGTTTTTTTAGGTTTCAGTGATTTTATAATTTTTTATGTTTTAGGGGTTTTACGTGTTTTTTGGTTTATAAGGTTTTCTTAGAGATTTTAAAGTTTTTTATTGTTTTTTACTTTATTGTGGATTTTTTATGGATTTGTAGGATTTTTATGCTTTTAGGGTTCTTAGATATTTGATGGATTTTAGGGTTTTATGGATTTATGGTTTTTTGGGGGGTTTGTGTTTTTTTTGAGTTTTTAGTGTTTTAATGGTTTTTTGAGATTTTTTGACATTTTTAGGGGTTTAAAGGTGTTTTTATAATTTTTAGTGTTTTTAGGGGTTTTGAGTGTTTTATGATTTTTTACGGTTTTTAAGGAGCTATGTTATTAAGGGGTTTTTAGGGTATTTAAGGTATTTTTAGGGATATTATGTTATTTATATTTTTTTTGTTTTTTTGAAGTGTTTTTATGATTTTATATTTTTTTAAGGGTTTTCTAAGTTTTTAGGGGTTTTAAATTTTGTTATTGATTTTAGGGATTTTTTATTATTTTTATGGGTTCTTAGGTTTTTGGTAATTTCTTAACTATTAGGGTTTTAGGGTTTTTAGTTTATTTAGAGTTTTTTGTAATTTTGAGGTTTTTTTGGGGTTTAAAGTGTTTTTATTTTGTTTAATTTTTCTTAGGGGTTTTATGGTTTTTATTTTTTTAGGTTTTAGAGATTTTAGGACATGTTTATGATTTTTATGGTTTTATGGTTTTCAGGAATTTTTAAGGGTTTTTTTGGGTTTTTTGGTTTTTTGGGATTTTTAATTTTTTTATATAGTTTTTTTTTTGTTTTTAAGGGTTTTTAGATTTTGTTTACTGGTTTTAGGAGTTTAAATGGGTTTTAGAGTTTTTAAGGGGTTTTAGAGATTTTATGGGGTTTTAGGGTTTTTTGTGGTCTTTAGGGGTATTGTGGGTTTTAGGGGTTTTTTGGGTATTGATGGTTTTTGATGTTTTTACAGTATTTTGGTTTTTTAGGGGATTTATTTGTTTTTAGGATTTTATGGTTTTCTTATGGGGTTTTAAGGGTTTTAGGGGTTTTTATGTTTTGAGGGATTGTTAGGGATTTTTAGTATTTTATGGTTTTTAGGGTTTGTAGTGTGTAATGACCCAAACTATTATCAATGGAATTTCACCCTTATTTTAATAATTTCATATAAAAGAAATAACATAAAATCACATATACAAAATAATACAAACATTATAAAGGATGAATGAATGAAATAAGAGGTATTCCTAGAAATTTAATGAACCTATACTGATGGAATAGTAACTTGACGTTTAGAATAGTAACATGGCCCTTAGGAATAGTAATTTATATAATAGAATAGTAATTTTACCATTGAAAGTGAAAATAAAATTTTGGTATCTTATGAATGAAAATATGATATATTTATGTCTTCGAATAAGTAAATAAATGTTTTAAAAATGAAAAATCTAGTCTGAGTAATTTTGTACGTCATAAATGTTTAATTACAATTTTATAATTAATTTAATAATTTTAAATAAAATATATTTGGATAAAAATGTATTCATAAATTAATAATTTTTTTCTTATGATTATAAGATAATTTTATGAGACATTAATTAATTTTCCAAAGTGTTAGAAAATCAGTTTTAATTTGAAAATCTCTATTTTTCAAGTAAATATTAATTTCAATTAAAATTTAAATTTATCCTACATATAAATTTGTTTTAATAAAATTTATTTCATTTTTTAATTCTATGTGTCAAAAATTGGATTGGGTGAATATTTGATATTTTTCAAAAATACATGATTTTTTTGTGAATAGTAAAATACGATAATTTATGATAAAAAATAAATACATGAATTATTGAGTAATTGATGATGTATGGATGATGTAAGAATAAAATATATAACCCTACTTCATTATTTTAATGTATTTACTAACAATTCTCAAAATATTCATAGTCCTAAGCCAAAATAATAATTTAATAAATATAATAATGAGAAAACACCCCTCCCCATCCCTATAAATACCACCCCTCACCACCTATTTTCCCAACACCTCTAAAGGTTTTAACCTTGTAAAAATTATACTAAATTATATTCCCAATCCCCTCCCCCATTTTCAATATCTCTTTTTCTCATCAAAATACCAAAAACATTACCCTAAGGAGGTTCTCAAGGAGGAGAGATTTAAGAGGTAAAATACTCTTCATTTTTCTTTTAATTTCTTATAATTTATTTTAAATTTATTATTCTCACTTAATATTATCAATAAGAATTTCCATGAAAACTTCAGTAGGTTTTATATTCTATAATGATATCATTTTAATGCAATATTTATCATCAAACCTCTTTCTCTCTCTCTTTTAATCTAAAAATGAAAGCATCACCTATGTTGTGCCAATTTACCAACACCGTGGACGATGCATTTTAATTTTACTTTAATACCTTAAATTCTATTCATAAAACCACAATAATCGTTGGTAAATAATTTAAATTATATTTTATATCCATTTTTTATATTCTGGAACTAAAATATTTACATAATACTAAATGATAAAACAAATCGAGTTTGTTGTGATCGAAAACTGCCAAAATTAGCCCAAAGGATTATCATTAACTATTTAAATAATGATTCCTCCTCATGAAATTTAATAAAATTATATATATATAACAATTTATAACTATTTATTTCAATTAAAAACATATATTTTTAATTCATTAGAAAAATATCCATTCTACATTATCTTTCATACTCATATTCAAGTAAACCGATCATGAAAACCATGAAAACGAACACTCACGAATGGTGAGATTAAACTATATAACAAATCAAAAAGTCCATAAAAATACCATAAATGAACTTAATAAAACTTTAATAAATTAAATACACGTATAAAAGGTTATGAATTTTTTAATTAATAAGTATAATTTTATAATCCATTATATGAAAGTGAATAAATCATTCGGACATAAGGTAAGGGGAATTTTCAAACTCAACTCTCATTTACTAGGTTTCCCCTATTTCACCCAATTTTCAGTATATATATTACTTTAATGTTCCTTAATATAATATTTTTATTAGTAAATTATATTTTTTTTGATATAAATTTTACCAATATATGTTTATGAAAAATTGAAAGATTTTTTCAAAAGAACTATTCTTTCAAAAAACACGTCTTTTCCTTCTCGTGAGACTGTTACTTCTTCACTCAAAATTGATGATTCTTATACCATGTATGTTATTCCCAATTTCTTTTTGGAACCCAAAAGTTTATTCACAAATTTATTCTTTATTAAATGAAACTAATTTCTTTTCATGGGTTATTTTGTGTCTCATATTGATATATGTTCTTCATGGAATGCATGATAATGTAAATGTTATATTGTTACAGGTGTTCCGGAAATTATATAGATCGTGTAAATGATATGGTATGACTTGTGTACACAAAATTACATAGAACTCTAACTAATTGGATAATTTTATGTATCTCAAGACATAAATTGATGTATTCATGGTAGTTGACCATTAATAAAATGATGTTTCATTTTTATGCATTTCCACATTCCAAGCCTTTATTTAATTTTTCCTCTTAGGAGTATGATCCTATGCCTATGTTATGAAGATAATGATTATTCACACCCCATGCCATATTGATTAATGTTATTATCTATCAACATACTATGAATTTTTCTCACCTCTTTCTTTGATGTATATCCTATGGTTATTAAATGTACTGAACAGAACACAAGGGACACTAATAATCAAAATAAGAAGGAATTAAATAAATTTTTATGTTTTTATTTTTTAAATTTCATGTATGTTCCCAATTTTCCAATCACAATAATCCTTTGAATCATGTTCGTGTAATTATTTTATTTTTTTATCTTTAAAATGACGTAATAGCTATGTAAAAAAAATTAGGATCACTATAGTTGGTATCAAAGAATGGTTTAGTTAATTTGGGAATTAGTATTAGGGAACTTTAGTGAAAACTATTAGTATTAGAATAAGAATATGTTATAACACAATAATCGTTGTTTTAGAAAATTATAAACACAGGGATCACACAATATATTCCTTTAGACTTAATTTCATAAAGAAATAAATTATTTATTCATGATTGTTGACTTATTTTTTGTTCTCAACTTTTATATTTTAGAAAATTGTGGGAACCCAGAGAAACCAGGCCCACAACCCATGCGAGGTATAATACATCAATTTCATGAATGACTTCCCCAATTCCTTGGGTGGTTTAGTTCAAAATTTCATGGAAATTATTACCCACATGTCACAGGTTATGAAAAATAACCTGAATAATTTGGAACATCCACCTTCACCTAAGATGGAGGAACTGGCTATCAAGTGTTTCATATAATTGTGACCACTGATGTTTACTGAATCTTCTGATCCACTGGTCACAGAACATTGGTTCAACTCAATAGAGAATATATTTTCAGTGCTTCACTGTTTTGAGACAGAGAAGGTTACTCTGGCCATTTACCATTTAGATAGAGATGTCAATCAATGGGGAACTTTATTAAGAACATCAATTAAAAAGATGAGATTGAAGATATTGAGTGAGAAGATATTAAGATAACTTCTTTAAAAAAATATTTCCCTCAAACTCTTCGTACAAAGATATAGAGATAATTTATAAAGATAACGAAAAAGGATCATGAATCTATCATGGACTATATAGAAAATTTCACAGGTCATTCAAGGTACGTTTTGGGTTTTTTTTATAAAACATTATAACAAAATTCATAGATTATTCAGTGGTATAAACCCACACCTTCAATAGGATATACAAATTAGATGAATTAGGAGTTATGGAGATGCTTTTTGACCTGATATCAAAGTGGATATGGAGTTTTTAGAATGGTTATGTGGATATGGTGATAAAAAAAAATATGTAGTTTCAAGTTGGTGGATCTCATGACAAAGGTGGGAAGATATCCCTACAACTCACATGTCAAAATGGTGGAAGAAGCGTCATGGAAATTGCCTCAAATGGAAGGGTAAATACTATAAGTGTGGGATAGATGACCGCCAAGATCATGAATGTCTATGAGACATAAATATGTTCACCGATACAATGGAAGAAATGAGGGCACCACCCATAGTCCAATGCCACAATTATAGGGAGTAAGGGAACTATACAAGTCAGTGTACTAATCCTAGAATCCTCAAGGGTACTCAAAATAATCATCCACTAAAGACAAAGGAAAAAATGGAAGGTTAATTACATCACTACAACTGAAGTGGAATAAGAAAATTAAGTTGTTCAACATACACATCCAATCCACTCAATAGATGAAGAGTACTTAATTGATAAAATTTTATGCTTTCCATTATATCTTTCAAGTTTTCTATAAGTATTAAATCAAATCCCCGAAACCTTGAAGTATAAATATTTGTAAAAACACCTAGTGGTGCAATCATTACAACCCATGTGTTGGAATCTTCTCATATTGACGTATGTGGGAATATTCTTCCATAAAATATTTTGATACTTACCTTGGTGGAATTTTACTCTATACTGGGGATTGATTGGATCTCGTTATATATATCACACATCAATTTTCAAGAAAATAAAATATCTTTTCATATTACAAACCATCTCATGATTCTGTACAAATTAAAGGAAGATCGTGAATGTACTTTGGAGAATCCTCAAATGGTTTGGGTGTTGATTCCCTATGAAGAACCATACCATACTCAAATGGTTGAGTTAAAGGAAGGTATCAACCTAAGGGAAATTCCAATTGTGAGGAAATACAATGATGCATTTATGAATAGTTACCTAAAATTCCCCCATATCGTGAGGTATAGTTCTCAATAGAACTCATACTAGGAGCCTATACTATCTCAAAAGTCCACTACAGGATGTCAATAATCGAACATCAGGAATTAAATAAGCATCAACAAGATCATTTGGGAGAAGGTATTATATGCCGTAGTGACTCCCTTGGGGTGCACTAGTTCTCATTGTAAAGAAAAAGGATCGATCAATGTGGCTATGTATCGACTATTGATATCTCAACAAGATTACTATAAAGAAAAGGTATCATATTACATGTATTGATGACTTTTTGGATCAGCCACGAGTGGATCGGTACTTCTCAATGGTGGATCTCCATTTTGGATATCAACATGTAAAGGTGAAGAAGAAATATATTCATAATATTACCTTCCCTACAAGTTATGGTCACTATGTATTTCTGTTGATTCCTTTTGGACTTACTAATTCCCCTGAAATACTCATTGATTTGATGAATATGGTCTTTAGACATTACCTCATCATTTTTTTGTAGTGTTTATCGATTATATTCTAATCTAATCCAACAGAAAATAGGAACATAAAGAACATATAAGGATTATTTTGGAAACATTAGGGAAGGAGAAGTTATAAAAAAAATGAGCAAATGTTAATTTTGGATGCAGTAAGTCACATTCTTGGGACATGTGGTCACAAGTGAGGGAATTTCTATAGACCCTTAAAAACAAAGGTAATTGTGAAATGTCCCATACCCTCTAATTTCATGGATATATATAGTTTTCTTTTATTATAATTGTACTATCAAAGTTTTATAATAAATTTCACATGATTTTAAAGCTCTATTAGTATGTTAGCAATGAAAGGGGAAAAATATGTTTGCATGGAAGAATGTGATAAAATCTTCAAGGAGCTAAAGTGAAGGATGATCACTAAACCTATACTCAAATCACTGATATGTGGAGAGTTTTTTTGTATAAAATGATGACTCAAAGAAAGGATTGGATTGTGTACCCCCAAAAAATGATAAATTGATAGCCTAAGACTCATAGCAGTTGAATATACATGAGTAGAACCACCCGAATAATGATCTAGAGCTTGAAGCAATGATTTTTCCTTGAAAATCTGGTGGCACTACCTTTATAGTGAGAAGTGTGACATATATACTGATCATAAGATCCTAATTTATATATTCACACAAAATAATCTCAACATGTGTCAAATGATATGGTTAGAGATAACAAAATAATATGATTTCTCTATTCACTGTCATCCTTGTAAGGAGAACAAGGTACCCGATTCTATTACCACAAAATAACTTGGTACTCTATCCATGCTATATATTGTGAAATACCCTCTATTATTGGACATTAAAATGATTTATTTGGAATCATAATGGTAGGGAATACATCTTACCTTTAACAAATGATTTCACAACCATCAATCCAAGATAAAATTAAGGAGGCGCAGAGGGATGATCTGGAGTTACAAAAAAAGTTTAACGTAGTAATGTAAGTGAATCTGCAAGATATCTATATTGATGATGATGGTTGGATTTATTTTATATTAAGGATTTGTGTGCCTTCATCTCCTAAGATAAAGAGGGATCTATTTGATAATTCACATAGCTCAACATTCTCCATTCATCTTAGTACAACAAAGATGAATCATGATCTACAAGAACACTTCAGGTTGGATGACATGAAGAAAGATATTTTTTATTATATCTCAAGGTGATTGATATGTTATCAAGATAAAGTAGAGTGATATAATTCCAAAATGATGATACATCCATTGCCTATACCCATGTCTAAATGGGATAATGTCACCATAGACTTTGTCATTGGTCTCCCAAACACATCCAAATGAAACAATAAAATATGGGTTGTGGTGGACTGATTCACCAATACTGCCCACTTTATTTTTATATGGGAATATTTATAGCATGAAAAACATTGTAAGTTATATGTGAAAGAAGTGGTGAGTCTTCATGGGATACCACATCCAATCATCTCTGGTCATGAACCAAGGTTCACATCTAGATTTTGGATAAGTCTACAACATACCTTGAGTACTGAATTGAATTTCATCATGACATATCACCCCTAAATAGATGACCAAACTGAAAGGAATATTAATATTCTTGAATACATGAAAATAGAATTCTAAATGGAAATAAATGGTTAATGGGAGTAGCATATCCTTTTTTTTGAGTTCTCTTAAAATGATATCTTATACTAGGATATTCATATAGATCCTTATGAATCTCTATATGGAAAGTGATATAGAACTCCAACCTGTTTGGATGAAGTGGGTGAATGAAAGCTACATGGACATGATCTTGTGCAAGAAATGATATAGAAGGATCAAGACATCCATAAACATATCAAATATTCTCATAGTTGGAAAAATATCTATGCTGAAAACCATTGAAAGGAATTAGAGTTTGGTGTTGGAGATAAAGTCTTCCTTTGAATATCACCATGGAAGAGATTCATGTGGTTTTGAAAGAAAGGGGTGTTTAGCGCAAGGTATATTAGACCGTTTTAGATACTTAATCTCATAAGAGAATTGGTCTATTAGCTTTCACTTTCACCAAGTACGGCTTAAATTCATGACATGTTCTATGTATCTCTCTAGATAAATTACATACCAGATCTCTCACATATACTAAAATCAGATGTCGTGCAGTTGGAAGATGATATCTCTTATGAGGAGTGGCAGATAAAGATTTTGGACCAAAGAGATAAGGTACTACGCAAAAAGACAAACCACATTTTATAAGTGTTTTGGAGGAACCATAAGAATGAAGAATCAACTTAGGAACCAAAGGAGGCGATAAAGTAGAAGTACACTCACCTATTTATGTAAAAAGAAATTTTGAGGGAAATTTTCAAAAGGGGAGAATAATTTAACGACCCAAAAAATTTTCAATGGATTTAACCCTTCTTATATTGATATGATATAGTGTAAATCGCATAAAATCACATATAAAACACAATAGAACATTATAATGGATGAAAGAATGAAATAAGATGTATTTCTAGAGATTACAGAATTTATACTAATGGAATAGTAACTTGACTTTCAGAATAGTAACATGACCCTTAAGAATAGTTTTCTATCCAGTAGAATAGAAACTTAACCTTTGAGAGTAAAAAATAAAATTTATTTATCTTATTAATGAAAATATAATATATTTATGTCATGTAATAAGTAAATAAATGTTTTAATAATGATAAATTAATTGTTTGTATTTTTATAAGTCATAAATATTTAATTATAATTTTATAATTAATTTAATAATTTAAATGAAAATATATTTCCATAAAATTTATTCATAAATTAATAATTTTTTGTTTTATGATTATAATATAATCTTATGAGACCTCAACTAATTTTTTAATGTGTTAAAAAATCAGTTTTATTTTTAAAATTTCTATGTTTCGAGTAGATGTTGATTTAAATTGAAAAATAATATCTAATATTTTTAAAATTAATTTAATAAAGTGGAGTTTCTTTTTGAATTATATGTGACAAAAATGGTTAGGGTTATTTTTTGGTATTTTTCTAAAATACTTGAATTTTTGTTAAATAGTAAAATACGATAATTTACCATAAAAATTAAACACATGAATTATTGAGTCATGCATGATGTATGGATGATTTAAGAATAAAATATCAAAACCTACTTATTTATTTTAATATATTTAGAGATAATTATCTAAATTTTCATAGTATTTATCCAAAATAATAAACTGATGAATATAGTAATGAGAAAACACCCCTTTCATCCACACAAAATATCACTATCACCACATATTTTCCTTAGACCAATCAAGATTTGAGCTTTCTAAAAATTATAATCAAGTATCATTCCAATACCCTACCCCATGTATAGGATAAATTGGTCTAATAAAAATAATAAAACCATTTACATATAGAGGTTCTCATGGAGGAGGGATTTAAGAGGTAAAATCCTCTTCCTTTTTCATTTAATTTATTCTAATTTCTTTTTCATTTCTTATTATCTCCTTACATACTATATCAAAATTTTCAGGATAAAAAATTTATATTTTATATACATTAATTATATCATGTTAATGGAATATCCATCATGAAATGCATTTCTCTCTCTCTCTCTCCCATATTCTAAAAATGAAATCAACATCTCTGATGCGCCACTTTACAAGCTTCATGGATGATGCATTTTCATTTCACTTTAACACCTTAAATTTTGTTAATAAAACCACTATAATGGTTGGTAAATACTATAAAATATATTTTCTATTCATTTTTATGTTATAGAACTAAATTGTTTATATAAAAATAAATGATAAAACAAATCAAGTTGGTTGTGATTGAAAACCTCCAAAATTAACCCGAATGATAATCATTAACTATTTATCTAATGATTCATCCTCATTACATTTAAACAAAGATATATATATAAACATTTAAACATATGTATTTTAATTAAAAATATATATTTTTAATTCTTTATAATATAACCTTTCTATATAAACTTCTCTACTCATATTATGGTAAACCGATCAAGAAAACCAAGAAAATTAACACTCCCGAACGATGAAATTATAAAACATCAAAAAGAAAAAAAATAAACTTAATAAAACTACAATGATTCATGTTAATGTATAAAAGGTTCATAATTTTTTAATTAATGTATTTACTTTTATTATCTATGATATTAAAGTGAATTAATCATTCAGAAATCTTGTAAGGGGAATTCTCAAACCCAACTCTCTTTCTTTGGGTTTTCCCTCTTTCACCCCATTTTTTGTATGGAAATTAATTTAATGATCCTTAAATTTAATTTTTTTCATAATTATATTATCTTTTATAGGATATAAATTTTACCAATATTTTTTTATGAAAAATTAAAAGATTTTTTCGGAAGAACACTTCTTTCTATAAACACATCATTTACTTTTCATGAGATTATTTATTATTCACTCAAAATTGATGATTCTTATACCAAGTACGTTATTACCTATTTATTTTGGGAACAAAAAAGTTTATTCATGAATTTATTATTTATGAAATGAAACCCATATATTTCCATGGGTTATGTTATGTCCAATATTGATATATGTTCTATGTGGCATGCATGATAATGTTGTGATGTGAAGTGTGCGCCCAGAATTATATAGCGCATGTAAATTATATGATGTGATGGGTGTGGTAGAAATTATATATCACACCAATGAATTCGGTAATGTGATGTATATCATTAGATAAAGTGATGTATGGATGGTATTTTACCACTAAGACATGATGTTTCATTTTTATGCACTTCCACATTCCAAACCTTTATTTACTGCTTCCTCTCATGATCATGATCTCATGCCTATGTTATGAGAATAATGATTATAATGAACCTATGTTATATTGATTCAGGTTCTTATCTATCCTCTTACATGACTTTTGGCTCACCCCTTTCTTTGATGTATATCCTCAGGTGATTACATGTACGAAGGATAACACAGGGGACACTAAGAAGCTAACGAAGAATGAATTAAATAAATGTTTATGTTTTATTTTGTAAATGTTATTAATTGTCCTCATTTTCCCAAAAAAACATTTTGATCCTTTTAGTGTAATTATTTTTTTATCTTTAAATTATTTAATAATTACATACAAAAATGTATGATTTCTATATATAGATTTTGAGGGATTTTAGGTTTTTTAGGGTTTTAGGGGTTTTAGCGATTTTTTGGTTTTTAGGGGTTTCAAGTGTTTTTAGGGGCTTAAGGTTCTTTTATTTATTTTTTTCGGTTTTATTGGTTTTTACATTTTTATATTTTTAGGTACTTTTTCTCTTTTTTTATATTTTTTGGGTTTTTAGGGTTTATTTTGATTTTTTAGGGTTTTGGGGTTTTGGGTTTTTTTGGGGTTTTAAGGGATTTACGGTTTTAGGTTTTTTTAATGTTTTTGTGGGATTAAATGTTTTTTAGATTTTTTGTGGGTTTTAGGGTTTTTATGTATTTTTAGGGTTCTTTAAGGTTTTATGGGTTTTTATGGTTTTTAGGGGTTTTAGGGGTGTTTAGGGTTTTTAGGGGTTTTATCCTTGTTAGGTTTTTAGGGTTTTTAAGTATTTCTATGATTTTATGAAATTTTTAAGGATTTTTAGGGTTTTACTCTTTTAGGGAATGGAAGATGCGAGGGTCGGGCTATTCCCGGCCCCCCAAATTTATTAGAAAGAAAAAAGAGCCACAGCAGACAAGGGAGGGGAGGGGTCAAACGACCCACACCCAAAAACCCCATTACAACCCAAGACGGAAAAGACCCCAAAAAAGAAAAAACAAAAGCACAAAAAGAAAAAAACAAAAATCCAAGAAACAACCACCACCATCCAGCATCACCCATCATCAAACAGCTCACAGCTAACCAACGATCAACATTCAAACTCATACAACAACCAGCATCCAGCAGCAGCATGATCATAAACCACAACTTCAGCAACTCCCAGCTCAGCAGCAACCAGCATCCAACATAATAATTTCCATCATCCAGCGCATTCCAGCATCCAGAAGTACCACATCCAATCATCACAGTAATACAACAGCAGTAACATGTCCAAACTAGCCAGCCCCAGCAACCAACAACACTGAAACCGACATCACAGCCAATCACAACAAACATCATGAAACCTCAGCACGAGCACCACAACCAAACACGACCATCATCACCTCCCAACAAAAAATGACCAGTAACTCCATACACACCATTTACAGCAACTAGAATGTTAACAGGGACAACAGCGCTCACATCCAACATACCACAGTAGAAAGATCCCGAACCAAACCACATTATACAGCACCCCAACCTCAAGAACCAGCACCAGTAGCGGTTCTCATCCCATCCATCCACAACCAAAAAGCAGAAAAACTTGTAATGTAGAGGATTCAATCCAGACGATCCAGCAAAGAAACCATTGACAACCAGAAGGACCAGAACACAACAAAACCAAAGCAAAAACGCAGTAGCGGGAGGCGACAACAAATATGAAGAACCAGCTTGAGCAAGAAGCCATACCAGAGTGCATACCTGTATATTCTCTGAAATCCACAGATCGGCCCCAGCACATGACGTCCTGAGCAGAAGCAGGTCAATGAATCTCAGCACAGAGACCAGGAACGCCAAAGCCGAGACATCCCACCATGAACCAAACATCGTTGAAGGAACCTTGGAGTCGAAGAACATCAACAGATCCCACCGCAGAGATTCCAAAAAACATCGAGATCGAGCCATTCCAGGCCGCAACCCGGAGAAAGAAAAACCGCCGGAAAAATTGAATGTCACCAAACACTATGAAACCAGAGGATGCCGCCGAGGTCTATCGAATCCAAAGGGACTACGATCTGTAACACAACAACCCAAAGCACCCAGATCTGATGTGTTCCTTCACGAACAGCCTCCTGATTCCAAATCTGGACATCTCCACCAAGCCAAAGTAGGGCCATGCGAGGAAGGGACCAGAACCAGATCACTCCTCCAAGAATCTGAAGCATCACACATCGGGAGGACCAGATCTGACCCGTTCAACAGAAGCATACCTTAATCGAAGACAACATCCGAGAAATAGGCACGTCACCGATCAAGAAAATCCGCACTGCCAGGGGAAGCAGCAATGCTTAGAGGTCCAAATCAGAGCCCAAAGCCACCGAGAAGGAAACTCCATGTTGTAGGAAGCACACCACGAAGAGAAATGTAGGGAATTCCGAGCACGAGAGGAGCCGGGAGAGACAACCGCCATCTTCTTCTTTGACATTATGCTTTTAGGGATTTTTAGGTATTTTTAAGGATTTTTATGATATTTTGGGTTTTTAGAAATATTAAGGGTTTTAATATTTTTTTTGGGTTTTATTGTTTTTATGTTTTTGGGGATTTTAGTATTTTTATAGTTTTATGGTTTTCTTAAGTTTTTTTTGAATTTTTAAATTTTTAGGGATTTTGATGAATTTTTTAGGATTTTTATGGTTTTCAAAGTTTTTTAGTTTTGGAGGGGTTTAGGGGGGTTTTAGGTTTTTTAGGATTTTTATGTTATTTTTGGGTTTTAGGGTATTTTTTTTGTTTTTTTGGAACATTTAATATTTATTAAAGTTTTTAAAATTTTTGGTGTTTAAAGTGTTTTTTAGTTTTTACTATTTTTTTGTGTTTATGGGATTTTAAGTTTTTTCTAGTTTTTAGGGGTTTTATGTTTTTAGGTTATTTTAGGGGTTTAGGGTCTTTTAGGGTTATTAGGGTTTTTTGAATTTTTTTGGTTTTAGGGGTTTTATGTGTTTTATGTTATTATGGGTTTCTTTTGGTTTTTTGGGTTTATAGGTTTTTTTATGTTTTTATTTTTTTTGAATTTTTAGGATGATTATTGTTTTTAGGGTTTTTATGAACTTTTAGGGGTTTTACTGTTTTTTATCAATTTTATGGTCTTTATCACTTTTTTGTATTTTTGGGTGTTTTGAGTGTTTTTAGGTTATTAATATTTTCATAGGGTTTTTCTGGGGTTTAGGGGTTTTTACCATCTACGGATTTTTAGGTATTTTTTAGGACTTTTTTTGTGGTTTTGAGTTTTTATGGATTTGAGGGTTTTTGGGTTTTTATGGTTTTTTGGATTTTTATGGTTTTTTGGGTTTGGAGAGTTTTTTTTAGTTTTTAGGGGTTTTAATTGTTTACAATTTTTAACATTTTTAGGGATTTAAAGGGTTTTTAGAGTATTTGTTATTTATTAGGATTTTATAGGGTTTTAGGGTTATTCAAGGTTTTTAGTGTTTTAATGGTCTTTATCATTTTAGTGTATTTTATGGTATTTAGTTTTTTTATGATTTGTTGGGTTTTTTGTGTTTTTAAGTGTGTTTATATTTTTAATGTTTTCTTGGGATTTTTAGGGTGTATATGGTTTTTTATGTTTTTGGAATTTTTAGATAATTTTTAGGGCATTTGGGGTTTTTGGTTCTTAAGGTATTTTGAGGGGTTTTATGTTTTTTGGGGTTTGGAGGTTTTTAGTCTTTTAGTGTTTTTTAGTTTTTTAGGGGTTTTATTTGTTTCTAGATTGTTAGATTTTCCTGAGGGTTTTTCATGGTTTTAAGGGTTTTTACGTTTTATTGTATTTTTAGGGATTTTTAGGATTTTTATAATTTTTATTTATTTAGGTGTCTTAAGGATTGGTATTGTTTTTAGGGTTTTTATGATTTTATGGTTTGGGGGGGGGGGTTAGAGTTTGTTTACTTTTTTAGGGTTTTAAGGTGTTTTGGAGTCTTTAAACATTTTTAGTGGTTTAATGGATTATTGGAGTTTTTTCAAGGAAAATATAACATAATATATAGAATAAAATCTTGAAGTATAATGAAATCTCCCAATAGGTGAACCAAATGTCCAGAAGGACCTAGGAATCAGCAAAACAAAATGGACTAAGAACCCTCATGAAACCCAAATAACCAAACTATGGAAAATGGGCCCAAGAAACCCCAGAGATCCCAAACAATATATTTTATGAAAAATAGCCCTGAAAAACCTCTTGAATCCAAAAAAACCATTTCCTAGAAAAAGGGCCAAGAACCTCATGAAGCCTATCCAAACCATCACATAGAAGATGGTCTCATAACCTCTTGAATCCTATTCAAACAAATCCCTGAAAAATATTTGAGAAACCTTGAAAAACCTGGTGAACACAATACCCATCTCACAACACCCAGCTCCCAGTTCCATCACCTATATAATAAATAATCAATAGTAGAACCAACACCCATCAAACACCAATATCCCAATAACTAAAACCAGTTCCATCATTAAATAGCTCTAAATCCCAACCCCAAACAAGATCCTAGTATCAATAGATCCCAACCCCATACAAATCACCCAGCAAAACCCAACATTAGTAATATATTGCAGAACCCTACATAAATCTCCCAGCACCAGTATATCCTTGAATTTTCCATCTATCCTCTATAATTCCAGCACAATAACCAGTAGCTAAAACTATTCCAGCACCCTCAAACATCTCCCAGCTCAACTCCTAACAGTCCCATCCCCATCTTTAGAAGAAAACAATAGTGTAGAAAATGTAACCAGTCATCCCTAACACCCAACGTTATGCACAAAAAACCATATCCAGACGAAAAAGATCCAATATCCCATCTCCAACCCCTAAACCACCCAAAAAAGAGCATCTTCCCACCATAACTTAGAACCAAAATCGAGAAAAAAAGAATCCACCTACCAAGGTCCACCAAGCCACACCCAGCAAGTCCACATAAAACAAGACCCCAAAATAAGTATTCAATATCCTAAAAATAAATAGGTGATCCTATAGAACACAAGAATAGAACCTACAATAGCCTCACTACCACCCAAACCAAAAGAAAAAGCACCAACCCACATAGGCAAAAAATATGGAAGAACCTATTTACAACTACCAAAGCTACTTAGGCCTCCCCATCCCATCCCGGTATTATCCATGAAACCATACATGACTCTCCAAAGTTATGGAAATAATAAAACAAAGCATCACAATATGGAGGAAGTGGGTGACACCCCCCTTGAATGGAACCTTCGATGACAGAAACTGGAACCATGATGGAGGCAATGACATCAGCCGATGAACCCATTTCTAGAGGAACTAGGAGTGTCAACTAACATAAAAACCCACACAAAGTGAATAAGAAAACTATACCCACCATCCAAGACCACCCACAACAACGACACATGGATTCCAAGAATAAATCAAAACTTCTTCCATGAAAGAAACTTGCACATTTAGACAGAATAAACGTTATTGACTAAAGAGCCTACTTCCAGAAACTAGAAGAAACAATAACTAGTACTTCCATTGAAGAGAGCACTGATTATTATAATGATACACATAGGTTAGAAACACCACCATAAATGAACTCATGAGACCAGATACCCATTCCACAAAATCCTTCCATAACTAAGATCGTGACACCGATGAATAGGCTGGTAAACCAACCCCATTGACAAAAAACCAAAGAGATGCATCAATCTGTGTGACATCGAACCATTAACCAATGACAAGACAAAAAGAATCTATCATGTAGAATAATGTTCCTACATTACACACACACACACCAACTAATATCCCATGCGCCGTTGAGGGACACCGACCATGAAGTTCATCACTAAGATGAAAGAAAAAATAGAAAAAGATGATGTCGATGACGACAACCACACCCAACATCGAACCTAAGTTGGTGACCATGGACACACCAGCGAAGAAGTCCAACAACCAAACTGTGATCTTAATGAAAATCCCAATGATCCAAACACACCACTAAAAGGAATAAATTATAAATTATCATAAGTCCCAAACAACCCTACACCAAGAAAAATCACTCGGACCACCCCAAGAATGGCAGCCAGATAAATTTGAAGAAATCTCCTCCCCCAACACAAAAAAAGTCCAAAATAAGGCCAAAAATGCAACAAAAAATTATATCACCAAATATGAATAATAATATCCAATTCATCCACAAGCATGAACTCCAAGTATAAAATCTACACATTCCATAGTCCAAATCTGTAGCACCAAAACTGATCAAAATAGATATAAACCCACCACAATCCTTCAATGAAGATAATATAACCTACCATGAAAACCTGGTTCTAAGATAAGGCGACAAATCAATCATGAGAAAGGAACTCCCGATCTTCAAGAGCTCAATAAGGATCCCTAAAAATTATTTTTTCAAAAAGTTTTTTAATGTTTTTAGTGGGGTTTATGGTTTTAGGGAGTTTTAGGGTTTCCAATATTTTTATGGGTTTTATGGTTTTTAGGTGTTGTATGGGGTTTTAGGGTATTTTTATGGTTTTTAGGGTTCTAAGATTTTTTATGTTTTTTAGAGTGTTTAATTAATATTAGGTTATTAAGTTTTTCATTGGGTTTTCATATTTTTATGGTTTTTTACAGTTTTAGGGATATTAATTATTTTTAGGATTTTATGATTAATTAGGTTTTTATGGATTTTGAGGGTTTTAGGTTTTTTTGGGATTTTTGTGGTTTTTATGTTTATTATAGTATTTTTAGGTTTTTATCGGTTTTTGGTGTGTTTCATTTTTTTAGTTCATTCATAGGGGTTTTTTGGGTTTATATGGATTTTTTATTTTTTCAGTATTTTATGGATTTTTTGGGATTTTATGTGGTTTTTTGGTTTTTTGGTATTTTGAGGGTTTTTAAGAATTTTATTGTTTTTTGGGGTTTTAGATTTTTATTGAGTATTTAGGATTTTTAAGGGTTTTTAATGATTTCAAACATTTGTTGGGATTTAAATGGTTTTAATAGTTTTTGGTTGTTTAATGGTTTTATAAGTTCTGGGGGTTTTTATGGGTTATATGGTTTTTAACATTTTTTAGTTTTTCAAGGCTTTTATGTTTTTATGGTTTTAAGGTTTTATTAGGTTCCTTTTAGTTTTTTTTGGGTTTTTTATGTTTCTAGGGATTTTTATGGATTTTTTTGGATTTTAATGGGTTTTATGGTTTTTAGGGATTTGAAGGGATTTTATCATTTTATGTGTTTTAGGGTTTTTATGTATTTTTAGGATTTTTTATGACTTTAGGGGTTTGATGGTATTGACGGGTTTTAGGATATTTTAAAGGTTTTAAGGGTTTGGGTGTTTTTAATCTTTTCATCAGTTTTTATTATTTTTAGTATTTTAATAATTTTTTACAGATTTTAAATTTTTTTAGGGTTATTTAAATTTATGGGATTTTTAATTTATGTTTTATGATTTATATGGATTACGGGGGTTTTTGTGCTTTTGAGGGTTTTAGGGTTTTCAGGTTTTTAGCATATTTATGTTTTTAGGGGTTTGTGTGTTTTATGTTTTTTAAGGTTTTCTGAGGGATTATCTGGATTTTTAGGGGTTTTTAAATTTCTTGGGATTTTAAGGATTTTTTTATCATTTTTATGATTCTTTAGATTTTTAGGTATTTTTAGGGTTTTAGGGTTTTTATTATTTTTTGGGTATTTGTGGTTTTTTTAATTTTAGGGGTTTTAATGTTTTTTATAGTTTTCTAATGTTTTTAGGTGTTTAGTAGTTTTGTAGAGTTTTTATTGGGTTTTAGGGTTTTTATGGTTTTCTCAAGGTTTTTAGGTGTTTTATAATTTTTAGGGGTTTGAAGATATTTTTATAGTTTTTAGCATTTTTAGAGTATTTAAGGTTTTTAGGGGTTTTAATTATTTTTTGTTTTTTTAGATTTTCGTAGGATTTTAGAGTTTTAATGGTCTAATCGTTAATAGGTAATTTTAGATTGTTTTAGTATTTTAATGGTTTTAGGGGTTTTTTTGGTATTTTTAGTGTTTAAGGGTTTCTAGTATTGTTAGTGTTTATATGTATTTTAGTGATTTTAAGTGTTTTTAGGCATTTAAAATTTTCTTAGTGTTTTTCATTGATTTTAAATTTCAACGTATTTTTATGGATTTTTATAATTCTAATGGATTTTGAGGTTTTTAGTGTTATTTTTTTGGGTTTTGCGGGTTTTTAAATGTTTTTAGTGTTTTTTTAGAATTTTTGCATTTTTAGTGGTTTAAAGTTTTTATATTGTTTTTAGTTATTTTTAGTGGTTTTATTGGATTTTAGGGTTTTTTATTGTTTTAGGGGTTTTTTATTTTTAGGTATTTTAGGGTTTCTTGTTTTTTCGGGTATTTAACATTTATTATGTTTTAGGGTTTTACGTTTTTATAGGTTTGGAAAGTTTTATTGTTGTTTTTCAGGGGTTATAGGTGTTTTTATATTTTTTAGTAATTTTTAAAGATTTTTTAGTATTTTATGGGTTTTCTGGGTTTTATGGATATTAAGGGTTTCTAATGTTTTTAGGGTCATTATGGGTTTTGGGGGTTTTTGGGTTTTATTTGAGTTTTCTAGTACTTTAATGGTTATTAATTTTTTTTAAGTTTTTAGTGGTTTAAAGTGTTTTTAGAGTTAATATTGTGCTTTTATGGGTTTTAAATTTTTTTTGGGGTTTTATGGTTTTCAGGGGTATTAGTGTATTTTAGGTATTTTATGTTTTTTAGTGTTTTTTTGGTTTTTAGGGGTTTTAAGTGTTTTTAGGTTTTTATTGTATTATTGGGATTAGTATAGGTTTTTAGGGGTTCTTGCATTTTTAGGTATTTTTATTAATATTTTAATATTTTTATGGGGTTTTAAGGTTTTTTCGGATTTTTAGCGGTTTTAGGGTTTTAAGGGTTTTTATAGTTTTTTATGATTTTTAGAAATTTTTAGGTTTTTAAGGGGTTTATTTGTTTTTAGGTTTTTAAGGTTTTATTATAGTTTTTTAGTGGTTTTATGAATTTTTGGTTTTTTTACATTTTTAGGGATTTTTATTGATTTTTTAGAATTTTTATGGTTTTTAGGGGTTTGGAGATTTGTTGGTTTTTATGGTTTTTACAGTTTTTTGGTTTTTTGGGGATTTTAGGTGTTTGAATTTTTATAGTTTTTAAATATTTTTATGGGTTTAATGGGTTTTTATTGTTTTTATAGGTTTAACGTTTTTTATTTTTTTTAGGTTTTTAATGTTTTATGGAATTTTATTATTTTTATAGTTTAATTGGTTTTCTATAGTACTTCTAGGATTTTTAGGTTTTTTTGGGTTTTTAGATATTTATTTTGTTTTTGGTTTTTAAGTTTTCTTAGTGTTTTTATGTTTTTTTTGTGTTTTTATATATTTTTTGGCATTTTTAGGATTACTATGGTTATTTAATGTTTTGAAGGATTTTTAGGGGGTTTAGGATTTTTAGGGTTTTTTTGGTTTTTTATGGATTTTAAGTCTATTTATCTTTTAAATGTGATATTAGGGGTTTTCATGTTTTTTAGGGGTTTTACATTTTTGTGGAATTTTAGGTACATTTTGGTCTTTTTGGTTTTTATGGTTTTCATGGATTTTGAGGGGTTCTAGAGTTTTTAGGGTTATTATGGGGTGTTGGGGTTTTTTGTGGTTTTTTAGTCTTTTTGGGTTAAATTTTTTTAATGTTTTTTAAACATTTTTAACAGTTTGATGTCTTTTTATTATTTTTAGTGGTTTATAGAGTTTTATGGGTTTTTAGTCTTTGTTATAGTTTTTAGGGGATTGTATGATTTTTGGGGTTTTTTTGGGTTTTTAGTGTATTTTTATAATTTTTAAGGGGTTTAATAATTTTTATATTTTTAGGTGTTCTATTTGTTTTTATAATTTTATGGTTTTCTTATCGGTTTTTATGGTTTTTACATCTTTATGTATTTTAAGGGATTTTTTAGGATTTTTATGGGTTTTTTGTATTTTTATGTATTTTGATGGTATTTATGGTTTTTAGTGGTTTTATGGGTTTTTAGGGATTTTAGTGAGATTTTACAGGTTTTTAGTGTTTTTAGGTTTTTAAGGTTTTCTTATTAGTTCTCAACATTTTTATGGTTTCCCGTTTGTAGATCTTTTTAGGTCTTTTTATGATTTTTATGTTTTCTTAGGGTTTTAGATATTTTGGGGTTTTATGGTTTTTAGGTTTTTTTGAGATTTTATGGGATTTTTGGATCTTTAAGACTTTTTATGTTTTCTATGTATTTTAGATATTTTTTTTAACTTTTTAGGGTTTTAATGGGGTTTTGGAGTTTTTAGTGAGTTTTAATGGTTTTCAAGTGTTTTTATGGGGTTTAGGGTCTTTTTGATTTTATAATTCTTAGGTTTTATAGGAATTGTATTTATTTTTGGGATTTTTGGTTTTATAAGGGGCTTTCAGGTGTTTTAGTGTTTTTTTATTTTTGGGGATTTTTAAGGGTTGTTTATTTTTATTCTTTTTTGTGTTTTTTGGGATTTTGAGGTGTTTTATGGATTTTTGGGTCTTTAGGGATTTTCATGGGATTTAGTTCTTTTAAGGTTTTTAGTTTTTTATGTTTTTTCGGTTTTTATAATTTTAATTGAGTTTATCATCATTTTTAGGTTTTTTTATGATTTTTGGGATTTTTGGGGAATTTTTTAGATTTTTTTGATTTTAGAGTTTTAGGGATTTTGAGGGGTTTTGGGGGTTTTTTTTGGGTATTATGGTTTTTTATGTTTTTATGTTTTTATTAATTTTTAAGTTTTTAAAGGATTTATATTTTTTAATGTTATAAGGGGTTCATAGGTTTTTTAGCATATTTAGTGGTTTTTATGATTTTCCGGGTTTTTAGGGGATTTTGGGGGGTTTTAACTTTTAATATTTTTTTTTATTTTTTGGGGGTTTAAGTATTTTTATGTTTTTATAGTCTAATTAAGGTATTTATGGGGTTTTATGCTTTTAGGGATTTTTTGGGCCATTTTTGGATTTTTATGAATTTTTGGGATTTTGATGGTGTTTCATCACAAATCGCATCATACCCTAGACTGAAAAATATATGTTTTGATAGGTAATGAGTGGTATATCATTTTTATCTTACAACGAAGGTGCCACAAATAAGAGGTTCTGGTGGATGATTGCATGGGGTTAAGTATTTTTGCAATTGATCCATGTTGGGTATGACATCTTTGGATGGTCTCCAACAGGTTTATTCACAACGACAAAAACAAAAAACAACCCCACTATCAATGATTCATGGACCTTCGTTCCAAAGGTAGGTGCTCATTGGATAATTTGGCCAATTCCACTTGAGGACTCTCATTGGTCGAGAGGATGGGAACTCGGGCTCATCACACCCTTTTGGGGGGAATTGATGCCTACTCTATGACTCTATTATAGATTTAAGACATGTTCATATGTTCATGAATCCTTTGTTCATTCCCAAGAATATGTCAGCGGATTACTCCCAGGTTGCATGATCAATGATAAATATGCCAGGTTTAGTAATCTCTTGTATGTATATATGGTTATTCCTTATTGTTTCCCTCTTATTGGACAAACTACTAATTCTTTAGTTTTTCACCAAGAGAAATCTGGTTTTAAGCCATATGGGCTGGAACTCTGTAGTTTATCATCATCCAGGGGTATGGGAATCATTTCAATGTTGGGATCGAACTCACAAGATTGGCTGCCTACATAACCTCATGAAAGGAATCATAACCCACGTAGTTTAGTGTCTCTTTACTGGATAGGTCACCTTTTAATGTTATGTGAAAAGGACCTGACCATGCAGTTTATTGTCATACGACCAGGACATACATGAACTGATGTGAACATGACAGTTTTGGGCTTGAACCTCATAGAGGTTTCCTGCGTATCCCAACAGATTGGGAATCAAATTCCACAAGGTTTTGATGTCTGAAGCTTACATATGTAAGTTCCCCATTAAAGGTGGCATGATTTGGTGCTTACATACAGAGGGAAGGATCATTTGAGCTTGGGACTTAGGTAGGTGCCCTATTTATCCTATTTATAACATGAATCGACGTTCTCATAATTCAATTTGTGCGTAGATCATGAAGGTACCATGGTATCCACTAATCTCTATGTCCACTTTAGTCATCATCGGTGTTAAAAACAAGAGAAAGTGGTAGATTCTGTGAACCCCAGCCTTTCCCCTCTCCACTGGTGGAAAAAGGAGGAGGACGACGGAGAGATAGACCATGTATGTGACACTTTTCTGAAGTAGGTCTAGGGGATTCTCTCAAATAGAGTTTCCTTATATTGGTTTTGGGAAAGGGGAGGAGAATTCCTCTTCAAAGTGGAAATAAAGAATGATTTTACATTATTTATCACTGGCCCTCATTGAAGGGAAAAGTTAGTGCTTAACCTTAATCCATAGAACATGGAGGTACATGTGAGAATCCTGCGATTATCACCCATGTAACGCCCTGACCCCAGCTACCCAGAGTCGGTTCATTACTTCGTAACATTGGCATGATCACAAAAGATCAAGTCTCGAATGACCGATTAGTTTAGTAGCCTTGGAAACACTAGATACATTCGGAAACGTTACATTACATCATAAAGTGAAAAACTATAATAACAAAGTCTCCATAGTCCACACTCATATCCTCTTCTGACTATCCCTGCAGGTCATTCATAAAATACTTCTTCACATCCTGGAAAATATTAAAAATTTAAATGGGTGAGCTCAAATGCTCAGTAAGGATAACAATATTGCGGAAGCTTTCATAAATAAACATTAACATTTAAGGCAATGTATAACTAAAACAAAAGCCTTTTAAACATGAACTTCAACATAATATGGCAAAAGTAAAATGAGATAATGCCATTTACTTATTCACATGGATATTCTACTGGTCGAATAATCACATGAAATATCAATAACCACATTCATAATGAGGGAATGTATAATGCCAGACATTCTGAAACATTTTTTCAAGGCCTCGGCCAAGACGTCTAAAATGATTAAGGCCTCGGCCAAAACCATAAATCAAATTGGGAAAGGGCCTTGGCCAATTCCACGTCTAGTTTTCTCATGAGACCTACCGATGCATCGAGGAGCTATAGCGGGCTCTACCCGTCACTTATTAAGTCCAATACATTCCTCATATGAATAGGTTTAAACATATCATAAACCATACCATAATTGTATCACATAAAACATGCATAAAGGAAACATAACATTTCCACATTTCAATCACAAGATATCAATACAACACATTGATATAATAAAAATGCTTTCAAAACCATTTTCAATACCAAAATAAAAGAAAGTTAAAACTTTGTATTTATTTTTCATTAAAAAAATGATGGCTTGTAGAGGAAGCCGAAACTCAAATAATGGTCACGGTGGCGGAGAAGTCGTTGTCGCCGCATAAGTATGGAAAGAAAAACATTTCCTTTTGTCGTTTAGCAAAACGCTTCGTATAAAAAAGATTCCTTTTGAATAAACATAAAAGTCAAAGTGGTTTATACACCGTATAAAAGAAAGTTGTGTATAAAACCAAATATGCCTCAATGAAAGGGGACTGAGACGAAGTCCTTAAAAAGATCATTTTATTTAAATAAAGTACATCTATAATTTGTATTCACTATAAGTACACATAAATAATGTAAAAATACAATATAGGACATAATAATATCATGACATAATTTGAAAGTAGGAGATTAACCGAAAGAATAGAAATTGGGTTAAGAAGTTCCCTTACAAAGATCATTTTTTAAATAAAATAGATCTATTATGTGTATTCACTATAATTACACATAAATAAAGTACAAATACAATATAGGACATAATAATATCATGACATAATTTGAAAGTAGGAGATTAACCCAAAGAATGGAAATTGGGTTAAGAAATTCCCTTACCTCGAGTCTGACTTGACTCAACCGTTCTTTAACCTCGTGAATAATAAACTAGAGTTAATATATACCTTATTAAGAACCATTTTCAATTTCATTATCCTTTTTATATCACTTATTACAATGAGATGAACATTATGTAATTATTTAAGTTAATAACGGTCGTTTTGTCGATCTTTGGTACTTGAGTCAACAATAAACTTCTTATAATTACAAGTTGTTTATGTGGTAGAATATCCATTATCTCCAGAATTATATTCACGATTTAGATGTCATATATATCATATATATCCAGTATATACATTCATTTATAATATTACGTAACATTTAGAGGTAAGAAATGAAATGCACCGTTCATGGAGACGGTAAGCCGTACGTACGCATGAACGCTACTTTCATTTCTATTTCGTATTTAATGGAATGAAATCATAATGATATAAATTTATAATATAATTCCATTATAATATAGTGTATAATACCATTTACTTCATCCTTTATACATCCCACATATGGAATTAACGATTCAAATCACTTTGAGGGGGCGGTAGTCCGCACTTCCTAAAATGAAATTATCTCGTTTACCCATAATGGAAATCATAAAGTATGACATAAATTAGAAATACAGAAGCATAAGTAAAACATAAACATATTATATATCATATATAAATATAGTGACATCTTAATGGCCACCTTTGAAGGTGTTATATGAGTGTTGAACAATCATCGTTTCGTGAGGCAGAAATTCGCCATCCACAGAAACCGTATGTTCTCTAACCATTAGATGTAGGTGTGTGTAAGTGTAGCACAAATACTTCATATAAAAACATCCTAGTATATTGAGGATACTGGTGTTGTTACTAAAGAAATGAATAAAAATATTTTAGGGGGTTGGAGAAGAAAAATAAAACAAAACAACATTAGAGAAGACATTACCTCAAAATCGGGTAACTCTTTTTAATTTTAGCCAAAGAATTCATTGGGAAGAGTTCTGCCCAAAGTGAGGCTTCTAGGAGTAAGAGCGGGAAGTTGGGAGAGTATTTGGGCAGAGTTTGGCCGATCCAAATGGTTTGAAAGTGTGAATGAGGTGGTAGAGGTGGGGGCCTTTTATAAAAGGAGAGGAGGGGCACTCTTGGAATGTAAGGAAAGTTTACATTATTATACAATGCTTTTCGGATTCTAAAGGTCCCACACTTATATAATTAGAGTATAATGTGGTAAGGGTTCGAAATATAATCATCCAATAGGTTTTTGACATGTTTAAGCCTTGGATTTTACATTATCTTTTTATTTTATTTAAATCGTTAAATAATGAGGTCATCGCTGCATCATCATGATGTAATCAATAATTTAATTTATTTAATGTCTAAAAATTATAAAACAAATACCATGATGTAGGAAATCTTTATAGATTTACAATGACTATTTATAGTCAAAAATATGACTTGTATAACCCCATGTAAAAATTGTTTTAGGAAAACATTTTATGTTTGTGTAATTTTTTACTTTAACATTAAATAAAAGGTATTTATGTCATTTTCCAACTCAAGTGGCTCCATGGGGTCCCCAAGTTGAACCATGGATTTTCTTTGTCTGAAATGGCACATCCAATGAGGGTAGGACATGTTTCAAGCTCATCTCATATTATTAAAACATTATTTTTACCTTAAACTACACTAATTACCTCTAATCGCGATTAAGAACTTAAAAGTTACTATTCACCAAAAAAGTTACTTTAATCTCATTGAACCACATTTTACTTCTTAATGACAACCATGTATGTAGGATTTTTGAAATTCAAAACACAGAAGTGGTAATATTTCATTTAAACGAAAAATCAGTTATTTAACTACCACTTAGTGGTTTCACTATTCATCAAAAATTGAAGTTTTTCAGAACAATGCCAAAATTTCACACTAAGCTATAATTGATATTCCGAATTCAAAAATGATTTATATTTTAGAAAATTACAAACATATAAGTTGCATTAATTAATTTTATAATTAATTCCCGCTGTCACAACAAATAGCGTGTTTTTAAGAAACAATTTATATCAAAAGATTGACAATTGTTCATGCCCAATTTCAATGTTAAATTAATTCTAATGACCACCATTGGATAAAATGGTAAAAATATATTCTAATTATACTTTAAAACCACTAAATAGTATAACTTATCACTATAAATTATTTTGATTAAAAAAGTTGTTTTAAGTATTTTTCACTATTCATACAAAATTGGAAGTTCTTAGAAAATTACAAAAAATTCAACTTAGGATAATTTTGATATTACGAATACCAAAACGAAGTCCATTTGGAAAAAATAAAATTTATAAAATTTCAAAAATTAGGTATTACTATTCATAACGTCTACTTTGATTGGTTTTAGTGTGTGTTAGAACTCGAAGTTGCGTACAACACATGCTACTGTATTATTGAAAGAGAAGCGTATCATGGAAGCTCGGGGTGTTACATTCTACCCTCCTTCAATAAATTGCGTCCTCGTAATTTGAAATTTTTCTTGGAAAATAAAAGGTTGAAAATAGAAAATACCTTTGTGGAAAACCCACATCGGAAATAAGGTTAATAAAATTTAGCCTTAATAAGAGGGAAATGGGAATAAGAAAGTCACCACCAAATTATGATCTCGGTTAGGAGAACATTGGTGGAAATTAGAGACATATAATTGGAGGAAAAATGTAAATATTTGTAGGGAGTTATTGAGGTCATCAATCACAATCAACTGTCAAATTGTTGAGGGCCTCAAAGCCTTCAATCTATGTTGATTTAAAATATCATCAGTTCAACAAGACATAAGGTATTAGGATAACACATTTTTTTGTTTTAATATCCCTTTACTAAAGTTTAAGAATTAATTTATTCATTTAATACGAGACAGGTATATATATATTTATGCTTGACAATTAGAGTTTCAACCTTCAACTCATCTTTCACTCAAAAAGATAATAGAACTCAAAAATATTATACTTATCCTAATTGTATAAGGTTTCAAATGTTAACACATACCATTTAGATTAGTAAAATTATTTTGTAATAACCAGGGACTTCCTGTAGGCTAGTGGTAGGAAATAAAGGCTTGTCGAACTATGTTTGTGGGTTCGATTCCTGCAGCTTTTTCCGACGCGACGTGTTATGACCCACCCTGCAGGTTGTCGTTTTCCTAAAACTATAGTATTATAATATTCCAAAAATAATCTTCATAAATTTTTTTACCTTAAACAATACTATCCAAAGATCAACTTAATCCACTCCACCCTTTATAGTTATCCAAAATACCTCTGTCCAGACTTTCTCTAAAAGGTCTCTTAATTCCAAAATCAATTTATCAGATTCCCCAAACAAAGTAAAGTTTCTCTTATTGTCACATACTAAAAATATAATTACCTTCATCATATTAAAACCTTACTGAAATCAACAAGTACTGCAGTACAATCCTTATATATATATCACATTATTCTAATAACCAGAATATAATCCATGAGTCCAAAAGCACCAATACATTAGTTATTCTGCTTCAACTGTAGTAACAGCATAATATTGTCCTTGATCCCTTGGCCTTTTCTGAGGTAAGTTTCCCTGACGCTTAGGACATTCATTTGCATAATGCCCCATTTCCCTACAATTGTAGCATTCAACATTGATAGCCACTTTCTTTCTCTTGCAATCACGCGCCTGGTGACCTTTTTACCCACATTTATAACAAACTCCCATTCCTTTTAGGCAAGTACAGGGTGATTCTTCCCACAATTATCACATAATGGAAAATCCTTCTTTCCCTTTTTCCCTTTATCTGTCTCTTGTTCCACCGTTCTCTTCTTCTATTGCTTTACTTTGTTGTCATAAGACTTAGAGAATTCATTTTCTGTCTTGATAGCACATGAGACAATATCTTCATATATTGAGAACGATTGTGATACTAAAGATCGACGGAGAAATGGTTTTAACCCATCAAAGAAATGATCAATCTTACCTCTTGGGTTACGTATATAATCTGTAGCATACCTCGCTAACCTTGTAAAGTTGGCCTCATAATTTGCGACATTCCCATCCTCCTTTTGTCTCAGACTCAAAAAATGTCTTTCCATATCTGCTTGATGGTCACGAGGATAGTATTTTTATAGGTAATTCTCTTTGAACTCCCTCCATTACATATTCGATACGTCATCATCTTCATTTGTGTTTTGAATCAATGACCACCATTGATCATCATCTTCAGTGAGGCGGTAAACTGCCATGATAACCTTCTCCCTTTCACTACTCCCCAAGGCGAGGAATATCTTCTCTAAGGTGTTTATCCATTGCTCACCTACTAATTGATTTGTACCCCATTAAATGTTGGTGTTTGTTGCCTCATGAAGAGGTCTAACATTGATCCTCCACGTTGTGGATCAGGGTGATCCATACGAGTAAGGTTATTATTCATAACCTGAGTGAGTTGTCCCAGTATGGTAATAAGTTGATCAGCACCAGTTGTATCTCCAGCTCCACAATAATTTTCTTGAGCAGGAGGGCAATCCCTGCACGGAGTGCGTGCATTGATACGGTTTCCATTCCTTACACTAGGCACCATTTCTAAACAATGTCATAAACTATATTAGTTTATGAATAAAAATACATAATTCTATACTTGTAAGATACTTAACATAAATTGAACTATTTATGGATATAATCTATAAAAATGTTTTCTTTGAGGAAGTATATAATCATAACCCTTCATATTGGTTTATAACGAAAATGAGAATTATCCTAAGCATATCCCCCGGGAGTGTCGTAACCAAGAGTGCAGCAAGGCCCGTTGTCGTGCAGCAGTTCCCATTCGAGTCTAGCTCAAAGCAGTGTTTTCGGGTTTTACCCCTAGGTACATCTGTGCCAGAGCCTCCTCTACCTGCTCGTATCCATACAGGGATTTATTGCTCGGAAAACTCACCAAATCTCTACAATACCAATATTTTAGGAAGTTCTTCTATACTAATCCTCAATGTTCATCTTAGGTCTACATGCTCTAATCAGAGTTTATCTAAATCTAGCTTCCAAGGTTAGTACTAAACTGCCTCTGATACCAACTGTAACGCCCCGACCCCAGCTACCCAGAGTCAGTGCACTACTTCGTAACATTGGAATGATCACAAAAGATCAAGTCTCGAAAGACCGATTAGTTTAGTAGCCTTGGAAACACTAGATACATTCGTAAACGTTACATTGCATCATAAAGTGAAAAACTACAATAACAAAGTCTCCATAGTCCACACTCATATCCTCTTCTGACTATCCCTGCAGGTCATTCATAAAATACTTCTTCACATCCTGGAAAATATTAAAACATTGAAAGGGGTGAGCTCAAATGCTCAGTAAGGATAACAATATTGCGGAAGCTTTCATAAATAAACATTAACATTTAAAGAAATGTATAAATAAAACAAAATCCTTTTAAACATGAACTTCAACATAATATGGAAAAAGTAAAATGAGATAATGCCATTTACTTATTAACATGGATATTCAACTGGTCGAATAATCACATGCAATATCAATAACCACTTTCATAATGAGGGAATGTATAATGCCAGACATTCTGAAACATTTTTTCAAGGCCTCGGCCAAGACGTCTAAACTGATTAAGGCCTCAGCCAAAACCATAAATCAAATTGGGAAAGGGCCTCAGCCAATTCCACGTCTAGTTGTCTCATGAGACCTACCGATGCATCGAGGAGCTATAGCGGGCTCCACCCGTCACTTATTAAGTCCAATACATTCCTCATATGAATAGGTTTAAACATATAATAAACCATAACATAATCGTATCACATAAAACATGCATAAAGGAAACATAACATTTCCACATTTCAATCACAAGATATCAATACAACACATTGATATAATAAAAACACTTTCAAAACCATTTTCAATACCAAAATAAAAGAAAGTTAAAACGTTGTATTTATTTTTCATTAAAAAAATGATGGCTTGTAGAGGTAATCGAAACTCAAATAATGGTCACGGCGGCGGAGAAGTCGTTGTCGCCACATAAGTACGGAAATAAAAACATTCCCTTTTGTCATTTAGCAAAACGCTTCATATGAAAAATATTCCTTTTGAATAAACGTAAAAGTCAAAGGGGTTTATACACCGTATAAAAGAAAGTTGTGTATAAAACCAAATATGCCTCAATGAAAGGGGATTGAGATGAAGTCCTTAAAAATATCATTTTCTTTAAATAAAGTACATCTATAATGTTTATTCACTATAATTACACATAAATAATGTAAAAATACAAGATAGGACATAATAATATCATGACATAATTTGAAAGTAGGAGATTAACCCAAAGAATAGAAATTAGGTTAAAAAGTTCCCTTACAAAGATCATTTTTTAAATAAAATAGATCTATTATTTGTATTCACAATAATTACACATAAATAAAGTACAAATACAATATAGGACATAATAATATCATGACATAATTTGAAAGTAGGAGATTAACCCAAAGAATGGAAATTGGGTTACGAAATTCCCTTACCTCGTGTCTGACTTGACTCAACCGTTCTTTAACCTCCTGAATAATAAACTATAGTTAATATATACCTTATTAAGAACCATTTTCAATTTCATTATCCTTTTTATATCACTTATTACAATGATATGAACATTATGTAATTATTTAAGTTAATAATGGTCGTTTTGTCGATCTTTGGTACTTGAGTCAACAATAAACTTCTTATAATTACAAGTTGTTTATGTGGTAGAATATCCATTATCTCCAAAATTATATTCATGATTTAGATGTCATATATATCATATATATCCAGTATATACATTCATTTATAATATTACGTAACATTTAGAGATAAGAAATGAAATGCACCGTTCATGGAGACGGTAAGCCGTACGTACGCATGAATGCTACTTTCATTTCTATTTCGTATTTAATGGAATGATATCATAATGATATAAATGTATAATATAATTCTATAATAATATATTGTATAATACCATTTACTTTATCCTTTATACATCCCACAAATGGCATTAACGATTCAAATCACTTTGAGGGGGCGGTAGTCCGCACTTCCTAAAATGAAATTATCGTGTTTACCCATAATGGAAATCATAAATTATGCCATGAATGAGAAATACAGAAGCATAAGTAAAACATAAACATATTATATATCATATATAAATATAGTGACATCTTAATGGCCACCTTTGAAGGTGTTATATGAGTGTTGAACAATCATCGTTTCGTGAGGCAGAAATTCGCCATCCACAGAAACCGTATGTTCTTTAACCATTAGATGTAGGTGTGTATAAGTGTAGCTCGAATCCTTCTTATAACAACATCCTATTAAATTTAGGATACTGGTGTTGTTACAAAAGAAATTAATAAAAAGAGTTTAGGGGATTGGAGAAGAAAAATAAAACAAAACAACATTAGAGAAGACATTACCTCAAAATCGGGTAACTCTTTTTGATTTGAGCCAAAGGATTCCTTGGGAAGAGTTATGCCCAAAGTGAGGCTTATAGGAGTAAGCGGAGGAAGTTGGGAGAGTATTTGGGCAGAGTTTGGCCGAGACAAATGGTTTGAATGTGTGAATGAGGTGGTATAGGTGACGGCCTTTTATAAAAGGAGAGGAGGGGCCCTCTTGGAATGTAATGAAATTTTACATTATTATACAATTATTTTCGGATTCTAAAGGTCCCACACTTATATAATTATAGGCTAAGGTGATAAGGGTTCTAAATATAATCATCAAATAGGTTTTTGACAAGTGTAGGCCTTGGATTTTACATTATCTTTTCATTTTAATTAAATCGTTAAATAATGAGGTCATCGCTGCATCATCATGTTGTCATAAATAATTTAATTTATTTAATGTCTAAAAATTATAAAAAAAATACTATGATGTAGTAAATCTATTTAGCTTTCCAAATACTATTTATAGTCAAAAATATGACTTGTATAACCACATGTAAAAATTGTTTTAGTAAAGCATTTTATGTTTGTGTCATTTTTTACTTTAACATTAAATAAAAGGTATTTATGTCATTTTCCAACTAAAGTGTCTCCATGGGGTCCCCAAGTTGACCCATGGATTGTCTTGGTCGGACATGGCACATCCAATGAGGGTAGGACATGTTTCAAGCTTATCTCATATTATTAAAACATTATTTTTACCTTAAACTACACTAATTACCTCTAATCGCGATTAAGAACTTAAAAGTTACTATTCACCAAAAAAAAATTTTAATCTCATTGAACCACATTTTACTTCTTAATGAAAACCATGTATGTCGGATTTTTGAAATTCAAAACACCGAATTGGTAATATTTCATTTAAACGAAAAATTAATTATTTAACTACCACTTAGTGGTTTCACTATTCATCAAAAATTGATGTTTTTCAGAATAATGCCAATATTTCACCCTAATCTATAATTGATATTCCGAATTCAAAAATGATGTCTATTTTAGAAAATTCCAAACATATAATTTTCATTAATTAATTTTATAATTAATTCCCGCTGTCACAACAAATAGCGTGTTTTTAAGAAACAATTTATATCAAAAGATTGACAATTGTTCAAGCCCAATTTCAATGTTAAATTAATTCTAATGACCACCATTGGATAAAATGGTAAAAATATATTCTAATTATACTTTAAAACCACTCAATATTATAACTTATCACTATTAATTATTTTTATTAAAAAAGTTGTTTTAAGTATTTTTCACTATTCATAAAAAATTGGAAGTTCTCAGAAAATTACAAAAAATTCAACTTAGGATAATTTTGATATTACGAATACAAAAACGAAGTCCATTTGGAAAAAATAAAATTTATAAAATTTTAAAAATTAGGTATTACTATTCATAACTGCTACTTTGATTGGTTGTAGTGTGTGTTAGAACTCGAAGTTGCGTACAACACATGCTACTGTATTATTGAAAGAGAAGTGTATCGTGGAAGCTCGGGGTGTTACATTCTACCCTCCTTCAATAAATTGCATCCTCGCAATTTGAAATTTTTCTTGGAAAATAAAAGGTTGAAAATAGAAAATACCTTTGTGGAAAACCCACATCGGAAATAAGGTTAATAAAATTTAGCCTTAATAAGAGGGAAATGGAAATAAGAAAGTCACCAACAAATTATGATCTCGGTTAGGAGAACATTGGTGGAAATTAGAGACATATAATTGGAGGAAAAACGTAAATATTTGTAGGGAGTGATTGAGGTCAGCAATCACAATCAACTGTCAAATTGTTGAGGGCCTCAAAGCCTTCAATCTATGTTGATTTAAAATATCATCAGTTCAACAAGACATAAGGTATTAGGATAACACATTTTTTTGTTTTAATATCCCTTTACTAAAGTTTAAGAATTAATTTATTCATTGAATACGAGATAGGTATATATATATTTATGCTTGACAATTAGAGTTTCAACCTTCAACTCATCTTTCACTCAAAAAGATAATAGAACTCAAAAATATTATACTTATCCTAATTGTATAAGGTTCCAAATGTTAACACATACCATTTAGATTAGTAAAATTATTTTGTAATAACCAGGGACTTCCTGTAGGCTAGTGGTAGGAAATAAAGGCCTGTCGAACTATGGTTGTGGGTTCGATTCCTACAGATTTTTCCGACGCGACGTGTTATGACCCACCCTGCAGTTTGTCCTTTTCCTAAAACTATAGTATTATAATATTCCAAAAATAATCTTCATAAATTTTTTAACCTTAAACAATACTATCCAAAGATCAACTTAATCCACTCCAACCTTTATAGTTATCCAAAATACCTCTGTCCAGACTTTCTCTAAAAGGTCTCTTAATTCCAAAATCAATTTATCAGATTCTCCAAACAAAGTAAAGTTTCTCTTATTGTCACATACTAAAAATATAATTACCTTCATCATATTAAAACCTTACTGAAATCAACAAGTACCGCAGTATAATCCTTATATATATATCACATTATTCTAATAATCAGAATATAATCCATGAGTCCAAAAGCACCAATACATTAGTTATTCTGCTTCAACTGTAGTAACAACATAATATTGTCCTTGATCCCTTGGCCTTTTCTGAGGTAAGTTTCCCTGACGCTTAGGACATTCATTTTCATAATTCCCCATTTCCCTACAATTGTAGCATTCAACATTGATAGTCTCTTTCTTTCTCTTGCAATCACGCGCCTGGTGACCTTTTTCCCCACATTTATAACAAATTCCCATTCCTTTTAGGCAAGTACCAGGGTGATTCTTCCCACAATTATCACATAATGGAAAATCATTCTTTCCCTTTTTCCCTTTATCTGTCTCTTGTTCCACTGTTCTCTTCTTCTCTTGCTTTACTTTGTTGTCATAAGACTTAGAGAATTCATTTTCTGTCTTGATAGCACATGAGACAATATCTTCGTATATTGAGAACGATTGTGATACTAAAGATCGACGGAGAAATGGTTTTAACCCATCAAAGAAACGATCAATCTTACCTCTTGGGTTACGTATATAATCTGTAGCATACCTCGCTAACCTTGTAAAGTTGGCCTCATAATTTGCGACATTCTCATCCTCCTTTTGTCTCAGACTCAAAAATTGTCTTTCCATATCTGCTTGATGGTCACGAGGATAGTATTTTTCTAGGTAAAGCTTTTTGAACTCCCTCCATTCCATATTCGATACGTCATCATCTTCATTTGTGTTTTGAATCAATGACCACCATTGATCATCATCTTCAGTGAGGCGGTAAACTGCCATGATAACCTTCTCCCTTTCTCTACTCCCCAAGGAGAGGAATATATTCTCTAAGGTGTTTATCCATTGCTCAGCTACTAATTGATTTGTACCCCATTAAATGTTGGTGGTTGTTTCCTCATGAAGAGGTCTAACATTGATCCTCCACGTTGTGGATCAGGGTGATCCATACGAGTAAGGTTATTATTCATAACCTGAGTGAGTTGTCCCAGTATGGTAATAAGTTGATCAGCACCAGTTGTATCTCCAGCTCCACAATAATTTTCTTGAGTAGGAGGGAAATCCCTGCACGGAGTGCGTGCATTGATACGGTTTCCATTCCTTCCACTAGGCACCATTTCTAAACAATGTCATAAACTATATTAGTTTATGAATAAAAATACATAATTCCATACTTGTAAGATACTTAACATAAATTGAACTATTTATGGATATAATCCATAAAAATGTTTTCTTTGAGGAAGTATATACTCATATCCCTTCATATTGGTTTATAAAGAAAATGAGAATTATCCTAAGCATATCCCCCGGGAGTGTCGTAACCAAGAGTGCAGCAAGGCCCGTTGTCGTGCAGCAGTTCTCGTTCGAGTCTAGCTCAAAGCAGTGTTTTCGGGTTTTACCCCTAGGTACATCTGTGTCAGAGCCGCCTCTACCTGCTCGTATCCAGACAGGGATGTATTGCTCGGAAAACTCACAAAATCTCTACAATACCAAAATTTTAGGAAGTTCTTCTATACTAATCCTCAATGTTCATCTTAGGTCTACATGCTCTAATCAGGGTTTATCTAAATCTAGCTTCCAAGGTTAGTACTAAACTGCCTCTGATACCAACTGTAACGCCCCGACCCCAGCTACCCAGAGTCGGTGCACTACTTCGTAACATTGGAATGATCACAAAAGATCAAGTCTCGAAAGACCGATTAGTTTAGTAGCCTTGGAAACACTAGATACATTCGTAAACGTTACATTACATCATAAAGTGAAAAAATACAATAACAAAGTCTCCATAGTCCACACTCATATCCTTTTCTGACTATCCCTGCAGGTCATTCATAAAATACTTCTTCACATCCTGGAAAATATTAAAACATTGAAAGGGGTGAGCTCAAATGCTCAGTAAGGATAACAATATTGCGGAAGCTTTCATAAATAAACATTAACATTTAAGGAAATGTATAACTAAAACAAAATCCTTTTAAAAATGAACTTCAACATAATATGGCAAAAGTAAAATGAGATAATGCCATTTACTTATTAACATGGATATTCAACTGGTCGAATAATCACATGCAATATCAATAACCACTTTCATAATGAGGGAATGTATAATGCCAGACATTCTGAAACATTTTGTCAAGGCCTCGGCCAAGACGTCTAAAATGATTAAGGCCTCGGCCAATACCATAAATCAAATTGGGAAAGGGCCTCAGCCAATTCCACGTCTAGTTGTCTCATGAGATCTACCGATGCATCGAGGAGCTATAGCGGGCTCCACCCGTCACTTATTAAGTCCAATACATTCCTCATATGAATAGGTTTAAACATATCATAAACCATAACATAATCGTATCACATAAAACATGCATAAAGGAAACATAACATTTCCACATTTCAATCACAAGATATCAATACAACACATTGATATAATAAAAACGCTTTCAAAACCATTTTCAATACCAAAATAAAAGAAAGCTAAAACTTTGTATTTATTTTTCATTAAAAAAATGATGGCTTGTAGAGGAAACCGAAACTCAAATAATGGCCACGGTGGCGGAGAAGTCGTTGTCTCCACATAAGTACGGAAATAAAAACATTCCCTTTTGTCATTTAGCAAAACGCTTCATATAAAAAATATTCCTTTTGAATAAACATAAAAGTCAAAGGGGTTTATACACCATATAAAAGAAAGTTGTGTATAAAACCAAATATGCCTCAATGAAAGGGGATTGAGATGAAGTCCTTAAGAAGATCATTTTCTTTAAATAAAGTACATCTATAATGTTTATTCACTATAAGTACACATAAATAATGTAAAAATACAAGATAGGACATAATAATATCATGACATAATTTGAAAGTAGGAGATTAACCCAAAGAATAGAAATTGGGTTAAAAAGTTCCCTTACAAAGATCATTTTTTAAATAAAATAGATCTATTATTTGTATTCACTATAATTACACATAAATAAAGTACAAATACAATATAGGACATAATAATATCATGACATAATTTGAAAGTAGGAGATTAACCCAAAGAATGGAAATTGGGTTACGAAATTCCCTTACCTCGTGTCTGACTTGACTCAACCGTTCTTTAACCTCCTGAATAATAAACTATAGTTAATATATACCTTATTAAGAACCATTTTCAATTTCATTATCCTTTTTATATCACCTATTACAATGATATGAACATTATTTAATTATTTAAGTTAATAATGGTCGTTTTGTCGATCTTTGGTACTTGAGTCAACAATAAACTTCTTATAATTACAAGTTGTTTATGTGGTAGAATATACATTATATCCAGAATTATATTCATTATTTATATGTCATATATATCATATATATCAAGTATATACATTCATTTATAATATTAAATAACATTTAGAGATAAGAAATGAAATGCACCGTTCATGGAGACGGTAAGCCGTACGTACGCATGAATGCTACTTTCATTTCTATTTCGTATTTAATGGAATGAAATCATAATGATATAAATGTATAATATAATTAAATTATAATATAGTGTATAATACCATTTACTCCATCCTTTATACATCCCAAAAATGGCATTAACGATTCAAATCACTTTGAGGGGGCGGTAGTCCGCACTTCCTAAAATGAAATTATCGTGTTTACCCAGAATGGAAATCATAAAGTATGCCATAAATGAGAAATAAAGAAGCATAAGTAAAACATAAACATATTATGTATCATATATAAATATAGTGACATCTTAATGGCCACCTTTGAAGGTGTTATATGAGTGTTGAACAATCATCGTTTCGTGAGGTAGAAATTCGCCATCCACAGAAACCGTATGTTCTTTAACCATTAGATGTAGGTGTTTGTAAGTGTAGCTCGAATCCTACTTATAACAACATAATATTATATTTATGATACTGGTGTTGTTACAAAAAAAATTAATAAAAAGAGTTTAGGGGGTTGGAGAAGAAAAATAAAACAAAACAACATTAGACAAGACATTACCTCAAAATCGGGTAACTCTTTTTGATTTGAGCCAAAGGATTCCTTGGGAAGAGTTATGCCCAAAGTGAGGCTTATATGAGTAAGAGGAGGAAGTTGGGAGAGTATTTGGGCAGATATTGGCCGAGCCAAATGGTTTGAAAGTGTGAATGAGGTGGTATAGGTGACGGCCTTTTATAAAAGGAGAGGAGGGGCACTCTTGGAATGTAATGAAATTTTACATTATTATACAATGCTTTTCAGATTCTAAAGGTCACAAACTTATATAATTATATGCTAAGGTGATAAGGGTTCGAAATATAATCATCAAATAGGTTTTTGAGAAGTTTAGGCCTTGGATTTTACATTATCTTTTTATTTTAATTAAATCGTTAAATAATGAGGTCATCGCTGCATCATCATGATGTCATAAATAATTTAATTTATTTAATGTCTAAAAATTATAAAAAAAATACTATGATGTAGGAAATCTTTTTAGCTTTCCAATTACTATTTATAGTCAAAAATATGACTTGTATAACCCCATGTAAAAATTGTTTTAGTAAAGCATTTTATGTTTGTGTCATTTTTTACTTTAACATTAAATAAAAGGTATTTATGTCATTTTCCAACTAAAGTGGCTCCATGGGGTCCCCAAGTTGACCCATGGATTGTCTTGGTCGGACATGGCACATCCAATGAGGTAGGACATGTTTCATGCTTATCTCATATTATTAAAACATTATTTTTACCTTAAACTACACTAATTACCTCTAATCGCGATTAAGAACTTAAAAGTTACTATTCACCAAAAAATTATTTTAATCTCATTGAACCACATTTTACTTCTTAATGACAACCATGTATGTCGGATATTTGAAATTCAAAACACAGAATTGGTAATATTTCATTTAAACGAAAAATCAATTATTTAACTACCACTTAGTGGTTTCACTATTCATCAAAAATTGATGTTTTTCAGAACAATGCCAAAATTTCACCCTAATCTATAATTGATATTCCGAATTAAAAAATGATTTCTATTTTAGAAAATTCCAAACATATAATTTTCATTAATTAATTTTATAATTAATTCCCGCTGTCACAACAAATAGCGTGTTTTTAAGAAACAATTTATATCAAAAGATTGACAATTGTTCATGCCCAATTTCAATGTTAAATTAATTCTAATGACCACCATTGGATAAAATGGTAAAAATATATTCTAATTATACTTTAAAACCACTCAATATTATAACTTATCACTATTAATTATTTTGATTAAAAAAGTTGTTTTAAGTATTTTTCACTATTCATAAAAAATTGGAAGTTCTCAGAAAATTACAAAAAATTCAACTTAGGATAATTTTGATATTACGAATACAAAAACGAAGTCCATTTGGAAAAATAAAATTTATAAAATTTCAAAAATTAGGTATTACTATTCATAACTGATAATTTGATTGGTTGTAGTGTGTGTTAGAACTCGAAGTTGCGTATAACACATGCTACTGTATTATTGAAAGAGAAGCGTATCGTGGAAGCTCGGGGTGTTACAACCCACATTACCCAGAGAATATAAACTTAGGGACATTATTAGGGTCTGCCTTGCCTGGATGACTACACTTACTTTGGGTATATAAACTCAGAAGTGTGTACTGATGCACCTGATGGTTTTATCACACGGTTCTGGTTGATTTGGAAGAGGATCTGGCCTAGTGTTATTGGAATAGTTCATGGAGGGGATATAGATGATGTGATGGGAACATAGGTAATGGTTGAGCAAGAAGGTGGAACGCCCAAGAATACCTTGTTCCACATACCATTTCCTCATGCTGGATGGGGTTTCCCCCACATATCGCATTGCTACATGGGTGAAGGGGGCCATATGTATAATTTGATGGTATGCAGACCTAGATTCAGTCTACATAGTGTTTTTCTATGAAGAATCAGGTTCTGTCCACGCACCATGGTGGTATGTTGTGTTGGGTTTAATCCACATACAGTGATGGTATGTGGCATTCAGTTCCATCTGTGTAGTGATTTTCTATATGGTTAATGGTTCCATCAGCATAGTATATGGCTAAGAGCGATGCCGATTAGATGAAGGCATGTTGTTTCTATGATTTGAAAAAAATTCATTCATGAATGGAACTAGGTTCATGGTCTTCCACATAGTATTATATATCATTTTTTAATGTATGTGGTGGGTTATACCTATAGGGAATAATCAAAAGCATTTGTAATTTCTAGTTTCCTCATCTTACATGACTTCAATTAGTCATGTCTTTCAAAAATATCCTCTCTTATCAGTCCCCCTCGGGGTCTTTTTATATAATAATGGAGGGACTGGATCAGTGGGCTACATATTATCTTTTGCGGAGGCCCATGGGAGAAACTCGGTCCACATACAACTTGGTCATTGGAGGATATGGTTTATCGTCCGTGGTGGAAAAAATCACCACCTTGATTTTACAAATGACTTTGTTTCATTTGTAGGAGGACATCGGGTTTTCCTCTCCTGCGAACCATTTATTTATCTGGGGCCATCTTATGTGGGATGATTTTATTTACCTCATTTCCACAGATGACTTAATTTGAGGGGGGGTTTGTCACATCACCATTGTCCCATGAACTATTCAAATCACAGGTGACTTTGTGTGGTCGTGGACCTCCAAACAGAGCGGAAGTCTATGAAAGAGCACTACTTCATGGCAATTCTTCTTTCCTTTTCAAAATATTTGATTCTCTAAAACGTTTCTCTACTTCCTCATCTGGTTCATTTTCTAACCTTTTTCAAATCATTTGGAGTATTTTTTTCCCTTTGAAATGTTTACAGTACCCAACAAAATTCCCCCCATCGAAATAGGTTTCTATCAAGACTAAGAGGAGGATATTTCGATGTCGAAAGTGGTCCTAAATTGAACATGTTTTTGGTATAACGGTAGACCCGTAAAGTGGACCATGCCTATATATAGGGGGCCATTTCATTTTTCTTTTACCAGATTTCTTAGCAAACATTTTTCTCTCAGGATTATTTCAACCTCCTTGTCTCCACAAATATTATCCTTCGTGGATTCCCTTTACTCGTAAACTACTCCTTATATTCTGCAAATGTAACACCCCAATATTTCATAGTACATTATCTCATTAATGTAATTCAATAGCTTGCGCTACATGCAACACCGAGTTCGAGCGCACCACAACATACCAAACTAGCCATTTAAAAGCAGTTATGAATAGTATTAACTGTATTTTGAATATTATATACTCTATATAATTTTAATATCCATATTATGTGTTTCTTATACATAATATAAGAACAAATTCAATTTTTCATATAAAGGAAGTATTTTTCAAAAAATGCAATTTTACCGCCTATTAATGGTAAACTTTTTTAAAATGAAATCTTTGAAACTTTTATATTAAATTTGAAAAAATACACTTATTATTTAGAATTGGTACCTAAAAATTTAGTTTGGATAAATTTTTGGTGTTTTTCTGATAATTTTCATATTTGGGTGAATAGTGAAAAATACTAAATTTTAATTGAAAACAACTTTTTTAATAAAAAAAATTATAGTGTTAAATTATATATTTGAATGGTTTGGAAGTATAATTAGATTATATTTGTATCATTTAATAAAATTTTGGTCATTATAAGTAATTTCATATTTAAAGTTGACATAAACACTTGTCAATCTTTTGATAGTTTTTAATTTTTAAAAACCCGATTTTTGGTTTTGACTATAGGAATTAATTTTAAATTAATAAATGAAAAATATATGTTTTTATTTTGGTAAAATATAATTCATTTTTGAATTCAGAATATCAAAATTATCTTAGGGTGAATTTTTGGTATTTTTCTGAAAACATTCAGTGTCTGATGAATAGTGAAAAAACAGTGCATTATTGTTTAAAACCCACTTTTTATTTAAGTAATTAGTTATTTTATTTTAATTTATTTTAGATCAAAATAGATACATAAAAACTATATTTTTTCAATGTAATTAATTGGAGTCATTTTATAAAAAGTTTAGATATATAAAATTTTATTGAAATTTTTACCGTCTTTTACCGACCTTCTAGGAGTATTTGAAAATTTTCATAAAACTTAATTTTACAACATCTATAAGTTGAATTTCAAAAATCTTAGAGACAAGGTTAATATCATTAAGTAAAATTTGGTTCAATATGATGAGAATAATTTTTGGTGATAGTAACTTTTGACTTTTATTTACCACGGTTAAAAGTAAATAGGGAAATTAAGGGTAAAAATGATATTATAATTACCCTAAAACATGTTTTAACTATATTGGATAAGTTTAATTCGACCCCAAACAACCTTAGTAATAATATATTATCAGTTATGTCTACTTTGATTAGATTATGATATTTATTAATATTTTATTTAAAGAGGAGTTAAAACTGTTAAATTCAAAGTTTATTAACTAAATCATTTTTAATATAGGGTTCATAATAAGATAAATTAGACTATAAATATTCATTAGAAAGATAAACATATTTCCTACATAATTTTAATTTATTTATAATTTTTATAGATTAAATAATAAAATTTATTTATGACACAATGATGCAGAAATTACCTTATTAATGAAATATTATAATAATTGATATTATAAATATTTAAATAAACATAATTTGAAAGTTTTGATTCCATACAAGAATTTTATAGGTTACTATGAAATGTTAGGGTTGATTAAATTTATTTGGTTATAAGTAATCAAGATTTTATGACTTTCACAAAAACAAAATACCAAATAGCGTCAAAATTGAAATAAATTAATTTTTAAAAAAATACTATATTATTGGTTGATATAATATTCCTAAAAATCTACGATTCGTCCAAAGGGATTAAATAATATTATATATTTAATTAATGAACCAATTTAGGTTCTCTTTTAAGTGTAGATTATGTTTATTAACCATATATTATAATAATACAAGAAGACATGGTAAAAGTTAAACTATTTAACTAAGAGTAAAATCTAAATGATAAGGTTAAAATGGTAACCTAAACTTGTCTAAAACTTATTATATTGGATTATTTAGACCCATAACCACCTAATTCTTGAAATAAATTCATTTTTATCCATTATTAACCTAATATTATTGTATAATAAATTAATACTTTAATCTTTTCCTAAAGTGACCCTCACCCCTCTTATAAAAGGGCACATCCCCTTCTCTCAAAATCACACCTCCAAAGCCATTTGGCATGGACAAAACCTGAACAAATATTCTCCCAACTTACCTAAATTCAACCTAGAGGCATTAATTTGATCATAAATCCAACTTAAGGTTCCTTTTGATCAAATCAAAAGGAATCACATGAAAAAGAGTTAATAATTTCACCCCCCTTTTTCAATGTTCTCTTTTTCATCCACTTCCCCTTTATTTGTTGTTTCCATACCAAAATAATAAATCCAGTACCTTATACATACTGTGATGTTATTATAAATATGGTACAACCATATTCATTATTCTATCCATCCTATGAATGACCTGTCACCATACGTGCGTACGTACGGCTTACCGTCTCCACATCGTGGTGTAGTTTGTTATTCAAACACTACGTTATTTAGATGGGTATAATAATGAGTATAACTGATTTAAATAATAAATATAAAATTTTAATGATAATTTATATATGATATATCATCCAATTACATACTATTTTACCATCGATATAATGATATTTTCGCTCGTACGTACGTACGAATTACCGTCTCCACGAACGTGATGAGATTCAATCCCCATCGTAATCATTGAAGAATATTTTAATTTTATGATTAATTTTTTTTAAGAACTTAATATAATTCAGGATATTAATTAGAAAAATCCTATCCTCAACAAACATGTCTTATGTAACCAAGCATATAAAGGAAACTAAATCAGTTAACACCCGAAAAAAATGACACTAATGAAATCTTATTAACAAATAAGTATTAAAAGATCATATATGATATCATGATTATGTATATAGTTCTTGTATAATTTAATAACAATTTTTTAACTATTATATAGGATGCTAACATACCATTGACTAAGGAAAATTACAATGTAAGGGTTAATTTCACAATCTTTTTATTATGTGAGATTTTATTTACATGAGTATCTACTGGGACCTATTTATCATCCACATCCGTGATTCAAAAAAAATTCAAAAGGAATATTTTAAGGTTTTATGGAAGGGACTATTTAATTATGTCATCATTTTAAATGGTTTAAATATTTATTTTTCTAAATCATTCTCATTGACATCCATGTTTCTAAAATTGTTTTTAAGGATTTATTTATATGTATAGAATGTTTTAAAATGTTAATTCCTTTCAAAAGTTTCAAAGTGGTATGAGACACTTTGATTCAAAAATATCATTAAATGTATTCCTTTCTAAATTATGTGACATTTAAATGTTTTCATGAAAAAGAATATTTCTCTCAAAGAGTTGTAATAATCATTTTCAAATATGTAGACAATTTTTGGGATATTATTCTTGATTGAGGTTGATTTGTAATAAATACAATATTCAATATTGTATTTAATGAGTTAAGATATGTTTGACTGTGGATGTGTTATTTTTATACCATTCATAGTTTATGGTTAAAGTATTGACATTTCGTATTCTAGTTCTAATATAAATGTTTATATTGTGTTTCAAACTTTTCATATGGGGAATGTATTGGACATAGTAAGTGACGGGTGGAGCCCCCTATAGCTCCTCGATGCATCGGTAGGTCTCATGGGAAAATTAGACATGGAATTGGCTGAGGCCTTTCCCAATTTGATATATAGTTTTGTCTTAGGCCTTAATCATTTTTACACTTCTTGTACAAGGCCTTGAAAAAATGTTTCAAAATGTCTGGCATTATACATTCCCACATTATAAAAATAATATTAATGGTTCATGTGGTTATTAGACTAGTAGAATACCCATGATTATGTTTCATTGTGGAATTATTTAATCAACTCGTATTGCATCCATAAATTTTTCATGTTTATTATTTATAAAGGAATGTGTTTTTATTATTCACCAAGCCTATTGTTTATGTTATCTTTTTTTAAATTATTTAACCTTACTAAGCATCTGAGCTCACCCCTTTCTTATGTTTTATTTTCCTAGGATTTTCAAGAAGTGTATTATGATTGATATGTAGGGTTAAGATAAAGGGAATAATTGAATTCTCAAAGAACTATCTATGTTTTATTTTATGTTTGAAATTTTAATGTGAAGTTGACGTATGTAATCTATTTCCAAGACTACTAAACTGATCGGTATTTCAGAACATGATTTCCTTATATCATGCCAATGTATTAAAATAATGCACTGACTCTGGGAAACTGGGGTCTGAGCATTACAGTTGGTATGAGAGGAAGTTTAGCAAAAACCTTGGAAATAGATTTAGATAAACTCTTATTAATGAAAATTACACTAAGATAGAATTTGGGGATTAGTATAGAAGAACTTCCTAGAATTTTGGTAATGTAGAGATTTCGATTATTTTCCATGAAATACATCCCTGTCTGGATACGAGCAAGTAGAGGAGGCTCTGGCACAGATGTACCTTGGAGTGAGAAATCCGACAAGGAGTTTCGGGCATGACCTAGGGTATCCTGGTACACGACAATGAGTCTTTCTTCACTCTTGGTTACGACACTCCTGAGGGATATTCTTATGATAATTCACATTTTTCTTACAAGCCATTATAAAGGATTTAGGAGTAAATACATTCTAAAAGAAAAAATTATATGATTATATAATATATGAATAATCTTTTCAATTTAAATTACTTATTTTACAAGTTTAGAATTATGAATTTCGATTCATAAACTAACCTAGTGTATGCCATTGTTTAGAAATGGCGCCTAGTATAAGGAATGAGAGTTCCAGCAATACGTATGATCCAAAGAGTTAGAATGATCATATCTTTCATGGTATTAAGCCAACATTTATAAGGGAAATAGTCTCCCATGTATTCTCATCATATAATGAAATAGTATCATGTGTTAATAAGATAAGTAAAGAATTATCTTAGTCATATGGATTTGAAGGGAAGAAAGAGATGAAACAGATGGTAGAGAGAAAGATGGATAAAGGGAATAGGGGAAAGAAGGATTTTCCAATATGTGATAACTGTGGAAAGAATCACCTTGGTAAATTTTTTAAGGGAATGGGATTTTGTTATAAGTGTAGAGAAAAAGGACACCAAGTATCTGATTTCATGGATAAAAAAATTTTTAAATGTACTATGCTTCATCTGCAAGGAGTTGGGACACTACACGAATCAATGTTCAAATCATCAGAGTATGCCCCAAATGATGCTATTGGATAATAATCAAGTGATGATACTACCACAGATGAAGAGGAATGACTAGTGTTTTTATATTATTATTAAATAATTATTTCATTTGAGTGTTGTATCAACGATGTACTGGTTATAATAATTATGATGTATATACGTATTATACTACAGTACCATTTCATTAAGGATTTGAGATTGTGTGGTCCAAGAAAAGTGACTCAATATGAAGTTACACCTTTTTGAAAATACATGGTTGAAGGAAAGATAAAACGTAATATGGTTCTAATACTGAGGTAGTGATTTTGGAATAACATATGATTGATTTGGATAAATTATATTGGATATTATTGACTACCTTGAAACTGATTAATGATTTATATATTCCATCATTGTTGGAGAGTACAACATTATTAGATCAGAGTATATCTAGTATTTTATAAGGAATAAGGGAGAATGAATGTAATAATTATGGTTTTATGGTAATTCAGGGTGTTACAATGTTTTAAAACAATATATGATTAAGGTGTTCAGATGTTATTACTTGGTAAAAAGGATCTTCATTGTGCTTACCTTCCTTATAAATTTTGGACTGTGAGTTTAGACAGAAGTATTTTGGATAAGTCTAAAGGTTGGAATCGATTATGTTTGAAATTGGATAATATTATTAAGGTTAAATCATTTCTTGAGATTATTTCTAGATTGTCATAAAAAGGACAACCTGGAGGTCGAGTGACAACCTATCACGTCCGACAAGGCCGCGAGACTTGAACCCGCAACTGAAGGGTGACAAGGGTTTATCACCTACCACTAGACTACATGATGAAATGGTTTGTATAATGTAGTTTTTTAAATAGTATGACAAATGAATTATAAATTCTTTATTATTGTAACCCTATACGATTAGGTTAAATATAATATTTTTGAATTTTATTGTCGTTTGGATTGAAAGATGAGTTTGTGGTAGGAATTAGTTGAAGGATGAAACTATATATGTCAAGTATATTTTTTCCCTCTTATTCTATGAATAAATTAATTCTTAAACTTTAAGGAAGGTATATTAAAACAAAAAATGTGTTATCCTAATACCTTATGTTTTGTTGAACTGATGATATTTTAAATCAACATCGATTGATGGATTTGAGGCCCTTAATTTTACACTTGTTTGTAATTGATGACCTCAATCACTCCCTATAAATATTTACATTTTTCCTCAAATTATGTGTCTATAATTTCCACCAATTTTCTCTTAATCCAGATAATAATTTGGTGGTGACTTTTTCATTTCCCCTTTCCTCTTATTAAGACTAAATTTTATTAACACAATTTCCGATGTAGGTTTTCCACAAATGTATTTTTCTATTTTTAACCTTTTATTTTCAAAGAATAATTTTAAATTGCGAGGAAACAATTTTTTGAAGGAGGGGAGAATGTAACACCCCATGATGTCATAGTACGTTATCTCCGTAAAGTAATTCAATAGTTTGCGCTACACGCAACACCAAGTTCGAACGCACCACAACTTACCAAACTAGCCGTTAAAAAAGAGGTTATGAATATAATTAACTTAAATTTGAATATTATATACTCTATATAATTTTATCATCCATATTATGTGTTTATTATACATAATATAAGACATATTCAATTTTTCAGATAAAGGAAGTATTTTTCAAAAAATGCAATTTTACTACCTATTAATGGTGAATTTTTTTAAATGAAATATTCGAAACTTTTATATTATATTTGAAAAAATAAACTTCACATTTAGATGTGGGACATAAAAATTTAGTTTGGATAAATTTTTGGTGTTTTTCTGATAACTTTTATATTTGGGTGAATAGTTAAAATACCAAATTTTAATTAAAAATAACTTTTTTAATCAAAATGATTTATATTTATCAATTATTCATTTCAATGGTTTGGATGTATAATTATATTGTATTTTTATAATTTAATAAAAATTTTTTCATTTTAAGTAATTTCACATTTAAATTTGACATAAACACATGTCAGTGTTTTGATAGTTTTTACTTTTTAAAAACCCGCCTTTTTGTTTTGACAACATGAATTAATTTTAAATTAATAAATTAAAAATAAATGTTTTTAATTTGGTAAAATATAATTAATTTTCTAATTCATAATATAAAAATTAGGTTAGGGTGAATTTTTGGTATGTTTCTGAAAACTTTCAATTTTTGATGAATAGTGAAAAACACTACATTGTTGTTTAAAACAAACATTTTATTTAATTAATTAGTTATTTTATTTTAATTTATTTTAGTCAAAAATAGATACACAATACCTATATATGTTCAGTTTAATTCATTGGATTCATTTTATAATAAAATTAGATATATAAAATTTTATTGAACTTTTTACCGTCTTTTACCGACCTTCTATAAGCATTTGAAAATTTGCATAAAACTTAATTTTACCACTTCTGTGAGTTTAATTTCAAAACTACAAGAGACACGGTTAATAGTAGTAAGTAAATTTTGGTTCAATAAGATGAAAATATGTTTTTTTGAATAGTAAGTTTTGACTTTTATTTACCACGGTTTAAATTAAATAGGGTAATTAAGGGTAAAAATAATATTATCGTTACCCTAACACATGTCCTAATTTTATTGGATAAGTTTAATTCGACCCAAAACAAACTTATGTATAAAATATGATTCTTTAGGTACAATTGGATTAGATTAGGTTATTTATTATTATTTTATTTAAAGAAGAGTTAAAAGTGTTAAATTCAAAGTTTATTAACTAAACCATTTTTAATACAGGGTTAATAATAAGATAAATTCAACTATAAATATTCATTATAAATATAAAAAAATTTCATACATAATGGTATTTTATTTATAATTTTTAGAGATTAAATAATTAAATTTATTTACGACACAATGATGATGCAGTAATCACCTTCTTAATGAAATATTAAAAACATTGATATTTTAAATATTAAAATAAATATAATTTGAAAGTTTTTATGCCATGGAAGAATTTTTTAAGTGAATATGACATTTTAGTGTTGATTAAATGTATTTTTTTCGAAGTAATCATGTTGTGATGACTTTCACAAAAACCAAATACCAAATAGTGTCAAAATTGACATAAATTAATTTTTAAAACAAATAGTATATTATTGGTTGATATAATATTTCGAAAAATATAACGTTTAGATGAAGGTACTAAATAATATTATATATGTCATTAAATAACCAATTGAGATTCTCTTGGATGTATATAGTAATTTTATTAACCATATAGTGTATGAATACAAGAAGACATGGTAAAATTTATACTATTTAATTAAGAGTTAAATCTAAAATATAAGGTTAAAATGGTAACCTACAATGTTCTAAAACCTATTTTTTGAGAGGATTTCGACTCATAAATACCTAATTCACAAAATAAATTTATTTTTATACATTATAAACTGATTATGATTGTATAATAAATTAATATTTTAATCTTTTCCTAAAGTGACCCTCACCCCTCTTATAAAAGGGAACTTCCCGTTCTCTCAAAATCACACCTCTAAAGCCATTTGGATCGGCCAAACCCTGCCAAAATATCCTCACAACTTCGGTCACTTCAACCTAGAGGCATTAATTTGATTATAAGTCCATATTATGTATCCTTTTGATCAAATCAAAAGGAAGCACCCGAAGAATAGGTAACAATTTCACCACCCTTTTTCAAAGTTCTTTTCTTATTCCACTTCCTCTTTATTTGTTGTTTCTATAACAAAATAATAAATCCAGTACCTTATACATACTATGATGTTATTATAAATATGGTATAACCATTTTCGTTATTCTATCCATCCTATGAATGACATGTAACCATACGTGCGTACGTATGACTTATCGTCTCTACGTCATGGTGTAGTTTTTTATTCAAACACTTCATTATTTGGATGGGTATAATAATGAGTATAAAAAATTTAAATAATAAATATAAAATTTTAATGATTCTTTATATATGATATACCATCCAATTACATATGATTTCACCATCAATATAATGATATTGTCGTTCTTGTGTTCATATGTATTGCCATCTCTATGAACAGAATGAGACTAAATTCCCATCGTAATCATTCAAGAATAATTTTCTTTTTATGATTAAAAATAATGTTTAAGAACTTAATATCATTTTGGATATTAATCAGAAACATCCAATCCATAATAAACATGGATTACATAACCAAGCATATAAAGGAAACCGAATCAGTTACCACCCGAAACAATGATACTATAGAAATTTTATTAACAAATAAATATTAGAAGATCGTATATGATATCATATTTACATATATAGTTCTTTTATAATTTAATAATAATGTTTTAACTATTATATAGGAGGATAACATACCATTTACTAAGGAAAAGTACAAGGTAATAGTTAAATTCACAATCTCTTTATTATCTGAGATTGTTTTTACGTGAGTATCTACTGGGACCTATTTATCATCTACGTCCGTGTTTTATAAAAATATATTAAAAAGGGGTATTTTAAGGTTATATGGAAGGGAGTATTTAACTAGATCATCATTTTAAATGGTTTAAATATTTATTCTTCTAAATCATTCTCATTAATTTCCATGTTTTGAAAATGGGTTTTAATTAATTATTTATATGAACATGAATGTTTTAAAATGTTAGTTCCTTTAAAAAGTTTCAAAGTGGAATGGGAAACTTTTATTAAAAAATGTCTTTAAATTTCTTCCTTTATAAATTTTGTGACTTTTAAATGTTTTCATGAAAACAGGATATTTCTCTCAAAGAGTTTTACTAATCATTTTTTAACTATGTCAACATCCTTTTTAGATATTATTCTTGATTAAGGATGATTTATTAAAAATAAAATCTTCAATATTGTATTGAATGAGTTATGATATGTTTGACTGTAGATGTGTTATTTTTATACCATTCATAGTATATGGTTAAAGTATTGACATTTTGTATGCTAGTTCTAATATGATTGTTTATGTTATGTTTCAAACTTTTCAGATGAGGAATGTATTGGAAATATTAAGTGACGGGTGGAGCCTAATATAGCTCTTTGATGCATAGGTACGTCTCATTAAAATATTACATGTGGAATTGGATGATGTCTTTCCCAATTTGATATATGGTTTTGGCCGAGGCGTTAATGACGTCTTGGTCGAGGCATTGACCAAATGTTTCAGAATATCTGGCATTATACATTCTCTCATTATGAAAATAATATTGATGGATCATGTGGTTATTCGACTAGAAGAATACCCATGACTATGTTTTATTATGGCATTATTTACTCAGCTCATATTTCTGCCATAAATTGTTTCTGTTTATTATTTTTAAAGGTATGTGTTTTCAATTACTCACCATACCTATTGTTTATGTTATCTTCCGCTAAATTATTTACCCTTACTAAGAATTTGATATCACCCCTTTATTATGTTTTATTTTCCTTGGATTCCCAATAAGTGTATTATGATTGATATGCATGGTTAAGAAAAAAGGGAATAATGGTGTTCTCAAAGAACTATCTATGTTGTATTTAATGTTTGAAATTGCTATGTGAAGTTGACATATGTAATATATTTCCAAGACATATAAACTGATAGGTCTTTAGGGACATGATTTCCATGTATCATGCCAATGTATTAAAATAATGCACCGACTCTGGGTAATTGGGTTCTGGGCGTTACAGCAAACTAGAAATATCCTTCCATGAATGGTTAGTCCATGATTCCACACAGTGAGGCTTTCTGTGTGGTTTTTTGTTTCAAGACCCATCGATTCGATGTACAATGCTTCATCGGCTAGTGCCTCATGAGGTTATTCAAATTGGAAGTTTACATATGGTGCAATTTGAAAACCATTCATGGGACTTCAATACACGGAAAACATTTTGTAATTTTCCATTTTTTTTGGAATATCCTTTTTAAGGGGTTTTTCACTGGAACGAGATGTCTTTGGTTCCTGCTTAAAAAAATGTGTCCAGAAGAAGGGAATTTATGGTTTAGAATGTTTTAAATGATTGACAGTCCTCTGTTATCCCTTATGAGAGTATTATAAAATACCTTCTTTTGCCAGAGCTCATCTACTACCCATTTTCCATTTGATTTCCACTTTACAACTTTGGCCTTCAAGATGATGCCTCTCTATTATTGATCGATCGAAATATCCCTTTTTTTCCTGGAGGTGTCCAGGTGACATGATCGAGTATACATATCTACTATAGGGTAAATCAAACCTAACTTGGGTCGAATGGACATATTCATCCAGAGTGGATCCATGTGCATGCATATTAACTAGCACAACCACAACACATCATTGGAATATGTTTTTTGTTACTACCCATCAATCGTAAAACTTTATGGAAATGATCTTATTTAAGGGTGGAGCTTTAAATAGGATATGTGGTCCATAGGGTGATTTTTTAATGAATGGTACTCAACATTCTGATTTCATCAAAACTTTTTGGAAGCCCCTGAGCTATTGGTAGCTATGAACCTATACCAAGTGGTTTGGCTCTAACAATTTTGCTTTTAACCATAAGGGGAGGTACTATATGATCCAGTCAGTCACTAGTGTTGAACCACTAAAACCATTCATTTTTTCCATGGTGAAGTGGGGATCAGTTTTTAGTATATCTACTATATAGGGGGACTTCCTATATTTAGAAATATGAATGATGAATTTTAAACATGGAAAATACGTATGAGAATGTTGAGAAAGTATCACCATTGGAGAGGGAATTATCGATCATGGAAGAGAGACTACTTGGTCAGCCTCTTAAAGTATTATCACTTATTTATTTTTAGGATTGGACAGGGTTATTCAAACAAGTGAATGGGCCAAGGCCGAGAGTTCTCTGTCACCAAACTTATCTGACCCAGTAGTCATGGATCATTCTGGGATTTTACTGTGCTACTATCGAGGAGGTAGATACAACACCTGGGGTTATGAGGTCCGTACATCTGTATCTCTTGAACTATGATAGGTGGTTATCTTTTCCATGTTCTGAAGTGGATGAATCTTCCCTCCCCGTGTTGTTTACACCACTCTTTGAGATTGTAATTTAATAATGACAACCACATTGGCCTAGGGATAATCCATCAACCTAGACATCCCTACCCATTCATGTATCTATGAATTTTTGGGGAAGATACAGAAGAGATTTCCCCTTCATCGTCTTAGCGGGCCATTTCAATTTTTATATGGATGGATAGAAAAGAACTTTTCCTTCTACGAGAATCAACATATCATGACATTTCCTTATTCTGAATTCCATCCAACTCTACTCAGTATTATCACGGTCTATCCCAAAACCCTAGATGTTAATAGCATGATTGAATTGTTGAGTGATTTTTCTTGCATTGCATTCTCACCATACTTTGTACCTCCTAGAGAAATGGTGAGTGATGAGAGTGGTTATTTGGAAGAATGTTCTTAAGTTATTGCATTGCAGGATGGAATCTTGACCACTCATATTGAAAGAGTAATTATTGGTGAACCATATACTCCATATAGGTTCTCTATGAAATTCTCCAACTATGGTTGATGATAATGCAGTGGGACTCTAATATAGAAGTTATTATTCATCTTACGAGATACTAACCTTACCTATAGTTGGTGTATTCTGGAATGTGGGTGGCATGTTATCCTAAAGGAGTACTGTCCATATCCATTTGATGGGTGAAAAGGCCCTTGGATACTTCAAATCCTATAACAGTTGTAGCATCCTCTCATATTCTTGATGTGAGTAGGTTCTCTATCCTATATCATATGCGTTCATATGGGTAATCATCTATGTTACAAATATATTTAGAGAGTGATTCAGATCCCTTATCTTTGGTCGGCCCCATTGGTGGCCCCACTAAGGCTGGCCCCAGCAGAACATCACTGGGCATTCTTAAAGCCGTGTCCAGTATCCCACATTTGGATTCAAGTGATGTACAATCTATAGAGGTGGTAAATATCCCTACTTTGGCAGAATAACATAGAGCGATGACATTGGTTGTGCTGGTGCTTCTAGATTATGTCCCTATGATAGTTGGTGAACATGACCAAAGTATAGAGGCTATCAAGGGACTCCATGCTATTCAGGAATGAGCATGGATTAAAATTTGTACTATTTTCAATGGAAACCCTTTTTTAGAACACATTGATGAGGATGAAATCCTTCGATGATTGTTTATCGATTTGGGTTCATGAATATTTGATTAAGGACACCTGCACTTTCTCGTATACCATATTGTCATGGCTCGATAAAATTTAGTAAGCCAGGAAGGAATCCTTGTTCAATTAAATTCCTCACATCATCAAAAAAATACCATTAAAGATATTATAAAGGACTTGAATCATTTAATGGCTGAGGAAGAAAACTCTCAACACCAAGTGATTTCCCAAACTGAAGTGTTGTTAGAGTTTGAGGATCTTATGAACAAGATGAATGTGAAACTAGTGTCAGTAAGTTTCAACATTGAGGACATTAAACATAAGTAGAGAAATATCAGGGCCATTATAAAGAAATTTCATCTAATAGTTAAAGCTGAAGCTAAACAGAGGACCACTTTAGAACAACCCCTCGATGACCCACGTCAGGAAATTATCAGTCTTCTAGAAAGAGGAAGTTGAGATTCATTGTAATCTTATGATTTATCCTATGAAATATTTGTTTTCAAATTAATGAGAGACTTCATATTGTGGATGTTCCTTATTATATTTGTTAAATGAAATGAAAACATTTTTATCTCTAGTTTTTCTCCTTAATCCTTTTTTCTGTAGTGTTAATCAATTATAATCGACTTCATTTTGAATGATTTTATTTCACCAGATATCAATATAAATCATGATCTGGGATAATCTATTTAAAATAATTAGATCAAGACTTAGTTTTCTCATGAACCGAGGGACTTAGTGAGCGTAGTTTGACAATTTATGGGGTTATTTGGAAATCCCTACAACCTTTTCATATTTTTCATTATTAACCTAATTTTTTCCAAAAACCAATTTGATGTAGGTTTAGTGGGAATAACCTAACTTTATATTAGGCCTCCCTTTTTGGGTTTCATCCTAATAATCTTTTTATCTCTTTCATTTTTATTGCTCAATATTTTCCCAAAACTAGAAACAAAGTAATTTTATCAAGTTGGTACTCAACTTTTGTACAAGGTGACCTTTGTGGGTTTTTATCATAGGGAGTTTCATATCTTCTCCATGGGTAGTTTAAAGTCTTAAAAAATAAACTATCAGTTATGGAATTTTCGGTCAATCATCTTTGAATGAGATTTATGTTTTACGTCAAATAGTTTGGACAATGATTTACAGGACAAGTGCCTTGGTTTAGGATTCATTGACCGAGGATATCCCAATATTTTTCAGACAGAAACAAGGGATTTTTCAGGACCAGGATTTTTTGGTTTATGGATATAGGATATTAAATGGGACATGGATTCTAGGGGGTGTGAAAGTAGGAGAAGCCCCATTTGAGGAAAAAAATTTCATTGGTTGACCGAAATTTTTTATGGGAAACTTATGTAGAGTCACCATGGAATTGTGTTCATAATCAAGAAAAGGTTCCCTTAGGATAGTGACCTTTCACTTCCAATGTCCAGGTAATTTAACTAGAATTTGGAGATCTCAAAAACCACCAGGGGTTTCTTCCCAAAGGAGTGATGTCTAAAAAGTATGATGGAATTTGTATCAATAGTGATAATGAATGAGAGACCACTCTTACATGTATTTGGCTTGTGTAAAGGAGGGTTGAAGTATAATGCAGTTTAACATAGTGTAACTAGTATATTTTAGACTTATGAGTTAAAGTCATTTTTCTCTGACCAAGTGGGTAAACAATGTACCATTTTCATGGTAGTCTAACCACAAATGTTAGGTCATGTTCAGTTTTGGAAGGGGAGAGAAGAAGTAAAATGCAGTCTTAGGGTTTCTAAGACCAAGAGTGAGGTGATACATAAACGTCATAGGGGAATACGGAGGTAGAAAACACATATCATGACGACAAAATTTCCTTTCATTGACTGGATTTTTTTGTTAAATATATTCAGAGATGCCATTGCATTATGTTCATAGTCAAAGAAAGGATTCCTCAAGATGCTGACCTTCCATTTCTGATAGACATGGATGGTTATGGGGATCTAGAAATTTTTGGGCATAGATTATGGTTTGAGAAGGGGGTGCCCAAACATGAAAGGGGGAATTTTAGGATGATATTTCCTAGGGATGGGTAGAGACATTCATCCCCATATTGGTGTGAGGAGGTCCCCTACAAAGGTCTAACCCTTATGTGTTAAAGGAGGGAGAAATTTGTTTCATTTATGGTCCTGAGATATAAGATTTGGGTTTCCCTGAGTATCCTATGATGATAGGAATCAAGACGGATGTCATTATTTTAAGGATTGAAGTTTATCCATATTTGAATCTAGTTCGTGCATATGAATGGGGTATTTGTGTCTTGCATACAGCTCACTAATGAGGTGGGATGTATACCAAACTTTCCTGTGTGGATTTATTTCACACAAAAGTTCATGGGGTGAAATTTATTCTATGACGCGTCTGAACCCAATAGTGAACATTGGGTACCAATCTTCATGTAGGTTTACTTTCATTTGATTATGACATTGATATAGAATTCTGAAGTAACTATTGGATAACCTGATCGTGATATCCTATAATTCCAAGATGTGGGTATGAAGGAAAGTGTAAACTATAGTTCTAAGGGATCTCAGATAAGGATATATACTACAGGGATTAGAATCCATTAGGCATACAGAGGTAGAAGAAACCTCTCATTAGGATGAATTTTTCTTCGATTGTCACGGCCTTTTTGTGGGAAACTTATGTAGAGATTTTGGGGAGTTGTGTTCATAGTTAAAAAATGGTGTCCTCAGGATACTGACCATACAATTCTGATGGGAATGGATGATTATGGGGATCTGATATCACTCGAATCATGGAGTTTTATGGATGGGAAGGATGTTCTTTGAAATATTTGGTAATACTCAGACCATTATTACCCAATGATTTTTTTTCAAATGACACTTTTAAAGATAAGTGTAAACCAAATAAAAATCCAACCAGATCTAAATTCATAACCCGCTACGGAAAAAACCAATGAACCGCACCCAATATTTTAGATTTCAAATTCCAAATTCCAAAAAAAAACAACACTGATCTTGAAAAAAATGTTCCACCCCGCTTCATGCACCCCATCACTTCCTACTATCATCCATCATCGTCACCTTCAAACGAAAAGACCTCCCTAGAATCTATGCAATCATCGCAATGCCAATATTTTAAAAATTCAAAAATCAAATAGATCAATCTTGATAGCCTCATGCCATGAACCTCCTCACATTGCACACCCTCCACCAATATTACAAGGATCAACAGCAATTGGAATCCAAATTCATAGATGAATCCACCACTAGCGATACTTTCTGAAACATAGATGATCTCTCAAACTACACATCACAAAACACCATGAAAACCACCACTCAAGTCTAACCTAATTAAGAGTTTTGGGATCTTGATGCCAGAGAAGGGTAAAAGCATCGATACCTAGTAGAAATTGTTTTCATGACTAGTAGACTCTACCATCAGAACCACCATGAGTGCCTCTATTAAAGAATTCATCTTAACCTAAAAGTGAAGGATCGAGAAACTATCATGAATCAGAGATCCATACATCCTGATACCACCACAACCATTAGACACCAAAATCCACCACCGTATTAGTCGAACCACCATAATCTACCCCTGAATAGCCACGGAAAACACGAAGAAAAAATAGAAGAGAACCACCAGTAACCGAATAAACAAAACACATAAATACTCAAACCCATTTTTCAATTTTGAATCCATGATCACAACAGAGCATCTTATTAATGCAAAGGCTAGGGGACCAGACTAATGCCTCTATGGGAAATAAGGACTAGAACCCAATCATGACAGGACCACCAGAAATTTCACTTGAAATACCAAGAAATGAGGCTGTCACCAATATTTTTTTTCATATTTGGAATGAGATAGGGTGAATGAAGCTAGTATATGAAGGATGGCTGAATCAAAATGTCTAGAGGGAATAGAGGAACAAGAACAAATTGGATTGATTCAAAATGGAAAGGGGGAAGGAATCTGGTGATGAAAAGGATTAAAACCGAATGGAAACCAGAAAGGAAGAAATGATCTAGGGTCAAATCATGATCCAAAAAATAAGAATGATGGAAAAGAAACCAATTTCATTGATATAGATTATGGGGGGGGTAGAACCCTAGTTGAGGGAGTGTGAGAGCGCTCGGAGAGAACGAATACATTCCTTCAAGATTAATGTTTTCAATTATTACCCATGATATTGAATATTTACATATATAAATATGACTAGTACATAGAGTAGGGAATTTCAATTTCTTTATTGGAGCTAGACCTAGTTTTGATGATCTGGGTGTTCTACAATTAAACTCTCTATGTATGTTTGGTTTGTACACATGGAGGGGGAATTTTAGCTATATTGGTTTCCTTTGATGGTGATAGATGGGACTAGAATCTATTATCCAAGAATCACTACATATCCTACATGTTCTAGAATCAATCCAGACATAGTTCTTGGGGTTCCATATAGTTTAATGTCATGTAGTTAGGATTTTGGGTTTCCCAACATGGAGGGGAGAACTATGGCATACTTTTTATAGTCACTTCATCAGGACCAACTATCATGGGTTTATTTTACATGGATTTATGAGAGAATCCATATTTAGGGTCCTTAATCCCACATGATCTATATTCGGTGTGAGAAACAAAGGGCTTCAAAAATTTAATCCACAACCTAGGGATGACATGATCATGGAAATGATCATTTTTTGTTGGGGTTGATGTTTTGCAGCTTTAACATCGTATAACAAGGATGTTTTATCATGTCGTTTAATGTTGTTTCATTAGGATAACTACCATAAAGTTTACATCATGTGTTGAAGGTGTAAATTCCATTCAGTTTATTATCATATAGTGAGGACATTGATGACTCGATGTAAAATAAGGGACATGTGATTCTTCTTGAAATGTTATCGTAAATGGGGAATGTGTGGAATACCCTTGCTTCGAATTAGCTTTCATGTAGACAAAGGAACATTTATATGTGTTTATTATCCAAAACAAGGTTATATTATATGGGCGTCACTATATATCCCATGGTATGCTAAGACCCAAACCGAACATAGTTATTCACTGAAATATTTATGTGTTTGTCCTACTCATGTGAAAGGGTGAATGTTTCACTTGATTAGGATGGATGGGCCAGGATGAGAATCTGTACTTCACTATGTATCTTGTGTATATAGAAATCAATCCGTACATATTTATGTGATGCAGCATGGTTGGTGACCAATTCCGGAAGTGGCGTCCTCTTAGGTGATCATACTGTTATGCCATTCAGTTTTACATCGTGTTGTGAGCATATTGGAAGCATATTTTAACCTCATGTTTCAGGGAAAATTTGGTAATAAAAATCGTGAGTGGGTATGGAATAATTGGCCCAAGATATCGTGGAATGTCCCAAATGTGAGGGGGAGAAGAAATCATAAACCATGGCTTCGAGAGCTCCTGGATCAGGAGAAATGGTACAGGGCTTGGAAGCTGTTGGGAATACAAAGGTAGAAAAATCATCTCATAAAGATGAATTTTCCTTTGGTTGACATGATTTTTGTATAAAACATATGTAGAGATGTTGGGGAATTGTGTACATAGTTAAACAAATGTGTCCACAGAACATTGACCTTCCATCTCTGATGGTCATAGAAGTTTATGGGTATCCAAGATTTCTCGGGGCATGAGTTTGATGGATAGAAAGGGTATATATGGGTATGCAAGAAATATCCAAATCGTGATTAGTAGTAAAGTATGGAATCCTCCGCATAAGTATGACTCATATTTAGGGGGCATGATCTTTCAGCAAATCCTTATTGTTGGAATAAAGGTTTGGAACTCCTACACTGAATCAATTTTTTGTGCAGAAGATGGGGGTATTTTTAGTTTGAATGGAGGCTAGGCCAAGATATAGAAATCGGGATTCACTATGTATCTTGTGAGTGCAAGTGTCAATCCACTTGTAGTTCTAAAAGTATGATCCTTATACTAGTTTGAACCATGCATATAGAGGAGGAATTTTTTGAATGGAGGATGTACCATGATGTAGAATCTGAGCATCACTATGTATCCTGTGAGTGAAGGAATAAAGACACACGTAGTTCTAAAAGAAAGTTCCCTGTATAGGTATGGTATATATATAGGGAAATGGGGAAATTATATTTTTATTTTTTCCAGTTGTGGATGGACCATGTTGTAGAATCTAGGAAGCACTACATATCCTACACGCACAGGAATCAAGCCACACGTAGTTCTAAATGGATGTCCCCCTACATAGTCTTGGTCTATACATAGGGAGAGGGGGAATTTTTATACAATTATTTTGAGGTAATGGGCCTATCATGTACCCTAAGTATTTGTTCCTATGGGGGAAAGCCCTTACCACCATTCTTAAGATCACATAATCTATGCTTGGTGGGAGAAATAAGGGGTGGTAATAATTTCTCTTGAAATGTATATGCAGTTATAGGTACATCAGAGTCATTTTTTATCATGTGGAGGTTGGTCCAAGATCTTTGATTGAGGCATCTCAACATATCCCATAGACAGAGGGTAATCAAGCTATACGTACTTTTGTGAAGAAGAAATCACCACATAGGTCTTTCCCATACATAGTGACATGGCAGTTTGTCTTAGGGTTGTGGTGGATGGGCCTGGGACAAAGATTCTCTATGTCATTTCATATCATGAATAGACAGGAATCAATCTATACATAGTTTTAGAGAAAGAGGGTTCCCATGTGGATTGGAAACTCTCATAAAAATATGGGACTTTTATCTTTATCCAACATATATATGACTCATGTGTGAAGGATAATTTATTGGAACACAATGATAGTTGTACAGTTTAGTGTCATGTGGTTAGGATGGTGGGTACCAACCAGTTTAAAGTTTTGTAGTTAGTACATCAATCCCCAAATATGAAAGGAAATGCATGTTATGTTCTTCAATTTAACATCTTATAGTTAAGACATCCATAAATTGTAGTTTAATTTCATTCATCAATGATGGTTTATCAAGAAATTTTTTATCATGGAAGTAGGAAATGTTTCTGTTCTCTATATGAAATATTTCATTAGAAACTTTTCATTTGTGGGTGTTGTGGTGAGATTCCCATACATTGAAATTAAGTAATATTCTCCATTGGAGTAGACCATGGGTATGAAATATGGTCATTCCTATATTAGATCTAATTTTGGAGGTTTCTTCCCAAGTATCATTAGGGTTATGAAGACCAACATTATTTCTACTTTAAAGAAATATCAGAGATGAAACTTTTTATTGAAGGTTCATGCAATATGGTTTTGTTAAACATCAAAATGGTGAAAACTATGAAATTTTTTCTCATCGAGTTCTTCTAATTCATCCAAACACTTTTGGGATTTCTCATCTATGGATAATTGATCAAAATGGGAACACAGAGAAATGGTAGTTGAACTTCAATTGGTTGAACCTCCTATGTCCCATATACTAATGAGTATGGTGTTTCTTGAGTAGTGGCATAGGTGGTAGTTCGGTAAGCCCACAGACCATGGTGAAGCTTTTTTGTCCACAAGTTCTTGTACCTATCTACCATATTATGAATTATATTGGATAGGGTCTTATTAAAGGACTCTATCTATATGTTGGCTGCAACATGGTAGCGGAATGAATGGTTGGCCTTGATACCATACTCCTGATATAATTTCTCCAACTCAACTGACCAGAAATTGGTGTCATTGTATGTCAGTATCGTATGAGGGAGACCTAATCTAGTGATGATATTGGAATTTACAAAGTTGAAAATTCTTCTACCCAAACTTCTTTAAGGGTTAAAACTTCTATCCATTTAGAAAATAAGTTTTTTCTTGCAAGGATATAGTTGAATTGTTTGGATGTGGCGGGAGGGTATGATCCCATGACGTCTATTAACCATATGAAAAATGTCCAGGAGTACTTAGTTTTTTGAAGTAACTATAGGGGATGATGAATGAAATTGTCATGAAACTAATAGGAATTTAATTTTTTGGTTAATTCATCACCATCTTCCATCATAGGGGGATAGTAGTATACATGTCTTAAAATTTGACGAGAGATCTTGGATCCTGACTGGTGTTCCCCATTAGCTCTGGCATGCACTTCCTTCATAAAGGAAGTAGTATATTCTCTATAAATGCATCTTTGAAGGATCCCATAAAGTCATCTCTTATAAAGTTATTTTGATGATTTGTGCCATCATACAGAACAGTGTTAATTTCTCATCTCCATATTTGTTCTCTTCCGGCTCTATTTGGTGGGAGTTATCCCATTTTTAGGTAATCCATGATGGAAGTCCTCCAGTCGGTGGTATATCCATATGACTTAGGGACTAGAATTATAGTGTCAATTTCCTCTTTGTTGGATTGAATTATTAGTATAACCATTTGACATTAGGCAATGTTGATGAAAATTTCGTCCCGATCCGAGTTGTCTAGGGTGGTGGTTGCATTTTCCAATGCATATTCATGTTCATTTTTTTGACAAAGGGACATGAATTAATGTCCTCACTAAATGGAATTCTTCCATAAACTCCAAGAAGTGGTCCATAATAGGTATTTTCTCTTCCTTCTTGGTAGCATAGTCACCATTGAATTTCTTGAATACCAGTTCTGACTCACCTTTTATATTTAAGTGTTCTGCTTGTTCTTGAAGTTATATATCCAGGACTACAATGAGGGTTTGGTACTCTGGTTCATTGTTTCTGCACTCCTCTAATAGTAGGAAATAGTAAGTTATGATTTTCTTTTATATATATATGAGTATTACTTCTTTCATTACTTTATTGAGCTCACTGTATTCCATCCTTTTTCCCATCGAGCTTCTGGATGCGCCGTCAAAATTCATCTCCCATGTTTGAGATTACTTTTGAAAAAATAATATTTCTTCATCTGTTAGTTCAGAATCTAATGGGGTTACTTCTACAGAGAGGTGTTCTACCAAATAATCTGCTCACACATAGCCTTTTATGGATTTATTAGGTACAAACCGTACATAAAACTTATGTAGTATCACCGCCTATCCTGAAAGGTATCCACTTAACATCGTATGGATGATGATATACTTGAGCGGGTTACTATGAGATACTAAATTGACCTCTTGGTGATATAGATAGTGCCCCATATTTTTTAATGCAATAATCTGGGTGAGACATCTCTTCTCGATTTTTGAATATTGAGTATCAGAATCGATCAGGGTTCAACTGAGATAGTAGAGACTATTTTCGTTGCCAGTGTCATTTTTTTACATGAGGAAGGCACCTAGGGATCACTCCAAGGTAGTCACATGCATAATGGGTGGTCTTCCTTTGACATCTGGCATTATAACTGGTGGTATAAAGAGGTATTTCTTATCAATGGTCCCTAAATATCATCATTCTACTGACATTCGACCCCATTTTTCATCAATCTGGTGAAGAGAAAACATTTCCATACAAGGTTTTATATGAAGATCCTAATGTATTACAAATGTACATGATTACCTATAAACTCTATGAGTTTATGAGGATGAGACTTTACAAGGATATCTTTCATCTTATCAAGGTCGACTTCAATGCCATGGTGGAATACGAGGAAACTGAGGAATTTCCCTAAGGTAACACCAAATTTACATTTCATGGGGTTTATTTTCAGTCTGTGTTGTTTCAATTTAATAAAGATGAATTTATGATCTATGAAGTGGTCTAGGTGTTTTCATGATTTAACCACCCGGTCATCAACATATAATTCAACAAATATTCCAAGGAATGGTTTGAAAATGTGATGCATATAACATTGTTATGTCGTGAAATCATTCTTCATACTCAAGGGAATTACCTTATAGTAAAATACTGCATGGGGGGATATGAAGGTGGTTTATTCTTCAAATTCATGTTCCATTTATATTTTATTTTATATTGAATAGACATCAATGAAAAAAGAGCATGATATCTAGTAGTTTCATCGATTAAAAATTCTATGATCAGAGTTGGGAAGTCATCTTTCAGACAGTGCCGATTGAGGTCCCTAAAGTCAATGAAAGATCTGATTTGTCCATTTTTATTTTTTATGAGGACAATATTAGTCATCCATATGGAATATTGGACATACCAAATGAATTTTTCATTGATGAGCTTGTCAACTTCAACAACTATTTTTGCAGCAAATGTCGGGTTCATCCTTCTGGAGGCCTTCTTATAGCCATGATGGTCTTCTAGAAAGCCCATGTGGTGAGTAGCCACTTCAGGATCGAGTAATGGAATTTTTGTGTAGTTTTATGAAGAAACATCATGATTATACCATAGGAAGGATGTGTAGACCTCTTCCTATTTGGAAGACTTTTCTGTACTGATTAGAGTGGTTTGTGAGTCTTCTTTGGTACCTAGATTTATTTCTCTGAGTTCATCAATGGTTGTAGAGAACCCTCCATAAATGCTAGAGGGGAGTCCCTAAGGTCTTATTCCTCTTCCTCCTCCATATCCTCTTATATTCTTTTACTTATAATAGAGAAACAATTTTTGTGATTAGCTCTTCAGAGTAGAGATAAGAGTCACAATTTTGGAATTTAGAGGCTAAGGTGACTTCTTTTGATCCGATTGGTAGTGGGGAATCATCTAGAGAGGTTAGAGTAAGGGAACAAAAAGTGTCTTCTTTCTTTTTTTCCTTAACGAGTGAGGTAGGGATTAACTGGATCGCTGAGGATGAATTTAGAGTATTTACATTCAAGAATTAACCATTTTATATGGGACCATTGGAATGTTCTACATTGTGAGGCTCAGTGGTCATGAATGAAATCATGAGCACTGTTAAATAAGCATCCAAATATGGACTCAAGCATCCACCTTATTGATGGTGAGTACGTATTCTTCAATGACCTACATGAAAGGGTTGTCAGGGATCACATCCAAACCATTTGGGGCAGTGAACCAATCAATCTATTTGATCGAGGGATGCTTCCCTTCATGTTCATAGAATATTGCATAGATATAGTGTTCCTCGCATGATTAGAAAGTGGTCTTAGGCATTCAATGTTACACTATAACCATTTGTTCAATATTTGATGCATTGATGCTATTATGAGGGAGTCATTGCATGCTGATGCTACTAGGGCCTTCCTAGTAGGATGTTGAAGGCCGTGTTGTTTTGGAACACTATAAATTATGAGTGGGTCATGAGGTCACCTAACTGATATTTTATCTTGATTTGGACCAGTGTCTTGTACTCACTTTTATCATATACCAACATGGTTGTACTGAAGTGTTTCAGGCTATCATCGTTGCATCATATCCAATGATGTGTTTGCATGGGGATGAAATTATCTTCGGAGCCATTGTCGATGAAGACTTCTTTGGATAAGGACATCATTTATCTTTCCGAACTCCTATAAGGGTTTTATGTTCCCCAGCATGATGGAATTTTAAACCCTGTATGTGAGGGAGATAATTTCATGTCATTATTTTAGATCAATATTTGAATGATAAACTTCAAAAGTGGTTACTTCATCTTCACACTCACAAGGGATTAAATAGCTTTAATGAGCACTTATCTGAGATATTTTGACAAATTTAGGGCATCCAAGATTGATAATTTGGCTACTAATGAAGAAAATTGTTTTATAATATCATATTTTTGATGAAAAGTATTGTTCTTCCCATCATGGGTGGGTGATCTTTCATGGTCTATTTAGGGGATTGACCATTGGATGAAGATGGACGGTCCCCTTGATAGGAGCTGGTGGTGCTTCTATACTTTGTGGGTTTGGTCGGACAGGTATGCCTATATGCTATGGGTGATTATAAATTTTTTATTAATTCAATGAATATTCAATGTTGATCGGTCCATGGTGTCTTTTGGCTGAGGTATGGGAGGTTTCTGGTTCCTGTCAGTTTTGTTTATGGGATCTTCTGTGAGTTTCCACAACATTGATGGTTTGAGATGGAGTGCATCTAGGAATTGGGTTTCTACCATGACCACATCTTCCCGAGTATCCTTGTCTTATGCAGCCTCTTCCTCCAGTTTGGTGATTGGATTCAGGGATCTTGGGTTCAAATACACACTCTTCATTAGATAATGGATCCACTAAGTGAATGAAATTAATGAATCCAATGATAGATTAGTCATCTGATGATGAATTTTCCCAATCGACTTCTTCAATTGGTGATGCTTGGTGGGGTTGTGCCCGCATCTTCAGATTTGATGGAATATAATTTAAGAGTTTCAAATCTAGATTTGTCCTTGGTGTAGGTTTTTCTCCTTACACTTGGTCCAACTTCTTATTGGAGGATTGTGGGGTCATTGATGTTGGTTGCGTAGCATCAGAAGATTTTGGAGGCATAGTCGTTTTTTTCAATTGAGCTAGGAGAATTTCATTGGTTTGTTTGACTATTTTTTGAGTCATAAAACTATAGAACGTTTGTTCTCATTTGTTAACAACATTTTTCCACTTCCTTACATCAGCTAGGTTAATGGTGGAAACATATTCCACTTGTACTGGTAGTGGTCCCAATTTTACTTTCACAAAATATATCATTATTTGTTGGAGGTCCCTAATGATGAAACACTCATAAATGATGTGTATCAGTATCTTGTAGAAGGGACAACAATATGGATAGTTTTTGATACCTACTTCATCATCCCTCATTGGCGATAATAGATGGAAAAATTGTCAATTCACAGTGACTGTGAAATAGCCACGAGCGTTGTTATCTCTAAATGAATAAAATTTATTCCTTTATTCCTCGAATGTATTTCTCCTAAGTCCCATCCACTCGTCCTGATGAGGTAGAGACTCACGTTGATGTCCAGGGGGCCTTACAAGATTCAGTGTCGGACATGGAGCTCGTGCTAGTTAAGGGGGTGGCTTAAGCATAACAGAAGCCGCTTTAGCTCTTCCCACTCTTTTTCCCTAGGTGATGGGGTTTACTGGAATATGATATTAGTCCATTGTAAGGAATATTCTATCCTTGGATAAGTGGCCTAGAAATATCAAAACCCAACTGTATACATCACTGGGATGAGTGGTGTTTGCATATCATTGTGGAGGTTATCGATTCACATAGAAAGCATATCATCTCAGGGAAGCAGTTAGTTTATATAGTAGGTTAAACCTTTCCATATGGCAAAGAAATATTAGAATCATTCATTCTACCACAATTTTTAGTTCTTTAGCTCATTGGCTATTGATTTTGTAAACGTTTAACTGAAGTGGAAATGGAACTACCACTAGTGATCCTCCCATCTTGTTATCTATTGAGTAGGAAAACTGGTATACCATACAAAGGATGAACCTTTCAAGGTTCACATGAAGAATCTAAGTTTCAGTTCTTCATGTTGCTCTGAGGTACCCATCATGGGATCATAATAAGACACACAATGCATCATATGTTGTTCTAGGTCACCTGATCCATTGAATACAGGGAAGATGGGGTTGCTAAAATTTGGTGGTAGTAGAACGTTACTCACCAATTCAGGGTAGGGTTTCCATTCCAGTTGTATTAGAGAACGTCACCCTTTTATGGATTCCAATGGAGATTCTAAAAACTTGATGGTATTCATGATCCATTGATGCATTTCTTGTTGGACCTGATCATGTGCGAGCACAATAGGGGAAATTGATATATAAGTTCTCCCATCCCTACAGACTGGGGTTTCTCTCGTTCCTCTATTACGGTGCCTCATCCTAGATTTATTGGTCTTATGGGGGAATTTTGTGTTAAAAAGGAACCATCCCTATGGTATGGGGATGGTTTTGTATTTTATCCCTTGTTTTAACAATTACAGCTTTCTTGATATCATCTATTCACATTAAATGGTGAGCCGAATAAGGTTTCGGGTCTACACATGAATTATTTTCTTTTGAGGACATAATAATTTATTGATGATTTTCTTCCCTTAGGTGAGAATACTACTAAATATTCTTATTTTCTTGGATCAGGAGTTCTTTAATGGATTAATGGGCTTGATGTTTTTTAGACATACTTATGGTTGGTTCTTTTCGAGAATGATTCCTTTCATGAACATGGATTTCATTTGATCACTATCTTGGGATAATGACATTACATGATTTAATTTCCAATGGGTTCTACTTGATGGGAATTGGTATGAAGTGTAATGATCCATGCTCTACTCATCCCCAGATATGAACACCAGATAGTGCGTTGTTGATAAGGTTGTGAAACTTGTGAAGCAAGTGGAGGCAGACTGGTTCGAGATATTTATTCCACCTCTTATATTGTGTCCATCATACAGACAGAAGAGCTTCTAGGTCATTTTAAAGTCAAATATCTCCCAATATATTTACATGGTTTGTATATTCTTCATAGGATAAGTACATTTCTTTCAGCTGTCAAAGAGTTTTCTAGATATTGAGATGAATGTTATGTATTCATTCCTCAGACAAATCCCTTAGTATTTCAAACTTGGAAGTAGATGTGGGAAAAAATAGAACTACTATTTCCTCCCTATATAAATTTATTCTCACGAGAAACATATCCTTTTTATCATTTTCCAGAGACTCCTCTACTTGGTTGGTCCAATTTGGGTGTTTCTTAATGATTTCATCCCCAACATTGAGGCTAGTAGGCATATGATCAATATATGATCTCCATGGTCATGGCTTGAAGAGTGAGTGTGGCTTTAAAAAAAATTTTGGATGAGAAATGATGCCTCTTGTAATAGATATAGTATCTAACTTTTCGGTCTCCATATTTCCAATCACCTTAGAATATGATGGTTTTCTCATGTATGGATCAACAAGGGGAGGACCTTCTTGTCGGTGTGAATGCTGACTACTGGGAGGTCCTCTATATATGATTTCATGTAGGAGAGGGATACCATCATAGATTAGTGTCTGATCTTAAGGAAAATTTTTATAGAATATACCCTAGGGAGGACCTTAGGTTGTACTGCAGTAAGGGGAGGACCTTCTTACACCTTGATGTCACTACGAGGAGGGACTTCGCAGTGAATTCCATCACAGTGAGGGCTACCATCATAGCTTGATTTTTGGTTGCATTGATAATATTTATAGTGTGAGTCCTGAGGAGGACCTCTCGAATTGGCTGTAATAATGAGAGGACCTTCTAATTTCTTGATGTCACTATGGGGAGGGCTATCACAGTGACTGCCATCATGGTGAGGACTACCAACATAGAATGATGTCCAACTATAGAAATAATTTTTGCAACGTATACGCTAGGGAGGACCATCAGGGTAGACGAAAGAAATGGGATGACCTTCTTTTTATTCTATATTCTAGTTAGGGGGATGGATACCATGGTGCTCATCATGAGATAGGTTCTCAGGATAGACCGTTTCTTCCCCATGAAGGAAGCCCGCATTGGTGTTCTAAGGAGGATTTTCATAACTACTATTAACAATATTTAAGGGAGGAAATTAGAAACTGTTACTTCCACTACCATAATTTTGTAATGGGTTGACAGGATCTTTATCCTCTATTGATAGGTGCTTGATAGAATCAAGAAATCCAACTTCTAGGAGAGCAGGATCATGAACGTGCTCTTTATTTTCTAGTTACCTTTGACGTGTTTCACTTTGGGAACTCTCTTGTGGAAGAATGGGGTAGGCTTCTATTGGTTACAAAATTATTATATGGGTCCTTATTATGTTGGTTCTAACAATATCGATAGTATACACTGGTGAGCACATTGAGTTCTAGAAGGGATCTATGCATTCCCAAGAGTGGCCACCACATTGGACCGGTGTCCCCTAGTTGGAATAGGTTTTTTTCCTGGTTTGGTTGTCATTGTATCATGGAATACGGTCATCAACCCTTTTATACCGAAATAGGGGTGTGGTTCTTCTTAGGAGTGATAATATTATTTTATTGATGAATCACCCCTCTCAAGGATATAGGGTCATGGGCCCGAATCCTTACTTTTAATACAAACATAATTACATCTTGAAAGGTGCATAGGATATGATTTGGAATCAATTTCTGATCCTCCATCATTTCTAGGAAGTGATGAGATTCGTCTTTGGCTTGAACGAGGATAAATACACATTTCAATTTTTGAGAAAGAGTTTGTGTCTCCTCTAGTCCTCCATCGTTTCTAGTGGGTAGTTTTACTTCTCCCATGTTAGGGAAGAGGAACGAGTCTGCCCCTGGTTTATAGTTGGGATATGCGAGATGTTTTCCCCATTTTCATTCCTATTTGGATGACGGGCATCACATTTGATATTATGAACCTGAATATTCTCATTTATTATTGTATTTGCCTCATAAGATTGATAGGCATCTGCATGAATTTACCACTACATATATTTTATTACCATAATATTTTACTGATGAGTTTAATATGAGGGGGAAGAATTTATCTCTTCCCATAATCTATTTTCATCGTATTTGACTACGGGATTCATATTCATTGGCATGGATTTGTGCCTAATTGTAGTTTTTCATCCTATTTAGTTGATGGAATTCATGATCATCTACAATGTATTTTGTCTACCTACTATTTTCCACCACGTTTGCGTAGCGGGTCCGGTGAGAATTGGAAGGAATATGCGTTTTCTCATAATTTTATGCCATATATGAATAGTGGGATTGATCAAAGAGAGAATGAATATACGCATGGTCGTAGTGTGTTGTCATGTTTTTTCAGTTGATATCCTACTTAATAACTTGGGTGAATACCTGTTCCAGATTATATTTGTTCCACTATTGGTGGTTATCCTGGGGGACCCATGTTTGTTGAACTTCAGCAGGAGCTCTCGATGTGGTATCCTCTTAAAAATGATGATACTAGGTCACACGAAATTTGCGGTGAAGTCTTATGACATGGTCCCTTTAGTGAGTCCCCTATGTAGCATGAATGAATTCATCAGTGATGACATCATATACCTCCCAAATATAAGGGATTTACTTTTTTTTTCACATTATAGGAATAAGATCCCGAAATGATTGGAGATGGAAAAAGGAGCCACTAAGTTATGGATCGCCAACCACTGCTGAGTGGGTAGATGACTAGAAATTATGTTTTGGAGGGATTTCCTTACCTCCTCCATGTTGGGGAGAGTACCATTTTGGTGGTACTCTTGGATTAGTGCATTTGAAACTCAATGTTTAAGACACATGGTGGGTGATGGGGTCCTTTTCTTTGTTGAGACCCTAAGGGCTTGTGCAGTTTCAGATGCACGTGTTTGAGTGAACTATGGGGATGCCATTAGATTGAATGTATCTATATAGACCTTCAATATATGTATATAGTAACAACTCCCCCTCATAGTATCATATCACGATCACATGCATAAATGATGATTTTTCTTGGCCCTATTTATTTTTGATGTGAAAGGGGCTTTGGGTGGGGTGATGCTGCCACCTGGGTTAAGGATTCACGTCCGTTTCACCATTTTTGTTTTGGTCCAAATCATATCATACCCCAGAATGAAAAATATATGGTCTGATGGGTACTAGGAATTATATCATTTTTATCTTACGAAGGAGGTGCTATAGATAAGTGGTCATGGTGGATGATCGCATGGGTTAAGTGTTTGTGGAATTGAACCATGTTGAGTATGAAATCTTTAGATGGTCTCCAAAAGGTTTATTTACAGATCTAGAAACAACCAACGACCCCCTTTCCCATGATTCATGGACCTTCACTCCAATGTCAAGATGTTGTTGAATGATTTGCCCAATAAAACTTGGGGACTCGCATTGGTCGAGAGGATAGGAACTCAGTCTAATCACACCCTTTTGGGGAAAATTGTATCATATTCCAAGACTCTCATATAAATTTAAGCTATGTTCATATGTTTTTGAATCCTTTTTTTTCCAATAATGTTTTTTTTGGATTACTCCTAGGTCTCACGATCTACCATAAATATGCATGGTTAGATAATCTCTTGTATATATATCCATGGTTCTTCCTTAATACTTCTCTCTTATTGGATAGACTAGGAATTTTCCAATTGTTCACTATTATAATTCTAGTTTGAAGTCATATGGGATGGAGCTCTAATGCTTATCATCATCCAGGGGGAGGGGAATCGTTTTAGTGTTGGGATCGAACCCGCAATATGGGATTCCTATATATCCTCGTGAAATAAATTAGAACCCACATAGTTCATTCTCTCTTTACATGACGCTTGAACTTTTAATTTCATGTGAAAAGACCCCGACCATGTAGTTTATCATCTTGTGTCAAGGATTTATGGGAACCGATGTGGATATCATGGTGTTTGGCTTAAACATTGGGGAGGTTTCCTTTGTATCCCAGTGGATTGGGAATCGAATTCCACATAGTTATGATGTCTGGGGCATACGCATGGAAGTTTCATGTTAAAGGGGTAATGATTTGGGGATTGCATCCATAGGGAAGGCCTATTTGAGCTCGGACCTTAGGTAGTCATCCTATGTATCGTATTTATAACATGAATCAATGTTCTCGTGGTTCAGTTGGCGGGTAGATCGTTTATGTACCATGATCACTACTAATACCTAATCCCGTGTGAGTCTTGATCAGTGTGAGAAACAAGAGGAAGTGGTAGATCTGAAGAACCACCCCATTCCCCTCTCTACTGGGGGAAAAGGAGGAAGATGATGGAGGGAGAGAATGGGGATACAACACTTCCTTGAAGAGAGGCTAGGGGCTTACCTCAGATGGAGCACCCTTATATTGGTTTTGGGAAAGAGGAGGATCATTCCTCATCAAAGGGGAAAGTAAGTGTGATTTTCCATTATTTATCATTTTCCCTTATTGAAGGGAAAGGATATATATTACCCTTAATCCCTAGAATGGGGAGGGAAATCTATGTATCCTGAGGTCATAACCCACATTACCATGGGAATATAAACATAGGGAAATTCCAAGGGACTTTCTTATTAAAGGGATTTCCTGAATGAATCCACTTACCATGGGTATGTAAACATAGAAGGGTGAATTGATTAACTTGATGGTTTTATCATACGGGTCTAGTGGATTTAGAATAGGCTTAATCCTAGGTCCATTTGACTGGTTAACATAGGGGATATGGATGATGTGATGGGAAAATAAGGGTATGGTTGAAGTCAGAAGGTGGAACGCCCAAGAATATACCATTCTGCATACAATTTCATCCCAACGGATGGGGTTTTCCTAGCATAACACATTTATATATGGTTTATGTGGACATCCACATACCGTGATGGTACAAAGACCTAGATTTGTTCTGTATAGTGTTTTTATGTGTAGATCTAGGTTCCATCTATGTATCATTGTGGTACAAGGAACTAGATTCTACCTATGTATTATCGTGGTACATGGTGTGGAGTTCCATCAGTGTGGTGATTTTCTATGTGGGGTAGTGTTACATCCGCATAGAATATGGCTACATGGGATGCTGGTTTGAATAAGGGGAATTGTTTTTGAGATATGCGGGAAATTCATCCGCGAATAGAACTAGGTTCGTAGTAATACCCTTATTATTATCTTTACTTCTTTAATGTATGTGGCGGGTTATACCTATAGGTAATCATAGAAAGTGTCCATCCACTACGGCAATCTCCTCTTACGTGCCTTCCATCACATAAGTCTTCTAAAAAATACTATATTATTAATCCCCCTTTGTGTCCTTTTATAGAAGAGTAGAGAGACCAGATCAATGGATCGCATAACATCTTTTATGAAGGAACATGGGGTAAATCTAGTCTATGAATGACTCGGTAGTGAGGGATGCGTTATGGTCATCTGTGGCGGCGATAATCACCACCTCGGTCCATCAAAAGACTTCATTTGTTTCATGGGAGGTTGTCAGTTGCGTCTTTCCCATGAATTGTTTAATTCGTGGGGGTTATTGTATGTAGGAAGAATTTCTCCACCTCCTTCCCAAAAATGACTTCATTTGGTTGGGGTCAATGCCATCAGCACCCTTCCATGAACCATTTAGTTCATAGGTTCCTTTTGAAGGCCTTGAACCACCAAGCGAAGATGTTATCCATGAATGTGCTCTACTACACAACGCTTCATTTTTTTCATTTCAAAATATTTGGTTTATAAAAAACATTTCTCTAATTCTTCTTCTGGATCGTTTCCCTCCTTTTTCAAATTTTTGGGAGTATTTTCATTCCCTTTAAAAAGTTTTCAGGACCCAACATAAGGGTTTAGGGTGTTTTGGGTGTTTTTCATTTTTTAGGTTTTTTAGGAGTTCTAATTATATTTAAGTTTTTAAGGATTTTCTAGGGGTATTTAGGGTTTTAATATTTTTTGAATTTTTCCGGATTTTAGGGGTTTTTAGGATTTTTATTATTTTTAGGGTTTTTTGGGTTTTTTTTGAGTTTTTAGGGGTTTAATGTTTTTTATAGTATTTTAACATTTTTAGGGGTTTAAATAGTTTTTAGAGTTTTTGGATATCTTTTACTATTTTTTTGGGTTTTAGTTGTTTTTATGCTTGTATGGTGTTTTATGGTTTAATGGGGTTTTAGGGGTTTTAGTGTGTCTTTAGTGTTTTTTTTCTATTTTTAGGTTTTTAAGGGTTTAATAGTTTTTAGGTTTTTAATGTTCTCTTAGGTATTTTGGGGTTTTAGGGTTTTATAAATTTTATATATTTTTAGGGTTTTCAAAGGTTATTAGGGACTTTAAGGGTTTTGGGTTTTTTACGGTTTTGGGAGTTTTAGGGTTTTTATCATTTTTTATTTTTTAGGGATTTTAAGTGTTATTGGTTTTTAAACTTTGTATTAGTTTTCATCACAGTTTTTTCAGTTTTTAGATATTTAGGGATATTTATATTTTTGGAATAATATTTATATTTTTTTGGTTTTTAGGGGTTTTTATTTGTTTTATGGGTTTTATGGTTTTCTTTGGGTTTTAGGGTTTTTTTGAATTTTTTAGGGTTTTAAGGTTTTATAAAATTTTTAATTTTTTGTTGTTTTAAGATTTTTTAGAGTTTTTAGTACATTTTAAGAGTTTTAGGGGTTTTTATGATATTAGGTGTTAAATGGTTTTTATTGTATTATTATGATTTGTTATTATTTTTACCGCTTTTCTAGTTTTTTTGGGGGGATTTTAACTATTTTTAGGTTTTTAGGATTTTCATAGGTTTTATGGGTTTAAATGGTTTTTACACTTTTAGGGATTTTTTGGGCCTTTTAAGATTTTATGTTTTTATGGAAATTTAGGGATTTTGAGGGTAATTTGGGTTTTTAGGGATTTTTAGGTTTTAAATGTTTTTAGGTTTTTAGTGGTTTTAAGTGTGTTTAAGTTTTTAGGTTCTTCTAAGGGGTTTTCAAGGTTTTTTGGATTTTTAACATATTATGGATTTTTAGTGTCTTTTTAATATTTGTATGATTTTTATAATTTTTTGGGATTTTAATGTTTTTTCGTGTTTTTTGCGGTGTTTATAGTTTTTTGGGTTTTTAGGTTTTTTTGTTTTTTGGGGGTTTTATGGGTTTTAGAGTTTTTAAAACATTAATAGGGTTTTAAATGGTATTTAGAGTGTTAGTGGGTTTTAGGGTTTCTATTTGATTTTATGGTTTTTTAATGTTTTTAAGGATTTTTATGGGTTTTCATGTCTTTCAGGGTTTTAGGGTTGTAAGGTTTGTTCACATTTTAACGGGTTTTATGGGTTTTATGTTTTTTATGTTTTTATGGTTTTATTATGGGTTTTCATATCATTAATGTTTCTGAGGAATTTTTTAGGATTTTTATGGTTTTTAGGGTTTTTGGGAATTTTTCGGGTTTTAGGAGTATTTAGGGTCTTAACAGTTTTAGGTATTTAGGGGTTATAGATGTTTTTAGGTATTTATGGTTCTCATAGTGTTTTTTCATTATGTTTACAAATTTTAAATTTTTTTATTTTTATGGATTTTTATGTCCTTTTAATTTTTCTTGGGATTTTGAGGGGTTTTAGGGTTTTTAGTGGTTTTATGGATTTTTTGGTGTTTTTAGTTTTTTCAAAATTTTTAGAGTTTCTTTAAAATTTTTAGGGGTGTTTAAATGGTTTTCAATGTTTTCAGTGATTTATTAGAGTTTTAATGAGTTTTTAGATTTTTAATATTTTTAGGGGTTTTTCGGATTTTAGGGGTTCTAGATTTTTTTATTTTTTTTACCATTTTTATGATTTTTATAGGTTTTATGTGTTTTTAAAGTTTTAAGGTTTTAAATTCAATTTTCAATTTTTTGTGGTTTATTACATTTTATTTTTTTTCAGATAATTTTTTGGATTTATACGGTTTTTAGGGTTATTAGCGATATTGAGGGATTTTAGGGTTTTTTTAAAGTTTTACGATATTATGGTAATTTTGGGTTTTTAGAGTATTTTTTAGTTTTTTAGTTTTATGTTATTTAGAGTTCTTAACTTTTTTGGGGTTTAATGTGTCTTTAGTGTTTTTAGTCGATTATGTTTTTAGATATTTAAAGGGTTTTTGTCGATTATTATGATTTTTATGGGTTTTAGGGATTTTGGTTGTTTTAGGGATTCTTATGTTTTTTTATGGGTTTTATTATTATTTTGATTTTTAGTGTTTTTTTGGTCTTTATAAGGATTTTATGGGTTTTTATATTTTTTTATCATTTTTTGGAGTTTAAAAATTTTTACGGTTTTTAGTGGTTTTAGGGTTTTTATGGGTTTTAGGGGTTTTTAATGTTTTTTTGGATTTTATGGTATTTAGGTCATTTTAGGGTTTTTAGGGGTTTAGATTTTTTTGGGTTTATAGGGGTTTTAAATGGTTTTCTATTTTTAAGGTTTTTATAGGGTTTTCATGGTCTTTAGGGTTTTTTACATTTTTAAGGAATTATGTCATTTTTTGGTCTTTTATTATTTTTTAGGTTTTTATGGATTTTGAGGTTGCTCATGGATTTTTAGGATTTTATATTTTTAAAGGATTTAGGTGTATTAATTTTTTTTTCTTTTTAAGTTTTTCATAGTGTTTCTTGGGTTTTATAGGATTTAATGTTTTTTGGGTTTTATGGGATTTTTTTGGGATTTTTAACATTTTTAGTGTTTTAGGGGTTTTGAGGGATTTTAGGGTTTTTATTGTTTTATTAGGTTTTTAAGGGTTTTTTAGTTTTTATATTTTTAAGGTTTTTTTATTTTTTATATTTTTAGAAGTTTAAAGGGTTTCTAGAGTTTTTAGTGGGTTTCTATTTTTTTAGGGTTATAAGGATTTTAAGGATTTTTATGGGTTTTAAGGTTCCAAGGTTTTTACTGTTTTTCTTGTATTTAGGGGTTTTAAGTATTTTTAGGTTTTTAAGTTTTATTATGGATTTACAAGGTTTTATATTTTATTACATTTTAGTTATATTTAGGTATTTTGTAGTATTCTTATGGTGTTTTAGCGTATTTAGGGATTTTGATGTTTTCATTGGATTTTAATGTTTTTGTAGTTTTTTTGGGCTTTGGGATATTTTTATCCAGTTATTTAGGGTTTTAAATGTTTTTAGAGTCTTTTAACATTTTAAGGGTTTAAAGTTTTTTTTTAGAGTTTTAGTTTTTTAGGTATTTTATGAAATTTTACGATTTTTTAATTTTTTTAGGTGTTTTATGGTTTGTAGCAGTTTTTATGGATTTTTAGGGATTTAATATTTTTTTCTTTGTTTATGGTTTTTTAGGTTTTTAGGATCTTTTTAGGGGGTCTAGGGTTTTTTGTGTTTTTATGTTTTCAAGGGTTTTTAGTGTTTTTTGGTTTTTATATTTTTCTAAAGGTATTTTCAAAATTTTTGAGGTTTTTACCTTTTCAATGACATTTAGGGATTATTTAGGATTTTTATGTTTTTAGTGATTTTAGTAATTTTGACGGTTTTAATGTTTTCTTAATTTATTTAGGGGTTTCATGGTTATTTTTATTTCAGTTTTTTCATGTTCTTTTATGTTTTTTAATGTTTTTATAGAGTTTTAACATTTTAGGGTTTTAAAATATTTTTGGAGTTTTTAGTGGTTTATGGTTATTATGGGTTTTAAAGGATTTAGGGGTTTTACGCGTTTTAAGTGTTTTTGTGTTTTTAGGGTCTTTTGGGGTATTTAGGGTTTCTATAATTTTTAGGTTTTTTGGTGTTTTTAATGTTTTTAGCTTTTTATTGGTTTCCTATGGTTTTTCAAGATTTTTAGGGTTTTTACATTTTTATGGTTTAAAATTATTTTTTAAAACTTTTAATGGGTTTTAAGGTTTTTAGGGATTTAGAGGGTTTTAGGGTTTTTTTAGGATTTTGTGGGTTTTAAGTGTTATTACTTTTTTAATATTTTCTTATTGTTTTCTTGGTTTTTTTGGTTTTTCACCCTATTAGGTAATTTTTAAAAACAAAATTATGGGTTTTAGGGTCTTCAGTTAATATGTAGGATTTTAGGGGTTTTTCGGGTTTTAGGGTTTGTATGGGTTTTACTGTTTTTTTTATTTTATAAGGGTTTTAAGTATTTTTAAACTTTTTTATCATATATTGGTGTTTAAAGGGGTTTTAGTGGAATTTTATGGTTTTTATATATTTTTAGTGTTTTCTAGGATTTTGGGGGTTTCATAGTTTTTAGGAGTATTTAGGGTCTTTTTAGGGGGTTTTTGGGTTTTATTCATTTTTTATGTTTTTAGGGGTCTTAAGTATTTTTAAGTTTTAAAAGTTTTCATACGGGTTTCTTAAGGTGTTTTGTTTTTTTATGTTTTCATGTATTTTTAGGACTTTTTTAGTATCTAATTTTTTAGAGTTTTTTGGGATTTTGATTGGTTTTATGGTTTTTAGGGTTTTTATTGTTTTTTTGGGTTTTTATAGTTTTTTTTATGTTTTAGAATTTTATGGTTTTTACATTTTTTAGTGTTTCTAGGGGTTTAAAATGTTTTTAGAGTTTTTAATGGGTTTTATTATTTTATTGGTTTTTAGGGTTTTTGTGGTTTTAAGGGGTTTTTATAGTTCTATGGTATTTTAGGATTTTTATGGTTATTATCATTTTAAGATTTTTGGTGGTATTAATTGTTTTTGGTTTTTAAGTTTTTCCTTGGGTTTTTCATGGTTTTTAAGATTTTCTGTGGTTATAAGGATTTTAGGGATTTTTTTATAATTTTTATAATATTTAGGGTTTTTATCGATTTTGAGGTATTTTTGGGTTTTAGGTGTTTTTTAGGATTTTAGGGGTTTAAAGTATTTTTAGGGTTTTAAGATTTCCTTAAAGGTTTTTAAATATTTTAGGGTTTTTTACATTTTTAGGGCTTCTTAAGGTTTTTTATTATTTTTAGCTTTTTAGGATTTTTGGGGGGTTTATGGGTTTTGGGTTTTTTTTAGGTTTTTTATCATTTTTTATTTTTGTGGTTTTAATTTTTTTTGGTTTTTGAGGTTTCCATAGATTTATTTAGGGTTTTTATGGTTCTTTATATTTTTAATGACATTTATGAATTTTTAAGTATTTTTAAAAAAATTTAGTGTTTTTAGGGATTTTGAGAGTTTTAGGGTTTATTAGGGTTTTTAGTGTGATAATGGATTTTTGGTGTTTTAGTGCTTTTTTAGGATTTTAATGCTTTTACGGGATTTGGAGGTTTTTATCCTTTTTAGTGATTTAAATGGTTTTTGTAGTATTTAGTGGTTTTTTGGGTTTTTATGTGTTTTTAGGATTTTTTAAGGTTTTAGGGGTTTTTTGGTGTTTAGTGTTTTGATGTATTTTTATGTTTTTAGGATATTTAGTGATTTTGATGAATTTTAGGGGTTTTAGGTTTATTTATGGGTTTTAGTGTTTTTTAGGGTTTTATAGTGTTTTAGGTTTTTATGTTTTTATTGAGGTATTTTGTTTTTTTACATATTTAGTGATTTTTCGTGATTTTTTAGGATATTTATGAATATTCATATTTTTAGGGATTTGAATCATTTTTAGTGTTTTTGGGATTTTATGGTTTTTCGAGGTTTTAGTGGTTCCTTTGAGTATTTTTGTGTTTTAATGTATTTTACTGTATTAAAATTTTTAGGGGATTGAAGTTTGTTATAGTTTTTAATGGTCACTTAGGGTTTTATGGTTTTAAGGGTTTTTTATGTTTTATAGGTTTTTAAGGTTTCATGGATTTTTTTGGGTATTCAGTATTTTTTATGGTTTTTTGAATTTTTTAGGTTTTAGGTGGTTTTACGTGTTTTTATGATTTATGTTTTTCTTAGGAGGTTTTAAGGTTTTTAGGGTGTTTTTAATTTTTATTAAATTTTAAGGGCTTTGTTATGATTTTTATGGTTTTTAAGTTTTTAGGTTTTTAGGGATTTTGAGGTTTTTTGGCGTTTTTGGGTTTTTGGGTTTTTGGTGCTTTTAGGGTTTTTTACATTTTGAGAGTTTTATGTTTTTATATATTTTAAAACTATCTTGGAGTTTAAAGTGTATTTATTATTTTTAGTGTATTTTAGGTATTTATGGGTTTTATGTGTTTTATGTTTTTAGGGGTTTTGGGATTTTAGGGTCTTTTTAGGGGTTTATGGCTTTCAATGTTTTTTAGGTTTTAATGGTTTTAAGTATTTTTGGTTTTAGAGGTTTTAATTTTTTATGGTGTTTTTTGAGGTATTTTTCATGAATTTTTTATTATTTTTATGGGTGTTATGGTTCTAGAGATTTTGATGGGTTGTAGGGGTCTTAAGGTCTTTATAGGGTCTTTGGATTTTTAGGGGTTTTAGAGTTTTTTTGGGTTTTTATAGTGTTTTATTTTTTTTAATGTTTTCAGGTTTTTATGGATTTTGAGGTTTTTTTAAAATTTTAGGGTTTTTTTTGGGATTTTTTGGTGTTTTATGCATTGTAAGGTTTTTACGATTTTATTAGGGGATTCCTAGGATATTAGGGTTTATATATTTTGGTGGTTTTAGGTATTTTTTGGAATATTGTAGGATTAATGGTTTTTTTTTGGGTTTGAGGGATTTCGAAGGGTTTTAGAGATTTAGGGTTTTTTTTGAGTTTTTAACATTTTGACAGTTTTTAGATTGGTTAACATATTTAGGGATTTAATGGGGTTTTATAGTTTTAATGATTTTTATAGATTTTATGGTTTTTAATGTTTTTAAGATTTTTAGGGGTTTTTATGGTAATTTGAATTTTTATTGGTTTTATAGGATTTTTAGACTTTTTAGGTTTTTAAGGGATTTTATGTGTTTAGAGTATTATAATATTTTCTTTGTAAATTTCTTGGGTTTTTGTGGTTATTTATGTTTTTAATGATTTTTTGTTTTTTCATGATTTTTTATGGTTTCTTATTGGTTTTTAGGAACTTTGAGGAATTTTCAGGGTTTTTTGGGTTTCTTGATATTTTATAGTTGTGGGGGTTCTTGTATTTTTAAAAATTTTATGGTTTATATGGGGTTTTCAGTTATTCAATTTTTTTAGGTGTTTGATGGATTTTTAGAGTTTTTAGTTGGTTTTAATCTTTTTATGGGTTTCTAGGGTTTTTAATGTTTTTAGGGGTTTTATTTGTATTATGGGTAATATTGGTTTCAGGGTTATTAGTGTATTTTACGTTTTTTGTATTTTTTAGGTTTTTAGGGGTTCTACGTGTTTTTAGGTTTTTAAGTATTTCTTAAGGGGTTTTAGGGTTTTTTATATCTTTTCTTTTTTAGAGAATTTTTATGATATTTTTGGTTTTCATTGATGGGTTTTTGGTGGATTTATAGTGTTTTTTATATTTTTATGGTTTTTAGATTTTTTTTATGATTTTAGGGGTTTTAACTGTTTTGGGGTTTTTGAGGATTTCTTTTGGGAAACAAGGTTTAACAGGTTTTATGTTTTTAGGTGTTTTTGGGATTTTTTACTATTTTATGGGTTTTTATTGATTTTGAGGGTTTTTATTATTTTATGTTTTTTGTGTTTTTAGGGTAATTTCGAGTTTTTTAGGGATTTTAATATTTTTTTAGAGTTTTCAATGTTTTTAGTGGTTTAATGGGTTTTTTTTTGTGTTTTAGAGGTTTTTTAGTTTTTAAGGGTTATTATGGTTTGTATGGTGTGTATGTTTTTTCGGGTTTTCCAATTTTTAGTTGCTTTAAACAACTTTTTAGGGGTTTTGTGGTTGTTTGGGGGTGTTTTTTAAGTATTCTGGGATGTTTATGTGATTTTAGGTCTTAAGGTTTTCTTATGGGGTTTTAGGGGTTTTTATGTTTTGAAGGATTTGTAGGGATTTTCTATTTTTTTATTATTTTTAGGGATTTTAGGGATTGTGGGGGTTTTTTATGGTTTTTAGGGTATTTTAGGGTTTTCATTATTTTTAGGGGTTTGATGTGTTTTTATATTTTTAATTTTTTCTTATGGATTTTTATGATTTTAGGGTTTTTTTTACATTTTTAGGTTTTTTGCAATTTTTTATATGTTTGTAGAGTTTTATTTTTTTTTTGGATTTTGTGGTTTTTATATGTTTAAAAAAATTGGGATTTAAAGGGTTTTTAGTGTTTTTACCTTTTCCATTTTTATGGGTTTTTAGTGTTTTCAAATATTTTTATATGATTTATTATTTATTAGGGATGTAATGGTTTTTAGGGATTTTGTGTTTTCTAGGTTTCTAGGGGGCTTAGGTGTTTTAGGGTTTTGATGTTTTCTTATGGGATTTTATGGGTTATAGGATATTATTGTTTTGATGAATTTTAGGGCTATTTTAGGATTTTTATGGTATTTTAGGGGTGTTATGGATTTTGATATTTTTTAGGTTTTAGGGGTATATATTTTTATGGGTTTTTGGTGTTTTTTAAGATTTTAGGTGTTTTATGGTTATTATGGGTTTTTATGGTTTTTATGGTTTTAAGGATCTTTTATGGGTTTTAGTGTTTTTTTATGTTGTTCAAGGGTTTTATGTGATTTTAGGTTTTTAGGTTTTCTTAAGGATTTCCATAGTTTTTTGGGTTTTTATGTTTTTAAAGATATTTAGGGATTTTTAGGATTTTTATGTTTGTATAGTTTTTAGGGATTTTGAGGGTTTTTAGGATTTTTAGGCTTTTATAATTTTTATAATTCTTAGGAATTTTTACTATTTTCTAGTTTTTAATGTTTTTGTAGTATTTTTTAGGGTTTTTATGGTTTTTCATTTTTATCATTTTTTACAATTTTTAGGGTTTTTGAGGATTTTGAGGTATTTTGGGTTTTTACAGTTGTGATGGTTTTGTGGGTTCTAAAGGTATTTTTTGAGTTTTGATGGTTTTTAATGTTTTATGGTGTTTTTAAAACTTTTAGGGGTTTAAAGGGTTTTTATAGTCATTAACGGGTTTTTATTGGTTTTATGGGGTTTTCTGATTTTTAATTTTTTTTAATTTTTAGTCGTTTTTAGGGTTTAGGGGGTTTTTTAGGATATTGAGGGTTTTTAACGAATTTAGGGTTTTAGGGGTTTTATGAGTTTTTATGTATTTAAGCTTTTCGTTAGGGTTTTCAAGGTTTTTTGGGTTTCTTACAATTTTAGGGAATTTTTTAGGTTTTTTATTATTTTTAGGGTTTTTATTTATTTTGAGGGTTTTTAGGGCTTTTGCGGATTTTTGAGTTTTTAGTTTTTTAAGGATTTTTGGTGTTTTAAGGGGTTTCATTTTTTTGTTTAGTTTTTTATGGTTTCATATTTTTTATTTATATTAGTGATTTTTATGTCTTTTTATGTTTTTTTATTATGTTTAAGATTTTTAGGGATTTTAAAATGTTTTATGGGTTTTTAAGGGTTTAGGGGTTTTATGAATTTTTAGGTTTTTAGGGGTCTTAATTGATTTTATGTTTTTAAGGTTTTATGGGTTTTCATATTTTTTGGGGGTTTTTATTTTTAGGGTTGTTTTGGGATTTTCTAATATTTTTAAGGGTTTTCTGGTTTTTAGGGATTTTGAAGAGTTTTTAGATTTTTTGAGATTTTTATGGATTTTTGGGTTTTATGGTTTTTTTCATGGTGTTTAAAGTTTTTTAGAGTTTTTAATGATTTTAGTGGTTTAAAGAGTTTTAGTGTTTGTAGGGGGTTTTATGGATTGCATGGGGTTTAAGGTAAATTTAATTATATTAAGGGTCTTTATGGATTATAGGGGAGTTAGGGGTTTAATTGACCTTTTAGGGTTTTTAGAGTTCTTATGTTTTTAGGGGTGTTGAATAATTTTAGGTTTTTATCGTTTTCATTTGGTTTTTTAGTGTTTTTAGGTTTTTTAAATTTTTATGGATCTTTTGGGATTTTTTTGATTTTTATGGGTTTTTGGGATTTTGAGAGGTTTTAGTGTTTCTTAGGGATTTAGTGTTTTTTAGTTTTAATATTTTTTATGTTTTTTTGGTTTTTGAGGTTTTTATGTTTTTAAAGATTTCTTATGGGTTTTTTTGGGTTTTTGGGTTTTTTTACATTTTTATGGATTTTAGTAATTTTTATGTTTTTTATGTTTTTAGTGTTTTTACCGATTTTTGAGGGGTTTTAGGATTTTTTGGGGTTTTAATCTTTTTTTTAGTTTTTTAGGGGTTTGTTGTTTTAAGTGTTTTTAGCATTTTTTAACGTTTTCCAGGGTATAAAGGGTCATTGGGGTTTTTAGTGGTATTTTGGTTTATATGGGTTTTAGGGTTTTTAAGGTTTTTATGGGTTTTATTGTTCTTTGGGGGTTCTTTGGGTCTTTATATTCTTTTAGGGAGCTTTAATGTTTCTCTGTTTTTAGGGGTTTTAAGTGTTTTAGGTTTTTTAGGGTTTTTATGGGTTTTAATTTTTTTAGGGTATTTATGTTTTATGTTATTTTTAGAGATATTTAAGGATTTTTATGGGTTTTGGGTTTTTTAGTTATTTTGAGTGATTCTAAGGTTTTTTAGGGTTTTTAGGGTTTTTATGGTTTTTAGAGTTTTTTTAGGTTTTATAGTGGACTAAAGTGTTTTTAGGTTTTTAGGATTTTCTTAGGGTTTTTTGTGGTATTAAGGGGTTTTTTGTTTTAATGGATTTTTATGTATTTTTTAGGCTTTTTAAGGGTTCTAAGTGTTTTTATAGTTTTTTATGGTTTTAAGGGATTTTTGAGTTTCTTATGGGTTTTAAGGGTTTTTAGAGTTTTTTATGTTTTTATGGGTTACAGGGATTTTAAGAGTTTCTTGCAAATTTTTAGGGGTTTTTAGGGTTTTTTGTTTATTGAAGGTTTTTTGAGTTTTTATGGGCTTTAGGGGCTTTAGGGTCTTTTGGGATATTTTTTTCTATATTTACCATTTTTTATGTTTTTAGGGGTTTTAATTATTTTATGTTTTTAAGGAATTTTTAGGGGTTATAAAGATTTTTAAGGGTTTTTACATTTTTATCTATTTTATGAAATTTTATTATTTTTATCATTTTCAGTGATTAAATGGATTTTGAGGGATTTTATGGTTATTATGGTTTTTAGGGTTTTATAGGTTTTTATCATTTTTATGTTATTTATATGTTTTATGTGTTTTTAGTTTTTTTAGGTTTTCTTAGGGTTTTTAAGGTTTATAGAGTTTTTTTATTTTTAAGGATTTTTATCCATCTTTTAGGGTTTTTATGGTTTTTGGGTTTTTGGGGATTTTTAGGGATTTTTAGGATTTTAGGTTTTTTATTATTTTTTAGGGGGTTTATGGATTTTTATAGTTTTTTTTCATATTTTAGGGCTTATGGGTTTTCAGAGTGTTTTCGGATTTTTGTGGTTTTTATGCGTTTTTATGTTTTTAATGTTTTTAGGGGTTTTATGATTTTTAGGATTTTTAGGTTTTTGGGGACTTTTAGGGTTTTAGGGTCTCTAGCGGTTTGATGGTTTTTAGGGGTTTTATGACTTTTTTTAGTTTTTAAGTTTTTTTAAGGTTTTTTGGGGTTTTAGGGTTTTTATATTTTTGAGATTAATTTGATTTTTATGGGTTTTAGGGTTTTTAGGATTTTGAGTATTTTTTTAGTGTTTTTGGAGTGTTATTAGTGGTTTTATGTTTTGAGGGGTTTTATGTGTTTTTAGATTTTATTGTTTTATTTTAGGTTTTCATGGTATATATTGTGTTTTTTTGTTTTTTTGGTAATTTTAGGTTTTTTGTATTTTTATGGTTTTTATGGTGTCTAGGGATTGGGGGGGGGGGGGTTTTAGGAGTATTATGTTATTTGGGATTTAGGGGTTTTTATGGTTTTAGGGTTTAATGGGTTTTTAGTGTTTTTAATGTTTTAAGGGTTTAGAGGGTTATTAGTGGACCTAGTGGGTTTTAAGGGGTTTTTAAATTTTTAGAGGTTTTTAGGTTTTATGGGATTTTAGGTTTGTAGATAAATTTTACTGTATTTATGGTTTATTACATATTTTGGGTTTTTATGTGTTTTAAGTGATTTTAGATTTTTAAATATCCTTTAGTATTTTTAGGATTTTATGGATTTTATGATTTTTGAGATTCTTTAAGTTTTTTTTTGATTTTAGGGTTTTTTAGATATTTCGAGTGTATTTATGGGTTTTAGGAATTTTAATAATGTTAATAATTTTTTATATTTTTTGGGGTTTTAAGTGTATTTAGGTTTTTAATTTTTTATTTCAGGTTTTTAAAAGTTTTAGGGATTTTTATGTTTTTATGGATATTTATGGATATTTATGATTTTTATGGGTTTTAGGGTTTTTAGGGATTTTTAGGATTTTTATGTTTTTCTGAGTTTTTTAGGGTTTTTATAGTTTTTAAGGGTTTTATGTTTTTTTGTGTTTTTAGGGTTTTTATAGTTCTTAAGGGTTTTATGTTTTTTTGTTTTTAGGGGTTTTAACATTTTTTAGTGTTTTTAACATTTTTAAGAGTTCAAATTACTCTTAGTTTTTTTCTGGTTTGTTAGGTTTTTATGGGTTTTAGGTGTTTTTTAGGTTTTTAAGGGTTTTATAGTTTTTAGGAATTTTAGGGATTTTATGGGGTTTTTTTATCTTTAGTATTTTTATGGTTTTGAGGGTTTATAATTTTTTTTAGGGTTTTATGGACTTCATAGGGTTTTTAAGGCTTTTACATTTTGTTTACATGTTTTTAATTTTTTTGGATTTTTTAGAAATTTAATTTTTAAAGAGTTTTTTAGGGTTTTAGGGGTTTTATGTTTTTTTGTGGTTTTAGGGTTTTTGAGTTTTTTAGTGTTTTTATGTTTTATAGAGTTTTTAAAATTTTTAGGCGTTTAAATGTGTTTCATTGTTTTTTTTATATTTTTTAGGGTTTTTATGGATTTTTTTGGGGTTTCATGGTTTTAAAGGGGTTTATTGTATTTTTCTTTTCAGGTTTTTTAGGTATTTTACATTTTCATAAGGGTTTTTAGTAATTTTAGTTTTTTTTATGTTTTTAGCTATTTTTAGGGATTTTTTAGTATTTTTATAAATTTTAATGGTTTTTATGCATTTTTATGTTTTTAGTGATTTATATTTCTTTGGTTTTAGGTGTTTTTGAGTTTTTTTGGGGTTTAAATGTTTTTTTTTATTTTTTAACATTTTTATTTTATTAATGGGTTTTTATATTTTTAGTGGGTTTTTTGGTTTTTGAAATTTTTAAGGGTTTTAGAGTTTTCTATGGATGGGGGGGGGGGGTTGTAGGTTCTTTTATGGTTTTTAACATTTTATTCAATTTTAGGTTTTTTTTGGGTCTTTTGGTTTATAATGTTTCGTAGGATTTTTTAGTGTTTTAGGGGTTTTTTATGTTTTTCGTGATTTTTTTGTCCTTTTTATCATTTCTATGGTTTTTTAGGTTTTTAGGGATTTTGAATGTTTTTATAGGCTTTTAGGGTTTATTGTGGTTTTTAGGTTTTTGTTGATTTTATGTGTTTTTATGTTTTTAAGATTTTATTAGGGATTTTATTGGTATTTATGGGTTTTTGTGTTTTTAGTGATTTTTAGGGATTTTTTTGGAATTTCATGGTTTTTATGGGTTTTAGGAATTTTATTTTTATATTAAGGGGATTTAATTATCTTTAGGTTTTTTGGGGTTTCTTTGTGGTGTCATTATTTTTAGGGTTTTTATGTGTTTATGGATTTAAAGGGATTTTTTATATTTTTATAGATTTATAGGGTTTTAGAGATTTTGAGGTTTTTAGGGTATTTAGGGTTTTTGGGTTTTTGGGTTTTTGTGGGTTTTGGGTTTTTAGGGGTTTTAGAGTTTTTTATGTCTTTAGGAATTTTTATTTATTTGTTTATATTTTTTATGGTTTTTAGGATTTTTATGGATTATAAGGGGTTTTAGGGTTTTTTTGTCGTTTTATGAGTTTTTAGCATTTTTATTTGTTTTTTTAATTTTTATGGGTTTTAAATATTTTTTGGTTTTAATGAATTTACAAGGGTTTTCATGGATTTTAGGGTGTTTACATTTTTATATATTATTTATGTTTTTAATGGTTTTATGGGATTTTAGGGATTGGGGGGTTAGAGGTTTTTAGGTTTTTTTTTTTATGGTTTTTTTGGAGTTTTGGGGTTTTTTAGTTTTTTAAGGTTTATAAATATTTTTTAGTTTTATATAATTTTAGTGGTTTAAAGGATTTTTAGTTTTTTTCTAGTTTTTTTGGGGTTTTATAAGTTTTCTAAGGTTTTAGGGTTTTTCTGGTTTTTAGAGATATTGGGGTTTGTATGTGGTTTTAGGGTTTTTAGTGTTTTTAGGGTTTTTTGGGGGGCATGTGTTTTTAGGTTTTTAAGGTTTTCTTTGTGTTTTTAGGGTTTTTATGGATATTATGGTTTTTTTGGGTTTTTGGATTTTGGAGGTTTTATAACTTTTTGGGGTTTTTCTGTTCTTTTGAGTTTTCTATGGTTTTTAATATTTTTATATTTTTAACATTTTTAGGGTTTTAAAGGTGTTTTGTATTTTTTAGTAGTTTTAAGGGTTTTTATCTGTTATTATGGTATTTAATCATTTTAAGGGTTTTCTGGTTTTTTTTACATATTTTTAGGATTTTTATGGTTTTAAGTGGTTTAGGTTCATTATGTTTTTCATATTATTTTTCAAATTTTTATATTTTTTATTATTATTTTTGGGGGGTTGGGTTTTTTGACTTTTTTTCCGTATTTTTATTAGTTTTTAGAGTTTTTAATGTTTTAGGGATTTAAAGGGGTTTTAATGTTTTTAGTGGGTTTTGGGGGTTTTTAGGTTTTAAGTTATTTTTACAGTTCTTTATGGGTTTTATAATGTTTTAGATTTTTAGGGGTTTAAAGTGATTTTAGGTTTTATGTTTTATTATGGGTTTTCATGGTTTTCTATGTTTTAATAGATTTTTAATATTTTTATGGGTTTTGGGTATTTTGGTTTTTGATGGGTTTTAGGGTTTTTCTGTTTTTTTGGTTTTGATGGGTTTTAAGTGTTTTTTGGTTCTTTATTATTTTCTTAGATTTTTTCACGGTTTTTATGGTTTTTACATTTTTATGGATTTTTAGGGATTTTTATGATTTTTTGGTTTTTATTGTTATTAGGGTTTTTATTATAATTAGGGGTTTTCAGGGTTTTATGGGTTTTTGGGCTTTATTATTTTGTTTAGGTTTTACGGTTTTTGAGTTTTTTAGGTTTTATAGAGTTTTTTTATCAATTTTTTTTGTTTTAATTTGTTTTTAGAGTTTTTAGTCATATTTATGAATTTTATGAGTTTTATGGACTTACGATTTTTAAGGGTTTTATGGTTTTTAGAGGTTTCGGGGGGGTGGTTAGGGTCTTTTGAAATTTTAACCATTTTTTATTTTTTTAGTTGTTTAATGTGTTTTTAGGTTTTGAGGTTTTGAGTTTTTATTAGGGTTTTTCAGGGTTTTCAGGGGTTTTTACATTTTTCATAATTTTTAGTGCTTTTAGGGATTTTTATAGGTTTTTGGGTTTTCAGTGGTTTTTATGATTCTTAGGGTTTTTAATGGATTTTAGGTTTTTTTTTGGTTTGTAGTGTTTTGGTGTTTAATGGGGTTTTAAGTGTTTTTAGATTTTTATGTATTTCATAGGTATTTCCAGGGTGTTTAGGGTTCCTTATACATTAAGGTATTTTTTCATATTTTTATGGTTTTTGTTGTTTTTAGGTGTTTTGAGTGTTTTTTAGGTTTTTTGTGTTTTATTATTTTTAGGGGGTTTTTTGACTTTGCAAAGGTTTTTAAGGTTTTTTGGGTTTTTAATGTTTTTAGCCGGATAAATGGTTTTTAGTGTTTTTTTTGGTTTTTTGGTTTTTAGGATTTATAATTTTTTTTGTTGTTTTATGGATTTTACAGATTTTGTGGATTTTTAGGGTTTTTTGAGGTTTTAGGTGTGTTTTTTTTTTTGCATTTTTTATCTTTTTAGGGAATTTAAATTTATTTAGGTTAATAAGGTTTTATTGCTGTTTTTAGGGATTTGCATGTTTTTGATATTTTTAGTGAATTTTAGGGTCATTAATGTTCTTATTGTTTTTCAGTGTTTTGTAGTGATTTTGATGGATTTTAGGATTTTTGGTGTTTTTTAGGTTTATAGTGTTTTTATGTTTTTAGGAATTTTATGTTTTTGTAGGTTTTTGCGGGTTTCATAGGGGTTTTATTTTTTCGGTTTTATTCCGTCTTCATGGATTTTTAGGGATATTTTACAATTTTTATGGATTTTTGGGTTTTTAGGGTTTATTTGGTTTTAAGTTTTTGTATAGTTTTTAAACATTTTTAGGTATTCAAATGTATTTTAGAGTTGTTATAGGGTTTTTAGCATTTTTTTTTTGAGTTTTTAGAGGTTTTAGAGATTTTATGGTTTTTTCTGATTTTTATGGTTTTTATGGTTTTTTTGGTATTTTGGATTTTTTGCATTTTGAGGGGTTTTGAGTGTTTTTAGGGTTTTTTTATTTTTTTTTATCTTTTTAGTAGTTTTAAATGTTTTCAAATTTTTCTAGTGTTTTTAGGGTTTTTATGGGTTTTAGGGTTTTTATGATGTTTAGGGTATTATATTTTTTATCAGTTTTAGGGGTATTATGGTTTTTAGCATGTTTTGTTTTTTTATGTGTTTTATGTTTTTAAGGTTTTCTTAGGGTTTTTGGGGTATTTTAGGGTTTTATGTTTTAGTGATTTGAGTGATATTTTGGATTTTTTGGGTTTCCACTGATTTTTAGGGTTTTATGATTTTTTCATGGTTTTATGATTTTTTATGGTTTTATCATTTTTTTAAATTTCTAGGGCTTGTTAGTTTTTAGGGGTTTTATGGTTTTAATGTTTTTAATATTTTAGTGGTTTAATGTTTTTTTTGAGTTTTTTTCAGGGGTTTTAGTTTTTTTAGTTTCTTTCTGGTCTTCAAGGCTTATAAGGTTTATAGGGTTTTCATGTCTTTTAGGGGTTTTGTGGTTTTTGTTAGTGTAGGAGTTTTAAGTGTTTTTAGGTTATTACGGTTATCTAAGGGTTTTTAGGGTTTTAGGGGTTTTTAAATATTTAGAGATTTTAAGGCCTATTTTGGACTTTATGGGGTTTAAATTTTTTATGGGTTTTAGGGTTATAGGGGTATTAGGATTTTTATTGTTTTTAGAAATTTTAACTTTTAAGGATTTTTAATTATTTTTCTATTTTTATGGTTATCTTAAGGTTTTCTAGGTTTTTATTTTTTTATATATTTATGGATTTTTATGGTTTTTAGGAGTTTTATGGTTTTTAGGGGTCTGGAGTGTTTTTTGGGTTTTTTCGGGTTTTTAGGGGGTTTTTTGAGTTTGTAGTGGTTTTAGTGTTTTTAGAGTTTTTTAGCATTTTAGGGATTTTAATGGTTTTTGTGTTCTTAAGGGATTTTACAATTTTTTTTATTTTTTAGGGTATTTTGGCATTTTATGGTTTTCAGAGTATTTAGGGTTTTTAGGAATTTTTAACAATTTTAGGTTTTTTGGGTTTTAGGTGTTTTTTGGTTTTTGTGGATTTCTTAGAGTTTTTCATGTTTTTTAGGGGATTTAATGTTTTTTGGGATTATAGGGATTTTATTAGATTTTTAAGGCTTTTAGAATTTATAGGGATTTTGAGGCGTTTTATGGGTTTTAGGGTTTTTATGTTTTCAGTGGTTTTTAGTGTTTTTTTATTTTTTTGTGGTTTTATGGTTTTTAGAGTTTTTTTTATCATTTTTAGAGGTTCAAAGGGATTTTATATTTTTTTAGTTTTTTAGGGTTTTTATGAGTTTTAATAAATTTTAATGGTTTTTTGTGGTTTTAGGGTTTTATGGGTTCTTTAGGGTTTTTAGTATATTTAGGATTTTTAGGGATTTTAAGTGCTTTTAGGTTTTATGGTTTTCTTAGGGATTTCAAGGTTTTTGATTTTTTTTACATTTTTAGGGATTTTTTTCATTTATATGGTTATTTTGGTTGTTTATGAATTTTGAGGGTTCTTATGGCGTTTGTGGTTTTTTTTCTTTTTAAGGGTGTTTCACATTTTTAGGGTTTTTAAGGTTTTTAAGAGTTTTTATCATTTTAAGGATTTGAGGATTTTTAGTGTTTTATTGGGTTTTTAGGTTTCTGTATTTTTATGGTTTTAGGGGGTTTTTAGGTTTTTAGGGTTTTAGGAGTTTTTAGGTTTTTAGGATATTTAGCATTTTTTTGTCTTTTGGGATTTTAAGAGTTTTTATGTTTTGAAGGTTTTCTAAGGGTTTTTTTCAAGGATTTTTGTATATTTTTTCTTTTTTAAGGTATATATAAATTTTTTAGTTTTGTATGGTTTTAGGTTTTTTAGGTATTTTGAGGGTTTTTTTAGGTTTTTTGGTTTTTTGGTTTTTTGGGTTTTTAGGTTTCTTTTTTTGATTTTATATGGGTTTTATAGTTTTTTGATTTTTAAATATATTTATGAGTTTTAAGTGTTTTTAGAGTTTTAAGTGGTTCTTTGGAGTCATTACAGGGTTTTTGGGTTTTTATGGTTTTAGGGGATTTTAAGGGTTTTATGGTTTTTAGAGTTTCTTAAGATTTTTAACGTTTCTCTTGTTTTTTAATGACTTTTGTGTTTTTAGGTTTCTAATGTTTTCTTTGCAATTTTAGGGCTTTTATATATTTTTTATAGTTTCTTAGAGTTTTAGAGATTTTCATTGTTTTTAGGGGTTTTAGCCTTTTTTATGTTTTTAGGGATTTTAAGTGTCTTTAGGTATTTAATTTTTTCTTATGGGTTTTCATGGTTTTTAGAGTTTTCAAAATTTTTACTGTTTTAAAGGAGTTTTAGATTTTGTATTATTTTTAGTGATTTTATAGGGTTTTTTGTGTTTTCGTTATTTTTATGGTTTTTAGTGTTTTTCAGGTTTTCACTGTTTTTAGGTTTTTTGAGTTTCAAGTGTTTTTAGGTTTTTAAGGTTTTCATAGTTTCTAGGGTTTTTAACTTTTAAGGGTTTTTATGGATTTATTTAGATTTTATGGGGTTTTGGGGTCTTTCGAGATTTTAAGGGACTTTAAGAGTTTTAGGGGATTTGGGGTTTTTAGGGTTTTTTGCATATTTTTGGATTTCTAGGGGTTTTAAGTGTTTTTTGGTTTTTAATGTTTTCTATGTGGTTTTATGGGTTTTTAGTATTATTTTAATTTTTTAGACATTGTTGGGATTTTAGGATTTCTATGATTTTTTTGGTATTTAGGGTCGTTTATGGATTTCGATGGTTTTAGGAGTTTTTTTGGTTTTTATAGTTTTTATGGATTTATAGTTTTTATGGGTTTTTTGGTTCTTAGGATTCTTTTAGTTTTTAGAGGGTTTAAGGGTTTTTATGTTTTTAATGTTTTAATGGTTTAAAGGGTTTTAATTGCTTCCGTGGGGTTTTATGTTTTGTGTGGGATTTTATTGGTTTTTAATGGTTTTTAGGGGTTTTATGGTGTTCAAGGTTTATAGGGTTTTTTATGAATTTTAATTTTTTATGTTGTTTAGTGTTTTATGTTTTTTTATGTTTTTATGTTTTTCATAGTGGTGTTTTGTGTTTTTTGGGTTTTTATGTTTCTATGGGATTTTAGGGTTTTTAGGATTTTATATTCTTTTAATATTTTGAGGGTTTTAAGGGTTTCTTAGGGATTTTAGTGTTTTTAATGGTTTTAATATTTTTAAGGATTTTAGTTGGTTTATGTATTTTTAAGTGTTTACAGTTTTCTTTTGGGTTTTAGGGGTTTTAGGGTTGCTTCGGGGTTTTAGGGTTTTTAGGGGATTTATGGGATTTTAGGGTTTTATGGGTTTTAGCGTTTTAAGGTTTTAGGTTTTTTAGTGTTTTTAATTATTTAGGGGGTTTTAAGTATTTTTAGGAATTTAAGGTTTTCATAGGGTTTTTTCTTGGTTTCTAGGGGATTTAATGTTTTTATGGATTTTTGGGAATTTTTAGGATATTTATGGTTTTTAGGGTTTTATGGTTTTTAGGGTTTTAAATATTTTTTTATTTGGGAGTTTTAAGTGTTTTTAAGAATTTATGTTTTTCTTTGGGGTTTTCAAGTTTTTAGTGTGTTTTAGGGTTTTTAGGGATTTTATGAATTTTAAGACTTCTATGGTTTTTATTTATTTTGAGTGTTTTTGGATTTTTTGGGTTATTTGGTATTTTGTTTTCGGGGGTTTTGACCTTTTTACGTTGCCTAATATGTTTTAGAGATTTTTAGTATTTTTAAGGGGTTAAAGTGTTTTTATTTGTATTTATGGGTTTTTATGGTTTTTAGAAGTGTTTATCATTTTTATGGTTTTTAGTATTTTAGGATTTTCTTGGGATTATTTACGTTTTTTTGTTTTAGGGCCTTTAATTTTTTTAAGTTTTTATGGGTTTCTTAAGGTTTTTAGTGTTTTTCAAAGTTTTTATGTTTTTATGTATTTTTAGGTTTTTTATGTTTTTGTGGTTTTTATAGTTTTTTACGGTTTTCATGGTTGTTTAAGGTTTTTAGGGTTTTTAGGGTTTTTATCTTTTTCTTGGTTTTTAGGGGTTTTTGGTGTTTTTAGGTTTTTAAGGCCTTATTATGTTTATTCAGGGTTTTGAAGGGTTTTTATATTTTTTAGGGATTTTTTGGGCATTTTAGGATTTTCATTGTATTTTTGGGTTTTAGGGTTTTTTAGAGTTTCTGTTATCATTTTTAGGGATTTAAAGGGTTTTCAGAGTTTTTAGCGGGTTTTAGTGTTTTTATGGGTTTTTAGGGACTTCTTATGGTTTTTAGGGATTTTGGGGATTTTGGGGATTTTAGAACTTTTAGGTTTATTTGTTTTTATGGTTTTTATGTTCTTAATGTTTTATTTGGGGTTTTGCGGGTTTTACTGGTTTTTTATGTTTTTATAGATTTTTAGATATTTTTTATTATTTTTATGGTTTTTAGGGTCTTTAGGATTGTGGGGTGGGGGGGGGGGGGTTAGAGTTTTTTAGTGTTATAGGGTCATTAGGGTTTTTAGTGTTTTTAGGATTTTAGGAGTTTAAGTGTTTTTAGGTTTTTGAGTCCTTCAATGGTTTTTTCAGGGTTTTATGGGTTTTTATGTTTTTAGGGATTTTTGGGTATATTTTTAGGATTCATATGTGTTTTTAGGGGTTTATAGTTTTTAGGGGTTTTAGGGTGTTTAGGTTATTTTTGGGTTTTATGATTTTTCCATGTTTTTAGGGTTTTTTTAGTTTTTTAGTGTTTTGAAGGGTTTTTAGAGTTTTTAATTGGTTTTATGGGATTAAAGGATTCTTAATGTTTTTGTGGTGTTTATGGTTTTATGGAGTTTTTGGGTTTCTATGTTTTTTGAATTTTTATAGTTTTTAAGATTGTAAGGGTTTTTAGAGTTTTTAACTTTTATTAAGAATTTTAGGTGTTTCAAGTGTTTTTTTGGTTCGTTTGTTTTTCTTAATGGGTTTTTATGGGTTTTTACATTTTTAGGGATTTTATGGGTTTTTAATGATTTTTGTGTTTTTTAGGGATTGGGGGGGATTGGGTTTTCTATAATTTTTAGGGTTTTTTTATTTGGGTTTTTATAATTTTTTTTGAGTTTGTAGGTATTTTGTGGTTTTTAGACTTTTTAAACCTTTTTTGTGTTTTAAAGGTTTTTTTATAGTTTTAGTGTGTTTTATGGGTTTTATGGGCTTTATGGTTTTTATGGTCGTTATGGGATTTTAGGGTTTTTTGGTTTTTTTGGTTTTAAGGTTTTTATGGTTTCTCAAGACTTTGTTAGGATTTTTAGTATTTTTTAAGTTGTAAGACATTTTCAAGGTTTTTTTTTGTATTTTTATGGTTGTTTAGGGGTTTTAATGATTTTGATGTGTTTTAGGATTTTTTAGGTTTTTAGGATTTTTTGCATTTTTTCATTTTATATGATTTCTTAGGGTTTGACGTGTTCTTATTTTTGTAAGGTTTTCTTATGGTTTTTAGGCATTTTGATTTTTTTACATTTTTTGGGATTTTTCATGATTTTATAATATTTTTATAGTTATTTGTGTTTTTAGAGACTGTGAGGGGTTTTAGGGTTTTTAGGATTTTCAATGATTTGTTTTGTTTTTAAGTTTTTAATTGAGTTTTTAAGGGTTTCTAGGTTTTTTCATATTTTTTAATATTTTTAGGGGTTTAAAGGGTTTTTAGATTTTTTTTGGTTTTAGAACTTTGGTGGGGTTTTAGGTTTCTTTATAGTTTCAGGGGTTTAAATGGTTTTTTAGTATTTTTAATGGTTTTTTAGTTTTATAGGTTTTGGGGGGTTTTTTTGTGTTTTTGGGTTTTTGGTTTTCCTAGGGGTTTTGGGTGTTTTTGGGTATTTTATGTTCTAAATATATTTAAGGATTTTTTTATGGTTTTACCATTTTTAGGGTTTTTAGGGATTTTGATGGTTTTTGGGTTTTTTTGGGTTTTCACCATTTTTAGTTTTTTTCAAGGCTTTAAGTTTTTTTCGGATTTATGATTTTCTTTGGGATTTTTAGGGTTTTTAGAGTGTTTTAAATTTTTAGGTTTTTTTATGGATTCTTTATGATTTTTGATGTTTTTAGGGGTTTTAGGGTTTTCAAATGTTTTTAGCGTTCCTTAGGATTTTTAGGGTTTTTCTAGTTTTTTTGGGTTTTAGGGTGTTTTTAGTTTTTATGGTTTGAAGGGTTTTTAGAAATTTTTATTGGTTTTTTGGGGGTTTAAAGTTTTTCTATATTTTTAGTGGTTTATTATGGGTTTTAGTATTTTTATGGTTTCTAGGGTTTTTATGATATTTTGGGGGTTTGGGGGTCTTTAATGTCTTTTTTAAGTGTTCTTAGATTTTAAGGTTTTCTTAGGGTTTTTAAGGATTTTTATATTTTTAGGTATTTTTCGGTTTTTTATGTTTTTTGTGGGGTTTTAGGAATTTTGAGTGTTTTCTGGAGTTTTTGGGGTTTTTATGGTTGTTTAGAGATTTTATAATTTTTTCGTTTTTTAGAAGATTTAATTTTTTTAGGTTTTAAGGATTTCTTAGCGTTTGACTGTGTTTTAATTGTTTTTTACATTATTAGGTATTTATAGGGCATCTTAAATATTTTTATGGCCTTCTAGGAGTTTTAGGGGTTCATTGCGTGTTTAGGGTTTTTATGTTTTTTTTGGGTTTTTGGTTTTTTGAGTGTCATTTTGGGTATTTAAGGATTTTTTTAGTGTAATAACATTTTATGGTATTTAACAGGTTTTTTGAGTTTTTAGTTGTTTTAGGGTTTTTTTGGTTTTGTATTTTTTTTATGGTTTTTAGGGGTTCTTATAGTTTTTAGGGTTTTTAAGAGGTTTTAGTATTTTTAGTATTTTTTTATGTTTTTTGGGTATTAAATTGTTTTTAGGAATTTTAGGTTTTCTTAGAGTTTTGAAGAGTTTCATTGTTTTTTAGGTTTTTAGAGATTGTTGGGTTTTTTTAGCAATTTTACTATTTTTTAGGTTTTTTGGGAATTTGTTTTAGGATCCGTATTTTTGACTGGACTAAAAGGTGAAGGTTTTTGTGCCTTTTCAATTTCTGAATGGGTTTTTTAAAAATTGAGCCTCGTAACAGAATTCTGAGAGTTAGGTCACTTAAATGTCAGGGTTTTGTACTTGAGTAAAGGCCCGTTAAGTTTCTCAGGTGGATCAAAGGTTTTTGGGAGCACAGGGCCCAAAAAACAAGGTTTTTGGATAATTATAGATGGTGCACAGTTTTCCTAAAACCATGTGGCCCACTACAGGTAAATATGCCGTTCTAATTAATGGGGAAAAGGAATTACACAAAGGTTTTGCACAGTTTCCCAAACCATGCACCTAGCCTGTGTGAGGTGAGGCTCTTAGACAGGGGGTCTCGTACATTTTGTGCACGATTTGTCTAACTGTGTAGGTCAACCCATGAGATTGGGTCTGTTTAAGAAATTAATTAAATTACAATAAAATAAAACCTAAAAAACTAACACTCCTCACCCCTCTCTTCTCGAACCATAGCACACATCACCCCTAAAGGGAATCCCCTTCATCACGTACCCCTCCTCCCGATGGCCTCCTCTCCTCCTCAAATTCATCTGGATTCCTTCATATTCATTATCCAAATCATCCAGGTAAGTCCTCTCCTCCCTTCTCCACCCTATTTGTGGCTTCAATTCGGTCTATACGTCACCCAATAGGGTTCGATTGAACCCTAGGTATTTTGGTAATATGATTTTTCAGTTTTCTCCTTTTCTAGGTTGGCGTGAATGGTCTCTTTGGGTCCTCTGGTGTGTGTTCCGACAACTTCCACTGATGGAGAGGCGGTTTGGCTCATTTCAGCTACTCACTATTCTCCTAGGTAAGGGTTTTCTCTTTTTTTTTCTTTTTTTCACCTTTTAAATTAGGGTCTTTATGTGTTTTAAGGTTAGTAGTAATTTTCTTATAGTTCATTGGTCGCTACTTTGTGATTTCGAGTCTCCAAGTCAAGGGTGACTCACCAGTGAGTTTATAGGTAAGTAAATATATATTTGGGTTCCCTCTTTATGTGTATAATCATCCATTGTAGTGATTACACATGTATGAGACTGGGTATTCTCATGTTTATATATATAAATGCATGCATAGGTTTTTGGATACCCGTATATGCATATAAGCACATATGTGAGGATCCCCTTGCAGATGCTCGTGGCCATGAGGGTGTGTTCATAGGGGTAATGTGTTCCTGCATGTTTGTGAGGATTCATATGCTTAGTTGGGGAGTAGAAAATTTGAGTTAGAAAGATCCAAGAGCCAAAGTGGATGGCTTGGTTCCATTTTGAGGTAGGATCCCTATCCTTTACCTTTTAATTTAAGTATGTTTTTTGTTGCATTTAGTTTCCTGCTTAATTATACTTTATCATATTTTTCTACATCCTTCGAAAAATATGTATTATTTTGATATGAAGCCATTATTGGATAAGAATATAATGGTTTTATTATAAAACATCTCCAACAGAGGTGCAATGTCTTCAAGATAAAAGTAGGGTGTAGACACCTATGCTTTCCTATTCTATTACATTGGTTCTTTGCTTATACCTTGATGTTTTGTTTAGTGAGAAGCAGGTTTATAACACAGCCCATTCCAATACTCTTAAATGAGTTACCCAATTATGGTCTTATGATTTTTCCACAGAGCACCTAACAAATTCCAGCTTAACCATTAAATGAAATGGCCCTGAAGATATAGGAATTAAATGGACTTGGTTAGGATAGCATAAATGATATAGTGGCATCCTTTAGATGGAGTTACTTAGACACTAGAACCGTTGAAACAATTTTACATGTCTTGTAAAATTAGATGAGATGACATTGAATAAAGAACTTACTCTAAATGACGTGATTCAAAATAAATGGTTAGGTCACAATTAATTAGTTGTATTATATAAAAGGGTTTAAATGTAATGGATTACTTGAAATGTAATTGAATGTGACTAATGACATACATGGAAATTCCTTGTGTCATGGCATGTTGGAAGTTACTAATCCCTATTTGATGTTATATTGAGATACTAAAGATGGTTTTCTTTATTGTAAATCTGAATGTGTCTACTTATATATAAATGATGTGGCTACTTGAAATGCATGTGAGGTAATTCCATATGAATTATATTATAACTATGGTAATGTATTATAAATAACAATGGATGGGAGGAATTCTTACCCCATTCCATTATTTACATGTGGGTGGGAGTCATTCATACCCCATCCCATTCTTTACATGTGGGTAGGATGCATTCTTACCCCATGTCATTATTTACAAGTGGGTGGGACACATTCTTACCTCGTGTCATTCTTTACATATGGGCGAGAGGTATTCTTAACTTGTGCCATTATTTACATGTGGGTGGGTGGCATTATTACCACATTCCACTATTTCCTATGGGCAGGAAGCATTCATACCCCATGCCACTATCTTCTATGGGTTGGAAGCATTCTTACCCCCTGCCACCTATATATATACAAAGGGACAAGAGGCATGATTACCCCATCATAGTTATAACCTATATATATATATATATATATATATACATGCTGACTTGATCAAACAAACTAGCCATGGTATGAAGAAGGTATCTCTATTAGGTGTCCCTTAAGAACTTGGACATGTGATAATTATTTATTAATTTATGCATTAATTATTAATACCTACACAATTTAAATTTATATTACATTGTCTGGATGGGTATAGAAACTAATAGTTCCAGCCTACTAAGATTAATATCACAAACTATACTCGGGCCACCATTGCACTGGGGTACCCAAGCAGACCTTCTTTGTTCACAGGACCGCAGACCTTGGACCTTGCTTATTTTTGTGTGCTTGAACCTAGAGTTATGAGGAAAGGAACGAGCTAGAGCTCGGGATTCCCATGGAGATCTCCCATGGGGATTGCTGTATTTTCCTTATTTGTATTGTATTATAATGATTGTTGTTATATTTACTAATTTCATATATGTATCAATACCATGTCATTCTTTTATCACTTGTATAAACTGGTGTTGGCCACATTGATTAAATTTAATATATCTTCATTCCACTTCTATGATATCTGTTATCTATTTATAGAATGCTTCTGTTGTCTTTTATTGTTTATTATATGATAATACCATTTTTCACTCTGATAAGAGGGTATAGTATCTCCACTATCACCTCCTGATACCCTTGCCTCTAGTCAGCTGCCTTAGGTGTACTGGGAGACGTGCTTGAGGCCATGTGACCCACTGGTCAGGCTACCAGTTTGATGGTAATTTGGGACGGGATGTTATAAAGTGGCATCAGAGGTTTTTTCATTTTATTTGTCTTACTATATTGGGTTAGTAGAAATGAGATTAGGAATATGTCGGAACTTTTTTTATAGTCATTCTTGGGACTGATCACCCCAAGTACATGAAATGACCAAGTGGCCAGGGATGGGTTTTTTGTTTATGTTGTTCGCTGTTACATTTGATATGATTCCACCTAGAGTGACTGTTTTACTTTATATTTCTTATTATTTGTGGAATTTATAGTCTTTATAACCTTGGTCTATTATGGAAAGGAAGTATAATTCCATGAATCATACTAGGCACATAGAAATTATCATTTCATGCGTATTTCCATGCCATGTATTTGCATTGTTGGTTACCTTATAATTTGACTATGGGCATTGAGTGATAATCTATCCATTTATTTTTAGCAGCATGCTGTTAAATTTCATTTTATGTATCCTAATAACATACTTATTTTTTACCTACTTAGGTAACCCTTAATCATGCATTTCAGTTAGTGTACCATTCCTAGTTAATTATATTCCATGATTTGGTGTTTATTTCTTATGATAACAGGCTTATACTATTTTAATATGTGTAACTGGCTGTGATTACATTTGGAGACATTTTTCTGTTGTATGTTTTACGGGCTCCTTATAACTGGGAAAGGGTAACCCATGTATTCCAACCTTTATAAAAGGATGCTAAAGGGAATTGATTTTAATTAAAGGGAGTCAAATGAAAAACTATAATGTGTATGAGCACTTTATATATTGGTAGGTGACCACCCATATGTTTGAACCATGTATTTTTAGCATGTTAAAATTATTAATTGAGTTTGGATATGATTAATGGGACCCAATTTTCAATCCATTATGTGTATGGGAACTTCCTGAATTGAGAAATTGCATCCCATATTACATGTGATGGTGTGATCCTATGTAAAATGACATTAAATGTGAAAGTGGATTGTTTTTTAGTCTACAATGATGATTTTTTTACAATTAAATGTATATCTGGACCAATTTAGATCAGTTGGGGAATTTTGGTTATGAGGTACCCCAGTATGGGTTTTTGAGACCTTCTTATTTTAGTGATTATTATTGGGTTGCTTTTCATAGGACCAAGGTTAGATTAGTGGGACCCTCATATGTCACTTTAATTGTAAAATGTTTTTATGATAAAATTTCTATCATTAAGGGATTACAAAAGATATTAAATGTTTAAAGAGGGATTTTTATGAAACTTGACTCTTTTTCCCTTGGATAATTGGATTAATCAAGTAGTTTGTGTTCTATTTTGAATCTCGGTGCTTGATGATTGAAATTAAATGTTTGAGTTGTTTAAAGTTTTAAAAATCGTCAAATATAAAGGTCTTGGAAATGGAACCATAAGTAGTGACCTTCGTAAAACCCTCATGTATGGGTAGCTTGAGATTTTCCATTTTAGTTTCCTTGGAATGGAACCGTACATGTTTTCTATAGGGATTGTTTCCTTAAAAACAACATTTTGTTTGGATTTGAGTGTAGTGACTTTTTTTTGTGAGACCAAATGCTTGGATCGATTCTTTTTATTTGTAAAGGGATAGCCCATGGTAGGTATCACCATTAGGATTTTAATTTAATTCTATTTCAATTTTTTTCTGACGTTTGGTACCGTTCGGGTGTTGTTGTCCCAAGTAGGAATTTATGTTTTTTAATGACACCATTTTTTTGACGGGTGGTCAGTTTTTTTTGGATTGTGTTGCGGGCATGGGCATCAGGTAATGCTCTTTCCAAGAAGTTTAAACATGCATTGGTCATGGTTGACTTCTCCCTTGGTCATTTAATCCCTTCTCTTTTCTTTGAGTAGTATGTGTTGACATATGCAGTACCGTCAAGTGTTAAATGAAATAATGAACTGGTTGAGTTCGGTTAAATCATTGAGTTTTGTGCCTATGTGTATGGTCTCAGGTCATCTCCAAGTAGAGTCACCAGAACATTTAAGAATCATTTTTCCCCAATTCCCGGGATGAGTTTATGAAGGCTCAAGTGTTTTGACATGACGATCATTTTGGATTTGGTTTCATATTGGGTTTGGATATTTTATTATTCTTTGTAATATATGAGAGTGGCTTGGAGGAACTTGACACGTTCATTTAAGGTGTTATGGTGTAGCATAATCAGGACTGGATAGTTATCTTTCATGTTATCAAGAATACTCATCTAGCTGGAAGAGTTGAGTCGAATCTAGTAAATGTGGCCTTCCACATAGAAGGGACACTACCAAAAATTCTGTTTGGTAATGGTTGATCATGCTTGAATGCCTTTAAGTCTTGGGAGTTTGGGAAATGTGGTGGTGCTCTTATGGAGGAAAGATGTTGTTGAGTTTGGTTGTGTATGAAACCCTTGGTAAACAATGTTTGTTGTGGTTAGACTTTGGTGGTAATGATTGAACAAACACATGATTCCTTCGGGTGGTAAACACATGTGTTTGGTTAATGAGGGTTCATCGGCAAGTGAAACTGATTTTACTTTTGAAGTCATCCAGTTATAGTCTAGTTGTTCCTAATTGTAGTTTTTGGGTAGGTTTAAATAGAATCCATTTCAATCCTCTTAGTGTACTCTGTTAAGCAATGATCATGTCCTCTATCTTTCCTTAATCCTAGATGCACTAAGAGAGAGTCAATATTATGCCACACAAATTCTTTAGAGTCACTGGGACTATTTAGATGGTTCTCTTAAGTATTTTCACAATGGATACATGGTTTCCCTTGTGGTTTGATCTTATAAAATCATCAAATGTTTGGTGTAGGCTTCTTTGTGCATGTCTGTTGTAAAAAAGAGATGCCTTGGGATAAGGCATAATAGTTTAGATTATAAAACGATGACATCCTAAGCCAAGAAGCTTCTTAAATAGCAGGACAAGAAGCTTGACTATTTTTTTGTTAAACTGTTTGATTAATGAAGAACAATTTTAAATCACGTCTTTAGGATGAGATGATTGTGGTTGATGTCAGTTGATACTTATTAAAAAAAGCCGGCTTTACATGGGCTTCAGGGTAAATGGTAAATTTATTGTTTGATCATTTTAGAATCATTCCAGGAGAATTGTAAAAGGCATAACATCATGCTTCTAATGAAAATTCTAACGAAGTTGAGTCATAGTTTGGTTTTGTCCATTTAACATTAAAGCCTAAGGTAGAAAGTAAATTTGGCCATTTTCTTGATAAGACAAATACGTGACCATGTCTTTAGTCATACAGGCTCAGGGAAGTGCCATCTTGTTTTTTTTTGTTTTGAAACGAGCATGGGATCAAGTTCTGATGGCTTAAGGGCCATATGCTTATGAATAGTTTCAAGGTGTTTTCGACATTCAGAAACATAACCTGACTGTTTAATCAAAAACTCACAACCCCTGTATGTTATATGAGGTGTAAATTATTATAAAAGTCTTCTTGGGGATGATATGTTCTATGTTGGGAATGTTTTAATGATTCGCATTTTGAACCAGACTAAAAAGTGAAGGTTTTTGAACCTTTTCAATTTTTGGACATGTTGTTTTTGAAACTGAGCCTCGAAATGGATTTTCTAGAGTTGGGTCACTTAAAAGTGATGTTTTTTAACTAGGGTAAAGTCTAGTTAAGTTTATTGGGTGGATCTAAGGGTTTCGATAGTGTCGAACTAGGAAAAAAGGTTTTTTAGAAATCAACAGAGCACACACTATTTGTTTGAAAACGTGCATCCCACTATAGGTAACCATGCATCCCTAATTTTGGGGGTAAAAATATTTACCATGGGTTTTACACGGTTTCCCAAACCGCATGCCTAGATCATGCAAGGTTAATCTCTTAGATAGGGGGTACCACATGGTTTTCCCATGGTTTTTAAAATCGTGCAGGTCAGGCCATTTGGTTGAGTCTATTTACAAAATTAAATAAATTAAAATTAAATATATCCAAAAAACTAACACTCCCTCACCACCTATCGTCTCAACCAACATTTCACAGCACCCTTAAATGGGTTCCCATTCATCACGTACCCCCTCATCCCTACGAACTCTTCTCCTCCACAAATCCCTCTGGACTTCTTTGGGTTCGTCATCTGAATCATTGAGGTAAGTCCTATCATCCCTTATTTTCCATATTTTCAGCTTCAGTTTGGCCTATATGTCACCCATAGGGTTTTTCCAAACCCTAGGTCTTTGGGTAATCTGATTTCTCATTTTTATCTTGTTCAAGGTTCATGAAAATGGTCCCTCAAGACCCTTTGGTGTATGTTTCTACAACAGCTACTGAAGGTGAGGCATTTTGGATCATTTTGGTTGGTCTCCTTTATATGACATGAGAATTTTCTCTTTTTTCATGTTTTTCACCTGTTAAATTAGAGTCTTTATGTGTTTTAAAGTTTCTAGTAATTATCTTGTAGTGTGTTGGTTGCTGCTTTTTGATTTGAAGTCTCCAAGTCAAGGGTGACATTCCAATGTGTGAATAGTTAAGTAAATACATATATATATATATATATATGTGTGTGTGTGTGTGTGTGTGTGGGTTCCCCCATTATATTTATAATCATCCATGGAAGTGATTACACATGTATGGGGATAGGTGTTCCCATGTTTATATATACAAATTCATGCGTAGGTGAGTGGACACAAGCATATGCATATAAGAATACATGTAAGGATCCCCTTGCACATGCTCATGGCCAAGAGGGTGTGTGCATAGGGTCTAGGTTTCCTTGCATATCTCTATGGATGCATATTCTTAGTGGAGGTGCAGTAGATTTTAGTTAGAAATATGTAATATTCAAAGTGAATGGCTTGGTTCCACTTTGTGGTAGGATCCCGTTCCTTTCCCTTTTAATTTATATATTTTTTAAGTTTCCTTTTGATGCCTATTTAATTCTACATTACCATATTTAAATGAATCACTGGAACAAGATGTGTTCTTGTGATACAAATCCATTGATTGATAATAATATTGTTGTTTTATATAAAAACCCCTCCAATTGAGGTGTACTGTCTTCAACATAAAAGTAGGATATAGACCCCTATTCTTTCTTGCTCTTCTTTCCTAGGTTATTTTATTACACCTTGATGTTTTTTTTGGTGCGAAACATGATTAGAACATGACCTTTGAAAAAACTCCTAAATGTGTTACCTCTTTATGGTCTTACTCTTGTTCCCTTGAGCACATAACTAATTCAGGATTAAACATTAAATGAAATGGCCATAGAGATATGGAAATTAAATGGACATGGTTAGGATATCTTAAATTATACAGAGTCATCCTTTGGATGGAGTGACAATGGAACTTGAACCTTTTAACCAATTTGACATGTCTTTTAAAATTGGATGAGATGACCTTGAGTAAGGAACTTACTCCAAATGATGTGCTTCAGATTAAATTGTTAGGTCATAATGAATTGATGGCCTTATATTAAAGGGTTCTAATTTAACATCTTCTTTTAAATGGAATTGAATGTGACTAATGGAATACATGGGAATTCCTGGCCCCATGGTATATTTTGATGGTTACTTAGAACTTGTTGATGTTTAATTGAAATACTTAAGATGGTTTTCCTTATGTGTCAATGTGAACATGTATGTTTATATGTACATGATTTGGCTACTTAAAATGCATGTGAGGTACTTCCATATTAATTATATCATAACATTGGTAATGTATTATAATTAAATATGGATGGGAGAAATTATTACCCTGTTCCATTATTTATATGTGTGAGGGAGGTATTCTTACCTCGATCCATTCTTTACATGTGAGTGGGAGGAATTCTTACCTCGTGTCATTCTTTACATGTGGGAAGGAGGCATTCATACCCTGTTCTACTCTTTATAAGTGGGAAAGCAGTATTCTAACCCCTGTTCCATTCTTTACATGTGGGAAGGAGGCATTATTACCCTAAGCCACTATTTTTTATGGGAGAGAATCATTCTTGCCCCGAACCACTATCCTCTATGGGTGGGAGGCATTCTTACCCCATGACAACTATATATATAGACACACACACACACATAAATAGATAAGAGGCATTCTTACCCCATTATAGTGACAACCTATAAACACACACATAGATATATATATATATATATATATATATATATTTATATTTATGTGGTGACTTGATTAGAAAACCCAGTTGTGTGCTGAAGTAGGTATTACTGTCAGGTTTACCTTAAAGAACCTGGACATGTGTTAATTATTTATTCAATTCTATCATTAATTCTTCATACTTTTAAACTATTAAATTTATATTACATCATATGGATATGGAAATACACCGGTGGCATTGGCCTACTAAGATTTATATCTCACACCCTACTATGTCTGCCATTGCACTGGGGTACCCAAGTAGACATTCCTTTTTCACAAGTCTATAGACCTCAGACCATTCTTATTGTTGTGTGAATGAATGTGGAGTTAGGATAAAAGGACAGAGATAGAGCTCAGAATGCTCTGGGAAATCGCCCATGGGTCTTGGTGTCTTTTCCTTATTTGTATTGTATTGTAAAGAATGTTTTTCTATTTACTGTATTCATATATGTGTAAATACCATGTTATGATTTCATCCATTGAATAAGCTAGTGTTGGCCACATTGATTGAATTGAATATATTTTCCTTCTATTGATCTGCAATTTTTTATCTATTTATATATTTCTTTTGTTGTTTCCTATTGTATATTTTCTGATAATACCAATGTGCACCCTAATAAGAGGGTATAGTCTCCCCAGTATGACCTCCTGAAACCCTCGCTACTAGTCTATAGCCTCTAGAATATATGGAGATGTTCTTGAAGCCATGTGACACATCAGTTTGGCTATCGGTTTGATGGTAAGCCAAGCCGAGACGTTATAATTTAAGGGATTTATGTTTTTAGGGATTTTATGGTGTTTATATTTTTTTTTATCAATTTTAGTTTTTTATGGGTTTTAAGTGTTTTTTAGTTTTTTAGGTTTTTATGAGGTGTTTACTAATTTTTTATATTTTTAGGGAATTTTTGGATTTTTATATAATTTTATGGGCTTTCCGGGGTTTTATGGGTTTGGAGGGGTTTTAGTTCTTTTTGGGTTTTTATGGTTTTTAGGGTTTTTTATTTTTTTTGGGTTTCAATGTTTTTTATAATTTTTTAATATTTTTAGGTATTAAATAGTCTTAATATTTTCTAGAGGATTTAGGGTTTTTATGTGTTTTATAGTATTTATTGTATATATGGGTTTTTGATTTTTGGGGGTTTTGGTGTTTATAGGGTTTTAGGGTTTTTAATATTTTTTGGTTTTTACAGGGTTTAAAGTGTTTTTATGTTTTTAAGGTTTTAATAGGGATTTTAGAGTTTTTCATGTTTCTAGGGATTTTTAGGTATTTTTTATAATTTTAATTGTTTTTAAATGTTTTAGGGGGTTTTAGTATTTTTATTGTTTTTAGGGTTCATAGTTCTTTATGGTTGTTTGGATTATTAGTGTTTTTTGTTTGATTTATTTGGGTTTTTATATTTTTTTAACATATTTAGGGGTTTAGATGGATTTTTGAGCTTTATTGTGTTTTCGGGATTTTTTTAGATTTTACAATATTCTATGATTTTAGGTGGTTTTATGGTTTTTGGGTTTTAGTTTTTTATCATTTTTACTTTTTTTAGGTTTTTTGGGGTTGTTGGTGTTTTTAGGTTTTCAATATTTTCTTAGGATTTTTTAGTGTTTCTTGGGATTTCTATTTTTTATGAATTTTAAAACAAATTATGATTTTTAAGGGTTTTTATGATTTTTTGGGATTTTGAGGATTTGTTTTGGGTTTTTTAGAGTTCTTAGTGTTTTTAGAGTGTTAAATATTTTAGGTTTTTGAGGGTTTTTTATGTGTTTCAGGGTTTTTAATAAATTTTTATGGATTTTAAGGATTTTTATGGCTTTTATGGGTTTAGATATTTTGAGGGTTTTATGGGTTTTAGGGTTTTTATTATTTTTTGGGGTCTTAGTTTTTTTTGTTTCTTAGGGTTTTAATTTTTCTAGTTTTACTTAACATGTTTAGGGAATTAAAGGGTTTTTTTTTGTTTTTAGTGGGTTTTTAGTATTTCTATGAATTTTTAGCATTTTAATGGGTTTTATGGGTTTTTATGGTTAATAGGGTTTTTAGTGTTTATAGGTTTTTTATAAATTTCTTAGTTTTGTATATTCTTTTAAGGGTTTTACGGATTTTCATGGATTTTAGGGTTTTATAATTTTAATGGGTTTATTGTTTTTTAGGTTTTTATGGTTTTATTTATTTTTTTGGGATTAATTTTATTATTATTTTTTAATAATTGTATGGGATTAAATGTATTTATAATTTTTACTGGGTTTTTATGGTTGTTAATACTTTTTGGGTTTTTATGGTTTTTTGGGTTTTTATGGTTTCTAGGTATTTTTATAGTTTTTCAGGCATTTTATAGTTCATAGGGTATTTAGAATTTTTTAGGTTTTTTATGGATTATTATTGTTTTTAGTTTTTTTACATTTTTGTAGTGTTTTTAGGGGTTTTAGGGAGATTTTATTTATTTATGTACTTTTAGATGATTTTTTATATTTATGGATTTTTTGGGTTTTAAGGATTTTGAGGTATTTTTACGGTTCTTACTGTTTTTAGGGGTGTTTGTGTTTTAAAAATTTTTTGGGCTTTATAGTTATTTTAATGTTTTTAATGTTTTCTTAGGGTCTTTTAGTGTTTTAGGATATTTAGGGTTTTTATAGGTTTTATGTTTTTAGGGACATTTTTTTTAGTTTTTATGGGTTATTTGCGTTTTTAGGGATTTTTGGGTTTTTGGGTTTTGTAGGGTTTTTATGGTTTTTATGGTTTTATTGGGGTTTTAAGGTTTTTTATGTTTTTGATTATTTTATGGTTTTTGGAGTTTTTTTCATTTTTACGGGATAAATGGTTTATATATTTTTTTTGGGTTTTACTTTTATAAGGGTTTTAGGGATTTCTATGGTTTTTAGGTGTTTTTTGGTTTTCTGGTTTCTTAGGGTTTTTAGGGTTTTTATCTCTTTATCTTTTTTAATGTTCTTAAGTGTTATAAGATTATTACTGTTTTATTAGGGGTTTTTAGTGTTTTTATGATTTTTTATTTTTTTATGATTTTTATGATTTTTATGGTTTTTAGGTATTTTGAATGTATTTAGGGCTTTTAGGATTTTTATAGTTTCAAGGGTTAATGTTTTTTGGTTTTAGGGTTTTTATAACTTTTTAAGGTTTTAATGGGTTTTCGAATTTTGTAATAGTTTTAGGTGTTTCATTGATTTTTAGAGTTTTTAATGGGTTTTAAGGTTTTTATGAATTTTTAAAGGTTTTTATTATTTTTAGGGGTCTCTATGTATCTTGGGGTTTAGCGTATTTAGGTTAATTTTTGGATTTGTTAGGGTTTTTATCACTTTTAGGTTGTAAGGGGTTTTTAAGTGTCTTTTAGGTTTATGAGGTTTCCTTAGGGATTTTCGTGTTTTTAGGTTTTTATATTTTTTGGGATTTTTATGTAATTTTTAAATTTTATAAGTCTTTTAGTGTTTTTAGGGCTTTTGATAGTTTTTATGGTTTCATAGGATTTTTTTTATTTTCAGTAATTTTATGGGTCCTAAGTGTTTTTATATTTTTAAGTACTTCTTATGGGTTTCCCCATTTTTTGGGTTTTTATGATTTTTATGGTTTTATGGTTGTCAGATACTTTTCATGGTTTTTTGGGTTATTAGGGGTTCTTTGTAGTTTCTTAGGGTTTTAAGGGGTTTTATAGTTTTTTAAATTTTTTAGGCATTTAGAAGGGTTTTAGAGTTTTTAGTGGTTTTAGGGGCTTTAAGGTTTTTTAATGATTTTAGGTGTTTTTGGGTTTTTGGGTTTTTTAGGGTATTAGTGTCTTTTAGGGTTATTAGCGTTTCTAGGTTTTTAGGGGCTTTATGTCGTTTTAGGGTTTTACATATTTCTTAGTGTATTTAGTATCTTTAGTGTTTTTTTTTTCATTTTTAGCTATTTTTGAGGAATTTTTGGAATTTTTATGGCTTTTAATGTTTTTATGTATTTTTAGGGTTATATGGGTTTTAAGGTTTTTAGTTTCTTTAGGTTCTTTAGGTGTTTGAAGTGTTTTTAATTTTTACTTTTTTCATAGGGATTTTTTTGGTTTTTTGGTTTTTTACGTTTTTAGATATTTTTCAGGATTTCTAGGATGTTCATGGTTTGTTATGGTATTTATGGATTTTAAGGGTTTTAAGAGTTTTTAGTGTTTTATGTTTTTTAAGGTTTTTTGAGCTTTTTAGGTTCTTAATGGTTAATAGAGTTTTGTTAACTTTTTATGGGATTGATGGGGTGTTAGAGTTTTTTTGGAGGGTTATTTTTTTATGGGTCTTCATGGTTTTCATGGTTTTAGGGGTTTTTTTTGGTTTTTTGGTATTTTTAGAGATTTTATGGGTTTTAGGATCATTATAATCATTTTTATGGTTTTTATCATTTTTTAGGTTTTTAGGGGCTTTACGTATTTTTAGGTTTTAATGTTTTCTGAGCGGTTTTAAGGGGTTTTGGGTCATTTACATTTTTATGGTTTTTTATATATATTTTATAAATTTTAGCGTTTTTAGGGTATTAATGAATTTTGAGGGTTTTTATGGTTTTTTTACTTTTTAGGGGTTTTTTATAATTTTATGTGTTTTTAGGTTTTTTATTGTTTTTTTGGTTTTTTTCGGTTTATGTTTTATAGTGTTTAAAGGGTTTCTTCTGGTTTTTACGAGATTTTAGGGATTTTTTGGGATGTTTTAGGTTTTTATTTTTTAGGGTTTTAGGGATTTTGAGGATTTTAGGGTTTTTAAGGATTTTTGGGATTTTAGGGGTTTTATGGTTTTTTAGTTTTTTAGGGGTTTTAAGAGATTTTATGTTTTTAATTATTTTTTAGGGGTTTTCATGGTTTTAATAGATTTTAGTGTTTTGGGATTTTTAGGTATTTTTTAGGATTTTTTTTCCTTTTAATGTTTTAGGGGTTTTATGGGTTTTTAGTGTTTTTTATGTTTTTTTGAGTTTTGAGGGGGGTTTTTTTTGAGTTTTTTAGTGTTTTAAGGTTTTTAGAGATTTTTGATGTTTTTAGGGGTTTAACAGTTTTCCATATATTTTTAGTGTGTTTTAGAATTTTTATGAATTTTTAGGGGTTTTATGTTTTATTATGGCTATTTTAGGGTTTTTATGGGTTTTTATGGATTTTGAGGGTTTTTAATGCTTTTTAGGGATTTTAGTTTTTAGGGGGTTTTCAGTTTTTATGGGGGTTTTAGTGTATTTCAAGTTATTTATGGTTTTATGGTTTTTTATAGTTTCTGATATTGTTAAGGATTGAAGCGTTTTTAGAGTTTTATGTTGGTTTTTCATATATTTATGGTTTTTAGGGTTTTTAATGGTTTTAGGGGTTCTAGGGGGTTTTTTGGTTCTGAGTTTCATTCTATGGGTTTTATTATTTTTAGCATTTTTCAGTTTTTTTGGGTTTTAAGTGTTTTTATATTTTTAAGGGTTTCTTTTTTTTTCTTGGGTTTTTTTATGTTTTTTAGGATTTATAGGGGTATTTTAGGTTTTTTAGTTTTTTTTCAGGCTCTTTAAATATTTTAATGTTTTTAGAGTTTTTAAGGGTACCGGGATTATAGTATTTTTAGTTTTTTAGCGGTTTTAAGTGTTTTTAGATTTTTGTGGTTTACTTTGGGTTTTCATTGTTTTTAGGGGTTTAAAATTTTTATATAATTTTAAGTATTTTTTAGTATTTTTATGTTTTTTATGGGTTTTATGGATTATGATGGGTTTTATATTTTTTAATTATATTTATATCTTTATGGTTTTTTAGGTTTTATGGGGTTTTTTGAGTTTTTAGGATTTTATGGTCTTGCATGTTTTTTTTTAAAAAAAAATAGGCGTTTAAATTGTTTTCAGATTTTGTAAAGGGTTATGGGGTTTTTATGTGTTTTTAGGGTTTCTAATTATTTTATGGGGTTTTATGTTTTCTATTATTTTTAATGTATTTATGGTTTTTTGTATTTTATAGGTTTTTAGGAGTTTTATGTGTTATTTTGGTTTTCATGGTTTTCTTAGGGTAATTAAGGGTTTTGGGGTTTTATACATTTTGAAGGATTTTTTTAGATTTTTATGTATTTTTATTGGTTTTTAAGGTTTTTAGCGATTTTGATAGTTTTTTATAGTATTTATGGTTTTTAGGGTTTTTAAATGTTTTTTTTAATTTTAAGATTTTTTAGTGGTTCTATGTGTTTTTTTCTTTTTAGGTTTTATTAGTGTTTTCAGGGTTTTATGGTTTTTATGTTTTTTTGTTGTTTTCTGAATTGTTTTTAATTTTATGGGGTATCATGGATTTTTATGTATTTTTATGGGTTTTAGGGGTTTTAGAGTTTTAGGGTTGTTTGGAGTTTTAGGGTATTTGTGTTTTTTGGTTTTTATGATTTTTTGAGTTTTTCAAAGTTTTTAGGGGGTTAAAGGTGTTTAGATTTTTATTGGTTTTTAGGGGTTTTATGTTTTTTATTTATTCTTATTGCGTTTTAACGTTTTAATAGGGGTTTAGGGTTTTTAGAATTTTTAGTTTTTATTTTGACTTTAGTGGGTTTATCTTTTTTAAGATTCTTAGGATTTTAATGTTCTCTTAGTATTTTTTGGGGTTTAGGGTTTTTTATGTTTTAGGGATTTTTAGGGATTTTTTAGGATTTTTATGGAATTTGGAGTTATAGGTAATTTTGGGGGTTTTAGGTTTTATAGAGTTTTTATAGTGTGTTTTAGGTTTTTATGGGTTTTTGTTTTTTTATATTTAATTTTTTTATTCTTTTTAACGTTTTTATGTCTTTAACGGGTTTTTAGATTTTTAGTGGTTTTAGGATTTTAGGAGTTTTTTTGTTTTAAAAGTTATTAAGGGGTATTATAGTTTTTATGGGTTTATGGATTTTAGGGACTTTATAAGGGTTTTATGGTTTTATGCATTTTTAGGGGTTTTAGAGGTTTCAAGTGTTTTTAGTTTTTAAAATTTTATAATGGTTTTATAGTTTTTAATGGTTTTTACATTTTATGTTTTTCTATTGATTTAATAGTATTTTTATGGTTTTAGAGCTTTAAGTATTTTTAGGCATTTTGGGGTTTTAATAGTTTTTATGATTTTTTGGGTTTTTTTTTAATTTTTAGGTTTTTTTGGAGATTTAAGTGTTTTACATGGTTATCATATGATTTTTAGGTTATTTTGGAGTTTTTTTACATTTTTTTGGGATTTTTAAGGTTTTTTAAGGATTTTTATTATTTTGGTTGGTTTTTAGGTATTTTGAGGGATTTTATTATTTTTAAGGTTTTTAGATATTTAATGTTTTTTTTGAGTTTTTTAGTATTTTTATAAATTTTTTTGAGTATTATAAGGTTTTTTGGGTTTTAGAGTTTTTAGTTGTTATTATGGTTATTATAGGTTTTTAGGGGTTTTAAGGTTTTTATGGGTTTTAGTGTTTTATGTTTTATTATGTTTTATAGGGTCTTTCAGTATTTTTTTAACATTTTTAGGCTTTTAAGGGTTTTTAAGAGTATTTTGGTTTTTTAGGTTTCCATATCGGTTTTCAGGGTATTTGGAACATTTATGTTTTTAGGGATTTTTAGGGATTTTAGAGATTTTTATTGTTTTTTAGGTTTTTATGGGGTTTTTTGTGTTTAGGGATTTTCCTACATTTTAAGGGGTTTTATGGTTTTATATAGTTTTTAATGTTTTAGGGGTTTAAAGGGGTTTTAGAGGTTTCAGTGGTTTTTATTGTTTCTATGGGTTTTAGGGTTTTTAATTATTTAAGGAGTTTTATGGTTTCATGTTTTTACGGTTCTCAGGTCTTTATAGTTCTAAGGTTTATTATGTTTTTTATGGTTTTAACATTTTTAGGATTTTTATGGGTTTAAATTGTTTTTAGGTTTTCAAGGTTTTCATAGGGGTTTTCTGGGTTTCAATGTGTTTTTAGATTTTTAGCAGTTGTTAGGTCCTTTTTAGGATTTTTATAGTTCTTTGGGTTTTTAGGTATTTTGAGGGGTTTTTAGGGTTTTTAGGGTTTAATGATTTTCATTGGGATTTTCAGGTTTGTTGTGAGTTTTTAGGGTCTTTCTTGTTTTTAGACTTTTTTTATTATTTTATGGTTTTAAAGGGTTTTTGTAGTTTTTAGTGGGTTTTAGGTTTCTTATTAGGGTTTTAATGTCTTTAGGGGTTTTATGGTTTGAGTATATTTAGGTATTTTTAGGTTTTTTAGGATATATTATTACTTTTAGTGGTTTAATATTTTTTATGTTTTTAAGATTTTTTGAGTGGTTTTTCTTGGTTTTTTAGAGGTTTGAAAATTTTAGGTATTTTTTGTAATTTTTATTTTTGGACCCTCTATGATAATACAGTTTTCATAATCACAAATAATTTCAATATACAGATTCTACTCTTTCATGCCATTTCATTATCTCAAAGTAAATCAAATATGTCATACAGAAAAATATACTTAAATAAGTCAATAACCTATATTTATGAATAAATATGTTTACAAGTGTATTTATACATGTACTTTTGGATAAAACTTAGTCTTGTAATGATTTGTGTAAGAAAGAAACTTCGTAACCTTTTTAGATTCCCTAGCACCGACGGTTTGTTCGACACACCGATGTTTGACACACCGATGTTCAACACACCGATGTTCGACACACCGATGTTTGACCCACCGAAGATTAACACACCAAAGATTGACAGACCAAAGATTGAAAAACCGAAGATTGACACACCAAAGATTGAAAGACCAGATATTGATAGATCGAAGATTGACAGACCAGAGATTGACAGACCGAAGTCGACACACCATAGTCGACACACCGAAGATGACACACCAAAGTTACCAAACTGAAGACAACAGACTGAAGATGACTCACCAATATTCATAAATAACTGTTTCGATTTTATTAATTCAAATTTATTTCTAACAGTCATATTTAGAAAAATTAATGTTTCTGACATTATGTACTGTTGTGTGTAGGAATATTCATAGACAGTACGAGGTACATGCATCTATTGAGATTTTCACACCCAGTGGATCGTGAAGTATAAAAGGACATAAATTAGAGATCAAAAAGATAGATATTAGAGACACATATAAAGACAAAGACACATAGATATACAGATAGATATAGATCTTGGAGAACACATGGAAATAGAGACTGTGCGAACTCAGAATATTGAAAAATAAAAAAACTCGAAGCTTGGGATCACCTAGAAACTACCTTCTAGAGCTCACTGAACATCCTCACAAAGAAGAGCTAAACACCTTCACAAGAAACTCCAATACTCTGTTCTGAAGCCAACTTTTAGAAGAGGAATCGAATAAAATTTCCTCAACATCTGTTGAATCCCGAGCATTACTGCACACCACACATAGAACTATAAACCCTATTCTCTTTCACAACTCTATTGTCTTCTTTTCATTACTATTTTGAGCATTGTGTATATCTGTTTTAATATCACACACTATATCCTAAGCTAAACTGTAGGATAAAAAAATATCCTCCCTCTCAATCTATTGTTACACTTGTATCCCATGTACAACTGTGGTAGAGATCCTTTGAGATCTGTTTATTTGTTTTCCCACAAATAACTGTGGTAGAAGTCATGTGTGACATGGATAGCCTGTGTGCTATTGTGAACCCCTATAGGGGGTGCAGAGAAAAATTTTATTAATATAAACTTCTTAGTGGTGGGTGATCACCAAGTAGAGAGGACTAAGTCTCAGCTTGAGACTGAACCTCTTGTTTTATCCATTGTGCTATTATTGTTTATCTGTTATGTATTTCTGGCATTAAGATAAACTGAACATTGATAGTTAGTTTAAAAAGTGTGTATATCTATTTTGAATCAACAGGTTTGTTTCAAAAGTTTTACTACTCTTTAGATTGGGAAAGCTGAGAACTAATCAATCTTCATAGAACCAAATTGAACCTTCAAAACTTTTATAAATTCACTACAAACTAACTTTTTGTTTATTTTCCTAGGGGGATATTATTTTATAAAGAACTATTTTTGACAAAATATTTTTTAGATACTCAATTCACCCCCATCTTGAGTCATCTACTCTAACCAACATTTGGTATGAGATGAATTTTGAAAGTTACTATTAGTTTTTTAAATCGTGTCAAATGTGATTATAGTTGTGTATCAAAGATCATCAAATTTTTGTTACATCTAAATTTTTATCTCTTTGAAATTATTTTACTAACTTTATCATGGAAAATATATTTGAAGGGGATGCTACTAATCGACCACGTTTCTTTAATGGTACTAACTATGATCAGTGGAATCATAAAATTAAAATACATCTAGAAAGTATAGGATTTGAAATGTGGACTACTATTGAATGTAAATATGTTATTCCTGAAACTTCTAGAAACACATGGGATAAAACTACCAAGAATACCTATAACAATAATTGTAAATCAATGAATGCTCTATACTATTCTCTAGGAGATGAAGAGTTTAACTGTATTTGTGCTTATAAAACTGCACATGAAATTTGGGATACTCTCTCTATTTCTCATGAAGGAACAACTAATGTTAATGAAATTTGATTGAATACTTATACAATAAAACATGATAACTCTATAATGAATCCTAATGATTCAATTTCAGATATGTATCTCAGGTTCAATGAAATTGTGAATACCAAGATTTCTTTAGGATAGAAGTAACTGAAAAAGAGAAGATCATGTGGATTTTGCGATGCCTACTAGAAAGTTGGCATGGAACATCTGTGTCTATCAGAGAATCATGCGATATTGATAAAATTCTAGTGAATGAATTGATTTGAAAATTAATGATCTATGAAGAATAATTGATTGTAAATCTAGAGGAGGATGAACCAAAATAAAAGTATGTAGCTTTCAAGAAAACTTCATCCAAAAGTAAAGATAAAGAGAGAATTCAAGATGTTATCGAAAGCTCAAGCAGTGATGAAGTTGCTTCAGACAGTGATGAAGAAATGGCCCAGTTGGCTAGACGATTCAAGAAATTCTATAGAAAAAATAAGTTCTTCAAAAATACCAATTACAAAGGAAACTATGATAATAAGGGAAATTGGAAAATGTATTGGAAGAAAAATGATAAATCAGAAGAGATAATCTGTTATGGATGTAAAATGAAAGGACATGTCAGGGCTGACTTCCCAAAGATGAAATACAAAAAAAATTAAGAAAATAAGGATAGAAGGTATAAGAAATCAATGAAGGCCACCTGGAGTTGCTCTAAGGATAGATCAAGTGAATCTGGCTCTTCTCAAAATGAGAAAGATATAGATAATATCTATTTCATGAAAAATGCAACTGAGGAAACCTTAGACTCTCCTGCACATAATTATTATTATTCTGAAAGTGAGTATGAAAATATTACAAATGATGAACTGTTCGAATATTGAAACATGTTAGAGGAAACCTGTAATGAATTGAAATATAAATATAAATCTTTGATGAAACTGCATGCTCATACTGTGATCGCTAAATTTAAACTTACCACTATAAAGGAGAAAAATGCTCGACTGGTCAAAGAGAAAAATGAGATAAAAATGTCTAATGAACAATTGAAGAAAGACTTAGAAAGGTTTACTAATGGGAAAAATACTCTTACTCAAATTCTTGGTAAACAAATAGCTCCTGAGTATAATTCTGGGATAGGATATCAACCAGGTCAAATAAATTTATCCAAATCACATTTAGTACCCAAATCTGGAAAATCTGCAACCTATTTCAAAAACCAGAGTTGTACTGCAAGTTCCAATTCCACAAATTTATTTACTATATCCAAATTTTCAGGACCCAATAGAGTTTATTTTTCAAACACTCTATATTCTACATATGGAAAACCCATAAGAAAATTGTGTGTACCTAAGGCTTATATCACTAATGTATGTGGACCTAGACTAATATGGGTACTAAAGTCATTTCTTGGTTAAACTATTTTGTAGGTAAACTGCCTAAAGAGTTCATGTAAAAAGTTGTGGTACATGGATAGTGGGTGATCAAGACATATGACAGGGGAATTTTCAAGATTTAAAAGTCTTATCAAGATTGATGGAGGACATGTCACATTTGGTGACAATGGTAAATGAAAAATCATCGTCCTTGGCTAGATTGGTAACCGTAACTCTATTTCAATTTCTAATGTACTGTATGTTGATGGAATGAAGTATAACCTACTCAGCATAATTCAAATGTGTGTTGATGGATTTAATGATAAATTCAAAAATGATTCATTCCATGTTTTTTATCCCAAGAATAATTTAGTATTTACTGCTTTTAGAAATGATAATGTATATGCTATAAATCTAGACACACTAGCCACACATAATGTCTCTTTTCTAAATTCCCTTCACAAAGAGCATTGGCTCTGGCATAGAAGACTAGGTAATTGTAATATACACTCTCTTAGGAAGTTAAATAGAAAAGGTTTAGGTAGATATTTACCCAAATTATAGTTTGCATACAATAAAGTATGTAATCCTTGTCAAAAAGGAAAGAAACATAAAATCTCTTTCAAACCAAAGAAAGAAGTAACTACTTTAAAACCTCTTGAGTTGGTTCACATGGACTTGTTTGGACCATCTAAAATTTCGAGTCTCAATGGGAATCACTATGTTTATGTTCATGTAGATGATTTCTCTAGGTACACATGGACTTTTTTTCTAGCTCATAAAACTGAAGCATGTTCGCACTTTACCAAGTATACCATGATGGTAGAAAATATCAGTGGATTTAAGATTAAATCCTTAAGAAGTGATCATGGATGTGAGTTTGAGAATCAAGATTTTGAATCTTTTTGCTGAATGAATGGCTATAATCATTACTTGTCTGCACCTAAGACACCTCAACAGAATGGTGTGGTAGAAAGACGAAATAGAACCTTACAAGAAATTGCTCGGACTATGCTTAATGAATATGATTTACCAATTAATTTTTGGGCTGATGCTATTAATACATCTTGCTACATAATAAACAGAGTTTTAATTATTCCCATTCTTAAGAATACTCCTTATGAGTTGTAGAATAATAGGAATCCCAAAGTAGGTTATTTTAAAGTGTTGGGATGTAATGTATATATTCTGAACACTAAAGATAATTTCTATAAAATTCCCTCTAAAAGTGATGAAGGAAAATTTCTTGCATATTCTACATCATGTAAAGACTATAGAGTCTTTAATAAGAAAATCAAATGTGTGGAGAAGTCTTCACACATCAAGTTTGATGAAGCAGATACAAATGAGCCCAATACTTCACTAGAAAATATTGAAACGGATATGTCCAATCTGGAAATTAATGATACAACCTCAAATCATCATGTGAAGGAATCTATGAAAAATTCCACTTCTGGAAATTCTCCATATCCTAATCATAGTGAACCAAATAAACCTGACCAACCTAAAATATCAAGTCCTACTTTCTCTTGACCAACTAGAACCCTCAAGAATCATCCCTTATAAGATGTTGTTATAGATTTAGATAGAGGAACACAAACCAATAATTCCTTGGGAAACCAGGTTGAACATTAAGCATTCATGTCAAAACATGAACCTAAAAATATCAATGATGAAATCAATGATGAATTTTGGGCAATGACCATGCAAGAAGAACCTAATTAGTTTGAAAGAAATAAAGTTTGGAAACTTGTAGATACACCAAAGGATACTTTGACCAAAGGAACCAAATGGGTGTTTAGAAATAAGGTTGGTGAAGTTGAAAATATAGTTATAAATAAAGCTAGACTAGTTGCACAAGGATATAATCAAGAAGAGGGAATTGATTATGAAGAGAATTTTGCACCAGTATCTAGCCTTGAGGCAATTAAGACCTTACTTGCCTATGTAACACACTTGGATTTTAAAATTTTTCAAATGAATGACAAAATTGCATTCTTGAATGGTAATATAATTGTGGATGTTTTGGTTGAACAACCCCCAGGTTTTACAAATCCACATTTTCCAAATCATGTCTTCAAATTATAGAAATATTTATATGGTTTGAAACAAGCACCAAGAGCTTGGTATGAATGGTTAAGTAACATTCTTATTTCTAAAGGTCTTAAAAAAGGACTCACATATCCTACTTTATTTATAAAAATAGTTCCCAAAGAAGTTTTAACAGCCCAAATATATGTAGATGATATTATATTTGAATCTTCTAAAAATTCGTTATGTAATGATTTTTCAAACCTATTGCAATGTGAGTTTGAAATGAGTTTAATGGGTAAACTTAAATATTTTCTTGGATTTTAAATATTTCAAAATAATGAAGGTATTATCTTAAATCAATGTAAGTACACAAATGATCTTTTTAAAAGATAAGGATTTGATAGCATTAAGTGTAGTGAAACCCCTATGAGTTCTACATGTAAGTTATACCTTGATGAAAATGGAAAATTAGTTGATCAAACTGCTTACAGAGGAATGATTGGGAGCTTGCTGTACTTAATTGCTAGTAAGATAGATATTATGTTTAGTGTGTGTATGTGTGTGAGATTTCATGTAGACCCAATATAGTCACATTTAAATGCTGTTAAAAGAATTTTCAAAAACATCAAATATACAACTAATTTAGGATTGTTCTATCCTAAAGGACAACCTTTTGATTTAGTTAGCTATTCAGATTCATATTTTGGTGGATATAAGTTAGATAGAAATAAAACCTATAGAACATGCCACTTTTTGGGAAAGTCACTAATATCACGGTGTAATAAAAAGAAAAATTCAGTTGCATTATAAACTGTTGAAGCAGAATACATTGTTGCGGGTAGTTTTTGTGCACAAATTTTTTGGATGAAAAACACCTTATTAGACTATGGATTTAAATTCAGAGATATCCCCATAAACTGTGACAACACAAGTATTATTAATATTTCTAAGAATCAAATTTCTCATTCAATAAAAAATCATATTGATGTAAGACATCACTTTTGGAGAGATCATTATCAAAAAGGTTATATAACTCTTGAGTTTATTGGGACTGAACATCATCTTGCTGATATATTCACTAAACCCTTAAATTCTGACAGAATAAATTGCATCAGACATGAACTATGAATGGTGAATCAGTAGAAACTTCATAATACCATTATCATGAAACCAATTTCTTAAAACCAATATCATGAAACCGATCTCTTGAAACCGATCTTCTTGAAACTGATATCTTAAATCCAATCTCATGAAACCAATCTTCTTGAAACCGGTCTCATGAAACCGATCTATATAAACTAATTTTCTTGAAACAGATCTCTTAAAACCAATATCATGAAACTGATCTCTTAAAACTAATCTCATGAAACCGATCTTCTTGAAACCGATCTCATGAAACAGATATCTTGAAACCAATCTTCTTGAAACCCGTATCTTAAAACCGATCTCATGAAACTGATTCTCAAATCCTATCTCATGAAACTGATCCTTGAAACTGATTCTTGAATCTGATCCATGAAACCGATTCTTGAAACCTATTCTTAAAACCGATCTATTGAAACCGATCTTCTTGAAACTGATCTTATGAAACAGATCCCTCAAAATGATTCATTGACACCAATGTATTTAAGGATTGTTTTGTAAATTCTGTCTGTTTTAAATAAAATGACATTGTTTTTCATTCTTCTTTTTACAGCATTTAAATTTTTACATTTTACAATTTACAATCCCTAAATGATATATTTAGTTCAATCCATCATGACATTTCACCTTCCCCTCTGCCTAAAACCTTTCTACCTTTTCCACACTTACTCTCAACTCTCGACCTCTCAACTTTGTTGAAATCTGAAGCCTTGTCATGGAGAGGACCAAGTGTGAAATGGAAGAACCTAGAAAATATCCTTCTGCTAAGCATCAAAAATGTTAGTCTAGTGGGACTATGAAACCAAGATTGGAAGGCCGAGTGGTTATGGATGAAAAAGAGGTGTCTGATGAGTGGATTTTGTCAAGTAAATCCTTTTTGTTGAAAGTACTATAATCTTAAGGGTGGCGTAGTTTGTTCGTGAACAATGAAAGAACCTATTATCCCCAGCTAGTGCATGAGTTTTATCAATATTTGAGGATATCCCTATATGAAGCTAAGGTAGAAAACATGAAGTATTTGGTAAAGGGAAAGGAGATAGATTTCTCATCTAAATAATGTGATGAATGCTTAGAAATTCCTCATGAAGGTGTCTATACTGACTGTCTTGGTAATATTCCACCTTCCTCAAATTTTTTTTCTTATGAAGATTCCCTGAAGAAGCTAACTTGAAATAGAGAATCCAGGAGGACTGTTGCAAATTAATTCGAAGGATATGTAAGACTAATTTTTAAGTTTATACAACATCAAATCTTCCTAAAGAAGGGAGATTTCTCTACTGTAAAGTATCCTTATGTTTTCTTGATATTTTTGTTGAAACATGGGATAAAAGTAAACCTATGTAGGTATCTAATGGTTCATATATCTGATTTGATTAATCCATCCAAGAAGGAAACCTGATTGTACTATCTGAGGATAATTTCTGCCTTGTTGAAAAGGATAGGTTGTGTGGAAGATGGAGATGAAGTGATAAGTTCCTGTAGTGGTTTTTGTCTTGAAAAATAAATTTTTAAGAGGATGAAAATATTCTGGAACCCATGGAAGAGATGTTGGGTAGGAGATGAGGAAAGTCTATATGAGGCTTTCAATCCAGTTGACCACCCTTCTAGACAAAAGAAACATGCTGATCCAGGTCTCAAACCAGGAGAGGTTCTAGTTTATTCTGATGAGGAAGATGATCTTGAAGTGAAAAGGGAATAAGGATCTCCTTTTTATGATATGAGTGATCCTGATACTGAGGAAATTCCAAAAGATATGTCTTATGGACCTGTTATTCCACCTTTGGAATTTACCTCAAGAAAATCTTTTTTAGGAGATGAGGATGAGGAAGAAGCTGACGTTACTGGAGTTGAACGATATGTTAGTAAATCTGATGAGGAATTAGATGATGACGATGATGATGGTGATAATGGAGGAAATGATGAACATGTGAGTGACTCTCTAAAAATGGGACAACAAGTGGCTAATATATATGGTAAGGAATATATACATGGAGCTGGTGAGGGTTTTGAGCATGTTGAACAATAGGCTGTTGGTCATTGAGATGCTAAACATGAGGACAGATCCCCCCTTCCTAATGATAAAAATAAAGAGATAATTTAGGAATTGAATGATCTTTTGGCTGATGGCTGAGAGATAGAATATGTGGTTCTGGTGCCTCAAATTGAGGAAGTACCTGGTGAAGATAAAGTTGCTGGAGCATAAGCAGAACATGAAGTTTGGTTGGTTACTATCCCCCGATAGGTTATTATGGCCTGAAACCAGAATGAAGAAGTTGTTGTTGATGATATTGTTCCTGAGCCTCAGCGAAAATAGATCAGAATTGATAATGTTGAGCCAAGAGACTGGACATGTGCTAGAGAGTGGAATAATGATCCAGGATACATTCTTTTCAGTTTAGAGTATGACTCAGATGAGGAGAGGGTACCTTATCCTTATGCTCCACAAGTCCAGGCCGAACCAGAACATATTTCACCTGTTCCTCCAACTGCACGTCCACCAGTAGAACCCGTAGCTCAGTCAGTGCCCGGTGACTTTTTCACTAAGTCTGATTTGGAGAAATTCAAAAATGATATTTGTGAGTCTGTGATAGCTTTAGTGGGATCCAGAAGTGCAACCTCCACCTCCATAGGTATCTCATATGATGATGTAGAAATGATTGCAAGAATAGTGATCCGGGAGATTCATCCAAATCTCATTACTATATAATAAACCATTATTAGACACAATACCTTGCTAAGAGAAGAAGTAATAAAGATGAGAAATGAGTTAAATTATTTAACCTCAGATTTTAGGACCTCCTTTAGTGGTGTTCTAGAAGATCTTAGGAACTTGGTGACTCATCTACTCAGTGTACATCTGAAAAAGTTGAAGGAAGATCTAAGAAAAATGTTGATTGGCCCATCAAGTTCCAAGAGTGGGAAAAGTGAGGTTGATTATTTGGAGTCTCTCAAGGTTGTGATGTGAGAGGAATGTCAAAAACTTGAGAGTGTTTTAGACAAAGAATCCCTTGAAAAAGTACATCGATATACATATATTATATACAATATGGTCAGACAGTGCACAAATGAAGCCTCTGTAGCTCAGAATGAAATTCAAGAAAAGGTGGATATGTATTTCACTAAGATCTATACCAATCATGATCTCATCAATAGATTCACGTTTCTCACATAAAATCATATAATTCCTCCAGTCACAGAAGCATTCAAGAAGAAAGTCTTTCAATTGGAGGATTTTACACCTTTGCTGAGTAAATTTATGGAAAATAATGATGAATTTGAGAAAGCCATGCAATATGGTGGTGAAATCATTAATGAATTCCTCATCCTGCTCAAACCAAATTTGCATGTTTAGGCCGAGGCTATTGTGGTCCCTCCAGCTACTTCAATTGGTACTGCCTCTCATCCTCCTGCTCCAATAAATGTCTCTCAAGCCCTTTCCCAGATTTGACTGATCATCACATAGCAAACTCCAAGTCGAGTGTTGTCAAAAATCCAGCCTACCCTTGTAGCTACTATTCTTACAGGTGTTGCCCAGTCTGGTCTTACCTTCAGACCACCTCTTCTCTCTGCCTCTCCCAAACCTTATCCTTCTCCCTCAGATTATTCTGAAAAATGAAATGATCTTCAGCATCTAAAACCTTAGTGATGAATTGTTTCTTTTTTATAGGGATTTGTTCTTTTTGTTTGTCTTGTACTTTTATGCATATTAATGGAAATCATTATGGTGTTTTTATTTTGTGTTATTTCTCCTTTATGGTTTTCTTTTTCTTAATATCAAAAGGGGGAGAAAAAAAGGCTTACAATATTTATCTACGGGGGAGATTTTTTTGTTTAGGATACCTGGCATGTAGTAATCGTAATCCTTTTACTGGGGGGGGGGAGCGTTGTTTTTAAAAGCTCAAGAAAGGAAAAACTTTAGTTATATTTGACAATTACATTCATTATTGTATGCTATGTCACACTATATTTATTCTATATATTTTTTCATGTATGTCATAATTTGTGATTATCAAAAAGGGGGAGATTTTTGGACCCTCTATGATAATGTAGTTTTCATAATCACAAATAATTTTAATTTACAGATTCTACTCTTTCATGCCATTTTAATATCTCTAAGTAAATCAATTATGTCATATAGAAAAATATAATTAAATAAGTCAATAACCTAAATTCATGAATAAATATGTTCACAAGTGTATTTATACATGTAAATTTGGATAACACTTAGTCTTGTAATGATTTTTGTAAGACAGACACTTCGTAACCTTTTTAGATTCCCTGGAACCGATGGTTTGTTCAACACACCGATGTTTGACACATCGATGTTCGACACACTGATTTTCGGCACACTGATTATTGACACATCGATGTTCCACATGTTGATGTTCAAAACACTGATGTTTTACACACCAAAGATTGACACACCGAAGATTTAAAGACTGAAGATTGACAGACTGAAGATTGACCCACTGAAGATTAACAGACCGAACATTGAGAGACTGAAGATTGATATACCGAAGTCGACACACCGAAGTCGACACACCGAAGATGACACAATGAAGTTACCAAACCGAAGACAATAAATCGAAGATGACTCACCAAAAGTCATAGATAACTATTTCATTTTTATTAATTCAAATTTATTTCTAATGGTCATATTTAGACAAATTAATTTTTCTGACATTATTTAATGTTCTCTATAGGACTATTCGTAGACATTACGAGGTACATGCACATGCTGAGATCATTATACCTAGTGGATAGTGAAGTATAAAAGGATATTAATTAGCGCACAAAAAGATATATATTGGATATGGATATAAATACAGAGACACAGAGATATACAGATAGATATAGATCTTGGAAAACACGCTGAAATACAGACTGTGCGAACTCAGAATATTGAAAAGGAGAAAAACTCGAAGCTTGGTCTCACCTAGAAACTACCAATTGGATTTTTCTGAAAATCCTCACAAATAATAGATAAACACCTTTACAAGAAAATAAGACACTCTATTCTGAATCCAACATTCAGAAGAGGAATCGAATAACATTTCCTCCACATCCGTTGAATCCAGAGCATTACTGCACAACACACAAAGAACTCTAAACCCTATTCTCTTTCATAACTCTGTCATGTTCTTATAATTTCTATTTTGAGCAGTGTGTATATCTGTTTGAATATCACACACTATCTCTTAAGCTAAAGTGTAGGATAAAAAATATCCTCACTCTCAATCTCTTGTTACACTTGTATCCCACATAGAACTGTGGTAGAGATCTTGTGAGATCTGTTTATTTGTTTTTCCCATGAATAACTATGGTATAGGTCAAGTGTGACCTGGATAGCCTATGTGTTGTTGTGAACTTCGATCCAGGGTATGGATCAAAAGTTTATTAATATAAATATCTTGGTGGTGGGTGATCACTATGTAGAGAGGACTAAGTCTTTGCTTGAGACTGAACCTCTTGTTTTATCCGTTGTGCTGTTATTGTTTATCTGTTATGTATTTCTGGAATTAAGATAAACCTATTTTGATAGTTAGTTTATCAGGTGTTTATATCTATTTTTAATTTGTAGGTTTGTTTCAAGATTTTTACTAATCTTTAGATTGAGAAAGCTGAGAACTAATCAATCTTCAGAGAACCAAATTGAACCTTCATGACTTTTATAAATTCAATACAAACTGTCTTTATGTTTATTTTCATAGGAGGGTATTATTTTTTAAAGAACTATTTTTAACAGAAATTTTTATAGATACTCAATTAACCCCCCATCTTGAGTCATCTACTTTGACCAAAATTTATGATTTTCATTGGTTTTTTTTATTTTTAGGGATTTGAGAATTTTTAGGGTTTTTAGGGTTATATGAGTTTCTAGGGTTTTATCAGTTTTATAGTATTATTTTATTTTTATGGTTTTCATAGGGGTTTTAGGGGTTTATAAAGGGGTTTTACATTTTTTAGGGAATCTTAAGATTTTTAGGATTTGTAACTTTTTTATGGTTTATTGTGATTTTGAGGGGTTTTAAGGGGTTTTAGGGTTTTTATGATTTTTTGGGGTTTTTATGGTGCGTTTTATGTTTTATGAGGATTAAATTTTTATTAGTATTTTCTAACATTTGTCATGTTTTAATGTTTTTTAGAGTTTTTAGTGTTTTTAAAATTTTTATGGGTTTATAGAGTTTCTAAGGTTGTAGTGGTTTTATGGTTTTTAGGGTTTTAGGGGTTTTATGGTTTTTACGGTTTTAGGGGTTTTATGGTTTTTAAAATTTTTAGGTTTATTTGGGTTTTTAATTTATTTATGTTTTTATGATTTTCATTGGGGTTTCAAGGGTTTATGTTTTTATATTTTTTTGGGAATTTTTGGGATTTTTAGGGGGTTTGAATTTTTAGGGTTTTTAGTGATTTGCAGGTGTATAGGGTTTTTAGGGGTTTTTTGTTTTTTGTTATTTAATGGTTTTATGGGTTTTAAGTGTTTTTATGTTTCTACAGTTTTCTTAATGTTTTTCATGGTTTTAGGGTTTTTATGTTTTTAAATATTTTTAAGTATTTTTAGTGTTTTTTGGGGTTTTCAGGGATTTTGAGGGGTTTTAGGGCTTCTTACAGTGTTTTGGGGTTTTTTTGGGTTTTTTTATTTTTTACGGATTTTATGGTTTTTCAAGTTTTTATATATTTTTAGTGTTTTAATGGGTTTTTAGAGTTTTTTAGAGTTTTTACTAGTAATTATGGTTTTAAGGGGTTTTGGGGGGATCAAAGGTTTTTTTTCGGGTTTTATGGTTTTTAGGGTTTTTATACCATTTTGGGGTTTTTAGGGTTTTTATATTTTTAGGTTTTTATGGGTTTTAAGTTTCTTTAGATTTTGTATATTTTATTATAAATTTTTATAGTTTTTGGAGTTTTTTTATTCATGGGGATTTTTAGGGATATTTTGTATTTTTATGGTTTTTATAGATTTCGAGGGTTTTTATAGTTTTTTGAGTTTTAAGGGTTTTTTTGGGTTTTATATTTTATTTTATTTTTTAAGGTTATTTATAGATTTAAAAGATATTAACAACATTAGGGGTATAAAAAGTTTTTTGAGTTTTCAGTATTTTTAGGGTTTTTATGGGTTTTTTGAGGTTTTTCATGTTTTTTGATTTTTTTGGGTTTTTAGGGGGTTTAGGGTTTTTAGTGTTTTTAAGATTTTAATAGTTTTAATTGTTTTTTGGGTTTTATGATTTTCTTAAGGTCTTTAGGGTTTTTAGTGATAATAATGTTTGTAGGGATTCCTGAGAATGTTTTACTATTTTTATTGATTTTTTTGTGTTTTAGGAATTTTTATGTTTTTATGGGGTTTTAGGGGTTTTTTTAGGTTTTTAAATTGATATAGTTTTATGTGTTTTATGGATTTTAAGGATTTCAGGATTTTTCAAGGTTTTTATAGGTTTTTTTTTATTTTTATGGATTTTTAAGTATTTTTATGATTTTTATGGTTTTTAGGGTTTTTGCGTGGTATTATGGTTTTAATGTTTTCTTCATGTTTTTAGTGTTTTTTTAGGTTTTTAGGTTTTTCATGGTTTTTTAGAGTTTGTTACATTTATATGGGTTTAAATGTTTATTTATAGTTTTTAGTGGTTTTTAGGTTTTTTGGGCAAGGAAGATGTGAGGGTCGGGCTATTCCCGAACCCCCAAATTTATTAATGGAAGGTCACAACAGACAAGGGAGGGGAAGGTTCAAACGACACAAACCCAAAAACCCTTTACAACCCCAAACCCAAAAAAACGCAAAATGAAAGACTAAGAAGCAAAAAAAATACAAACAGAGCAGAAAACCAGAAATATCCCCAACATCACCTCCTAGCCAATTAGTAACTAGCATCCACCAAAACCACCAATGAACAACTATCATCCAGCAACCCCAAAACCATATTCAGAAATTTCATCAACCCAACTTTAGCACTACAAAGTGAAAACCACCAACCCAAAACAGCCTCAAGCCAAACACCATCACAATAGTAACCATCAAGCATCATCATCTTCCAGCTATCAGCGGCCGAAAACCAGCAGTGACCATCACTAAAAAACACACATCACAGTAGATTACCAATAGTAAGAGAACAACAATGCAGGAAAATAGAAAAAATTAGGATACTAGGCCTCCCCCCTCTAGGCCACAGAATCTGACCCTGAGTAGACCAGAGTACACCAGAACCACCGTCAGGCCGAGAAGAATCCAGGAATGGAATCAAAACCACACTAAGGCCGCTACCAGAACCCAAAGTCCAAGAAGATTCAATCGAAGCCTGCAACAATCAACTTGAAGGAATATACGAGCATGCAGAAGCCACAAAATGATCCCAAAGAATGTCGAAATGGACACCAGGGATGCCAAGCCCGATTCCAAGCTCTCAAAGCCACAGAAAAACCCCAGATCTGGAGAGGAAGACACCGAAGTGGACCAACACAAAGCTGATGTCGACCGATGCCAGACAATGATCCCGAAGCCAGGAGAGTTGGGGTTATTGGGTTTTTCATTATTTTAGGGGTTTTATGTTTTTAGGGACTTTTATGAATTATTATGTATTTTTAGCATTTTTAATGAATTTGAAGCTTTTGAGGGATTTTGGGTTTTTACGGTTTTTTGGGGGTTTAGTGCTTTTGAAGATTTTTTTAGGGTTTTATGATTTTTTAGTTTTTAAATGTTTTATAGAGTTTTTATTGGTTTATAGGGTTCTTATGGGTTTCTAGGTTTTTGATGTTTTAAGAGGATTTTAGGGATTTTAGAGATTTTGGGGTTTTTGGGGTCTTCTAGGTTTTTATCATTTTTTTGGGGTTTTAGGGTTTCATGTGTTTTTTGGGTTTTAAGGATTTTGTTATGTTTTTATGGTTTCTAGGGTTTTTATGGTTCAAGGTGCTTTTAGGACTTTCTTAAAAAAAATTATGGCCTTTAGGGTTTTTAGGGATTTTTAGGTTTTTTAGGGTTTTATGTTTTTAGGGTATTTAGCATTTTTAGATTTTTTTATGTTTTAATTATTTTAGTTTTTTAATTTTATCTGAATTTTTTATGTGTTTTTACATTTTTAGTGGTTTTAGGGATTGTTTTGGGTTTTTAGGGATTTTTAGGGGTTTTAAGGGTTTTTAAAGGGTTTTGGGGTTTTCTATTTTTTTTGTTTCTTTGAGTTTTTATTGGTAATAAGGGTTTTCAGAGTTTTCTAATCATTTTTCGGTGTGTAAATTGTTTTTAGACATTTATTGGGTTTTGGGTTTTATTTGTTTTTGGTTTTAATGGTGTTTAGGTGTTTCAATGGTTTTAGGGTTCCATGGATTTTTTAGGTTCTTTAGATCTTTTATCCTTTTTAGGGTTTTAGGGGTTTTATGTGTTTTTATGTTTTTATGGTCTTCTTGGGAGTTTTTAGGGTTTCTATAGTTTCTTATGTTGTTATTTATTTTTCTTCCTTTTTAGTATTTTTATCGTGTCTGAGGGTTTTTAGTGATTTTGAGTGTTTTTTTGGTTTTTATCATTTTTAGGTTTTTAGGGATTTTAATTTATTCTAGGTGTTTATTTCATTATAAATGTTTCTAGGGTTTTTATGGTTTTTTTATGTTTTTAAATATTTTTAGGTATATTTATATTATTTTTATGGGTTTTAAGGGTTTTAGGGATTTTGTGGGTTTTTAGTGCTTTTAGGGTTTTCAGGGTTTTAAGGTGTTTTCTTTTTTAGGTTTTTTTAGTTTTTTAGTGTATATAATTTTTTAGTGTTTTTATCATTTTTAGGGGTTTAATGGCTTTTAGAGTTTTTTGTGGGGTTTTATGGGATTTAAGGCTATTTAGGTTCATATTGATTTGTAGGGGTTTTAGGTTTTTAGGGTTTCTAGTGTTTTCTTGGTTTTAAGATTTTTTAAAAAATTTTGGTTTTATGTTTTTTTTGTTTTTAAGGTTTTATTACCAGTTTTCATGGGTTTTGGGGTTTTTTACATTTTATGGTTTTTTGGGATTCTTTAGGATTTTTGTGGTTTTTACTGTTTTTACATATATTGAGGGTTTTTTTTGGGTATTTAGAGGTTTTTAGGGTTTTTAATTATTTTAAGTTTTTAGGGGTGTTATGTTTTTTAGGTTTTCTAGTTTTTAATATAGTATTTTAGTGTTTTAGGGAATTTTAGATTTTTTTTTGTTTTGTGGGGGTTTTATGGGTTTTATGGATTTTGACGTTTTTATGATTTTTGGGGGTTTTTTGGATTTTAGGGTTTTTTTTGAGTTTTTAGGAGTATTTTGGTTTTGTAAAATATAATATTGTTTTTAAAAGTTTAAAGGGGTTTAGGGGTTTTAGTGGTGTGAAATGTTTTATTGGCTTAGGGGTTTTTATGGTTTTTATGGGTTTTTGGTTGTTTAACATTTTTAGCATTTATACGTTTTTATGGGCTTTTACTTTTTTTATTTTTTAAAGGTATTTTTAGAGATTTTAGGATTTTTTTATGTATTTAGGTATTTTGAGTTGTTTCTTATGTTTTTTTTTGTTTTTTGGATTTTTAATAATTTTGAGGTTTTTTCATGTTTTTTTGAGATTTGTAACATTTTTAGGGGTTTAAAAGGGGTTTTATAGGTTTCAGTTTTTGAGGGGTTTTATGGGTTTCTTGATATTTTTAAGGTTTTCAGGGGTTTCTGGGGTTTTGGTGACTTTTTAGTGGTTTTAGGGTTTTAAAATTTTTTTATGTTTTATATGGTTTTTTAGGAATTCTTATGGTTTTTGAGGGTCCTTTGTTTTTTTATAGTTTCAGGGATTTTTTGTTCTTTTCTAATATTTTTATGGTGTTTAGGGTTTTAATACATTCTGAGGGGTTTTAGGATTTTTTAGTGTTTTTATGGGATTTTAGATTTTTTTAGTATTTTTTAGGTTTTTAGAGGATATAAGTGTTTCATGTTTTTATGGTTTTCTCAGGGGGATTTTTGTTTTTTATTGTTTACTTTTTTGGGCTTTAGATCATTTTTGATTTTAATGGATTTTCATGTTTTTGAGGGTTTTTAGGGGGTTTGAGGCTGTTTTTATTTTTTCTTTTTTAGGTTTTTAGGGATTTTGGATTTCTTATGATTTTTATGTTTTTTATGTTTTTTTAACATTTTTCAGGGTTTAAAATAATTTTAGTGTATTTAGTAGTTTTTAGGGTTTTATGGGTTTTAGGGTAAGGAAGACATAGGGCTAGGATATTCATGAACCTCCCAAAATTTATTAGAAAAAAGACACATCAGACAAGGGACAGGTGGGGTCAATCAACCCACACACAAAAACCCTGGACACCCCCACATGACCCAAAAATCCCCAAAAACCCAAATGAAACATAAAACCATAAAAAGTAGAAAATCAGAAGCAACTCAAACAGCATCTCCCAACCAATCAGAAACCAGCAGCCCGCAACACCATTTTCATCATACATCACATACGTTCCAAGAATATCCTCCACCAGTATCACATAATCAACAGTGTCTAAACCTCACCTTCATCGCCTTGCAGCGAAGCAACAACCATCACCAAGCACCAACATCTTTCACCACATCCTAGCCAAGTAGAATCCATCACCCAGTAACTAAAAATCAAGCAACCATCACATCATATCCAGCCAACTTCCAGCATATCACACCTAGTAGCACATTCAGGAATGTAGGGAAACTAGCACCCATGCCTAGAACACATCTGCATCACCCAAAGGCATGACAACTTTCAGTGCCACTCAACATTACCAAAATCTAGAACCCTCAACGATTCATAACCAAACCAGCCATAACATAGAAGGAAACAGTCCAATATAGTATCCATAATGCAACACAACTTAATGGACCATTCATCAACAACATGAAATAGATTATAAAAACAAGAAATATGAACCTCAAAAATTCTGCACAAACCGATGCCAAGCCGATATCATCTGTGCCTCATGCAACCTATATGCAAACCAAAGGCTCTGATCACAACATCGAACATAATATTCCAAAATCTATCAGAAATTCGGAGAAGCCACCATGATCCAAGCAAACAAAAAATCCTCAAAAGTGCCTCATGAAACCTTTGAGAGGAACTGAAGGCCCTCATAGAATCATAGAGCACCATTCACCTTAATCTGTCACAACTCCAGAAAATCCACCAAGAAACACCTGGCCTCAGATCTCTACTGCGAAACCACATCTTGTCATGACTCCTCCCAAAACGCTTCTCGGAGAATTGACCAATGACACCACCACGACAAATCAGGCACTGCCCCAAGCGAGACAATGCCTGAGGAAGAGCGAAATCCAAAATTTCTGAAGTCAGTCCATTTCGCTGTAGGATCTTGGACAATCCATCACTGCCCTTGCCCAAACAGAACTGCCAGATCCCTTCGCCATCAATTATCCATCTCATATCCCAGAAGCACACCGGAAAAGAAGATAGCTCAAGCAGAACTCCATCCGCATCATAAGGCCCAAACTGGAAGAGATCAACAAAGTCTCCAAAGAGGGTTCCAATAAGAAACCCTGGATGTCATCGCGTCGGGAGGGAGAGCCTAGGGGAGAGCGACGACATCTTCTGTAAGTACTTTTATTTTTGATTTTTTTGTGTTTTAATGTTTTAGGGGTTTTTTTGGTTTTACAAATTTTTAGGGTTTTAGGGTTTTTATAGCTATTTAGGTTTTTTGGTGGTTTTAAGTGTTTTTTAGGTTTTTTAGTTTTTTTGTCGAGTTTTTGTGGTTTTAAAGGTTTTTTATGTTTTTATGTATTTTTTCTGTTTTTAGGATTTTTTTTATTTTTTAGGGTTTTTACAGATTTTGAGGGTGTTTGGGTGTTTTATGGTAATTAGTGTTTTTATGGTTTTTTGGGGTTTTAGGGTTTTTATAGTTTATTAAGGGTTTTGTATGTTTTTTATATTTTTAACAATTTTGGGATTAAAATGTTTTTAGAGTTTTTCATGGGTTTTAGGGTTTTTCTTGGGATTTTGGTTTTTCTTGGTTTTTAGGTGTTTTATGGTTTTTATTGTATTAAGGAATTTTTTGGGTTTTAGGTTTTTTAATTTTTTAGTGGTTTTCAATGTTTTTAGGGATTATTATGTTCGTAATAATTTTTGAAATTTTTTAGTATTTTTTCAATATCTTAGGGGTTTTTATTGATTTTGAGGGTTGTTCTAGTTTTTAGGCTTTTAAAGATTTTTTAGGGTTTAAAGGGTTTTTTTAGGTTTGTAGGATTTTTAAGTGTTTTTATGTTTTTATGTTTTTATTTGGGGTTTGAAGGGTTATTGAGGGATTTTATGTTTAAAATTATTTTTAGGGTTTTTATGATTTTTTTGGATTTGTTTTATTTTTGGGGTTTTTATGGATTTGATGGTTTTGGGGGGTTTTGGTTTTTTTGGGTTTTTAGGGTTTTTTACATTTTTTTTTGGTTTGAAGTTCTTTTTTAGTTTTTAACATTTTAGTGTTTAGAATGGTTATTATAATTTTTTTGTGGATTTAGGGTTTTTATGGCCTTTAAGGTATTTTGCGATATTGGAGTTTTTATGGTTTTTAGTGTTTTTAGGGTTTTTAGGGATGTTTAGTGTATTTATATTTTTCTATTTTCATAGTGTTTTTCATGGATTATATGGATATTTTTTACATTTTTAGGGACTTTTTGGATTTTAAATAACATTTATGGTTTTTAGGGGTTTGTATAATATGAGGATTTTAGGGGTTTTATTAATTTATTGGGTTTCTTGGGTTTTTATGAGTTTTTATGAGTTTTATGGTTTTTAATGGTTTTTAGTGTTTTATGTGGTTTAATAGGTTTTTATAATTTATGGTGGGATTTTAGATTTTCAGGAGTTATTAGAGTTTTTAATGATTTTGAGGGATTTTGTGAGGTTAGGGTTGGTAAATTTTTAGGGGTTTTACGGTTTTTTGTTTTTTATAGTTTTATAGTTTTTATGCTTTGATGGTTTATTATGTTTTTAGTGTTTTAACATTTATTTAGGTTTTTATGGGTTTTAATTGTTTTTAGTTTTTTTAGTTTTTCATAGGGGTTTTCAGGGTTTCTGGGTATTTTTACATTTTTAACAGTTTATAGGTCATTTTTAGTATTTTTATGATTGGTTGGGTTTTTAGGTATTTTGAGGGGTTTTCAGGGGTTTTAGGGATTTATGGAATTCTTTGGGTTTTCAGGTTTCTTTTTAGTTTTTAGTAACTTTATGGTTTTTAGATTTGTTTTTAATGTTTTAGGATTTTAAATGGATATCGGAGTTTTTAGCATGTTTTTTGGTTTCTTATTGGGGTTTTACGGTTATAGTGGTTTTATGGTTTAATGGTTTTTTAGGGTTTTTTGTGGTTTACTTTTTTTTATGATTCTAAGGTTTTCTAAGCAGTTATTAGGTTTTTTAAGGGTTTTACATTTTAGTTATTTTTGTGATTTTTTATGATTTTTAATTTTTTTATGATTTTTTGGGATTTTGAGGATTTTTATGGTTTTGAGGGTTATTAGATTTTATAGGGTTTTATAAGTTTTTTAGTGTTTTGGAATTTTTATGGTTTACTCAGGGGAATTTTGGATTTTATAGGTGTTATTTATATATTTTAAGGATTCTGGAGTTTTATTTGGATTTGTAATGTATTTAGGGATTTTGGGAATTTTAAGGTGTTTTAGCGTTATTATTATTTTTTTGGGTTTTTTCAGGAGGGCGGGGGGTTGAGTTTTATGGGGATTATATTTTTATTAGTGTTTTATAATATTTCATAGGGTTTAAAGGTTTTTTAGAGTTTTCAGTGTTTTTGGGCTTTTTATGGGTTTTTAGGGTTTTTAACGTTATAGGGGTTTAATGGTTTTTAGGATTTTTGGGTTTTTATGTTTTTTAGCATTTTTAGGTTTGTTATGGTTTTTATTTTTTTAAGGTTTTTATGGTTTTCTTTGGTTTTTCAAGGGTTTTAGTTGTTCTTACATTTTTAAGGATTTTTGGGGATTTTATGTGTTTTTTTGGGTTTTTATGGTTCTTAGTGACGTTGAGGGGTTTAGTGGTTTTGATGAGTGTTTGAGGGTTTTATGTTTTTTTGTTTTCTAAGGTTTTTAAGGATTTTAAGTGTTTTTATGTTATTAAGGATTTCTTAGGGGTTATATAGGGTTTTATGTTTTTTATTTTTTTAATTATTTTTATGTATTTTTTAGTATTTTTAGCGTTTTTTGGGTTTTTGAGGATTTGGGGGGTTTTTAGAGATTTTTAGGGTGTCTAGGGTTATTTTGGTTTTTTTTTAGTTTTTTGGTTTTTTTATTTTTGAAGGATTTTAATTTTTTTGAGTTTTTAAACAGTTTTAGGGGTTTAAATAGGTTTTAGAGTTTTTACTAGTTTTTTAGTTTTAAGGGGTTTTGGGGGGATCAAAGGAATTTTTGGGTTTTATGGGTTTTATGGGTTTTAAGGTTTTTATGAATTTTTAGTTTGTATGGTTTTTCTGTTTTTAGGTATTTAGGGGTTTTATATGTATTTAGGTTTTTAATATTTTCTTAGATATTTTTAGGGTTCTTGGATTTTTTTTTTATTTTTGTGGGTTTTTAGGAATATTTCGTATTCTTATGGTTTTTAGGGTTTTTACATATTTTGATGGTTTTTTTGAGTTTTTAAAGTTTTAATGTTTTTTGGGTTGTTGAGTTTTTATTATTATTTTGGGTTATTTATTTTTTTCAATGTTTTTTAATAGCATTAAGGCTATAAATTACTACAAAAAATGACTTATACCAATAGAAATTCAATGACAGATAACATATTTGTAGGTAAAAATGAGTATTTCCAACTGATATAAAATCTTGTTGGTAATTTTTTTAGTTACTGACAATTGTTTTTACCATCAACTATATCTGTTGGTATGAATCACTTAATAGAAACTCATTTCTTACTAATAGTCCAATCTGTTGTTTTATAATATTAATACCCACAATTTTTTTTACCAACAAATAAATCTATTATATGAATTATTATTACTAAAAAAAATTTATATTAGAAAAATATGTTGCAATAAATTATCCAATAATAATAAATATTTTAGTAATTATTTAATATTTATTTATTATTTACTTACTACTAACACATATTTTCTCGATAAAAAACACATGTTTATACATTGAATTATAATATTAATAATTTAATAATGTTTCATGAAATAAATATATAGAATATTCATTTATTGGTAAATGATTTAAAAACAATACCAACTCCAAATTTTCAAATTAAAAAAAGTGGATGCATAGGAATTATATATATTTTATAAACAAATTAAATATTTTTATATAATATGTAGTTATTTATTACCTTTATCAAATTAATCTCAATTAAAAATCTAATGCCTCGTCTAATTACTGGAAAATCCTCCCCAATTCAATACCACTCAAACCCTAAATCGATCGACAGGAGCGTGGACGGCGGAAGACCAGCATTGGTGTCAGCCTTCTCCACCACCACCTGATTGTGTTCTCAGTCCCCCGACCATGATGAAGGCCTTCCTGAAGGGTAAATATGAAGCACAAAGGACCAGTGTTGCCTCCATGGTTTCCATCAGTGGAGGCGACATGAAGATCCATGCTTCTATGGAGATTCCAAGAACCTTAGCATCAAGAATGTCCAGGACACGATTGAAGGGGTGTGTTTTCTATCTTTTTAAAGTTTACAGATCCGTGGTAAAAGATTTTAATTTTACTTCTAGTAAGAATCCATCAAAGTGATTGGGGTTTTTTTCATATCTTGTCCGTTGATGTTCAAAGGAAGAATTTTCTTGGTTTGGAATAACTTTATATTTCATGTTCTGTTTTTTCTGAGTTTGAAGCTGTGTGAGATGTCATGGGTTGGAGATTTTTAGTTCCCTTCTATGAAGACGGGGATCAAAGGCATTGATTGTTGTTTTTATTTCATTTTCAATTCCTGATCTATAGAAATAGTTTGGTATGGTTATTCTTATTGATTCGGTGCTAATTTGTTGTGGATAAGGTGATGTTTCACATCTGATTTTTCAAATATGAAGAAGGGAATTACAGAGAAGTTGTTCTAGTTCGAATAGGGCTCGGGCTTGGAGCTGCTACAACTACGGAAGTTCAAAACTGGTTCCAGAGATCTCTCTTACTAATGATCAAGGAGGCCATGAGATATTGGAAATTTGGAGTTTCATCCAAGTAGGTTCAAGTTGTAAAGTTCTTGGTGGTTTACAAGATCCGACTACTGAGAATAGAGATTTGAGCTTCAGTGGGGTTCACATTCTTGTTTTATTTTGCAGTCCACCACCATCAATAGTTATCTATCCTATGCTGGAGTCTGGTAATCTGGAGATTTGTATTGGTCAATTTTTCATTGCTTTTGAGACAAGGAAGAGCTAGTATTTCTTGTTCATGTGTTTCAATCAATTGAAGTTTATCTTAAGGATCGGTTTTTGGAGGCTCATGTGAAGATCCCTTGGTTCATGATGTGTTGATCGGTTCACATGTGTTTGTGTGTTCCCATGGTAATCTCGATCAGCGTTGTGGTATTTGTGGACCAGCTCTTACTGAGAAATTAAAAACTAAAATTGAGGTTAGATAATTAAAAGATTATGTGTTCATCAGTTCCTACTCACACATTGGTGGGAAAAGGTATGATGGAAACATGATTATATTCAGTTCAGATAAGGATGGAAAGATTACAGGTCACTGTTATGTCTATGTGTATCCTAGTGATGTCACAATATTTATGGATCAACAGATTGGGAAGGAGGAGATTATAGAACCACTCTGAATGGGTAGATGGGTGATGCTCCTTGGGAAGTAGGCGGTGAAGTTTCATGAAAGGGGAGAACAACGTTGAAGAAACAAAAGATAGAAATTAAAGAGAGAAGCTTTTAAGGCAGGCTGTGTTTCCATGGTGTCAGCGAATCACCATGCTGCATCCATGGAATTCCAAAGAAGGGGGTAGCATCAGTGTTGGGTTTTCTCGGCGCCTGGGGATAGTGTGATGTTTTGGATTCCATTGGTGTCATTGGAGAAATGGAAATAGTTTCTATGGATTACAGAATTTACAGGAAGTCGAGATAATGGGTTCTCTAGGATCCATGGCTTAACTCATGATCGTATCCTTGAAATAATGACATGGAGGGGTCTCTTTTAAAAAAATGGATGTATTGGAGCCTGAATCTAGAGGCCTGAAGCTAATGATGTTTTAAAAGGATGCTCATGTTGTTAATTCCAATGTTGTATGACGTTGAATTGGGATTTTGTTTAAGAGGTGAATCATCCTTGGTCTGCTTAACCAAATTATAGTTGAAATCGAATGAAGCGAATTATGGACAAGCAACATGACTTGAAGGTTTCTAAGCTGGGGTTAATTGGAAGCATGTGCAGGTGGTTAATTTGTTTATAAGATGAAGAAAATGTGATGACTTGGAAGCTAAAAGTGAACAGGTATTAATTCCATGTGTACTCAAGCTGTGAGTCAAGGTAAATTCTAGCTATTCCTTACTGCATTATTAAATAGGCTGAGGACCTATTATGATGAATATTCCCATCCTTGGGACCTATTGGCCAACTATTTTATTTGGTTATCTCCCTCTGTTCTAAATGGTTTGTGGTCACATGTTAGATAATATTATTCTTATTTTTATATCATGTGTTTTTATTCATTTGTTCGGGTCATTGGATATCATATGTTAATGCAGTCACTTGTAATTTTTTTGCAGCCATCAGTTCTAGTTCAACTTCAACATGGAATCAACATGGAATCAAAACTGATTAAGGTAACCTACAAAATCAACAGGTATTCTGTTTAAACAATGTATCAGGGCACCATGATTTTCAATTTAGAAGATAACAACATCTGATATAATTACAGTAAGGTGAATAATTCATATATGACTATAAAATTACTATATTTATAACAAGATTTAAGCAGCACACTTCCCCTTCTTCGTCTGGACCTTCTTCATGTAGAAATCCAGCTCTTTTAACTCAAGGATATACCCACCAGCACGACCGCATTGACCAGGTCATGATGATGGCAGCTAACTAGCGGCCGCCTGCAAATTGGTCCTCAAATTTTGTTCAAGCTTGCGATCCTGTTGATGTTTCTCAAGCTTTCTTATGACATGGATACTCTTCTTAAATTCCGTAGTCGCAGCATTACCTTCCTCTTCCTACCTGGCAGTAACACTCTTCATTTTCAAAAAAATTCAACTCTATAGTGCACGAGATACCACTTCTTGAATGTTGCAGCATTAACCTGTACTATAGCGCCCTTAACCAAAATTAGAGTTCTCATCTGCTTTTTGTTGGATGCATTATAGACCACATTTATAATTCTAGTTTTCATGGTAACATCCTCACTCCCCCAAAAATAATTTCTTGAGTGCACACCACTTCACTTTACCTCCATGGACCCAAATTATTTCTAATAGTTTTTTCACATGATATCTTGGTGTTTGCTGGATTCCTCCTAATCTCATTCTTTGGCTTCTTCCTCCAAAGGGTTTTTTCTTACCTCTGGTGGCATGCCTATTGTGGATGGAATCATGAAAAATTCCATTCATCATAGAAGTGGTATTCTCTTTATAGTTATTTTTCTATTATTGTTTTCATTGGTTATTTTTAGATCACATGTTATGGAAATTGTTTTGGTATTAATTATATATATTTTTTTGGTTAGGATGAATAATTTTATTGTTGTTGTGGTATCTAGATAGATTATATTATTCTTGTTGTTTCCACTGGATAGATTGACCTCTTATTGTGATAACTGGTTGATAGTTTTATATCATGTGTTATTATTTTTACATATTTTATTTAAATGAAAACTATTTGGAAATTGTTTTTTGTGTGATCAGGACATTTCTCATGATGGTGTGTGTCCTAAAGTGGAGGGAGTGGGGAGGTGCATGTCAAGAGTGAAATCCAATTCCGGTGTACACATTCACATGATGGTAACCTCTTATCTGAGCGGGCAGTTTATAAGTGGATCTAGTTTTACATTAAAAGGTCACATTCTATCTAAACTATCAAAGCATGGATCTATATATACTGTAGGATTTATTTCATTGGAGACGAGGTGATTCATTTTCATTTGCTGCTTTTGGTCTTTTTGAAACAATTTTCAATTTTAATTTCGTGTAACCTCTTTAAACCATGTGTATTCATTGCAACTTTTTTATTTAATAATGTTATAGAGGTATGAGTTGGGTGACCAACACGTCTGATTGCTCCTAATTGTTTTTGGTTTCGAAGTGAGAGTGTTTAATAGAGTGTCTGGACCGCCCTTTAAAAAAATTTCAAAATTGATACATAATCTTTTCCCAAGACTTCATGTACTCATCTTGGATGATCATCCCATTATTGAATCCCCATGTAATATTTTATCTTTATTTTCTATCCATGTTTTCTATCTATGTTATCTGTTGGTTACTGGATCCATAATCCATAGTTCTTGATTTGTGACTTGCTGCTCATTGTTTTTGTTTTAGTTTCTTCTGACTATCTTATATGATATGATGTCGTTATTTCCAAGGATGTTGCATCTTATGAAGTACTGGTTTCGACTTGTTTTGTCCATTGTATTTGCATGTTTTTTCTGGTATGAAATGTTTTTTGATGCTAGAATCTGGGATATCTTCTATTGTTGGCTTCTTGTTGCTATGTTTCTGTCTACTTTTGGAGTTTCTACTGCATATGGGATACTGTTTTCTGATTTCTAATTTTGGCATGTCTACTCTACTACACTATCTACTTACTATTGGTTTAGAGAAGATTTTTAATCCTAAATTTGAGCATGTTCTACCTTTGTTACATGGATAATGTAATCTGATTCTTCTGTTCATTTTTCACACCGCTGCTCTAATTCTTTGAAGATAGTTTGGTTTGATTTATCAGTTATGAGAAGAAGATAAGGATGCCTCTTTCTGATCTACATGCATTGAAAAAAATGTCAAGCTCTCTTAGGATTTCATCTGATTCTAGTTCTGTATTTAAAGGATTGAATTGTCTGGAATGCTCAACAACATTGAAGGTGTTGCTACTTCCTCTCTTAGTTAGTATTCCGGTTTTGAGTGGACTGTATGATTTCTTCTTTTGTTTCCCCCATATTTTTTTTTCTGGTGCAAGATATTTGCACCTCTTCTATGTACTATTATCTTTTCTTTTAATAAATTCCTTTGGGGGCATGAATTGGGAAACAAATTAATGTTTCTACTTTCTCTAAAAAAATTAAATATTTTTTTTGTAGTGTATTCACATCATATTATTTTCATATGTTCTTGCAGATCACTTCAAATTGGAAAATGTTACTTCTCATGTTAGAAATCTATCATGTGAAGAATTGGATATTTAGGCATTCTACTCCTACATATGGTAGTCTTACAAAGATCTTGATTGAGGTAACTTTTGTCATCACTTAACACATGTTTATTTAAAAGGGAATGATTTATTTATTTTTTATATTCACCAATGTAATATTCATAATTAACACATGGATGTAGGCTTCCCCTTTTAGGGTTTCTATTATATAACTCATTACATGGCTCTGGTGTGGATAGAATGCTGCTGGATCTATAACTTGCCAGCATGGATGGGTCGCTGGTTCTCGCCAGCATGGAAGAGATGGTTCTGGAGATATGGATTGACTAGTGCTGGATATGATTCGTTGGCATGGATTGCTCTCTTGCATTCCATGGATGGTTTTTTGGTGGTACTTTCTAGTGTCTGGTGCGGGAGTTCGTTCGCTGGCATGGATGTTGTCTCACATAGATGGGATGCTCTTGTGGAGGCATGGATGGGTCGGGGGTGGTCTTGACGTTGTGTGGGTGGGGTGTGATGGATCATTTTGTATTAAATTTCATTATTAATATAGCTAATTTTTTTTCTAAGATTGAACATTTTTTAAAATCTTCTTTGGTTTAATAATTAATGTAGATTTATTATATATGATAAATAAATTAATATTTATAATATGAAACTTGTTTGAACATGTGTTAAAATCGTATTCGGTTTATTAAATAAAATCGATGTATTATATATGATAAAATAATAAATATGATATTTAATTTTACGAGCAATAAAATTTATAAATTTTGTTCAAATGTAATTTATAAATAAATATATATTCTATGCTGGTAATATTATTACCAACAGATAAAATTGTCATAAGAAATTGTTTCTAAACACTTTTACCAACATATATATTATATGTTTGTAATATTATTACCAACAGAAAAATTTGTCATTATAACCTATTTATAAACATTATAAACATCATATATATTATCTATTGGTATTATTATAATAGCAACAGAATGATTTTATCTATTGCAAAAGCATTTAGCGATAGAGTTTTCACCAACAGTTTAGTGACAAGGACATATATGTTGGTAAAATGTTTTACCAACAGAAAATGCAATTTTAGCGACAGATATGATCTTGTTGGAAAAAGTAAAATATTTTTTAGTGAATGGTTTTTTTTGAAATTTTAGTACTTTTAAGGATTTTATGGTTTTTTGAGGTTTTTCAGGGTTTTTTTGTTTTTTGGTTTTTTTGGTTTTAGGGGTTTTTAGGGATTTTAGTGATTTTTGGTTTTTGAGGGTTTTAATTTTTTTATGGTTTTATGATTCTCATAGGGATTTTAGGGTTCTTAGCTAAAATAACATTCTTAGGGATTCATCAAGTTTTTTTTACAATTTTTATTGATTTTTTGGGGTTTTAGGGATTTTGAGGGGTTTTATGGTTTTTAGTGTTTTTAGTGTTTTTTTAAATTGATAGAGGTTTTTTGTGTTTTACGATTTTAAGGGTTTTTATGATTTTTCATGATTTTTAATATTTTTTACATTTTATGAGTTTTTTTGGGATTTTTAGGATTTTTATGGTTTTTAGGGTTTCTTAGGGGTTTTAGTGTTTTTTTTGAGTTTTTAGGTTTTTTATAGCATTTTTTGGGGGTTTTATGGTTTTTAGGTGTTTATGGTTTTTAGGGGTTTTAGTGTTTCTTATGGTTTTTTTAGTTTTTTAGATTTTTTAAGTTTATTAGGGTTTTAAGTTATTTTTTGTTTTTATGGTTTTATATGTGGGTTTTCAAGTTTTTAGGGTTTTTTACAATTTTAGGGATCTTTGTGGATTTTTAAAAATTATTATGGGTTTTAACCATTTTAAGGATTTTGAGGGTTTTTGGTGTTTTTGGGTTTTTATGGTTTTTTGGGGGTTTAGTGCTTTTGTTGATTTGTTTAGGGTTTTAAGGTTTTTAGTGTTTTTTGTTTTTAGGGGATTAAATGTTTTGAGAGTTTTATTGGTTTATAGGGTTCTTATGGGGTTTTAGGTTTTTTAAGGTTTCAAGAGGATTTTACAGATTTTTTGGATTTTTTGGGGTTTTTTGTGTCAGGAAGGTTGTTATCATTTTTTGGGATTTAAGGTTTTAATTGTTTTTTGGGTTTTAAGGATTTATTAGTATTTTATGGTTTATAAAGTTTTTTATGTTTTTAGGGAATTTTAGGACTTTTAAGAAAAATTATGGTTTTTTGAGTTTTTAGTGATTTTGTGGGTTTTAAGTGTTTTAATATTTTTAGGGTATTTAGTATTTTTATATTTTTTGTGTTTTAATTTTTATAGCTTTTTAATGTTTTCATCATGTATTTTGGTGTTTTTATGTTTTTAGGGGGTTTAGATATTTTTTAAGGTTTCTTGGGATTTTGAAGGGTTTTAGTGATTTCCAGGTTTTTGGGGGTTTTATGGTTTTCTGTTTTTTTTTGCTTTCTTTTTTTTGGTTTCTTTGAGTTTTTAGGAGTTTAAAGGTTTTTTGAGTTTTTTTTATCATTTTTTGGGGTTTATATGGTTTTTAATGTTTTTAGGGTTTTATTTGTTTTTTTATTGTGTAATGGTTTGTAGGCGTTTTAAAGGTTTTTAGGGTTTTAAGGATTTTTAGGATTTTTAGGGTTTTTATAATTTTTCTGTATTTTAGGGTTTTAATTTTTTTTTTGTTTTTATGGTTTTCTAAAAGGTTTTCATGGTTTCTAGAGTTTCTTATGTTTTTATTTATTTTTTCTTCCTTTTTAGTATTTTTATTGTGTTTGAGGGTTTTTAGGGATTTTGAGTATTTTTACAGTTTTTAGCGTGTTTAGTTTTTTAGTGGATTTAATTTATTCTAGGTGTTTATTTTTTTACTAATATTTTTAGGGGTTTTATGGTTTTTATGTTTTCGAATATATATAGGAATTGTTTTCATAATTTTTATGGGTTTTAAAGGTTTTATGGATTTTGGGGGTTTTAGGGTTTTTATGTTTTTTAGGGTATTACGATTTTTTCTATTTGAGGGGGTTTTTTATTTTTTTGTTAATTTAATTTTTTTAGTTTTTTTTTATTATTAGGGGTTTAATGATTTTTTAGAATTTTGGGTGGGTTTTTAGGGGTTTTATGGATATTTAAGTTCTTAATGTTTTGTAGGGGTTTTAGGTTTTTTAGGTTTTTTAGTGTTTGTAGAGTTTTTATGGTGTTAATAAATTGTAGTTTTTTATGGTTTTTCTTTTTTCAATGTTTTATTAGCAGTGTTCATGGGTTTGGGGCATTTTTTATGTTTTATGGATTTTTTAGGATTTTTATAGTTTTTAGTGTTTTTGTAGAATTTGATGGCTTAAAAGGGTTTTAATATTTTTTAGGGTTTTAAATTTTTTTAGGTTGTTCGGGGTTTTACTTTTTTTTTTGTTTTTGAGGTTTTCTTAGTGTTTTTTAGGGTTTTAGGGATTTTAGAGTTTTTTTTGGGTTTTATAGGTTTATAATGGTTTTCAGGTATTTTTAGTTTTTTAGGATTTTATATGGTTTTGTTTTTTTGTGAATTTAGGGGTTTTCGATTTTTTAGGAGTTTTATGATTTTTTATTATTTAATATTATTTATAAATTTAAAGGGATTTAGGGTGTTTAGTGGTTTGTCGGGTTTTTTTTGGTTTTAGGTTTTTTATGGTTTTTAGTTTTTAATGTTTTTATGGTTTTTAGGGGTTTTAGAGTTTATTGAATTTCTAGGTTTTTATTTTTTAGTGTTTTTAATTTTTAAATTTATTTTTAGGGTTTTCAGGGTTTTTTAAGTATTTAGGTATTTTGAGGGATTTCTTAAATTTGTTTTTTGGTTTTTAGGATTTTTAGGGATTTTGTGGTTTTTTCAGGGTTTTTTTTTGAGTTTTCTAACTTTTTTGGGATTTAAAGGGGTTTTATAAGTTTCATTTATTTTTGGGTTTTTATGGGTTTTTATGGGTTTATATGGTTTTTTACGATTTTTAGGGGTGTTAAGTTTTTTATAATTTTTTTGTGTTCTTTATTGTTTTTCGTGTTTTTATGTTTATAATGTTTTCTTATGATTTTTTAGGGTTCTTAGGTTTTTTATATTTTTATAGATTTTTAGTTCCTTTTTAGTATTTTTAATGTTTTTATGGTTTTAATTCATTCTGATGGTTTTTATCATTTTTCAATGTTTTATAGTCATTTAGGGGTTTTAGCCTTTTTACAGTTTTAGGGGATATAAGTGTTTTTAGGTTTTTATGGTTTTCTTATGGGTTTTAAGGAATTTTTATTGTTTACATTTTTAATATTTTTAGGTATTTTTTAGGATTTTATGGTTTTTCATTTTTTGAGGGGTTTTAGGGGGTTTGAGGGTTTTTTTAATTTTGTGTTTTTTAGGTTTTGAGGGATTTTTAATTTATATTGTTTTTAGTTATTTTATGATTTATTTGAAAACAATTTGGGTTTAAATGGTATTTAGTGTTTTTAATAGTTTTAGAGTTTCATAGGTTTTAGGGGTGTTTTTGGTTTTTTGGTTTTTCAAATTTTTAGGGATTTTAGGATTTTTTTGAGTTTTTTAGGTTTTGGAGGGTTTAAAGTGTTTTTAATTTTTTCAAGTTTTTTTTGGGTTTTATGATTTTACTTTTTTTATGTTTTTTTGGATTTTTCTCTCTTTTTCTGATTTTTTTGGTTTTTAGGGTTTTTACATATTTTTAGGGTGTTTTGGTGTTTTGAGTTATTTGGGTTATTATTTTTTCAAGGGGGGGGGGGTTCGGTTTTTAGTGTTTTTAGCGGTTTTGTATGTCTTTTTATTTTTTAATATTTTGAGGTTTAAATATTTTTAGACTTTTTGATGGGTTTTAGGGTTTTATGGGGTTTTAGAGTTTTCATGGTTTTTAGGTGGGTTTATGGTTTTTTGTGTTTTTCAGATTTTGTTATTTTTTAGCATTTTTAATTTTTTAGGGGTTTTCAATATTTTTTGGCTTTTATTATTTTCTTATATTTTTTCAATGTTTTCAGGGATTTTTATGTTTGTAATATTATTAGGTATTATATTGTTTTTTTCCAATTTTTTATGGTTTTTATAGATTTTGAGGGCTTTTATGGTTTTCTAGGCTTTTTGGATTTTTGAGTGTTTTTAGTGTTTTTTATGTTTTTAGGGGTTTAAAGTGTTTTATATTTTTAAGGATTTATTTTTTTTTTAAATGGTTATTGAAGTTTTTAATATTTTTAAGGAATTTTATTGATTTTTAGGAATTTTTTAGGATTTTTATCGTTTTTACGGATTTTATGGATTTGAGGGTTTTCTGGGTTTTTATTGTATTTTTAAGGTTATTATGGTTTTTAGTGGATTTATGGTTTTTAAGGTTTTTAGTGTTTTTTATGTTTTTTGGGGGTTTAAGTGTCTTTATTTTTTTCATGTTTTATAGTGTTTTTCATGATTTTTAAGTGTTTTTTTTATTTTTAGTCATTTTTATGGTTTTGAGATTTTTTAATTATTTTTAAGCATTTAAATGGCTATTAGATTTTTTGGTTTTTATAGTTTTTATAGGGTTTTGGTGTTTTAAGGTTTTTAGGGGGTTTTATAGTTTTTATGGTGTTTATGGTTTTTTATGGTTTTAATATTTTTTAAGGTTTTTAGGTTTTTAGGGGTTTTATGTGTTTTTAGGTTTTTAATATTTTCTTATGGGATTTTGGGGTTTATATTGGTTTTTATATTTTTAGGTATTTTTATGTATTTTATAGTTTTTTAGTGTTTTAAGTATTTTGATGGGTTCTAAGGTATTTTAAGGTTTTTTTGATATTTTTGAGTTTTTACTAATTTTTTGAGTTGTTTAGGATTGTTAAGTTTTTTAAGATTTTTTAACATTTTTAGGGGTTTAAAGGGGTTTTAGGGTTTTAATGGGTTTTTATGAATTTTCATTGTTTTACATGTTTTTTAAGGGTCTTGTTGTTTTTAGGGGTTTTAGGGTTTTTATGGTCTTTTAGGGTTTTTTGTTTTTTATTTTATTTTGGAGTTATAGGTTTTTTTGGTATTTATGGTTTTATTATTTTAATTCAAGGTTTTTAAAGGTTATTATGTTTTTAGGGGGTTTAGGGATTTTTTTGTATTTTAATTACTTTTTGGATTATTATGGATTTTTTTGGTTTTGATGGTTTTAGGGTTTTTAGGTGTTTTAACAGTTGTAGCATTTTTAGGCATTTTAAGCGTTTTAATATTTTTAAGGTTTTCATAGGGTTTTTATTGTTTTTTACATATTTAGGATGTTTAGGGCTTTTAGGTTTTTAATTTATTTAGTGTTTTTAGTGATTTTTAGGGTTTTTAGGGTTTTTATGATTTTTAAGATTTTATGGTTTTGTAATTTTTAGGGCTTTTATGTTATTATAGTTTTTTTAACATTTATAGGGGTATAAAGTGGTTTTATAGTTTTTATTTTTTTATGGGTTTTTATGGATTTTAGGTTAATGGTTTTTGGGGTTTTAGGGTTTTTAGGTGTTTTAGCATTTTAGGGTTTTTAGGTGTTTTTAGTTTTTTAGGTTTTATGGTATTATTAGAGGTTTTTAGGGTTTTTATAGTTTTTTACATATTCAGGGATTTTGAGGGATTTTTTTTATTTTTTTGGTTCCTTAAGGTTTTTAGGGATTTTGATGGTTTTAAGGTTTTCTTTTGTTTTTTTGGAGTTTTTTAGCATTTTTTGTGGTTTAGAGGGTTTTTATTATTTTAGTGGGTTTTTAAGATTTTTCTTGGTTTTTAGGGTTTTTAATTATTTTTAGGGGTTTTAGGGGTTTCAATGTATTATTGGGGTTTTTAGTGGTTTTATAAATTTTTAGGGGTCTAAGTATTTTTAGGTTATTATGGTTTTCCTAGGGTCTTTAAAGGTTTTTTACAATTTTTTTTAATTTTTAGGGATTTTTAATATTTTTATTATTTTTTATAGTATTTTGTGATTTTGAGGGTTTTGATGATTTTTATGGGTTATTGAATTTTTTAGGATTTTAGTGGTCTTAAGTGCCTTTGTTGTTTTTAAGGTTTTATTTGGGGTTTTATGGTTTTTAAGGGTTTATGTAATTTTTACATTGTATGGAATTTTAGGACCATTTTAGGAATTTATGGTTTTTAGAGTTGTTTATGGATTTTGTGGGTTTCTAGGGTTTTATAGGGTTACTAGGGTTTTTATATTTTTATGTTTTTATGCTTTTAAATTTTTTATGTTTTTAGGAGGTTTTTGTGTTTTTTAGGTTTTTATGGTTTTTATAATATTTTAATGATTATATGGTTTTAAAGGGTTTTTCTAGTTTTTAGTGGTTTTACAGTTTTTATGGGTTTCTAGGTTATCTATAATTTTTGGGGGTTTAGGGTTTTTGGATTATTTTGTTTTTGGGGGATTCAATTTTTTAGGTTTTTAATGCTTTCCAAGGGGATTTCAAGGGTTTTAATGTTTTTTACGTATTTAGAGATTTTTAGGTCTTTTTAGTCTTTTTATGTTTTTTGGGGTTTTTGGATTTTGATGGTTTCTAGGGTTTTTAGGGGTTTTGGGATTCATTGAGGTTTTAGGTTTTTTAGGTTTTTAAAGTTTTCTTAGGTATTTTTCATATTTTTTTGTATTTTATATCTTTAGGTATATTTTTTAATTTTTTGGATATTTACTATATTTAGTGTTTTGGGGTTTTAAAGGTTATTATGGTTTTTAGGGTTTTTAGGGGTTTTTTGGTTTTTTGAGTTTTTATGTTTTTTATAAGTTTTTTAGGAACATTATAGTTTTTTTCAGTTCTATAATGTTTTTTGGGGATTTAATGGTTTTTTAGATGGTCTAGTGGTTTTCATGGTTTTTAGGGAATTTAGGGTTTCTTATGGGTTTTTGGGGTATTATGGTTTATACAGTTTTTATGGTTTTTAGAGTCTTAAATTTTTCTGCGCATTAATTTTTTTTTGACTATTAAGGTTTTTTGAGGGGTTTTAAAGGGTTTTAGGGGTTTTTATATATTTATAATTTTTATAGTTCAAATGATTCTTATAATTTTTATGGATTTTAGGGTTTTGAGGGGTATTACGTTTTTAATTGTTTTTACGGTTTTTTAGTTTTTTGGGTTTTATGGGGTTTTTTAAAATTATTATTGTTTTTAAGGTTTATTAGAGTTTTGTAACATTTTCAGTGTTTGAATTTTTTTTAGATTTTCAATATTTATCTAGGGTTTTTATGTGGTTTAGGGTTTTAAAGATATTTATGGATTTTTTGGTTTTAGGGTTTTTATGATTTTTAGGGTCTTTTAGGGTTATTGGCATTTTTCATGATTTTTGGAGGTTTCAAGGGATTATATATTTTTAAGGCTTTCTTATAGTTTTTAGGGTGTTTAGGGTTTTTTATGTTTTTAGGGGTTTTATGGATTTTATGGTTTTTTAGGATTTTTATGTATTTTGATGGGTTTCTTGTTTTCTTATTTTGTAGGGTTTTAAATGTTTTTAGTTTTTTAGGGGGATTAGGTGATTTTAGGTTTTTAAGGTTTTCTTAGGGGTTTTCAAGGATTTAGTGTTTTTTACAATGTTATGTATTTTTAGGAATTTTTAGGATTTTTATGGTTTTTATGGTTTTTTAGGATTATGAGGGTTTTATGGTTTCTTTTTGTTTTTAGATTTTTTTTGTGTTTTTTGTTGTTTTTTTGTTTTTTTTAGAGTTTTAGGATTTTTTATAGTTTTTAATGTTTTTTGGGTTTAATTTATTTTATACTTTTTAGTGGTTTTATAGTTTTTATGGGCTTTTATGGGTTTCAAGGATTACATGGGGTTTTAGAAGTTTTGCAGTTTTATGGTTTTATGGGATTTTAGGGTTTTTGTATTTTTAGAATTTCATGGGTTTTTAGGGTTTTTGTGTTTTTATAATTTCATGGGTTTTTAGGGGTTTTAACTGTTTTAGGGTTTTAATGATTTTTAGGGGTTTTCATAGTTTTTATGTGTTTTAACATTTTTATGGATTTTTATGCATTTTTAGGTTTTTATGGGTTTTTAGGGTTTTTAGGGATTATGTGTGTTTTAGGGTTTTTTTATAGTTTTTTAGGTTTTTTGGTATTTTTAGTGTTTTTATGTTTTTAAGGTTTTCTTTTGTGTTCTTAGGGTTTTTACGGTTTTTTAAGTTATTAGGAATTTTTGTGAATTTTTTAGGATTGTCATCGAATTTTCATGTTTTTAGGGGTTTTATGGGTTTTATGAATTTTTATGGGTTTTATGGATTTTTATGGGTTTTATGGTTTTTATGGTATTTTAATGTTTTTAAGGTTTTTTTAGTTTTTAGTTTTTTATGGGTTTTTAATCTGTTTAACATTTTTAGGTGTTTAATTGGTTATTATTGTTTCTAGTGTTCTTTTAGGGTTTTCCTGGGGGTTTAGGGTTTTTTATGATTTTTAGGGGTTTTAGGGATTTAGGGGTTTTATGGAGTTTTTGTGTTACTTAGGGTTTATAGTGGTTTTATGTGTTTAAGGTTTTAATGGTATTCTTGGGGTTCATTAGGGTTTTAGGGTTTTTAAATTTTAGTTATTTTTAAATCTTTTTCAGGACTTTTATGGATTTTTGAGTTTTTAAATATTTTTTAGATTTTTTGGGTATTTTGTGTCTTTGGGGTTTTTCAGGGTTTTTAATTTTTTTGGGGTATTATGTGTTTTTGGGATTTAGGTTTTTCCAATGGTTTGTCATTATTTTTTGGTTTTTAATGTATTTATGGTGTTTTAATGATTTTTATGTTTTTATGTTTATTTTGGGGTTTTGGCATTCTGAGGGTGTTTATGATTTTTAGGTTTTTTTGGGTTTTATGGTTTCTTGGGGTTTTAGGTGTTTTTTTATTTTTTTTGTGTTTTTATGGTTTTTTATATTTGTTTAAATTTTTGTGGGGTGTAAAAAAATTTAGTGTTTTTTTCTTTTTTAAGGTTTTTATGGGATTTAGGTGTCTTAAAGGTTTTTAGGGGATTTATGGTTATTAGGGTTTTAGATTTTTTATGATTTTAAGTGTTCTAAGAATTTAATGTTTTTCCTAGATTTTTTCAATGTTGTTATGGATTTTTATGTATTTAGGAATTTTTAGTACTTTTTGAGGTATTTTATGGTTTTTAGGGTTCTTAGGGATTTTCATGATTTTTAGCGGTTTAGTGTTTTTTGAATTTTTTAGGTTTTTTATAAGTTTTATTTTTTATTAGATTTTAAATTGGTTTAGGGTTTCTAAGATTTTATCTGGTTTTACATTTTTAAGTATTTTTAGGGATTTTGTGTATTTTATGGGTTTTTAGGGTTTTGAGAGGTTTTAGGGTTCTTAGGGTTTTTAGTGTTTTTATGGTTTTTTTTGTTTTAGTGATTTTTAATTTTTATGTTCTTAATCATTAATAGGTGTTTAAAAGGTTTTTAATGTTTTTAGTGGTTTTTAGGCTTTATGGGTTTTTATGGTCTTTCGGGTTTTTACAGTTTATAATTGTTTTTAATATTTTTTAGGCTTTTAGGGGTTTTAGTGAATTTACGTTTTTGAATTTTTCTTTGGGGTTTTCATGTTTTTTAGGGGTTTTTATGTTCTTTTTTTTGGATTTTTTATGGATTTTTTATGATTTTAATAGTTTTTAGGGTATTGTGTATTATGAGTCTTTTAGGGGTTTTAGGTATTTTTGGGTTATTATATTTTTTAGGGTTTTAAATGTTTTAGGGTTTTTAGTTTTTCATAAGATTTTTCATAGATTTAGGGTTTTTATATCTTTATAGGTTTTTAGGGATTTTTTTGGAATTTTTAAAAATATTTAAGGTTTTTAGGATTTTGAGGGTTTTTCGGGTTTTATGGGGGTTTTATGGGTTTTATGGTTTCTTTAAGGATTTTAGTGTTTTTAGGATTTTTTCGAGATTTTAGGTGTTTTAAGGTTTTTTATTGTTTTTTTTATTTTTCATAGGTATTTAAAGGTTTCTATATTTTTTTTCTTTTTCAGTTTTATAGGATTTTAATTTTTTATGGGTTTTTAAGCTTTTGGGTGGGTTTAATGGTTTTTATGGTTTTTTTGTGCTTTATGGATATTTTTAGGTTTTTGGGGGTTTAATTTTTTTATAGTTTTAAGGTTTACTTAGGGGTTTTATGGGTTTGATGATTTCTTATGTTTTTAGATATTTTTTGTGATTTCTATGGTCTTTCAGGTTTTTAGGGATATGAGGGTTTTTTGGTGTTTTAGAGTTTTTATCATTTTTTAGGTCATTTAGGGTTTCGAATTTCTTTTAGGTTTTTATGGTTTTATTAAGGTATTTTAGGGGTTTTAGATTTTTTAATGATTTTTGGGATTTGGTGTATATTTTATTATTTTTATAGTTTTTGGAGTTTTTTATGGTTTTAAATTTTTTTAGGGTTTTTATTGTTTTTGGGGTTTTAGGGTTAATTTTTAGTATTTTAGGAGTTTAAAGATCTTTTAGTGTTTTTAATGATTTTATGGGTTTAGGGCTTTTAGATTTTTTTAGTGGGTTTAGCGTTTTTATATATTTTTAAGCATTTTAATTTTTAGGTGTTTTTATACTTTTTTGGGATTTTAGGGGTTTCAGGTTATTTAGGTTTTTTAGTTTTTTAAGGATTTTAGATCATTCTTTAGGATTTTATGGTTTTTATGGTGTTTAGTGGTTTTGAGGGTTTTTTTGGATTTTTAGGGTTTTTTTATTTTTTAGAATTATTTTTTGGGTTTTTAGCGTTTTTGATTTTTAAGGCTTTATTTGTGTTTTTTGGGGGTTTATTTAGTTTTTTATGGATTTTTAGGGAGTTTTTGTATTTTTATGTGTTTTAAGGATTTTTAGGGATTTTTAGGGGTTTTAATGATTTTTAGGGTTTATATTGTTTTTGGGTTTTTAGGGTTTTTAGGGTTTTTTGATTTTTTTAGGGTTTTATGATTTTAAGATTTTTTTAACATTTTTAGTGGAATAAAGGGTTTTTAGAGTTTTTAGTGGTTTTTAGGGATTTTATGGTTTTTAGGGTTTTTTTATATTTTGGTTTTTTATGGTTTTAAGTGTTTTTAGGTTTTTATGGGTCTCTTAGAGTTTTTTAGGGTTTTAGGATTTTTATGTTTTTAGGGTTTTTACTGATTTTTAGGGGTTTTATGGTTTATTAGGGTCTTTAAGGATTTTGTGGGTTTTAGGGTATTTAGGTTTTTCTGGTTTTTTGGGTTTTTAGCTTTATTAGTTTTTTAGGAGTATTAAGTGTTAAATGGTTTTTAAGGTCTGATTTGGGGTGTTCTGGGTTTTAGGGTTTTCTAAATTTTAAATTTTTATCATAATTTTTTATGACCTTATAACTTTTTATGGGTTTTACGGGGTTTATGTGTATTGAGGGGTTATTTGGGTTTTAAGGGTTTTATGTTTTTTTTGTTTTTAGTGTAACTTGTGTTCATAGGGTTTTTAATGACGTCTATAGTTTTTGACATTTCTATGGTTTTAAAGTATTTTTATGCTCTTTATTAGTTATTTGTTTTTTTAACGATTTGTAGGATTTTTTAATGTTGTTAGGGGTTATATATATTTTATGGTTTTTATGGTTTTTATGCCTTTAGAGTTGTTGAGTTTTTAAGGGTTTTAAGTGTTTTTAGGTATTTTTAACTCTTGTAGGGATTTTTTGGGCTTTTAAGGATTTTTATGGTTCTTAGGGGTTTTAGAGATTTTTTATGGTTTAAGGGTTTTTAGTGTTTTTATATTTTTCAGTTTTTAGTGGTTTTAAGTGTTTTTTTTAATGTATTCATTGGGGTTTTTTGGTTTTTGGGATTTTTACATTTTTAGGTATTTTAAGGGCATTTTAAATAATTTTATGAATTTTATTGTTTTTGGGATATCATGGTTTTTTAGGGTTTATATGTTTTTAATTGTTTTTTGGGGTTTGGGGGGATTCTGTTGATTTTTTTAGGTTTTATAGAGTTTTATAGTTTTTTATGTTTTTAGGGGTTGAAAGTGTTTTTTGACTGTTTAGTGGGTTTATAGGGTTTTTATGTGGGTTTTAAATATTTTAGTGGTTTTTATAGTTTTTTGTGGTTTTTAGGGTCTTAGGGTTTTAAAGCATTTTTTGATTTTTAGAGGTTTTAAGAGTTTTTGGGCCTTTATGGTACTCTTAGGGGTTTTCAGTGTTTTCAATGGTATTTAGGGATTTTAATTATTTTTAGGGGTTTTAGGGATTTTGACAGGTTATAGGGTTTTTACGGATTTTGGGTGTTATTTTTGGGGTTGTTTCATTTTTAGGCTTTTCAGTGGTTTTATATGCCTTATGGTTTTTATTGTTTTAATAGTTTTTTTTTAAATTTATTAAAGTTTTTTATTCTTTTAGGGACATTTTATGTTTTTATGGGTTTTTAGGTCTTTCACTGTTTTAAGGGTTGCTTTATTTTTTAGGGGTTTTTTGGTTTTTTTTTGGGTTTTTGGGTTTTTTAGTATTTTATAGTTTAATGATTTTTTAGAGTTTGTTTAAAAAATACGAGATTAAAGAGATTTTATAGTTTTATTAGTTTTAACGAATTTTTTCATTTTTTTGAATTTTTATGGATTTCTTTATTATTTTTAAGGATTTTAGTTTTTTAGGAATTTTGAGGGTTTTAACATTTTTTGTGTTTTTAGGATTTTTAGTATATATGTTTTTAGGTGTTTTAAGTGCTTTATGTTTTTTAAATTTTTCTTAGGGTATTTTTCTATGGTTTTTGGTTTTTTGGTTTTTTAAATTTTTTTTGAGATTTGTATAGATTTTTAGGGTTTTTTGGAAATTTCGGGATATTTAAGTTTTTTAAAAAAAATTAGGGTTTTTAAAGTTTTATGGTATTTTTTTATTTTATTTTTTTCTGTTTTTTAGGGTTTTTAATATTTTTATAGTTTTTATAAATTTTATGGGTTTAAAGGATTTTAAAAGTTTTTAGTGGGTGTTTAGGGTTTTTATGGGTCTTTAGGGTTTTTAAGGATTTTACGGTTTTTATGGTTTATAGTTTTTTTTGGTTTTAGGGGTTTTAGGATATTTTTAGGGATTTTTAGGGATTTTTTCATTTTTTAGGTTTTTTAGGGGTTTTTAGGTTTGTAGGTTTTTATGGTTTTCTAAGTGTTTTTTGGGGTTTTTAGGTTTTTATTTTTCAGGGATTTTAGGGATTCTTTGTGTTTTTATTTTGTTTTGTGGAAGAATGGATTTGTAGGGTTTTTCATGTTTTATTATGGTTTTTATTAGTTTAAGTGTTTTTTAGGTTTTTAAGGCTTTCTTGTAGGTTTTCAGGGTGTTTTGGGGTTTTTAGTGATTTTTTTAGGATTTTATTACATTTATAGGGTTTTATAGATTATGAGGGTTTTAATGTTTTTAGAAATTTTATGGTTTTTACCATTTTATAAGTTTTTAGGGTTTTTATGAGTTTTTAGGTTTTTACATTATTTTGGTTTTTTCATTGTTTTTAGGATGCTTTATGTTTTTAGTGATTTTTTGGATATTTTTAAGAATTTTTATGGTTTTGAAGGGTTTTACGGACTTTGATGGTTTTATGGGTTTTAGGGTTTTTAGGTTATCATCATTTTGGGGGTTTTTTTATTATTTTTTTATTGTTTATAGTTTTTTATTTTTTTATTAGGGTTTTTAGGGTTTTTATGATTCTTTATGTTTTTATAAATTTTTTTATTTTAAAGAATTTTTAATATTTTCAGAGTTCAGAAGGATTTTAAGTGGGTTTAGTGTTTAAATGGATTTTAGTGTTTTTATGTGTTTACTGTGTTTTTATAAATGTTTTTAGTTTTTTAGTGTTTATGGTTTTATTAATGTTATTTAACATTTTAGGATATTGAAGTGTTTTTTGTGTTTTTAGTTGTTTTAGTGAATTTAGGGTTTTAGGTATTTTTATGATTTTTTGGGATTTATGGTTTTTTATGTTTTTTATGTTTTTAGGGATTTATGGTTTTTATGGTTTTTAGCATTTTTTTGGTTCTCTGGGGTTTTAAGTGTTTTTAGGTTTTACAGTTTTCATTTGGGGTTTTTAGGGTTTTTAATGGTTTTGAATGGTTTTCAGTTTAATAGTGTATTTATGGGTTTTATAGTTTTCTAGGGGTTTAGGGTTTTTTTATTTTTGGGGTTTTAATAGAATTTAATTATTTTTTTAGTGGTTTAAAGGGTTTTAATAACTTTTAGTTAGTTTTTAGTGTTTTTATGGGTTTTTAGGGTTTGTAAGGTTTTTATGGGTTTTAGTGGTTTTAGGGTTTTTATCTTTTATGGGTTTTAGCGGTTTTTGGGGTTTTAAGAGTTTTATGTTATTTTTGGTTTTTAGGGATTGTATGGGGTTTAAGTGTATTTAAAGTTTTCGGGATTTTTAGTATTTTTATGTGTTTTAAGGTTTTTTGGGTTTTTTTAGGTTTCTTTGGGATTTTATGTGTTTTTTGTTTTTAAGGTTTTCTTAGGGGTTTTAAGGGTTTTAAGGGGTTTTATCATTTTAATGTATTTTTATAAATTTTTAGTATTTTTATAGTTTCTATGTGTTTTTCAGGATTTGGGGTGTTTATATGTTTTTAGTAATTTTTTTGTTTTTTGGGTTTTAAGGGTTTTTGTGATTTTTGGGGTTTTTAATGTTTATAGTATTTTTTAATGTTTTAGGGATTTATAGGGTGTTTATAGTTTTTAGTGGCTCCAAATATTTTATATATTTTGCTGGGGTTTAATTTTTTTACCAGTTTTAGGGATTTATGGGTTTTAGAGTTTTTAGGGTTTTTAGGGTTTTTATGCGTTTTATGTTTTTTCTGCTTTTTAAGGATTTTTTTTGGGTTTTTAGGTTATTAGATTTTTTATGATTTTTAGTATTTTTACATCATTTTTTGGATATTTATGTTTTCTAGGATTTGTGATATTTTCATGTTTTAAGAGTTTAAAGGGTTTTTAGCATTTCTAGGTTTTTTTGGGGTTTTAAGTGTTTTGGGTTTTTAATGTTATCATAGTGGTTTTTGGGATTTTATGGTTTTTTTGTTTAGGGAGTTTATGGTTTTTAGGAATGTATTTTGGTTTTTAGGGTTTTATGGTCTTTGAGGGTAGTTTGGATTTTTAGGGGTTTTAAGGTTTTAAGGTTTTAGTGGCTTTTCTGGGTTTTTTATGGTTGAGGGGTTTTTATGGTTTTTTGTGTTTTTAGGTTTTTTTATGGTTTTTATTATTATTTAGGGTTTTTAGGGTCCTAATTAGTTTTAGGTTTTTTGTCTTTAATTTATGGTTTTCATGGTTTTTATGGTTTTTTTTATGTTTTTGGGGTTGTTAGTATTCTTTATGATTTTAATGTTCTTTTTGTTTTTTCATTGATTTTGATGGTTTTAGGGTTTATAATATTTTTTATGGTTTTTAGTTTTTATATGTTTTTAGGGGTTTTATGTATATTAAGGTTTTTTAGGTTTTGTTTGAGGTTTTTTTATATTTTTATGTGTTTTGTATATTTTTATAGATTTTTAGTGTTTTATGGTTTCTTAGGGTTTTTGGAATGTAAAATTTTTTTATTTTTTTTATGATTTTTTTTGTTTATTAATGATTTTTTGAGTTTTTATGGTTTTTAGGGGTTTCAGTGTTTTTTAACGTTTTTACAGTTTTAAAGGGTTTTACTGTTTTCAATGGTTTTTCGTGGGTTTATGGGGTTTTTAGGTTTTTATGTCTTTTATTGGTTTTATGGGATTTAGGGTTTTAAGGTTCATTAAGATTTTTAGTTTTTTTTGGTTTTTAGGGGTTTTATGTTTTTGTTTGTTTTTATGTTTTTCATAGTGTTTTTTTTTATTTTTTTATTTTTTTATGTTTTTATATATTTTTAGCCATTTTTTGGGTTTTTATGATTTTTTAGGGTATTTAGAGATTTTGGTAATTTAGGGGTTTCAACATTTTAATATTTTTTCTGTGTTTTATGTGTCTTTGTTTTTAATGATTTTCTTGGGGTTTCACTGGTTTATGGGTTTTACGATTTTAGTGTTTTAGGGATTTTTAAGGAATTATTGTGCTTTTTTAGTTTTTAGGGTTATTTTGGGTTTTTATGGTTTTTTTGGGTTTGGAGGTATTTTTTTAGATTTTATAGGTTTTACGGTATGTTAAAGTTTTTATGTGTTAAGGGTTTAAATATTTTTTCAGTTTTTATTGTATATTTTGGTTTTTATGGATTATTAAGGGTTTTAGTGATTTTTATAGTAGTTATGGTTTATAGGTTTTTTAAGGGTTTTATTGGATTTATAAATGTTAGGTTTTTAGGGTATTAAAGTGTATTTAGGTTTTCTTAAGGTTTTCTTTGGGTTTTTTAGTGTTTTTTAGGATTGTCCATTTTATTATTTCTTTTTATGATTTCTATGATTTTTTATATTTTTTAGGGATTTTGATCATTTTTATGGTTTTTTTTGGAATTTAGGGTTTTTCAGTTTTTTTAATGTTTTTTAGGCTTAGGGGTTTTATGTTTTTTAATTTTTTGTGTTTTTCTAAGTGGTTCCCATGTTTTTAGATTTTTTTATGTTTTTATGGATTTTCATGGATTTTAAGAATTTTTATGGGTTTTAGTGTTTTTGTAGGTTTTTAGAGTTTTTTGGGGTTTTTGGTTTTTTGGGTAGTATTTTTTGAGTTTTTTAGTTGTTTTACAGTTTTTTAATGTTTTTAACATTTATAGAGGATTAAGGGGTTTTAATATTTTTGGTGTTTTTAGGGTTTTCAGGTGTTTTTTGGGTTTGTTAATGTTTTTAGTAGGGTTTTAAACATTTTTTAAGTTTTTTAGGATGTTTATGATCTTTTTTATTTTTTGGGTTTTACTAAGGGTTATCAGATTTTTGGGTCATTAATTTTTTTAGGTATTTTTAGGGGTTTTAGGTTTTTTATGGATTATTTGGGTTTTTAGGTTTTTTTATTTTTTAGGGGTTTTAGCATATTTATGTTTTTGGGGATTTAATTTTTTTAGCATTTTACTATTTTATTATGATTTTTCAGTGGTTGTTCTGTTTTTAAGGGTTTTAGTTATTTTAGTGAATTTTGTATGATTTTTTTGAGGATTTGATGGGTTTTAGGGGTTTTAGAGTTTTTAGGGTTTTTTGGGTTTTTATGGTTTATTTATGCTTATAGGGTTTTTTTGGAGTGTTTTTGGATTTTTAAGGTTTTGTTGAATGTTTACCCTTTTAGAGGTTTAAATGGTTTTAGAATTTTTTTGGGTTTGTATCAATTTTATGGGTTTTAAGGTTTTTTTAGGTTTTTAGGGTTTTTTTAGTTTTTATGGTTTTTTGTATTTTTTCAGATTTTATAGTTTTTAGGTTTTTAGTGGTTTGAAGTGTTTTTAGGTTTTTAAGGTTCTCTATGGGTTTTTAGGGTTTCATAGTTTTTATATTTTTATATATTTTTATGGAATTTTTTATCATTTTATGGGTTTTTATGATTTTGGGGATTTTCAGGTTTTTACAAGTTTTTTGAGTTTTATTGGTTTTTTAGTTTTAGGGTTTTTTTTGTGCTTTTTTGGGATTTAAGGTTTTTTATATATTGTTAACATTTTTATGGGATTCAAGGGATTTTAGATTTTCAGTGGTTTTTTATTTTTTATTGGGTTTAAGGGGTTTAATGGTTTTTAGGGGTTTACAGTTTTTATTTGTTTTTATGGTCCTTTAGTATTTTAGTGGTTTTAGGCTTTTAGGGGTTTTTAGTGTTTTTAGGTTTTCAGGGTTCTCTTATTTTTTAGGTTTGTTAGGTTTTTTAATGTTGTTGTGGAATTTTAGGGTTATTTTATGATTTTTTAGGGTTGTTAGGTTTTTAGTTTTTAGGGGTTTATGTGTTTTTAGGTTATTCATGTTTTCTTAGGGGTTTTTAGAGATTTTATTTTTTTATGCCTTTAGGTATTTCTAGTGATTTTTATGATTTTTTGGGGGGGGGGTTTTGTGTTTTTTGTGATTTTGAGGTTATTTGGTTTTAAGGGTTTTTATTGATTTTATGGTTTTTTTCTTTTGTTTTTTATAGTGATTTTTAGAGTTTTTTAATGATTTTAGCATTTTAAAGGATTTTAAGATCTTTTTAGGGATTTTATGGGTTTATGGAGTTTTATGGTTTTTAGGGGCAATTTATGGTTTTTAGGGGTTTTAAGGGTTTTTTGGGTTTTAGGGGTTTTTAGGTTTTTAGTGGTTTTAAAGTGTTTTTAGGTTTTTAAGGACTTATTACGGTTGTTAGGGGTTTATGGGTTATTACATTTTTTTGGAATGTTTAGGGATTTTTTAGTGTTTTTACAAATTTTTAGGTTTTTTAGGATATTGAGGGGTTTTTTTGGATTTCGAGGGTTTTTTTGGGTTTTTAGAGTTTTTATGGGTTTTTTGGGTTTTGGGTTTTTGTTTTTTTATAGGGGTTTTATGGTTTTATATACTTTTGACTTTTTTAGTGGATTAATTTTTTAATTTTGTTTTTGTGATTTTAGAGTATTTATGGGTTTTTGGGGTTTGAAGGGTTTTTTGGGTTTTTATGGTTTTAGGTGTTTTTAGTGGTTTAAGGTTTTTTTGGGAATTTTTAATTTTTTGGTTTTTATCGATTTTAAGTGCATTGAGTTTTTTTTTTGTTTTATTATGGGTTTTCATGGTTTAAGGGGTTTTTTAGGGTTTTTAGGAATTTTTATGGTTTTGAGGGTTTTACGGGTTTTTGGGTTTTTTAGGGGTTTTAGGGGTATTGGAGTTTTTTAGTTTTTTTAGGGGTGTTAAGTGTTATTTGGATTTTATGGTTTTATTAGGTTTTTATGGGTTTTATGGGTGTTTTGTGTAATGCCCACCAATACATCACTCTCTCTCATTACCAAAATAGTTGGTTATGAGACCTTAAGTTTGCATCCATGTATGCCAATGGCTACTAACGAGCAGTGGGGGTGTGGAATTTATATACCCCCTTGTATGATGTGTCATAATAGCAGATACAAATCATATTAACCGATAAATAAGAAATGTTAAAATATAAAAGAAGAAATCAATAAAATACAACTGAATAATGTAATAAATAATAAGGAATAATGTAATTATGTGTTGGAATGTATCTAAATGTCATTCTAGGACAATACAAGAAAAATAAGGTAGAATGAAATAAAAGAATCAAATACCCAGGTCCCAAATCCCACATCGGCCCCTTATCCAAAACTCCATCCTAGCGACAAGAAAGTAATTAACAACAATGTCCTTTTCCCTGATCCAAAACTACATCCCTATAATCTGCTCAGGTACCAAATGACGACCTGAATAGGGTGTGACTATCATTCAGTAGGACGACACCCCCATGTCTAAAAAAACTAGTCTAATAATATGTGTAAGCAATAAAGTGATTAACATGTGATTTATTTAATTCAAAAAATAAAAAAATAAAATAACAACCTTCTTCGGATTCATGGTGTAATATATCTAAACATGTCTTACAACCATTCCAACAACAACCATGTAACCAAGGTAAATAACTTATTTTGGAACCACACTAGAATATCTCTGAGCTTGTTTTATGATCATTCCAACCACAACTATATAACCAAGTTAAAGTCACAACAATCAATCTAGGTCAAATCCATAGAATCATTTCAAAATCAGGTCAGTGCCCTAAAGCATTACAAACATGGGTATGGATATAGGCCACTCTTATAAGAATTATGGCATGGGACTGGGCCGAACCCGCTCAATGTCATCATTACAGCATATAAGTGTGCATGTACCTGGGTTAAGCCTGATATATAAGCATTATAGCATGGAACACAATTTCTTTCATATATAATGGTTATCACAATATCATGTCACATTTCTCAATGGATAATTATCTGAATTACCATTCTTCTTCATATGCCACATGTAATACAATTCACAATTTATTAACAATTATATCAATAATAAATAAGCCACAATTTAGGAATTCTATAACAAGAAATCATCATAGGTAACAAATCATACTAAACATACTTTAAGCTATTTTTTGATTCAATTATGATCATGGTTCACTCACACCGTGGGAAAACATAATCTATTTACAAATCCAGTTAAAAAAAAGACATCAAGGAATAATTCCATTCATTTATTTAATTAATTTGGGAGCATGAAATTATGGTGCTATTAAAATATTTTAGAAACATGGAAATTATCAAACCATAGGGTTAGGATTTATACCCCTACGTTTAACCAATGATCGAAAAAAGCTTGCAATGGATAATGCCATTATGAAGAAGGTTTAGATGGTTACACAGAGGTTCCTATATAAAAAATCACAATATAATCCAATAACACAATTGGTCAGTGGATTTCACGAGAATAGTGGGAGAATAAGGAAGAGAAGGAAGAACCCTTACCAAAAAGACTTACTAGGTATTGTTCACACAACATGGACTTCCAAGAGGGATTTTGGACCCCAAACTCGTATGGAGAAGTCTCTATGGTCAATATGAGAGGATATACAACTAAAAAACTAATAATTATTCTACACATCAAGTTTAAAACAACAGGTCAGTCATTTACATGTCGTGTAATGTGATAACATGTCGTGTAAATATTTTTAATGTAATATTCTAAAACAATCATCTCCTCATATCTATTTTATAAAAACCCTTGAGAAATTATATGACGTGTAATCCCTTTATATGTTGTGTAAATGTTATATAGTTGATTCTTGAGCCCATTTTCCTTCTAAAAAACCAAACCTCTTTTAATGTTTCTCAACTCACCAAGAACACAAGAAACACTTAACCCATTTATATATGGACTCCATTAAAATAAAACAATCACACATCCCCAATAATATGGAAATTTTCAGCAACAAATATCATCTCAGTGATACACTATGGTCCTTATCAGGTTTCCTTGAAACTCAAGAAAATTTATATTCAAAATACATACTTTTATGATGAAACGAAACTGAAATAAAAGATTAATAAAAATCATAGAGAGGGATGCACTTGGAAAAGGGAGGGATCTTACAACCTCACTACCTTATAATAGATCATCCTCAAGCTAGTCCAAGAATCACTATGAGGTCTTAGTAAACATGTCTTATGACTATGTTCTCATATCATACTCTATCTCCCAAGTACCCTCCTGAACTCACAAATGTTTCCACTACACTGAAAACAATTGTATGTTCCAACCTTGAATATATTTCTCACTAAGATCCACAACCCGTATCAGATGCTCCTCAAAGGATGCATTAGCACAAAGCTCGACGTCTTCTATTTCTATCAGATAGGAAGGGTTTGGATGATATATTTGTATCTGAAACCCGTGGAATACATCATGCATGAAACTATAGCACTATGGATGTGCTAAATGGTATGCCACTTGACCAACCCTTGGCACTATTTCAAACAGTCCAACAAAACAAGTTGCTATATTTCAATTTTTCCTCACATGAAATTTCCACAACCTAGGAGACACACAAAGGAAAACATGGTGATCAACCTCAAATTCTAGAGGCCATCTATGATTCATAGATTACAATTTCTTCCTTCTCTCAATGACCACCAACCACTTTATGATCAAATGAACATGTTCATATGTCTACTGAATTATTCTCAGCCCAATAAGTGTTTACTCACTTAATTCCATCTAAAAACGTGTTTCCCAACATGGAATTAGATACAAAGTCTCAAAATTTTCCATTTGGATTGATTCATGGAATCTATTGTTATATTAAAACTCCTTGAGTTCCATATGTTTCTCCTATGAACCACCAAAATCCAAAACACAGGCCTGTAACATATCCACCGGAACATGAACAGTCTTCTTAGATTGACCATCATTTTATGGATGATAGGTTTTTCTTAAAATATCTTGTTCTCTGAGGGATTTATAAAGAGTATAACATAACTATGATTTCAAACAAAGATATTAATCTAAAACGATATTCCATAGAACACCATGCAATTGAACCACCTCGAGCATGTAAATATTTCCCAAATCATCAATTATGAATGTTTACCTAATATGTTATAAGTAGTATACCTTATTCACTCAATCCATAATAACCCATAAAACATCTTTCTTAAAGTTCATCATGGGTAGTCCTATCACAAAATCCATCATGACATCAACCCATTTTTACTTAGGAATGGGTAAAGGATACAAAATCCTAGTAGTACTCTAATGATCCACTCTCATCTAATAAAACAACGAAGCATATATCCATGAGGATTTCAACCTCCTTATTCATTTTGGACCATAAATACTATCTTTGGAGATCATGATACATCTTTGTTAAATCAGGATGGAATTCCCATCTAGAGGCATGAAACTCCTTCATCATCTCCTCTTGATATCCCATATGAACCCATACCCAGTCAGGGAAAAGAAGAGAATTTCCACTACCAAGAGACAATCCTAGTGTCATATCCCCACCATATAATTCTTCTCTCAAAAAGTTTCCCTCTAGATCAAAAAAATTCTTGGTCTTAATCTCATCCAAAAGAATGGGTATAACAGTTGTCGAATTCAGAGTAACTATCCTTTGATTCTCCTGAACATATAGATTAATGTCTGTAAAGAGGGACATTATCCATCACTTATCACAAGACTCTTGTACATCCTCTTTATGTGTCTTTTATCTCAAAGAGTTAGAAACAAAATTTCCATTTACTGGTGTATAATCCAATTCAATTTTGAAGGAATGAAGATACTTGACCACCGTCCTCTGCCAAACCCATGATGTACCAAAAATCTCCCACCCATGATATAGTTTCAATAAAATATTAGGGAATGTACAATTTCTAATAATTTTAGATCATGAGTAGGGTAATTCCTCTCATGTGGTTCTATCTTATTGGATCCATAAGCAACTACATGGTCCTCCTAGCTCAGAACTGCTCTGAGTCCAACTCACGATGCGTCAGAGAACACAAAATATACTTTACCTGGCATAGGTAAAGTGAGGATAGGTAATGAGGTTAGCCTTCCCTTTATCACATTAAAATATCACTTTCAATCATCAAACCAAACAAACATAACCCATTTCATGGATATACAAGATTTTGGTGCCGGAAAACAACATAAATCTTGGGTAAAATTCTGGTAATAACTTGCTAAACCCAGATAGATCCAAAATTTGAAGAGGTTTTTGTGTTTTTTCAAAGATATCACAGCTGAAAATTTATCTATATTCACTCATACTCTTACCTATAAGATTACAAGTCCAAATAAGTTAAATTTATTTCGCCAAAAAATTCATTTTGTTAGATTAGTGTAGAGATGATACTTTCTCAATGTACTCAAGATGATGTCAAGATGTTTGATATGATCATATGGTGACTAAGATTACACTAAGATATCATCGATGAAAACAACCACAATTTGATCTAGAAAAGGATGTTGGATACTATTCATTAGGTAAATGAATACCATAGTTACAATTTTACACCCAAACGACACACTATGAATTCATACAAGCCATACCTACTCCTAAAAGAAGTCTGAGGTATGTATGATGCTCTCATCATTAACTGATGATATCCAGAATTCATATAAATCTTTGAGAATATCTTAGAACCTCTGAACATATCTAAAAGATAATCAATTCATGGAAGTGGATATTTATTATTGATCATCATCTTGTTCAACCTCTGATAATACACACATAAGAGAAACGATCCATTTTCATTTTTTGGAAAAGAGAACTCGTGAACCCCAAGGTGATGTAGTAGACCATATGAAGCCTTTAGATTATAGATCTTCCAACGTAACCTTCAACAGTTGAATCTATTCTATTATCATTTGGTAAGTTTGGGTAAAAACTGAATCTACTCCCAACACTTACTCGATCATGAACTTGATATCTCACTTAGGATGTAATCCATATAACTCATCAATAAATACATTCTAAAAATAATCTACCACTAGAGGAAAATAATAATACAACATTCCACAATCATTTAGATAAAGACCCTCTATATGATCCATAATAAAATCTAGTCTGCATTGAATTGTTCTCTCATGACCATCCAAAAGACCCCACTCACTATAGTAAGAATAGCTACATACTATTGGAGATATCAAAGTAACTCACCTTTTGTAATAATCAATATGATCCTAATATAGAAATAACCAATCCATACCAAGAATCATGTCTAATAATATCATTTCCATCTTTAATGGTTTCCAATTGAAATGTTAACCACTAAGGTCTGAAGAATATGCCTTGAAAAATTTCATATTCTCTAAATGCACTCCCAATGTTGTTTCAATGGTTAAAACATTATCTAATCCTTCCACATCCAATCACAAACCATTTGAAAAAAGAGAAGGTAGAAAATAATACAATGATCTTATATCAATCAAAACACAATATTAGGTAGATGATACATGAATCGTATCTCTGATGGTAGATGGTCATACATCCACGTTAGCTGAAGTAGTATGCATAATGTGAATCTGAATTTTACCTCTACATTGGACTCCTTTATGACTACCCTAATCTATTTACCTTTATTGGTACTAATACACATGAACTGGGGTCCCATGTACCCGACCCAAGATGAAAAATCATGTGGAACTCTAGCTTCCAACCTATTTAGGGGTAGTTGATCCATATCCCAACTATGGTTCCTATCCTAGTCTTTTATCATTATTCTGTTGTAGAAATTTCATATAGATCCCCTAAAGATTACCCAGTCTACCACATATAAAACACTCGACTGTTGAGTAATGACAAAACATATTCTTATGGCCAAAACTCCCACATATATAGAATTGGAATGGAATATGATCAGGATATGTTTTTCCACTACCCTAACTACTCTTCCCACTACTGCTTCTGTAGAAAGTTTAAAAACAACACTTCTTACCACTCAAATAAGAACTCTAAGATCACCCTTCTGAAATAGCATGGACACTACTAGGGGCCTCTCCTAGATTCCCTTATGTGATGAGTGCCTAGTTTATCAAATCTTCAATGATTATTAAATATAATATGTTTACCTATGACCTAGTCTCACAGAGAAGACCGTCCTTGAAATGTCTCTCCCTGGATATCTCATCGGCTTCCAAATATAGCACAAAGCACTGTAGGTCGGTAAAATGTCCAACATAGTCCATAACTGAAAAACCCTCTGGTTTCATATGTATAAACTCGTGATTTTTTCCTTCTCTAAAGTTTTTGAGATATAAATGGCTCATGATCATTGTCTCTAAGTCCTACCTAGATAGCTCATCCGGATATCCAACTTCCTCCAGAATATCCCATTAATTATTGGCATGTCCATGAAGCATATATGTATCAAGATTCACCCTCCTACCCCTAGGTGTCTCTAGATGCTTGAAGATCATCTTAACTAACTCAATCTAGAACTCGGACAGCTGGGGTCCCCCTTCCCTAGTAAACATAGGCAGATGGTATGACTGAAACTCTCTTGTGAGATCAGACATTGAAGGAACAATATGAACTGTCTCTTGTTTCCATGGAACGGATGACCATAAGGAATATATCATGATTATAAAAATCCATATTCTCCTCAGGAAACATAGGAACCTTCAATTCAATTGTATTATGAGTTTTTTTATTTCTACTCTCCTAACTCTCATGTCAAAGACGATGAGGTGAAATTTTCACTAAAAGATAAAAACACACCATAATGAACTAACTAGAAACATGTTCGACCCAAATAAGTGATTTTAATAGGGAAATACAAGATCTTGGGCTCTCTAGAGACAAATTAAAATTTTTCTAGCATGAAATGTAAACTCATTTCATTTATGAAGTGAAATGGATATCTCATATGACAGTTCAACATACAAGTATATATTAAATGAAAAGAATATATATTTTCTTATCATGAATAGTGCATGTCAATATGTCCCTATGTTCCTATTATGATGCATGCATTATCATATTATGGCATACCGGGCCATGAGATCAAATCTCAATAAATATTATGATGATAAAATAATAACCTCACAAAACATGTGAATGAACCAATGTGAAATAACATCAACTGTAACAATCACAAAGCAAAAAAAATCCCATCCCTAGGTACTCATATTTCGCACATACATGGGTTAGCTACTCTCATACAAAAGCTCATTAACAAATTCCAACACATCCTAGTCTCCTTTCTACCTTACAAAAATAATAATTAAGAAGAAAAGAAAACCTTCTCCTCTGATACAACTTTGTAATATCCCCCAATCTGACACTCTCTTATGTAGTCAAAAAATGGTTTGTTACAAGACCTCAAGAATGCCTCTCCATATGTCATAGGATGCCGACTAGCAGTGGTGGTGTGTAATTTATAGTGGGGAGACTATACAACCTTATTTGAAGTGTCATAGTAGTAAATATAAGTCATATTAAAATAGAAATAATCAAATTAATAGAATAACAAAAGACAAAAATAAAATCCAACTGAATAATCTAATAAATAATAAGGAATAATGTAATGACATGGTGGAATGAAACATAATTTCATAATAGAAAAATATAAGAAAATGACGAAAAAATCATATAAATGTATCAAATCCCCAAGTCTTTAATCCTAATAAATCCCATATCCCAAACTCCTACTCATCCAAAAACTAGTAATAAACCACATGGTTCTTTTCCAATGTCTAAACTTGTACAAACAAATCTTATAGGTTACCAAATTGTGGCACTAATAGGGTGTCATTATAACTTATTTGGTCAACACCACCATTAATAAACAAATCATTTGATAAAAAGTGTATAAACCAAAGAGATAAACATGTATTTTAATTAATTCAACAATTAATGAAATTCAATAACAACCTGCTTCGGAATCATGCCAGAATATCATTGAGAATTTCTTACAACCATGCCAACCATAACCATATTACCAAGGTAAATGACCTATGTAAGCACCATTACAGAATATCTCTGATCATGTATTACGACTATGCCAACCACAACCATATAACCAAGGTAAATTCAAAATAATAAATTTGGGTCAAATCCCAATAAGATTTACGTCAACTAGGTCAAATCCATATAAGAATTACCACATGGGACTACGAATATATCACTCTCTTTAATAATTACATCATGGGACTGGGCTAAGCCAACTCCATGTCACCATTACATCATATAAGTGTGCAAGTTTCGGGCATGTACCCGATATATAAGCATTACAAAATTGAACATAATTCCTATCATATTGCATGGATATCAAAATATCAAATCAAAATTATTAATGCATAATTGTGATAATTATCATTTTTCTTTCAAATGTCACTTTTAAATAAATGAACAATTTATTAGAGATTATATCAATAATAAATAATCCAAAATTTATGAATTCTATAGCAGTAAATAACCCTAGGTAACATGTCAGGATAAAAATAATTTAAGACATTTTCCAATTCAATTATGATCATGGTTATCTCACCCCATGGGAAAACATAATCCAGTTACAAACATAGTTAAAACCAAAGGAATTCAAGGAATAATTTCATTCATTTATTTAATTAAGATAGATTCTTGAAATAATGAAACTATCCCAATATTTCATAAAATTATCAATTAGAAATCCATTGGGTTAATATTTAGACCCCTACCTTTAAATGATGATCCAACATCTCTTCCAATGGCCAACTCCATGAGTACTAATGTGAAGATTGTTGAAAACATGTTCCTAGATCAAAACATATCAAGATCAAAACTAAAAATGCTATCTGTCAGGGGATTTCACTGCAATGGTTTGATAAGAAGGAATAGAAGGAAGAAACCTAACCAAAAAGACTTAATATGGATTTCTCTCACAACTAGGATGTATGAAAGAAAAGTTGGAAAAAAATCATCTGGAGAAGGACCCAGGGTCAATAGGATAAGAGCTTCTACCAAAAAAAAAATAATTCAATATCACAACATGTTTAAAATTTTAGTTTGGAAATTTACATGTTATTTATTGTGATTAAACATAATATAAATTTTTTCAGTGGAATACACTAAAAAAACACCTCAGATTTATTTTATTTAAACCCTTGAACAACTACACAACATGTAAGAGTTATAATGTTAATTTTCATCCCATTTTACTTTTCAAAAAACTAAACCTTTTTTAATGTTTCTCATCTCACCATGATCCCATGAAACACTTAACCCAATCATATCTACACTCTATCAAATTCATGAAAGAATACATCCCTGAACAGCGAGACATTTTCTCCAACAAATCTCTTATCTAAAATACTCTCTAGTCCTTCTCAAGTTTCCTTGCAACCCCAGACTATGTTTATTATATAATTTAATGATTGAACAAAGATAAAATAAAATATTAATGAAAAATCTAGAGAGAGACGTTCGTAGAAAAGTACGAGATCTTACATTTTTATTAGTTTTAGGGTTATTATGGTTTTCAGGGTTTTGATGGTGTTGGGTGTTTCTTGATGTTTTAGGGTCTTTTAGGGTTTTTAGCATTTTAGGTTTTTAGGGGTTTTTATTGGTTACAAGTTTTTATGATTTTCCAATAGTATTTTAGGGTTTTGTGTTTTTTAAGGTTTTTATGGATATCAAGGGTTTTTAGGTTTTTTAATGTTTTTAGGGATTTTTTATAATATTTAGGGGTGTTAAGTGTTTTATATATTTTATGGTTTTCATAGGGTTTTTAAAGGTTCTTATTATTTATTATGTATTTTTATGATTTTTTATGATTTTTATGGTTTATTAAGGTTTTTATGGAATTTTAGGGTTTTTAGTGTTTTTACCATTTTTAGGGTCTTATGGTATTTTGAGGTTTTAATAATATTTTTTGTAGGGGATTTATGTTTTTTTATATTTTCAGGGGATTAAAGGGGTTAAAGAGTTTTAAGTTGTTTTAATGTTTTTATGGGTTATTTGGGTTTTAAGGTTTTTAGTGCTTTTAGGTTTTTTATATGTTTTAGGATTTTTACGGGGTTTTATGGTTTTTATTGTTTTTAGGTTTTTAGGGTTTTTAAGTTCATTTATGGTTTTAATGTTTTATTAGTGTTTTTAGGGTTTTAAGGGTTTTTATATTTTTAGCAATTTTTATGGTTTTTTAAGATTCTTTTAGGTTTTTGGATTTTTTGGTATTTTAAGAATTTTTTTGGATTTTTTTGGTTTTTATGGTAATTATAATTTTAGGGTTTTTAGGTTTTTTTTGTTTTTAGGGGTTTTAGAATTTTTGAGGCTTTTATGGGGTTTTAGGTGTTTTTAGGTTTTTAATGTTTTCTTAGAGGTTTTATGGGGTTTTAAGATGTTTTATATTTTATGTATTTTTAGGGATATTTTATAGTTTTTATGTACATTTAGGGTTTTAGAGATTTTGAGGGGGTTTTTTATTTTTAGGGTTTTTTGGTTTTTTTTGGTTTTTATGGTTTCTTCAGATTTTATGGTTTTAAAATTTCTTTTTAGAGTTTCTTAATGTTTTATGAGGTTAAAGTGTTTTTAGAGTTTTTAGTTTTGTTTAGGTTTTTAAGGGTTTTTAGGGTTTTTATGGTTTTTAGGGTCTTTAATGTTTCTTGGTTATTTAGGGTTTTTAGAGGTTTAGGGCTTTTTGCATTTTTTCAATTTTTAAGAGTTTTAGGTGTGTATTGGTTTTTAGGGTTATCTCAAGTTTTTTCGGGATTTTTTATGTTTTTAAGTACATGAGTTTTTTTATAGGATTCTAATGGGGGGTTTTTTTCTTGGTTTTTATGGGGGGGTTTTTGTGGTTTTAGTTTTTTGAGTATTTAGGGTTTTTAGGTTTTTAGAATCTACTAACTATACTAATCCTAGCATTTCCAACATCCACGTGTCCATTTCCTATTATTCCACGTCAAGTTCTTCAGATGCGTCACTCCTCCATATCTCCACGTCGCTCCACCCTGCAAGATCTCCTTTTTTCCTTATCCCTCTCCCACACTTGTTGAGAGTATCACGAGTCTAGACCTAGAGTTCTGTCGAACGCCCCCTCTGTCATCCTCCATCTCCTGGTCTATCAGCCGTCTGAAGACCTTGGTCTCCGACGTCCTTCTTCTCCCCGTTTCAACTATAGTATGAGTTTTCCTTTTCCTGATCGTGGTGGGGATTAATCTCTTCATGACCTAGGGTTCCCGAATACTACCCCCGACAGCATCCTCCTCCTCTCAGCTTTTTGGTAGTTTGTCATGCTCACAAATCTACTTCCACCTTCCCCCGGTTTCAGCATACCTCTCAATCATGTTCAATTTTGCCCTTGGATTTCCATTCACATTTTCCCCACCATTCATGTTCTCCCCTCCGTCCTCCTGTCTCAACCTCCATCCCGCCACTGTCCCGCCTCTGTCCCGCCTTCGGCTACTCCTCTTTCCTCAACCACCTACTCCAACTCCTTCGTCTCGGCCTTGGACTACGACTCCGCCATTGTCTACCCATCCATATCCTCAACATTCATCTTCTCCACCTGTATCTCACCATATGAGTTGGTCTCTGCCTCTGCCTCCACCTCCGCCTCCGCCTCCGCCTCCGCCTCCGCCTTCGCCTCCGCCTCTACCTCCGCCTCCACCTCCTCCACTGACTCCACCTCCGCCTCCACCTCCACCTTCGTCTCCCCATCCAACTCACGCTTCTGTCATTTTCAGAACATGACGATCCTCATAGATCAATCCGTCCTCAAATAGCGGAATATTCAGTTATTATTTATCCTTTTGATGAGAATGATTCTACACCTTCAGTATTGATTTATTTTTTTGGCATAGGCTCTGAGATGAATTAAACCAATGAAGAAACCAAGGGTTTGGTCACTGGCGATGGATTTCTTCCACCGAATATCAATTCTTTCGGAAACAAATTCGGGTACATGGTCCGAAACTCCACCTAGATTATCAATGATATTCATGGTTAGTAATATTATTGTAACAATGGTGCAGGGATTTGAATGTAGAATATGAAAAGAAGAAGTCCTTGGAGGAGTTATATCGGGAGAACCACATTCACCGGACCAATGATTTCATCTATCACTATTTTTCTATGTTGATGTATTCATTTTTCTTATAAAACCCTAATTGATGGGATTGTAGGTGAAGTGGATGCGGGAGTAAGAAAGATTATACAAGGTGGAGATGAGTAAATGGGAGTTCTATGAGCTGCTAAATAACGCAGTGGATGATAGTGATACAGATTTGGATGAGCTACAGATCGAGCATCTGTTGCGGAATACAGAGGCTTTTGGGAAGGACTTCCCATATGAAGATTAGATTCAAATTATTGTCCTGACCCATTGTATGCAAGAAATTTTATCATATCTTCATCTGTATTATAAATGGATGATCGAAAATTGATATCAGATCTAGGGAAGGTGCTTCTTCTCCCTCAATTCAGGGAGCTCCCTCAATGGGCTATTGTAGGTGAGATTTCAATTTCAAACTGAGTTAATATAAATTTCATTAATTAGATTCACAATCTAAATCCATAATCACAGATGACACATTTCCTCTCGGTTTTTCTTTCCTTGAATCCATAGTTCATCACCAGGTCATTTAAAACCTGTTCTGCATAATAGTAGAAACCTTTTTACCTATCAAAATTTTAATATGATGCCAATTTTCAGTATTTTAAGGAGAATTCAGACTGCTATAATCATACCTACAACACAAGGTATTGAATTTACAGAGGGATGCGAGCTTGATAAAGTGATGGTACCATGGGGTCATGACTTTTTATGTATTTTTTATTCACCCTTTTTCCATCAATTAAACTTCTTCTCTGACTCTGAACTATAAAATTCCTCAATCATGCAGGTGGAAAAGGAAAATAAAACAACCCAGCCTTCTGTTGAACTATTCATAGCTCGGTTTCATTCATTCTATCGTATATTTTTACTACATGGAATTTGATTCTTAAGACACTGATTTCATATCATTAATATTCTACCTTTCGTATCTTGAATCATCCTACATTGAAACATAATTCCATGGAAAGGATTTATACAAGCATATATGCTTTGACATGGATAATTGTGGTGCAGCTTTGCAGCTTGACATAGGTCGAGGGCGTATGAACATCTCATGAATGAGGAGGATGTTGGGAACTTAAAATGGATTCAAGTATTCAAGAATGATTCACAATTTTATACATTCATATTTCGAAATCCATCTAGATTCAGGGTTCTTATATTGAATCAGTTCCAATAAGGGTTTCATGACTTCATCTCAAGCGAGTACAGTTGAATCCATAATTTCAAGAATACTATAAAATTCTATCACCTCTCATCAAACATGCTCCCATAAGTTGAACCTGGAAAGGATATTGTATAATTATCTTTGAAAAGGTCTTCACAGGAATCATGGGTATAAAATCTTCTCACCTTTTATGTATTAAATCTACTATTACACCGTTCATTTCTTAATGATTTCTTCCACCTAACACTTGAAACATATGATAATACAAGGTACTCATATCCTATGATGTTTTTGTGTATATTATCCATATATCTAATACAGAAACATCTAATTGTTATTGAGAGAGTTCCAAGGTAATATTAAACTGGATCCGTTGATATTGGATCACAATGTTCGGTTTATTCTTTGGTTTGATGGAAGGATCTTGAGACACTAGATAAGGCATCCATTTCATTCTCCACTCTCCTTGCATTAAATATAAATACACTTAGGTTATATGTATGTTTTTGTTACCATAATCATTGCATCTACATTTCAGGTACTACAATAATAGACAGTGCAAAAAGATATGGATCTTATTGACAGTTCAAACAGGTATAGAAAGTTATAGATAGTGCAAAAAGGTATAGAAAGTGAAAAAAGATATGGATATTATTGAAATTATACTCAAGTTTATATACATATAGATTATACCAGATATTTTTTATAGTATAATGTATTGAATCCAGCAACAATTTTTCATATAGTTCATGCTCATAGGATAAGCAGTTTTCAATGTGTTTTTAAACATAGCATAGAGCCATAATTTTCCTAATGACATTACATTGTTAATTGTATTTTTTATTCTTACATATATGATGTAAATCAATATGTCTATGTATTTTCTATTTTTCATTTCAATGATGGATAAGACGAATAATATTCATTTCAATTTAGAATTCTTTGGGGGATAAAAAAGGATTTGATACCATACTCTCTCTCAAGATTGATGACTTCTATGCAGAAGGGAGTCTTTTTTTTAATGTTACTGTATTATTTAAATTAAGTTGTGTGGCCAAAGGGTTTCATATTTGAGTTGAAAAATAATGTAATGTTATTTAAGGTATTTTACATGGCCACCGCTCAATAATACACCAATGAGAACTAATGGTTTTATTTTTATACTTGACACACTTATGATCTCTATGTCACATTTAAAACAAATTGTTTCACTATTAATTATGGATTTAATGTATTACTGAAGATATTTAAGAGTTGGTTTAGTTAAAGGGTGTATATGTGCATATTTAAAAATGTTAAAAGGTCATCCCATTAGAATTAGAATGATGTTTTGCAGCATTTTAAATTCAATGTTTAATAGAACCCTGTTTCACTGGATCTTGGCAGAAAGAGACAACTTTTTGGAATTGAAGATGTCGACATTGAAAAAGTTTAGTACCTATATTTCAAACTTATTCTATGATTTATAATGCTTATTCCATACAAATAGTGGCTAAATGTATTGTGTTTAGTTTTTTCTATAAAAATGGCCAAATTAGCTATGCAACATCTCGTGTTTTTTTGCAAGTAAGCTTCATAACTCAATTCAATGTATGATCTTTCATTATATTAATTAGATCCTAGATGGGTTTACCCTCACATGGATTATTTTGAACTTTTCTCAAAATTATCCATAACCTTTATTAATATCATCCATCACTGGAAAATTTGTATTCTTTGGTGGACATTTTGTTTGTAAGATGTTTGGACCAGATCAGGCCATTATAGAGTTTATATACTTGACAATTTACCATTCATATAGTATATTTCATCATAATTTGATGCAATTTCTTCATGGATTGGTTTAGCTCGCGTATTTAGACTCTTCTTAATAGTGCCAAAACTATCCTTTAATGAGGAATATAATAACAAATCATCTATCATAACTTCCATTTCATGGATATTATGGAATTTTTATCCATGAATATGTTGTATAAAATTATTTTTATCTTCTTAAAATAAATCCAGGATAATTTACTTTATTCTTTTTAGAATCTGTATTTTATAATTTATTTATGATATACAACACTCCAAGTGTGATTTCAACTTTATTATTGGTTGGGGTAACATTTGTTTATTTCTTCCATATCCTTAGTTTTAATTGATGACATCTATGAACTATCTTCATCCATAGACTGTAAGGGGATTCAGGAAGGGGACAGGAAGTAGGAGTGGAGGGGGATGAGGAAATTATATACATGTACTCCACCACCTCCTGGACATGTTTTTTATACATTCCATTTTTTACATTTCTCATTTTATAAAATGTTGTATACAATGTTTTAAGGTATTTTTTATAACTAATATTCACCTAATAAGCAGTATTAAATATTTAGCGATGTCTATGTTTCAATGAAAGTATTTTTGTGCTGTTAGGAAAAAATTGTAAGATTATTGTTGTTCACATTGTTATAGAGTATTGTAATTTTCACATTAAAATGCAGTTGTTTCTATTCAAACAGTACTTTTATATAATTATTGTTGTGGATAATAATCTTATATGTCTATAAAAATGTGAAACAATAATAAATACAGTGATACATTTTAATAGAGTATTATTGTGCGGTTTTACATTGTTCTAATGTGTAGAAATAGAAAAATCTGGAACAACAATACATTTAAATTTTTTGTAGAAAATACTATAACATTCATATATAGTATTGTTCTTCAGATATGTAAGTGTCTGTACAGTTTTGGATGTGATGTTTCACATCACACTTTTAAATTATTATGTAAAACATCACATAACATTGTGATGTGACGTTCAAAATGTGTGATACATTGTAAAAATTGATTAGTACACTCTTACATATTTTTTTAATGGTTTAGAATGTACTATTTTACATATTTTCTTACAAAATTGTGTTTTTAAAATAGTACATCACCCAAATAGCACATCACAAAAATAATAAGCATGTGTTGTTTTACATTTCAACATGTGCATTTATTTATAATTATTGAAATTTACATCACATGATTATAATGTTATGCTTATCATAGATGTGCTATTTAACAAAAACTAACTCCGTGATCTGTTATATCACCTTAAATATTTGTGTGAGGTGCTATTTTACATTATAAATAAAAATAAGTGTATGTAACAATATAAATAATAGATATGTGCTATTTTAAATCTCTGAGATAAGAATATATAAATAATAGTTCATATAAACCTTTCACCTCTTCCCTATGGGTTTCTTACATCCCACACGGATTTACTCACTCTACTCTTCGATGTTCCCATCTACTCATGTCACCCTACAATTTTTTCTTCTATGGTATTTTTTGATTGACTATGACATTCATCATTCTAATTTTGATTTTTTTTAATTGATGCAAATTTTCTCCCATCAACATTAATATATTAAATATAGAATATCCACATGGGGGAGTTTTCCATTGAAGGAGTATGGTATGTCTCCGACCTCTTTTTCTCATTTTGATGGCAAACCACTATTCACATCCCTTCCTCTACATTTGAGTTAGGGTTACTTTCAATATTTTGATCCATTTATGGGTTATCTTTTTTTTCTAGATGGATGCATTCATATTTTTAATCTCCTTTCTCTCTGTCATCCCAAAATTATAAATGGTAAATTTAACTCGTCTATATCATTTTGCATATGGAAATTGGTTCTGTTTGTGAGTAGAATTCACAAGCTGAAGTGTTGCATGATTATTATCCAATTAGGGGAACTGGGCAATAATTTTGTTCTTACAAAATTAAATGTACAACCCTTATATTATTTGGTAATCAGTAATTCAGTTTTGATTAAATTTTATAAATATTTCTTTCATTTTGTATATTAAAACTATGGATGAGCCCTTCCAGATCCATTTTGTTCTTGTGGTTTCAGAATATGGTGCAAAAATTCCCTAGGCAGTGCATGAAACTAGACCTCTCATTTGATGTATCCAGTACCTTTTATGAATCAAGGTTGTGGAGATGAGAGTTACCATCATAATTTCTAAATCCTTATTTGGTATAGTTCAAAATAATAGTCTATTAGTCATTTCCATTTTCTATTATTTTTCCCATTTCTTTCTTTCCATCCTCATGCCTCCTGATGTATTTTTTTTACACAATCTGCAATGTTGAATGATGTATGATTTTGATTTGAAGAGTTGGAAGAGCACTAGATATAGTATTAATTCCTTCTAATTTTCGTTTTATATTAATTACTTCAACTTGGAATATTTTATTCTTCTTAACTACACATAGCACCTTCAGGTTTCTTCCCATTTCCATTTTTCAAGAAGCCCAATCTCTTCAATTATTCTTTTAATATCCTCCCACTCTCTCAAAATGTATCACAGATTTCATAGGTTATCATCAAATTTTTTTTGTTCTTTGATTTATTAATGGCTGTTTTTTTATAATGTTGAAAATTTTTTTGGGTATTTTACAGTTACCTTCCTATTGTAGGTGGGTCCATTGTAGGCATTCACTGGAATGCAACTGAGGATATTTATTGCATGGATGGGGTTTTTTGGTTAAGATAGATTTAATGGACTTCATTTTTACTCTGCAGTTGTGTATCACACATGTAGTCTTGGTGTTTTAGTGATCCATCAAATAGAACTATTTTGGATATCTTTAATATTTTGTAGGTTATGTTTGAAATGAGGCAGATTGAAAATATGGTATTATTCACATCGTTGAATGTTTTGATTGTATCTATTTTTTCCTTAATGATTATTTATACACGAACCATTTCATTTTGATGTTTGTCCCTTCAACTCTATTTACTTCCTCACTTGACATCACCCAGGCTTCTTATCGAACCCATTAATTTATTTATTTTTAGTTACATGACTATCAACCCAACATTAAATTTTATAATGATCATGATCTGAATTATACATTTAAATCATTTTTTCATTCATGTAATTGATTTTTTCATCATGAATTCCCAACATAAATTTATATTTCTTTTTAATTCAACTAAATATCTTCTACTATGTTTATGATATTTGACATTAAAACTTTATATAAGTAAATAATTTCATATTTATAACTTATTATCAAACCGTTTGCCTCCAATAGTCTGTATCTTGTAGGCATGCATTTTATAACATTCTATATTAACTTATTGTGATACCTATGTCCAGTTTTCAATATTGTTCCATATACATCATAAAGAGTTTCAGTCAGTTTTCTTTTTTCCTGAACCCCACTTTCAATTTATTATTATTTCATTTACTTTCACATCTCTCATTTTTAATATTTCAACCTCTTTATTATCTTTGATTTCTCTTTAACTTTTTATTTTAGTGTCCGACATTTAGTTATTGTGAATGAAATTGTAAATGAATTCAAATATTTTTCCTCAAAATTTAAAAATTCATATAATTTTAACCAATAATTTTTTTTCAACTATTTGATTGGTGTCTTCATATTCTACGTACTTCTATTTAATTATCATACACCATTACATTCTAATTAAAATTTGGTCAACATTACAGTTTCATGTCAATTTTTATAAATAATATTCTCTTATTAAAAGAAAAACCATAAATCGATGACGCCATGAAATAGCATGGGTAAGTACTAGTTTTTAATGCTTTAGGGGTTTAATGGGTTTTTATATTTTTTAGTGGTTCTTAGAGGTTTTATAATTTTTAGAGGTTTTTAGTATTTTGAGGGGGTATTATGTTTTCAGGGTTTTGGTGTTTCTTGAGTTTTGGAGTGGTTTTAGGGGATTTATTTGTTTTATGTTTTTATGGTTTTCTTATGTATTTTCAAGATTTCAGAGTTTTTTATGTTTTAATATATTTTTAGTTTATTTTTAGGATTTTTATTGTTTTGGGGGGTTTTGGGGTTTTTTAGGGTTTTGGGGGGGTTGTATTTCTTTTTAGAGATTTTTTTGTTTTCACTTTTTTCAAAATTTTTGAGTTTTTTTTAAAAAATTTGAATTAAAAGGGGTTTATAAATTTTTTTATATTTGTGGTTTTTATGGGAAATTTGGTTTTTAGGGGTTTTTAGGGGTTTTTAGGGTTTTTATATATTTTAATGTTTTTTAGGTTTTTAGGGTTTTAAGTGTTTTTATGTTTTTAAGTTTTTCTTAGCATTTTCATGTGTTTTGGAGTTTTTTTCATATATATTGATTTTAGGGACTTTTCAAGATATTTATGTTATTTAGTGTTTTTAAGGATTTGTGGGTTTTTATGGTTTTTATCATTTTTGGGGTTTTAGTGGGTTTATTGAATTTTTTTTTGGATTTTGAAAGGCTTTAATGTTTTTTTACATTTTTATTGGTTTAAAGGGTTTTCATTATTTACAGTGCTTTTTATTATTTTTATGTGTTTTTTTGGTTTTTTATACTTTTTACGGTTTATAATGTTTTTAGTGGTTTTTAGGTTTTCATGGGTTTTTATGGTTTGTATGGGTTTTAAAGTTTTTAGGGGTTTTAGAGTTTTGTGATTTTAAGTCTGTTTAGGTTTTTAGGTTATTCTTCAGGGTTTTAAGGGGTTTTTTATTTTTTTAGAGCTTTTTGAATTTTAATTGTCTTTGTGGGTTTTATGGAATTTTATAGTCTTTATGGGTTTTAAGGTTTATATGTTTTTTATTTTTTTCATAATTTTATGATTTTATGGGTTTTATGTTTTTTTAGGTTTTTATGGTTTTCTTAGGGTTCTTTGGTTTTTTTGGGGTTTTTACAATTCAAGGTATTTTTATGGATTTTTCGGTATTTTATGGATTTTTAGTATTTATAGGGCTTTTAGGTTCACTAGGTGGTTTTATGGGTTTTATGAGTTTTAAGGTTCTTTAGATATTTCTAACATATTTAAGGGTTTAAAGGGGTTTTAGAGTTTTTAGTTGGGGTCTTAGGGTTTTTTGGTTTTTACGTATTTTTATTGTTTTGGGGGGCTTTAATATTTCTAGGGTTTTTAGGGTTATAATCATTTTTTAGGGTTTTCATTTTTTTATGTTTATAATGTTTTCTTATATATTTTTAGGTTTTTTCCATTTTTAGAAATTTTTTGGTATTTTTAGTATAATTATGGTTTTTAGGGGTTTTAGGGATTTTTTGGGTTTTTTAATGTTTTTTTTGTTTTTAGGGTCTTTATGGTTATTTTCGGAGTTTTGGGGTTTTTGTTAAGTTATTTATAATTTTAATGGTTTTTAAATATTTTTTAAAATTTTGACAGGTTTAATGGGGTTTTAGAGTTTTAGTGGTTTTTTTGAGTTTTTATGGGGTTTTAGGGAATTTATAGTTTTAATGATTTTTATGGTTATCATGAGTTTATAGGGTTTTTACGGAATTTTTGTATTTTTATCATTTTCATGTTTTTTGGGTTTTTACTTATTTTTTATTTTTTTATTTTTTTATTTTAATTTTCATGGTTTTTAGGGTTTTAAAATTTTAATGTTTTTAGGGATTTTTGGGATATTTATTATTTTTTAGGGATTTTAGGGATTTTTAGGGAAACTAGGTTTTTGAGGTTTATTTATATGTTTAGGTTTTTAGGGGTTTTGTGTGTGTTATGGTTTTCTTAATGGTTTTTAGTGGTTTTAGGGTTTTTATATTTTTAGGGGTTTTAGGGATTTTATAGGATTTTTATGGTTTTGTGTCATTTTTTGGGATTTTTATGGTTTGGGGGGGTTGAGGGTTTAAGGGTTTTCTTATTTTTAAGGTTTATTATTTTTTAAGGGGTTTAAAGTATTTTTAGTTTTTTTTCATTTTTAGATGTTTAAAGGGGTTTTAGATTTTTTACCGAGTTTAATGGTATTTATTGTGTTTTGGGGATTTTATGGTTTTTAAGGGTCTTTACAGTTTTTAGGGTCTATAGGCTTATTAAATTTATTTTGGTTTATTTAGAACTTTAATAGTTCTTTAGGGGTTTTAAATGTTTTTAGGTTTTTTTATATTTTCTTATGGGTTTTAAGGTTTCTAGGGTTTTTACATTTTTTTGTGTTTTAGGGGGCAAGGAAGATGTGAGGGTCAGGTTATTCCCGCCCCCCTAATTTATTTGAAAGAAAAAAGAGACCTAGCAGACAAGGGAGGGGAGGGTTCAAACAACCCACACTCGAAAACCCCTTACAACCCACGCAAAAAAGAGAAAATCAAAAACAGAAAAGTGCATGAAAGGGAAAATCATTCTTTGTCGCCACCGAAAGCATCTAGCTCCGCACCACGATAACCAAATCCCACACTAAAGCCATCACCCACCTCGGAAAAGTTTTAATCTGACTCAGCACCCATGTCCATAGAATCCCATCCTGACTCGGACTCCTCCGGCATTCCTATCCTGGATAGAAGATTCATTCTAGGGGATTTATAGTATTTTTAGGGTTTTTAGGGATTTTAAAGACTTTGTGTTTTCTTAGGTGTTTTTATAGTGTTATGGTGTATTTTTGTTCATAATATTTTTTAGTTTTTAGGGTTTTTAATATTTTTTTTGAGTTTTTTAATGTTTTTTTCGGTTTAAAGAGGTTTTAAAGTTTTAATTGGGTTTTGGTGTTTTTATGGGGTTTTGGGTTTTTAAAGGTTTTTAGGGGATTTTATTTTTTATGGGTTTTCATATTTTTAGGGCATTTTGTTTTTTTTATCATTTTTAGGGTTTTAATTGATTTTAGGTTTTTAGTTTATTACTTTGGGGTTTTTTGGTTGTTTGTGTTTTTTTGTATTTTAAGGATTTTTTTTTTATTTTTATCATTTTTAGGTTTTATATGGAATTTTAAGGGGTTTTTTTTGTTTTGTTTTTTTTGGGTTTTTAATTTTTTTTTGTTTTTAGGGGTTTTATGTTTTTTTAGGTTTTTAATGTTTTATTATGATTTTTTAGGGTTTCAAGGGGTTTTTATGTTCTAAATATTATTATTGATTTTTTTAGTATTTTTATGTTTTTAGTTCTTGGGGGATTTTGATGGTATTTAGTGGTTTCAATGTTATTTTATTTTTAGGTTTTTTTTTCAGTTTTTAAGGTTTTTTAGTTTTTTGACATTTTAATGGGGTTTTAGAGTTTGTTAATGTTTTTAGGGTTTAAACGGGTTTTAGTGTTTTTGTGTCTTTTTAGGGTTTTTATGGGTTTTATGGTTTTTAAGGGTTTTAATGGGTTATATGGTTTGTAGGTGTTTAGGGTATTTAAGGGTTTTTTTGTATTTTTTAGATTTTCAATGGGTATTAAAGGTTTTTAGATTGTTAATTTGTTCTTAAGGATATTCAGGGTTTTTAAGGTTTTCAGGATTTTAGGATCTTTAATGTATTTTTGAGAATATTTATCGATTGTTTTGGTTTTTAGGGATTTAGTGGGATTTTAACTTTTTTTAGAAATATTTTGGTATTTTTTAAAAAAATTATTTTTTTAATATTTTTATAGTTTGGTGGGTTTTTAGGTATTATCTTGTTTTTGGGTTTTTTGAGTTTTTTATGGTTTTATGGTTTTTTAGTGTTTTTACTGATTTTGGGTGTTTAATGGGTTTCTATAGTTTTTAATTAATTTTATGCTCTTTCAAGGTTTTTAGGTTTTTAAGGTTTTTATATGTTTTTATGATTGTAAGGGGTTTTAGGGTTTTTATGGTTTTAGTGTTTTTAGGTTTTTAGGGGTTTAGGTGTTTTATGTTTTTATGGTTTTCTTAGGGGTTTTTAGGGTTTTCAGGGTTTTTACATTTTTATATATTTTTAGTGATTTTTTTAGTATTTTAATGTTTTTAGGGGTTTTATATGGATTTTTAGGGGTTTTACAGGTATTTTTAGTTTATGGGTTATTAGGCTTTTTAGATTTTTTTGAGTTTTTAGGGACTCGTATGATTTTTAGATTTTTTAACATTTTTAGGGGTTCAATGTTTTTTGTGTGTTTTTAGTTGGTTTTAAGGTTTTATGGGTTTTTAGAATTTTTTGGGTTTTTATGGGTTTTAATTTTTGTTAGGTTTTCAAGGATTTCATAGGGGTTTTAGGGGTTTTTTTAGGTATTTTACTTTTTTTGGATTTTATTGAATTTTTAAATTTTTATGGTTTTTGTGGTTTTATCTGATTTTGAGGGTTTTTAGGGATTTTAGGGTTTTTAGGGTTTTTTGCATTTTTTTATTTTCAGGTATTTTAAGTGTTTTTAGATTTTTAATGTTTTAATTGGGGTTTTCTAGATTTTTATTATTTTTAACATTTTTTTGGATTTTAGGGCATTTCGGATTTTTATGGGTTTTATGTTTTTTAGGGTATTAGTGGTTTTTTGGTTTTTTGGTTTTTTTTGGGTTTTTAGGGTTTTTCTAGGGTTTTATAGTTTTTTAATTTTTTAGAGTTCTTTTATTATTTTTATGGGTTTAATGGGTTTTTTGAGTTTTAGTGTTTTTTAGGGTTTTTGTGAGTTTCTATGCGTTTTAAGGTTTTTTGGGGTTCTTTGGTTTTTAGGGTTATAGTATTTTTAATTGTTTTTAGAGTTTTAAGTTTTATTAGGGTTTTATATATTTTAAGTGTTATTATTTTTTTATGATTTTCTGAGTTTTTCAAAAGGTTTTTTGGTTTTGGTTGATTTTTAGGGATTTTTTAGGATTTTTATAGTTTTTATGGGCTTAATGGATTTTTAGGGCTTTTTTAGTGATTATGGGTTTTTTAAAATTTTTTATGGTTTTTTAACTTTTTCATTGTTTTTTAATCATTTTTAGAGCTTTAAATTATTTTTATAGTTTTAAGTGGTTTTGATAGGTTTATGGGTTTTTTCTGGTGTTTAGGGGTTTTAGGGGTTTATGGTTTTTATGATTTTTATGGTTTTTAGGGTTTTTATCTTTTTTAGGGTTTTTAGGGTACTTAATGTTTTTAAGATTTTTAGGTTTCCATAGGGGTCTTAAGGGGTTTTATGGTTTTTAACATGTTTAGGGACTTTCAGGGGTGTTTATGATATTTATGGGTTTTTTTTGTTTTAATTTTTCTGAGGGGTTTTAGGTTTTTTATGGTTTTTATGGTTTTTATGGTTTTTAGCATATCTTAGGTTTTATGGTTTTTTGATTTTTAGGGGTTTTAAGTTTTTTAATAATTTTTAATAAATTTAGGGGATTAAAGAGTTTTTATTTTTTAGTGGTTTAATAGGTTTTTTATGAGATTTAATGTTTTTTTAATTATATTTATGGGTTTTAATGGTTTTTTATGTTTTTTGGGTTTTTATGATTTTTATTTATTTTTCTTCATTTTCTGGTTTTTAGGTGGTTTATGTTATTTTTTGTTTTTAAGGATTTATTAGGGATTTTCAGTGGTTTTATAGGTTTTTCATATTTTTAGGGTTTTTTGGGGATTTTTAGGATATTTATGTTTTTTGGGTTTTAAGTGATTTTGAGGGGTTTTATGATTTTTTAGGGTTTCCGGGTTTTTATGGGTTTTTCTCATTTTTTTATTTTATAGGGGTTTAATGCATTTTGTTTTTTACGGTTTTCTTTGGGGGTTTTAAGGTTTTTATTGGGTTTTAACACTTTTTAGGTATTTTTAGGGATTTTTTAGGATTTTTATTGGGTTTTACTATTTTTAGGGTTTTAGATTTTTTTAAGGTTTTAGGGGTTTTCAGGTTTTTAGGGATTTTAAGGGTTTTAGGTGTTTTTAGGGTTTTAATGTTTTTTTTATCATTTTTAGGGGATTAAATGTTTTTATAGTTTTTAGTGGTTTTATTATTATTTTATGGGTTTTTATTTTTTTTATCAGTTTTAGGGGTTTTCATGGTTTTAGAGTTTTTAAGGTTTTTGTGTCTTTTAGGGTTAAGGGGTTTTATGTTCTTTTATGTTTTTTAGTTTTTCGTAGGTTTTTTCTGAGTATTTAGTGTTTTTACATTTTTATGGTTTTTAGGGATTTTTAGGGATTTTATTGTTGTAGGGTTTTTATGGATTTTAAAGGGTTTAGGGTTTTTAGGTGTTTTAGGGTTTTTATGTCTTTTAGTATTTTTATCATTTAGTGATTTTTATGTTTTTACGGATTATTAGGGTTTTTATGATTTTTAAGGTTTTTTGGGTTTTAGGGATTTTTAGGGGTTTTAGGGTTTTTATGTTTTTTATGGTTTTTAGTGCTTTTTAGGTTTTTAGGGGTTTTAAGTGTTTTTAGGTTTTTTAGGTTTTCATAGGTATATTCAAATGTTTTAGGGTTTTTTATATTTTTAAAAATCTTTTGGGGTTTTTAGGATTTTTATAGTTTTTAGGGTTTTATGGATTTTGAGGATTTTAATGATTTCCGTTGTTTTTATGGATTTATCGCATTTTCTGGGGTTTTTTTTAATTTTTTTAGAATTCTTATGTTTTAGGGTTTTTAATTTTTTTAGGGATTTTAAGTTTTTTAGCATATTTAGTGGTTTTTAGGCTTTTATGGGTTTTTATTGTTTTATATTTTATAGAATTTTTTACGTATTTAGGGTTTTTGGTTTTTTTATGAATTTTACGGGTCTTAGCGCTTTTTAGGTTTTTAATAGTGTAATGTTTATTAGTTTTTTATGGTTTTCATGGGGTTTAGGGTATTTTACGTTTTTAGGTTTTTATGTATTTTTAGGGTTTTTTGGTTTTTGTGGTTTTTAGGGATTTTAAATGTTTTTTGGGTTTTTTATGGATTTGATGGTTTTTATGGGTGTTGTGGAATTTTAGGGAATTTTTATTTTTTAGCAATTTTGATGTTTTTAGGGTTTTTTATCATTTTTAGGGGTTCAATGAGTGTTTTGTGTTTTTAGATGTTATTTGGTTTTTATGGGTTTTCATGGATTTTAATGTTTTTAGGTGTCTTTAATGTTTTTTTTTGGTTTCTAGGTTTTTTAGTGTTTCTAGGTTTTTTAGGTGTTTTAAAATTTTCATTTTTATAGTTTTGATGATTTTCTTTGGGTTTTTAGGGTTTCTAGGTATTTTTGGATTTTTAGGGTTTTTTTTTTGGGTTTTTAGGGTTTTAGGGATTTTGATTCTTTTTAGGGGTTTTTGGAGTTTTTGTGTATTTTTGGGGTCTTTAAGATTTTTTGAGTTTTTTAGATGTTTTGAGGTTCTATAGAGTTTTTTATGCTTTTAAGGGGTTTTGATGGTTTTTAGAGTCTTAGGTGGTTTTAGGGTTTTTATGGGTTCTTTTGGTTTTATAAGGATTTTAGAGGTTTTTATGGTTTTTACAAATTTTTCAATTTTTAGTGGTTTTAAGTGTTTTTATGTTTTTAAGTCTTTCTTAATATTTTTAGGGGTATTTTTGGATTTTTATGGTTTTTTTAATTTTGAGGGTTTTTTGGATTTTTATTTTTTTGGGGTTTTCGGGTTTTTTGGAGTTTTAAATAGTTTTATTGTTTTTAGACTTTTTAATATTTTTATGGGTTTAATGGGTTTTTATATTTCTTAGTGGCTTTCGGGTTTTAATATGTTTTTGGGGTTTTGGGGATTTTTTATGGTTTTTAGGGGTTTTTGGGTCTTCCATGGTGTTTTTTTATGTTTTTAGATTATTTTTTTGTATTTTAGTGGTTTTTGTGTTTTTAGGTTTTTTAGATTTTCTTAGGGGGTTTTCAGGGTTTTTTTGGTTTTTTACTTTTTTTTGGATTTTATTGGTATTTTTTATTATTTTGTGTGCTTTTTTGGTTTTTAGGTATTTTGACGGTTTTACGGGGATTTAGGGTCACTGTCATTTCCTTGAATTTTTAAGGGTTTGATTTGTTTTTGGGTTTTCAAGATTTCTGAGGATTATTTAGGGATCACGGAACACATGGGCATCTGGGGTTGAAGGAATACTTGATGAGGATGGTGAAATGCAAGTTATTGCACCTGACCCATTGTGAGGAGTTGGTGGCCCAATGATAAGAGAGAAGACTGATAGAATAAAGGAGGCCTCAAATGTGTTAATTAAAAAATTATAAGGGGAGGCCCAATACCCTTACTTGGGGAAAGCATCTGGGCCTATTTTTACATTAATTAAGGCCCAAAAATGCTTTAAATGTCTCATCCCATGGTATGCTATGAATTTTAAACCCACCCAACCATGGAATCTTTAAAATCTAAAGTGGTGGGATAGTTGTCTTTACGTTAAAAAATTTTATGCTACTTGTACCTTATACTCATGGGAATGTGCCAAAATTTTCAAAAGATTCATTTAGTCTTTTTGACTTTTGGAAACTAGGTGTTAGACATTTGTAAAACTATTTAGGTACAAATAGCCACACTCCTTGTACTCTTTGATCATAATGAATGATGTTAATGTTATTATTCTGATTTTTTCTTATAAATTTTTTGTTATTGCTTAATTATTGGCTTATCAAAGTATTTTTCATCCTTTGTGGTGTCTTGTTGATAGAGTTCATAGAGAAAAGATCTCTTTGGGGTTGAACTAGACGGAATCTCTCCTTTCTTCCTAATTTAGACCATTTATATCCCTTATCACTTTTTTTATTATGGATACCCAGGTTCTAGACATGTGAACATTTTAAAAGGTTCCTAGAAAACTTCCCAGTGGGTCCTGGATCATGTATCACTTGTTTTCGCAGCCCAATTACAAGAAATTAGGTCCATTATTTGTTATCCCTTATTTCATATTCTTTTATCTTTGAGTCGAGCTGAAAACAATTTTGGTCTATTTTGGTGTTCACTTGAAAACATCATTTAATCTTAACTTTTTAATTAGAGTATATCAATAATGTATAGGAGAAGCTCATATTTCCTCTCCATTTAAAATCATTGAAATCAAAGACATAAATTGTGAGATACAGCATGTTCAAATTTTATGATGAATTTTGAAATTTTAAAATCACGCATGTAGCACCCCCATATTCAAAAAATTGACTATATTTTATGTATTTTATGTATATAAAATGACTGGTTTATGTTTTGGGAGGTTAATATGATATTTGGTATGTTTTTATTCTTTTCTGTAGGTTCGCTGTTTGAACACAGTTTGTAGAAACTCTGAAACGCCTCTAGAAAACCATGCAACTGAAACAAAGAACATTGGGGAGGCTCACGACTAGGCACATGGATTGGCTAAACTGTGTAGATTACCAATATAAAAAATTCAATTATATACATTAGGGTACTGGATGGTTTACATAGGTTTTGTCTAACTATGTGATCCAGCTATGAAAGTTGTGTTTGGAGTTAGTGGCTCATGCATTGTTAGAGCACAGTTTGCCTCACCATGCATCCTAATCATGAACAATGGAAAATTAGAACAAAAAAATTGGGGATCTTATCTGATTTACCTCCAAAACCAAATTTTTATTCCATAAATTTTCCATATAATGAATTCCCCTTCCACCCAATTCATTGAATACAATTCCTTTTTCTCTGGGAGCGATTCATAGGAGAATTCATCTGTGTTTGAGACCTGGATTCTTCGGTAAGTACTCATTCTTCATCATTTTCCTTAGATATGTTCTCCTACCCTCTTTTGGAATTATATATCTAGTTAATTAGGGAATACATTCGTGTTTTTTGATTTCATTCTTAATGTGATATGTTTGTCTTAATTTAAGGCACTAAGATGTAAGTTGAAATCTTGAATATTTAAAATGGTTTGTTAATGTTATTTTTATATTCTTTATTTTTACCTAAATTGGAGAGGCAGGTGATTTCTCTCTAAAAAACTCTTGACTAAAACTAAAAGGGTTGATTTCAAATTTATTTAAAAATTTTAAATTATTATTAAAATCATGGTTTAATTTAATGAAATTATCATTGGAAATATGGTTTATGAAATCATGGGAATTGAATTTATTATTTGAATACCATTATTTATAATTTTAAAATGTTCCTTTTTAAAAATGGTTAATGAAAGTAAATTATTTTTTGAAATGGTATTATTGAAATGGTTTGATATGATTTGGTAATAACTATTGACATGAGTTTAATGGGATGCATAATGCTTGTGAAGTACCACCGTAAAAGGGATAGATTATGCACATGAAGTTACACAGTCAATGGTAATAGAAAGCTTGTGTGTGTATGTGTGTTGAGGATGTGTGTGGACATGAAAATTTTTATTCCAAATCATAAAATGAGAAATTGTTTATTTATTTTTTGATGTTCCATGAAAATGATTGTGTTAGTTGTGGATTTATTCCTTGAAAAATCGGTTTTTATGGCATGTTTGATTTTTTTTCCATGGAAATCTATTTTTGGTTGGATATAACTGCTTAATTTTTTTAAACTATTTTAGATAAATTCTATAACATATTCAATCCTAATGGAGTGACTTGAAAATTCATTGGGGAAAACCTATTGAGTTTTATACTCACCCACTTCTTGGGAACTATGGTGCATTTACAGATGTTATATGTCGAGGCATAGGTAAATTCAATGTATCATTGTTCTTAAGTGATGATTATTGATACCTTGATATGCGAATGAGGAGTTGGATCTTGGATGATATTGGGAGTTATTCTTGGTGTATTTTGTTTATTTTATTTTTTTTATTAGTTCGTTCCCATGGTTATGTCACATCGATTCTACTTGTACTCTGATATTGTCTTTTGGTTTAGTCTTGTATTGGCTTGCATTTTGATACACATGCATCATTAAGAATTATTTTTATTATGATTATCATTGGTTTGGTTATTTTATCATAAAAGGTAATATCATCCACCAATTTTTTATTAGTCCCTTGGAATGTATTTACAACCTTTTGTTTCTTAGGTATTCCACCTAAGGCCTTGTATCTCCCCCATCACTTCTTAAGATAATGAGGATGGAAATGCAGTTACAAATGGTATCAGATTGTTCAGTACTTGAAATTGAAATCATATTGGTCTATCTATAAAAATGATATAAAGAATATAAGTTTATCGTAACATGAAATGTAATGCATATAAAGTAATAGCTAACCTCTATATGTTGAAACTCAATTTACCACGGATTTGGGTACATAAGTGTTTTGAGACACATTTTGGAGTTTTCGCCTTATAATCATGGGTTTAGCTGATGTGAATATCAATACCTGCATAGATATAAATGAAATCACACTAAGAGTACATAATTCATTTTTAGTAATGATTTATGATATGGTGAAATTATGTAGATTTTTGAAAATAGTTGAAAATGGTTTTGTTTCAAAATAATAGGGGATTTACCAAAAAATGTTTGAAATTAGAAATTGTTTAATTTTTTAAAGCCTTGTTTTGATATGTGTGATGTGGTAAATTTGAAATTTCTAAGCCTTTAGTTTCAAGAGAGTGAGAATAACGGGATTTTTATTTTCGTTATAGCGAATGGAATCAGGTAGGTGCCATAGAAACCAATTACAAAAGGATGTCGAGAATGTGGTTGCATCTAAGCCATAGGTGAGCCAATATTTGGTTCACAGTATTATACAGGCATTAAAAGACATTGATAGAGGGAACATAAACAATAAACCAAGGAAAGTGTATCATTTATTTTATTTCCAAAAGCATAATCCACTCATCATTCGGGGTTTTTTGGAAGTGGAAAAGTTGATGTGTGGCTAAATAGGATGGATCAAATATTCCATTTCCGTAGTAAACTAGACAAGGTGAAGCTGATATTTGAAACATACATGCTGGAAGATCATCCACACTAGTGGTAGTATTTAGTAGTTCGGGATAAATTGGGCCAAGCCGTGACATTGTATGATTTTTAATAATTATTTAAAAAAATCAATCCTTATACTTTTTTTATTCAAAGAACTACAGTCTTCTTTAATTTGATGTAAGAGAACCTCATAGTGAAATATTATAAAACTAAATTTATGAATTTATTATTCCATGCACCTAAATTTGTTACAAGTTCATCAATAAAAGGCCTGTATTTTTTAATCGGGTGTGAGGACATAGACTCACTAAAATATTTTCATGATTTGTATATAAAATTATATAGATATGGTAAATAGAGAAATAGTGGTAGAGAAAGATATCTAATGAAATATAGTTGTAGGAATCATGTTAGTACCTATGGAAACTAGTGGGAACGCTAATATTTGGAATAAGTGGAATAGGGACACCTATTTCAATGGTTGGGGTAAGACTGAAAATAAGATGGAGGGATTAGTGAATCTTCCACTTAAACTAAATGGTACACCCTAATTTTTTCAATGTGGTTCTCTAAATCATATAAATAGAGACTATAAAACACCACATAGATAATTTCATAATTATATTAATATGGGACATCTATAGTGTTATTTTTAAAGAGCATCGAGGTCTAGTTTTAGGGACACATATCAAGATTTTCAGGTATTGTATGCTTCAATGAGATGATTGAAAGAGAATAGATCTCTTTAGAAAACCTAATAAATCCATGGTGATTCTAGGAATACCATGAATCCTCAACCAGGGAAATATCAATATGGTAACAAAGAAAAAAGAACAACAATTAAGAAATTGTATGGAGATGATCAAGAGAACATGGATGATCAATCATGACCTTAGATGGTGAGAGGTATGATTATTTTGAATTCAACCATTATGAATGATTTTTTTGATATAGGTGTCTTGTATTATTTTATTACTTCTCTTTTTATTTAAATTTTGGGTTCTCATGTCCAAATGATTCCATCTATTTTAAAACGTAAAACTCCTCTTGGAAAAAAATAATTTCATAAATTTATGTGATAAAATTTTATATAACTATCAAAGGGGATGAATTGATCTGGGACTTATGCATGCTTGAGATGGACTTATATGACTTAATCCTTGGAATTTATTAGTTGATAATAATCAAATATAACATCAGTTGTTATACCCCAATGGTAAGTTTTATAATTTTTGATGTATTCGATCATCTATTTTCAAGAAATTAGAATGTAAAGTCAAGTGGATTAGGATTCTTGGCACCAACAGTTGGAACTATCTCATACCAGTTGTCATCCTTGACATTGGTGTCTGTGGATAATATCATTAATAGTGGTTTTCTAGCAATTTTTTATCAATTTCTAGATGTTATTCCTAATAATTTCCCTAGGTTTCTAGCCACAAGGGATATAGAGTTTATGATAGATCTCTTACCAGATACTAGTCCTATATTATTTATCTCTTATCAGATGGAACCAATAGAATTAATGGAATTGAACGTACATTTGGAAGAGACTGAAATCAAAGGGTTCATTCATCCTAGTAATTCTACGTGGGTAGAACCATTACTTTTTGTAAAAATGTGCATAAAAATATTAGACTTTGTGTGGATTATCATAGGCTTAATCATGTTATGATGAGGAATTTATATCCTCTTCCATGTATTGATGATCTTTTTGGTCAATTAAGGGGAGTCTAGTGGTTCTCTAAAATTGAATTCTGTTCATGATATCAATAATTGTGGGCTTTGAAGGATTATATTCCAAAGACAAATTTCAGATGTTGATATGTCCATTACAAGTTTGTGGTTATTTATTTCAATCTTACAAATGCACCCAACTATATTTATGTAATTTATTAATTAGATATTTCAATGGTATTTGGATTATTTTTTAGTGGTATTTGTTCATGTAATAGTATTGTATTCTAGGAAAATGGTTGATCATGATAAATAATCAGAGAGGGTTTTGGGTATTATATGGGATCCTCATCTATATTCTAAACAATAAAAGTGTGTGTTTTGGATATAGGAGGTATTTTTTTATAGCCATTTATCTCTAAAAATGTGTTTCTATGGATCTAAAAAAGATAGTGGTTGTGAGATCTTGGAAACTGCTAAAAAATTATTTTGAGATACATACTTTCCTTATCCGTTCCGGTTGTTACTGAAATTTTTTCCATGGACTTTCTTGACTAGATTCCGTAGTGAAGTCTTTTACAAGGAAATTTGTTCCATTCAAATGGATAGATAAATTTAAAAAGTATTTTTCGTGAGCATAAATTTCACCTTACATTAACACTAATCTTTATATTTAAATAATCAAGATAAGGCTATGTGGTGTATTGTGATGCTTTAGAATATTGGGTGGGGTGTATTCTCATGAAAAGAGATTATGTTGTTGATTATGACTCACTGTATTTACATTTACATTAAAATAACTACCCAACACATGATTTTGATTTAGATACTTTGGTATATGATTTTAAGACCCAACATTATTATCTTTTTGGTGATAAATTCATGGTGTTTACATATCATAAGTGTTTGAAACAAATTTCCTCAAAAATATATATGAATATGAGACAAAGAAGATAGATAAAGTATCCTAAAATACTTGAATTTGACTTAATGTATACATCGGGTAAAGGAAACTCTTTAGAGGATGCATTAAGAAGAAATTCAAATAGTTAGATTGTGAAATTTGCTTCATAACTATGGAAACTAATGTTGTTTATTGAAGAAATGAACATGGATTATGATGAAACTACCACAAAACTGGCATTTTATAGTGCTAGAAATGTCCATTATCAGTGATAGAAAAGCACCAACAACATGCGTGATGTTAAAATCCAAGGAATTTTATCAACACTGAAAAAGAACTAATAAAGTGATCATTTATCATCACTAAAAAAATAACTGATAAAATACCCATTTAATAGTTTATTAATTTAGCATTGCTAAAGGGACCCTTTATAAGTGCTTATAAAATCACTAATAAAGTCATTTTTTTGGAACTTTTAAAAGTGATGTTAAATGTGTTTTTATGAGATATTTTAAAATGAAACGGTAAATGTCCTATTCATCAGCATTGATGAAGGGCCATACCACAATATGCTATTACAACACACTACAACACCACTACAGCTTGCTGTAACAGCACACTAAAGCACCATAAATACACCAAAAACACATCAGATATCATCGAAAATAAGTCCAAATATAGAATTTAAATGAAATGAAATTTTCAACTCAGATATATTAAAAACACTATATTATAGACATTTCAAACATTATTTTATACAATTATATAAATAAAAATTAATACATACATTTGAAAACAATCCTAACTGTTAAGGTCATTACAATTTCCATTGACTTTATTTTTCGAACTGCAAACATTACATTAGTAGTTTCGAACAAACCACCTCAACTCAAATAAAGCACAACTATATAAGAAAATATTTTTTATTAGTAATACTAAAATGAAAAAAGATAAACATAAATATTAAATAACTCATTAATTCTATCTATAATTGTTTTATTATGAAAATATCATGATTATCTCGGTGATTGAGTAATGGAGGGAAATTTAATAAAAGTGATAAATTTCAACACAAAAATAGTGAAAAGGTTTGGTAAGAGAAGAAATCTATGGAATTTTTGGTGTTGGAAGGGATAAAAGATAGAAAGAGCACCCGAGATAAAACAAAATAATCCACTTATATAAGTAAATAATTATTTTATGAGTAATACAAAATAAATTAAACATACATATGAAAAATTATATTCATTCTATGGAAATTGATTTTTCATTGAAAACATTTAGATTAGTTCTTTAATTGAGTAGAGGTAGGATCATTTTTCTTCCTACAAAGGTAGTGGATGTAACTTGAAAGAACATGTTAAATTCACCACTACAAGGGGTGAAAATTTTTTAAGGGAGAAGGAGCATGAATGCTTCACATATCACACCAACATGACCAAAAGGATCCAAATGTATAAAAAAGAAATTATTATGTGAGTAATAATAAAAATAAATAAAATAAACAAACATATGAAATAATAGATCAATTATATGGATAATGATTTTGCTGTGAAAACATCAAGATTACCCCTGTGATTTAGCAAATATTGTGTTGTTGGTTTTCCAGCAAATACATTGGAGGTAACTTAAAAGAAAGTGATAAATGCACCAATACAATGGTGAAAATGTTTTCAGGGAGAAGGAGCATGATATTTAGAAAAATCACCCCAACTTGATGAAATGAATCCACATGGGTAAGAAAAAAATTATTATGTGGGTGATATGAAAAGTAATTAAACTAAACATTAATATGAAATGATACATTAATTATATGTAAAATGATTTTACTATGAGAATATCAATATTACCTTTGTGATTGAGAAAAGACAATGTCATTTCTATTCTTGAAAAGGCATGACACAGGGATACGAATATTATAAAATAAACTAACTATGGAATAAATAATGAAAATTATATCAATGCTCCTTTATATAATTTTTTGGTAAAATTGAGAAATTATATCATAACATTACATTTGAATCTATCTAAAGGATTTACTTCATTATAGTTTTTTCTTTAGGGGGATTGGTAACATCATTATGTTCAGAAGAAATTGTTTGGATGAGTTTTCAATCATTAAATTTAGATTAGGTTAACGTAGTATAAAACATAAAATATTATGAGGAAAAAATAATATATAAAAATAAACTTTTACCTTCTCATTGAACTATATTTATTTTTTTTAAGTTTCAAAGATTTGGTTCCTCTTTCGAGAATCTAAATCCCCTCTTTGTGGTTCCCATTAACATACAATACATTGCCAACATTGGGACTAACATGAACTGATTGTGATGTCCCAATTAAAGGGTCATCCTCGATTGATTTTTCATCAGACTTGAGATTTTTTTAGTCACTAGCTGAACAGTCAACAATTTTTTTGTTGGTTCGAAGATGTAAAATACATGCACTTATTGTGATTCCATTATTAATGAAACAAAATTTTATCATTCTACACATAAATTCATCTTCACAAATCCCATTTTATAAACTTTTACTCCATTTATATTTTCAAACTATTTTCAATGTAAAACAGGAACTTGAAATGTTATATAGTCCAACTCATATATCTATTTAATAAGGCCAAAATATGAAATATTGGCATAAATTGGATTTCTATCCTAGGAACAAGATATGTGAATCACATCAGACACAAGCGTAACACCACAGTTTTGTTTATTCAATAATTTTCCTAATGAATTTTCGATTCCTTTATGTTTTAACAATCACAAACACATTTCATTAAGGAAAATTATCTTTTTCTAAAAAACTTTTTCTTAAGGAAAATTTTCTTTCTCTAAGAATAGTTGTTTGGAATTACCTATGATCTTTAATAAATTATCTAATATTTTCTCAAACAAGCCTAATCATATTTTTAATTCAGAAAAAAAAATTATATCCTTATCTAACTCAGAACCTTACAGTTCCTTTGAATCTAATTTCCCTAGAATTGAAATTCCAATTCCTCGAGAAACCAAACTCCTATTTCTCTATAAATCAATCTCTGGTTTCTCCTAAAATACGACTCCGATTTATTATGAAATTAGACTCTAATTTCTTCTAAAATCAGACTCTAATTTCTTCTAAAATCTGACTTCAATTTCTCTTCAAATCAGACCCCAATTTTTTGGATTTTTAAGTTCATTTATGGTTTTTATCATTTTTGGGTATTTAGTTGTTTTATGTTTTTTTAGGTTTTTGTTTTTTTCATATATATTTTCACAGTTTTTAGGTTTTTTACATTCTTAGGGATTTTCAGGGTTTTTTTTGGATATTTATGATTTTAGGGGTTTCATGGTTTTTGAAGATTTTAAGGGTTTTAAATGTTTTTATATTTTTAATGTTTTAATAGGGTATTTCTAGTTTTTTTAGGTTTTTAATGATTTTAGGGATTTTGATGGTTTTACTGGTTTTTTGTTTTTTTATTTTTAGGGTTTTTTTAGATTTTTGGGGTATTTAAGGTTTTTAGATTTTTTTAGAGTTTTCAAAATATTTAGGTATTTAAAGGGTTTAAAAAGGTTTTATTAAATTTTAGGGTTTTTTTTAGGTTTTTTATTGTTTTTGGGGTTTTTAGGGTTTTTAGTGATTTTAGTTTTTTTATGTTTTAGGGGTTTTAAGTGTTTTTTTGGGTTTTAGGGTTTTTAATGGGTTTTCAAGAATTTATTGTTTTTTACATTTTATGGATTTTTATGGATTTTAAATATTTTTATGGTTTTTAGGATTTTTATGGATTTTGAGGGTTTTAGTGTTTTTAGGGTTTCTAGGATATTTTTGGGGTTTTAGGGGGGGTTTTTTTGGTTTAACATTTTCAGAGTATTTTAATATTTTTAAGGGGTTAAACTGTTTTAAGAGTTTTTAGTGATTTAAGGGTTGTATGGGGATTATGGTTTTTTATAGGGGTTTTTATAGAATTTAGGTCTTTTAGTTATTTTAGGTTTTTTAGCTTTTTTAGGTTTGAGGGGATTTTAGTGTTTTAGTTATTTAAGGTTTTCTTAGGGGTTTTTAGTGTTTTTATGGTTGTTTAATTATTTTTTTATTTTTTTAGGATTTTTAGGGTGTTTTTTGTGTATTTATAGTTTTTGATGGCTTTTATGTGTTTTAGGGTTTTTAGGGGTTTAATTGTTTTTTTGGGTCTTTGAGTTTTCTTAGTTTTTTAGGGTTTTAGGGTTTTTAGAGTCTTTTATTATTTTTATAATTTTAAAAGGTTATTATATTTTTATTGGGTTTTAGAGTTTTTACTATTTTTTATGGTTTTATGTGTTATATGGTTTTAATTAATTTTGGAGTATTATGGTTTTTAAGGGTTTTATTTTTGTGGAATTATTTAGGGGTTTTATAATTTTTTATATTTTTAGGTCTTTTAATTGTTTTAGGTTTTTAAGGATTTCATATGTTTATTCATGTATTTTAAAATTTTTAGTGATTTTTTTGGAATTTTTGAGGATTTTTATGGTTCTTATGGTTTTTAAGGATTTTGAGGGTTTTTTAGGTTTTTAGAGTTTTTAGATTTTTAGGGGTTTTAACTATTTTAATTTTTTTATGGTTTTCTTAAAGTGTTTCAGTGTTATAAGATATTTTTAGGGATTTTTTCTATTTTTTATGGATTTTAGGTCTTTTAGGAATTTTGAGGGGATTTTTTGTGTTTTTTTGGTATTTATTATTTTTTGTATTTTTATTATTTTTTGGATTTTTAGAAATTTTTTTATCTCTTTTGGGTTTTGAAGGGTTTTTATAATTTTTTAACATTTCTAGGTGTTTAAATGGTTTTTATAGTTTTTAGCGGTTTTAGGTTTTTTTTGTTTTTTTAATATTTTTAATATTTATAGGATTTTATGGTTTTATTATTTTCAGAGTTTTAAGGGTATTTATGGGTTTTATCATTTTTATTGTTTCTAGAGTTTTTATGTGTTTTTAGGTTTTTAACATTTTCTTATGTATTTTTTAGGGTTTTTACGTTTTTAGGGGTTTTATAGATTTTTAGGATTTTAATGGATTTTATTTATTTTTATGGTTTTTAGTAATTTTTGGGTTTTAGGGGTTTTAGGGTTTTTTAGAGTTTTTATGGTTTTCCATATTTTTTATCATTTTTGGGGTTTAAATTGTTTTTCGGGGTTTTAGTGGGTTTTTATTTTTTTAGGTGTTCTTAATGGTTTTATGGGTTTTTATAGTTTTTCTAATTTATTGGGTTTTAGTGTTTTTAGGGTTTTTAGCGTTTTTAAGTACTTTGGTTGTTTTTTAGGTTTTTATGGTCTCTTTTATGTTTTGCAGGGTTTCAATTTTTTTTTATTTTATGGATTTTTTAGTATTTTTGTGGATTTTTAAGTTTTTAGTGAGTTTTAGGGGTTTTTTTGGGGTTTTTTGGGGATTTTGGTTTTTTGGGTTTTAGGGGTTAGTTTTACTTTTATTAGTTTTTATATTATTTATATTTTTTTAACATTTTTATGGGTTTAAAGGGATGTAGTGGGTATTATGGTTCTATGGGTCTTGGGGATTTTATGGTTTTTCAGGGTTCTTATCGTTTCGAGGGGTTTTATGAATTTTTATGATTTTTAGCGTTTTCTAGATTATCATGGGTTTTAATTTTTTTAAGTTTTTATGATTTTCTTATGGAATTTTAGGGATTTTAAGGAGTTTTTTTGTTATACTTATTTTTATGGATTTTATTGAATTTTATGGGTTTTATGGTTTTTAGGGGTTTTTAGGGATTCTAGGTATTCTATCACTTTTTTTGTTATTGGGATTTTTGGGCGGTTTTTGGGTTTTTAAGGGTTTATAGAGTTTTTAAACCTTTTTGGGGGGTTTTAATGGTTTTTAGATTTTTTAGTGAGTTTTAGGTTTGTTATGTGTTTTCAGAGTCTTTAATGGTTTTTAGGGGTTTCCGGGTTTTATTAGTTTATAGGTTTTTATGTTTTTTTGGTTTTTTGGGGTTTTTAGTGTTTTAGGATTTTAAGATTTTCTTAGATTTTTTAGTGTTTTAGTGTTTTTTCATTTTATGTGATTTTTAAGGATTTAAAGGATTTTTATGGGTTCAAGGGTTTTTGTATTTTTTAGGATTTTGGGGGTATTTTAGAGGATTTAGGGTTTTTATGTTTTATTTTTGTTTTTTGGGGTTTTTTATTTTTTGGGGGTTTTGCGAGTTTTTATATTATTTTTTAATTTTAAAGGGGTCCAAAGGTGTTTTTTTTTCAAGGGTATTTATTGTTTTAATTTTTTTACGTTTTTTATGGGGTTTTCGGGTTTTAAAGGGTTCTAGTGTTTTTTGGGTTTTTAGAGTTTTAGTTTTTTGGGTATTTAGCATTTTTGAGGTTTTAAGTATTTTTTCGATTTTTATGGTTTTATTATGTTTTTTAGTCTTGTTTGGGTTTTTATGTTTTTTTGGATTTTTTGAAATTTTATGGTATTTAGAGATTTTGAGGGTTTTGAGGGGTTTTTTAAATATGTAGGTTTTTGTGTTTTTCTGGGTTTTTTTTGAGTTTTATGGTTTTATGGTTTTGTAGTTTTCAATGTTTTTAGTGTTTTAAATGGGTTTTAAATTTTTTAGGGGTGTATTTTTTTATGGGTTTTTAGTTTATTTTTATGTTTTTAGGGGTTTTATAGTTTTTAGGGATTTATGGTGTTTTACTAATTTTTAGGGATTTTCTTGTTTTTAGGATTTTAGGGGTTTTAGGTGTTTTTAGGTTTATATGGTTTTATTAGTGTTTTTTAGGTTCTTTGGTTTTTTATGTTTTTATCGTTTTTTACAAATTTTTTATAATTTTTATGTTTTTAGGTTTTTTTGAGATTTTGGGGAATTTTAGAGGTTTTGGGGTTTATGTTTTTTTATGTTTTTTCATCAATTTTTTAGGGTTTTTACCTTTTTAGTTTTTTTAGGTTATTTAGAAAATTTCAAATGTTTTTAGGGGTTTAAATGGGTTTTATAGTTTTTAGTGCTTTTTGGGGCTTTTATATGTTTTAGGGGTTTTTAATGTTTTTAGGTATTTTTAGGGTTTTAAGGATTTTATGGGTTGTAATGGTTTTAGGAATTTTTGAGTTATTATGGGGTTTTTAATTTATAAGTTTTTTTGGGGTTTATAGTTTTTTATTTTTTAGAGTTATTATGGTTTTTAAGGGTTTTAATGTTTTTAGGGGATTAAAAATATTTTTATAGTTTTTTGTAATTATTAGGGTTTTTTGTGTTTTTATGGTTTTAGGGGTTTTTATATGTTTTAGGATTTTTAGGGTATTTAGGGTCTTTGGGGGGGGGGTTTATGGTTTTTAGCATTTTTTAGATTTTTAGGGGTTCTAAGTGTTTTTTAAGTTTTTTTGTTTTCTTATGTTCATTAGGGTTTTATATATTTTTTGGTTTTTAGGTATTTTTTATGAAATCTATGGGGTTTTAGGGTTTTTATGAATTTTGAGGGGTTTTATGGTTTTTTGAATTTTTTAATGTTTTTTTAGGGATTTCAATGTTTTTAGAGTTTTTATGGAGTTTTTAGGTCTTTAAAGAATTTTTAGCCTGTTTTGTGGATTTTTTTTGTTTCTATGGGGTTTAGTGTTTTTAATGATTTTAGGGGTTTTTATGGTTTTTAGGGGTTTTAGGATTTTTAGGGTATTTTTAAGGATTTTAGGTTTCTAGTGTTTTTTATAGTTGTTAGATATTTCAAGTGTTTTTTGGTTTTTATGATTTTCAAAGGGGTGTTTTGTTTATTAGTGATTTTTATGTGTTTAGGAATTTTTATAGATTTTTAGGATATCTTATTATCTTTTAGGGGTTTTAGGGATTTTGAGGGGTTTTAGATTTTTATGGTTTTTAGCATCATTAATTTTTTGGGGTTTTAAGTGTATTTTGAGTTTTAAGGATTTCTATGTGATTTGGGATGTTTTTTGTGTGTTTTAAATTTTTAAGGATTTTTAAATAATTTAAGGGTTTTTATGGTTTTATGGGGTTTTTAGGGTTTAAGGGTTTTTATAGATTTTATGGGTTCTTATGGGTTTTTTAGTTTTTAGGGATTTTCCAGTTTTTAGAGTTTTTTACTATTTTTAGTGGTTTGAAGGGTTTTTATTGTTTTTTTGATTTTATGGGTTTTAATGGTATTTGGGGTTTTATGGTTTCTTGGGGGTTTTAGGGTTTTTGGAGTTTTTTTAGATTTTAAGGGGTATAAGTGTTTTTGTGTTTTTAGGGTTTTAAGGGTGTTTATGGTTTTTACAGTTTTTTATGTTATTACAGATTTTTAGGGTTGTTTTAGGAATTTTATGATTTTTTGGATTTTTAGGGCTTTTGAGGGTTTTTAGGGTTTTAAAGTATTTTGGGGGATTTGAGGGTTTTTTGAGATTTTTGTCTTTTTTATGTTTTTTTATACTTTTTAACATTTTTAGGGGTTTAATGGGTTTTTAGAGTTTTTAGTTGGGTTTAGGGTTATTGTAATTTTTTAGGGTTTTTAGTATTTTTGTATGTTTCAAGTGGATTTAAGTGAATTTTTTGTTTTTTAAGTATTTCTTTCAGTATTTTTTGGATTTTTAGGGTTTTTATGTATTGAGGTCTTTTTAGTTTTATTTTATGATTTTTAGTTTTTTTGGGTTTTCATGGGGTTTTAGGGTTTTTATAGTATTTAGTTTTTTTTAGTTTTTTGGTGTTATAAGGATTTTTAGGGTTTTTAAATATTTTTTGGTATTGAAGTGTTTTTAGAGTTTTTACTGACTTTTTTGGGTTTAATGTGTTTTTATGGTTTTAATGGTTTTAAGGGTTCTATGGTTTTGAGGTATTTTTGGGTTTTTTATGGTCTTTTAGGGTTATTATCATTTTTACGTGTGTAGAGGTTTTAAATTTTTCTATCTATTTAAGGTTTTCTTATGGGTTTTCATGATTTTAGGGTTTTATACATTTTTAGAGACGTTAGAACCATTTTAGTTTCTTTTTATTTTTTAGTATTTTTAGAGATTTTAAGGGGTTTATGGTTTTTAGGATTATACTGTTTTTAGTTATTTAATGTTTTCTTCGATTTTTTTGTTTTTTGGGATTCTACGGTTTTTAAGGATTTTTGGGGTTTATTTTTTTAGGATTTTTGGGGTTTCAAGTAGTATTAGATTAATTATTTTTAGGTTTTCCAGTGTTTTTATCATTCATTACATTTTAAGGTCATTTTAGGTATTTTAAGGGATTTTTGGGTTTTAGGGTTTTAAGGGATTTTGAAGGTTTTAGGGGGTTCTGTGTTTTTGTGATTTTTTTTGGGTTTTGGGGTTTTATAAATTTTCTAGGGTTTTTAGTGTTTTTTACATTTTTAAGGGTTTATAAGGTTCTAAGAATTTTTATTTGTTTGTTATTATTTTTATAGGTGGGTTTTAGGTTTTTTACAGGCTTTAGGGTTTTGGGGGACTTTTTGGTTGTTTTTTTTTGAGTTTTTAGTGTTTTAGGGTTTATGCGTTATTAAGATTTTATGGTTTTCTTAGTGTTTTTCATATGTTTTAGTGTTTTTACTTTTTTAGTTATTTTTAGGTATTTTTAGAATTTTATGGGTTTCTAGGGGTTTTGGGATTTTTAGTGGTTTTAGGGTTTTAAGGTTTTTAGTGTTTTTATGGGTTTTTTGGTTACTGGGGATTTTTGAGTTTTTTTCGGTTTCAAAGGATTCTTAGAGTTTTTTTAAAAATATAGGTATTTAAAGGGGTTTAAGAGTTTTTAGTTGTTTTAGGTATTTTATGGGTTTTAAGGGTTTTAATGTTTTAGGGGTTTATAGGGTTTAAAAGGTTTGATTTTTTTTAGGTTTTTTTATGGTTCTTAGAAATTTTTTTGTTTTTACTGGTTTTCAGTGTTTTTATTTTTTAATGTTTTTCTTCTAGTCTTTTGGGTTTTCTATGTTTCATGGATTTTATGTAATTTTTATGTTTTTTATGATTTTTAGGGGTTTTAGGTTTTTATGATTTTTTGGTTATTTAAGGTTTTATTGTGTGTTTTAGAGTTTTAACGTTTTTTTATATTTTTTGACATTTTAAGAAATTAAAGTGGTTTTAGGGTTTTTGTTGGGTTTGGGGTTTTATTGGTTTAAAGGGGTTTTATGGTTTTTAGGATTTTACGGTTGTTATGGTTTTTAGGGTTTTTAGAGTATTTATCATTTTCAAATGCTCTAATTGTTTTTAGGTTTTGACAGTTTTCTTAATGATTTTAATGATTTTATGTTGTTTAAGTATTTTTTATATATTTTTAGAATTTTTATGGGTTCTTATGATTTTTAGGGATTTTTAGGATTTTATGCGATTTATTGTTTTTCTGGGTTTTAGGGTTTTTATAGTTTCTGCAGGTTTTAGGTTTTCTCTTCAATTTTTAGGTATTTTTTTGGTATTTTTTAAATTTAACATTTTTAGGTTTTTAGGGTGTTTTTTTTTGTTTTAGGGATTATATGGGTTTTATGGGGTTTTTTGGTTTTTCGGTTTTTAGGGGTTTTATGATCTAAGGGTTTTTAGGGTTTTTAGTGTCATTATGGTTTTTAGTAGTTATAAGATTTCTTAGGTTTTTATGGTTTTCTTATGGGAGTTCAAAGTTTTTAGGGTTTTTATGTTTTTTTTTGGATTTTTGGAATTTTTTAGTATTATTATTTTTTTTTTGTTTTTTTGGGTTTTTGATGGTTTTTAGTTATCTTTGGTTTTTGGGATTTTTATGGTTTTGAATAATTTTTAGTGTTTTTTATTATTAGGGGTTTAAAGGGGTATTAGACTTTTTAGTGGTTTCAGGGGTTTAATGGGGTTTTAGGGTTTTATGGTTTTTGGGGTTTAGGGTTTTTTTAGCCTTTTAGGTTTTTAGGGGGTTTGTGTGTTTTTACGATTTAAATTTTTTCTTAGAGTTTTTCTGGTTTTTAGGTTTTTAACTTTTTTAGGGTTTTTAGCTTTTTTTGATTTTTTTTGTTTGTAAGGATTTTGAGTTTCTCTGGGTTTTGGGGGGTTTTATGGTATTTTCAGTTATTTACTGCTATTATGGTTCGTAGAGTTTTTTAATAGTTTACAAGGTTTAAATATTTTTTTGAGTATTTAGTTATTGTTAGCTGTTTTTTATAAATATATGGTTTTTAAGGGTATTTATGTTTTTTTTTGGATTTTATGGATTTTATGGTTTTTACCATATTTTATGTTTTTAGGGGTTTTAATCGTTTTTGGTTTTTATGGTTTTTTAGGTTCTTCATGTTTTTAATGTTTATTAAATTTTTAGTGGTTTTTAGGGGTTTTTTAGTCTTTTTTATCATTTTTAGATTTTGAAGGGATTTCAAGGTTTTTTAGGGTTTTATGGTTTTTAAGATATTTGGTGTTTTTTTTGAGTTTTTAGGGTTCAAAATGTGTTTTGAGTTTTTTAATTTTCTTAGATATTTAAAGGGTTTTTAGAGTCTTTAGTTGGTTTTTAGGGGTTTATTGTTTTTTAATATTTTTTATGGTTTTTTGGGTTTTTATGGATTTCAAGGATTTTTTATGTTTTTTGGGTTTGTGTATTTTTGGTTTTTTACATTTTAGCGATTTTTAGGGATTTTTAGTATTTTTAGGATTTTTAGGGTTTTTAGGGATTTTGAAGGGTTTTATGTTTTGTAGGGTATTTTTGTTTTTATTCATTTTTTGTATTTTTTTTAGTTTTTAAGGCTTTCAAAGTTTTTTTTGAGTTATTTAACATTTTAGGGGTTTAATGGATTTTCATTTTTTTTGTTTTTATGGAATTTATTGGGTTTTAGTGTTTGTAATGGTTTTAGGGGTTTTATAGTTATTTGGAATTTTAGGGATTTTTTGGGTTGTCAGCGTTTTTAGGGTTTTGGAAGTTTTATGTTTTTTAAGTTATTAAGGTATCCAAAGGTGTTTTTAGGGGTTTTTATGCTTTTAGGTATTTTTAGGATTTTTTATGATTTTTAGGGATTAACTGTTCTTTTTTCAGTTTTTAGGGTTTGTATGAGTTTTTTGTGTTTTTAGTAGATTTTAGTGTTTTATTATTTTTTAGTGATTTAAGGTTTTTTAAGGTTTTTAATGTTTTTATTAGTTTAAATGGGTTATATTTTTTTATTTGGTTTTTTGGGTATTTTTGGGTTTCTATGGTTTATCGAGATTTTTTTGGTTTTTGTGATTTTAGGGGGTTTTATGGTTTTTATTATTTTTTTGGATTCTAGGGGGTTTAAGTGTTTTCAGTTTTTTTTATTTTCTTACTGATTTTTAGGGTTCTTAGTTAATTTTATATTTTTATGGTTTTTATGGTTTTTAGGGATTTTGAAGGTTTTTTGGGGGCGGGGGTTAGAATTTTATTGTTTTTTGGGTCTTAGAGATTTTTTGGTTTTTAGGGGTTTGAATGTGTTTTATAATATTTCAACATGTTTAGGGTTTCAAAGTGATTTTAGAGTTCTTAGTCTGTTATAGGGTTTTAGTGGGTTTTAAGGATTTTAGGGGTTCTTAGGGTTTTTAGGGTATTAGCATTTTTAGATTTTTTAGGGTTTTTATGTCTTTATATTTTTTAGGTTTTTTAGGGTATTTCATGGTTTTATTGTTTTTTATGTTTTTAGATATTTTTACGAATTTTTTATAATTTTTATGGTTTTTAGGGTTTTAGTGATTTGGAGGAGTTTTAGAAATTTTTATGGATTTTTAGGGGTTCTTTGGATTTTTTAGGGATTTAGATTTTTTGGTAGATTTTAAAATTTTAATGGGTTTAAAGGGTTTTAGAGTTTTTATTTGGATTTTAGGGGTTTTATGGGGTTTTTAATGGTTTTGGTCTATTTATTGTGTATAGGGTTTTGAGTTTTTTTTCGGGGTTTTACAGTTTTTAGCAATTTTGATATTTTTATTATTTTTATGTGTTTTAGGCATTAACTTTTTATATGGGGATTTTAGGGATTTTGTTTGGATTTTTATAGTGTTTAATGTTTTTAGGGATTTTGATTGGTTTTAGGGTTTTTAAAGTTTTTGAGTTTTTTATGGTTTTTTGGGGGATTTATGATTTTTTTTTGAGTTATTTAGGATTTTAATGGGGTTTTCGGGTGTTTTATTGGTTTTTGGGGATTAAATGGGTTTTTAGAGTTTTTAGTGGTTCTTAGTGATTTTATGCAGTTTTCGAGTTTTTTTATGTTTTTAGGTGTTTTTAAGGTTTTTGGGTCTTTAGGTACTTTCAAGGGTTGTAGTGTTTTTTATGTTTTTATGTTATTAAGGTTTTTTAGGTTTTATTAGGGATTTTATAGGATTTCATGGGTTTTTACTTTTTTCGGGATTTTTAGTACTTTTTATGATTTTTATGGTTTTTAGGGGTAGTTGGAATTTTGGTAGATTTTGGGGTTTTATGGTTTTTTAAGGTTTAAAATTAAATTAGTGTTTTTTAATTGTTAGAAATTTTTAGTTGGTTTTATTGTTTTTATGGGATTGTTAAGGTTTAATGGGGTTTTATGGTGTTTATGGTTTTTGAGTGTTTTTAGAGTCCCTAGAGTTATTTATGGATGTTAGATTTTTAGTGGATTTTAGGGGTTTTAAGTGTTTTTAGTTTATTAAGGTTTTATTAGGATTTTGAGGGATTTTTTATTCTTTACATCGTTATGTATTTTTACTAATTTTTTTATAGTTTTAGGGATTTTGAGGGGTTTATGGTTTTTAAGGTTTTCATAGTTTCTTGGGGTTTTTAATATTATTTTGGTATTTAAGAGATTAATTGTTTTTAGGTTCTTATGTTTTTGTTAAGGGTATTTCACTATTTTTATTTTAAGTTATTTTTAGGGATTTTTATGATTTTTAAGATTTTTATGTTTTTTAGGTTTTTTGACAGGTTTAGGGTGTTTTAGGGAATTTGTGTTTTTTTCCTTTTGGGGGTTTTATAGTTTTTTATATTTTCACGGGTTTTAATATTATTATATTTTTTAAATATTTTTTGAGGTATAAAGGCTTTTTAGTGTTTTTAGTGGTTTTAGGGTTTTAATGGGGTTTTGAGGGTTTTATGTTTAGAGGTTATCTTTTTTGTTTAATGGTTTTCAGGGAATTTTTTGGGTTTCTTAGGGATTTTTTAATTTTTAATTTTTATGGGTATGAAGTGTTTTTAGGATTTTATGGTTTTAATAGATTTTTTTTTAAGTTTTCTGGATTTTTTACAGTTTGAGGATCTTTGTGAATTTTTTAGGATTTTTAATGTTTTTAGGGGATTTGATGTTTTTAGGGTTTTTAGGATTTTTTTGGTTTTTCAATTTTTATGGAGTTTTATGATTTTTGTATGTTTTAAGAAATTTAACGTTTATTTATAGTTTTGTAATGTTTTTAAGAGTTTAAAGGGTTTTTTCGAGATTTTAGAGGATTTTATTGGGTTTTTCGTGCCATTTTATGGTTTTAGAGGTTTTTATGGTTTTTACGGTTATTAGGGTTTTTAGGATTTTTAGGGTATGTGATGGTTTTGGGGTTTTAGGGGTTTCATGTGTTTTAGGTTTTTATGTTTTTCATAGTGGTTTTCAGGGTTTTTTGTGGTTTTTTGTTTTTAGGGTTTTTATTTCTTTTTTATCATTTATATGATTTTCTAGGATTTTATGTCCTTTTCGGTTTTTTTTGTTTTTTGTGTTTTTAGGGTTTTTTCAGTTTTTAGGCCTATTATGAGTGTTTTGGGGTTTTATGGATTTTTGATATTTAGTTTTTTTAGGTTTTTAAATTTTTTTTAGATTTTTTAGTGGTTTTACGGTTTTATGGATTTTTAGGGTATTAGTTTTATCATGTTTTAGCTTTATAGAGTGTTATAAATGTTTTTTAGTTTTTAAGGGTTTACTAGGGATTTTGAGGGATTTTCACATTTTTAATGATTTTTAGGGATTTTTTATGATTATTTTTGTGTTTAGATTTTTTATATATTTTTTATGTTTTTAGAGTTCTTTTTGGGTTTGGGGGGGGGTTAGGGTTTTTTTATGTTTTTAAGGTTTTAGGGGGGGTTTTTGAGTTTTTATTGTTTTAAGGTTTTTATAGTTTTTTTATGTATTTAGATGATAATGGGATTTTATATGTTTTAGTGGTTTTTTGGGTTTTTATCAAGTTTTATGGTTTTTAAGGTTTTTTGGGGTTTTAGGGAAAAGAAGGCTCGAGACCAGGTGAACCTAGACCCCCAAAATATATAAAAAAGAAGATCACCAATAAAATGTTACATGGGGGATTAAAAAACTGGGTGTTTATCTCACTATTCATATCAGACTCTACAAATCGAAGGCAGCACGGTGTGGCCACATGTGACCATATCAAGCTCCTCTCCATAATCGCTTGTTTGGATACCACATCTGCAGCCGAGTTTGCCTCCCGATAAGAATTTGTTTCATGGAGGTTGAGCCGTTGGTAAGAAGCAAGGCATTCCATGCATTGAGGAAGGATCCTCTAAGGTACACGCTCTGATTTAGCTTTGAAAACTTCCACTGCAATCATGGATTCTGATTCAAGCCAAAGGGGATTCTATCAAAACTATCTTGCAAACTCAATTGCCTTAATCATGGCCAAAAGTTCATCTTCAAGGGCACACCCATTCCCAATGAAGTGATGAAAGAAGACTTTGACAAAGCCTCGATGTGTACGAAAGACCCCCCACACCCCAAGGGACCTGGTGTGCCCAGCGCCACACCATCCACATTGACCTTCATCCCGGAAGAGATCGGGGGGATCCATTGGATGTATTTGAGAATCTTCGGTTTCCTTGGCCTACCATCAACACCATGTAACCGCAAGAGAATAAGATCACTCACATCATTTTCCATCAGGTCATATTGGATATGAGAAGCTGTATGGATATCTGTGTGGATTCTGAAGACACCACCATGAAGAGAGAGCCTCCCTTTGTTGAATACGATCGTATTCCGAGCAGCCCATGTGTAGGAGACGATGGTGGAAATGGACACATGCAGAAAATTGGAATCCTACATGCTGCATGGCCAGTTGAAAAGGATGTCCAGCATCTCAATGAATGGCATGTCAAGGGAGAGGGGAAATCCAAACAGCCCCTAGAGAGTCGCTAGAAATCATCACTGGAAGAAGGTGTGCTGGATGGATTCTTCAGCTCCAAGGCATAGAAAATAGACCAAAGCCAGACTGTGTCCAGTCCTCTGTAGCTGACCTTGGATCGGCATCCAGTTCTTCCAAATTTTCCAATGTAGTAGGTGATGAGCCGACGGGATAAAGGGCCTCCTAAAGCTTGAGAGCCAGGTCGGAGGGGCAGGGCCCTGTGGACATTTCCACCAGTAGAAATCTTTCACATTCAACCGGCCAACAATATTGGGATTCCAAATGAGAAGGTATCTTTCAACAAAGACATATTCCATATTTTTCCTATATGCGTCAACAAGAATGAGGGACTCAAACTGTTCCTTAATTTGCCTTTATGTTTTTAGTTATTTTTTGATGGTTTGGTTTTTGTATGGTTTTTTGGCCATTCATGGTTTTTTGATTTATTTACTGTTTTATGAATTTTTAGTGTTTTTAGACAATTTACGGGGTTTAAAGGGTATTTAGTGTTTTTTTATTTTATTGGGTCTTGTGAATTTTCTATGTTTTTTTGGGTTTTATATTTTTTAGGGGTTTTAGTTGTTTTACTGGTTTTTAGGGTTTTTAGGAATTGTTAGTATTTTAAGGGTTTTATGCATTTTTAGGTTTTTATGGTTTTCTTATGGGTTTTTATTGTTTTAGGATTTCTTATATTTTGAGGTATTTTTAGGTTATTTTTAGCATTTTTATGATTTTTATGATTTTTAGGTATTTTGAGGGTTTTAAGGTTTTTCTAGTTTTTAGGGGTTTTAGGGTTTTATAGCTATTTTGGGTTTTTTAGGGGTGTTAAGGTTTTTAGAGTTTTTAACATTTTTAGGGGTTTAAAGTGTTTTAGAGTTCTTAAGGGGTTTTTAGGGTTTTTATGTGTTTTAGGGGTTTTATGGTTTTGGGGGTTTTATTGTTTTTTGTGTATTTAGTGTTTTTAGGGTTTAATGGGTTTTTTAGGTTTTTGAGGGGTTTTAACTTGTTTTGGGTTTTATGGTTCTCTTTGGGGGTTTTAGGGTTTTAGTGGTTTTAACTTTTTAGGGATTTTAGGGATATTTCAGGATTTTTATGGGTTTTTAGGGTTTTTATGGATTTTTTCTGTTTTTACTGCATTTTGGGGTTTTTTGGTTGTTATGATTTTTTGGGGTTGTTGGACTATTTTTTTTTAAAATTTTGGGATTTTAAGTATTTTTCAAGATTTCTAAAATCTTTAGGGGTTTAAAGGGGTTTTATAATTTTTAGGGATTTTTTAGGTTCCATGGAGTTTTATTGGGTTTTATGGGTTTTAGGTTTATTTAGTGTTTTTAAAAAAAATTGGGTTTTTTATGGGTTTTTAGTGTTTTTAGGTTTTTAGGGTTTTCTAAGATTTTTTCATTGTTTTTGGGGTTTATTTATGCTATCCCAGGTTTTTTAGTATTTTTCTAGTTTTTATTGGTGATTTGGGATTTTGACGGGTTATTGGGTTCTAAGGATTTTTATGGTTTTTGGGATTTATGGTTTTTTGAGTTTTTAGGTTTTTATGGATTTTTAGAGGTTTTTTCTTTTTTATATATTTTATAGGTTTTTAATGTTTTTAATAGGTTTTGGGGTTTTATAGTTTTCTATATTTCTTTAAGTATTTTTGGTTTTTATGGTTTTTAGGGTGTTTTTAAGAGTTTCATTATCTTTTAGGGGTTTAGCATTTTTAGGATTTGTAGTGGTTTGATTTTATTAAGGTCTTTAGCGTTTTTAGGGATTTTCATGGGATTTAGTATTTTTTAAATTTTCTAGTTTTTTAGGTATTTTTTTTAAGAATTTCCATGTTATTAGAGATTTTAGGTATTTTTAAGGTTTTAGGGTGTTTTAGGGTTTTATGAGATTTTAAGGGCTTTTAGTGATTTTAGTATTTTTAGGGGTCTAAAAAAATTTAGGTTTTTTAGGTTTTCTTGGTGTTTTCAAGGGTTTTAGTTTATTTATTTTTAATTTTTTTTAGTGTTTTTAGGATATTTATGGGTTTTATGCTTTTTAAGGATTTTAAGGATTTTAGGGGTTTTAGGATTTTTAGGGTTTTTAGGGTTTTTATGGTTTTTTTAGTTTTCTTGGATTTTTTGGTTTTTATATTTTATTTAACTTTATTAGGGTTTTAGATTATTTAGTGGGTTTTAGGGAAAGAAGGTTCGGGGCTGGCCGTATCCCGGCCCCACAAAATTTATTAACAAAAAATAAGTACAAGGCTTTACAGGGAGGGTCAACACAACCGAGTGTGCAAATTACCCTTCATGTCCGAGTCCATAAGGGGAGTACAAAAATATGGTGCTACAAATGACCACATGGAACATCCATCCTCAATTGCTTTCTTGGAGAGCATGTCTGCCACCTTGTTTTCTTCCCTGTATGCATGTGTGACCATATTGTTCATCCCCTGAGAAATCCTCAGACACTCAACCCATTGTAGGAGAAGCCTCCATGGGATTGTCCTTGTTTTTCTTTTGAGGGCTTCCACCGCCAACATCGAGTCAGATTCAATCCATTTCTTCTTCCACCTAAAGTGAACTGCAAACTGGAAAACCTAAATCATGGCCCAAACCTCCTCTTTAGATGCACACCCATTCCCAATGAAGTGATAAAAGCATCCTTTAATGAATCCTATGTACGTCCGGAAAATACCACCACAACCGGAGAGACCAGGCGCACCCAGGGCAGCACCATCCACATTGACTTTTATCCATTCTGGGATTGGTGGAATCCATAGAATAAATTTAAAGTCCTTTGGTTTTCTGTATATTCCAGAAACTCCGAGAGTTCTCAGCACAATAAGATCGTTAACATCATTAGCCATTGCACCATCTTGGATATGAGATGCCATGAAGACAGCTTTGTGGATCACCACCACACCAGTGCAGAGGCAGCATGGAGCATTATCAAAAACCACTTTATTTCAGGCTGCCCACACAAAAGTAGCAAGGGTCGCAACAGTAGCAAGAAGCAGGTTGGAAACCTGTTGACTGCATTGCACACCGATGACACTGCTGAAAAGAGAAGACATCGTGCTGTTCGTGGAGATTTTTAGCTGGAAAATGCCCTGAAAATATTCCCAAAGACCAGTAGCCAGTCGACAATTAAGAAAAATGTGCTACAGATTTTCCTCATCCTGAAGACAGATTGGAAAATAAGAGGCCAAGCACCACCCAGCTCTTTTCAACTTCTCTTAAACTAGAAATATATTTCTCCCAATTTTCCATAGCAGAAGGTGGATGGAAGGGGGAATGAAGGGCCTCTGAAATTTAGAGAGCCAAGCAGGGGGTTGAATTCCCTGCTCACACTCAGACTAGTAAAAGTCTTTCACACTCAACAGCCCAACCATATTGGGCTTCCAAATTAGATAGTCCATGTCCATGAAGTCGTAAATTTGTATTTGTGCGATAATATTCTACGGCAGGATGCTTTCAATCTCGCTCATGTTATTGTTGAGATCAGCAATGGACCAATGCTTAAAATCCTGAGGGTGCTAGATAGATTCACAAATGGGCCGATCAAGCCAGGTGGTCTTCCAAAAATTCAAAGATAAATTCCTTGAGACCACCCATTTAGAGTTCGAAATAATTCTTCTATAGGGGGACCTGATTGTAGTCCAGACCGAAGAAGGTATGAAGCCCGAGAATTCCTCACATAGTCTGGAAGTGAACCTTTCCCTCAAGAAGTCAAGACTTCTGTCTTGCGGGTTGAAAATATTCCATGTAAATTTACCAATTAAGGAACCATTAAATTTCCTGAGGTCCTTGATGCCCAGACCACCCATTTTGATGGGATTTGAGCATTCATTCCATGCCACATATACAAGATTCTTCTCATTTATGCAGCTCGTCCATGCAAAGTTTTTGATTTTTTCTTGAAAGATCTTGATAAGACTTGTCGACCATATATAAATGGATAATTCATGAAAAAACATAGATGTAATAACAGAGTTGATCATGTAAATTCTTCCTGTCTTAGATAATCATTTTCCTTTCCAGCCAGCAAGTTGCTGAGTGATTTTGAGTGAAATTCCCTCAAGGTATCCACTTTTCACCTTCCCCCAAAACAAGGGAGCCCCCAGGTACATGAAAGGGAGGGAACCCCCCATGAAACGAAGATTTCTGACAATTCTGCATTGTTTGGAGGCTGAAATCCCATTTCCAAAAATAACAGAGTACTTTTTCCAACTAATCGATTTCCCCACAACCTCTTCATAATGTTGTAGAAGTGATTTAATTGAGGATAGGGCACGCCTATCAACCTTCCCAAAAAGGATAATGTCATCTGTATATAGAAGATTATTTGGCACAAAAAGATCTTTCCCAGCTTTTATCAGAGCATAGAAACCAGCCAGAATGAGATCAATTACGCATCTGCTAAGGTAATCGTCAACCAGAGCAAAGAGGAGGCCAGAAATCGGGTCACCTTGCCTGACGTCGTGGGAGCAATGAAAGAACCCCTTAGGGGATCCATTAACAAGAACAGAGATCCTGGCACTGGACAAGATAGTATGGATCAGCTTTATAAAAGAGGTGTAGAAGCCATACCTGCTGAGAAAAGTAAAGATGAAGCTCCATTTGATTGTATCAAATGCCATTGAGATGTCCATCTTCATTTGTTTTTTTTGTGTTTTTTTGGGTTTTAGTAATATTACAGTTTTAATATTTTAAGGTGTCTTAAGTTTTTTTAGATTAGAGGTTTTTTATGGTTTTAAGGGGTTTAGGGTTTTTATTTTTTTTAGGGGGTTTATAGTTTTTAGGATTTTATAGGTTTTTAGGGTTTCATATTTTTTTTATTTTTTGGGGATTTTTATTATTTTTGGGGTTTCTGGGTTTTCTTATTGGTTTTTAGGTTTTTATGGGTATTTAACATTTTCATGTATTTATAGATATTTTAAATATTATTATGATTTTTAAGGTTTTTAGAGATTTTGAGGGTTTTAAATGATATTTGGGGATTTATGGTTTTTATTGTTTTTGGGGTTTTTGGGTTTCTATTGACATTTTAAGGGTTTTATGGTTTTTAGAGTTTATTAATGATTTTAGTCGTTTAAAATGTTTTAATATTTTTAGTTGGTTTTTAGGGTTTTATGGACTTCAAGTTTATTGTATTTAGGGGTTTTCATGGTATTTATGGTATTTAGGATTTATACAGGTTCATAGGGTTTTTTGGGGGTTTTAGAGTTTTTCAGGATTTATGTGTTTTTAGGTTTTTAAGATTTTCATAGGGGATTCCAGTGTATTATATGTTTTATGGATTTGTTGGATTTTTAGAATTTTTTAGTTGTCTAGAGTTTTATGGATTTTTAGTGTATTTAAGAATTTTTAAAATTTTTAGGGTTTTCTGGTGTATTGGGGTTTTAGGGTGTCTTTTTAGTTTTAGTTGTTTTATTGTATTTAGGATTTATTGAACATTTTATGAGTTAATGTATTTTAGAGTTTTAAAATGTTTTTTGGGTTTTATGTGATTTTTGTGTTTTTAAATGTTTTTAGGGTGTTTTATGGGTTTTTAGGATTTTTTGATTTTTAGTCCCTTTTTATATTTTTAGGGTTTTAATGTTTTCTTATGATTTTTCTCAATTTTTTTTATTTTTTTTATTTTAGGGATTTTTAAGGAATTTGAGGGTTTTTGTGGGTTTTTAGTGTTTTAAGGGATTTTGAGGGGTTTTATGAATTTTTAAGGTTTTTATGGTTTTTAGAGTTTTTAACTTTTTTAGGGGTTTAAAGTATTTTTAGAATTTTTTTTGGGTTTCTTGTGTTTTTATGGATTTCTTATGGTTTTTATGATTTTTAGGGGAATTTATTGTTTTTTAAATTTTTTTAATTTTTGAGGGGATTTATGTGTGTGTAGTTTTTTTGGGGTTTTGAAGTGTTTTTTGATTGTTAAGGATTTCATAGGATTTTTCAGGTTTTTATCGATTTTTATGTTTTTAAGGGTTTTTTTGGAATTTTAGGATTTATATAGTTTTTTAGAGATTTTGAGGGATTTTAAGGGGTTTTAGCATTTTTAGGGATATTATAGATTTTTTAGTTTTTAGATTTTATTAGTTATTAGGGGTTTTATGATTTTTTATTATTTTATTGTGTTCTTTAGGGTTTGAAGGGTTGTTATTATTTTTGTGTTTTTATAGTTTTTATGGATTTATAGGGTTTATAATATTTTTTAGTGTTTTTATGGGTTTTATGGGATTTTAGGGTTTTAATCAAATTTTAGGATTTTTAGGGGGTTTATTATTATAACATTTCTAAGTATTTATTTGGGGTTTTGATGTTTTTTAGGATTTTTTATGTTTTTATGGATTTTTATAGATTTTGATATTTTTATGATTTTTTAGATTATTTAGTTCTTTTTGTTTTTAATGTTTTTAAGTGTTTTTAGGATTTTTAAGGTTTTTATAGGCGTTTCTACATTTTCATGGTTTTTTATGTTTTTAAATATATTTTTTTGGTATTTTAGTGTTTTTTTAGTTTTTATGTTTTATTCATTTTGTGGATTATTATGGTTTTTGGGGTTTCTACTGTATCTTTTTTGTGATTTCAGGGTTATTTTTATATTTATGGTTTTTATAGTTGTTTAGAGTATTTTTTAAATTTTTTAGGGTTTTAAGGGGTTTCTAGAGATTTTTGTGGTTTTATGATTTTTATGGTATTTTAGGGTTTTAAGGTTATTAGGGGTTGTTAGGGTTTTTAAGGGTTTTTAATGATTTTAGGGTTTTAGTGTTTTTATGGTTTTCATGGATTTTATGTTCTTTCAGGTTTTCAAGAATTTCTTATGATTTTTCAGGGTTTTAGGGTCTTTTATGTTTTTTGGGATTTTAAATTTTTTTAAATATTTTTTTGACTTTTTATGTTTTTAAGGTTTATTGATGGTTTATAGGGTTTTTTAACGTTTTACGGGTTTTTGGGTTTTATTATTTTTTGAGTTTTTAGGTGGTTTAAGGATTTTTGGAATTTTGTAATGTTTTAGTGGTTTAAAGGGTTTCTATATTCTATATTTGTTTTTATGTATTTATTTCTTTGGGGTTTTAATGGTTTCTATAAGTTTTATATGTGTTAGGGTTTTTATCATTTTTTGGGTATTATTTTTTTAGGTTTTTTGGGGTTTTCATCGTATTTATTTTTTAATGATTTTATTGTGGTATTTTATATTTTTTAGTTTTTTTTCATTTTTAGGGAAATGAAGGCTCAGGGCTAGGCTATTCCTGACCGCCCCCAAAATTTATTTAAAAAAGACACAAAGACACTACAGACAAGGAAGTGGTGGTTTCAATCAACCCACACCCAAAAACCCTTAACAAACACACACACAAGCCCAAAAAAAGAAAAGCAAAGAAAGAAAAAGACATGAAAACCAGACACAACAGCAGCATCATCACGTCACATCCAACCCTTAGGGTTTTATCATTTTTATGGGTTTTAGGGGTTTGAAGTGTTTTTAGGTTTTAATAATTTCTTATGGGTTTTAGGTTTTTATGGTTTGTATGTTTTTTGAGATTTAAAAAAAAATATTTTTAAGGGTTTTTTGGGTTTTTATGGATTTTGATAATTTTTTGGGTTTTTTGTATTTTTTAAGAAGATTTAAGTTTGAACTGGAAAACAAACTAACACTTCCCAATAATTTATTAATACAAAAAAGATTTCAATGCTTACATGAGTTTCAATGTGTATGCACCATCAATGACATATATTAAAAGAGAACATGCCCAAAAAAGAGAACACACGTCAAGAATAGCAATTTTGTTGTGGTCATCATACCCTTGATAAATCGTTCCATTCCATACAGCTTCACCATAATTTTGAGGCAACATCCAAAGCATAATGCTGAAAATGTTTCCAAACACCCTGAGATGACATCAAAGCAGCACCGTCACAAATTAATCATGGAATCAAGACATCATAACAATAACATCAAAATTAAGTAGAGGAAACACAACTAAAATACAAGTCCCTAAAATATAAATTTCATCTAACACAAAACAATGAAGAGAGGACAAGATTCCACACACTCATTTCAAATCTTGGTGTTATGGGAAGAATTATATCTCATCATCAAGGTCCATAGAAAGAATCTGAAAAAGACGCCTCAAAAAAGGATAACTCAGCTTCACGAGTTCATCACTATCCAATAAATCATTCCATTCATTTCTATCAATCTATCAGATCATAAACATCAGAGGCAGACTAGACAGAAAACTTGTATATCATTCAGTAAAGATACAGATAAAAAATCCCTACTAAAACCAAAGCACAATCAAACAAAATAGTCACCAAGAAAAATTGATCTCTAAATAGTCTTCACACATGTAGATTCTCTTCCACAAAAACGAAGCTTCAAATGATCATCTTGAACTATAACATTTATAGAAGAGAAAATAAGGATAAGTCATTTCCATGTGATTGAGTTGAAATTGAAGTTTATATTTTTCTTAAATTCCTCCTCTACTTTGATGAACATTCTTTTTTGTAGTTGAAGGTAGGTCTCACCAGACATATCGCCATTTTTAAATTTATGGAAATATAATGTATCATGTTCCTCCATCCAAGAGTCCAGTTCTTTTAATAAGACTAATTTATCATCAATTTGATAAGAATCCCTCACCACGAGGTCATAATTGACATCACTATTGTTTTCCTCAGAATCATATTCATCAGCAGATGTAGATAAATGTCCAGCAGCCACATATTGAGGGGTGTGATGATATTAACCTTACTATAGGATTCTAAATATATCATGATTATAGTTGTCTCTATATTATATTATTATATAAGTTTTCGAGACTTTTTATTTTGAGTGATGAAACCATCTGCATCAACCATTTGTTAATTTACCTATTTTCACCCTCAATTTCAAGAAGGGATCCCCAATTTTATAGTATTTGTCAAAATATTTATGTGCTGACTCACAATAGTCTGAGTGGTCACTCTTGTCATATCCATGGGAGGTGTGATCCATTTTGCGGTCTCAAGAGCAGGAGGCTCAGATTTATCAGGAAGCAACTTCGAATCACTTTTAGTTTTGGAATTGGGCACAACCTCTATGAATTCTAAGAGATTATTATAGGGGAGTTGATTAGTAGAAATAGAGGTATTTTTTTCATCAGCGATATTAGCAGGAACCTCCTCCTGAACAAATAAATTAACTTCTAACCCTTTTCATTCATGTTTTTGGACCCAAATTAAGCTAAAATGTGAAAGGGGGCATATACCAGGAGTCCTAAGATCAAATTCCTTTGATACATAACCAATTGAATGACATTGATGGAAATAATTAGGAACACTTTCAAAGATAACTTCCTGATCAAATCCATAGTCTCCATTTTGAATCCAAAAATTAGATGGAAATGATTGTGAGATATCAACTTTAGCATTAATATCAACTTTAGGGGTTTAATAGGGTTTTATAGTTTTAGTGGTTTTAGGTTTTTTATGGGTGTTTAAGTGTTTTTAGGCTTTTGGGATCTTATGGTTTTTGTGGGGTTTAGTTTTTTTAGGGTTTTTATCATTTTCGTGTTTTAAGGGTTTTATGTTTTTTTAGGTTAGTTTGGTATTCTTTAGGATTATCATGTATTTTATGGTTTTTTATGTTTTTAGGGATATTTTTTGCTTTTTTTGGATTCTAATGGGTTTTTAGGTTTTTAGGGATTTTGATGGTTTTTTTAAATTTTTTTAGGTTATTTAAAGCTTTTTTATCTTTTTCATGGGTTTAAATTATTTTTATAGTTTTTATATTTTATATTTTTTTTAATGTTTTTTATGTTTTTATATGTTTTTTTGGTTTTTAGGGTTCTTAGGGTTTTTATGGTTTTTAGCGTTTTTATGTTTTATTGGATTTTTAAGTTTGATTATCATTTTAAGGATTTCTTAATGGGTTTCATGAGTTTTTTGGATTTTATGTTTTTAGAAATTTTTAGGGATTCTCTATTATTTTTATAGTTTTTACTGTTTTACAGGTTTTGATGATTTTTGGGTTTTTCAAACTTGTCGGTGTTTTATGATTTATTTTGTGGTTTTATGATTTTTTTGAGTTTTTTATTTTTTGAAGGTTTTTAGAGTATTTTTTAATGTTTTTAGGTTTTTAAATGTTTTTAATATTTTTCATATGTTTTAGGTTTTTTGGGGGTGTTAGGGTTTTTATGGGATTTAGGGTATTTTATGGTTTTTAGGGGTTTTAGGAGTTTTATTGATTTTTAGTATTTTTAGTGGTTTTATCTGTTTTTAAGTTGTTTATGTTTTCTTGTAGTTTTTTATGGTTTTTAGGGTTTTTTTAGTTTTTAGGTATTTTTAGGGCTCTTTTTACTATTTTTATAGTTTTTTGGGCTTTTAGGTATTGTAAGTGTTATTAAGGGGTTTACTGTTTTTTGGGATTTTAAAAATTTTATGGGTTTAATAGTTTTTTAGTAATTTTAGTGGTTTTTGGGTATCTATGTGGTTTTATTGGGTTTTTAGGTTTTTAGGGGTTTCTTTTGGTTTTTTAGGTATTTTGGGGATTTTAGGGGGTTTTGGGATTTTTAAGGGTTACAAGTGTTTTCCGATTTTTATGGTTTTCTTTTGGATTTTAGGGTATTTTAAATTTTTTGATTTTTATGTAATTTTTACGGTTTTATACAGTTTTTTAGTATATTGAGGGGTTATAGGGTTTTATGGGTTCTATGGTTTTCGGGTTTATTATTATTTTTTGTGGGTTTTGGGGTTTTAAATTTTATTAGATTTTTTTAATGTCTTTAGGCTTTTAAATGGTTTTATAGTATTTATTTGGTTTTTAGGTTTTTCACTATTTTTGGGGGTGTTAAAAGTTTTTATGTGTTTTTAAATCTTTTAAGGGTTTTAGGTTTTTAGTGTCTCTATTGTGTTTTTTGGGTGTTTAGCTTATTTATGGTTTTCAAGTTTCTTAAGATTTTTATGGTTTTCTAAAGGGATTTCAGGGTTTTTTTTGGTTTTTTTATTTTTTTTAGATTTTTTGTCTTTATTAGGATTTTAATGGTTTTGGGTTTTTGGAAGGATATTGATGGTATTTAGGGTTTTATGGTTTTTCTAGGATATTGGGTTTTTAGGGTTTTTTTATTTTTTAGGGTGTTTATGTTTTTTAAATTTTTTACATGTTTGGCATCTAAATGGGTTTTTGAGTTTTTAAGGGGGGTTTATGTTTTTTATTTTTTAGGGGGTTTCGTGGGTTTTTGGGCTTTTAGGATTTTTTAGTGTTTTTACTATTATTTTTTTGTTTTTTAGGGTTTTAAGTGTTTTTAAGATTTTATGGTTTTCTTAGGGTTTTTCATGTTTTTCCTGTATTTTTACATTTTTATGGATTTTTTGGTGGTTTTTGGATTTTTAAAAATTTTAGTGTTTTTTTGGGATTTTACAGGGTTTTAGGGGTTTTTATGTTTTTTTAATGTTTTTTCTGTTTTTTGATTGTTTAGTTTTTTATGGTTTTATAGTTTTTACTATTTTTACGGTATTAAATAGTCTTTAGATTTTTTAGTGGTTTTTTGGATTCGTATGGGTTTTGGGGGTTTTATGTGTTTTACTTTTTTAGGGGTTTTAGGTTCTAAAGAGTCTTTAGATTTTTTAATGGTTTTTTGTATTGTTTAGATATTTGGTGATTTTTTTTGGATTCGTATGGGTTTTGGGTTTTTTTAGGGTCATTTTAAGGGTTTTGGGGGTTTTTTATGTATTGTTTGGATTTTTTTTTAAGGGTTTTAGTTTGCTTATGTTTTTTAGGGTTTTTCATGTTTTTAGGGATTTTTTGAGATTTTTATTGATTTTTATTGATTTTTGGTTTTTAGAGATTTTAGGGATTTTCATGTTTTAAAGGTTTTTAGGGATTTTATGGGGTTTTTTATTTTTTTAGTTTTTAGGCTTATTTTATGTTTTTTAGCATTTTTAATGTTTTTATAGTTTTTTAATTTTTTAGGAGTTTATAAGTATTTTAGTGTTTTTATTGGTTTTTAGGGTTTTTATGGGGTTTTAGGTTTTTATGGTTTTTATGGTTTTTGGGTATTATTGTTTTTAGGGATTTATGGTTTTTTATGTTTTTTAGTATTTTTAGTTTTTTAGGGGTTTTATGTGGTTTTAGATTTTTATGGTTTTCTTAGGGGATTTAAGTTTCACTAAGAATTTTTCCTTTTTTTGGGATTTCTGGGATTTTATATGATTTTTAGGGGTTTTAAGGTTTTTGTGGATTTTAAGGATTTTATGGTTTATTGTTTTTTTACTTTATAGAGTTTTTTTGAGTTTAATAGTGGTTTTAACATATATAGAGATTTTATTTTTTTAGTAATTAATTTTTTATAGTTTTTAGTGGGTTTTTAAATTTTTAGTGGTTTTCTACTATTTATATGGGTTTTGTTAGATATTTTAATTTTTTAGGCGTTTTATGGTTGTTAAGGGGATTCAGGGTTCTTAACGTATTTTTAATTTTCTTTTGGTTTTAAGCATATATAGTGTTTTATGGGATTTAATTTTTTTTATGATTTTAAGGTTCTATTAGGGGTTTTTCATGTTTTTAGGAGTTCTGAAATTTGTAGCGATTTTTTGAACTTGTTCAGGATATTGATGGTTTTTAGGGATTTAGGGATTTTGATGGGTTTTTGGTTTTTTGGTTTTTTACATTTTTTAGTTTTTTTTCACATTATGTTTGAGTTTTTTTAATGTGTTTATGGGTTTAATGGGTTTTTAGCGTTTTAGTGGTGTTTTGGGTTTTTATTATTTTTTACGGTTATGGGGTTTTTTGGTTTTTTGGGTATTTTGGGTTTTTAAGGTTTTTAGAATTTTGTAGGGTTTTAAAGGTTTTTAATGTTTTTATGTTTTTATGGTTTCTTTACGGATTTTCAAGGGTTTCAGGGTTTTTATATTTTTTATGGATTTTAGGGATTTTTTATTATCTTTATAGTTTTAGGGGATTCTGAAGTTTTTAGGGGTTATTATGGTTTTTTGGGATTTTTTTGAGTTTTTAGTTATTTTAAGCTTTTTTATAGACTTTTAATATTTTTTGGGGTTAAAGGTTTTTGAGTTTTTAGTGGTTTTAGGGTATTTTGTGGTTTAAATGGGTTTTTATGTTTTTAGGGGTTTTAGTGTTTTATTGGTTTTAGGTTTTCTTAGGGTTTTTAGAGTTTTTAGGTTACATAGGGGTTTTAAGATTTATTATGTTTTAAAAGTTTTTTAGTATTTTTCATGGTTTTAGGGCGTCTTATTTATTAGGTATTTTTATTATTCTTTAGGATTTTTGTTGGGTTTTTTTTATTTTTTGGTATTTTTAGTGTATTAGTATTTTTATGGTTTTTAGGGGTTTTTATGATTCTTTTTGTTTTTTTTTGTGTTTTAACTGTTTTTAGGTTTTTAACTTTTTCTTGTGGGTTTTCTATGTTTTTAGGCATTTTTATGTTTTTATGGATTTTTTGAATTTTTTAGGATTTTTATGGATTTTTAAGGATTTTAGGGATTTTCAAGGTTTCTAGGGTTTTACGATTTTTGGGGTTTTTATGGTTTTCTGATAATTCTATGGGTTTTAATTTATTTTATTGGTTTTAAAAATATTTAGGGGTTTTGGGGTTTTAGAATTTTTAGTGGTTTTAGGGTTTTTACAGGTTGCTCTATTTTTAGGTTTTTAGGGGTGTCTATGGTTTTTGAGAATTTTTGGGTTTTATGGACTTTTACCATTTTTAGTGATTTTTATGTTTTAGGGGTTTTGTTTGTTTTTTTTATGATTTGTTAGTATTTTTTCTGTTTTGAGGATTTTTTGTATTTTTAGAGAATTTTTATGATATTTATGTTTTTTTGATTTAGGGATTTGGAGGTGGGGTTTTCGGTTTTTATGGATTTTATCATTTATAGTTTTTAGGGGCTTTAAGTTTTTTTAGTTTTTTAAGGTATTATTAGTTGTTTTTAGGGTTCCTATGTTTTTTATGTTTTTTGGTATTTTTATTTATTTTTTATGATTTTTATGTGTTTTAGGTATTTTAGAGATTTTGTGGGTTTTTTAGGTTGTTTAAGATTGTTAGGGTTTTTATGATCTTTTGGGTTGTTAGTTTTATTTGAATTTATTAACTGGTTTTAATGGTCTTTAGAGCTTGTTAAACTTTTAGTTGTTTAAAGTGGTTTAAAATTTCAATTTATTTTGTGTTTTTTGGGTTTTTAGGGGGGGGGGGGGTTTATGGTTTTCTGGGTTTTTTGTAATTTTTATATTTTTAGGCATTTTTAGTGTTTTAGGTTTTTATGTTTCTCTTAAGGATTTTATGTATTTTAGTGGTTTTTACATTTTTTTTAATTTTAGGTATTTTTTATGATTTTTATCATTTTTAAGGTTTTTAGGGATTTTGAGGGTTTCTTAGGTTTTTTGGTTTTTTGGTTTTATGTGTTTTTTGGGGATTTAAATATTTTTTGAGTCTCTACGGGGTTTAAGTTATATATATATATATATATATATATATATATATTTAAATGGGGTTTAGAGGTTTTTTAGAGTTTTTATTAGTTATTAAGGTTTTATGGTTTTCTGTTTTTAATGATTTTGGGGAGGATTTAGGGTTTTAGGGGTTTTTAGAATGTTTTTATGTTTTTATTATTTTTAGGGTTTTTTTGTTTATTTATTTTTTTTATTTGATTTTAATGTTTTTTGATTTTATTATGGTTCTTCTGGTATTTTAGTGTTTAATATGTTTTTAGGGACTTTTACAGCCTTATAAGGTTTTATATTGGTTTTTAAGGTTTTTTAGATTTTGAGGTGTTTTAGGGCTTTTATAGAGTTTTTTAGTTAATAGGGATTTTAAAATTTTTTGAGGCTTCTAAGGGTTTTTAGTGTTTTAATTTTTATACAGTTTTCTTAGGGTTTTTAATGGATTTTATAGGGTTTTAGAGATTTTATATTTTTTAAAAATTTTAGAGATTTTTTTGGATCTTTAGGATTTTTATTGTGTCTTAGGGTTTTCATAGATTTTGAGGTTTTTTAGTGGTTTGGGGGGGGTTGAGTTTTTTAGGGTTTTAGGGGTTTTTTGTGTATTTAGGGGTTTTATGGTTGTCATATTTTTTAATTTTTTTTGGTTTAAAGGTGATTTACTATTTTTTAGTATTTTAGGGTTTTTATTAGTTTTTAGGGACTTTAAGGTTTTCAAGTTTTTTATTGTTTTTATAGTTTTTTGGTTTCTTATGTCTCTTAATTTTTTTACTTTTTAGGGAGTTTAATTGTATTTAGAGTTTTTATATTTTGTGAGGGTTTTCAGGGTTTTAGGGTTTTTATGTTATTTGGGATTTTAGTGATTTATTATAATTTTTATGGTTTTTAGGGTATTTAGGGATTTTGATTATTTTTAGAGTTTTTATGTTTTTAGGCTTTTTTAGTTTATTTGAGTTTCTTTTTTTGTGGGATTTAAGTATTTTTTTATGTATTTAAGGTTCTCTAAGATTTTTTCAAGGTTTTTAGGGTTTTTTATGTTTTATGTATTGTTTTGTGAATTTTTATAATTTTTATGTTTTTTAGGGATTTTAGGGATTTAGGGTTTAATAGGTTTTTAGAGGTTTTTTGGTTTTTTGGTTTTTAGGGTTTTTACCGTTTTTAGTGTTTTTTATGGATTTTTATGTATTTTTAAAGATTTAGGCATTTTTTGGTTTTTGTCGGATGTCTGGGGTTTTAAATAATTTTATGGTATTTAGGGTTTTTCGTATTTTTTAGGTTTTTAGGGGTTTTAATTGAATTTTTGGTTTTTAAGGTTTTCTTATGGTTTTTCTGGGTTTTTAGGGTATTTTAGTTTTTAGGGATTTTTTGGATTTTTAAAGATTTTTATGGATTTTTGGGATTCTGAGGGCGTTTTTGGGTTTCTATGGTTTTTAGAGTTTTTTGGTTTTTTAAGGGTATTGATTTTATAGGGTTTTAATGTTTTATTAGAGGTTTTTAGGATTTTTGGGGGGTTTTTGGTTTTTAGGCATTTTTAGGTTTTTTAGGAATCTTATGGTTTTTTGGGGTTTTAGGGATCCTGATTGTTTTTAGGGATTTTAAAAGTTTTTACAGTTTTTTGAAAATATTGGGATTCTTTGATTTTTTCATGGTTTTAATGGTTTCCAATTTTTTTTAAAAGATTTCTTGTTTTAAATGGTTTATAGAGTTTTTAGTGGTATTTAGGCTTTTATGGGTTTTAATGGTTTTTAGGTTTTGGGGGGTTTAAAGTGTTTTTAGGTTTTGTATGTTCACTTAGGTGTTTTTATAGGTTGTGGATTTTTTAAATTTTTAGGTCTTTTTAGGTCTTTTTTAGCATTTTTAGGGGTTTTAAGGGTTTTAGGCATTTTGAGTAGAAGAGGTTCGGGACTAGGCAAGCCTAGCCCCCAAACTTAATTAAAAAGAAAAAGGCAACTACATGATGGGCCTGAAAGAGTGAGTATGAACATTGCCCTTCCAATCCGAGTCCAAGAACGGAATACAATAAGGTGGGGCCATAAAGGACCACATTGAGGAGCTCTCCGCAATCGCCTGTTTGGAGAGGGTGTCAACAAATGAGTTAGAATCCCTCTAGGCATGTGAGACATTGAGGTTCAAGTTCCGAGACAGCTCAAGGCATTCGATCCAGTGTGGAAAGAGTCTTCAGAGGACATCCCTGGAGCATCCCTTTAACGCATCTACCGCAAGTATCGAGTCAGACTCAATCCCAAGCGGTGACCAGTTGAACTGGCATGCAAACTTTACGGCCTTTATGATTTCCCACAACTCCGCTTCAAAAGCACATCCATCCCCAATAAACTGAAAGAACCAGCCCTTCAAGAAGCCCCATGGGGTGCGAAAAACACCCCACACTCCGATGGCCCAGGAGTGCCAAGTGTCGCACCATCAACGTTGACCTTCATGGGGTTTTTTTACAGTTTTAGGGGTTTTTTTTGGTGTTTTAGGGTTTTTTTAAGTCTTTAGGGGTTTTAAGGGTATTTTGGTTTTTAAGTTTTTCTTAAGATTTTTAGGGTTTTTAGGGTTTTTTTCCTATATCAGTATTTTATGGATTTTTTTATTTTTATTCGGTTTTGGGGTTCATAGGGATTTTTATTGTTTTAGGCTTTTTAAGGGTTTTACGGATTTTATGGGGTTTTAAGGTTATTTTAGTTTTTTATCTTTTTTTTCTGTTTTTATGGGTTTTAGATTTTTATAGTTTGTGAGGATTGAGGGTTTTTTTGATTTTTTTTGAATTTTTTTAGATGTTTTATAGGTTTTAGATTTTTTTAAGTTTTATTAGGGGTTTTATGGTTTTTAAGGGTTTAAGGTATTTTTAGGGGTTTTAGCTATTTTTATGTTTTATTGGTTTTAAGTGTTTTTAAATTTTTTTGGTTTTCTTAATGGGTTTCAGGATTTTAATCGGTTTCTATGTTTTTAGGGACTTTTTGGGACTTTTTGGTATTTTTAGCCAATTTATTTTTTAAGGGGTTTGTGGTTTTTAAGGATTTTTAGGGGTTTTTGGGTTTTTAAGTGATTTTGACCTTTGTATGTGTTTAAGAAATTTTAGTTATTTTTAGTTTTTTAATGTTTTCACAAGGTTTATCTAGGATATTATGGTATTTTACACATTTAGGTATTTTTAGGTATTTTTTGATTTGTTTTATTTTTGGGGTTTTAGTGATTTTGAAGGTTTTTAGGGTTTTATGGTTTTTATGGTTTCATGGGATTTTTGGATTTTTTCAGTTTTTAGGGATTTTACATATTTTAGTGTTTTTTAATGTTTTTAGGACTGTGAAGGAATTTTAGAGTTTTTTTTGGTTTTTAGTGTTTTATGGGGTTTTAGGGTATTTTAGGGTTTTCATAGGGTGTTATGTTTTTTCGGGTTTTTAGTATTTTTGTAGAGGTTTATAGGGTTTCAAAAAAATTAAGGTTTTTTAGGGGTTTTAATTGTTTTTAATGTTTTATTATTTTCTTAAGGTTTTTGTGGTTTTTACCTTTGTAGGTGTTTTTTCGGTTTTTTAGATTTTAATGGTTTTTAAGGTTCTAGGAATTTTTAGGGGTTTAGGATTTTTTAGAGGTTAAGGGTTTTCTTGGGGGGGATTTAAGGTTATTTAGTTTTTATGGTTATTAAGTATTTTATAGTTTTTTTACATCTTTTAGTTTGAAGTGCTCTTAGATTTTTTTGGGTTTTTATGGGGTTTTAGGTATTTTTGAGGTTTTAAAGAGTTTTAATGGTTATTAGAATTTTTATATTTTAAGATGTTTTTTGGGTTTTTTTAATTATTTTAGGTTTTTATGGGTGTTAAGAGTTTATATGTTTTTAAATATTTCTTAGGGTGTTTCAATGTGTTTAGGTTGTTTTATAATTTTAGGGATTTTTAGGGATTATTTAGGTATTTTTGGTTTTTATTTGTTTTAGGATTTTGATGGTTTTTATGGGTTTTTTGAATTTATGGTTTTTTTTGAGTTATTGAAAAAAATTAGCTTTTTAAGGTTTTTTGATCTTTTTGTAACTTTTTTAGGGGATTAAAGAGTTTTTTTGAGTTTTTAGTGGTTTTTAATTTTTTATAGGTTTAATTGTTTTTAATTTTTTAGGGGTTTTAAGGACTTTTGGGGTTTTTACTATTTTGAGGGTTTGTAACTATTTTTGGGTTTTTAAGTTTTTCTTAGACGTGTTCAGGGTTTTTAGGGTTTTTCATTTTTTTGGAGTTTTAGAGAATTTTTTGAATATTTATTGTTTTTATGATTTTTAGGTATTTTGAGGGTTTTTATTTTTTGGGGATCTTAAGGTTATTTTGGAGTTTTTTGGGGTTCTAATGTTTCTTAGAGTTTTTTAATATTTTTAGTGGTTTGTAGGGTTATTATATTTTTTAGTATTGTTAGGGTTTTTATTGGTTTTTAAAGTTACTAATGGTTTTATGGGAATTTATGGTGTATAGGATTTATATGGTTTTTATTGTTTTTAGTTGTTTTTTAGGTTTTTAGGGGTTTTAAATGTTTTTAGTTTTTAATTATTTCTTAGGGATTTTCATGTTTTTAGGATTATTTACGTTTTAAGGGATTTATTAGTCTTTTTTTGGATTTTTATTGGTTTTTAGGATTTTAGGTTTTTATGTATTTTTAGGGTTTTTAGGGGTTTTCATGTTTTTACCATTTTTAGGTTTTTGGGTTTTAAGTTTGTTTAGGTATTTCATGTTTTCTTATGGTTTTGGGGGTTTTTTTGTTTATAAATTTAATGGATTTTAAGGATTTTTATCATTTTTATTGTTTTTAGGGTATTTAGGGTTTTGAGGGGGGGGGGGTTTGGGGGTTTTTTGGGTTAATTGGGGATATTTGGGTCCCTAGGGGTTTTTTGAATTTTTAGGGGGTTTATGGGTTTTTAGTGTTTTTAATGTTTTTTCGGTTTAAAAGGGATTTTAGAGTTTGTTTTTTGATTTTAGAGTTTGTATTTCTCTTTATGGGTTTTTGAGACTTTTGGTGGTTTTGTTGGTTTTAGAATTCTTAATATTTTTTGGGGTTTTTTTAGTTTTTTTTGGTTTTTTATAATTGTAGGGGTTTAAGTGTTTTTATATTTTTAATGTTTTCTTAGGATTTTACAGGAATTTGTGGGGTTTTTATGTTTTTATGAGTTATAAAGGTTTTTTATGATTATTATGGGGTTTTATGGTTTTCAAGGACTTTTGGGTTTTAAAGGTTTTTATGTTTTTTAATGGTTTTGGGTTTTTAGGGTTTTTAGGTTTTTACAGGTATTCCGTTTTTTTTCTTTTTTAAATATTTCTTATGGATTTTCAATGTTTTTTTACCTTTTTAGGGATTTGATGGAATTTTTATGATTTTATGGGGTTTAAGGTTTTTTTGGGATTTTGAGGGTTTTTGGTGTTTTTGGGTTTCTAGGATTATTAGTGTTTTTAGGAATTTTATGTGTTTTGTTTTTATGGTTTTCATTGTGTTTTTCAAGGTTTTCAGGGTTTTTAAATTTTTTGTGATTTTAGGGAATTTTATGAATTTTTTTAAAGTATTTTAGGAGTTTTTGTGTTGTTTTGGTTTTTAGGGTTTTTTTGAGTTGTACAGTTTTTTGGGATTTTAGGGATTTTTTAGTTTTTAGGGGTTTTATGGTTATTTTGAGTTTTTTAATATTTTTAGGGGCTTAAAGGGTTTTTATAGTATTAGTGAATATTTAGATTTTTCATGGGTTTTATGGGTTTTTTATGGTTTTAGGGGTCTTATGGTTTTTATAGGTATTTAGGTACTTTAGGGTATTTTTAGGGTTTTGTCTAGTTTTCAACATTTTTTTGGTTTTTTATGATTTTATGTTATTTTTGTTTTTAATATTTTCAATAGTTATTTTTAGGGTTCATATGGGTCTTTAAACATTTTTTTTATGATTTTATGTTTTCTGTAATGGTTTTTAAGGGTTTTTTGGGTTTTTTGGTTTTTTTGGTTTTTTAGGGTATTATGGGTTTTTAGGGTTTTGGTTTTTTTTTAATTTTTAGGGTGTTTTTTGTTTCTAATAGTTTTTTTATGATTTTAAGGTTTTAAAGGGTTTAGAATGGTTTTAGTGAGGTTTAAGGGATTTATTGATTTTAAGGAGTTTTATGGTTTTTACGGGTTTTTATGGTTAATTTGGTGTTTTATGGTATTTAGTGTTATTAGGGTTTTTATTATTTTTAGGTTTTTAAAGGTTTAGGTTTTTTATGTTTTTTATTTTTTTTATTTTTTTATTAGTTCCTTTCATTATTTTTTAAAGTTTTTTAAGATTTTTTACATTTTCGGAATTGTTATAGATTTTTTAGAATTTTTATGGATTTTAGGGGTTTTGGTGGTATTAGGGTTTTTTGTATTTTTATGGGTTTTTTGGTTTTTTGGTTTTTAGGTGTTTTTTGAGTTTTAGGGTTTTGTTGGTTTTTTAGGTTTTTAATTTTTTTAGTATATTTACTGAATTTTAGAATTTTTAGAGGTTTTTAGGTATTTTTTGGGTTTTTTTAGTTTTTTTATACTTTTAGGGGTATTATGTTTAAGGGGATTTAGTGTTTTTTGGGTCTTTTAGAGAATTCAACATCTTTTTAGGTTTTTAGGGGTTTTTTGTTTTTTTTATTTTAAATTTTTTCATAGGGTTATTGGGGGTTTATCTAGGTTTTTTATGGTTTTTCCATTTTTAGGGATGTCAAAGATTTTTATGATTTTTAGGGGCTTATTGATTTTATGGGTTTTAGAGTTTAAAGGTTTTAGTGTTTTTACCATTTTTAGGTATGTTGAGGTTATAAGTGTTTTTTTAAATTTTTTCTATAGGTTCTTCAATTTTTTATTCATTATTAGGTTTTTAGTGATTTTTAGTGTTTTTTAGGATTTTATGGTTTTTTGGGATTTTGGGATTTTTTGTTTTTTAGGTTTTAATGGTTTTTTAAGGTTTTAATGTTTTTAGGTTTTTAGGGGATTTAATTATTCTTAGGATTTTAATGTTTTGATAATTATTTTTAGGGGTTTTAGGGGTTTTTACATTTTTTGTGATTTTAAGGGATATTTATCATTTTTATGGTTTTTTGGGGTTTAGGTATTTTTTGGGATTTTAGTGTTTTCATGATTTTTTGGGATTTTTTTATTTTGTTGGTTTTTTAGTGTTTTTTTAATTTTTTAGGGTTTTAATATTTTTAATATTTTTTAATCATTAATAAGTGTTTAAAGGGTTTTTTACGGTTTAGCATGTTTATAGGGTTTTAATCTGTTTTTAGGGTTTTTATGTTTTTTTGGTATTTTATGTTTTCTCGTAGTGTTTAGGGTATTTTTTAGGTATTTTTAGGGTTTTTAGTGTTTTCATTATTTTTATGCGGTTTAATTTTTTTTATATTTATAAATATTTTTTAGTGTTTTTCATGGGTTTTAGGGAATTTTAAATTTTTAAGGGATTTTAAGATAATTTAGGATTTTTAGGTTTTTTAGGGATTTTATGGATTTTTAGGGGTTTTAGTGTTTTATGGGTTTTTATAGTTTTAGCATTTTCAGTTTTTTAATGGTTTTATATCTTTTCATGTTTTTATGGTTTTCTTTAGGTTTATCAAGGTTTTAGGGTTTTTAATCATTTATGGAATTTATATATTTTTTAAGATTTTCATGTTTTTAGGGTTTTATAGATCTTAAAATTTTTATGGGTTTTTAAAGTTTTTATGATTTTTTTAGGTTTTAAGGTTTTTTTGTTTTTTTACACTTTTAAGTATCTTTATATTTTTTTTAAAAAAAATTAGTTTTTAAGCTTTAATTTTTTTCGGAATTTAATGGTTTTTAGGGAGTTTTACGGTTTTTATGGTGTTTAAACTTTTAGGGGTTTTAAGTGTTTTTAGGTTTTTCAATTTTTTTTCTTATGGTTTTTTGGGATTTTTTTTTATGTTTTTAGGGATTTTGATGGGGTTTTAGGTTTTTGAGCCTTTTTTTGGTTTTATAGGGGTTTTTAATTTTTTAGTTTTTTTGTAGTTTTCTTCGGGGTTTTTAAGTTTTTTATATTTTTAGGGTTTTAGGGATTTTTAGGGTTTTTTTGGATTTTCAAATTTTTTTAGGGGTTTCAGGGTTTTTAAGGTTATTAGGGGTTTTTTATTATTTCAAATCTGTTTTAGTTATTTTAGTGGTTGTAAAAAAAATTAGGCTTTAATGTTTTTTTACGTTTCTTAAGGGGTGTAATGTTTTTTTTAATTTTTTGAGATTTAGAGGGTTTATTGTCGTGTTAGGGTTTTTCTGTGCTTTTCAGATGTTTTTTTGTTGTTTAGGGTTTTTATGGTTTTCTTAGATTTTAAAAATTTATATGGTTTTAATGGAATTTTAGCGTTCTTAAGGGTTTTACATGGTTCTATGGGCATTTAGTTCTTTTTAATGTTTTCTGGGTTTTATGGGTTTTTATGGTTTTTATTGTTTTTTTTAGTTTTTTGTTTTTTTAGGGTTTTTATAATTTTTATAGTTTTTAGGGGTGTTTATATTTTTATAGGTTTTTTAGGGATTTTTAGGGTTTTTATGGTTTGTATGTTTTTAGATATTTAGGTATATTTTCATGCTTTTTATGCATTTTTTTCTTTTTGGGATTTTGAGGATTTTTAGGGGGGTTAGGGGTTTTAATTATTTTAGCGGTTATAAGGATTTTTACATGTGTTAGAGTTGTTATAATTTTTAATGTTTTTTAGGTTTAAAGGGGTTTTAAACCACTTTAGTGGTTTTTTGGGTATTTAGTTTTTTATGGGTTTTTGGGTTTTTTTCTGGATTTTATGGGTTTTGCGGTATTTTTAGTGTTTTTAGGTTTTATAGTGTTTTTAGATATTTAAGGGATTTTAGTGTTTTCATGATTTTTTGGGATTTTTTTATTTTGTTGGTTTTTTAGTGTTTTTTTAATTTTTTAGGGTTTTAATATTTTTAATATTTTTTAATCATTAATAAGTGTTTAAAGGGTTTTTTATGGTTTAGCATGTTTATAGGGTTTTAATCTGTTTTTAGGGTTTTTATGTTTTTTTGGTATTTTATGTTTTCTCGTAGTGTTTAGGGTATTTTTTAGGTATTTTTAGGGTTTTTAGTGTTTTCATTATTTTTATGCGGTTTAATTTTTTTTATATTTATAAATATTTTTTAGTGTTTTTCATGGGTTTTAGGGAATTTTAAATTTTTAAGGGATTTTAAGATAATTTAGGATTTTTAGGTTTTTTAGGGATTTTATGGATTTTTAGGGGTTTTAGTGTTTTATGGGTTTTTATAGTTTTAGCATTTTCAGTTTTTTAATGGTTTTATATCTTTTCATGTTTTTATGGTTTTCTTTAGGTTTATCAAGGTTTTAGGGTTTTTAATCATTTATGGAATTTATAGATTTTTTAATATTTTCATGTTTTTAGGGTTTTATAGATTTTAAAATTTTTATGGGTTTTTAAAGTTTTTATGATTTTTTTAGGTTTTAAGGTTTTTTTGTTTTTTTACACTTTTAAGTATCTTTATATTTTTTTTAAAAAAAATTAGTTTTTAAGCTTTAATTTTTTTCGGGATTTAATGGTTTTTAGGGAGTTTTACGGTTTTTATGGTGTTTAAACTTTTAGGGGTTTTAAGTGTTTTTAGGTTTTTCAATTTTTTTTCTTATGGTTTTTTGGGATTTTTTTTTATGTTTTTAGGGATTTTGATGGGGTTTTAGGTTTTTGAGCCTTTTTTTGGTTTTATAGGGGTTTTTAATTTTTTAGTTTTTTTGTAGTTTTCTTCGGGGTTTTTAAGTTTTCTAAATTTTTAGGGTTTTAGGGATTTTTAGGGTTTTTTTGGATTTTCAAATTTTTTTAGGGGTTTTAGGGTTTTTAAGGTTATTAGGGGTTTTTTATTATTTCAAATCTGTTTTAGTTATTTTAGTGGTTGTAAAAAAAATTTGGCTTTAATGTTTTTTTACGTTTCTTAAGGGGTGTAGTGTTTTTTTTAATTTTTTGAGATTTAGAGGGTTTATTATCGTGTTAGGGTTTTTCTTTGTTTTTCAGATGTTTTTTTGTTGTTTAGGGTTTTTATGGTTTTCTTAGATTTTAAAAATTTATATGGTTTAATGGAATTTTAGCGTTCTTAAGGGTTTTACATGGTTCTATGGGCATTTAGTTCTTTTTAATGTTTTCTGGGTTTTATGGGTTTTTATGGTTTTTATTGTTTTTTTTGGTTTTTTGTTTTTTTAGGGTTTTTATAATTTTTATAGTTTTTAGGGGTGTTTATATTTTTATAGGTTTTTTAGGGATTTTTAGGATTTTTATGGTTTGTATGTTTTTAGTGATATTTAGGTATATTTTCATGCTTTTTATGCATTTTTTTCTTTTTGGGATTTTGAGGATTTTTAGGGGGTCAGGTGTTTTAATTATTTTAGCGGTTATAAGGATTTTTACATGTGTTAGAGTTGTTATAATTTTTAATGTTTTTTAGGTTTAAAGGGGTTTTAAACCACTTTAGTGGTTTTTTGGGTTTTTAGTTTTTTATGGGTTTTTGGGTTTTTTTCTGGATTTTATGGGTTTTACGGTATTTTTAGTGTTTTTAGGTTTTATAGTGTTTTTAGATATTTAAGGGCTTTATTGTTTTTTATTTTTAGGGTTTTAAGATCTTTTATTTTTTTAGGTATTTTTAGGGATTTTTGGGATTTTTATGTGTTTTATGGTTTTTAGGGATTTTGAGTTTTTTAGGGTTTTTAGTTTTTCGTACGATTTTATCATTTTTAGGTTGTTAGGGGTTTTAAGTTCTTTTATGTTTTTATGGTTTTCATAGTGGTTTTTAGAGTTTTAGGGTTTTTTATATTTTTATGGTTTTAAGGTAAGTTTTAGAATTCTTATGCTTTTGAGGGTTTTTATATGTTTTTAGGATTTTTAGGGAATTTAATGCTTTTTATAGTTTTTTAACATTTTCAGAGGTATAAAGGGGTTTTATATTTTTTTTACCGAGTCTTTAGGGTTTTGTGGGGTTTTCCGGGTTTTTTAGTTTTTAGGGATATATATAATTTTTAGGGATATAGAGACTTTTAAAGGGTTATTATGGTTTATAGAAAATTTAGGTTTCTTATAGGTTTTAAGTATTTTTATGTTTTCTTACAGGTTTTTAGGGTTTTTAGGGTTTTATAATTTTTTTGGTTTTTTTGGGATTTTTTAGTATTTTCATAATTTTTAAGAGTTTTAGGTATATTGAGGGTTTTGGTGAATTTAGGTTTTTTAGTGTTTGTTAGGTTTTTTAAGGGTTTTTTGTGTTTAATGTTTTTTTAATATTTTATTAAGGGTTTTAACTATTTTTCCTTGTTTTCATGTTTTTAGTGTGTTTTATGGATTTTATTAGGGATTTTTAAGGTACTTTATGGTTTTTAGGGATTTTGATGGTTTTAAGTGTTTTATAGGTTTTTTGGGGTTTTAGGGTTATTTGCAGTTTTATGGGTTTTTAAGGTTTTTTTAGTCTTTTTGACATTTTTAGGGGATTAATGGTTTTTCAGTGTTTTTAGTAGATTTTAAGGGTTTTCAAGGGTTTCTAGTTTTTTTCAGGATTTAGGGATTTAATGGTATTTTCTTGGTTTTAAGGGTTTTAGGGTCTTTTTGGGGCTTTTAGCGTTTTTAGTATATTTTTTTATTTTTTAGGGGATATAAGTGTTTTGAGGTTTGTAAGGTTTTGTTAGGGCTTTTCATATTTTTAAAGGGTTATTACATTTATAGTAGTTTTTAAGGATTTTTATTATTTTTTTGGTTTATAGTGTTTTTAGGGATTTGGAGGGGGTGGTTTGGGTATTTTGGGTTTGTAGTGTATTTATGTTTTTTTTGGGTTTTAAGATTTTTTAGGTTTTTATGGTTTTCTTTGGGTTTTTTTGGTTTTTTTGAATTCTTTATGTTCTAAGGAATTTTATGGGGTTTTAAATTTTTGTAGGGTTTTAGGGTTTTTATGTTTTTTATAATATTTTGGGTTTTATGGTTTTTAGGGTTCTATTGTTTTTTGGGGTTTCTAGGTAATTTTTGAGTTTTTATGCATTTTAGGGTTTTTTATTTTTTTAGCGTTCTTAGGGGTTAAAGGGTTTTTAGATTTTTAGTGGGTTTTATGGTTTTATGGGGTTTGAGGGTTTTTAAAAAAATTAATTTGTTTTATGGTTTTTTTGGGTTTAGGTTCTTTAGGATCTTATAGATTTTTTTTGATATTTTTTGTTATTTTTGTGTTTTTGAAAGGTTTAAAGTGTGTTTAGGTTTGTAAGGTTTTCTTGGTACTTTTAGTATTTTTAGGGGTTTTTTATGTTATTCAATATTTTTAGGATTTTTTTAGGATTTCAAATTTTTAGGGGTTTTTTAGGGTTTTTTCGTTTTCAAGGTTTTTAGGGTTTTTAGAATTTTAAGGTTTTTAAGAGTTTTTATGAGCTTTCAGGATTTTAGGGTTTTTCATTTTTTTCATTTTAGGCAATTTTTATGATTTTATGGGTTTTCAGTGTTTCTGGGATTTTATGGTTTTTAGTGTTTTTATAATTTTTTAGATATTTTTTTCAAATTTTTATTGTTTTTCGGTTTTTAGGGTTTTGTTATAATTTTTATGGTTTTTACATTTTTAGGGATTTTAAGAAATTCTTATGATATGCATGGGTTTTTAGATATTTTGAGTGTTTTTAGGGTTTTTACAGTTTTATGGGTTTTTGGGGTTTTTAGGGTATTTTTAGGTTTTTAGGCTATTTTTGAGTTTTTTAGGGTTTAAGGGTTTTTAGAGTTTTTTAATGTTTTTAGGTGTTTGAAGGGATTTCTGAGTTTTTGTTGGGTTTTTTTGGATTTTATGGTGGTTAGAGATTTCTTAATGTTTTAGCCGTTTTTTATTTTTTTAATATTCTTTTATTGTTTTTATCATTTTTAGGGTTTTTAGGGGTTTTAGGGGGTTTATGGGTTTTAGGTTTTTATGGTTTTCTTTGTGATTTTAAAGTTTAAAAGAGTTTTTCACGTTTTTTGGTAATTTTAGGTATTTTTATGGTTTTTATGTTTTTTAGGTGTTTTAGGATTTTAAGGGTTTTGATGTTTTTTAGAATTTTTTACAACTTTATGATTTTATGGGTTTTATTTATTTTTAGTTTTTCTTTATGTTTTCTTGGGTGTTTTCGTGGGTTTTAGTTGTTTTTAATTTTTTCGGTATTCTATGACTATTTTAGTATTTTTATGGTTTTAGGGATCTTATGTATTTTAGTAGTTTTATGGGTTTTTGGTTTTTATAGTATATTCCGGTTTTTGGGTTTTAGGGGGTTTTTTATGTTTTTTTTGTTTTTAAGTATTTTTAGAGTTTTAATGTTTTAGGGTTTTAAAGTTTTCAATAGTTTTTATTGGGGTTTTAGGGTATTAATTGGGTTTTTATTGTTTTTATATGATTTGATGGTTTTTAGGGGTTTTTAGACTCTTTTATAGTTTTTAGGGGTTTTATAAATTTTTTGGTTTTATAAGTTTTAAGTGTTATAGAATTTTAAGGTTTTTATACGGGTTTTCAGTGTATTTAGGGATTTTTATAATTGTAATTATTTTTAGGGATTTTTTAAATTTTTTATTTGATTAGGGGTTTTAAGGATTTTTAGTTTTTTAAAGGATTTTTAGGGTAAGGAAGGCTCAAGGCTAGGCTATTCCTGACTCCCCTCAAATTTTATTAGAAAAAGGACACGATGACACTGCAGACAAGGGAGGTGTGGGGTCAATCAAACCCACAACCAAAAGCCCTTAAAAAACAGACACCCAGAGACCAAAAAAAAAGAAAAATCAAAAGAAAAAAAAACACAACACCAAACCCACAACTACTTCAGCACCTTCTCATCCAATTCCTATAGTCGGCAGCACCATCACCCCTTTATCAGTTCCCATCCAAGCAGAAACCAGCATCCACAGCACACAGCCAAGCAGTGACCAGTGTCCAATCTCACATGTTCCAGCATCCAACACCTTCCCACCAAGAAACTCCGCCATAAGAAGATCCATCATCCAACATTCACCAGCAACCAGCAGCTCACAACCAACCAAAGACCAGCATCCAAACTCACAAAACCCAGCATCCAGCACATTCTCACCAAGAAGATCAACCGCCATCAGCACAGAACAACTCAGTAGAACCCCTAGCCTTCATACACATCGAACCACAACCAAACCAGCTTCGCCACCATGCAACAAATCAACAACCCTCGCCATGCACCAGCATCCATAACCAAAGACTAGAGCATGCAATGAATCACAACCAAACCAACCATAGTACAGGGAACTACAAGTAGCAGCCAAACCGCAGTACCAAAGCAACTCCCGCTCGGAAACCCAAGGCAAACTCATCTTCCCAAGAAACTAGAAACAACCTCCAACAAACGATAGCACCAAAACACTATCATTAACAACAAAAACATCACCACCTCTAATCCAACCAGCCCCAAACAACATGCAGCACAAAACACTACAACCAACACATCTGAACCCATCATCTCCTGAGGAAACGAAGCTCCAAATCCAGCAATCAAGGCAATCAGACCAAACCACAACTAGCATTCCACACCTCATAGCAAAATTAACAGCATAATTTTAGGGATCTTTAGGGTTTTTAGTGTTTTATATGTATTTTAGGGTTTTTAATGGTTTTTTGGGTTTAATGGGTTTTTTGAGTTTTAAGGGGTTTTATAATTTTTATTGTTTTTAATGATTTTAGGGGTTTTAAGGTTTTTTTGAGTATTTATATGGTTTTTAGTGTTTTAGGGGTTTTACGGTTCTTAGGGGTTTTCATGATTTCTCATAGATTTTTGGGTATTTTTAGGGTTTTTTACAGTTTTAGCATTATCTAGTTTATTTGGGGGTTTTAGATTTTTTTAGGTTTTTATTGTTTTCTTTGGGGTTTTTAGGGTTTTTAGGGTTATTTATGTATTTAGTAAATTTTAAATATTATTTAGGATTTTTATTGGTTTTTATGGGTTTTAGGGATTCTGAGTGGTGTTCAGGTTTTTAGTGTTTTTACTTTTTTTAGGTAGTTAAGGGTTTTTTCGTTTTTTAGGTTGTCAAGGTTTTCTTGTAGAAGTTTTTTTTAGGGGTTTGTTATTTTTTGGGGGGGTATTAGGAATTTTAATGATTTTTATGGTTTTTTAGGGATTTTTGGGGTTGGGGTGTGTTAGAGATTTTAGGGTTTTCATGGGTTCAATGGTTTTTAAAGGGTTTTATGTTTTTTTGAGATTTTAAGAGTTTCAATGGTTTTCTAGAGTTTTTAATATTTTTGGAATTTTAAAGGGTTTTTCGAGTTTTTAGATGTTTGTAGCGTATTAATGATTTTTAGGTTTTCAAGGGTTTAATGGTTTTATTAGTTTTGCTATGTTTAGGGGGTGTTTTTGGTTTTTTGGGTTTTAAGGGAATTTAAGGGGTATTAGGTTTATTCAGGTTTTTTATTTTTTATGGTTTTTAGGGGTTTTAGGGTCTTTTAGGGATTTTATCATCTTATTAGGATTTTAGGGGTCTTAGTTGTTTTTAGGTTTTTAAGATTTTATTAAGGTTTTTTAGGGTTTTATGGTTTTTTACATTTTCAAGGATTTTTGGTAATTTTTAGTAATCTTATATTTTTGATGTGTTTTAAGGTTTTTTTAGGGTTTAATGTTTTTTTTTGTTTTTATGGTTTTTATGGTTTTTTAACGTTTTAGGGGGTTTTGAGTTTTTTAGGGTTTTAATTTTTTTTCATAGTTTTTAACGTTTTTAGTGGATTAAAGGGTGTTTAGAGTTTTTAGTGGTTATTTTGGGTGTTTAGAGTTTTTAGGGGGTTTTTTCAGGTTTTATTTGTTTTATCGTTTTTATCATTTTTATGTTTTTTGGGGTTTTAAGAGTTTTTATGTACTTAAGGATTTGTTAAGGGATTTCAGAGAATTTTTATTTTTTTAGATTTTTAAATATTTGTATGGATGGTTTAGGATTTTTATGTTTTATATGATTTTTTATAATTATGAAGGTTTTTTTGGGACTTGTAGATTTTTATGGTATTTCTGGTTTTTATGGGTTTTTGAGTATTTAGGGTTTCAAAGTTTTTTTAGATTTTTTATCATTTATAGGGTTTTTAGAGTTTTTTTTTGTTTTTAGGGGTTTTACAATTTTTAGGAATTTCTAAGGTGTTTATAGGTTTTGATGGGTTTTAGGTGTTTTCAGGGGTTGTAGGGTCTTTTTAGGTTTTTTTATTATTTTTATGTTTTTTTGGATTTTTAAGTGTTTTAAGGTTTCTAGAGTTTTATTAGGTCTTTTCAAGGTTTAGCGGGTTTTTATTATCTTAGGGATTTTTAGTTGTTATTAGGATTTTTATTGGTTTTTAGGATTTTATAAAAAATTAGGGTTATTAGGGCTATTTAGGGTTTTTGGGTTCTTATTTTTTTGGTTTTTAGGTTTTTTTTGTTTTTTATGGTTTATAAGGTTTCTATAGTTTTTTTCACAATTTTAGGGGTTTAAAAGGTTTCTAGAGTTTTTGAGGTTTTTAGGGTTTGTATGGGTTTTAGGGTTTTTTATAGTTTTTTGGGGGTTTTACAGTTTTTATAATTTTCAGGGTTTTTTTTTGGTTTTTTAGTATTTTAGGGGTTTTAATTATTTTTATATTTTTAAGGTTTTATTGGGGTTTTTAGAGTTTTTCATGGTTTTTTAATTTTTATGGTTTTTAGGGATTTGAGGGGTTTTTTTGGGTTTTTTTGGTTTTTTTGGATTTTAGTGTTTTTTTATTTTTTTTATTATATAGTTTTTTACATATTTTTATGGGTTTTAATAGTTTAAAGGATATGTAGAGTTTTAGTGGGTTTTATGGTTTTGTGGGGTTTGATGGGTTTTTACGGTCTATAGGGGTTTATGGTTTTTTGGGGGTTTGTGGTTTTTATCATTTTTTAGGATTTAAGGGGTTTTAAGTATTTTTAATTTTTATTGTTTTTTTGGGGTTTTCTAGGATTTTACGAGTTTTTACATTTTTAGGGATTTTATAGATTTTTAGGATTATTATGCATTTTTTGAGATTTGTGGTGTTTTAGGGTTTTAATGGTTTTTTATTTGTAGGATTTTTAGCAGTTTTAGGATTTTTAAGTGTTTTTATTTTGTTAAGGTTTTCTTAGGGATTTTTTAGAATTTTGAGGTTTTTCTTTGTTTTTAGTTATTTTTTGGATTTGTTTATTGTTTTTAAGTGTTTTTTGGTTATTTGGGATTTTTAGGGATATTTGGGTTTTTCGAGTTTTATGGGTATTTATGGGTATTTATTTAGTATAGGGTTTTTTATATTTAGGTGATTTATAGTTTTTTAGAGTTTTCTAAATAATTTAACGGTTTTTAGGGTTTTTAGATATTTTAGTGGTTTAAAGGTTTTTAATGATATTTAGTGATTTATTTTTTTTAGTGGTTTAATGGTTTTTAGGGGTTTAGGGTTTTTAGGGTTTATTTTTTTTAGTTTTTTAATGGTTTTAATTGTTTTGATGTTTTCATGGTTTTCTTAGGTTTTTCTAGTTTTTAGGGTTGTTTTACCTTTCTAGGGATTTTTAGAGCTTTTTAGGATTTTTATGGGTTCTGTTTTTGTTTTTTTGGGTTTTAATTTTTTTTTAGTTTTTATTGTTGTTATGGTTTTTTAGAGTTGTTAAAAATTTTGGGGGTTTATAGGATTTTTAGAGTTTTATGTGGGTTTTTATATTTTTATTGGTTTTCAGGTTATTTTATGGCTTTTTATTTTTTATTGTTTTTGGGGTGTTTAGGGGAATTTAAAGAGTTTTTATGGTTTTTAGTGTTTTTTAGGTGTTTAGGGGTTTAAATTATTTTTAATATTTTCTTAGGGAAGGTTTTTTATGAATGATTATGTTTTTATGGGATTTGAGTTATTTTTTTGAGTTTTATGGTTTTAAGGGATGTTGAGTGTTTTGAGAGTATTTTTTGTTTTTCGGGATTTTTGAGGTTTTTAATGTTTTTAGTGTATTAGGGGTATTATGTGCCTTTAGGTTTTTATGTTTTTCTTAGGGGTTTTCACGGGTTTTTGGTTTTAGATATTTTATTGGATTCTTTGGGTTTTTTTAGTATGTTTATGGTTTTTTAGGTTTCTCAGGGGTTTTGAGGTATTTTAGGGCATTTTAGTGATGTTAGGGTTTTCCAAGTTTCTAGGTTTTAAGGGGTTTTTCTGTTTTTTTAGGTTATTAAGGTTTTATTACGTATTTTATGGGTTTTTAGGGGGTTTAAAATATTTCATTAATTTAGGAAATTTTTATTTTTTTATGGTATTTTGGGTTTTTGGGATTTTGATGTTTTTAGGGTTTTAGGGTGTTTCGGGTTATTATGGATTTTTTTGTGTTTTTAATATTTTTCTAGGGTCTTTAAGAGTTTTTATACTTTTTTAACATGTTTAGTTCTATAAATAGTTTTCCTTATTTTTAGTGGTTCTATGGTTTTTATGGGGGTTTTGGGTTTTGGGGTTTTTTAAGTTTTGGGGGAATTAGGGTATTTATAGTCTTCATAGGGTATTTAGGATTTTTTTGTTTTTTTAAAAATTTTAGTGATTTTAAGTGTTTTTAGGTTTTTATTGTTTTCTTAAGGTTTTTCAGGGTTATAATTATTTTTAACATTTTTATTAATTTTTAGTGATTTATGGGATTTCTATGGGTTTTTAGGGTTTTAAGGTATTTTTAGGGTTTTATGATTTTAAAGTGTTTTTATATTTTTTAAAATCTTAAGGCTTTAAGGGATTTTTTATCATTTTTATGGTTTTCAAGGGTTTAGGGATCTTTGAAGTCTTTTAGGCTTTTTGGGTTTTTTTGATTTTATGGTTTTTAACATTTTTATGTTTTTAATGGTTTTATGTTATATTATGTTTTTATATTTTTCTTATGTGTTTTTTAGGATTTTATTATTTTTTACATTTTTAGATATTTGTAGGTGTTTTCAAGAAATGTTGTGGGCTCTTAGATTTTTTATTATTTAGAGGGGTTTTAGTGTTTTTAGGGTTTAGTATTTTTTCTGGTTTTTTTAATATTTAACGTTTTTTTGTATTTTATGGATTTTAGAGTTTTCTAAAGTTTTAGTGGTTTGAAGTATTTTTAGGGTTTTTATCTCATTTTTGGTTTTTTTTGTGTTTTTTAGGTTTTTAAGGGTTTTTATGGTTTTTAGTGTGGTTCGGTGTTTTAGGGTTGTTTTATGGGTATTATGGTTTTTAGTTTTTTAGTGTTTTTAGGTGTTTTTAGTATTTAAGTATTTCTTAGTGGTTTTTAAAGGTTTTTAAATTTTAGTCATTACTTGGTATTTTTTAATTTATATGAGTTTTAGGGTTTTTTGGTATTAATTATTGTTTTTAGGCTTTTTATGGGTTTTTTGGTTTTGGGGGGTTATTGGTTATTTATTTTTTATGATTTAAAATGTTATTAGAGAGTTTTAATGTTTTTACATGTTTAAAGTGGTTTTATATTTTTGGTGGGTTTATTGGGTTTTTTTATGGTTTTTTGAGTTTTAAGGGGTTTTTATGATTTTTAAGGGGTTTAGGGGTTTTATATGTTTTTAGCGTTTTTAGGGTCTCTTATGGGTCTTGTAGTTTTAGTGCATTTAGAATTTTTAGGGTTTTAATTATTTATAATTATTTAGGAATTTATTAGGATTTTTAGGTTTCTAAGTATTTTTAGGGGTTTTTAGGGGTTTTTACATTTTTTAGGATTTTTATATGTTTTTAGGATTCTTATGGGTTTTAAAATTTTTATTCATTTAGAAGCATTTTAGGGGGTGGTGGAGTTTTTTTCGGTATTTTAATGTTTTATATTTTTTAAATGGTTTTATGAATTTAAAGATTTTTTAGAGTTTTGGAAGTTTTTTGGGGTTTTTAGGGATTTTTTAGGTTTTAGGGGTTTTATGGTTTTTAGATTTTTTTGGATCTTTAAGAGTTTTTATCATTATTTTGGGTTTTATAAGTTTTAAGTGTTTCTATTTTTTTAAGGATATCTATGGTTTTTTCAGTATTTTAGAATTTTTTACGTTTTAGGGGTTTTTATTATTTTGGGGGTTTTTTGGTTTTTACTGTTTTTTGGGATTTTAGGGTTTATAGGGATTTCATGTTTTTGAGAATTTTTTAGGTTTTTACTAGTTTAAGGGTTTTCATGTTTTTATGCTTCGTTATGTTTTTAGGGTTGTGTATTATTTTAGATATTTTATGGATTTTTTAGGATCTTTATCGGGTTTTTGGGTTTTTTGGGTATTTAAGTTGTGTTTATATTTGTTACGAGTTTCAGGGATTTTAGAGTTGTTTATGTTTCTTGGGTTTAAAAGGATTTTTAGAGTTCTTAGTGGTCTTTAGATTTTTATATTATTTAGGGATTTTATGGTTTTTGGGGTTTTTGGGTTTTTTGGGGTTCTTATGGGTTTTAGTGTTTTTAGGGTTTTAGGTTATTTTTGTGTTTTAATGTTTTTAAGGTTTCATAGATGTTTTCATAGTTTTTAGTATTTTTTACAAATTTATAGATTTTTAGCATTTTTTAGAATTATTATAGTCTTTAGGGTTTTATAGTATTTTGAGGGTTTTAGGGGGTTTTAGGGTTTTTTTTCTCTTTTGGGTTTTTAGGTGTTTTTTAGTTTTTACAATTTTTAAAATTTTTTAATTTTTTAATAATTTTATGTATTTAATGTTTTTTAAATATTTTAGTTCTTTTTTTGGGTTTTATTGGGTTATAGGATTTCATAGGTTTTAGGTTTTTTGTGATTTTTAGGGATTTTATAGTTTTTTTAGTGTTTTTAGGGTTTGTTCGGTATTTTGGGCATTTAAATGTTTTTAGGTTTTTAATGTTTTCTTAGGGGTTTTCTATATTTTTAGGGTTTTTACATTTTTAGGGATTTTTAGATGTTTTTTATTATTTATATTGTTTATCATTATTTTTAATAATTTTGAGGGTTCTAGGGTTTTCTAGGGATGTTATGGTTTTTGTATGTTTGGGGTTTTTCATGTGTTTTTTTGGGTTTAAATGTTTTTATAGTTTTTTAACATTTTTAAGGGTTTAAAAGGGTTTTTAGTTTTTTTAGTTGTTTTTTGGTGTTTTTATGTTTTTAGGGAATTTTTATTTTTGTCATGGTTTTTATGATTTTTAGGGTTTTAACATTCTTTTTTTAGGGTTTTAATTTTTTTTAGGTTTTTTTGGTTTTTGTAGGGGTTTTCTAGAGTGTTATGGTTTTTTTAAATTGTTATGGTTTTTTAATATTTTTTAAGATGTTAAGAATTTTTTATGTTTTTTATGTAATTTAAGGGCTTTAGGTATTTTTTCATTTTTTTAGACTTTTAGGAGTTTTATGTTTTTTTTGGATTTATTATGTGTTTTCAGTGTTTTTAGGGGTATTTAGATTTTCTGGTATTTTTAGGTATTTTTTGGATTTAATTGGAGTTTATGTTTTTTGGGATTGTGAGGGTTTTTAGGTATTTTAGGGTATTTAGAGGTTTTTATGGTTTTTCATGTTTTTAGGGTTTATTTATTTATAGGTTTTCCATGGTTTTTAATATTTTTCAACATTTTTGTATTTTGGGGGATTTTAGTGTTTTTATTGGTCTTAAGTGTTTTATGTAATTTTAGGTTTTTTATGTTTTTTGGGGTTTAATGTTTGATTAGTTTTTTAATAATTTGTTTTCTTTTTTATGTTTTTTGTATTTTTTAGGGATTTTTAGGATTTTCATTGGATTAAGGGTTTTTAGGGAATTTGAGGTATTTTTTTATTTTTTGGGTTTTAGTTGTTTTTAGTTTCTAGGGGTTCTAAGTGTTTTTAGGTTTTTAAGGTTTTAAAAAGGTTTTTTTTTAAAAAAATTTACATTTTTAGTGATATTTAGGGATTTGTTACGATTTTTAAGTTTTCTAGGGGTTTGTGGATTTTAGGGTATTTAGACATTCTAGGGTTTCTATAGTTTTATTGATTTTTTATAGTTTTTAGGGTTTTTTTGATTTAAATGTTTTTTTAACATTTTAATGTTTTCAAGGGTTTGAAGGGTTTTTAGATCTCTTAGTGGGATTTTAGGGGTTTCTAATTGTTTTTATTTTTTTATGTTTTTAGGGGGTTTTATGATTTTAAGAGGTTTTCAGTGTTTTATGGTTATTTTAGGGTTTTTAGGATTGAGTGATTTTATGGGTTTTCGTGGTTTTAATTATTATTTGGTTATTAAGTTTTTCTTATAGTTTATGAATTATTTGAGGGTTTTTATGTTTTTAGTGATTTTTAGGTAATTTTTAGGATTTTTATGGTTTTTAGGGATTGTATATATTTTTTAGGGTTTTAGGGTTTTTAGGATTCTTAAGGTCATTAGAGTTTTTAGGGGTTTTATGTTCTTTTAGGTTCTTAATGTTTTCTTTTTTTTAGGTGTTTTCAGGGGTTTTAGAATTTTTGATATTTTTAGGGTTTTTAGGGAATTTGAGAGTTTTTATGGTTTTTAGGGATTTTATGGTTATTTTGGGTTTTTAGGGTGTTTAGGAGTTATTATGGTTTTTGAGGTTTTTAGATTTTTTTATCATTTTTAGGAATTTATTGGGATTATATAATTTTTAGTGGGTTTTGGGGTTTTTTAATATTTTAATGGTTTATGACTTTTAGTGTTTTTAGGGTTTTATATTATTTTAGGTTTTCTGGAATTTTTTAGCTTATATAGGTGTTTTAAGTGTTTTTAGTTTTTTTATGGTTTTCTTATAGTTATTCAGGTTTTTTAGGGTTTTTCATGTTTTTATGTATTTTTATTAATTTTCTAGGATTTTCAGGGTTTTTATGGTTTTTAGGGATTTTGAGGGGCTTAGGGTTATTTAGGGTTTTTGGGGTTTTTGGAGTTTTTCTGTTATTTTAGGTATTCACTTTTTTCTTAGGGGTTTCCAAGTTTTTATAGTTCTTTATGTTTTTTATATTATTTTAGTCTTTTTCGATTTTTATGGGTTTTTAGGGTTTTTAGAGATTTTGAGGGGTTTTAGTGTTCTAAGGTTTTTTTTTGTTTTTTTGTTTTTTTTGGGTTTTTATTGGTTTTTTGAATTTTTAGGGTTAATAATACTTTATATATTTTTTCATGTTTTTAGTGGATTAATGTGTTTTAGAGTTTTTATTGGTTTTATATTTTTATGATATTTTTCGATTTTTGAAGGTTTTTGTGGGTTTTATGGTTTTGGGGGGTATTATGGTTTTTAGGGTATTTATGGGTTTTAGAATTTTTAATGCTTTTTAGATTTTATGTTGTTTATGTTTTTTGGTGTATATTTTTTTCGTAGGGTTTTTTTGGTTTTTTAGGGGATTTTACATTTTTCTGATTTTTACGAATTTTTATATTTTCTTCGATTTTAGTGGTTTTAGAGGTTTTGAGTTGCTTTTGGTTTTTTATGGTTTTAGGGTGTTTTGTATTTTTAATGTGTTTTATTTCTTTAAGGGTATTATGTTTTTTTTTCGGTTTCTGTGTTTTCTTTGTGATTTGTAAGGTTTTTAAGGATTTTTACCCTTTCTAGATATTTTTATATTTTTTTGGGATTTCAATGGTTTCTGATGGTTTTTAGTGATTTTGAGTGTTTTGATTATTTTTAGTACTTTTAGGGTTTTTGGTGGTTTTTATCATATTTTTTTATTTGTTTCAAGTGTTTTTAGGTTTTTAAGTTTTTATTAGGGTTTTTACGGGTTTCATAGTTTTTTTATGTTTTTAGTTATTTTTTATGATTTTTGTTGTATTTTTGGGTTTTTAGGGATTCTGATGGTTTTTTGGGTTTTTTCATTTTTGGGGTTTTTAGGGTGTTCTATGATTTCTTTTGTGTTTTATGGTTTTTATAGTATTTATTACCTTTTTAGGGGATTAAAGTTTGTTTGGAGTATTTAGTGGTGTTTTAGGTTTTTTATGGATTTTTTGGGTTTGTTGGGATTTATTTACGGGTTTTAGGGGGTTTTAGGGGTTTTCTCCTAATTTAGGGGGTTTAACATTTTTTAGGTGTTTAGGGGTTTTATATTTTTTTCCTTTTACGGTTTTCTTAGGGATATCAGGATTTTTTTTTATTTTTTTACATTTTTGGGATTCTTATCACTTTTCAAGATTTTTATTGTTTTTAGGGTTTTGTGGATTTTGTGTTTTGTAAGGTTTTATGGGTTTTCGATTTTTTAGGGTTTTTATAATTTTTAGGTTTTTATGGTTTATAAGTGTTTTTATGTTTTTAATGTTTCCATAATATTTTTTATAATTTTTAGGGTTTTTATGTGTTTAGTGATTTTTAATACTTTTTTAGGATTTTTATGGTTTTTATGGTTTTTAGGGATTTTGAGTGGTTTTAGGGTTTTATATATTTTTTGGCTTTTAGGGTTTATTAGAGTTTTAGAGGTTCTAGGTTTTTTAGAGTTTTTTTACATTTTTTGGGGGAATAAACGGTTTTTAGAGTATTTGGGTGTTTTCGGGTTTTTATGGGTTTTAGGGTTTTTCAGTTTTTAGGGGGTTTTATGGGTTTAGATATTTTAGGGTCTTTTATGGATTATATGGTTTTTTGTGTTTTTTATAATTTTTAGTGGATTTAGTTGTTTTTAGGGTTTTATGGTTTTCTTATGGGTTTTTTGAAGTTTTACGGGGTTTAAAATATTTAGGGATATAGGTATATTTTTTGAATTTTATGGTTTTTATGGTTTTGGTATTTTCAAGGTTTTAGGTTTTTTAGTATTTTTACAGAATTTAACGTTTTTTATGTTTTAAGGGGGTTTGATTATATATTTAAAATGTTTTAATTTTTTTTTCAGTTTTTTAAGGTTTTTTTACATTTTTAGGGATTTTTTGTACCATTTTATGTTTTTTTGTTTTTTGGAGTTTAGTCGGTGTTTAGCCTTTTTAGGGGGTTTTAGTGTTTTTATAGGTTTTTATATTTTTAGGGGTTTTATGTACTTTTATTTTTTTTATGTTCTCTTTGGATTTTTCAGGTGTTTTTGGAGTATTTTACCATTTTAGGGATTTTTTGGGATTTCTATCAAATTTTTTTGGGTTTTTAGGGATTTTATGGATTTTTACTGTATTTTATGGATTTTAGGGTTTTTAAGGTTTTTCATTTTTTGGGTTTTTAGTGGCCTTAAGTTTTTTTAGTTTTTTAAGGTTTTCATATAATTTTTCAAGGTTTTAGGGTTTTTTATATTTTTATAAACATTTAATGATTTTTCAGATTTGTATGGTTTTTATGGTTTTGAGTAATTTTGTGGGTTTTATTGAATTTTGGAGTGTTATGGAATTTTTTGGGGTTTTAGGGGTTTTTATAATTTTAGGTGTTTAAGGTTTTTATAGTTTTTTCATGTTTTATGGGTTTTAATGGGGTTTAGTTTTTTTGTGTTTTTCGGTTTTTTACATTTTTTGAGGTTTTTTTAATTTTTAGGGATTTTTTGGGTTTTATCATTTTTTAGTTTTTTATGGGATTTAAATTTTTTAGGTGTTTAAGGTTTTCGTAGTTTTTATTGGTTTAAAGGGGTTTTTAGATATCCTAAGGGATTTTAAATGATTTTTATAGGTGTTTGGGATATTGAGGGAATTTAGGGTTCTTATGGGGTTTGTTTGTGTTTTTAGTGATTTTTTGAGTTTTTTAGGTGTATAAATTATTTCAGAGTTTAATAACGTTTTTATGGGTTCGAATTTTTTTTATATATTTTAATTGGTTTTGTGTTTTTATTAGTTTTTAGGGCTTTTAAGGATTTTACGTCTTTTGTGGTTTTTATGGTTTTTAGGATTTTTTGCATTATTTATGGTTTTATGGGTTTTATGATTTTTTAGGTAGTTAACATTTTCTTAGGGTTTTTCAAAGTATTTAGGGGTTTTTTATATTTTTTTGAATTTTGTGGATTTTTTTGGTTTTAATGGTTTTTAGGTATTTGAGGGTTTTTGTGGTCTATAGGGTTTTGGGGATTTTAATTGTTTTATTAAAATTTAAGGTTTTATTAGAATTTTTTTGTGTTTTAGTGTTTTTTACATTTTTCCGGATTTTTAAAGATTCTTTAGTATTTTTATGTTTTTGGGGTTTTAGTGATTTGTAGGGGTTTTAGGGGTTATTAGGGTTATTAGGGATTTTAATGTTTTGTTGGGGGTTTTAGGGTTTTTTACTTTTTAGGGTTTTCGTGGATTTTTTGAGTTTTTTAATATTTTTAGGGTTTTAATGTTAATTAACAGTTTTTAGTGCATTCTTCGGGGAATTAGTGGGTTTTGGGTTTTTATATGGTTTTTATATTTTTTATGTTTTTAATGGTATTTATTATTTTTATGGTTTTTATAGTTTTTAGGGGATTTAGGGTTTTTACCATTTTTAGGTTTTTATGGATTTTAAATTTCTATAGGTTTTTAAGTTTTTCTTATTATTTCTTGATATTATTACAGTTTTTTCATTTTTTGAGTTTTTTTTGGATTTTTTTGAATTTTTATGTGCTTTTGGGGTTTTGGGGATTTTGATGTGTTTAAAGGTTTGTTAGGGTTTTATGATATTTATGTTTTTAGGGGTTTGTTTGTGCTTTTATAGTTTTTATAATTTTTTAATATTTTTATTGGTTTACATTGTTTTTAAGGTTTTCAATGGTTTTTAGGGTTTTTATTGGTTTTTATGGTTTTTAACGGTCTTTAGGGGTTTTATGGTTTTTCAGGTTTTGGTATTTTTATAAAAAAATTAGGTTTTTAGAATTTTCATTTTCTTTTAGGTTTTTAAATATTTCTTATGGATTTTTAGAGTTTTTTTAGCTTTTTTATTTTTAGTTATTTATTAGGATTTCAAATGGTTTTTAGGGTTTTTTTGGATTTGAGGGTTTTCATTGTTTTTTTAGCATTTTTAGGAGTTTTATGGTTTTTATTGCCTTTTCTGGGATTTTGTGTTATTTGGGATTTTTAAGTAATTTTCATATTTTTTAACATTTTTAGGGGTTTAAAGGGTTTTAAGAGTTTTAATGGGTTTTAGGATTTTTATGAGTTCTTATTTTTTTTAAATATTTTAGGGATTTTATGGTTTACTGGTTTTTATTGTTTTTATCATTTTTAGGTACTTTATGGGCCACAATTGTATTTATGATTTTATGTTTTTTTGAGTGATTTTAAGGTGTTTTTTATTTTTTAGTTTTTTTATGGTTTTTAGGGATTTTGTAGTACATTTTAGGGTTTTAGGGTTTTTAGTGGTTTTAGTGTGGTATGATTTTTTTTATTTTTAGGTTTTTTCTATTTTTTAAATTTTTGGGGGATTAAAGTGTTTTTATTGTTTTTAGTGGGGTTTTATGGTTTTTATGGGGTTTTTGGGTTTTTGATGGTTTTTATTGTGTTTTAGTGGTTTTTATCTATTTTTATGGGTTTTACCGTTTTTAGAGTTTTTAGCATTTTCATGATTTCTAGGGGTTTTTAGTGTTTTTAGATTTTTAATGTTTTCTTCTGATTTTTTCAAGGTTTTTATGGTTTTTTAATTTTTTTTGGGATTTTTATGTATTTTTTATGAGATATATGGTTTTTAGAGGTTTTAGGGATACTGGGGGTTTTAGGTTTTTTTTAGGATTTTAGGGTTTTTATGAGTTTTTTGGATTTTTTGGATTTTTTTTTACTTTGTTAGGTTTTACTGAGGTATTTATATTTTTTACATGTTTAGGGGTTTAAAATGTTTTTTGAGTTTTTGATGGGGGGTTTTAAGTTTTTTTTTTGGTTTTTTAGAGTTTTTAAGTTTTTAAGGGAGGATTTTTTTAGTTTTTAAGGATTTTATGGTTTTTAGGATTATTAATGTTTTTTATGTGTTTAGGGGTTTTAAGTGTGTTTAGGTTTTTAAGGTATTCTTACGGTTTTTCTATAATTTAAGAATGTTTTTTAATTTTTATTTGGAATTTTAGTGATTTTTTTATGATTTTTATAGTTTTTAGGGGTTTTCATTATTTGGAGGGTTTTGATGGTTTTAAAGAGTTTTAGGGGTTTTTTTCTTGGGGGGGGGGGTTCTCGGTTTTATGGGATTTTTTATAGTTTCAAGGTTTTTTAGTGTTTTTTAAATTTTATAAGGGATTAATCTTTTTTTAGAATTTTTAGTGGGGTTTTAGGGTTTTATGGTTATTATGAATTTTTTTTAAAGTTAGGTGTTTTTTGGGTTTAAGGTTTTTTGGGTTTTAATAGCTTATAGCCTTTTAGGTTTTTAGGGTTTTTATTATATTTATGGTTTTTAGGGTTTTAGTGATTTTAAGAATTTTAGGGGTTTTTACAGTTTTTAAGGTAATATGGGGTTTTAGGGTGGTTTAGGGTGTTTTAGGGGTTTAGGGTCTTTTTTTCATTTTGGTGTGTTATTAAGATTTTTAAGTTTTTTATAGGTCTTACAGTTTTTTGGGGATGTTAGGGTTTTAGTTTCTTTTAGGGGTTTTTATCTCTTTTAGGGCTTTTAGGGGTTAAAGTTTTTTTATATTATTAATATTTTCATAGGGGGTTTCAGTGTTTTTTTTGGAGATTATGTTTTTTGGGATTTTAGGTATTTCTTAGGGTTTTTATGGGGTTTTATATTTTTAGGGATTTTGATGGGTTTAATGAATTTAAGGTTTTTTTTTTGGTTTTTTAGTGCATTTAGGTTTTTTAAGTGTTTTTAGGTTTTAAAGGTTTTCATTTAGATTTTCAAGGATTTAAGGCTTTTTCAATTTTTAGGTATTTTTTGTCTTTTTATGATTTTTATGGGGTTTTATGGATTTTAGGGATTATGAGGGTTTAAATTAATTTTAGGGGTGTTATGGATTTTAAGGATTCTTGTTTTTAAAAATCTTAGGGGTTTATATATTTTTAGTATTTTATGACCTTCTTATTGGTTTTCAAGGATTGAGGGCTTTTTATGTATTTTGAAATTTTTCGTTCTTTTTTAATATTTTAACGATTTTTATGGTTTTTTGTGATTTTGTGGAATTTTAAGGTTTTTAGATTTTTTAAGGTTTCTTGGGTTATATGAATTTTTTGAGTTTTTTGGGAGTTTATCGTTTTTTAGAGTGTTTTAATGTTTTTATGATTTAAAATATTTTTAAGGGATTTAGTGGGGTTTTGAGTATTTAAGGTTTTTAATGTTTTTATGGGTTTTAAATATTTTTTGTGTATTTTGGGTATTTCAAGGTTTTTTTTATGATTTTTAGTGTTTTTAGGTTTTTAGGGGTTTTTTTGGTTTTATGATTTTTAATGTTTTATTAGGGAGTCTTTGGATTTTAGTGCTTTTATGTTTTTCATATTTTTCAGGGCTTTTAATTTTTTTTGTTTTTATTATTTTTATGGATTTTGAGGGGTTTTAGGGTTTTTATATTTATTAGTTTTTAAGGGTGTTAAGTGTTTCTAGGTTTTTATGATTTTCTTAGGTATTTTCATGGTTTTTAGTGTTTTATGTTTTTATGGATTTTAGGGATTTTTGTATAATTTTTATGACTTGTTAGGGTATTTAGGAATTTTCATGGTTTTTAGTGGTTTTAGGGTTTTTTATTTTAGGGGTTTTGTTTTTTTATGTTTTTAATGGTTTTAAGTGTGTTTAGGTTTTTAAGGTTCTATCACGCATTTTTAGGGGTTTTGGAGTTTTTTAAATTTTTAGGTATTTTTTAGGATGTTTATGTTTTTTAGGGTTTTTAGCGATTTCAAGGGGTTTTAGGGATTTAAGTTTTTATGAGGTTTATGGTATTAATTATTTCAAGGTTTTTCCATTTTTTAGTCTATTTATAGTCATTTGAGTTTTTTAACATTTTAAGAGTTTAAATGGTTTTTAGAGTTTTTAGTGGTTTTTAGGGTTTTTAGTGGTTTTTAGGGTTTTTAGGGGGTTTTAGGGGTTTTAATTAGGTTTATGTTTTAATATTTTATTTTATTTTTTTAGGGATTTAGGGTTTTTTACTTTTTTCAGTATTCTTATGAATTGTTTATGATATTTTTGGTTTTTTGGGGATTTTTATACTTTCAGGGTTTTATGGTTTTTCTGGGTTTTTAGAGTTTTTATGTGTTTACTTGATGTTTTAATTGTTTTTATGTTTTTAAACCTTATTAGGGTTTAAATTGTTTACATATTTTTATTGATTTTTGGGGTTTTATGGGTTTTTATTTGTTTGAATGTTTTTAGGGGTTTTATGCTTTTTAGTGTTTTGGGTTTTATGGTTTGTTCATTTTTTCGCCTATAGGGAGTTTTAATTTTTTTTAGTTTTCAAAGTTTTTCATATGGTTTTTCAAGGTTTTTATATATTTTATATTTTTAGGGATTTCTAGTATTTTATGTTTTTTTGGTTTTTAGAGATTTTGAGGGTTTTTAGTGATTTTAGGGGTTTTAGGGGTTTTTCCATTATTTGTTTTCATTGTGGATTTAAGTGTATTTATTTTTTTTATATTTTTATTAGGGTTTTTATGGATTTTTAGGTTTTTTTATATTTTTAGTTATTTTAAGGTATTTTTTATGATTTTTATAGTTTTAGGGTTTTTATAGATGTTTAGGGTTTTTTGGGGTTTTTAGGGTTTTGTTTCGTTTTTTTGGGTTTTTATGGGTTTTTTAGTTTTTAGGGGTTTTTCATATTTGTTAGAGTTTTTATTATTTCTATGGGTTTAAAGTGTTATTATAGTTTTTAGTGGATATTAGGGTTTTATTAGTTTTTATGGTTATTATAATTTTTAGGGGTATTTATGGTTTTTAGGGAATTTTATGTTTTTTTTTATTTTTAGGGGATTTATGTGTTTTTAGGTTTTTAAGGATTTATTAATGGTTTTTAAAAATATAGTTATTTTTTGGGATTTTTAAGAATTTTATATATTTTTATCTATTTTAGGCATATTTAGGTTTTTATGTTTTTAGGGGTTTTAGGGTCTTTTTTGGGGTTTTAGTGTTTTTTGGTTTTTAGGGGTTTTATGTGTTTTTTAATTTTTAAGATTTTATGGTTGGTTTCTAGGGCTTGTAGGGGTTTTTATGTTTTTATGAATTTTTATGGATTTTGGGGATTTTGCGATTTTAGGGTTTTTGTTGATTTGTTTGGTTTTCATGTTTTTTTTAGTATTTTAGTGTTTTAATGGTTTTTAAAAAGTTTTGGGGTTTAAAAGGATTTTATAGATTAATATTTTTATTTTTTTTAGGTTTTTAGTGGGATTTAAGGTTTTTAGGGGTTTTATGGATTTTAGAGGTTTTTAGGGATTTAGGGTATTTTAGTGTTTTTTTGGTTTTAGAGATTCTTATGTTTATTAGAGGGTTTAAGATATATATTGTTTTTAATGGTTTTTAGGGGTTTTAAGGTTTCTTTAATTTTTATGGGTTTTTAGGAATTTAGTTGGTTTTTTATGGATTTTAAGGTGATAATTAATTTTTAGTGTTTTTTTAGGTTTATTAGTGTTTTTAGAATTTTTTCATTGCGGTTTTCAGTTTTTTTGGGTTTCTCATTCCTATGTATTTTTATGGATTTTTTAGGGTTTTTATGTTTTTTCGGGTTTATAGGTATTTTGAGGTATTTGGGGTGTTTATGTATTTTAGGGTTTTTGTTTTTTTTGTTTTTTGGATTTTTATTTATTTTTTAGGGTCTTAATAAATTTAGACATTCCTTATTATTTTAATAGTTTAAAAGGATTTTTGAGTTTTTAGTGGTTTTGTGGATTTTCATAGGTTTTTCGGGTTTTTAGAGATTTTATGGTTTTTAATGTTTTTTGCATTTTTTTGGGTTTTAGGAATTTTTAGGGTTTTTGAATTTTTAGGATTTTAGGGGTTTTATGCATTTTATGTTTTATAAAGTTTAATTAGATGTTTTAGGGTTTTTTGGGTTTTTACATTTTTGGGGATTTTTAGAAATTTTTTAATATTTCTATGGTTTGTAGGGTTTTAAGGGATTTTTAGGGTTTTATGGTTTTAAAGGTTTTCTAGGTTTTTAACATTTTTAGTTCTTTTAGAGGTTTAATGTCTTTTATGTTTTTTAAGGTTTTCTCAGAGTTTTTAGGGCTATTTACATTTTATAGATTTATATATTTTTTAGGATTTTTATTGTTTCTTTCGTTTTTAGGGATTTAAAGGGTTTTGGTGGGTTTTATAGATTTTAGTGTTTTTTATATTTTTGAGTTATTTAGGGTTTTTAATGGGTTTTTAAAAAAATTAATGATATTAGGGGTTTGATGGTTTGTATAGTTTTTGTTTTTTATGTTTTTAGTGGGTTTTTGGGTCTTTTATGTCTTTTAAAGTTTTTTTTATTTTTTTAGTGATTTTAGTGGGATTTAGGTTTTTTAAGATTTTAGTGTTTTTTAGGGTTTGATGTGTTTTTAGTTTTATACTGGTTTTTGGGGGTTTTAACAGTTTTAGGGGTTTTTATGTTTTGAAGGATATTTTGGATTTTTTAAATATTATTCTATTTTTATGGGTTTTTAGGAATATTTGATTGTTTTTAGTATTTTTTAGAATTTTTAAGATTTTTAGAGGTTCAAGTTTTTTCTGGTTTTATGGTTTTCAGATGTTCTTTCAATGTTTTATGGGTTTTTTAAGATTTTAGGGAATTTAAAGGATTTTTTTTGATTTTTTTTGTTTTGTGAGAATTTAGGTATTTTGTGGGTTTTAAGGTTTTTAGGATTTTAGGTTTTTTAGGGTTTTTTGGGTTTTCATTGTTTTTGAGTCTTTTAGAGGTTTTCTGGTTTTTTAGCATTTTTAGTATTTTTAGGGGGTTTAAATGTTTTTAGAGTGTTTAGTGTTTTTTGGGTTATTTGAGGTTTTTATTGTCTTTATGGGTTTTTATCAGTTTTAGGGTTTTTCAGATTTTTAGGGTTTTTAGCATTTTTTAGCTTTTTAGGGGTTATATGTGTTTTTATGTTTTAGGGTTTTATTATGTTTTTTAGGATTTTTTATATTTTAGGGAATTTTCATACTCTTTAATGATTTTATATGGGTTTTTCTGGGATTTTTGGTTCTTTAGGGGCATTTAGGGTTTTTTGTATTTTATAGGTTTTTAGGGGTTTTATTTGTTTTAATATTTTTAAGGTTTTTTAGGGGATTTCATGGATTTTATGTGTTTTTGTGTTTTTATATATTTTAAGGGTTTCTTATAATTTGTAATGTTTTTTGTTTTCAGATATTTGAGGGGTTTTGGGGTTTTTAGGGCATTATAGTTTTCTTTGGGTTTTAGTGTTTTTTGAGGTTTTTAGGGATTTTAAGGGTTTTTACAGTTTTTAATTTTTTTAGTTGTTTAATTGGTTTCATATTTTTTAGTGGATGTTAGGGTATTTATTAGTTTGTATTGTTTTTAAGGTTTTTAGGCATAGTTTGGTTTTAGGGATTTTATGGGTTTTTAGGATTTCTAGATTTTTTTTAGGATTTTAGAGGTTTTAAGTGTTTTGAGGTTTCTACAGTTTTTAGGGGTTTTCATGTTTCTTATGTGTATTATTTTTTTATGAATATTTAGGGATATTTTATGATTTTATGGGTTTTTGGATATTTTGAGGGGTTTTTAGGTTTTTAAGGTTTTTATGGGTTTTTGGGATTTTTGGGTTTTTGGGTTTTTTTTTTTTGAGTTTTTAGGGGTTTAAAGGTTTTTTGTGTTTTTTAACATTATTAAGGTTTTAAAGGAGGTTTTTAGTTTTTAGTGGGTTTTAATGTTTTTATCGGTTTGTAGAGTTTTTAATGTTTGTAGGGGTTTTATGTTTTTAATCGTTTTTTGGGTTTTAATGTTTTTTAATTTATTTAGTGGTTTAAAGATTTTTTATTTTATTTATGGTTTTCTTTGGGGTTTTCAGGGTTTCAAGTGTTTTTTACAATTTTTGGGTTTGAGTAATTTTTTAGGATTTTTATTGTTTTTGGGGTTTTTATGATTTTTAGTTTTTTTCAGAGTTTTTACATATTTATCAGTCTAAGTGTTTTTTTGGTTTTTTAGGGTTTTTAAGGGGTTTTCAGGGTTTAAGGTTTTATTATGGTTTTTAGGGCTTTATGATTTTTTAAATTTTTAATGATTTTTAGGGGTTTTAAGGATTTTTGGAGACTTATTTGGGGATTACACCTAAGGAGGAGGCCTATATGATGGATTGTGGGGCTTACTCCTAAAGTGAATGCCCTGATGAACTGGGGGTTATGATTGGGACTAACTTATAAAGAGGATGACCCTTGATCTCGGGCCTTTGATAGGCATCTTATGTATCCTGGTTAGAGTATGAATCATAGCTCTTTTAGTTTAGTATGTCACATGGATCGTGCGGGTGTCATGATCATCACTAACCTCTAAGCCCACACGAGTCATTATCGGTGTGAGAAACGAGTGGGAGTGGAAGATTCAAAAAAATGCACATTTTTCCCCTCTACTGGTGGAAGATGATGGGGCGACAGTGGAAGAGTCCAGGGATACGACATTTCCCTCTCTTCACTTCATCCTAAAGAGGGAATGAAAGTGAAGTTCACTGAGGTATAGAAGAGAAACACAGAAACAAACTATAAGAAAGGAATGGTGATTACTCTAGGATGGATGCCCAAAAAGTGGTTCTATAGTGGGATGAAGATCTAATACCATGTTGAATGAAAAAATAAAGAATTATCCTTACCCTCCCTACTGGGAACCGTAGGCTCGAGGTCTTAGATATGAGAAGTGTCAGACATCATCTAAACCCAAATCATTTGAGACCGAGAACTTCCTAACATTGTCCCTAGGATAGGGGTCCTCATGATCATAGATATAAAAATCTATATATTCCCTGAGGAACCTAACTATTTGGTAGGACACATGCGATAAACCTCTGGATGTAGGAATAAAATTCTAAATGTGAGACAATCTGGTGTGCCTTTTCCATGATTTTTCACACCAGGAGACCTTTTTAGAGGTTTTGATTTGATCCCTCTTAGACAAGGGAGACAAAGGAGGATAGGCTCTACCATGGATGGATTTGGAGAAGCCCTAATGAATTTCATGTATAGGATGGACGGTAGGGTGAACCAAGGAGGCTCATGCAAGAGGTGCTTTGTGCAGGAAGGTCTTGGAGAACAGATGGCGCCTAGGATGATGGACTACCTAGATGAATACACATGGGTGAGGCTTTTCATGAAACATCAAGGGTCTCTATAGGTATTCCCATAAGTAATTCGTGCAGGAGACTATTTGAGGAAGGGGACCCCACGATAGTCTTTGTTAATTAGGGGTTAGGTGAATTCCTTGCATGGGTGTTATTTTTTTAAAACATTGGTAGTAAATTAGTTTTACTATTCCCCATTAATTCTCTATTCATTAGGTGTTATAGAATAACAAAGAAGGTTACAGAGGGCTTGAGTGAATCACTAGCATGATCAGAGCATCAGCTAGACTTCACGGAACTTCTTCTATACAAATTTTAACCCTATGGGCCTATTTATAGGAAAATATGGCACTGTCAGCAAAGTAATAATCTCATGAAGGTGTTGTGCACAGCTCAGCCACACAGTCAGCTTGCATATTGATGGTAATTTGAGGGGAGCTTGCACAAATGACCATTGGGGCCTTTGAAAACCATGACCTCATACACTTATATCCTTAAATTTTCCCTAAGTTATTTTCCTTTGTCCTCTTTTCATCTATGTGAAAAATGGAGTGTTAGAAAAATCCCCCCCCCTCAGGATTCAATATGATCTGAACGAGGAGTGTTGAATCCTAAAGAAAATGGATAGAAACGATGAATGGTTCGTGAAATGTGATCGTGAAGGGATTCCATGTTGTTTGTTCACTCATGTGTGACGCATAGTCAAAGCACATATGCGGGTCATGTAGGGAAGCTTTCTCACCTATAAATAGGTCCCTAAGTTCATTGAACTACACCTGTGACTCTGAGTTTTCAGGTATCACTGCTCTAGTCTCCCACACAGATCCTCAGCTTAAGTTCTTTTTTTAAAGATTTCATTTGTGCTAAAATAGTATGTATCTTCTTGTATAATGCATAGGATTGGTAGAGTGACTTGTGAATGGATCATGAAAGTTTATATTATGTGAGGAACTTGTGAGATGCACTTGAGAGATGCACTTATAAGAAATAATTCCCTAGATAGATTTTATTTTCTTGGATTTCATCAAAATTAACATATTTGAAATGAATTAGAAGCTTTTTCTATAGGTTCAATGGAGCCTAGAAAGATTTTTAATTCTGATGAACTGGCTATTAAGCCATAGAGAACAACTATTGCGACATCAGTGACACTAATATTTCTAATCGGGCAGGGTGTTTGAATTAAAATCACCAGGATTATCTAAAGAGAACCTATCTATCACTTTATGATAGTGTCCATCTATGGGATTTTCTCGCACTATATCCAATGAACTTCTTCCTGTTCTCTATGTTTCAATACCACAATAATTTCTCAACTGCCAACTTTTCGGGCATGGGAAATTACATAAATGTCTATAAATCATCCACAACCTATTTTATGCATCAAAATATGTGTTCTCTAGATCTGAAACCACAAATAGTTGAACTAAATCCACATTTATATTCATTTATCTTATGATATTAATAGATAGATCAATTGAGGGTATGGAAGAAAAGTTGTGGCATATGACTAGAAGGGGGGGTTAATCCTATATGGATGAGGGTGTACTTGGTGTTCCAAGTCGGTTTAGAATTCAAAAAGGATGTCTAATATTTTTGAATTTATGAGGCAGTGTGGGTAGGGTAGACTTATGTGTATAGAAATGACAAGTTTGTTATGGAGTTGATGATCTAGTGTATTACACAGGTGAATTCTTTTTATCTGATGCCTAGATAAGTTGGTATCAGTTTATGGGAATTCCATATGGTCTTCGGAGATCCGATCTTCGGAGATATGTATGATGAATTCATCCCTCTGAGTGCAACGTGGGGTGATCTGAAAAAATGATAGATTTAGTGAGCAATATAATTAATATAACTCATGATATTAAGAAGGTATACCCCCTCTTATAAAGGGATATTCCCTTGGATATGTGGATGGCCATTTTCTTGAGGAAGAATGGGAAATTCCCCACTTTTCAAGAATCCAATTAGCTGTCCCAAGGCAGTGAAGAGAATCATACCTAGCACCTTTTGGATGATGTTTGAAAAGGGGGAGTTGATAAGTGGGGATATGAAATCAATCCAAATGTTCCAACCAATAAATATTTTTTGGGTGTTCTATCCATGTGGGTTGGTATCTATTTTATACATGTTTTTGATTCCAGGGGTGACATAAGTCTATGAACATTTGTTGTAGTATCCAAGCTGGCAGAGTAGTTTGTAGGGTTAACAACCCCCATTTTGGAAAAAATACACAGGATAATTATGAATATTCATAGAGGGAAAGGTCCTTTTTGAATTGTGAGGTTGTTCTAGATTTTTTTGGGATGTATTGTGGCCCACATAATAACTTAATCTATAAAAAGTGGGATCATGGTTCTTGTGAGTGAGTTATGACCATATGTCCACGATGTATCTGGTATATCTACCATATCTTTGAAACCCCATGATATCTAGAAAATGTTGAGTTTATTTAAGGGGTTAAACTTCTTTCCCATAGTAATCTAGCCATAGGGATATTTATTGATGATGGTAAGGCCGACATTGATAGCAGGTCATACATAATAGCCATTAGGGATAGTTTGTTGGTGACCAGGATCAATGATGAGATCATATGAGAGGATTTTTCTCCTTACTGGTTTTCATACTAGCTCAAGTGCCTACAAAAAATAACTATATCCCCTAATGCACAAAAAATTAGAAAAGCATATGATGGTAGATCGACAACTATGGATTCTCACAACCATGGAGTTGATGGATATAATGATCACCTTGCCTCTAGTGAATTAACCAGTGGGTTGACCTACTTGTTTATTGAGGATTGTATTTCATCATACCTAAAACGTGTTCTTTCCAAATTTGTTCATGGGGTTTGGAGGAAGAGGTGGAAAATGAAGGGTTCCCCTAGTTTAGATGGTTCTTTATATCTATAGGAAGTTGCGTCATCTGTGTTAGAGACTGAGGATGATGAGGTTCCTAGATCATTGAAACAAACATGCTAAAGGTATAAACTAGCGGCCAGAATAAAAAGGGCCACACGAAATGAGGTTTTACCAAGGAAGTATAGTCAGAATTATCAAGGGGAGTCCCAAGTTCCATTTTCTTATCTTCCGTATTTGAAGTAAAGGGTTGGTATGCTCATGAAATCTAGTGTGGTCGGATTATCCTCACTCTAGGATGGAATGTATTTAGAATATTTACGACCAAAGGAAAACCAAATGTGGCAGGACCTGTCTTTTGATGTTGATATCATGTGGGTGCTCCTACGTGAGGGGTTGTAGATTCTAGGGATAGGATATCTCCGAGCCTCACCTAATATTCACTTTGAGGATAATCCCACTTAATTGAAGATTCATATATAGGATAAAAACATTCTCATTTATTCAACTGATGATTGGATCCCTATCGTAAGATAGGTAGAGTATATGATGAAACATGGAACCACTAAAGGGATTGATCATTCATCTTCTTAGTAATGTTCTAGTTTTTTTATCCTAAACACATATGTTCTCTTATTATTGTAATCTATTCAAATTTTCCTTTGTATTACAGTAAAATAGTAATTGATAAAGGGGAATATCATCTTAATTTTCATTTTCATTAGGATAGAGGGAGATCATTTCAGGTTCCATCACCATAGTATGGACCTGATGGTACTCTGATTGGGGTTACTAGGTCACCCCACAAATCAAAAGAGGTATCTTCAGGATGAAAGGTCATTGAGGATGAGATGGTGGTTGAGTTCCAACCAAGAATACCTATTTTGGAGGAGGTTGATGTTATCACTCCATCAAAGAAGATGAAGAATAAGGAACCCTAAAGGGTGAAATTATTAGCTAAACACCTTTCGAATAAAGGTATGTTATCTCGAACTTATTCATCTCTTCTCAAGACTAGTGTATAAACTTCGTTGGATTTTTTGAACTCCTTCCATTTTCTATCTCAAGGGAATTAAAAATGAGCCTCTAAGAACTAATGAGGGCTCTTCAGACCAAGTGAGGATCCCTGTGAGTCATTTTGTTCCCTCAACTAAAGAAGTGGTGAGGGTCGAGGATGTATCATATGATCCTATCATGGTTCATTCCATTGTATAGAGGGAGGAAGATTCTGATAATTTCAATCTTATTTCATAATATGTCACCTACTAATGATTGATTTCAACTTTTTTAGTATTTTAGGCTCGTCTCAAACATTATTGAGTCCTACGACAACTGATGCTGACCCTGCGGCTATCATTAAGGAGGCTGTGTGGGGTCTGAAGTTATAAAAGGAGGTTCATGAACTAAATGATCTAATTGTTCCCATTGGAGAGACTAATGTAGGGATTGGTATTTCAATAGAATCCATGATAAATAATGGCATGAATTTTGATTAAATACTAGAACATGTTAATATTCCTACTACATTAGAAGAATTTGGGGTACTATATAAATAATCAAATGGATGTGAGTCTTTATTTTCCATTTAATAATCCTTTTTATACTTGATTCCTTAATCATGACAAGTTGGAATGTGGAAATCCATCCATTGAAACTATAACAGTGATGGTACATGGAGAAGACATCAAAATCAATCTCAATCCCACTATTGTTGGGGAGCCATCTATGGTGGAACTTGAAATGAGAAGCCTTCATGAGCCTCATCTAGTGGATACAGGGTTGACCTAGTGAAGTTCCCCTCATCAAGAGGTGCTAGTTCAAACTACTGAAGCTAGGAATTATAAGGTGGAATCCTTATGGGCTACATATCAGCTATTGGGTAAAGGTCACAAATTATAGTGATTTGACCCATTATTGATACTACTTTTAATATAAAAGTGATTCTAATTAATCATTTGGGAGTATCAACATCTGTGGCTCGGTTTGAGGGAGAATCTTCATAAATCATGTCAATCGTCATTAGAAGGAGAAGCGGCCACTATTCGGGAGGGAGAAGAGTAGGGCACTTCTTTGAGTTCCCAAATCCCAGATTACATCTATCCTTCTAAAAGTGACTATGAATTAGACCCCGATTTTCAAAATTCTCTCATCATTACACATCTCAATTCTTAGATGGATATATGGAATATAATCTCTAAGACACCCCTTGAAGATATTCCTCACAAATCCAATGGATTTTAGTTCATTTAGGTATATTGGGATTCAGTGGGTTTGATTACCATCCAATCCACGATGTTGTTAAGGAGACTGTTCATGGAGGGGATCGAAAAAAAATATTTGGTTAGATATCATAAAGCCAAAACTACTCACCAACATTGAAAACTTTTGAGCTATGTTATCCTATATAGAGGCCAAAAATAAAACTAAACTAGCATAATTAAAGTAGAAAATCTAGGGGAATACATTTCAAGTGTTTCAAATTCATCAAGAATTGATTTTTGTTTATGGAGAACTCAAAAAACTCCAGTTTTAGTTATGAGAATTCCAAATAGAAAGGTCAATTTCCATTGTGGCTGCAATAGAATAACGTTATCAGGATGATGACACTATTGTTGATCGAATAAATGAGCTTCAACAAGTAGATGATGGGGATCAGAAGGCTGTTCAAAAGATAAAGTTACATTGAAGGCCTCTTTCAATATTTGATAGAGAGACAACATTTGGTGGATGTTCCCCTAGAAGATTTTCTATGCTTATAAATGAAATTAATTTTATTTCCAATCATCTATATTCTCATCCATGTTTCCTTCATGAGATCACTACATTATATTGAAACAAATTTGCATCGAAAAATATATCAACTAGTTGTAACCATAGTGATGGCATAGGGAAATTCTCTAACATATATATATGCCATGGGGTATAGAGAGAATAGTTTTAATGTTACTAGGGAAATATGGGAAACCCTACAAGAATTATATATTTTGTGTCATCACCCATATTTTTTACTAAGCTAAATATGGAGGAGACTTTCCAGGTGAGACTTGTATGTTTCTTAGATCACCCTTATCATGTTTTCATCCAAATAATTTTTGTTCCTTTTAACTTTTTATCACTCGATAATTCCTAAAATGTATATATTGTAGGTTTAGCAAGATGAGACTTGATTTTTTATAGATTTCACTTTTTAGTTTTTCAATTAGTTGAGTATTTTTTCTTTTTTGTGGGACTTTTAAAAGAATGCATTCTAGAATAACAAGGCTAGTGTTTTAGTTTGAGGAGCTTTGACCATGAATTTTGATATGATAACCCAAACAAGGCTTGATGGCTTGGAATGTTTTGATATTATTTAGATACTTCAAAGGGGAATATTGAGACCCTATTTATTATGGTTTTCAAATATAAAACATAAAATATGGGAATAGAGGAGGTCTCTCCTAAGGACATAGTTACCACTAGATAGAAACCCCAATATAGGGGATGTTTTATGTATGGTCAAGTATGGTGTGTACTATATAGTCAAGTAGTGGTATCCATTGGATGATATACCTGTTATGTGTGTGACTTATTCAAGGCCAACTAAGGCACATACAACATAGTAAAACATAGTATTTCATTGGAATTTTGACATTATATCTATCATGGGTGAAATAAGTTTTTGGATATTCAGATTTCTCAATACCACACGGGGTGGGTTTTCAAAGGAATGTTGTCTGAGAATAAAGGGATTAGAACATTCAATGAATGGTAAACCACTCTTACATGAATTTCGTGTGTGAAGGATGGTGTAATTTATTAGATAACCAATGTCAGGGGGAGAAGCCCCCTTTATAAAAAACAATGAAGTTATCATACAGTTTAATTTTTTTGTGACTAAGACATTGACTATGTGGTTTAACATATTACGGTGTGGACATTATTCTATGTAGTTTAAATTCATACCGTAAGGAAATTATCATATGCAGTTTAAATTCATTCCTCAATGATGTTATATTGTGTATTTTAAATTCATGCAGCAAAGAAATCACGAGGGATTTAATTTATGTTATTTTATCTTTTAATGAAGGTTTTATGGTATCCCTATTTATGATAATTTATCTGGAAATGTGATACTTTATTTAGGTATGGAAGGAGGAAGTTTTAAGTTGTGATTTTTGGATTCCCAAATCTAAAGAGTGGTATGAAAAAAAGGGATACTGTCATTAGAGGAGGTCTCTCCTGAGAACGAAGTTACCATTGATTGAAAAACCTTTTATGGGAGCTGTTTTATGAAAGGACAAATGGGGAACATACTACATAGTTATTTGTGTAATCCTTTGGATTATAGACCAATTATGGGGGAAACTTAGGCAAGGATAGCTAGGGTACATACTTCATTTTCAGAAAAATGATCTTTCAAGAATTATGACATTCTATCACTAAAATATGAAGAAAGTTTATGAAGATTCAGATCTCCCCATGTATAGAGTCCAGTTTGTGGATAAAGGTTCATGAATATAAAAGGGTTATTTCATGTAATGATTTCCAAATAATTAGGGTAATAGGATCTCTACGCAGGTCTAACCCAAACGCAAGATGTATGGTACCTGTATTTTTAGGTTATATGACTATGATCATAATATTTTGGAAATGAGGGATAGTACATGGTCAAATATTCCAAGGTTATTTTAGTATGATTTGAATATATGAAGGGTTAAAATTTAAAACACATTCTTGGATAATTTCATGTCAGGAGAAATGATATGGGAAAAATATTCAAGGGATGACTGCTGAAATTGAATCATAGGTTCCAGTTTACCATTATCAAAGCTTTAAGGTACATAATAGGACTCTCCCAATAAAAAAAATACTGATATTTGAAAACACTTTTATGGGGATATTTTATGAACGGACAAATATAAAACATACTATATAGTCATGTAGTGGTATCCTTTGGCTGATAGACCCATTATGTGAGTGACTTATGCATGACCAACTGGGGTGTGTACTACATAGTCAGGGAAAAAATCTCTTAGGTATTATAAATTTTTCTACCAGAAGACGAGGAAAATTATAATATTTTAAAGTATTCATGAATAGGCCTATTAAATGAGAAATGGGAATTTTTGAATGCAGAAAGGAAGTATTCAGACCAATTTTGGCCACGGGTTTGGCATTCCCTAAATATATCTAACTCATATGTAGAAGGAGGACATCACTTGTTTTCTTGGTAGGTTCTCTAAGGAGAGGAATCAAAATAAAACATCATGCATAGATTTTTTATTTTATATAAGAGAGTGGGGATTTTCCTTTACCTTGTGGAAGAGACTAAGATCTAAATCTTAGTCTTTAATACATGTATTAATGATATGAGAATCAAGACATGCATAGTTATCTATGTATCATGTAGTTTAAAGTCATGAGGAAAGGACCTTATTCATGTAGTTTAATTTCATGTGGTAAGGACAAAGGTCTTTTGATATGAAGGGAAATGAGTTAATGTGGTTGAACCATGGAATATAGCCCAAGCATCACTACATATTTTGTGAGAGATATAATAATGACACATGTAGTTCTAATAGATACATTCTCGTGTATAAAGTGATAATTTATATTGTATTTCATCATGTAGATATATCACATACATGATAAAGTAAAGGATTTTCATTTTACTTCATGGATGGGGCCAAGATTGAATATTTGGATGTCACTATGTATCTCATATGGGTGATAATCAAGAACATTGAGTTCTTGAAAGACCCTGAATTTTACTGTCATGGAGACAGGATGTGGGTGATTTTGATGTGAAATGAACACAGTGGTTGGGAAAACGCGTAGTAACTAATAATCACTATATATCTTACTGTGGAAAGAATCAATCCACATGTTGTTCCAAGAAAAATCATGGAGTTTATTGTCATGTGATGAGTACATCTGGTGTACCTTTTATGGTCTCGCAGCAAGGACCATGATAGCCCTAATGTGATTTGATACACCTTACTCATATAGATAAATCCTTTAGCCAAAATCTCAAGACCACATGTGTTGTGATCGATGTGATAAACAAGGAGTGGTAAAAGTTTATTTTACAGTTAAATGGAAATTGAAGTGTAGGATAGGGGCATGTTAATTATATGGTGGCTAAACGAGGATATAGGATCCAGGTGTCACTATATATCTCATTTGGATGAGAATCAAGTTGTACATAGTTATTGAACTCTCATGAAGTTTAACATCATGAGGTGAGGATGAGTGTGAACCAATGTATATGGATAGACATTTTGGGGCTAAACCAGGGTGTAAGACCTGGGAATCACTATGTATCTTAGTGGGAAAGAATCAAGACAGAAGTAGTTATTGTCAATTTATTCCCACATCAATCGGTCTTTGACATGGGGAAAATGGGATTTTGATAATTTTTAAATTGATGTTTGGGCCCAAATCATAAATTTTAGGTATCACCATGCATCTTATTGTAATAAAAATCAATCCATAACTCCTGGAAAGGTTCCTTATGAAAATATAATTCATATACAGGGAAAATTTAAGGAGGTTTTTATTTCACAAAATTATGGATATATCCAGGATTGGAGGTCTGGGCATCACTAAATATCTCATTTTAATGAGAATAAATCCTCATGTGGTTCTTGAAATGTTCCATTTGAAGGTTTGATTCATACACACAGGGAATGAAGGGGGGTTTAATGTTATAGTTGAACCCAAGATAAGAGATTTGAGAATCACTGTGTATCTCAATAGGATGATAATCAAGCCATACGTAGTTTACGAACAAGGATTCCAACACCAAGTGGGTTATGACATGGGGAGATGGGCTTCAAATATTTTCCAACATAATGGTTGTGCACAAAACAAGAGTCTAGGTATCACCATGCATTTTATTAAAATGAGAGTAAAACCATAAATTTTAGAAAAGATTCAAGTACAGATCTAGTCCATATATATGGGAAAGAAGAAATTCTATTTATAGTTGTGGATAGACCTATGATTGGAGATCCAGTTATCTCTATGTATGTCAATTATAATTAGAATCAAGCAACATGTAGTTCTTGGATAGATTGTAAAGTTTATCATCATATGATGAGGACAAGAAAATGTTGGGGCTTATTCCTGTAAAAAGGAGATTTCTTTTTTAAGGGACCAAGATGGAAATGCCAACTCATGGTACAATGGGGGTTTATTAACATCTAATGAAAAAAATAACTCTGCAGTTTAATGTCATGCGGTAAGGAAAATAGGCACCTTGAAGTTTATTGTCAAGTGACAAGGACATGGTCATGTGCATTTTAAGGTCATGCGACAAGGACCTACTATGTAGTTTAGCATCTTATATCTTTGATATAGGTCATTTAATTACATGAAATACTTCTTCATGAACCTTTCATCGGTTGGGTTCATAAATATTTCTTTGTCCATTGAAATTAAGGAATAAGATCTATTTGATTGGACCTTATGTTTAGAGTAAGTTCCCTCCCACATTAGATAAATATTTGGAGGCTTATTTCCTGGTATCATTAGAGTCCTAAGGACCAAAACCAACTATCCTTAGTGGAATGAATGAAATAGGACCTTCTAGTTAATGGAATGTGTTATCTAGTTTTGATACACCTCTAGGTGATTCAAGGTATGTAATCTCTTTTCATCTAGTCACTCCAATTCATCCAGTCATTTTTTGGATAGTTCATTTACCAATATTTGTTCATGAATGGAATTAAAAAGAAATTGAAACTGAACATAAATGGTCAAGAATGATTTTGTTCTGTACAATAATGAGTACGAGGTTTCCTGTGTTACAGTACATGTTGTAGATCAGTAAACCCCTAAGGTGTACAATAGCATGCCAGGCTAAGATTTATTATCTTTATCCACCATATGATTTTGTTTATTTTATAGGGCATTGCTAAAATCATATATCTATCCATTTGTCGATGCATGATAATGGATGAATGGATGGACTTGATATTGTGATCCAAATACATCTTTTCTGTCCTATTGGAGTATAAATTGGTCCCATTTTCGATCAATATTGTATGATGGGTGCCAAATATTTTAATGATGTTAGCTTTGATGAAGCTAAAAATGTTGTTGACTCTGACTTCATTGAGGGTTATTGCTTCATCCCATTTAGATAAGAAATTTGTAGCATTAAGGATATACTTGAACTGCTTGGTCGTAGCTTCAGTATATTCCCCCCTACATCCATTCCCCATGTGGAAAATAGCCATGAGTATTTGGATGTATGTAGAAAATCCTGGGATTTATGGACGAACATGGAATGAACCTAACAGAAATGAAATTTCTTAGTTAATTCCGTGAAATCATGTGTCATCGAAGGCTATATGTATGCAAGACTTCAGATTTGATTAGAAAACTTATACCTTGATTAGTGGGAACAATAGGCTCCTGTATGTACATATTCCATAACATGAACAGTCTCATCTCCATTGACACATCTATAAAGGACTAAATCAAATCCTCATTTGTAGAGGAATTTATAATGATTTGGGCCATCATATAGAGTGAAATTGGATACTTGCTGACATATTTTCTCTCTTCCATTTCATTCAAGTGGGAGCACCCCATCCAGAATGTAATTCATGATGAGGTCATATATCCCATGGTAAGACAATATGGATTATAGATGTGATTAATTTCATTGATCTCTTCTGTTCTGATTTGAGTAAAAGGTGAGACCATTTGGAAGTGGGAAATTCTAATATCTGTTTCATACCAATTTGGATTTTCCAAGGCTGTAGCTACATTTTCCAATGCATATTCCTGGGAATTATGTGATCATGGAATGTGAGTCAATGTTGGATTTGAGTGGAATTCTTACATTAACCCTCAGACAAAATAAAAAATAGAAATCATCTTCGCTTTGTTATAGAATAATCTCCATTAATTCTCTTTATTACCAACTCTAAGTTGCCTTTTACCTCCAGGTGTTTCTCTGGTATTTAGAGTTCCAATTCCAAGACTATAATGAGAGATTGATATTCTATCTCATTTTTGGTACAACCTTCTGATAATAGGAAGGAATAAGGAAACACTGATTTCTTAGGAGTGATAATCACAATCCCTAACCCTACTTTTTTGAGTATAGGTTCTTCTGTTCTCTTTTCTATTCGTCTCCTGGATGCACTATAAAAATACATTTCCCTTGTTTGGGGGCTTCTTTGAATAGAGAATATTTATTCATTGGGATGTTGAGTATTTAATGAATCTCATCTGTAGATGAGTTTTTGAAAATGAAATATGTTAAATCTTGACATTTCACTACTTACTGAGGCACAAACTATATGTTGTACTACTACAGAATAACTGCCCACCATACTAGACATCCTATCATCATAGGAAGACTGGAGGTAAATTTTATTGGATTATTGTGAGATACCAAATGGATCTTATGCTGCTTCAGGTAGTTCCTCATCTTCTGAACATATAATATTAATACCAGGAAGTTCTTATGGATATGTGAATAACAATTCTTAGTGTTAAGAATGGTTCGATTGAGATAATAAAATATATTTTCATTCCCATCATCATTCTTTTACAAATTTGCCTAGTGATCATTCTATGGTTATCACGTACAGAATGAGAAGATTTCCTTAAATAGGTTGAATCAATACTGGTGGGATTAAGATGAATTTCTTTAGAGAATAATATTCTCCTTGGCAGTCATTGGTTCACTGATATGTGACCCCTTCTCCATCAATTTGGTGAAGGCTATACATTTTCCTATATGGATGGATATAAATCACCATATATAGTCCAAATATCCTTAAAGTCCACTCAACTATTTATATTTTTTAGAGGGTGACATGAAAAGGATATTTTTTTTTCTCAGGATCAATTTTGATTCTACAATGTCATAAGACGAAACTGTAAATTTTTCCTAAGGTTACCTCCAAAGCACATTTCAAGGGGTTTATCTTCATGTTATGTTGTCTAGGATTACTAAAAGAGGTATATAGGTTATCAAACTGGTCAAAATGCTACCAATAATTGAACACTATATCATCAATTTATAATTTAAAAAACTTCCCAAGGAAGGGTTAGAATATGTTAAATATAACACGTTGATAGGTGGAACCAGCCTTATTCAAGACAAAGGGAGTTACCTGATTCTAGAATAGTCCATTTGAGGCTCTGAAGGCTGTGGATTATTCATCATTTACGGATATCTAGATTTTTTTTTTCTTTTAATATCCATCCATAATGGATAGGGATTGATAACCAACTATTTCATCAATCGATAGTTCTATGATCAAAACTCATAAATCATATTTGGGATAATTCCTGTTGAGATATCTGAAATCCATTCAAACTCTGATTTTACCATTCTTCTTCTTTATGGGTACAATGTTTTATAACCATTTTGGGTATTGTACCTCTCGGATAAAGTCAACATTGGTGAGATTTTCCACTTCAACCTCAATTTAGGAGGCATGATTCAAGTTTGTCCTCCTAGCTGCTTGTTTATATCCCCGATGATATTTTGGAAAACCTAAGTGATGGGTGGCCACCCCAGGTCATGGATTAAAATATCTATGTAGTTACAAGAAAACACACCCCATTGATTCTTTACTAAGGAGGTATACACCTATTTTTCATCAATATCAATGGACGAACTAATCAGAGTGAGGAATAGACCTTCTTTGTACCCAGATTTACCTTTGTGAGTTCATCCATTGTGGTAGAGATGCCTTCATAAAATTCTGGAGGGGCATCCCTGAGATCTTTTTCTTATTCATCTTCCTCATTCTCCACTACATGAGATTCTTCCTGGGGAGGAAATGAAAAAATAAAGTTCCTTATAGGGAATAGGGGAGTTTCCATTTGGACATCCAGAGGGTGAGCTAATAATTTTGGGATCACTTTCCAGAATGAATCCTTATTGGAGTCCTGAAAGGGAAACAAGAGACTGAGAATGAGTCCCTTCACTTTCTCATGTTGTAACGACAACTACTTCCATCCTAGCTAACATAATTGGGATTTGTTTTATCTTAGGATAAATAATGAATACATTTTCATTCATTATTTCTCCATCCCTCATAGATATGATAACTTCTCCAATTCCATCAGGCTCAAATTCCATAATTGACATCATAGAAGTTACTAAATGAGTGCTTGAATTGAATCCTACCCCATAAATTTGATTAATAGGAAGTATATAATCTTCACTGAGATGCTTGAATGGGTTAGCTGGGATTATATCCAATCCATTTTTGGCATTGATTTGGGAGACATCATTAGTCATTGATTTTTCCCTCCATTCTGATAGAATCATGTATTGATGTATTATGTCTCGCAAGATTTGAACAGGGATTTGTCACCACAAAATGTACCAATTTTTCCATTGATATAATATTTGGTAAATTGGTGGTATGATGTAGGAATATATGAATGATTATGTAGCTAAGTTCATCCTAGAACAACATTTAAAGTTGTATCATTTGGTATAACCATGAACCTTGAGTCAGACATGAGATCTATAAACTGTGTTTAGAGATTGATTTCACCAAGGGGATATTTCTCATTATTTTCATAACCATGTAAAATTAGAGTGGAGGGAGAAAAGTGATATTCATTAAGAACAATTGTACTAATTTTCCAAACCATTATTAGGTTCACTATTGCACCATTTTTCAATGAATGATTATCAAATATCAATGTCGTTTATCCTGTCGAATATATACAAGGGTTTGACTGGTCCATATATGAAAAAATTCTCATCCTAGTCCGTGAAGGAGTTGAATTCATGGAATTCTATAAGATCATTATTTTTATGATATAATTCAACATCATTGACCTCAAATTTAAATTCTTGAGTACATGACAATGACTCAATAATTGCTTCCCATAGGTCCTTCTTCAGACTCATAGAATACAAGATTGACAACATATCCCTCACATGGGATAATTTCTTCAATACATAATATTTCTAATATAGATTAATTTTCTTCCCAAAATTGGTATTCCCTTTTTCATACACTTTATAAAATGATGTTCTTAATTTTGATGGGTCGTTCCTTCAGGTGGGAGCTGGAAGTGATCATGTTCTTAGTGGATTAGGTTGATTAGGTCAGACTATCCATTGAGGAGGTGGCGGTGTAGCCTATAATTGTTTTTTTAATTTTATCGTGTTAAAAAATACCATATCATGTGTGGAGTAAGAACTAACTTTTTCCTACTGAGCTCATTGAAGATCTTTCCCATGAATTAAGGATACATAGATGGTTCAATTGGGGGTTTGGGTGAAGTAGTATCTCCTAGCATGGCCACATCTTCCCATATTTCTGCAACCATGACAACATCTTCCCCCAATTCCCCAATTAGGTGAAGGGATATCAGTTTCATAATAATAATTACTATTTTATAAGGGATCTGTTAAATGAATAAAATTAAAAGAACCATATATCAACTCCTCATCTGATAATGATTCTACCCGAGGGACAGAATCTTGTTGTACCCTTTGGTGGGGTAGTTACTGTTCTTTTGGGATAGTCAACATGAATTCCACTAAGTTCAAGTGAAACTTTATATTTGACATGATCTTCTCTTCTTCTGATATATCTTTATTCTTCAATATGTGTATCTTTTTTAGGATTTTCGTTTATAGTAATGGGATTTTGATGAAGCTAATTTTCCATAATAGAAGGGATTGATAGCACAATTGGTTGATTCAACTATGGTCAAAGAATAGAATGAGGCTTTTTGATCATTTTTATAACCATCCAATCACTAAAATTATTCATAATCTTTATTTTAACTTTTTTCCATTCACTTTCCTCTACCGGATTGGTAACAAAAACACCTGCAACTACGGCTGAAATTTTTTTAGTTTCACCTTCCAGGATTCCACTAGCTTTTGTAGGAAGTATTTGAAAAAAATACCAGATGGGGTGCCCCATAAGCTGATGGAAGGAGAAATAGTTTTGGAGATATTCTTCACCATATTTTTGGGATACATTAGGTTTGGAAACCCGAATATGTTTTTTTTTTCAATTCTATTATGAAGTAGCTCGGGATTTGGTCATTTTAAAAAGACTATACCATGTTTTAATCTCCTCATAATGTTTCCACATCTGATATATTTGATCAACATGATGAGGATATCATTGTTGTTGATTCTAAAGAGGTTAATCTGTAATTTATGACGCAATCTTTGAGGTGGGATCAGGTATAGGATCCTACTTATGTGTAACTATAACAAAACATTTCTTTTCCTGTCCTCCTTCCATGAGTTGATGGAATTATCCACGACATGAATTTGGTTTCTGTGATGGTTTTTCTCACCCATTTAGTAACTAAGGATAGATCTTGAAACCCTCAAAAGTATTTTATAGGAATTATCAATGTGCACAACTCATCATGTATATTTACTACACATACAAGAAACAACTTTTCTTGAGGGAGCGGTAGGTTTCAGAAGTAAATCAATACTTTCCAATGAGAAATGAAATTTGAAACCCTTTCACTCTCCCTTTATTTTTAGTTCATATGATTAATTACTATTGTATTCTATAGACTTTATCTAAACTAGAATAAGAACTTAGGATGAAGATATTACCTTCTAGTAATTGTTGGAGACTGCAAAGTTGTGTACTATACAAAGGATGACCCCTAAAATGATTACAAGAATCATATGAGTTTCACCGACTCATGTTACTCAGGGGTCCCCATCGTGAGATCACTGTGAGAGACAAAATATGTCAATCATTGCTTCAGATCTCTCGAGCTATTGAAGGTTGGAAATGTAGTATTCCCAAAGTTTTGATGGGGAGGGGTAGGATCTATGCATTAAATGTGAGCCTTTTTTGGTTGTATCGGTACACCTCGCTCCAATATAGATTATAATCAATATATTAGTAACCTAATAGTGTTTGTGAGTATTCAAGGAATATATGGCTATGTCGAGACCTGAGAAGGTGTAGTGAATGGATCCTGAATGAGTGTGGAAATTTTTAGGACCACTGGTGGAGGAAATATTGTTATCTATCATGGGTAACCTAAAGGGAAATGCATGTAAGGATCTGCCTAACCCTACTCTGGATATGTACCCAGTGGAGGGAATTCTCAATCTTCTATTATGGGATCCAAGTACATTGGTGGTTGGTATCCCACACTGAGTAGATGTTACAGGTTTCCATCAATTGTTGAGATGAACTCTCATTTATATGGTGTTCCAACTAGGAGTGCATGTTGAGGGTCTTCTTATAGAGAATATATGATAGGATGGATGCCTTAGAGTAACTCTCCATTGATTTTTCAAAACTCTTTCATTTATTAATTTTTCTGAGAAAACCATTCCTATAATTAGATGGATTAACCCTCCCAACAAGGGAGGTGAGACATAGTTTGACCCTTAACTTTTTTACTACTGGTAACCTTTAGAGTAGGTAATGGGGTATTATTTAGGGGTGTTCCTCGATTTTGGGAAAGCCTTTGGTTTTTGATATACACACCTCTATCATGTTCATTAGTGTATACCAGATTATGAAACGGAACATACTATTCTAACTCCTTTGATTTGAGCTTATGTTTTATATTGTCTTCAACGACAGTATTTATTACATTTATCAATATGTAATGCTTTGTGAACATTATGTTGGTATCTTTGTGAGACCACATTTTCTATTCCCTCCATGATACCTTTTCATATTCTTTGTCAATTACCTAGTAACTATTTGGCAGATAGTGTCCCAAAGAGAATCTCCAAATAGTTTAGTTTTATGTGTTCCAAGGTAGAGAACTATATCTTATAATGGGATAAACTACAAGGATTCATTTTGTTTCTTCTTCCCTAATTGGGAGAAAACTTATTCTTGTAGAGGATGGGATTGTTGAGTTAAAAAATACCTCATCCTTGCAGATTGGATATATTATTCTTCTAATTTATCAACCCTTCATGCATGATTAAATGACCCTAAGGGTTGGGTTACAAATTCCCCTATCCATATAAGCTTAGGTTGATCCGGAACTACTATGGCTGATACTACCGCTGATTATCTTCTAATTTTAAAGTTTTTTGTTCAAAGATGGATTGGGTGGATTATTCAACATGCACTTAAATAACCTGTTTACAAAGACAGTTGTGATATTTAAGAATTTTTTTTAATCTGTTTACTGGAATATCTATAAAGAATGGATGTTCGATATTCTCAGATGCTTAACACAATAGTATCTCAACGGCCTAATCTATTATAGCCCGATGTCGATGAGAGTCAGTCAAGGCATATTCTTGTTGGGAATATCTTTGTTCATGAACATATTTCGTTTGATGTATCCATCCTAGGGAAGTAACGTTTTATGATACCACTTTTGTTGGGATTTCCTGATTAGAGAGTGATCTTAAATGAAATGCTCCATGTTCACCCCATACTCTGATATGAACACCAGATGGGGTATCTGTGATAAGTTTTCACAACCTCATTAATACATTGAGTCGTGCACGTTGAAGGGTTCCTTTCTATTTCTTGAAATTTGTATTTCTTGAATCCAAGTGTGATGACAAGTCAATTTGAAACTACAACCATTCTATTAATTTGATGTGATTTTGATACTTGTTATAGGGTAATACATATTTTGTTATGTGATGAAGAGTTTTCTATATTTTGAGGCCTATTTCATGCATAAAATCTTCCACAAAAACCACTGGAATGATATATTGAGGGGTGGAAAATTGTCATAACATGATTGGTATGTAATATTTAGCCATTTTTTCCTCATGTTTAGAAGATCTTCTTAATATTTTACCAAAGGTTCCTCAACTAGGCCTGACCAGAGTGGATTATTTCTGATGGTCTTGTCACAATACATGGGATTTATTTGTATTTCCTCTACTATGTTAAAAGGAAAATGACTCAAGTGTGGTTTAGAGAATGACTGAAACCTTGGGTTGTCTTCTGGTTGAGAAATGATTTCACCTACTAGTGATAAGGCATCATACATGGTTGACATTGTGTTATCAAGTGCCTCATGGTAGGAGGTATTTCTCATCACTACATTAAAAATAGGTGAATTATTTTGACAATGAGAATCACTATAGTAGATATAACATACATAGTGAATTTCATCACAGGGAGGACCACCATGGTGGATTACAGTAAGGGTAAAGACTCTTTCTCCATAGTATTCTAGCCACATAGTGGGTTTCTATTGCTCTCATCATGATATAGACTCTTTAGATTGAATGAATCGATTTCATGAAGCAATCCTTCTTCCTTAAGTTCCAAATGAGGACCTTCATAATTACATCTACTGCTGCTGTAATTTGGTAATGGGAGGGTAGGTTCTTAAGATGTGATAGATAGACATATGAGGGATTTATGAACTCCAACATTATGTGAATCTTGATCGAAGACTAGCTATTGATTTTCTAATCATGTTTTAAGAGGATTATTCTAAAATTCCACATTATGCGTGATTAGGGCCACTTTCTGGGAGAAGTGGTCATCATGGGAAGGTGTTTCTACCTACCATAGAGTGGCCATTGGAATAGGATTATTACCTTTGAATGGAGTTGGTGTATGATCCAAATATGGATGTTTGTATATTTTGGTGGAGTTTTCCCCATAACCATCCTGGATAAGAGTAGAGATGTGTGGACTCTGGGGTGTTTTGCTAATGAGATACCCCATTTGTCAAGATATAGTTATTTTTTATCCCTCAAGTAATATTTTAACTATCATTATAATATATGTGATAGTTTTTAGGATATGGGAATGAATTTACATCTTCCCTTACACTATTGACATTATATGCTTGGTAAAATTAGCTACTATAATGAGGATATATGACCATTATTTATCAAGAGTGGGTGTATGTGCCTGCCCCTATCCTCCTTTTATTTCTATTAGATACTGATAGAACTCATGTGTGGTGGAAGAGTGTTGATTTTTCCCCTGCTTGTCATTGAGAATTTCTAACTGAATTATTCAGGCACTGTTAAGAAAGACTACTGGATGGCTTGATGGGTTCTATAAGTGGTGTGTTCCTACTCACGGTTTTCCACCAAACATGGTTAGAGGACTTATTTGAGTGCTTCCAAATGATTCTGATAGTTGTATTTGTGGGTTTAGACAGATGCATGTTCGTAATTGCATATTGTCACCATATTTGGTTGGGGTGACTCTTTGAATGACACTAGATGATTATACCTATTGGCTGAAAAAATGAAGATGGGTGTGTGTTCTCGCTCATTGCTTTCCACTAAATTAGGTTGGTGGGATTCTCTGTAGGGGAAAAGGTGTGATCCTTATCCCTTTTTTTCCATTTTTTCACCTTCATGACATCTTTAATGCCTGGGTCTAAAGGATATGCGCTGGATTGACATGGAAAACACCCACATCATGCTGATTTTTAACTACCACATAGTTTTGGCCACATAAATTATTGGTAGGAGACCTTTAGAAGTACCCACGTGTCTCTTAGATGAGGTTTTATGTGGCCTCTTGATAAACCTCCCTAAAATATAGGAGGTAATGGTTGTTTTTTATGGGGATTTGATCCTAAAATGGTTGAAGACAGTGTTTGGGGACGTCTTCTTTAGGACCACTCATCACCATTGACTTGATGATTTGGGGTTCTTCATGAACTAAAGGGATTGTCTAGCAACCTCCAGGGTTGGGATCGTACTATTTTGATGATACTCCTGGACCAGTGATTTTGAGACCCAATGTTGAATATGATGGATTTATGATGGCTTCCTTTGCACTGATAAAGATCCATCCAGAGTAGTATCTGGGGAGTTCTTTTTTGAAAACTTCAAGGAGGACATTTGATCAATGAGATTTCTAAAAAGGAGTGGATGTGTATATGAAAAACACAAACAAGGATCTCCATCAAATAAACATCTCATTTTAGAATAAAAATGCACGGTTTATTTCATTTTATGTCTTTCATTCATTTTTAGAGTGGATGGTGCTTGATAGGTAGGTGATTTTATCATCATGGTTATGGATTCACATGTGGCTCACCATTTTTTGTTTCTGATGGAAATGGGATTTTTTTTGGGAAATAGAATGGTCTGATGAAGATTGACTCATAAGACCCTCTTATATTTTGAAATATATTCAACAGTTTAGTGATTCACATCAGGTTCACCATTTTCCCCCTAAAATCTCATGCCCAATGATAGTTTTCTCTTTCTGAATGGTTTCCAATGTGTTTTTTGTGGAACTAGAAACACCCAATGGTTCTATATCTGAGGGAGTTTATTTCCAAAGGTAGGAACTTGTTAGGTGTTTTTAACTATGATGATTATAAAATCACATTGGTCTAGATGATGGGAGGTCAGGATCATCAAACCCTATTGGGGGGAATTATTTTATACTCCCCGACTCTCTTATCGATTTAAGAAATTTTCATGAATACTTCATTAATTCCCATTTATTATTTGGGTCATCCCAAGATTATAAATCAATTATTACCATGTATAGATATTAGAATCACCTGTATATATATGAGGTTCTTAATCAATGGAGATATATGTATATATCTTAGGTTCTCCATAGATGGTATCCTCTTATGTACTTATTAGATATTCTTTCGTTTTTATTACAGTACTACTGGTTTTCTAGCCACATAGTGGGGAACTATAGAGTTTCTCATCATACATGGAGATAAAGGTCACTCTAGAGTTTCTCATCATCCAGGGAGACGAGATTTGTTTTGATTTTGTCATCAAACCCATATTTAGGCTTCCTATGTATCCTTATGAAAGGAATCAGAACCCTAATAGTTTTGTGCTGCTTAATGGTTCACATCATACCTTTTAAAGTCTTGTGATGAGGACCCAATTGTACAATTAACGTCATGTGAAATGGATGTCTAGTCGGTAGGTTCCTAGTCAATGTTTAATGTGGAAGTTATACAAAATTATCCAAGAAAACCTGAGAGAGAATTGGATTCTTCGGTTGAATTAAACTACACTGGGAATGTGGCCTAGAAAAAATTATGTTGATTTTGGGTGTTTGGTTGGAACCTTAGAAATTCTTCCTACATATCCCTTATGGATGATAATCAAAGCCCATGTAGTTTGTTGAATCTCATAGAGGATTATATCCTTTTGAGATAATTATGTTGGGGATTACTTCTAAATTTTATTTCTTTTAGAATGGAACATTATTTATGTATCATGTCAGGATTATTTGGAGACTTATTTGGGGCTTACACCTAAGGAGGAGGCCCATATGATGGATTTTAGGGATTAATCCTAAAAAGGATGCCTTGAATAATTGGGTGTTATGATTGTGACTAACTTCTGAGTTGGATGTACCTTGATCTCAGGCCTTAGACAGACATCCTATGTATCCTTGTTAGAGAAGGAATCAGTGTTATCAAATTTGAGTATGTATCATGGATCGTACGGGTGTCATGATCACCACTAACCTCTAATCCCATGTGATTAATGATTTTTATGAGAAATAATAGGGAGTTGTAGATTCCTCAAACCACACATTTTTTCTCCTTTGCTAGTGGAAGAGGTGGGTGACAGTGGATGATGTTAGGGATACAAAATTTTCCTCCCTCCACTTCACTCTAAAGAGGGAGTCAAAGTGAAGTATGTGGTGGTAGAGAGAAATACGACTTTAAACTTCTACCAGAATGTCTAGGGGATTACTCCATGAGGGATTCCATAAAATTTGTTCCACAATAGTATGATGATTTAATAGCATGTAGAATGGAAAAGAAATCATGATCCATACCCTTCGTGTTGGGGAACTGAATGATTCAGGTCTTAGAGATTAGTAGGTTCAGACATGATCCGAACCCTAACCTCAGAGACTGAGAACTTCCTAAAACTTTCCCTAGGATAGGGTTCATCATGAACATATATATACAAATCTACATATTCCCCAAGGATCCTAACAATATATTAGGATTAGTGTGGAAATGGTGGATAGTACCTTCCCTGGATGGCTTTGAAGAAGGCCTGATGAATGGATCACACAGGTTGGAGGGTAGGTCAAACCAAGGAGGATCGTGCAAGAGGATATTCGCATAGCTAGGTTTGGGAGAACTGAGCGAACCTATGGTGGCGAACAACTTGGATGACTACACTTGGGTGAGGCTTTGCTCGAACCTTAAAGGGTCTCAACAGATATTCCCAAAAGTGATTCACATATGTCCATGTTTGAGGAAGGGTACCGCACAATAGTCTTCATTAATCAGGGTTTGGGTGAATGCCACTCATAGGCGTTGTTTTTTAGAAACCCTGGGATGATTTTTGTTTCACTATTCCCCTTTAATTATCTCTTATTTAAGTGTTAGATAACTACCTAGAACGTTATTAATATCTTGAGTAAAACACCAGTGCGATCAGAGAATCAGTTGGCGTTTGGAGAATTATGTCCATAAAAATGAAGACCCGAATGACTTATTTATGGGTAAATATGGGACCCTGGGTGAAGTATTAATCTCTCACATGTGTTTCGGGCATGTCATCCATGCAGGGTTCTATGTAGGCAGCTTTTTTACCGATGGTACTTTTAGGGTTGATTGCGTGAACGACCATTGGGTTGTTTATAAATCTTGACCTCTTACACTTCTGTCCTTCTCTTTTACCCTAAGGTATTACCCTTTTTTTCCTTTTAATCCTTGTGAAAAAATGGATTTTCAATGGCTATTTAGAGTTTTTCATAGTTTATAACGTCTTTAGTGGTTTAATGAGTTTTCATATTTTTTAGTGGTTTAGGGTTTTATTGGGATTTTTGATTTTTGTGGTTTTTTGGGGTGTAATGGATTTTTTGGTTTTTTTGGGGGTGGGGGTTTGGGTTTTTATAATTTTTTATATTTTTAGTTGTTTAACGTGTATTTAGGTTTTTAATGTTTTCTTAGGGTTTCTTAGGATTTTTAGGTTTTTTTATTTTTTAGTGTTTTTTAATGATTTTTAATGATTTTTATGGGTTTTAGAATTTTAGGGATCCTGAGGGTTTTAAGGGTTTTTTTGGTTTTAGGGTTTTAGGGTTTTAGGATTTTAGGTTTTTAATGGGTTTAAAGCGATTTAGGGTTTTACGGTTTTCTTAGGGTTTTCAAGGTTTTTTGGATTTTTATATTTTTAGGGATTTTTAGATCCAGTGTTGGACTTTTATTGTTTAGTAGGGTTTTTTGAGGATCTGATGGTTTTTAAGGGTGTTAGGATTTTTTTTTAGTTTTAGGGTTTTTGAAGTTTTTTTAGGTTTTACGTATTTTTATGTGTTTTTAAAATTTTATGGGTTTAAAGTGTTTTTACATTAATAAATATTTTATTAAGTTTTTTATGGGTTTTAGGGGGGTTTTACAAGTTTTCTGTGTTTTTATTGTTTTGGGGGGTTTAGGGTCTTTTAGAGTGTTTAGAGTTTTTATCATTTTTATGTTTTTATGGGTTTTATGTGTTTTTAGAATTTTTACGTTTTCTGTTTATTTATCATTTTTTAGGTTTTTTACGTTTTTAGGGATTTTAAGATCTTTTTTAGAATTTTTATGGTTTTTAGGGTTTTGTGTGTTTTTTAGGGGTTTTTTGGATTTTTTTTATGAATTTAGAGTTTTTACCATTTTTTACATTTTAGGGGTTTTAAGTGTTTTTAGATTTTTACTATTTTTAATGGGTTTTAAGGGTTTTAGGGTTTTTTATGTTTTAGGGATTTTTATGGAATTTTATGATTTTGACAGAATTTTAGGATTTTTATGGTTTTTGGGTTTTTAGTGGTTTTTAAGGTTTTTAGGGATTTTTAGGGGTTTATGTTTTTTTCAGGATTATTGGATATTAGGGTTTTTTTAGTTTTTAAGGGGTTTTATAGATTTATAAAGTTTTTTATGTTATTATTGGTTTAATAGGTTTTTATAGTTTTCAATGATTTTTAGGGTTTTATGGGTTTTTAGGTTATTATATTTCTCAGGGGTTTTATGTTTTTAGTGGTTTTAGGTTTTTAGTGTATTTTATTGTTTTTAGATTTTTTTAGGTGTTTAGGGATTTTTAACTGTTTTTAGTTTTTTTGGTTTTCTTATGGTTTTTCAGGGATTTTTAGGGATTTTTAGATTTTTTATGGATTTTTAGCGATTTTTAGGATTTTTATGGTCTTTGGGGTTTTAGGGATTTTGAGTGGTTTTAGGGTTTTTCATTGGTTTTAGGTTTTTTGTGTTTTTAAGAGGATTAAAGTTGTTCTCTTTTTTTTAAGGTTTTATAATTATTTTCATTTTTTTTGGGTTTTTTATATTTTTGGGCATTTTTAGGGATTTTTATAGATTTTTATGGTTTTTGGATTCTTGATATTTTTAGGGTTTTTGAAGTTTTTTTAATGTTTGTTGGGTTTTAACTGGATTTAGAGTTTATTGTGGTTTTTTATATTAATATGGTTTTTACAGTTTTAATATTTTTATGGGTTTTAAGGGTTTTTAGGGGTTTTTAGAGTCTTTTAGGGGGTTTAGTATATTTTAGGTATTTTTAGGTTTTTGGGGTATAAATAGTTTTTGGATTTTATGGTTTTCATTAGTGGTTTCACGCTTTTAGGGGGTTTTATGATATTTGGGATTTTTAGGGATTCTTTGGATTTTTGTGGCTTTTAGGGTTTTTATGGATTTTGTGGGTTTTTAGGATTTTCTATGGGTTTTATGGTGTTTTATGGTTTTTATAATTTTTTAGGTTTTTAGGAGTTTTAGGTTTTTTGATTTTTAAGGTTTTCCTTTGGTTTTTAAGTGTTTTAGGGTATTTTTAATTTTAAAGGAATTTTATGATTTTTTAAGGATTTTTAATATATTTTAGGGTTTTGGGGATTTTGAAATGTTTTTGTGGTTTTTTGGGGTTTTAGGGGTTTTATTATTCTATGGGTTTTGGGGGGTTTATTTAGTTTTATGGTTTTTTAGATTTTTTAATACTTTTAGGGCACAAGAAATGTGAGGTCGGGCTATTCCTGACCCCCCCCCCCCCAAAAAAAATTTATTATAATGAAAAAAGACATAGCAAACAAGGGAGGGGAGGGGTCAAACGACCCGCACCCAAAAACCATTGACGACCCAAAAGAACAAGAAAACAGATATAAAGGGTCCAAAAGAAGAGAGACACACACAAAATAGAGAAAATAAAAAACACCACCAAGGTCATCCAGCACCGTAACACGCGTCCTCCCATCCATAGGGGTCCTCGTCTACACTATACCCCGAGGAGGCATCTGAGTCCATCGTCTCCCGTTCGGATGATTCATACTGCTTGAAGAATTCGGTGTAATACTACCTGAGTTGCATCTTCTCCAACATCCTATCCACTCAGTCCTTGGCAAGGGCGTTCTCCACAGCTTTGGAATCCTTCAAGGAGGCCCTTGTTGCCATTGGTTTTGGAAGGGATGAATAGTCTCTCCTTGCCCTCCTCTCGGCAGGGAAAGCACTCCCCCTTCTCCAGCTATGAAGGACATCATCAGCACTCACCACCTTGAGGCTCCCCTCCTACCTAGAAACAACAGTCGCTGACTCAGAACCTCATCTTGGGTCTGAGTCAGGGTGAACTGAGTCATCCATCATAGTCTTCCTCCTCCAATTCTTGGGTCTGTTCGCATCAATGAATTCATTGAGGTCCTCAATGGAAAAATCATATCTATTATACTCATCAATGTTATCACAGTCAAACCTCACCTTCAGTTTGGCCTGCTGCAGAAAATCACGTCAGTGTTGCTCAAGGGAACCTTTAGAACCATCCAGCACAATCATATCAGTAAGTTCAACATAGGGAGGTACCTTTTCGAATACCACAAGATCCATTACCAGACTCTGTTGCACCACATCCCGCTCAGCGGAAGAAGGGCCTGCTTCATGTAGCTCCCGTTCCAGCAAATAGAGAGATGGGGTGTCCTTGGTACCACATAAATCCTCACCTGGAGTATTTAAAGCTGTCACATCTGGGTGTTGGTTAGAGACCCGCCGCTCCTCATCATCTTGGGCATCAGCCAGACACTCTGGGTACTCCCCCTCCTCTGGATCAAGCACATCAAATGGGTTCGAAGTGAGAACTCGGTCCTATTCTAACTCTTGACCATTTCCCTCGGCAGAAGCAGCATTCCTTAGCAGCCCCTCCATCCCCATCCCCTCAGATCCTAGACTGGGGATGTCACTGCACGCCCCACTTGGAACCATCTGCAAGCAGTCATCATCGGCCATATCTTACTCAAGAATAACCTTCAATGTGATGTCCTTTATTATCTTGTTCTAGAAAATAGCACCCGTTTGTCCACGCTCATCAATCAGGGCATTGGGAATCCCTTTAGGCACATGCGCATTTGAAATATCCACTGCGACCGGGATCAGATTCCCATTATCAGCATAACTTTCTTCATGTAGATTAGAGCACGCCACAACAACACCTGTCAGATCCTCAGCCCAAGCTGGCCAAGAAGCATGCTCTCCATCAAGCCCATCAGAATCCTCCACTGCAGCACTAGCACCAGGTACAACGGTATCCACATCTCCTTTACTGTCCCTTCAAGAAAACTCGTGGAAGTCCTCAGCAGTGCTCCCATTTTCACTTAGGGTCCCAAAAGACACCCCTAAAACAGTCATTAAGACCCTACCTCCCTTCCCAACAACTTCAAGATCAATAACCAGACTCACCACCTCCACCACCTCCTTATCTTTCCTAAAAAGAGAATTCAGAGCCTCCTTGTTGTAGCTGCCACCCAGGGTGCCATCTGACCCCTCATTACCAACAGCTTCCTTACCAATCAAATCCATCCTCAGCCTATCAAAAACAGCCTTATTGGAAGGGTTTGGATCCTTGTATGGGGCCTTCTCTAGCAAAGGTTCTTCTATGGAGTGGACAATATGAGCAGTATGAACCAAACCATAACCTCTAACAGCTCCTAGATCAATGCCATGAGAAAAAGGTTACTGCAAGACCAGTTTAACATGGCCATTACCACTAATACAATGAGCAGTCGAGTGACCTAGTGGCCGACATATCGAACAGAACATGAACCAGGATTCGAAACAAACCTGTTGATGTTACAGAAGCTCCCCTTCAACCTCGATGCAAACCGAATCAACCGGGTCCTTGGAGACATTTACCTCTACACAAATCCTTGGGGCGATGGGGTGACAAATCTCACAAGTGCGGGCGTCCGCATAGAGGAACCTACCAATAAAATTCCAATGATGTGGAGAAAAGCAGGATTCTAGAAAGGGAGGGATAGCCCAAGAAGGGTGATCGAAATTGCCATGACTGAAGGATCATGCTGCAAATGGAAATCAAAGGACCTACGGAACAAGGAAAAGAGAAACCCATCCACTATCCATGGAGAGAATGCCCAATCCATGATCAAGTCTTCCTCATTTATAAAACAAATATGAAAATGTCGAGGCTCGATAAGACCGACGACTGCCTTTTCACAGAGCTTCCACACAGAAGAAACAAACCTATGAAATACGTCAACCGGAGGCCGAGACTTCCCAAAATGAACTACCAGTGTAATATCAAGGAGGCAAGAAGCCAGGAAGAGCTCACGATTTGAAATTGGAACCGACATCACTCCCTTGACTTAGCGTGGAACTTTAGGGAAAACGTCCACCTTTGGAAAACCTGGAAGAAGAGCGGGGTCAGTAAACGGAGAGAAAGAGCACCGCGAAGGAGCACCATCCGCCGCCCCCTGGCGGCGACCTAGGGAGGGGCGGTAAATTCAGTGCCATGCTACACTGGTGGCCTTCTGAAGGAAGAACTCCATCGCGAGAGGAGAACAGCCGAAACTAGCGACATCTTCTTTTAGCTCGAGTTCCTAATACTTGTAGGGTTTTAAAGGGGTTTTAGTGTTTTTAGTGGGTTTTAGGGTTTTATGGGTTTTATGGATTTTTATGGGTTTTATTTTTTATGTATTTTATTTTGGTTTTTAGGTTTTTTAGAGTTTCTCGTGTTTTAAGGGGTTTTATGTGTTTTTTTAGTTTTTAAGGTTTTCAAAGGCTTTTTAGGGTTTTTATGTGCTTTCACATTTTTTTTGTATTTTTACAGTTATTTTAGTTTTTTTATGGTTTTGTATAGTTTTTAGGAAATTTAAGGGTTTTTAGGGTTTTATGGGGATTTCAGGTTTTAGGGATTATTTTTATCACTTTTAGATTTTTAGTTGTTTAAATTGTTTTTAGGTTTTTATGGGTTTTTAGAGATTTTTATGGTTTTTTGGGTTCTAAAATTTTTAGGGACATTTGGTGTTTTTTAGTATTTTTATGGGTTTTAAGATCTTTATGGATTTTTATGGATTTATGGTTTTTAGGGGTTTAGGGGGTTTTATGTTATTTTTGTGCTTCTAGGGTTTTCAAAAAAAAATTAGGGTTCTTAATATTTTTAGAGTTTTTAACATTTTTTGTGTTCAGAGGCATCTCATAGTCTTAGTGTGGTTTTAGAAGTTGTATCAGTTTTAATGTTTTCTTAGGGTTTTTATATTATTTTATGGTTTTTATGGGGGTCTAGGGATTTTATGGTCATTTAGGGTGTTTTAGGGTTTTTGCAGGGTTTTTAGTATTTTTAGGTTTTTAGGTGTTTTAAGTATTTTTTTGGTTTTTAAGGTTTTCTTAGGTTTTATCATTGTATTTATGTTTTTTACTATTTTTTAGGAATTTTTGTACATTTTTATTGTTTTTAGGGATTTTAAGGGTTTTAAGAGTTTTTAGGGTTTTTTTTGTTTCTTGGGATTTTAGGTGTTTTTAGTTTTTTAAGGTTCTCTTTGGGGTTTTATGTTTTTAAAGTTATTTATGTTTTTAAGTATTTTAATTACTTTTTCTGTATTTTTATGGTCTTTATGATTTTACTGATTTTGAGGGATTTTAGGGTTTTTAGATGTTTTATTATTATTATTGGGTTTTTAGGGTATTTTAGTTTTTGGGGGTTTTAAGGGTTTTTATATTTTTTAAAATTTTTAATGATTTAAAGGGGTTTTAATCATTTGGTTAGTTTTTTTGGGTTTTTATTGGTTTTAGGGGTTTTTATGTTTTTAGGGGGTTTTGGGATTTTTAGGGTTTTTAGCATTTTTAGTGTTTTTAGGGTTTTGATGGTTTTAAATGTTTTAGGTTTTTAATGTTTTCATAGGGGTTTTTAAGGGTTTTTTTTTATTTTTTATGTTTTTATTTATTTTTATGGATTTTAGTATTTTTATGGTTTTTAGGGTTTCTAGGCTATTTTGGGTTTTTTAGGATTTTTAGGTGTTTTAGGGTTTTTAGGTTATTTAGCGTTTTTCATGTTCTTAGGAATTTTATGCTCTTTATGTGTTTAATGTTTTATAGGGTTTTTCAAGGATTTTAGGTTTTTCTATTTTTAGGGTTTCTTAGGATTTTTATGGTTTTTATTATTTTTAGGGATTTTGTTGTTTTTGGAGCTTTAGGGATTTTAGGGGTTTTATGGTTTGTTGGGACTTTAGGGTTTTTAAATTTTTAGGGATTTTAGAATTTTTAGTGGTTCTTATGGATTTTATGGGTTTTATTTTTTACGTTTTTCGGGGTTTTTATGGTTTTTAGGGGATTTGGGGGGTTTAGGTTCTTTTTTATAATTTTTAGTGTTTTTTTGGTTTTTTGGGGGGTTTAATCATTTTTTGGATTTTAATATTTCTTTGGGGTTTTCATGGTTTTTATGTATTTTTAGGGTTTATGGGGATTTTCAACATTTCTTCGGTTTTTATTGGTTTTAGGGTTTGTAGAATTTTTTTGGTTTTTAGGGGTTTTATGTGATTTTAGGTTTTAATGTTTTTCTTAGGGGGTTTCAGGGTTTCTAGATTCTTTAGGTTTTTAGGTATTTTTTTATATTTCTTAGGATTTTTATGGGATTTATGTTTTTTATTAATTTTCAGGGATTTTAATGGGGTTTTGTGGTTTTGTGGTTTTTTTTCTTATTCTTTTTATATATTTTAGGATTTTTAATGATTTTAGTGTTTTTTAACATTGTAGTGGATTAAAGGGTTCTAAAGATTTTTGTGTTTTTTAGGATTTTTCTGGGTTTTTAGGGGGTCTTAGGATTTTATGGGTTTATGGTTTTTTAGTGTTTTTGGGGTTTTTTTATCATTTTTAGAATTTTTATTTTTCTTAGTAGTTTAATGTGTTAGTAGATTTTAAGGTATTCTTATGTTTTTCAAAGATTTTAGGTTTGTTACATTTTTAGGGAATTTTTGTATTTTTTGGATTTTAATGGATTTTAAGGTGTTTAATAATTTTTATAGTTTTATGTTATTTTGGGGTCTTAGGGGTTTTATGTTTGTTTTAAGGTTTTAGAGGTATTTTTTGAGTTTGTATGGTTTTAATGGTTTTTTGAGCTTTTAACAGCTTTAGAGGTATAAAGGATCTTATAGTTTTTAATGGTTGTTAGTGATTTTATGGGTTTTAAGATATTTTATGGTGTTAGGGGGTTTATATTTTTATGGTTTTTGGGTTTATTTAGCCGTATTTTTGGGTTTTAGCATTTTTGGGTTTCTTAATGGGTTTTATATGTTCTTAGGTTAATAATATTTTCTTAGGGATTTTTCATTTTTTTACGATTTTTTTAAATTTTCAGGTATTTTTTGGAATTATTTACTACATTTATGTGTTTTTAGTGTTTTTATAGATTTTAATGGGTTTTCAGGGTTTTATGGTTTTTTCGGTTGTCAGGGGTTTTTTATGTTTTTAGGGTTTCTAATGTTTTTTAGAGATTTTTTATTTTTTAGATGATTAAGGGGGTTTTAGAGTTTTTATTTGGTTTTAAGTTTTTTTTTGGTTTTAAGGGGTTTTATGGTTTTTTAGTGTTTTAGGGTTTTAGGGTATTTTTAGGGTTTTCTTAGGGGTTTTAGCCTTTTTAGGGTTTAAAGGGTTTTAAATGTTTTTATGTTTTTCATTTCTTTGAATGTTCTTTTATGTTTTTAGGATTTTTTTATTGTTTTTTTATTTTTGAGGTTTTCTAGGGATTTTATGAATATTGAGCATTTCAATGTTTTTTTTTTCGTTTGGGTTTTTTAGTTTTTTAGGATTTTTATAGTTTTTTACATTTTAGGGATTTAAATGGGTTTTAATGATCTTAGGGATTTTATGGAGTTTAAGGGTTTTTTTTTGTTTTATGGGTTTTTCTGGTATTTAGGGGATTTATGTATTTTAGGGTCTTTTAGTGTTTTTTATGGTTTCTAGCTATTTTTAGCTTTTTAGGGGTTTTAAGTGTTCTTATGGTTTTAAGTGTTTTATAGGGTTTGTCAAGGGGTTTAGTGTTTGTTTTTTAGTTCTGTGAAACATGTATTCTAGTTTTAAGAATCACTGATTCCAATAAGTTTCCATTGGATTTATTTATAGAACCGAAAACATCCAACAGTTCGTTATCCAAATGGGACCGACTTTCCAAAGGAAGGAATTCATAATGTTTAAACTTTATGACACTTAGGAATGTGCATTGGTCGGGATGATGGGAGTTCGGACTCATCACACCCTTTTGGGGGAATTATGTGTCTACTCTTGGACTCTCTTTATAAATTTAATATATTTTCATCAATCCTTATTAATTCCCCAAGTATAACATATGTTTCCCTTAGATTTTTCAATCACTTATTAACATGTGTAAAATTTAGAATCATCAGTATGTATTTAAGGTTCTTCATAAATGGAGATATCTTTATTTATTAGAGGTTCTCCATCAATGGTATCCTCTCATATACTATTTCAAGATTATTTTAATCATCATTATCATGATATAGGTTTTTAATCCACTCAGCGGTGTACTCTAGAATTTATTGTCATCCAGGGAGACAAGGGCTTGTTTTGATAATGGTATCATACAAATAAAATGGGCTACCTACATATCCTTGTGAAAGGAAATAGAACCCTCTTAGTTTGATGCGGCTTAATGTGACACATCATACCTTTTAAGGTCATGTGATAAGGACCTAACCATACAGTTTAATGTCATGTGGTAAGGACATCTAAGCGAAAGGTGTTTAGTAAATGTCTTGTGTAGGAATTATGCTGAATCATCCCAACGAACTAGTAAAGGATATGGGTTTCCAAGTTAGATTATACATGGTTGGGAATATGGCACCAGGAGAACATGGGTGATTTGAAATGTTGGGTTTGAACCTTAAAGAGGCTTTCTACGTATCTCATATGGATGGAAATAAAAGCCCACGTAGTTCTATAAGTCTCATAGGAGAGTAAAGTTCATTGAGCGAAATGAGTTTGGGCTTAATTCCTGAAAAGGATGCCTGGATGATTTTGGGGTTTAATTTGGGGATTATTCCTAACAAGGATGCCCAGATTAAGGGAATTAGGGTTGGATTCATGAAGAGGATGTCTAGTGAGCTCGGGCCCTAAGAAGGATTCCAATTTTCCCAATTATGGTGGGAATTAGAGTTCTTGTATTTGATTCACCATGAGTGTTTGTGCAAATGTTGTAATCACCATGAATCTCTAAGCCCACGTGATTCATGATCGGTATGAGAAACAAGAGGATGTGAAAGATAAAATAATGACACGTACACCATTCCTCCTCCACTAGTGGAATAGGGCGCACCTACGGCGGTGACGGTGGATGAGGGTATGGTGGCCCGGGAAAAGGACGAGAAGACCAGCCTTCCCTATGTTCTCTTCACATTAGACCATGGTCCAATAGAAGGAATAAGGGATGAAGGTTATGTTCTTATGCTAGGATGGCTTCTCTAAAATTGATCCTAGTAGGGGAGGGGGTATTTTCATTCACATGAATGGAAAAGAAAGTGTGAACATTACATTCCCTACCAGAAGACCTGAGGTTATGGGTCTCTTTAAGAAGGGAGAGGTTAGGACCCAAACCCTCCTCCAAACTAGGAACTTCCCAACACTACTCCTGGGAGAAAGGTCCATGTGACAGTGGATATAAAAACCCACATACACTCCATGAATCCTAACCCCATTGTGAAAAAAATGTGTAAAACCTCTAACTATGGATATAAAATCCCAAATAGAAGGCATGCTGATATTACTTTCCCAAAGGTTTGAAAAGTCAGGATGTTTTGGTGGAGGTCTCAATAGAATCCTTTTCAAACAAGGAATCCAATGAAGAAGAAGACTTTCCATGAATGGATTTTAAGTGGGATTGATGGCATTAGATTGAAGGGAATAAGTGAATCAAATAGGGGCACTCATGTATATATGGGTGCACATGTATGAGTGCACAAGTAGGCTTGGGCAACCTGATATTCACTTAATATACGAACAACCTGTATGGTAATACTTGGGAGAGACTTAGCTCAAGCCTTTAGGAGTATTCACAGGTGATCCTAGAAGTGGGGCCCTCAAGTTCCTATAAAAGGAATAACTAGCGCACAAGTAATTCTGATTTAGGGAGGTTGGGAACTTTAGGCACGCAAGTGTTATGCTTTTCAAACACTAAATGGACTTATGTCCAATGATCTTCCTTTAAATCCTTCACTCAAGGTGTTGAAGAACTACCATAACAATTCCGAATGATTGGGGTGAAGTACTAGGGCGAATAGGGTAGAAATACAGATTTGGAGAAATTATTCTATACAAATGAAGGCCCCAACGGTCTATTTATAGGAAAAAATAAGACCATGGGCAAAATGAGTTCGAGAGCTCAAGTGGCATGTGTGCTTATGGTGTTTTGGCTAGAATAGGGTGACACTTTGAGGACATATCCAAAATTATTACTTCTTTCAACTCTAGCAGGGTGTCACGCAGGTGTTTGCACATAGTTATCTTGGGAGCATCTTCGGGGACATAGCTAAAATAATTGATCCATAACGCGGGGGTTGCACCCCCACACTCCTTCTTTAGAGCATTGCTGGGCTACAGTCTATGTACTTCGGTTCGGTTCCTTCACTACTGTCACTGACCCCCATGAAAAATGCAGAGTCACACCACAAACTTTTTGATCCCATTTGAGGACATTTTGTGGTAGAGTACATGGAGCACATTTCATGGTGTCTACAAAATCTCCCCCCCTCTAGAATTTGATTCGTCCTAAATGAAAAGAATCATGTTTTAATGTAACATTAGTGAACATTGACACATTCCAACATCATTTGGTTAGATTTAGAGCTACGTCACATTTGGAAGGATGCTCTAATTTTTTCCTAATCCATGGGGCCTAGAGAGCATTGTTTGATTTTTACTAGGTTTATATAGACAACCCCACAAACCGTGTATCTTTTAAATTTTTATTTCTTAATATTACCTAAATCATACAAAAATGTAATTTTAGTGAGTTGAGACTCAACTTTTCTTTAGATTTCCCTTTGTGGGTTCTCAATCTAGTGAGTACCACGTCTCTTATTGTTGGCAGTTTAGAGTCATGCATGTTGGACTATAAAGATATAATATTTAAGGTCGAATAGATTTGAAAACAAATTTTGAAATTAAATCCCAAACAAGACTCATTGACTAATAATTTCTTTAATATTATTTAAATATTTCCAAGGGTAATCTTGATCCATGATTTTTATGGTCACCAAATTTAAAACATGTATCAACATAAGGGGATTTTCTTCCCAGAACGAAGGTAACATTATTTGACAAACCCATTATGGGAATTGTGTTATGCAGGGACAACTACCGAATATGTTTCATAGCCCAATAGTGGCATATTTTTACTGACATGCCCATTATATAGGAAACTTATGCATGGTCACCTATGGGCATGTACTGCATATTCAAGCAAAATATAACTTAAGAATTTAAAATTTTACTGCTGATAGACACAGGAAAATAAGATTTGGGTGACTCAAGACCATAGTGGGTGGTTTTCCAAGGAAAGGGATTGTAGGAATAAAAGGATATTTCATGCCGACATATGTCATGAATATGAAAACCACTTCTATTAAAATTTTGTGTAGGAATAATGGTTAAAATTTATCAGAAAGGGGAATTTATAATATAAAACTGTGCAGTTTTATGTCATGTAGTGAGGAAATTATGTTGTGTAGTTTTAAGTCATGCAGTGAGGACATTGTGTGGCTTTAATTTAGTGTCTTTAACTTTGACCAAAGTTATGATACTCTCCCATTTTCTTGATAATTTGTTTGGAAACATACTACCATATTCATGTATGGAAGGTAAAATTGTAAACTGTGATTTTGGAATTTCTAGAACGGAGGAATGATATGGAAAAAGGGCTAAAATAATTATAGGAAGTCTTTTCAAAGAATTAAATTACCATTATTTTACAAACCTGTTATGGGGTCCATATTATGCAGGGACAACTCAAGCATATGATGCATAGTCAAATATTAGCATCTTTCGACTCATTGAACTGTTATGTAGGTTTCTTATAAAAGTCCACCTTAGGGAACATACTACATAGTCAAGAAAAAGAGCTCTAACTAGTTTGAAATTATATTTCTAAAAGCATAAGAAAGCTTATGGAGATTCAAATTTTCCAAAGCACATAGATTATTTTATGGAGAGAGGTACCTAAATATGGAGAGGGTATTTCCAACCAATATTTCCAATGAATCGGAGGAATATGACTTCTATGAAGGTCAGACCCAAACACAGGAGGTACAATGTCTCTAGTTTTAGGTCATAAAACTAGGACTAGAAATGGAAAAATTATATGATATATGGCCTTGTGATTCCAAAGTTATTTCATATTTCGTTGAACACATGGAGAGGTAAATGTGTAAACCATTTTCTTGGAGACTTTCAGATCTAGTGAAAGATAATGGGACAAATATACCTGAATGACTATTTTTAAATACAGATTCTTGTAAATTGTTATCAATGCTTGAAAGGTACAAAGATATTATAACCAATAACTAAATTACCATCATTTTACAACCCCATTATGGGGGTTGTATTATACTAGACCAACTTCGGCATATGATGCATAACCAAATAGTGGCATCTTTTGACTGACATGGCCATTATTTAGCAACTTATGCAGGGCCACACAAACTTCATTGTCAGAAAAAACTTTTCTCAGGTATTAGAAACTATGTCACCAGAAACCATAAGAAAGATTACGAAGATCTGGAAATATTCAATATTAAGAGTGTGAAATATAGAAGGAGGTTATGTTCAATACACATAAGAAATATTTGAATCAATATTGGCCATGATTTTGAAGTCCTTTACATATATCTAAATCATATATAAAATGGATAATTTCTTTGTTTCCTTTGAATTAATATTTTGATGTGCATTTTTAAGTCATGTAGTGAGGACATTATACTGTGCTGTTTTAAGTCATGCAGTTAGGACATTATACTATGCAGTTTTAAGTCATGCATTGAGGACATTATATTGTGCAGTTTTAAGTCATGCGGTGAAGACATTGATAGCCCCATATGAAATTGAGACACCTTATTTTTATAAAGAATCCTTTTAAATAATTCCAAATCCCATGTGAGCTATGCTCAGTGTGAGAAACAAGGAGCAGTAAGGGTTTCTTCTATAACACAGAGGTGACTCAATGGAAGAATAGGGGTGTTAGATTTCCATGTAGTTTAACGTCATGCTGTAAGGACGATGATGAAATGATGTGAATAAAGACATATTGTAACTAGAATAAGGGATAAAACCCAAGTGTCATTATGTGTCTTGATGGGGGCATGAATCAAGCCATACATAGTTCCTTAATCATTCACTATGTAGGTTTGATTCTTATATAAGGAATAAAGGGGGTTTTTTATCACAGTTGGGCCTAATATTGGAGATCTAGGAATCTCTACATATCTATTATAGATGAGAATCATGTCTTACATTGTTCTTTAAACATTAATTTCCCACACCAATCGAGTTGTACATGGGGGATGGAGGATTTGAAACATTCTAGAAGAATGATTAAATTTAAGGCACAATATGGTATGAATATAAAGTCATGTATCCTAAAAGAGAACATTGTATAGATCTCGATAATATATAGGTGAAGAAAAAGCGAAATAAATTTTTTTTGGTTGTGGACGGGCCCAAGATTGCAGATCCAAGTGTCTCTACGTATCTCAAATAGATGAGAATCAATCCACATGTAATTCTTGAAACATGGTCCCTAGGCAGATCTGACTCAGATATAGGGAAGAGAGGGACTCGTGTGCCTCTAAAGAGTAGCAATGATGTCCATGATAATTTCTTATAGAAGATCTTAATGTTAAGTAGACAAGATGTTAACCGTATAGTATAATGTTGTGTAACGAGGACAAATGGTGTCCCGCAGTTTAACGTCGTCCAACACGGACAAAGATGCTACACATTTTAATGCCATGAAGCATGGGCACTTATAGTTGTTATGCAGTTTAATGTCTTACAACTAGGACTTTGTAATATGCAGTTTTTGCAGTAAGGACATGGGTGCTATGCAGTTTTCCGTCTTACAGCAAGGATTATGTGTCTAAATACAAAATGTATTTCTTCAAGAATCTTGCATTGGTTGGAGTTGTAATAAGATCCCCATCCATTGATATTAACGAATAAGCTTCATTTGAGTAGAACTTATGTATGGAATAAGGTACTTACCACTTTGGGTCAAGCTTTGGAGGGTTTTTTTTCTAGTATCATTGGAGTCTTTAGGACCAATACCAATTCTCCCTGAATAACTGAACGAAGTAAAACTTTCTTTTTAAAAGATTACACTATTCTGTTCTGATAGACTTCTAAGTGATGTAAAGTATGCAATCATTTATAGTCTAATCATTCCTGCTCATTAAACCATTTTTGAGCCCTACCATCTATAAAAAACTGATCACATATTGCAACTCTGAGTGAAGTCAATTTCATTTCAATTGACAAAAATACTTTCGTTATGTATACCAGTGAATAAGGAGATACTTGGGTGGCAGTTCAAGTAGTAGTCTTGTAAGCCCATAAAGCTTGAAAATGTTTACCAAGACAAGATTTATTATCTTTATCCACCATATTATGGAGTTTATTTGTTAAGGTCTTATTGAAGGCCTCTATATGTCCATTGACCACCGCATGATAATGATATGAATGGGGAGATTTGATATTGTGCTCCATATATAACTTCATTACATTAACATAATAGAAATTGGTGCCATTGTCCATCAATATAGTATGAGGGACACAAAATATAATGAGGATGTTAGTTTTGACAAAACTAACAATGCTTTTGGCTCCGACTTCTTTGAGAGGAATTGACTCAGTCCATTTGGAGTGGAAGTCGGTAGCAGTAGGGATATACTTGAACTGATTAGCTTTAGCTAGAGGATAAGGTCCTTCTACATCCATTACCCATGTGGAAAATGGCCAGAAGTATTCAGTTGTATGTAGCAACTCCAGGGGTTGATGAATGAAGTTGGCATGCATTTGGCAGGGATGACATTTCTTAGTGAACTATGTGTAATCCTATGTCATTAAAGGCCAAAAGTATCCAAACCTTCGTATTTGATTAGAAATCCTATGCCTTGACTGGTGAGCACCACATGCTCATGAATGTACTTCTTTATTAACATTTTTAGTTTCTTCTCCATCAGTAAATCTGAAGAGGATTCCCTCAAATGTTTGTTTATAGAGGATTGTCTGGTGATCTAAACTATCATAAAGAGTAAAATTGGTCGCTCATCATCAGATCTGTTCTTCTTCATCCCTATATTGTGTAAGTACTCCATTTTTATGATTTTCCTTGATGGGTGTTCTCCATCTCATGGTATGACCATACATATCATAAATAGGGATAATTTCATTAATTTCCTCCATTCTGGTTTGAACAAAAGTTGAGACCATACAACGATGAGCTACGATGATGACTCTCTCATCCATATTTGGATCTGCCAAGGTTGTAGCTGCATTATCCAGTGCATCATCTTGGAAATTTTGTGATCAGGACATAATACAATGTCCGATCTGGGTGAAATTCAGGCATTAACCCTCTAACGTAATCAAACATAGGGATTAACTCTTATTTTCTGATATAATATTCCACATTGACCTATTTAATTACCAATTCTAAATCACCTTTCACTTACAAGTGATTCACTTGCACCTGAAGTTCCAATTCCATGCCTGAAATGAGAGCTTGATATTCTACATCATTTTTCATTTTGCCTTCCGATAACAGGAAGGAGTAAGGCAATACTACCTTTTCTGGGGAAATAAGTAAAATTCCTAACCCAACTTTGTTGAGTTTAGGGTTCTCTATTCTCTTTCCTATTGGACTTTTGGAGGCACCATCAAAGTACATTTACCATGTTTTGGAATTATCTTGAATATAGAAGACCTCTTCATCAGATTGTTCAGTATTAAATGATGTATCTTCCATAAATGGATGTTCAGCAGGTAAGTCATCCAAATCTTGGCCTTTTATTTCCTTCTAGGGCACAAACTGAATATCAAACTGTTGCAAAATAACTTCTCACCATATCAAACACCCTATAAACATAGGACTACTGAAGATAAATTTGAGAGGGTTATTGTGAGATGCCAATTGGACCTCATGTTGTTGTAGGTAGTTCCTCAATTTCTAAACTAAAAAGATTAAATCCAAGTAGCAATTTTCAACAATTGAAGATCAAGTTTCTGCATCAATAATAGTTCGAATGAGATAGTAAATGTTGTTTTCATTCCCAACATCATTATTTTGGACAAGGAAGGCACCTAATGATTTCTCTAAATCTATCACATAGATAATAAGTTGTCTTACTTCAATAGGTGGCATTATTACTAGTGGAATCAAGAGATATTTCTTGAGGGTATCAAATGATTCTTGGTAGTCTTCATTCCACTAATAGATGACTCCCTTCATCATTGATTTGGTGAAGGGAAGACACTTTTCTAACAAATTGGAGATAAAGCGCCGAATATAGACCAAATGTCCTTGGTGTCCTCTTAATTATTTCAAATTTTTAGGAGACAACATGCCAAGGGTTTATTTTTTTTCTCATGATCAACTTCGATACCATGATGGTGTACAATGAAGCCAAGGAACTTTCCTGAGGTTACCCCAAAAGCACATTTCCAGGGGCTCATCTTCAAACTGTGTTTCTGAAGTTTACTGGATTTGGTCTCTAGATCAGACAAGTGATTGGAACATTGTCTGTATTTTACCACCAAAGCATCCGTTTAACATTCAACAAATTTCCCTATGAAGGGTTAGAAGATATGGTTCATGATACCTTGATACGTAGAATATGAATTATTTAATCCAAAGGGAATTACCCGATAGAAAAACACACCTTGAGGGGATCTGAAGTCTGTAGATTCTTCATCCTTTAGGTCCATACAGATTTGATTATAACTAGAGTATCCATCCATAATGGAAAGTGCTTCATAGCTAGCTATTTCATCAATTAATAGCTATGTGATTGGAACTCGAAAGTCATCTTTAGGACAATGTCGATTAAGATATCTTAAATCAGTGAAAACTTAGATTTTCCCATTCTTCTTTTTCACTGGGACAATTTTGGCCATCTATTTGGGATATTGAACATCCCTAAAAAATTTATCCTTTATAACCTTATCAACTTCAAGTTCAATTTTAGAATCATGAGTTGGGTGTGTTATTCTTATTGCCTGCTTGAATCCTTGATGTTCTTCTAGAAACTCCAAATGATGAGTGGATACATTAGGATTAAGACCCTTCATTTCTATATAAATCCAAGAAAATATATCTCAATGATTCTTTATAAAGGAAGTATAAACCTCTTTCTATTCAAAAGTCATGGCCGCACTAATTAGAGTGGGGCATGGATCTTCTTTTGTACCCAGATTTATTTATCTGAGCTCATCCACAGTGGTAGAGACACCTTCCACAAATGTTATAGGAGCATCCCTAAGATCTTCATCTTCATATTCTTTATTACGTGTTATTTTTTCTATTTCTACTTGCATAGTACATGACAAAACAAAACTTTGAGCTATAGGAGAGGAGTCAATATTTGAACATGCTGAAGAAGAGGCCACCATTTATAACCCTACTGACGATGATGGGTATTTATGGGGTAATAAAGAGGATTTGATGGATTGGGAAACAACACCTTTGTCTTCCTCTGGCATTGCTACAACTTCTACTATCATGATCGACGGAGTAGAGACTTTCTGTGGTTCGATGGATGAAATGAAGACATATCAATTTAAGATTCCATCACTGGTTGGTGAATCAATAATTTCTCCCATGCTGTCAGGCTTGATTACTACAATTGACAATATAGAAGTTACCGTATAAATTATTAGATTTGGGTTTACCTTTTCAATTCAGCTGTTAGGTAACACATAATCTATACTCAAATGTATAAATGGGTTTGTTCGGATATTTTCCAAACCATTCGAAGCATTAATTCAGGTCACATCCTTTGTCATGGTCTTCATTCCCTTTGTGTGATAAAGCTCTTCCTCAATGTGTTTAGATTCACTTGTTTTAAATGGAGCCTTGTCACCATACAGTGTCCCAATTTGACCATTGAAATAGTACATAATACATTGGGGGTATGACGAAGGTATGGCCGCATATTGATGTAGCCAAGGCCTTCTAATTAGAATGTCAAAGGTTGTGTCTTGACGAACAACCATGAAATATTAATTAGATACAAGATCTCCAAACTGAGTTATGAGTGTAATGCTTCCGAGATTTTCTTGCTCATTCTTTTCATATCCTTGAAACATTAATATGTAAGTAGATAATTCATATTCATCCAGGCCTAATCGTTGAATTGTATAAACAAGAATGAGGTTAACTCCAGAGCCATTATCAATGAAGGATCATCGAATGTCTATGTCATTTACCTAGAAATATAGATACAAGGGTATAATATATCCATGTAAAACATCGTCATCATCTTCATACGTAAAAGATATTACTGCATGACATTCTATAGGATCATTATCTATACGGTAAACTTCAGCAGTAGCAACTTTGGTTTCAAACTCTTGAGGACTTAACAAATACTGAATAAGTGATTCTTGAAGATCTTTTGACAGACTTAAGGCATCCAAAATTGAAAACATGGCCGGTACATGGGCCAATTTTTTCAAAACATCATACTTTTGGCCCAATGTTCTTTGTTTCCCAGCATGGAGATGTGGGTTTTCAGGTGTCTTGGAAGTTGATGCTTCTAATGTAAATGTACCCTATGTTGGAGTAGAAGCTGGAAATACTCCTGGATTTATTAAATTAGACTAACTAGGCCTATTTACTTTATGATAGGAAGATGATGTGACTTCTAATTAGTCCTCCAAAATAATCATGTCAGGACCAAACTTGACTTTCATGGAATAATCTCCATGTTCTTGTTGAGCCTGTTGAAGGGATATTCTATGAGTTTCCGTTGCATACATGGTTCAAGCAGAGGTAGAGTTAAAATAGTGTCTTCTAGAATACCCAAATCTTCCCCTGTATCCTCTACCTTGGCCTCTTCCTATGTTTCCCCAATTAGGTACAAGGAAATATGGCTCATTATAATAAAAATAAAAATTGGCATAAGGATCTATTAGGTGGATGATGTTGACAGAAACAAATATCAATTCTTTATCTGATGAATATTCTTCCTGAACGGTTGGTTCTAGTTTTTCGGTTGGTGGGGAGGTGCCCATGCTTTTGAAGAAAATTGAATGAAACCGTCCAGGGTCAAGAAAAACTTTGGCCTTAACACGAGAATGCCTTCATCTGACTGCTCTTTGTCCTTCTGATCATCTCATGTCTTTGAGGATTCATCTTTTAATGAAGTTGGGTTTTCTATGGAAGAAGTGTTAGAAGACATGATTGGTTGTTTCAACTATGTTCATATAAGGGCATGAGTTCGGTTGATAATTTTTTTGATCATCCAATCATCTTATTTCTATACATTTTTTCTTTTGACTTTCTCTCATTCACCTTCTTCCTCTCGATCAATAGTATAAACACATGCTAGTTGAGCTGAAGAACATTTTAGTTTCGCTTGTCTAGAGTCTACCATTTTTTTCAGGAGGTCCTTGAAAACAAAACACTCCTGAATGGGATTCCCCAACATCTGGTGAAAGGGACAATAATTCGGAAGATCTTCATCTCCTTATTTGTTTGGTTTCATCAGCCATGGAAACTGAACCAAAATTTTCTCCAAATATGAGATGAAGTAATCGGGAACTTGTTTCTTTCGGATAGAATAAAAATTTCTCTTTAATTACTCAAACTATTTCCGCCTTTGATCTCTTTGATTATCTTGATGAGGCGGTCGTTACTACTGGTTCTCTAGAGGTGGATCCCTTCGATACGATGAAGGTTTTGAAGTGAAAGTAGGTATAGGTTCTTGATTGAGTGTAACTATAGTATCCTATGCTTTCCCTATTATCCTTCCCAGAGATGATGGAATTACACAAGTTTTAGACTTAGTTTCTATAATATAATCTTCTATCTATTTGGAAATTGAAGTATGGTCTCAAAACCCTCCTATATATTTTACATGGATCAATGGTGTCCGTAACTAATCATGCAGATTCGCCACACAAATTAGAATAAACTCTTCTTGAGGGAGTTCCAGACTTAAAGAATACGTTAATACTTCCAATCGAGAAATTAAATCTGAAACTCTTTCATTATCCATTTTTTTCAATTTGTAAGATCAAAAACTATTTTCTTCATTAATGTCAAGCAGAATTGAAGAAGGAATTTCTAACAGATATCTTCCCATCCAGTAATTGATCGGGACTGAAAACTTTTATACCATACAAATGCTGGTCCTTATAGTGACTGCACAAAGCACCTAATATTAACTACTTATTATTATTGATGAGTTTCCATCAATGGATCATAACAAGAAACTAAATGTGTTAAGTGTTGTTTCCGATATTATTAACCATTAAGGATTGGAAATTTATTATTCACAAAATTTGGTGGGGGAGGAATCAAGTCCACACACTCAGGTAATCTTTATTTTCCTGCTGAACTGGTGCACTTCATTCCTCCATAGCTTCCAATTGAGTTGTTAATGCCTCAATTGTGTTCATAATAATTCGGGGAATATCTAGATGAAATAAGACCTGTGCATGTATAGGAACTGTATCTTGAGCTGGTGCAATGATCAGAAAAAACACTGGTGATGGTGCAGGTATTTGTCTTAGATAACCCACAGAAATAGGCTTATCCGAATGTTTTTGATCCTGCCTTGGATATATACCCAATGTATGGAATTAATTATCCCCATATGTAGTTACCACAAATCTTCTTTTTCGAGGAGCTCCTACAAGATGTTCAAGTTGAGGATCTTCCTGGGGAGTACGTATAGTAGAAATGATACTTCGATGTAAGTCTATATTGAGTCTTTTCAACTCTTTCATCTCCTCTTCTTGTTGTGAAAATATCTCTTAAAGTGAAAGATATTGACCTTATCCAGTGGAAAAGTGAGATGCAATCTAACTTTTACCTTTCCCCTTGTTAGATTCCTTTTGGAGGGGTGGTAGTTGAGAATATGAAGGCATACCTAGATTCGGGTAATCATCTGATTTCGGGTACGTACACCTTCTTAATTTGCTTTAGTGTGTACCATATTATGGATAAGAAATTCATCTTCTGATTCCCCTAAACTAGACTCATTTTCTGGAGGATCTTCTGTAATGTTGTTAATGGCATTTTTTGATGCATAATTCGTTAATGAAATTCTGTCAGTATCTTTGTATGATCGTCTCCCTTTGTATCTTTGAACTGAATTTGTTCTCCTATATGATGGATTCTTAGGATTTGTTTGACGGATACTAACCTGAAGGGAATCCTCAGATAGTTCAGTTGTGTGCTCTCTTTGTGGATTCTTCCCTAATCGGGAGAAAACTAACTTCCATTGAGGAGGGGATTGTAGATGTGAAAAATCCTCTAGCCCTGTAGGCTGGGGATGTTCTTTTTCTTCTTCTTCAAGACTTTGAACATTGTTTAACGAGCTTGAAGGTTAATTAAATAAGCCCCCATCCCTGCAAGCTGGGGTGGTTCTTGAACTACTATGGATGATATTCTCGCAGCTTATCTTATGATTTTTTGATTTTTGGTTCGGATATTATCTAGGTGCATTATCCGACAACCACTCAAATCACCTATTTTGGAAGATCATTGTGTTATTTCAGAAATTTTTGTTATCTGATGGCTGAAATACTTTAAGCAATAGGCCTTCTCAAGATTCTCACATTTTTAATGTAAAGGTAACTCAACAACTTGTTATCTTTGGGCTTGAATTTGATGAGATCTAGTAGATTCCTATTCTTGAGAGTATATTTGATTACATAAAATATCTATTGATTGTAGCTATCCATGGGAAATAACATTGAATGAGATCACTTTTGGTGGGATTTATTTATTTTTGAGTGTAGTGAAATGCAATACTCTATGTGCACCACATCTTCGGATACAAACACGAGATGGGGAATCAGAAATTAACTATCATAGCCTCTTTAGAGTATTAAGGCATGCACGATGAAGGGTTATTTATTGTTTTTCAACCATTGGATGTCGGGAAACTAAAAGAGATTCCATGTTAATTTGGAATTGCAACCCTTATATTACCTTATCATGATTTTGATATTCATCATATGGTAATGCTTTGGTTTTCAAATGATGAAGAGTATTCCATAAGTTGAGGTAGATATCATGAATGCAATCTTCTTCCATCAATTTGGGAAAGTTATACTGAGAATTTTCCAAAGGCTAGAATACGACTGGTATTTCTCCATTAGCCAATTGCTTTCTCATGTTTTACATATCTTCATCGTCTTTGACTGTAGATTTATCCACTTGATCTGACCAAAGTGGAAATCTGTATTATAAGATAAATGCACCAAGGGAGGTTCAGAGAATGACTGTTTCCCTAAGATTTCTTCTGGTTAATAAAGTGTATCACATGTCAATGAAACTGCATCAGAAATGACTGGTCTTGTGTTTTATAATGCCTCACGATATGAAGGATTTCTCATCGCTACATTTTCAATTATTGAATTATCCTACCAATGAAAAATACTACTATGTAGAGGACATTCCCAGAAAATTCAATCATGGGAGGACCACCATGGTGGGTTATAGCAAGGAATAAATAATCTTGCTCCATTGTCTTCAGGTCAAACAGAGTGTTGTCGTGGATCTCATCCAGATATCGGATCTCTGGATTGACCAAATTTTCATAAAGCAAGCATTCATGATGAAGTGTTTGATGGGGAACCATAGAATTACTACTACTACTCACATAATTTGATAATGATAGGGTAGCATCTTGAGCTGAAACAGATAAATGTCTGAGGGCTTCAAGAATTACAATATTAAGAGGAGACAAATTGAATCTTGAATATTGATTTTCCAACCGTGTTTGATGAGACTTTTTCTTGGATGTTCTATTAAACTTAGTTGGGACCACTTGATAGGAGAAGTGGTTATCATGGGTAGGTGTATGTGCATGCCTTGGATTGGTTACCATAATAGATCGATTAGCTCCAATTGGAAAGGGTATATGTTCTTGATCTTGTTGTCCATATGATATGGGGGAGTATGCCTCATGACCCTCCTGGACTGAAACATAAGTGTGTATCTACTGTGGGATTTCATGCTGATGTGTCATCTCATGTGTGGGGACGAATTTATGTGTATGTTACCCTAGAACTATTGATGTAGTTGTTATAATATCTAGGCATGCTTCCAGAATATGGACATGGATTTGCGTTGCTGTTTTACCATTGATAAGATGTTTTTGGTGTCTTAAGCAGATAGAATGAGAATATACATACATTTTGTATCTGTATTAGGTGTATGTGCATAATCCTATCCTCCTTTTCCTATCGATGGTTATTGACAGTACTCACGTATGGGGGCAGAGAGTTGGGTCTTCCCCAGATGTGTCGTCGGAGCTTTCCGACTGACTTCTCTGGGTACTGTTAAACGAGACTGTTTGAAAGATTGAGTAATATTGGAAGATCTATGTTCCTTATGGCTATTTACCATCATGTATGGTTGATATAATTCCTTCAATACTGGAAGACGAGCCTGCTGTCCGAATTGGTGATTATAAGCAGGTGTATGTTACTGTTTACCAGTTGCCACCACATTGGATTGGAAGACATCTTTAAAGGCAGTCAGACAAGCCTACTGACTGGATAATAATTTCTAAGATGGTTTATGTGCATGTTCCTGGGACTCCACAAAATTTATCTAGTGGGATTGGTGGGTTGCTACCAGATGAGTCTGCTAGATAGAAAAATTAGGACAGACGGGAGTATGTGCCTGCTCGATGTTCTCCATCAAGTTAGGTTGATGGACTTCTCCGGAGGGGGAAGTGGTAATAACATGTTACCTGTTGGCGGGACGTTTTCCCTGATGGTACGTCTTGCGTTTACGGGTCTGGGATACTTGGGACGAACATTTTTAGACAACACGCCTATCATGTTGGGGGTTCACTGCCACACGATTTTGTTGGCAGTGATTGTTGGTGAAAGTCCTCAAGAAGGATCTCCGCATACATTAATTGATCCCTTGAGTGACCTCTTGATATAACTACATAGAGTATAGGAGGGACTTGTTGTTGCGTTTCAGGAATAAGGACCCTAAACGGTTGAAAATGGTGGTTGGAATCGTCTGCTTCTTGATCATCGATCGTTGTTGGCAAGATGATTGAGGATTTTTATTGACCAAGAGGGCTCGTCGGGCAACCTCCAAAGTTAGGATTTAACCGTGATAGCGATACTCCTTCACCAACACGTTGGAGACCCAACATTGAAGACATTGGGTGGGTGATAACATCATTTCATTGGATGAGGATCCGGCCTAAGCAGCGGTCAGGATGTTCATAGATATCGCCTTGAAGAAATCCATTTTGTACTGAAGGAAGTTCTGAGAAAAACATGAAAACAAAAATAAACTCCATTAAAGAGACATCTTTTAAATGGATACATGTGTTATTGATTCTTTTTTATGTCCTTCATTTATCAATTGATAGGGGCCTGATAGTTGGGTAACATTATTAACTTGGTTAAGGATTCACATTGGGTTCACCATTTTTGTTTCTTAGTACCTTGAAACTTGTGTTATATATTTAAGAATCACTACTAGGAGGTTTCCATTGGATTTATTTATGGAACCAAAAACTACCAATAGTTCTTTACCCAAAGGGGAACTGCAATCCAAGGGAAAGAGTTAGATAATTTTACACTTTACGATACTTAGGAACGTGCATTGGTCAAGAGGATGAGAGGTCAGACTCATCACATCCTTTTGGGGAGAATTATTGTCAACTCAGGGACTCACATTATAAATTTATGATATTTTTATGAATCCTTATTAGTTCGACAAGTATAACATAATTTTACCTTGGAATTTACAATCACTTATTAACATGTGTAAAATTTATAATCATCAGTAAGTATTTAAGGTTCTTCATTAATGGATATATCCACATGTATTTGAGGTTCTCCATCAATGGTATCCTCTCATATACTATTTCAAGATTCATTTAATCATCATTATGATGATACTGGTTTTTAATCCAATTAGCAGGGAACTCTGGAATTTATTATCATCCAAGGAGACAAAGGCTTGTTTTGATTTTGGGATCATACCCATAAATTGGGCTACCTACGTATCATTCTGATGGGAATTGGAACCCTCGTATTTTGGTGCTGCATAATGGGAAACATCATACCTTTTAAGGTCATGTGATAAGGACCTAGCCATACAGTTTAATGTCATGTGGTAAGGACATCTAAGAAAAAGTTACATATTCAAAGTTTGGTGTGGGAGTTATGATGAATCATCCTAGTAAAATTGGAAAGGATATGGGATTCCAAGTTATATTAGACTTAGTTGAGAATATGGACCAAGGATAACATGTCTGATTGGAAATGTTGGGTTTTAACATCAATGAGGCTTCCTACATATCCCATATGGATGGGAGTCAAAGCCCATGTTGTTCGATAAGTCTCATAGGAGAGTATAACCCTTTGAGAGAAATGAGTTTGGGATTACATCCTGAAAAGGATGACTTGATGATTTGGGTGTTTAATTTGGGGATAATTTATAAAGAGGATGCCCAGATTAAGGGAATTATGGTTGGATTTCTAAAGGGGATTTCCATTGAGATCTAGCCCTAAGAAAGCTTCCCACATATCCCAAATATGGTGGGAATCGGAGTTCTTTTTGTTAATTCACCATGAGTGTTTGTGCACATGTTGTAATCATCACAAATCTCTAAGCCCATGTGATTCATTATCAATTTGAGAAACAAGAAGATGTGAAAGATTCAATAATGAAACATACACTTTTCCTCCTCCACTGGTTGAAGAGGGTGCACATACGGTGACGACGATGGATTAGGGAAAGGTGGCCCGAGAAGTGGGCGAGCCGACCAGCCTTCCCTCTATTCTCATCACATTGGACAAGGGTCCAATGGAAGGAATAATGGATAAATGTTAGGTTCTTATTCCAGGTTGGATTCCTTAAAATTGATCCTAGTAGGGGAGGGGGACTTTTCATTCACTTAAATGGAAAAACAAGTGTGAACCTTACCATACCTACAGGAAGTCCTGAGGTTCCGAATCTCTTTGAGAAGGGAGAGGTCAGGACCCAAAAACTCCTCCAAACCAAGAACTTTCCAACACAATTCCTCGAATAAAGGTCCATGTTACTCTGGATATACAAACCCACATACAATCCATGAGTCCTAACCCCATTGTGAGACAAATGTGGGAAACCTCTGATTGTGGACATACAAACCCAAATATGAAACATGCTGATGTGCCTTTCCCAAAGGTTTGATAATTCAAGAGGTTTTGGTTTAGGTATCAACAGAATCCCTTTCAAACAAGGTATCCAATAGATGAATAATTATTTCCATGAATGGCTTTGAAGAGGTCTTCATGGCTTTTAGACTGAAGAGAATAAGTGACTGAAAGAGGGGAGCCCAAGTATATAAGGGCATGGAAGTATGGGATCCCATGTAGGCTTGGGAGACCTGATATTCACTTAAGAAATAAGAAACTTTTATGGTAATACTTGGGAGAGACTTGGATCAAGCCTTCAAGAGTATTTACATGTTATCCTAGAAGTAGGGCGCTCAAGTTCCTATAAAAGGAATAGGTGGAATGAAATTATTTCTTATTTAGGGAGGTTGGGAACTTTAGACATGCAAGTGATACGGTTTTAAAACACTAAAAGGACTTAAATCCAATGATCCTCATTTCAATCCTTCGCTCCAGGTGTTGAAGAACTACCTTGAAAATTTTGGAAGATAGGGTCGAAGTACTAGGGTGACCAGAGTAGCAATTCACCTTTGGGGAAATTCATCCATACAAATGAAGGCCATAAGGGTCTATTTATATGAAAAAATATGACTTTGGGTGGAATGAGTTTGGGTGCGCAAGTGTCTTGCATGCCAAATTGTGGCGTGCAAGTACATTGCACACCAACAGTATTTTTTCTAGACTAGAATGACACTTTGAGGACTTAGCCAAAATTATTACTTCTTTCAGCTCTAATAGGGTGGCATGAAGGTGTTTCTGCATAGGAATCTTGGGCGCCTCTTTGGGGACATGGCCAAAATAATGGATCCATAACACGGGGGTTGTTCCCCTACACCCCTGATTGGGATTACTGTCGGGCTGTGGTCCCGGCCCTTCAGATTGGTTTCTTCGCTACCATCACTGACTGCCATGAAAAATGTAGAGTCACACCATGAACTTTTCGAGCACTTTTGAGGTCATTTTGAGAAAAAGTATATGGAACACATTTCATGGGGTCTACAGTGTTTTTAATATTTGATATGATTTTTTTGGGTTTTTAGAATTTCTTGAGATTTTGATGGTTTTTAAGTTTATAGTGATTTCTAATGTCTTTTCCATTTTTGGTTTTTTACGATTTATAATTTTTTAGGTTTTTAGGGTTTTCTAAGGGATATTTAGGGTTTCTAATCCTTTCTGGACTTTTATGGGGTTTTTTAGGATTTTTATGTTTTTTTTGAGTTTTTGGGATCTTGATGGTTTTTAGGGTTTTTTTGGGTTTTATGGGTATTTTTAAGTTTTTAGTGTTTTTATGTTTTTTACAGTTTTTAATATTTTTATGGGTTTAAATGGTTTTTACAGTTTTTAGTGGTTTTTAGGGTTTCTATGGTTTTTAAGGGTTTTATGGGATTTTATATTTTTAAATGTTTTTAGGCTCTTTTTAGGAAATTTTACGGTTTTTTTCATTTTCTAAATTTTTTCAGGGATTCAACTATTTTTAGGTTTTTAGGTTTCTCCTATTATTTTTATGATTTTTAAGATTTCTTAATTGTTTTGGAATTTTTATGGCTTTTTTGGATTTTTATATGTTTTTAGGGTTTTTAGGGATTTTCATTATTTTTAGGGTTTTTAGAGTTTTATAGGTTTTAGAATGTTTTTTTTCATGGGTTTTATTTTTTTTTATGCTTTTTAGGTTTTATTAGGTGATCAATGATACAGAATCTAGGGGAGGGGCTGTTCCTATGGTTAGGCCTACGGGTCATGTATTTGGCATAGTATGCCTTTGGACATTCTGGACATGTATTGCAAGTCGTGTGGGCCCTTGTGCCTTCGGCCTATGGGTCATGTACGGGTTCCCCTTCATCCCTTAAAACGGGGGTTATATATAATAAAATAAAAAATAAGGCCTTCAGGACATTCATGCAAAAAAATCGTTTTTTTAGTTTTCAAACTTTTTCATGGGTTGAAATGGTATTTCAGGTTTTGACTAGGCTTTCAGAGGTTTATGGGTTTTTATTCTTTTAGGTGGTTTACAGTTTTTAGGGTCTAATTAAGGGTTTTATGGTTTTTATCCTTTTCTAGGAATTTTATGGGTTTAGGAATTTTTAGGTTTTAAAGGTTTCCTTATGGGTTTGGAGGGTTTTTACTCTTTTATGGATTTTAGGTACTTCTTAGTAGATTTATAGAGTGTTTAGAGATTTGGATGTTTTAGGGTTTTTAAGGTATTTTAGGGTTTTTTTTGGTTTTGAACATCTTATAGGGTTTTAGAAATTTCTTGTTTTCTAGGATTTAAAGGTTTTATTATGGTTTTTCAGGGATTTTAGTGATTTTTACATTTTTATGTATTTTTATGTTTCTTTGGGATTTTTATGGTTTTATGGGGTTTTAGGGAGTTTTAGGGACTTTTAGGGGATTTATGAATTTTTTTTGTTTTCTGGGTTTTATGTTATTTTAATTTTTTTACAGGTTAAAAAGGTTTTGAAAGTTTTGTAACATTTTTAGGGGTTTAAAGGGATGTTTGTGTTGTAGTGGTTTTTAGGGTTTTATAGGTTTTTATGTTATTTTATACTTATTAGGGCTTTTTTAGTTTTTGGGAGATTTTAGTGTTTTTAGGGTCTTTCTAGGGTTTCTAGAGATTTTAGAAATATTTATGTTTTTAGGTATTTTATGTTTTTATAATATTTTTAAGGGCTTATTAGGGGTTTTCAGGCTTTTTTATACGTTTTTACGGAATTTAGGGTTTTAAGGATTTTTAGGCTTTTTTAGGTTTGCTAGTATTTTATGGGTTTTAATGTATTTAGGGTTTTTAGTGTTTTTAGGGTTTAAATTGTTTTTTAGTTTACAAGGTTTTATTAGGGGTTTTCATGGTTTTAGGTTTTTTTTTATGTTTTTAGGGATTTTATGCTTTTGTATTTTTATTGTTTTTAGGGTGTTTATGGATTTGGGGGGGGGATTATGATTTTAATTTTTTATGTGTTTTTATCTTTTTTGGGGGTTTTATTGATTTTAGATGTTTTTATGTTTTTAAGGTTTTATTATATTTTTATTTGGTTTTTACATTTTTAGTTATTTTTAGGAATTTTTATTATTTTTATCAATTTTAAGAGTTTTTTGGGGTTTTGAGGGTTTTGGGTGGTTTTAACTATTTTTAGTGTTTCTTAGTGTTTTTACCCTTTAAGGGTTTTTATGTGTTTTGAAGTTTTTTTTATGTTTTTAAGGGTCTTATGGTTTTTATGGTTTTTTTGTTTTTAGGTGTTTTTAGGGTTTTAGGATTTTTATGGGTTTTTTGGGTTTTTTGGGATTTTGAGGTTTTATGGTTTTTTCAGGTTTTAGTTGTTTCTATGATTTTTTTATGTAAACTATTGTTTTTAGCGTTTTTAACATTTTTAGGGGTTTAAATGGTTTTTTCAGTTTTTAGTATGTATTAATGGGTTTTCTTTGTTTTTAGTGTTTTTTATGGTTTTTAGGGGTATTTATAGTTTTTATGGTTTTTAGATTTTTTAAGGTTTTTTGTGTTTTTGTCAATTTTTTTTGTTTTCAAGGGTTTTATGTCTTTTAGGTTTTTAAGGTTTTCTTAGGGGTTTTAATTTTTAAAGGTTTTTTTCTATTTTTATGGATTTTTAGGGAGTTTTTAGGATTTTTAATGTTTTTAGGATTTTATGGAATTTGTGTGTTTTTAGGTATTTAGAGATTGTTAGGTTTTTAATGGTTTGTAAGTGTTTTTAGGATTTTATATTTTTCCTTGGTTTTTTGGGGTTTTGTGGATTTTTTATGTTTTAAGGTTTTTAGGGATTTTTAGGATTTATATGGATTTTTAGGGTGTTTATAGATTTTGGGGGGTTTAAATGTTTTTATTTATTTTGGGGGGTTTTTAGGTTTTTTAGGGTTTTTTTTTCGATTTTTACGGGTTTTTTATTTTTTACCTTTTAAAGGTTTTTAGAGTTTTTTTTAACAATTTAGGGGTTTCAAGGTGTTTTTTTGTTGTTAGTGGTTTTCATTTTTTTAAATATTTTTTGGGGTTTTAGGGTTTCTAGGATTATTCGAGTTTTTTAGGTTTTTTTGTGTTTTTTGGTTATTGGGGGATTATGTTTTTTTAGGTTTTGACTGTTTTATTTGGAGTTTTCTTAGTTTTTTGGGTTATTGGTGTTTTTATGGATTTTTTGGGCTTGTTAAGGATTTTTATGGGTTTGATGTGTTTTAGGTATTTTTAGGGGTTTTAGTATTTTTAGGGGTTTTAGGGATTTTTGACGTGGTTTTTTTTATTTTTTATGGGTTTAATGGTTTATAGTGTTTTTATGGGTTTATGGGTTTAAAGGGTTTTTATAGTTTTTACAGATTTTAAGGGTTTTTAGGGGTTTTAGGATTTTTTATGGTTTTTAGAAATTTTGTGGTTTTTGTGGTTTTTACGGTCTTTTAGGGATTTAAACATTTTTATTATTTTTAGGGGTTTTAGGGGTTACTTTTGTTTTTTGGTTTTCATATGTTTTTTCATTATTTTAGGTTTTTTAAACTTTTATATATTTTTAGTGATATTTTAGTATTTTATTGGTTTTTAGTGTTGTTGGGTTTTAGGGTTTATATGGTTTTTAGTATTTTGTTCGGTTTTTCGGGGGTTTTAAGTGGTTTTAATTGCTTAGGTTTTCTTTGTGTTGTTCTGGGTTTTTTGGGTATTTTACATTTTTGGGTTTTTTTTTGGATTTTTTTAGCTTTTTTATTTTCCTAGGGTTTTAGGGATTTTTTATGGGGTTTGGTGTGTTTTTTATTTTTTTAGGGTTTTATGATTTTTTTGGGTTTTAGGATTTTTTTTCAGTTTTTATGGTTTTTAGGTTTTTAGAGTTATTTAATGTTTTTAGGGTTTTAAAGGGGTTCTAGAGAAGTTAGTGGGGTTTTATCGGTTTTATGGATTTTTAGGGATTTTTAATGTTTTTTTCCATTTTAGGGGTTCTATGTATTTTTGGGTTTTCAACAATTTTTACATTTTTAATTTATTTTAACAATTTTTATATTTTTAAAAAAAATTAGAGGTTTTATGGGTTTTTTAATTTTTTTTTGTTTTTAGGGATTTGTTTTCAGAATTTTTTGGTTTTTAGGGTTTTTAGGTTTTTAAGGGTTTTCATGGCTTTAAGTGTTTTTTTAGTTTTAAGGGTTTTTAGAGGTTCTAACATTTTTAGGGGTTTAAAGGATTTTGTGATATTTCAGTGGTTTCTATGGTTTTTATTTTTTTCAGTGTTTTTATGTTTTTAGGGATTTTTATGGGTTTTATGTATTTTAAGGGTTTTATAGATTTTACCATTTTTAGGTTTCTATGGTTTTATTAGGGTATTTTATGTTTTAGGGTTTTTATTCTTTTTCAGATTTTTTTGTGATTTATAGGATTTTATGGGTTTTAGGGTTTTATGGATTTTTTACTGTTTTAGGGTTTTTTTTGGGTATTATGGTTTTTTACAGTTTTTAGTGTTTTTATGTTTTTAGGGGTTATAATTTTTTTAGGTTTTTATGTTTTTATAAGTGGGTTATAATTTTTTTAGGATAATTACATTTTATGAATTTTTAGCCCCTTTTAGGAATTTTATGGTTGTTTGGGTTTGTATATATTTTGAGGGTTTTTGTAGTTTTTTGGGGTTTTAGGTTTTTTTGGTATTTTAATTTTTTAGGGTTTTTTGAGTTGTTTAGCAGTTTCCAGGTTATTTATATTTTTTTAACAATTTTATGCGTTTAAATATTTGTATTGTTTTTTTGTTTTTTTATGATTTTTATGGGTTTTTTTTTGGTTTTTAGGGGTTTTATGTTTTTAGGGTCATTATTGATTTTGGGGTCTTTGAGGGTTATTAGGGTATTTATATTTTTTTAGGTTTTTTGGGGTTTTATGTGTTTTTAGGTTTTTAATGTTTTCTTAGGGGTTTTTAGTGTTTTTAGTGTTTTTTACTTATTTAGTAGATTTTAGGGGTTTTTAGGATTTTTATGGGATTATAGGGTTTCTAGGTATTTTGAGGGGTTTTAGGGTTTTTTTTTTGTTTTTAGGGTTTTCTAATATTTTTAGCATTTTTTATGCATTTTAACTATTTTTTGGTTTTTATGTTTTTATTTGATTTTTTTTATTTTTACGATTTTTTATGTTTTTAGGGATTTTTTATATTTTTATGTTTTTTATGTTTTTAGGGTTTTTAGGGATTTTGAGGGTTTATTGGTTTATGGTTTTTATGGGTTTTTATGTTTTTGGAGTTTCTTTGTTTTTTATGTTTTTTAGGGTTTTAGAGTTCATCAGTGTTTTAGGGGTTTGTAGATTTTTTAATTTTCTTTTGAGTTTCCAATGGTATTTAGGGGTTCTTTTAGTGTTTTTAGCATTTTGTTAGGGTTTTTGGGGTTTCAAGTGGTTTTATTTTTTAAGGTTTTATAAGGGGTTGCAAGGTTTTGTTATGTTTTTATTCATTTTTAGAGGTTTTTATTTTTTATGCACTTTTAGGGTTTTATGGATTTTTATGGTTTTTTGGGTTTTTTTGGTTTTTAAGGATTTTATGATTTTATTGGTTTTTGTATTTTTAGAGTTTTTTTTTGAGTTTTTAGGGTTCTTAAGGTTTTTATAGTTTTTTAACATTTATATGTGTTTAAAGGGTTTTAGAGTTTTTAGTTTTTATTGAGTTTTTATTGGGTTTTGTGGTTCTATATGGATTTTAATGGATTTATGGTTTTTAGGGTTTTTAGTGTTTTTAGGGATTTTTTCATTTTTAGAGTTTTTAGGGTTTTAATTGTTTTTTTGGGCTTTAATGTTTTCTTAGGGGTTTATGTTTTTTTGGGGGGTTTTACATTATTAGGTTTTTTAGTGCATTTTAAGGTCATTAGGATTTTTATTATTTTAATGGAATTTGATGGATATTATAGTCAATAGGTATTTTAGGGTTTTTTGTTTTTATAGTGTTTTTATTGTTTTTAGGGGTTTTAAGTGTTTTTAGTTTTTATGGGTTTCATATTATTTTTTAAGGTGTTTAAGTTTTTTACATATTTAGAAATTTTTAGATCTTTTTTGTATTTTTTTGGTTTTTTGGGTTTGTAGGGATTTGGGGGGACGTTAAGGTTTTATGGTTTTGGGGGTTTTATGGGTTTTGGGGTTTTTAGGGTTTATGGGGTTTTGGGGGTTTTTGAGTGTTTATAGATTTTAACATTTTTTTGGATTTTTAGTTTCTTAGAGTTTTAAAAGTTTTTTAGATTTTTTAATTGGTTTTTTGGTTTTTATAGTTTTTTACGATTTTTATGGTTTTTAGGGGTTTTATGGATTTTAGGGCTTCAGGATTTTTATCCTTTTTACCTGTTTTATTGGATTTATTTTTTTGGGTTTTTAGGTTTTCATTATTTGTGTTTAATTTTTTTTATTTTTTTAGGGATTTTTAGTGGTTTTAAGAATATTTATGGTTTTTAGGGTCCTAGGTATTTCTTGGGTCTTGGGGTATTTTTTTTGGGTCTTTTGGGATTTTTTTCATTTTTTTGGTTATTTTATTTTTTATGGATTTAAATATTTTTTTGAGTTTTTTAACATGTTAGGGTTTTAAATAGTTTTAGGGGTCTTTTATAGGATTTATGTTTCTTTAGATTTTATGATTTTCTTATGTGTTTTCAATGGTTTTAGTGTTTTTTACATTTTTTTATTCTTAGGTCTTTTTTGGATTTTTAGTGGTAACGAGGGGTTTTATGGATTTTAGAGGTTTTTATTTTTTTATAGTTTTGAGGGTTTTATGGGTTTTTTTTTGTTTCTTAGGGTTTTGGGGGTTAGAGGTGTTTTTTAGGTTTTCAAGCCTTTCTTAGGATTTTTCATGTTTTTTTGGTATTTTTATGTTTTAAGAGTTTTAGGTATTTTTGATGATTTTATTGGGTTTTTTTAGGGATTGTGATGATTTTTAGGGGTTTTACTGGTTTTAGGGTTTGTATGGTTGTCTTTCATTTTGTTTTTCAGGGTTTTAAAGGTTTTTTAGTGTTGATTTAATTTTTTAGGTGTCGAAAGGGTTTTTAGTTTTTTAATGGGTTTTAGTGTTTTTATGGGTCTCTAGGGGTTTTAAGGTTATAATGGTTTTGTGGTTTTAGAGGTTTTTATGGTTTTTAGTATTTTTAAATTTTTTGGGGTTTTAAGTATTTTTGGGTTTTTAAGGTTTTCATAAGATTTTTTAGGTTTTTTAGGATTTTAAATGCTTTTAGGCATTTTAGGCATATTTTAGGATTTTATGGTTTTTATGGATTTTTTTGGGTTTAATGGTTTTTTTGTGTTTTAGGATTTTTTCGAGTATTGTAGGGGTCTTGATATTTTTTAGAGTTTTTAATGATTTTATTGGTATAAAGGGGATTTAGAGTTTTTAGTGGTTTTAGGTTTTTTTTGAGATTGAAGGGTTTTTAATGTTTTAAGAGGTTTTTGTTCTTTACAAGGGTATTTGGTTTTTTGGTGTAATTATGTGGTTGTTGGGTTTCTATGGAATTTTATGAATTTTTTGGGGTTTTAAGGTTTTTATAGTTTTAAAAATTTTAGGGGTTTAATGTTATTATAGATCTTTTCATGGGTTTGTAGGGTTTTTAAGGGATTTAAAGGTTTTTGAAGGGATTTAGTTTTTTAGGGTATTTAGTTTTTTTAGGGTTTTAAAGTTTTATTTGGTTTTTAAGATTTTGTTTTTGTTTTTCAGGACTTTAATGGGTTTTTAAATTTTTAAGTAATTTTAGAATTTTTTATTTCAATGGGTTTTAGGGTGTTTGAGGTATTTTTATGTGTTTGGTGTTTTAGGGTTTTCAGGTTTTTAGGGTTTTTAGAATTTTTAGGTTTTTAGGGGGTTTAAGTGCTTTACATTTTTAAAGGTTTTCCTTGGGTGTTTAGGGTTTTACGATTTTTAAAATTTAGGGATTTTAGTGATTTTTAGGTTTTTAGGGTGTTTTATGGTTTTTAATAGTTGGGGGGGGGGTTGATGTATTTTATAGTTTTTAGGGTTTTTAGAGCTTGTGTGGATTTTTTGGAATTTTTTATTTAGTTTTTCAGGGGTTCAAATGTATTTAAAATTTTATTACGTTTCTAAGAGTTCATAGGGTTTTAGAGTCTTTAGTCATATTTAGGTATTTGATGGGTTCTTAGGTTTTTTAGGTTTTTAGGTTTTTCTTAGGGATTTTCAGGGTTTTTTCTGTTTTTTTAGGTTTTTAGTTTTTTTGGGTTTTTATTGTATTTATGGTTTTAGGGAATTTGAGGTTTTTGGTGTTCTTTTGGGTTTTTAGGGTTTTTAGTGTTTTTAAGTTTATTAATTTTTTAACATGTTTAGGGGTTTAAAGTGTTTTATAATTTTTTAGTGGTTTTTAGTGTTTTTATTATTTTTTACATTTTTTATGGTTTGTAGGGATGTTTATGGTTTTCAAGGGTTTTTAGGAGTTTATCTACTTTTAGGGGTTTAGCATTTTTTAGGTTTTTAGTGGTTTTAATTGTTTTAAGTTTTTTATGGTTTTCTTATGGGTTTTTAGGTTTTTATGGTTTTTTTATGTTTTTTAGGAATTTATGTATTTTTTAGGATTTTTAAGGGTTTTAGTGTTTTAAGGGATGTTGAGGGTCTTTAGGGTTTTTAGGGTTTTAGGTTTTTTATCATTAATTATATTTTTAGGGGAGTTAATAATTTTTACATTTCAATTTTTTTCTTAGAATTTTTTGGTTTTTACGGATTATTATGTTTTTATGGTTTTTTGTGTTTTTAATGTTTTTACGATTTAATAATATTTTATAGATTTCATGGGTTTTTATGGTTTTTATGCAGTTTAACATTTTTATGGGTTTTAGTGGTTTTTATAGTTTTTAGGGTTTTAGAGTTTCTAGTGGTTTTAGGATTTTTTAAGTATTTTTAGGGGTTTAAAGTGTTTATATGTTTTAGGTATTGTTATGGTTTTTTAGGGTTTAGTGATTTTTACATTTTTAGAGTTTTTTAGGGATTTTCATATTTTTTATGGGTTTTAGTGTTTTAAGTATTTTGAAGGTTTTTGGGTTTATATGGGTATTTAGGGTTATTTTTGTTTTAGGGTTTTAGGTGTTTTAGTGTTTTTAATTATTTTTAGGTTTTTTGGGGTTTTTATGTTTTTATGGATTTTTAGGATTTTATTATTTTTAGGGGTTTTAGGTTTTTTGAGTGTTTTTATTATTTTTTTGTATTTTTTTGTTTTTTATTTTTTTTGTTTTTTACGTGGTTTTTTATGTTTCTTGGGATTTATGTTTTTTAGTGTTTATAACATTTTTAGGGGTATAACTATTTTAGTGTTTTTCTTGTTTTTAGTGTTTATTGGTTTTTTGAGTCTTTTAAGCTATATGTGTTTTTATGGGTTTTAAGGTTTTTAGATTTTATAGAGTTGTAATTTTTTTAGGTTATTTGGGGGTTTAAATGTTTTGTAGGGTTTTACGACTTTCTTATGGGTTTAAGGGTTTATTTTTGGTTTTTTGGGATTTTTGAGGATATTTTAGATTTTTTATTCTTTATTAGTGTTTTTAGGTATTTTGAAGGGGTTTTAGAGATTTTTTTATGATTTTAAGGTTTTTAGGGTTTTTATGGGATATTGTGTATTTTTATTTTTTATGGGTTTTTATTTTTTTTATAGTTTTTATGGTTTTTAGTGTTTTTACAGTATTTCAGGGTTTTTAATTTTTTTTATTTTTATGGGTTTTAATTGTTTCTTAGTTTTTTAATGTTTTATTAGTGGTTCTCATGGTTTTTATGGTTTTATAGTTTTTTATGGATTTTTCAGGATTTTTTATGATTTTTATGTCTTTAGCGGTTTTAAGGATTTCGAGAGTTTTTAGGAGTCCTTATTGTTTTTTGGATTTTTATGTTTTTTTTTGTGTTTTTAGGGGTTTTATTGATTTTTTTCAGTTTTTAAAATGTTTTCTAGTTTTTCTCATTTGTAGGGGTACATATGGATTTAATAGTTTTTAGTGGTTTTAGGGTTTTATTGTTTTTAGGGTTTTAGGGGGGGCGGGGTTTATGGTTTTATAGGTTTTTTAGTATTTTCTGGGTTTTTATAATTTCTTAGGTTTTTAGGGTTTTTATGTTTTCATATGTTTTAAAATTTTTATTAGGGTTTTTCAATGATTTTAGTGTTTTTTTATTTTTAGGTATTATTAAGGCTATTTTGTATTTTTATGAATTTTTAGGGGTTTAAGGGATTTTGCTGGTTTTTCAAGTTTTTATGATTTTTGGGGTTTTTAGCGCATTTTAGTTTTTTTAAAAAAATTAATGATTCTAGGATATTAAAGGTTTTTTATAATTTTAGTGTAATTATGTTTTTATAGGCTTTTTGGGGTTTCAATGGGTTTTAAGGTTTTTTTTTTGTTTTTATGGGTTTTTTGGGTTTTAGGGTCTTTTAGGGTTATATTGTTTTTTAGATTTTTAGGGGTTTTAATTGTTTTTAGGTTTGTAAGGTTTTCTTAAGGTTTTTAAGGGTTTTAGGATTTTTTTGGATAATTGGTGTTATTTTGTATTTTTATTGTTTTTATGGTTTCTAGTGATTTTGTGAGGTTTTAGGGTTTTTAGGGGATTTAATGGTTTATATTAATTTTTAGGTTTTTAGGGGTTTTTAGGGGTTTTAAGCATTTTTCGGTTTTAAAGGATTTGTTAGGGTTTTTTTGTTCGTTGTATTTTGATGGATTTTTATTGATATTTTAGGTTTTTAATGGTTTTTAGGGATTTTATGGCTTTTTAGTAGTTTTTTGGTTTTTTGGACATTTTATTTTTTTATGTTGTTTAGGGTTTTAAAGGTTTTCCAAATTTATTAACATTTTTAGAGGTTTAATAGGTTTTTTGAGTTTTTAGTGGGGTTTTACAGTCTTTATGGGTTTTAGAGTTTTTTTTTGGTATTTAGAGGTTTCAATGGTTTTTGGAGATTTTTTTGGGTTTTTAGGGTTCTTTGCATTTTTATGTTTTTAGGGGTTTTAAGATTTTTTTTTTGGGTTTTTATATTTTTGTTATGGTTTTTCCAGGTTTTTTACATTTATGGATTTTTAGGGCATTTAAATTATTTATATATTTTTTGCTCTTATAGGGATTTTGAGGATTCTTTGGGATTTTTAGGGTCTTTGGGTTTTCTATGGGTTTTTATGGGTTTTTTGGGTTTTTTTGTTTTTTAGTTTTAGGGTTTTAGGGTTTTTCATGGTTTTTAAATATTTTAGGGTTTAAAGGGTTTTGGTGTTATTAGTGAGTTTTTATAGTTTTTATGGGTTTTAGGGTTATATTTTTTTCAGGGGTTTTATGAGTTTCTAGGTTATTTTGGTTTTTTAAGGTCTTTTAAGGTTTTAATAATTTTTAGGATTTTTAAGGGTTGGAATTTTTTGATGTTGTTGAGGCTTTGTTAGGAGTTTTTTTTGTTTTTTAGGGTTTTTTACATTTTTATAATTTTTTGTGGTTTTTAAGAGTTTTTTGGTTTTTAAATTTTTTAGTATTTGTATGATATTTTTATTTTTTAGGGTTTTTATAGTTTTTATAAATTTTTAGGTGTTTTTACGTTTTTAATATTTTCTTTGGGGTTATCAAGGTTTTTAGGGTTTTTAAAATTTTAGGGGTTTTTAGGAATTTTTAGGAGCTTTATGGGTTTTCATGGTATTTAGGGATCTTGAGGGGTTTTATGCTTTTTATGGTTTTTATGTGTTTTATGGTTTTTTTGTGTTTTTATGCTTTTCAAAGTATTAAAAGTTTTTAACATTTTTAGGGACTTAATGGGGTTTTAGTGTTTTTAGTGATTTTTTTGGGTTTTTATGAGGTTTAAGGTTATTTTAAGGATTTTATGGGGTATTATAGTATTTAGGGTTTTTAGTGCTTATTAGGGATTTTAACGTTATTTTTAAGGTTCTTAGGGGTTTTAAGAGTTTTTTTGGTTTTTATGGTTTTCTTCTTTTTTTCAAGGTTCTGTAGTTTTGTATATTTTAGAAATTTTTAGTGATTTTTAGGGATTTTATGGTTTTTAGTGTGTTTAGGGTTTTTAAGGATTTTGGGGGCTTTACGGTTTTAATTATTTTTAGGTAATTATGGATGTTAGGGTTTTACGGTTTTTTGAGATTAAATAGTTTTTAATTTTTTCTAGTATTTTTAAACATTTTTATTTGTTTATAGGGTTTTTAGAGTTCCTAGTGGATTTTAGGGGTTTCCGTAGTTTGATATTTTTTTATGGTTTTAGGGTTTTTATTAATTTTAGGGGTTTGAGGTTTTGTGTGTGTTTATTATGGTATTTTTTATTTTTAGGGTTTGGTGGTTTTATGTTTTTTTAGGTTTTTAAGGTTTTATTTGGGGGTTTCAATGTTTTAAAGTTATTTTATATTTTTAGGAATTTTCATTGTTGTTTTATTTTTTTCACTTTTTGGGTTTATAGGGATTTTGAGAGGTATTTTGGGGTTTTAGAGTTTCTATGATTTTTTGGAATTTTTAATTTTTTTTTGTTTTTAGGGCTGTTTAGGTTTTTTTTGTGTTTTTAATTTTTTTGGGGATTAAATGGTATTTATATTTTCTTTAGTTGGTTTAGGGTTTTAATGTTTTTTAGAGTTTTTTATGGTCTTATTTGTTTTTATGGTTATTATGGGTTTTAGGGGGTTTTAGGGTTTTAGCATTTTTGGGGTTTTAGGGGTTTTATCTATTTATCGGTCATTATTTTTTCCTTATGGGTTTTCAGGGTTTTCGGGTTTTTTATGTTGATAGAGATTTTTAGGGCCTTTTAGGGTTTTATGGTCTAAAGGTTTTATATATTTTGATGGTTTTAAAGGGTTTTTAGTGCTTTTATGGTTTTTTATTTTAGGTTTTTTTGAGATTTTTAAACTTTTAGAGTTAATTTTCTTTTCTATTTTTTAAAGTTTTTATGGTTTTTAGGGGTTTTTAGGGGTATTAAGGGTTTTTAGGTTTTTTTCTGGTTTTTTTGGGTTTTTTGGGTTTTATGTTTTTTGGGGTTTTCTAGGGTTTTTAACATTTTTTATATTTTTTAGGGGTTTCATTTTTTTTGGGTTTTAAGGTTTTCCTGGGGGTTTTCAGCGTTTCTAGGGTTTTTTAGTTTTTTAGGGGTTTGTTGGGTTTTTTTAGTATTTTTATGGGTTATAGGTTTTTTTTTTGATTTTGAGAGTTATTTAGGTTTCAACTTTTTTAGAGTAATAATGGATTTTAGATTTTTTTAGTTCTTAGTGGTTTTAAGTATTTTTATATTTTTTTGTTTTTCTTAGGATTTTTAGGGTTTATAGTGTTTTTTACATTTTAGGGTTTTTATGGATTTTTTAAGAATTTTATGGGTTTTTAATTGTTTTTACGATTTTTTGGGTTTTTTGGGGGTTTTTGCGTTTTTTAGGTTTTTTTGTTTTTTTAGATTTTTTTAACTTTTTGGGGTTTAAATCATTTTTACAGTTTTAGCGGCTTTTTAGGATTTATATGAATTTTTAATGGAATATATGGTTTTTAGGGGTTTTATAGTTTTTATAGAGTTTTAGGGTTTTTAGAATTTTATGTTTCTCAAGGGTTTTATGTGATTAAGGTTTTCTTAGGAGGTTTCAAAATTTTTATGTTTTTTGGAAATATTAGGAATTTTATAGGACTATTATGGTTTTTAGAATTTTTAGGGATTCCGCGGGTTTTAGTGTTTTTAGGGTATTTTAGGGTTTTACCATTTTTAGGTTTTTTAGGGATTTAAAGTGTTTTTGGGTTTCTATATTATTCATATGGTATTTCATGGTTTTTTGGTTATATTATGTTTTTATGTATTTTATGAAAATTTTAGGATTTTTATGGTTTTATGGTTTTTATGGATTCTGATGGGTTTTAGGAGTTTTTGGGTTTCTATGGATTTTTTTAGATTTTTTTGTTTATTTTTTTGGGTTTGAAGGTTTTTTAATAATTTTTAGGATTTTAAATTGGTTTTAGATATTTTAGTGTGTTTTAGGGTTTTTATAGGTTTTTAGGGGTTTACAGTTTTTTGGGATTTTATAGATTTTTTGTTTTTAGCGATTTATCGGGTTTTAGCAGTTTTTAGGGTTTTAGGGGATTTAAATTATTTTATGTTTTTAATTTTATCAATGGGTTATTCAAGGTTTTTTGGGCCTTTTATATTTTCAGGGATTTTAGGACTTTTAGGATTTTGGGGGGTTTTAGTGGTTTTGGGGGTTTTTAGAGTTTTTAGTGTTTTATATGGTTTTTAGGGTCTTTTAGGTTTTAGGGGTTTTTGTTTTGTGTTGGGGTTTCTATGTTATTTTGAGTTTTTATACATTTTTATGGGGTTAAATTGTTTTTATAGTTTTTATTTTTCTTTTAGGGGTTTCATGAGATTTTGGGTTATTTTAGTGGTTTTAGCATTATTTCTCATTTTTAGGGGGTTTTAGGATTTTTAGGTTTTTATGGTTTTCTTAGGGATTTTCAGGGTTTTTATGTTTTTGGTGATTTTTTGGGTTTTTATTATTTTTAGGGATTTTGTGGGTTTTAGAGATTTTCATGGGTTTAAATGTTCTTCAGATTTTTTATGATTTTTAGAATTTTTTATATTATTTAGGGTTCTCGGTTTTTTTATGATTTTATGTTTTTATTAGGGGTTTTCATGTTTTTATTTTTTTATATTTGAAGGATTTTATATTTTTATGGGTTTTGGGATATTTAGGGTCTTATGTTTTTACAGTTTTACGTGATTTTTTGGTTTATGAATTTTTTTTAATTTTTTAGGGGTTTCTAGGTTTTTATATCATCTTAAGTTTTTAGGGGTTTAAAGTGTTTTGATAGTTTTATTGGTTTTTAGTGGTTTTATGTGATTTCTTCGTTTTTAATGTTATTAGATGTTTTTTATTTTTTGTGGGGTTTGTTTGGGTTTTTTGGTTCTATTTATGGTTTTTAGGGTTTTGGTGTTTTTTTAAATTTTTACTGATTTTAAGTGTTTTCAGGTTTTCAAGGTTTTCATACGGTTCTAGGGTTTTATGGTTTTTTTTTGTTTTTAGTGATTTTTAGGGTTTTTAGGAATTTTATGGGTTTTAGGGGTTTAGTGATTTTCGGGGATTTAATGGATATTTAGTGATTTTAGGGTTTTTATCATTTTTATGTTTTAGGGGTTTTAAGTGTTTTTCATTTTTTTAATTTTTTCTTATAGTTAGTGAGGTTTCGTAGAATTTTATACATTTTAGTGATTTTTACGATTATTATGACTTTTTTGGGATTTAGTGATTTGGAGGGATTTTCTGGTTTTTTTGGTTTTATGTTTTTTTGAGTTTTTTTTTGGATTTCATGTTTTTAAGAGTTTTTAATGTTTTTATGGGTATAGAGGTTATTATAGTTTTTAGTTAATTTTATCCTTTTTATGGGGTTTTAGGGTTTTAAGGTTTTTTGGGGTTTTAAGGTATTTAGGGATTTTAGGGGTTTTAAGAAATTTTAGGGTTTCTAGCATTTTTTGGTTTTTAGGGTTTTTATTTGTTTTTTGGTTTTGAGGTTTTCTTTGGGTTTTTAGGTTGTTTATATTTTATGGTTTTTAGGGATTTTTGAGGATTTTTATGTTTTTATTGTTTTTAGATATTTTGAGCGTTTTCGGGTGTTTTTTTAGGGATTTTCGGATTTTTTTTAATGTTTATTGATGTAGCCAAGTCCTTCCAAGAGGAATGTCGATGTAGCCAAGGCCTCATGTTGATATATCCAGGGTCTTCAAAGTAGAATGATGAAGGCTGTGTCCTAACGAACAACCATGAAATCTGAATTAGATACAATATCTCTAAACTAAGTTATGAGCGTAATCTCGCCCATAGGTTCTTTCTCATTCTTGTTATATACTTGCAACATTAATGTGGAATGAGATAAGTTAGATTCAGTTAGGCCCAATCGATGAAGTGTACAAACAAGAATGAGGTAGACTCCAGAGCCATTATCAATGAAGGTTCGTCAAATTTCTATGTCATTGACCATTCCATATAGATACAAGGGTCTAATATGTCGATGTACAAGAAAATCATCATCTCCATCCGTAAAATATATGATTGCATGACATTCCGAGGGATCATTCTCTATACGGTAAACTTCAGCAGCCGCAACTTCAATTTCAAACTCTTAAAGATTTAACAAATCCTCAATAAGTGCTTCTTGAAGTTCTTTTGACAGACTTAAGGCATACGAAATTGAAAACTTGGCTGGTACTTTTGCGAATTGTTTCAAGAAATCATACTTTTGGTCTAAAGGTATGCTTTTCCCAGCATAGATATGCAGTTTTGCAGGTGTCTTGGAAGTTGATACTTCTGATGTAAATGTACCATGTGTCAAACAAGAAACTAGAAATACTTCTAGATTTAGTAAATTAGACCAACTAGGTCTATTTACTGGCTGAGAGGAAGATGCTGTGAGTTCTAATCGGTCCTCCTAAATAATCATGTTAGGACCAAAATTGTCTTGCGTGGAAGAATCTCCTTGTTCTTGTTGAGCCCGCTGAAGGGATCTTCCACAAGTTTCCACCGCATACATGGTTCAAGCAGAGGTAGAGTTAAAATAGTGGCTTCTAGAATACCCACATCTTCCTCTGTATCCATGACCATGGCCTCTTCTTATGGTTCTTCAATTAAGTACATAGAAATATGGCTCATTATAATCAAAATCACCATTGGCATAAGGATCTATTAGGTGGGTGATTTTGATGGGACCAAAGATCAATTCTCTATCTCATGAAGATTCTTCTTGATAGGTTTGTTCTAGTTGTGCCATTTGGCAGGGCAGTGCCCGTGCTTTTGAATCAGATGGCATGAAATCTACCAGGTTCGAGGACAAATTTTGCCTTAACACGAGCTTGTCTTCTTCTAACTACTCTTTATCCTTCTGATCATCTCATTTCATTGAGGATTGACCTTTTGATAAAGGTGGTTTTGTTATGGAAGAAGTGTCAAAACACACAATAGTTTGTCTCAAATTTGTTCGTAGAATGGAATGAGTTTAGTTGATCATTTTCCTAATCATCCATTCATCATAATTCTGTACATTTTTACTTTTGACTTCCTGCCATTCAACTTCTTCCTCTAGATCAGTAGAAGTAACATATGCTACTTGAGCTGATAAACTTTTTAGTTTCACTTGTTCATACTCTACCATTTTTTTATGGAGGTCCTTGAAATCAAAACACTCCTTAATGGGATGCCCCAACAACTGGTGAAAGGGGAAATAATTCAGAACATCTTCATATACTTCTTTGTTTGGTTTCTTTGGCCTTGAAAACTGAACCAAAATTTTCTCCAATGCTAATATGAAGTAATCGGGAACATGTTCATTCCTTAAGGAATAAAAATTTCTCTTTAATTCCTCAAACTATTTCTACCTTTGATCTCTTTGATTATCTTGATGATGTGGTCGTTGCTGCTGAAACTCTAGAGGTGGATCCTTTCGATATGATGATTTTTTTAAGTGGAAGTAGGTACAGGTGATTTCTTGAGTGTAACTATAGTATCCTATGATTTCCCTGTTCTCCTACCTAGAGCTAATTGAATTACACAAGTTTTATCCTTAGTTTCTATAATATAATCTTCTATCAGTTGAGAAATTTAAGTAAGGTCTCGAAACCCTCCTATGTATTTTACAAGGATCAGAAGTGTGTGTAACTCATCATGCATATTTTCCACACAAATTGGCAGTGACTCTTCCTGTGGGAGTTCCATACATAAGGAATATGTTAATCCTTCCCATTGAGCAATGAAAATTGAAACTCTTTCATTATCTATTTGTTTTCAATTTTTAAGATAAAAAACTGTTGTCTTCGGTAATGTCGAGCTAAATGAATACGGAATTTCTAACGGAGATCTTACAATCCAGTAATTGATTGGGATTACAAACTTGTATTCCATACAAAAACTGGTCCTTGTAATGACTACACAAAACACCTAAGCCCTACTGTTTCTTGTTATTGAGGAGTTCCCATCATGGGATCATAATGGGAAATGAAACGTGTTAACTATTGTTTCGGATCTCCCGAACCATTAAATATTCGAAATGTGGTATTAAAAAAATTTGGTGAGGGAGGAATTAGGTCCACCTACGTAGGGAAGATTTATTTTCTGGCTGAACTGGTTCACTTCGTTCCACCATAGCTTCCAATAGAGTTTTTAATTCCTCAATTGTGTTCATAAGAATTTGGGGAATATTTGGATGAACTAGAACCTATGCAGGTACAACAACTGGATCTTGAGCTACTACAATGACTGACAAAACCACTGGTGAAGGTGTTGGTATTTGTCTTAGATAACCCACAGGAATAATCTTATCAGGTTTTTTTCATCCTACCTTGGCTGTATACCAAATAGAGGGAATTAATTATCCACATCTATAGTTACAACAAATCCTCTTTGCTGAGGAGCTCCTACAGGATGTGCAAGGTGAGGATCTGCCGGGGGAGTATGTCTAGGAGAAATGATTCTTTGAATAAACTCTTTATTGATTCTTTCCAAATATTTCATCTCCTCTTCTTATAGTGAAAATCTCCCTTCAAGTGAAATATATTGACCTTCTCCAGTGGAAAAGTGAGATACAATCTGACTTTTACAGTTTCCCTTGTTATATGCCTTTCGGAGGGGTGGGAGTTTGTTATTTTAAGGCATACCTATATTCTGGGAAAGCCTCTGATTTTGGGTATGTACAAATTCTTCATTTTCTTCATTGTGTACCATATTATGGATAATAACTTTATCTTCCAAGTCCTCTGAACTAGATTCATTTTATAAATGATATTCTATAATTGTGTTAATGACATTTATTGACGCATAATGAATTGATGGCTTTCTGTCAGTATCTTTGTAATATCGTCTCCCTATATATCTTCTATTAGACTATGTTCTCCTATATGACGGATTCTCCGGAGCTGTTTAATGGAATTTAACCTGAAGGTAATCCTCAGATAGTTCAGTTGTCTGCTATCTTTTTGGATTCTTCCCTAATCAAAGAAAACTTACTTTTGTTGAGGAGGGGATAGTAGATGTGAAAAATCCTCCATCTCGGTAGGCTATGAATGTTACTCTTCTTCTTCTTCATCAAACCTTTGAACTTTTTTTAGTAAACATGAATGTTTAATTAAAAAATTCACCATCCCTGTAAGCTGGGGTGGTTCTTGAACTGCTATGTCTGAGATTCGCACATCTTCTCTTCTGATATTGTGAATTTTGGTTCAGAAATTAGCTGGATGCATTATCCAACAACAACTCAAATCACCTATTTCGAAATATTTCTATGCTATTTCAGACATTTGCGTTATCTGATGGGTGAAATTCTCTAAGTAGGAGGCCTGATCAAGATTTTCATATGCTTGATGTAAAATTAACTCAACAACTTGTTTTATTTGGGCCTGAATCTGATGAGTACAAGTTGAGGCATGTTCTTGAGAGTACATATGATTACATACATAATCTATTTATTGTAGCTGACTTTGGGCAATAAAATTTCATTAGACCACTTTTGACAGGCTTTGTTGATTTTAGAGTGTAGTGAAATTCAATGCTTCATGTGCCCCACATCCTCTGATACGAACACCATATGGGGAATCATAAATTAATCTACGTATCCTCCTTAGATAATTTATGCATGCACGCTGAAGATTTATCTATTTTTTCAACCTTTAAATTTTGGGAAACTGAAAAATATGCCAAGTAAATTTGTAGTTTCCACCCTTCTATTACCTTTACATGATTTTGATATTCATCATATGGTAATGCTTTGGTTTTAAAATGACAAAGAGTCTTCCATAAGTTAAGGTGGATATCATGAATTCAATCTTCTTCCATCAATTCTGGAATGTTATACTAATAATTTTACAAAGTCTAGAACATGACTGGTATTTCTCCTATGGCCAATTTCATTCTCATGTTTAACAAATCTACACCATCTTTCACTAGATATTTCTCCACTTGATATGAACAATGTGGAAACTCTGTATTAGAAGATAAATGACACAAGGGAGGTTTGGAGAAAGACTATTTCCCTAACATGTCTTCTGGTTGAGAAAGTGTTTCACTCGTCAATGACAGGGAATCATAAAAGACCGGTCTTATGTTTGAAAGTGCCTCAAGATAGGAGTAATTTCTCATCGCTATATTGTCAATTATAGATTTATCTTGAAAATGAGAAATACTATTATCGAGAGGAATTTATCAGTGAATGCCATCATGGGGAGGACCACCATGGTGGATTACAGAAAGGGATGAATCATCTTGTTCCTTGGTATTAGGGACACACGGAGAGTTTTTGTGGATCTCATCCAGATATAGGATCTCTGGATTGACCGAATTTTCATGAAGAAAGACTTAATGAAGAAGTGTTAAATTAAGAACTTCATAATTATTGCTACCACTCCCATAATTCGGTAATGAGAGGGTAAAACTTTGAGCTTCAACAGAAAAATGTATGAGGGCTTCAAGAACTCCATCATTAAGAGGATCCAATTTTCCGCTTGACTCTTGTTTTTCCAACTGTGTTTGTAGAGACTTCTTCACGGATGTTCTCTTATACTTAGTTGGGACCACTTTCTGGGAGAAGTGGTTATCATGGGAAGGTGTATGTGCCTTCCTTGGATTGGTTACCCGAATGGACCGATTAACTCTAATTGGAAAGGGTGTATGTTCCCAATCTTATTGTTCATATGATATGATGGAGTATGACCCATGACCCTCCTGGACCAAAACAAAGGTGTGTATCTACTCAGGGATGGCATGCCGATGTGTCATCCCTGGTGTGGGGAAATATTTATGTTTTTGTTCCCCTGGTACTACTGACGTAGTTGTTATAATATCATGGCATGCTTCCAGAATATGGGTAGGCATTTGTGTCTGACCTTTCACCATTGATAAGAAGTTTTTGGTGACATTAGTGAAAGGAACAAGAATATAAGTCCATTATGTATCTAGAATAGGTGTATGTGACTTCTCCTGTCCTTCTTTTCCTGTCAATGGGTATTGACAGTACTCATGTATGGGGTAAGGAATTGGTTCTGCCCAAGATTTGTCATAAGAGCGTTCTAACTAACTTCTCTGGGTGCTGCCAAATGAGACAGTTGGAAAGCTTGATGAACATTGGAAGGTTTATGTGTCTTCTATCTATTTCCCACCAAGTATTATTGATAAACATCCATCAATACTGGAAGATGAGCCTACTAGAAGAATTGGTGATTGTAAGCATATGTATGTTCTTGTTTACCAGTTTCCACCACATTGGATTGGCGGGCTTCTTTAAATGAAATCAAATGAGCCTACTGACTGGCTGATAATTTGTAAGTAGGTGTATGTTCCGGTTCACGATACTCTTCTAAATTTATCTGGTGGGATTTGTTGGTTGCTTCTAGATGAGTCTGCTGGATAGCAAAATTAGGACGAATAGGTGCATGTGCTCGCTTGTTGTTCACCATCAATTTAGGTTTATTGACTTTTCTAGAGGGGTAAGAGGTAAGAACCTACCCCTGTCTACTGGATGTTGTCCCCATCAGTCTATCCTGTGTGTCTGGGTCTGAGAGACCTGGGCCAAATGTCTATAGGAAACACCACCATCATGTTGGGGGTTCACTACCACACGATTTTGTTGGTGGTGACTGTTGGTAGTAGTCCCCAAGAAGGATCCAAGAATTTATGAATTGAGGCCCTGAGTGACCTCTTGATCTACCTCCATGTTGTACAGGAGGGTCTGGTTGTTGTGATTCAGGGATAAGGACCCTAAACGGTTGAAAACTTTGGTTGGAACTGTCTACTTCTTGATCATCGGTCGTCGTTGGCCAGATGATCGAGGATTGTTATTAACCTAGAGGGCATGTCTGGCAGCCCCAAAGTCAAGATTATACCATGCTAGTGATACTCATTTACCAACACATTGGAGAACTAGAATTGAAGATGTGGGGTGGGTGATAACATCCTTCCCTTGGATGAGGATCCTGCCGGAGCAGTGCTCGGGAAGTTCACAAATGTCACCATGAAGAAATCCATTTTGGACTGAAGGAAGTTCTAAGGAAAACTTGAAAATAACAATAAACTCCATTAAAGTGACATTTTTTAGATAGATACATGCGTGATTGATTTCTTTTTTGGCATTTACTTATCAATTGATAGGGTCCTGAAAGGTTGGTAGCATTATTAACTTGGTTAAGGATTCATGCCTGGTTCACCATTTTTGTTTCGTAGCTCCTTGAAATATGTGTTCTAGTTTTAAGAATAACTACTCCAAAGTGGTTTACATTGGATTTATTTATGGAACCAGAAACTTCCAACAGTTCTTTATCCAATGGTGAACTGCTTTCTAAAGGTAGGTGTTCGTTAAGTTTAAACTTTACGATACTTAGTAATTTTCATTGGTCGATAGGATGGGAGGTCAGACTCATCACACCCTTTAAGGGAGAATTATTGTCTACTATGGGACTCTCTTTATAAATTTAATATATTTTCATGAATAGTTATTAATTCTTCATGAACAACATAATTATCCCTTGGAATTTAAGACCACTTATTAACATGTGTAAAATTTAGAATCATCAGTATGTATTTATGGTTCTTCATTAATGGAGATATCCATATGTGTTAGAGGTTCTCCATCAATGGTATCCTCTCATATACTATTTCAAGATTCTTTTAATCATCATCATGATGATATTGGTTTTTAAGCCACTCATCGGGGCACTCTGGAATTTATTATCATCCAGGGAGACGGAGGCTTGTTTTGATATTCGTATCATACCCATAAAATGGGCTACCAACGTACCTTGTGAAAGGAATCAGAACCCTCGTAGTACAATGACTCTTAATGGGATAAATCATACCTTTTAATGTCATGTGATAAGGACCTATCCATACAGTTTAATGTCATGTGGTAAGGACATCAAAGTGAAAGGTTATTAGTCAATGTTTGGTGTGGGACTTATGCCAAAGCAGCCCAATGAACATGGAAACGATATGAATTTTCAAGTTAGATTAGACTTGGTTGAGAATATGGACCAAGGAGAACATGGTTGATTGGAAATGTTGGGTTTGAACCTCAAAGAGGCTTCCTATATATCCCATATATATGGGAATCAAATCCCACATAGTTCGATATGTCTCATGGGAGAGTATAGTCCTTTGAGAGAAATTAGTTTGGGCTAACATCCTGAAAGGGATTCCTTGATGATTTGGGTGCTTAATTTGGGGCTTATTCTTAAAGAGGATGCCTAGATTAAGGGAATTATGGTTGGATTCTTGAAGAGGATGTCTAGTTACCTATGTCCCTGAGAAGGAATCCTACGTATCCCAATTATGGTGGGAATAAAAGTTCTTGTAGGTCATTCATCGTGAGTGTTTGTGCACTTGTTCTAATCATCAATAATCTATAACCCCATGTGAGTCATGCACGGTGTGAGAAAAAAAGGATGTGAATGATTCAAAAATGACACATACACTTTTCCTCCTTCATTGGTGGAAGAGGGAGCACCTATGGTGGTGAAGATAGATAAGGGAAAGGTGGATTGGAAAGAGGGAGAGATGACCATCCATTCCTCTGTTCTCTTCACATTGGACAAGGGACCAATGGAAGGAAGAAGGGATGATGTTTAGGTTCTTATGCCAGGATGGATTACCTAAAATTGATCATGGTAAGGGAGTGTAACTTTTCATTCACTTGAATAGAAAATCAAGTGTGAACCTTACCTTCCCTATCAGAAGACCCGAGGTTTCTGGTCTCTTTGAGAAGGGAGGGGTTAGGGCCCAAACCCTCCTCCAAACCAAGAACTTCCCAACACTTTTCCTGGGATAATGGTCCACGTGAATGTGGATATACAAACCCATATACACTCATTTAATCCTAAACCCATTATGAATGAAATGTGGGAAACCTCTGACTGTGGATATACAAACCCAAATAGGAGACACGCTGATGTGCCTTTCCCAAAGGATTGATAAGTAAGAGGTTTTGGTATAGGTACCAATATAATACCTTTCAAGAATGGGATCCAACGATGAATAATCCTTTCCATGAATGCATTTGAGGAGGGCTTGATGGATTTTAGACTGATTAGAATAAGTGAATCAAAGAGGGGCGCCCAAGTATACAAGGGCACACAAGTATGGTCGTGCAAGTAGGCTTGGGAGACCTGATATTATCTTAAGAAAAGACCAACTAGTATGGTAAAAATTGGGCAAGACTTTGCTCAAGCCTTTAGGAGTATTAACAGGTGATCCCAAAACTGGGGTGCTCATGTTCCTATAAAAGGAATAGGTGGCGCACAATTAATTTTGATTTAGGGAGGTTGGGCACTTTAGGTGCACAAGTGTTATGGTTTTCAAACACTAAAATGACTTAATTCTAATGATCCTCCTATAAATCCATCTTTCAAGGTGTTGAAGAACTACCTTGACAATTTTGGAAGACTAGGGTGAAGTACTTGGGAGACCAGAGCAGCAATTCAGTTTTGGGGAATTCAACTGTTCAAATGAAGTCCCCAAGGGTCTATTTATAGGAAAAAACAGGACCCTGGGTGAAAGGAGTTTGGGTGAGCAAGTGGATTTTATTCCAAATTAAGGCACGCAAGTACCTTGGGCGCCGATGGTGTTTTGGATAGACTAGGGAGACACTTTGAGGACATAACCAAAATTATTACATCTTTCAGCTCCAGCAGGGTGGCACGTAGGTGTTTTAACATAGGTATCTTGGGTTCCCCTTTGGGGACATAGACAAAATAATTGATCCATAACGTGGGGGTTTTTTACCCACACCCTTTCTTGGTATCACTATCGAGTTGTGGTCTCGCCCCTTTGGGTTGGTTCCTTCACTACCATCACTGACCCCTATGAAAAATACAGATTCAGAATGTAAACTTTTCAAGCCCTTTGAGGACGTTTTGAGGAAAAGTTTATGAAACACATATCATGGTGTCTAAAGTGTTTTTAGGGATTTTTTTATGATTTTTTTTGGGTTTTGATGATTTTTTGAGATTTTGCTGGTGTTTAGGGTTTTAGAGATTTCTAGGGTGTTTTACATTTTAGGTTTTTTAGTAGTTTTAATTTTTTAGGTTTTTAGGGTTTTATAATGTATTTTTTTGGGTTTTTACTCTTTTCAATATTTTTAAGGATTTTTTAGCATTTTTAAGGTTTTTTTTGTGTTTTTTGAGATTTTGAGGGGTTTTTTTTGGGTATTTTGGGTTTTATTGGTTTTTTTGAGTTTTTAGGGTTTTTATGTTTTTTATTGTTTTTAGCGGTTTAAAGGGTTTTTACTGTTTTTAGTGGTTTTCAGGGTTTCAAGGGTTTTTAACGGGTTTAGGGTATTTTAGGGTTTTTAGGGTTTTTAGGCTCTTTTTAGGAAATTTTATGGTTTTTTTCATTTTCTATATTTTTTCAGGGATTCAACTGTTTTTAGGTTTTTAGGTTTCTCTTATTATTTTTAATATTTTTAGATTTTTTTTTACATTTTTAGGAATTTTTAGGTATTTATTTGATTTTTATATGTTTTTAGTGTTTTTGATATTTTGATTATTTTTAGTGTATTTAGAGTTTTATAGGTTTTAGCATGTTTAGGTTTTTTATGGGATTTATGTTTTTTGTGATTTTTAGGTTTTACTAGGGGTTTCACAGGATTTTTCATTTTTAGTTATTTTTAGATATTTTTTATAATTTTTATTTTTGTAAGTTTTTCATCGATTTTGAAGTATTTAAGGTTTTTCAAGGGTTTCATTATTTTTAGGGTTTTTAGAATCTTTATAATTTTTAGGTGTTTTATGTAATTTTAGGTTTTTAACTGTTTTCTTAGAGTTTTTTGTTTTTTTTATGTTTTTTTGTATTAATTGAGCTCAATCAATAATTTAATGGATTTTTAGGGTTTTAATTAATTTTAAGGGGGTGGTTTTGGGGTTTTATTTTTTGGATTATATGGGGTTTTATGAGTTTTTTTGGGTTTTAAAGTGTTTTTTTAGTTATCAATCTTTTTCAGGGGTTTAAATGGTATTTAGAGTTTTGGCTAGGATTTCGGGGTTTTATGGGTTTTAGGTTTTTTAATACTTTTATGTGTTTTTATTATTTTAGGGGGTTTACAGTTTTTATTGTCTTATTAAGGGTTTTAAGGTTTTTATCCTTTTCTATGTTTTTTATGGGTTTAATCATTTTTAGGTTTTTAAGGTTTCATTATGGGTTTTGAGGGTTCTTTACTCTTTTAGGGATTTTAGGTATTTTATATATATTTATAGAGTTTTTAGGTAATTGGCTGTTTTAGGGGTTTTACGGCATTTTAGGGTTTTTTGGGTTTTGAGAATCTTATAGGGTTTTAGGGGTTTTATGTTTTCTAGGATTTAATGGTTTTCTTAGAGTTTTTAGTTATTTTTACAATTTTAGGTATTTTGATGTTTCTTTGATATTTTCATGGGTTTTTTGGGTTTTTACAGACTTTTTGTTATTTGTAGGGGATTTAGGATTTTTTTATTTTCAGGGTTTTGTTATATTTTAAAAATTTTATAGGTTTAAAGGATTTTGAATTTTTCTAACATTTTTAGGGGTATAAAGGGTTGTTTTTGTTGTAGTGGTTTTTAGGGTTCTATGGGGCTTAAGTTATTTTAATTTTTTAGAGATTTTATGGGTTTTAAGTGGTTTTAGTTGTATTAGGGTCGTTCTTGTGTTTCTAGGGTGTTTAGAAATTTTTTTTATTTTAGGGATTTTATGTTTTTATAGGATATTTAAGGGTTTCTTAGGAGTTTTAAAGGTTTCAATACTCTTTTAGGGATTTTAGAAGTTTTTAGGATTTTTATGGTCTTTTAGGATAGTTAGAGTTTTAGGGGTTTTTAAGTTATTAGGGTTTAAAGTGTTTTTAGGTTTATAAGGTATTATTATGGTTTTTCTAGGTTTTAGGGTTTTTTTTTTGGGATTTTATATTTATATTTATTTTAATTGTTTTTAGGGAGTTTATGGATTTATTGGGGTTTATGGTTTTAAATTTTTTTGTGTTTTTATCTTTTTTTGGGATTTTAAGTATTTTATGTGTTTTTAGGTTATTAATGATTTCTTATAGTTTATAGGGTTTTTACATTTTGAGGCATTTTTTGGACTTTTTAGGATTTTTATCGATTTTTAGAGTATTTTGGGGTTTTGAGTGTTTGGGGGGTTTTAACTATTTTAGGGCTTCTTAGAATTTTTACCCTTTAATCATTTTTATGTGTTTCGATGTATTTTTAGGTTTTTAAGGGTTTTATGGTTTTTATGGGTTTTTATGTTTTTAGGTATTTTTATGGTTTTTAGGATTTTTATTGGTTTTTTGGGTTTTTGGGATCTTGAGGTTTTAGGGTTTTTTGCTTTTTGGGGGTTTTAGTTGTTTTTATGAGTTTTTTATGGTTTCTATGGTTTTTAGAGTTTTTTAACTTTTTATGGGTTTAAATGGTATTTTTAGTTTTTAGAAGGTTTTAATGGGGGTTTTGGGTTTGTTTGGGTTTTTATGGTTTTCATGGGTATTTATAGTTTTTATGGTTTTTAGAGTTTTTAATGTTTTCAGGGTTTTTATCAGTTTTTTGGGTTGTTAGGGGTTTTAAGTGTTTTATTTTTTTATGGTTTAATAGGGGTTTTCAGTGTTTAAATCAGTTTTTATGTTTTTTTTGGATTTTTAGGGAGTTTTTTGGATTTTTACTGTTTTTAGGGTTTTAGTGAATTTGATTGTTTTTAGGGTTTTAGATATTGTTAGGTTTTTAAGGGGTTTTATTTTTTTAGGCTTCTATAGTTTTTCTAGGTATTTTGGGGTTTTGTGGTTTTTTATGTTTTATGGGTTTTTAGGAATTTTTTCAGATTTATATGGTTTTTTAGGGTTTTGATGGATTTTGGGGTGTTTTATGGTTTTTATTTATTTTGAGGGTTTTTTGGTTTTTACAAGTTTTTTAATTTTTACTTTTTTTGAGGTTTTAGAATTTTTTTAACAATTTTAGGGGTTTAAAGGTGTTTTTAGTTCGTAGTGGTTTTTATATATTTTAAATATTTTTAGGGTTTATATGGTTTTTGGGGGTTTTATGGTTTCTAGGATCATTCTTGTTTTTTAGGTTTTTTCCTATTTTTTGGTTTTAAGGGTTTTATGTTTTTTAGGTTTTGAATGTTTTATTTTGCGGTTTCATGGTTTTAAGAGTTATTGGTGTTTTTAGGGATTTTTTGGGATTGTTAAATACATTTATGTGTTTTTAGAGTTATTGGGATTTTGATAGGTTTTTAGTGTTTTTATGGGTTTAGGGGTTTAAAGGGTTTTAATAGTTTTTATAGATTTTAAGGGTCCTTAGGGGTTTTAGGGTTTTTATGGTTTTTAGAATTTTTATTGTTTTTTTGAGGTTTTTAGGCTCTTTTTGGGCTTTAAACATTTTTATGGTTTTTAGGGGTTTTAGGGGTTTCTTTTGATTTTTGGTTTTCGTAGGGTTTTTTATTATTTTAGGGTTTTCATATTTTTAGTGATTTCAGGGATATTTTAGTATTTTAATGGTTTTTAGTGTTTTGGGGTTGTAGGGTTTTAGGGTTTTTATCATTTTGTTGGGTTTTTTGGGGTTTTAAGTGTTTTTAGGTTTTTAGGTTTTCATAGTGGTGTTATGGGTTTTTAGGGTATTTTACATTTTAGGGATTTTTTGGATTTTTAGCATTTTTATTTTCCTAGGGTTTTAGTGATTTTGAGGGGGTTTGGGTTTTTTCAGTTTTTTAGGGTTTTATGATTTTTTTTGCGGGTTTAGTTTTTTTTAGTTTTTATGTTTTGTAGGTTTTTAGAGTTATTTATCATTTTTAGGGTTTAAAAGGGGTTCTAGAGATGTTAATGGGGATTTATGGTTTTTATGGGTTTTTAGGGTTGAAGAGGTTCAAGACTAGGATACCCTAGCCCCCCAAAATTCAATAAAACATAAACAGAAAGGTATAGGATGGGTCTACAAGAGCGAGACTGCACCTCACCCTTCAAATCTGAATAAAAAAACGGAGTGTAAAAAGGTGTAGTGACAAAGGACCACGCCGAACATCTTTACTCAATTGCTCTTTTGGAGAGAGCATCCACAACCGAATTGGCCTCTCTATATGAATGTGAAACACTAATGCTCAGGGTCCAAGAATTATTAAGGCACTCTATTCAATGCGGTATAAGTCTTCAAGGGACATCCCTAGAACATCCCTTTAGAGCAGAAACTGTGAGCATCGAATCATATTCAATCCAAATCCTTGTCCACTTAAAGTGACTTGCTAATTTCACAACCTTTATGATAGCCCAAATCTCCACTTCATAAGCACATCCCTCCCAAATAAAATTAATGAAGCAACCCTTTATGAATCCTCTGGAGGTATGGAAAACACCACCACACCCCGAGGTTCTAGGAGCTCCTAGGGTCACACCATCCATGTTGACCTTTATCCATGATATAAGTGGGGGGATCCATCTAATGAACTTGAGAACCATCGGTTTTCTGCTTCTAACAGCAACCCCAAGTGAGGGCAGTAGTGTGAGGTCACTAACATCATTCCACATCAAACTTTTTTGTAATTGTGATGCATTTTTTATCATCTTGTGGATGGTTGCCACCCCCCATGCAGCAAGAGGGGCTGTCGATTGAAGTCATTAACATTGCGAGCAGCCCAAACCTAGTGAATAGTCGTCGCGACACCAGAAAGCATAATATTATTGACCTGGTCACTTCGGTTCATCTCCACTAAGCCGTGCAAAAAAAACACAGATCGATCCTTGCAAACTGCAGGTCAGGACGAAGCACTGTAACAGGTAACACCAAAGATCTGCAATAAAGGTGTAGTGCAGGAAGATATGAGTACAGTGCCCCTCAGCTTTCCTACATAAGAAACAAGCCTAGGAAAGTTGCCTGCTGTCCATCTTCAGTTGTTCAAGAATTTTAAGCTGTTTCATCCGGATTTTCCATATAATTATAAGTGTGAAGGGGGAATAAAGGGGGCCCTGAATTTAAGCAACCACAATGGGGAGACCAAACATTGCAGACACTTCAATCAACAAAAATCATGGGTGTTGAATTTACCAACCTTATTGGGCATCCATATGAGTGTATCAGTGACTGCGAAGGCATATCACTGGACTTGCATGGAAGTACTATCCGGAAGCGATAATCCTGAGTCACCATGTTGCTGGATGAGACTAGAAATGGTTAAATTCCCCAGATCCAGGGGAGGCTTCATCACCTCCGAGATGGTCTTCTCTAGCCATGGGGTAGACCACAAATTCAGGGTAGAGTGCCTTGACACAATCCATTTTGATTGAGACATAATATCCTTCTTTGAGGATCGTAAAGTAGGATAGATCGTGGAAGAAATATACCCAGTAAATCCATCACATAACCTGTATGTGAATCTCTCCTTGAGAAAATCTAGTCCATCACCATGAGGATTGAGAAGGATTCAGGTTAATTTCCCAATCATGGCGTCATTGAAATGTCACAGGTCCTTAATACCAAACCCACCCAGATCAGTTGTCTTCATGTAATGTTTCCAGGCCATAGAGACCAATTTCCGTTCACTGATAGAACCCGTCTAGACAAAATTCCTTATCTTTTCATTCAAACTATTGAGGAGACTATCCATCCATCTATAGATAGAGAAAGCATGTAGAAACATAGAGGAAATAACAGAGTTAATCAGGCATACCCTGCCAGCTTGAGAGAGGCACTTTCCCTTCCATTTATACATTTCCTGAGTAATTTTAGATTCAATACTCTCAAAGTATATGTTCTTTGCTTTCCCCCAAAAAGGAGGCACACCTAGGTAGATGAAGGGTAATGAGCCCCTATTCATCCCAATTGCATTAGAAATGTGGAGTTTCCTATAAGGGGAGACCCCATTGCCAAAAACAATCGATGATTTAATCCAGATAATAGTTTTCTTGGACACACTCTCATAGTGGAAAAAGATCATCTTGACTGTAGACTAAGTTTTCTTATCAGCCTTCCAAACAGGAGGATTTCTTCCTCATAAAGAATGTGTGAGGGGAAATTAAGGTCCCTAGCTGCTTTAATTGGTGAGTACAACCCCACGTTCACAAGATCAAGGATGCATCGACTCATCTAATCCTCCACCATTGCAAAGAGAAATCTATAGAGAGGATCCCCTTGTCGAACTCCATGATAGCATGGGAAGAGCCATTGGGGGAGCCATTAATCAGGACCGAGACTCTGGCACTAAGAAGAATTGAGGAAATCAACTTGATAAAGTTTCTAGAAAATCCATATCTACCAAGGACCTTGGTGATGAAGCTCTATTTTATAGTGTCAAAGGCATTTGAAATGTCAAGATTTAGCACAAAACTACCTTTCTCCGATTTATTCCTCATTATATTAATCCCTTTTGAGGTAGTAACGAGGTACATTTGGATACATCATCTGGGAATAAATCCAAACTGATTTTGAGTAACAATGTCGCATAAGATCTTCCCTAACCTTATGATATGAATCTTTATAATTATCTTTGGGATTTTGTTACCTATAGAAACCGGTTAGAAGTCACCAATCACAATGGAATTTTCCTTCTTCGGGATCGTGGATATGAAGTTGGAATTAGAACCATGAGGAATAGAGCCTAAGAGGAAAAATTCTATAATCGCATTTGTAACATCCACATGAAGTATATTCGAATATAACATGAAGAACTTATTTAAAAATCCATCAGGCCTCGCAGCGTTGTCCATATTCAGAGAGAAGAGAACTTCCCTTACATCCCCCTCAAAATAAGCAGCCATTAGAGCCTCATTTTTCTGACCTGTAATACAAGTTTGAATTGAGTCCGAAAGCATGGGAGTGTTGTGACCATCATCTGTATACAACAACTAAAAGTACTCCAACGAAACATTGGAAATATCCTCCACCGGGGTGAAAGTAGTATCAGCAACTTGGACATTTCTCAGATTATTCTTAATCCTTCTTTACCTATGTAAACAATTAAGGAACATAGAGTTGCGGTCTATATTTTGAATCCATTTGACATTGAACTGTACTTTCACAAGATTCTTCTTAAGGACCAGCAATTCATCAAGCTCTGAATGCAGTCGAAGCTCCTCGCCTGAAGGTGTACTCTGCTGCTAAGTCATAATTTGACACACAGCAAGTTGAGACTCATCCACTTTGATATCATCCTCCAACCCTAAGAAAGGCCGCTTACTCCACTTTTTCTAGCACGCTTCACTTCCTTATTCTTAGAGAACACACTAAAATGGGGACTACCAGAAAAGTTGTTGATCCAAGCATTTGACACCTCTTCCCTGCACCCAAAAATTTTGTGCAACGCATTGTTAAATTTAAATGATAGAGGGTAATACCTTGAGACTCTCTCCCTTAATTCAGCAACAAGTGGGTTGTGATCCGAATTGACTTTCGGGAGAGTGAAGCTAGATATAGCCACTAGAGATCCTCTTCTACCATTATGCGAGAAACACATGTCCAGTTTACTGGCCTATCTATTTTTTATGGTGTACCATCCCCAAGTGAAGTCATCTCCAGCAATGGAGACCTCAGATAAATCACATTTGTCAAGATAATAGGAAAAATCCTCTGCAGTAGTAAGAGAGATGTTCGGACACAACTTTTCCTCAGGCCTCAGGACCGTGTTGAAGTCACCAATGACCATCCAGTTGTTCTCAATGGCATCACTAATCTATACCAACTTACTCCAAATGTGCCTCCGAGTAATTTATGAGCAAGAGGCATATACAAACGTGAGGTCGAGGGTGTCAACATTCAAGAGAAAAGTGAGGGAGATAATTTGAGGACTCAAATCAATCGATACAACCTGGACACCATTATTCCTCAAAACCCATAAGGTTTTCACACCATCCAAATCACCATTTGATGAGACAAAGAGTATCGAAGAAAGTTCTAGTTAAAACCATTCCAATTGTTGAACTTTATCATGGGTTCAGCTAACCCAATTAACATAGGATTATGCAAAAGAAAGTGCCAAATGGCAACATCTGTGGGAGTATTTCCCAGCCCCTGGCAGTTCCAGAACATTGTCTTCATTGTGTCTTGTAAATGATAAGAGAAGGGGTAATTCCCTTTACCATTCATCTCATTCCTTTCCTCTTAGGGTTATCCATACCTTGTTTCTCAGGATCTGGAAGAAGAAACTTTGCTGCTATATTATATACCACTTCTGTTTGAGACTTGGTGGAGTCGTTAGAAAACCCCTTCATCAGTATGTTCCTCTTCCACTGTATCACTCCAAAAGGCCCCTCTAAGGGGGTTAAACTTTTTCAAGATGCAGATGGTCCCCTCCAGAGGGGTCCTCTACAATTTCTTTGCATCCTTGTCTGACACAACATCTGTGAACCCAACTGTAGGACCAAATGCAAGGAAAATGGTAGCATCAAACTTATCCTAGCTCACCAGATCCGGGGTTTCCTGGACAGTATCAGGGCCATCACTTAAGGCTAGCCGTCTAGAAAACACATTTGGGTATGGAGAGGCCATACCATAATCCTTGTGGTCTTCAGGTAGACACCCCATATTAGCCACATCACCAGAGGCTCTTCCAGGGCCCTTATGAACACCCACATAGTCATTCTCCATGCCCTTTGGGGAAGAAAAAGCCTGATTTGAGCAAAGATAAGGCGATGGATTATCCACTACATGGTCATGAAAAATAAAGGGACCTCCAAAAGAGCCCTCCGAGTCCGCCAGGGCACAAGCTTGATTGACTTTCTCAGGAGGGGCTGCACCCACATCCTGGTCTGGGGCTGTCACAGACTGATCCTTGGAGGTTACAAGAGGGACCTCCATGACTGTCAGGACACCAACCTGCTCATCAAAACTACCATCTACCTTCTCTTACAGTCTAGAAACAACACATGCAATCTGAACATCAGCACTTCCTACGGCCTTAACACCAGCAGTACCCCCCTATCTACAAGAGGATCTGCAGTCGATGGATTATCCATCCCACAGTTCTTCCTGCAATGGGATGAATCATGCCCCTGTAAATTACAGGCTGATCAGGACATCAATCTCATGTATTCAGAAATCAAATGCCCAAATATATTGCAAGAGGAGAAAAATTCTGGATGCCTCTCATACTAGATTTCCAGGGTCAGACTATCCTCATGGGTGTTGAAGACGACCTCTTCAACAAGAGTACGCGCTATATCATCCTCAACCAAAACACTTGCATACTGCCAATATCTTTGTTTTTCCGTTTCCTTGTTAATTATAATTGGGAAGACAAGGGCTGAGGTAATATCTCATAGTATTTTTGGATTCCAGTAGAACCATTTCAGCTTACAGATGTGAATCCATACTTGCGTAAAAGTGTTCATGAAACTGAATGGATCAATGTTCTGATCCTAGTCTTGAATCCTCAAAAGACCTAGTTTGTGACTGAGGTACCCGAAGCTCCAAGCCCTCCTCTTACACTCATCGGAGGGCAAGACAATATGATAGTAGCCCCAACCCATGACCATCATCTTCCAATCCGAGAACCCCATAATGTACACAATGTGCTTAGAAAGATCTCCACTTCTCCAATGTTCTTCCCCCTTCGACACAATCACCCTCACGATGATGGAGAACCGTCATAACCTTGCCCGCTCCACCAAATCTTCTCGATTTGTTGAGATATGCACAATATGACCTTTCCAAATGACTCTACCATGGAAGGGAGTTCCAAAATCCATGAAAGTGAGTGATGAAGCCGATTTCACAACAACAGAAATGTTTTTCTTGGATCCAGACGCCTCTGAAGCCTCCCGAAGAGAAATTTTCTTCGCTTTGTTAAATCCACAGAGCTGAAAAAGCTCTTTGTTCCCAACCATATCAAGATGCATCGAAATAGAATCATCATTCTTCCCATTCGTAGGGATCACAGCCTGGGTCTGCGCGGACTCCCCATGATTGCCTTCCTCCTTACCTTGTTCCATATTCTCTTTGGTTTTCTAGGGATTTTTAATTTTTTTATAGGTTTTAATCATTTTAGGGGTTTTTGTGTATTTTAGGGTTTTCAACAATTTTTATATTTTTAAAGAGTTTTAACAATTTTTGTATTTTTAAAATTTTCTCTAGGGTTTTAATGGATTTTATAGTTTTCTTGTTATTAGGGATTTTTTACATTTTTTTTTGTTTTTAGGGTTTTTTTTGGATTTAAAGGGTATTTATGGTTTTTAGGGTTTTTTATATTTTAAGGGTTTTCTAGAGGTTCTAAAATTTTTATGGGTTTAAAGACTTTTGTGATATTTCATTGGTTTATATGGTTATTATTTTATTCTAGGTTTTTATGTTTTTAGGGGTTTTTATGGATTTTAGGGTTTTTAGGGTTTTTAGGGGTTTTAGGGTTTTTACCATTTTTTAGTTTTTTATATGTTTTAAGTGTTTTTTGTTTTCTAAGGTTTGTAGGGTATTTTAGGTTTTTAGGGTTTCTATTAATACACTTATGTTTATGGTTTTTAGGATTTTGTGGATTTTTATAGATTTTTTCAGTGTTTTAGGGGTTTTTTCGGTATTATAGTTTTTTATGATTTTTTGTGTTTTTATGTTATTTAGTGGTTATAATTGTTTTTAGGTTTTTATATTTTTCTAAGGGGTTTTTAAGTTTTTTTTGCATTTTTTACATTTTTAGGGATTTTTAGCCCCTTTTAGGAATTTTATGGTTTTTAGGGTGTTTATTGATTTTGAAGGTTTTTATAGTTTTTGGGGTTTTTTGTTTTTATGATATTTACAGTTTTTAGGGTTTTTTGAGTTGTTTAGCATTTTTCAGGTTTTTATTGTTTTTTAACATTTTAGTGGTTTAAATATTTGTGTAGTTTTTTTATTGTTTAGGATTTTTATGGGTTTTTTAATAGGTTTTTATGGGTTTTATGTTTTTTAGGGTCTTTATTGATTTTTGGGTATTTTTAGGATTTTTAGATTTTTTTTAAGATTTTAAATGGTTTTATGTGTGTTTAGGTTTTTAAGGTTTTCTTTGGGGGGTTTTGGTGTTTTTAGTTATTTTTACATATTTAGGATATTTTAGGGTTATTTAGGATTTTTATGGTCTTTTAGGGTTTATAGGTATTTTTAGGGGTTCTAGGGTGTTTTTTTATTTTTTAGGTTCTTTTAGTATTTTTAGCATTTTTGTATGTTTTTAGGCATTTCAACTATTTTTTGGTTTTTATGGTTTTCTTTGAGTTTTTTTTGTATTTTTAATGTTTTTTATGTTTTTTGGTATTTTTTATCTTTTTAGGGTTTTTAGGTTTTTAGGGATTTTTAGGATTTTATTTGTTTTATGGTGTTATGGGTTTTTATGTGTTTAGAGTTTTTTTGAGTTTCTATGATTTTATGGTTTTTATAGTTATTCAGCATTTTAGCGGTTTGTAGATTTTTTAATCGTCTTTTAGAGTTATTATTGGTCATTTGGGGGTTTTATAGTTTTTAGTGGGTTTTTATAGTTTTTATATATTTTGGGTTTTTAGGGTCATTTAAGGTTTTTAGTGTTTTATCATGTCCTTGTTTTTTAGGGTTTCAAGTGTTTTTATGTTTTGAGGTTTTATTATATATTTCAAGTTTTTTCATGTTTTTAGTGGTTTTTAGGGATTTTGATGATTTTTATAGACTTTTAGGGTTTTATGGATTTTGATGGGTTTTTTGGGTTTTTATGGTTTTCAGGATTTTATTGTTTTTTTTGTATTTTTAGAGTTTTTAGTTTGAATTTTTTGGGTTAATAAGGTTTTAAGAGTTTTTTTTAGCATTTATAGGGGTTTAAAGGGTTTTAGAGTTTATAGTTTTTATAGGATTTTAATGGTGTTTAGTGGTTCTATATGGATTTTAGTGGTTTTATGTTTATAGGGTTTTTATTGTTTTTATTGTTTTTATTGTTTTTTGTCATTTTTTTGGGTTTTAGGGTTTTAATTTTTTTGGGTTTTAATATTTTCTTAGGGGTTTTATATTCTTTTTGTTTTTTACATTTTTTGGGTTTTTAGTGCATTTTATGATCTTTAGGGATTTTATGATTTTAATGGAATTTTATGGATTTTATGGTCATTTAGGTATTTTAGGGTTTTTAGGTTTTATAGTGTTTTAAGGTTTTTAGTGGGTTTAAGTGTTTTTCGTTTTTTATAGATTTATTATTATTTTTTGAGTTTTTATGGTTTTTACATATTTAGGGATTTTATGTATTTTATCTATTTTTACGGTTTTCATGGTTTTTAGGAATTTGGGGGGAATTTATGGTTTTATGGTTTTGGGGTATTTTATGGGTTTTTGGGTTTTTGGGAGTTTTTTGGGTTTAGGGATTTTTGGGGGTTTTAGTGTTTATGGGTTTTAAGAGTTTTTATAATTTTTATTTTTTTAGAGTTTTAATGTTTTTTAGAGTTTTCTTTTGGTTTTTATAGGTTTTTTGGTTTTTTGTGGTTTTAGGGGTGTTATGGTTTTTAGGACTTTAGGGTTTTTATCCTTTTTAGGTTTTTTAGAGGTTTTGATTTTTTTTGGTTTTAAGGTTTTCATTATTGGTTTTTAGGTTTTTTCATGTTTTTTATGATTTTAAGGATTTTTAAGTTTTTTAATAATTTTTATTGTATTTATGGTCTTATGGATTTTGAGGGGTTTTGGGTTTTTTTGGTTGTTTTGGGTGTTTTTCTTTTTTTGGGTTATTTTAGTTTTTTTGGTTTTTAATATTTTTTTGAGTTTTTCTAACTTTTTAGGGGATCAAAGCGTTTTTAGGGTCTTTTTTAGGTTTTATGTGATTTTAGTTATTAAGGCATTCTTATGGGTTTTCAATGGTTTTAGGGTTTCTTCATTTTTTTTATTTTTTGGTCTTTTTTGGATTTTTAATGGATTTACGAGTTTTTGGAAATTTAGAGTTTTTAGTTTTTTAGGGTTTTATGGTTTTTATGGGTTTTTTTTATTTCTTACGGTTTTTAGGGGTTTGAGGTGTTTTTTAGGTTTTTAAGGCTTTCTTAGTATTTTTCATGTTTTTTAGGTATTTGTACGTTTTATGGTTTTATGTATTTTTGATGATTTTATGGCGTTTTATGTTTTTAGGTATTGTGGTTATTTTTAGGGGTTTTACTGTTTTTAGGATTTGTATGGTTGTTTTTCATTTTGGGGTTTTTTTTGTTTTTAGTGTTTTAAAGGGTTTTTAGAGTTAACTTAATTTTCTAGGGGTCGAAAGGGTTTTTAGTGTTTTTAATAGGTTTTAGTTTTCCTATGGTTTTGTAGGGGTTTTAAGGTTATTGTGGTTTTGTGGTTTTAAAGGTTTATATGGTTTTTAGTATTTTTAGATTTTATGGGGTTTTAATTATTTTTAGGTTTTTAAGGTATTCATAGGATTTTTATGTTTGTTAGGAGATTAAAACTTTTTAGGTATTTTTAGGCATTTTTTAAGATTTTATGGTTTTTATGTTTTTTGTTGGGTTAAATGGTTTTTTTGGGTTTTAGGGTTTTTTTTGTTTTTTAGTGGTCTTGTTTTTTTATAGTTTTTAATGGTTTTATGGGTATAAAGGGGATTTAGAGTTTTTAGTGGTTTTAGGTAATTTATGAGTTTGAAGGGTTTTTAATGTTTTAAGTGGTTTTTATTGTTTTCAATTATTTTAGGGTTTTTAATGATATTATGATTTTTTAGGGTTTTAGAGATTTTTATCAATTTTTTGGGGTTTTAAGGTTATTAGAGATTTTGAAATTTAAGGGGTTTAAAGGTATTTTAGATCTTTTCATGGGGTTTTAGGGTTTTTAATGGTTCTAATGGTCTTTGAAGGGTTTTAGTGATTTTTATGGTATTTAGTGTTTTTTAGGGGTTTAAAGTGTTCTTTGGTCTTTAATGTTTTCTTACTGACGTTTTTATAGTTTTTTAGGTTTTTAGAGTTTGTATGGGTTTTTTGGGTTTTTTTTGTTTTTCAGGGGTTCAAATGTATTTATAAATTTTTAACATTTGTAAGAGTTCAAAGGGATTTAGAGAATGTAGTAATTTTTAAGGATTTGATGGGTTTTTAAGATTTTCTGAGGGATTTTCATGGTTTTTGTGTGTTTTATATTTTTATATTTTTTTGGATTTTTATAGTATTTTGGGGTTTTAGGGATTTTGAGGGGGTTTTTTTAGGGTTTTTTGAGTTTTTATGGTTTTAAAGTTATTAATTTTTTTAAACATGTTTAAGGGGTTTTAAGTGTTTTATGAATTATTAGTGGTTTTTAGTTTTTTATTGGTTTTTATGATTTTTATGGTTTGTAGGGGTGTTTATGGTTTTTGGGGTTTTTTATGGTTTTTAGGGGTTTTATGGTTTTCATGGGTTTTAGGGTATTTGAATTTTTTAGGTTTTTAGGGATTTTAATTGTTTTAAGCTTTTTTATTGTTTTCTGAAGGGTTTTTAGTTTTTTATGATTTTTTACATTTTTTGGGTTTTTTTGTATTTTTTTTTATATTTTTATAGTTTTTAGTGTTTTTCGGGATGTTGAGGGTCTTTAGGGTTTTTATATTTTTATGTTTTTTATCATTAATTAGAATTTTAGGGGTGTTAATAATTTTTACATTTCAATTTTTTCTTATGATTTTTTGGTTTTTAGGGTTTATTATGTTTTTATGGTTTTTAGTATTTTTTAATGTATTTACGATTTAATAGGATTTTATAGTTTTCATGTGTTTTTAGGGTTTTTATGGGGTTTAACATTTTTATGGGTTTTAGGGGTTTTTACAGTTTTTAGGGTTTCTAGTTTTTATAGGAGTTTTAGGATTTCTTTAATGAATTTTAGGGGTTTAAAATGTTTATATGTTTTTAAGTTTTGTTATGGGTTTTTTGGGTTTAGGGACTTTTACAATTTTATGGACTTTTAGGAATTTTCTGGTTTTTTAGTGTTTTTAGTGTTTTAAGGATTTTGAAGGTTTTGGGGTTTATAGGGGTATTTAGTGTTTTTATTGTTTTAGGTTATTTAGGTTTTTAAGGTTTTTAATTATTTTTAGGTTTTTGAGGTTTTTAGGTTTCTTAGGGTTTTGGGGGGTTTTATGTTTTTATAGATTTTTACAGATGTTTAGGATTTTATTATTTTTAGCGGTTTTAAGGTTTTTGAGTGTTTTTATTTTTTTTCTTTATTTTTTGGTTTTTTATTTTGTTTTTTATGCGTATTTAATGTTTTCTGGGATTTAAGGTTTTTAGTGTTTTCAACATTTTTTGGGGTATAAAAGTTTTAGTGTTTTTTTTTGTGTTTTATGATTTTTATTCGTATTTTGTGTCTTTTAATGTATATAGGTATTTAATATTTTTAAGGTTTTAGGTTTTTTAGAGTTTTAATGTTTTTTATGTTTTTTGGGGGAGTAAATATTTTTAGGGATTTATGGTTTTCTTTGGGGTTTTATGGTTTTTTCTGTTTTTAGGGATTTTTAAGGATATTTTAGGATTTTTATTTTTATTAGGGTTTTTAGGGATTTTGTGGGGTTTTAGATATTTTATTATGATTTTAAGGTTTTTAGTGTTTTTGGTTTTTTATTTTTTTATGGGATATTATGTATGTTTTTAGTTTTTAGGGGTTTTTATTGTTTTTATAGTTTTATGGTATTTAGGGTTTTTATAGTATTTTTGGGTTTTTAGTTTTTTTTACTTTTATGGATTTATGTGTTTCATAGGTTTTTAAGGTTTTTGTATTGGTTTTATGGGTTTTATAGTTTTTTAGTTTTTATGGATATTTTGGTATTTTTTATGATTTTTATGTCTTTAGTGGTATCAAGGACTTCAAGAGTTTTTAGGAGTCTTTATGGTTTTTTGGATTTTGATGTTTTTTTTGTGTTTTAGGGGTTTTTTGAGTTTTTTAATTTTTATAGGTTTTTAGAGCTTTTTATCATTTTTAGGGGTGCATTTGGATTTAAGATTTATTAGTGGTTTTTAGGGTTTTATTGTTTTTAGGGGTTTTAAGGGGTTTTATGGTTTTAGTGTTTTCTGGGTTTTTATAATTTCTTATGTTTTAGGGGGTTTTATGTTTTATTAGGTTTAAATGTTTTTATTAGGGGTTTTCAATGATTTTAGGGTTTTTTTATATTTTTATTAATTTTTTGGATTTTTTGTATTTTTATGAATTTTTAGGGGTTTTATGGATTTTGCATGTTTTCAGGTTTTCATGGTTTTTAGGTTTTAGGGGTTTTAAGGTTTTTTAAAAAATTTAATGCTCTTAGGGTAATAAAGGGTATTTATATTTTTTTAGTGGATTTATTTTTTATAGGCTTGTAGGGGTTTCAATGGGTTTTAGGGGGTTTTAATGGTTTTTAGGGTCTTTTAGGGTTATAGTGTTTTTGAGATTTTTTAGGGTTTTTTAGTTTTTTAGGTATTTAAGGTGTTAGGGTTTTTTTTGGATATTTGTGTATTTTTTTTATTTTTATGGTTTTGTATGGTTTTTAGTGATTTTGAGGGGTTTTACGGTTTTACGGTTTTTAATGGTTTTTATTATCTTTTTGGTTTTTAGGGGTTTAAAGTGTTTTTAGGTTTTTAAGGTTTTCTTAGGTTTTCTTAGGGATTTTTGTGTTCTTTATATTTTTAATGATTTTTATTTATTTTTTTGGTTTTTATGGGTTTTTTGGGTTTTAGGGATGTTTAGGCTTTTTATGGATTTATAGGGTTTTATGGGTTTTTTTGGGATTTAATTTTTTAATGTTGTTTAGGGTTTTAAATTTTTAAATTTTTTTAACATTATTAGGGGTTAAAAAGGTTTTTTGAGTTATTATTAGGGTTTTACATTTTTTATGTATTTTAGAGATTTTTTTTGTATTTAGGGGTTTCTAAGGTTTTTAGAGGTTTTTTGGGTTTATGGGGTTCTTTGCATTTTTATGTTTTTAGTGGTTTTATGATTTTTTTTTATTTTTTAAGGTTTTATTATGGGTTTTCTAGGTTTTTTACATTTATTGATATTTAGGGAATTTTAATTATTTATATGTTTTTTGGGATTAGATGGATTTTGATGATTCATTGGGTTTTTAGGGTCTTTAGGTTTTAATGGGTTTTAAGGCTATTTTGGCATTTTTTTTGTTTTTGTTTTGTTTTTGGGCTTTTCAGGGTATTTTTTAAAATTTTAGGGTTTAAATGGTTTTTAGTTGTATTAGTGGGTTTTTATAGATTTTATGGGTTTTAGGGTTAGAAAGTTTCCTAGGGTTTATGGGATTTCAAGGTTATTAGGTTTTTAGGGTCTTTTAGGGTTTTAATAATTTTTATGATTTTTATGATTTTTAGGTTGTTGATGCTTTCTTAGGGGTTTTTTGTATTTTTTAGGTTTTTTACATTTTTATGATTTTTTAGGTTTTTATGAATATTGTGTTTTGTAGGGTTTTTAGTATTTTATGGTATATTTAGTTTTAGGGTTTTTATAGTTTTTGTCGTTTTTTAGATTTTAGGGGGTTTTAAGTGTTTTTATGTTTTTAATTTTTTCTTAGGGGATTTCAAGGTTTTTAGGGTTTTTACATTTTTAGTAATTTCGAGGGATTTTTACGAGAATTGGGGGTTTTCAATATTTTTAGGGATCTTGAGGGTTTTTATGGTTTTTGGGGGTTTTATGTGTTTTACGGTTTTTTTAGTTTTTATGTTTTTTCAACATATTAAGAGTTCTTAACATTTTTAGGGACTTAGTGGGGTTTTAGTGTTCTTAGTTATTTTTTGGGTTTTTATGGGTTTTAAGGTTATTTGAATAATTTTATGGGGTTTTATAGTTTTTAGAGATTTAGTATTTATTAGGGATTCTAACATTATTTTTTAGTTTTTTGGGGTTTTAAGAGTTTTTGGTTTTCATGGTTTTCCTCTTTTTTTAGGGTTTTTCCATTTTTTATATTTTAGGCATTTTGATTAATTTGGAGGGATTTTTTTTTGTTTATAGTGTGTATAGGGTTTTTAAGGGTTTGGGGGTTTTTATGATTTTATGTATTTATGGTTTTTTAGGGTTTTAAGGTTTTTTTTTGAGTTTAAATCGTTTTTAAATTTTTTAGAGTTTTTAAACATTTCTTGTGGTGTATGGGGTTTTTTAGAGTATTTAGTTTGTTTTTAGGGTTTTTATGTTGTTTTATGGTTTTTTACGGTTTTACGATTTTTATGGATTTTAGGATTTTTTAGTTTTTTTGTGTTTATTTGGTGTTTTTCATTTTTATGGGTTTTGAGGTTTTAATTATTTTATTTTTTTATGGTTATCTTTGGGGTTTTCAATGTTTTAAAGTTATTTTAAATTTTTATGAATTTTTAGTACTTTTAAAAAAAAAATTATTTTCAGGGTTTATAGGGATTTTGAGAGGTATTTAGGTTTTTAGAGTTTCTGTGCTTTTGTAGAATTTTAGGTTTTTATTGTGTTTTTTGGGTTGTTTAGGTTTTTTAGAGTTCTTAATTTTTTTGTGGATTAAAGGTTATTTATATATTTTTAGTTGGTTTAGGGTTTTAATGTGTTTTTTGGGTTTTTATGGCTTTTAGTTGTTTTTGTGGTTATTATGGGTTTTGGGTTTTTTACGGTTTTAGCTTTTTTAGGGTCTTTAGGGGTTTTATCTATTTCTGGGTCTTAATTTCTTTCTTAGGGGTTTTCATGGTTTTAGGGTTTTTTATGTTGATAGGGATTTTTAGGGCCTTTTAAGGTTTTATGGTTTTAAGATTTTTATGGATATTGAAGGTTTTTAAGGGTTTTTAAGAGGTTTTAGGGCTTTTATGATATATTTATTTTAAGTTTTTTTATTTTTGGTTTTTTATTGAGTTTTTTAAAATTTTAGGAACAATTTTATTTTATATTTTTTATAGTTTTTATGGTTTTATGGGGTTTAGATTTTTTCTGGTTTTTAGGGTTTTTTTTGGGTTATATGGTTTTTTAAATTTTTTTTAGGGTTTTTAGCATTTTTTAGATTTTTAGGGGTTTTATTTGTTTTTTGAGTTTTAATAATTTCGTAGGGTTTCCTCAGGGTATCTAGTGTTTTTTAGGGTTTTAGGGATTTTTTGGGATTTTTTATTATTTTTATGGGTTTTATGATTTTTTTTTGGATTTTTAGAGTTATTCGGGTTTTAACTATTTTAGAGTTATAAGGGCTTTTAGAATTTTTTTGTTTTAAGTGGTTTTAAGTATTTTTATATTTTTCAGTTTTTCTTAGGATTTTTAGGGTTTATATAGTTTTTAAGATTTAAGGTATTTTGATGGATTTTTTAAGATTTTTATGTTGTTTTAAGGGGTTTTATAGTTTTTAGGGTATTTTTGGGTATTTGGATTTTTTAGTTTTATTGAGTTTTAGAGGTTTTATGAGTTTTTTTGGGTTTTTAAGTTTTTTTTTCGATTTTTTTATGTTTTTGGGGTTTAAATTGTTTTAATGTTTTTAGTGTCTTTTTAGGATTTATATGGATTTTGAAAGGAATTTTAGGTTTTTACGGGTTTCTATGGTTTTTGGTGTTTTATGGGTTTTAAGGCGTTTCAGGGTTTTTAGTTTGTTTTTTGTTTCTCAAGGGTTTTTTGTGATTAAATTTTTCTTAGGGGGTTTCACAGTTTTTACGTTTTTAATACATTTTTTGAATTTTATAGGATTATTGTGGTTTTTAATGATTTTTAGGGATTTTGATGGGTTTTAGGGGTTTTAGGGTGTCTATGTTTTTTTTGAATTTTTTGTTTTTTGTTTATTTTTTTTGTTTTTTGTTTTCTTTTATAATTTTTAGGGGTTTAAATGAGTTTTAGAGATTTTAGTGGTTTTTAGGGTTTTTATAGGTTTTTTGGGATTTTAAGGTTTTTTGGTGATTTAATTGATTTTTCTAGGGATTTATCGTGTTTTAAAATATTTTAGGGTTTTAGGGGCTTTAATTATTTTTAGGGTTTAAAGGTTTTATTAGGGTTTTCAAGGGTTTTAGGGACTTTTATATTTTTAAGGATTTTGGGTCATATAGTATTTTTCTGGTTTTAGGGTTTTTTGGGTTTTTGAGGGTTTTTAGTGTTTTATATGGTTTTTAGGGTATTTTGGGTTTTATGGGTTATTATGTTGTGTAGGAGTTTTTATTTTATTTGGAGTTTGAAAACATGTTTATGGGTTGAATTATTTTTATTGTTTTTAGTGTTATTTTAGGGGTTTCATTAGATTTTTTGTGTTTCTAGGGGTTTTAGCATTTTTTTTGGTTTTTAGGGGTTTCAGGGTTTTTAGGTTTTTATGGTTTTCGAAGAGTTTTTCGAGGATTTTATGTTTCTGGCGATTTTTTTGGGCTTTTAGTATTTTTATTTATTTTTTGATTTTTAGAAATTTTGAAGGTTTTAAATGTTCTTTGTGATTTTTATGATTTTTAGCATTTTTAATTTTTTTTAGGTTTCTCTATTTTTTTTGGATTTTATATTTTATTAGGGGTTTTCATGTTTTTAGTGTTGTTTACATTTTAAGGGTTTTATATTTTATGGGGTTTTTGGATGCTTAAGCTCTTATGTTTTTACAGTTTTAAGTGTTTTCTGGCTTTTTTATTTTTTTGAATATTTTAGGCGTTTCAAGGTTTTTAGATTTTGTTAAATTTTTAGGTTTTTAGAGAGTTTTCATCGTTTTAGTAATATTTAGTGGTTTTATGTGTTTTTTGGTTTTTATGGTTATTAGGGGTTTTTATTATTTTTTGGTTTTGTTCGGGTTTTTTGGTTCTTTTTAAGGTTTTTAGGGTTTTTGTGTTCTTTGATTTTTTTACTCATTTTACGTGTTTTAGGTTTTTAGGGTTTTCATATAGTTTTGTGTTTTTATGGTTTTTTTGTTTTTAGGGATTTTTAGGGATTTTTAGGTTTTTTATAGGTTTGAGGGTTTTAGTGATTTTTAGGGTTTTAAGAGATATTTAGAGATTTTAGGGTTTTTATCATTTTTATGTTTCTTAGGGGTTTCAAGTATTTTTCAATTTTCAATTTTTTTATGGGTTTTAAGTTTTTTTGGATTTTTTACATTTCAGTGATTTTTACGATTATTATTAATTTTTGGTGTTTTACTGATTTGGAATGGTTTTATGGTTTTTTTGGGTTTTTATGTTTTTTTAGTTTTTTAAGGATTTCACATTTTTAAGAGTTTTTTTAAATGTTTTTAAGGGTATAGGGGGTATTATAGATTTTAGTCATTTTTTTGAATTTATGGGATTTTAGGGTTATTAGGGTTTTGGGGATTTTATGGTGTTTATGGGTTTTAGGGTTTTTAAGATATTTTAGGGTTTCTAGGGTTCTTAAGTATTTAGGGTTTTTAAGTATTTTTTGGCTTTGAGGTTTTCTTTCAGTTTTTAGGTTGTTTACATTTTATGGATTTTTAGTGATTTTTGAGGTTTTTTATTATTTTTTATTTTTAGAGATTTTGATGGTTTTTAGGGTTTTTATGGATTTTTTGATTTTTTTGGTTTGTTATCATTTTTCAGGTTTTTACGAGTTTTAATTTCTCAACAATTTTTATGTTTTAGGGGTTTTCATGGTTTTAGGGTTTTTTATGTTTTTATGGATTGTTTTGGGTTTTTTAGGTCTTTTATCACTTTTAGGGGTTTTAGGTATTTTGAGGGTTATAGGGTTTTTAGGCTTTTTATTTTTTGGGGTATTTAGGGTTTGTTTGAGTTTTTATGGGATTTAAGGGATTTTATAGTTTTTAATATTTCTAGGGGTTTTAATAGTTTATAGAGTTTTTAATGGTTTTTACCCTTTTTATGAGATTTTAGGGTTTTTAAGGTTTTTAGGGGTTGTTATTGTTTTTAGGGGGTTTTAGGATCTTTTATGTGTTTTTAGGGAATTTACAATTTGTAGGTTTTTAATTGCTTTACATGTTTTTAGGGTTTTGTTGTTTTCTTACGGGGTTTTCAGGGAACTAAGGGGTTTTTACATTTTTAGGGATTTTTAGAAATTTTATGATTTTTTATGATCATTATGGATTTTCAAGGATTAAGGATTTTTAGGGGGTTTATCATTTTTATTGGTTTTTAGGGGTTTTTTGTTTTTTTGGTTTTTATGGTTTTCATTGGGTTTTTTATGTTTTTTTTATTTTTACTTTTTTTGTAATTTTTAACGCATTTCTAAGATTCGTTTGTTTTTTAGGGTTTTAGCGATTTGTAAGGTTTTTTTGTTGTTTTTTGGGTTTTTAGTGATTTCTAGTTTTTTGGGTTTCTATGTTTTTTAGAGTTTTTAACCATTTAAGGGTTTAAATGGCTTTCCAAATTTATAGTGTTTGTGTGTTTTTATTATTATTTAGGGTTTTTATTATTTCTATTTTTGGTTTTTATGGTTTTTAGGTGTTTTTAGGGTTTTAGTGTTTTTTGAGTTTTGGGGTTTTAAGTGTTTTGAGGGTTTTATGGTTTTCTTAATGATTTTAAAGGTTTTATGTTTTTTTACAGTATTAAGGATTTTTATGGATTATTTAGGATATTACTAAGGTTTTAGGGATTTTGAGGATTTTGAGGGTATTCAATGTTTATATTGTTTGGATGTTATTTTAGGGATTTTCTCATTTTTAGGGTTTTTAGGGGTTTAAATTTTATTTTTTATTTTTTATTTTTTCTAATGGTTTTTCAGGGTTTTTATGTTTTTTGGGGTTTTTAGGGGTATTTAGAATTTTTATGGATTTAAGGGTTTTTATGAATATTGAGGGTTTTTTTGGCATTTTTATGATTTTTATGGATTCTATATGTTTTTATTTTAGTTTTTTTTATATTTTTAGGTGTTTAGAGGTTTTTAGAGTTTTTTTGACAATTTTAGGGGTTTAACCAATTTTTTAGTAGGTTTTAGGGTTTTTGTAGGTTTTTTGGTTTTTTATGACTTTTAGTGGTTTTATGATATTTCAAGGTTTTGGATTTTTGGGTTCGTGAAGATTTTTTAAGGGTTATGAACATTTTTAAGTCTTTTAGGATTTTTAATTGTTTTTGGCTTTTTAACATTTTCTTAGGGGTTTTCAGTTTCTTTAGGGGTTTTACCTTTTTATGGATTTTTTAGATATTTATTGTTATTTAAGTGTTTTATGTATTTTTAAGGGTTTTTTGGGTTTTTAAGGTTTTAGGATTTTAAGGGGTTTTATCATTTTTTATGTTTCTAAGGGATCTAATTTTTTTAGGCATGTAATTTTTTATTTGGGAGGTTTTTAGTGTTTTTAGGGTTTTTTACATTTGTAGTGATTTTATGGTTTTTAAGGATTTTTATGTTTTATTGAGTTTCTATAGATTTTTAGGTGTTTAGGATTTTTAGGGGTTTAGGATTTTTTTTAGGGATTTATGGATTTATGGATTTTTAGGTTTCTAGGGTTTTTTTATATAGTTTTGAAGGTTTTTTAGAGTTCTAAATGTTTTTAGTAGTTTAAAGGGGGTTTGTATCTTTTAGTGGGTTTTAGGTTTTTTAGGTGTTTTTACAGTTTTTTGTGGTTTAGGGTTTGTAGGGTTTTTATATTTTTACATGTTTTTATGAATTTTTATGGTTTTTTAGTTTTTTAATGTTTTCATAAGGTTTTTCATGGTTTTTTGAGTTTTTTTATGTTTTTACAGATTTTTAAGGATTTTTATTGTATTTATGGTGTTTAGGGATTTTCAAAATTTTTAGGGTTTATGGTTTTTTTAGAGTGTTTCATATTTTTTTAATTTTTAGGAGTTTTATGCGTTTTTTAAGGTTTTCATAGGTTTTTAGGTGTGTTTACATTTTTAGTTATTGTGAGAGGGGTTTTAGTATTTTTTGGGTTTTTAGTGTTTTAGTGATTTGGGGGCGGATTTTAGAAACTTGTGTTTTTTGGGTTTTTTAGTTATTTTGTGTTTTTAGGGTTTTTAACGAATTTAAGAGTTTGAATGTTTTTTAGATTTTTTGGTGGGTTTTAGTGTTTTAATGGTTTATGGTGTTTTTGGGTTTTTTGGAGTGTTATGGTCTTTTGGATATTTTTACATTTTTTTATAATATTTTTTTCTTGTATGTATTTTATGTTTTTTTAGGTTTTTAAGGTTTTCTTAGGGTTTTCAATGTTTTTTGGAGTTTTTATGTTTTTTGGTATTTTTAGGGATCTTTTTTGAATTTTTATGTGGTTTTTTGGGGTTTTAGTGATTTTAATTGGTTTTATGGTATTTAGGTTTTTAGGAGTTTTGGGGTTTTTATGGTTTTTTTGTTTTTAGGTTTTCAAGGGGTTTTAAGTGCTTTTATGGTTTTTAGGGGTTTTCAGTGGTTTTAGGGTTTTTATGTTTTTAGTGATTTTCATGGATTTTTTAGGATTTTTATGGTTTCAATGGTTTTTTTGAATTCTTATAGTTTTTATGGTTTTTAATGTTTTTTTATATTTTTTTTGGGTTTTTAAAGTTTTTTAGGAATTAAGGGGTTTAAAGTGTTTTTTAATGTTTTTATAGTTTTACTAGGGTTCTTACGGTTATAGGGATTTTTGGGATTATCAAGGTTTTTTTTAGTATTTTTATGGTTTTTGGATTTTTATGGATTTTGAGGGTTTTATGGTTTTTAGGGGTTTTAGGGATTTTATTGTTTTAGTGTTTTTTATGGTTTTTAGGGTTTTGGAGGTTTTTATATTTTTTAAGGTTTTGTAGCATTTTTAAAAAATTTAGGGGTTTAATGGGATTTTAATGTTTTTATCGGGTTTAGGATTTTTAGGAGGATTTATGGGTTATAATGGTTTTTGGGGGTTTATGGGTTTTATTTTTTTTTTTTTTTTATTTTGTAGGTTTTTTTTATATTTTAAGTGTTTTTTGGTTTTTGAGGTTTTCATTGGTGATTTTTAGGGTTTTGGGTGGTTTTATATTTTTAGGGATTTTAAGGATTTTTTAGAATTTTAATGGTTTTGTTGTGTATTTATAGATTTTGAGGGGTTTGAAAGATTTTATTGTTTTTAGTATTTTTATATTTTTAGGGGTTTTAAGTAATTTATATGTCATTTCAAATGTTTTGGGGTTTTAAATTTCTTTGGGTGTTTAGGACCTTTAATGAATTTTTTAGGTATTATGAGGGTTTCAATGGTTTTTTGGATTTTTATTGTTTTTATGGATTTCATTTGGGTTTTTTGGGTTTTTTGAGTGTTTTTTTGTGTTTTTTCAGTTTTTAGAGTATTGAACAATTTTGGGGTTTTGAGGGTTGTTAGATTTTTTTGTGTTACTAGGATTTTTTGGGTTTTAAAAGTGTTTTGGAGTTTTTGAGGGATTTGTGTTTAATTGGGGTTTAGGGGTTTTATGTTTTTTTAGCTTTTTTATTATTATTTACGGTTTTCAACTATTTGGGGTTTTAAGGTTTTATTAGGGTTTTTATTGTTTTAAGGGGTTTTTTGTTTTTTACTTTTTTAGTGGTTTTTAGATATTTTGAAGGATATTATGGTTTTTTATGTTTTTTATGTATTTTGAGTATATTTGGGTTTTTAATGTATTTAGGGTACTTTAGGATTTTTAGGTTTTTTTATGTTTTTAGTAGTTTTAAGTGTTTTAATTTTTAGGTTTCTTATGGTTTTAAAGGTTTTTATGCTTTTTAAACTTATACAGATATTTAGGGTTTTTATGATTTTTATGGTTTTTTGTGGTTTTAATGGATTTTAAGGGGTTTCATGGTTTTTAGGGTACTATGATTTTTGGGGTTTTATTGTTTTTTGATATTTTTAGTTGTCTGTGGTTTCTTTGTATTTTATTAACCTTTTTATTGGTTTAATGAGTTTTCGGTTTTTTATTTTTTATGGTTTTTGTGGTATTTTAGTATTTTTTTTTGTTTTTAGGGGTTTTCATTACTTTTAGGGGTTTTAGGATTTTTTATGGTTTTTAGTGTTTTCAATGTTTTTATGGGTATTATTTTTTTTAATGTTTAGGGGTTTTAAGGGTTCATATTGGTTTTTAGGTTTTAGGGATTTTTTGAGATTTTTTAGGATTTTTAAGTGTTTTTACAATTTTAGGGAATTTGAGGTTTTTAGGGTTTTTAGGTATTTTAGGGTTTTTTGTTATTTGGATTTTTATGGTATTTTTTGTTTTTTAGGGATTTTTTTTTTAGTTTTTTTATCCTTTTTGGGGGGTTTAATGGTTTATTAGAGTTTTTAGTTGTTTTTTGGGATTTTATTGATTTTTCAATTTTTTTTGGTTTGTAGGGGTTTTCTGGTTTTCTAGGTTATTATCATTTTCCAGCATTTTATGGGATAAATATTTTTTTAGGGTTTTAAAGTTTTATTATAGGTTATCAAGGTTTTTCTGTGTTTTTAATTTTTTTTGATTTTATAACTTTTTCAGATTAATATGGGTTTTATGGGTTTTATGGATTTGATGTGTTCTTACGTTATTTAGTTTTTTTGGGTTTTTATAATTTTTAGGTTTTTAGGGGGTTTAATTGTTTTTTTCTTAGGTGTTTTCAGGTATTTAGAGTTTATTAACGTTTTTAGGGATTTTTCAGGATTTTCATGATTTTTAGTGTTATACGGGGATTTTGAGTTTTTGAGTTTTTAATTTCTTAAGTTTTTTTACATTTTAGGGGTTCAATTTTTTATATTTTTTAGTTATTTTATAGGGTTTGTAGTGGTTCTTATGATTTTTATTGATTTTTAGGTGTTTCTAGGTTTTTATTATTTTTAGGGATTTTATGGTTTTTAGAGGTTTGTTGGGTTTTAACCATTTTTTTTGTTTTTAGGGGTTTAAATTATTTTTTATTTTGAAATGTTTTCATAGGGTCTTTTTTATTTTAGTTTTTTTAGGTTTTTATGGATTTTTATGATTTTTGGGTTTTTAGGGTTTAAAGAATTTTTGAGTTTTTAATGGTTTTTTTAGATTTTTTGGGTTTTATGATTTTATTGGGGTTTTAGGGTTTTGTATATTTTAAGGTATTTATATTTTCTAGAGTTTTTTAATGTTTTTAGTAGTTTAAAGTGTTTTTAGTTTTTTTAGAGGGTTCTTAGGGTATTATGGTTTTTTATGTTCTTTAGGGGTTTTATCGTTTTTAGTGGTTTTAAATGTTTTTATATTTTTAATGTTTTTCATATTTTTTGGGTATTTTTATGTTTTTTGGTTTTTTTGTTATTTTTAGTAATTTTATATGTTTTACATATTTATGAATTCTAAGGTGTTTCTTAAGGTTTTTAAGGTTTTATGTCTTTTTAGGGTTTTTAGAGTTTTTTTAGTTTTTTGGGTGTTTTACATTTTTTTAAACAAATTAATGTTTTATCGGTTTTTGGAGTTTTTAGGGGTTTTGGAGTTTTTATGTTTTTAGTGTTTTTAATGGTTTTTATATTTTTTATGGGTTTTATATTTTTAGAATATATTTTTTCATGTTTACTGTTTTTAGTGTTATTAGATTTTTTAGGGTTTTTAGAATTTTTTAATTTTATAGGATTTTTAGGGGTTTGTATAGTTTATATTTTTATGGTTTTTTTATAGTTTCTAGACCTTTTATAGTTTTTTATGTTTTTAGGGATTTTAATATATTTTTAGGATTTTTATTATTTTTAGGGTTTTATGGATTTTATGTTTTAGGGTTTTTTCTATGTTTTTTGGGGTTTTAAGGATTCAGTTTTTATGATTGTGGAGTTTTAGAGTTTTTAGGGTTTTTTTGGGTTTTCTTTTGAGATTTTAAATGTTTTTTGGGTTTGGAATTTTCTATGTGCCTTTATTGGTTTATGGATTTTTATGGATTTTTAGTGTTTTATCATTTATAGGTTTTTGGGGGGTTTAAGTTTTTTTTGGTTTTTAAGGTTTTTATAGGGTGTATTCAGGGTTCTATGTGTTTTAATGTTTTTATTTATTTTTTGGATTTCATAAGATTTTTATACCTTTTAGGATTTTGAGGAATTTTATGTTGTTTTAGGGTTTTTTAGGATTTTTTGAGTTTTGGGATTTTTTAGGATTTTTAGTGTTTTTTTAGTTTTTTAAGGTTTTTAAGGTTTTATAAAAAATTAAATTATTTGGGGGTTAAAAGGGTTTTAGATTTTTTGTGGGTTTTTAGGGTTTTCATTTTTAATGGCTTTTTGGGTTTTTATGGTTTTTAGGGTTTTTTGCTGGGGTTTTAGAGGTTTCAGTGTTTTTAGGGTTGTTTTGGTTTTTAAGGGGTTTGAATTGTTTTTAGGTTTTTAATAAGTTGTTATATTTCCTAGATTTTTAGGTTGTTTTACATATTTAGTGATTTATATGTATTTTTTAATATTTTCATAATTTTTTATGGTTTTAAGTATTTTTAGGGTTTTTTAGTGTTTAAAGGTTTTATGTATTTTTGTGTTTTTATGTTTTTTTGTGTGTTTTTTATAGTTTTAAGTTTTTTTTAGAGTTTTTAAATGGTTTTTTGGGGTTTTAATGTTTTTTATAGTTTTTTGGTTTTTTATAGATACTTAGGAATTTTAAGGTTTTTATTGGTTTTAGGGTTTTTAGGGTTTTTTTGTTTGTTTTTTTTTTGTGTTTTTACCATTTTTTAGGTTTTATAGGGGTTTTAAGAGTTTTCTTGGGTTTGAAGGTTTTCTTATTGTTTTTTCAGGTTTTTAGGTGTTTTTTGTTTTATGGATTTTTATGTTTTTTTATGATTTTTATACGTATTTAGGGATTTTTTAGGGTTTTTGGATTTCTTAGGGTTTTTGGGTTTTTATTAATTTTTTTGGGTTTTAGGGTGTTTTTTAGTTTTTTAGGGTTATGTTGTTTTATATAGTTTTTTAATGTTTTTAGTTGTTTAAAGGGTTTCTAGAGTCTTCGTGGTGTTTTTTGTGTATTTATGGGGTTTTATGGTTTTTAACGATTTTATGGTTTATTATAGTTTTTATGGTGTGTAGGTTTTAGGGCCTTTTATGATTTTTTTGGGTTTTTAGCGGTTTTTATGGTTTTTAGTGATTCTAAGTGTTTTTAGGTTTTTAAGGTTTTCTTATGGGTTCTAATGGTATTTAGGTTTTTTATATTTTTTATATTTTTAAGGTTTTTATGTATTTTTATGGTTTTTTATGATTTTTAAAGATGTTGTGTGTTTTTAGGGTTTTTATTAGTTTTTAGGGTTATTTTTTGATTTCTATGGTTTTTATGGTTTTTATATATTTTTTACATTATTTTTGTTTTAAATAATTTTATAATTTTTAGTAGTTTTTCGGTTTCTACGCAGTTTTATGGGTTTTTATGGTTTTCAGTGATTTATGTTTTTTAGGGTTTTTAGGGGCCTTTATGGTTTTTTGGGGTTTTAGAAGTTTTTATATTTGTTTGGGTTTTAAGTGGTTTTATGTTTTTATTATTATTTTTAAGTATTTCTAATGTTTTTATGTTTTTATGTTTTTAAGGGTTTTTTAGGTTTTTTATGGTTTTTAGAGTTTTAGGAATTTTGAGGGTTTTTAGTTTTCTTAGGGTATTTTGGTGTTTTTAGTGTTTTTAGCTGTTTTTATCTTTTTAGTGGTTTTACATGTTTCTAGGTTCTAAATAATTTCATAGGGATTTTCATGGTTTTAGGGGTTTTTTCATTTTTAGGATTTTTTATTTATTTTTTAAAAAAATTTATGGATTTTAGGGTTTAAAATATTTTAAGGGTTGTAGAATTTTTTTTTCATATTTTATTTTTATGGTTTTTTTTGTTTTTAGGATTTTTTTTAGAGTAGTACTATTTTTATGGGGTTTTAGATTTTTTTTAAAAAATACGTGTTGAAAGGGATTTGAAAATTTTTAATGGTTTTATGGTATTTATGGGTGTTTATGGTTTTTAAGGATTTTATGAGTTTTTATGGGATTTAGGGTTTTTGTTTTTTTAATGCTTTGAGAAATTTTTAGGGTTTCTAGCATTTCTTAAGTCTTTAGGGGTGATAAGTGTTTTTAGTGTTTTAAAGTTCCCATAGGGGTTTTCAGGGTTTTTAGGGAATTTTACCATTTTATGGTTTTTTACTGCTTTTATGATTATTATGGTTTTTAGTAGTTTTATGTATTTTGAGGGTTTTATGGTTTTTAAGCTTTTAATGGTTTTTTGTTTTTTGGATTTTTTTTGGATCCTTTTAAATTTTTTATTATTTTCGGATTTGTTTAATTTATTTGGGGGTTTAAAGGGTTTCTACAGTGTTTAGGATTTTGTTATTGTTTGTTGGGTTTTTATGTTTTTAGGGGTTTTATGGTTTTTATATTTTTTAGTGTTTTTAAAGTTGTTTATGTTTTTTAGGAACTTTAATTTTTTCTAGTTTTATGGTTTCCATTGTGCTTTTCATGTTTTGTATGGTGGTTTACGTTTTTAGTGATTTTTCGGGTTTTTAAGTATTTTTATTGTTTTTAGTTTTTTGAGGGTTTCAATGTATTGTTTTTTATTATAAATATTTTAGAGTTTTTAGGTTTTTAGGGTTTTTAGGTTTTAAGGGATTGTTATTGTTTTTAGGATATTTAGGGCTTTAAGGGTTTTTGGGGTTTTATTTATTTTTAAGGTTTTATAGTTTTCTTGGGGGTTTTCAATGTTTTTAGAGTTTTAATATTTTAATGGATTTTTTGGATTTATTAGAATTTATATGAGGATTTAGGGGATTTAGGGAATTTAAAAGTTTTCATTTTTTTCAGGTTTTAAGATTTTTATGGTCTTTTAGGTTTTTAGGGTTATTTTGAGTTTGAATGGTTATTAAGGATTCTTTTTAATTTTTTAGCGTTTTTGGGTAATAATGTGTTCTTAAAGTATTAAGAGGTTTTTATGGTTTTGTGGGTTTTAGGGTTTCTTAAGGGTTTTAGGGTCTTTTAGGGTTTTTAGGATCTTTTATGGTTTTTTAAGGTTTTATCACTTTTTGGGTTTTAGTTTTTTTAAGTGTCTTTAGGATTTTAAGGTTTTGGTTTAGGTTTTGAGGGCTTATAGATTTTTTTAGGTTTTTTAGTTTTTTAGAGATTTTTTATTGTTTTTATTGTTTTTAGGGGTTTTAGGGATTTTTAGGGTTTTATGTATTCTCAGGTTTTTAGGATTTTTTAAGTGTTTTCAAGGATATTCAGGGTTTTATCATTTTCAGGTTTTGGAGGGATTTTAAGGTTTTTTAGGTTTTTATGGTTTTCTTAGGGTTTTTAGAGTTTTAGGGTTTTTTATGTTTTTAAGGATTTTTAATGATTTTTAGGGATTTTGTTGGGTTTTAGGGATTTTGAGGGTTTTTTGGTTTTTTTGATTATTTGTATTTTTTATGTTTTTACAAATTTAATGGATTTTTAGAGTTTTAGTTTGTTTTAAGGTTGTTTATCGATTTATAGGGTTTTAAGGTCTTTCTCAGTTTTTATAGTATTTTTGGTTTTGGTGGTTTTGAGGGTATTTTTGGGATTTAAAAATTTTAGGGTTTATGGTTTAAATTTTTTTTATGTTCTAAAAGTTTTCATTGGTATTTTAATATTTTTATTCATTTTTATGCTTTTATGGATTTTTTGAACATTTTATGTATTTTTATAGTTTTTCAGGTTTTTCGAGATTTTGAGGTTTTCTAGGGTTTTTAATGGGTTTTAGGGTTTTTTTATGGTTTTAGCATTTTTTAGGTTTTCTTGGGGGTTTTAATTGTTTTTAGGTTTTTAATGTATTCTAAATTTTTTATGATGGTTAATGTTTTTTAGGTATTTAGGTATTTTTTTTCTTTTTTGGAATATTTTTTGTTTGAAAAGTTTATAGGTATTTTGAAGGTTTTTAGTGGTTTTTAGGGATTTTAGGGTTGTTATAGTTTTTTGGGTTTTCTTATGTTTTTTAGGGATTCTATTTTTTTTTAAATTTTATTAATTTATTACGGTTTTAAATGATTTTAGAGATTTTTTAGAAGGGTTTTTTGATTTTTTTGGGTTTTGAGTTTTCTTAATGTTTTTAGGGTTTTATGAGTTTCAAGGGTTTTTACAGTTTTTGGGGTTTTTCTCAGATTTTATGATTTTTATAGTTTTTTACATTATTCAAGGGTGTTAAGTTTTTTTGGTTTTTAAGGTTATCTTAGTGGTTTTGAGGGTTTTAGGGTTTTTCTGTGTTTTGGGATTATTCGAGATTATTTTGGATTTTTATGTGTTTTTAGGGTTTTTAAGGATTTTGAGGGTTTTTCGGGTTTTTAGGGATTTTATGGTTTTTTGGGTTTTATGGAATTTTTAATTTTTTAAGGGTTTTATGTTTCTTATAGATTCTAAAAATTTTGGGGTTTCATGTGGTCTTAGATTATTTAGTGGGTTTTTACTATTTTTTAGGTTTTTAGGGGTTTATAGGATTTCAGGGGTTTTAGGTTTTTACGTTTTTTAAGGTTTGTTAGGCGTTTTATAGTTTTAGGGTTTTATGGGTTTTAACTTTTTTAGGTTTCCATGTTTTTCCTCATGTTTTTTGGGTTTTAGGGGTTTTTATATTCTTAAATAATTTTAGGTCTTTTTTTCATTTTTATAGTATTTTCGAGTTTGTAAGGATTTTTAATCGTTTATTTTTTTTAGGATAACTATAGTTTTTTTGGTTTCTAGAATTTTGTAAGTTATTTATGTGTTTTAATTATTTTTTGGTTTTTAAGTTTTTTCTTAAAGTAATTCAGGATTTTTAGGGGTAATATGTTTTTATGTTTATTTAGGTATTTTTAGTATTTTATGGTTTTTTCTTTTTAGGGATTTTGAGGTTTTGTTGGGGATTTTTGTTTTTTTTGTGTTTTATAGGTTTTTTGAGTTTTTAGGGGTTTCAAATTTTTTCATAATTTTTTTTTGTTTTTAGGGGATTAATGTGTTTTTTAATTTGTAGTGTTTTTTGGTTTTTATGGGTTTTTAGGATTCTCAAGGGTTTTAAGGGTTATTAGGTCTTTTAGGGGTATAGGGTCTTTCAGGGTTTTAGGTTTTTCAGGTTTTTTGTCATTTTTAGGGGTTTTAATTGTTTTTTTGGTTTTACGGTTTTCTTAGGGTGTTTTATGTATTTTTAATGGTCTCTACTTTTTTATGGATTTTTTGGGATTTTTTAGTATTTTTATAGTTTTTAGGGCTTTTAGGGATTCTGATGAGTTTTAGGGGTTTCAGTGTTTTTTCGTATTTTTGTTTTTTAGGGGTTTTTTAGTTGATAGTGTTTTAATGGTAATTTATATTTTTAAATGGTTTTAGGGTTTTAATTTTTGTTTACTGGTTTCAGGGTTTTTATAGTTTTTTATGGTTTTTAATGATTTATGTGTTTTTATCATTTTAAGGGGTTTTCGGGGGTATTAGGGACTTTTAGGGTTTTCAGGTTTCATAGAATTTTTTGAAGTTTTTATGGGACTTAACTATTTCTATGTTTTTACGGTTTTCTTAAAGTTTTAGGTTTTTGTTAATTTCTTAAGAATTTTTAGTGATTTTTCAAACTTTTTATTTTTTTAATGTTTTTATTCATTTTGAGGATTGGTTTTATTTATATTAGTGTTTTTATGGTTTTTAGGGTATTTAGGGAATTTTTAGATTTTAGGGATTTTAATGGTGTTTATATTTTTTTTAATTTTTTTTGGTTTTTTAGTTTCTAATAGTTTTTGGGTTTAATGGGATTTAAATTGGTTTTAATGTTTTTAGGGGTTTTTATTGTTTTTAGAGTTTTTATATTTTTAGTGTTCTTAGGGTTTTTAACTATTTTTTAGGTTTTTAGGGTTTTAAGTGTTTTTAGGTTCTTTTGGATTTCTTAGGGGTTTTAGTGTTTTTTATGTTTTTAGGAAATCTTAGGTATTTTTGTAGGATTTTATGGGTTTTGTTGGTTTTAGGAATTTTGCTGTGCTTTTAGTATTTTTTGGGTTTTTATGATTTGTTACTGGTTTTTCTATTTTTTTGAGATTTATGGTTTTTTATAGTTTTTTAAAATTTCTAGGCTTTTAAATGGAATTTATATTTTTAGTGTTTTTTAATATTTTTATTGGATTTGAGGTTATTTTTAAAAAAACAATTATGGATTTTATAGGGTTTTAGGTATTTTTAGGGGATTTTAGGATATTTATCTATTTTTTGTTCTTATGGGTTTTATGTGTTTTTTTTATGGTTTTCTTAAGGTTTCCCAGGATTGTTAGGGGTTTTGTGGGGTTTTAGGGTTTTTATGGTTTTAGGGGGTGTTAAGGTATTTTTTGCAGTTTTTAGAATTTTTATCATTGTTTAGGGGTTTTAAAGTTTTTATGTTGTTTTAGGTTTTCAAGGTTTTCATAGGATATAACAATTTATTAAAGGTTTTTTTCATTTTTTTGTGATTTTTGGTCATTTTTATGATTTTTATGGTTTTTAGGGTATTTGCGGATTTTTAGGGATTTTAGAGTTTTTAGGGTTTTTAGGGTTTTTAGTAATTTTAGGTGCTTATGAGGTTTTTGTGATTATAGGTTTTTATGGTTTTCATTGGGGGTTTCATGGGTTTTTATGTATTTAGAGATTTTAGGGGTTATATGGATTTTTTGGGTTTTTAGGATTTTTAATGATTTTAATTGTGTTAGGGGGTTTTTTTTTGGTTTTTTTGGTTTTTTTGGTTTTTACAAGTTGTTTTTAGTTTTTTTTAGGGTTTTAAGGTTTTAATGATATTTAATTTTTTTACATGTTTAAAAGGGTTCTTATAATTTTTAGTGGATTATTTTTGGTTTTTATGGGTTTTTTGTTTTTATGCTTTTTCAGGGTTCAATGGGTTTTAGGGTCTTTAGCGGGGTTGGGGTTTCATAGTGTTTTTATAGTTATTATATATTCTAAATGTTTTTAGGTTTTTTGGGTTTTCTTATTGTTTTTTTGGGTCTGTAGGGTTATTTCAATTTTTGGGATTTTTAGGAATTATTTAGGGTTCTTATAGCTTTTTAGGTTTTTAGGGATATTGAAGGTTTTTGGGGTTTTTTCTAATTTTTGGGGTTTTTTTGGTTTTTGAGTTTTTGGAGGTTTCTTTCATTTTTTTTAATAATTTTATGGTTTTTTTAGTTTCTTATAGATTTTATGTGATTAATGGTTTTTTAGAGTTTTTAGTGCATTTTTACAGTTTTTACAGGTTTTTAATATTTTTAAGGATTTTAGAGGTTTTATGGGATTTAGGGGTTTTATGATTGTTAGAGTATTATATGGATTTTAGGGGTTTTAGATTTTTAAGTGTTTTTAGAGTTTTTAAGTGTTTTTAGGTTTTTAATGTTTTCTTGGGGTTTTCGATGTTTTCAGGGTTTTTTTCGTTTTTCGGAATTATTAGCGTTTTTAGGATTTTTATGGTTTTTATTGTTTTTAGGGATTTTGAGGGTTTTTAGAATTTTTAGCATTTTTAGGTTTGGGGGGGGGGGTTAGTGTTATTTTGTTTTGATGGTTTTCATTGGGGTTTTTCAGGGTCTTCAGGGATTTTTATGTTTATAGGGATTTTAGGGGATTTAAAGTATTTGGATAGTTCTTAGGGTTCTAGGGATTTTGAGGGTTCTTAAGTGATTTTATGGTTTTTTGGGTTTTTTGAGTTTTATATGGGTTTTAAGTGTTTTAAATTAATTAATCGTTTCCTGTAGTATAAAGGGTTTTTAGAGTTTTTAATGGGTTTTTGTGTTTTATGGGTTTTTAGGAGATTTAAGGGATTTGTGGGTTTTTATTATTTTTAGGATTTTATGGTTTTTAGGGTTTTTAAGGTTTTTATCTTTTTTAAGGGGTTTTGATTGTTTTAGGTTTTAAATTTTTTCTTATGGGTTTTAATGGTTTCATGTTTTTTTTGTTTTTAAGTATTTTTAGAGATTTTTTTTATTATTGTTGTTGTGTTTTCAGGTTTTTAATGATTTTTATGGTTTTTAGGGTTTTTAAGGTTTTATGTTGTTTTGGGTTTTTATGGATTTTTTTTGATTTTTTAAGGATTTTTACCTATTTTTAGTGTTTTAAAGATTATTAAAGGATAAAATAGTTATTAGAGTTATTAGTGATTTTAACAAGTTTATGGGGTTTTAGGGTTTTTTAATTTTCTGAATCATTTTGTTGTTTTTAGGGATTTTGAGTTTTTTAATATCTTTTAGGGTTTTAGAGGTTTTATGTTTTTAGGGGTTTAATGTGTTCTTTGGTTTTTATGTTTTTCTAACGGGTTTTTAGTACTGTTATCATTTTTTAGTTTTTTAGAGATATTTTGGTAATTTTTAGTATTTTTAAGGTTTTGTGGTTTTTTTGGAATTTTTTTGGGGGGTGGGATTATGGTTTTTTAGGGTTTCATCATATTTTTTTACTTATTTGGAATTTCGAGTGTTCTAGTTATTTATATTTTTATTTGTGTTTTTCATGTTTTTTTGTTTTTTATGATTTATTAGGGTTTTTAGTATTTTTATGGGTTTTTAGGGTTTTAGGGTTTTTTAGGTTTTAGGGGTTTTTTTGGGGTTTTAGGGATTTTTGTGTTTTTAGGGCATTAAAGATTTTTTTATTTTTTTTATTTTTTTTGTTTTTTAAAGTGTTTTTATAATTTTTAGGAGGTTGTAAGTGTTTTAGTATTTTTTACAGTTTTTAGGGGTTTTATGGTTTTTATAATTTTTAGGTTTTTAGTGGTTTTAAATGTTTTCAGGATTTTAAGGATTTATTAGTGAATTTCTAAGGTTTTAGGAGTTTTTTACATTTTTATGGATTTTTCTGGATTTTTTTTATTTTTTTGGGTTTTATGGGTTTTAGGGATTTTGGGAGTTTTGGGATTTTTGTAAGTTTTTAGGATTTTTTATGGTTTTTATATATTTTTAGGTTTTTATGGGGATTATGTGTTTTTTGTTTTTATTTGGGTTTTATGTTGTTTTAGGGTTTTTGAAATTTTTCATAATTTATAGGGATTTTAAAATAATTTTATTCCTTTTAGTGATTTTATAGAATTTTGACGATTTTAGGGTTTTTAGGTATTTTATTGTTTATTGATATTTTATTGGAATTCAGTTTTTATGGATTTTATGGTTTTTACGAGTTTTAGGGGTTTTAGAGGTTTTCATGTATGTTGAGTTTTTAGGTTTTTAAGGATTTTAATTTTTTTAGGTTTTTTAGTTTCTCTTTTGGTTTTTATGTTTTTATGGGTTTTTTGGAGATTATTATGATTTTTATGGTTTTTTAGTTTCTTAGTGATTTTGAGGTTTTTTAGGGTTTTAGGGTTTTTAGGGGTTATGGATTATTTATTTTAGGGGGGTTTTAGAGTTTTATGGTTTTTATAGTTTTTTAGAGTTTTTTTTCACATTTTTATATGATTAAATGGTTTCATGTTTTTTGAGGTTTTTAGGTTTTTTATGGGTTTTGGGTTTTAATATTTTATGGTTTTTAGGGGGTTTTTTTTTCCTTTTTAGGGTTTTCAGAGTTTTTTATGGTTTTTTTAATTGGTTTTGTTAGTTTTTAGGGTTTTTTTGGGCTTTTTACCTTTTTAATAAATTTTAGGGCTTTGTTTGTTTTTTTCTTCCATTTTTAGCATTTTTAGTGTTTTTGAGGGGTTTTAGGGATTTTTGTGGTTTTAATGTTATTTTGGTTTTTTAGTTTTCTATGGTTTTTAATTTCTTTAGAGTTTTTTAATGTTTTTGTGGATATAAATGGCTTTTAAATTATTCAGTGGCTTTTTATGGGTTTTAATGTTTTTTCGGTTTTTTTGGTTTTTAGGGTTTTTTAAGGTTTATAACATTTTTTAGGGGGTTAATTATTTTTTTTTTATTTTTATGGTTTTCTTTTTTTTTCTATGTTTTTTACGTTTTAGGGAATTTTATGTCTTTTAAGTATATTTATGAGTTTTTTTCATTTTATAGATTTTGTGGGTTTAGGGTTTTTTATGGTTTTTAGGGTTTTTAGGGTGTTTAGTGTTTTCAGGTTTTTTAGGGGTTTATGTGTTTTTATATTTTTTGGTTTTCTTATGGTTTTTAGGTTTTCAGTGTTCTTTATGTCATTTGGTATTTTAAGAGATTTTTTCATATTTTTATGGATTGGAGGGGGGTGACATTTGATGTTTGTTTGGTTTTGTGGGTATTTTGAGTTTCTTAGGTGTTTTCTATTTTTTAGGGTTTTTTAATGTTTTAAGTGATTTAATGTTTTTTAGAGTATTTAGTGGTTTTTTGAGGTTTTTAATGATTTTTAGGGTCTTTTAAATATTTTAGGTGATTTATGGTTTTATATAGTGTTTATGGTTTTGGGGTCTTTAGGGATTTTTATTTTCTTAGGAATTGTTTTTATATTTTTTAGGGTTTTTATGGGGTTTTATGGGGTTTGAGGATTTTTTCGTTTTAGGGTATTTTTTGGGTTTTTTAGGGTTTTTAGCATTTTTTTAGTTTATATCATTTATTATATTTTTAGGTAGTTTAAGTGATTTTAGGATTTTATGTTTTTCTTAGGGGTTTTTATATTTTTAATTGTTTTTTATGTTATTAGTGATTTTTATGGATTTTATTATTATTTTTATTTTTTGTTGGGTTTTTAGGGATTTTGAGGGGGTTTTTTGGGGTTTTTTGGGTTTTAATATTTTTAAGTATTTTAGGGATTTTTTATTTTAAGGTTATCTTACTTAGTTTCTGGGTTTTTAGGGTTTTTTATTTTTTAAGGATTTTTAGGAATTTTTTATGATTTTAAGGGTCTTTATGGGTCTTATGGATTTTGAGGGGTTTTAGGATTTGTATGGATTTTTTGTTTTTTTTTTTGTTTTTAGATTTTTTTGAGTTTTTTTGGGTTTTAAGGATTTTTAGATTATTTTATGTTTTAGGGATTTAATAGGTTTTTATATTTTTTTTATCATTTTTAGGGTTTTTAATGGATTTATGGTTTTCATGGGTTTTTAGATAATTTTTTTGCGTTTGTATAATTTTTTAAGATTTTTACGGTTATAAAGTGTTTATATGTCTTTTAGGTATTCTTAAGAGTTTTATGGTTTTTAGAGTTTTTTACATTTTTCATGATTTTTAATGCTTTTTCGGATTTTTATTATTTTCATATTTTTACGGATTTGCAGAGTTTTTAGGGTTTTTTGGGTTTTTTGATTTTTCAGGATTGAAGATTGTTTGGGTTTTTTAAGGATTTTGGAGTTTTTAATGATTATTTTTCCTTTAAGGGGTTTTTAGTGTATTTAGTGGTTTCTTGGTCTTTTATGGGTTATTTTGGTTTTAGGGGTTTTTATGGTTTTTACTACTTTTAGGGTCCTTTAGGTAATTTTGGGGTCTTAGCATTTTCAATGGGTTTTAAGGATTTTTTATGTTTTTTTTATGTTTTTAGGTATTTTACGATTTTCAGGTTTTCAGGTTATTTAGGGTTTTAAAGGTTTTTATTGTTTTATAGGTTTTCTATAGGTATTAGTGTCTTTAGTTTTTATGGTTTTCTTATGGGGTTTTAAAAGATTTTAGTGGTTTATGTTATTAAGTATTTTTATTGATTTTTTAGTTTTTTATGGTTTTTAATGTTTTTAGAGATTTTGAGGGGTTTTAGGGTTTATAGGATTTTTATGGATTTTTTGAATTTTTAGTATTTTTTAGCTTTTTAGGGTTTTAATGGTTTTTTATAGCTTTCAATTTTTTAGGTGTTGAAATGTTTTTTATAGTTTTTAGTGTTTTTTAATGGTTTTTAATTTTTTAGAGGTTTTATGGTTTTTAGTGTTTTTGGTTTTTAGGGGTTTTTAGTTTATTAGGTTTTCGTGATTTTCTTATGTGTATTCATGGTTTTATGGATTTATTTATGCTTTTAGGAACGTTTTTAGGTTTTTTAATATTTTTGTGGGTTTTATGGACTTTTTCACTTTGAGGGTTTTAAGATTGTTTAGGGTTTATAGAGTGTTTATGGTTCTTTTTTTAGTTTTTGTTTTTGTTTTTCAGAGGCATTTATATTTTTTAATGTTTTTAAAAAAATACTTAGGCTTAAAGGTTTTTGATAGTATTTTTTGGGTCTTTAGAGTTATAATTAGCGTTTAGGGTTTTAATGGTTTTTGGGCATTTTTATGGTTTTTACTGTATTTAGGGTCTTTTAGGGGTTTTATCTTTTTTAGGACTTTTAGGGATTTTATTTGTTTTTTGGTTTTTATGGGTCTATTTATGGGTTTCATGGATTTTTTGAATTTTAATGTAATTTTAGGCATTTTTATTTTTATGGGTTTTAAGGTTTTTATAGATTTGTAGGTTTTTAGGGTTTTTTGAGTTTTTAGGGGGTTTAGGTATTTTAGAATATTTGAGGTTTTTATGTGTTTTAAGTGTTTTTATGTTTCTAAGGACTTCATAGAGTTTTTCAATGTTTTTATGGGTTTTTAAAATTTAAGGGATTTTTACATATTTTTTAATATTTTAATTATTTTTTAGGAATTTTAGGGATTTTAAAGAATTTTAAGGGTTTTTATGGTTTAATGGTTTCTTTTTGGGGTTTTAGGGGTTTTCAGTTTTGTATGGTTTTTATGGTTTTTGATGTTTTTTAACATTTTAAGGGGTGTCAAGTGTTTTTAAAATTTTTACCGTTTTTTAGTGTTTTTTGGGTTCAATGGGTTTTGAATGTATTTTGGGGGTTTATGGTTTTAGGGTTTTTAAGTTATTTATAGTGTTTTATTGGTTTTAACATTATAGGTTTTTGAGAGATTCTGGGGGTTTTTATAATTTTAATGTTTACTTAGGTCTTTTTAGGGTCTTTAGGGTTTTTACATTTTTTCGGTTTTTTAGGGGTTTTTTATTATTATTTTGATTTTTAGGATTTTTAGGGATGTTGAGGGGATTTTGGGTATTTATCATTTTGGGATTTTTTTTGGGTTTTTTATTTTTAGGGTTTTTAGTTTTATAAGGGTTTTAATGTTTTAAGTGTTTTTAATGTTTTATTGGTTTTAGGGATTTTTATTGTTTTTATAGATTTTTCATCTTTTTTTGTGTTTTTAGGGTTTTTAGGGGTTTTAGGGTACTTTAGGGTTTTTAGTGTTTTTATTTTTTTAGGGGGTGTATTTTTTTATGTTTTTCATATTTTTATTGGGTTATTAAGTGTTTTTAGGTGGTTTTTGAATTTTTAGGGATTTTTTCATTTTTTATGATATTTATGGTTTTTAGGGATTTTGATGGTTTTTAGCCTTTTTTGGGTTTTAGGGTTTTTAGGGATTTTAAATTTTTTTGGGTTTAAAGTGTTTTTCATTCTTAAAGGTTTTATTATGGGGTTTTTGGGTTTTTTAAGTTTTTATGGATTTTAGGTACTTTTTAGGATTTCTTTGGGGTTTTGGGTTTATGGGGATTGTGAGGGTTTTTATAGTTTTTAGGGTTTTATATAATTTTGGTGTTTTGAGGGTTTTTTAGAGTTTTTAGGGTTTAAAATATTTTTTAGAGTTTTTTAACATTTTGAGGATTTAAAATGGTTTTTAGTGTTTTTAGTGGTTTTTAGGGTTTTTATTGGTTTTTATTATTCTTAAGGTTTTTAGGGGTTTTATGGTTTTAGGAGTTGATATTGTTTTTTTGGGTTTTTATAGTATTTTGGGGTTTTAGTGTTTTTTACTTTTATAGGTGTTATAATTTTTTTTTGGTTTTTAAGGTTTTTTAAGGGGTTTTAGTGTTTTTGTGGTTTTTATGGTTTTATGAATTTTTAGGGATCTTTTTTGGGTTTTTGGGTATTTTTTGAGTTTTTTGGGGGATTAAAGCGTTTTCGTGGGGTTTTAACTTTTTTAGGGGTTTAAATGGTTTTTATAGTTTTAGTGGGATTTTAGGGATTTTTTAGTTTTTAGGGTTTTATGGTTCTTATGGAATTTTGTTGTTTTTATGGGTTTTATGGTTTTTAGGGGTTTTTAGGGTTTTAATAATCTTTTAGGATTTTAGGGGGTTTTAGTGTTTTTAGGATTTTAAGGATTTCTTAGGGGTTTTCATATTTTTTGGGATTTCATACATATTTATGCATTTTGGGTATTTTTTTGGGATTTTATGGTTTTAAGGGTTTTATGGATTTTGATGGCTTTTCTGTTTTTAGATTCATATGGTTTTTAGCTTTTTATATGATTATTTGAGTTTTTATGTGTTTTTTGTTTTTTTTTGTTTTCTTAAGATTTTATTAGAGGTCTTAGGGTTTGTTAAGTTTCTATGGATTTTATGATATTTCAGTATTTTTATGTGTTTTAGTGTTTTTATGGATTTTGAATGTTTTGAATGTTTTTAGGGGTTTTATGGATTTTTTTCGGTTTTAAGAGATTTTTTAGTTTGATAGGGTTTGAAAAGGTTTTTAGAAATTTTAATATTTTTAGAGGTTTAAAGGGGTTTTAGAGTTTAGTGGAGGGGTTGTGTTGTTAGGGGTTTTTAAGGGTTTTCTGGTTATTTGATGTTTGGGGGGTTTAAATTCCTTTTAGTCTTTTAAGGGTTTGTAGTGAATTTTTTTTTATAAGGGATTTTAAGTGTTTTTATGATTTTAATTTTTTATTATGGTTATCTGGTTGTTTATTTTTTTAGGTATTTTTAGGGAATACATAGAATTTTTATGGATTTTTAGGTTTTTTATGGAATTGAGGGTTTCATGGTTCTTTGTGTTTTTACAGTATTTTTTGTTTTTTTAGTTCATTTATGTCTCTTAGAGGTTTTAACTTTATTAGGTTTTTAAGGTTTTCTTAGGGTCTTTTAGTGTTTTAGTGGTTTTTTGTTTTTTTGGGTTTCTTATGTTTCAGGGAATTTATGGAATTTTTAGGATTTTTTTATTGTTTGGGTTTTTAGGGCCTTTGAGAGTTTTAGGGGTTTTTAGGGATTTAGGGTTTTTATGGGTTGTTTTCATTTTTTATAGTTTATTTTGATTTTTAATGGTGTTAATGATTTTTAGATCTTTTTTACATTTTTAGAAAATAAAAGAGTTTTTTGGTTTTTAGTGGGTTATTTAAGTTTTTATTGGTTTTGAGGATTTTTTGGTTTTTTAGGAACTTATGGTTATTAGGGGGTTTTAGGATTTTTAGTGTCATTAGGACAAAGAATACGCGGACCAAGCAGGGAGCTTGGTACCATAAAATAAAACTAAAAGAAAAGTAGATGGCATTACAGGGGGGACTTATGAATTTAGGTACGTGTAGTACCCTTCATGTCAGAGTCAACATGGGACGCACAAAAAGAAGGAGCAATAATGGACCACCACGAGCAGCATTCTTCAATAGCCATTTTGGAGAGGACATCAGCAATGATATTGACTTACCTGTATGCACGAGTTATCCTGAGAGTTAGACTCTCGGATAAGCTAAGACATTTAACCCATTGAGGTAGAATCCTCCATGGAACCTTCCTTGAATTTTGACGAAGAGCCTCCACCGCAAGCATCGAGTCAGATTCGATCCAGAGATCCAACCACCCAAATTGGTTTGCAAAATGTATAGCCTTCATGATATCCCAGAGCTCTTCCTCATAGGCGCAACCATTCCCAATGAAATGATAAAAAATGACCTTGACAAAGCCTCGACAGGTGTGTAAAACAACACCACAACCTGAAGGACCTGGGGAACCAGCTGCCGCACCATCAACATTAACATTGATCCATGATGGGATTGGTGGGATCCATCAGATGAACTTAATCAACATTGGATTTTTGACCCTTCCAAAAACACCAAGAGTGAGGAGGGTGACAAGTTCATTAAAACAGTTGTTCATAGTACCTATTTGGATACACCCAGATATTTGAACAACACTGTGCATGGAAATAATAACCTCATGTATGGAACATGATTTATTCCGTAACATAGAAGAATTCCTCGCAGCCCATAAGAAGGCCGCAATTGCTGCTGAAGCTGCAAGAACAAGGTTATGAATTTTCTCAGTGAAACTGAATTCTTTAATAAAAAACATCCTTTGAGAAAAGGTTCCAGAGGGAAAGCAGAGACGGAATAAATCTTGTATGTGGTTCCATAATCTTTGCGCAAGGCTACATTCAGCAAAGAGGTGTTGTACACATTCAACATCCCATAAACAGAGGTTGTAGACTGATACAAGATGCCATCCAGCTCTTTGCAACTGCCCATGCATAGGCATCCAATTTCTCCAGATCTTCCAAAGGAGAAGGAAGTGTCTAGGGGGAATGAATTTTCACTTAAATTTCAGAAGCCATGAGGGGGAGTCCAGACCTTGCCGGTATTTGTTATTATAGAACTCCCTAGAAGTGAGTTGACCAAGCAGGTTCTGCTTCCATGTGATTTTATGATAATCAATGAAACTGTAGCGCTGAATCTGGGAAGTGATGTGCGCCAGTAATATTCCATCCAGCTCCATCATCCTTGTGTTAAGATCATTGATGTACATGTACTGGAGGCATTGAGGTGCCTGTATGATTTCATCAAGAGGACATTTGAGCCACGAAGTTATCCAATAGTCCAAAATGGAATGCTTTGAAATAGCCCAAATCGACTGAGAGATAATTTCCTTATATGATGATTTAATTGTGTACCAAACAGAGGAGAGTATGTATCCAGTGAATCCATTGCACAAGTGGGAAGTAAACCTTTCTTTAAGAAAGTCCAGTTCCCCTTCTTTGTGTATGATGATATTCCAGGTAAATTTGGAAAGCAAAGACTCATTAAAAACCCTGAGGTCCTTAATTCCAAGACCACCCATTTCAGTGGGTTTGATGCAGTCCTTCCATGAAACAGTGGGGCTTTAAATGTTTCTAAAGTCTTTTATGTTTTTAATACGTTTATAGTTTGTTAGGATTTTTATGTTATTTATGGATTTTTATGGATCTTGTGGGTATTATGGATTTTTGGGGGTTTTAGAGTTTCTAGGGGGGTCATTTTTAGGTTTTTACATTTCTTTAATGTTTTTATGTTTTTATCGTTTTCTTATGGTTTTTAGTGTTTTTATGTTTTTTTGTTATTGGTATTTTTAGGAATTTTCAGGTTTTTTATTATCATTTAGGGTTTATGTTTTTAGGATTTTAGGGTATTCATGGTATTTTTATGTTTTTAGGGGTTTTAGGCTTATTTCTAGAGTTTAGGGCCATTAATGATTTTTTTATTTCTTCAACATTTTTAGGGGTACAAAGAGTTTTTATATTTTATTAATGTATTTAAGGTTTTATGGTTTGAAGGGTTTTAGGTTTGTTTTAATTTTTATAAAGGTTTTTAGTGATTTTAGGTTTTTTATGGGTTTTATGTGTCTTGAGGTTTTTAATGTTTTCTTAGGGGGTTTTCAAGTATTTAGGGTTTTTTATGTTTTGAAGGATTTTTAGAGATTTTTAGGATTTTTTTGGGTTTTTAGGGTATTTAGGGATTTTGAGGGTTTTAGGGTTTGGTATGGTTTTAGGGGTTTTTACCCTTTTTAAAATTCATTACATTTTGAGTTTTTTAATGGGTTTTTAGGTTTTTAATATTTTCTTTGGTGTTTACAAGTTTTTAGTGTATTTTTTAATGATTTTATGGATTTTCATGATTTTTAATTTTGTTTGGTTGTTATTGATATTGAGGGGTTTTGGGGGCATTTATGGTTTTTTGGGTTTTTTGGGGTTTCATTATTTTCTAGGGTTATAATGATGATTATAATTGTTTAACCTTTTTATGTGTTTAATGGGTTTTAGTTCTCTTGGGTGTTGTTTATACTTTTTATGATTTTTTAGGATTTTCATTGGTTTTTTGTGGTTTTTTGGTGTTTATGGATTTTAGGGATTCTTATTTTTTTAGCATTTTTAGGGTTTTAGGGATTTTAAGTGCTTTTTATGTTTTTACTGTTTTCTTATGGGTTTTCAATGTGTTTAGAGTTTTTTATAGTATTTTTGGTTTTTTGGGTATTTGGATGTTTGTTATGGTTTCTTCGGTTTTTAAGGAATTTTAAGGGTTTCAAAGTGGTTTTGGGGTTTTTATGGTTTTTTGGGTTTTGAGGATGTTTTGATTTTTTTAGGGTTTTTAAGGTTTTTTATAATTTTTTAACTTTTTAAGGGTTTAAATTTTTTTTATATTTTTTACTACTTATTGATATTTTATGGGTTTTTAGGGTATTTTAATGTTTTCTGGGGGTTTTATGGTTTTTATGGGTTTTATGTACTTTTTATGGTTTTTATCATTTTTATTTTTTTAATGGTTTTATGTGTTTTTAGTTTTCATAGTTTTCTTTGGGTGTTTCAGGGTTTTTAGGGTTTGTATTTTTTTGGAATTTTTGAGCCTTTTAGGATTTTTATGGTTTTATATGGTTTTAAGGGATTTGGAGGTTTTTATGTTTTAATGTGTTTTCATGTTTTTATGGTTTTTAAGAGTTTGTGGGTTTTAAGGGATTTATGTTTTTTGGGTTTTCAAGGTTTTCTTAGGGTTTTTAATTTTTTTGGGTTATTTATATTTTAATAAATGTTTAGGGTTTTTTTGTATTTTTGGGGATTTTACGGTTCTTAGGGATTCAGAGTGTTTTTAATTTCTTTAGGGTGGTTATGGTTTTTCTATTTTTTATTTTTTTAAATGTTTTAATAATTTTAAATTATTTTTAGATTTTGCAGGGGTTTTATGGGTTTTATGGGTTTTTAGGGCCTTTAATTATTTTATAGGTTTTTATAGTTTTTAGGGTTTTAGAGTATTCATACGGGTTTTAGGGTTTTAGTATTTTCTAGGTTTTATGAGTTTAATGTTTTTTATATTTTATGTTTTTCTTAGGGGTTTTATAGTTTTTTCATTTTTGATGATTTTTAATAATTTTTTTGGTTTTCAAGTGGTTTTTGGATTTTGTAGTTATTTAGGGTTTTTAGGGTTTTATGGTCTTCTTATGGTTTTTCAAGGTTATAGAGTTTTTTTATGTTTTTAAGGATTTTTATGTTATTTTAGTATTTTTATAGTCATTTCTTTAATTTTTTTATTTATTTTATTTTTATTTATTTTATTTTTATTTATGTTTTTATGGTTTTTATGGTTTTTTAAGGTTTTTTAGTTTTTTAGGTTTTTAATATTTTATAGTGTTTTTAAAAAAAATTGGTTTAAAGTGTTATTATAATTTTTACTTGGTATTTAGGATTTTTAGGGGTTTCATTTTTTTAATTATTTTAGTGTATTTTTTGGTTTTTAGGGATTTTAGGGTTTTTAGAGTCTTTTGGGGTTTTTTTTGCATTTTTCAATTTTTAGGGGTTTTATGTTTTTCTTTTTTTAATGAGGGTATCTAAGGGGTTTTTTGAGGATTTTCTTTTTATAAGTATTTTTAGGCATTTTTAGTTTCCTTCATGTTTTTTTTGTGTTTTAATGCAATTTGGAGATTTTTAGGGTTTGGGGGGTTAGGTTTTTTTAGCATTTTTCGGTTTTTAGGGGTTTTAGGTTTTTTATGTTTTTATGTATTTCTTAGTATTTTTAATGGGTTTTAGTTTTTTTATCCTTTGTTATTTTTGGGATTTTAAATATTTCTTTAGGGTTTTAGGTTTTTAGTGATTTCAGGGTATTTAGGGATTTGTAGGTTTTTTAGGGTTTTAGGTTATTTGGGATTTTTAGGTTTTGTTATTTTTTTATGGTTTTTAATGTTTATATATTTATTATCATTTTTAGGGGTTTAAATTGTTTTTAGAGTTTTTAGGGTCTTTTATTGTTTTATACTTTTTAGTTTTCTATGGGTTTTTGTTTTTTTTGGATTTTAAGGTATTCTTATGGTTTTTATAACTTTTTAGGTTTAATCTGTATTTTGATATTTTTAGGGATTATTAGGATGTAATGGTTTTTATGGATTTTTCGGGTTTTTTGGGGTTATAGGTGTTTAGGGTATTTATCGTTTCTATTCTTTTATGGTTTTAAGTGTTTTTAGGTGTTTACGATTTTATAGGGCATTTTTTATATTTTTTTGGGTTTTTTATGTTTTTAAGGATTTTATGACTTTTTTGGATTTTTATCGGGTTTTATGGTTTTAGGGTTTAGTTGGGTTTTTAAGGGATTCATGTTTTTTTGTATTTTGGGTTTTTTATATTATTAGGGTGTTTATGATTTTTTAGAGTTTTTAATGTTACTAGGGGTTTAATGGGTTTTTAGGGTTTTTAGTATTTTTTATGGTTCTGTTGGTATTTATATTTTTAGGGTTTTAAAATTTTGTGATTTTTAAGGGTTTATAGGGTCTTTTAAGGTTTTTAATTTTATTTAGGTTTTTAAGGGGTTTTAAGTTTTTTTATCATTTCAAGTTTTTCATATGGGTTTGTATGGTTTGTCGGGTTTTGTACATTTTTATATATTTTTAAGGAAGTTTTAGGATTTTTATGTTTTTCAAGGTTTTAGGGGTTTTGAGGGTTTTATGGTTTTTATGGTTTTTTTAGTCTTAGGGTATTTTGGGGTTTTTAGGGTTGTACGGTTTTTAGAGTTTTAATTTTATAGGGGTTTAACAGGGTTTTAGATTTATTAGTGGTATTTTTATATCTTATGGGGTTTTAAATGTTTTTAGTGTTTTTATGGTTTTTAGGGGTTTTAGGGTATTTTTAAAGAGTGTAGGGTTTTTATCATTTTTAGGAATTTAGGGGAATTAATAATTTTTAGGGTTTTATGGTTTTCATAGTGTATCCCTTGTTTTTTTTTGTTTTTTAAGTTTTTATGGATTTTTACCACTTTTTAAGGATTTTCTGGATTTTTAGGGGTCTTCGGTATTTTTTTGGGGGTTTTATAGTTCTTTAGGGTTTTTAGGAGTTTCAGGGTTTTTAGTGGTTTTTATGTTTTTAGGCGTTTTAAGTGTTCTTAGATTTTTAAAGTTTTATTAGGGGTTTCAGGGTTGTATAGTTTTATATGTTTTAAGTATTATTAGGGATATTTTATGTATTTTATGATTTTTATGGTTTTTATGGATTTTGACGGTTTTATGGATATTTTGGGTTTTTACGATTTTTATGGTTTTCTTTGTTTCATGGGTTTTTGAGTTTTACAGGTTTTCAACATTTTTTAGGGCTTTTAACATTATTTTGGGTTTAAAGAGTTTTTAGAGTATTTATTTGTTTTAGGGCTTTATGGGTTTTTAGGTTTTTACGGATTTTACAGTGTTATGGTTTTTACTAATTTTTTGTGTTTTAGGGAATATTTAGGGTTTTTGGGTTTTTAGAATTTTTAGGTTTTTGAGGGTTTTAAAGTATTTTTTAGGTTTTTAATGTCTTCTTAGTGATTTTTCTGGTTTTTAGTGTTTTTTATATTTCTTCGGATTTGTAGAGACTTTTTAGGATTTCATGTTTGTATAATTTTTACAAATTTTCAGGGTTTTTAGGGTTTTATAAGGTTTTTAGGGATTTTAATGTTTTTATGGTTTTTAATGTTTTTAGGGATTTTTATATGTTTAAAATTTTTAGGGGATTTAATCAATTTTATGTTTTTATGTTTTTCTTTGGGTTTTTTCAATTTTTTATGATTTTTATGTTTTGGGGTATTTTTTGGCCATTATTAGGTTTTTTATGTTTCTTAATGTTTTTAGGGGATTTTTGAGCTTTTTTAGTTTTTAAGGTTTTTTATAGTTTTTTAACATTTTTAGGTATCTAAAGAGTTTTTCGAGTTTTTTTGGGTTTTTTATATTACTATGGTACTTTTCAGTTTTTAAGTGTTTTTAGGGGTTTTAGGGGGTTATAGGGTTTTTATGGTAATTTAGGGGTTTTTTAGATTTTGTATTGTTTTTTAGGTTTTTGAGGGTTTTTTGGTTTTTTGGTTTTTATGGTTTTCATTAGGTTTTTGTGTTTTTTATGGATTTCAATTTTTCTAAGAATGTTTACAAATTTTGACATATTTTTATGGTTTTAATATTTTTTTTCTAATTGTGGTATTTTAGAGGTTTAATGTTTCTTTTCAGTTTTTATGGTATTCTTAAACTTTTTCAGGGTTTTTATGGTTTTTACATTTAAAAGGTTTTTTAGGAATTTTTTTATTTTTATGGTATTATAGTGTATTCTTGAATTGATGTTTTTTAATGTTTAATTAGGTTTTTAGGTTTTTTGGGGATTTAGGGGTTTTTTTGAGTTTTAGGGTCATTTAGTGTTATTTATAATTTTTAGGGGTTTAAAGGCATTTTAAAGTTTTTAGTGGATTTATGGTTTTATGTATTTTTAGTGGTTTTACGGGTTTAGTGAATTTAGGGTTTTTATAGATTTTTATGGTGTTAGGGTTTTTAGCATTTTTTAGGTTTTTAGCAGTTTTATGTGTTTTAGGATTTTATGGTTTTTTGGGGTTTTTGATTTTTATGGTTTCTTATGTATTTATGTAATTTAGTGCTTTTTCATGATTTTTATCTTTTTTTTAGAATTTTTAGGGATTCTGATGGTTTTTTGGGGTTTTTTGTTTTTTGGACTTTTTGGGGTTTTAGCATTTTATAGGGGTTTAAACCATTTTTAGGTTTTTAATTTTTTCATACCATTTTAAGGCTTAATATGTTTTTAGGTATTTTTAGGATTTTTTAGTATTTTTCTAGTTTTTAGAGTTTTATAGATTTTAAGGTTTTTTTGGGTTTTCTTTGTTTTGTTTGGGTTTTAGGGTTCTTTTGAGTTCTCTAAGGTTTTTAGAGTTTTTTAATGTGTTTCAGTACTCGATGGGGTTTCAGAGTTTTCAGTGGGTTTCTTATGGTTTTATGGGATTTACAGTTTTTATGTTTTTATGTTTTTTTTGATTTTTAGGGGTTTTAGTGGTTTGAGGGTCTTGTTAGTGTATTTTAGTGATTTTAAGGATTTTTAGCATTTTCTTGTTTTTTAGGGGTTTTATCTATTTTTAGTTTTATTATGTTTTTAGTCGTTTTTAGGTCTTTTATGGATTATTATCGTTTTAGGTATTTGAGGGATTTTGATGGGTTTTAGGGGTATTTAGGTTTTTAGAGGTTTTAAGTGTTTTTAATGATTTCTTAATGGTTTTCATGTTTTTAGGATTATTTACATTTTTAGTTATTTTATGGATTTTTACGATATTTGATAAATTTTTGGGTTTTTTGTGGTTTATGGTGTTTTGGGTTTTCTGGGGGTTTTTGTGATTTTTTAGGGATTAAATATTTTTAGTGATTTTTAAAAAATTTATGTGGTTTAAATATTTTTTAGAGTTTTTTTGTGTTTTTAGGGTATTTGTGGGTTTTTAGGATTTTTTCTGGTTTTAGATTTTTTTTTTGGTTTTTTGGGTTTTTTGGTTTTTAAGGTCTTTTTAGGGATTTTTAGGGTTTTAGTGTTTTAGGTCTTCTATGAGTTTTTTTTGTTTTTATGTATTTATGATTTTCTTTCAGTGTTTCTAGGTTTTTATGGTTGTTTATGTTTTTAGAAACTGTGAGGAATTTTTTAGTATTTTTGATTTTTTAGGGTTTTTTTTGGAATTTTGATACTTTTTAGTGTTTTTAATTTTTTTGGGTTTTAGGTTTTTTATGTTTTTAGTGTGTTTAAGGGTTTTTAGTGATTTATAACATTTTGAGGGGTTTAGAATATTTTTAATGTTTTTTTGGTTTTTAGTGTTTTTATTGGGTTTTACGGCTTTTGAATTTTTAACAGTTTTATTTTCTTTAGGGGTTTTAAGACTTGAAGGGTATTTTAGGGTTTATTAGGGTTTTAGCAGTTTTTACGTTTTTTGGGGGTTTTAAATGTTTTTAGTTTTTAAAGTTTTTCTTAGGGGTTTTTTAAGGATTTAGGGTGTTTTCTATTTTTATTATTATTTGTTAGTGTTTTTTTAGTATTTTTTCGAGTTTTTAGGGGATATATGGATTTTGATTATATTTACAGTATTTAAGGATTTATGGGGTTTTATGGGGATATTAGAGTTTTTTGTGGTTTTTGCATTTTGTGTTCTTTTACAGTTTTTTAACATTATTAGGGGTTTAATGGTTTTTAGTGTTTTTACTGTTTTTATGGTTTTTTAAGGTTTTCAATGTTTTGTAATGTTTTTTTGGGTTTTTATGGGTTTTAGGTGATTTTACATTTTTAGGGTATTTTTAGTGTTTTTTAGGGTTTTTATCAGTTTTATATTTTTAGGGGTTTTAAGTGTTTTTAGGTTTTTATAGTTTTCTTAAAGAGTTTCAGTGTTTGGAGGGTGTTTACATTTTAATGGAATTTTAGGGATATTTAGGATTTTTTGGTTTTTATGGTTTATAAGGATTTTGAGGGATTTTTAGGTTTTTAGGGTTTTTAGAGTTTTTATGGTTTTTTTGGTTTTTTATTTTTTTTATATTTTTGAGGGTTTTATTGTTTTTAGAGTTTGTTAATATTTTAATGGTTTAAAGGGGTTTTAGTGGGTTTTTATGTTTTTATGGGTTTAAAAGGATTTTAGATTTTTTTATGGTTTTAAAAGGTTTTTAGGGTTTTTAGGGGGTTTTTTCGTTTTTTTGGTTTTTAATGGGTTTTAAGGAATTTAGGATTTTATGGTTTTATTTGGGGTTTACCAAAATTTTATGGTTTTTTTCAATTATTTGTATTTTTAGGGATTTTTAAGATTTATATGGTTTTTAGGGGTTTTTGGATTTTAATGGTTTTTTGGGGTTTTTATGGTTTCATTGGATTTTAGGGTTTATTATGAGTATTTTTGTGTTTTAATGTTTTTAGAGTTTTTTTACTATTTTATAGTTTTAAAGGTGTTTTAGAGTTTTTAGTGTCTAATATGGTTGTTATATGTTTTCTGGGTTATTAATGTTTTTTTTGGATTTTATGGGGCTTTCAATTTTAAAGGTTTTGAAATATTTTTATATTTTTTGGTGTTTTATGTTTTTTAGATATTTATTATTTTATTAGGTTTTTACGTTTTTTATGGGTTTTTACGTTTTTATGGATTTTTAAGGATTTTTTATGATTTCATTTTTTTATGGATTTTTGGGATTTTGTGGGTTTTTTAGTTTTCTATGGTTTTGTGGTTTTTTATGGGTTTGGGAATTTTTTTTTGGTTTTTAGGGTTTTTATGTGTTTCTAGGTTTTTATGATTTTCTTATGGATTTCAAGGTTTTTAAGATTTTAGGTACATTTAGCACTTTTTAAATATTTTTATGCTTTTTTAAGGTTTGTATGGATTATGATAGCTATTATATTTTTTAGAGTTTTTTGGGTTTTTATGATTTTGGGGATTTTAGGGTTTTTTTAACATTTTAATTTTTTTAGAGTTTGGTAACATTCTTATGGGTTTAAATGTTTTTATAGTATTTACTGGTTTGTGGCTTTTTATGGTTTTTATGTGTTTTATGTTTTTTAGGTATTTGTAGAATTTTTAGGGGTTTTAGCATTTTTTTTTTATTTTTTTCTGTGTTTTATGTCTTTATATGGGTTTATTAGGGATTTTCATGTTTTTTAGTGTTTTATGTTTTTAGATATTTTTAGGGTGTTTTAGGATTTTTGTAGTTTTTTAATGTTTTTAAGGATTTTGAGTGTTTTACGAGTTACTTACGTTTTTTGAGGTTTTTTGATTTCTTATAGGTTTTATGTGTTTTTGGTTTTTAAGGTTTTCATAGGGGGTTTGAGTGTTTTTTATGGTTTTTAGGGTTCTCATGTTTTGGAGGATTTTTATGGATTACTATGTTTTTTAGTTATTTTGGGTGTCTATGGGTTTTTTGAACTTTTATGGATTTAAAGGGTTTTTATATTTTTTTAATGTAATTAGGGGTTTAAATATTTTTTATATTTTTTATTTATTTTTAGGATTATGATTGGTATTTAGGGTTTTTAGGTTATTAAGAGTTTTTATGGTTTTAAGGGTTTTTAGGGTTTTACGACCATTTAGGGGTTTTAAAAGTTTTTATTTACATTTTTAATTTTTTATGAATTACAATTTTTTTATGGTTTTTATGGATATATTTGGGTTTTCATGGGTTTTAAGTTTTTTGAAATTTTTATGGATTTTTTAATATTTATTTAGTATTTATTTTTTAGGGATTTTGAGGGTTTTTAGCTTTTTTTGTTTTTTAGGGGTTTTATGTGTTTTTTTATTTTTAAGGTTTTCTTATGGGGTTTCAATATTTTTAGGGGTTTCAATGTTTTATGTGATATTTATATATTTTTTCCTATTTTTATGGTATTTTAGGTTTTTCACTATTTTGAGTGTTTTTAAGAATTATTAGGGTTATTTGTTTTTGGATTTAATGGGGTTTTTTTGTGTTATCAGTGTTTTTTAGAGTTTTTGAATCATTTTTAGTATTTTTAAAGCGTTTTAGTGTTTTTATTAGTTTTTTGGGGTTTTTTGGGTTTTTATGGGTTTTAAGGGGTTTTCATGGTTTTTTGTGGATTTATAGTTATTATGGATATTTAGGGTTTATTGGTTTTTATAAATTTTTAGGTTTTTGGGGGTTTTCAGTTTTTTTGGGTTTTAAGGATTTATTTTGGGTTTTTATGGTTTTTACGTGTTTTATGTTTTAGGAAATTTTTGGGGTTTTTATGACATCTTTGATTTTTTAGTGTTTTAGGGATTCTGAGATTTTATGAGGTTTTTATGTTTTTAAAGGTTTTAAAGTTTTTTTAGGTATTTAGGGGTTTTAAATATTTTTTTGTTTTTAAGGTTTTCTTAAGGTTTTCAGGTTTTACAAGTTTTTTTATATTTTCATGAATTTTTAGGGATTTTTTGGATTTTTATAGTTATTAGGTTTTTATGGATTTTGAGGGTTGTTAAGGGTTTTATGGTTTTATTGGAGATTTTTGGGGGTTTTATATTTTTAGGGAATTTAAGGAATTTATATTTTTTTATCTTTTATTTTGGTTCTAAGGGTTTCTTGTGTTTTTAGGGTTTTATGTTTTTTTATGGTTTTAAGGATTTTAATGGTTTTTATGGTTTTTAGGGTTTTTAGGGCCTTTTAGGTTATTTTGGGTTTTTAGAATTTTTATAATTTTTAGGTTATTTATAGGTTTTATTTGTTTTTAGGTTTTTAAGGTTTTCTTAGGGTTTTGCAACAATTTTAAGGTTTATTTTTTTTTGGAATTTTTAGGTATTTTTATGGGTTTTTACAATTTTTAGGGTTTTTAGGGATTTTGATTGTTTTGGGGTTTTTAGGTTTCTATAGTTTCTTGGTGTTTTAAGGTTTTTATGTTTTTATTAAGGTTTTTCTGGTTTTTTAGGGTTTTTTATGTTTTGATGGATTTTTTAGTATTTTTTAGGATTTTTATGGGTTTTGTGGTTTTAGATATTATAAGTGCTTTTAGGGGGTATTAAGAATTTTAGGGGATTTTGGATTTTTGGTTTTTAGGGTTTTCTATGTATTATGTGGTTTATAAGATTTTTTATATTTTTTAACATTTTTATGGGTTTAAAGGGTTTTTATTGTTTTAGGGGTTTTTCTAGATATTATAGGTTTTACATCTTTTTAGGTTTTTAGGGTATTTATGGTTTTTAGGGGTTTTTAGGGTATTTAGAATTTTTTACGTTAATAGGGTTTTTATGTGATTTTTGGTATTTAAGATTTTTACTATGGTTTTTAGGGGTTTTAGTCATTTTTAAATTTTTAGGGATTTTTAGGGTGTTTTTTGATTTTTATGGTTCGTAGGGTTTTTATGATTTTTAGGATTTATGAGGTTTTTATGATTTTTTTGAGTTTTATGGGTTTCGTAGAATTTTTTTCATATTTTAGGTTTTTATGGGTTGTAATTGTTTATGGGATTTTAATTTTTTATTATGGTTTTTAGGGTTTTTAGTGTTATTTAGGTTTTATGAAATTTAGGTCTTTTTTAGGAATATTATTTTTTAAGTGTTTTATGGATTTTGTGGGTTTTTGGGGTTTTTTATTTTTATTTGGGGTTTTATGATTTTTTGAGGTCAGGGATCTTTTGAGTTAATTAGGGCAGTAAGGTTTTTTATAGTTTTTTAATGTTTTTAGCGGTTTAAAGTGTATTAAGAATTTTTAGTGGTTTTTACGTTTTTTTATTGATTTTTAGGGTGTTTAATGGATTTCAAGGGTGTTTTTTTATCTATTAGGGTTTTAGTAGTTTTTGGGTCTTTTTAATGATTTTTATGTTTTTTAGCATTTTTTAGGTTTTTAGTGGTTTTAACTGTTCCTAGTTTTTTAAGGTTTTCTTATTGGCTTTTAGGGTTCTTATGTATTTTTTGGTTTTTTGGAGGATATTTAGGGGTATTAAGATTTTTGCGTATTTAGGGTTTTTAGTGTTGTATGGATTTTATCTATTTTTAGTTTTCTTTGTTTTTATTTATGTTTTTAATGGTATTTAAATTATTAGGTACTTTTAGGATTTTTTTTTGGATTTTTATTGTTTTGAGGATTTCAATCATTTTTAAGGGTTATATGGTTTTTAGTGGTTTTTTGGTTTTTTAGGGGTTTTAGGGATTGTTTTGAGTTTTTAAGGTTTTAAATTTTTTTAGAGGTTTTTAATAGTTTTAAGGGTTTAAATGGTAATTTAGAGTTTTTAGTGGTTTTAAGTGTTTTTATTGGTTTAAGGTTTTTTATGGTATTTAAGCATCTTATGGTTTTTAAGGCTTCTAGATTTTTTTTATTTTTAGGGGTTTTAAGTGTTTTTAGGTTTTTAAAGTATTCTTTGTTTTATTTCATGGTCTTTAGTGTTTTTAATGTTTTTGGGAATTTTTACTATTTTTTAGGATTTTTACAGTTTTTCACGATTTTATGGATTTTGAGGATTTTACGGTGTATAAGTTTTTAGTGGTTATTTTGGGTTTTTAATGCTTTCATTTTGTGTTTTTAAGGGTTTTTAGGTTATTTTTATTTTTTAACACCATTAGGGGTTTAAATTGTTTTTATAGTTTTTAGCGGTTTTTAGGGTTCTATGGGTTTGTGGTTTTTATTTTTTTTATTGTTTTATGGGTTTTAGGGGTTTTAGGGGATATTTTATGTTTATAGGGTTTTTATAATTTTTATGTATTTTTGTAGATTTAAGTGTTTTCGGATTTTATGATTTTGTTAGGGGTTTTTCTCTATTTTTAGGGTTTTTTTAGTTTTTATAGATTTTTATTGATTTTTTATAGTTTTTATAGTTTTATGGATTTAATGGATTTTGTGTTTTTTAAGAATTTATGGCTTATTTTGTTTTTAAGGTTTTTAACATTTTATTGTTTTTAATTTTTCTATATATTTTTAACATTTTTACAGGACTCAAGGGTTTTTATAGATTTTAGCGAGTTTTTAGCGTTTTTATAGGGTTTTGTAAATTTTAATAGTTTTAAAGGTTTTAAGGGTTTTAGGGATTTCTGTGTATTGTAGTCTTTTTATGGTTATTAGTGTTTTTAGAATTTTTTTAGTTTTTTTGGGGTTTTAGTTTTTTTTTATGTTTTTATGATTTTCTAAATTATTTTAGGGTTTTTTATATTTTTAGGAATTTTTATGTTTTTTTATGATTTTGGAGATTTTTTTTGAGTTTTTTGGAATTCTGATGGGTTTTAGGGTCTTCAGTGTTTTTATGGATTTTCTGGGTTTTAATGGTTTTTATATTTTTTAATGTATTTATGTGTTTAAAAGGTTTTTATGGGTATTAGTGGTTTTTAGGGTTTTTAAGTTGTTTTGGGGTTTTTAGGGTTTTTATGGGTTTTTAGGGGTTTTAATGTCTTTTGGGGGATTTAGGGTTTTTAGTTGTTTCTATGGTTTCTAGGTTTTTTATATTTTTTTGGTTTTTTATATTTTCTTAGGGTTTTATGGGATTTTAGGGGGGTTTATGTTTTAAGTATTTTTAGTACCATTTTCGAATTCTTATAGGTTTTAGGTTTTTATAGATTTTAAGGGGTTTTAGAGTCTTTTAGGGTTTGTAGGGGATTTAGGGTTTTTTAAGTTGTTTTGGGGTTTTTTGGTTTTTTAGTTGGTTTTAGGGTTTTTATCAGTTTGAGTGTTTTTAATATTTTTATGGGTTTTATGGTTTTTAGAAATCAATGTTTTTTAGGTTCTTTTCGGGGTTTTTATGGTTTTTATAATTCATTATGTTTTTAGGGGTTTTAATTGTTTTTAGGATTTTATGGTTTTCTTAGGGATTTTCAATGTTTCTATAGATTTTTATGGTTTTAGGTATTTTTAATGATTTTTTTGTACGCTGCTGGTTTTTATGTTTTTTATATATTTTGAGTGTTTTTTGGTTTTTAGGGTTTTAGGGGGTTATGGTTTTTTGGATTTTTAGGGATTTTTGATTTTTAGGGGGTTTTAGTTTTTTTACTGTTTTTAACATTTTATGGTGTTTAAATGGGGTTTATATTTTTATGTGATTATTTATGGGTTTTATGGGTTTTATATGTGTTTAATGTTTATAGTGATTTTTATGGTTTTAAGGATATTTTGGGTTTTGGGGGATTTTGGCATTAATGGTTTTTAAGGGATTTAAGTGTTTTAAGGTTATTAAGGTTTTCTTAGGGTTTTTCAAGGGATTTTAGGTTTTTTTAATGTTTAGGGATTTTTTGAGGGTTTTTTAGAGTTTTATGGTTATTTAAGACTTCTATGAATTTTAACAGGTTATACGGTTTTATGATTTTTTTTTGTGTTTTAGGGTTTTTTAAGATTTTTGGGTTTGAATGTTTTTAGATTTTTGTAACATTTTTAGGGGTTTAAATGGTTTTGAGATTTTTGTTTGTGATTTTTTATCATTTTTATAGATTTCCAATGTTTTTAGGATTTTAGGGTTTTTATGGTTTTTAGTGTGTTTAGGGTTTTTTTATTATTTTTTCATTTTTTATCTTTTTATGTTTTTTTGGGATTTTAATTGTTTTTAGGATTTTAATGTTTTCTTTGGGGTTTTTAGTGTCTTTTGGGGTTTTTTTGTTTTTAAGGATTTTTAGGTATTTTTTGGATTTTATAGTTTTTATGGTAATTTGGTATTTTTATTGTTTTAGTGCTTTCAGGGTTTAGCGGTTTTTTAGGTTTTTAGTGTTTCTTTGTTTTTTAGGGGTTCTATTTTTTTAAGGTTTTATGGTTTTTTAGGGTATTTCCAGGTTTTAGGTATTTTTAAATATTTTTTATTATTTTTTCATGGTTTGTATATTTCTTGATAGTTTTTATAGTTTTATGTTTTTTATAGTTCTTATGGTTTTTTAAGATTTTAGTGCTTCTTATCTTTAAATAATTTTTTTAAGGTTTTTAGAGTTTTTGTAACATTTTTAGCTATTTAAATGTTTATATATATATATATAGTTTTGATATTATGTGTTTTGAGTGTTTTTTTATGAATTTTAGGGGTTTTATTGTTTTTAGGGTTTTTATGTTTTGAAGTTCTTTTTATGGGTTTTAGGGTTTTTAGATTTATTTTTCATTTTTTTGGGTTTAATCTATTGTGTTGTTTTAATGATTTTCATTAGGATTTTCAAGGTTACTAAGTTTTTTATAATTTTAGGGATTTCTAGGGATTTTTTGGATTTTATGAATTTTAGTAAGTTTTTTGTTTTTCTGGAGTTTTAGGGTTCTTTAGTTTTTTTCGGGTTAATTTTTTTACATTTTTTGTGGTTCTCTTAGAGTGTTTCATTATTTTTCGGGTTTTGATGTTTTTAGCTATTTTTAGGTATGTTTAAAAAAAATTGGGTTTTATTGTTTTTATTTATTTTTAATGTTTTTGGGGTTTTTTGGGTTTTTTGGTTTATTGGGGATTTTAGGTTTCTTTTGAATTTTTTAGGGTTTTTAAGGGATTTCGGACTTTTTAATAATTTTTGAGATTTAAAGGAATTTATATTTTTTAGAGGGTTTTAGGATTTTATGGTTTTTAGGGTGTTAAGGGACTTTGTGGTTTTAATTTTTTTTAGTGATTTTTTGGGTAAAGCCTTTTTTTAGGGTTTTTTTATCATATTTTTGGTTTTTAGGGGTCTTAAGAGTTTTTGGTATTTAATATTTTCTTATATTTTTAAATGTTTTTATGTTTTTAGGTATTTATAGGTCTATTATTTTTATAGAATTATAGCGTTTTTAGGGTTTTTTGAGGTTTTTAGGGTTTTATGGGTTTTAAGGTTTCAAGGTTTTTTTAGTTATTTATTATTTTATTGGTTTTTAGAGTTTCTTAAATTTTTATGGGTTTTAAAGGTTTTTATAGTTTCTAGTTTTTTATGGTTTTTATGGGTTTTTAGGGTTTCTATGATTTTTTAGGGTTTTAGCATTTTTAGGGTTTTATGGGATTTTAGTGTTTTTAGGTATTTAATTATTTTTTAGGGATTTCTATTTTTTTTGAGTTTTTTACATTTTCATGGATTTTTAGTTATTTTTAGAAGTTTTAGGGATTTTAGGGTTTTTGGGGTTTCTAGGTTTTTTTGGGACATGGTGGATTTTATGGTTTTTTAGGGTTTTTTGGATTTTTTAGGGTTCATAACATTTTTTAGGTTTTTTAAGGGTTTTAAGTATTTTTAGTTTTTTGAGGATTCATAGTGTTTTTTAGGGTTTTAGGTGTTTTATGATTTTATGGAATATGCATTATTTTTTGTAATTTTTATGCGTTTTTATGTTTTTTAGATATTTTGAGGGACTTTATGATTTTGTTTGGATTTTTTGAGGGCTTTTTGGGATTTTATTAGTGTTTATGGGTTCTAATGTTCTAAATTTTTTATTATAATTTTTTTAAGATTAATGGGTTTTAAATGCTTTTCTAGGTTTTTTGTTTTTTATGTGTTTTTATGTTTTTTAAGAAAATTAGGGGTTTTTAGGGTTTTTAGCTTTTTTAGTTGTTTTAGGGGTTTTTAGTGTTTTTAGATTTTTAATATTATCATAGTTTTTCTCAGTTTTTTAAAGGATTTTTTAGGATTTTTTTTGGATTTGATAGGATTGTTATAGTTTTTTTTACAGTTTTCCTGAGGTTTTAGGGGTTTTATGGTATTTATAGTTTTAGATGGTTTTATGGGTTTAAAGGGTTTTTTGGTTTTTTAGTTGTTTTTAGGTTTAATAGATATGTAGGGTTTTAAAGAGTTTTTTAGGGTTTTTATTATTTTTAGGTGCTTATGAGGTTTTTTTGATTATATGTTTTTATGGTTTTCATTAGGGGTTTCATGGGTTTTTATATATTTAGAGATTTTACGGGTTATATGGATTTTTTGATTTTTTAGGATTTTTAATGCTCATAATTGTCTTAGGGGTTTTTTTGGTTTTTTTTGGGTTTTTTGGTCATTTTTTTGTTTCTACAAGTTGTTTTTAATTTTTTTAGGGTTTTAAGGTTTTAAGGATATTTAATTTTTTTACATGTTTAAAGGGTTCTTATTATTTTTAGTGGATGTTTTTGTTTTTATGGGTTTTTTGTTTTTAAGCTTTTTCGGGGTTCAATGGGTTTTGCGGTCTTTAGATGGGTTGGGGTTTCTTAGTGTTTTATAGTTATTATATATTCTAAATGTTTTTAGGTTTTTTGTTTTTTCTTATTGTTTTTTGGGGTCTGTTGGGGTTTTTCAATTTTTGGGATTTTTAGGAATTATTTAGGGTTCTTATAGTTTTTTATGTTTTTACGGATATTGAAGGTTTTTGGGGGTTTTTCCATTTTTTGGGGTTTTTTTGGTATTTGGGTTATTGGAGGTTTCTTTCATTTTTTTAATAATTTTATTGTTTTTGTGAGTTTCTTATGGATTTTATGTGATTAATGGGTTTTTAGAGTTTTTAGTGCATTTTTATAGGTTTTACAGGTTTTTAATATTTTTAAGGATTTTAGAGGTTTTATGGGATTTAGGGGTTTTATTATTGTTAGAGTATTTTATGGATTTTAGGGGTTTTAAATTTTAAATAATTTTTACGGTTTTTAAGTGTTTTTATGTTTTTAAGGTTTTCTTGGGGTTTTCAATGTTTTCAGGGTTTTTTATTTTTTCGGAATTATTAGGGTTTTTAGAATTTTTAGCATTTTTAGGTTTTTTTTGGGGGGGGGGGGGGTTTAGTGTTATTTTTTTATGGTTTTCAATGGAGTTTTTCCAGGTTTTCAGTGATTTTTATGTTTATAGGGATTTTAGGGGATTTAAAGGATTTGGATAGTTCTTAGGGTTCTAGGGATTTTGAGTGTTCTTAATTGATTTTATGGTTTTTTGGGTTTTTTGAGTTTTATATGGGTTTTAAGTGTTTTAAATTTTTAAATCATTTCTCGTAGTATAAAGGGATTTTAGAGTTTTTAATGGGTTTTTGTATTTTATGGGTTTTAGGAGATTTAAGGGTTTTGTGGGTTTTTATTGTTTTTAGGGTCTTATGGTTTTTAGGGTTTTTAAGTTTTTTAGATTTTTTTAAGGGGTTTTAAGTGTTTTAGGTTTTAAATTTTTTCTTTTGTGTTTTAAGGGTTTTACGTTTTTTTGTTTTTAAGTATTTTTAGAGATTATTTTATGATTATTGATGTGTTTTCAGGTTTTTAATGATTTTTATGGTTTTTAGAGTTTTTAGGGTTTTATGTTGTTTTGGGTTTTTATGGATTTTTTTTGATTTTTTAATGATTTTTACCTGTTTTTAGTGTTTTAAAGATTATTAAAGGTTTAAATAGTTATTAGAGTTCTTAGTGATTTTTACAGGTTTATGGGGTTTTTGGGTTTTTTATTTTTCTGAATCTTTTTGTTGTTTTTAGGGGTTTTTAGGTTTTTAGTATCTTTTAGGGTTTTAGAGGTTTTATGTTTTTAGGGGTTTAATGTGTTCTTTGGTTTTTATGTTTTTCTAATGGTTTTTAGTACTGTTATCATTTTTTAGGTTTTTATAGATTTTTTGGTATTTCTTAGTATTTTTAAGTTTTTTGTGGTTTTTTTGGAATTTTTTGGGGGGTGGGGTTATGGTTTTTTAGGGTTTCATCATATTTTTTTTTACGTATTTGGATTTTTGAGTGTTCTATTTATTTATAGTTTTACTTTTATTTTTCAAGTTTTTTTATTTCTTAAGATTTATTAGGGTTTTTAGTATTTTTATGGGTTTATAGGGTTTTTAGGATTTTTTTAGGTTTTAGGGGTTTTTTGGGGGTTTTAGGGATTTTTGTGTTTTTAGGGCTTTAAAGGTTTTTTTTATTTTTTAATGTTTTTTGTTGTTTAAAGTGTTTTTATAAATTTTAGGGTCTTGTAAGGGTTTTAGTATTTGTTACAGTTTTTAGGGGTTTTAGGGGTTTTATGGTTTTTATAATTTTTAGGTTTTTAGTGGTTTTAAATGTTTTTAGGATTTTAAGGATTTATTAGTGATTTTCTAAGGTTTTAGGGGTTTTTTACATTTTTATGGATTTTTATGGATTTTTTTTGTATTTTTATGGTTTTATGGGGTTTAGGGATTTTGGGACATTTGGGATTTTTATAAGTTTTTAATATTTTTAATGGTTTTTATATATTTTTAGGTTTTTATGGGGATTATGTTTTTTTTTGTTTTTTTTTGGTTTTATGGTTTTTTTGGTGTTTTTGACATTTTTCATAATTTATAGGGAATTTTAAATAAGTGTATTCCTTTTAGTGATTTTATGGAATTTTGATGTTTTTAGGGTTTTTAGGTATTTTATTGTTTATTGATATTTTATTGGAATTCAGTTTTTTATGGATTTTATGGTTTTTACGAGTTTTAGGGGTTTTAGAGGTTTTCAAGTATGTTGAGTTTTTAGGTTTTTAGGGATTTTATTTTTTTTAGGATTTTTAGTTTCTCTTTTGGTTTTTATGTTTTTATGGGTTTTTTTGAGATTATTATGATTTTTATGGTTATTTAGTTTTTTAGGGATTTTGAGGTTTTTTAGGGTTTTAGGGTTTTTAGTGGTTATGGGTTATTTATTTTTAGGGGGTTTTAGAGTTTTTTTGTTTTTATAGTTTTTTAGAGTTTTTTTCAAATTTTTATATGATTAAATGGTTTCATGTTTTTTGAAGTTTTTAGGTTTATTATGGGTTTTGGGTTTTTAGAATTTATGGTTTGTAGGGGTTTTTATCCTTTTTTAGGTTTTTCATATTTTTGTATGTTTTGTTGTTTTTATGAGTTTTGTTAGTTTTTTAGGGTTTTTTTACCTTTTTAATAATTTTTAGGGATTTTTTAGTTTTTTTCTTCCGTTTTTAGCATATTTATAGTTTTTGAGGGGTTTTACATTTTTTTGTGGTTTTAATGTTATTTTGGTTTTTTATTTGTCTATGGTTTGAAATTTCATTAGAGTTTTTTAATGTTTTGGTGGATATAAATGGGTTTTAGAGTATTCACTGGGTTTTTATGGTTTTTAAAGTTTTTTGGGTTTTTTTGGTATTTAGGGTTTTTAAAGGTTTATAACATTTTTTAGGGGGTTAAAATGTTTTTATATTTTTATGGTTTTCTTTGTGTTTTCTATGTTTTTTACGTTTTAGGGAATTTTATGTCTTTATAAGTATATTTATGAGTTTTTTTAATTTTATAGATTTTGTGGGTTTAGGGTTTTTTATAGTTTTTAGGGTTTTTAGGGGGTTTAGTGTTTTCAGGTTTTTTAGGGGTTTATGTGTTTTCTATATTTTTTGGTTTTCTTATGGTTTTTTAGGTTTCGAATGTTCTTTATGTCATTTGGTATTTTAAGAGATTTTTTTATATTTTTATGGATTGGAGGGGGTGATATTTGATGTTTGTTTGGTTTTGTGGGTATTTTGAGTTTCTTAGGTGTTTTCTATTTTTTAGAGTTTTTTAATGTCTTAACTGGTTTAATGTTTTTTAGAGTATTTAGTGGTGTTTTGAGGATTTTAATGATTTTTAGGGTCTTATAAATATTTTAGGTGATTATGGTTTTATGCAGTGTTTATTGTTTTGGGGTCTTTAGGGATTTTTATTTTCTTGGGAATTGTTTTTTTATTTTTTAGGGTTTTTATGGGGTTTTAGGGAGTTTAAGGATTTTTTGGGTTTAGGGTATTTTTTGGGTATTTTTAGGGTTTTTATCATTTTTTTAGTTTATTGCATTTTTTAGATTTTTAGGTGGTTTAAGTGATTTTAGGCATTTAAGTTTTTCTTAGGGGTTTTTAGATTTTTAATGGTTTTTTATGTTATTAGTGATTTTTATAGATTTTATTGTGATTTTTATTTTTTTTTGGGTTTTTAGGGATTTTGATGGGGTTTTTTGGGTTTGTTTGGGTTTTTAATATTTTTTATTATTTTAGGGATTTTTTTATTTTAAGGTTATCTTATGTAGTTTCTGGGTTTTTCGGGTTTTTTATTTTTTAAGGATTTTTTGGAATTTTTTATGATTTTTATGGTCTTTATGGGTCTTATGGATTTTGAGGGGTTTTAGGATTTGTATGGATTTTTTGTTTTTTTGGGTTTTAGATTTTTTTTGAGTTTTTTTGGGTTTTAAGAATTTTTAGAGTATTTTATGTTTTAGGGATTTAATAGGTTTTTATATTTTTTATCATTTTTAGGGTTTTTAAAGGATTTATGGTTTTCACGGGTTTTAGGGTTTTTAGATAATTGTTTGGGTTTTTAGCATTTTTTAGGATTTTTAGGGGTATAAAGTGTTTATATGTCTTTTAGGTATTGTTAATAGTTTTATGGTTTTTAGAGTTTTTTACATTTTCCATGATTTTTAAGGCTTTTTCGGATTTTTATTATTTTCAAATTTTTACGGATTTGGAGAGTTTTTAGTGTTTTTTTGGGTTTTTTGGTTTTTTAGGATTGAAGATTGTTTGGGTTTTTTAAGGGTTTTGGAGTTTTTAATGATTTTTTTTTTTGCGTTTAAGGGGTTTTTAGTGTATTTAGTGGTTTCTTGGTCTTTTATGGGTTATTTGGTTTTAGGGGTTTTATGGTTTTTTCTAGTTTTAGGGTCCTTTAGGTAATTTTGGGGTCTTAGAATTTTCAATGGTTTTAAGGATTTTTTATGGTTTTTTGGTTTTTTTATGTTTTTAGGTATTTTATGGTTTTTAGGTTTTCAGATTTTTTAGGGATTTAAAGGTTTTTATTGTTTTATAGGTTTTATATGGGTATTAGTGTCTTTAGTTTTTATAGTTTTCTTATGGGGTTTTCAAAGTTTTTAGTGGTTTATGTTATTAAGTATTTATATTGAATTTATAGTTTTTTATGGTTTTTAATGTTAATAGAGATTTTGAGGGGTTTTAAGGATTATAGGACTTTTATGGATTTTTTGAATTTTTTGTATTTTTTAGTTTTTTATGTTTTTAATGGTTTTTTATAGCTTTAAATTTTTTAGGTGTTTAAATGTTTTTTAGAGTTTTTAGTGTTTTTTAATGGTTTTTAATTTTTTAGGGGTTTTATGGTTTTTTTTGTTTTTGGTTTTTAGAGGTTTTTAGTTTATTATGTTTTCATGATTTTCTTATGTGTATTGAGGGTTTTCTGGATTTTTTTATGCTTTTAGGAACGTTTTTAGGTTTTTTAATATTTTTGTGGGTTTTTTGGACTTTTTCATTTTGAGGGTTTTTGGATTGTTTAGGGTTTATAGAGTTCTTATGGTTATTTTTTTAGTTTTTGTTTTTTTAGAGGCATTTATATTTTTTAATGTTTTTTAAAAAATATTGATGCTTAAAGGTTTTTAAGAGTATTTTTGGGTCTTTAGAGTTATAATTAACGTTTAGGTTTTTAATGGTTTTTGGGAGTTTTTATGGTTTTTACTGTATTTAAGGTCTTTTAGGGGTTTTAGGGGTTTTATATTTTTTAGGACTTTTAGGGATTTTATGTGTTTTTTGGTTTTTATGGGTTTATTTAGGGGTTTCATGGATTTTTTGAATTTTAATGTATTTTTAGGAATTTTTGTTTTTATGGCTTTTTAAGGTTTTTATGGATTTGTAGGTTTTTTGGGTTTTTTGAGTTTTTAGGGGGTTTATGTGTTTTAAAATATTTGAGGTTTTTATGTGTTTTAAGTGTTTTTATGTTTTTAAGGACTTCATAGAGTTTTTCAATGTTTTTATGGGTTTTTAAAATTTTAGGTATTTTTACATATTTTTTAATATTTTAATTATGTTTTAGGAATTTTAGGGATTTGAAAGGATTTTTAGGTTTTTTATGGTTTAATGGTTTCTTTTTGGGGTTTTAGGGGTTTTCAGTTTTGTATGGTTTTTAAGGTTTTTAATGTTTTTTAACATTTTAAGGGGTGTCAAGTGTTTTTAAAATTTTTACCATTTTTTGTGTTTTTTGGGTTTCAATGGGTTTTAAATGTATTTTGGGGGTTTACGGTTTTAGGGTTTTTTAGTTATTTATAGTGTTTTATTGGTTTTAACATTATAGGTTTTTTAGAGATTTTAGGGTTTTTTATAATTTTAATGTTTACTTAGGTCTTTTTAGGGTCTTTAGGGTTTTTACAATTTTTCGGTTTTTAAGGGGTTTTTTATTATTTTTTTGAGTTTTAGGATTTTTAGGGATGTTAAGGGGATTTTGGATATTTATCATTTTAGTATTTTTTGGTTTTTTATTTTTAGGTTTTTTAGTTTTATAAGGGTTTTAATGTTTTAAGTGTTTTTAATGTTTTATTGGTTTTTAGGGATTTTTATTGTTTTTATAGATTTTTCATCATTTTTTTTTGTTTTTAGGGTTTTTAGGGGTTTTAGGGTACTTTAGGGTTTTTAGTGTTTTTATGTTTTTAGGGGGTGTATGTTTTTATGTTTTTCAGATTTTTATTAGGTTATTAAGTGTTTTAGGTGGTTTTTGTATTTTTACGGGGTTTTTCATTTTTTAGGATATTTATGGTTTTTAGTGATTTTGATGGTTTTTTAGCCTTTTTTGGGTTTTAGGGTTTTTAAATTTTTTTGTGATTAAAGTGTTTTTCATTCTTAAAGGTTTTATTATGGGGTGTTTAGGTTTTTTTATGTTTTTATTGATTTTAGGTACTTTTTAGGATTTCTTTGGGGTTTTTGGGTTTTTGGGGATTGTGAGGGTTTTTATAGTTTTTAGGGTTTAAAATATTTTGTAGAGTTTTTTAACATTTTGAGGATTTTAAATGGTTTTTAGTGTTTTTAGTGGTTTTTAGGGTTTTTATTGGTTTTTATTATTATTAAGGTTTTTAGGGGTTTTATGGTTTTAGGAGTTGATAGTGTTTTTTTGGGTTTTTACAGTATTTTGGGTTTTTAGTGTTTTTTACTTTTATAGGTGTTATAATTTTTTTGGGTTTTTATGGTTTTTTAGGGGGTTTTAGGGTTTTTGTGGATTTTATGGTTTTATGAATTTTTAGGTATCTTTTTTGGGTTTTTGGTTTTTTTTTGAGTTTTTTGGAGGATTAAAGGGTTTTTATGGGGTTTTAACTTTTTTAGGGGTTTAAATGGTTTTTATAGTTTTAGTGGGATTTTAGGGATTTTTTAGTTTTAAGGGTTTTATGGTTTTTATGGAATTTTGTTGTTTTTATGGGTTTTTAGGGTTTTTAGGGGTTTTTAGGGTTTGAATAATCTTTTAGGATTTTAGGGGGTTTGAGTGTTTTTAGGATTTTAAGGATTTCGTAGGGGTTTTTATATTTTTTGGGATTTCATACATATTTATTCATTTTTGGTATTTTTTGGGATTTTATGGTTTTAAGGGTTTTAGGGATTTTGATGGGTTTTCTGTTTTTAAATTCATATGGTTTTTAGATTTTTATATGATTTTTTGAGTTTTTATGTGTTTTTTGTTTTTTCTGGTTTTCATAGGATTTTTTAGAGGTCTTAGGGTTTGTTACGTTTCTATGGATTTTATGATTTTTCAGTATTTTTATGTGTTTTTAGGGTTTTTATGGATTTTGAATGTTTTTAAGGTTTTTAGGGGTTTTATGGATTTTTTTGGGTTTTAAGAGATTTTTTAGTTTGATAGTGTTTGAAACGGTTTTTAGAAATTTTATTTTTTTAGAGGTTTAAATGGGTTTTAGAGTTTAGTGTAAGGGGTTGTGTAGTTAGGGGTTTTTAAGTGTTTTCTGGTTATTTGATGTTTGGGGGGTTTAAATTCCTTTTAGTCTTTTTAGGGTTTGTAGTGAATTTTTTGTTTATAAGAGATTTCATGTGTTTTTGTGATTTTAATGTTTTATTATGGTTTTCTGTTTGTTTATTTTTTTAGGTATTTTTTGGGAATACATAGAATTTTTATGGATTTTTATGTTTTTTATGGAATTGAGTGTTTCATGGTTCTTTGTGTTTTTACAGTATTTTGGGTGTTTTTAGTTTTTTTATGTCTGTTAAAGGTTTTAACTTTATTAGGTTTTTAAGGTTTTCTTAGGGTATTTTAGTGTTTTAGTGGTTTTTTGGTTTTATGGGTTTCTTATGTTTTAGGGAATTTAGGGAATTTTTAGGATTTTTTTATTGTTTGGGTTTTTAGGGAATTTGAGAATTTTAGGGGTTTTTAGGGATTTAGGGTTTTTATTGGTTGTTTGCATTTTTATAGTTTATTTTTATTTTTAATGGTGTTAATGATTTTTAGATATTTTTTACATTTTTAGAAAATTAAACGGATTTTTAGTTTTTAGTGGGTTATTTAGGGTTTTATTGGTTTTGAGGATTTTTTTTGTTTTTTAGGAACTTATGGTTTTTAGGGGGTTTTAGGATTTTTAGTGTCATTAGGAAAAAGAAGACGCGGACCAAGCAGGGAGCTTGGTACCTTAAAATAAAACTAGAAGAAAATTACACGGCTTTATAGGGGGGACTTATGAATTCAGGTATGTGTAGTACCCTTCATGTCAGAGTCAACATGGGATGCACAAAAAGAAGTAGCAATAAAGGACGGCCACGAGCAGCATTCTTCAATATCCATTTTGGAGAGGACATCAACAACGATATTGACTTACCTGTATGCATGAGGGATCCTGAGAGTCATAATCTTGGATAAGCTAAGACATTTAACCCATTGAGGTAGAATCCTCCATGGAACCTTCCTTGAATTTTGACGAAGAGCCTCCACCGTAAGCATCGAGTCATATTCGATCCAGATATCCAACCACCCAAATTGGTTTGAAAAATGTATAGCCTTCATGATAGCCCAGAGCTCTTCCTTATAGGCGCAACCATTCCCAATGAAATGATAAAAAAATGACATTGTCAAAGCCTCGACAGGTGTGGAAAACACCACCACAACCTGAAGGACCTATAGGGAACCTACTACCGCACCATCAACATTAACATTGATCCATGATGGGATTGGTGGGATCCATCAGATGAACTTCATCAACATTGGTTTTTTGACCCTTCCAGAAACACCAAGAGTGTGGAGGGTGACAAGTTAATTAAAACAGTTGTTCATAGTACCTATTTGGATACACCCAGCTATTCGAACAACACTGTGCATGGAAATAATAACCTCATGTATGGAACATGATTTATTCCGGAACATCGTATAATTCCTCTCGGCCCATAAGAAGGTCGTAATTGCAGCTAAAGTTGCAAGAACAAGGTTATGAATTTTCTCAGTGAAATTGAATTCTGTAATAAAAATCATCCTTTGAGAAAAGGTTCCAGAGGGAATGTGGAGACGAAAGACATCTTCTATGTGGTTCCATAATCTGTGTGAAAGGATGCATTCAACAAAGAGGTGTTGTACACTTTCAGCATCCCATAAACAGAGGCTGCAGACTGATACAAGATGTCATCCTGCTATTTGCAACTGCCTATGCATAGGCAGCCGATTTCTCCAGATCTTCCAAAGGAGAAGGAAGTGTCTAGGGGAAATGAATTTGCACTTAAATTTCAAAAGCCATGAGGGGGAGTCCAGACCTTTCTTGTATTTGTTACTATAGAACTCCCTAGCTGTGAGTTGACCAAGCAGGTTATGCTTCCAAGTGATTGTATGATAATCAATAAAACTTCAGCGCTGAATTTGGGAAGTGATGTGCGCCGGTAATATTCCATCCAGCTCCATCAGCCTTGTGTTAAGATCATTGATGTACATGTGCTGGAGGCATTATGGTGCTTGCATGATTTCATCAAGAGGACGTTCGAGTCACGGAGTTATCCAACAGTCCAAAATGGAATGCTTTGAAATAGGCCAAATCGACTGGGAGATAATGTCCTTATATGATGATTTAATTGTGGACCAAACAGAGGAGAGTATGTATCCAATATATCCATTGCACAAGTGGGAAGTAAACCTTTCTATAAGAAAATCCAATTCCCCTTCTTTGTGTATGATGATATTCCAGGTGAATTTGGAAAGCAAAGCCTCATTAAAAACACTGAGGTCCTTAATTCCAAGACCACCCATTTCTGTGGGTTTGATGTAGTCCTTCAATGAAACAGTGGGGCTTTCAATGTTTCTAAAGTATTTTATGTTTTTAATACGTTTATAGTTTGTTAGTATTTTTATGTTATTTATGGATTTTTATGGATCTTGCGGGTATTATGGATTTTTGTGGTTTTTAGAGTTTTTAGGGGGGTCATTTTTAGGTTTTTACATTTCTTTAATGTTTTTATGTTTTTATGTTTTTATGGTTTTCTTATGGTTTTTAGTGTTTCTAAGTATTTTTTTGTTTTTGGTATTTTTAGGAATTTTCATGTTTTGTTATTGTCATTTATTTTATGGATTTTTAGGATTTTAGGGTATTCATGGTATTTTTACGTTTTTAGGGGTTTTAGGGTTATTTCTAGTGTTTAGGACCATTAAGGAATTTTTTTATTTCTTCAACATTTTTTGGGCCACAAAGGTTTTTATATTTTATTAATGTATTTAAGGTTTTATGGTTTGAAGGGTTTTAGGGGTTTTCTAATTTTTATAAAGGTTTTAGTGATTTTAGGTTTTTTAGGGGTTTCATGAGTCTTTTGTTTTTAATGTTTTCTTATGGGTTTTTAAGGATTTAGGGTTTTATATGTTTTGAAGGATTTTTAGGATTTTTTTTGATTTTTGTGGTTTTTTATGGTATTTAGGGATTTTGAGGGTTTTTAGGGTTTGGTATGGTTTTAGGGGTTTTTACCATTTTCAAAATTCATTACATTTTTAGGTTTTTAATGGGTTTTTATGTTTTTAATATTTTATTTGGTGTTTACAAGTTTTTAGTGTTTTTTTTAATGATTTTGTGGATTTTCATGATTTTTAATTTTTTTTGGTTGTTATTGATTTTGAGGGGTTTGGGGCATTTATGGTTTTTCGGGTTTTTTGGGGTTTCATTATTTTTTAGGGGTATAATGATGATTATAATTGTTTAAAATTTTTATGTGTTTAATGTGTTTTAGTGGTCTTGGTTTTTGTTTAGACTTTTCATGATTTTTTAAGATTTTCTTTGGTTTTTTGGGGTTTTTTGGTGTTTATGGATTTTAGGGATTCTTATGATTTTTAGTATTTTTAGGGTTTTAAGGGTTTTAAGTGCTTTTTATTTTTTTATTGTTTTCTTATGGGTTTTATATGTGTTTAGTTTTTTTATAGTATTTTTGGTTTTTTGGGTATTTGGATGTTTTTTATGGTTTCTTTAGTTTTTAAGGAATTTTAAGGGTTTTAATGTGGTTTTGGGGTTTTATGGTTTTTTGGGTTTTGAGGTTTTTTTGGGTTTTTTAGGGTTTTTAAGGTTTTTTATAATTTTTTATCTTTTTAAGGGTTTAAATTGTTTTTAGAGTTTTTACTAGTTTTTAGGATTTTATGGGTTTTTAGGGTATTTTAATGTTTTTTGGGGTTTTATGGTTTTTATGGGTTTTATGTTATTTTTATGGTTTTTATCATATTTAGTTTTTTAGTGGTTTTATGTGTTTTTAGTTTTCATGGTTTTCTTAGGGTGTTTCAGTGTTTTTAGGGTTTTTATTTTTTTGGAATTTTTGGGACTTTTAGGATTTTTATGGTTTTATATGGTTTTAAGGGATTTGGAGGTTTTTAGGTTTTAATGTGTTTTCATGTTTTTATGGTTTTTTAGTGTTTTGTGGGTTTTAAGGGATTTATGTTTTTTGGGTTTTCAAGGTTTTCTTAGGGTTTTTAATTTTTTTGGGTTATTTATATTTTAATGAATGTTTAGGGTTTTTTATATTTTTGGGGATTTTACAGTTCTTAGGCATTCTGAGGATTTTTAATTTTTTGAGGGTGGTTATGGTTTTTCTATTTTTTATTTTTTTTAAATGTTTTAATAATTTTAAATTATTTTTAGATTTTTCAGGGGTTTTAGGGTATTATGGGTTTTTAGGGCCTTTAATGTTTTTATTGGTTTTTATGGTTTTAGGGTTTTAGGGTATTTATACGGGTTTTAGGGTTTTATTATTTTCTAGGTTTTATGAGTTTTATATTTTTTATATTTTATGTTTTTCTTAGGGGTTTTACAGTTTTTTCATTTTTGACGATTTTTAATAATTTTTTTGGTTTTCAAGTGTTTTTTGGATTTTGGAGTTATTTAGGGTTTTTAGGGGTTTATGGGTTTTATGGTTTTCTTATGGTATTTCAAGGTTATAGGGTTTTTTTATGTTTTGAGGGATTTTTATGTTATTTTAGTATTTTTATAGTCATTTTGGTTTTTATTTTTTTATTTTTTTATTTTTATTTCTGTTTTTAGGGTTTTTATGGTTTTTTTTAAGGTTTTTTAGTTTTTTAGAGGTTTTAATGTTTTATAGTGTTTTTAAAAAAATTGTTTTAAAGTGTTATTATAATTTTTACTTGGTATTTAGGATTTTTAGGGGTTTCAGTTTTTTAATTATTTTAGGGTATTTTATGGTTTTTAGGGGATTTTAGGGTTTTTAGAGACTTTTGGGGTTTTAATTTTTTTTTTCGTTTTTCAATTTTTAGGGGTTTTATGTTTTTCTTTGTTTAATGAGGGTATCTAAGGGGTTTTGAGGGTTTTATTTTGATAGGTATTTCTAGGGATTTTTAGTTTCCTTCACAGTTTTTTTGTGTTTTTATGCAATTTGGGGATTTTTAGGGTTTGGGGGGTTATGGTTTTTAGCATTTTTAGGTTTTTAGGGGTTTTAGGTTTTTTATGTTTTTATGTATTTATTAGTGTTTTTAATGGGTTTTAGTTTTTTTATATCCTTTGTTATTTTTTGGGATTTTAAATATTTCTTTTGGGTTTTAGGTTTTTAGTGATTTCAGGGTATTTAGGGATTTGTAGGTTTTTTAGGGTTTTAGGTTATTTGGGATTTTTAGGATTTGTTATTTTTTTATGGTTTTTAATGTTTATATATTTATTATCATTATTAAGGGTTTAAATTATTTTTAGAGTTTTTAGGTTCTTTTATGGTTTTATACTTTTTAGTTTTCTATGGGTTTTTATTTTTTTTCGATTTTAAGGTATTCTTATGGTTTTTATAATTGTTTTGGTTTTTTCTGTATTTTGATATTTTTAGGGATTATTAGGATGTAATGGTTTTTATGGATTTTTAGTGTTTTTTGGGGTTATAGGTGTTTAGGGTATTTATCATTTCTATTCTTTTAAGGTTTTAAGTGTTTTTAGGTGTTTACGATTTTCATAGGGCTCTTTTTATATTTTTAGGGTTTTTTATGTTTTTATGGATTTTATGACTTTTTTTATTTTTGTCGGGTTTTTGGGTTTTAGGGTTTAGTTGGGTTTTTAGGGGATTCATGTTTTTTTTGTATTTAGGGTTTTTAATATTATTAGGGTGTTTTTGATTTTTTAGAGTTTTTAATGTTACTGGGGGTTTAATGGGTTTTTAGGGTTTTTAATATTTTTTTATGGTTTTGTTGGTATTTAGATTTTTAGGGTTTTTAAATTTTGTGATTTTTAAGGGTTTATAGGGTCTTTTAGGGTTTTTAATTTTATTTAGGTGTTTAAGGGGTTTATAGTTTTTTTTATCATTTCATGTTTTTCATATGGGTTTTTATGGTTTGTTGGGTTTTGTACATTTTTATATATTTTTAAGGAATTTTTTTGATTTTTATGTTTTTCAGGGTTTTAGGGGTTTTGAGGGTTTTATCGTTTTTATGGATTTTTTAGTCTTAGGGTATTTTAGAGTTTTTTGGATTTTACAGTTTTTAGAGTTTTAATTTTATAGGGGTTTAAATGGGTTTTAGATTTATTAGTGGGATTTTTATATCTTATGGGGTTTTAAATGTTTTTAGTGGTTTTATGGTTTTTAGGGGTTTTAGGGTATTTTTAAGGAGTGTAGGGTTTTTATCATTTTTAGGAATTTAGGGGAATTAATAATTTTTAGGGTTTTATGGTTTTCATAGTGTATCCCTGGGTTTTTTTGTTTTTTAAGTTTTTATGGATTTTTACCACCTTTTAAGGATTTTCTGGATTTTTAGGGGTCTTCGGTATTTTTTGGGGTTTTATAGTTCTTTAGGGTTTTTAGGAGTTTCAGGGTTTTTAGTGTTTTTTATGTTTTTAGGTGTTTTAAGTGTTCTTAGATTTTTAAAGTTTTCTTAGGGTTTTTCAGGGTTATATAGTTTTATATGTTTTAAGTATTTTTAGGAATATATTTTTTTTTTTGATTTTTATGGTTTTTAGGGATTTTGACGGTTTTATGGATTTTTTGGGTTTTTACGATTTTTATGGTTTTCTTTGTTTTAGGGGTTTTTTGAGTTTTACAGGTTTTCAACATTTTTTAGGGTTTTTAACATTACTTTGGGTTTAAATAGTTTTTAGAGTTTTTATTTGTTTTAGGGCTTTATGGGTTTTTAGGTTTTTAGGGATTTTACAGTGTTATGGTTTTTACTAATTTTTACTGTTTTAGGGAATATTTAGGGTTTTTGGGTTTTTAGAATTTTTAGGTTTTTGAGGGTTTTAAAGTATTTTTTAGGTTTTTAATTTTTTCTTAGTGATTTTTCAGGTTTTTAGTGTTTTTTATATTTCTTGGGATTTTTAGGGATTTTTTAGGATTTTCATGTTTTTATAATTTTTAGGAATTTTCAGGGTTTTTTGGGTATTATAAGGTTTTTGGGGTTTTTAGGGATTTGGATGTTTTTAGGGTTTTTAATGTTTTTTGGGATTTTTATATGTTTAAAATTTTTAGGGGATTTAATCAATTTTAGGTTTTTATGTTTTTACTTGGGTTGTTTCAATTTTTTATGATTGTTATGTTTTGGGGGATTTTTTGGCCTTTATTAGGTTTTATATGTTTCTTAATGTTTTTAGTGGATTTTTGAGATTTTTTAGTTTTTAAGTTTTTTTATAGTTTTTTAGCATTTTTAGGTATTTAAAGGGTTTTTTGAGTTTTTTTGGGTGTTTTATATTATTATGGTACTTTTCAGTTTTTAAGTGTTTTTAGGGGTTTTAGGGTTTTTTTGGTAATTTAGGGTTTTTTTAGATTTTGTATTGTTTTTTAGGTTTTTTTGGGTTTTTTGGTTTTTTGGTTTGTATGGTTTTCATTAGGTTTTTGTGTTTTTTATGGTTTTCAATTTTTCTAGGAATTTTTACAAATTTTTACATATTTTTATTGTTTTAGTATTTTTTTCTATTGAGGGTTTTTAGAGGTTTAATGTTTCTTTTCAGTTTTTATGGTATTATTAAACTTTTTCAGGGTTTTTATAGTTTTTTACATTTAAAAGGATTTTTAGTAATTTTTTTATTTTTATGGTATTATAGTGTTTTCTTAAATTGATGTTCTTTAAGGTTTTATTAGGTTTTTAGGCTTCTTGGGGATTTAGGGGTTTTTGAGTTTTTAGGGTCTTTTAGTGTTATTTATAAAGTTTAGGGGTTTAAAGGTATTTTAGAGTTTTTAGGGGATTTATGTTTTTATGTATTTTTAGTGGTTTTAAGGGTTTAGTAAATTTAGGGTTTTTATAGATTTTTATGGTGTTAGGGTTTTTAGCATTTTTTAGGTTTTTAGCTGTTTAATGTGTTTTATTATTTTATGGTTTTTTTGGGGTTTTAGATTTTTATGGTTTCTTATATATTTATGTATTTTTGTGCTTTTTCATGATTTTTATCTTTTTCTAGAATTCTTAGGGATTTGGATGGTTTTTTGGGGTTTTTTGTTTTTTGGACTTTTTGGGGTTTTTAGCATTTTTTAGTGGTTTAAAACATTTTTAGGTTTTTATTTTTTTTCATACCATTTTTAGGGTTATTATGTTTTTAGGGATTTTTAGAATTTTTTAGGATTTTTCTAGTTTTTAGAGTTTTAGAGATTTTAAGGGTTTTTAGGGTTTTCTTTGTTTTGTTTTGGGTTTTAGGGTTCTTTTGAGTTCTCTAAGGCTTTTAGAGTTTTTTAATGCGTTTCAGTACCCGATGGGGTTCCAGAGTTTTCAGTGGGTTTCTTATGGTTTTATGGGATTTACAGTTGTTATGTTTTTTATGATTTTTAGGGGTTTTAGTGGTTTTAGGGTCTTGTTAGTGTGTTTTAGTGATTTTAAGGATTTTTAACATTTTCTTGTTTTTAGGGGTTTTATCTGTTTTTAGTTTTATTATGTTTTTAGTCATTTTTAGGTCTTTTATGGATTATTATCGTTTTAGGTATTTGAGGTATTTTGATGTGTTTTAGGGGTATTTAGGTTTTTAGGGGTTTTAAGTGTTTTTAATGAATTCTTAATGGTTTTCATGTTTTTAGGATTATTTACATTTTTAGTTAATTTATGGATTTTTAGGAGTTTTTTTTGGTTTTTTAGGTTTTTTAGGTTTTTTAGGTATTTTGATAAATTTTAAGGTTTTTTGGGTTTATGATGTTTTGGGTTTTTTGGGGGTTTTTTGATTTTTTAGGGATTAAATATTTTTAGTGATTTTTAAAAAATTTAGGTGGTTTGAATATTTTATAGAGTTTTTTTGTGTTTTTAGGGTATTTGTGGGTTTTTAAGATTTTTTCTGGTTTTAGTTTTTTTTTGGTTTTTTGGGTTTCTTTTGTTTTTAAGGTCTTTTTAGGGATTTTTAGGGTTTTAGTGTTTTAGGTCTTCTATGAGTTTTTTTTTGTTTATTGGTTTTTATGATTTTCTTTTGGTATTTCTAGGTTTTTATGGTTGTTTATGTTTTTAGGAACTTTGACGGATTTTTTAGGATTTTTTATTTTTTTAGGAACTTTGAGGGATTTTTTTAGGTTTTTTATGTTTTTAGTGTGTATAAATTTTTTTAGTGGTTTATAACATTTTGAGGGGTATAGAATATTTTTAATGTTTTTTTGGTTTTTATGGTTTTTATTGGGTTTTACGAATTTTGAATTTTTAGGGGTTTTATTGTCTTTAGGGGGTTTAGGACTTGAAGGGTCTTTTAGGGTTTACTAGGGTTTTAGCAGTTCTTACGTTTTTTGGGGGTTTTAAATGTTTTTAGTTTTTAAAGTTTTTCTTAGGGGTTTTTTTAGGATTTTAGGGTGTTTTCTATTTTTTAATTATTTGTTAGTGTTTTTTTGGAATTTCTATGAGTTTTTAGGGGATATATGGATTTTGATTATATTTACAGTTTTTAAGGTTTTATGGGGTTTTATGGGGATATTAGAGTTTTTTGTGGTTTTTGCATTTTGTGTTCTTTTACAGTTTTTTAACATTTTTAGGGGTTTAATGGTTTTGAGTGTTTTTACTATTTTTATGGTTTTTTAAGGTTTTCAGTGTTTTTAATTTTTTTTGGGTTTTTATGGGTTTTAGCTGATTTTACATTTTTAGGGTATTTTTAGTGTTTTTAGGGTTTTTATCATTTTTATATTTTTAGGGGTTTTAAGTGTTTTTAGGTTTTTATAGTTTTCTTAAGGAGTTTTAGTGCTTGGAGGGTGTTTACATTTTAAGTTAATTTTAGGGATATTTAGAATTTTTTGGTTTTTATGGTTTATACGGATTTTGAGGGATTTTTAGGTTTTTAGGGTTCTTAGAGTTTTTATGGTTTTTTGGGTTTTTGATTTTTTTGATTTTTTTGAGGGTTTTAATTTTTTTTAGAGTTTGTTAATATTTTACTAGTTTAATGGGGTTTTAGTGGGTTTTTATGTTTTTATGTGTTTAAAAGGATTTTAGATTTTTTATGGTTTTAAAGGTTTTTAGGGTTTTTTAGGGGTTGTTTTCATTTTTTTGGTCTTTTAATGGTTTTCAGTGAATTTAGGATTTTAAGGTTTTATTTGGGGTTCAAAAAAAATTTATGGATTTTTTTTATTTTTTGGTATTTTTAGGGATTTTAAATATTTTTGTGGTTTTTAGGGGTTTTGGGATTTTAATGGTTTTCTGGGGTTTTTTATGGTTTCATTGGATTTTAGGGTTCATTTTGAGTTTTTTTTGTGTTTTACTGTTTTTAGAGTTTTTTTTAGTCTTTTAGGGTTTTAATGGGGTTTTAGAGTTTTTAGTGTCTAATATGGTTGTTATATGTTTTCTGTGTTATTAATGTTTTTTTGGGATTTTATGGGGATTTCAATTTTAAGGGTTTTGAAATATTTTAATGTTTTTTGGTGTTTTATGTTTTTTTTAGATATTTATTATTTTATTTGGTTTTTTAGGTTTTTTAGGTTTTTTATGGGTTTTTACGTTTTTATGGATTTTAAGGATTTTTTATGATTCCATTTTTTATGGATTTTTGGGATTTTGTGGGTTTTTTAGGTTTCTATGGTTTTGTGGTTTTTTATGGGTTTGGGAGTTTTTTTGGTTTTTAGGGTTTTTATGTGTTTCTAGGTTTTTATGGTTTTCTTATGGATATCAGGTTTTTTAAGAGTTTAGGTACATTTAGAACTTTTTTAATATTTTTATTCTTTTTTAAGGTTTGTATGGATTATGACAGCTTTTATATTTTTTATTGTTTTTTGGTTTTTTATGGTTTTTGGGATTTTAGGGTTTTTTTTACATTTTAATTTTTTTAGATTTTGGTAATGTTTTTATGGGTTTAAATGTTTTTATAGTATTTAGTGGTTTGTGGCTTTTTACGGTTTTTATGCGTTTTATGTTTTTACGGTATATTTATATTTTTTTAGGGGTTTTAGCATTTTTTTTATTTTTTCATATGTTTTAGGTGTTTATATGGCTTTATTAAGGATATTCAATTTTTTCAGTGTTTTATGTTTTTAGATATTTTTAGGGTGTTTTAGGATTTTGGTAGTTTTTTAATGTTTTTAAGGATTTTGAGTGTTTTAAGGGTTACTTACATTTTTGAGGTTTTTTGATTTCTTATAGGTTTTAAGTGTTTTTGGTTTTTAAGGTTTTCATAGGGGTTTTCAGTGTTTTTTATGGTTTTTAGGGTTGTCATGTTTTGGAGGATTTTTATGGATTTCTATGTTTTTTAGGTTTTTTGGGTGTCTATGGGTTTGTTAAACTTTTTATGGATTTAAAGGGTTTTTAGATTTTTTTTAATGTTATTAGGGGTTTAAATAATTTTTATAGTTTTTATTGATTTTTAGGATTATGATTGGTATTTAGGGTTTTTAGGTTATTAACAGTTTTTACGGTTTTAAGGGTTTTTAGGGTTTTACGGCCATTTAGGGGTTTTTAAAGTTTTTATTTACATTTTTAGTTTTTTAGGAATTACAATTTTTTTATGGTTTTTATGGATATATTTGGGTTTTCATGGGTTTTTGAAATTTTTATGGATTTTTTAATATTTATTTGGTATTTATTTTTTAGGGATTTTGAGGGTTTTTAGCTTTTTTTGTTTTGTAGGGGTTTTATGTGGTTTTTAATTTTTAAGGTTTTCTTATGGGGTTTCAATATTTTTAGGGGTTTCAATGATTTATGTGATATTTATATATTTTTCGTATTTTTATAAAATTTTAGGTTTTTCACTATTTTGAGAGTTTTTAGGATTTTTTAGGGTTATTTATTTTTGGATTTTATGGGGGTTTTATTGTGTTATCAGTGTTTTTTAGAGTTTTTTAATCATTTATAGTATTTTTAAAGGGTTTTAGTGTTTTTATTAGTTTTTTGGGGTTTTTTTGGGTTTTTTTGGGTTTTAAAGGGTTTTCATGGTTTTTTGTGGGTTTATAGTTATTATGGATATTTAGGGTTTATGGTTTTTTAGAATTTTTCAGGTTTTTTTGGGTTTTCAGTGTTTTTGGGTTTTAAGGATTTATTTTGGGTTTTTATGTTTTTTACGTGTTTTATGTTTTATGAAATTTTATGGATTTTTATGACTTCCTTGGTTTTTTAGGGTTTTAGGGATTCTGAGCATTTATAAGGTTTTTCTGTTTTTAAAGGTTTTAAAGTTTTTTAGGTATTTAGGGGTTTTAAATATTTCTGTGTTTTTAAGGTTTTCTTAAGGTTTTCAGGTTTTATAAGTTTTTTGATGTTTTCATGGATTTTTAGGGATTTTTTGGATTTTTATAGTTATTAGGTATTTATGGATTTTGAGGGTTGTTAGGGGTTTTATGGTTTTATTCGAGATTTTTGGGGGGGTTTAGATTTTTAGGGTATTTAGGGAATTTATATTTTTTTGTCTTTTATTTTGGTTCTAAGGGTTTCTTGTGTTTTTAGGGTTTTATGTTTTTTATGGTTTTAAGGATTATAATGGTTTTTAGGGTTTTTAGGATTTTTAGGGCCTTTTAGGTTATTTTGGGTTTTTAGAATTTTTATAATTTTTAGGTTCTTTATAGGTTTTATTTTTTTTAGGTTTTTAAGGTTTTCTTAGGGTTTTGAAACATTTTTAAGGTTTTATTTTTTTGGAATTTTTAGGTATTTTTATGGGTTTTTACAGTTTTTAGGGCTTTTAGGGATTTTGATTGTTTTGGGGTTTTTAGGTTTCTAGAGTTTCTTGGTGTTTTAAGGTTTTTATGTTTTTATTAAGTTTTTTCTGGTTTTTTATGTTTTGATGGATTATTTAGTATTTTTTACGATTTTTATGGGTTTTGAGGTTTTAGATATTTTACTGGCTTTTAGGGGGTATTAGGAATTTTAGGGGTTTATGGTTTTTTGGTTTTTAGGGTTTTCTAAGTATTATGTGGTTTCTAATATTTTTTATATTTTTTAACATTTTTATGGGTTTAATGGGTTTTTAGTGTTTTAGTGGGTCTTCCTAGATATTATAGGTTTTACATCTTTTTAGGTTTTAAGCGTATTTATGGTTTTTAGGGGTATTTAGGGTATTTAGAATTTTTTAGGTTAATAGGGTTTTTATGTGATTTTTGGTTTTTAAGTTTTTTATTATGGTTTTTAGGGGTTTTAGTCGTTTTTAAATTTTTCGGGATTTTTAGGGTGTTTTTTGATTTTTATGATTCATAGGGTTTTTATGATTTTTAGGATTTTTGAGGTTTTTATGATTTTTTTTGTGTTTTATGGGTTTTGTAGAATTTTTTTCATGTTTTAGGTTTTTATGGGTTGTAAGTGTTTGTGGGATTTTAATTTTTTATTATGGTTTTTTAGGGTTTTTAGTGTTATTTAGGTTTTATGAATTTTATGTCTTTTTTAGGAATATTATTTTTTAAGTGTTTTATGGATTTTGTGGGTATTTGGGGTTTTTTATTTTTATTAGGGGTTTTATGATTTTTTTGAGGTTAGGGATCTTTTTAGTTTTTTAGGGTAGTATGGGTATTTATATTTTTTTAATGTTTTTAGCGGTTTAAAGTGTATTAAGAATTTTTAGTGGTTTTTACGAGTTTTATTGATTTTTAGGGTGTTTAATGGATTTCAAGGGGGTTTGTTATCTATTAGGTTTTTAGGAGTTTTTGGGTCGTTTTAATGATTTTTATGTTGTTTAGCATTTTTTAGGTTTTTAGTGGTTTTAACTGTTCCTATTATTTTAAGGTTTTCGTATTGGATTTTAGGGTTTTTATGTATTTTTTGGTTTTTGGGGGTTTTAACTGTTCCTATTATTTTAAGGTTTTCGTATTGGATTTTAGGGTTTTTATGTATTTTTGGTTTTTGGGGGGATATTTAGGTGTATTAGGATTTTTCGGTATTTAAGGTTTTCGTATTGGATTTTAGTGGTTTTTTGGTTTTTTAGGGGTTTTAGGGATTGTTTTGAGTTTTTAAGGATTTAAATTTTTTTAGAGGTTTTTAATAGTTTTAGGGGTTTAAATGGTTATTTAGAGTTTTTAGTGGTTTAAGTGTTTTTATTGGTTTAAGGTTTTTTATGGTATTTAAGGATATTAAGGTTTTTAAGGCTTCTAGATGTTTTTTATTTTTAGGGGTTTTATGTGTTTTTAGGTTTTTAAAGTATTCTTTGTTTTATTTCATGGTCTTTAGTGTTTTTAATGTTTTTGGGAATTTTTATTTTTTTTAGGATTTTTACAGTTTTTTAGGATTTTATGGATATTGAGGATTTTACGGTGTTTAAGTTTTTAGTGGTTAATTTTGGGTTTTTAATGATTTCATTTTGTTTCTTTAAGGGTTTTTAGTTTATTTTTATTTTTTAACACCATTAGGGGTTTAAATTGTTTTTATAGTTTTTAGCGGTTTTTAGGTTTCTATGGGTTTGTGGTTTTTATTTTTTTTATTGTTTTATGGTTTTTAGGGGTTTTAGGGGATATTTTATGTTTATAGGGTTTTTATAATTTTTATGTTTTTTGTAAATTTAAGTGTTTTCGGTTTTTACGATTTTATTAGGGGTTTTTCTCTATTTTTAGGGTTTTTCTACTTTTTATAGATTTTTATGGATTTTTTATAATTTTTATAGTTTTATGGTTTTAATGGATTTTGAGTTTTTTAAGAATTTATGGGTTTGTTTTGTTTTTAGGGTTTTTAACATTTTATTGTTTTTAATTTTTCTAGATATTTTTAACATTTTTACAGGACTCAAGGGTTTTTGTAGATTTTAGCGAGTTTTTAGGGTTTTTATAGGGTTTTGTAGATTTTAATGGTTTTAAAGGTTTTAAGGGTTTTAGGGATTTCAGTGTATTGTAGTCTTTTTATGGTTTTTAGTGTTTTTAGAATTTTCTAGTTTTTTTTGGGGTTTTAGGTTTTTTTATGTTTTTATGAATTTCTTAATTTTTTTAGGGTTTTTTATATTTTTAGGAATTTTTATGTTTTTTTATGATTTTTGAGATTTTTTTGAGTTTTTTGGAATTCTTATGGGTTTTAGGGTCTTCAGTGTTTTTATGGATTTTCTGGGTTTTAATGGTTTTTAGATTTTTTTATGTATTTATGTGTTTAAAAGGTTTTTATGGGTATTAGTGGTTTTTAGGGGGTTTAAGTTGTTTTGTGGTTTTTAGGGTTTTTATGGGTTTTCAGGGGTTTTAATGTCTTTTGGGGGTTTTAGGGTTTTTAGTTGTTTCTATGGTTTCTAGGTTTTTTATATTTTTTTGGTTTTTTATATTTTCTTAGGGTTTTTATGGGATTTTAGGGGGTTTTATGTTTTAAGTATTTTTAGTACCATTTACGAATTCTTATGGGTTTTAGGTTTTTATAGATTTTAAGGGGTTTTAGAGTCTTTTAGGGTTTTTAGGGGATTTAGGGTTTTTATTTGGGATTTTAGTGTTTTTTTATGTTTTTAGCATTTTATGTTTTTTAGTGTATTTTATCATTTTTACGGTTTTAAAACATTTTAGTTTTTTAGTGGCCTTTAAGGTTTTTATCGGTTTGAGTGTTTTTAATATTTTTATGGGTTTTGTGGTTTGTAGGAATTATGTGTTTTAGGATATTTTCGGGGTTTTTTATAGCTTTTATAAATCATTATGTTGTTAGGGGTTTTAATTGTTTTTAGGTTTTTATGGTTTTCTTAGGTATTTTCATTGTTTCTATAGATTTTTATGTTTTTAGGTATTTTTAATGATTTTTTTTACTTTTCTGGTTTTTATGTTTCTTATATATTTTGAGTGTTTTTTGGTTTTTAGGGTTTTAGGGGGTTATGGTTTTTTGGCTTTTTAGGGATTTTTGAGTTTTTAGGGGTTTTTAGTTTTTTTACTGTTTTTAACATTTTATGGGGTTTAAATGGGTTTTATATTTTTATGTGATTATTTATCGGTTTTATGGGTTTTATATGTGTTTAAGGTTTATAGGGATTTTTATGGTTTTTAGGATATTTTGGGTTTTGGGGGTTTTTGGCATTGATGGTTTTTAAGGGATTTAAGTGTTTTTAGGTTATTAAGGTTTTCTTAGGGATTTTCAAGGGATTTTAGGTTTTTTTAATGTTTAGGGATTTCTTGAGGGTTTTTTAGATTTTTATGGTTATTTAGGACTTCTAGGAATTTTAACAGGTTATACGGTTTTATGATTTTTTTGTGTTTTAGGGTTTTTTAAGATTTTTGGGTTTGAATGTTTTTAGAGTTTTTAACACTTTTAGGGGTTTAAATGGTTTTTAGAGTTTTTTTTTGTGATTTTTTATCATTTTTATAGATTTTCAATGTTTTTAGGATTTTAGGGTTTTCATGGTTTTTAGTGTGTTTAGGGTTTTTTTATTATTTTTTCATTTTTTATCTTTTTATGTTTTTTTGGGATTTTAATTGTTTTTAGGATTTTAAAGTTTTCTTAGGGATTTTTAGTGTCTTTAGGGTTTTTTTATGTTTTTAAGGCTTTTTAGGTATTTTTTTTGGATTTTATAGTTTTTATGGTAATTTGGTATTTTTATTGTTTTTGTGATTTCAGGGTTTAGCGGTTTTTTAGGTTTTTAGTGTTTCTTTGTTTTTTAGGGGATCTATTTTTTTTAAGGTTTTAAGGTTATTTAGGGTATTTCTGGGTTTTAGGTATTTTTCAATATTTTTTATTATTTTTTCACGGTTTGTATATATCTTGATAGTTTTTATAGTTTTATGTTATTTATAGTTCTTAGGGTTTTTTGGGATTTTAGGGCTTCTTGTTTTTAAATAATTTTTTAAGGTTTTTTAGAGTTTTTGTAAAAAATTTATCTATTTAAATTTTTTTATATTTTTTTTGGATTTTATGTGTTTTGAGTGTTTTTTTATGATTTTTAGAGGTTTTATTGTTTTTAGGGTTTTTATGTTTTTATGTTCTTTTTATGGGTTTTAGGGTTTTTAGATTTTTTTTTCAATTTTTTGGGGTTTAATTTGTTGTGTTGTTTTAAATATTTTCATTAGGATTTTAAAGGTTACTAAGGTTTTTTATAATTTTAGGGATTTCTAGGGATTATTTGGATTTTATGGTTTTTAGTAAGTTTTTTGTTTTTTTGGAGTTTTAGGGTTTTTAGGGTTCATTGGTTTTTTTAGGGTTAATTTTTTTACATTTTTTGTGGTTCTCTTAGAGTGTTTCATTATTTTTATGGTTTTTATGTTTTAGATATTTTTAGGTATGTTTAAAAAAATTGGGTTTTATTGTTTTTATTTATTTTTAGTGTTTTTTGGGTTTTTTGGGTTTTTTGGTTTAATGGGGATTTTAGGTTTCTTTTCAGTTTTTTAGGGTTTTTAAGGGTTTTCGGACATTTTAATAATTTTTGAGATTTAAAGGAATTTAGAGTTTTTAGAGGGTTTTATGATTTTATGGTTTTTAGGGTTTTTAAGGGACTTGGTGGTTTTAATTTTTTTTAGTGATTTTTTGGGTAAGGCCTTTTTTGTTTTTTAGGGTTTTTTATCATATTTTTGGTTTTTAGGGGTCTTAAGAGTTTTTTGTATTTAATATTTTCTTAGATTTTTCAATGTTTTTATGTTTTTAGGTGTTTATAGGTCTATTATTTTTATATAATTTTAGGGGTTTTAGGGACTTGGATGATTTTTAGGGTTTTTTGAGGTTTTTAGGGTTTTATGGGTTTTAGGGTTTTAGGGTTTTTTTAGTTATTTATAATTTTATTGGTGTTTAGAGTTTATTAATGTTTTATGGGTTTTAAATGTTTTTATAGTTTTTAGTTTTTTACGGTTTTTATGGGTTTTTAGGTTTTCTATGATTTTTTAGGGTTTTAGCATTTTTAGGGTTTTATGGGATTTTAGTGTTTTTAGGTATTTAATGATTTTTTAGGGATTTCTATGTTTTTTTGGTTTTTTACATTTTCATTGATTTTTAGTTATTTTTAGAAGTTTTAGGGATTTTAGGGTTTTTGGGGTTTCTAGGGTTTTTAGGGACATGGTGGGTTTTATGGTTTTTTAGGGTTTTTTGTATTTTTTAGAGTTCATAACATTTTTTAGGTTTTTTAAGTGTTTTAAGTTTTTTTAGTTTTTTGAGGTTTCTTAGTGTTTTTTATGGTTTTAGGTGTTTTATGATTTTATGGAATATGAGTGCTTTTTTGGATTTTTTTTAATGTGTTTTTAGCTTTTTTAGATATTTTGAGGGACTTTATGATTTTTTTTGGGTTTTTTGAGGGTTTTTTGGATTTTATTAGTGTTTATGGGTTCTAATGTTCATAATTTTTTATTATTATTATTTTAAGATTAATGGGTTTTAGACGCTTTTATAGGTTTTTTGTTTTTTATGCGTTTTTATGTTTTTTAAGGGAATTAGGGGTTTTTAGGATTTTTTTCTTTTTTAGGTGTTTTAGGGGTTTTTAGTGTTTTTAGGTTTTTAATATTATCATAGTTTTTTTCAGTTTTTTAAATGTTTTTTTAGGATTTTTTTGGGATTTGTTAGGATTGTTATGGTGTTTTTTACAGTTTTCCTGAGGTTTTAGGGGTTTTATGGTATTTATAATTTTAGATGTTTTTATGGGTTTAAAGGGTTTTTTTGATTTTTTAGTTGTTTTTAGGTTTAATAGATATGTAGGGTTTTAAATATTTTTAAGCTTTTTTATGGTTTAATGGGTTTTTAGGGTATTTTATCGGTTTTAGAGTTTTTTTTGGTTTTTTAGGGTTTATAAATGTTCTTAGGTTTTTAAGATATTACTTCGGTTTGTAGGGTTTTTATCTTTTAGGGATTTATAGGTATTTTTTATAATTTTATGGGTTTTTAGTGTTGTCAATGATTTTGAGGGATTTTATGGTTCCTAGGGTTTTTGAGGATTTTTTATGCTTTTTAGTGTTTTTAGGTTGTTTAGGGGTTATAAATGTTTATAGATTTTTAAAGTTTTCTTAGGTTTTTATATGGTTTCATGAATTTTTAAAATTTTCAAGATTTTTAGGGGTTTTTCTATTTTTATTCTTTTTAGGGTTTTTAGTGTTTTTAGGGTTTTAAAGGTTTTTAGTGGTTTATGGTTTTTTTTGGTTTTATGGTTTTTTTAGTTTATTAGAATTTTATAGTTTTTAGTGTTTTGAATGTTTTAAGGGTTTAAAATGTGTGTAGAGTTTGCATTCATTTTTAGGGTGTTTATAGTTTTAATAGATTTATGGTTTTATGGGGATTTTGTTCTATTGGGTTTTTAGTATTTTTATGGTTTTTAGGTTTTTTATGGTTTTATAGTTTTTTTGGGTTTATAATTTTTATTTTTTATGGGGTTTTTACTGTTTTATTGAGTATTTAGGGGTTTTTACATTTTTAGGTATTTTTAGGGATTTTTTAGGATTTCTATGGTAATTTAGGATGTTGGGGTGTTTTAGGATTTTTAATGCTTTTTGGGTTTCTGGGTTTTTTGGTATTTAAGGGTTTTATGTTTTTTTACGGTGTTAATTTTTTTAGTTGTTTTATATACTTTTTAGAGTTTTTAGTGGTTTAGGGTTTTTTCGGTTACAAGGATTTTTAAGGGTTTTAGTGTTTTTAGGTTTTTAGGGTTGGTATGGTTTTTGGGTGTTTCAGGGATTAATTTGAGTTTTTTAGGGTTTTTTAATATTTCTAAGTGTTGTTTACATTTTTATGGTCTTAATGGGGTTTTAGATCTATTTGTGGGGTTTAGGGTTTTTATGGATTTTTATGGTTTTTTAAGGTTTTAGGGTTTTTTAGGGGTTTTCCAATTTTTAGGGAATTTTATGGTTTTAAACAGTTTTTTGATTATAGGGGTTTTAAGTGTTTTTTTGTTTTTATGGGTTTTTATGGATTTTTATGGTTTTTATGTTTTTTACTTTTTCATGGATTTTTAGGTAGTTATAATGGTTTTTAGGGTTTTTAAGGGTTTTAGGGATTTTAGGGGGGGTTTTGGCATTTTAGGTTTTTAGGGTCTTTTCATTTTTTTAGTTTTTAGGGGTTTTTAGTGTTTTAGGGTTTAAAGGTTTTTTAGGGTTTTTTCAACTTTTACATTTTTAGGATTTTTTGTGGATTTTTTTTATTATTATGGTATTTTAGGTTTTTTAGCCATTTTGAGGGGTTTTAACGTTTTTAGGCCTTTTATGGTATTATTTGGGGGTTAGGTTTTTAGGGATTTTATGGTTTTTTTAGTGCTTTTAACAATTTTAAGAGTATAAAGGATTTTTAGTATTTTTTGTTGGTTTTTAGGTTTGTTATGCGTTTTAGGGTTTTCTATATTTTTAGGGGTTCATGTTGTTGAAATTTTTTAAGGTTTTTTAGTGTTTTTAGAATTTTTTTAGATTTTTATGTGTTTTTGGTGTTTTTATGTTTTTATGGTTTTGTTATGGTTGTTCAAAGTTTTTTTTGTTTTTAATTTTTATGGTTTTTTTTATTTTTATATTTTTTAGAGTTTAATTGGAATTGGAGGGGTTTTAAGGGTTTTAGGGGTTTTTTGAGTTTTTATGGTTTTAAGGGTTTTAGGTATATAAAAGTTTTATATGGGTTTAATGGGTTTTTATAATTTTTATTCGTTTTAGTGTTTATATGGGTTTTTACAGTTGTATATCATTCGTAGAAGTTTTAATGGTTTTTAGTTGTTTTTAGGGGTTTTAGGGAAACTAAGTGTCTTTAGAGTCATTAGTTTATTTATGGGTTTTAATTTTTTTATGTTTTTATGGTTTTCTTAGTGTTTTTCATTTTTTATGGTTTTTAAAAAATTTATTATTTTAAGGGATCTTTTAGGATTTTAATGGGTTTTTAGTGTTTCAAAATACGTTGAGTATTTGTTGGGCCTTTATAGTTTTTAGTTTTTTTAGGTTTTTTAGTGTTTTTAGGGTTTTAGTGGTTTTAATTGTTTTTATGTTTCACAGGTTTTCATAGTTTTTTTTTTGTTTTTAGGGTTTTTACATTTTTTAGGGATTCTGGTTTTTTTTTTGGATTTTTATGGTTTTTTAGTATTTTTAGGGATTTTTCAGTGTTTTTAGGTATTTTTATTGTTTTATGGGTTTTTTGGGTGCTTATGTTTTTTAGGGTTTTTATGATTTTTTAGAGGTTGTAATGTTATAGATTTTTTATTATTTTAGGGGTTTAATTTTTTTTACTATATTTAGTGGTTTAGGTGTTTTTTAGTGTTTTTAGGGTTTTTAATTTTTAGGGGTTTTTATGGATTTTAGGGTTTGTATGGTCTTTTATAGGTTTTAGTATTTTTTATGATTTTTAGGGGTTTTAAGTATTTTTTGGTTTTAAAGTTTTCATAGGGTTTCAAAGGTTTAAATGATTTTTAATTTTTTAGGATTTTTAGGGATCATTATGTATTTATGGGTTTTTATAGATATTTTGGTTTTTGAGGTTTTTTATGTTTTTTAGGGTTTTATGGGTTTTAGGGTTTTTAGCATTCTAATGTTTTTTAGGTGTTTTAGTGGTTTTGAATTCTTAAAATATGTATGGTTTTCTTAGGGTTTTTCTGGATTTTAGGGATTTTTATGTTTTAAGGGAATTTCTGGTATTATTATTTTATGGTTTTTTACAATATTTAGGTTTTTTGGCGTTCATTAAAAATTTTAGTGTTTTTAGGGTTTTTATGGGTTTTCTGGGTTTCATGGGTTTTCTTATGTTTTTTAAGGTTTTTAGGGTTTTTAGTTTTTTTAATGGCTATAGGGGGTTAAAGGATCATTAATGTTTTTATTGGTTTAAGGGTTTTTATTGGTTTGGGGGGTTTTAGGGTTTTTATGGGTTTATGGTTTAGGGGTTTATTTTGTTTTTTTACAGTTTTAAACGTTTTTAGTTCTTAGTGGTTTAGAGTGTTTTTATAATTTTACGATTTTCTTAAGTGTTTTCAAGGTATTTAGTATTTTTTTACATATTTATAGATTTTTTGTTATTTTTTAGGATTTTGATGGGTGTTTAGGGTTTTAGTGATTGTGAGGTTTTTATGGATTTTAGAAGGTTTTTTGTTTTTAGTTTCTTAGGTTTTTATGGATTTTTAGTTTTTTTTTAGTTTTTAGGGGATTAATAGTTATTATGGGTTTTAGGGTTTTCTAGGTATTTTATATTTATTTGGTTTTTAAGGGTTTTAAGTGTTTTTAGGGTTGTAAGGGTTTCTTAATGGTTTTTAAGGTTTTTATTATTTTTTAAATTTTTATGTATTTTTAAACCTTTTAGAATTTTTATGGTTTTGGTCTTTTATGAATTTTGAGTGTTTTTAGTGATTATATGATTGTTTAGGTTTTTTTGAGATCTTTATATTTTTATTGTTTTTTATAGTTTTTAGCCTTTTAGAGGAATAAATGTATTTTAGAGCATCTAGTGGGTTTTTAGGATTTTATGAGTTATAGTGTTTGTATGTGTTTTAGGAGTTTTATGTTTTTTAGGATTTTTAGGGTTTTAGTGTTTCTTGGGATTTTAGTGTTTTTTAGGTTTTTAAGGTTTTCTTGGGATTTTTAGAGTTTTTAGGGGATTCTACGTTTTATGGATATTTAATAATTTATAGGTTTTTTATGATTTTTTAGGGTTTTTTGGGGATTTTGAAGAGTCTTATGGATTTAATGGGGTTTTGGGACGTTTTGATTTTTTTGAGTTTGTTAGTGGTTTGGATATTTTTAGATTTTTTAATATTCTAAGGGCTTAATGGGTTTTTTGAATTTTTAGTGTTTTTATGTTTTTATGGTTTTTGGGTTTTTAAGGTTTTTTGGGGGATTTTTGGTTTTTAGGGTTTTTTGGGGTATTATATTCTTTTAGGGGTTTTGCATTTTTTTAGGTTTTTAGGGGTTTTAATTGATTTTAGTTTCTTATGGTTTTCTTAGGGGTTTTCAGGGTTTTGTTTTTTTTTTACATTTTCAGTTATTTTTATGGATTTTTTTAGGAATTTTTTGATTTTGTATGGTTTTTTAGGATTCTGAGGGGTGTATGGTTTTTTGGATATTAGGGTTTTTAGGGTTTTTAGGTCTTTTAATTACTTTAAGTGTCTTTTGGTTTTTAATATTTTCTTAGGGATTTTTTGGTTTTTAGGTTTTTAGTTAATTTTAGAGATTTAAACATTTTATTATAGGTTTTTAGGGATTTGGGGGTGTAGGGTTGTTATGGATTTTTTTTGGGATTTTAGGTGTTTTTTGAGTTTTTAGGGGTTTAATGGATTTTCAGAGTTTTTTAAAAAATTATGTGTTTAAAGGTTTTGTAGAGTTTTTATTCGGCTTTTATGGTTTTTAACAATTTTTTGGGTGTTTTAATGTTTGTAGGGGTTTTTTGGTTTTTAGGATTTTAGGGATTTTAGGGTTTTTTAGGTTTTTTTTTCATTTTATTTATGTTTTTGGGGGGTTTTATGTGTTTTTTGGTTTTTAATGTTTACATAGGTTTTTTGAGGATTTATTATTTTTTTATCAATTTTTAGATATTTTTAGTGATTTTTATGGGTTTTTACGTTTTTAGGGATTTCAAGGATCTGTAGTGTTTTTAGGGTTTTTATGGGTTTTTACATTTTTTGGGTTTTATTGACATTTTAGAGTTTAATTTTTTTTATAATTTTTTAACATGTTTAGTTTATAAAGGGCTTTTAGATTTTTTAATTGGTTTTAAGAGTTTTTTTGGTTTTTAGGGTGTTTTTAATTTTTTGTGGGTTTTATGGTTTTTAGTGTGTTTTAGGTGTTTTAGTGTCTTTTTTGGGTTTTTATGGTATTTAGAATTTTTTATGTTTTTAGGGGTGTTAATTGTTTTTAGTCTATTATGGAATTCTTATAATTTTTCAAGGTTTGAGGGTTTTTTCATTTGCAGGGGTTTTTGGAGGTTTTTTAGTATTTTTATTGTTTTTCGGGTTTTTTGGACCATCAGGGTTTTTAGGGTTTTTATGGTTTCTTAGTGTTTTTAAAAAAATAGTTTTTAGGAGTATTAAGTGTTTAAATATTTTTATGAATTTCTTAGGTGTTTTAGTTTATTTTATATTTTTTTAATTTTTTGGGATTTTAGGAATTTTTTATAATTTTTATAGGTTTTTTAGGGTTTTTAGGTTTTTTTAGGATATTGGGATTTTTTGAGTTGTTTAGGGTTTTAGGGGTTTTTAGAGTTTATTTTGTTTTTAGGGTTTTAATCGGTTTTTAGAGTGTTTAGTGCTTTTATAGTTTTTATGGGCTCATAGGGGTTTAAAATTTTTTGTGGGTTTTTGGGTTTTTAGATTTGTTTAGGGTTTTATCATTTTAAGTGTTTTTTATGTTTTTATTGGTTTAAGTGTTTTTATATTTTTAAACTCTTATTATCTCTTCACAAGAGTTTTATGATTTTTTATGTTTTTAGGGATTTTTAGTGATTTTTTAGGATTTTTTTTATTTTTAGGGTTTTAGGTATTTTGGGGGGTTTGGGGTTTTTATGTTTTTTTTTGGATTTTAGGGTTTTTTTAGTTTTAATGGTATTTATGGTTTTTAGGTTTTTTTAACGATTTTTGGGTTTTATATAATTTTTAGTTTTTTTAGTATTTTTTAGGGGTTTTATGGGGTTTTATTGTTATTATTTTTTAGGGAATTTTTATGGGATTTAGGGTTTTCATGGTTTTTTAGGGGTTATTTGGGTTTTTAGAGTTTTGAAGTTTTTTTAAGTGTTTTTAGTTTTTTTGGTTTTGTTTGTGGTTTTTAGAATTTTTTGGATTTTTTTGCTTTTAAGGATATTTAGGTATTTTTGGGTATTTTAATTTTTTTAGAGTTTTTATTCATTTTTTAGGTTTTGATGGATTTTAGTGTTTGAATGGTTTTTTGTGTTTTTAGGGATTTTTGAGTTTTTTAGGTTTACTAATGTTATTTAGTGTTTAAAATATTTTTTTCGTTTAATTGCTTTTGAGTGTTTTTAGTGTTTTTAAGTGTTTTATGGTTTTTAGGGTTTTTAGGGGTTTTAATGGATTTTAGGGGTTTTATGGGATTTATGGTTTTGATGGTTTATTGGGGTTTTAGGGTTTTTAGAGTTTTTAGGTTTCTTAGGGCTTTATGTGTTTTTAAGACTTTACAGTTTTCCTAGGGGTTTTTAGTGTTTTTAGGGGTTTTAGGGTTTTTTATGTTATTTGGTATTTTTAGCTCATAATCAAAAAAAATTATGGCATTTTATGTTTTTTAGTTATTTTGATGGTTTTTACTCTTTTTAGGGTTTTTATGGTTTTTATGGTTTTTCTTATTTTTAGGTTTTGTAGTTTTTAGGGGTTTTAAGGGTTTATGGAGTTTTTATACATTTTTAGGGTTTAAATGGTTTTTAGATATTTTTATTCTTTTTCATGGATTTTAGGGTTTTAATGTTTTTTAAGGGATTATAGTTTTATAGGTTTTTTAGGGTTTTATGGTTTTTTAATGATTTTTTTTTGTGTTTTTAGGGTTTTCTATGTTTTTAGTGGTTTAAAAAGTTTTTCGATTTTTAATGTTTTTTTATGTTTTTTTATGGTTTCTAGTATTTTTTTCATTTTAAGGAATTATTTATTATATTTTTGGAATTTTTATCATTTTTTGTGTTTTTTTTGTGATTTTGAGGGGTTTTATGGTTTTTAGGGATTTTATCATTTTTAGGCCTCCTGGAGTTTGATTTTTTTAGGTTATATATTTTTTTTCTTAGGGTTATTCATGGTTTTTAGGTTTTTTTTATGTTTTATGGGATTTTGTGATTTTTTTTGTATTATTATTGGTTTTAGGGGTTTTATGGTTTTTGAGGTTTTTGGGATATTTTAGGGTTTTATTGTTTTTTTTGAGATTTTAGGTTTTTTTTATTTTTTATGGATATTTCAGTATTTTATAATTTTTTTAATGTTTTCAATGTCTAAAGGGTTTTTATAGTTTTTAGTGGAATTAGAGTGTTTTTATGGGGTTTTAGGGGTTTAATGGTCTTTATGGGTTTTATATTTGATATGGGGTTTTAGTTTTTTTATGGTTTTTATCATTTCATGGGGTTTTAGGGATTATAAATGTATTTAGATTTTTATTCTATAATTATGGTTTTTCAGGTTTTTTGGATTTTTATGTAATTTTAGGATTTTTGGGATTTTTAGGATTTTAGGGATTTTTAGGGTTTTTAGGGGTCTTGAGAAATTTAGAGTTTTTTATGGTTTTTTGAATTTTTTTAGGTTTTTATGGGTTTTAAATGTTTTTTTGTTTCCAAAGTTTTCTTATAAAATTTTAGGTATTTTACTGTTTTTTACATTTTTAGGAATATTTAGATGTTTTTTTAGGATTTTTATGGTTTTAGGGTTCTTATGGATTTTGATGGTCTTAGGGTTTTTTCGGTTCTAGGGTTTTGTGGGTTTTTGGGGGGTTTAGGGGTTTTTTGAGTTTTTACAATTTTTAAGGTTTTTTAATGTTTTTAACGATTTAATGGGTATTCATATTTTTTTAGTAGTTTTTAGGGTTTTTATGGATTTTAGGTGGTTTTATAGTTTTTAGGATTTTTATTGTTTTTTAGTTTTTTTTTGTTTTTATCATTTTCTTAGTTTTTAGAGTCTTAGGTTTTTTTATGATTTTATGGGTTTCTTAAGGTTTTTCCAGATTTTTTGGGTTTGTAATGCTTTGATGGAGTTTTAGGGATTTTTAGGATTTTTTTAATTTTTAATTGTTTTTATGAATTTTGAGTCATTTTAGTGTTTTATAGGGTTTTATTGGTTCTTTGGGTTTTAGGGTATTTTTTTTTGTTTTTTTAGGGATTTATGGTTTTTGGAGTTTTTAAACTTTTTTATAGGTTTAAAGGGTTTTTAGAATTTTTGGTATGTTTTGATGGTTTTTATTGGGTTTTACGGATTGGGGGGTTATTATGGATTTTAGGGGGTTATAACATTTTTACGATATTTTAAGATTTTTCGTGTTTTTAGGTTTTTAGGGGTTTTAACTATTTTTAGGTTTTTAAGATTACTTTTTTGTTTCATGGTTTTTAGGATTTTTTACATTTCAAGGGAATATTAATTTTAGGACATTTTTAAGATTTTTATTGTTCTGGTGGTTTTATGGTTTTTTATGTTTGTAGGGTCCTGAATATTCCGCAAGGGGAAAATCCAATTACCCCAAGACTTGGGAAAGGACCGAATCTGTCCGCATACCGGCTCCCAGCAACTATACGCAATTGGTTCGGAGAATCGCAATTCCACGGACCAGCGTCATCTGCAAAGCAAAAGCGGGGACCCTTCGGGGGCGTGAAGTAGGACGGGCACCTGCAGGTCTACCGTCCCAACCCACCCCAGCCGCGAAGCGTGCCAACCGACCCATGCCGTACGCACCGTCGTTCGCGAAATGGAGGCGGAGCGCCCATGCGGCTGCGGACCACTGTCGTTCGCGGAATAGAGGTGGAGTGGTGCACAACCGCGAACCAATTCCGCAGACCTCGGTTCCAAAGCTCCCAGTTGTCCGCGTCATCCGCTGGTGGGAATTCCTTCATGGGCTTCTGCAAAGAGTGTCGTATTCCCATATCCCCTTCGTGACTCTATAAATATTCACTGACGGGAACCAAAAAGTGAAGGAGAGGAAGGACGGGTGAAAACCCGTGGGGAGACGCTGGAGAAATCGCTCCCAGCGGTCCGCGACCATCCACGGACCACATATCGTCCGCGGATGCACTCTTCCGTATAGAGGAGAAACCAAACCGCAAACCACATGCAGCCATCTCCTTCACTTATGGTCCCTCCACGGCCACCCCCTCCATGGACCAGTGTCGTTCGCGAAATAGAGGAGGAGATCCTCCACGGGCGCGAACCAGGACATGCCCCAGCACCTTTGCAGACGCCCCTCGCGACCATTTCCTTCGCGGTCATCTCATCCGTGGACACCCTTCGCAGAAGGCCATCACCTTCGTGGAAAGCCTCCTTTGTGGACAGCCTCTTTTGTGGCCTGCTCCCTCGTAGCTGGATCCTCCGTGGGTACCCCCTTTTGTGGTTAGCTCATACGCGGCTCGCTCCCTCGCGGATGGCTCCTCCATGGCCAGTCCCTTGCGGTCGGATCCTTCGCATTCTGCCACCTCCGCGGACATCCTTCACGAACGACCAAACTATGAACCACATGCGGCCAATCCTTCGTGGACGGCTCCTCCGCGTCCGTTCCCTCACGGACAGCTCCTATGCAGCCCGCCCCTAGCGGAACACCCCATGCCGCCCCAACATCCATCTTATACATTCCATGAGTCGAGCTAATCGTCATGGCTCTCCTATAACCCCATTACCTAGCTCTTTTTTCTAGGCTCATCCAAAAAGGGCCGCCCTTGCGTAAGTCCCACACCAACCATTTCTAGGTATCTCCTACCTAGTTTTCCTGACCACATGACATTAAACTGTATGTCTGTCGTCCTGACCATGCGATGTTAAACTGTATGTCCCTCGTCCTAACCACATGATGTTAAACTATATGGACCTCATCTTGACCACATGACGTTAAATTGTATGGCCCTCTTCCTATTCATATGACATTAAACTATATGGAAATAGTCCTCTCTACATGACTATAAACTGTAGTTCTCCCTATGTTCCAAACACAGGATGCCTCTTGTTCCAAACAAAAGATTACTTATGCTCCATGCATAAGATGCCTCATGCCATCTTTACAGTGGTATAATTTCAAGAGCGCTGTAATCCATTCAAACATTCCATCACTCCACCCCTCTCTTTTCATGTCCTTCACTCGGATATCCATCCTCTTTCATGTCTGTAGGGACCCCCTAACAGCCTGGCCTCATGCCGCATTGGCTCACAAACCATCCTAGGCCAACGCCCTGGAAGACATTGGACAACACTTAGACATAGGTCCTGTGTTTCGAACATGGTCAGTAGTCAACCCTAATTTGTTTTTCCCCATTTCAGGTTAATCTGATCTGAATTCTGTGTTTCGAATGTGGTCAATAGTTATCCTCCATCTCCATGCCACCCACAATGTGTTCCGAATGTCGGGCATGTAATTCACACTTTTTATCTCCCTTTGTTTGGACTAATTCCAATGCCCTTGGTGTTATCCCGCTTCTTCACTCATGCATAGGCTTGTCCTGACCACATGACATTAAACTGTATGGCCCTCTTCCTGACCACATGACGTTAAACTGTCTGGCCCTCTCCCTATCCATATAACGTTAAACTATATGGAAAGAGTCCTCTCTACATGACTATAAACTGTAGCATTCCCCAACATTAAATAATTGGATGTGTCTTACTCCATGCAAGATATTCATTATGCTCCAAGAATAAGATGCCTCATGCCATGTTTATAGTGGCATAATTTCAAGAGCGCTGGAATCCATTCAAACATTCCATCACTCCATCCTACGCTTTGCGTGTCCTTCATTCGGATCTTCATTCCCTTCCATATCTGAAGGGACCCCCTAATGGTCTGGTCCCATGCCACATTGGCTCACCTACCATCCAGGGCCAACGCCTCAGAGGACTTTGGACAACTCTTCGAGATAGGTCATGTGTTTCGAACACGGTCTGCAGTCGACCTTCATTTGTTCGTCCCCATTTCAGGCTAACGTGATGTGAATGTTGTGTTTCGAACATGTTCAATAGTTATCCTCCATCACCATGCCACCCTCATTGTGTTCCGAATGTCAGGCATGTAATTCACACTTTTCATCTCCCTCTGTTTGGACTGATTCTAATGCCCTTGGGGTTATCCCGCTTGTGCACTTTTGCATAGGAGTTGGCCGCCATTATATTCCTCAACCCACCAATTGGTTGGGACGCCCACATGGCCATACATGTGAAAGACACCATGGGCCTCCTCAGAGTGTAAGCCCCAATCCATTACGATGGGCATCCATCTAGGAGTAAGCCCTGACCTTATGGGTTTCCCTCATTCGTAAGCCCCACTCCGCTTCTCACGGATGTACCATTCGTGATGTGATCCTCTAGTCCCTGCTGCCTCTTGTTTCTCACACCGAGCATGACTCACGTGGGCTTAGAGTAAGCATTGACCATGACATCATCACCATGGGCCTCCTCAGAGTGTAAGCCCCAATCCATCATTTCGGGCTGCCCCAGAGCGTAATCCCCAAGCCAAAGCAATCAATGGGGACTTTGATTCATGCCAAAGCATGGTACGGAGGAAGCCTCCACGAGGTTCAAGCCCACCACTCAGTCATTTCTTCATGTCATGTTCCACCCTCATCCAGCATGATGTTAAACTGTGTACCCGAACTACGTGGACTTTGATCCCTGCTTCCTAAGAAGGGTACGTAGGAAGCCTCACTGAGGTTCAAGCCCAACAGCTGGTCAATCTGATCATCTCCACATCGGTTCACCGCGCCATTCCTAGTGTTGCCTCAAGCGAGTTCCAACCCTTCGGGGTCATTAATTCAACAATGGATGGTAAAACTCAGGAAAAAATGATTCCAAACCCGTGTGTCCAGTTGACCATTTCCCACCAAGGTTAAATCTAAGGATACTATGTTTGGGTATAAACCAAAGATTCGCGAACATATGAATACGTCTTAAATCTATAAGAGAGTCCCGGAACAGGCAATAATTCCCCCCAAAAAGGGTGTGATGAGCCCAACTTCTCATCCTCTTGACCAATGTGAGTTCTTAAGAGTCGTTGTTTAAACCATCCGGTGAACGCCTGCCTTTGGAAAGCAGGTCCATCAATCATTGGATACGGAGCCGTTGGGTGTTTCGAGGATGAAAACCAAAACCAAACCAAAAATGGTGAACCTGGTGTGAATCTTTAACCAAACATGATGGATTTAACCTACTCTCACCCAGTGCCCCCGTTATGCTCTAAAGGAGGGCCAAGCAAGGTCATTAATTATGCATGGGATTATGAGATGCTACTTTGGCGGGTTTGCTGCTTGTATTTTCTAAAATGTTTTGCAGGAACTACTTTCAGAACTCCCTTTGATCTAATGGAATATCAAAGAAACTAACAATTGCATGCTTCCAACGACGCAAGGACGAGACTTCCTCAACAACGGAGGACCCCGTCACCCATCCAGCGTCTTCAACGCTGGGTTTCAGAAACGTTGATCTGAGAGTACCATGTGAATGGTACTCTCCCAACGGTGGAGGCCGCCATGCACGCCCTCCAATCCGTAAATATTGGCCGGTCGCCTGCCCAACAGCGACCGCAAAGGAGGATCCAGACATCCCCTATCACTTTCTCCAACCGTTTCGGTAGCCTATCCTCGGAACGGGGCAATGTGTACCTTTCTTATCTTAGGGAGGCGGATGAGGTCAACGTTGAGGACTTCATCCCTGTCAAACGGGGGTTCCGCTCTAAGGCCCCCACTGGAAGGCATCATCGTGGTCACGCCACGACTCAACATCCTTGCGCCGAGGAGGATGTTTCCCAGAGGATTCAGGCCCACACTCCCTGAGATTTGGCCCCTCGGACTGCCCGAAGAGGGTGTTAGACGTACAATCATGGACCGGTCATCACCCTAGTCCCTGAGGAGGAGCTCCGCTGCCCAGCCACAGAGACATACCACGAATAGGAACCTACACCTGTTCGATCCTCCCAAGTCCACCATCCAGTCATGGTGGCATCATACGAGCCGGAGCGCATCCCTGCCAAGCTTCATCAAGCCCGTCGCTCATACAGGACGACACTTACCAGGCAGGCACCTCTCCCTGCCCAGGGTCGTGAAGCCCACCAGCTTGACGTGGTGGTGACCCGGCACCTGTAGGACCAGCTCCTGGCAGTTGCTTCAGATGCCCACCATCCTGATATGGTGGCGATCAACAAACCCCACCGCACAGATGTGGTGGAAAATCATAGGCGGGCACGTCTCCCCGCCAACAAAGGCCACCAACTCGATACGGTGGGAAATCAATATATGCAGGGCCAGCTCCCTTTGGATGCATGTAAAGTCCACCACCCCGATGTGGAGGCAAACAGAGAGAGAAACTGGCATATCCCGATACAGGGGAAGATTCGTTCACCTGCCCCGACACAAGAGAATTGTCAGTACCAACTGACCACTGGAGGACCGGAGCAGGATATTCCTACTCTGATACCAGAATGGGCCTTCATACCTGTTCCAGCCAAATATGTCTCTCTACATATCTTGGAAATGATGGAGGAGCAGGTATCGATCCCAGATCATATCTTGCAGACTTGCCAGCATGTAACTGCATCAGCGGCAACAACAAGGACTCGAGCCCGTCAGCCCGTCTCCCCAGTTGAGGTGACTCATATAAGAGATGAGATAACCGCATTGGAGAAAATCTACATCCCTGCTTTTTCCCAGGAGGGTCACCAGCTATATTCCATGACGCAAGGGCATCCAGATTGAGCAACATCACTCGTTCCAACTGGGGGACACTCGTCCATCATGTTGGATGCTCCAGAGAAGGAATATATCCCTACTAAATGTCAAGATGTTTTTCGGCGTATCCTGTCAGCATCACGGGACCCAATTAAATAGGGAGCCAAAGGAGGTGAATGTCGTTGTCAGTAGCAGGAAAATAAAGAGCGGGTTCATGACTCCGATCTGCTGGAAGCTGGGGTTCCCAATGCCACTAAGCACACATCAAAGGCTTAGAACCCTGCCCTCCCATTACCATATTATGGGAGTGGAAGTAGCAGTTGCGAAGGTCCTCCCCGCAATGGTGCTACCAGCAGCTCTGAAGGTCCTCCCCAGAGCACCCGTGGGGGCCTCCCCCGCAGGAATATAAAGATCGGTCACGAGATCTTCTCTCTTGATGCGAGTTAAGAAAACCCTCCACGTGACCAGAAGATCGAGCAGCAGGAAGGTCCTCCACTTGTTGCGGTCCACCTTGAAGGTCCTCCCCAGGTTATACACTGCAATCACTCTCCATGTAGTGGGACCACAGATTGTGATGGTAGTCCTCACTATCATAGTCGCAACTACGGAGGACCTCCCCGTAGTGACATCTCATCACGACAAGAAGGTCCTCCCCTTGTCATATCCTGCCCTAAAGGTCCTCCCCAGGGGTTACGCTGTAACGGAACTCCATGTATCTAGGCATCAAATCATGGTGGTAGTCCTTTCCACCCAGATAATGGAGGTCCTCCCCATAGAGACTTCAATCAACGAGAAGTTCCTCCTCTTATTGCGGTGAATTCTGGAGGCCCTCCCTAGGATGTATCCCACAGATATTCTCCATGTGGCAGCAGTAATGGTAGTCCTCACCATTTCCGCAGCTGTGATGGTAGTCCTCGCCACCACGGCCGCCATTGTGAAGGTCCTCCCCGCATTGGCCCCGTGCAACAGAACGGTCCTCCCCTTGTCACAGTGTGTCCTGAAGGTCCTCCCCAGGATGCACATCGAATGTCAAGCCATGATGGTCATCCTCACCATGATGGCAGTTGTTGTGAAGGTCCTCTTTGTAATGACGCTACACAGCCAGAAGGTCCTCCCCTTGCTACGACACACCTTGGAGGTCCTCCCCAGGGTGTGAACTGCAAAAGTCTTATATGCAGTGAAGCATCAAGCATTAATGGTATTCATATCCATTACAACCGCCATTGTCGAGGTCCTCCCCATGATGACATATTATTTCAACAGGAAGGTCCTCCTCCTGCCAAGTCAAACACTAAAAGGCCCTCGTATGCCGAGGCACTCAGAAGGACGAGATCTTGCATGTCAGATTCCAACCTTGTCGCTAGCAACACCCTTCTTCAATCAGGAGCCGTTCCAGGGCCGCGTTCATCTTCTGAACCACCTCGGAGTCTCCCACAAGAAAATTCGATACCTACCGGTCCCACTGCCTCTGACTACAGTGAGCACCTTAGTTGGGCTGACCAGGTAGAGGAATAACTAGCAGTGGATTATGCCGATATGCTGCACCTGAGGAAACGATTGTCCAGGAATGATATACCAGTTCTGTTTTGTCCCACGGTAACCTCTTAGTACGACATACTCAGAGAGTTGTTGGAAGAATGCATGAACGGCATCCGCCATAATATATGGACGACCCTCCACCTTCTGAAATCGAGCTTCCTGCCCTATGATGGGTATGTGGACCATGTCAAGATGATAGGGGTCCTCCTGCATCACATCAACCTGGAGGCCCTTTCCTCAACATGACAACAACACCCTGAGAGGAGAAAAGGGAATATGGAGGTAGCTTGCCTCCATGCACTACACAAACTGCGCTGCCTCATCGGTGACGCTCTGACGAGAGTCCATATCTAGGGATGGGGGGAACACGGAGCTCTTCATTCCACTCCACTCCCCGCCCAGAAAAACCCGTTCGGTATGGTGTCTTGCAACGTCAACACGTCAAGACGGCAATCGAGTGGACCCCCTGCTCAGGAAAGGCAACACTCCTGACAGAGTCAGGCCTTGAGTAAGTCCCAGAAGCGTCAGGCCCGGCGGGAACAAGTCATTCAAGAACTACTGAATCATGCCAACGAGAGCATACAATAGGTCTCTCGCCTAAGGGAGGCCAATCAATGATCTTTGCCTACCTCCCCATAAGGGACTGATCCATAGGGGAATTCGGCACCAAATCCAGTTCTCCCCCGGATGGGGGCACGCGAGATCAGGTAGGTCGTGATAGCCACAGCCACTGTCGCAATCTAGGTTCAACCCCAGCCTACAGGGCTGGGGTCATTTTTAACAACAAATTCCCCCGTAAGACCAATAAAACCGGGAAGAGACTCAATGTCCAGGGAACGGAGCCAACCCCAGCCCTTAGGGTTGTGGGCAATATTACCCCCTCAACAACAACCTCCCACACGAGAGTCGGTATTCTCTCATCTAGGAAGAGAAGTCAGAAGAGGAGGATCTCGTCTTATCCCATCATTCGAATCATCATCCCCTCCGAGAGGAAGGCACACTATAAGGTCGCATCAAAGAACTCTCTGCGTCACCCTTCATCAAGAAGTCCGAAGGTAATCCCAGGTCATGAAAGGTAAGGCTAGCCTAAGATGCATGAGATCCTCCTCTTATTTGAAATATGACATCCCCTCCACCCCACAATATGTGTTCATCAATTCCATAGAGGCTAACCCCATGGGTGACACTGGAGAAAATGAAAATCCGGATGGATCCGGAGACGACGGTTTTGGTCAAGATGTGACTCACAACGAACCCCTAGGTGTTCACACTCGGAACCAGAGGGCCGTTTTAAATATGGCCGCCCCTTCAGCTAACCTCCCTCCTCCTACCCAGTGAGCTTCCAACAAGGATTTGAATAAAGGAATGGTTACCCTTAACCCTTCCCCCTCTATCGATAAGAGCGAGCAACTCACGCTCGAAGAGAGGTTCACTCGACAGGAAGAAGAGATGAAAGAATTGAGGCGGTTTAACGCTGAGCTGCTCTAGAGGAACCACCTTATTGAATGTGCATCCCAAGATGAGCCACGTCAGGCCCTCCTAGCAATTTCACCTCAAAGGCTAAGGCTTTCCCCGGCAAATGAAGCATGATCAGGGCTCCTGTCCAATGAGGCGCCTGGTTCGTCCAACTACCTAAATGTGGATGATGAATACCAGTATTTCCCTCCACTTAGGAGGCAACCAGAGCAAGTAGGCCCAAACCCTCTGAGGGTACCCTGAGTGGAATATTCACCCTTGGTGCTGGCAAATCCGGATCCTCAGGCAATGCCTCGGGCTACGCCTGCCCTGGACCGGGCCCAACAGGATGTAAAACAGGGACTCACCAACACCATCGAGGCACTAACAACTCGATTGGAAGCGATGGAAGGTCGAAGCGCTCCAATACAGCCGGAGCTGAAACCCTACCTAGATTGGGTGACCAAAACACCACCTCCACCCAATTTTGGGATCCCTGTATTCCCCATCTCCAATGGATCAGGCGATCTGGAGCTGCATTTGATGCACTACGCGTCCTATTACGACCCTATGGTGGGGACTCTGGAATAATAAGAAGCTGTGAAACTCAAATGCTTCATATGGACCTTGAAAGGATCCGCCTTCGTCTGGTATACGAGTCTATCGGCCCAATCGATAAAGAGTTGGGAGGACCTTCGGCAGTAGTTCCTATTCCACTTCAGATCAATGCTACCTTAAACAACGGTCATCAATCTCATGAACTGCAAGAAGAGGGAGAACGAGAGGGTCTCAGATTTCATCGCCAGATGGAAAGGCCTGACCTATTCTCCTAGCAGGCCAATGCCTCAAGATGAGATGCTATCCATATGAATCGATAATCTTAGAGATGAGCTGTGAACACCTCTCATACCGGTGGAGTGCACCACTGGCTTCCACCATCTCTCGGCCATTGCCCAGAGAATTGAGGAGTCCCTACAGCGGACTAATTCAAAGTCTCGAATAGCCTTGTAGGCTCCTGCGAAAAGGGCCCCTAGAGATGAAGTGTCCGCTGTCACACTCAAGACGGACCCTATGCCCGCTCCACCGCTCAGGCCTCCACAAAATCATCAAGGGCCCCCTGCTTATCAGCGGCCAACCCTGCCTAAACGGGACGATCAGAGAGGACTGAAGAGGAACCAGTCTGAGGAATAAATACAAAAAGTATACTCATTCCGAGACGATCAAGATTGTGGCTACTTCATTACCGCCATGAACTGCAACATTCTCCGCCTCCCAAAGCCAAGGAAACCTGAAGAAGTTGGTCGCGATGACAGGCCAGATTACTGCCCCTACCATCGGATGTTGGGGCACAATATCTGAGAATGCTTCATCTTCAAAGACCTCCTGTAGAGGATGGTAGATTCCGGACAAGTAGAGCTGGGACAACCCCCAGCACATGTGTCATGTATATCTACCGCTGACTCCGACAAAGAGGATGGGTGGCAGAAAGTCACCAGCAAGCAGGGGCAAAAATTTGACAACTCGATGACTCGGAAGACTATCAACCGAGCCCAGGGCATACTCCGATTTCAACTACAGCAGCCAGTGTTACCACCAACATCCCCTGGAGATGCAAAGCCGATAACATCGGCCTCACAACCCTCCACAAGTCAGTCATCCGGACGGAGTCGAAGGAGGAAACAATCACAAGAGGAGTAGTCCGCGACGGGGCCAAAGTTAGTCCCGACCCTGGCAGACTTTATGCCTTCGAATTTGGCTCCACGGGCACCGACCCACCAAATGGAACCATCCGAGACAACTAACTAGGATGACCTGTCAGAGGATGAAGAGACAATTTTTGGTTCTATCAACGTCATCCACCTCATGGAATCCTTCCCTAATGAAGGGTATGATTACGAACCTGAGTTCCCTGCATGAGGAACTGAGAGGAGGAACCGCAGAGGCAGAGGATACCAGGGGAGGCGCAACCACAGCCGAAACCAACCCTATGGTTGGACCCCGGCCCAGACCGTCAATATTGCGGAAACCTGTGGGAGAGCCCTTCAACGGACTCAACAGGAGAAGGAATGCCCCTCCACTTACACAAGCAGCCACTCTGGGCCTATTGTTCTACGATACCCACCAGTGGAGGAGAAAGTGTCTGGTCGCCTAGTGCGCACAAATAGACCATCCAGGCCAAGTCCTCAAAACGCGGGAACACCATCGAAATTCGTCCCTGCGGCCGGTCACTCCTCGTCAAATGCTCCAACACCCAAATCACCCGCTAAGACTCTCCCACCAACAGAGAAGGGTCGACCGTTGGAGAAAAAATACGACATCCTTAAGCAGCTGGTGTCAGAACCAGCCAAGTTTTCAATCTTGGATTCCTTGGGTTTGTCAGCCGACCATAGGGAGGTTCTTATGGAAGCTTTGATCAGCCCCCATGAATTTCAAGCCGAGGTAGCTGCTGCCGAGATTTACCGGACAGAGACTGGCCCGACTGAATGCAATATGGTGATTTCTTTCACCGATCAGGACGAAGATGCCATCATGCAAGGACACATCAGACCGCTATTTGTGTCTGTCACACTGAATGGTATTGAGATCTGAAAAGTATTTAGAGAAAATGGATCTGGAGTTAACCTCATTCCCATACAGACACTCCCTATGTTGGGCTACAATGAGGACGATCTAATTCCCTCAGCCACAACTTTTTGGGCTACGACAAGAGTGAGCAAAAATCAATGGGCCAAATTAATCTAAAGACCCATTTTGGTGACCTGGTAGCCTACACGGAATTCCTGGGGGTCCGGTAGAGAACAACATGAAATGCCTTGCTGGGAAGGCCATCACTCCATAAGCACATGGTCATTCCTTCATCCTACCACCAGTGTATCAAGTACTGTGTCAATGGGTAAAGCGGGACATTTCACGCCAACGAGTCCCCTTTTGAGCTCTCCGAGTCACATTACATCGACGTCGGGTTCTACAATAAAAATAAAAATAAGCCTTTGGTCGACGACGTCGATTGGATCCCCACTCCAAATGGCCTGGAAATTGTTCCTGACGACCCCCTTAAGCAGCTTGGCGGAGATAATTCATGCCCATCAACCATGTGGAAGGTAGGAGTTCAAGTCCGGACATGCACTCGGATGTCCTCATGACTTCATCCATAAAGGCAGAGTGTGACAATGCAGGAACGTCCGCTGACCCTCAATTGGGGGGAGAAATCTCAAGCAAGGATGCCCACGACACCTTGCCTCCATACATCCAAGAGCTTGTGTCAGGAGCTCTCTCCTCGTCGGACCAAGAAGATGAGGATTTGGGAGAAGAAGAGGGGGAAGATCTCAGGGATGCACCTCTCGCATTTGAGGAAGGTATCTCCACCACTGTGGACGAACTCAGGGAAATAAACTTGGGTACCGAGGAAGACCTGAGGCCCACTCTCATTAGTGCGGCCATGTCTCTCGAGGAACACGAAGTATATACCTCCTTCTTAAGGCATCACCGGGATGCCTTTGCATGGAATTACACGGAAATGTTAGGACTCGATCCTGAGGTAGCGACACATCACCTGGGTCTTCCAGAAGACCACCAGGGATACAAAAAGGCCTCTAGATGGACACACCACTCACATGCTTCCAAGATAGGGACTGAATTCGATAAGATCATTAAAGAAGGCTTCATCAGGGAGGTCCAGTACCCCATTTGGTTGGAAAACATCATCCCTATCAAGAAAAAGAACAGGTAAATCCTCATCTACATTGACTTTAGAGACCTTAATTGGCATTATCTGAAAGTTGACTTCCCGGTTCCAATCATCGAGTTGTTAATTGATGCAACGGATGGGAATGAGGCTTTATCCTTCATGGACAGCTATTCCGAATATAATCAAATTAGGATGGCCTGACAAGAGGAAGAATCCACTACCTTCAGGGCCCCTCAAGGGGTATTCTATTATAGGGTCATGCCCGTTGGTCTCAAGAATGTTGGTGCCACGTATCAGCATGCAATGCATCGGATCTTTAAGCCGTTCCTAGGGAAATTCGTTGAATGTTACGTGGATGACCTAGTGGTCAAGTCCAGATAGCGCTCGGATCACCTGTCAAACCTTGAGACCGTATTCAACAAGCTCTGACAGCATAGCTTGAAGATGAACCCATTGAAATGCGCCTTTGGGGTTACCTCAGTGAAATTCTTTGTCTTCGTCGTACGCCATCGTGGCATCGAAGTCGACCCTGAGAAGACGAAGGCTGTCCTGAGCCTGCCACCTCCTCGAAATCTCACTGAGATGAGGGGATTCCAAGGAAACCTAGCCTATATTAGGCGGTTCATAGCCAACTTGGTAGGCTAATGTTTGCCCTTCGCCAGGTTGATGAAGAAGGGGGTCACGTACCAATGGATGGATGACTGCAAAGAGGTGTTCGAAAACTTGAAGAAGTACCTCTTAAGCCCACTGGTGCACATCCCTCAGGCCGAAGGAAGGCCTCTCGTTCTATATGTGACGGCCCTAGAACGGTCATTGAGAGCCTTCCTCATACATAAGAACGACGCCGGCAGCGAAAACAGTCTCTATTACCTCAGTCGAACCATGATTGATGCTGAGACTCGATACTCAAATATCGAGAAGAGATGTCTGGCCTTGGTCTTCGCAGTTCAAAATCTGTGACATTATCTGCAGCATCTTGATGTCCATTTGATCTCGCAGAGTAACCCGCTCAATTACATCCTCAGTCACCCGATGCTAATCGGACGCCTATCCCGATGGGTGGTCATCCTACAACAATTTGACATCTGGTTCATACCTTAAAAATCCATCAAGGGCCAGGCATTAGCATACTTTCTGGCATAGCACCCTTTAATAGGGACCACTGCACCAGACTCTGAACTACCTGATGAAGATATCTTCTCGGTTCAAGAGGAGGTCCCAGCATGGGAAATGTACTGTGACGGCGCGTCCCGAAGCCCCATCGGGAAGAGGATGGAGGATCCCAGATTCAAAAAAGTGGGTCTGGGGATAATACATGTGTCCCCAGAAAAGGCAGTTTTTCTGTATTCCTTCCTCCTGTCAGAGGGATGTACAAACAATGAAGCGGAATATCAAGCCCTCATTGGAGGCATGGAGCTCGCACTCCAGGCATAAGTACAACACCTTAAGGTAAAAGGTGACTCGGAGCTGGTCATCAAGCAAGTCAACTGTGACTATGCTATTAAAAAGGAGGAGCTGATCCCCCTTTTTGACCATGTCCGAGGGCTAATGGCCAAGTTATCCACAGAACCAACATTGACTTATATTCCCCAGACCCAGAATGCTCAGGCTGATGCATTATCCAACGCGGCCATAACCCTAGCCGACCTAGACCGGGATGAAACATTCATCATCATTTCTCTCCGTCGAATGGTATTGCCATTTGTTCAAGCTAAGATGGAATAAATCCATGAAGTCAGTCTTGTCCCTGAGCCATATGCTCCTGCCACCAGCTGGATGATCTCCATCGTGAACTACCTTCAATGGGGAGAGCTTCCATAATACAGGGCTGAACGAGAGCAACTTCAGAGAAGGGCAATCAATTTTGTCCTATATGGAGGTGCGGGTCAGCAAGAGGTCCTCTATAAATGAGACCTCGATGGAGTTATCCTCATATGAATTGATGGAGAAGAAACCACTGTCATCATGACTGAAGTACATACAGGATCGTGTGGAGCATATCAACCAGGGACCAAGCATTCCCATCAGGTTCGATGGATTGGGTACTACTGGCCCACAATGGCATGAGATTGCGAGCATTTTACCGCAAAATGCCACTCATGCCAGATTCATGCCAACTTCATACAACAGCCCCTGGAGTTACTTTATCAAGCTAAGTACTCCTGGTCGTTTGCCGTCTGGGGGATGGACATCGTGGGACCATATCCTCCCGCCACGTCCAAACAGCTGAAGTATATCCTCACAGTGATCGACTTCTTTTCTAAATTGGCAGAAGCCATACCCCTCAAGGAAGTCAGGGAAATAAATATGGTCAGCTTCATGAATACCATTATCATCACAAGATTTGGTGTCCCTCATACTATACTAACGGACAACAGTACCAATTTCTGCTCTGCTGAGTTGGAGAAGCTATTCCACGAGTATGGTATCAAGGCTAACCACTCATCCTGCTACCATGCAGCGGACAACAGACAGATAGAAGATTTTAACAAGACCTTGTCCAACATCATCCAGAAAATGGTGGAAAAAGACAAGAAGTCATGGCCGGATAAACTCCTCCATGCATTGTAGGCTTATCAAACCACAATCCGCACCGCTACTCAGTATACCCCATACTCATTGGTGTACGGCACGGAGGCGGTCCTGCCCATTGAACTCTAACTTCCCTCACTATGTGTTTCCATCTGTGATCAATTATTCAATTATGAGAAGTCAAAAAAGTGGCTAGGTGAATTGGAACAGCTAGATGAGAAGCGGCTGCACACTCTGCATCACCTGGAAGTGTACCAGAACTAGATCACACGAGCCTTCAACAAAAAGGTTCGCCTCCGGTATTTACTGGAAAGAGATTTAGTGCTGGTCCTCTGGACCCCAATGATACCCAGCAAGAAGCCTCCAAAGATGGAGCTCAGGTGGGAGGGACCATATGTTGTACACAAGGTCTACTCCAATGGAGCATATGCCCTGATCTCTATGGACGGGAAATTCACCACGGATCCTACCAATGTGAGATTCCTGAAGAAGTATTTCGCATAGAGACCAAGAGGTATTCACGTCCTCACCGAATGACGTTAAACTGCATGGAGTCCATCCCTACCGCTTGACGTTAAACTGCACGGACAAGGTGATTTAAAAATGCCCTCTTCCCCTGTGTACAGACCAGACATGCACAGGGTGTATCGTCTTTCAGATAACTATGTGAGGCTTGATTCCTGCCCTCGTAGGATACGTAGTGATGCCAGAATTCCACACCCTGGCCTAGCCACATCAAAAAGAAAAACAAAAATACCCATTCCCCAGTGTACGTACCAGACATTCACGGGGTGTATTCACGTCCTCAACGCGTGATGTTAAACTGCATGGAGTCTGTCCTTACCACACGATGCTAAACTTCATGGATAACAAGAGTTAAGAATTCCCCTCACCCCCATGTATGGACTAGACCTGCACGGGGTGTACTCATCGTCCGAGCTACATGGCGTTAAACTACCATGTACCCAATGGTCCAAACTCAACGACCTTAAACTAAGAGTATGTCATCCTCACCGCATGTCATTAAACTGCACAGAATCTAATAATACCCCTCATCCTATCCACATGATGTTAAACTGTATGGACTCCGTCCTCACCGCATGACGTTAAACTGCACGGATTCTAGAGAACTACGTACGGCTTGATTCATTCACTCACAGGATACGTAGCGACGCCAGGATTCCCAGTCTTGGCCCAGCCTCCTGAATAAATGATAAAAAATCCTTCTTTCCCCCTTGTATGGAAAAGACTTGCACGGGGTGTAATTTTCAAAAGAACTACATACTGCTTGATTCCTGCCCTCGCAGGATACGTAGCGACGCCCGGATCCCCAGTCCTGGCCAGCCCCCTGAATAAACAAAAAAATAATGCCCTTTCCCCCCATGTGCAAACCAGATCGGCACAAGGTGTACTTTTCATCCTTACCGCATGACGTTAAACTGCATGGACAATGATGTTAAAAATGCCACCTTTCCTCATGTATGGACCAGACCTGCACGGGGTGTATATCTTTATCCTTATCGCATGACGATAAACTGCACAGACTTCATCTTCACCGCATGACGCTAAACTGCACGAACTTCATTGTGACCCTCCCCAAGACACATGGCGATACGAGATGGAGATATTCCTTGCACATTTGGATGCATCCTCTCCATACATTAGACACCACGACCTGGATAATTATGGATCATCATAACCACTCCTGGCCATCGGAAGTGGAAAGTCATCGACCCGTGGACACCTTTGCATGACTATGCATACCATGCCCTCGATGGGTCTGCATAATGACATCCCCTGGCCCATCTACCAAAGGCAAGATTTCCACAGGTGACACTCTTCCTAGCTCCATACGCTTACCGGCCTCAGAGCCCCCATACCATACCTTCTGACCTAGAAGTTTATGGAGAAGTGGTTTACAAGTTCATTCCCCTTTTCACATCCAGGTGTTGCCAGGGTATCCCTATCTGGCTAGCCTATGTGTCTATTAGTGGTTCACATAGTGACTTGCATCAACAAACATCAAGCCAGGACTAGGATACTTTGACTCAATGGACAATTGTAGTGACGATGTTTCTTGTATACCCAGACACCATTATCCCCACGTGCCAAACTCTGCACTGTGAGCAATCGCGTATTTTCATATTCATTCATGGCCATCAGAAGTGGAATGTTATCAACCCGGGGACACCTTTTTACGATTATTCATACCATGCCCTTAGCGGCTCTGCATATTGATAGCCCATGGCTCGTCCATCAAAGGCAATATTTCCTCGGGCGGTACTCTTCCTAGCTCTGTACGCCTACCGGCCTCAGAGCCCCCACACCACACCTCCTGATCCGGGAAAACTCAAAGTTGCAGTTTACAACCTTCATCCCCCACCTTGTTCCATGTATATCAGAACATTTTGACTTAGTTATCCATCGAGTGACTGCAGCAATAGTCACCCAATGGTCCGATCTCTATGACCGATAAACTAGGAAAACCTCGTCCTTACTGCACGATGTGAAACTGCATGGAATGAAGGCACACCCCCGTGCACAAAAGAGAGAGAGAAAAGATCAGTGTAGGGGGCTCTTTGAAACTCAACATGCAACTAGGGACGAATATCCCCGACATGTCCAGACATTCCCCTGCCAAATGACATACTTCGTGGCCTGGATAGTTGCGGATCCTCATAACCATTCATGTCCATCGGAAGTGGAAAGTGATTGAACCATGGAAACCTTTATATGACTATTCATACCATGCCCTAAGTGGATCTTCATAATGATATCCCCTAGATCGTCCATCAAAGGCACAATTTCCACAGGCGATGCTCTTCCTAGCTCCGTAAGTTTACTAGCCTTAGAGCCCCCATATCACCTTTCCTGATCTAAGAAGCCCCAAAACCATGATTTACACCAATCAACCCCCCCCCCCACGTCTGGGGAATGTTGATGTATTCAATCCCAATTACATTCTGATGAAGAGAAGCCTTTGCAAAAGTACCCCCCATCCATACTGCATGATGTTAAACTGCATAGAAACCTTCAAAAAAGTCCCGGTCCTCACTGCGTGACGTTAAACTGCACAGAAACCTTCAAAATGCCTCTCGTCCTTTCCGCGTGGTGCTAAACTACACAGAATATATCCCAACCACATGACGATAAATTACACGGTCATACTCTTCATGGGTTCAGTGAGAAACAGAGGCTTTCCTCCATCCTTCAGTGCACGGGTCAGACCTGTACAAACCACCGCCTCACCCCAGCATGAGAAAGAATTACTTCACCCGGTCTAGGGATGTTTAGTCTAGATATTTTCCCCATATTCAGGCACCCTCTCATCCTAATCCATACTCTGTACTCAGAAAAAGCTGAACTCTCATAAGCCACCCCTGGTGGTCCCAAATATCAACTTCCTTGAAGTTGCTCGGCTATTGGAAGTGGATAGTCTTTGACTTAAGGACACCTTTGTACGACTATGCATACCATTCCCTCAGCAGCTCTGCATATTGATTTCCCCTGGCCCATCTACCAATGGAAATATTTCATTAGGCAATTCTTCTCTCCGTATGCCTCTTGGACTCTGAGCCCCCATTTATATCCCAGGATTCAGGAACCCTCTAAGCTACAGTTTTCCAACCTCTTCCACAATCCTACCTGAATGCGTAAGAACGTCTTTGACAAAATTACAGAGAACCAGGAGAAGTCGTTCCATTTTAAATGATGTCCCAGCTGCATGACTTTAAACTGCGCCAAGCCTCGACCATCCCTTACGCTATCTAAATGCGTAGGGAAGTGGTCTCCTAACCACAGTCCTGATTAATACAGATGTTCTAAAAACCTTCCAGACATCACATACCCTTTCTGAGCCACCCCTGGTAGTTTTCATAATTTTCTAAGAAGATTGTGGTTTCCCTGAGCTGGGATTCCATGAAGTCCCCTGGCCATCAGAAATGGATAATTCTTTGACTTAAGGATACCTTTGAATGACTATGCATACCATGCCCTCAGCTGCTCTTCATATTGATCGCCCCTGACCTGTCTACCAAAGGCAAGTTTTCCTTAGGCAACACCCTTCCTACCTCTGTACGTCAACACGGCATCCATGCCTTGAGGCATGCACTGCATTCTGTTCAAAGTTAAATGTGTTCCCCCCCATGTGCATCTGAAGAGTATTGAGGAATCTTTTAATCAGTTGAACCCCATTGGGGCCCTCGCCCCATCATGTTCGATCAAAGTTGTTTGACCTAAAATATCAGTAATGATAGTCTAGACGGCGGGACTATAAACCGCTCACGGAGAAGAGGCACAAAGCTTTTTAGGCCGAAAACCCGAAAAGGGTGACCTAATCAAAAGCTGGGTTATACCCGCTGGGTCCATACCAAATGGGCCCAGGGAAAATTAGGCCATTAAAAGAAAAATAAAAAAATTTTGTGGGGTTTTCCTACAAAACCCCAGCAATAGTCAAACCATGCTCGCTGAGTCCCTTGGCTCAGGAAAAATTTAGAGCATTGTCCAATCACTCATTGATTTTCAGGACCACTCTACATTGGAATAGCCTCATCTTCGTTCCGATCAGACCCCATTATGATGGGGGGAATTTGTAGTGTCTTGAAAATTATGCAAGGGGGAAATTCAATTACCCCAAAACCTAGAAAATGACCAAACTGGTCCACACGCCGGCTCCCCGCAACAGCACGCGGCCAGTCTGGCAGACCGCCCTCCTGCAATTCCGCAGACCAGTGTTTTCCGCGAAGCAGAGGCAGAGTTCCTCCATGGGAACAAATCATGAAGACCACTGGGTGCCAAACTGGTCCACTGCCGCGAACCACGACAACCTACCCATACCGCCGCGAACCTCATCGTTCGTGGAATAGAGGCAGATTGGTGTGGCTTTGCGAAGCAACCCCGCCGCGACTCATAAAATATCGGTTGAACGAGTCATTCGCGGGAGTGGGGGTTCCCTCATGGGATTCTGCAAAATGTGTTGTGAGCCCATAAATTATTACCTCCTCGCGACTCTATAAATATTCACTGAGGGGATGGAGCGAGATGACGGAGGAAGGACGGGTGAAAACCTATGGGGAGACGTTGGAGGAATCGCTCTCAGTGGTGTTCCGCGGCCATCCGTGGACCCCATATTGTCTGCGGATGAACTCTTTCGCCGAGAGGAGAAACCAGTCCGCGAACCACATGTGGCCCGCTCCTCTGCGGCCAGCCCATAGTGGCCATTTCCTTCGCGGATAGTCCCTCCGCGGCCACCCCTTCCACGGACTAGTGTCGTTCACGAAATGGAGATGAAACCCCTTCGCGGGGGCGAAGTAGGACGGGCGCCATCCCCTTTGCAGACACCCTTCGTGGATGGCCATCTCATCCGCAGAAAACCTCCTCTGTGGATAGCCTCTTCCGTGGAAATCATCCTTCACTGAGAGCCTCCTTCACGGACAGCTTTCTTCGCAGCTTAGTCCTTTGCGGCATGCTCCCTCGCGGCCAGCTCCTCCGCAGATGCCCTTCACAGACAATCAAACCGCGAACCACATGTGGCTCCCTAAGCGGCCAGCTCCTTTGCGGACAACTTCTTCGCTGCCGGAACCTCGCGGCCAGCTCCTTTCGCGGCCAGCCCCATGTGGAAAACACCATGCACTCGTTGGTCCATACCGCAGGGGCGCATCCCCCGCGCCCCTGCTCGGGTTCAGTGTCGGGCTGCGGTCTCGGCTCTCCGGGGCGGTCCGTTTTCTACCGTCACTGACCCCCATGAAAAAAGGAGAGTCTCACCGTGACCTTTTCAGGCCAGGTCAACAGTATGTTACATTGCACCCTTGCCCCGCCCCAACATCCTTCCTATAAATTCCATGGGTCGAGTTACTCCTCATGACTCTCCTATAACCTCATTACCTAGCTCCTTTTGCTAGGCTTATCCAGAAAGGTCCGCCCTTGCGTAAGTCCCACACCAACCACTGCTAGGTATCTCCTACCTAGTCGTCCTGACCACATGACGTTAAACTATATGGCCCTCGTCCTGACGACAAGATGTTAAACTGTATGTCCCTCGCCCTATCCATATGATGTTAAACTATATGGAAATAGTCCTCTTTACATGACTATAAACTGTAGCATTCCCCATCATTCAATAATTGGAAGTATCTTTCTCCATGCAAGAGATTCCTTATGCTTCAAGCATAAGATGCCTCATTCCATGTTTACAGTGGCATAATTTCAAGAGCTCTGAAATCCATTCAAACATTCCATCGCTCCACCCCACGCTTTGCGTGTCCTTCACTCAGATCTCCATCATTTTTCATGTTTGAATGGACCCCCTAATGGCCTGGCCTCATACCGCATTGGCTCACCTACCATCATGGGCCAACGCCCCGGAAGACTTTGGACAACACTTCGACATAGGTCATGTGTTTCGAACACGGTCAGCAGTCGACCCTCATTTGTTTGTCCCCATTTTAGGCTAACGTGATGTGAATGCTGTGTTTCGAATGTGGTCAATAGTTATCCTCCAGATCCATGCCACCCTCATTGTGGTCCGAATGTCGGGCATGTAATTCACACTTTCATCTCCCTTGTTTGGACTGATTCCAACGCCCTTGGCATTATCTCACTTGTGCACTCGCACATAGGCTTGTCCTAACCACATGATGTTAAACTGTATGGACCTCGTCCTGACCACATGACATTAAACTGTATGGCCCTCGCCCTATCCATATGACGTTAAACTATATGGAAACCGTCCTCTCTACATGACTATAAACTGTAGCATTCCCCATCATTCAATAATTGGATGTATCTTGCTCAATGAAAGATATTACTTATGCTCCAAGCATAAGATGCCTCATCCCATGTTTACAGTCTCAGAATTTCAAGAGCGCTGGAATCCATTCAAACATTCCATCACTCCATCCCATGCTTGGTATGTCCTTTATTTGGATCTTCATTCTCTTTCATGTATGAAGGGACCCCTAACGGTATGGTCCCATGCCGCATTGGCTCACCTACCGTCCTGGGCCAATGCCCCAGAAGACTTTGGACAACACTTCGAGATAGGTCATGTGTTTCAAACACGGTCAGCAGTCGACCCTCATTTGTTTTTCCCTATTTCAGTCTAACGTGATGTGAATGATGTGTTTCAAACATGGTTTTTAGGGGTTTTAAGTGTTTTTTGGGTAATTAGGGTTTTTGGGGTTTTAGCATTTTTATGTTTTTAGGGGGTTTATGTTTTTTATGTTTTTATATTTTTCTTAGGGTTTTTTTAGGGTTTTTATGGGTTTTTACATTTGTTTTTTGGATTTTTGGGGATTTTTTTAGGACTTTTATGGTTTTTAGGAAATTTTTGTGTTTTTAGGGATTTTTTGGGATTTAGTTTTTTTAGTTATTTAGGGGTTTTTAGGTTTTTTAGAGATTTTTTAACATATTTTGGGATTTAAAGGGTTTTAGTAGTTTTACATTTTTAGGTTTTTATAGGTTTTTAGTGGTTTTTATGGTTTTTAGGGAGCTTTCTAGGCTTTTAGGGGTTTTACTATTTTTTGGGTTTTGGAATTTTAAGGCCTTTTAAGGGTTTAAAGTGATTTTTGGTTTTAAATGTTTTTTTAATGGAGTTTATTGTTTCTAGTTTTTTTTACATATTTATGTATTGTTAATTCTTTTTAAATAATTTTATGGTTTTAGGTATTTTAGGTATTTTCATAGTTTAAATAAATAATTAGGGTTTTTAATTATTTTAATTTTTTTGAAATTTTTAGATTTTTAGGGGTTTTATGTGTTTTTATTTTTCTGATGTTTTATTATGTCTTTTAGGGTTTTTTATTTTTTACGTATTTTTTTGGATTTTTATGGGTTTTAGTGTTTTTATGGATGCTAAGGTGTTTATGGGTTTCTTAGTGCTTTTAGGATATTTTTTTTGTTTTTTTGTCATTTAGGGGGGGTAGTCTTTTAGGGTTTTTATGGTTTTTATAATTTTTTAACCTTTTAGGGGTTTGGAGGTTTGTAATAATTTTCAGTGGTTTTTAGGGTTTTATGGGTTTTTAGGGGTTTTAGTGTTTTTTGGGGTATTAGGGATTTTAGTGTTTTTAGTTTTTATTAGGTTTTTTTATATTTTAAGTGTTTTTAGGATATTTTGGTTATCTTGGGGATTTTAATGGTTTTTAATGTATTTTAATGTTTTATGGTTTTGTGGATTTTTTATGATTTTTTATGGTTTTAGGGTATTTATGGATTTTGAGGGGTTTTAGGGGGTTTTAGAGTTTTGTAGGGTCTTTATGATCATTTACGTTTTTTATGTTTTGGGTTTTTAAAGGGTTTTTAGAGTTTTTAGAGGTTTTTTAGGGATTTTATGGGTTTTCAGGGTTTTTTGAAGGTTTTTAGTGGTTTTTTTATTTTTAGGGGTTTTTAGGTTCTTTTATGGTTGTTAGAGTTTTTTGGTTTTTTAGGGGTTTTATGTGTTATTATCATTTTAAGGTACTATTTTGGTTGTTTCTATTCTTTTATGTTTTTACATTTTTGGGGATTCATAAGGATTTTTAAGAATTTTCTATTTTTTAGGGGTTTAGGGATTTTGAGGGATTTTAGTTTTTTTTGGGTTCTATGGTTTTTTTTTTGAGTTTTTAGGATTTTTTGAGTTTCTTAGTGTTTTAAAGGGTTTTTTTAGTTTTTAACATTTTTAGGGGGGGTAAGGGGTTTTCAGAGATTTTAGTGGGTTTTAGAGTCTTTAACATGTTTTTTTTTTGTGTTTTTTTGGGTTTTAAGAGTTTTTAGTTATTTAAGCTTTTCTTATTGTTTTTCAAAATTTGTTTTGTTTTTTACTATTTTAGGGATTTTTACGGTTTTTTTAGCACTTTATGGTTTTTTAGGTTTTTTAGGGATTTTCAGGGTTTTGGGGTATTATGTTTTTTTAGGGTTTTAGCGTTTTACGGGTTTTGAGTGTTTTTAGTTTTTTTAGGTTTTCTTAGGGGTTTTATGGCTTTTAGGATTTCTTATATTTTTTTGGATTGTTTGTGCATTATTAAGAAATTATGCTTTTTGGGATTTTAGGGATTATGATGTTATTTAGGGTTTTTTAGGGTTTTGAAGGTTTTATGGGTTTTTGTGGTTTAGGGGTTATTTTTACTTTTTGAGGATTTTTAAGGTTTTTAGAGGTTTTTAAGTGTTAAATGGTTTTTATATTTTTTATTGGTTATGGTTTTTGTGGATTTTAATGGGTTTTTTTGTTTTGGGTGGGGGTTTAGGGTTTTAGTGTTTTTCTGGTGTAGTTAAGGTTTTTTTTTATGTTTTTAGTTGTTTATGTGTTTTTATGATTATTTTGGGTTTTTAGGGATTTTCAGGGTTTACAAGGTTTTTATTTATTTAATTATTTTTTTAATTTTGTATGATTTAAATGGTTTTTAGGGTTTTTATGTATTTTGTGGGTTTTTTACTTTTTTGTGTTTTTAGAGGTTTTAGTATTTCATTGTTTTTTAGCGGATTTAATTATTTTTATGTTTTTATGGTTGTAATAGGTTTTTAGGAATTTTTAGGGTTTTTAATGTTTTCAGGATTTTTTAGGCCTTTGGTAGATTTTTATGGTGTTTACGGATTTTGAAGATTTTTAGGGTTTTATAGCATTTTAGGGTTTGATGGGTATTTTGATTTTTTTTATTTTTTAGGGTTTTTATTTTTCTAGTGGGTTTTAAGGGGTTTTGTGGGGCTTTGTAGATTTTTCAGGGGGTTTTTTCGGTTTTATGGGTTTTATGTTTTTAGGTATTTTTGGGGGTTTTATGGGTTTTAACATTTTTTGGTCTTTTAGGGGTTTAAGTGCTTTTAGTTTTTTAACGTGTCATTAGGGTTTTCCAGTGTTTTGATGGGTTTTTATGTTTTTAGTGATTTTGGTGTATTTTTAGGATTTTATTATTTTTTAGACTTTTTTAGGGATATTGAGGGTTTTTAGGTTTTTAGGTGTTTTAGCTTTTTTGTGTTTTTATAAATTTTAACTGAAATTAGGTTTTCAAGGTTTTCATAGGTGTTGTCAGAGTTTTTTGTAATTTTTAAAATTTTAGGTATTTTTATGGATTTTTTATGATTTTTATGATTTATAGAGTTTTTGGGGTTTTGAGGGTTTCAGGGTTGTTTTGATGATTTATTTTTGAGTTTTTATGGTTTTAAAGGGATTTTAGAATTTTCTATCTTTTAGGGTTTTAAAGGGTTTTTATATTTTTTATTGGTTTTAGGGTTTTTATGGGGTTTTCGGTTTTTAAGGGTTTTCAAGGTTTTTTTGGTTTTTAGGGGTTTTTGTATTTTTAAGGCTTTAAGGGTTTTTCGCATGTTCCAAGTTTTAGGGGTTTAATGTGTTTTTAGGTTTTTAATTTTATCAAAGGGGTGTTGAAGGTTTTTATTGGTTTTTATATTTTTAGGGGGTTTTGGGATTTTTTAGTATTTTTATGGTTTTTAGGGCCTTTAGGGTTTTTCGAGTTTTTAGGGATTTTAGGTTTTTTATTTTTTTCAGGTTTTAAGGTTTTTTAGATTTTTTTTATTTCATTGAGTTTTTTTATAGTTTAATCATTTTTTATGGGTTTAAAGGATTTTTAGAGTTTTTAGTGATTTTTGGGTTTTTATGCGGTTTTTCTATTTTTGAGTCATTAGGGGTTTTATGGTTACAGGTGGTTTTGGGGTTTTTAAGAAATTTTATGGTTTTATAATTTTTTAGGTTTTTAGGGGATTTATTTGTTTTTAATGTTTTTAGGATTATATGAGGTTCTTATTGTTTTTTACAATTTTTTGGGATTTTTAGGTATTTTTTGGACTTTTATAGTTTTTAATGGATTTCAGGATTTTGATAGTTTTTAGGGTTTTTATCATTTATATTTTTTTATTGGTTTTACTTGGATATAGTTTTTAAGGTTTTATTAGGGATTTTCAATATTTTTTATATTTTTGGGATTTCTATGACTATTTTAGGATTTTATTTTTTTCAGGATTTTAGGGGTTTTAGGGATTTTATGTTTTTAAGGCTTTTAAACATTTTTTTGGGTACAAGGGACTTTATTTTTTAGTGGTTTTCTTGGGTTTTTATGGTTTTTAAATTTTTTATTGGTTTATTGGTTTGGGGTGTTTTAGGATTTGTATCCCTTTTTTAAATTTTTAGGGGTTTTAAGTGTTTTTATGGTGCTTATAGTTTTTATTATTATTTTTAGGGGTTTAAAGGGTTTTTATAGTTTTTAGTCTGTTTTTACGGTTTTAGCGGTTTTAGGTTTTTTATAGGTTTTAGTGGTTTTACAGTTTTTAGGGTTTTAGGGTTTTTTATGGTCTTTATCATTTCTTATGTTTTTAGGTGTTTTAAGTGTTTTTACATTTTTAAGGATTTATTAGTGTTTTCTGTGGTTTGTATGGTTTTTTACTTTTTTATGATTTTTAAATATATTTAAATATTTTATGGTTTTACGTTCTCAGGGTTTTTATGGTTTTTAGGGTCTTTTGGGTTTAGGGATTTTTATCATTTTTGGGGGGGTATTGTGTTTTTCGCGGTTTTTTGGGTTTTTAGTGTTTTTAACAATAAATTGCTATATAAATGTTTTTAAGAGTTTTTAGTGGGTTTTAGGGAATCATGGGTTTTTAAGTTTTTGAAGGTTTTTATGGGTTTTTTTGGTTTTTTTGATTTTTATCCCTTTTAACATTTACATTTTTAAAACTATTTTATAGTTTTTAATGTTTTATTACTGGCATTATGTGTTTAAGGGTTTTTAACATTTTTAGGGTTTTCTTTGGATTTTTATGGTTTTTAGGGCTTTTAATAACTTTGTGGATTTTTGGGTTTTTGAGGGTTTAATGGGTTTTTAGAATTTTTTAGGTTTTTAGGGGTTGTATGTGATTTTATATTTTTATGGTTTTCTTTGTGTTTTTATGGATTTTTACAATTTTAGTTATTTTTATTGATTTTTTGGGATTTAGATATCTTTTTAGGGTTTTTAAGTTTTTTAAGGTTATTTGAGTTTTTTTATGGTTTTAGGGTTTTTATAGTTTTTTCATTTTTAGGGTTTTTATGATCTTTTTAGGTTTTTTCATTTTTTATTTTTTTACGTATTTAGGGGTTTGAAGTGTTTTTAAAAATTTTAGTGTTTTTAGGGTTTTTTTTGGATTTTTCTTATTTTTAAGGTTTTATGGGTGTTTATGTTTTTATGGGTTTTACCATTTTTTATTTTTTAATTGTTATTTAATTTTTAAATTTTTCTTAGTGGTTTTCAGTTTTTCTAGGGTTTTTTTTGTTTTAGTGATTTTTAGGGGGGTTTTAGGATTTCTATACCTTTTAGGGTTTTTATAGATTTTGAGGGTTTTTTGGGTTTTATATTGTTTTTAAGGTTTTATCACTTTTTGGGTTTTTAGGGATTTTTTGAGTTTTTTATGGTTATTAATGTTTCTTATAGTAATTTAAATTTATTTGGGATTTGAATTATTTTTAGGGTTTTTAGCAGTTTTGGGGTTTTTTAAGGTTTTTTATTTAATATTTTTAGGGTTTTTAATTTTTTTGGGTTTTATGGTTTTTAGTGTCTTTTATGGTTTTTTCTTTTGTAGGGGTTTTAAATGTTTTTAGGTTTTTAAGGTTTTTTAATGATTTTTTAGGGTTTTTATGTTTTTAATGTTTTTAGGTATTTTTAGTTATTTTTTTTGGATTTATGGTGTTTTAGGGTATTTAGGGATTTTGAGGGGTTTAGGGTTTCTATACCTTTTCATATATATTTTTTTGTTTTTTTGGGGTTTTATGTTTTTTTTGAGTTTTTATGGTTTTTTAGTTTTTTTGGCAGGTTTTAATGTTTTTAATGCTTTAAAGGGTTTTAGAGTTTTCAATAGTTTTTAGGGATTTTAGGGTTTTTATTGTTTTTAAAGTTTTTTAGGGGTTTTGTGATATTTAACATTTATAGGGTTTCATCAGGGTTTTTAGTGTTTAAATTATTTTAGGGTTTTAGGTTTTCTTTGGGGTTTTTAGGGTTTCTAGTGTTTTTACATTTTTAGGGATTTTATTGATTTTTAAGGATTTTTACAAGGTTTTAAAGATATATGTATTTTTAGGGTTGTTACATATTATTAGGGTATTTTATTTTTTTTATGCTTTTCATCTGTTATTAGTGTTTTTTCATGAGTTTTTTATGGTTTTAAAGATGTTTTAGTGTTTTTTAATATTTCTAGGGGTTTAAAGGGTTTTTATATAATTTAGTGCATTTTAGACTTTTAATGGGTTTTAGGGGTTTCTTTGGTTTTGAGGGGTTTTATGATTTTTAGGAGTTTTTAGGGGTTCAGGGTCTCCTAGGGTTTTTATGTTTTTTAGGTTTTTAAAGGTTTAAAGAATTTATAGGTTCTTAAGGTTTTCTTGGGAATTTTAAGGGTTTCTATGGTTTTTTATTTTTTTATACATTTTTAGTTCTTTTATATTAATTTTAAACGTTGTAGGGTTTTATAGTTTCTAGATATTTTTTTGGGTTTTAGGTTTTTTAGGGTATTTTAGGTTTTTAGGGGTTTTAATTATTTTTAGGTTTATAAGGTTTAATTATTGTTTTATAGTTTTTATGTTTTTAGTGATATTTGATAAATTTTTAAGACTTTTATAAATTTTTATGGATTTTAAGGTATTGTAGATTTTTATATAATTTTTAATGTTTTTTGGTTTTTTTTTGGGATTTTAGGGTTGTTTAGATTTTTTTAGGTTTTTAATGCCTTTAAGAGTTTTTAACGTTTATTGGATTGTAAGGTGTTTCGTATATTTTTTAGTTATTTTCAGGGGTTTTATGAGTTTTTAGGGGTTTTTATGGGTTTTTGGGTTTTTAGATTATTTTACTCTTTTTAAGGGTTTCTAGAATTTGTTAGCTTTTTAGGTGTTTTATGTTTTTTAAGTTTTTAAGGGTTTCTTAGGTGGTTTCAATGTTTTTAGGATTCTATTTTTTACTTATTTTTAGGTCTTCTTCTAATTTTTTTGGTTTTTTGGAGTTTTTTAGGGATTTTGAATTTGTATAGGCTTTTTACAGTTTTTAGGTTTTTTTAATCATTTTTTAGGATTTGAGGGGTTTATAGGGGTTTTTTGGTGCTTTTAGTTTTTTAATTTTTTCTTAGGGGTGTTCAGGGTATTTATGGTTTTTTATGTTTTTAAGAATTTTTAGGGATTTTTATGGATTTTTTAGTATTTTTATATTTTTTAGGGTTGTTAGGGGGTTTTAGGGCTTTTAGGGCTTTTAGGGGTTTTAGGGTTTTTACGATTTGTATTGTTTTTTGGTTATTGGATTTTTTTAGTTTTTAGGGTTTTTAATGTTTATTTTTTAATTTTTTTAACATTTTTTGGGGGTTTAAAGGGTTTTTACAGTGCTATTCATTTAATGGATTTTATAGGTATTAGGCGTTATTTAACATTTTAGGGGTTTTATGGTCTTTATGGTTTTTTGGGTTTTCTGTTTTTTATAGTTTTTTAGTTTTCTTAGTTGTTTTAATTTTTTTTGTATTTTTTGGTTTTCTTAGTGTTTTTATCATTTTAATGGTTTTCTACACTTTTATGGGTTTTTAGAGATTTCTAGTTTTGTAGTTTTTAGGGTTTATTGCGATTTTGGGGGTTTTGGGTGGGGTTTTTTGGGTTATTTTGGTTTTATAGAGTTTTTAGGGGGGTTTCTGTTTTCAAATGTTTTAAGAGTTTTTAGTTTTTTTTAATTTTATAGGGGATTAATTGGTTTTTAGGATTTATATTGGGGTTTTAAGGATTTTATGAGTCTTTTGGGTTTTTTATCGTTTTTATTGGGTTTTATGTTGTTTAGGGAGTTTTAGGGTTTTTAGGGACTTTTAGGGTTTTTAACATTTTTTATGTTTTTAGGGTGTTTAAGTGTTTTTAGGTTTTTAAGGGTTACATATCGTTTATTTGGACTTTTGGGTTTTTTAAATCTTAGTGGTTTTTAGGTCATTTTATATATTTGTAAGGGGTTTTAGTATTTTTATAGATATTGATGGGTTTTTTAGGGGTATTATGGTTTTATAGGTTTTTATCATTTTTAAATTTTTAGGGATTTTAAGTGTTTTTCGGTTTTTTATGTTTTATTAAGGGTTTTTAGGGTTTTAAAGATTTCACATTTTTACGGATTTTGAGGGTTTTTTAGAAGTTGTATGGTTTTTTAGGGTTTTTATGGTTTTTGATTGTTTTATTGTTTTATGGGTTTTTATGTTTTTTTGGGTTTTTATACCTTTTAAGGTTTTATGATTTTTTGGGTTTTTATGGTTTTTTTAGTTTTTTATGGTTCTAAATATTTATTATATTTTTTATCATTTTTATGGGATTAATTGTTTTTTAGATTTTTTAGTGGGTTTTATGGTTTTTATGGGTTTTAGGGTATTTTATTTTTTTCAGGGTTTTTAGGTTTTTAGGGGTGTTTAGAGTATTTTACGATTTTTGGATTTTTTTGGGTTTTAAAGGATTTATGAATTTTTAGGATTTTATGGTTTTATTGGGGGTTTTCATGGTTTTAAGGGTTTTTTATATTTTTAGGGATTTTTAGGGATCTTTAGGATTTTTATGGTTTTTATAATTTTTAGGGATTTTAAGGACTTTAGGGTTTTTATAATTTTATAGTTTTCAGGGGTTTTTAGTGTTTTTATGGTTTTATTAGGTTTTTTCAATGTTTTTAGGGTATTTTACATTTTAGGGATTTGCAGTTGTATTTTAGGTTTTTATTGGTTTTTTGGGTTTTAGGGATTTATAGGGGTTTTAGGGATTTATGGGTTTTAAGTTTTTTTAGAGATTTTAATATTTTAGGGGTTTAAAATATTTTTTGAGTTTTTTGTGGTTTTAGGGTTTTTATAGGTTTTTATGGTATTGAGGTATTTATGGGTATTTATGGTTTTTCTAAATTTTTACAGTTTTGAGGGTTTTTATCATTTTTTAGGTTTGTAGGGGTTTTAATTTTTTATGTTCTTTTGTGTTTTTTACATTTTTAGGTGTTTAATGAGTATTTAGTGTTTTTTGTGGGTTTTAGCATTTTTATTGGTTTCTCGTTTTTCAAATGGTTTTTAGAGGTTTTCATGTATTCAGTGTTTTTTGGGTTTTTTAGTCTTTTTAGGTTTTATAGGGGTTTTAATTGATTTTGGTTTTTAAGTTTTTCTTTGTTATTTTTAGGTTTTAAGAGTTTTTTATGTTTTTATGGATTTCTACAGATTTTTAATGATTTTTCTATTATTTAGGGTTTTTATAGATTTTGAGGGTTTATGGTTTTTAGGTCTTTTCGGGATTTTCAAGGTTTTTACTATTTTATGAATTTTAGGGGTGTTAAGTGCTTTTAGGTTTTTAATTTTCTCTTAGGGTTTTTCAATATTTTTAGGGTTTTTGACATTTTTAAGCAGTTTTTGGATTTTTATGGATTTTTAAGGTTTGAGGATTTTTGATAGTTTTCTGTTATTTAGGGTTTTTTTGGTTTTTTTGTGTTTTTAGGGTTTTTAAATGTTTTTTTATAGTTTTCTATAATTTTTAGGCGTATAATGGTTATTTAGAGTTTTTAGTGGATTTTTGGGTTATTATGTGTTTTAGGGTTTTATATGGATTTTAGGGGTTTCTGGGTTTTTTTGGGTCTCTTTAGGGTTTTTTGGGGTTTGGGGTTTTAATGATTTTTTATTTTTATGATTTTTTGGGGTTTTTATATTTTTTAAAGATTTTAGGGGTTTTAGTGTTTTTAGTGGTTTAATGGATTTTATTGGTTTTGGGTTTTTTTGGATTTTAGAGCATTCAAGGGTTTTTAGGTTTTTTAGGTTTTTTAGGTTTTTATGGTTTTATTTGGGTTTATTTGTATTTTTAGGGTTTTTTTATGATTTTATAATTTTTAGGGTTTTTTAAGATTTTTATGGATTTTTATGGTTTTTAGGGGTTTTAGGGTTTTTAGGGTTTTTAGAGTTTTTAGGAATTTTTAAGCTTTTATCATATTTAGGTTTTAGGTGGTTTAAGTGTTTTTAGGTATTTATGGTTTTTTAGGGGTTTTCACAGCTTTTAGGGTTTTTTACATTTTCTAGGATTTTTGATATTTTTTAGGATTTATGGATTTTCACAGTTTTTAGTGTGCTTTAGGATTTTTAGAGGTTTATAGTATTTTTTGTTTTTTTGGGTTTTTGGAGTTTTTAGTGGTTTTAATGGTTTTTAGAATTTTTTAACATTTTTGGGGATTTGATGGGTTTTCATATTTTTTAGTGATTTTTAGGGTTTTATGGGTTTTATTGTTTTTTAGGGTTTCTAATGTTTTTAGGGTTTTTAATATTTTTTAGGTTGTTTATGGGTTTTAACAGTTTTTATGAATTTATAGTTTTTTAGGTTTTTATGTTTATTAATGGTTTTAGGGATTTTTGGGTAATTTTTTGGATTTATATGGACTTTTGAGTTTTGGGGACTTTAAGGGGTTTTATGGTTTTTAAAATTTTTTAGGGTTCTATAGTTATTTGGGTTTTAAGGTTTCTTTAGTTTTTTGGATTTTAAGAGTTTTTATAATTTTTTTACATTTTTAGGAATTTAAAGAGTTTTTAGATTTTTAGTGGGTTTTAATGGTTTCAAGGGATTTTAGTGTTTTTATGGTTTTAGGGTATTTTATATTTTTAAAATATTTTTTGGTCGTTATGGGTTCTTAGTTTTTTAGGTTCTTAGGGGTTTAAATTATTTTGAGGTTTTTAAGGTTTTCTTATGGTTTATCATTTATTTTAGGGTTTTTTATGTGTTTCTATTTTTTGTGATTTTTTAGTATTTTTATGGTTTTTTAAGTTTTTAGGGATTTTTAAGGTTTTTAGGGTTTTAGGGTTTTTAGGGTTTTTAAGGTTTTTTTATGATTTTTATCATTTTTTGGTGTTTAAGGGTTTTATTTGATTTTAGGTTTTAAGGTTTTCTTAGGGTTCTTCATGGTTTTTATCTTTTTTACTTTTTTTGGATTTTTAGGGATTTTATGATTTTTATGGTTTTTTAGGGTTTTTAGGGATTAAGAGGGATTTTAGGGTTTTTCGGTTATTTGGGTATTTTTGGTTTTTTTGGTTTTTAGTGATTTCTTAAAAAAATTTGGGTTTTCAATGTTTTGTTGAGTTTTTAAAATTATTAGGGAAAAGTGGGTGCAAGGTAGGCGTTGCTGATCCCCCAAAATTTATTAAGAAAAATAAAGTATATGGCATTACAGAAGAGGTTTGGAAAACTGGGTATGGGAAACCCTATTCATGTCTAAGTCCACTAAGGATGTACAAAAGCTAGGGGTAAAAAAAGACCACAACGAGCTCCTCTCTTCAATTGACTCCTTGGAGAGGACGTCTACCACCATATTTTCCACTCTATATGCATATGTGACGTTGAGTGTAAGGGAACAGGAGGCATCAAGGCATTCAATCCATTGAGGTAGAAGACACCAAGTTACTTGTCTTGATTTTACTTTGAGGGCCTCCAACACTAGAAGTGATTCAGACTCAATCCAAAAGTGATTCCATCAGAAGAGATTGGCATAGCTTACCGACTTTATAAATGCCCATAGTTCCACTTAATAAGCAGTTCCATATTTGATAAAATGAAAAAATAATCCTTTAACCAAGTCGCGGTAGGTTTCGAAGACACTACCGCAACCCAACAGTCCAGGTACACCTGAAGCCACGCCGTCCACATTGACCTTAACCCATGCCGTGATTGGGGGAATCCAGCAGATGAATTTCAGTATCATTGGTTTCTTTCACCTACCAGGGATTAAATGGATTTTAGATTTTTTAGTGATTTTATATATTTTATGGGTTTTTAGAGATTTTTAAGGTTTTTAGGGATTTTAGGGTATTTATAATTTTTTAGGTTTTAAGTGGTTTTTAGTATTGTTGGTTTTTATGGTTTTTTTTGAGTTTTTAGGGTTTTTAGTGTTTTTTACATTTTTTGATATTTTTGGTATTTTTTAATATTTTTATAGTTTTGAGTGTGTTTAGGTATTTTCTGAGTTTGGGGGGGGGGTATGGTTTGTTGGGTTTTTATGTATTTTTTGGGTTTTATAGTATTTTTTTTAGTTTTTTTGGGGTTTTATGGTGTTTCATAGTTTTTTAATGATTTAGGTGTTTAAAGGGTTTTCAATGTTTTTAATGGATTTTAGTGTTTTTATGGGATTTTAGGGTTTTTTATGTTATTTGGGTGATTTTATGGTTTTTAGGGTTTTGTGTTGTTAAGGTCATTTAGTTTTTTTAGGTTTAAGGGGTTTTATGTATTTTTAGGATTTTATGGTTTTCTAAGTGGTTTTAGGGTTTTATTGTTTTTATTGATTTTAAATGGTTTTTTAGGAATTATATGGGTTTTTAGGGTTTTTGTGGATTTTGAGATTTTTTTGGTTTTTTTACATTTTTACAGTTTTTGTAGTGTTTTTATCACATTTTAGGTTTTTAGGGGTTTTAATTATTTTTAGGGATTTAGGGTTTTCTAACGGGTTTTAGGGGGTTCAGGGTTTTTTTAACTTTCAGGGATTTTAAGGGATTTTTAATGATTTTTATGTTTTTAAGGGATTTATGAATTTTGAGGGCTTTAATTGATTTTTAGGTGTTTAAGTGTTTTTATGGTTTTGGGGTTTTTAGGGATATTTTTTATTTTTTGGTGTTTTAACATTCTTTAGTATTTTTTATGTTTTTTGGGATTTAAAATAGGTTTATAGTTTTTAGCGCTTTATGGTTTTTATTGGGTTTTAGGGGTTTTTATGGTTTTAGAGGTTTTTATTTTTTTCGAGATTTTTTGGTTTTTTGGGTTTTTGGTATTCTTAGAATTTTTTGTGTTTTTTGCGGTACTAAGTGTTTTCATGATTTTCTATTTTAGGCGTTTTCATAGTTTTTAGGTTTTTACTTATTTATGAATTTTAGGGATTTTTTAGGATTATTGTTGTTTTTAGGGGTTTTAGGTATTTTGAGGGTTTTTAGGGTGATTATGGTTTTTAGGGTTTTGAGCATTTTTATGTTTTTAGGGGTTTTAATTTTTTAGGTTTTTAATGTTTTCCTTGATTTTTTCAGGGATCTTGGTTTTTAAAAAAAATTGGATTTTTATGTATACTTTGGATTTTTGTGGTTTTTCATGGTTTTTAGGTATTTTGATGGGTTTTAGGGTATTTTGGGTCTTTGGGTTTTTTTTATTTTTGTTGTTTTTAGGATTTTTTGAGTTTTTTGGGGGGTTTTCAATATTTTTAGAGTATTTTAATGTTAATAAAATTTTAAAGGGTTTTTATATTTTTTAGTGGTTTTTATAATTTTTATTAGGTTTTAGGTGTTTTATTGTTTTTATGAGTTTTTATGATTTTTAAGGTTTTTAGAGTTTTAGGGTCTTTTAGGTTTCTTATCATTTTTTAGCTTTTTTGTGATTCAAGTGTTTTTATTTTCTTATGTTTTATTAGGGTTTTTAAGGTTCTTAATTTTTTTATGGATTTTTCAATATTTTTAAGGATTTTTATGCCTTTTTTTGGATTTTTAGGATTTTTTGAGTTTTTGAGGTTTTTACAGGATTTCTTATTATTTTAATGTTTTTTAAGTTTAAAGGGGTTTTTTAGTTTTAGTGGTTTTGTGTATTTTTGGGATTCTAGGGGTTTTAAGGTTTTTATGAGTATTTAGTGTATTTAGGGGTTCTTAGGGGTTTTAGGGTGTTTTAGTGATTTTAGCATTTGTAGGTTTTTTAGGGGTTATAATTTTTTTAGATTTTTAAGGTTTTATTAGTGGTTTTAGGGTTTTTTACTTTTTAGGGATTTTTTGGATTTTTGGGATATTTATGGTTTTCATGGTTCTCATGGTTTTTAGGGGGTTTAGGGGGTTTTTTAGATTTTTTGGTTTTTTAGGGTTTTTAGTGTATTTAGGTTTTTTAGGGGTTACAAGTGTTTTATTTTTTCATGGTTTTCATTGGGTTTTTATTGTTTTAGATTTTTATTTATTTCTAGGTCTTTTTAGGATTCTTATGATTTTTAGAGGTTTTAGGTATTTTGAGGGTTTTAGGGTTTTTAAGGGTTCTATGGCTTTTTGGGTTTTTAGGGTTTTCTTATTTTCTTAGCATTGTTAAATTTTTTTATATTTTTTTAACATTTTAGGATTTTCAATGGTTTTTAGAGATTTTAGTGGTTGTTCACGGTTTTTATGGGTGTTTATGTTTTTTTAAGATTTATAGGGTTTAGGGGTTTTAGGGTTTCTTTGGGATTTTTGGGTTTTTATGATTTTTTATTTTGAAAGGGTTTTAGTATTTTTTTTATATTTTTAAAGTTTTCAAAGGGATTTCTAGGGTTTTTTATATTTTTAAAGATTTATAACGATTTGTTTGGATTTATATGTTTTTTTGGATTTTAGGGATTTGGATGGATTTTAGGATTTTTAGGGATTTTTAGGGTTTTCAGGTTTTTTATAGTTTAGGGGGTTCTTGTTTCATTTAGATTTTATTAGGGGTTTCATTGTTTTTTAGAAGATTTTTTTATTTTTTTAGTGTTTTTAGGGTTTATTAGGGTTTTTTAAAATTTTATGGGTTTTATTGAATTTATGAATTTTTAGGTTTTTAGGGTCATTTATTGTTTTTTTCATTTTTAAGTATTCAGTGATTTTATGTTATTTAAAGTTTTATAAGATTATTTTTATGGTTTTTTGTTTTTTTGGTTTCTTATGTTTTTAGAGATTTTTTGGTATTTTTTAAGATTTTTGTTGTTTTTAGGGGTTTTAAGGATATTCAGGGGGGTTTTTTAGTTTTTTTGGGTATTTTGGGTTCTTTAGGGGTTTTAGTGTTTTTATATTTTTCTGAATTTTTAAGTGTTTTTAGGTTTTAATGGTTTTCTTAGGGTTTTACTTTACATAGTTTTTATAATTTTTGTGGTCTTCTGGGTTTTTAGATTTTTAAGAGGCTTGGGTTTTTTTGGGGTTTTATGGATTTTTTGGTTTTTAGGGTTTTTTTTAGTTTTTTAGGGTTTAATGGTTTTTTCAAGTTTTTAAAAAATTTAGGGGTTTAAAAGGGTTTTAGAGTTTTTAATGGATTTTTAGGGTTTATGGTAGTTTCAAATGGAAATTGGTTTTCCTCAAGAAACAGAATGGTCCAACAAATATTGGTAAGTACATCCCTTTTATTTATTGAAATACCATTACTAATTCATTCACGTTGGTTCACCAATTTTTTCTGACAAAAATGTGACTTCGTTGGGGAAATCGTTATTTTCGAATAGTTTCCAATGGGTTTTTTGTGGATCTGAAAAACACCCAATTATTTTGTATCCATAGGGACTTACTTTCCAAAGGTAGCCAATCATTAGTTATTTTGACCCGCGATGCTTAAGAACCAGCATTGGTTGAGAGGATGGGAGGTTGGTCTCAATACGCCCTTTTGGGGGGAATTATTACCTACACTGGGACTCTATTATAGATATAAGACATGTTCATGAATTCTTCATTAATTCCCAATTATGAGACAGGCCATCCCATATAAGGAATCAATTTTTAGCATATGTGGAATTCAAAATCATCTATATGTATTTTAGGATCTTCATCAATAGAGATATCTATATGTATCTGAGATTATTCATTGATGGTATCCTCTTATATACTACATAGATATTACTTTGTTGTTATAACGACAATGATGGTTTTCTAGCCACATAATGGAGCAATCTGGATTTTATTGTCATACATGTATACTAAAGTCACTCTGGAATTTATTGTCATCCAGGTAGATGAAGGACACTCTAGAGTTTATCTTCATCCATAGAGACGGGAATTTTTTGATGTATGGATTGAACCCGTAAATGGGATTCCTACATATCAATGTGAATGGAATCAGAACCCACATAGTTCGGTGCTTCTTAGTGGGGAACGTCATACCTTTTATGGTCATGTGATGAGGACCCAACCATATAGTTTAACATCATGTACAAGGATGTCTAGGAAGATGTTTTCTAGTCAAATTTTTTTGTGGGACTTATGTTGAAACAACCCAAGGAACTTGGAAGGGATATGAGTTTCCATGTTGAATTAGACCATGCAGGGGATGTGGCCCAAAAGAACATGGTTGGTTTAGGATGTTGGGTTTGAACCTTAGTAAGGCCTCATTCATATCTCATTTGGATGGGAATCAAAGCCCGTGTAGTTCTTCGGTGATGACCCATAACTATGGAGTCCCTCAAGGATATGTATCGTTGGGGGTATAGCCCTTTGAGATGATAGGTTGAGGGTTACTCTTGATAAGGATATCACCTATCAGGGGATGATAAAAGATGTTTTCACTAATGTTGATTTGAGATCTAAACTTTAGGTTTACTTTTGAGGGGGATACGCGGATTAAGAGGACTATGATTGGGGCTTATTGATAGGGAGTATTCCCATTGAGCTCAAACCCTAAGTGGGTTTCCTTTGTATCCCAATTAACAAGAATCATAGTTCTTATAGTTAAATCCTTAAGGTGGATTTTTTGGGTGTCTTGATCATCACTAACCACTAAGTTTGTGTGAGACATTCTCAGTGTGAGAAATAAGAGGAACTGGAAGATTTCACAAACCACACACCTTTCTTCCTTCACTAGTGGAAGAGGATTGGGCTATGGAGAAAGAGGGTGGATCTAAGACACTTCCCTCTCTTCACTTGACAATAAAAAATGGTCCAATGTAAGGAATGAATGAAGTTGAAGGATTCTGAGGTGAGTGGGGAGAGGGCTCAGGAACCCACCCCCTCTCTGACTCATTGGCCATGAGATAGAGAGGGGAAAAAGTGAAAACTCCTACAAGAAAAGCTAGGGGATTACACCATGATGGATGCCCTAAAATTGGTCTCAGAGTGAGGGGGTAGGATGTCATTCCCTATCAAAAGGAAATGCAACCATAATCCTCACCCTCCCTACTACAAACCAGAAGATCTAAATCTCAAATATGATAATGAAGGTAAAAATTCCTATCCTTCGAATCCAAGACTGGGAACTACCCAACATTTTCCCTCTGGTAAAGGTTCTTATGAACACAGGGAAACAAACTCACATGCACCCTAAAATCCCTGGACAACCAAACAAACAAGTGTGGGAAACCTCAAACCATAAGAATACAAAGAAAAATGGAGGACACATTGATGTTCCCATTTTCATGGTAATGTAAGTTTCATGGTCTTGGTTAGAGGTTTCATCTCGGTCCCTTTCAGATAAGGGATCCATGAAGAAAAGGGTCAGCAATGAATGGCTTTGAAGAAGGGTTGATGGATGGATTGTATGAGCTAGAAGGTAGGGAGAATCAAGGAGGATTATACAGGGGTGTGCTTCTAACATTTAGTCTTGGGAAAACAAATTACACCTTGTTAAATAGACCACCTAGGTAACTAAACAGGGGTGACACCATGCTCAAGCCTTCAAGGGTATCCACAGGTGTTCCCAGAGGTGAGTCACATAGGTCCCTATTTTAAGAATGGGACATTGTATTAGTCACTGTTAATCAGGGGTTGGCGAATAATTCATGCATGTTTTTTTTATTTTTAACATATATTGGACTTAAGTGTTAGTATCAAGATTTAATTTCCTCTTTTTATGGTGTTAAGAAACTGCCTAGAGGGTTTTGGAGGTCTTGAGCGAAGTACTAAGGAATCCAAAGCCGCAATTGGACATCGAAAAAATTTATCTGTAACCCTCTTGGTAGTTTTCTAATACCTAAAAAAGGTAATAAAATGGTGGTACAGACACTTATGTCTACTTAATGTTAAAAATAAACACCACTTGCACAAATTATATGGCCAACGCCTGATTAACGAAGAATTGAATGAGGCCCTCTTCTTAAACTAGGGACCTGTATGACTCCCCATCAGGAACAACTGTAGAGACCCTTGAAGGATTGAGAAAAATCCTACCCATGTATAGTATCCTAAGTGGTCTATCTCTCAAGGTTCCATATGTTAACCCTGGCCTACCTGCGTGAATCACCCCCCCCCCCCCCATGTGAAGCACCCCCTACACGATCCTCCTTAGTTATCCCTACCTTCTATCCAGAGTGATCCATCCATCGTGACTTATTCAAATAATTTCAAGTTCATACCTCTCCTTATTTGAATCCCTTTATGAAAGGGACTGAGATGAAACTTCCACTAAGGCCCCCAAACGTACATAACCTTGAATAGTGGCACATAAACATGTCCTCCATTTAGGATTGTATTCCTATGGTCAGAGTTTTCCCATAATTTTCTAGTTGGTTGGTCAGCGTTCTCATGGTGTATGTGAGTTTATATCCCTATGGTCATGAGAACTCCAACCCTAGGGATAGTGTTGAGTAATTTATGGTCATGGATTATGTGGATAGGAATATGTCCTTCCATTCTTGTATTTGAGATTTGAAGCCTTCGGTCTGTAGTATGGAGGGTGAGGATTAAGCTTGCATTTCCATTTGACAGAAAATGAAATCATCCTCCCTCACTGTGAAACCAATTTTAGGGAATCTATCCTAGTTTAATCCCCTATATTTTCTTGTAATAGGTTTCAATTTTTTCTCCTCAATACCTCCTAGACAATGAGTCAGAGAGGGGATGGGTTCTCGAGCCCTCTCCCCACTCAACTCGGCATCCTTCACCTTCATTCCTTCTTTACATTAGACTCTCTTCCAATGTAAATTGAAAAGAGGGAATTGTTGCATCCCAAGACTCTTCTGTCATATCCCCAGCCTCTTTCACCAGCGAAGGAGTAAAGGTGTGAGGTTTGTCAAATATTTTTCTTCCTCTTGTTTCTAACACTAAGAATGACTCACGTGGTCTTAGAGGTTAGTGTTGATCATGATAACCACACCATCCACATGAAGGATTGAACGATGAGAACTCTATTTTCTATTAACTGGGATACATAAGAAACAGACTTAGGGTACAAATTCAATGGGAATCATCCTTAGGAATAATCCCGAATCATAATCCCCTGAATATAGATATCCTCCTTAAGAGTAAACCCTAAGTTAAGCCCTAAAATAACTATGAGTGAAAACACCCATCATGGTCCCTTCATAGGGGATATACTTATTAGGAGTAACCCCCAACATATCATATTAAAGGGACATACTCCCCTATGAGACATACCCTTGAAGGCCTCCATATTTATGGGTCCTCACTGAAAAACTACATGAGATTTGATTCTCATCCAAATGGGATATGTATGACGCCTCCCTGATGTTCAAACCCAACATCCTTTACCACCCCTATTATTTTGGGAAACATCCCCAATATGGTTTAATTCAACTTGGAAACTCATATCCCTTCCACGTTCCATGGGCTATTTTAACATAATTCCCACACCAAACATTGACTATTCTCCTTCCGCCTAGATGTCCTTGCCACATGATGTTAAATTGTACGGTTGGGTCCTCATCACATGAATTTAAACGGTATGATGTTCCCCGTTAAGATGAACTAAACTATGTGGATTCTGATTCCTATCACAAGGATACATAGGAAGCCCATTTATGGGTTTTATTCCAACATCAAACAATTCACGTATACATGGATGATGATAAACTCTAGAGTGACCATCGTCTACTTGGATGACAATAAACTCTAGAATGACATTAGTCTACCTGGATAAAAATAAACTCTGGATTTCTCCATTGTGTGGATAGAAAACCAGCATCATCGTAATAACGGACAAATAATATCTAAGTCGTATATAATAGGATACCATTAATGGAGAACCACGAATACATACAGATATCTCCATTGATGAAGAAACTCAAATACATATAAGTGATTCAAAATTCCACATATGATAATAATTGATTTCTAATTTGTGATGAACAAAATCATACTTGGGAATTAATTAAGGAATCATGAACATATCATAAATCTATAAGAGAGTCCTGAAGAAGGAAATAATTACCCCAAAAAGGGTGTGATGAGACCGACCTCCCTTCCTCTAGACCAATGAGAGTTCTTAAGCATCACAGGTCAAAATCTGTAATGAGAATCTGCCTTTGGAAAGAAGATCCATATAGATAAAGAACCGTTCTGTATTTCTGTTTCCATTAAAAAATCACTTGGATACCATTAAAAAATAATTATTTCCCCAATAAGGTCACATTTCCATCAGAAAAAAACTGGAGAACCCGACATGAATGACTTAGTTATGTAATTTCCTTTAATAAAAGGGATGTACAAACCAGTATTCATCAGACCATTAAATTCCCTGAGGAAAACCCATTTCATTTGCAAATAAAATGGTTAACCCAATGTGAATGACTTAGTTTTAGAATTTCCTTCAATAAAAGGGATTTACTGACCACTCCCAATCATACCATTCCATTCCCTAAGGAAAACCCATTTCTTTCGAAAGCATAAAATGGTGAAACCTATGTGAATGAATTATTTATAGAATTACTTTAAATAAAATGGATGTATTGACCATTCTCCTTCGGAAATTATATTCCCCAATGAAACCCCATTTTCATTAGAAACAAAATAAATATGTATGCAACATGAATAGTTAACCAAGATGATATTGTCACTAACCTCTTAGCCCCCTTCCATTCTGAAAGGAAATGAGGGTCGGATATGGAAATTGGTAATTCATTTGTTCACCCAAAAATATGGTTCTTTAATAGGTTTATCTTGATCATGTCTATTATATATCATAAGGCACATCCTTACATGAAATTCCTTCGATCGAATATATTCCTTCAAGTTTTCATCAAAGAATACCCTAGATGCTAATCAGGTTGGATCATCATCCACTCGAAGGAAACCATCACTAAATCAGAGTCTTTAATGATGGGTCTATAATGTGATGGTTCGATAGTAATCTGATAATGGTATGATCCCAACTTTGTAGGTTTCCCATGCCCTACAACATAACTAAAACCACCAACAGTCTGGTCATAGACGACCGGTGGTCCTAAAGTAGATGACGCCGACCACAATCTTAAACAATTTTGGGAACTTATACCAAGAACACAACATCCATTACCTCCCATATTTTGAGTATTTGGATCAGGAGGCCACCTATTGCCTCATCTTGAAGACATTGGGGTCCTTCTTCAGGGATCCTATTGACAATCATTGTATTGAACGTTGCACTTCAGTGAACCCTCAACATGGTGAGGGTGTAACCTTCATCTATCCAGCCCATGTCCCTATGACCTAGTAAATAAAGATAGCCCAACTAAGATGACAAACAACCAATAGAAATCAGGTGCATACCTTTCCCCCTCTATAGAATCCCAGCAACCCAGTTTGGTGGCAAAAAGATAGCAGGCACGTACACTCATCTGGCTTCATTCACCCAGCCAGTAGACTAGCCTGGTAGCATTGAAAGAAGACCTCCATCCAAATACGGTGGTAACCTAAAACCAGAAACATAAACCTTCATGTACCCACCAATCCTACCAGAAGAATCATCTGTAAGAACTCAAAGAATTCAATAAACCATGTTTAGTGGTAAATAAAAAATAGGCACACACAACTACTAACAATTATCAAGCCTTCCAGTAGCCTCATCTAGTTTACCATGGAGAATTTAGTTAGAAATTACCAAAAACAAGATAAGGGTAGACTCAACTATCTTCCCACAAGTACTGTCAGTATCAAGTGATAGAAATGGGAGGATATGAGTAGGTACATAAACCTACCCCAGATCCGGAATGGACGTATATCCATGTTTCAATTACAGAAGTCACCAAACATATTTTGGAAATGGTAAAATGATAGATGAAAATTCTTTCCCACATCCTATATACTAGCCATGATATCATCACGATAATGATATTAGTTCATGAAGGATGGACACAAAACTATTTCCCCAAAAATTAAGTGGCTAATCAACAGAGTAGACACATTACTCCACTCTCATCCAGGTGGGTTATGGGGAAAACTCCCCATATTATAGGATCGGGAATATACACCCACTATAATCAAATTTAATTGTCATATTCCAATGGGCACTCCAAGGTAGTAAAAAATAGCTACCCATGATGACCTCTTCTCCCAGCAAGTGGCCCCAACCGCTAGTAAGAAGATGTACAAGAATAAGTCTCATCAAGAACGGTTGGAGAATCAATATCTAATCTATGATTAGGATTTGCTTGATGCCAAAGTTCTTGAAGTACTCATAAGTTTATCTATTTTATATCAAGATCCTACCCTCCCTCACTAAATTATGGGAGAAGTAGCAGTAATTCTGATTATCCTCATCAGGCATTTCACCATAATGGATTTCATCATGAAAACAATTAGCCTTATCTCAAGATCCTAACTCTTGATGATAGCCATGAAACCCTCTGTTTATCTAGGAGACCAAGGAGGAAGAGAGTATTCCCATTTTTCTAATCCACCGTGATGGTCCTCCCCATGAAGGTGAACACTGTGAAAGTTCTCTCCAAAGTAGTGATTCTCATTATCAAAATAATTCTCCAATTGAAAATGTAGTGATGATAAATCCATATTATCATGATATTCTAGAAAATAAAAGGTTAGTCATGTCTGATACCTTGTCACTAGTAGATGAAATCCTTTCCCAACCAGAAGATATCCCTAGGTGATGTTCATTCTCCAAACCTCAATTGGGTAATTTTCCTTACAATATAGTAGAGGAACCACCAATGGATCCCATTGCTTGAAGTAAAAAAATAAGCAATAATCCACTCTAGTCGGACCAAGTAAATGAAAATCTTGTGAAAGATGAAGAATATATTCTAAACATGAAGAAATAGCTAGCTAAAGATGACATACCAGTCACGTTCTAGCCTTTATCCACCTCTCAATATAGTATTCTGGAGGTGTTGGTGGATGATTTTATGCATGAAATTCACCTTAACATATGGAAAACTATTAGTCATTCAAAATAAAATGTATTACCCTATGATGAGTATCAAAATCACATAAAATTAATGAAAGGGATACAATTCCTAATTGACTTGGCATTTCTCTAAGATTCCCGACAACCAAATATCGAGAAATAGTAGGGATCCCTTCTGCGTGCATGCCTTAATGCATTAATGTGGTTGTGAAAGCTGATGGTACATAACACATCTGGTGTGTGTATGAAATGATGGGGTGTACAGGGAGAAATGACTTTCACTATAATCCAAGGCTAGTAAATCCATCAAATAATGGAATAATGAAATTTCATTGCCCTAGTCCAGCTATAACAAACATAATCTCTTCATGACCATATATATGGACAAAAAGAACATACATCGACCAAATCTCATTGACATCAAGTTAGAAGAGAGAAAGATATGGATATACATTTTTGTCAATAATATAAGAATATTAAGCACACATATCTATAAGAGGATGTCATACTTCAGATCAAGAAAATGTCAGAAATAGAACAACAGTCTTCCGAAATGGTTTGTTTAAGTGATTTTCTAATAATGCACCCAACCCACATTCAGAACAGAATTTGTAAAATCAGAAGAGTAGTTGTGGTAATATCAGCCAAAATATTTTGGGAATAATACCAACTTATAGGTACATGGGATTTTTAACCCAAACTTTAGGATCATCCAACCAAGACTAAAGGGTTGCAAAGGAAGAATGGGAATATCCCCAACATTGAAATCTAGGGGATTTTACACCCCAACAATCCCCTCCTCAGTGAGAATCTGAAATGACCCAAGATTGACGTACATGGAAATTAAATTTATTTTTAATAGTAATTAATAAATTAAACAAATATACTACCAAAGATCATATTAGTTTATTTTCTTTATAAAATTGGAACATAATATTATATCTTGGTGAATGATTTTCAGTATCTCCCATAAAGATCTTCCTCTTTTGTTTTCCTAACTAAAACCTTTCATTATATCCTAGAGAAAAGAAAACATAAAAGGGTGATCTCAAATTCTTAGTAAGGGAAAATATTGAGAACATAAAACAAACCATAAACATAATAATGTAAAAACATGAACATAAAGTTTGAATATCAAAATCATGAGTTATGAAATAAATCATTGAAGTACGTAAGGAATAGATCATAAAGAAACATTAACCATGATAAAATAGCTTTTTAATAAAACATGGAATTGTGGTAAAAAAATAAGGACATAGTATTATTTCCATAATATCTAAGGCATTGTTTCCAACACCATCATAGTGGACAATTTCCATTACTAAAGTGGGTTTACTTGTCATTCCCGCCATGTATTACTGAACCATATTTACATACTATTCCAGCCCTGTATTAATGAATCAGATTTACTTGTCCTTCCAGTCATGTATATCTCATGATATATAAATATTTACCCAATTAATTGGAGTGGTATATAGGTCCCACCCATCTCATATTTAAATCATTCTTAGATGTTCCACAAAAACAGAAATCATTCATCATAGCATATCCCAAGAAATAAAATGGGTTTCTTAAACATCATTCCATCGTAACATAATCCATATAAAAGATCATTACATTATTAAAATAATAAAATAATATTAATTATTGGGATATAAACATAACTATATTTAAGAGCGTCATCTTAGATGGAAAATAATTTGATAAAACACTTGAACTTAATTCCTGAGGAAAATATACTTTCTTCTATAAAAACGATTTATTTTCTCAAAACACCACGCAATTTAAAAAGAAAATAATTTAGTTGAAAATAAACTTGAATTTTTATAGAGTAAGATTCATGGAAATAAGAAATCATTAAACCATAAAAATCTATTCATGCTATCTAAATTAAAAAAACATTCTCCTCATACTTTTTCTGGAAAAGTCAAAAAGTACCTCGTATTGAAAAATGAAAGAGAGATTCCTTCCATAACGTTTAATAAAAATTAAATTATGAGTATAATTGAATTTAAAAAATAGTATAAGAATAGAAATAATATTATATATTTTGGAAACATGGATGTGAATGATAAATATACCCAATTACATACATAAAAGTAAATAATATTGAATAATAATGAGATTCTAAAATTATCCCTTACCTTAGGTCAAATATACTTCGTATGTTTCTAAAACTCTTGTATAGTAGAATTAAACATATTATTAACTTGTAAAATAACCATAATAATATTTATTATATCATATATGATTCAATTATGACTTTATATTACCCGATCAATTATCAATTCTTTGTTAAATCAACGTTTTGGGTAATAATTATTTTATTTATCTTATGTGTTTTGACTTGTTATTCATGATATTATTACATAGATAGTGATTTACTTAATTCCAGAATGTAAAAAATGATTTATATATCATGAATATTCAGTATATAAATATATAAAATAGATATATAAATGAAATGGAATACACCGTTCTTTGAGATGGAAGGTCGTACGTATGCATGAACGTTGTTTCTGTTTCCTTATTGAAGTGATTGGAAGTAATTAAATGACATATATATATATATAATAGAATTATTATGTCATATATTTTATGATTATTTATTATATATAATTTATAATAATTCTTTAATGGTTAACATGGAGAAAGAACCTCATCGCGTCGTTGAGATGGAAGGATGTATGTACGCACAAGCGACGAAATCATTCACTTAATGGTTAAATGTTGTGTAATTGGATTGTATATTAATTATAAAAAATAACTATAATTTTATATTAATTATTTACACACTTTATAATCATCATTATACCAATCCAAATTAAGTATTTCTGAATAACAAATTACCCCACGATGTGGAGATGGTAAGTCGTACGTACGCACACATGGTGATATTGTTATTCGTAGGATGGATAAAAGGAGGTATCGGGTTGTACCATAATTATAATAAAATCTTATAATGTATAAGAAACTGGATTTATTACTTTATTATTGATACAACATATGAATAAGATATATAAAAAGACAATAATTTTGAAATAGGTGATAAAACAATTACCCCTTTTTCGAGCATCTCCTTTGGATTTTCACAAAAGGTCTTCCTATGATGTCTTTCTGCCCAAAGTAAGGATTATAGGAGGAAGGTAGGGATTCTAGGAAGTTTATTGTTTATATATTTTCTAAACTAAAAGGTTTTGTAAGTGTTAGATAAAGAGAAGAATAATATCCCTTTTATAGAAGAGTAGAGGGGCACTTTAAGAAAGTCTTGAAATATTAAATTATTATAAATTCAATTTCGATTAAAAATGGTAAAAACTCATTTAATTATAAGATAAGAAGATTTTTTTTGAATACCAATCATACAATAATTTTTATACAAGTTTTAATTTTTTTGTCCTTGTAGTTTTGGTTTAACCATTATTTTAACCTATTTAATCTTATAGTGATATCATGTTATTTATAAATTATTGGTTAATGTCATTACCATATCATGTCAAACAACCCACAAAATTACATTTATGAAATATTTTGACTTATATTAACCATTTTTCTGAATATTATATTTTTATGAATTTAATATCCTTTAACAAAATATTTTATATTTAATGTTATGAATTTTGTCAATTTTGGTCACTATTCAAAATTTACTTCTTTACAAATTCATAACAACCTAATTCCTTCGAAAAAAGCATTTAATCAATAATAAAATGTCTTATTCACCTATAAAATCCATTTATGACGTATATTATATCAAATAATATTTATTTTAATATTTATATAATCATTCATTTGAATCCATTATTAATGAAGCAATCACTACATCATCATTGTGTCATAATTAAATTTATTTATTTAATTTATAAAACATATAAATAAAATATCATGATATAGTAAATATTTTTAGATTTCTAATTACTATTTATAGTATAATATATCACTTATATAACCCTATATAAAAAAATATTAAGAAGGTTCATGTTCATATTATTTTTCTCTTTCCTTTAAATTACTTATCATAACATGCCATTACCACTCCCAAGTAGATCCATGGGGTCCTAAAATAGACCAAAGTATGAAAATTGTCGTAAATATGTCATCCAATGGGATTAATACATGTTTTAGGGTAGTTTATATTATTATAATATTATTTTTACCCTTATTTACCTGATTTACCCTTTAACCGTGGTAAATAAAAATAATTACTAAAGTTACTATTCATAATTTCCAAAAATGAAAGGTACCTATTAAAAAAAAATTTACCTTTTGAATCCAAATATGGAATAAATTTTCTAAAATTCAAAATACATAATTGGAAGAAAGTAATTTAAAATTAATTTCCATTGTGAAAACTAAAAAGCTGGTTTTTAAGATGTAAAAACTATTAAAAGATTGACATGTGTTTATGTCCAATTTAAATATGAAATAACATCCAATGTCCAAAATTGGATTAAATGATAAAAAATCATCCAATTATATTTTATAACAAATTAAAAATATAATCTAACTATATCAATAAATTAGATGAAAGGGTAGTTTTGAAATAAAGTGCAGTATTTTTCACTATTCATTCAAATATGAATTTCATCAGAAAATTATAAAAATTTCATCAAAGGTAAATTTTGACGTCTATATTACAAATATGAAGTTTATTATGTCATATATAACTTTTAACATTGTCAAAAACTATATTTAAAAAGGGTTCACCATCAAATGGTGGTAAAACTGTATTTAAAAAACTTCTTTTATCCAAAAAATTGAATTTGTTCTTATATCTTGTCTGGAAAACACATAAGATGAATTTTAATTTTATAAAAAAAAATCAAATTTTTTAACACTATTCATAATGGCTATTTTTTATTAAATAATAATATTTTAATAATATAACGTTGTTTAGTGAAACTCGATATTGCATACAACGCAAGATATCGAGGATGGTCATTATTGCATGTAACGCAAGCTGACAATAGTGTTTCATATACTGCAAGCTAATATGGTGTTTCATAAAGCAAAACGTAATATTGGTGTAACATACAACACAATACATGAAATAAACTAAAATTAACCAATCTCATAAAATCTCAGGGTGTTACATTATACCCCCTTAACATGAATTTCTCCCTCTAAATTCGTCAGAGTTATAAAAGCTTTACTACTTGAAAGTTTCTTTCATAGAAACCCACATCTTAAAAATTAATACTAAAAAATAATTTTAAAAAATAAAGTTAGAAACATAATGGTTACCCAAAGTAACTCATCAATGGGTTCCACATTAGAGAACATAGGTGGGAAGTGAAAACATTGATATAGAAGAGAAATCTAACCATCAAGTTATGATGTTTAGTGATAGAGAACAAGGTTGGAGAAAGTTAACAACCAGAAAGCCATAAAACTATAATGATTTAAGGGACCATATTATTCATTGGATAAGAAGGTATTAAGATAACATTTTTGGTTTTCAAGATCCTCCTAAACATGAATATTTTTTCAGGAGAATAAATACTTACTTGATTTTGGTACAATTTCACCGTTGTTCTTGCCTTGAAAATTTTACACTTCATCTCTTATTTAAAGAAATTAAGTTGAATTTTTTATTCTTGAGGTGTTAGTAGATCATGTTATAGAATGTTAGGTCATTCCATCTATCTCAAAAAAAGGTTAGAACATGTAATAAAATATTCATAAGTCCACATATAGTGGGATAACACATTAATCTAACAGACTTCAAACAGAAAATAATGTATACTATCCATAATTGGATAAAATTAAAATCCTTCCAAATACTAAAAACATAAAACTTTAGAAATAGGGTAACTAAATCTACATAACATTTATCTCCCATATCTCATAAGTTAGTTCTTTGTTATCACATTCCAAACATGTGAATACCTTATTGATGTATTCTCTTGAAACATGGTAATAACAAAAATTACTATAGAACCTTAGTGAAAACATTAATTCTATCAAAGTAATCTCTTTCCACAAACAAGAAATAACAAAAATTATATATACTCAAACCATGATAACACTTTGTCCTTGTATCAGTCATGAGGTCATTAATACTATCAAACATCTCATTATCTCTTAATCCCTTCATTGTGCACATATCATGTGATTTCCAAAAATATTTCAGTCACTTTTCATAGTTATTGGTACTATATACATATGTAAAACCACAATGGACCAATACATAGATATTACAGTATTTCATTATACTATGAAAGAGATTCTACAACACTATTTTGGAATCCCATTACATAAACACATAACCATTCTACCACTTTTTTGGAATACTCAATATCACCAATAGTTATCGCATGTGCTTTTCTATTGTATTTGGCCTTAAGAGGTTTTTGGTGTCGATAATCATGTATAACCCTTGGATTAGGGCATTGGTTAGCATAATGCCCCATTTCATTGCACTTGTAACCCTTATTTGTAGGAGGTTCACTCTTTGGAGATTTCTATTTATTCCCATTACTTTGGTAGTAAAATGCTTGATGACCTTATTTCTCACACTTAAAACATTTATCAGTCCCCTTAAGGCAATTTCCGCCTTGTGTCCTTCCCCACTTTGAGAATAAATCCAATCTAATATTCTTTTATCCATAATTAGAAGAGTTTACTTTAAATTATATCTTTATTTTCTTATCATAACCATGAGATAGATGAGAAACTACAATCTACCTTTTTGTAAGAAGAATATGAGGAAGGTACATACTGAAAAATAAGTTCTTGAAAACATCCCAATCCATGGAGTCAATTTTATCTTGTTGCCTCATATTCTTGATAAAGTTCCACCATAGATTTGATTTATCTTCTAGGCAATAAGTTCTCAACATAACCTTCTCACATTATGAACAACAGAGAATGAAAAATATATTTTCAAAGGTGAAAATTTATTTCTCTACAACTAGTGGATTGGTCATTCCACTAAAATAAGGTGGATGTTTCCTTAAGAAAGATTCAAGAGAACAGTGTTCCCAACTTTGGTCATTTGGGAGCCCAGCAAGATTTATGGTCCTAGAAACAAGATTATTTATTCGATCTCCCATAAAATTTGGTTGTTTAAGAATAAAATCATTTCGTTTCCCATCGCATCCATAATTAACATAGTTCCTTTGGGTTCCATCCATTTTGTCAACCCCAAAAAAATAGTGTGATAGGGAAAAATCATACTAGGAAAACAACATAATCAATGTGAAGTACCTTCATTATCAAACATAATAGGTTTAATACTAGGTTATTCATGACCATTATCATAATTATAGGACTGTAAACTATAGTTAGACTTACCCTTATGGATATCCCTAGACTTAAATCAGAAATATCTCAAGGGATCTCACTAAAGTTTTTACATCCTGGTTTCCAAAGGTTAACTAAATCATCATTATGATACCAACTGTAACGACCCAAGATTGACGTACATGGAAATTAAATTTCTTTTTTAGAATAATTAATACATTAAAAAAATATATTCCCAATGATTGTATTAGTTTAGTGTCTTTTCAAACATGAAACATAATCTTCTATCTTGGTGAAAGATCTTCAACATCTCCCATAAAGATCTTCCCCTTTTGTTTTCCTACCTAAAAACTTTCTTCATATCTTGAGGAAAAGAAAATATATAAAGGGTGAGATCAAATGATCTATAAGGGTAAACATTTATAACACAAAACAAACCATAAAAATAAGAATGTAAAAACATTAATATAAAGTTTAAATATCAAAATCATGAGTCATGAAATAAATCTTGGCAGAACGTAAGGTATAGATCATAAAATAACATTAACCATGATAAAATAGCATTGGAATAAAACATGTAATTGTGGAGAGAAAATAATCACATAATATTATTTCCATAGTACCCAAGGATTTCCTTCATATACCATCATAGTGGACAGAGTCCATTACTGAACTAGGTTTACTTGTTGTTCCTACAATGTGTTACTGAACCAAATTTACCTGTCGTTCCAACCCTGTATTACTAAACCAGATTTACTTTTCAATAAAGTCATGTCAATTTCATGAGATATAAATCCTTACCCAATTAATTTGATGGAGATATAGGTCTCACCCATATAATAATTAAATCATTCTTACATGAGCTACAAAAACATAAATCATTCATCAAATCATAACCCAAGAAATAAAATGGGTTTCTTAAAGATCATTCCTTTATAAAATAATCCATATAAAAAATCATTACATCATTAAAAATATAAATTACTATAAATAATATGGATATAAACATAACCTTATTTAAGAGCATCATCCTATATGGAAAATAATTTTGATAAAATAGTTGAACTTAATTCCATTGGAAAATATCCTTTCTTTTTCAAAAACATTTTATTTTCTCAAAATGTGGCGCAATTTCAAAAGAAAAGAATTTATTTTAAAATAAACATGAAATATGGAATAGTAATATTTATGGAAATAAGGCATCATAAAACCATAAAAATCCATTCATGTTGTAAATGTTAAAAAACATTCTCCTCATACTTTTTCCAAAAAAGTAAAAAAGTACCTAGTATGGAAAACTAAAGAAAAATTCCTTCCATACCATTTAATAAAAATTCAATAATGGGTAAAATTGAATTTAAAAAATAATATAATAAGAAAAATAGTATTATATATTTAGGAAATATGGATATGAATGATAAATATACCCCTATAAATATGAAGAAATAAACAATCTCGAATAATAATGTGATTTCAAAATTATCCCTTACCTTAGGTACAATATGCTTCATATGTATTCAAAAATCCTATGTAGTGGGTTTAAACATATTATTAACCTATAGTAGAACCATTATAATATTTATTATATCATATATTATTCACTTATGACTTTATATTACTTGTTCATTTATCAATTCCATGTTAAAGCAACATTTTGGGTAATAATCGTTTTATTTATCGTACGTGTTTTGACTTGTTATTTTTGATCTTATTACTTATATCTTGATTTAATTACTTATAGAATATAAAAAATGATTTATATATCATAAATATTCAATATATAAATATATATAATATATTTATTAATGAAATGGAATACACCATTCATGGAGACGGTCGGCCGTATGTACGCATGAACGTTGTTTCCTTTTTATTATTGAATTGAATGGAAGAAATTAAATTACATATATATATACATATAAATAAAGTAGCATTATTATTTCATATATTTCATTATTATTTATTATATATTATTTATAATCATTCATGAATGGTTAGCATGGGGAATGAATCTCATCGCGTCGTTGAGACAGTAGGTCGTACGTACGCATGAGCGACAATATCATTCACTTAATGGTTAAATAGTATGGAATTGGATGATATATTAATTATACAGAATAATTATCATTTCATATTCATTATTTAAATCCCTTATATGCATCATTATACCAATCCAAATTATGTATTTCTAAATAAAAAATTACACCACGGCGTGGATATGGTATGTCGTACGTACGCACACATGGTAATATTGTTATTCATAGGATAGATGAAAGGGGGCATAAGGTTGTAACATAATTATAATAAAATATAAGAATGTATATGATATGGTATTTATTAATTTATTATGTATTCAACATAAGAAGAGTAAGTAGAAGAAGAAAAGAAATTTGAATTAGGTGATTAAACAATTGCCTCTTTTTTGAGTATCTCTTTTTGATTTGTACAAATGGTCTCCCTAGGATGTATTTATGTCCAAAGTAAGGATATTAAGAGGAATTTAGGTATTATAAGAATAGTATTGGACATATATTCTCTGACTTAAAAGTCTTTATAAGTTTCAGATAAATAGAAGAAGAAGTTCTCTTTTATAGAAGAGGTGATGGGCACTTTCGAAAAGTTTTGAAATATTAATTTATTATAAATTAAATTTAAATTTAAAATGGTCAAGAGTTTATTTAATTTTAACATAATATTATTTTAGTTCTAATTTCCATTATCCAATAATTTTTAGAATAGTTATGATTATTTTTTTATCCTTATCTTTTTGGTTTAACCCTTTTTAATCTTATAGTGATATCATTTTATTTACACATAGTTGGTTGATGTAATTACCATATCATGTCAAAAAACCCACAAAAATTCCACTTATGAAATATTTATACTTATCTTAACCATTTGTATAAATATTTTATTTTTAGTAATTTAATATCATTTAAGAGACTATTTTATATTTTTAGTTATGAATTATGTCAATTTTGGTCACTATTCATACTTGACTTTTTTTACAAATTCATAACAACCTGATTCCTTCGAAAAAAACATTTATTAAACCCTAACATGTCATATTAACCTATAAAATTATCCGATGACATAAATTATATCAAATATTATTTATTTTAATATTTATAATATCAATTATTTGAATTCATTATTAATGAAGCAATCACTGCATCATCATTGTATCACAATTAAATTTATTTATTTAATGTCTAAAACTTATAAATAAAATATCCTGATGTAGAAAATATTGTTATATTTTTAATTACTATTTATAGTCAAATAGGTCACTTATATAACCCCATATAAAAATTATTTTATTAAGAAGATACATGTTTATGTTATTTTTTTCTTTACTTTAATTTACTTATTAAAACATGCCATTATCACTCCCAAGTGGATCCATGGGGTCCTAAAATAGACCCAAGGATACTGATTGCTAGAAATATTTCATCCAATAGGATTATGACACGTGTTATGGTAGTTTTATATTATTATAATATATTTTTAACCATGTTTACACTACTGGAATTTTACCCTTTACCAACGGTTCAGAACCATTGGTAAAGGCTGGGAAACCGTTGGTATATTATATACCAATGGTTTCCCAAAGTTTGGCCAAGTAAGCCATGGGTATATACTTTATACCAACGGTTCTTGTAAACCATTGGTATATGTGTTAAAGTAAAAGATATGCCAACGGTTTCACAAACCGTTGGTATATGTTACCCTTATACCAACGGTTTAGAATCGTTGGTATATAGTGTAAAATATACATCCAAAGGATATACCAACGGTTTCGAAAAATGTTGTTAGAAGTTTATACCAATGGTTATAACAAAACCGTTGGTATAATATACATGAAAAGGCTATACCAACGGTTTTGAAAACCATTGGTATACATATGTTGTAGCTTCACAACAGCCAGCAGCCACCTGCAACTCTCCATGACCTGCAAGAACACATACATCCAGAATCCAAATGCCAACATGGGATGTTTAAAATCATCCAGAATTCAGAAATTCAGAAATTTTAAATTCATTCCTCACTCAAACCACAACACAAGAGAAAAATCCAGAATCCAATGCATCCACAATCCAATACATCCAGAATTGAAATGAAATAACACCCATAACACCATTACAAAATTAAAATCTAATACACCCAGAATCCAATACACATAATAGTATTCAATATTTATAATTCATTACCAATACATCCAAAATTCAATACATCTAGATTTCAGAAATTTAGAATTGAAAAGAAATAACACCCCTACCAATATTCCAAATTAATAATTCACTCCACACTCAAACCACAACACCAATACACACAAGAGAAAAATCCTACATGTTATAGGAAGAAGATGGGATGTTTTCTCATGGTCTTGGGTTGACTATCTTAAAACTAACAAAAAAACTTGGGTGGAGTGGAAAAGGATCATGATACCCATAAGATATACAATGGTAGTGGTCATGTGCTTAGACCTAGGATGAGTTATAGGAAGCACAAGAGATGTTTATATTCCTATAATGACTATGTATCCATGTATAAATGGTTCTTAATGTGTTAGTGGGAAACATTGGCCAATCTTGACATATGAGATGGGTTACCAGAATAGGCTACATGTTTTTCATAGACTTTTCAGTTGGAATAAGGGGGTATGTAGATAATTGTATTTTGGTCTCCTGGTTGTGATGTGAGATGAATCTCCATTTTGGGTAGTGGGTAAGAATATTCAATTATGTCTTAGGTATTGGGTTCCCAATGGGACTTTGGTTTGGTCCTGAACCCACTTTTTGAGGATGAGATTGGCGTATTTAATGTCATTTGTTTTAGAATGGGGGTAAGAGATATTCACTAGAGAAGTGGATTGTGTGAGGCTGGACCATGGATCCTTGTTCTAAAGGATCAACACAATCCGAATACATTTGGTCAGTTTTCCGTATGCAAGTTGTTGTTTTAACTTAAAATCCTGTCTATTTCAAATAATAGTGGGACAATTTGATTGGTACCATCCACATCGTGCCTTGAATTGAGGCAAGGATGACTCATACATGTCACAAATGACCCATGGATCATTTTCATAAAGTATCAATAGAATATGAATGCATTTGGTTGGTTTTCCGTATACTTGTTGTTGTATTCACTTAAAATGTTTTCCATTTCAAATAAAAGTGAGACACTTTGAGTGTTACCGGAAACACCATGCCTCATATTGAGACATGGTTGATTCTTACATGTCACAAATGACCCATGGATCATTGTGACAAAGTACCATCACAATCAGAATACATTGTGTAGTTTTCTGAATGTCTATTTTTTTTACTTAAAACAGTGTCCATTTTAAACAAAATAGAGACACTTTGAGTGATACCGGCCACACCATGCCTTTTATTGAGTATGGGTTGACATTTATATGTCACAAATTACCCATGGATCATTTTATTGAAGTATCAATACAATCAGAAAGCATTTGGTTGGTTTTCTGTATGAGAGTTGTTTTTTTCACTTAAAATCCAGTCCATTTCAAATAAAAGTGAGACAGTTTGAGAGGTACCGGCCACACCATGCCTCGTATTGAGGTGGGGTTGACTCTTACATGTAAAAAATGACCCATAGATAATTTTACTAAATTATCAATAAAATCTGAATGTGTTTGGCCAGTTTTACATATGCAAGTTGTTGTTTTCACTTAAAATCTTATACATTTCAAATAAATGTTAGACAGTTTGAGTGGTACCGGCCACATCGTGCCTCGGATTGAGGCAGGGTTGATTCGTACACATCGCAAATGACCCATGGATAATTTTTCTAATGTATCAATAGAATCCGAATGTGATTGGTCAGTTTTTCGTATGCCAGTTGTTGTTTTCACTTAAAAAGTTGTCCAATTCAAATAAAAGTGAGACACTTTGAGTGGTACTGGCTACACCATGCCTCAGATTGAGGAAGGGTTGACTCGTACAAGTCAAAAATAAACCATGGATACTAGTTATAAAGTATCAACACAATCCAAATTTTATTGGTCAGTTTGTCGTATGCCAGTTATTTTTACTAAAAGGGTGTCCATTTTAAACAAAATAAAGACACTTTGAGTGATACCGGCCACACCATGCCTTGGATTGAGGTGAGGTTGACTCGTAAACATCACATATGACCCATGGATATTTTTTCTAAAGTATCAACACAATCCGAATGTGTTTGGTTAGTTTTTCGTATGCCAGTTATTGTTTTCACTTAAAATGTTGTCCATTTCAAGTAAAGGTGAGAACTATGAGTGGTACCAGCCCCACTGTGCCTTGGAATGAGGCGGGGTTAACTTGTAAACGTCAAAAATGATCCATGGATCCTTGTGCTAAAGTATCAACAAAATAATAATACGTTTGGTTGGTTTTCTGAATGTCTGTTGTTTTTACATAAACCGGTGTCCATTTTAAACAAAAGAGAGACACTCTGAGTGATACCGTCCACACTGTGCCTCATATTGAGGCGAGGTTGACACATACATGTCACAAATGACCCATGGATCATTTCTTAAAGTATAAATACAATCAGAAATAATTTGTTTAGTTTTTCGTATGCAATTTTTTGTTTTCACTTTAAATCCTGGCCATTTCAAATAAAAGTGAGACAATTTGCGGGGTACCAGCCACACTGTGCCTCAAATTGAGGTGGGGTTGACTCCTACACATCGAAAATTTCCCATGGATCGTTTTCCTAAATTATCAATAGAATCTGAATGCGTTTGGTTGGTTTTCCATATGAAAGTTGTTGTTTTCACTTAAAATCTTGTCCATTTCAAATAAACGTGAGACAATTTGAGTGGCACCGGCCACACCGTGCCTCGAATTGAGGAGAGGTTGATTTTTACACATCAAAAATGACCCATGGATCTTTTTACTAAAGTATCAATAGAATCCAAATGTGTTTGGTCGGTTTTCCATATGCCAGTTTTTGTTTTCACTTAAAATGTTGTCCAATTCAAATAAAAGTGAGACACTTTGAGTGGTACCAGCCACACCGTGCCTCAGATTGAGTCAGGGTTGACTCTTACACATCAAAAATGAACCATAGATCCTTTTTCTAAAGTATCAACACAATCCGAATACGATTGGTCGGTTTTCCATATGCTAGTTGTTTTTACTTAAAAGGGTGTCCATTTTAAACAAATGAAAGATACTACGAGTGATACTGGTCACCCCGTGACTTGGATTGATGTAGGGTTGACTTTTACACGTAAAAAATGACCCATGGATATTTTTCCTGAAGTATCAATACAATTAGAAAGCGTCCGGTCAGTTTTCCATATGCATGTTTTTGTTTTCACTTAAAATCCTATCCATTTCAAATAAAATTTATACATTTTGAGTGGTACCAGCCACACCGTGCCTCAGATTTAGGCGAGGTTGACTCATATATGTCAAAAATTACCCATGGATCGTTTTCTTAAAGTATAAATAGAATACAAATACATTCGTTTGGTTTTCCGTATGCAAGTTATTTTTTTCACTTAAAATCTTGTCCATTTCAAATATAAGTGAGACAGTTTGAGTGGTATTGGCCACACCGTGCCTAGGATTGAGGTGGGGTTGATTCATACACATCAAAAATGTCCCATGGATAATTTTCCTAAAGTATCAATAGAATACGAATGCGTTTGGTCGGCTTTCCGTAATCCAATTGTTGTTTTCACTTAAAATGTTGTCCAATTCAAATAAAAGTGAGACACTTTGAGTGGTACCAGCCACCCCATGCCTCAGATTGAGGTGGGATTGACTCATTCATGACAAAAATAAACCATGGATACTTGTGATAATATTTCAACGCAATCCAAATATGATTGTTTGGTTTTCCGTATGCCAGTTGTTTTTAATTAAAAGCTTGTCCATTTCAAACAAAATAAAGACACTTTGAGTGATACTAGACACAACATGCCTTGGATTGAGGCGGGGTTGACTCATACACATCACATATGACCCATGGATCGTTTTCTGATTTTATCAACATAATCCAAATGCGTTTGGTTGGTTTTCCGTATGCCAGTTGTTTTTTTCACTTAAAATGTTCTCTATTTCAAATAAAGGTAAAACACTTTGAGTGGTACTGGACACACCATGCCTCGAATTGAGGCGAGTTTTACTCATACATGTCAAAAATGACCCATGAGTCCTTTTTCTAAACTATCAACACAATCAGAATATGTTTGGTCAGTTTTCCAAATGTCTGTTGTTTTTACTTAAAATAGTGTCTATTTTAAACAAAAGATAGACACTTTGTGTGATACTGGACACAACGTGCCTCGTATTGAGGTGGGGTTAACTCGTACACATCAAAAATGACCCATGGATAATTTTCTTGATGTATCAATACAATCAAAAAGCATTTGGTCAGTTTTTCATATAAAAGTTGTTGTTTTCACTTAATATCCTATCCATTTCAAATAAAAGTGAGACAGTTTGAGTGTTACCGGCCACACCATGCCTCGAATTAAGGTGGGGATCACTAATACACATCACAAATGACCCATGGATCGTTTTCATAAAGTATCAGATGAATCAGAATGTGTTTGGTCAGTTTTCCATATGCCAGTTGTTTTTACTTTAAAGGGTGTCCATTTTAAACAAAAGAAAGACAATTCGAGTGATATCGTCCACACTGTGCCTCGGATTAAGGTGGGGATGACTCCTAAATGTCACATATGACCCATGGATACTTTTCCTAAAGTATCAATAGAATCTGAATTCATTTGGTCAGTTTTCCGTATGCCAGTTGTTGTTTTCACTTAAAATGTAGTCCATTTAAAATAAATGTGAGACACATTGATTTTTATTAGCCACACCATTCCTAATATTGAGTCAGGGTTGACTCGTACACGTCAATAATGACCCATGGATCCTTGTGTTAAAGTTTCAACACAATCCCAAAACATTTGGTCGGTTTTCCATATGCCAGTTGTTTTTACTTAAAAGGGTCTCCATTTTAAACAAAAGAATGACACTTGGAGTGATACCATCCAAAATGTACCTCAGATTGAGGGGGGGTTGACCCATACACATCACATATGACCCACAGATCCATTTTCTAAAGTATAAACAGACTCTGAATGTGTTTGGTCGGTTTTCTGTATGTTACTTCTTGTTTTCACTTAAAATGCTATCCATTTAAAATAAAATTGAGACACTTTGAGTGTTATCGGCCACAACATGTCTCAGATTGAGGCAGGGTTGACTCATACACATCATAAATGACCCATTGATCCTTGTTCTAAAGTATCAACACAATCCATATACATTTGTTTGGTTTTCCATATGCCAGTTGTTTCTACTTAAAAGGCTTTCCATTTTAAAGAGAGCTTAGATTAGGATCCAAGACGCCGAATTAAGAGTAAAATTATCTCCGGAATAAAGGTAGGTGGTCCTTAGCCTTTTTTGAATTGTTGTGATGTTTTATATATGCCAAATCTCTACTCTACCAATTTTGGGATGTCGGGTCGGGGGGTTGTCCGGGGTCCCGGGAGGAGGGTGGGGGCTATCAAATGGGTTGTCTGGGGGGCTGTCCAGGGGCTATCTGGGGGGGATGTTTGGGGGCTGTACAGGGTCCAGGGAGGAGAGTGGGGGACTATCCAGGGTCTAGGGAGGAGGGTGGGGGGGTTGTCCATGGTGTTGGGAGGAGGGGGGGGACTGTCCGGGGTCCAAGGAGGAGGGTGGGGGATGTCCGGGGTTCAGGGAGGAGGGTGGGAGGCTATCCGGGGGGCTTTATAGGGGGTTGTATGGGGTCTAGGGAGGAGGGTGGGGGCTGTCCGAGGGGTCGTCCGGGGTTCAGGGAGGGGTGGGGGGTTGTCTGGGGGCTGTCTAGGGGGGCTGTCAGGGGGCTATCTAGGGGGTTATCTGGGGGCTATCCTGGGTCGAGGGACGAGGGTGGGGGGGGATGTCCAGGGTCCATGGAGGAGGGGGGCTGTCCGGGTTCCAGGGAGGAAGGTGGGGGGTTGTCCGGGGTCTAGGGAGGAAGGTGGGGGGCTATCCGGGGGGCTGTCCAGGGGCTGTCTGGGGTCCAGGGAGAAGTGTGGGGGCTGTCCGAGGGGCTGTCCTAGACACATGGGATGATATTTACATATTTTCTAAGAAAATTATTTCAAGTTTTATAAAATAATTTCAATATATCAACTTCTAATCAGACCATGAATTTTCTAAATTCCACTAAAAATTTACAATTTCATTAAAATAGATAAAAAATAAAGATAATGTGACATACCTATTCACACATATATTCAGGCACAACAATTCAGTAATCTTCAATGGTCAGTAATATCAGTCAAAAATGTAATGGATCGATTTTTCCCTCATCACCATCACTATCATCACCATCATCGTCACCCTCACCCTCATCCTCATCTTCATCCCCATCATCATCCTCTTCCTCCTCCTCGCCCTCTTACTTAGCCTCGGCCTCCTCATCACCCTCCTCCTTCGTCTCAACCTCCTCCTCACCCTCCTCCTCCACCTCGGCCTCCTCCTCACCCTCCTCCTCCTCTGTCTCAGCCTCCTCCTCGCCATCATCTCGAACAACACTAGATATTCCACCTGGTTTACCATATATAGAACGCATTGATGAAATATATTCATCACAAGAAGTGTTGTCCTCTAGTGGAAGTGTTAGACGTAAAACTTCCATCAGTTTCATAAATGTTGTGTTTTCCCTAGTAGACTGTTATGTCGTCTCTGTGGCCCTTTTTTAAGAATGTTCTGAATGTGCTTTAACCAACTTCAACTCAATGGCACTACAAATTGTACCTAAGGAGGGCCAATACCTCATTATAACTATACACTTCCCAGGTTGGCAGTGTACTCTACCAGGGTGCTCATCTCCCAACAACTGATGTAAGTGATCATTTGGCGCAAAATTGTCAGGTTCATAGGCATCAAGGGCCTCTAAAGAAGCCTATTAAAAATATAAATAGATTATTAAGTTAAAAAACATAGATTAAAATTTTAAATCTACAAAGTAAAACTTACAATCTACTGCTATGTCGGTTCATTAACCGCACTTCCATCTTTCTTCTTTCTACTCGAGAAAAACATTTTTGCTCGAGGCACATTTCCTAATATATTCCATTTATGCCTCTACAATGACATTGAATGTATAAAACCATAATTAAAAATAGGATTCCAAAAAAATAGTAATTTCATAAATAAAATTATATAAAAACTTTACCAATCAAATAAATTATAGAAGAAGCAATAGAAAGTGAAAGTCCTAATTAAAGATTATAAACTGTCATACCTGCTATCTCTCATGATCTGGAATCGTAGTATGTCTCAATGTGTGGACGTATTTCTTAGAATCAATTTTTCTTTTATTTATTTTAGAAGCATCCTAAATAAAATTCAACAATTATTATTAACAAAAAACATGAAAATTTTCATTTAAAAATCTCTAATTTGATTAATACCATAAATTGGCTAGTCGTCCAATGAGTAATCATCTGTCGGTACTGGTATAATGGAAAATCATCCATGACAGGAACTGCCTCTAACTATATGCCCACTCTATCATGCTAGATAATGTACAACTCATGCTTATAATCTATCCAAAGCTCGCCTAAATCCTTTAGATGTTCTGGCCATGCACCCTCACCATCGGGGAAATTAAACTGCAGTTGACAACGAAATATTAATTCATATAAATACAAAAATTAAATATTTCATTAAATACAACAGATTTTTTTACCCATATCTCTGCCCATGATTTATCTTTGACTTTATTTGGCAGTTGTCTCCACGAGAGCGGGCTGACAAGAATGATGTCGAAGTATTTGGAAAGCGTCACCAAAAAACTCCGACATTGCTACCCTGATTTTTCAATCATCTGACTATCTTCATTGTAGTCCACCATCAACTACATGAAACGGTTCCACACCGAACACATGCATGTATGCACCCCCCACCTTTTATCAGTAGATGTATCTATTATGAAATAAAAACAAATATTTTATCAATAGATGTTATAATGAAAATAAATAATGGTGTAACAATTTGTTAGGGTGGTATAAGTATACCTGCGGTAGTCTGATCAATGGGTGCCGCTGGATCCGCAGAAATTGAAGGAACACCTTGTACAGATGAAGTGGGTCCCAATGTATGCTCCGCAGGGACAGACTCTGGCAGAGCAGTAGTTGAAGAAGATGAAATATAAAAGCCCGGAGATAAGGAAGTAGAAGTAAAAGAAGATAATAGGGATGTATAGACAAATGCTGGATGGGGAGTGGGAATCATCATTAGATATGGTAAAAATGGGTGAGGAGACTCGGCTGTAAAGGGTGGTGAAAATATGGGAATGATAAATATCTCGTGTGTCCCTAATGGAATATCGGTATCAGAATGTGGGATGAATGGTATGTCAGTGGGAGGGGAAGGGTATAATCGGGTATGCCGACCAGATCTTCTAGCTCCCATACCACCCCCCTTGTACGAACACCCTGAGTACTGGGACCACTACTAGGCTACTCATCAAATAACTGTCTCCTAATAGATGGATCCAGAAAAAAATTTAAAAAACAATTAATCACATGACATTATATATTATTTAAATAAATATATTTGAAATAAAATACTCACTGCATGCACTAGTGGTGGACTGCCCAGCTCAGCCATGCGATGTCTATTGTCTATAATCTATTTTCATCACCTATCTTCAATTACTTTCATTTTCCAATATTATAAAACAGATATGGAAGTAAATATAAAAGTATAACTAATTTGTAACCAAAAAAACAAAATAAATCAGATGGAATATGGGGATTCAGGGATAATTTATCTAACCATTGTTTTAGGTGAGCTTGAACAAAAATATAATGAAGTCAATAAATCATACAAGATGTAATAATGAAATTTAATTTTTAGTAGGATGATTATTTACTAAGTGTCATAAGTCTATTAATATCATGGAACATTGATTCTACTGGATTCATAAGTGGTGAAGCGGTTGTCAAAATTAAGGAAAAATTTAATTTCTTTAGCCCAGGTAGATGATGCAGGTTTCAATACATGTTTTGTAGAAGAATACAAACCAACATGTTCCACACCTGGTAAAATGTTAAACAGAGGTATTGTAGTCATAAAATTTTTATACAAATCACAGTTGAAGTATTGAAATGTTCACCAAGATAGAAATGTTGGTTTCATAGGTTTAAATACAGTTCCATTCCAAATTACAAAATGAAATTAAAAAAAAAATCCAACCAATAAACATTGAAAATGCACATAACGGTCAAATAGGATACAACATATTTGTAATCAATATTAAATCAATTTTAATAGTACCAACCTTAACAACCCAACTCTAGGTAAACCAAAATAATCGAGAACATGAATGGATGATTATATATATTTTCCACCACAACTTCAGGTTCACAATAAACTCTGAGAATTGAGCTATTAGAGTCATCAAAAGAAATAAATGGATTGGTTCTAAGGTCAGTAGGAACAGTGTCAATTCCATCATCACCATAATCAAAAATATATCTTGGAATTACTTCAACTATGACACCAAATTCTGGTCGAAGTTGGTCTTTGACATAAAAAACTTTTTTAGCCATTGATGCCAATATATATGGTTCTTCAGTAGCAATAGTGTGAGTCATATTATTTACTCGAAATCCACAATCATCAATAAATGTAACCTATCTCGTCATCGAATCAAACCAATGGCATTTCATCATCATGACTTTTCCATGAGAGTAATAATCCAATACTATTATTTTTTCAATGACTCCATAATAACCCACATTTTCAAATCACGGTCTACTATCTGATGCACTGGCATAACAATCTATTGTGGCAGTAACCATAACACCATCATGTTGTGTTCTCATGTTCTTTTCTCGTTCAGTGACAATAAATTTGTACCCATTGATAACAATTGATTTACAGTCACGAACCACGACATTAAGACCAAATTCCAAAGCACCTATTTACTCAGAGACAAAGTCAGCAGGAAAACTCAATTACTAAAATATAAATGAATATTAAACTTAATTAAATATTGATTTAATTATTTTAAACAGTAATATATTTACCTTTAATTTTAACCAAGGAGAAAACTCGTTTCTATGAAAAGTCTCCCTCCTTCTCAAAGATAACGAATGATGCTTTCTATTTATCAATATTTTATTTTCCCTATAGATTAGAATTATGAATAGATTAACAAATATATATGTAAGATATACATATTCAATTTAGTTACCTGATGTAGTCATCGAACAAATCACAGTTGAACAAAATTGTGCGATGTGCCATCTCCCTCTCTTCAAGGATTAATATCTTCAATGAATATTATCTAGGAATTTCCCCTGTTTGAGGAAGTGATGGAAAACTGGGTTCAATTTATAGCGTCCCATACTTTTCATACATTATTAATACTTCAAAATTGAAGCACACTTATTACAGCATATAACAAAACCATGAAAGGACCGTATTGGTATAGTGTCTTTAGAAACTGGGAAACATAAACAACTGGTTCATAAAGAATCTACATTGTCTCCCATTTATTTCATCATATCTAGACTCCCTTTTGGCATATCATACTTAATAACCTTCTTCCTGACCTGGGGGAAAGAAAACATACAAAATGGTGAGCTCAAATTCTCATTAAGGGTAGACAAAAGAAAAATCAATCACATCATATTCATAAGAACATGACAATTTGGAAATCTTACCCTGCAAAAGAGATCATAATTTCATAACATGGGATAAATCATGGTAGTGAAATGTAATCACAATAATCATAAAATAAAACATTAATCATTGTGGCATACACACATAATCATAGATAATCATTTCTTATTAGTCAAGACTCATTGTCAAAACTATCTTAGTGGACATAGTCCATTTCTGAATCGAGTTCATTCCTCATTTCAGTCCTATTTCACTGAACCGGTTTAACCTGCCGTTCCATCCATGTCTATATCATGAGATATAAAATATTTACCCAATGCATTGGAGGGAGATATAGGTCCCACCCATCTCATAATTATACCATTCTTATGTGTGCCACAAAATCATAAACCATACATCATAGCATAACACATGTAATAAAAATGGGATTCCTAAACATCGTGACATCATAAAAAAATTCATATAAGATAATGGAATTTATAAATATAATTCCATAACAACATAATCAAATCAATGTAATAATAGGGATAGAAACAGAACCCTTTATTATCTTAGATGGAAAATAATTTTGATAAAACACTTGAACTCCATTCTTGAGGAAAATATCCTTTCCACTTCAAAAACACTTTTCCTTTATTAACATGTCATACAATTCTAAACTAGAAGAATTTGATTAAAAATAAACTTGAAAACTTGTAAAGGAATATTCTTGGAAATAATGTTTTAAAAAGACATTCATGCCGTATAAGTTAAAAAACATTATTCTCGTACTTTTGTCAGAAAAGTCAAAAAGTACCTCGTACGAAAAACGACAAAAGATTCCTTTCATATCTTTTACTAAAAACTCACCGAAGGATAAAATTGGATTTAAAAAATTTTAGGTGGATGGAAATAATATTACATATTGAGGAAACATGGATGTAGATGATAAATTACAACCTAGTAAATTCCAATGTATAAACAATCTCAGATAAAAATGAGATTGTGATATTTCCCTTACCTTAGGTCCGATTTGCTTCATAAGTGTCCGAACCTCCTGTATAATGATTTAAATAATGTCATTGACTTATTCAAGAATCATAATCATTGTTATGATATCATATATGGTCATATTCTTATTTTATTATTAATAATATTTCATTGCTACTTGTTATTCGGGTGTTTATTACTTTTTGTTCTTATGCGTGTTTTGTCGAATAAATTCTTATTCTTCTTTTTAGGTTATAGATAACTCATTTCCAGAATGGTATTAGTGTAATATATATCATATTTATTCACTCAATTCATTTATGTAATCATTATGCAAAGAAAAATCATGTAGACCGAGTCGCATTACATCATGGAGACGGTATTCCGTACGTACGCACAAGCGATGATATTGTTCCCATGATCGCGGAATTGTATTGGAGTGTATGTATACTATTTTAGAATCAATATAACTTCACAATAATCATATATATTCATTTATTACACCATTATACCCATCCAAGTAAGGTGGTGGTGGAAAATAGATTACACCACGGCGTGGAGACGGTATTCCGTACGTACGCACGCGCGGTGATTTCGTTTTCCGTAGGATGGATAGATGGTGAAATAGGGTTGTTTAATACTTATAATAACATATCAGTATATTAGTGATACTGATGTTATTAATTCATAATGAAACAACTAAATAAGAAGAAGTGGAAGAAGAAATAAAGTTGAAAGAATTGGTAACAGACATTACCTCTTCTTTGAAGCGCTTCTTTGAGACCTCCTTTTAGGGCACTAAAATTGGTCTTTGAAGAAGACCAGGACCTCAAGGATTTTTATAGGGAAGTGGAGAGGAGAAATTGGCAGGGTTTGGCAGAGCTTGAAGGCTCAAAGTGGTGTGAGGAAGAGAGGGAGGAGATGCCCTTGTATAAGGGAGGAGAGGGGCACCTTTGGAAAAACTAAAAATATTATTTTATTATAAAGTCATATTCGGTTTTTAATTTCTCCAAATTGATTTATTTCTAAGTTAAGGTGGGGATGGGTCTAAATCATCTCATCCAATAGAATTTGGACAAGTTTAGTTTACTATTTTAACCTTATCATTTAGATTTAACTTTATGTTAGATAATATTACTTTTACCGTGTCTTTTTGTGTTCTTACACTATAAGGTTAATAAAATTATTATAACAAGCCAAAGGAACCCCAAGTTGTTTATTATTAACATATATAACCTTATCTAAGTCATTTGGACGAACCTTAGATTTTTAGGAATAAAATAACAATTAAAAATATAATATTTGTTTTAAAAACTATTTTATGTCAATTTTGACACTATTTGGTAATTGATTTTTGTAAAACTCATAACAGAAATATTAGTTCGAAAAAAGTAAATTAAATCAATACTAACATGTCATATTAACCTAGAAAATTATTTTAATTCATAAAAAGTCTCAAATTATATTTATTTGGGTATTTATAACATCAATTATATGAATATTTCATTAATAAGATAATTATTGCATCATCATTGTGTCATAAATAAATTAAATTATATAAAGTCTAAAAATTACAAATAAAAAAGAATCATGTAGGAAATATTTTTATATTTCTAAGGAAATTTTATAGTCGAATTTATCTTATGTATAACCCTATATTAAAAATTATTACCTTATTAAACTTTGATTTTAACTATTTTAACCCTTCTTTAAATAAATTAATAATAAATGTCCTAATATAATCCAAGTGGGCCTAAATGGTCATATTTTATTCCTAAGGTTTGTTTTGGTCGAATTACACTTATCCAATAGAATTAGGACATGTGTTAGGGTAATAATAATATCATTTTTACCCGTAATTACCATATTTACTTTAAACCGTGGTAAAAAAAAGTAAAAAGTTACTATTCACCAAAAATTATTTTCATCTCATTGAACCACATTTTACTTACTGACATCCACCATTTCTCTAGGGTTTTTGAAATTCCACTCACAGAAGCTGTAAAATTAAGTTTTATGTAAATTTACAAATCCTCCTAGAAGGTGGGTAAAAGACGGTGAAAAGTTCAATAAAATTTTTACATATCTAAAATTATTATAAAATGACTCAAATGAATTACATTTAACTTTTATTGGTGTTATGTATCAATTTTGACCTTAGATTAATTTAAATAAAATAAATAATTAATTAAATAAAAATTCGGTTTTTAAATAGTAACCCAGTGTTTTCACTATTCATCAAAAATTGAATATTTTCAGAAAAATACTAAAATTTCACCTTAGGCTAATTTTGATATTCCGAATCCAAAAATGAAGTACATTTTGAAAAATAGAATTTACAAAATTTCAAAAAGTGGGTATTACTATTCATGATGGCTAGTTTTAATAATATTTTAATAGCATATCATTGTTTAGTGAAACTCGGTATTGCGTACGACGCAAGCTATCGAGGAAGTTCGTGATTTCTTGTAAAGCAAACCAAGCTAGTGTTGTGTGTTGTGAAAGATTCCTTTGATGATTTATAAAACATAAAAAACAAAATATTTCTCATAAAAGTCTCGGGTGTTACATTCTACCCCCCTTAAAATGAATTTCGCCCTCAAAATTTGTCACTTTGTAACAAACAGATGAGGATACCTCTCCCTCATCATATCCTAAAGCTCCCATGTAGCTTATTCTAATTGGTAGTTCCTCCATAAAACTTTCACCAATCAAGTGGTCTTTTTCCGTAGGACTTTTTCACTACGATCAAGAATCTCTATCGGTTGTTCTTCATAAGAAAGATCTTGTTCCAGCGGTAAAACTTCTGAGCTGAGTACATGTGAAGGATCAGGTATGTACTTTCTCAGGAGAGATACATGGAACACATCGTGAACTTGAAAGAGATTTGGTGGAAGCGCCAATCGGTAAACTACGTTCCCAACACGATCCAGTATTTCGAAAGGACCGATATATCTAGGGCTTAACTTTCCCTTCTTTCCAAATCTCATGACCCTCTTCTAGGGAGATATTCGTAAGAACACTTTATCACCCACTTCAAACTCTAAGTCTTTTCTTTGGTTGTCGGCTGAAAGTGCCGCCGATTGTCTCCTATCGAACGTTCAATGTTCCGGTGCTCTGCTAATGTGTATAGCAGCACTCGGGCCGAATCCTCGGTGATGGTACAATTTTTTATAGTTGATTGTTTTTTGAATTTTGTTTTGATTTGGGGGTTTGTTTGCCAAGTTTTAATTGAAATTATTGATTGATTAATATTGATTTAACAATTTGATAAATATTGGGGTGAGTTCATCATTAGGTAGTTAAGCTTTTGATATCCTTAAGCTTTGCTTTATATTGCATTAAATTAACACCCGTGTCACAAGTTGACATTGATTGGAATTCCCAAGTGTTAAGGCTTTAATCCAAGCCTTGACTTAACTCAGGGTTCTAATATTAATCATATCTTATTTATGGTAGCATATTTATGGTTCCAATAATCCATGGAAACCACATGATAAACAAAACAAGTCATTAATCCGTGACATGCTAACTCCAACATACGCAATGTTAATTCAAAGAATACACATCGAGCAAAAGCTCTCCATCGCTTAACATACCTAAATTATAACTCGCCTCAATGAGAGATTTACTCATACATTAGGATGGTTATTAATATGGTAGGGATGTTTATAGTATTAGGCTATGAGAAGTAGAGGAAGAAGAATTGAACAAGAAAAGAGTGGTGTGCCGAACACACACACGAACTACAAAGAACGTGAATGAAACACGTGTTTTGATTGAATAAAAAATAACTTAAAGGAAATGGTTTTAAGATTTATTTTTAACAATTAAGAAACTATTAATATTAAACTACAGAAGGTGTATGATAATTAGAAGTGCTGAAGGAGAAACATTCATTAAAACTCAAAAGAAATTACAAGTACACTAAAACAATTACAAAGGAAAGAGCATGAAATACATGGAAAGAAATGAAGGAGGAAAGGTTTATCAAGTAACAACTTGAGTATGGAAGATCCTCCCAAGCCCTTTTAAATTAATTGGTCGTGCCAATATATCCTCCTAAGTGCCAAAGTTCCAACCTCTTGCAAGGAGAAGAGGGGAGTGTATTTATAGCCAAAGGTAGTGGACTGTTTTCATTCCCAAACTGCCCCTCAATTTGTCCCGCCAATTTGACCTTCCAGACATCTGAATCTCGAGAGATATCCTTCTTAAATATTGTATATATGGATGTGTACTAGTCACCCTCAAATTTGGCTGTCATTGTAATTTTGTGGCCAAAGTTATGGCCGGATTACAAAATACTTTTCTACTGTCAATTTTTTTCCAGAAAGTTTCCATGGCCTAAATGTGAATGTATTTATGGATATGGAGATGCCTTCAAATCCGAACCATTTATTCTGTAAAGTTGATCCTCCCTATCTTATATTTCACACCACAAAATATGAGCTTCTTTGGACAAGTTTATTAGTTGAAAAGTCAAGAATGGTGGGCTGATTTAAAATCCCGGCCAGAATGGTGGGCTTGATTTCAATGGATCCATTGGGCCCCAAAATGGTAGAGTTGGGCCTTTAAATTTTAATCCAAGACTTCTTAGGAAATTACCGAGCTTGAAAAAGAATATCCACTCATTTGGCCTGGGAAATTGAGCCCATTAATGAAATCTTCAAGGCTGGTCCAGAAATTAGGCAGATCCGGTGGGTCATCTTGTGTGGTCCATATGGCCCTTCAAATGGCCGAATTAGCCAATGCTCCAGTTGAGTGATTTGTAGGAAATTGAATTTAGAACCCTACAAGACAAGAATCACACAATTAGAATTAGTAGGGTGAGAGTTATATATAAAATACTAAACAGACATGAATCTGTATTATTCGAAACAATACTCCAAAATAATATTTAATATTAAAACACAAGTATTTTACATAAGTTATGCTCATTTAATTGAAAATCAGTAGAGAGAGTATATAAAATGATATTAATAAATGAATAACATCAACTCCCCCACACTTAATATTGTGCATGTCCTCATGTGCAACAAACACAAAAGAAAATCAAAACAAAACCATATTCATTCACCAACAAATATTAAAATTTTGTTTTCACCAATCATGGGAGGTTTAGACTATTTCACTCATACATATTAAATTCCATCACAAATTTGATTCACAATAATCCATCAGAAACAATTAATTTTTTCATGTTCAAGGTTTGAATTGGAAAATGTAGGCACTCAAAACTTACTCCTCTCAAGATGATAAAAATGTATTTTAGGAGGTTCACTCATTCACCAACAAAAAGTGAAAATCAAGAGTTTGTAAGAGCTCTCAGCTTCCATTCCCAAATATAATGTGTAAAAGAATCAAGAGGTATTTTAAGGGGTTTTTCAGTGGCTATGAGACGGTAGTTATATAATTTCCAAAGGAAAAGAGGGGTTAAAAACACCAACATGGAAAAATCAATGCACATTTTTTTGAAATTTGATTTGAAAGGAAATAGAAACACATATTTACAAGGGCATGAATGTGTGATGAATGAAAAGTGAGGGAGATAGAAAATGGAATAGGGTGAGATGATGGAATATGTACAACATGGAAGACTTCCAATAATGACACAATACAATATGATTCAAGTGTTCTTTTTTTTCTCTTTTTGCTTTTTTTTTCGAAAGTTGTGCTTGAAACAAGTCTCACAGTAATCTCCCAACCCATGCTTGATCTCCTCATGGAACTAATTTTAGTAGTTATAAAACGAACAAAGGTTTATGATGAATGATTTTGGACCCACCCAAGACACAACCCATTCCTTTTTTTTATTTTTGTTCATTTTTTTATATAATTTTTTTCATTTTTTTTGAACACTTTTCAATGACTTTTGTACAAATGACAATTACACATATACACCCCAAAGCTCACAAAATTACAACCTCTCCCCCACACTTGAATGGATGCATTCCCTCAAGCATATGATGACACATTGTAAATCAATGAAAGTACGCCCAAAAATGAAGTCCATTCCCCCCACACTTAAATTTCAATAAATTGTACAATGAAAATCCATGAAGATGTTGGGTGGGAAAAGGTATTAGGCTTATAATGTGGCTATCAAAAGAAAGGTTTTCATAGGCTCAAAGGGGCTTTCTAAATTAGGATCAATGTAAGGGTAACGGGAGGCTATTTGGCTATTCTGATTCTCATATGGCTTAAAAAATGCCTCTATCATATTAATGCACACAAAAGATGGAAATTCAGCTCGAAGGTCCACAAACTCAAGACTCACAATCAGTGGTGAATACACACAATGAAAAAGATGGCCATAGATGACCTTGGAATGAAGGCTAATGTTATTCCTCACAGTAGGGGAGAATCATTTTCTACCAAAAATTGTTCATTCAAAATGTTTGTTATTGACACAAAATTGTTTACCCAAGTTTGAGATAAAAATTCAATATATTTGAGTTTAAAAAAGCCTTTTGACTCGCCAAAATGGTTGGACAGAATTTCAATATTGGATGATGAGTAATTATGACACCCCTTTTTTTAATTTTCATTTTTTTAATTAAATTTTTTTAATTTTTTTTATTTTTAATGACACATCCACACAAAAGAGAAAATAGAAAAAAAAATTATGGAAGAATGTTGTAAAAAATGAGAGGGAGAGAGGAAGAAGTAGAAATAGAGAGAAGAAGAGAGGGAAGAGAGATTGAGAGAGAGAGAGTTAAAGGGAAAGAGGTGCCCCCTGGTATGGATTTGGTGGGTCGTCGTTTCCATCTAGTGGTGGGTCAATGGAAGTCGATGTGGAAACTGAAGTGAATGGCCTCTCATGGTGATACTTTAACCGGTGTCCATTTACCGTGAATGTTCTTTTTGAAGAAGGGTCTTGGACTTGCACTACACCAAATGGGTAAACATTAGTAATAATAAAAGGTCCATCCCAATGAGAATTGAGATTACCTGGGTGAAGTCAAAATCGAGAATTGAAGAGCATTACCTTTTCACCTTCATGAAATACCTTTCGAAGAATGTGCTTGTCATGGAGTGAATTTGCCTTTTCTTTGTAGAGAATTGAGTTCTCATACGAATCGAGTCGAAGCTCCTCCAATTCAGTCAACTACAACAATATTTTTTCACCAGATTTTTCACAATCAAAATTACAAGTTTTGACAGCCCAAAATGACTTATGTTAGATTTCAACTGGTAAATGACAGGCTTTACCAAAAACTAGCCTAAATGGAGACATACCAATGGGTGTCTTATAGGCTGTTCGATAGGCCCAAAGTGCTTCACCAAGTCTATCGGGCCAGTCTTTTCTTGTGGGCTTAACAATTATTTCAAGCACTCTTTTCACTTCTCTGTTAGAAAGTTCCGCCATTCCATTTGTTTGAGGGTGATATGCAGTGGATGTTTTATGTACAACCCCATTCTTTTTCAAAAGTGACTCCATGGTTCTATTACAGAAATGAGTTCCTAAGTCACTTATCAAAGCACATGGTGTTCCGAATCGATGGAAGATATGGGTTTTGAGGAACTCACTCACAGTTTGAGCATCATCTTTCCTAGTGGGTTTGGCCTCGACCCACCTAGAAACATAGTCAACAGCAAGGAGAATGTAGGATAATCCATTGTAAGGGATAAAAGGTCCCATGAAATCGATCCCCAAACATCGAAAAGCTCACAGAAGATTAATGGCTTTTGAGGCATTTCGTTTCTTTTAGAAATTGTGCCAAACTTTTGGCAAGTGGGACATGATTGACAGAACTCGTGTGAGTCCTTGAAGAGTGAAGGCCAAAAGAATTCAGAATATAGGACCTTTCGAGAAGTCCTTTGTGGTCCAAAGTGGCCACCTCCAGGCATTGAGTGGCAGAATTCCAAGATGGAGGATTGTTCAGTTTCATCAACACATCTCCTAATTACCATGTCAGCCCCAGTTTTCCAAAGTTTATTATATTCCCAAAAATAATGCTTTGAATTACTTTTCATCTTTTCTTTTTGTTCTTTTGAACAATATCTAGGGAAAACACCAGAAACCAAGTAATTGACAATTGGGGCATACCATGGTCACTTTGGAGTGAGAGATGAGAGGTGTTCAGTTGGAAATTCAGGATCAATTATTTCAGAATGAGAAGAATTAGAAATTCTACTTAGGTGGTCAGCCACAAGGTTTTCTTTTCCAGGTTTATCTTTTATCACAAGGTCAAACTCTTGGAGAATTAAAATCCATCTTATTAGCCTTGGTTTGGAATCACTTTTCTTAAGTAAGAACTTTAATGCTGATTGGTCTGTGAAGATGATGATTTTGGCACCTAAGAGATAGGGCCGGAATTTATCCAAGGAAAAATCACAGCTAAAAGTTCTTTTTCAGTCATAGTGTAGTGTGATTGAGTTTCATCCAATGTTTTTGAGGCATAAAAGATGACATGAGGAATGTTTTCTCTTCTTTGACCAAGAACAGCCCCAATGGCCCTATCTGAAGCATCACACATCAATTCAAATGGTAAGGACCAATCTGGGGGTTGGATTATTGGAGCAGATGTGAGAGAAGATTTGAGTTCAATGAAGGATCTCTTACAAGACTCATCAAAATTGAATGTGACATCATTTTGAAGTAAACGAGTGAGTGGGAGGGAAATCTTGCTGAAGTTCTGAATTAATCGCTGATAGAAGCCGGCATGACCAAGGAAGGACCGAATGTCTCGAACTGATTTGGGTTCAAGAAGTGATTGGATCACCTCAATTTTGGCTGGATCAACTTGGATACCCTCTTGAGAAATTATGTTCCCTAGAACAATCCCATTTGAAACCATGAAGTGACATTTTTCAATATTCAGCACAAGGTTGCCCTGGACACACTTTTGGAGGACCAAAGAGAGTGAATGTAAGCAAGATTCAAATGACTCGCCATAAATGGTAAAGTCATCCATTAAGACCTCCATGCAATTCTCAATGAATTCAGAAAATATACTCATCATACACTGCCGGAATGTTTCAGGAGCATTACAAAGGCCAAAAGGCATTCGCCTATAGGCATAGGTTCCAAAGGGGCAAGTGAATGTGGTCTTTTCTTGGTCTTGAGGTGCGATTGGAATTTGGAAGTAGTCGGTGTAACCATAAAGAAAGCAATAGTGTGACTTTCCGGCCAATCTTTCAAGCATTTGGTCCAGGAAAGGAAGTGGGTAGTGATCTTTTCGTGTTTCAGCATTCAATATGCGATAATCGATGCACACACGCCATTTATTTTTCACTCGAGTTGTGACCACTTCTCCATGTTCATTTGGGACAACTTTTATCCTGCCCTTCTTAGGAATGACTTGAATTGGACTAACCCATTCACTATCAGAAATTGGGTAGATAATACCAGCTTGAAGAAGCTTGGTAATCTCTTCCCTAACTACCTCAAGTATGAGTGGATTGAGTCTTCTTTGAGGTTGCCTAATTGGTTTGGATGATTCCTCTAGATGGATATGATGCATGCAAATGGCAGGGTTGATTCCTGGAATATCCTCTAGGGTCCAACCTAAGGAATTTTTGTTTTCCTCTAACAGTTGAACAAGTTGGGACTCCTCAGTTTCAAAAAGTGAAGCAGAGATAATGACAGGATAGGAGGGATCATGGAAAAGGAATGCATACTAGAGGTGTGAAGGAAGTGGTTTTAGATCAGTTTCAGCCTTGATTTGAGAGCTAGAAAAATTAGGAGCAGGAAAAGGGATTCCAGATGGGTTTGGGTCATTTTCCTCATCATTGTCCAAGGTGGAGCAGTAGAGATCAGAGTTGATGTGGGATTCAAGGGAGTTTTCAAGTTCACTTTGATTGATGGAGTCTAAGAAAGAAAGGTCAACATCAACTTCTCCATTTATAACTTGTTTAATCATTGAGCAGATTTCACAGTCTCCACTATCATTAGAACATGATGAGCATGAAGAAATGGAGGTGAGTTGATTCTCAGAAGTGTCATCCAATGCATGAATAGAGAATGCAGAGTGATTCTCTGATGGGTATCGCATGGCTTGAAAAATGTTGAACTTGACCACATGGTCACCAAATTACATGGATAAGATTCCTGAATGGACATCAATCTTGGTTCTTGCAGTCATGAGGAATGGTCTTCCTAGAATTAGGGGAGATCGAGAAGAGGTCGTCTCACCTTCCATGTCAGGGACATAGAAATCAGCTGGGAAGATAATATCATTGACCCGAACAAGAACATCCTCAATTATCCCCTCAGGACTGGCAGTGCTTCGATTAGCTAATTGAATGACAACACCCGTTGGGTGCAAGGGACCTAGACCAAGGTTGGAGAAAATGGATTTGGGCATGACATTTATTAAGGCTCCAAGGTCTATGAGTGCATCATCAAAGTTGGAACTCCCTATTTGACATGGAACCGTGAAGGTCCCTGGATATTTTCACTTCATGGGAATGGACTGTTGGGTTGAAACATTTTCAATGTTCCTAAGTTGCCTCTTATGGGTGCACAATTCCTTAAGAAACTTGGCATACTTAGGGATTTGTTTGATGACATCTAAGAGGGGGATGTTCACTTCAACACGTCTAAACATGTCAAGCATTTCAGGATCAGGTTCAAAGGACTTCTTAGGCTTGGAGATGGCTTGAGGAAAAGGAATTGGGTTCCTTAGAGGAATGGAAGGAGGTGAAGGAGTGGATTCAAGTTCCTTTCCCAACTTTTTGTTCTTTTCATTTTCTAGATCAACATAGAAAGGGGAGGTAGAGGAATCAGCATGGGGCATAGCAATTTGCTTTCCCGATCTAAGTGCAATTGCACTTACATTACCCTTAGGGTTGGGTAATGGTTGAGCTGGGAGTTGGGATGAATTGGATGGTTGTTGCTGGCTAAGGTGGGATGCAAGTTGACCTATTTGGGTTTCAATGTTCTTGAGGCTAGAACGGGTGAAGGAAGTAAGATCCTCTATAGCACTTTCCCATGGTTGTTTAAAAGAAGAGGCTTGTCCCAAATTGGGTTGGCCTTGATTTTGGTTCTTGGGAAAGCGATTGTATTGGGTGGGGAATTGGGAAGGCTCATTAGGATAGTGGAATCCAGGAGGAGGATTTTTCCTTTGGGGTTGAGGAACAAAAGGATAAGGTTGATGGATGTTACCACCACTTTGACCATATTGGAACTGGTTTGGATTTTTATGAGGGAACTGAGGAGGATGAGAAATGGGATTACCATACCTCAGAGGTGGGATAAAGGTAGAAGAGAAGGGCTCAGAGTGGGGTTGGTTGAAGTTTCTAACAAACTGACCTGATTGTTGAGGGTTGAAGTTTCACTGAGCATATGCCACATTGAGCTCCATTGGACTAGATGAATCAGATGGATCATCTTGAAGTTGTGGACATGTGTCAGTCGGATGAGTTGGTGAGTTGCAGATTCCACAGTTCCTGACAGGCCCAGTGAAAAGAGATTGTTGAGGAGAGAAGTTTGGGGCTTTGGAAGCCACAGCTAGTTGACGCACAAGACCTGTATGTTCACTCATCCACTCAGTAATTTTGTTGGTCTCTATGGATTGATTCTCTTGGGCTTGTTTCACTTGAGCATGTGCTCGAGTATGGAATTGTTGCGTGTTTGCAGCCATGTTGTTTATGAGTTCTCGTACAGCTGCAGGAGTTTTGTCAACAAGAGCACTGCCACTTGCAGAATCAATGAGAGTTCGCTCCATAGCCAATAACCCCTCATATAAGTATTGGATCAGGAGTTGGTCAGATATTTGATGGTGTGTACAAGTTGCCACAAGCTTTTTGAACCTCTCCCAATACTCATGGAGTGATTCATTAGGGAATTGACGGATGCCGCTTATTTCCTTTCAGATAGAAGCTGTTCGGAAAGCGGGAAAGAACTTCTCAAGGAAAAGTCTCTTCATGTCAACCCATGAGTTTATGGAACCAGGTGGGAGGTAGTAGAGTCAAGACTTGGCAGAATCCGCTAATGAATAGGGGAAATCTCTAAGCTTGATTTGATCTTCAGAAACCCCTTGAGGTTTCATGGTTGAGCAGACCACTTGGAACTCTTTGAGGTGAAGATGAGGATCCTCACCAACTAGCCCATGGAAATGAGGAAGAAGATGAATCAAACCCGATTTGATTTCGAAATCAGCCTTGATGTTTAGATATTTAATACCAAGAGGTTGGTAATTCATATCGGGGGCAGTGAGTTCTTTAAGGGTATGTTCCCTAGGATTAGCCATCTCTAAAACAATTGGTCTAGGAATGAGTGGGCCTTGGTTGTTTTGATTGTCCCTAAGGTTCCTCCTAATTCGGTGAATAGTTCGCTCAATCTCAGGATCAAACAAATCCGAGGGATTGTTTGGGAGGCTACGGGGCATCAAGAGCAGAGTAAGACTTGAAGATGATGGAGGGTTTTTCTCTGTGTAATATTTTTTTTGATATTTTTTTTGTGGGTTATTTGATTTTTTGGTCTTTTTTTTCAAAAATCAGAAACTATCAACTACAATTATGCACCATCCCCAGCAACGGCGCCATTTAAAAGCACGGCCGATTGTCGCCTATCGACCGTTCAAGGTTCCGGTGCTCTGCTAATGTGTATAGCAGCACTCGGTTCGAATCCTTGGCGATGGTACAATTTTTTATAGTTGATTGTTTTTGAATTGTGTTTTGATTTGGGGGTTTGTTTGCAGAGTTTTAATTAAAATGATTGATTGATTAATATTTTTTAACAATTTGATAAATATTGGGGTGAGTTCATCATTAGGTAGTTAAGCTTGTGATATCCTTGAGCTTTTCTTTATATTGCATTAAATTAACACCCATGTCACAAGTTGACATTGATTGGAATTCCCAAGTGTTAAGGCTTTAATCCAAGCCTTGACTTAACTCAGGGTTCTAATCATAATCATATCTTGTTTATGGTAGCATATTTATGGTTACAATAATTCATGGAAACCACATGTTAAACAAAACAAGTCATTAATCCATGACATGCTAATTCCCACATACGCAATGTTAATTCAAAGAATACACATCGAGCAAAAGCTCTCCATCTCTTAACATACCTAAATTATAACTTTCCCAAATGAGAGATTTACTCATCCATTAGGATGGTTATTAATCTGTTAGGGATGTTTATAGTATTAGGGTATGAGAAGAAGAGGAAGAAGAATTGAACAAGAAAAGAGTGGTGTGCCGAACACACACACGAACTACAAAGAACGTGAATGAAACACGTGTTTTGATTGAATAAGAAATCACTTAAAAGAAATGGTTTTAAGATTGATTTTTAAAAATTAAAAAACTATTAATATTAAACTATAGAATTTGTATGATAATTATATGTGATGAAGGATAAACTTGCATTAAAACTCAAAAGAAATTACAAGTACACTAAAACAATTACAAAGGAAGGAGCATGAAACACATGGAAAGAAATGAAGGAGGAAAGGTTTTTCAAGTAAAAACATGAGTATGGAAGATCCTCCCAAGCCCTTGTAAATGACTTGGTCGTGCCAATATATTCTCCTAAGTGCCAAAGTGCCAACCTCTTGCAAGGAGAAGAGGGGAGTGTATTTATAGCCAAAGGTAGTGGACTGTTTTCATTCTCAAACTGCCCCTCAAGTTGGGCCGCCAATTTGACCTTTCAGACAACTGAATATCGAGAGATATCCTTCTTCAATATTGTATATATGGATGTGGAATAGTAACCCTAAAACTTTGGCTGTCATTGGACATTTGTGGCCAATGTTATGGCCGGATTACTAAAAACTTTTCTACTGTCCAATGTTTTCCAGAAAGTTTCCATGGCCTAAATGTGAATGCATTTATGGCTATGGAGATGCCTTAATATCCGAACTATTTATTCTGGAAAGTTGATCCTCCATATCTTATATTTCACACCACAAAATATGAGCTTCTTTGGACAAGTGTATTAGTTAAAAAGTCAAGAATGGTGGGATGATTTAAAATCCCGGACAGAATGGTGGGATTGATTTCAATGCATCCATTGGGCCCCAAAATGGTAGCTTTGGGCCTTTAAATTTTAATCCATGACTCAGGAAATTCCCGAGCTTGAAAAAGAATATCCACTCATTTGGCCTGGGAAATTGAGCCCAGTAATGAAATCTTCAAGGCTGGTCCAGAAATCAGGCAGATCCGGTGGGTCATCTTGTGTGGTCCATATGGCCCTTCAAATGGCCTAATTAGCCAATGATTCAGTTGATTGATTTGTAGGAAATTGAATTTAGAACCCTAAAAGACAAGAATCACACAATTTGGATTAGTAGGGTGAGAGTTATATTTAAAATACTAAACAGACATGAATCTGTATTATTCGAAACAATACTCCAAAATAATATTTAATATTAAAGCACGAGTATTTCACATAAGTTATGCTCATTTAATTGAAAATCTGTAGAGGGAGTATATAAAATGATATTAATAAATGAATAACATCATCGGCATAACTTTTTTGTCAACTCTGAGCTTCTCTTATGTGTTGTTGAATAGATCGGTCCTTTTCTGCCATCTCATCAAAAAGATTAGGTCCTAATAGCTTTTTTTCCCCAACTTCATCCCAGCAAGTTAGAGTCCTTCATTTCTTTCCATAGAGAGCTTCATAAGGAGCCATATGAATACTGGAGTGAAAGTTATTACTATAAGAAAATTCCACCAAAGGTAGGTGTTGATCCCAACCACCTTTGAAATCCATAGAGCAAACTCTCAACATATCTTCTAGAGTTTGAATTGTCCTATCAGACTGACCGTCTGTCTGAGGATGATAAGCAGTGCTGAAACTCAACTCTGTATCTAGAGTATGATGAAGACTTCTCCAGAACATTGAGGTAAACCTCGGATCCCGATCAGATATAATAGAAAGTGGTACTCCATGTAATCTTACCACTTCCTTTACATATATCCTGGCAACCTGATCCAAAGAGAAATCATCTCTAATAGCAATGAAGTGTGCAGACTTTATAAGATGATCAACTATGACCCAGATAGCATTATTGCCTTTGGATGTTTTAGGAAGTCCTCTGACAAAGTCCATAGTGATGTTTTCCCATTTCCATTTTGGTATGGGTAATGGTTGTAACATCTCCTTAGACTTCTGTCTCTTAGCTTTAACTTGCTGACAAACCAAGCATCGAGAGACATATTCAGCAACATCTCTTTTCATTCAATCCCACCAGAAGTACTCTTTCAGGTCCCTATACATCTTTGTGCTTCTAGGATGAATAGAGAATGAAGAACTATGAGCCTCATCCAGCAGCTCCTTATTTAATTCGGGTATGGGAGAAACACAAACCCGATTCCTGAACTTTATTATCCCATCACATTCAAGGTTGAATTCAGGAACATTTCTCACCTTCTTTTGTAACTCTACATCATCTTTTTGTGCCGCTTTAATCTTAACATGTATAGATGGTTGAACATTCATTTGAGAAAGATACAATTTTTCCCCTTTCATTATAATTCCAAGATCCATCCATTGTAAATCCATAAATATTTGATCTTTTGTGATCCTCATCATGGATAAACTAGCATGGTCTTGTCGACTTAATGCATCTGCCACCTTGTTTGCATTCCCAGGGTGGTAATGAATTGAGCAGTCGTAATCCTTAATCAGCTCCAACCATCTTCTTTGGCACATATTCAGCTCCTTTTGTGTGAAAATATACTTTAAACTTTTATGATCAGTATAAATGTCACACCTTTCTCCATAATGATAATGCCTCCAAATCTTTAATGCAAAGATTACCACAGCTAACTCCAAATCATGAGTTGGGTAATTTTGCTCATGGATTTTCAACTGTCATGAGGCATAAGCTATCACCATATCATTTTCCATAAGAACACACCCCAATCCCTTATTGGATGCATAACTGTAGATCACAATCCTTTCTCCACTACAAAGTAGTGTGAGCACAGGTGCACTGGATAACCTTCTTTTCAACTCCTTGAAATTCTCTTCACATTCCTCCGTCCAAACAAACTTAACTCCTTTCCGAGTCAACTTGATGAGTGGATAAGATAATCATGGGAAATATTTCACAAAATGTCGATAATATCCAGCCAAACCAAGAAAACTTCAGATCTCAGTTACTATTGTTGGTCTCGACCATCTTTTGATAACCTCTGTTTTTGCTGGATCCACAGATATCCCCTCTTTTGAGATTATGTGACCCAAAAATGAAACTTTTTGAAGCCAAAATTCACACTTGGTAAATTTGGCATAAAGCTTCTCCTTTCTCAGGGTCTTTAATATAATTCTCAAGTGATCTTCATGTTCTTCCTTGCTCTTTGAATATACAAGAATATCGTCTATAAAGACTACAAAAAACTGATCAATATAGTCTCTAAAGACTCCATTCATCAGATCCATGAAGATAGCATGGGCATTAGTAAGAACAAATGGCATCACTATAAATTCATAGTGTCCATACCTTGTATGGAAAGTCGTCTTTGGTATATCCTCCCTTTTGATCCTTAATTGATGATACCCTGAACGAAGATCAATCTTGGAAAATTATTGAGGTCCGCGTAGTTGGTCAAATAAATCATCAATGCACGGGAGAGGATATTTTTTCGTGATAGTGATCTTGTTAAGTTCTCGATAATCAATGCAGAGTCTCATTGATCCATCTTTCTTCTTAACAAACAGAATAGGTTCTCCCGAAGGTGACGTACTAGGACGTATGAACCCCTTATCAAGATTCTCTTGGAGTTTCTTCTTCAATTCCTACAACTCAATTGGGTCCATTCTATAAGGTGTCTTTGAAATAGGTAAAGCACCCAGTATGAGTTCTATTGAAAACTCAACTTCACGATTTGGTGGAATACCCAACAATTCCTACGGAAAGACATCATCAAACTCTCGTACAATGGGAATATTCTTAATCGTGAGTTTCTCACCAACCATTTGAGATAAATTACCTTCATTTAGTGGAATCAAGACCCATACGATGGAAGAAATTTCCACTAGAAGGTTATGTTCATCCTTGCATCGATAGACGATCATAGATTGATCTGGAATATGAAATGTGACTTCCCTTCTTTGGAAATTTATATGAGCTCTATATAGAGAAAGCCAATCCATGCCAAGAATCACATCAAATTCCACTATAGGGAGGATCACAATATTTGCAGGAAGCACTTCCCCACAAACTTCAATCGGAGAAGAATTATAAACTTTTGATGCGACTGTTGTGCCATTAGGTGTTGTCACAGCTAACTCAACATATAATTTGTGAGGTAATACGGTGATACCCTTAGAAAATTCTTCATAAATAAAAGATTGGGTGGATCCAGAATCAAATAAAACATTTTCTACTTTAGAGTGGATGGTAAGTGTACCTTTCACCACTTCTTTATCGTACTCCACATCACTGATAGAAATTTCATGTGACATTCCTTTTTCTTTATCCTTAAGAGTTTGTTGAAGTCAACCATCATCATCAACCCTTGGATTAGGGCATTGATTGGCATAATGCCCCATTTCCTTGCACTTGTAACATTGAAGTGTAGGAGGTGCACTCTGTGTAGCCTTTTCATTATTCACATCACTAGACATCTTCTTCCCATCGTTGCGGCATTCAGATGCCCGATGACCTTCCTTTCCACATTTGAAACATTTACTTGTCCCTTTAAGATAACTCCCTCCATGTTTTTTTCCACACTTTGAGCATAAGGTAAAACTCATCTTCTTTTCAGTGTGCTCTTTATATTTTCCTTTGAATTCCATTTTCCTCTTCTTATCAAACCCATATGACTGATGGGTTACTCCAATATCCATCTCAACATTGAGAGCACATCGAATGATTTCCTTGTAGCTATTGAATTCCCTTATGGCTAACGCCCTTCGAAGACTTGGTTTTAAGTCACTAAAGAATCGATCGATCTTACTCTCAGTTTGGATAATAATACCAGAAGCGCACCTTGAAAGTCTTGTAAAATTTGCTTCGTAGGTACCAACAGATTCATCATCCTTTTGATTTAGTTCAAGAAACTCCTTCTCCATCTTTGTTCGAAGAATACGAGGGAATTACTTTTTGAAAAATAAGTTCTTGAACTCGTCCCATTCCATGGACTCAATTTCATATCTTTGCCTCGTATTCTTGATAATATTTCACCATTGATCAGCATCACCTCCAAACGATACACTATTAAGATGACTTTATCATGTTCATAACATTGATGAACTGAAAATATATTTTCAGTAGTACTGATCCATTGTTCAGCAACTAATGGATCAGTAGACCCGCTGAATGAAGGTGGACGCTGTCTCATGAAGGATTCAACAGAATGTTGCTCCTTCCTTTGCTCGTTTGGAAGTCCTGCATGATTCATAGCTTGAGAAAGTTGTGTGAGCATGGCTACAAAATTTTGCATTCCATCTCCCATAACGTTTGGTTTCTCAGGGGGACAATCATTGCATTTCCCGTCACATTCCGCATTAACATGGTTCCTTCAGGTTCCAGCCATTGACTAAAACCAAGAAGAATAGTGTGAGCAACACTAATTATAATAGGAAAACCACATAATCAAGAATAAAATTTCACACTTGAGGTCTTATCCTAGGTTATTCATGGCCATTTCTAAAACATTAAGATTGTGTTCTATGCTTAGACTTATCCTTATGATTCTTACTATGGATTTGACATCCTAGTTTCCAAAGGTTGACTATACCTTTCCTCTAATACCAACTATAATGACCCATACTTTACATACACTGTTAATACTTCAAAATTGAAGCACACTTATTACAACATATAAAAAACCATCAAAGGACCGTATAGGTATAGTGTCTTTAGAAATTAGGAAACATAAACAACTGGTTCATAAAGCATGTACATTGTCTCCCATTTATTTCATCATATCTAGAGTCTCTTTTGTCATATCCTACTTAATAACCTTCTTCCTGACCTGGGGGAAAGAAAAAATACAAAAGGGTGAGCTCAAATGCTCTGTAAGGGTAAAAAAAATAAAAATCAATCAAATCATATTCATAAGAACATGACAATTTGGAAATCTTACCCTGCAAAAGAGATCATAATTTCATAACATGGGATAAATCATGGTAGTGAAATGTAATCAGAATAATCATAACTTAAAACATGAATCTTTGTGGCATAAACACATAATCATAGAGAATCATTTTTTATTAGTCAAGACTCATTTCCAATACTATCTTAGTGGACAAAGTCCATTTCTGAACCGAGTTCATTCCTCGTTTCAGTCCTGTTTCACAGAACTGGTTTAACCTGCCGTTCCAGCCATGTCTATCTCATGAGATATAAAATATTTAACCAATGCATTTGAGGGATATATAGGTCCCACCCATCTCATAATTATACCATTCTTATCTGTGCCACAAAATCATAAACCATACATCATAGCATAACCCATGTAATAAAAAATGGGATTCTTAAACATCGTGACATCATAAAACAATTCATATAAGATAAATGAATTCATAAAAATAATTCCATCACAACATAATCAAATCAATGTAATAATAGGGATATAAATATAATCCCTTATTATCATAGATGGAAAATAATTTTGATAAAACACTTGAACTCCATTCTTGAGGAAAATATTCTTTCTACTTCAAAAACACTTTTCCTTTCTTAACATGTCATACAATTCTGAACTAGAAGAAGTTGATTAAAAATAAACATGAAAACTTGTAAAGGAGGCTTCTTGGAAATAATGTTTTAAAAATCCATTCATGTCGTATAAGTTAAAAAAACATTCTTCACATACTTTTGTCGGAAAAGTCAAGAAGTACCTCGTATGAAAAACGACAAAAGATTCCTTTCATATCTTTTACTAAAAACTCACAGAAGGGTAAAATTGGATTTAAACAATTTTAGGTGAATGGAAATAATATTACATACTGTGGAAACATGTATGTGGATGATAAATTACACCCTAGTAAATTACAAAGTATAAACAATCTCGGATAAAAATGATATTGTGATATTTCCCTTACCATAGGTTTGATTTTCTTCGTAAGTGTCCGAACCTCCTGTATAATGATTTAAATAATGTCATTGACTTATTCCAGAATCATACTCATTGTTATGATATAATATATGGTCATATTCTTAGCTTATTATTTGTAATATTTCATTGGTACTTGTTATTCGGGTGTTTATTACTTTTTGTTCTTATATGTGTTTTTTCGAATAAATTATTATTCTTATTTTTAGGTTATAGATACCTCATTTCCAGAATGTTATTAGTGTAATATATATCATATTTATTCACTCAATTCATTTATGTAATCATTATGCAATGAAAATCATGTAGAACGAGTCGCATCACATAGTGGAGACGGTATTCCATACGTACGCATGAGCGATTATATCATTCCCATGATCATGGAATTGTATTGGAGTGTATGTATACTATTTCAGAATCAATATCACTTTAAAATAATCATATATATTCATTCATTACACCATTATACCCATCCAATTAAGGTGGTGGTGGAAAATAGATTACACCACGGCGTGGAGACGGTATTCCGTACGTACGCACGCGCGGTGATTTCGTTTTCCGTAGGATAGATATATGGTGAAATAGGGTTGTTTCATACTTATAATAACATATCAGTATATGATTGATACTTATGTTATTAATTCATAATGAAACAACTAAAGAAGAAGAAGTGCAAGAAGATATAAAGTTGAAAGAATCGGTAACGGACATTACCTCTTCTTTGAAGCGCTTCTTTGAGACCTCCTTTTAGGGCACCAAAATTGGTCTTTGAAGAATACTAGGACCTATAGGATGTTTCTAGGAAAGTGTAGAGGATACATTGGCAGGGTTTTTCCGAGCTTGAAGGCTCAAAGTGGTGTGAGGAAGAGAGGGAGGAGATGCCGTTTTATAAGGGAGGAGAGGGGCACCATTGGAAAAACAAAAAATATTATTTTATTATAAAGTCATATTCGGTTTTTAATAGCTCCAAATTGATTTATTTCGAATCTAAGGTACGGATGGGTAGAAATCCTCTCATCCAATAGAATTTGGACAAGTTTAGTTTACAATTTTAACCTTATCATTTAGATTTAACTTTATGTTAGATAATTTTACTTTTATCGTGTCTTTTTGTGTTCTTACACTATAAGGTTAATAAACATACTATAACAAGCCAAACGAACCCCAATTTGTATATTATTAATATATATAACCTTATCTAAGTCATTTGGCAGAACCTCAGATTTTTAGGAATAAAATAACAATTAATAATATAATATTTCTTTAAAAACTATTTTATGTCAATTTGGACACTATATGGTAATTGATTTTTGTAAAAATTATAACAGAAATATTAGTTCAAAAAAAGTTATTTAAATCAATAATAACATGTCATATTAACCTATAAAATTATTGTAATTCATAAAAAGTCTCAAATTATATTTATTTGGGTATTTATAACATCAATTATGTGAATATTTCATTAATAAGATAATTACTGCATCATCATTGTGTCATAAATAAATTAAATTATTTAAAGTCTAAACATTAAAAATAAAATACCATCATGTAGGAAATCGTTTTAAATTTCTAATGAATATTTATAGTCGAATTTATCTTATGTATAACCCTATTTTATAAATTATTTACTTATTAAACTTTGATTTTAACAATTTTAACCCTTCTTTAAATAAATTAATAATAAATGTCCTAATCTAATCCAAGTGGGCCTAAATGGTCATATTTTATTCCTAAGGTTTGTTTTGGTCTAATTAAACTTATCAAATAGAATTAGGACATGTGTTAGGGTAATAATAATATCATTTTTACCCGTAATTACCCTATTTACTTTTTACCGTGGTAAAAAAGTAAAAAGTTACTATTCACTAAAAATTATTTTCATCTCATTGAACCACATTTTACTTACTGACATCAACCATGTCTCTCGGATTTTTTAAATTCCACTCACAGAAGTGGTAAAATTAAGTTTTAAGTAGATTTACAAATTCTTCTAGGAGGTGGGTAAAAGACAGTGAAAAGTTCAATAAAATTTTTATATATCTAAAATTATTATAAAATGACTCAAATGAATTACATTGAACTTATATAGGTATTATGTATCAATTTTGACCTAAGATAAATTTAAATAAAATAAATAATTAATTAAATAAAAATTTGGTTTTTAAATATTAACCCAGTGTTTTCACTATTCGTCAAAAATTGAATATTTTCATAAAAATACGAAAATTTCACCCTAGGCTAATTTCGATATTCTGAATCCAAAAATGAAGTAAATTTTGAAAAATAAAATTTACAAAATTTCAAAAATTGGATATTACTATTTATAACAGCTAGTTTTAATAATATTTTAATAGCATATCGTTGTTTAGTGAAACTCAGTATTGCGTACGACGCAAGCTATCGAGGAAGGTCGTGATTGTGTGTAAAGAAAGTCAAGCTAGTGTTATGTGTAGTGAAAGATTCCTTTGATGATTTAGATAACATAAAAAACAAAATATTTCTCATAAAAGTCATGGGTGTTACACAATTTTCTCATACTGTTCTTCATCATTTCTCATTGGTGTGTTCATTCTTGTAGTAAGATCAGACAAATACATTGAGCAAAAATCCATACATTCTTGAGACAAGTAACCATTCACGATAGAACCTTCGGGGTGATTCCTGTTTTAGACATAAGACTTTAATGTTTACATATTTCTTTTATTTGGATACATGTAACAAAAAAAACAGGTACTCTGAGAAGTATTTTAGTGGGAATATGGATAGTCAGATGCAGCATGCATGTGAAAAATGATGGAGAAAATATTTTCTCCAACTCAAATAAAAGTAATGGGGCATCTGTCAACATTTTTTGCAAGAAATAATTGGACAACTTCTTAGCACAAAGATCTCTAAACAAATTGAAAAACCTAATACCAGTCACCCTTACATTATTGGACAAAAGATGACATATTTTTTAATGGAATCAACTCATGTAGAAGAATGTGATAATCACGAGTCTTCAAAGATTTTAACTTCAACTCTTTTTTGTTGATATTTTTAGATATATATCTTGAATAGCCATCAGGAACTCTAATAATATCTAATTATTCTAGAAATTATTTTTTCATAGGTTTCATCACATAAGAAGCACATGGAACTTTCCATTTATTTTCCCTGATACACACAGGTTTCAATTCTGGTCTGATGCCCCAATCCACCAAGTCACACCGAGACCGTAAATCATCTTTTGTCTTTACCTTAACATTTATATGTATCGAAAGAAACATCTCACATATATTCTTTTCAATGTGCATTATGTCTAACAAATGACGTAACAAATTGGTTGACTAATAAGGTAAATAAAAAAGATACTTCCCTTCCTCCAATTGTAACAGGTTTCGGTGGAAAAATTCATTATCCTTCAAGATTTAATTTGGCTCTTCCCGAATGAAAAACTAAAATCTTTCAATTAATTAATCACATCAATTCCAGACATACGCTAAGGTGGATCATCGGTCTCTTTGGTATTATCAAGTCTTCGATGATTATTTCTATATGGCTGGTCCATTGGAAAGAATCGTCGATGTCCCATAAAACTGAAACTACAATGATATTTCAGTCTTTTGGATCATGTATTCTTTATACAAATAGGACATGATAGTTTTCCCTTCGTGATCCATCCAAACATCATTGCATAAGCTATAAAATCATTGATCATCCACATAACCGTAACACACATATGAAATATGTCTTTCGAATATGCATCATTTGTGCGCACACCCACATCCCAAAGAAGTTTCAACTCTTTTATTAAAGGTTTCATGTATACATCAATATCAATGCTGGGATCAGAAGGTCCAGATATGAGTATACTCATGAAAGTGAAAAGTTTTATCATACACAACCATGGGGGAAGATTATAAATGTGTATAAAAACTGGTCATGTGTTGTGTGAATTAAGCATCTTCCCAAACAGATTAGAACTATCACATGAAAGACCCAGCCACACATTACACACGTCAACTGCACAATCAGGATATCGAGCATCAAATCTCTGCCATGCAAATCCATCTTTAGGGTGAACCAACTCTTCATTAGTCTTCTTTCTCTCGATATCATGAAATCTCATTTTTATTGATATTTCATAAGAAATAAATATATTCTGGAGTCTGGGGATTAATGGAAAGTTCCACATTACTTTCTATAGGACACGGGATGGTGTTCCATCAGATTTTGACTTCCAGCAGGATGTGCCACATTTTATACAATCATTTCGTTTAGCAGTTTCCTCCCAGAATAAACTGTAATATTTTGGGAAAGCATGAATTTTTTTTCTTGAAAATCCATGTTCATCAACTAACTTCTATGCCATATAGTGGTTTGAGGGAATATCTGCATCATCTGGAAGTAAATCCTTCATGAAGGTAAGAATTTAATTGATTGATGTATTAGAAATACCATGCATAGTTTTCCCATGAAACAATCAGATTAAAAATTCATGCTTTTTCATTTTATCGCATTTTCGATATACTAGAGTCGTGGTAGCATTATTGAATTTTTTTTCACCCTGATAATATCATCATTTTCATTAGATGCATCATATGTCCTCATATCGAAGTCTTTTTGAGTCAAAATCCTTTCTTTTTCATGATGACGAATAAATGGAAATCGGCCATCCAACAAATTCTCCAGCCCAGTCCTTTCATTTTGATTATCAAAAATTTGAGATTTCATTTTCTCCCCATTCTGATTCAACGCATAGTAGTTTTCTTGAAAACCATATTTGGTTATGTGGTAACTGACTTCTTCACGGCTCAACCAATGTCTACCAACACAATTGGAACATGGGCAGTGTATGCGACCACTATCTGAAGCATTATGAAATGAAAAATCTAAAAAGCACTCCATATTGTTTTGAAAATCACTTGAGATACGATTGGTTTCATACATCCAACATCTATCCATTCTGTAAAAATAATTGTTATAAGTCATTTAGTCATAAGCAATTCAATAAGATTGAAGTTTAATCAAATATATATTTAAGGAATAATGACAGTGATATTTCTAGATAGTGAAATAAATAGAGGAAGGTTAAGAATAGAAGGATATCCTTATAACTAGATCTAGTGGTGGGGGTTGTCCAAGGTGGTGGGGTGGCATCTAGGGGGTTGTCCAAGGGGTGGGAGGGCTGTCCAGGGGGTTGTCCAAGGGGGTGGGGCTCTCCGGGTGGGGGGTGTCCGAGGGGTGGGGGTGTCTAGGGGGGGCTATCCGGGGGGTGGGAAGGCTGTCCAGGGGGTGGGGTGGTGTCCAGGGGGGGCTATCTAGGGGGTAGGGGGTTGTCCAAGGGGGTGGGGGTGTACAGGAGTGGGGGGTGTCTAGGGGGTGGGGTGGTGTCCAGGGGGGTTGTCCAAGGGGGTTGGGGGTGGACAACTCCCCTCCCTCCCTAGACAACCCACACCCCCCTCCTAAGTAAAATTTGTATAAGCAAATCATCATCAATTTTCTTATCCCATCCGACCATACCATACTGCCCAAGGAATACCCTATAAATCAGAAATATCCTAATGTTATACACAATCCCATAGGACATAATCAACATATGGCCAATCTCATCAGCCACCTTCATCCACATCCCAGCATAACACCCCTCTAGGATGTAACCATACCACATAGGCCACAAGGAACTCACATAACAATTTCAAACTTACCCAACTCACTCAATAATACAACCCCAAAGAGTCACTGAGACCATTATCCCTTTCAAAAACATTCTATGTACTACATGAATAAAAAAACTAAGGATGTCACCATATATCTTCTTATGAAGAGGTGTCACTACAAAAGCCTACAAAAACAAAACCACACTAAGACAATATCTTTCATTTATCAATAGTGACATCAAGATAAATAATACAAATCAACAAAACAGGTTATCACATTATACATGAAATCAATGCATAATATTTCTACTACACTATACATGAAATCCCCCATAAAACTAGATTCATTATACAAACAATACCTCTAATAATTGTGATAAAATAACCCACAAGGAACAGAACCACAATTATTCAACACCTCAAATGGGTTTTCACTATCCACATGGAACACTAGAATTCCTTACTATACAAATGGAAATGATTCCCACTGGAAGGAACTTCTACCCAAGTCCCCCATCACATTAAATTATATAAAACCTCACTCTCATGATCAGCTCTTGAAGAAGGGTCTTGTTGAAATGGAAGATGATAGGAGAAATATAAATACAGGAAGAAGCAGACCACGCAGATCTTCTTTATGAAAAATCAAAATAGATAACAAACAAAAATAGATGCACTACATTCCACTTACAGATTAGAAGTGTAGAAGTAAATAATTACCTGATTGATTGCAGAGAGAGCTTTGAGAGATACCTTGGGGTGAAGAGAGAGCGTCAGGAGAGCATCAGGAGCGATTAGGTTTATGGATGCAATCACGCAGAGGGATTCTAGATGTATTGGTATTTGGTGGAAACATTGCGAACAGTTTGTTAAAACCATTGGGAAAGAGTGTATTTACCAACGGTTTTTAAAAACTGCTGGGAAAATCTTGTTCCCATCCCATTATTCCAACGGTTTCTTAAAAAAATTGGGAAAAATTAATTATACCAACTATTTGAATAATCTTTTGGTATAAAAGTACTGGGAAAACACATATTTCTAATAGTGTTACCTGATTTACCCTTTAACCTTTATAAATAATAATAATTACTGAAGTTACTATTCATAATTTCTAAAAATGAAAGGTACCTATTTACAAAATTTGGACCTTATGATTCCAAATATTGAATCCATTTTTCCAAATTCAAAACACATAATTGGCATAAATTAATTTAAAATTAATTCTTTTGTCAAAACCAAAAATTGGGTTTTTAAGAAGAAAAAACTATCCAAAGATTGACATTTGTTTATGTATAATTTCAATGTGAAATTAAATACAATGAAAAAAATTGTATTAAATGATAAAAACATAATTCAATTTCAATTTAAAACCAATTAAAAATATAATCTAACTATATAAATAAATTATATTAAAAAGAAGTTTTGAATTAAAATGCAGTATTTTTCACTATTCATTAAAATATGAATATCATTAGAAAAATAAAAAAATTTCATCCAAGGTAAATTTTGATGTCCCTCTTCTAAATAATAAGTTTATTATGTCATATATAACTTATAACATTTTCAAAAAATATATTTAAAATGGGTTTTCCATCAAAAGGTGGTAAAATTGTACTTTTTTGAAAAAAAATTCTTTTATCTAAAAAATTGAATTTGTTCTTATATAATGTCTATAAATACACAATATTAATATTAATGTTATATAAAATTAAAAAATGTGGTTAATACTATTTATAACAGATATTTTACATTAAATAATAATTTTTTAATAATATAACATTGTTTAGTGAAACTTGGTATTACGTACAATGCAAGAAATCGAGGAAGGTTATTGTTGCATGTAACGCAAGAAAACAATAGTGTTGCATATATTGTAATCTAATATGGTGTTTCTTGTAGTGAAAGATAATATTGATGTACCATACAACAAAAGACATAAAATAAATTAAAAATAATATATCTCTATTAGGTCCTGGAAATTCTGTCAAGGGAAGAAAATACCCCCAAAATCACTTTGTAGAAGGAAGAAATTTTTCCTACAAGCCTAGAAAGTTTATTGGACTCAAACCAAGTTTCAAATTTTAGAATAAACTTCAAATAATTCAAGTTTCAAAGAATTTCAAGTGGCCTACGTACCATCACTGGGAAAGGTACACAGACCAGTTGAATCCCGAACCACCGGGTACATGAAACGATTTGCGAACCACTGGTCGGCGGATCCATGGCTAGTGAACAAGGAAGACTACAAATTGTGCCACCAAAGGGCTCATGCGCATGAAGGTACTCCACGTACCATGGCACAAACTCATCATTTCATGAATGAAGAAAACCAATAGGGTTTAGTGAACCATTATTGTGAACCATAGCCTCTGAAAATCCCGGATTGATCGAGTCTTCTACTGGTAAGGATATATCTTCATGGGCCTCTACAAATGGTGCTTCATGCCCATAGATTCAATTTCACTAATGCTCTATAAAATGATCCCTAAATGAATATAGAAGGTAGTATAGATAAGTATGGAGGCCAGCAACGAGACTGGCGATGAAAGCTTGAGGGAGACTCAGAGGTGTGAAGAAAGAGTTCGAAGAAGATTTCAGATTTAGTCTTGATTCATCAGTGAAGCATGAATCAAAAACCACACCCTCTGTAGGTACATCCATCCGTGAAGTATAAAGTGGGGAATTGAATAAAAATAATAATAATAGAACCTCGAACCTAATTGTTGAACCACGAACCATATACTTCTCGCAGATAATCTTCCCACAAATGATGATCCCCCAAACCCTTATTCAATATGGTGGTCTACGTAGTGTACCGCTACATGGACTGTAACCGGCACCGCGTACAGCATCAGCACACCGGTGGAACCTAAACCGGTGTAATGGGATGTGTACCTCTATGGTACGTGGTCGACTATACCCATTCTCATGTACCGCAACGATATGCAGACAACTCATTTTCCCGAATAAAACTATCGTATATGGGGCCTCCCCTATCCTGCATAAGAAATCAGTACCTAGAATGAGGAATTTTAAGGTATTGTTTCCTCCGGTTGCAACCTCATGCCTACATTATCGTCCAGTCCTCCATGATCCCTCCACTAACTATTCCTCCTACATTATGCCAAATCCTCTTCCAAAGCTACCAGAACCATATGATTAGACCATCGGGTGCATCGATGCTCCCCTTTGAGTCTACATAACCATGGTAAGCGGAGTCAGAAAGGCTATCCCCAAAACGTTTCAGACTTCTAGAATGTCCGTGGGTCTGCATTCCCATGGTAACCCGGATTCTAAAATTGGGATGCTGACACGAACCTCCCCATTCTAGGGACAAATGGTGATCACATTCTTTTCCATTCAATGAGGAATAGTGATCAGTAAGGGGAGTTAAGTTTTCTTATCCTTTTGAAAAGGACCAAACTCCTCCCCTTCCCAGAACATACTCTGGGGCCCTACCACTGAGGTAAGTCCCCAATCTTCTGAGTTCGGTCCATATGACCTTTAATGACATCTCACATGGAAACGTTCATTGCTCTTTGGCCTCTCCCACCATCACCACGGCCTCTTCCACCATAGGCTCTCCCTCCCCCACCAAAAGGGGTGGAGGCTTGTGCTTTGTTGAATCCTTCACATCCTATTGTTTCTCACACCGAGCATGACACAAATGGGATTAGAGGTTTGTGAAGGTTGCAACATCTCACACAATCTAAACTATGAGAACTCTTATTCCTAATAAAACCAAGATACATAGGATGCCTTCCTGAAGGACCAAGATCAAAATGGTTCCCATCTAAAAGGGTCCACCTAACCATGTCCCTCAAATGGGAAGCCTCCATGTGTAAGCCCTGATAGATCTGAACTACGTGGGTTCTGATTCCTCTCCAGATGATATAAAGAAAACCCATTTTAGGGTTTCAATCCCATCATCATGTCACCTTTCATCCCCCCTGGATGATGATAAACTCTGGAGTGTCATATTATATGGCTCAAGTCAGCATTACCTCTGTAGCATGAAATATATTCATGCCTATTACAATCCTGTAAACTAAGGGTATTCCATGTACACACTCTTCGAGAATGAACCAAGGATTCACGAACATATGAACATGAATTAAATCTATATGAGAGTCCCAGAATAGTTAACAATCCTCCCCAGGAAGGGTGTGGTGAGCCTGACCTCACATCCTCTCAACCAATGAAGTACTCAAGTGTCATTGGTTGAATCTTCAACCAAAGAGTTCCTACCATTGGAAAAAAAGTCCATGAATCATGGATACCAGGGCTGTTGGGAATTCTTAGATCCATAAAGAAACCCGTAAGAGACTATACGAGGAAGTTATATCTGAGGAGGACTAGTTTCAAAAGTACTTGACCCCATGAAATCTCCCACTAGGATCATATGACTATGGTACCTCCTTCGTAGTATGAAATAGGTGAATTTCCTAGACCCTATAGGGTTAATCTAGCCTTCTTTAAAGGATAATGATGTCGAATGGGTCAAAACAAAAGGAATAATGAATTTGACAGGAAACCATCTCCAAAAAGAGGGATCAGTGATGGTCATCGTTGGACCATTTTTGAACCACCCGAAACGTGCCACGTCTGAGGTGGAAAAAATGGTGAACCTGGTGTGAATCCTTAACAAAGGTGGCAGTTCTACCCCAATGATAATAGAGAAAAGGACATTGCACGTCGGCCCATTTTCTTCTCCCTGGTATACGTGAAATGCACCACCTCGGAGGCAGGAAAAAAAATGGTGAACCCAAGGTGAATCCTTAACCTAGGTGGAGGTTCTACCCAAATGATAATATACAAAAGGTCATTGTAAATTGGCCCATTGTTTCACCCCGGTACACAAAAAATGCGCCACCTCATAGGCATAACAAAAATGGTGTACCCAATGTGAATTCTTAAACAAGGTGGTGGTTCTACCCCAATGATAATAGATAAAAGGACATTGCACATTGGCCCATTTTGTTCAACATGGTATGAACAAAACATGCCAAATTTGAGGCAGAATAGAAATAGTGAACCAGACGTGAATCCTTAACCAAGGTGGCGGTCTTACCCCACTCAATCCCATTCACGCCACAACAGAATAAAGAGGACGGGGGCCAAACAAAATCACCAAATATGCATATGTTTAAAAGAATGCTACTTTGATGAGGTTTTTTGGTTTTTATGTCATATATGTATAATAAATGTTCCCACAGAGCAACCTTCAATCCAAATGACATCCCAATGACTAATGAATACACATGCATCAACGATCCCACAGACAGCAGGGCCCCAACAAAGAGCAGGACCCCTCGCCTACCTAGAATCTTCAATGATGGGTATCCAACATGATGATCATGGAGTACCACTAAAATAGTACTCTCCCCATAGTGGTGGATGTGAGATAATCCCTCTGGTTTATGAAGACTCTCCAAATTCTTCTTCATTCGCGGTCGACACCCTAGAACAAGGCAACCCCAGTGGTTGTCTCAAACTATTCTGGGGGCCTGTCCTCAGAATGTGACAAAGAGTATATCCCTTACCCTAGGGAGTCATATAAAGTCGAAAATGATAACTTCATCTCAACTACATAGGGGTCCTGGTCATGGGCCCCCACCAGAGAACATCGCTGCCGACACCGAGTGACCAGGCCTCCTCTCACTGAGGAGGACCTTATGCTGAGGGCACCAGCCAAAGTCCTGGATACCTGGGCCCCTCGGGCTGCCCGCCAAGGGTGGAGAATATATAATTAGGAACACACCATAACATTGGTTCCTGAGGATAATTTCTTCCATACTAACGTGGTGGCATTCAACGGGCACACATATGACTCTTCCTTCTCCACTCAAGACCACCAATGAAATAGGGTGGCAGAATACGAGCACATGCACATTCCTAATAGTGCTGGTCGGCCTCGCCATGAAAAAAGAGTAAAAAACTATAGGCAGATGTAGATATCTACCGATGCACAAAAATATTTCCATCCAAATAGGGTGATAACCAGCTTTACGTAGGCATAAATACCTGCTAATACATATCAAGCCCGTCATCAAAATAGGACGACAACCAAATATGAGCATAGTCAAATTCCTATAGGTACATGAAAATCCCATGAGACAAATATGGAAGAAAGCGAGTGGATGAAAATCCCCACTCATGAATATGAATGCCACCAGTCAAATATAGTGGCCACTAGAGAAGAAAACTGGTGGAAGTTTCGGTCCTCTCTCCTGACACAGGAGAACTGGCAGTATCTACTGGCAACTCATGTAGGACTAGAACAGGCACAAACCCCTGTTTTGACATCATAATGGGCCTTTATACCTGTTCCAAACAATGATGTATCCTATAAAATCCAAGAAATGATGGAATATCGGACATCAATTGAAGTCCATATCCTCCAAACATACCAAGATATCATTGCGTTAGAGACAAAGGCGAGAAATCGGGCACACGACCCGGTTTCCTTGAACAGAATAACTCACGTGAAAAATGGTTTAGTCACTCCAGAGCAGTTATGAATCCTAAATCTAGTCCAAGAGGATCGATGAAAATATCTCTGGATACACGGACAACCGGATCGGGAAAAAATACTTGTTCCAACTAGGGGATGTCGATCCAACGTGGTGGCCACTCCAAGGAAAGTATATATCCCTACCAAAACTCAAGACGCTTGTCACCATATCCCGAGGAAATAATGGGACCCAACAAGACATGGAATCGTATACGAAGGCCATTTCCAACAGTAGATGGCCCCGGTTACCCGCAACAGAGTGCCCAAAAATGAAATGCACAAAAGGCAATCGGAAAATGAAGAGCACATGCATAATCCTTCCCTAATGGAAGCTGGGTTTCTTGACGCCAACAAACATATATCAATAAAGGATCAAGACCCTACCAATCAATTACCAAATTATTGAAGTGGCAGTAGCAGTTGCGAAGGCCCTCCTCGCAATATTGCTACTAGCATCTCTGAAGGTTCTCCCCAGAGCACCCATAGGGGATTACTCCATGGGTCAAGAATGATCGATGAATAGAGCCTATCTCCTGATGTGGGTCAGGGTAGCCCTGCCCTCATCCAGAATATTAGACAACAAGAAGTTCCTCCCTTTGTTGTTGTCCACCCTGATGGTCCTCCCTTGGGTATACGCTGCAGATATGCTTCTCCCTATAGTCGGATATCAAGTCATGATGGTAGTCCTCTTCATGATGACACTCATTGTGAAGGCCCTACCCACAATAGAAGTTTCTATGAAGGTCTTCCCAAAAGTAATGTTATGAAACGGGAAGGACCTCCCCACATTGAAGTACATCCTGAAGGCCCTCCCTAAGATGTGCACTACAGAAATTCATCCTGAAACCAGGTATCAATTAATGATGGTAGTCCTTGATATAATGACATTCATTGAAAAGACACTCCCTACAATGTAATTTTCTATAAAGTTCCTCCCCATAGTAATATCAAGCCAAAAGAAGGTCCTCCCCTTGCTACAACATGCCATTAAGGTCTTCCTCAGGGTATAAGCCATAATGAAAAATTACCACAGATTTGAATCAAGTTGTAATAGTAGCCCTCACCATTGTATCACCACTTGCAAAGTTCCTCCCCGCAAAAAAAGTTCATATTGACAGGAAGGCCCTCCACTTGACAGAACAAATATGAGAAATCCCTCCTATGTTGAGGCACTCAGAATGGAGTCAGACACATCGAGAACTCTATCTATAATGAGTGATATTCTTTATCAAACAAAGGATGGATTGGGGTCATGATCATCTTTTGAGCCACCCTCACGTTGTCCACAAATCAATAAGTCTCCCAGTAGCCTGGTTTTTTGGAACAAATTTATTAAGAACCAGTCGAGATGGGCATATAAAGTAGAGGAGAATCTGGAAGAACAACAACATGATATGTTTCTTGAGATAAGACCACTAGCTAGGGATAATATACAAGTGATGTATTGGCCTATGATCACATATCACTTTAAAATACTAGGAGAGTTGTCTGGGGAATGAACGCATGAAATTAGCCTCAATATATGGATGATTATTCATTTGTTGAAAGAATAATTCCTACCCTACGAAGGGTATGCAGAATATGTTAGCATGATAGGGGAGCTTCACTATCTAATCAACCAAGAATACCTCCTGTCTGCATGGAAACCACAATCAGAAAGCCGAAAGAAAAACCATGAACTATATTTCCTCCATGCACTGCATAAGTGTAGGTTTTGGGCACAACAGAAGTGCAGTTGGGATGGCGCCCAATGATAATTTTTACCATGAGCAATGATTATTCCTAAATCAATATGACAATGAGCATCAGTCTCCATAGAATAGAATCAAATATTTAGATAAATAATGAAGAGGCCTGAAAACTTTAAGGAGGATCTTGCATATCATGTTTATATTTAATTTAATTAATTTCATAATGATAATAATACCTGGATATTTATTATTTTATTCATTGATGATATTGATCATATGGAATGACCCTTATGAATTATCATGTTGTTCTTGAAAGGATCTAAACTAGAATCCCTCTAGCAGTGATCCGCACATTTTCTGATGGCCTCTGATTGACACCATTCGTTTTCCAGGTGCTAGTGTGGAAAACAAAGTGTCTTGTGTCGTTTGTTCTTGATCACTTGTTCTTAAGTCATGAAGAATGTCTCTCATTCTTGAGAGGGGCGGGAAAATTATTCAACAGAGAAAATGTTTATCTCAAAAATGCTAAATTCACCGGGCGTGTAGTTTGGTATATGACACAATAGACATATGTGTATATTTATTGACATGGGGATTCATTTACTATATTTAACTGCCTAATAGAAATTAAACACATTCATAACCTTAGAGAAAACCCATACTATTAATAATAATACCACATCATTATTTATGGTGCGCCAGCTTTCACAAAACATAATTATAAATAAAATTTTACAACACAAAATAATAGCATCATTATTTTAATTTGTGCTAACTAGTTAAATAATTATTTGTCTTCTTGAATATAATTATTTTACTACCAGACAAAGCTTAGTCAAATAGAACTCCACTTACATTTATTGAACACCAAAATAAATAAATAAATAATTTATTCTCTTAAATAAATATTTTATTTATAAACTAGTAAATAAATATTTATTAAATGTTCAATAAAATAAATAAATATATTTTACCCACAATCCAGTGAATAAATATTTATTTAATTTATGCAATCATTTTAACATGAATATAATTATTCCAATATCTTTAGAATAATATTTAATAAATAAATTCAAATATAATTTAACCAAGACCACCAAAAACACTTAGTGTAACACCCCAAGAATTCATAATGTGTTATTTCTTCAAAATAATTCAATAACTTGCACTACACGCAACACCGAGTTCAATTGCACCATGACTTACCAAAAAGACATTCAAAAGAGGTTATGAATAGTATTAACTAAATTTTAAACTTTATATAATCCTTATAATTTTTCCATATTATGAGTATCTTAGACATAATGCAAGAACAAATTCATTTTCAGTATTGCACTTTTATCACCTTTTAATAGTGAACCCTTTTTAAATACAATATTTTAAACTTTTTGACTAAATGGGGACATAAAAAATTTAAAATGAAACATCCCAAGCTTCCATGGTACGCTTTCTTTGAATAATACAGTAGCGTGTGTTGTACGCAACCTTGAGTTTTAACACACACCACAACCAATCAAACTAGCCGTTATGAATAGTAATACCTAATTTTTGAAATTATATATATTTTATATTTCAAAATGGACTTCATTTTTGGATTCGAAATATGTAATTTAGCCTAAGGTGAAATTTTGGTACTTTTCGGATAACTTTCATATTTTGATGAATAGTGAAAATTACTAAATTTTAATTAAAAACAACTTTTTTAATCAAAATAATTAATAGTGATAAATTATTAATTTGAGTGGTTTTAAAGTATATTTATAATATATTTTTAAAATTTCATATAATGTTGGTCATTGGACATAATTTTACAATTAAACCAAACATAAACAAGTGTCAATCTTTTGGTAGTTATTATCTCTTAAAAACACACTTTTTGTTTTGACAGCGAGAATTAATTTTAAATTAATTTCTGCCACCTCTGTGTTTTGAATTTATAAAAATGGATTCCATATTTGGAATCAGGATTTCCAAATTGTGTAAATAGGTAACTTTTATTTTTAGACATTTTGAATAATTACTGCGGTAAATATTTTATTTACCATGGTTAAGGGTAAATCCGGTAAATAAGGGTTAAAAAATAATATTATAATAATACTAAATTACCCTAAAACGTGTCCTAGCATTATTGGTTGATACATGTTCGACCATAGGAAACTTTGGGACGATTTTGGGACCCCATGGTGCCACTTGTAGGTGATAGGGAGACTTTATTTTAATTAAGTTAAAATGAATACAAAAATGACACAAGCATATATCTTTTAAAAAAACAATTATTACATAGGGTTATATATGTTGGATTTTAGATTATAAATATTCATTAGAAATATAAAAACATTTCATACATAATGATATTTTATTTATACTTTTTAGACATTAAATAATTTATTTTATTTATGACACAATGATGATGCAGTAATTAGTAAAATAGTGAAAAATTAAATTAATTGATATTATAAATACCCAAATAAATAGAATATGAAACTTTTAATGAATTAAACTAACTTTCTAGGATAATATGATATATTAGGATTGATTTAATTTACTTTTTTAGAAGTAATCAATCTGTTATGAGTTTCAAAAAAATCAACTATTGAATAGTGTCAAAATTGACATAAAAGAGTTCTTAAAACAAATATTATATTATTAATTGATATTAAATTCATAAAAATCTAAGGTTCGGAAAAAAGACTTATATCATGATAGTTTCATCATTAATGGACCACTTGGGGGTCGCTTGGATGTATATAGTTAGTTTATTAAACATATTATATACAAATACAAAGAGACATTGTAAAAGTGAAACTAATTAACTTAGAGTTAATACTTAATGATAAGGTTAATATAAGTACCCAAACCTGTCTAAATTCTATTGGTTGAGTTTTTTTTAGACCCATACCCACCTTAAAATTTAAATAATCAACTTTGGAGCCATTAGAAACCGAATATAAATTTATTATAAACTAATATTTCTAGCTTTTCCAAAGGTGCCCCTCACCCCTCTTATAAAAGGGCACTCCTCCATCTCATTTCTTCACACCTTCAAAACCTTTTGGTTCGGAAAAACTCTGCCCAAATACTCTCCCAACTTCCCTCACTACAACCTAGAGGCCCTAGTTTGATCAGAAAGCCAATTTAAGGAGCCCTTTTGATCAAATCAAAATGAAAAACCCGAAGAAGAGGTAATGATTTCACCACCCTTTTCCAAGTTCCTTTCTTCTTCCACTTCTTCTTCCTTTGTTATTACCATTCTAAAAAAATAACTCCAGTATCATATATATACTGTGATGTTATTATAAATATGGTACAACCATTTTCAGTATTCTATCCACCCTTTGAATAACATGTCACCATACGTGCGTATGTACGGCTTACCGTCTCCACGTCGTGGTGTAATTGTTATTCAATATATTATTATTTGGATGGGTATAATAATGATATGTAAATCATGTAAATAATAAATATAACATGTTAATGATTCTGTATATATGATATAACAACCATTTATATATTATTTCAAAATAATGATATTGTCGCTCATGCGTACGTACGGACTACCGTCTCCACGAACGCGATGAGATTCATTCTCCATCGTATCCATTCAAGTATAATTATCATTTGATGATTTAAAAATGATGTTTAAGGACTTGATATAATTCTGGATATGAATAATATACAACCTATCCGTTACAAACATGGCTTACATAACAAAACATATAAAAGAACACAAGTAAGTTAACACCCGAAACAACGATAATACTAAGATAATATTATCAAATAAATATTAAAAGATCATATATGATATCATATTAATGTATATGATTCTTGTATAATTTAATAACAATTATTTCACTATTATACATGAGGTTAACCTACCCCAACCAAGGAACAGTACAAGGTAAGGGGTTTTCATCTCACTCCTTATTCCCGTGAGATTCATGCCATATTGCCACCATCACCTTTTGTGTGGTGTATGTACTGCCCATAATTATATTCTTTGTGTAATACACTCTAATTTATGTGTATTTACATATTCATTGTATGATACCTCTTTCATGGGTTGTATGTTTCATAAGTTACCAAATTGGTAAGGGTTATTTCACAATCTCTTCATTATCCGAGGTTGTTTATACGTAATAATCTACTAGGATCTCTTTATCATCCACATCCATGTTTCATAATAATGTATTTCAAAACATTTTTACTATTTACAAGAATATGGGTTAAAGTCATTTATACCCTTATGTGTTTCGAAAGGAATCTTTCCGTCGTTTTCCAAACAAGGCACTTTTAACCTTTTCGACAAATTTAAGCTAAGAATTTTTTTTAACTTATACGGCAGGTGCGGCTATTTACCGCCGTTATAAAATCGTCAAAGCTTCCCTTACGAGTTTATAAGAATATTTTAAAATTGAATGTATTATTTTATAAATATGTTACTTTTAAAATGATTTAAAAAAAAGATATTTCTCTAAAATAGTTTTGATTTCATCTATGTCAACATCCTTTGATGGATTTTAAGCTTATTTGAAGTTGATTTATTATGATACAAAACATCCCTATTTTATTGAAGGTTTTGTGATATTTTTGACTATGGATACGTTATTCTTATGTCACTCATGGTTTTTGTTTGAAGTATTGACATTTTATAAGTTATTTTTAATCCAAATGTTTATTTTATATTTCAATCTTTCATTCAGATGAATGTGTTAGACAAGTATGTTCCGGGTTGGGGACCGGTAAAAGTAAGCCCTCCGGTTTGGTCTCCGGTTATTAGAGGAACTCCGGTTTGGTCTGCGGTTATTAGAAGGACTCCGGGTTGGTGTCCGGTTATTAGAGGCATTCCGGGTTGGTGTCTGGTTATTAGAGGTACTCCGGGTTGGGTTCCGGTTACAGTTAGCCCCAAGGTCTTGTGATGAGGCCTTGACAAAGAAATTAAAGTTCAGCATTATGCATTCCATCATTATGAAAGTGGTTATTGATATTTCATGTGATTATTAGACTAGTAGAATATCCATGTGAGTATGTAAATGGCATTATTTAATTTTATTTTTTCCATATTATGCTGAAGTTCATGTTTAAAAAGGCTTTTGTTTTAGTTATACATTGCCTTAGATTTTAATGTTTATTTATGAATGCTTCTGCATTATTGTTATCCTTACTAAGCATCTGAGCTCACCCCTTTTAATGTTTTAATATTTTCCAGGATGTGAAGAAGTATTTTGTGAATGACCTGCAGGGATAGTCAGAAGAGGATATGAGTGTGGACTATGAAGACTTTGTTATTAGTTTTTCACTTTATGATGTAATGTTAGACTTATGAATGTATCTAGTGTTTCCAAGGCCACTAAACCAATCGGTCTTTCGAGATTTGATCTTTCTTGTGATCATGCCAATGTTATGTAATAATGCACCAACTCTGAGTAGCTGGGGTCGGGGCATTACAGTTGGTATCAGAGGAAGTTTAGTACAAACCTTGGAAACTAGATTTAGATAAACTCTGATTAGAGCACGTAGACCTAAGATGAACTTTGAGGATTAGTATAGAAGAACTTCCTAGAATTTTGGTATTGTAGAGATTTTGTGAGTTTTCCGAGAAATACATCTCTGTCTGGATACGAGCAGGTAGAGGCGGCTCTGGCACAGATGTACCTAGGGGTAAAACCCGAAAACACCGCTTTGAGCTAGACTCGAACGAGAACTGGTGCACAACAACGGGCCTTGCTGCACTCTTGGTTACGACACTCCTGGGGGATATGCTTAGGATAATTCTCATTTTCTTTACAAACCATTATGAAGGGTTTATGAGTATATAAATCCTCAAAGGAGACATTTTTATGATTATGGATTATATCCATAAATAGTTCAATTTATGTTAAGTGTTTTATAAGTATGGGATTATGTATTTTTATTCATAAACTGATCTAGTGTATGCCATTGTTTAGAAATGGCGCCCAGTAGAAGGAATGAGAACTCTAGAAATGCACATGATCCAAAGAGAAGGAAGGATCATATCTTTCATGGTATTAAGCTAGAATTTATAAGAGAAATAGTCTCCCATGTGTTATCATCATATGAAGAAATAATATCATGTGTTGATAAGATAAGTAAAGAGTTTACTGAGTCCTATGGATTTGAAGGGAAGCAAGAGAAGAAAAGGATGGAAGAGAGAAATATGGATAAAGGGAAGAGGGAAAAGAAGAATTTTCCCATATGTGGTAACTGTGGAAAGAAACACCCTGGAACTTGCATGAAAGGAATGGGAGTTTGTTATAAGTGTGGAGGAAAAGGGCACAAAGTACGTGACTGCAAGGGTAAGAAAATGGTTTCAAATGTACAATGCTTCATTTGCAAGGAGTTTGGACACTACGCGAACCTATGTCCCAGTCATCAGACTATGCCGCAAATGATGTTATTGGATAATAATCAAGTTATGATACTACCACAGATGAAGAGGAATGATTAGAGTTCTTATGTTGATTATGTAAATTGAGTGTTGTATCAACAATGTACTTGTTATAATAATTATGGAGTATATAAGGATTGTACTGCAGTACTATTTCATTAAGGACATGAGATTGTGTGGAACAAAGAAAAGTGACTCAATAACAGGATAAATTTTTGGAAAATATATGGTTGAGAAAATGATAAATCATAATATAGTTCTGATACTGAGGTAGTGATTTTGTAATAATATGTGATTGTTTTGGATAAATTATATTGGATATTCTTGACTACCTTGGAACTGATTAATGATTTGTATATTCCATCATTGTTGGGGTTTAAAACATTTTTGGATTAATGAAGTATATCCAGCATTCTATATGGAATAAGGGAGCATGAATGTAATCAATAAGGAATATGGTAATACATGATGAAGGTATTCATATGCTATTACGGGGTAAAAAGGATCTATATTATGTTTACCTTCCTTATAAATGTTGGACTGTGAGTTTGGACAGAAGTATTTCGGATAGTTCTAGTTTGGATTATTTTGGATTGCCATAAAAGGACAACCCGTAGGTCGGGCGGCAACCCGTCACGTCCGGCAAGGCTGCGAGACTTGAACCCGCAACCGAAGGGCAACAAGGGAGTATCACCTACCACTGGCCCACGAGATGTCCTGGATTAAATAATGAGGTTTTTATTAAAAGATCTTGTAGTTGAATTATAGATTCGTTTATTTTGGAACCCTATACGAATAGTGGAAATAGAATTTTTTACATTCTATTATCTTTTAGAGTGAAAGATGATTTTGTGGTAGAAATTTATTAATGGATAAAACTATAATTATAAAGTAAGTATATATCCTTATGATCATATCCAATCTCATAAATAAATTCCTCAACATTAAGAAAAGCAACACAGAACAAAAATGTTTTCCTAGATGGTACCTTAAATCATCACTAACTTATGGCTTTGGGATTGTTGGCCTTTTCATAGCCATGTTCTCTACCACTCTCCATCAGATAATTGATGGTTAGATTTTTCTTCCATATCCATATTTTCCTACATGGAACCCTAGTATGTGTTATTTTCGGTAATCTTCATACTTTCGACTCTTTATTTTAAATAGAGGCCTCATTAATTCATTTTTCGATGTGCGATTTCAACTAAGATATTTTGAAACGTCAAAAATGTGTTATCCTAATACCCTATGTTTTGTTGAACCGATGGAATTTCAAATCATCATAGATTGATGAATTTAAGGACTTCAATTTTACACTTGTTTGTGATTGATGACCTCAATCTCTACCTATAAATATTTACGTTTTTCCTCCAATTATATGTCTCTAATTGCCACCAATGTTCTCCTAATCGAGATCATAATTTGGTGGTGACCCTTTGATTTCTCTTTTCCTCATATTAAGACTAAATTTTAGTAACCCAATTTCCGATGTGGGTTTTCCCACAAATATATTTTCTACTTTCAACCTTTTATTTTTGAAGAACAATTTCAAATTGCGAGGACACAATTTATTGAAGGAGGGGAGAATGTAACACCCCAAGAATTCATAATGTGTTATTTCTTCAAAATAATTCAATAACTTGCACTACACGAAACACCGAGTTCAATTGCACCATGACTTACCAAAAAGCCATTAAAAAAAGGTTATGAATAGTATTAACTAAATTTTAAACTTTATATAATCCTTATAATTTTTCCATATTATGAGTATCTTAGACATAATGCAAGAACAAATTCATTTTCAGTATTGCACTTTTATCACCTTTTAATAGTGAACCCTTTTTAAATACAATATTTTAAACTTTTTGACTAAATGGGGACATCAACAATTTAAAATGAAACATCACAAGCTTCCATGGTACGCTTTCTTTGAATAATACAGTAGCGTGTGTTGTACTCAACCTTGAGTTTTAACACACACCACAACCAATCAAACTAGCCGTTATGAATAATAATACCTAATTTTTGAAATTATATATATTTTATATTTCAAAATGGACTTCATTTTTGGATTCAGAATATCTAATTTAGCCTAAGGTGAAATTTTGGTACTTTTCGGATAACTTTCATATTTTGATGAATAGTGAAAATTACTAAATTTTAATTAAAAACAACTTTTTTAATCAAAATAATTAATAGTGATAAATTATGAATTTGAGTGGTTTTAAAGTATATTTAGAATATATTTTTACCATTTAATATAATTTTGTTCATTGGAAATAATTTTACAATTAAACCAAACATAAACAAGTGTCAATCTTTTGGTAGTTATTATCTCTTAAAAACACGATTTTTGTTTTGACAGCGGGAATTAATTTTAAATTAATTTCTGCCACCTCTGTGTTTTGAATTTAGAAAAATGGATTCCATATTTGAAATCAGGATGTCCAAATTGTGTAAATAGGTAACTTTTATTTTTATACATTTTGAATAATTATTGCGGTAAATATTTTATTTACCATGGTTAAGGGTAAATCCGGTAAATAAGGGTTAAACAATAATATAAAAATAATACTAAATTACCCTAAAACGTGTCCTAGCCTTATTAGTTGATACATGTTCGACCATAGGCATCTTTGGGACGATTTTGGAACCCCATGGTTCCACTTGTAGGTGATAGGGACACTTTATTTTAATTAAGTTAAAATGAATACAAAAATGACACAAGCATATATCTTTTAGAACAACAATTATTACATAGAATTATATATGTTGGATTTTAGATTATAAATATTCATTAGAAAGATAAAAAGATTTACTACATAATGATATTTTATTTATAATTTTTAGACATTAAATAATTTATTTTATTTATGACACAATGATGATACAGTAATTACTAAAATAGTGAAAAATTAAATTAATTGATATTATAAATACCCAAATAAATATAATATGAAACTTTTAATGAATTAAACTAATTTTATAGGATAATATGATATATTAGAATTGATTTAATTTACTTTTTTCTAAGTAATCAATCTGTTATGAGTTTCAAAAAAATAAACTATTGAATAGTGTCAAAATTGACATAAAAGAGTTCTTAAAACAAATATTATATTATTAATTGATATTAAATTCCTAAAAATCTAAGGTTCGGCCAAGAGACTTATATCATGATAGGTTCATCATTAATGGACCACTTGGGGGTATCTTGAATGTATATAGTAAGTTTATTAACCATATTATATAAAAATACAAAGAGACATTGAAAAAGTGAAACTAATTAACTTAGAGTTAATACTTAAAGATAAGGTTAATAGAAGTACCCAAACCTGTCTAAATTCTTTTGGTTGAGTTTCTTTCGACCCATCACCACCTAAAAAGTTAAATAATCAACTTTGGAGCCATTATAAACCGAATATAAATTTATTATAAACTAATATTTCTAGCTTTTCCAAAGGTGCTCTCACCCCTCTTATAAAAGGGCACTCCTCCTTCTCATTTATTCACAACTTCAAAACCTTTTGGTTCGGAAAAACTCTACCCAAATACTCTCCCAACTTCCCTCACTACAACTTATAGGCCTTAGTTTGATCAGAAAGCCAACCTAAGGATCCCTTTTGATCAAATCAAAAGGAAAACCCCGAAGAAGAGGTAATGATTTCACCACCATTTTCCAAGTTCCTTTCTTCTTCCACTTCTTCTTCCTTTGTTATTACCATTATAAAATAATAACTCCAGTATCATATATATACTGTGATGTTATTATAAATATGGTACAACCATATTCAGTATTCTATCCACCCTTTGAATAACATGTCACCATACGTGCGTACGTACGGCTTACCGTCTCCACGTCGTGGTGTAATTGTTATTCAATATATTATTATTTGGATGAGTATAATAATGATATGTAACTCATGTAAATAATAAATATAACATTTTAATGATTCTGTATATATGATATAACAACCATTTATATATTATTTCAAAATAATGATATTTTCGCTCGTGTGTACGTACGGACTACCGTCTCCACGAACGCGATGAGATTCATTCTCCATCGTATCCATTCAAGTATAATTATCATTTGATGAAATAAAAATGATGTTTAAGGACTTGATATAATTCTGGATATGAATAATATACAACCTATCCGTTACAAACATGGCCTGCGTAACAAAACATATAAAAGAACACAAGTAAGTTAACACCCGAAACAACGATAATACTAAGATATTATTATCAAATCAATATTAAAAGATCATATATGATATCATATTAATGTATATGATTCTTGTATAATTTAATAACAATTATTTCAACATTATACAGGAGGTTAACCTACCCCAAGCAAGGAAAAGTACAAGGTAAGGGGTTTTCATCTCACTCCTTATTCCCGTGAGATTCATGCCATATTGCCACCATCACCTTTTGTGTGGTGTATGTACTGCCCATAATTATATTCTTTGTGTAATACACTCTAATTTATGTGTATTTAAATATTCATTGTATGATACCTCTTTTATGGGTTGTATGTTTCATAAGTTACCAAATTGGTAAGGGTTATTTCACAATCTCTTCATTATCCGAGGTTGTTTATACGTAATAATCTACTGGGATCTCTTTATCATCCACATCCATGTTTCTTAATAATCTATTTCAAAACATTTTTACTATTTACAAGAATATGGGTTAAAGTCATTTATACCCTTATGTGTTTCGAAAGGAATCTTTCCGTCATTTTCCAAACAAGGCACTTTTAACCTTTTCGACAAATTTAAGGTAAGAATGTTTTTTTTAACTTATACGGCGGGTGCGGCTATTTACCGCCGTAATAAAATCGTCAAAGATTCCCTTACAAGCTTATAAGAATATTTTCAAATTGAATGTATTATTTTATAATTATGTTACTTTTAAAATGATTTAAAAAAAAGAGATATTTCTCTAAAATAGTTTTGATTTTATCTATGTCAACATCATTTGATGGATTTTAAGCTTATTTGAAGTTGATTTATTATGATACAAAACATCCCTATTTTATTGAAGGTTTTGTGATATTTTTGACTATGGATAAGTTATTCTTATGTCACTCATGGTTTTTGTTTAAAGTATTGACATTTTATAAGTTATTTTTAATCCAAATGTTTATGTTATATTTTAATCTTTCATTCAGATGAATGTGTTAGACAAGTATGTTCCGGGTTGGGGACTGGTAAAAGTAAGCCCTCCGGTTTGGTCTCCAGTTTTTAGAGGAACTCCGGTTTGGTCTTCGGTTATTAGAAGGACTCCGGGTTGGTGTCCGGTTATTAGAGGCACTCCGGGTTGGTGTCCGGTTATTAGAGGCACTCCGGGTTGGGTTCCAGTTACAGTTAGCCCCAAGGTCTTGGGATGAGGCCATGACAAAGAAATTAAAGTTCAGAATTATGCATTCCATCATTATGAAAGTGGTTATTGATATTTCATGTGATTATTCTACTAGTAGAATATCCATGTGAGTAAGTAAATGGAATTATTTAATTTTATTTTTTCCATATTATGCTGAAGTTCATGTTTAAAAAGGATTTTGTTTTAGTTATACATTGCCTTAGATGTTAATGTTTATTTATGAAAGCTTCCGCATTATTTTTATCCTTACTGAGCATCTGAGCTCACCCCTTTCAATGTTTTAATATTTTCCAGGATGTGAAGAAGTATTTTATGAATGACCTACAGGGATAGTTAGAAGAGGATATGAGTGTGGACTATGAAGATGTTGTTATTAGTTTTTCACTTTATGATGTAATGTAAGACTTATGAATGTATCTAGTGTTTCCAAGGCTACTAAACCAATCGGTCTTTCGCGATTTGATCTTTCTTGTGATCATTCCATTGTTATGTAATAATGCACTGACTCTGGGTAGCTGAGGTCGGGGCGTTACACTTAGTGTGTGATCCTCTAGGATTCTTTATCATTGGAATTAGGTTAGTTTGTATAAAGTTAAAGAGTACTATCTAGCAACGGGTCATGGAACCCAAGAGAAATAAATTAAATTCACAATAATGACTTCCACATATGAATGCTCAAAATGTAATATAATCCCTTTGTTGCAATATCTCATCAAGTATGTTTCATGATAGTTTCATCAACCTTTGTGCTTGATACGTCATTCTTTGACTACCTGAAATAAACTTGTCGTTACACCATGGACATGGAATTTCATAAGTCAGTTCTATTTCAATCAAAGAGATGAGATACCAGCTTCCATAAATAGAAGGGACAAATTCTCCCTCGACTTATCCATTAATAACATGCCACTCATGATGCACCCAACCTGCTCTACTTCCCGCCAACTGTATTCGTGATGGTTTTCATCAGTAAATAAAAGTGCACGAGTCACGACACATATTGTTGATAATATTAAAGTCTATGTATCATTACAAACGCTAGTAGATAGGAATATCCGATGAAACTAAAATATATGGAATTCCTACGGGCAGATCTATTCTCATAATCTCATGTCTTGGAGATTACCAAGTTCGAACTTCATGAGAGGAAGTATCATCTTCTTACAATTACTCTCTCCTGATGGTCTGTATGCTATGTGTCCCATCATAGTATGTCATCCAACCACAAAACTATATTTAAGAATATTGTTATAGAATTTAAAGGTTCTCATCATAGCGGGGAACTACCATAACCTTATCAATGCAACAAATACTCTAGGACATTATTACATCATAATAATGAAGAACAATGAACAATATATAATACCTTAAATATCCATGTAATAAAAGTAAAAGTAGTGGGTCCTAGGACACTAACTATAACAAACTCCCACTTGGACAAGATCCAATGGCCTACGACTTTCAGTCTTCTAGACCTCAAATGATGATCATGTTTCTACTATGTCAAAGTTTTAGTAAGGGGATCCACCATGTTGTCTTCTGTGAAAATATTTCTCACTTCAACTTCACCTCTTTGAGAAAAATACCTCAAGAGATGATGCTTCTGAAATATGTTCTTTGTCTGCATATGTGACCTTGGATCTTTTGTGAGATCCACTACTACATTACTATCACAGTATAGTGTGATGGGATCATTACTACTTGGTATCACATCTTGCTCCTAGAAAAAGCATCACATCCAAACATCTTCTTTAGATGCCTTAAAAGCTGTGATATACTCGGACTCTGCTATAGAATCAGTGAACACACTATGATTTGATTCCTTCCAACTCACTTCACCTCCATTAAAAGTGAATATGTATCCTATTTGTGACTTCATTACATCTTGATCAGTCTGACAACTAGCATCTACATATCCTATGATGACTAGTTCCCCATCTACTCCATAAACTAGGAAAATATCCTTAGTACACCTCAGATACTTTAGGATAGTCTTGACTACCATCCAATGGTGGTCACCTAGGTCAAATTGATATCTACCTACGACACTCAATACATAGGAAACATCTAGCCTAGTACATATTATGACTTACATGACTGAACCAATCACTGATGCATATGGAGTCCATGTCGTTATCTTTATTTCCTCATGTATTTGAGGAAAACTTTTCTTGCAAAGATGAATGCCTTCTGACACTGGCAACAATGCCCTCTTGGATTGTTCCATACTAAATTACTTCAGTATATTATCAATGTATGTACATTGACTTAGGACCAACAATCTCTTGGATCTATCATGATGGATCTTGATCCCAATAATATATGTTGCCTCACCCAATTCCTTCATGGAGAAGAATTGATTCAACCAAGCCTTAACAGACTATAAGACTGGTATCTCGTTTATAATAAGTAATATGTCATCAACATATACTATTAGGAAAATGATTGCACTCCCACTAAACTATTTGTAGAAACAAGGCTCACATTCATTCTTGATAAAACCAAATTATGTTATGGCTTCATCAAAATGAATGTTCCATGACCTGGATGCTTTTTTAATCTATAAATGAATTTATAAAACACGCATACCTTATGGAATCCTTTGAAGTCAGAAACCCTTTAGGTTGTGTCATGTTTAAATCTTCCTAAATGTTACCGTTAAGGAAGGATGTTTTGAAATCCATTTTCAAAATATCATAGTCATGGTAAGACACACTGGAAAGTAGAATTATGATGGATTTTAGCATTGAAAATGGTCAAAAGTTTTCATCGTAGTCAATTCCTTGACGTTTTTAAAACCATTTTACAACAAGTCGTGCCTTATAGGTACTAACTTGTCCTTCTATGTCCAGTTTCTTCTTGAATACCCATTTTCAACCAAAAGGATTTACATCAATGGGGGGATATACTAAAATCTAGACTTGTTTTTGGTACGTGGAATCCATTTTAGAATTCATGACTGCTTGCCACTTGGCAACGTCTGTTCCACTTACTGCTTCCTGGTAGGTTATAAGATCATTATTATCAACTAATAATGAGTCATCATCCTCAGTAACTAGGAAACCATACCATTCTGGTTATCTAACCTCTCTTGTACTACTACGTAGTACTTGTGTATCTGGAACATATTCTTCTTCCATAGGGCTTTGTGGAATCTATTCATATACCAACTCTTGTGTAACTTGAGCCTCAACTTCATCAAAGTCTATCTTTCTCCCCCTATCTCTTTTGGATATGTTCTCCCTATCAAGGAATATGAAATTTCTTGCACTATGATCTTTTTGTCTGAGGGGATGTATATGTAATATCCCCTTGTTTCCTTTGGTTATCCTATTAAGGTACACTTTGTGCCTCGGGGTGAGAGTTTGTTACCTTTAGAAGCCTTAACAAACTCTTCGCTACCCCATACATGTTAATTCAATACCATGGAATTTCATCCACTCTATAAGTTTAATAGAATACCATTTATCGATTTATTTGGTACTTATTTTAGTATGTGTGTCGTTTTTTGTAACGCATACCCCCAAAAGGATAATGGAAGACTTACATGACTCATCATTGATCTCACCGTGACCAACAAGGTGCAGTTCCTCTTTTATCTTACACCATTCCATTGATTTGTGTGAGGATGAGTGAGTTCTGATAGGATCACAGACTCCTATATGTAATCAATGAAGTCGTGATTAAGATATTCCCCACCTCGGTCTGAGTGGAGTTTCTTAATCTTCTTATCATGCTTGTTCTTAACATCATTCATGTATTCCATGAACTTATCAAAGGAATATGACTTATACCTGTTTAAGTAGATATATCCATATCTAATGAAATCATGGGTAATAGTTATGAAGTCTGAGTACCCACCACTTTCTTCAACTAGAAATGTTCCACACACATCGGTATGAACCAATTCAATAATCTCTTTATCCCTTTCACCTTTTACACTAAATGGGGCTTTGGCCATTTTTCTTTGTAAACATGCATGACGTACACCAAGTTGTTTTAGTTCAAAAGAATCTAAATATCCATCTTGATGTAACATTCTCAAGTGTTTCTCATTTACATGACCTAGATAGTGATGCTAAAGTTGCATGTGTTATGATTCATGTGAAGTATCTTTGTTATCAATTTACATTACTTGGTTTGTGTAATCCAACACATAAGGACTATTGTATAAATGTTCCCTACCAAAACAAATGATATCTTTATAAAAGAAGCAACATTAATTTATTAACATTAAAAACAAATCCATATGTATCTATTCTAGATACAAAAATTATGTTTTTAGTTATAGAAGGAACAATAAAACAGCCCTTTAACACCATTATCATCCCAGTTGGCAACGTGAGGTGGTAGTCCATGACAGCAAAAACAGCATGTATGGATCGGTTGGCTTCTTGTAGATCTTCCTCCCCTTGATCAATCTTCCTGAATCTATTTGGTTACAATATTTGGATACATATGTGAGAACCACAAGCTGTATCTAATATCCAATTTGTAGAAACAGATAGATTGCATTCAATAACAAATGCACCTGAAGCTTCCCCCTTCTTCTTAGGCTGGGTGCAGATCTTCTTCCAGTGGCTTTTCTTGCCACATGCGAAACAAACAGCCTCATGTTCCCTTTCCTCCCCTTTGGTCTTCCTTTTCATGGAAGGTCGTGAAGTAGCTTTGGGATTAAATATCTTCTCCTTACCTTTCCTCTTATTCACCATAAGGATATATGGATTTTCATGCTTCATATCTTTTTCCACTTGGAGAATGAGGATAATAAGATCAGATAGAGACTTATCAATGTTGTTCATGTTGAAATTGTCAAAAAGTTGTAGAAACTCTAAGGGAGTGATGCGATAATGAGATCAGTGCCTAGTTCTTTGGGGATTCTAAACCCTAGAACATACAGGCGCTCAATTTAGCCAATGATCTTGACTACATGAGGCCCAGCTGGGGAACCCTCTCTAAGATTACTCTAAAAGAGTTCCTTGGTGTTCTCAAACCTTTCACGTCTTGATCTCTCCTGGTAAAGACCATAGAGTTTCTCGAGCATGCTATAAGCCTCTATGTTTTAATGAGACATCATGAACTCACTAGACATTGATGATATCATAAAACATTGAACATAGACTGCGTCGTTCATATGTTTCTCATAGACCAGGAAATCCTCGTCAATAACTTCTTTGGAAGGAATATTAGGTAATGTTGACTCCAACACTTAAGACTTATATTCATGGCGTAGGATAACCCGGAGGCATCTAAACCATTCCTAGAAGTTACTACCAATGAGGATGTTGTCTTTGTCCAGAATTGATCGCATGGATAATGTGGTTAATGAGATCATCATTTTTATTCTACAATTAAAAGAGCATATCATTAGTACTTTCTTGATTACATTTTTATGAGAAATAATACATTAATTTTATTAAATCTCCCAATATTTTATCACGTCCCAATATCCCTCACCATTGAACTCTGAATGTCCATTTTCCATGAAATTCTAGTGGAAAGGATCTGTATTCCCCTTCGCATAACCGCAAAAGGGTTTTTCAAGCTATTTTAAGGTATTTAGGTAGGAAGGTCTTTGCCAACTATGGGATTTCCACTCCTTGATATGTTGAGCGGACTCCCCAATCCTGAAATCCTGACTTTGGATTTCCTAAATTCTTGCCTCCAATATTACCCCATGTCTAACAAGATCTACTCTTATTGATATAATAGGGTTAAGTAAACTCAAAACCTTTCATAAGAAATTCCTCTATGAAAGTAAGTTTCCGAACAAGGGTTGGTCAAACACATAGTTTTATTGAGTTTTTTCTTTAATCAAGTAATGGAAGCCTTGGTATAGCTTTATATTTTATTTGAGGTATCTTTATCACTTATGCGTAAATTTCTTATTATCTTTATTACATGATTGTTAATATTAAGTGGAGCTTACTTGAGTGATTAACCATGTCATGATAATATTTACAGACTAGCCTGTTTTATATTAGTACCATCTTGCATTCTTGTTAATTCTTTAATTATGTGATCAAGAAAACACATCCATAATGATAAACCATGAAACTGAAAGAAATAAAATAATTTAAAGGGAATAATCATGATATTTTCTAATGGTTAGTTTATCTAGTGGCTAATAAACTAACCTGGACCTAGGGGAGAAACACCTTGAACCTTTTGGGTTCATGTTTATAGCTTTCCACCTGTCCATATTTTTATCTCTTGGGATTGGTTTCATCTTGGCTCCAACTTGAACCTCCTCCACTATCTTGTAAGTTTCATCCATTACATATGCCTTTTTTAACTCATATATAGGTGAGGGGTAAAATGGGTTTTTATAAAAAAGAAACCTTGGGCATGCAGGCCCTACGTATTAATGAGGAGAAGGCTCGCTGTGCAACAAATTTAATTTAAATAAATTAATTAAATGAAACCATATAAATTCAAAGGTATTGGTCTAGATCATGACTATCCATACATGCAATGATATTCATGCATAAATAAAACTAGAATTCAATTCTTTAATTGTTCTTGTTCACGCTCGAATCAATTAATTATCATATTTAATTAATCAATACTTTTATCTTAAACCTTTTTCTGAATTTCCTTGAGATTCTCATACATCTTAATTTTAAAAAAATAAATTCATTTAAAATTACCTTTGTATGTAACTTTTACCTTGGAGTCAATGTGGTCAATTCCTATTCATAACTACCCAATGAGTAAAAATGATCATTGCTCAGGTGTTAAATTAAACACATATATATAAAACAACTATCACATGTTGTGCCTCAGCTTTATGCCCACACGATGGTACACGTCTCAGGGGTTTGTATAATATAATAATAAATTTTAATAAATCTGCATAATTTGGATGATTACACGAAATTTAGTTTCAGCTACACGGTGTGTACTATTATTCACCATTCATCCGAAGTACACGCCCAGGGAAACGGTGTGTGAGTGTACTTTAGAAATCTTCAGAGTACACGGCATGTCCAGTAGATCACGTGCAATGTAGTTCCTCATTACACAGTCTCCAACTGGGCAAGCCATGTATGGGGTACACGGCCCAACCCTAACCCGAAGGGACTACACGCTGTTTCCAGTGGGCCATAGAGGATGTAACCTAGAAATTGTGTGCCACCTATTCCTGGTCAACACACTTTTTCATTAATACTTAGACAAACTTCAATGACACAGCTTGGTTTGGAAGACCAGACCTAGGGAATTAAACCTTGACTACATGGTGTGTACTGCAGAATACAATCTGTTTGTTCTGGTGTTGTATATCCAGGAACCTTTGGCACCTCCAGATGAGATCCTATGTTTTATTTTAATCAAAGTTAAAAGAAAATATCATTTCTATAAGGTGAATGAGAAACAAAAGATAAGGAACAAGTCTTGATATTTAGGTTTTCATAACGATTAACTAGAATTGAAACAACTAAATTATTAAATGTGTAAATCATCAACGCAATATTTAAGAAATTATAAACTATGATGCAACCGCACTTACACTGTGCCTGGAACCTACAAGTGGTATTAGAGAAGAATTTAATTAATTTCATAAAAAAAATACCTGGATATTCGGTATTTTGTTTTTTGATGATGTTGATAGTCCGTAATAAACCTTCTGTATTATCTTGTTGTTCTTGAAAGGATCCAAACTAGAATACCTCTAGTGGTGATCCACAAGTACTTCAATGGCCTCTGATTAACACCACTCGTTCTCCGGGTGCTAGCACGGAGAAGTGAGTGTCGTATGTCATTCATTCTTGATAACATGTTATTAATCCTTGAAAAATGTCTCTAGTTATTTATAGGGGTGGAAAATCATTTGAGATAGAATTTTTTTATCTCAACAATTACCAATTCACCGGGCATGTAGTTTGGTACATGGAATAATATATGTATGTATCTATTTATTGACATGGGGATTCATTTACAATATTCAATTTTGTAACAGAAATTAAATACATTCATAACCTTCGAGAAAAACTATGTTATTAATAATTATACTACATAATTATATACGGTGCACCAACTTGTGCAAAACGGAATTATAAATAAAATTCCACATCACAAAATAATATCAGCGTTATTTTAATTTGTTTTAACTAGTTAAATAATTATTTATCATCTTGAAAATAATTATTTTACAATTGGACAGGCCTTGTTCTGCTCTAACTCCACTTCCATTTATTGAACACACTAATAAATAAATAAATAAATTATTCTCTTAAATAAATATTTTATTTAAAAACTAGTAAATAAATATTTATTAAATGTTGAATAAAATAAATAAATATATTTCACCCACAATCCGATGAATAAGTATTCATTTAATTTCTAAAATTATTTTAACTTGAATAAAATTCTTCCAATGTCTTGAGAATAATATTTATTAATTAAATTCAAATAGAATTTAACCAAGACTTCCAAAAATACTAAGTGTGCGACCATCTATGATTCTTTATCATTGGCATTAGGTGGGCTTTCCTAAAGTCCAAGAGTACTATCTAGCAATGGGTCAAGGCACCCAAGCTAAAGAACATAAATTCGCAACAAAAAATCCATATATGAATGCTCACAGTGTAATATAATCCATTTAACACAATATCTCATCAAGCAGGTTTCATGATAATGTCATCAACCTTTGTGCCTGATACATCATTCTTTGACTACTTGAAATAAACTCGTCGTTGCACCATGGCCATGGAATTTCTCGCTAAGGTTCTATTTCAATTAAAGGTACAAGATATAAAATTCCATAAATAGAAGGTACAAATTCTTCCTAACGTATCCATTAATAACATGCCACTCATGACGCACCAAATGTACCCTACTTCTCGCCAACTGTCTCCATGAATGTTTTTTTCAGTAAATCAAAGTGCGCGAGTCATGAAAAGTATTAATGATAATATTAAAGTCTAAGAATCATTACACACACTCGTAGATAGGAATACATGATGAAACCAAAAAATTCATAATTCCCACTCATGGGTTTGTTCTCGTAATCTCCTATGTTGGAGATTACTAAGTGCGAACATCGTGAGAGGAAGTCTCATCCGCTTACGAGTACTCGCACCTGACAGTCTGTATGATATTTTTCCCATCATAGTATGTCATCCAACCACAGAACTATATTTAAGAATATTATTATATCATTTCAAGGTTCTCATCATAGAGGGGAACTTCCATGGACTTATCAATGCAACAAATACTCTAGGAATTATTACATCACAGTCAATTAGAATACTGAACAATATATAATACATTAAATATATATGTAATCAAAGTACAAATAGTTGGTTCTAGGACACCAAATATAACAATAATTTTCATCGCCTCATTGGAAATTCCGTGGAGAGAGTTCACATTCAGGGATGGGGAGAACATGAAGCTCTTCACTTCACCCCACATCCCATATAGCAGGCCCTATTGGAAATGACATCGTGCAATGTCATCACCCAAAGTAAGTAATCAAGTGAAACTCATACTTAGTAAATATGGGATACTCAACAAAACTTGGCCCGGAGTAAGTCTCAAAAGGGTCAGGACCAAAGAGATCAAGCCATCAAAAAGTTTCTGAGTCAGGAAACCAAGAAAATCCAGTAGGCTTCCCACTTAAGGGAAGCCAACCAGAAAACAATTCCCATGTCTTCAAAAGAATATAGACTCCCTACTGGCCCAATTCTATACACGACTCACACTTGTGTGGGAGTACATGAAATTAAAAATGTGGAAATAGCGTTGGCTACTGCTGCAATACGGGAACTACCCCAGCCCATGGGGATGGGGGAATTTTAAAATGAAAATACCCCCGTAATACCATCAAATTCATGCCATAACACATCAATGGTAGGACGAGAACAACCCCTTCCCATAGTTCTTGGGTCATTTTTACTTCAAGTCCCTGCATAGTGGGCATATTTCTTATCTTGTCTAGGAAGAATGATGGACATGTGAGTTACCCATTCCACCCTTTCTCGTGGTTCACACCCGCCAAAACAAAGGCATGAGACGAGGTCAGACCATGGATACCTTTTAATCAATATTCTCTAAGAAACCCAAATAATGTAGTAGAATGGAAGGAGAAAGTCCAAAAAAGTATGTAGAAGTCCTTCCTACCGTTCGACACTGGGTACACCACACCCAATGCGGTATACCTCAGTGAATGTGGTAAACATAAACTCCACAGATCTCACAAAATATGATGTGTATGGAGAGGACCTGATGGAATATGGTTCCCTCTCAGAGGCATCCCACACCGAGCTTGATGGTGTGCATACCCGGAACTGAAGAGTGATCCTAAATTTGGGAACCCCCTCGGATAATCTGTCGCTACCTTCCCCAAGAAACCCCAATAAAAAGAATAATAAATCCAAGGTCGTCTATGACCAGCCTCCTCCTTCCCCTGAGGATGTTCCCCTCACTCTCAAGGAAAGGTTATCCAATAAGGAGGAATAAATTAAAGATTTCAAGTGAATTAACATTGTGCTACATCGAGCGAGCTACCTTGCCGGATGTGTTCCCCCTGCGGAATGTTAGCAGGTGCTCCCAGAAGAGGTGACCTTGCCACAGGAACTCATCCTGATAAATGAATTAAAACTCGAAGGTCCATTCAACCTGGCCCCAGAAGGACATCAAGACTTCCCCCCATTGGAAAGGCAGACGGGATATATTCAGGTAAACCCAAAAATGATACCTCTAACTAGGTATCCACCCCAAATTCTAGCAGCACCGACACGCCCAATTTTGGCCACTGCCACACCAGCTCAAGCTCATGTCCGACCTGATATGAATCAAGGGATCTTAAATACCATCAAGAAATTAATAACTCAACTAGAATCCATGGATTGGAGGTGCGCTCTGATACATCCAGAGCGTAAACCCTACTCTGATTGTGTGAGCAATGTTCCACCGCCACTGAACTTTGGGAACCTTGTATTCCCAGTATTCAATGTATCAGAGGACCCAAAGCAACATTTAATGAACTACTCCTCTTACTACAACCCCTTTATGGTAACTCTATATAAGAAAGAAGAAGTAAAACTTAGGTGCTTCGTACGAACCTTGTAGGGCTCAGCCTTCATATGGTATACCAGCCTGCCAACTAACTTAATCATAGGGTGGGAGGACCTCTGGTGACATTTTCTCTTCTAGTTCAGTTTGATACTGCCTAAGAAGATGATAAATGACCTCATGAACAGTACGAAGCTAGAGAACGAATGAATCTCATACTTCATTGCTAGATGGAAGGGCCTGACTTATTCCCTAAACCGACCACTCCCCCAAGATGAGATGCTCTACATGTGCATAGATAACCTTTGGGATGAATTTTGAATGCCTCTTATCCCGGTGAAGTACACAGGTGGGTTTAGATATTTCTATTCCATTTCCCAAAGGATTTAAGACATTGAAATAGACAAATATTAAGTCCTGAGTGGCCCCATCAACCCCTGAAAAAATAATGGGAAAAGTTGAAGCGACTTCTCTAATGCTTAAGCCACCCCCGACACCAACTCCAGTTGTGAGCCCCCCACTGAACCATGCAGTACCCTCGGTATGCCAACAAGCACCCCCCACCTTGGAAATATGAGCAGCGGGGTGCTAAAAAAAATTAGTTCAAAGAATAAAGGAATAATGTTTACTCGTTCCTAGATAACCAGGTCTGAGAATATTTTATAGTCGGTCTGAATTGCAATTTTCTCTTGCTACTAGATCCAAAGAGAGTCGATGAATTGGGTCTCAACAACTGTCCAAATCATTGTCCCTATCACATGATACTGTGAAACCCCATCCATGAATTCTATTTTTTTCAAGGATCTTCTGAAAAATATGGTGTATTCCGGGAAAGTCAAGTTGGTCCCACCACCAGCACAAGTGGCATATGTTTCCACCTCATACATGAGAAAGGAAGAGGAATGGTAACCAATCTCTAGTAAGAAAGAGAAAAGGTTTGACAATTATATGACCTGTAAGACCATCAACCAAGTTTATGGCATCCTCCAGGCATAAATGAACCAACCCACCACGCCCCCCAAAATCTCTTGATACAACACAACCATCCTCATCATCCATGCGGCTCTCTAAATGCTGGAAAGGAAGAATGTAGGAACAATAATATGGGTTGAAACCAAATCCGAAGTTAGTGTTGAAACTTTTAAACATCATGCCAACATACTTAGTACAATGGGAATTGCCCTTCCAAAAGGTACAACATGCGCCACCCCTCCAAATGGTACCATCATAAGGAGAAAATCAGTTAGAAACAGTGTCATATCAAGAAATTATATTTAGATCCATTAATGTGATTCACTTTATGGAACCCTTATGGGATGGAGATTATGGCCACAAACCCTAATTCCCTAAACCCAATGGGAGAGCTAGACGAAGAGGCCACAGAGGCTGGAGGTTTCCTAGAAGAAATGATCGTGGCATGATTCAAATTTTTTGTCATGCCACAAGTCAACCCGTTAACATCACAAAAACTCATGGAAGGACCCTCCAACAGACACAAAAAGAACCTAAATGCTCCTCTTCCCCTATCAGAAGAAATACAAGTCCGATTATCTTGGAATATCCATCATGGGAAGACTAGATATCAAATTTCCCAAGACATATGGGTGGACCATTTCGTCCAAATATAGAAAATGCCAAAGTGCCACCATATCCCATCATAAAAGCCAAACCATCCACATCCAAAGCCCAAACCCCTAAAGGGTTTGTGAAAGAGAATCCCCGAGCCGAGTAGCGCTGACCTTTAGAGGAGAAATATGATATTCTAAAGCTACTGGCTTTAGTACCAGCAAAACTCTCAATCCTGGATGCATTAATCCTATCCACAGATCTTATGGTGGCACTCATCGAAGCCTTACTAGGTCCCCAAGAGTACAAGGTCGAAGTAGTAGCAGCCGAAGTCTATTGGATGGAGACCAGTCCCAAAGAATTTCACACCGTCATCTCCTTCATAGATAGGGATGAAGATTCCATCATACAAGGGCACATAAAACCCTTATATGTGTTTGAAAAGATAAATGTAATTGATATCCATAGGATCTTCATCGACAATAAATCTGGGGTTAAACTCTTCCCACTGAGAATGCTTCATCGACTAGGCTATGATGAAGACATCTTGACACCCTACACTACAACTCTGCTAGGATATGAAAAAAGAAATCAGAAACCATTAGGAAAAATCAAGATAAAAACTTGGATTAGAGACCTCATTTCATATTCAGAGTTCTTGGTAGTTCAGAAAAGTACGACATTCAATGTCCTATTAGGGAGGCCTTAGCTGCATCAGCACGCTGCAATTCTATCATCATACCATCAGTGCATCAAATATTGTACTAATGGGAAAAATGGTACATTGCATGCCAATAAATCCATGTTTAAATCTTGTGAATCGCATTATATCGATGCAGGGATCTATGAATCAGAAGAAAAACATCTTCCATCCAGTGACATTGATTGGATCAATGCCCTGAATGGATTGGAAATGGCTCCCTCTGACCCGCCCCAACAACTTGGGGAAGAGTACGTACTACCCATCAACCAAGATAAATGAAAAAGTGCATGTCTAGATGCAGACTCAATCATCAGCACAGTCTCTATTATAGACACCGAGTCCAAATACATGGAAGAGAGGGACGACTCCACGATGTCAATAAAAGCCTTATAAAAGATGCTCTCAACCTGTCCTTGGGACATCAAACTACGCTTTCCTCACACACTAAGGCAAAAGATGATATCTCTCCCAACATTAGAGAGGTCATCTCAAAAATCCTCTCTCCATAGGAAGAGGAAGAAGATAAAGATGATGATGAAGAGGAAGAAGAAGAGGAAGAAGACATCAAAGATTCCCCTCCTTCATTCGAAGAAGGTGTCTCCACCACAATCGATGAACTTAGAGTGATAAATCTCGGCACCGAAAGCAACCCACAACCCACTCTGATAAGTGTGGCTATTCCAATTGACGAACAAGAGGCATATACCTCCTTCCTAAACAATAATTGATATGTGTTTCCTTGAAACTACATAGAAATGTAGGACCTCGATCCTGAGGTTTCCACTCATCATCTGGGCTTACCAGAAGGACATTGGGGCTATAAGAAGGAAGCTAGAAGGACCCACCTGATGCATGCTTCCAAAATAAAGGTTGAATTTGAAAAGATGATCAAAGCAAAATTCATACGGGAGGTCCCATATCTGATTTGGATGTAAAAAATAATACCTATCAAATAGAATAATTGACATATTATAATCTACATTGACTTTAGGGGCCTTAATCAGCATTTCCCAAAAGACGACCTCCTGGTCCGGATCATAGAATTTTTGATTGATGGAATATCCGAATATGAGGATCTATCTTTCATGGACAACTATTATGGGTACCATCAAATATGGATGGCTGAAGTAGATGAAGAATCTACTGCTTTTAGGGCCCCTCAGGTAGTGTTCTCCTATAATGTGATGCCCTTTGGTCTAATGAATGACATCACCACATATCAGCGCGCCATGCATCGCATCTTCAATCCCTTATTGGGAAAGTTTTTTGAGTATTATGTTGACGATCTGATGGTTAAATAATGAAAATGATTAAACCTCCTACCTGATCTTGAATCTTTCTTTGTAAAATTGTGATGGAACAGTTTAAAGATGAATCCCCTAAAATGCGCCTTTGGCGTTACCTCTGGAAAATTCCTCGTCTTTGTCGTATGTCATCGCAACATCAAAGTCAAGCCCAAGAAGACAAAGGACATCCTTGGAAGGTCTCAACCTCACAACCTCAATGAGTTGATAGGTATCCAGGGCAACCTCACCTACATTTGGTGTTTCATAGCCAACATGGCGGGTAAATGTTTACCTTTAACTAGGCTCATGAAGAAAGGAGTTATGTATGAGTGGGATAATGATAGTCAAGAAGCGTTCAACAATATCAAAAGATACCTCCTAAGCCCATTAGTATTGATGCCACCAGTTGAAGGGAGACCACTCATTGTGTACATAACCTCCCGGGAACGTTCATTAGGAACCTTCCTCATGCAAAAAAATGATGTCGACAATGATAAAATCCTTTATTACTTCAGCCAAAAAATTGATTGATACTGAAACTCGGTATTAAAAAAAATTAAAATAACTACCTAGCCCTAATATTCACAGTTCAGAAACTAAGGCATTACCTACAGCACCATGAGGCTCACCTGGTCTCCCACTATAACCAGCTAAAATATATCCTCAACTGTCCCATTCTAAATGGGTGCCAATCACAATGGGTAGTCATCCAACAATAGTTTGACATACAATATGTTTCCGATAAGTCCATAAAAGGCTAGGCATTAGAATACTTCCTGGCCAAGCACCCCTTGGAAGAAACAACACCATTGGATGTTGAAAATCCGTATGAAGATGTTTTTTCCATTCAGGAGGACCCCCTAACATGGAAAATATACTTTGATGGTGTTTCTCAAAGCCTAACTAAGAAAAGGATGGAGGATCCCAAACTCATCTAGGTGGGGATGGTAGTTATACTTGTATCCCCTGAAAAATCCATCTTTCCATACAATTTCTTTCTTTTAGAAGGGTGTACAAACAACGAAGCTGAGTATTAGGTCCTCATTGCAGGCCAGGAACTGGTACTTCATGTGCAAGCCAAACACCTGAAAATAAAGGGCGATTCAGAGTTAGTCATCAATCAGGTCAATGGTGACTATGACAATAATAAATAATTATTGTTTACCTTAATGAACCATGTTCGAGAATTAATGGAATATTTCCAATCAGAACCAACATTTACTTATGTCCCTCGGTCACAAAATACTCAAGTCGACACTTTGGTAAATGCAGACACAACCTTGGCTGATCCAGACCGGGATGAAACAACCATTTTAATTTCCAAATGACGAATGGTATTTCCCTTTATCTAGAGAAATACGGAGGAAATTGATGAAATTAGCTCCATTTCTGAGTATTATGGTCACACCACTAGTTAGATGATGCCCATTACAAATTACCATTGGAATGGGGAACTCCCACTAAATAGGGATAGAAGGGGGAAGGTCCAAAGATAGGCAGTCAATTTTTTCATTTACAATGGGATAAACCAAGAAAAGGTTCTCTACAAATGTGGCCTTAACGTGGTCCTTCTCAGGTGCATAAATGGAGAAGAGGCAGCTGTTGTAATGAAAGAAGTGCCCACTGGATCTTGTGGAGCACACCAATCAACAACCATGCTCCCTCACCAAATTCAAAGGCATTGGTATTACTGACCCACTATGATACAATATTGTACCATATTCGCTATGAAGTTCCATTCCTTCCATGTTCATACTAATTACATACACTAACCCCCAGAGTTACTTCATATAGCTAAGTACTCCTGGCCATTCGCTTCCTGGGGGTGGATGTTGTGGGACAATATCCTCCCACCACAGCCAGAAAAATCAAGTTTATACTCACAGTGAAAAACATATTTTCCAAATGGGTCGAAGTCATACCCCTTAAGGAAGTAGGGGCGAAAAACATAGTTAGCTTTGTGAAGGCCAACATCATTACCAGATTTGGTGTCCCTAATACAATATTGACAGACAACGACACTAACTTCTGGTATTTTGAGTTGGATAAGCTATACCAGGAGTACGTATTTAAAGCCAACTGGTCATCCTACTACCACGCAGCGGCCAACAGGGAAATAGAGGATTTCAAAAAGACTTTATCCAACATACTCTAGAATATGGTAGATAAGGAAAAGAAATTGTGGCCAGACAAGCTCCTCCATGCTTTATGGGCTTACCGGACCATGACCTACACCACCACCCAGGAAACCCCGTACTCACTGGTATATGGGGAAGAGGCGGTTTTACCTATCAAAATCCAAGTTTCATCACTTCGTGTGGCTATTTTTGATCAATTTTCCATGGATGAGATATCCCAAAGATGTTTTGATGAATTAGAGTAGCCAGACGAAAAAATATTGCACACATTATACCATTTTAAAATCTATCAAAATCAAATTGCATGACCCTTCAACAAAAAGGTTCGCCTTCAATATTTATTCTAAGGATAAATTGTGTTAGTACTTAGAACCCCAATGATACTCAGAAAGAAGCCTCCAAATATTGAACCAAAGTGGGAATGACCATATATCATGCATAGGCTCTATTCCAATGGAGCATACGCCCTGATATCAATGGATGGATAGCTCATCATGACTCCTACAAATGTGAAGTTCTTGAAGAAATACTTTGCGTAATAATACCCCCATGTTAAGGTCCTGTCTCTATGACCCTAAACTATGAGTGATAATACACAAGATACCATGGTCTAAACACTAAGACCTTAAACTATTAGTCATTGTCCTAACCACATGACATTAAACTATACGATATTATTCCATGAAACATGATGTTGAACCATAAGCCAGGGTTTGAGTTCTATGACCCTAAACTATGAGTTATAATACCCTAGATGCCATGGTCCAAAATCTAAGACCGTTAACTATGAGTCATTGTCCGGACCACATGACATTAAAATATACAGTATTAGTCCATGCAACATGACGTTGAACCAGAATCCAATGTATGAGCTCTATGACCCTAAACTATGAGTTATAATACCCTAGATTCCATGGTCCAAACTCTATGACCTTAAACTACGAGTCATTGTCCTAACCGCATGACGTTAAACTGTATGGTATTAGTCCATGCAACATGACGTTGAACCATAAGCCAAGGTCCAAGCTCTAAGACCCTAAACTAAGAGTTATAATACCCAGAAGCCATGACCCAAACTTTAAGACATTAAACTAAGAGTCATTTTCCTTTACACATGATGTTAAACTGTAAGGAACTCATCCCAAAAACAAGAAATTAAAGTATGAATCATTTATGTATTGTAAGACGTTAAACTACATAGCACAAATCATCCTAATCACATGAAAATAAACTACATGATATTTCACAGAACTATGTGTGGTTTTATTCATACCCTTGCAGGATATGTAGTGACACCTTGAAAATTGATCTTGGCCCAGCCCCCCAAAAAAAATCCCCCCATCATGACCTCTACCTCCTCACACATGCGAAGGAAACACTATATCCACTCATTGTTTCTCACATCGAGTATAACTCACGTGAGCATAGGATCAGTGGTAAATATTATTTTACACAAACGAGGTAGAGAGAAATATGGTATATCCCACACCCATAGAGAATGAAAAAAAAATTACTACCACATCCCCCCCATGTTCGACCCAGATCGGTATAGGGAACGCTCAGAACTATGTGTGGCTTGATTCCTACCCTCGCGGGATATGTAGTGACTCCCGAATTTGGCATCCTATCCTAACCATCATAAAAAAAAAGAAATAAACAGAATTCCTTAAAATTTCCCTACACATCATGTAAACATTTGTAGGGAACAATATGAACTATGTGTGGCTTGATTCCTAACCTTGCGGGATACGTAGTGACACCCAGATTTGGAATTCTTGCCCAGCCACCATAAAAAATGGCCCCTTTCCCCCATACATAGATCATACTTGTACATGGAGTCCATGAAAGGTCCTAACGGCATGAAAACAAACTGTCAAATTCTTTAAGGGTTATGTGTGGTCTAGTCGTCAATGTTATGAGATCCTGCACATGCCCCCCACTCATGAGAAGTCAAAAGATCCCGCTTCCCCTATACATATGAGTCAAACCTTTGTAGAAGCTCTAGTAGTTCATGGGTAATAACAATCTATATATTTCTCACATTCACAGAAACATATCTACCATTTTTCAAAATCCATACCCTGAGAAAACATGGATCCCCATAATCATTCATGAACATTTGAGATGGAAGGCTAGTGTCATACATACACCTTTTCTTGACTATTCACATCATTACTCGATGGTTCTGCATATGTTTCCCACAAAAATGGATTTCAATCAAATGAAAATTCATCCCCATAAGAGTCCTCTCATATCTCAGTATGTCCAACGGCTTCCAAGACCCATTTCATCCCCTCCGGATTCAAGTTACCCCTGAAACTATGGTTTACACCTTCTATCATCACCCACATCTAGGGAACTCCAGAGATTTATGATTGTGATTAAATCAAAGCAATTAAATACCTTTATGAAAACATGATTGTCCTCACTGCAAGACTCTAAACTACACAGTATCATATCCTCACCGCACAAAATTAAACTGCAAGGCCAAAATTATCCTTATTGTACGATGTTAAACTATATAGAAATTGTTTAATCCCAAAAGTGCCCTATAATATTGACTTTTCTATTCCTAGTAAATGAAATATAATCCTTGTAATCCCTTATTTCTCACACTATTCATAGATCACGTGATCTTAGGGATCTCAGAGAGATAAAAAGTGACCTTATGGAAAACAGTCTAGGAATTTGGTCCTAGAATCATGACCCTAAAAGGCATTTCATGGTTCCCTCCCCTAAGCGGGACCCCATGTCCTAGCCATGTGACATTAAGTGACCAGGTACCCCAAAGATGGGATGAATTCATCACCCTGAGTGTGATCCAAATCTGCATAAGGGATGCCTAATTCCATGAGTAAATTGCATTCCAAATGTCCCCAATATATCTGGATACACTCCTGCCATACCCCAAACTCCATTATTTGAGTGATATTGAATCCCCAAAACCGTCTAAGGCCATCTGAGTTGAGAGGCCAATGTCCTATGGACACCTTTGTTTGACTATGCACATTATGCCCTGGTGGCTCTGCATACATTTCCCACAAAAATGGTAGTCGATCAAAGGAAAATTCATCCCCAGGAGACTCCTCTCCTATATCAATATGACCAATGGATTCCAAGCCTCATTCCATCCCACCTGATTCCAGGGCCCTCAAAATCATGGTTTACATTTTCCTCCATACACATATCCTAGATATATTAGAACATACAGGCCTGATTCATCTCTGGTCCCTTTTGAGGTTTCTAAAGATACCCCATTCATATGTGTGAGGTTGATCCGCATACAAAATAAGAGTCCCCACATTCGTTTCCAGGTTTCCCCAAAAAATGATCCACTAAAATTCCCCTTTTTGTGTTCAGGTGTTCCCCTTGTCAAAGGTCACATACCTTATTCAAAAAGTTCCCAATCTCCATAATCCTTAATGGCCATCGAAGACAGAATAACAGTTTCCTTCAGACACCTTTGTTTGACTATGCACATCATGCCCTGGTGGCTCGGAATATGTTTCCCACAAAATGGTCATCAATCAAAGGAAAATTCTTCCACAGGAGATTCCTTTTTGGCTTCTATATGCTCAAATGAAAATCATGTCCTATCACATCCCAGATTTGGAAAACTCAGGTATAACAGCTTATGTACCTAATTATTTCCAAGTGACCCTGACATAAAAACGACTCCCGACTAAACTTATTATTCAACAGCTCTCCCCCACTCAAGTAATAACCATGCGGGAACAATTACCCACTAAAAGCTGATATGAATTTCCCTAATTTTTTCAGACAAAACTACTCAGGCTAGCCACCCACTATCGATCCAGACTTCAAAATAAATTCAAAATGTTGCAAATCCCACCAGGATATCAGAAATAGAAGGCCAATGTCCTGCAAACACCTTTTTTTGACTATGCACATCAGGCCCAAGTGGCTCTGTATATGTTTCCCAAAAAAACAAACATCAATAAAAGGAAAATTCATCCCTAGGAGAGTCCTTTCTTACCTCCGTATGCCTAAAAAGGATCCCAAGCCTTATGCATGTACGAATTTTTAAATTAAGGGTCATGAAAAATTCCTGATCCATGTATGAAAAATATTAGAACATTCTCAGCAGATGATCCCAAATTGGGGCCCTTTCCTCATTAAGTTTGGTCAAAGCTATTCAACCTAAAATATCAGTAATAAGTTTGATTAGAAGGAATGTGGACTACCAATGAAAAAATACTCCATAATTTCTAGAGAGAAAATCTACAGAAGGTACCTCTGGGTAAAAGTCAAGTATCGGTTCATTAAAAAACATTGAGCCATCAAAAAAGGAATAATGATTGTTAGGTTGAAAACCTGCAAAAGGTGGCCTAATAAAAATTCATGATATACCCTCTAAGCCTGTTTTATGTAAGCTTAGGCCAAATTAGGGTAATAATGAAAAATACACACAATTTTTTAGGGTGTTCCATAAAACCTCAGCAATAGTCAAACTCTGTTCACTAAGTCCCATGACTCAGGAAAAAATTAGAGCATAATTAAATTATCTCAATTTACTGATTTCAAGTCATGGTTTAAAATTATACCTGATTGAAAGGATGTTAATATGATTGATTGATCAATTGACTTGATATAAAAAGGAAAAGAATAGGAATTCAAATGAAAATTGGTTCCATCATATTCCATAAAGATGTATGGTGGGAATCCATAGCCTAGAGCCTCTCCTTGTAATCAAGATAGGACCTTTACGAGAGACTTTCGGCAGAGTCACAGAGTTGCATCAATGATTAGAATGAATCCTCAAAGGCCTAGATAATCTGCAATAAATTTTCAGTCTCGACCTCTATGCCCGCTCGCAATTCTTCCACATCCTTCATGGATGGGATGTTGGTCCTTTCTCCCTCTTTCATTTTTCATCTCCCCTCCTCAATAGTGATTGTGGCCTAGGCCCACTCCTATTTGAGCCATTTAGTTTTTAGCTTTGTTTCTCCACATCCTGATCAAGTTGATCTATTAGAGACTCTTGCTTCATGAGATCGTCTTTAAACTTTGCAACCGTTCTAGTATGAGTGGCAGCTTCATTAACGAGAATTTTCCATGTAACAACATGTATGCCATCGACTCTACCATATATAGTTGAGATTCAAGAACACCAGTTGCTTCTCGAGCAGTAACCACCTACCTTAATATATCATAAATTCCATGATAGTTAAATCTACCAGAGCCCAAGACCATAAACGGGCGGTGTAACTTTGGAAATTTCACTGGAATCTCAGTTAATGGAGTCTGTGAGATCAATCTTCAACTGTTCCTCCATGCCTTTTTCCAAGTGGGATGAAGTTAGACTGGGATTTCTTGATCTGTCTTGGAATCACTCCTAGATAATGAAATGTATTTAGGAATTGATGTCAACAGCGAGGGACTTGATTTGGAAGTTATGGCATGGATTGACCCTACAAGAGCCTCATCTCTGGTAATTGTAATGGATGAAAAAGTGGAGGTGTCATCCACCATTTCTAAGGCTTGTGGTTGTGATTCTAAGGATAGGGAGGATATGAATTCAATACTTCCCACCCTCAAAGTAGTACCACTATCTAAAAGAAATTGTGCTACATCGTCAATAATCAATTTCAATCCTTGGATACACTGGAATACTGAAGTTCCAGGGCCATGCTCGGCTAGACCACTAGTCCTCATAGAGGACCTCAAAAGGTTGCTAATTAATATGTGTAATGTAGGGACAATCATTCTAGATAAGTATACTGGTCTCAGAATCCTAGGGGCAGAAAACATAACCCCTCTCTAAACTGGAAAAAAGGAGACGATAGCTCGCTCCAAATTTTCAAGAGATGAAACATTAGCCTCATCAATTATGACTTCCCCAGAACCACTATATGAAGATGAAATATCAATCTATGAAGTGTCTCCCTCTATAGGAAAAAAAATCCACTCAATATAGATCAATTTTCTCCTCCATATTCAAATCCCTATCATGATTTATCAAGGAATGGGGCTCACTACTGGACTCGGCCCCTTCTATAAAGACTACCTTGTCTCTCTCCAAGAGAGTTGGCTCAACACATTCAAGTGAGACCTAAACATCGGGGTTTCCTTCCATTGTTGGGGAAGATATTTTTTGAGCAGGAGAAGGCACACCTAAAGGGTCAGAAACACCATTGGTCACTTCAAATGGCCCTTCTTCCTTGTTCTAATTAGCTGTAACATATGGCGACCCTTCATTTTCCCTAAAAGGGATAGGGTCGGTAGATGCCTGAGCAGTCATCGTCTGGTTAGAAATAAACCCTTAATCAAAGTGAATATATGTACTAGTGAGCTAAAAAAATATGGGTACTTGGTTCAATCACTAGATAAATAGACAAAATTACTTGTGATTCCCCTTTGAATACACTTGGACAACTGAGAGACTTGCTTTTGTTTCTTTGACTACCAGGGGGTGTCTCTTGAATAAGATTGCCAAGAGGTTATGGGGGAGGAAATGCATTAGAAGGGTCTTAAATAACCATTTCCATATGTTCTTGGGATCCAGGGGATCCTTCTGTAGTACCCCTACCATTAATAGGGAACACTTCCCAGCCACAGTGTCTCCAGGAGAATAAATCAAGGAAAAAGATGTTTCTTGAGATCCTGTAGGCCCATGAAGAATAAAAGAGAAGGAAGGGGGAAGCTATCAACATCTTTACATTAAATTAATTTAAGGTTATAGGTTGTGTATGATACCTCTCCCATCTCCTGTGGGAACACCGTCATAAATGCCACATGGTCTGACCAATATTACCTACCTACGGGAGCATGAAGACACTTATCCATCTCAGTCAAGTAAGCAACCACCTCATCAGTCTCTTCATTAGCTAAAATACTGGTAAGAGCAATGGATCCCCCAAAACCCAGAATATAGAAGCTCTCCCTCTGAATAAGTCTCTATATATCTTCATTAGAATCACTCACCCTCAATTCATCTTAGACTCTCCAAGCATCCGTAAATGCACCTGTAATTGGGATGGCTAGAAATGGATGAATCATGCAAGGAAGCGGAGCGGTTTTCGACAACTGAAAACATTTCTTGGATGTCCTTGTAAACTCAAGACCTCGAGAAGAGGAAGGTTTAAGAGGTGAGGGGATTAAGTGAGAAGATTTTTCTATGACATTTACAATAGGAGAGGCAATGAAGTCATCATCCTCATCAATGGTTTCTGTTCATAGCATGGAATGTACCTAATGCTAGTACTTACAATGACCACTTTTAGAATTGATGAGGATCTCGAGGTCCTTAAGATTGCAACCCGCCCTATTTGAATCCTCATCAAAATAAATGTCATCCGGTGCTGACACATAGCCAATGCCGGTATGGTAAACTTCCCAAGTCTAGAAGAGATTCGATAAATAATGAGGAGATCGGTCATGGGTAGATGTATGACCTTTAAAAAGGTCCCATTGCCTCCAGGACACTGGAAAATCAGCCTTAGAAGGAATGGATGATGGACTCTTTGCAACAACTCCAGCAGCTTGTTCGGCTGCCCATGAGGTCTTAACCCCATCATTCACAACTTTCCTTGGGGTGGAGTCAAGAGGCCTTTGGAGTTATTTTCCCGGTCGAGAGTGTTCAAAAACACACTTTTTCATCTCTTTCCCCTTTTCCTTAGGTTCCTTGGATGTTATCAAAATAGGCACCAGGTCGGCTAATTAGTCATCAAGATATGACTTAACCCAGACCTCAACATAGTTCTTGGTAAGGAATGGCATGGAAACCATAGGATATGGAAGTCTAGACTAGATTTGGGTGTCCTCCCGGGTGAACATTATCCATAATTGACACGCTATCATCAAGTGCTTCTCCTAATGAGAACTTTTGTGAGTAGAGGGACACAACTTCTGAACATATTTGAATTTTAGACTGAACCTACAGGGTGCATAAAACTCAAAAATAAGTTACCCTATGATACAAAAAACTAGGACGCCTTCTTGTAGAGAAAATAAGTAACATCGGCTGATGAAAACTTCAAATTCATTATTTGTAATAGTAATAGTAGGGGAATCATAAGTGTGGTAAGAGAAATGTTTGTAAACATTGAGAAAATCCATCAAGTCCTCCTCATTCTTTTCAGTTTGCTCCTCTTACTTATCTTGTGAAGCCCAAGTCGTCGGCATGACTCCGTTGGTGCTATGAAGATATGATTAGAAGGCGTAATGTGGAATTGGCAGGGAATTTATGAAGGAATAACCCCCTAGGTGGTATTCCATCTAGACCCAAAGAATTTGGAGAGGCCCAATCATTTTATAAGGTGACCCCCTCACTAATTTGACCCGGTATGTGGTAAATCATGGCCAAAACTACGATATCCTAATTAATACATATTCTGATGGAAAACTGAGTGACCATGATGAATGTTGAGGCTCTTACACCACCGGATTCCCACACTGGTAGGATCCACCCACTCATAAACATGGCTAAGAAATCCGCCAGTCAAAATAATCGATCGATGTCAGGGATGACCCCCCATCCCCATTTTTGAAAATTCCCATCTTCTAGGTTGGTCCAGTAAGTACCCGCTCGCTGCCGAGTGGTTTTGGTAGGGCAATCCCTTGGCCTCCATGGATCGGGCTCTAAACTATTATGCTTAACAAAAGAACCAAACCAGTCATCAAAAGGAACAACCTACTTCGGATAGGGATTGCTTTATTTCAGAAGTTACATTGCTTGAACGATGAGCTTCCTGAATGGGGGGGGGGGGGTTCTTTCCTCATCATCCCAATAAGAGGAGGGAGGAAGGAATGCCTCATACATATCCCCAATGATAGGGACTCCTAAAATTAGCTGAATTTTCTATAGACTGATTCTGACCTCCCTATGGGTCAAATGGAAGGTGTTGGTATCTGAACTCCACCTGCTTAATATCTGTAAAATAATGGTATTAGGATGATGGGTTTATGTCTAAGAAACCCATGTGGCCTCATATAGTCCCACAGTCTATAGCTTGGTTAAGAATTCATCATATCTCTGGAGAATCCAAAAAGGCCACCACCAGTCCAAGATGAATAAAACTCCAGAGCGAAGGACCAGTCGACATGACCAATTGTGACGCTCGTTTTCTATATCCTTCCTTGGAATGCTCTGGTAATAGTGGTCCCTCTGGTTAGGATTCCGTTGTACCCCCTCTAAAGTTTAAGGTTCGTAGTTCAGTAAAGATCCAGAGGTAGTATCTCTATGAAGGTACCTCCCCTTGTAAGAAATCAATGCCTTCATAATAGAGGTATTAATTATCTAGGCGGCAGGCTGATCAGTCAGATTTGGCATTGGGATCGCTGTGTCAGACAATAGACCAAACCCATAAGAAGGAAGTATTTCTAAAACCAGGAACTCCCATGGGCTCATTGTAAGTAGAGTCACCAAGGATTTGTGAAATGGAATGACCAGAATTTTGTTGTCAACTGAAGCCTCCATGATCTTCAATCTTTCAAAAATAACAGAGAGAGGGGAAATGATAGTATCCAAAGAAGAAGTAGAAACATCAGCAACAGCCTCTAAAGAATCCATTGTAGCATGTACAGGAAGTTCCATAAGCTGACATAATATCATTCCAATAACAAATTGTTGGATAAAGGCTATGGAAGAATGGATAAATGACTCAAAATATGTTAGCATAAGCCTCTGCATACTATTCCAAGAAATGGTAGGTGAAAGTTACAATCCACGTACTGCATAATGTGCAGAAGCAACCCCACCTATAGCTATGATACATGGATACATTCCACTGCGTACTGATATGGTACACGAACTAACCGTGAGCTTTGGCCCACTGATCATTGGTTGAAGAACATATAGTTTCATGGAAGGTTGATACCTTGAACCTAGGCCTTGATTAATTACATGTTCAGAAATCATGGATTAATGTTTAAGTTTGGATTGTTAATTTTCAAAGTTCAGTTTGTAGATCCATGTTTGGTATGCGGACATGCAAGACTCACAACATCCTCCTATATGGAATCCAGATTTTAGTCTTAAAATTCTTCCATGTTGTCACAAAACCTAAATTCGGTATGAGGATGGAAAATTGGAAAGAATATCACTTCGCGGTACGTACAAAGAAGTTCACGATTAGGATTTTCACAAGGAGAACGGTACGCGAGATCATAGGAAGTCAGGGAAATCGAGAGTACTTTTCTCCGTGAGAAATGGTACAAGACAAATGACATGGGCCCCTATATACTGGTGTGGTACCCTCCTACCGGGCTCATTTGTTATACCATGAACCATTTCTATTCAGGACCATTGCTACATCAGAATAGTCCCCTTTTCATTCCGAATGGACCCCATTCCGATGGGTGGAATTTGTAGGGTCCTGAAAATTCCATTAAGGGAAGAAAATACCCCCACAATCACTTTGAAGAAGGAATAAAGTATTCCTAAAATTCTATCAAGGTGAATGGACTCAAACCAAGTTTAAAATTTTAGAAGAATCTTGAAGGAATTCAAGTTTCGAAGAATTTCAAGTGGCCTTCGTACCATCACCGAGAAATGTACGTAGACCAGCTAGACCAAAAAACACTAGGTATGTGAAACGATTCGTGAACTGCTGGCCCGCGGAGAAATGGCCATCGAACAAGGCAGACCGCAGACTATGTCGCCGAAGGACTCATGCACATGAAGGTCCTCTGTGTACCGTTCTGTGAACTCATCAGTTTTCGAATGAAGCGAACTATAAGGGTTCAACAAACCATTATCGTGAAACAAAGCCTCCTCAAACCCCAGATTGACCGAGTCTTCTGTGGGTCAGGATATATTCTCATGGGACTCCGCAAATGGTACTGCATGCCCATAGATACAATTGCCTCGATGCTTTATATAACAATCATATAGTGAATAGAGAATGTAGTACAGATAAGGAAGGAGGAAAAAAATGAGATGGATGATGAAATATTGAAAGAGAATCAGAGGTGTAAAGAAAGAGTTTAAAGATGATTCTATATTTAGTCTTGATTCATCGGTGAATCCCAAATCATGAACCACGCCCTCTGTAGGTATAGCCAGTCATGAAACATAAAACGAGGAATTGAATAATAACAATAGAATCAAGTACCTAATGGAACCATATACTTCTCACAGATGAACTTCCCACAAACAATGATCCCCCAAACCCTCCTTCAATATGGTGCTCCGCGTAGTGTACCGCTACGTGGACTGAACCCGGCTCGTACTGCATCACTACACGGATGGAACCCAAAGAGGCGTAATGGGCCACGTACCACTATGGTACATGGTTGACTATACCCATTACTGTGTACTGCAGCGGTAGGCGGATGGCTCCTTTGACCACATACCATTATGGTATGTGGGTACTCCCACATCACACATAATAAATCAATACGCATAATGGGGTATTTTTGGGTATTGTTTTCTCTATTTCTAACCTCACCCCAACACTACTGTCCAGTCCTCCATGATCCCTCCACTAACCAGTCCCCCAACATCAGGTCAAAACCTCCTCCAAAGCCACATGACCCATATGATCAGACCATCGGGTGCATTAGCATGCCCCTTTGAGTCTACATACCCATGGTAAGCAGAGTCACGAAGGCTTTCCCCACAATGGTTCATGAATCAGGAATTCCTGTGGGATTTCATTCCCATGGTAACCCAAAGTCCAACCTTGGGATTCCAACATGATCCTCCCCATTCTGGGGACTAAGGGTGTTCAATTTATTTTCCATTCAATGAGGAATAGTGATCATTCAAATGAGTTATGTTCTATTCACCTTTTGATGAGAAAAAAAATCTTCCCCTTCCCAGAATGTTCTCTGAGGCCCTCCCACTATGGAAAGTCCCCAATCTTTAGAGGTCATGCTGTATGAATTTTAATGACATCTCACATGGAATGATTAATTGCTCCACACCCTCTCCCACCGTCTCCCCAACATCTTCCACCATAGGATCTCCCTCCCCCACCAACAGGGGATGATGCATGTTCTTTTTTGAATCTTTCAATTCCTCTTGTTTCTCACATCATGCATGACTCACGTGGGATTGAGGTTAGTGAAGGTTACAACATCCCACACAATATGAATTACGAGAAATCTATTTTCTAATAAAACCAAGAAATGTAGGATGATTTCCTTAAGGTCCAAGCTCAAAAGGTTTCCCATCTAAAAGCGTCCACCCAAAAATGTCTCTCAAATGGGTAGCTTCCATGCATAATACCTGATAGATCTGAACTACAAGGGTTCTGATTTCTCTCCTAAGGATATGTAGGAAACCCATCATATGGGTTCGATCCAAACATCAAGTCACCTTTCGTCCCCCCTAGGTGGTGATAAACTCCATAGCACCTTATTATAAGAATCAAGTTAGCATTACCTCCATAGCATCAAATATATGCATGCCCCTGAGGATCTTGTAAATGAAGGGTAGCTCACTGACACACTCTTTGGGAATGATCCATGGATTCATGAACATATGAACACAACATAAATTTACAAGAGAGACCTAGAACATGCAAAAATATACCCCAAAATGGTACGGTGAGCCTGGCCTCCCATCGTCTCGACCAATGGAGTCCTCAAGTGTCATTGGCTGAATCGTTAACGAACAAGTACCTACCTTTGGAAGGCAGGTCCATGAATCATGGATACCGGGGCCGTTGGGTGTTCTTGGATCTACGAATAAACCCATTGGAGACCATCCAAGGAAGTTAAATATTAGGAGTAATGGTCGAACAAGTACTTGACCCCATGCAATCACCCACTCGGATCATCTGACTGTGGTACCTTCTTCGTAGTATGAAAGAGGTGAATTGCCCAGTCCCCGTGGGGTTAATATAGCCTTATTTAAAGGATAATGACTCCAAACGGGTCGAAACAAAAGGAATGCTGAATTTGATAGGAAAATATTTCCAAAAATAGAGACGCATGATGATCCTCATTAGACCATTTCTGTACCTCCTAAAATGCACCACTTTAGAGGTCGAATAATCTCATAAAATCTCAAGGTGTTACAGAATTAGTCATCTCCCAATTAGAGAAGATTTCACTGAGTGAATCCTCTCAATTTTTTTTCCATTCTATGATATGTTACATTCACATGGAAAATGTACGACTGAAATCTTTGGGGATTCCCTTTGGGTAACTATACATCAAATAAATCATGGGGGACCAACAAAGAAGAGGACAAGGACTCATGGAGGGAGCAGAAAAAGGAGATCTCACAGAGATTCCAACAAGATTTATATGAAGCATTAAAAGTCTATGAATTTAATCAATTCCATAATTGAAGACCCTTCAAAACATAAAACTGATTCAAAACATTTTTAATTAAATGTTCATGTTCATGAGAAGGCCCACACTGAATCGAATGTAGAAGGTGCTCACACCCAAAACTAGAGGCTTATCCAAAATTTGGGAATCCCCTAAAAATATCCACCCCTACCTCCTTGAAAAGAACCTAATAAGGGAAAAGGTAAGGGTCATCCATGTATCACCTTCACCTAGAGAAGGCCAATACCTTTAACAAGTGGAAAGATTTTCTCAGCAAGAGGAGAAAATGAGAGAGTTGAGTAGACTCAATTTAGAGTTACTCTGATGCACTCTTCCCATCAGATATGATCTATAAGAAAACCCAAAACTTTTACTTCTAGTTGGTTCATCCAAGAAAATAGTGTTTTCTACAACAACTCGGGTAAATAAAGAACATCCTCTCAATGTGGGACATCAACCACCAATATATTTGAATCCCACAATAGAAGATCAAGATTTACCTCTTTTGGGTACACAACGAGAACTTGGTCATGAACATCCTGACTAGCCTTCCCCTATTAGTTACCCATGGAAGATACTAGCGGTGCTACCGCCAGTGGTCTCACCAATTGCTACAGCCACCGCACCTATTCAGGTCCTGACATAGACTGATATTCCTAACATTTTTATGAACATCATTGAGTCATTAATTAATCGATGGGATGCTTTGGAAGGAGGAAGTGTGCTATTATAACTATAAAATAAGTCTTACCCCAAATGGGTGGATCTAACTCCTCCCCTTCCAAACTTTGGGAATCCTAAATTTTCAATTTTCAATGGATCAGGAGATCTGGAGAAGTACTTGATTCATTTCATCTCTCACTGTGATCCCATGATGGGGACCCCTGAGTAGCAGGAACTAGTGAAACTTGGATTCTTCATGCAATCATTGAAGGGGACAACATTTGTATGGTATACAAGTTTTTAGTCCTAATCAATCACATGATGGGAAGATCTCCATCAACAGTTCCTATTCTAGTTCATCTCAACGCTATAGAAGACTACAATCTTTGATCTCACTATTTTCAAACAATGAGAGAATGAAATAGTCTCAGATTTCTTTGATTGGTGGAAAGGATTTTCTTACTCCTTAAACCTATAACTCTCTCAAGAAGAGATCATAAGTATAAATATTTTGAGGATTTTAAAAACAAGGTCTTTTCCATTCATAATGACCAAGTCCCAAGCTACTTCCACTCATCTTTGGAAAACAACTTAGTCCAATTTTGAAATCCTAGGAAGCCTAAAAATGAAGGTAATGAGGATCTCCCAAACTATATTCCATTCCATAAAATGTTGGGGTATCTCATCTAAGAGTTTTTTTAATTTTAAAAGGTCTCAATCAAAATACAGTGGACTCTAGTCAAGTGAAACTAAAAATTTTGTTATCCTAGGTATCATATGTTTCTAATAGAAATATGGAGGAGGAAGGAAAGTGGAAATAATTTAAAAGAAATAATTCATAGAAGTTTGATGACTACATGGTCGGAAAAACAATCAATCCGGATCATGATATTCTATGAACATAGTTGAAATAGCCAACTATGCCCCATGATGCTTTCGCTATAGCAAAGAAAACTTCATCAAAATCCACGTCCTATAAAGGCCAATCTTCACAGAAGCAACATGGTCGGAAGGATAAGAAAAAAATAGAAGAAGATGATATCATGTAAAGGATAATGTTTTCCTTTACCTTAGTTGATTTCATGATGAATATTTCAAAATAATGAGAACCACCCCGCAAAATGGTACAACAAGAGCTAACCCCCTAGGAAGAATCTTTATGAGATGAGGAGTTGATCTTTGGTTATGTTAATATTATACACTTAACATATACCTACTCAAATGATGGTTCTTATTATGAAATTGATTTTCATGCACTTGATTAGGGAACTAGGGTAGGAGGTTGTCAGTGTCGTGGATACAGGGGAAGACATGGACATTCTATAATCTACTACTTCAACCAAACTCCATCTCAAACTGTCTACGTGGCTGAAACCCATGGGAAAGCTCTCCACTGAGCTCAACATGAATAAGGGAGTTCTTCCTCCACACATGAAAGTGTAAAAACTAACATGATTATTTTTGAATACCTATTAGAGGATATTACAACACCTCCCCATTAGATATGAATATCTAACTGGCCTAATCCACCACGAACAAGAGTGTTTCTATCTCCTTCCCCATGAGATGATCCATCCACATGAGGAACATCAACACCTAAAGTGCCCGCAAAAGAGAATATTCATTCTATAATGAATATGAATTTCGACCAAAATTACGAGTTTTTAAGAAATTATCCCAATTCATGTATAAGTTATTAATCCTATATGATTTGAGTTTTTACAACGACCTCCTAGATGCACTCATTGAGGAATTGTCATGACCTCAGGAATTTGAAGTTGAGGTCGCTGCTGCTGAAGTATATCATGCAGAGAATGATCCTGTGGAATTCCATGTGATTATTTCCTTCTCTAAAAAATATTATTATTCTATAATTCAAGGACATTTAAGACCCATATATATATATCTGGAATGTTAAATGACATTGATATCTAATGAGCCTTAATTGATAATGGCTCAGGAGTCAACCTCATCCCAGTTTGGACACTTTTTCAATTGGGTCTCAATGAATATCAATTGTCTCTACCTACTCTAATGTTGCAAGTTTATGAAAAGAATGAGAAAGAGTATCTTAATGGGATCAAACTCAGATGTTAGTTCATAGATCTCTTTTCTAACTCAGCGTTCATTATGGTTCGAAAGGACACATCTATCAATGTTGTACTGGGAAGTCCTTGGATACATCAACATGATATCATTCAATCATCATACCACCAATGTATAAAATATTATATTAAAGATAAAATTGTAGAAATTTATGGTTAAAATTCCCCATTAAAATTCTATGAGACACAGTACATTGATGAATGGTTCTACCACAATTAAGGGAAGTAATCAATGGATAATGATGCCACATGAATCAATGCCCCAAATTCCTTGGAGATGATTCCAGCTAACCCTTTCAAGAATATTAGTGTAGATTACATGTTTCCTATTAATAAAATTAAAAGTGTGGGATATAATTCACATATTAATTCAGTAGCATCTGTAATGCCATTCATGATAGTTGAGTCCAATAGCACTGAAGAAGTTATCAACCATCTAAATGATATTGAAGCTTGAATGAAACTGTGTTCATTCTATCCTCAAAGTTTCAAAAAATCCCGGTTCTTCCACACGAACTGAAAAAGCCTTCATGACTATATGACAAAGTAAAGAGACTAATTCTTAGTCCCTTATTTCCCCTTCCAGACTCCATGAAGACTTCATGTCATCAAGTTACCCCTAATAGATTACCTCATCCTCCAGATGTCTGAATGGTGACTCCCCTCTTCCCTCTGAGAGATTTTTTATCATCTCCTCCCTAGGAAGAATAGAAAATAGTGGATCATGAGGAAGAGAAAGAAGAATAAGATCTAAAGGATTCCCCTCCAGTATTTGAGGAAGGCATCTCCACCACTATGGGTAAACTCATAGAAGTAAATCAAGGGAAAAAAGAAGATCCACATCCCCACTCAAATTAGTGTGGCCTTGATTCCAAAAAGTACATGAGGTATACACCTAGTTCAAAATTTAGTATTTGGATGTGTTTGACTATAATTACACTGAGATTTGAGGCCTTAACCCCAAGGTTTCCACCCATCACGTGGGTTTTCCATAAAATCATAGGGGATACAAGCAGACAGCCACGAGTATGCACCTGACCCAAAAATCCATGATTGAGGCCGCAATAGAAAAACTAATCAAGGATGACTTCATTAAAGATGTAAAATACCCAAAATGGATAGAAAATATTGTCCTTGTGAATAATAAGAATAGAAAAATCATGTTTTTCATCGATTTCAAAGATCTCAATCAGAATTTTCCCAAGATTGGCTTCCCGGTTCCAATTAAAAAACTCCTGATTGATGAAAAGACTGGTTATCCAGACCATCCCTTCATGGATGGCTACATTGGGTATAATAAAATTTGAATGTCCCTAGAATATGAATAATCAATAGACTTCAGATCACCTCAAGGTATATTCTTCTATCGTGTAATTCCATTTGGCTTGAAGAATGTGGGTGCTACATAATAACATGAAATGCATCACATCTTCAAACCCTTCTTTGGATTTTTTTTCGAATGCAACGTTGATGATATATTGGTCAAACACTAATAATGGTATGATCACCTGGATGAACTAGAAACCATATTAAGTAAGCTTCGACGATTTAATCTGAAGATGAACCTATTGAAATTAGATTTCATAGTAACCTAAGGAAAATTTATCGGCTTCTTTGTATGTCATCATGGGATCGATGATGATCATAAAATTATAAAGCTATCCTCATAACATCATATCCTTGAAACATGTAATATTTAAGAAGAATTAAAGGAAACATGGCGTTTATTCGATGCTTTATAGACAACATCAAAAGTAAGTGTTTACCCTTCACCAAATTCATGAAGAAGGGGGTCATTTATTAGTGGAACAATGACTGGCAAGAAGAATTTTATTCCCTAAATAAATAACTCTTGATCCCACTATTATTGATGAAACCTAATGATGGAAATCTACTCATTCTATATATAACATCCTTGGAGTGATCACTAGGCACTTTATTTGCACAAAAGAATGATACTAAGAATTAAAACCACCATTATTATCTCAGTCAAACCATGCTTGACACATATAATCAATATTAAAATATATATAAGAGATGTGTGGAATTAATCTTTGTCCTTCAAAAGTTGAGGCACTACCCGCAACACCATGATATCCACCTATTTTCTCGTAATTACCCGCTCAAATATATCCTTTGTCATCCTATATTGATAGGACGTTTGGCATGGTGGGCAGTTATCCTGTAATAGTTTGAAATACAGTTTGTGCCTCAAAAATTAGTGAAATTCCAAGCCTTAGCAAACTTCCTCGCTTAGAACCAATCTGAATAAGAGACATCATTAAATAATTAACTACCAGATTAAAATAAATTCTCTATTTAGGAATACCCTCGAGCATGAGAAATGTATTTTTATGGTGTATCGAGGAGTCCAATGAGGAAGAGAATAGAAGACCATATGCTTAAAAAGTTGGGTTGGGAGTTGTGCTTATTTCCCCAAAAAATGCAATGTTTCCATATTCCAACCTGTTATCATAAGGTGGTACAAACAATGAGATAGAATATGAGTCTCATATTATAGGCAATGAATTGGAACTCCATGTACTAGTGAACCACTGATATTTGAAGGGTGATTTAGATTTGATAATCAAGAAGATCAATAGGGATTATGCCATCAAAAAGGAGGAGCTAATTCCAATGTTTGAGTTTGTTTGAGGGTTAATGGAGTAATTGCACATATAGATAAAATTGAATCACACCCTATGATCCAAAAATGCTCAGGTAGATACATGGAAAATGAAGCTATAGCTTTGGAAGATCCAAATTGGGATGAAACAGTCATCAACATTTCCCATCATCGAATTGTTTCACCTTTTGATTAGATTAGTGTAAAAGAGATCAATGAAATCAGTCCCATACCTTTTCCATATATCCATACTATAGGATGGATGACACCCACCTTGGAATATCTCCAAGACTAAATAATTCACCTGGATAGGGTCGGAAGAGAGAAGATCTATCTGTGAGTGGTTAATTTCACTATTTATGATTGATTTCCCAAATCACTAAAAAGTCCTCTAGAAGCGAGGATTTGATGGATTCCTTCTCAGATGTGTTGATGGAGAAGAGAATGCAACTATTATGTAAATAGTATATGGAGGAGCCTGTGGTACCCAACAATTAGGGTATAGGATTTCCAAAAAAATCTTAAGGCTTGGATACTTCTGACCTTTGATGAAGTAATATTTCATAGAATTCACTATGAAGCGCCATCCCGGCCAACTGCATTCCAATTTCATCCATTAACCCCTAGAGTTACTATATATAACTAAATAGTCCTGGCCATTTTACACATGGAGAATGAATCTTGTTGGACTATATCCTCCAGATACAGATAAGTAGTTTAATTATATCTTTACAGATACTAACCTTTTCTCCAAATGGGATAAAGAAATACCTCTCAAAGAATTCATAGAAAAAATTATTTTTAGATTTTTCAAAGTTAATATCATTAGAATATTTGGTGTCCATCAATGAATTTTGACAGAAAATGTCACCAATTTCTATTTTTCTAAGGTGCCGAATATATTTCAAGAATATAATATCAAATCTAATCATTCATCCCACCATAATGAAGCTTCCAATGGACAAATAAAATACTTTAATAAGACTTTGTAAAATATACTCTAGATGATGGTGGATAAAGATAAAAAGTCCTGACCTGATAAAGGCTTGCATAATTAATGGAACTACTAGACTAATACCTCTTATGCTATGTGAGAAACCCCATAGTCATTGGTGTATGGAACAAAAGTAGTCTTTTCCATTGAGGTTATGTTTCCATCACCCCGTATTTCCATTTGTGACTAGATATAAATAGATGTTCAATCCAAAAAATGAATGTATGAGATAGAGTGACTAGGAAAAAAGATATTGCATACCTTGCATCACTTGGAGGTATATCAAAATCGGATAACATGAGCCTTTAACAAGTAGTTCCTTCTTCCTTTATTACTCTACGAAGAATTTTTATGAGTCTTTAAGACTCTGATGATACTAGGAAATAATCCCTTGAATCTTGAAACAATGTGGGGGGGACCTTACTCCATACATAAGGTTCACTCTAATGGAGATTATTCCTCAATATCGATAGATGGAGGGCCCACTACAAATCCAATCAATGCAAGGCTCCTCAAGACGTAATTTGTGTAATCACAAAAATTTCATCTTATCTATAGGATGTTAAACTACATAGTAAAATTTTCATCCATGTTGGACTATGTTAAACTACACACACTACAAGAAAATAGTGTTTTAGTGGTGGTTTTTAAAACCGCTGTGAAAAACCCGCAACTAATTTTTTTTTTCAATTTTATTCAATTTTTTTAAAAAATATCTTCTAAAAAAACTTCAAATTTTTAACGGTGGTTTTTTTTAAAATAGCCACGAAATAGTGGCAGTTTTTTGAAAACCGCAGTAAAATTTAAGAAATTATTTTTAAGGAAATTGAAAAAAATATTTATTTATTATTTATATTATTTACAATAAAATATAGTCTTTTATTGGTATTTTTATATATTTATAATGTGTCAATTAATTAATATTTATAATTATTTTTTAATTATATTTTTAAACTGAAAAAAAATCTTCAATAAGTATAAGAAAAGGCTTCGGCATCAAATGACCATAACTTTTAATCCAAGAGTCCATTTCAGCTCCATAACATGTAAAATAGATGTTTATCAAATGACAAAAAACCCATGTGAGGTTTAAATCTTGTGATAATAAAAGTAAAAAAATATATTCAAAATTCAAAATTCAAAAATTGAACTCTAACTTCAAAAATCCATAACTTTTTATCCGGGTGTCTGTTTGGGATATACCACATATCAAATCGAAGCATGCGATGAGCTCTACGCCTCTTTTTTTACCCATCAAAGTTGAATTTCCCTCACCCATTTTTTCTATTTATGATCAAATATCCATAGATGATAAATCCTTGAAATGGATTCATGAATTAGAGTGAATGGATGATAAAATATTTCATTCCATATATCATTTTGAGATCCACCAAAACCGACTTGCATGATCATTTAACAAAAAGGTTCTCCTTAGGTCCTTCCTTTAAGAAGAAATAGAATTGGTCCTTAGGGATCAGATGATACCCAGAATGGATCCTTCAAATCTTGAGCCAAAATGTGAGGTAAATTATTCCATACATAAGGAATAATCCAATGGATATTATTCCTTGATTTAAATATATGAGAAAATCACTACATAACCCACCAATGCAGGGTTCCTAAAGGGATATTCCTTGTATACCAAATGAGTTCACGTCCTAATCACAAGAAATTAAACTGCAAGGTGCATGTCCTAGTTGCATGATACTAAACTGTACAACAAACTATCTCCTGAACTTATGATGATAAACTATATGGAACATAATCCTTTCCACAAGATTCTATATTGTACACAAATTTTCCTAATTTAAGGACATTAAAATAAATGATAAATGTCCTTTATGTATGATTATTAAACTACAAAACACCATGTGGTTCATGACTGAGAAAAAATTGCTCCTAACATGATTTATATACCAGTCGATATTCAAGATCTATGTATAGTTTGATTCATATCCATATTTTATACATAGAGTTTCCTTGATTTTACATCCTGATCCAGCCACCCCAAAAAAACTGTAAAAATGCCTCTTTCACTTTATGAATGGGTCAAACCTACATGGAGATTTCATGTTAAGAACTACATGGGGATTTATTCTCATTTATATGAGATATGTAGTGATGCCCATACTTCTCATGATGGGCCCATCTGTAAATTTTCCCATATCCAAGGGATTATTTTCTTTCCATCCTTAAGCCTCTAGATCCAAATTCATGTCGGGATTGTGTTTCTTGCTGATTTATGATGTCATCCCCCCCATAGCTAGTACCTATTGTACATGATTTCATGATGTTAAACCATACCTTCTCATCCTTACTATATGACATAAAACCGCATGGATCCATGATCATTCACATTGGGTGATCCACATCCTTAACACATGATGTAAAACTGCATGGATCCATGATATTTCAGTTTGGGTAATCCATGTTCTTACCAAATGACATGAAATTGCATGGATCCATAATATTTCATATCAGGTGATCCATGTCCTTACTGCGTGACAATAAATTTCAAAGTTCCTCAAGATTTTCGTATGGATTTATTACTATCCATATAAGATATGTAGAGATTCTCAAGATCTATATCTTGTTCCATAAACCTCAAGGATAAAGTCACACCCCCTCATTGTGAACGGGTTAGACTGATGTAGGGAGATTTCCTTTATAACTATACGTGGATTGATTCTCATGCATGAAATGATATGTAGTGGTGCCTGAATTCTATGTCATGGTCCAGTTTCCAATAGAAAAGATGCCCCTCCCTTGCATTTGGGAAAGACCTGTGCAAGGAACTTCAACGAACTATGACTGGCTTGGTTCTCATCATAATGAGATAAGTAGTGATGCCCAAACCCAATGCCCAGTTTGAGCCATGGAATACATAAAATTCTCCCCCTGTATACAAATAAAATTGATGCAATGGACTTTAATGAAGGTCCTACCCATAGGGAAATCTCAGATAAGGAACCATCTTCTGGTGCGTAAACTAGATCCAGGTAAAGAATTCTATCTATAACTACATGTGTCTTGATTTCTTCCCTCACATGACACTTAGTGACACTCGGATCTCCAAACCTGGGTCCAACTACAACAACGGATTAACATTTCCCCTTATGTATGAATTTGATCTGTATAGGGAGGCTTCTAAGAACTACATGTTTCAGGATTATTATTTCTAAAAGATATGTAGTGATTCCTAGGCCTTGAATCCTAGTCCCAACATGGATCAAGGAAAAAGAAAATATATCCATCTTTTGTACATAAATATTGATATATAAAAATGGTTTAATGTCAGAATAACGTAGTAGGGATCTATTGAGGAATCAAAATTCCCCTCGGTATAAATTAGATCTATGTACGGAAATTCATACTTCATGTAATATCATGGTATGGATGTTTCTAACAAGTCCAGATACATCTCTTCCATTCATCAAACTCTATTTCTTCGATAATTTCAAATATTTACAATCCTTTTATGGACATCAAATATGGAAGGTCAGTGTACTGAGGACACCTCTATTTTAATATGCATAATATTCCCCACTGGCTCTGCTTAAGTTTCCCACAAAAAGGCATGTCAACCAAAGGAAAATTGTTTATCCAAAGCGGATTTTCATAACCCAATGGATTGTATACCCCATATCATTCCAAATAATCTGAGAATCCTTGGGATCATGGTTTACTCTTTCTCCCCGGCCACATCTGGGTCGTGTTGGAACATGTTGGGCTAACTAACCTCCATTTTATTCATGGTTTCTATGACAATTTATCCTAACCACATGAAAATAAACTGCATGGCATCCTCATCATTTCCTCATGATTCTAAACAATATGAAAATTTTCTTAATCGAATGACATTAAACTGCATGATAAATGTAATTTTTTATGATGATTAAATTACATAACACCATGATGTTCTCACTAGAGAGAAAATTTCCCTCAACTTCAGTCATCCACCATTCCATATTGGAGAACTATGTATGGATTGATTCTTATTATTACAGTATACGTAGTGATTCCTGGATTCTTATTCGTGGACCAACCACCACTAATTTAAAAATGTCCCTATCCCTACATACGAACCAAACCTATACAATGAGTTTTTATATCTTGAAATACATATGGATTGATTACCATTTTCAAGGGATATATGGTGATGTCCTTGTCCTTGTGACATGACATTAAACTATATCACTAACATCCTAGAAATATGATGATAAACTACATATCCCCACCATGATACCCTGTCCAGAGAGGACATTTTCCCTGGCATCGGTCATCCACCATACAGTGTTCAAAAATTACCTCTTTTGTTCATGGTTTAGATCTATAAAAATAGACCATTTTCACCAGAACTATGTGTGTTTTGATTCCTACATGTGCAAGATACATAGTGATGTCGGGCCCCTGTGTCCTAGTACCAACCGTGGAGAAAGGGAGAGAAATATGTTCTTATATCCAATGTATAGAGTTATGTAAGATATTTCAAATTTGGGTCCCTCATTCAGAGATCCATCAAAGATAAATATATTACCTCTTATGTATGAGTCAGATCTATATAGGGAGATTGAAACTCCATAGAGAGTTGTGGTTTGAATATTTTACACATGCCCAGATACATCCCTTCCATTTATAAAACTCTATACCTTTTATAATTTTTTATTTCCATAAACCACCTCATCCATCAGAAATAGATGGTCAGTGTCCTGGGGACACCTCTGTTTGACTATGTACAATAGGCCTTGGTGGCTTTTCATACGATGCTAATGAAAAAGGACTATCAAATAGAGTAAAATTTATCCACATGAGAGGCCTTTCATACCTCCTTATGCCCTAACAGATTCTATTCCCCATATCACTCATCATTAAACAAGAATCCCTGACATCGTAGATTACACATTCCTTTCTCCTCTTGTTCAAGGAATGTCAAAACATCCCAACCTGGTTATCATCTAGTTAATAATGTCTTCTATAACAATGTCCAAATTGCATGGAATTAAACACCATGAAATAATTTTGCATAGTAAAGTCCTATATGATCCCCTCCCCATTAGTGATATTTTTCACAAAACAAAACCACACCACTCCAATGTGCATTTCCTTACCATAAGACATTAAACTAAACAACTAATGTACATTCCCTATGTATGGGTCAGACCTGCAAAAGGAACATCCTTACACCTATGTAGGGAGGACATCTAAATATTATTCTCAAGAAATTTCAACTTGAAATGACCTTTAATACTCAAGAAAAATCTTTTATCAAACCATAATCTGGGTCTAGAAAAATCCAAATACCAATAACCTTCCCCAAACATCGGAGATGGAAGGCCAGTGTCCTAGGGATACCTCTATTTGACTATATATAATATAACCCAGTTGGCTCTGCATATGGTTCCCATGAAAAGGGTTTCATCAACCAGAGGAAAATTTGTCCTCAAGATAAGATTTTACTATCTCCATACACCCTATGATGTTTACATATCATATTACTCCTTGTATTTAGGAACCCTCATATTAAAATTTATATCCTTTTTCTCATTCATGCTTAATGATGATTGAACATTACTAGTCAAACTACGATGAATAGGGAAAAGTATTTACAAATGGTTTTCATTTAAATTCCAAATTTACTTGAAGTAAGACATTAAAATTCCCAACCCATTTCATAGTTTCACAACATTAAACAACACCATGATTTAACCCTGCTATACAAAATATTTTTTAGGAGCAGTTTCTTGTCCAAATACGATACAAACTCTCTCATAGTTTTAAGACATTCCCCCTTGACAGACCTTATTGTGGTCCTAAAAAACATAAAAATTCCCACAAAATTACATGGCCATTGAAAATTGATGTTCGGTGTCATGGGGACACCTTTGTTTGTCTATGCATAATTTACCATTGTGGAATTGTATAAGTTTCTCATGAAAAATGCATTTCAATCAAAGGAAATTTTTTCATTGGGAGAGGCTTTTCCTAAATTTGTATGACCCATGGATTTCATGCCACATATCAAGTCTCATATTCAGAAATAAAAAATCAGGTTCAATAAGAATCCCTCATTCGTGTCTAAAAAATATTTGGACATTCTTTGTCTATAAAATCTTTGGGGCCTTCACGCCAAAATTTATGGTCAATTTTTTTTTGACCTAAAATAGTAGTAATTTTATTATTGGATTTCAAGAAATTAAACTGACCATGAAAAAAAAGAACAAAACTCACCAAGATGAAAACCCACAAAGGGTGCCCTCGGTAAAAGTTCAGTATCAGTTCACTAGAACTACAATTCGTATGGTTTTTAAAAAATATAGATCAATCAAGAAATAAAGATACCAAAATATTGTTAGGTCTAAAACCTTAAAAGGGTATCCCAAGAAAAATTTATAATTTTCTTGCTAATCCCACACTAAATTGAGTTTAGGAAAAATTAGGGTAATAACATAAAAGGAAAAATGTTTATAGGGTTTTCCATGTAACCTAATAAAAATTCAGAACTATGATCATTGAGTCCCTCAACTTAGGGGAAAAAATTATAAAATGACATGATCATTTCAATTTTATTATCCCAAATAATGAATAAATCAATATCAGGGGAAGTATATCACCCAAAATGTGATCAACTAATTTTTTTTTATATTTCAAGAAAAGATAAGGGGAATGCACTAAAGACAAAAAAAATTTCATTCCATTAAAGGGAAATGAAGGAGAATCCACACCCTAGAGTCACTCTTCGATGATATTAAGAACAAAAGGAAAAGAGATATCCGGAAACAAACAAGATTACAATTGATCCCAACACACTTTGGCTAAAAAATTGAAAATTATCTAATGTAGGCTATCAATGTCCAATTCTAATGTCATCCTATGTGTGGCCTAGGTCTCAGATATGGGGTGAATTTGTTTGATAGAGGCCTGGAGATATCGAACTCTCTACCTGATGGCTTCAAGATTTTGAGTTGTTTATGAAAGCTATGCCTTTTAACTTGTAACTCAAGCCTCGTATTCCCATAACTTCATAGTTTGTGAAACCATTGGATCATGATCATTTTTTTCCTCAATATCTAATTGGTGTAGTTCAATGGTGATGTCCCGTAGAGTCTTCATTTGAAAATGGGAAGCATTAAACTGATAATATTCACATTCATGAGTAACTGAATCTTCCGAGGCTATAAAAATATGATGGATAAATAGGTACATGGGTCGATAATCAAACCCCCTTGAACAAAGATCAATGAAAATCCAATGAATACTATCCAATTTTTCAGTCAACTTTCCCAATGGGGTCTCTGTAACAATGGTAAAAATATGAATCCATGATTTTCTTCTCATGGCCTAGTTCTTGACCATGAAATGGGGATATTGATATTGATTACTCTCTTACACAAGTATATAATCCCGAAGTGAAACCAAAGAAACCATGTTTGGATTAAAAAATGACCCTAGAGTGGGAAAGTCTTCTATTACTGCCTCATACCCTGCTTCAAGAATAGGGTTGATAGGCTCTTCATTAGTTTATGGGGTCCCCATGATCATCCCATTAGAACCAGCATCAGTAGAACAATCATTAGTATGAGTTAATAGGATCATATCTTAGTCACCTTTGGTATGGATGGGAGTGGAGGATGAGGCTCCCCTAAGATTCTTAGATCATCAGGACGTGAGTCATTCTCCCCTAAAAATCGACGAAGATGGTATGTTATTCACATGGATAGTAGAGGTCAGCAGCATGGGTACCCTCCAAACTACATTTCCCAGTATCCCATCCTAATATTATTCTTTCCACATTCTAGAGTAATGTTGGGAAATATGGTAAGAAGTTCCTATTCAAGGTATGGAAATTTTCATGATAGTGTCCTCATGTGTCATTATTATCCATAGATAGCGCAATATGACTGGATGCATCTCTTTAATTCGCGGAAGAGTCACAGGGGAAACCTGTTGTTTACACCAAAAAATATTGGTCAAATCTATATGGAGTATTTAGTTTACAAATGGTTACTCCATCCACACATGCAACCAGAATTCCATCTCATAGAGAGATGATATAGGAATGCTCCTCCAAGGACCCTTCATCGTTATCAACCATTGTGCCTAAGGGTGAAGGTTAAGGGATGATTTTGAAATGGGAAGAGTCACTTAAATGTTCAATAGTTCTATTGATACCATGGGATCTTAGGAAAACACTAGCTATATTAAGTAACGCATGGTGAAAGGAGGATTGAGTAATTTTTGCATTATGAAAGTATTCATAACACCGAAAATGTTCTGCCACCCAACCATACAAGAATTGTAATGGACCACAAAGATGATGTAGAGGCCTTACCTCTATCATGTGGACTAGTATTTCATAAATACGGGCCATGGTGGGTATGTCTAGGTTGATGTGACATCCTTATTCTAGTTTTCTTTCCATCATCAGGGTAAGGACCCGGTCACTAGTATAATAATACCATGATGGAATTATCCATCCAATCATTAACATGAAAAATAAACCATCTAGTCTGAAACCCTAAGATATGCCTGGAAATATTTTGTATCCACATATGTTGTATTGACCCACCTCAAAGGTAGATATATAAGAACCTTGAATTTATCACCTTTTTGGGTAGGGTGAATCCTACTTTGATGAACCTTCGGTCTCATACCATTTTTGTTAAAATCTATCCAATCATCTGATGGAATGAGCAGGCGAGCATAGAGGGAATGTACAATAAATCTCTCTGCTATGGTCAGTTGATCCCTCACTAGTAAATATACATGTTTGGTGTTGTCCCAGGTATTGGTGGTAGGAAAAAATTCATTATACATGTTTCCAATAATGGAGATTCCACTAATTGATAAATGTTCTATAAACTGATCCTGAATTCACAAAAGGAAGGATGAAAATTGTTTGTCCTCAAGTACAAAAAACTAGCCAGTTTAGGCATCACCTTGGTCAATGAATAAATCAAAAATTGAGAGACCCAAAACTCCTGATATAAACCAATATCCACCATCTATTTACAAAATTTCATATAGTTTTGATGCACCTAGAATGCCTAGGTCCATTCATATGAGAAGCTTTATCCATATTGAAAGTCCCACCTAGAGCTCCACCCGCTTTTGGGATTATATCATGAGAGATTAATAATGGATGGATAGTCTTGAATAGATGATGGAAAAGATGTATCATCGATGTTCCATATTCTTTGTGTCCATAGATATCCATTAAGAATGAGCAAATCCTCTAGACCTGAACTGGGAATAATTTTCCCTATATAAGAAATGTTCACTTGCACAGAGTCCCCAAACATCTCAAACTAAGTATGTGGGAGATTTTGATCAAATACAGGAAGGGTAAATTTATCTTGAAGACCAAAATTATAAAGTGTAAGTCTCGTGTAAAATGGGTATGCTAGAAGTTCTAGGGAATGGAGATTCCTTAGAATACCCTCATGAGGAGTGATCTACTGTTGAATACCTTCCTAAATGTTCTCAACCATGGAATTACTTGTTCTAGTCACAGTTATCCATGTTAGATCTATTTTATCCTTGAGATAAATTTTGTAAATTAATTTGATATTAATCAATAAAATACAAAATTATAAAAGGAACAAAGGACCATGAACCATTAGTACGCTGACGTACTAGTCCGCGAACCCAGAATATTTGGAAAGACTCGTTATATGAAGGAACTGGCCTACAAATCATTGGATTGTGAAGCAAAAATATGCATAATGGACCTTTCGTGAAGCATTAACCCACTATGTGAAAATTGGAAGTCACCGTTTGTGATTAAAAGTTTTCCAGTTCATGGGTGATGGTTCTCAGTTCATGGAGAAAGGCTTCCGCAAAGGTTCTACGTTCCCAGAAGCAGTATGAAGTTGAGGATTTGTCGGAACACTGAGTTTGCTGAGAGAATCAGTAAATGAAATATGAGCTAGTCCCCTATATATAAGATTGGCCCCTTCTCCTAGGTCCACACACATAATCAAAAATAGTTTAAATCACAATATATCTATTTCAAAATAGCATCCTCTTCATCCCAATCGGAACCCATTTTGATGGGGGACATTTGTTGGGTCCTGAAAATTTGTCATTAAAGAATAATAAACTTTCATAAATTTGGAAAATTAAGAAAAAAACGAAGGAAGAGTTAAATGAAAAATGTACAAAGAAGTTTAAAAATTATAATGGAAATAATGCCATGAAGGTAGGGTCCCTTTACAGTCTACCGCTCTGCATGATGGTCCACTGCTCCACATGGAAGTCTGAAACTCGACGAAAGCCCCACAAATGGAAACCGTTTGTGAAGTGGACGGATCTAGTGGCTTCCAAAAAAACATAAAGTAATTTGTGGAAAGGGGTGGTGATATTTAATCTCGCAAATGATTTCCCCTAAACTAAATCATTCACAGGGAAAGGTGATGTCATCAGCTACCGCAAATGAATTGAAGTTGTTTTGTGGTGATAAGTTGGGATCTTGGCGATCGAAAAAGGACCCATACTAACTAAGTCCTTTGTAGTATCCCTAAAATATTCTCTAAGACCCACCATAGATTACTGGCTATGACATTACACAATTCCTCCATTTATTAATAAATTTAACTTAGGTGGAAACAAAGAAAAAATATCGATACATGGGTGGAGGGATATACTTGTATGAACAAAGATGAAAAGATTTTAAGTGAGGAACTAGTAATGAAAGACTCCTTAGAAGATTCTCCATAGGTTAGTCTTTTCATGTAGAATTAAGGAGGAAATTAAAACTCATGTAGTGGTCTAAAAATACAAAAAACCATCTGCAGATGTAATTCCCAAAGGTTAAAAATCAATGGACCCTTTTTGAATAGGTATCCCGCATAGAAAAATTATATGGAGGTGGAACCCTTTCTCATGTAGCCAAAAATACATGGAAGGAACCGATCCATACATAGTAATATGTTATGCAGACTAGACCCAAGTCTGCATACCACAATAGTATATGGATAACCCCCTCACCCGCATAGAAACCCATTATGTGGAGGAAACCCTATCCTACATAAGAACATGCTATATGGAATGGGTCATCCTAGGAAATTATACTCTTCATATCCAATCATTACCTTATATCATATCATCATCTCCTATGCTAGATCCTCCACGAACCAGAATAATGATATAAGGTCTAGAACTCTTAAAAACCAGCCATACATTTATGATAAGTTTATCGAGTTCACTAGAATCCCCTATTGAGTATACATACCCATGGTAAAAAGAGTTTCATGGGTTACACCAACAGTAAGGTGAACACTCGAAATGAACTTGAGATTACATTCCCATGGTAACTAGTGTTCCGACCTTAGATTACTAATGTGAAATTACCCGTTCTAGGGATTAAGGGGAACTTTTGGCCTTTCCCTTTGGTGATAGCCACTGTTGAATATTCTTCCCTATTACTTGGAACAAAATTTACTTCACTCCCATTAAGGTATGCTGGTATCATTTCATGTAGTAGTTGACACCTTTTCTCTTCTTTTCCTACACCCATTCTGCATCCAGATAGATCACCAAATATGAATATCCAGGATATCAAAACAAGAATGGAAATGGGTACAATCAACCCCCTCTCTCCCTATATCCCTTTGGGATCCAAAACCATACATCAAATGATAGAGCAAGACATGCGATATTCAGATCCAATGCCTCCACTTATTTCTCACATTGAGCATGACTCAAGTGGGCTTAGAGGTTGGTAGTGATCATCACATCTTTATAATCCAAAAAAAAACTCCAAATGGGCCTTCTCCCTAGATCTAAGTCCCAACTTCAATCCAAATGGGACATTTATAAGGTATAAGACCAGATCAAATCCACTCAAATAGGAATATCCCATGTGTAATCCCCAATCATACTCCCTTAATAGGCCTCTTGTAATGTGTAAGTCAAAACTAAACCAAACTATGAGGGCTTTGATTCCCAACTAATTGGAAAATGTAGGAAGCCTCCCTGAGGTCCAAAATTGATACTCAAACCACCCTAATATTCCTTGGACCACATCCCCAGTAAGGTTACATTCACCCATTAGACCATATCTCTTATGGGTATCTCGGTCCATCTTAGCACAAGTCTCACACCATATTTTAATAGGGAACATTTCGCATGGATTTCTTTTCCAGATGATGTTAAACTGCATGGTCAGGTCCTTGTCACACAACCTTAAAAGTTGACATGTCCAGTTAAGTGACACCAAACTACGTGAGTTATGATTCCTATCATGATGATACATAGGAATCCTATCTCATGGGTTTGATCCTAACATCAAAATAACACTCATCCCCCTAGATGGCGAGAAGGTCCAGAGCTCCATCCAATTTGGCTTAAATCCAGCATTGTCTTAGTGAATAATCATATAATCCCAGATCTATCCAAAAATTGGTAACATTTATGGAGAACCTCTGATACATATAGATCCTTCCATAAATGGATAACCTTAGATACATACAGATGATTACAAACCTATGTGTAGTCATTATTAACCATTCCTTTTGGGGTAATCCATGAAAACATACTTGGGAATGAACTAAGGATTAATGGACTTATAAAAATGACATAAATATATAATAGAGTCCGAAAATAAAAGATACTTCCCCCAAAAAGGGTTTGATGAGCTTGAGCTCCCATACTATTGACCAATTTGAGTTTTTAAGTGTCATTTTCCAAATCGTTGAAGGAATTCCTTCCTTTGGAACTTAGCTCCATGAATCATGGAAGTGAGAACTTTTGGGGGGTTTTTTCTCCTCAAACAAACTTGTGGGAGACCATTAGAAGATATTGTACTCAACATCAATGATTGTACACTAGTTAAACCCTAAAATAAAACTAATCAGTCATAATAACATATTTGAGAGAAAAGATATCTAAAACATTAAAAAACCTAAAACAACTGAAAAAACACTATGAAAACATTAAAAACCAAAAAAACACTTAAATCAACTAAAAATGATAAAAACCCTAAAACTGTAGACACCCCAAACCCCTCGAAATCCCTAAAAACCATAAAAAACAATTAAAATCCATAAAATCATTAAAATCACATACAAACATAAAAAACCCTAATTTTTTTTTAGAAAAACACTTAAAAAATGTTAAAAAACTAAAAACACTTAAAACCTCAAAAAACATAAAAAATGATAAAAACCCTAAAACACCCTAACATACCCTAAAAACCCTTAAACCATTATAACCATAAAAATACATAAAAACATTAAAATGACCTAAAAAATAAAAAAAATACCCTAAAAAACACTAAAACTCAAATATCCTTTTAATCTTCTGAAAATGTCAAAAAAACACTATAAAAACATAACAGAACTAAAAAATTAATGAAAACACTCAAAAACCCATAGAAACCCAAAAAAAATTAAAAAAATCCAAAACCCCCCTAAAAACCCATAAGAACCATAAAAAACTATAAAAATCATAAAAAATCCATAAGAAAACCTTTAAAACCTCAAAACTCTTAAATCCTCTAAAAACCTAAAAATGGGAAAATCCTTAAAAATAAAATAAATAAAAAAACCCCCAAAATCCCTAAACACCCTAAAAACAATTAATATCCTAAAAATTCATAAAAATCCAAACAAAGTAACAAACCCAACAAATCCTAAAAAGCATAAGAAAACCTTAAAAACCTAAAAACACTGTAAACCCCCCAAACCCTAAAGGACAAAAAAAAACAAAACAAAAACATAAAGGACACAAAAACAACAGAACCCCTAAAAACCCATAACAAACGTTAAAACCCCTAAAACTCCATAAAACCCTAGAAACCCACTAAAACTCTAAAAACCAATTAAACCTCTTAAAACATTTATATATATATATAATCTTAAAACCAATAACAAATAACCCCAAAAACCGAAAAAACCCAAAAAAACTAAAAAACCGAAAACCACTCAAAATCCGTAAAAACCATAAAAATCCTAAAAACACTAAAGATCCCTAAAAAATAAAAGACCCTAAAAACCATGAAAAACACAAAGAAAACCATTAAACTTAAAAAAAAAAATAAAACCCCTAAAAACATAAAGAAAAATAAAACACAAAAACCCTAAAAAGCATAAAAATCCTAATGTCCCAAAAAATCACTAAAAACACAAAAACCCTAAAAACCTAGAAAAATCATAAGAAATCATTAAAAAACGTAGAGCACATAAAACCCTAAAAACCTAAAGAACACTAAAAATCCCTAAAACTCCTAAAAGACCATCAAAACCCTAAACCCCCTTAAAACAATAAAACACCAAAAAAACATAAAATCCCCTAAAAACTGATAAAACCCCTAAAACAACTAAAAACTCTAAACACAAATTAAATGCCTAAAAATGATAAAAACAGTAAAAACTATAAAAAATCTAAAAAACTCAAAAAAAAACCTAAATCCCAAATAATATTAAAAACCGTAAATACCGTAAATACACTAAAAATCCCTAAAATCCATAAAAAACCATAAAAATCCAAAAAATCCCTAAAAATTAATAAAACCTTTAAACCTGAAAAATACCTAAGAAAACTTAAAAACCTAAAAAACTTCAAATCCCAAAAAACCTAAAAAACTAACAACCCTAAAACCCTAAAAACCCAAAACCCATCGAAATCCCTAAAAACACTAAAAACCATAAAAAACCTAAAAAATACCTAAAAATCCCTAATAATATAAAAACCTTAAAAACCAATAAAAAATCAGAAAGACAATAATAAAACATCAAAAATAAAAAATTATTAAAACCCCTGAAAAAGATAAAATCCATAAAATCTCAAAAAACCCTAAAACCAATAAACCCCATAAATACCTATAAAAACCATAAAACCCTTAAAAACCATAAAAACAAAAGAAACCACTAAAATATATAAAAAATATTTAAACCCCTAAATGATTAAATGACTCTGAAAACCTCAAGATCCCTAAAAACACAAAAAACCCTAAAACCCCTCAACATCCCTAAAAACCCTAAAAACCATAAAAATCGATCAATATTAAAAAAAATAAAAATTTATTAAAATGTAAAAAACCATAAAAACCCAACGAAAACCTAAAAAACCTTAAAAAACATAAAATGCATAAAAACCTAAAAATGACAAAACCCTTAAATACCCTAAAAACCCTAAAAACCCTAAAAGATTCAAAATCCCTAAAAACCCTATAAAACAAAAATATCCTAAAAAACACTTAAATTCCATAAAAACATAAAAACCCTAAAGCCCCTAAAAAAATATTAAAAACCTAATAACACTTAAAACACATAAAAAACAAAAAATACTAAAAACACTAAGAAACCCTAAATTATCTTAAATCCCTAAAACTCTTAAAAACCATAAACCCCACTAGAAACCATAAAAAACATAAAAACACCTAAAAACCATAAAAAATACTAAAAACTCTATAAATCCATTGAAACCCTAAATCATTAAAACACTAAAAAATAATAAAAACTCTAAAATTTCAAAAGAATCCTTCAAACCACAAACAAAACCATAAAGAACTATAAAACCTAAAAACCATAAAACTCTTAAACTTCCTAAAAACACTAAACCCATAAAAATCCTGAAAATCCATAAAAATCCCTAGTAACATAAAAAACCCAAAAAAAACCCTGAAAACTGTAAGTAAACCTTTAAAACCAAATACACATAAAAAACCAAAAAAATTAAAAAACACCAAAAACCTTCAAAAAACCTAAAAAACATATAACCCCCAAACCACTAAGACTCTAAAAATTCCCCAACCCCTGTAAATGTTAAATAACTATTAAAGAGCAAAAATATAATAAAAACTCAAAAACACACTAAAACCCCAAAAAACCATAAAACCCTGAAAACCTTGAAAAACCCTTAAAATCCTTAAAACCCTAAAAACATAATTATCCCAAAAAAACCCCCAAAATCCCTAAAAAAAATAAAAAACACTAAAAACATGAAAACCTATAAGAAAACAGTAAAAAACTAAAAACACATAAAATCGCTAAAAACCCTAAAAACACTAAACACCCTAAAAGCCATAAAAACACCTAAAATACCTCAAAACCCTATAAACCATAAATATACTAAAAAATACATAAAAATTCTAAAACCCCAAAAAAATTCCCTAAAACCCTAGAAACCCAAAACCCCTCAAAATTCTTAAAACCCCTAAAAACTCATAAAATTCTTAAAACAGACCTGAAAATTCCAAAAAAATGTAACCCCCCCAAACATTGAAAACCTTAAGAATCCCTTAAAAAACAAAAAACAATTTAAACCACGAAAAATGATAAAAACCCTAAAACCCCTAAAAAATAAAACCCCTAAAAACCATTAAACACCTAAAAACCCTAAAACACACTAAAAATTTAAAAACTCTTTAAAGACATAAAAATGTTAGAAAAATCACAAAAAATTTAAAATCCCAAAAAACTAAAAAAACTCTAATGCCCAAAAAACCATAAAAACGCTAAAATCCCTAAAAACCCAAAAAACCCAAAAAAATCTCTAAAAAACCCAAAAACTATAAATATCCTAAAAAATTTCCTAAAATCTTTAAAAACATGAAAACCCATAAATCCTGAAAATCCCTCAGAAAACCATTAAACCTAAAAAAATTTAAAACATTTAAAACACCTAAAAAACTAAAAAATGCTAAAACCCCAATAAACCCTAAAACCATAAGACTATAAATCCCTAAAAACCATAAAAAACCTAAAACCTATAAAACAAAAACAGCCATAAAAACTCTAAAAAACATTTTAACCCCTGAAAATGTTAAAAAAACCAAAAATCCATAAAACCCTAAAAATATCAAAAATCCAAAATGCCCAAAAAAACCAAAAAACCATATACCCTGTAAAAACTCAAAATACTAAAAAATCCATAAAACCCGAAAAACTATAAAAATCCTTTCAAAACCCAAAAAATCACTAAAAACATAAAAAAACCTAAAAACCTTGAAAACCCCAATAAACCTTAAAAACCTAAAAATAAATACACCCTCTAAAAAACCTAAAAAATGCTAAAAATCCAAAAAACACAAAAAACCCAAAAAAACTGTAAAAACTCCAAAACCCGTAAAAACTCCTAACACCCATAAAATAGTAAAAATCACAAAAAATCTAAAAACCTTTAAACCCATAAAATCATTAAAGAACACTAAAAAATCAGAAAACCATAAAAAACTCAAAAAAAAAACTCTAAAAACACAAAAAACCATAATAACCATAATGAACACTAAAAATACATAAAAACCGAAAATAGATAAAAATTGTAAAAATACCTAAAAATTCCTAAAATTAAAGAGACCCTAAGAACTCAAAAAACCATAATAAAAAAATAAAAACCTTAAAAAAACTAGAAACCACTAAAAAATTAAAAAGCAATAAAAACCGTAAAATCAAAAAAACCAAAAAATACACTAAGAACCCCCAAAATATCTAAAATCCAAAAAACCCTAAATATCATAAAAATACATGAAATTCACTAAAAAAGTAAAAAACCATAAAAAACAAAAAATCAATAAAATCTCCCAAAAAACATAAATAATTCCAAAATCCATAAAAGACCCTAAAAATCATAAAAGAACTAAATTCCATAAAAATACAGATAACTATAAAGACCCCTAAAAAGCCATAAAAACCATAAATCCCCTAAAAAATCATAAAACCCTTCAAAAACCAAAAAATATTAGAAAACTATAAAAAATATTTAAAAACCTAAAAAACTAAAAAAACCCACTAAAACCCAAAAACCATAAGACCCAAAAACCCAAAACCACCCCCAAATCTCTAAAATCTCTAAAAACCGTATAAATTATAAAAAATCACTAAAAATTCATATAACATAAAAACCCCTAAAACCCTGGAAAAACCCTAAGAATACAATAAAAACCTAAAAACACTAAAAACCCCTAAAAGTAGAAAAAATATAAAAACCCTAAAACCACTCCAAACCCCAAAAAACCCTAAAAAACCATTAAATCCTAACAAATCCCAAAAAATCACTAAAAATGTAAAAAACTCTAAATACCTAGGAAAACCCAATTAAAATCAGGAACACCTAAAAACACTGAAAACCCTAAGACAATGTAATGAAAAATCTATAAATCCTAAAAATCCTAAAACCCCTTAGAATCCAAATAACCATAAACACCAAAAATAATAAAAACCTTAAAAATCCCTTAAAAACCATAAATACAAAAAAAAACCACTAAAAACAAACCCATTTAATCCCCAATGAACATTACTAAACTCTAAAAACCATAATAACTCTAAAAACACACGAAAAACCTAAAAATAGAAAAACCATAAAAGTCGTAAAAACCCTAAAACCTCAAACACACAAAAAATCTCTAAAAATCCTAAAAACCCATAAAAATCATAATAAATCCCTTAAAATACAAAAAACCATAAAAACCATAAGAAAGCCAAAAAATATAAAACACTTAAACTCCCTAAAAATTGCTTAAAACCATAAAAACACAAAAAAGCCTAAAAACACATAAAAATACTTCAAAAACCATAAAAATATGAAAAAATATAAAAAACCCCAATATGATCTAAAAATCACAAGAAATCCTTTTATAAACTAAAACACTTAAAACCTCTAAAAACCTAAAAAAAAGAAAAACACCTAAAAACCATAAAAGATCCTAAAAACTATAAAAGCACCTAAGAACTATAAAATTCCCTAAAAATCATAAAAACCCTAAAAATACATGAAAACACTAAAAACCCTATAAAAACTATAAATAGCCTTCAAACCCCTAGAAAAGTTTAAAAATAATAAAAACCATAAAAAATATATAAACTCTAAAAACTAAAGAAACCGTACAACCTAAAAAAATAAAAAAAACCCTAAACCCCTAAAACCCATTAGGATCCTAACAAATCCTAAAAACAATATAAATCACAAAAGACCTAATAATACCTAAAAACTAAAAAACCCGTAAAGACCCCAATAAAACCCTAAGAAAACCATTAAAACTTAAAAAAACATAAAACACTAAAAAACAAAAAAATTGCTAAAACCCCTAAAAACCATAAAAAACCATAAAAATCAGTAAAAACATAAGAAACCACTAAAAACACTAATTACTCTTTAAACCCTTAAAACTTTTAAAATAATAAAAACAACAAAAACTATAAAAATCTAAAAACTAAAAAACCATAAAAACCATAAAACCCCTACATGTCCTCAAAATACAAAAAATTCATGAAATACCATATAAATCATTAAAATTCCTAATAATCCCTAAAAACAAAATAACCCTAAAACCCCTGAAAACCGATAGGAAATCCATCAAAACCAAAAAACACTAAAAAACATAAAAAATGGTAATAATCCAAAACCCCTAAAAACCCTAAAAATATTAAAAAACCCTAAAAATCCATAAAAACTCTTAGAACCCACTAAAAAAATATAATTACCCTTTAAACCCCTAAAAATGTACAAAACTATTTAAAAACCTTAAAAACTCAAAAAACTCCCTTAAAACCCAAAATACCATAAAAACCCTAAAAACCCTAAAAAGCCGTAAAAAGCTTTTGAATCCAAAAAAACTCAAAAAAAATAGAATACAAAAAAAACCAAAATATCCATAAAAACATAAAATACCCAAAATCCATATAAACCCTAAGAAAACATTAAAAACCAACAAACAAGTAAAATCCCTAATAACCTAAAAATTCTAATAACATTAATTTATTTAAGACCCTCAAAATCCCTAACAAACCTACAAACCACAAAAAACTAAAAAGGATCTAAAAATCACTAAAACACCTAAAAACATAAAATGTCTGAAAACCATGAAAACCCTAAAGAAACCCTTAAAAAAGAAAAACACATAAACACCCTAAAAGCAGAAAAAATGACAAAAACCCTAAAAACCACAAACAACCTAAAAACCATAAACAACCTAAAAACCAAAAAACACTAGAAACCTTAAAAACCCTTAAAGCCAATAGAAACCCTAAAAACCACTAAAAATCCTTTAAACAACTAAAATTTTAAATAAGCTCTAATTTGTTTTAAAAAATTGAAAAAATAAATAAACAACATAAAACCCGAGAAAACCATAAATACCCTAATATCCATAAAAATATTTGAATAACCACAAAATCATTAAAAAACCTAAAAACCATAAAAATAATAAAAATCCTAGAAAATATCTAAAAATATAAAACCCTTAAAAACCTGAAAAACCATAAGAAAACCTTAAAAACCTAAAAATACATAACGCCCCTAAAAAACCTAAAAAATGATAAATACCCTAAAATCCATAAAATCCCTAAAATAAACCCATAAAATCCTAGAAATCCTCTACAACATCATAAAATCCATAAAACCAATAAAAAATCAACAAACCCTTTAAACCCTTAAAATAATAAAACACTATAAAATCCTTAATACCCTAAAAATTTAAAAACCCTAAAAATCCAAAAAAAACATAAAAACCCTAAATCCCCCTAACAACCCTCAAAATACCATAAAAACTTAAATACCCTAAAAATACTAAAAAAGAAAAAAAGAAAAAGAAAGATGGTGTCGCACTCTCATGGTGCTCTCTCCCCCTCGAGGTGGCTTCTAGGGTTTCAGTCGGGTTCCCATGAAGCTGGTGGTGCTGGTCCTTTTCCCTACCCCTCTTGGCCTTGATGGGAGTGCTCGTGGTGGTGGTAGGCTGATGTAGAGTCTCTCGGTGTGGTAGTTTCTCTTCGGTGTTTCCATGGGGTGGCGCAGATCGGGGTTTCTACAATCTTCCTGGCCCTTTCCTCTTATGCTATTGGAGGGAGATCTCGGCGTGGATTAGGGTTTCGGTGACGGAGGGCCTCAGCTGCGTTCTCTGGATCAAAGATGACAAGTACCCCTTGGCTTCGGCAAGCGATGATGTTGACTGGTGTGTCGGCACCAGATCCCTTCTTGGCCCCTGATCTTCGGGGGAGATCTTGGAAACAACAGTCTTCAATGGGTTTCTTCAGCTCAAAGGAGAAAGTCAATGACGACTTTTTCTGCTTTCAACTCTCCGATTCCCGATTCGACGTTTCAGAAGGGTTGTTTTATTTTCTGGTTCGATCCTTTCCTCGGTTCGTGAAACAGATGTTGGTGCGTACTCTTCCCAATATATCGGCTTTGTCTCCACTCCACACTGTTGATGCTAGATCCGGTCGGACCTTTTGGCATTCCATGTCCCCTTATTTCTTGGATGTGATTTTGGTTATGAATCATCCGGTTTTTCTGAAATGGGAAAGACAGGTTTTGATGCACACTTGCTGGTGGTATGCGGCTAATTTTTCTAGGAGGTGTAGAATGCTGGATGTGGTTATGTCTGACGGCCTTGATTGATGGATGTTGAGCTGTGATTCCTTTGGAGATGATGGGTTCGGATGTGCTGGTTTCTTTTTTTGTGCTGCAAGTTGTTTAGAGCTGTTTTTCTTTGAAGTGGTGAAGTTTTTGTTGTTAATGATGGTGTTTTGGTGCCATCGTTTGTCAGAGGTTCCTGCTGGTTTCTTGGGTAGATGAGTTTGGATTGGATTTCTGAGAGGGAGTTGCTTCAATGCTGCGGTTTGGCTGCTACCTGTAGTTTTCTGTGGTATGGTTGGTTTGGTTATATTTTGAGGGAACTGGTCTTTGGTTATGGATGTTGGTTCTTGGCAATGGTTGTTGTTCTGCTGTGTGGTGGCGAAGATGTTTTGGATATCGTTCGATGTGGATGCTGGCTTTTGGTTCTGCTGAGTGGTGTTGCACTTTGTTCCGTCTTTGGGTGCTGTGGAGTTGCTGCTTCATCCCAAAGTGATGAAGGGGAGATTTATGACTTTGGTGCTGATGGTTCTGTGCTAATGGTTGTGGATATTCTTGGTGAGATGGTGCTGGATGCTGGTTTTTGTGAGTTTGGATGATGGACTTTGGAGAGTTGTGAGCTTCAGGTTGCTTGTGAATGCTGGATGATGGAGCTTCTTATGGTGGAGCTTCTTGGTGAGATGGTTTTGGATGATGGGACATGTGAGATTGGACGTTGGTCGCTACTTGGATGTGAGCCTTGGATGTTGATTTCTGCTTGGATGGGAAGTGATAAAGGGGTGATGGAGTTACTGACTGCTAAATTTGGTTGAGAAGTGCCGAAGCTGCTTTGAGTTTGGCATTGTGTCTTCTCTTCTTTTGATTTTTTTTTCAGTCTTTGGGTGTGTGTTTGTTAAGGGATTTTGGGTGTGGGTTGATTGACCCCACCCTCCCTTGTCTACTATGTGTTTTTTCTCTAATAAATGTTTAGGGGGTCGGGAATAGCTCGACCCTCGCATCTTCCTTGCCCTAAAAAAGAAAAAAAATCCCAAAAAATATAACAAACAATAAAAATCTTGGAAACCCCTAGTAAAACATTAAGAACCAAAAAATCACTTAAAACCCTTAAAATATTAAAAATAAATAAAACCCCTAAAAACCTCAAAACCCTAAAAAATATAAACTACGTAAAAACCTTATAAAACCATTAAAACCCCAAAAAACCTAAAAATCACTAAAAACAATAAAAACCCTTTGAACCCCTAAAAATGTTAAGAACTCTAAAAAAATATAAAATACAGTTGAAAATTTAAAAGATTAGTAAATTCCAAAAAATAATAAAAACCATAACAAACACAAAAACCCCTCTAAATCCCAAAAAACCCAAAAAACCATAAAAATCCTTAAATCAGTAAAAATCTAAAAAAGCATAAGAAATATTAAAAACCATGAAAAAACATATGAAAACTTTATAAAACTACAAATAATTAAAACCCTTAAAAAACCTAAAAATTATAAAAACTATAAAAACCCCTAAATCCACAAAAAACCATAAAACACTCAAAATCCATAATAACTGTAAGAAGGTGCCACCGCTCTATCCTGGGTTCTCCCTCCTGGTGTTGTGATCCCCATGGATTTATCTTCCCCTCGGTGGCGTTTTTTATTTGTTCGATCTTGGTGATGCGGGTGGGATCTTGCTCGCATGGTCCATACCCTCGTGTCCTACTTGCAGGCGACGAGGCAGATGCTAGGTTGTGAAGGGATCTAACGGTTCTATTTGGGAAAGGGAAGCAATGGTTTGGTCTGACTTTTGCGGTGGAAGGTTTCTTCCTCATCAAATCTAATTTATTCTTTTCTCCGGGATTTTTCTCACTTGCAGTGGTGACTTTTTTATTGTAAAAATGACTTTGGCCATCTCTATGGGAAGTGCGGTTCTTGCGATAGACGAATCGAGGAGGCTTTTGAAGTTTACTTACGAGGCAAGGATTTGCTTTAGACTGGTTGATGCGACCATCCCCTTTCCAGATATAGGATTGGGGGGTCTCTTTCCTCATCTTGGGTCATTAGGTGATGGTGCCAGTTTCTCGGCTCCCTCAGTTTCCAGGACTCACGGTGGGGATGAAACGGTGTCGGCCCTTGGCGGTGGTGTTTCTAGGCAGTTCTCGGTGGCGTAGGTCTTCAACGGTGATGCAGTCCATGGCGGTGGGTGTTATTATTCAGCTTTTGAAGATCTGCGTATTGTTGGCTTGTCGGCGGGTCTAGTTTGTGCCGACATGGATAGATTTGGGCTCTTCCTATTCAGATCTGCGTGGCTTAAGAGGGGATCTGGCGAGGTGTGGAGTTTTGGAGGTGGGGTGGATCTTCAGATCTGGCTCTTCGGGTGGTCTCAGTGTTGGTGTGGGATGGCTCCAGGTGTGATGGTACTATTGTTGGCTTGGGATGGCAGAGAATTTTTCATAGTTTCATCTTTGTCGTGCGAAGCTCCATCTGTGGATAGGGTACGAGGAGCTGCGGATCTTGAGTATCAATGGTGTCCAAGGTGGTTGGTGGGCCACATTATCCTGGGATGGTTGACGGTGGGCTGCACGATGGTCACAACTATGTTGTGGAGCTCCTGGATGCGGAAAACAAGCTTAGAGGTCACCTGGGATGGTCTGCATGGTGGTGCTCAGGTGGCTGTCAAAGTTATCGGTATGTGGTTTTTCCATTTTCTTGCTGTGCGGGATATGCTCTTGGATGATTTTTCTGTTGGTGTTGGGTGAATTAGTGTATTCTTCTTTGGAGGATAATATGATGTTGGTGATAATGGATTTGGATGAATCTGCTGAGGTCGCTGGGGGAAGATGTGAATGTCGGTGGTATGATATGTGTGTGATGGATGTTGAATGGTTGGGAAGTGTTTCTTGATATGGAGGAAGTGCTAGTTATTGCTACGTGTTGGCTTTTCTTGGTGGTGTTGCTGGAAGGGCTACTGTTAGAGGCGGTGCAGGTGGTGGGGTTGCTGCATCGCTCGAGTGCTGTATGGGGCATGTGGTTGGGAGGCTCTCGATGCTTGGTTCGGTGATGCTGGTTGCTGGATGGTGAGTAGCGCTATGATGGAAGATGACTGTTTAGTTGGTACTGGATGCTGGAGTTTGAGTTACTGGATACCGGTTGCTGATTGGCTGGGAGGAATACCCCGGCCCGGGAAAGTGTTAAAGGAGATGTTGATACTGAAGGTGATTGATGATGGAATATGTGCTGCGAGATGTTGGCTGCAGATTAGATGGGAGGTGCTGATAGAGATGGTTATGGATGTCTGCTAGGTTTCGATTTTGTGTGTTTTTTGGTTTTGGGCTTTTATGGGTTTGGGGTTTGGAGTTTTTGTGTGTGAGTCATTTGACTCCTCCCCTCCCTTGTCTGCTTGTTGTATTTTGCGTCTTTTTTTCTAATAAATTGTTGGGGTGGGGGGGGGGGGGGGTGGTCGGGAATAGCCTGACCCCCGCATCTTCCTTTCCCTAATAAAAGTAAAAACCAAAAAAATACTAAATAATCCATAAAAATCCAAAAGAAAATAAAAAACCGTAAAACCCAGAAAAAAAAGAAAATTGTAAAAACCTAAAAACACGTAAAACCCTAAAAACCTAATAAAATGCTAAAAACCCATAATTTTTATATAAAACCTTGAAAAATCATAAAAACCCAAAAATCCATAAAAACCACCACAAACCTTTAAATCCTTAAAACCCCTAAACCTAAAAAATAACTAAAAACTCTATAAACCCTTTAAACCCCTAAAAACTGCAAAAAAAACTCTAAAAAACATAAAAATACTAAAAAAAATTTAAACCCCCCAAACCCCCAAGAAACCATAAAGACCATAAAATCCTAAAAAACACAGAACACCGTAAAAATCATTAAAAAACATAAAAAATATAAGAATAATAAAAAAGATCTAAAATCCCTAAAAACGTAAAAAATACTAAAAACCATGAAATATCCTAAGAAAACCTTAAAAACCTAAAAAAGTTTAAACCCCTAAATAACATAAAAATGCTAAAACGCTAAAAAAACTTGAAACCCAAAAAATCTCAAAATCCCAAAATCCCAAAAAACAATAAAAACCATAAAAAACCCTAACAATCCGTAAAAAAAAATAAAAAACCCTAAAAGACGTGAAGACCCTAAGAAATTTTTAAAAACCTAAAATAACATAAAATCCCGAAAAAAATAAAAAACACTAAAAACCCTAAAACCCACAAAAAAATCATAAAACCCAAAAAACAATAAAAATCATAAAAAAACCCTAAAACCACTAAAAACTCTAAAAACCAAATAAACCTCTATAAAATATAAAAAACTCCAAATGACCTTAAAACCCCAAGAAAACTCAAAAAAAAACCCCTAACAAGTCCATAAAACATTAAATACCCATAAAATCATAAAACCCCAAAAAATCAATAAAAACACTAAAATCCATAAAAATCATAAAAAAACCCTAAAAATCCCAAAATATGTAAAAACCCTAAAAATCAAAAAATATGTAAAAACCCTAAAAACTCTAAATAACCCTAAGGAAACATTAAAATACTAAACAAACTGAAAACCCTTGAAAACCTAAAAAAATGAAAAATATCCTAGAAATGCTAAAAACCTTAAAATCCCTTAAAATCCCTAAAAATCATAAATACCATAACAACTCTATAACCAATAAGAACATAAAATCCCTAAAAAATATCTAAAAACTATAAAAACATTTTGAACCACTAAAAAGATAAAAACTATAAAAACACTACAAACCCAAAAAAAACTCCTAAAAACCCCTAAAAATCCAAAAAACCTGTAAAACCTTAAAAGAACATAAACCCATATAAATTACTAAAAACATTATAACCTTAAAACCCCTCAACAAAAACTTAAAACACTAAAAAAGATAAATTACCCAAAATCCTAAAAATGTTAAAAATCCTAAAACACTGTAAAAAACTCTAAGAAGCATAAAAACCTCTACAAACTTAAGAAAACTAAACTCCATTAAAAACCTAAAAATTACTAAATTATCTAAACACACTTTAAATCCCGAAAGGCATTAAAAAACCATAAAGAACTTATAAAACTCAAATAACACTAAAAACTCAAAAAAAAAACCTAAAATTTCACAAAATCTTTAAAAACAAAAAAAACCTCAAAAATCCCTAAAACACTTAAAATTTAAAAACACTAAGAAAACCTAAAAAACAATAAAACACATAAAATCCATAAGAAAATAAAAAATTCTAAAAACCCTAAAATACCCTAATAATACAATAAAAACCACAAACCCCTGAAACCCATAAATCCCCTAAAAACCTTAAAAACTACAAATACTCATAAAAACCTTAAAAACCAATAAAAACACTAAAAAAACATTAAACCCACAATACTTTAAAAAAACTTTAAAAGCCCTAAAAAACTCACACAAACCTTAAATAAAAAAACCATGAAACCCTACAAACCTAAAAAACCCTAAAATCCCTCAAAATCCAATGAAAACATAAAACATATGAAAATCCAAAAAAACAACTAAATATCCCTAAAAACATAATAACCTAAAATACCCTGAAACCCTAAGAAAAGAATTTAAAACCTAAAAACTCATAAAACCCCTAAAAACATAAAAAATGCTAAAATCCCTAAAAACCATTAAAAAACCCAAAACCATAAAAACCCATAAAAACATTAAAATCCCTAAAAACTAAAAAATCATAAAAAACAATAAATAAACACAAAAATCTCTAAAAATTATTTAAACCCATAAAAACATTATAAAACTCTAAAATAACTTAATACCCTTAAAAATCTCAAAAAAACCCCTAAGAACCAAAAAACACAAAAAAACCCCAAAACCCTCTAAATCACTAAAACATAGAATAAACTATACAAATCCTAAAAATCCATATAATCATAAAAATCCATAAAATCTAGAAAAAATCCTTAATAAAATAAAAGAAATTAAAACCATTAGGAACCAAAAAAATGCTAAAATCCATAAAAAACCTTAAAAAGACCTAAAACTGTCTATATCTCTAAAACCATAAAAATTTATAAAAATACTAATAAATCTATAAAAATCCCTAAAAATGTAAAAACCCAAAAAAAATTAAAATCCCTTTCAAATCCTTAAAAACCTAAAAAAAATATTAATCCTAAAAACCCTAAAAACATTAAAATGCTAAAATTAACTAAAACCCTAAAACCACAAAAAAACCATAAAACCCCTAAAAAACTTTAAAAACCATAAAACTCCTAAAAACTATAAAAACACACAAATAAAAACTATTTAAACCCTTAAAAATGTTCAAACCATAAAGTCACTTTAAAATACGAAAAAACTAAAAAAATCCAAACAAACCAAAAAATCCATAAAAAACATTAAAACATCAAAATCCCTAAAATCCTAAGAACCCACAAAGATTCTAAAAAATCCATTAAAATAGCTAAAAACATAAAAAACACTAAAAGCCATGAAAATCCCTTATAAAACATCAAAATCCTAAAAGCACTTAAAACCCCTAAAAATCATAAAGACTCTAATTCCTTTGACAAGTTTTTCCATTTTCCTTGTAAAAAAACCTAAAAATTCTTAAAACCTACAAAACCCTAAAAAGAACGTAGAAACCTAAAACCTCTAAAAAACATAAATACCCATAAAATCCATTAATAACCCAAAACCACAGAAAAATAAAAACCCTCAATAAAACTATAAAACCATGTAAACCCTTAAAAACATTAAAAACACTAAAAACCCTTAATCCCCTCAATATTTTGAAAAACAATACATTCCCAAAATACCAAACAAAACATTAAAACACTAAAAAATCATTCAAAATCCTTAAAACCATAAAAATCATAAAAAAATCCTTAAAAATCGCTACAAATGTATAACCCACTAAAAACCCTCAAAAACCTTTATAACCTAAAAAAACATAAAACCCCTAAAAATCATTGAAACCCTTAAAATTCTAACACGCTAAAAAATCTCTAAAATACCTAAAAAACAGTAAATCCCCATAAAATCTCTAAAAACTCTAAAACATTATAAAAATCCTTAAAACCCATAAAAAGGTAAAAATATCCCTAAAACCTTGAAAATCCCTTAGAAAACCTTAAAAACATAAAAACTTTTAAACCCTCTAAAAGTCATAAAGAAACATTGAAATCCCAAAAATCCCAAAAATTCTAAAAAAACCCTCAAAATACCAAAAAACCCAAAAGTCCAATAAAATGCTATGATATCTCTAAAATCCCAAAAAACCTATAACCCCTAAAATCCCTATGAAAACCATAAAAATAGAAAAAAAATTAAAACACTTATAAAATACCTAAAAGTATTAAAAAACCTAAAAAACCATAGAACCCCTAAAAACCCCTTAAAACAATAAAACCCCAATAAATATTAAAAACCCTAAACCCCATAAAAACGCTAAAAACTCAACAAATCCCAAAAAAATACAAAAAACCTTTAATCCCCAAAAAACCATTAAAAACACTAAAAACCATAAAAATCTCTAAAACCCTAAAAACCATAAAATTCAAAAAAACGCCAAAAACCCCCTAAAAACAGGGAAACACTAATAAAACATTAAAAAAATAAAAATAATTTAATCCCCTAAAATCATAAATAATTCTAAAACCCTAAACAACCCTAAATACCCCGAAAACCCTAAATGCCCCGAAAACCCTAAAAACCTCAAAACCACTAAAAACTAGAAAACTATAAAAATCCTAAAAAATACTCAAAATACCAAAAAAGTAAAAAACCATAAAAACCATGAAATACCCAAAGAAAACCTTTAAAACCTAGAAAGACATAAAACCCCTTAAAAACCTAAAAAATTTTAAAAACCCAAAAACCGTAAAAACCCTAAAAACAATAAAACCCCTAAAAACCATTAAAAACCTAAAAACCAATAAAACTCGTAAACCACTAAAAACTATAAATATAATTTAAATCCATAAAATCATTTAAAATATCTAAAAAACCTTAAAATCCTAAAAACCTAAAAAATCCTTAAAATAAAAAAACTATAAAAACCATAAAGCCCCTAAAATCCCTAAATACTCTCAAAAACCCTAAAACCACTAAAAACCTATAAAAATACTAAAAACTCCCTCTGAATCCCTAAAAATGTAAAAAACCCTAAAAACCATGATAACCCCTAAGAAAAAAATATAACCCTAGAGATAGTTAAAACTCCTAAAAACATAAAAAAGGACGAAAAACCTAAAATTTCTTAAAAACCATAAAAATCCTTAAAATCCCTAAAAATGGAAAATACCCTAAAACCCTAAGAAACAAATGAAGACTTTAAAAAACCAAACAAACATAAAACCCATAAAAAAATAAAACTCACAAAAAACCCTAAAACCCATAAAATACCCTAAAAACTCAAAACCACCAAAAAACATAAACCCCCTAAAAACCTAAAAACCCAAAAAACCCCTAAGAAACCTAAAAACCCAAAAACCCATAAAATTCCTAAAATCCATAAAAAACCCTAAAGCCCATAAATTCCCTAGAATAATAAAAACTATAAAAACACTTTAAACCCTTAAAACCATTAAAAAACTCTAAATAAACTTTAAAACGGTAAAAAACTATAAAAAAATACCAAAGATACCAAAAAACCCTCAAAGACCTAAAATATCAAAAACCCTAAAAATCCCCACAAACCCTAAAAACAATAAAAATATTTAAATCCTTAAAAATCCATAAAAACATAAAAATCCCTAATAAATCCTTAAAAACCTCAAATAAATTAAAATCACTAAATTCCTAAAGAACACTAAAAAATCCATAAAAACTATAAAAAAACACTAAAACCTTAAAAACCTATAAAATACCTAAAAACCTATAAAACATAAAAACCCAATAAAAATAAAGAAACCCGTTTAAACCATAAAAATGTTAAAAAACTCCAAAAAACCTTAAAAACCAAAACCAAACTCAAAACCCCCTTAAAACCCTAAAAACCCTTAAAATCCCTAAAAAACCTAAAAACCATAAAAATAAGAAAAAAACCTAAAAATCCCTACAATAATAAAAAATCATGAAAACACTATAAACCCTTTAGAAAACCTTAACAACCAAATTAAAACAAAAAACACTAAAAAACTAAAAAAATCTAAAAACCCTAAAAAACTCAAAAAACCCAAAAACCCAAAAACTTCTAAAAACCTTAAAAAACACTAAAATCCCGTAAAAACTGTAAAAAGTAAAAAAAATACTTAAACACTTTAAAGAACTAAATTTTCAAAAAAAAACTCAAATAATATTAAAAATCATAAAAAATCATAAAAACTAAAATAAAAAACACACGAAACCTAAAAAGGATAAATAATTTAAAAAAGCTTAAAAATTCTCAAGACCTAAAATGTCTATAAAAAATATAAAAATAAAAAAAAGTGCACTAAATGTCCCTAAAAACAAAAAAACCATAAAAACCCAGTTGAACCCAAAGAAAACCTTCAAAGCATAAAAACTCATAAAATTCATAAAAACCTTAAAAAACATAAAAATACCTAAAACATAAAAACCAAAAATTCCTAAAACCCTCAAGATCCCAAGAATCCATAAAAAATGTAAAAAAACCTAAAATTCATAAAAGATAAGAAAATTAATAAAATCTAAAAGCCCCTAAGAAAACATTATAAAACTAAAAACACTTAAAACCACGAAAAACCCAAAAAACTATAAAAACCTAAAAATTCTAAAAACCATAATACCCATAAAAACTATAAGAATACCGAAAACACATTAAAAAATAGAAACCACTAAAACAAAAAAAAATTATCCCTTAAAATCATTTTAAATATATAAAGACCTTAAAACCCCAAAAAAACAAAAACAACTAAAAAATCCAAAAAAATCATACAATCCCAAAACCCCTCAATATCTTTGAAAGCCTAAAAAACCATAAAAAATCATAAAAAACCCTAAAAATTCAAGAAAACATAAAAAACCCCAAAACCCCTAGAGACACCTAGGAAAATAAAAAAACCTAAAAATAATTAGAACACCTAAAAACCCTAAAAAACCTAAAAACCATAAAAACCCAAAAAACCATAAAAACCCAAAAAACATACTAAAAAGACAAAAAAAATTTAAACCACTAAAAAATCAAAAAAACAGAAAACCTTAAAAAACATAATAAAACCCTAAAAATCAAAGGAAAACCATAAAACCCTAAGAACCTTAAAAAAACATAAAACCCCTCAAAATCCCTAAAACTTGTAAAACACATAAAAATAATAAAAAATCCCAAAAAACATAAAAAAATTCTAAAAACCAACAAAACCAAAATAACATTAAAAAAATTTAAACCCCTAATGAACCTATAAAATGATAAAAACTCTTAAAATATTAAAATACCTAAAAAATATGAAAATCCTATAAACCTTAAACTTGAAAATACCATACAAACCATAAATATAACTTAAACTCTATAAAACCTTTTAACATTTAAATACACTAAAAATATCTATAAAACATTAAAACCCTAAAAATGTAAAAAATGTAAAAATAATAAAAAATCACAACTCATTAAAAACCCTGAAAACATAAAAAACCTTAAAATCCATAAGAACACTAAAAATCCATAGAATGTTTAAAAATCCATAAAAAATCCAAAAATTATAAAAACCCTAAAAACCCGGAAAAAACCTATGAAAACCATAAAGACCAAAAAACACTTAAAACTCATAAAAAACCTAAAAATTATAAAAAAACATAAAATACTCTTAAAAAGGTAAAAACCCAAAAACCCCAAAAAACCCAAAAAACCATTAAAAATCCTAAAAACCCATACAATCTCTAAAAACACTAAAACACTAAAACCCTTTAAATCCATAAAAATGTAAAAAACTCTAAGAAATATTAAATCCCAAAGAAACAAAAAAAAAAACCCTAAAACTCAAAAAACCATAAGACCCTAAATGTACAAGAACTCTGAAAACCGTAAAAACCCTAAAAATTAATTAAAATCCTAAAAAACCCATAAAAACATAAAAAACACTTACTAACCTTGAAAAACCATAATAAAACCTAAAAAACCTAAAAACAAGTAAAACTATAAAAAACCTAAAAAGACACTACAACCCCTAAAAACCCTAAGAAAAGCCTATAATTCCTAAAACACTAAAAATCATAAAAACCAATAAAACCCCTAAAAATTGAAAAAAAACATAAAAAACCTAGAGAAACACTAAAAACTCTTCCAAGCCCTTAAACCTGTAAAAATGTTAAAAAAATAAGAAAAACTCAAGAACCATAATTGATTTTAAAAAACACCTAAATACCCTAGAATCCCATAAAAATCTAAAAGCCCTAAAAATCTTAAATACCCTTATAATCCCAAAAATCCCTAAAAACCCATAAAAATCCTAAAAATCCCAAAAAACATAAAAACACTAAAAAAAACCCAATTAAAACCTTAAAAACCTAAAAATTATTTCAACCCCTAAAACACTAAAAATCACTAAAACCCCAAAACCTTAAAATAATAAAAACCATAAAATCCCTAAAAATAATAAAAGCCCATAAAAACCATAAAAACAAACTAAAAATTTTAAAAACTCTTTAAAACTCTAGAAATGGTTAAAACTCTAAAAAAATTAAAAACCCTAAAAAAACTAAAAAAAACCCTAAAAATGAAAAAAAAAATTAAAAGAAACAAACTCTAAAACGCTAAAAATTCTTCAAAATCCCTAAAAACCATAAGAAAACATAAAAATCATAAAAGGTACTAAAAATCGCTAAAAACTTAAAAACCCCTAAAAACCTTTCAAACCTTAAGAAAACCATAGAAACCGTAAAAAACATAAAAACCCTAAAAACCCTAAAAACACTAAAAACCATAAAAAAATTATAAAAACCCTAAAAACCCTAAAATTATTAAAAAAACCTGAAAACCCATAAAACCCCAAAAATATAACTGAAAACTCTAAAAACCCTTCAAACCCCTAAAACCGTTAAAAACTCTAAAAAACAATAAAACACCAAAAAACATAGAAAACCCAAAACCCCCAAAAAACCATAAAAACAATAAAAAACCATAAAAACTATAAAAATTATAAAAATACCTATAAAACCATAAAAACATAAAAACCCCAAACCCATGAAAACACTAAGAAAATATGAAAAACCATAAAACACATCAAACACCTAAAAAAATAAAAAAATACTAAAACCCCAAAAGAACCCTTAAAAACAAAAAAAACTCACTAAAAAAATAAAAACCCTTCAAATCCTTAAAAAAATAGAATCTATAAAAACCTTAAAATAAATAAAAAATAAAAAAATCATAAAATAAAAAAAAACCATAAGAACCCTAGAAAACTGTAAAATCCATCAAAATCCCTAAATCCTATAAAAACTAAAAAATCCTAACATATCCCTAAAAATACCTTAAATGTAATAAACCCTAAAAACCATGAAAAACCCTAATACAATTTTAAAAACCTAAAATCAATTAAAATGCATTAAAAACTAAAATATACTAAAAACCATGAAGAAATATAAAAATATTAATACTCTAACAACCATAACACCCCTAAGAATGTTTCAATACTATAAAAACCCTTAAACCCCTAAAAACTTATGAAACCCAGAAAAACCATAAAAACCCTAAAACCACTCAAAATACCTAAAAATTAGAAAAGATAATAGAAATCCTAAAAATCCATAAAAATCACTAAAAATTTAAAAAACCCTAATAAAACCTTACAAACCCAAAAACGCATCAAATGCCTAAAAAATGTAAAAATCCTTAAAAAAATTAGAAAATTGTAAAAACCCTCAAATCCAAGAAAACCATAAATCCAATAAAAATCTTAAAAAATCCATAAAAATATCAAAAGACACAAAAAACATAACAACCCTAAAAATACCCTATGAAAACCTTATAAACCTAAAAATAATTAAAACCCCTAAATAATAAAAAAATTAAAAACCCTAAAATGACTTAAAACCCCTAACAACCCCTAAAATCCATAAAAAACAACTAAATACCTTTTAAAATGTAAAAACACATAGAAACCATAATAAAATTACAAAGTCTAAGAACAATTTAAACCCCTAAAATTTTAAAATTCTCCAAAAAACATTAAAAACCCTAAAAACTCCAAAATCCTAAAAACCATAAAATTCATAAAATAGCATTAAAAATCGTAAAAGGCTAAAAAACCAAAGAAAAACATAAAAACCTAAAAATAATTAAAATCTATAAAAAATAAAAATTATAAAACCCTTCAAAGTACTACGAACTCTAAAAACTATAAAAACCTTAAAAACCTTAAAAAACTGAAAATGCATAAAATTGTAGAAAAACTACTAAAAACAATAAAAAACATTAAACATATAAAAAATTTAATCATAATATAAAAACCATTAAAAAACGAAAATATAAAAAAACCATATGAACACTAAAACCCCTAAAAAAACATGAAACCCCTCAAAGTCGCTAAAAACCATAAAATACCAACAAAATAGAAAAAAGCCTAAAAATCCCTAAAAACATAAAAAACCTAAAATCCTTTAGAAAAACTATGAAAAACTTAAAAACCTAAAATGATTTAAAATCCCTAAAATCCCTAAAAGTGTTAAAACCCTAAAACCCCAGAAAACCGTAAAAACCAATAAAATTTTAAAAAATCCATAAAACCCCTAAAAGAAATAATAATTATAAAAAAAGACCTAAAACACTTAATAATGTAAAAAACCTTAAAAAAACTGAATAACCATTAGAAAACCTCAAAACGTAAAACCACTTAAAACCCTAAAAACATAAAATCCACTAAAACCTTAAAAATCCAAAACAGTTTTGGAAACTTAAAAACTAATAAAAAATCTAAATACCCCTTAAACCCCTAAAAACATTAAAAAAGGATAAAAAACCTTAAGCCCCTAAAAAATAAAAAATTACCAATAACCTAAATAAGCCAAATAAACACTAAAAACTATAAAAACATTCAAAATTCCCAGAAACCATAAAACCATAAATATTATAAAAAATCCCTAAAAAACCTAAAAATGTAACCCCCCAAAGAAACTCTAAAAATACTAAGAAAAGATTAGAAAAAAAAAACACCTGAGACCCCTAAAAAAATAAAAATTTTAAAATCCCTAAAAACCCTAATACCCTTAGAAAACCCAAAAAATCTTTCAATATCTTTATAAAACCATAAAAACCATGAAAAACATAAAAACATAAAAACAAAATAAATCCCTTAAAATCCATAATATCATAAAAAACCCAAAAAAACCCCTAAAAATCCATAGGGAACATTATAGTCCTAAAACACTAAAAATTGCTAAAAACCTAAAAAACACTAATAAACGAAAAAAATCCTAAAAAGGCCTCAACGAACCTGAAAACAAGAAAAACCTACATGCCATAAAGAAACTAAAAACTCTAAAAAAACTTTAAATCACTGAAAATCAAAAAAAAAACTATAAAAATCCTTAAACCCCCCAAAAAACTCAATAAACCCTAAAAATGAAAAAAAAACCAAAAAACCCAAAAAACCCCAAAACCCCTCAAAATCCATAAAAACCCTAAAATCAATAACAATCCTAAAAATATATAAAAATACCTAAAATGTAAAAACCATAAAACCCTAAAACTGTAAGAAAAACATAAAAACCAAAAAATAATTGAAACCCATAAAAATCCTGAAAAAATAAAAAAAAAACTAAAAACCCCTAAAAACCTTAATAACCATAAAACCCCTAAAACCTTAAAGAACCAGAAAACCCATAAAACCCCAAAAAGGCAGTATAAAATCTAAAAACACCTTAGCCCCCTAAATGTTTTTAAAAACTCTAAAAACCATAAAAACCCCTACGAAGCTTAAAAAACCTAAACCCCTAAAATTCTCAAAATCCCCTAAAACCATAAAAAACCAAATAAATCCTATACAATCACTTGAAATATATAAAAATCCATAAAACCCTAAAAACCCAAAAACACTAAGAAAACCCTAAAAACCTAAAAAAATAAAAAACCTAAAAAAATATAAAAATGCTAAAAAACCTAAAAACCCTAAAAAACAATCAAAATCACTAAATGAATAAAAATCCATAAGGTCCTAAAAAATACGTAAAATTCCCCCAAAACATAAAAAACCTAAAAACCATGAACAAACCAAATAAAACCTCAAAACCCAAAAAACACTTAAAACCCCTAAAATGCTAAAAACACTAAAAACCCTAAAAAAATCCCTAAAACCCTAAAAACCCCTAAAAATGCTAAAACCAATAAAAACTCTAAAATCCCTTTAAACCCATAAAATGTTACCAAAACTATAGAAAACCATAAAAACCAAAAAACCACCAAAAAACCCCCAAACCCCCAAAAAACCATAAAACACCCAAAAATATTAAAAACCCTAAAACAGACAAAATCCCATAAAATATTAAAGTACAAACAAACTATATAAATTCTAAAAAAATTTCTAAAATCCCAAAAATATAAAGAATCCTAAAAATCCAGAAAAAACATAAGAAAAAAAATAAATACTTAAAAACACAAAAATACGTAAAAAACATAAAAATGCTAAAACCCACCAAAACCCTAAAAACATAAAGATATGTAAAATACTCAAGTCCCTATAATCCCATAAAAAACTAAAAACCACAAAAAAATAAAAAACCATTTGAACCCCAAAAATATAAAAAACTCCAAAAAACCTTAAAAACCTAAAAAACAAAAAAACCCAAAAAATCCACGAAAATATAAAAAAAACACTCTAAATCTTTAAAACCCTAAAGAATCATAAACACTATTAAAAACCACAAAAAACCTAAAACACATAAGAAACCCAAAAAATCTAAAACCCCTAAAACCCACTAAAATATCTAAAAATACATTAAACCCCTGAAGTAGTAAAAATATCTAAAAACCATTAAATGCATTAAAAAATCACCCCCCTAAAAATCCAACAAAAAACATAAACCCTAAAATCCCTAAAATTCCTTAAAAATCCTTAAAATCCTTAAAACCCAAAAAACCCCTAAAAATACTGAAAAATCCTTAAAAATAACTAAAAACCACAAAAAACCCTAAATACATAAAAAATTCTAAAAACCATAAAAACCTTAAAAACCACTAAAAACTCTAAAAACTCATTAATCCCTTAAAAACAATAACACTAAAAACCTTTAAAATTCCCAAAAATCCAAAAAAGCCCAAAAAACCCAAAAAACCTAAGTAAACGTTAAAAAACGAAAAACCACTTAAAACCCATAAAAACATAAAAAATGAAAAAAACCCAAAAAACCCCAAAAATCACAAAGATCCCTAAAAAGAATAAATCCCATGAAAACCAAAAAAACTAAAATCCCATAAAACCCCTAAAAACAGAAAAAAAGCACAAAATACCCTTTCACCCCTAAAATGTAAAATAACATTAAAAACCCTTAATTTCTCTAAAATACTCATAAAAACACAAAAACCCCAAAAAACCCAAAAAATTCAAAATAAACTCTAAAACTCATAAAAACCCTAAAAAAATTCTGAATCCCTAAAATCCCTAAAAATCATAAAAATCCTAAAATAGACCTAAAATATCTAAAATATAAAAACACAAAAAAACCATTAAAACCCTTAAGAAAACATTAAAAACCTAAAAACACTTAGAACCCCTAAAAACAAAAAAAAAATCTTTAAACCATAAAATACTATAAAAAACCTAAAAACCTAAGAACATTAAATCCCCTTAAAAAACATAGAAAACCCATAAACCCCAGAAAACCACTTAAAATAAAAAAACCCATTAAACCTCTAAAAATGCTAAAAATTATATAAAAATATAAAACCCTAAAAAACAAAAAAATATATGAAAACCCAAAAAAACATAATAAACCTAAAAATGATAAAAAATCTTCAAAATGCATAAAAACCATAAAAACCAATATATCTAAAAATATCCCTAAAAATAAACAAAAAATTAAAAACCCCAAAGAATACCTTAAAATTATAAATACAATTGAAACACCTAAAAAAATGAAAACCCTAAAAACCCCTACAACACTAAAAACAATAAAACTCCAAAAAACATAAAAACCCATAAAACCCATAATAAACATAAAACCCCTAAAACCCACTAATAAATATATAAACCCTTTAACTCCTAAAAAAACTAAAAACTCTAAAATCCCATAAAACCCTAACAAACTCAAAAAACCCCTAAAAGCCCTAAAATCCTTCAAAATCCCTAAAACCCCTCAAAAATATCCCAAAAAATATCTCAAAATATCTTTAAACATAAAAACCCATAAAACCCTGAAACCCCTAATAACCTTTAAAAACTAAAAACATTTAAAACCATAAAAATATAAACAATACAAAAATCATAAAAGACCCTAAAACCCCTAAACCCCTAAAACCCATAAAATTCACTCAAAACACTAAAAAACCCAAAAAAACCCATTTAATCAACTCTTTGATAACTTGTGTTTCAACATAAAGTGGAAATTGGAACTATTTTATGCTTTACATTTGAAGTTTCAACAATACTATATCCATAGTATCATCATGAGAGATAGACCAATATGATGTCAAAGTCCTGGACGGAACAAGACGATACCATTTGTAACATCCCACCCCTCCTCATCAGCTTGAGAAGTGGTGAGGGATATACTAGGCCTTAGGTAACATCACCAAGACACCGAAGGCTGGAAATAAATTCCAAGGGCCTTATAAACAGTTGGGGGATGATTTTACCTTTTAATATAAAATAAAAAAACCAATGATATCCATAAAACCCATACTTCTTAATGACCCATGAATACGAAAATGCAATCCAATGAAAGACTAAAAAAAAAGACAATATTAGAGTAAAATTTGAATCAATGAGATATAACCAATGGAACGAAATGATAAAAAAAAGACACTAAAGACACACAGAAAAACTCCCAATATGTTCCATGATCAAAATACACATACCCAACCCAATGTATCAATAAGAATCACTAAAAAACCAGGATACATTTCCTTTCACAATTTTTTGATATATAACATCTGGAAACACACCGTAGTTCTGAAGAAGGGGGTGAGGATAAAACTCACTAGGATTTCCATAATGACTTCCCAAATCATTCCAATAGGACTGAACATGTTTTCATATTTATATAAACTTATTTAAAAACAATTTAAAGTAGTTTATATCCCACCAAAATATTTTTACATGGAAAAAAATCTAACAAACCATTAAACCCATTTTTTTTCCTGGGATGCATCAACAAATAACACAATCATTTTTCAAGGAACAAAAAAATATTTTCACTTTTTCCAAATTTATGATTTTTCATAAACATTTAAATTTCTACACACATCCTCAACATAACCACAATCACAAGCTTAGAGGTACCATTGATAGTGGAACTTCATGTCTATAATCTGTCCCTTTGATGGTGGTATTCATGACCCTTATCCATCCCATTAAACTCATGCCCAAATGTAATGACCAAATCATATCAACCCATTTCAATATAATAATACTAGAAAAAAACATTACATGCATCAACCATCCATAATTATAAGATCACCATTTAAAAAATTATAAATAACTATCTTCAAAAAATCCATCCAATTCCAATGATTTCCCATATCATAATTTAAAGGATAATTCCATCAAATCATACCATGATTTTCACAAAAACATTCAATCAATTGGATAAATTTGAAATAAATACTTCAATTTCTAATCAAGAGGAGTCAATATAGAATCCACCTACATCTCAAACTTCTAAAAAAACAAAGAATGATTCAATAACATTAACAACCAATCCTAAATCATCAATATTAAAACATAGGTCTCATCCCCTTAAATCAAAACAATCATACCACATGAATATTGAAATCACAAAATAGTGAGATATCCCAAAAGAACTTGATCCATGATTCAAAAATATGTAAGGTTAAGACATATAAGGAAAATGATGAAGCATGGGAACTTACCGACGAATCCGGGTCACCAACACATTTTGATTCTCCTAGGAATCTCTCTTAGATTGAATTATATACAATTACATGGTTGGAATAGGAATTGATGTTATGGAATGATTAGGTAAAATTATTGTCTTAGGAGGTAAATAGGATTAGATCCACAATTTTTAGATCTAATTGTCTAGAATTCTCTATTAGGGCACACAGTTAGGCAAACCATGTGCTAATCGTGCATGAGCCATTGCCTCCAAACACAACTCGCATTGTTGGATAAAAAGGTTAAAAAACCATGAAAAAATTATGCTATACCCCACTATATATCATTTCACAGTTTCTAATATGAATCCACATAGTTTGGGAAAACAATGAGCTAACCATGCACTTCCCCAATGTTTGCTATTTCTGTTGTATGGTTTCCTAGAGGCGTTTCACGATTTCTATTAACTGTTCTCAAAATATATACCACGAGAAAAGTCAAAAAATTAAACAATACCGTATAAACATCCCAAAAACAACCCAATAATTTTATATACTTACAATACATAAATAAAGTTCCACCTACATGAAACTGAGGGTCCTACAACACAGTTTTTATATTGAAGAATTTGTCACAAAATATGAACTCGTTTTATCTCTGGATTTATATATTTGATTTTAATGATTCGAGATAGAGAATAAAAATGTACTTATAAACTATAATATTGATATAATATTTGTTAAAAATGATGATTAAATGATGTCTATATTTGAATAAAAAATGGACAGTAATTTATGTTGGCTCGATACAAAGTGGAAAGAACCTGGACGAAGGGATACAAAATTATGAACCATAGTTATTGAAATTAGGATCTAATACCAAATGATACAAGATCCAAGACCCACAAGATAATTTCCTAGTAACCTCTTTCAATGGTCATGTGTTTAGCACCTAGATATCTAAAAAGAAACTGGAGATAAGGGATATAAATGGTATAAATAAGGAATAAAGAAGAAAGTTGGTCAAGGTATAACTGAAACAAAACTTTTCTCTAAAAACTCATGCCACAGGATGCCATAAAGAATGAGTAATCATTTGAGAAGTTATGATTTAAGTTAAAACATAGAGTTAGAAAGAAAAAATCACCATAATATCATTACTTTCATTCACGATGTTCAATGAGTACAAGGGGTGGCTATTTTAAGCCAATTAGTCATAAAAAATTATAAATCCTACTTTTCACATGTCAAAAAGCCTAAATTATGTTTTTGAATATTTTGGAACATGAACATGATTTTAAGGGAAAAGTATCACACCCATTTGGAAAGTAAAGACAACTAGCCAACTACTTTTAACATTGAATGTTCCATGGTGGGATGGGATTGATATTCTTAGAACACCATGGGATGGGTATCTAAAATCATTTATAAGAATTAATTAATGTAAATACAGGCCAAGAAACTCCCACAATAAAGGTTATTGGGACTCCCCAAGAAATTCCATGATTAACCCACTTAAGGGCTCTTCCATTATCCAGGTTCTCTCTATTTTCATTGAGCCACCAACTCCACACAACATGTCTTGTGAAATCATTTTCATTTCTCCCTCATCAAAAAGTTTTCCTTCAACCTGTAGATACCCATGTGTGCCATAATCCTAATCAAACCCTATGAAAACCAATAAAACACAAAAAATTAAACCCCATAAAAAACCAAAAAATTCAAAAAACCCTAAAAACACTTAAAAACCGAAGGATCCCTAAAAACCCCAAAACCAAAAAACCCAAAAAATCCAAAAAACCATATAAAAACATAATAATACCTAAAAATCCAAACAACATATAAAAATTATTAAAACCGAAAAAACCAAAAAACCCAAAATACCATAGAAACCCATGAAAAATAAAAAAAAAATCCCATAAAGACCCTAAAACACACTAAAAACTCTAAAAACCCTTTAATCCCCTAAAAATTAAAAGATATAAAAACCCAAACAATCAAACATACCTAAAAAATCCCTAAAACCATAAAATCAATAAAAACCTCAAAATCCCTAAAAGCAGTAAAATTCCTAAAAAAACCCAAAAAATACCAAAACAGAAAGAATCCCTAAAAACAACAATAAAAACATAAAAATCTAAAAGCACTTAAAACCCCTAGATAACCTATAACATGCTAAAAATCTTAAAGACCCTAAAAACCCTAAAACCCAAAACCCTAAAAACCCTAAAACCCTAAAAAACCATAAAACCCCCCAAACCCCTAAAAACTATTAAAAACCTTTAAACCCTTTTTAATATTAAAAAAGTCAACAAAACATTAAAACCCTAAAAAACTCAAAAAAAACTCTTAAAACCAAAAAAAAACCATAAAAATTCTCAAAAACCTCAAGAACCCCCAAACTCTTTAAATTTCCTAAAAACCCTAAAACAAAAAAATCTCTAAAAATACTTAAAAATATATAAAACAATTAAAACCTTGAAACCCCTAACAAAACCTTAAAAACCAAAAAAAATAAACCCCCTAAAAACCTAAAAGATGCTAAAAACACTAAAAAACCCTAAACACTCAAAAAAACCATAATACAATACAATCCCTAAAAGCCCATATAAATTGTAAAAAACAATAGAAAAAAAAATTAAACCCCTAAAAATGTTAAAAAATCAAAAAACATTAAAAACCCCAAAAACTAAAAAATCCCTAAAACCCGCAAAATAACCATAAAAACACTAAAAACTATGAAACCCTCAAAAACACTAAAACCCCTCAAAAACCATAAACCCATAATAAATCCTTAATAATCCATAAAAACTGAAAAACCCTAATAAAACCTTAAGAAATCTAAAAACACTTAAAACTAATAAAAATTACTAAAAACCCTAAAAACCTTGAAAACCCCTAAAATCCAGAAAAACCATAAAACTCCCTAAAAACCTATAAAAACCCAAAAAAACTAAAACTAAAAAGCCCCTTTATACTCCCAAAATGTAACAAATCTCTAAAAAACATTAAAAAACAAAAGAGAACCTTATAACCCTAAAACAATTAAAACCCGACAAAATAGAAATAACTAAAAACCCTAAAACCATAAAAACGCTAAATGCCAATAAAAACCCTCAAAATCTAAAAAAACCCTAAAAAGCATAATAATATTAAAAATCCCTATAAATCCACAATAAGATAAAAAACCCTTAAAACCCTGAAAATCCCTATGAAAACCCTGATAACCTAAAAACACATTAAACTCATAAAACGCTAAAAAATGATAAAAACCGTAAAGACACAAAATACACTAAAATCCCTAAAAACCTATAAACCCCTAAAAACCATAAAGAACTCTTGAAAGAAATAAAAACCAAAAAAACTAAGAACTATAAAACCCTATAAACCCCCAAAAATCCCAAAACCCAAAAACAATAAAAACTCCAAAACCCCTAAAACCCATAAAAACCCTTAAATTCTCTAAAACCACAAGAAACCATAAAACACTAAAAATACCTTTGAAACCCTTAAAAACCTAATCCAATTAAAACCCTAAAAAACATAAAAATGTTAAAAAACATAAAAATCTAAAAACCCTAAAAACCAGAAAAATCATAAAATCCCTTAAAAATCCTAAAAACCCCTCACAACCCAAAAAACACTAAAAACTATATAAATAAAAAAAATAAAAAATCCATAAAACCCAAAAATCCCAAAAATCATAGAATACCATAAAAAACCTGTAAACCCCTAAAAACTATAAAATTCTTAAAAAATCCCAAAAAAATCCCCACAAATGTAAAAATCCTAAAAACCTGAAAATCCAAAAGAAAACATTAAAAACCAAAAAACATTTAAAACTTGTTAAAATTTTATAAAAAATTAAAACCATAAAGAATCCTAAAATCCAACAAAATCATTAAAAGACCTAAAAACCATATAAATCATAAAAAATCCCAAAAAATCAATAAAAACATAAAAAACCCTAAAAACTATAAAAACACCTCAGAATACATTAAAAAACTAAAAACACTTATAACCCATAAACATCTTATAAAATTCTAAAATCCCAAAACCCTAAAAACCCATAAAAATCCCAAAACCCATAAAAACCATCAAACCTTTTAAAACCCTAAAACCCCACAAAAAACCTAGAAACCCACTAAAAAATCTAAAAACCCTTTAAACCCCTAAAATGATAAAAATATATAAAAAAACTAAAATCCCATAACAATGAAAAAAAACTTTAAATACTCTAAAAACCCATAAAAACCCTAAAACCCCTAAAAGATCAAAGGAAACCTTGAAATTCTTAAACCCCCTAAAAACTAGAAAAATACACAAAAATACATATAAAAATTGGAAACCCTAAAAACTATAATAACCCCTAACAAATAATTCAAAACCTAAAAACAATTAAAACCAATAAAAATAGAAAAATGGTTAAAATACCTAGAACTGGTAAAAATAATCAACCCCATAAACACCTTAAAAACTCTTAAAACCCATAAAAACCCTAAAACTCTATAAAATCTATAAAAATAGTTTAAACCCCTAAAAAATGTTTGAAAAACTCCAAAAATATCAGTACCCAAAAAACTCAAAAAACAACTGGAAAACCCAAAAAACCATAAAAGCCTAGAAACCCTAAAAACACTAAAAACCTTCGAAATCCCTAAAAACAAAAAAAAAATACAAAAAATTCAAAAAATATCCAAAAAAAATAAAAACCCCTAAAACCAAAAAAACCCTATAAAGACCAAAAAAATCTTAGATCCCCTAAAAACATAAAAAAGAAAAAAACATAAAAATATTTAAAACACACTTAAAAACCCTAAAACCCATAAAAGTCTCTAAAACCTTAAGAACCCCTAAAACCCCATAATAGCCCAAGAAAACCTCTAAAAACGTGAAAACACTTTAAAATTATAAAAAATTATAAAAAATTATAAAAACATTAAAAACCATACCAAATTCAAAAAAACACTAAAACCCAACCCCCCTAAAAACACTAAAAACCCAAAAAACCCAAAAACCCATAAAGGCCTGTAAAAACCCTAAAAACTCATAAAAATCCAAAAAAAACCAAAAAAATCCCTAAAAATGTAAAAATCCATAAAAATATTAAAACCCCTATGAAAACATAAAAACCTCAAAGGCACATAAAACCACTAAAAACCTAAAACATGTAAGGACCTAAAAACCCCTTAAAACCGTTGAAAACTATAAACCCCTCAAAATCCCTAAACCCCTAAAACCATAAATTTTCTAAAAAACAATAAAAATCATTAAAAATGTAAAAAACTATAAAAAATCTGAACAATCCTATGAAAATCATAAAAACCTAAAAACACTTTAAACACCTAAAAACCTACAAAATGATAAAAACTATTAAAGACCCTAAAAATCGATAAAAACCACAAAACCCATAAAAACTATAAAATCCTATAAAATACATTAAAACCCAATAAAACACCTTTAAACACATAAAATCGATAATAAATCTAAAAATCCTTAAAATGATAAAAACACTAAAAAGCCTTCAAATGATAAAAAATGAAATAAAATATAAAACCCTAAGAAACCTTAAAACCCTAAAAATCTCCAAAAACCCTTAAAATCACATAAAACAGTAAAAACCTTTAAATATCTGTAATAATTATAAAAATCCCTAAAAATGTAAAAAAATCCTAAAACCCATAAAAGACCTTATGAAAATTTTAAAACCTAAAAATAGGTAGAACCCCTAAAAAATAAATCTGTAAAAATACAAAAAACCCAAAAAATTCCCTAAAAACTCTGAAAATCCATAAAAACACCCAAAACCATAAAAATCCAAAAAAGCCTTAAAAATATCTAAAAAGGTAAAAAGCCCTAAAAACCTTGAAAACCCATATGAAACCATAAAAGCAAAAACAAAAAACACCAAAAACCCCTAAACCCATAAAAATTATTGAAACACTGATAAAATCCAAAAACCTAAAAACCCAAAAACATCAAAAAACTACTAAAAACCCTAAATACATTAAAAAACCCCTCAAAACCCATTAAAACCCTAAAAACCAATAAAAATAAAAACCCTTAAAATAAATAATAATGTTAAAAAATTTAAAAAACATTGAACTCCTAAAAATATTATGAAAACCCAAAAACCAAAAAACCTAAAATCCCCAATAACCCTCAAAATCCCTAAAAACCCTAAAAAAACATGAAAATCCCTAAATATTTAAGAAACCTAAAATCCTAGAAAAACTCTAATGAATCCTTAAAAACCAAAAAATACTTAAAACCCCTAAAAATCTAAAAACCACTAAAATCCCTAGAAAAACTTAAAAAACCTAAAAACCATAAAAACCATAAAACCCATAAAACCCTAAAAACCTCATAAAACAAAAAAGCACTAAAAAAATAAATAACCTTTATACCCCCAATATCTTTAAAAACTCTAAAAAACATTGCAAAACATAAAAAAAACCCAAAAAGAACCAAGAACACCAAAAAACCTAAACAAAGTAAAAAACCTAAAAACCCTAAAAAACAAAGAAATAACAAAAAACCCTTAAAAATCATAAAAATCAAAAAAAAATTCCCAAAAACATAGGAAACTATAAAATCTTGACAACACCTAAGAAAACCATAAAAACCTATTAACACATAAAAACCCTAAAAACCCAAAAAAAATGCTAAAAATCCTAAAAACCCTAAAACCCCTCAAAAAGCCTAAAAACATAAAAACTCCCAAAACATCTAAAAACAATAAATATCCATAAAACTGAATAAAAAAACCTAGAAACCCATAAAACCGAAAAAACCCCATAAAATTCTCAAAAAGCCCTAAAAACCCAAAAAAACAATAAATGATCTAAAAATTCCCTAAAATCCATAAAAACATAAAAAATTATAGATACCCAGAAAACCCTAAATACGAAAACACACTTAACACCCCTAAAAACCAAACAATTCTAAAACTGTAAAAACCCTACCCCATAAAAACATTAAACCTGTAAAACTCATATAATATTAAAAAATAAAATACACCCATAAAAATACTAAAAACTACTAATAATACTAAAAACCTTTTAAACTTATAAAAACATAAAAAAATATAAAAAATATTAAAATCCATAAAAAACTAAAAAAAACCATAAAAATTATAAACACCGTTAAATACCTAAAGACCCAAAAAATGATGAAAATAATATATAATCATTAAAAATACCTAAAAAACTAACATAACATTTAAACCATGAATACCCCGATTAAAAATATAAAAACCTAAAAAAATTAAACCCCAAAAAACCTATAAACATTAAAAACCCTAAAAACCCAGACAACCCAAAAAACCCAAGAAACCTAAAAAACCCCAAAATCCCAAAAAACACTAAAAAACGATAATAATCCACAAAATCCCAAAAATCCCTAATAAAACCTAAAACACTAAAAAATATTAAGAAAAAAATTTAAAACATAAAAACACATAAAATCCCAGAAAACAAAAAATTACTAAATACCAAAAAAGGAAATAAAACCCAAAAACACCTAAAAACAAAAAAACCACGAAAAAACTAAAAAACCCTAAAACCTATAAAACCCTAAAACCCACTAAAAACTCTAAAAAACATTAAACACATAAAAATGTTAAAAACTCTACAAAACAATAAAAACAAAATAAAACTCAAAAAACCCCTAAAACCTAACAAACCATAAAAACCCTAAATTTCAAAAAAAAAATAAACCCTCAAAATCCCAAAAAACCCTAAAAATCCCAGAAAACATAATAAATACTAAATATTTTGAAAATCCCTATGAATTCATCAAAAAACCTAAAATCACGTAAAACCCTGAAAAACCTAAAAACGTTAAATACCTTAAAATTCCTTAAATATAAAAAATCTGGAAACCCTTGAAACCCCTAAAACCCTTAAAAAACACAAAACCTATAAACCCCTAGAAAACACCAAAAACTCAAAAAACCCTTTAAACCCCTAATATTATAATAAAACTTTAGAAAACCTTGAAAATGAGAAAAACTTTAAAAAAACCTAAAACCATAAATATCCAAAAAACCTAAAAATCTTAAAAACTATAAAACCCTCAAAATCACTAAAACCCTAAAAAAAATTAAAAACCCAAAAAATATTTAAAAATGTAAAAGCCATTAGAAAGATAAAAAATCCACATGTGAACACTAAAAACCAAAAAATAATAAAACCCCTAAAACCCACAATAATTAGTAAAAAACCTAAAATCCCTAAAATATAAAAAACTCTATAAAACTCAAAATTCATTAAAAACATAAAAACCTATAAAAATCATAAAAAACCTAAAAATACATAAAACACAAAAACCATATAAATCAAGAAAAAATCCTATGAAACCATAAAAAGATTAAATACACTTAAAACTCCTAAAAACCTAAAAATGCTAAAAACCCTAAAAATAAACTAAAACCCAAAAAATTCCTAAAAACCATAAAAACACTAAAATCCAATAAAATCACTAAAACCCTAAAAATTCGAAAACCCCCTTAAACCACTAAAAACATTTAAAAATATAAAAATACAAAAAACCCTCAAAAACTAAAAAAACCCAAAAAACCCATAAAAATTTTAACAAAGACCTATACATTTTTAAAAATTTATAAAACTCTAAAATCCCTAAAAACCACTTAGATAATCATAAAAAAAACAGAAAAACCTTACTAAAATAAAAATACTAAAACCCTTAAAAAACTAAAAACCCTAAAAACCCATGAAATAATAAAAAACCCTCAAAATCCATAAATCCCAAAAAAATAATTTATAAACATAAATCCATAAAATGTTTTAAAAATGTAATAAATAATAAAAACCCAGAAAACCCCTAAGAAATTAATAATACCCTAAAAACACTTAAACCCCTTAAAAACATAAAAAACACTAAAACCATAAAAATTCTAAAAAACCTTATAAGACCTAAATATTATAAAACCTCGAAGAACCATAAAAACTCATAAAAACAAAAAAAACCACTAAAACCACTAAAAACAATTTAATACAAATTAATTATAAATCACTAAAAATACTTAAAACCACTAAAAAGATCAAAAAAAAACTAAAAAAACCAAAAAAGAAAAGAAAAACCTAAAACCCTTAAAATCCCTAAAACCCACTAAATACCTAAAATGCATAAAAACCCATTAAAATACATTAAATTATATAAAATTAGTGAAAATGAAAATGACCAGAAAAACCTTGAAAATCCATAAGAAAAACATATAAACCATAAAAAACTCAAAACCCTAAAAAACCTAAAAAAACAATAAAAACCCTAAAAACCCACTAAACATATGAAAATCCTTTAAACCCCTAAAAATGTGAAAATAATCTGAAAAACCATAAACCCTTAAAAAACATAAACAACCCTTAAAACCAAAAAACCATTAAAACAATAAAACCCCTAAAAAATCTCAAAATCCATACAAACCTTAAAAACCATAAAAATCCTAAGAAAGCCCTAATAATCCCTAAAAACATAAATAAACCATAAAAATCCTACAAAATGTTAAAAACAAGAAAAAATCATAAAATCCATAAAAACCAATAAAAACCTCAAAACCCCTAATAACATATAAAACCATAAAACTAATAAAAACTACAAAAACCTATTAAACCCCTGAAAACATCAAAAAATTATAAAAACATTTAATCTGCAAAAAATAAAAAAAAAATACATAGAAAACTCAAAAAACAAAAAAAAAATTAAAAAAACATAAAAACCCCTAAAACCTTCAAAATATCTAAAACACTAAAAACCATAAGAAGATAAAAAAATCCCTAAAAACCTGTAAAATCATATAAAAAACTAAAAACCTGGAAACCCTAAGAAATTGTTCAAAACCTAAAAATACTTAAAGCCCCCAAAAAACATAAGAAACACTAAAAACAAAAAAAACACTTAGACCCCTATAAACCATAAAAATCCAAAAAAAGGATAATACACTTAAAACCAGTAAAAACTCTAAAAAACATAAATATCCCAAAAAAATTAAAAATAATATTAAAATCATTAAGAACTTTAATTATTGTAAAACCCTAAAATCCAAAAAAAAACTATAAAACCATAAAATTACAAGACACCCTTGAAACCATCAAAATCCCTAAAAACCATAAAAACCATAAAAGTCACTAGAAATATCTAAAAACATAAAAAAATATAAAATCCACAAAACCCCAATAAAACATTAAAAACCAAAATACACTTAAAACCTTTTAAAAACCATAAAACGCTAAAATCCTAAAAAACACAAAAAACCCTTAAAAAACCATAAAATCCATAAAAACCATAAAACCCCCCAAAAATCATAAAACTGATAAAAAACCTTAAATCTACTAAAAACAATAAAAACCCTTTAAACCCCTAAAATGTAAAAAACACTAAAAAATCATTAAAAACTAAAATTAATAATAAAACACCCATATAACCCCCAAAACACCCAAAGAACCCTCAAAATTGGTAAAAAACACTAAAAACAAAATAAATCATAAAAATCCCTAAAAATACCAAAAAATATAAAAACCCCTAAAAACCGTGAGTACTGTAGTAGTACTATAGCAATACTGTAGCAGTACTGTAGCAGCGGCGTACTGTAGCATCGGCGAGCACTGTAGCGGCGGTTGAGTGTTGTAGCGGTGGCTGGTACTGTGCAGTACTGTAGTAGTGCAGGTACTGTAGCAGTACTATTCACAGAATGGGCTTCGGGCCAAAAAAAATGGGTCTACGGGCCATGTAATGGGCTAAATGCCCACTGGGCCTTCGGGCTATGTAATGGGTCTCCCTCTACCCAGTTAAAAGAGGTCTTTGATTTCCTTTAATAATAAATGAGGCTTCGACCCCTAAAAACCGTGAAATACCCTAAGAAAAAAATTAAAAACCTAAAAACATATAAAACCAATAACAAACCAAAAAAACTATAAAACCCATAAAAACCCTAATCCCATAAATACCCATAAAACATTAAAAATCCCTACACATCCATAAAACCATAAAAACAACTAACAAATCTAAAAAACCATTAAACACCTACAAAAATAAAACTCTAAAGACCATAAAAAGCATTAAAAATTCAAAAAAACTCAAAAAACCTAAATAAACCTAAAAACCCTAAAACCCTAAAAACCCTAAAAACCCTAGAAACCCTAAAAATCAACAAAAATCCTAAAAAATAATAAAATCCTAAAAAATCTCTAAAGTCCCTAAAAATTTTAAAAACACTAAAAACCCTAAAACCCTAAAACCTATTATAAAACATTTAAAGCAAAAAAAAAAATTAAAATCAAAAAATAAATATAAAAACACTAAATACACTAAAAACCATAAAACCCCTAAAAACATAAAAAACCCCTAAAAACACATGAAATTCCTAAATACCACTACAAAATCTAAAATACTTTTTAACACCTAGAATCAATAAAAACTATAAAAACACTCACAAACACTAAAAAATGCAAAAAACCCAAAAAAAACAAAACAAATAATAAAAACCCTAAAACCTTTAAAAACCCTAAAAGTCCATAAAAACCCTAAAACCGCATAATATTACAATAATCCCTAAAAATACCAAAATATGTGAAAAATCTATAAAAACCCAAAAAACCCTAAGAAATCCTAAAAAAGTCTAAATATGCTTTAAACCCACAAAAAACCTAAAAACTATAGAAAACCTAAAAAAACCTAAGAACCCCTAAAAATCATAAAAACCATTAAAAACCATAAATAACCATAAAAACCTAAAAAATGATAAAAACTCTAAATATCCTTGAAACCAATAAAAATGATAAAAAACTCTAAAAACCATAAAAACCCCAAAAACTGAAAAAATATTTAAAAACCAATAATTACTTTAAAAATCTTAAAAATCCTAAAATCCATGAAAATTATTAAAAACCATAAAAAACCATTAGAATCTTCAAATCCCTAAAATTCTTAAAAATGTAAAATACCCTAAAATCCTTTAAAAACACTTAGAAAACCTTAAAAATACTAAAATAACTTAAAACCCCTAAAAATCCTAAAAAATGATAAAACCCCTAAGAACCATAGATCCCCAAAAAAACATTAAAAACCCTAAAAACCCATAGATACCTTAAAAAATAAATACTCTAAAAACCCTTTAAACACTTGAAAAAATTAAAAACCACTAAAAAATCAAAAAAACCATAAAAAAACCAAAAAACCCTAAAACCCCCAAAAAAAAATAAACCATAAAACCCCTAGATCCCTCAAAACCCAAAATGTATATAAAAAACAAAAAATCCTAAATAATCCCTAAAATTTTAAAAAACCAATAAAACCATGAAAACCAAAAGAAAATTGTAAAAACCTAAAAACATGTAAAACCCAAAAAAATCTAAAAAATACTTAAAAACAAAAAAACCCTAAAAACCTAAAAATTGAAAAAACACCTAAAACATAAAAAAACCCTAACCCCTATGAAAGATCAGATGGATTCCTTACACTCCCATAATGGATATTCTGCATGCTCAATACCAGCTTGACGACATCGATAGTGATTCTTCCACCCCCTATTGGGGAGGGGTTTTCACTTGATGGTGATCGGGACTTGGCTGTCATCTCTCCTCTTGTGCCAGATGTTTTCCCCCCTTTCACTCAAATTGATATTTTTTTGAAGGTTCCTGATTTATATGAAGGCCACTATCAATTATCTTTATCGGACTCAGAGTTTAATGTGGCCTCTACACTTCATGGCATGACCTTGGTTGCCCGGTCCATGAAGCATCATCCCTCTGTGGAGTCTTTTGACAGATTTGTTTTTGGATATTGGGATCTTCAAGAGCAGACTACAATAAGGTTATTGGATGGCCACCACTTTATGATTTGGTTTTCAATGGAGGATGATTTGATCCATGCTTGGTCCGTGACCCCTCGAAGCTTCAATGGAATTAGATTCTTTCTCTTTAGTTGAAGCTTTGGCCTAAACATGAACCAGAACTCGTCACTGATTTCTTCATGGGGTAGGTTCCCAGAACTCCCTCTTCTGTTTCAGAATCCATCCATTATCTATATTCTTGGGAATCCTGTGGGACAATATTTGTGTTCTGATAGCCGGACTCAAGCGATCTTCCACCCAGTTTTCTCAAGAGTATGTGTTGAACTAGATGTCTCAAAGCCTCTGGTCAACATTGTCTGGATTACTGTTGGAAAGGATTTTTTTAAAAATAGTTTTTGGTGGTGGAGTCTTTTGTTGAGTTCTGTTCAATATGTATGCGACCAGGACATTCTATAACCTCTTTCAGATGACAGGGTAGCAGCGCGGGAGTATTGGAGGGGGATCATGTGTTGGTTGGGCCATTTGATCGGCCATTGGTGGTGGATGAACTAGGTATTTTTGTCATAGGGTTTCCTGTGTCGAAGGAAATTCCATGATAATCCGCTGGGTTGGAGGTCTCTCGGGTCTTTGAGAGATTGAAACAGGATCTGGAGAGTGTGCGTGAGAAGGGAATAATGGAGACATAGGAATGTGCGAGAGGGGATGGACGACCTTCATTTTGGATGAGTAGTGAATTTTTTCCATAGAAGGGGGAGTCTAGAAGATTGAAGGAGCTTGCTTCAGGAAGTCAAAGAATTAAGGCATAGGCTTCGGGAGGTGTTTTGTTCTGCAACCGGTTTGGTTTGCTGGAATCGGAGGGTGAGGCTATTGCACAGGGGATGGTGACGACGTCACCCTCAGGTGGATGCTGAGGGAAAAGAGTTCGTGATCATCAACAGTGGTCATGCTATAAGTAGGGATGAGATGGTCTTGGGTTGTTCCCCCTTGTGTAACAAGTTTGATTATCTTGTTTCTGTGGAGTCACAGGGCAATGAGGATACAAAAGTTGATGTGGAGGAGTAAGAGGTGGTGGAGGAATAGGGGGAGATAACTGATCCCTCAGTGGAAATGGAGCCCCTTTTTAGGGATGGTAGCTATGGACATGATGTGCTGGAGTTTCCCTTATTTATGGTCCATGATGATGGTGCGGGGTTGAGGAAGGTTGGTTGATTAGTGCGGCTTCACTAGTCCCTGGATGTGTTTTTCAAGAAGCGACATGGGCTATGCATGGTGGAAGGAGTGTAACCCATATTTCCAGTGAAGTCAAGCCTATGTTGGACACCATTAGGATCTAGGATGGTGTTGGTGAGTAGGAGCAAAGGGCGATGCAGGTGTTTGCACATAATAGCGATGGGATTGCTGAGAATGATCCTTCTTTCCAGGGGAAAAAGCTTCACGGGGAGGAGGGGAAACTGAATCTTATTCTACCTAATGTTGAGATGGATAACACAGTGGGTGATGTGGTTCATCATTATTTTAAGGAAGATAAGGGCCTAAGGCTGGTGTTGGCTGATGTGGTGCCCTCTCCCTGCCTGACTCTCGAGGAACCAACCCCAGATGTTCCTTGCATGTCGAGGTGTGGGGTCCTTTCTGATTGCTCCCTAAACCAAGAAGCCCTCTTTATCCTTGATCAAGACCTTTTCGATGAGTATAGTAGAAGGATTAATCACAATATGGCTATGATACTTAAGGAGAAGGATAAAAAGATGAACGATGGTTCCAGCTCTGGCCACTCGAAGAGGAGGATGAAGTGGGATTACTCCACTCTTTTCAGACCCATGGCTACCCAAGCATCATCAAAGTTGGCCAAACTGAAATTCAAAGTTAACAAACTGGAACATCAGTGCCACCTAGAGAAAGATAGACACAGGGAGGAGCACCTGATTCACCTTAGCCTTAATGAGGACTTCGAGTCAGGATGGAAATCAATGGACACAAGTGAATATTTTGACTTCTGCATTAATGATATGGCCCATGGATATGGTTTGGAGGGTGACCCTTATGGCGTAGCTTCGGTTTCTGATTTTGGTGGTGATGTTGATTGACATGTTTTTCTTTTGGGGTTAGTTTTTTGGTTTTTTGGGGGTTGTTAAGGGTTTTTTGGGTGTGGTTTGTTTGACACCTCCCCTCCTTGTCTACTATGTCTCTTTTTTCTAATAAATTTTGGGGGGTCAGGAATAACCTGGCTCTGCACTGTCCTTTCCCTAAACCCCATAAAAACCCTAAAACTACTAAAAACTCTACAAACCCTTTAAAATCCTAAAAATGATAAAAAAAACTCTAAAACCCAAAAAAACACTAAAAATTTCTTAAAACCCCAAATACAATAAAATTTCAAAATCCCCAAAACCCTAAAAACCCTAAAAACACATAAATCCTTAAAAACAATAAAAATCCAAAAAAATCCCTAAAAAGATAAAAACCCTAAAAAACCTAAAAAAACTAAGAAAAGCTTAAAAATATAAAAAAACATAAACCCCTAAAAACCTAAAAAATGAAAAAACCTTTAAAACCCTAAAAATCCAAATAAACCATAATCCCCTCAAAATCCCTAAAACCCCTATAAAACATTAAAAATAATAAAAAAGCATAATAATACCAAATAAAGATAAAAACACTATTTTTTTTAAAAAACCCTAATGAAATTATTAAAAATATTAAAAAAACTTAAAACCCTTAAAAACCTAAAAATGATAAAAACACTAAAATCCAAAAAACCCATAGGAACAATAAAATACCCTAAAACCCCATGAAAACACAAACAAAAACTAAAAAAAACCCATTAAACCTCTAAAAACCGTAAATTATTTAAATTTTTTGAAAACCCCTAAGAATATTAAAAAAGACAAAAATCCAAAAACACATTAAAACCCAAAAAACTTGAATAAAACCTAAAACACTCAAAATCTTGAAAACCCTAAATACCAATTAAAATCCTAAAAAATCCTAAAAATCCCTAAAAACATAAAACATCCTAAAAACCCTGAAAATCTCCATTCAAAACCTTAAAAAACCAAAAAATACACTAAAACCCTAAAATACCAAAAAAACCCTGAAATCCCTGAAAACCCTAAAACCCCAAACTCCATAAAAAAGCCTAAAACCCCATAAAAATTATAAATAATCAATGAAATTGTAAAAAAATACTAAAAACCTTGAAGAACCCTAAGAAAACCTTGAAAACATAAAACCACTTGAAACACCTAAAAAACCAAAAAAAAAAAACACCCAAAACCCTAAAAATACCTAATTACCATAAAACCCATAAAATCGAATAAACCACTAAGAACCATAAAAAACCCAAAAAACACTAAAACTAATGAAAAATATAAAATCTCTATAATACCCTAAAATATAAAGAAACTATAAATAACATTAAAACCCCAATACCCCTAAAAATTGAAAACCCCTCAAAATATCTAAAAACCAAGAAAACCCATAATATTCCTAAAAAACCATAAAAATACCTACAATTTTAAAAAACCAGAAAAAACCCTAATAAAACCTTTAGATAGAAAAAACACTTAAATCCTTATAGAACCCTAAAACCCCCTAAAAATAATATAACCCACTAAAAAAATATAAAAACCCTTTAAACCCAAAGAAATGTTAAAAAAACACTAAAAAACATTAAAACCAAAAAACCCGAAATACCCTAAAAATTCTAAAAACCATCAAAATCCCTAAAAACCATAAAAAACATAAATATCCTAAAAATCACTAAAATCCCTAAAAAATAAAAAACCCTAAAAATTATAAAAACCCCTAAGATAAAAAAAACATAAAAAATGTAAACCACCTAAAAAATATAAACACAAAAAAAACCCTAAGACCCTCCAAATCCATAAAAATCCTAAAAACATGTAAAAATACTAAAAAATCACTAAAAATCCTTAAAAAAATAAAAACCACTGAAAAACTAGAAAACCCATAAGAAATACCTAAAAACATAAAAAATATAAAAACCATAAATAAATAACAACACTAAAAATACCTAATCGACCCAAAAACACTAAAACCCCCCAAAACCATAAAATCCCTAAAATCCTTGAAAATCCCTAAAATCCCCAAAAAAACTCTAAAAATAAAAAAAGTCTACAAACCCTTTAAACCCCTAAAAATGTTAAAAACACTAAACAACCATAAAACCATAAAAATTTAAAAAACCCATAAAAACAATACTAAACCAAAAAAACCATAAAACCCTAAAAAACTAAACACCTCAAATACCTGAAAATCCAACAAACCATAAAAAACCTATAAAATCTCTAAAAATACCCAAATAAATAAAAACACTAATACCCTAAAAATCCAAAATAAAAAATTTAAAACTTAAGAAAACATAAAACCCCTAAATAACTATAAAAACCCAGAAAACATAAAAAACCATAAACCCCCAAGAAATATTAAAAAACAAAAAACCCATAAAACACTAAAAACAACTAAAAATTCTAAAAACAATTTAAACCTCTAAATGTTAAAAAAATAATAAAAATCGTTAAATCAATAAAATAATCAAAAAACCCCTAAAACCCCTAAAAGCCAAAGAAACCATAAATCCCCTAATAACTCTAAAAACACTAAAAACCCTCAAAATCCATAAAATCCAAAAAAGACCACAAAAATCCAAAAAACCCTAAAAGACCAAAAAACGTAACCCTAAAAACCATAACAACCCCTAAGAAAATCATAAAACACTAAAAACTATTAAAAATCATGAAAACAAAAAAAACACTAAAAACCCTAAACAACCCTAAAACCTATAAAAACCCATAAAAAATTTCAAAACCCTAAAATTCCTAAAAACCCAATGAAAACTTTAAAAATACTTTAATCCCCTAAAAATATTTAAAAACAATAAAAAACATCAAAACCCTAAAAAAATCAAAAAACCCCAAAAATTTATAACAATCTTAAAATCTATAAAAACCTTAAAGACCCTTATAATCCATAAATAACCTGAAAAATATAAAATCCTGAAAATACCTAAAAATTAAAAACCCTAAAAACCCAAAAAATCTCTAAAAACCCATAAAATCCTAAAAAAACTAAAAATCCCTAAAAACCTAATAATGTTAATACCCAAAAAACTATAAAAACCGAAAAAACCCTCAAAAAACATAAAAACCCATGAAATCCTTGAAAACCCAAAAAATACCTAAAAATGTTAAAAACTATAAATACCCTGAAAAAGCAAAAGAAAATCATTAAAAACTAAAAACAATGTGAACCCCTAAAAATGCTAAAAACCATAAATCACTTAAAAGACCCGAATATACCTAAAACCCCTAAAAACCATAACATCACCTAAAACCCATAAAACACTATAAAACACATAAAAACCATAAAAAACTAAAACCTAAAAAACCCTTTAAACCGATAAAACATTAATAAAATCTAAAAATCTTAAAACCCTAAAAAACTGAAAATACCACAAAACCAAAAAAACCCTAAAACCCTCAAAATACCTAAAAACAATTAATATCCAATAAAATCCCAAAGAATCCTAAAAAATATAAAAAATCAAAAAAAATCATGAACCTACCAAAGATAACCTTAAAAACCTAAAATCACATTAATCCCCTAAAAATATATAAAAAATTAAAAACCCCAAAAAACTATAAAACCCTCTAAAAAAATTAAACCCCACTAAAAACCATAAAACCCCACAAAAAATTCTTCAAACCAAAAAACATGTTAAAAGATCTAAAAAATATGAAAACCTTGAAAATCTCAAAAAAACTAAAAACCCAAAAAAAAAATCCTAAAACCCATAGAACCATAAATACCATCAAAATCCTTAAAATCCTAAAAACCCATAAAACCGCAAAAAAAATTTCTAAAAAACATAAAAACATAAAGAAACACTAAAAAACCCTTATAAAACTATAAAAACCTAAAAATAATTAAAATCATAAAAACATAAAATACACAAATAAAACCCTAAAAACATAAAAAACCCTCACAATCCCTAAAAACCTTAAAAACCCATAAAATCCGAAAACCTCAAGAATTCCCTTAAATTTTTAAGGAACCCTAAAAAAATAGAAGAACCTATGAAAACCATTAAAACCTAAAACCACTTATAACCCATAAAAATCAAAAAACACTAAAAACCTTAAAAACCCATAAAGAGACACTCAGAATCCTAAAAACCCTAATCTACCAAAAAAATCAAAAAAAAACCATAAAACTGCTAGAAAATCATAAGCCCCCCCCCCACCAAAACCACTAAAAACTCTAAAACACTTTTAACCCCTCGAAATTTTAAAAAACTCTAAAAAACTTTTAAACGCTTAAAAATAAAAAACTTTTAAAACCCCAAAACACCATAAAAACAATAAAACTCCAAAAACTCTAAAAACACTCAAAATCCATAAAACCCTAAAAAATATTAAAATCCTAAAAAATCCCTAAGATATCGAAAGTCATAAAAAATAATAATAAACCCTTAAAACACATAAGAAAATTACAATAAACTAAACACACTTATAACCCCAAAAAATCCATCAAAGCTAAAAACACTAAAATATTCTAAAAAGCCTAAAACCTCTATAAACCCTAAAAACTCTTAAAATATTAAGACACCTAAAAATCCATAAAAAACCATAAAATAATAAAATAGTAAAACCCCTTGAAACTTCTAAAAATTTTCAAAAACACTAAAAATCAATAATAACCATAAAACATAAAAACCATAAAATGCAAAAAAACCAAAAAATTAAAAAAAATACCTAAATAGGTAAAAAAATCACAAACAAACACTAAACACCCCTTACAAAACCTTAAAATTATAAAAACACTTAATACCCCTAAAAACCTAAAAACCAAAAATCTCATACAATCCTTAAAAACCCCAAAACCCCATTAAAATAAAAAATACAAAATACAAAAGGAATTAAACATTTATTTTTTTAAAAAAATATAAAACATTAAAAACCCTAAAAACTCAAAAAAAAACCCTAAACATCCCAAAAAATCCATAAAAACCCTAAAACACTAAAACCCTAAAACCCTAAAAATCCCTAAAAACCATAAAAATCCATGAAAATCCTAAAACACATAAAAATCTCTAAATACGTAAATAACACTAAAAAACAAAAAATCCCTGAGAAATCCTTAAGAGCATAAAAACACTTAATACTCAAAAAACCTAAAAAATTCTAAAAACCGTAAAACCCTAAAAACCCTAAACCCCCCTAAAAACCATTAAAAACAATAAAACTATATAAAAACCCATAATCCCAAAAAAAACTAAAGACCATATTGAAAATAAAAAATGATTAAAAACTACCCAACTCTTAAAACCCTAAAACACTAAAAAAAAACCCCAAATCCTAGAAAATCCATGAAAACCATAAAACCCTTAAAAACCCTAAAACCCCAAAAAATCCCTAAAACTGAATTGTTTTCCCAAAAATCCCTAAATACCCAAATATCATTAAAAACCATAAAACCCTGAAAATCCCCTATTAAAATAATAAACCCTATAAACATTTTATACCTATAAACCCCCTAAAAGTTTCCAAAAAATCCTAAAAATAGAAAAAAAACATTAAACCCCCTAAAAACCATACAATCTAATAAAAAGGTTATAACCCATAAAAATGTTGAAAAACCACTAAAAACTGCAAAAACCCTTCACACCCCTGAAATCATTAAAAAAACTATAAAAAAATTTATACCCTTAAAAACGAAACTCCCATCCCCAAAAAACAAAAAAAACTAAATCTCAAAAAACCCCTAAAACCATTAAAATCCCTAAAAACCATTAAAACCCATAAAAATAAAAAATCCTAAAAATACATAAAAACATAAAAACCCCTAAAACCCTGAAAAAGCTAAGAAAACCTTAAAACCCAAAAAACAATTAAAACCCCAAAAAAACTAAAAAACACTAAAAACCCTAAAAACACTAAAAGAATAAAAATCCAAAAAAACCCTTAAAACCTCCAAGATCCCTAAAAACCATAAAACCCTAAAAACTACTAAAAAATATAAAAACCCTCTAAACTCAATATTTTTGTAAGAAACTATAAAAAACATTAAAATCCCAAAAAACTGGAAAAAAAATCCCTGAAAACCCCAGATAACCAAAAAAACCTAAAATTCCCCTAAATCATGAAAAACACTAAAACCCTAAAAACCCCTAAGAAAAACTTAAAAACCTAAAAACACCTAAAACACCTAAAAAACAATAAATTCTAAAAACCCTAAAAACCCAAAAACCAAAAAAAAACTATAAACCCCCCCCCCCCAAGACACAAAACCCACAAAAACTATAAAACCCTTCAAACACCAAAAAACATTAAAAACTATAAGAAATATACAACCATGAAACCAAGAAACAACCTAATAAATCCTTAAAAACCTAAAAACACTAAAAATCCCATAAAACCCTAAAAATTGATAAATAATCAAAAATAAGAAAAACACCCAAATTCCCTAAAACACTAAAATCCCTAAAATCTTTTAAAACCAATAAAAACATAAACAACCAATAACACACAAAAAACACTTTAAACCCCTAAAACATTAAAAACTCTAAAAAATTGTTAAAATAATAAAAAAAATCAAGAAATCCCAATAAACCAAAAAACCCTTACAACTCCAAGAACACTAAAAACCCTCCAAATCCAAAAAAACCATAAAAACCAAAATAATCTTAAAAATCTATAAATATCCCTAAATATGTAAAAAACCCAAAAAAACATAAAAAACCTAAGAAACCATTAAAAACTGAAAAAAATCCTCAAACCCCTAAAAAACAAAAAATCATAAAAATAATAAAAACCCTAAAAACACTAAAAACAATAAAACAACTAAAAAACCTAAAAAATACTAATAACCCATGATATCATAAAAACACACTAAAAACACTAAAAACCATTTAAACCCATAAAAATAGTAAGAAACTCAAAAATACCCTTAAAACCCAAAAAAACTAAAAAAATCCTAAAGACCCAAAAAACCATTCAAATCATTGAAACCCTTAAAATCCATGAAAACCATAAAAACCCATAATGATCCTAAAATATCCCAGAAACTTCCAATAATCACTCTATTTGGAAAACCTGATACCCTAAAAGGAAGATGGTGGCTGAGTCTCCTAGTTCCTCTCGTGCTTGGGCTTTCATACGTTGTTGTTCCCTACTCTCACAGTGCATCTCCTCCATCTCGGCGGAGACTTCAATTGTTGTTAGTGTATCTCAGGAATAAGCTTCAAATTATAGATTTATCCTTGGAGGAGTGGTTTAGATCTGGAGTTTCCTTCATGTGGCGCTGCAGATAAACCTTTGGCTTCGTCTACATATCCTCAGCTTCAGGTGGTGTGACTTCTTTCATGATATCATGGATCTTTTCTGGTCGAAGTGAGAATTTTCTTTGGAAAGGGATCATATATGGTCCTGGTGGTTCTTGGAGAACTTGGATTTTGATTTTCTCTCTGGTGAGGGGTCATATCTGGTCATGGTGTTGCAGTAGATGCACTCTTCGGTGAACACGGGGGGTTGGTAGGTTTTGTTATGGGTTGCACCGCTATTGTCTTGAAGGGGTTAATGTTGTTGCTGGTGAAGTTGTTTGGAGAGGAGTTGGATGATACTGGTCTAGATGCTAGAATTGGATGATGGATGTAGGAAGATGGTGTAGAAGGATGTGGCTGGGTAGATTGTGGAGCTGTGCTGATAACTATGAATTGGAGTTAAGAGCGGGTGTTGGTGGTTCTGTGTTGTTTGATTTGTTTTTATTTTTTGTCTACTAGGATATGTTGGGTGCACATTGTTGGATGTTGGGTCTTGATTGGCTTGGAGGTGCTAGATACTGGAAGCTAAACTACTGGTTTTGGGTTGCTACTTGTATAAGAGATGCTAGAGGTGTTGTTGCTATACTGATCGAGCAGTGGTTGGGGTGTGGTTGGAATGGATGAGAGGTGCTGCTGGTGTTGGTTGATGGAATTTATGCGAGGTGTTGGGCACTTTATGGTGATGTTGTGCAATTACTGGGTTATTGTCAGGCATTTTGGAGATGGGTTTAGGGAAAGGGGTTCTAGGTGTGGTGGAATGGTGATGGGAGTGGGTGATGGTGGTCCTGTGTTATTAGCTATGTTGTTCGGCGCAAAATGTTGTGAGATGATTGGTTAGGAGGTGCTGGATGCTGGGAACTGAGCTGCTGGTTATTGGTTACTGCATGGATGTAAGGTGAGGAAGGTAATTTTTATGGTCTTAGTGCTGTTGGTGATCCCATGATGTAGCTACTTTTGGGAATGGGATGTTTGACTCTACCCCACTCATTATTTTCATGGATTTTTTATCTAATAAATTTTTGTCGGGCTAGGAATAGCCTGGTCCTATGCCTTCTATTCCCTAAAAATACCTAATAAATGTAAAAAATCGTAAAACCCTGAAAATTCAAAATAAAACATTAAAAACATTAAAATACATTTGTTTCGTGGTTTTCGGTTTTTGGCCTCGAAACACCCAACGGTTCTATATCCAATGATGGATAGACCTGCTTTCCAATGGCAGACGTTCACTGGATGGTCTGACCAGCGACTCTTAAGAACTCACATTGGTCGAGAGGATGTGAAGTCGGGCTCATCGCACCCTTTTGGGGGGGGGGGGAATTATTGCATGTTCTGAGACTCTCTTATAGATTTAAGACGTATTCATATGTTCCCGAATCTTTGGTTTATACCCAAACATAGTATCCACAGATTTAACCTTGGTGGGAAATGGTCAACTGGACGCAGGGGTTCAGAATAATTTATGCCCGAGGTATACCATCCCTCGTTGAGTTAATGACCCTGAAGAGTCAAAACTCGTTTGAGGAGGCACTAGGAGTGGCGCGGTGAACCGATGTAAAGATAATCAGATCGACCGGTTGTTGGGCTTGAACCTCTTAGAGGCTTCCTACGTACCCTTCTAGGAGGCAGGGATCAAAGTCCACGTAGTTCGCATGAGTGTCGGAGAACTGACGTGAAGATGGACTGGGGGTCCAACGGGTAGTGGGCTTGAACATCATGGAGGCTTCCTACGTACCCCGTCTAGGAGGTAGGGACCAAAGTCCACGTAGTTCGTTGAGTGGGGCTTACACTCTGAGGAGTCCCACAGTGATGGATTGGGTCTTACACTCTGAGGAGGCCCAGAGTGATGGAATGGGGCTTACACTCTGAGGAGGCCCATGAGAGGATGTCATGGTCGATGCTTACTCTAAGCCCATGTGAGTCATGCTTGGTGTGAGAAACAAGAGGCAACAGGGACCAGAGGATCACGTCGCGAAAGGTGCATTCGTGAGAAGTGCAGTGGGGATTACGCATGAGGCGGCCCATAGTGTCGGATTGTGTCTTACACTCTGAGGAGGCCCAGAGTGATGTATTGAGGCTTACACTCTGAGGAGGCCCAGAGTGATGGATTGGGGCTTACACTCTGAGGAGGCCCAGAGTGATGGATTGGGGCTTACACTCTGAGGAGGCCCATGAGAGGATGTCATGTTTGATTCTTACTTTAAGCCCATGTGAGTCCTGCTCAGTGTGAGAAACAAGAGGCAGCAGGGACCATATGATCACATCACGAAAGGTGTGTCCGTGAGAAGTAGAGTGGGGCTTACGCATGAGGCGGCCCATACTGTCGGACTGGGGATTACACTCTGAGGAGGATCAGGGTGACAAAGCACAACGGGAGAGGTAAAGGGGGTTCTCCTATGCCCATATCCTCTCCTTTAGTGCATGAGGGCTTTCTTCTGATGGGTATATTACTACCCCAGAGGATCCCTTGACAAGTAGAGGGGTAGAAAAGGGGTTCTCGAGCTCAGACTCCAAATTACCGGGGGAATGTGAACCCATGAACACTTTGAAAATCTACTCAAGGGTCGGGGAAACCCCTTCAACTCTATTTACCATGGGAATGTGAACTCAAAATGGCACGCTGATGCACCTGAAAGTTACACCACACTGATCTGGTGGCTCTGGTGGAGGCCTCAGCTCGGGGCTGATGAGTAGACCCACGAGGGGGTCGTGGAGGATCGGTTCAGATTGGAAGGATTTTATCTGGATTGGGGAATGGAAACTGCAAAGTCTCTGATGGGCCACACGTACAAAGGAGTGGTGGCGCCCTTCGCGTTGGAAGGTGCTACCCAGCTGGAGAAGCCGTCCACGAACCAAGGTGGTCCGCAGACTGAGGGGCATCCCGCGAACCAAGGTGGTTCGCTATTTGGCGAGCATCCCGCGAACCAGGGTGGTTCGCGGCTTCGGGTTCGACCTGCGTACCAGGGGGGTATTAGGAGGGGTCCTCGCGAGTAGTAGCGGCCAAGGGCGGTGTCGATAGGGGGTTCATCGGTTGAGGCTTCGCCCGCGTAGGATGGTGCTACATAGTGTGGTGGATCAGAAAAGAGGCATAAACTCCCTGCTCCACGAGGAGTGCATCCACAAAGGGTCCATGGTTCGCGGTTTCCTTTTTGTTGTTGTTTAGGTTCGTGGTTCACCAATTTATTATGCATTTTCGGTTCCTTATTAGTTCGTTCCAAGGTTATTCCTACTCTGGCTCGCGAACTGGAACTTCGTTGTTTGCGAAATTCTCAGCCTTCCTTCAAAATCCTTCCTCTCGAATCTGATCGCTCTTCTCTTCCTCTGCCTTCAAATCGTCAAAAACTGATTCTTTGAATCCTTTCTCATTTCCCCATCGGTCTCCTTTTATAGAGTGGGGAAAGAGATGTATCAGTGGGCACACAACACCTTTTGCAGAGGCCCATGACCAAATACCCGGTTTACAGCTGACTTGGTCAATCCACGATTCGCGGTCAGTATTGAACGCTTCTCCTCGGCAAACCGAACTCGGAGAGTGCTTTGCGGCCACTGAGGGTTCCGCCTCCATCCCGAGAACGACAGAGGTGGTGGCTTGAACCGGTCGACGCGGTCTGTGGCTGGGGCGGTCGGCGAAAATGGATCGGTTCAGCGCATGTCCTGCCTCGTGCCCATGGGGGATCATTGCCTCTGTTTCGCGAACGACAATGGTTCGCGAAGGGAGTGCTCCGCGGATCCGGTCGAGCGGTATCATCTTCTGACCGGTCTCCGGACTGGTCCAATTCGTCCTTGCCTTTGAATTTTCTCCATTCTTCTCCCCAATTCTTTGGGGAATTTGGGTAGAATCTCCTTTGCGTATTTTTCAGAACCTTAAAAATGCCCCCCATCGGAATGGGGTCCGATCGGAACGAAGAGGAGGTCATTCCGATGCAGAGTGGTCCTGAAACTTGGATGGTTTGCGGTAGAGAGGTGGACCCAGTAGGGGAGCACACCTATAAATATGAGGGTCCCTTCATTTTTCCTCCACCGAATTCTTCACGAAACTAGAGCTCCCTCGCCTCTGCTTTCTCATTCCTTCGCGAAGTGCTTTGTCCGCGAACCGGCTGTGACTTCCACGAACCATTCCACCTTCACGGTTGCTTTCACCCATAGACCAATTTCCCAACCGTGAACCATTACTCTTAATTAATTAAAAAGTAAGTGATAATGGGCTGCAAAGGAACTTGCATCGCGGTTTCGATGCTTTGCGGTTCTGATGCTTCGCGGACTAAAATATTTTGAACTTTAAAAGTGTCTGAGTCTTCCAAACTTAGTCACTTAAATTCGGGATTGAAATTCCATGGAGCAACTTGGTTCACGGTTTCTGGCCAATGCTCAGTGGGCCAGGGTTTCGCGGACTGATTTCGCGAAGGGCGTGTTCGCAGAATGATGTCATCGCGAACCATCCTTCGTGGCCTCCTTGAAGGATTTAAGGCTTTTCCCATACAACTCGTATTTCTGTCCAGATTTTATTATTCCAGACTAACTATTTTCCTGGTCTTCATAATGCAGGGAGAAAATATGGTTCCCCCTCGCCCTACACCTAGGCCTGCTGTCGAGCCGCTCCAAATTGGTGATCAACTCTTGAAGGACATGGCTGGATCTATTCAATATGGAGTCTGCCACTCCCTACCATCTTCCTTCCTTTCCGACCGGCTCTCCAAATCACAGCAGGAGTAGCCTTTTTCTAACAGCCTTCCTGCCTATGGGTTCAGTTTATTGTCAGATACCCCGATTTTGGATCCATCCCGTGACAACAATCCCAAAGCATGGATATTTACTGCCAATATCCCCCAGTTCGTGATACATGTCGGCAGGCGGCCTGGCCCGAGGGGTACAACTATCAGATCTATGTTGAATCACCTTCCAGTATCTCCAACAGGAGAGCCATGTCAACAAGAAGGAACAATTCACTGCTATCGAAGCATTGCCCGCAGTGCCATGGCAAGCGACCAGCATGGCTGGCTGACGAATCAGGATCTCTGGCCGGGACGAGCATTTAAGTCATTGGATTGGGGGTGGCCCTTCTGGGTTTGCTAGAGCTATGTAGAATTTGGGGAAGAGTTGCGAGATGTAGTCTTGTATGAAGCTTCCTGGGTGTCCCAAACCTATACCCACCGGCCTCAAGCCCTTTCCAGGCAACTTATGAGCCATTGGATCCCAGACACCAACACCATCCATCTGGTCCACGGGGAAGTGGGCATTAGTCTATGGGACGTCTTTCAGATTTCGGGGGTCCCCGTCCTTGGAAGTATGTATGAAGAGTTCCTGCCTCCTTATTCTATGTGGGAGAACGAAGAGAGGACTCCCCCCTAGTGAAGCAGCTTATTAACCAGGCTTGGAAGCACTCAGAGGATATGTCTCCAAAACAGCTCGTCTCATACCGTAAATGGGTTAAGGCTTTTGTGAGAGAGAACAAATCTGACGAATCCACGTCTCTCCTACACAGGCCCACTAGTTTCCCTACGATGGAGTCCCGTAAACAGAAGGGCTGCTATTGGCTTATTTTGGAGCAAGGCAATTTTCACGACTGGGGCTGGGAGCTCATTCTGGATGTCGATCGATTTCTTAGTCTGGTAGCTTTTCTGGAAATGTTCTTAAGTGGATGGCTATTACCCGTACGTGAGACTGGTGGCGTGCAGGTCACTAATTTTTTCATGGCACCACAACTAGCTATCGGTAACATTATCAACTTAGCTGTCCTCATATTGGACATGATTTATCTGTTGCTCAATAATATCACTGACGGGAGCCGGCCAAACAGAGTGGCCAGCCCTTTCCAAATTCTCTGGGGATGGTTAAGCATACATATCAAGAACAGATATACCTTCATCAACCCTTTTCTGATTCCGGGCACCACATTCTGGCGATACTTGCAACTGAACAATGGGGTTATGCCTGAAGAGTGGGAGACCCAAGAGAAGGATAGTAAACCGACAAGTCAAAACAAGCATCTGTTATCGAGTCGAATCTCGAATTATGACTATTTCAATTTTCATCTATTTTCTTCCCCAGCTGGTGAAATTACGAATACCATAACAGGGGAATTTAGCAAGCGGTCCTACCTCTTCTCTCTCTGACAGGGTATTCTGGTAGATCGTATTGGTGGAGAACTGATCTGCGAGGGGTACGCGCCTTGCCGAATTGGACGTCAATTTGGATGTGTCCAAGCACAGTTCCCTCCCACACATAATGGTGCCCACGAGAACCATCATTTAATGGCGTTCAGACAACTGTGGTTAATGTTCACCTGGGAGGATACCGGCTGTGAAGTTATGACCCCCACGCTTGCAGATTCCATGCCTTTCTTATCCAAGAATTATGCTGACTCCTGGGTACAATCATACCCAAATGGCCAACTAGGTACATTGGTGGCTACCATCTCAAGTCCCAAGCCATCAAAGGGAAAAAGAAGCGAAAGAAGGATGGTTCTCCAACTAGGTCGGGAAAAATCCTTCGTCACCCTACTGGTCCCATGCTTCCGTGGAAGATTTTAACAGACATAGGTGTAACCTATCATGCCCTCGAAGCTATTCGAAGGGTGTTGGATATCCCCATTGATGCTGCCTTTCCAATGGCTTGGGGCCAATGGGACGAATTCAAAGCTCGGTCAGCCTTTCGCAGCAAGTACCCTCATCCTCTATGGCAGTATCTCAAGAATCAGAGGTAGCTTTTGACGGGTTGGGCTACATATCTGCTCCGGCTAACAATATTTATGATGCAGACCCCGAGAGGGAGATTCGATATCTTCGGGACATTGAGTTCTATATTCACGCACGCCGGGGTTATGCGGTGTTGAGGTATCGAGTCCAGGCCATGCTTCACCCGGTTACTAATGAGGAGGAAGAAGGAAGTGACTGCTCTTCAGGGGGCGATGATTTCGATGATCTCTATGTCACAACAGAAGTAAAGGAATTCCCCTCCCTACCACTGAGATCCCATCCACAGGTATCCCCAGAGAGTTCTAGGGTGGCGGCAGGATCTGGAACACAAATACGGCCATTGGTGCCCTTACCACCCTCTACCGCCACCCGACCCTCTCAGGTTGATCCTCCCCAGTCGGCGATTCATGTCATGGCCGCATTTCCAGAGGCTTGGAGGATTTGGGATGACCTGATGGTCAGTAGTTTGGATGAAGAAGTTTGGGCGTTACTTCAAACAGGCCCTCTTAAACTTCCGGGTATTGGGACGATCTTAGCTCCACCCCACTTGCTGTTGGAAGAGGATTTAGATGAAATAGTCGCCTTGTTAAAGGAGATGGATTCTTATATTCATTCACTCTGGAATCATATCTATGGGAGAATCCGGGTGTCCATGATGATTAGACATCACGAATTGTCCGACCCTAAAGAAGAGGTTGCTCTGCTCGCCCATTCAGACTTTCTCCCTCCTTCATTGTGGAGGTTCTAAGGTTTCTTCCTTTTACGTAGGGTGCCGAAGAATCTCAGGGGGAATCCCTTCTCCGTAGTACACCCCTTGCGGTACCGCGGTGGGGGAGAATGCGCTTTCTCCCATAGGGTTCATCGAGGAAGGATCCCCTAGCGCAGATAAGCTCATGGAAGCGACCATCGCAGACTCAGCTGGGGTCTTTCCTCCTCCGGCCCCTCCTAGAATTCTAGGTGAACAGTCCCCTGGGCAGATCCAGAGACAACAGCAGGCATTCCATTTATCGGAATGGCTCAGAAAGGGAACGTCGGCTAATCATGACATCCCGTTTTCTCAATTGCCAACTTGCATTCTTAGACTTCGCCAGTCATTAACTGTTTGATGTATGGTGCAGGGCCACTTGGGAATCTAGATGTGGCTACCCAAGTGGTTTTACCCTACGCCTCCTTGTTGTCTACGGAATCACCTGTAACCACGCCTGGACGTGATGAGATGGTGGGACCTACCAGAGGGGCCTATGATATGGATGCTTTACTCCCACCTTTATTAGTCAATGATAAGTTAGAGGAGGAATTTTTGGTATTCGAGACTCCTGCTGATCAAACAACCCTTCCAATTGTGGAGGAAGATGGGGCTCCCATGATCGCTGAGGGGGCTCCAGATCCAACGAGGCCGACCACCTCAGACCCAATGGATAATTTGATGATGGAGGAAGAACCTTCCATTAGTCCAATTGTTGGGAACCCAGAGTGGGCCATTATCCTGTTCACCGGGGGAGTGATTTCCCCAAGCTTGGTCTCCATAGGCGACCACTTGGGGATAGCTTTGGAAACATCTGGCCTTAGGCATGGCCTCGGGTCCTAGACCCCTCTGGGGGCTCCCCAGATTCCATTTCCTATTGAAGATGTGGAATCCTCTTCAAGTGGCTGTCGTGGCAGTGCAGATCTTGAGGATGTCAACGCCTTGAGGATTTGGAGTAAGTTCTCTGATCTACTACCACTGACTCCTTTTTCTTCCCTTTCATAATTAGGGGTACTCATCTGTCATATTGACTCTTGGGATTCAGGACCACAACCTTTTGCACTATCGATTGAGTCAACAGACCCGGCTGTGCCTATGACCACAACTTCCGGGGGCGAAGCTGCCGTAGTGCCAGAGTTTGCGGGTGAAGCCGCATCGGCTCCCTCCATGGTGACGTTAATCCCCGAGTATGTGTCCTCATTCGGGAGTGATTCTGAGCCTGATCAAGAAGTCCCCTCTAGCATTCGACCCGCTCGCCAAAGGGTTTGGGAGAAAATCTGGAGATTGATCTCTCAAACGCCCTTGGTCGAGATGCCTACCAAATTACTGAGGCTATGCAATTTTTTTATGCTGCTAGGATTTGATGGCTTTGACTATCATGGTTTTTATGACATAGTCAAGCAGGTAGTCGCTGACTGGGAGAGGCTGGGTGATTTCGAGTCTCGCCTTTCCGCTGCCCAATCCGAAGTCTACCTTTCCGCAACCCGACAACTCTACCTAACAAAAGCTCATGAACATGCCGAGGTTGTTGCGAGGATTTAGGTAGGGTTTATTGAGTAGCGTTCTCACCTAGAGGTGCTGAGGAATGATATACAGCGGCTGCAGCTGGAAGAGGCTAATGTTTCCACCGTGATTGAAGAAGGGGAGCGGCGGATGGAGGAGGAAATGAGGGAAAGCACAATGGCAGCTCAGGAGGTGGAAGAATTGTGGGATGGTGCAAAAAATGAGATGGACTTACTACAAAATCCCTCTCAGACAATCGAGGATTCTCACCAGCACCTGATACAGCTTTGTGAATCTGCTGAAAAACTCTTGTAATTGCCTTTCACGCTAGAGGAGGCTCCGGATTGTGGAAGACCTTCGTACCAACTTTGTTATGGAATAAAGAAACATTTCTACTTATTTCTCTTGTCTCCTTCTCCTGTGACAGAAACTACATGGCATGATTGCTGCACATAGAATAATCCGAGTCCAGGACTAAAGCTAAAACACGCTCTAACTCTTTTTTTTCCTGGACCATGGGATCTAGCGAGCATAGTTTGACTATTGTTGGGGTTTTGTAGGAAAACCCCACAAACCTTTTGTCTTTTCTTTTTAATCCCCTAATTTTTCCTAGGCCCATTTGGTATGGACCCAGCAGGTATGACCCGGCTTTTACTTAGGTCGTCCTTTTCGGGTTTTCGGCCTAACAGGATTTGTGCCTCTTTTCTTTGAGCGGTTTATAGTCCCGCTGTCAATACTATCATTATTGATATTTTAGGTCGAACAGCTTTGACCGAACATTATGGGGCGAGGGCCCCAATAGGGTTCAACTGTTTAAAATATGCCTCAATACTCTTTAGATGCACATGGGGGGAACATGTCTAAATTTGAATGACATGTAGGGCATGCCTCAAGGAATGGGATCCGCGTTGGCGTACAGAGGTAGGAAGGGTGTTGCCTAAGGAAAACATTCTTTTGGTAGACTGGCCAGGGGTGATCAATATGCAGAGACGCTGAGGGAATGGTATGCATAATCATACAAAGGTGTCCTTAAGTCTAGGTCTATCCATTTGTGATGGCTAGGGGACTTTATGGAAGTCCGGATCATGGAAACCATGATGGGTGGCATGGAAAATTATGAAAACCACCAGGTGTGGCTCCGAAGGGGAGTATGACATCTGAAAGGGATTTGGGAACATCCGTACTGACTTGGAGCATGGTCTAGAGACCACTTCCCTACGCATTTAGTTAGTGTAAGGGATGGGTGAGGCTTGATGTAGTTTAAATTCATGTAGCTGGGACATCATTTAAAAATGGAATGACTTCTCCTGGTTCCTAGTAATCTTTTCAAAGACGTTCCACCACATTTAGGCAGGGCTGTGAAAGAGGTTGGTAAACTATAGCTCAGAGGGTTTCTGAATCCCGGGATGGACATAGGGGATCAAAGGCCAAGAGGCGTATGGAGGGAAGCATTGCCTAAGGAAAACATTCCTTCGGTAGACGGTCTAGGGTTGATCAATATGCAGAGCCGCTGAGGGTATGGTATGAATAGTTATGCAATGGTTTCCTAAGTTCAATGATTTTATTCCCCCGATAGCCAAACAACATCAGGGAAGTTGATATTTGGAACCACCAGGGGAGGCTTATGAGGGTTCGTCATTTTTTTTTCTAAGTGCATAGTATGGTTTATGATGAGATGGTGCCTGGATATGAAGGAAACATCTAGACCAAACTTCCCATGAATAGGTGAAGTATTCCATTCTCACGCGAGTGTGAGACAATGGCTTGTGCCGGTCTGACACGTGCACTGAAGGACAGAGAAAAGCCTTTATTCCTCACTGAACTCATGACGAGTTTGACTGTGTAGTTTATCGTCATGTGGTTGGGACATATTCTATGCAGTTTAGCATCATGCGGTAAGGATGAGGGGAATTTTTAAAGGATGTTGTAAAGTTTAACGTCATGCTGCGAGGACGGCTTCCATGCATTTTAACATCATGGGGTAAAGACAGCGATATTTCTAAAGGATGCTGTGCATTTTAACATCATGTAGCGAGGACAGAGGGTATTTTTGCAAAGGATTCTCTTCATTAGAATATAACTAGACTTGAATACCTCAACATGACCCAGACGTTGAAGGGGGGTTGATTGGTGTAAATCATGGTTTCGGGGATTCATGGATCAGGAGAGATGATATGGGGGCTCTGAGGCCAGTAAGCGTACGGGGCTAGGAAGAGTATCACCTGTTGAAATTTTACCTTTGGTAGACGGGCCAGGGCTATCAATATGCAGAGCCACTGAGGGAATGGTATGCATAGTAATTCAATGGTGTCCACAGGTCGATAACTTTCCACTTCTGATGGCCGGGAATGGTTATGAAGATCCGCAATTATCCGGGCCATGAAGTTTGTCATTTGGCAGAAGAAATGTCTAGACATGTTGGGGATGTCCATCCCTGGTTGCTTGTTGAGGTTCAAAGAGCCCCCCCTGCGTTAATTTTTTTTGTGCGTGGGGGTGTGCCTTCATTCCATGCTATTTAATGTCATGTGGTAAGGACGTAGTAATCCTAGTTTAACGGTCATAGATCTCGGACCATTGGGTGACTATTGCTGCAGTCACTCGAAGGATAACTGGGTCAACATGCTCTGATATACTTGGAACAAGGTGGGGGGTGAAGGTCGTAAACTGCAACGTTGAATTTTCCTGGATTAGGAGGTGTGATGTGGAGGCTATGAGACCGGTAAGCGTACAGAGCTCGGAGAAGTATCACCCAAGGAAATCATGCCTTTGGTAGACGGGCCAGGGGAAATCAATATGCAGAGCCGCTGAAGGGCATGGTATGCATATTCATGCAAATGTGTCCACGGGTTGATAACTTTCCACTTTCGATGGACGTGAGTGGTTATGAGGATCCGTGATTGCTCATAGTGCAGAGTTCGGCACGTGGGGATAATGGCGTCTGGGTATACAAGAAACATCTTCACTGCAATTGTCTGTTGTGTCAAAGTAGCCTAGTCCTAGCTTGATTTTTGTTGATGAAGATCGCTATGTGAACCACCGACGGACACACAAGTTAGCCAGATAGGGTCCCCCTGGCAGCACCTGGATGTGAAAAGGGGAATGAACTTGTAAACCTCTGCCCCCTAAATTTTGGATCGGGAGATTTGATTCAGGGGCTCTGAGGCCGGTCAGCGTACGGAGCTAGGAAGAGTACCACCTGAGGAAATATTTCCTTTGATGAACGAGCCAGGGGATATCATTATTCAGAGCCGCTGAGGGCATGGTATGCATAGTCGTACAAAGGTGTCCTCGGGTCAATAAATTTCCTCCTCTGATGGCCATGAGTGGTTATGAAGATCCATAATTATCTGGGCTGTGGAGTCTGATGTATGGAAAGGATGAATCCAAATGTGTAAGGAGTATCTCCATCTTGTATCGCCATCTGTCTTGGGTGGGTTGCAAAGAAGTCTGTGCAGTTTAACATCATGCGGTGAGGAAAAACTCCATGTAGTTTAATGTCATGGGGTAAGGATGAAGGTGACACGATGTGAAAGAAAATGGGGGTCTGCGCAGTTTAACGTCATGCGGTGGGGAAAACTTATGTTCAGTTTAATGTCATGCGGTAAAGACGAAGAATACACCCCATACAAGTCTGGTCCATACACGGGGGAAGGGGGATTTTTTAAATATTATTATTCATGAAGTTTTATGTCGTGCGGTGAGGATGGGAAGTACACCCCGTGCCGGTCTGGTTTGCACACAGGGGGGGAAAGGGAATTTATTTTATCTTTTATTCAAGGGGCTGGGCCAGGACTGGGAACCCTAGCATCACTACATATCCTACAGGGGTAGAAATCAAACCACACGTAGTTCTCTGAAATATGATACACCCCATTCAGGTCTGATCCGTACATGGGGGAAAGGGGAATTTTTTTAATTTTTGTTTGGGAGTGGCTGGGCCAGGATAGGGGACCCCGGCGTCGCTACGTATCCTACAAGGGTAGGAATAAATCCATAGGTAGTTCTCTAAAATCCGTGTAGTTTAACGTCATGTGGTGAGAATGAGGGGTATTATTAGACTCCCTGCAGTTTAAGGTCATGCGGTGAGGACGTGAATACACCCCGTGAATGTCTGGTCCATACACGGGGGAAGGATCATCTTTTTTTGTCGTTTTTGTTTTTGTTTTTTTGAGCTGGCTGGGCCAGAGTGTGAAATTCCGGCGTCACTACATATCCTACGAGGGAAAGAATCAAGCCTTACATAGTTCTCTGAAGGAAGTACACCCCATGCAGGTTTGGTCTGTACACAGGGGAAGAGGGCGTTTTTAAATCATCTTGTCCGTGAAGTTTAACGTCGTACGGTAAGGATGAAATACTCTTAGTTTAAGGTCATAGAGTGTGGACCGTTGGGTGCTTGGCAATTTAACTTCACGCAGCTCGGATGAAGCGTACACCCCGTGCAGGTCTGGTCCATACACGAGGGGAGGGGCATTCTTACCTCTTATTATCCATGCAGTTTACCGTCATGCGGTAAGGATGATGTCCATACAGTTTAACGTCATGTGGTTAGAAAAAGAGGCTCTTGGTCTTTATGAAAAATACTTCTTCAAGAATCTCGCATTGGTAGGAGCTGTGGTGAATTTCCCATCCATGGAGATCAGGGCATATGCTCAGTTAGAGTAGGCCTTGTGTACAACATATGGTCCCTCCCACTTGGGCTCCAGCTTTGGAGTTTTCTTTCCAGGAATCATTGGGGTCCGGAGGACCAATACCAATTCTCCTTCCATGAAAGACTGGAGGCAGACCTTTTTGTTGAAGGCTCGTGAAATCCAGTTCTGATATACCTCCAGATGGTGAAAAGTGTGCAACCACTTCTTGTCTAGCTGTTACAATTCTCCTAGCCGCTTTTCTGATTGCTCATCATTGGACAACTGATCAAATATGGCGATGTGGAGTGAGGGTAGTTGGAGTTCAATGGGCAGGACCGCCTTTGTGCCATACACCAATGAGTACGGGGTAGCCAGAGTAGTGGTGCAAATTGTGGTTCGATAAGCCCACAATTCATGGAGGAGTTTTTCTGGCCATGACTTCTTGTTTTTTCCCACCATTTTCTAGAGTATGTTGGATAGGGTCTTGTTGAAGGCTTATATCTGTCCGTTGGCCACTACATGGTAGCGGGATGAGTGGTTAGCCTTGATACCATAATCGTGGTATAGCTTTTCTAATTTAGTAGAGAAGAAATTGGTGTCGTTGTCTGTCAGTATGGTATGAGGGACACCAAATCTGGTAATGATATTGGTCTTCACAAAGCTGACAATATTTCTTGCCCCGACTTCCTTGAGGGGTATAGATTCTTCCCATTTGGAAAAGAAGTCGGCTGCCATGAGGATATACTTTAGCTGTTTGGTCATGGCGGGAGGATATGGTCCCATGACATCCATCCCCCAGACGGCAAACAGCCAAGAGTACTTAGCTTGATGAAGTTACTCTGGGGGTTGGTGTATGAAGATGGCATGAATCTGTCATGAGTGGCATTTTGCGGTAAAACGCTCGTAGTCTCGTGCCACTGTGGGCCAGTAGTACCCAATCCTTCAAACCTTATGAGAAAGCTTGGTCCCTAGTTGATGTGCTCCACACACTCCTCCATGTACTTCAGTCATGACGACAGTGGTTTTTCTCCATTAATGCATCTGAGGAGCACTCCGTCGAGGCCTCGTTTGTAGAGGACCTCTTACTGAACCATGCCACCATATAGGACAAAGTTGATTTCCCTTCTCTGTATTTGCTCTCATTCAGCCCTGTCTGATGAAAGTTCTCCCCGTTGATGATAGTTTGCAATGGGGGTCATCTAGCCCGTAGCATGAGCATATGGCTCGGGGACAGGACTGACTTCGTGAATCTCTTCCGTCTTAACTTCATCAAATGGCAATACCATTCGACGATGAGCAATACTGATAACCATTTCATCCCAGCCTAGGTTAGCTAGGGTTGTGGCCGCATTGGCTAATGCCTCAGCCTGGGCATTCTGAGACCGGGGAATATAGGTTAATGTTCGTTCTGTGGAGAATTCCACAATTAACCCTCGGACATGGTCAAACAGGGGGATCGTCTCCTCCTTTTTAATAGAATATTCACCATTGACCTGCTTGATGACCATCTCTGAGTCACCTTTTACCTTAATGTGCTATACCTATGCCGGGAGTGCGAGTTCCAGACCTGAAATGAGGGCTTTATATTCCGCTTCATTGTTCGTACATCCCTCTGATAGGAGGAAGGAATACGGCTAGACTGCCTTCTCTGGGGAAACAAGTATTATCCCCAAACCCACTTTGTTGAATCTGGGGTCCTCCATCCTCCTCCCGGTTGGGCTTCGGGATGTGTCGTCGAAGTACATTTCCTATGCCAGGAACTACTTTTGAACCGAGAAGATATCTTCATCAGGTAGTTCAACGTCCGGTGCAGTGATCCATATCGAAGGGTGCTCTGCCAGAAAGTCTGCTAATTTCTGGCCCTTGATGGCTTTTTTAGGCACATACTGGATGTCAAACTGTTGCAAGATGCCCGCCCATCGGGATAGGTGTCTGGTTAGCATCGGGCGACTGAGGATGTACTTGAGCGGGTTACTCCGCGAGATCAAATGGACTTCGTGATGCTGAAGATAATGTCGCATATTTTGAACTGCGAATACCAAGGCCAAATATTCCTTCTCGATATTTGAGTATCGAGTCTCAACATCAATCATGGTTCAACTGAGGTAATAGATATTGTGTTCATTGTCGGCTTCATTCTTCTGCGCGAGGAAGGCTCTAGTGACCTCTCTAGGGCTGTCACGTACAGGATGAGAGGACTTCCTTCAACCGGGGGAATGAGCACCGGTGGACTTAAGAGGTACCTCTTAAAGTTTTCGAACGCCTCTTGGCAGTCATTCAACCATTGGTACATGACCCCTTTCTTCATTAACCTGGTGAAAGGCAAACATTTGCCTGCCAGGTTGGCTATGAACCGCCTAATATAGGCTAGGTGTCCTTGGAATCCCTTCAACTCAGTGAGTTTATGCGGAGGTGGTAGGCGAAGGATGGACTTCATCTTCTTAGGGTCGACTTTGATGCCACGATGGCGTACGACAAAGCCAAGGAATTTCCCTGAGGTGACCCCAAAGGCGCATTTCAACGGGTTCATCTTCAGGTTATGTTGTTGGAGCTTGTTGAAGATGGTATCAAGGTCCGATAGGTGGTCTGAGCGCTGTTTGGACTTGACCACTAGGTCATCTACGTAACATTCAACGAATTTCACCAGGAACAGCTTAAAGATCCTATGCATGGCACACTGATACATGGCGCCAGCATTCTTGAGACCAAAGGGCATGACCCTGTAACAGAATACCCATTGAGGGTCCCTGAAGGTAGTGGCTTCTTTGTCTTCTCGGGCCATCCTGATTTGGTTATATCCAGAATATTTGTCCATGAAGTATAGAGACTTATACCTAGCCGTTACATCAATTAACAACTCGGTGATTGGAACCAGGAAGTCATGTTTCGAACAATGCCGATTAAGATCTCTGAAGTCAATGCAGACATGGATTTTCCCATTCTTTTTCTTTACAGGGATGATGTTGGCTAACCAAATGGGGTACTAGACCTCTCGAATGAAGCCTGCTTTAATGATATTATCTACTTCAACCTCTATCTTGGCAGCATGTGAGGGGTGTGTCCTTCGGGCGGCCTACTTATAGCCTTGGTGGTCTTCTGGAAGGCCTAGGTGGTGTTTTGCCACCTCGGGATCATGTCCCAACTTTCTGTGTAATTCCATGCAAAGACATCCCGATGTTACCTTAGGAAGGAGGTATATACCTCATGTTCCTCGAAAGACATGGCTGCACTAATGAGAGTAGGCCTCGGGTCTTCCTCGGTACCCAGGTTTATTTCCCTGAGCTCGTCCACAGGGGTGTAGATACCCTCCTCAAATGCGGGAGGTGCATCCCTGAGATCTTCCCCCTCTTCTTATCCCAAGTCCTCATCTTCTTGATCTGACGAGGAGAGAGTTTCCAGTCTGATCCTCTGAGGGTTTTAGGGAGAGGCATCGTGGGCATCCCAGTTTGAGTATTCGTCCCCAAATCGAGGGTTGGTGGAAGTTCCCGCATTGTCATGCTCGACCATCATGGATGAAGTCATGAGGACATCTGAATGCGTGTCTGTACTTTAACTCCTACTCTCAACATGGTTGATTGGTAGGACATAATCTCCACCAAGCTGCCTGAGGGGATCATCGGGGACCATTTCCAGGTCATTTGGAGCAGGGATCCAGTCGACACCATCGAACAAAGGCTTCTTTTTATTTTGCTCATAGAACCCGGCATCAATGTAATGTGACTAGGAGAGCCTGAAAGGGGCCTTGTCAGCGTGCAATGTTCCACTTTTTCCATTGACGCAGTATATGATACACTGGTGATAGGATGAAGTAAAAACCATGTTCTTATGGAGCCACAGCCTTCCCAGCAGGGCATTGAATGATGTGCTCTTTCGGACCACCAGGAATTCCGTGTAGGCTACCAGGTCACCAAAATGGGTCTTTAGCTTGATTTGTCCCATTGGTTATTGCTCACTCTTATTGTAACCCAATAGAGTTATGGACGAGGGAATTAGGTCGTCCTCACTATAGCCCAACTTACGGAGTGTCCATAGGGGAAGGATGTTAACCCCAGATCTATTGTCTATAAAGACTTTCCGGATCTCAGAACCATTCAGTGTGTCATACACATATAGTGTTATGATGTTTCTCTGCATGATGGAATCTTTATCCTGATCAGTAAAGTAAATCACTGCATTGCATTCAGCAGGGTCAGTCTCTTTCCGGTAAATTTTAGCGGCAGCTACCTCAGCTCCAAACTCTTGGGGGCTGATCAAAGCTTCTATAAGTGCCTCCTTGAGGTCTTTTGATAGACTTAGGGCATCTAGTATTGACATCTTGGCCAGTACCGACGCCAAATGCTTAAGGATATCGTATTTCTACTCCAGCGGCCGACACTTCTCCGTTGGCGGTAGAGTCTTAGCGAGTTCTTTAAGGGCTGTAGCATTTGACGAAGAGGGGCCGGTCGCGGGGTCCGATATCGATGGCATTCCCGCGTTCTGGGGACTTGGCCCGACCGGTCTGTTTGTGCGCACTAGGCGGCCAAACACTTGTTATTCCTCTGGTGGGTATCGCAGGACAACAGGGCCCGAGTGGCTGGTTGTGGAGGTGGAGGGGAATTCCTTCTCCTACTGAGTCCATTAAAGGGATCTTGCATGGGTTTCCACAATATTAACGGTTTGAGACGGGGTCCAACTGTAGGGCTGGTTTCGGCCGCAGCTTTTCCTCCCCTGGTATCCCCTACCTCTGCGATTCCTCCTCCCAGGTCCTTGTGCAGGGAACATGGGTTCATAGTTGTACCCTTCATCAGGGAATGATTACATACGATGGATGGAGTTAATAGAACCAAATATTGCCTCTACATCCTCTAACAGTTCAACCTGCTCGGTTTCCCCTGATGGTTCCGTTTGGTGGGTCGGTGCCCATGGTGCCAAATTCGAGGGCATATAATCTACCAGGGTTGGGACTAACTTTGGCCCCGTCGCGGACTTCTCCTCTCACAATTGTTTCCTCATCCTTTGATTACAACTGGATGACCGGCTCATAGAGGGTTGTGCGGTCGATACTATTGGCTATGCAGCTTCAGAGGCCATTTGTGGAAACACAGGCTGCTGTAGTTGAGCTCGGAGTATGCCCTGGGCTCAGTTGATACTCTTCGAAGTCATCCAATTGTCAAATATCTACCCCTGCTTGCTGGTGACTTTCTACCACCCCTCCTCTTTTTCGGAGTCGGTGATAGAGATGTATTCCACATGTTCTGGGGGTGGTCCCAGCTCGACTTGTCCGGAGTCTACAGTCCTCTGCAGGAGGTCTTTGAAGAACAAGAATTCTCAGATACTATGACCCAACATCTGATGGTAGGGGCAGTAATCTGGTCTGTCATCGTGGCTGACTTCTTCAGGATTCCTCAGCTCCGGGAGGCGGAGAAAGTTGCAGTTCGTGGTGGTAATGAAGTAGTCGCGGACTTGATCATGACAGAACGTGTATACTTTTTGTCTTCATTCCTCAAACTTGATTTGCTTCGGTCCTCATTGATCGTCCTGTTTAGGCGGGGGAAGCCACTAATATGCAGGGGGCCTTGACAATTTGGTGGAGGCCTGAGTGGTGGAGCGGTCCCCAGGGCTGGCTTGAGTGTGAAAACAGGCGCTTGAGCTCTAGGGGCTCTTTTCTCAGGAGCATGAGAGGCTATTCGAGACTTTGAATTACTCCACTACAGGGAGTCCTCAATTGTCTGGGCAATAGCCGAGAGATGGCGGACGCCAGTGGTGCACTCCACTGGTATGAGAAGTGTTCGCAGCCCATCTCTAAGATTATCGATGCATATGGCTAGCATCTCATCTTGAGTCATTTCCCTGTTTAGAGAATAGGTCAGACCTTTCCATCTGGCAATGAAATCTGAAACCCTCTCGTTCTCCCTCTTCTTGCAGTTCATGAGGTCACTAACTATTGTTTTAGGAAACGTCGAGCTTAAATGGAACAGGAATTGATGCCAAAGGTCTTCCCAGATCTTTATTGACGGGGCTGGAAGACTCATGTTCCAGACAAAGGTGGATCCTTGCAAAGTCCGTACGAATCATCTAAGTTTCACTGCTTCGTGCTGTTCAAGAGTCCCCATCATAAGATCGCAATAGGATGCATAGTGCATCAAATGCTGCTCTGGATCGCCTGATCCATTGAAGATGGGGAATACAGGGCTCCTAAAATTGGGTGGAGGTCGTGTTTTGGTCACTCAATCTGGGTAGGGTTTCCGCTCTGGTTGTATCGGAGTGTGTCTACCTTCCATCGCTTCCAATTGAGATGTTAGTGCCTTGATGGTGTTGGTGAGACCCTAGTTTACATCTTGTTGGGCCCGGTCCTGGGTAGGTGTAGCCCGAGGCATTTTTTGAGGATCCGGATTGGCCGGCACGAAGGGTGTGTGTGCCATTTGTGGAACCATCGGAGGGTTCAGGTGTACTCACTCTGGTTTCTTCCTAAGTGTAGGTAAGTCTTGTTATTCATCTAAATCTACTTTTATGTAGTTGGATGGGTTGGGCGCCTCGTTGGACGGGAGCCCTGACCGTGTTTCGTTTGTCAGGGAAAACCATTGTATTTGAGGTTCACTTGCTGGGAGTGCGTGATATGGCTCCTCCTAGGATTCAATTTCCATAAGGCAGTTCCTTTGGAGTAGCTCGACGTTAAGCCACCTCAATTCTTTCATCTCCTCTTCCTGTCGAGCGAATCTCTCTTCGAGCGTGAGTGGCTCATCTTTGTCGAGAGAAGGAGGCAGGTTAAGGGTAACCAATCCTTTGTTATTATCCTTATTGGAAGCTCGCTGGGTATGCTGAGGAGGGTTGGCTAGAAGGACGGCCATATTTAGGGGGTCCCTCTGGTTCCGGGTGTGCACACCTGGGGGTTCGTTGTGAGTCACAACCTGACCCGAACCATCGTCCCTTGATCCATCCTGATTTGCATCATCTTTGGTGTCACCCATGGGGTTATCCTCTATGGAGTTTATGAATTCGTATCGCGGGGTAGAGGGGACATCATCATCCAAATAGTCAGAGGATCTCCCGCGTCTTCTGTTGGCCTTCCCCTTCGTGAACTGGGATTACCTTCGAACTTCTTGGCGAAGGGTGACGCAGAGAGTTCTTTGATGCGACCTTACGGTGCGCCCTCTTCTCGGAGGGGATGATGATTCAAATGATGGGATATGATGTGAACCTCCTCTTCTGACCGTCCTCCCCAGACGATAGAACACAGATTCTCGTGGGGGAGGTTGTTGTTGAGGGGGTAATAGTGCCCCCAGCCCTGCGGGCTGGGGTTGGCCCCATTCCATGAACGTTGAGTCTTTTCCCGGTTTTATTGGTCTTATAGGTGAATTCATTGTTAAAAATGCCCCCAACCCTACAGGCTGGGGTTGACCATGGATTTCGGTAGTGGCTTTTGCTATCGCTACCTGCCTGATCTTGCGTGCCCCCATTCGGGGGTGAACCGGATTTGGTGCCAAATTCACCTGTGGGTCCATCCCTTCTAGGGAGGTAGGAAATGATCTCTGATTGGCCTCTCTTAGGTGAGAGGCCTATTGTATGCTCTCAGTGGCCTGATTTAGGATTTCTTGGATGGCTTGTTCTCATCGGTCCTGACACTTATGGGACTTACTCATGGCCTGACTCTGTTTGGTGTATTGCCTTTCCTGAATAGGGGGACCACTCGATTGCCGTCTTGACGTGATGACGTTTCAAGATTCCATGATGAATAGGTTTTTTTGGGTGGGGAGTGGAGTGAAATGTAGAGCTCCGTGTTCCCCCCATCCCCTGATATGGACTCCCATTGGAGCATCACCGATGAGACGGCACATTTGGTGCAGAGAACAGAGACAAGCTATCTCTATGTTTCCTTTATGCCTCTCGAGTCACTGTTGTTGTGCTGAAGGAAGAGCTTCCAAGTCGATGTGATGCAAGAGGTCTCTTATCGTCTTGACGTGGTCTATATACCCTTCATAGGGCAGGAAGTTTAATTTCATCCGGCAGAGGGTTGTCCATATATTGTGGTGAATGCCGTGCACCCATTCTTCCAAAAACTCTCTGGGTATGTCATACTGAGAGGTGGCCTTGGGCCAAAACATAACTGGTATATCATCCCTAGCCAATCGTTTCCTCAATTGCATCGTATCGGCATACTCCTCTACTAGTGACTCCTCTACCTGGTCAGTCCAACTGAGATGCTCACTGTCAATGTGGTTGGAGGCAGTGGGACCGATAGGTTCTGAATCATTATGTGGGCGATTCCGAGGTGGTTCAGAGGATGAACGCGGACCTGGACCATCTCCTGATTGTAGAAGGATGTCGTTAGTGACTAACTAGGAATCTGACATGCTTGATCCCGTCCTTCTGAGTGCCTCGACATACGAGGTCTTTCTTGCTCTTTCTTCTGTAGGGGGAGGGCCTTCCTGTCGATATGATATGCCATCACGGGGAGGACCTCTGCAATGGTGGCTGTAATGGAGAGGACTACCATTACTGCTTGATGCCTCACTGCATAGAGGAATTTTGAAGTGCACACCCTGGGGAGGACCTCCAAGGCGTTTCGCAGCAAGGGGAGGACCTTCTAGCTGCGTAGCGTCGTCACAGGGAGGGCCTTCGCAACAAATAACATCATGGTGAGGATGACCATCACGGATTGACGTTCGATGTGCATCCTGGGGAGGACCTTCATGACACATGACAACAAGGGGAGGACCTTCCTGTTGCTTGGGGCCAATGCGGGGAGGACCTTCGCAATGGCGGCCATGGTGGCGAGGACTACCACCACAGCTGTGGAAATGGCGAGGACTACCATTACTGCTGCTATAATGGCGAGGACTACCATTACTACTGCCTTAGGGAGAATATATTCAGGATACATTCTGGGGAGGGCCCCCAAAATGTACCAAAACAAGGGGAGGGACTTCTTGTTACTCGACGTCTCAACGGGGAGGACCTCCATTATCAGGGTGGTGAGGACTACCACTGTGATATGATGCCTAGCTGCATGGAGTTTTGATGTAGCGTAACCCCTGGGGAGGACCTTCAGGGCAGGCCACGACAAGGGGAGGACCTTCTTGTCGTGATGACACATCACTATGGGGAGGGCCTCCGTAGTTGCGACAATGATAGCGAGGACTACTATCACAATATGTGGTCCCACCGTATGGAGAGTGATTTTAGTGTATACCCCAGGGAGGACCTTCAGGGTGGACCGCAACAAGTGGAGGACCTTCATTCTGCTTGATATTCTGGTCACGTGGAGGGTTTCCATGACTCTCATCAAAAGAGGAGCTCTCGTGATCGATCATTATATGCCCACGGGGAAGGCCTATGAAGGTGCTTTGGGGAGGACCTTCAGAGCTGCTGGTAGCGACATTGCGGGGAGGACCTTCTCAACTGCTACTGCCACTCCCATAATATGGTAATGGGCAGGCAGGGTTTCGATCCATTGATGTGTGCTTGGCGGCATTGGGAACTACAGCTTCTACTAGAACGGAGTCATGAACCCGCTCTTTATTTTCCGGCGGCCTTCGGCGCGTCCGGGGCACTTTCTTGTGGGTAGCCGGGACTGTCTACTGTTGATAAAGGCCTTCACCTTTGGGACCCTATATAATTGGGTCCTGTGATGCCGTCGGGATACACCGACGAACAACTTGACTTTTAGCAGGGATATATTCCTGCTCTAGAGCATCCACCGTGATGGATGGGTGTCCCCTAGTTGGAACGAGTGAAGCTGCTCGTTCTGATTTCCCTTGCATCGCAGAATATATACGGTGAACCTCTTGGATAGAAGAAAGGATGAAGATATGCTTCGAGGTGGATATGTCTTCTCTTAGATGAGTCGCCTCAATTGGGAAGACAGGCTCACGGGCCCGAGTCCTTGCTGTTGCCGCCGATGCAATTACATTCTGGAAAGTCTACAAGATATGATCCGGGATCGATACCTGCTCCTACATCATTGCTAGGATATGTAGAGAGACATATTTGGCTAGAATGGGTATGAAGTCCCATTCCGGTATCGGAGTAGGAATATCCTGCTCCCGTCCTCCAGTGGTCAGTGGGTACTGACAATTATCCTGTGTCAGGGTAGGTGAATGAATCTTCCCTTGTACCGGGATACGCCGGTTTGTCTCTCCGTTTGTCGCCACATCGGGGTGGCGGACTTTACTTGCATCCGCAGGGAGCTGACCCTACATATATTGGTTTTCCACCATATCGAGTCGGTGGACTTTGTTGGTGGAGAGACGTGCCCGCCTATTAATTTCTGCCACATCTGGGTGGCAGGCTTTGTTGATCACCACCATGCCAGGATGGCGGGTGTTAGAAGAATCTTCTAGGAGATGGTCCTACAAGCGTTGGGCCGCCACCACGTTAAGCTAGTGGGCTTCACGACCCAGGGCAGGGAGAGGTGCCTGCCGAGTAAGTGTCGTCCTGCGTGAGCGATGGGCTTGGTGGAGCTCGGCGGGGATATGCGCTGGCTTGTATGATACCGCCATGTTTGGATGGCGGGCTCAGGAGGAGCGAACAGGTGTAGGTGCCTGTTCATGGTACATCTCCATGGCTGGGCATCAGAGCTCCTCCTCAGGGACTAGGGTGATGACCAGTCCCTAATTGTATGTCTACCGCCCTCTTCGGGCGGTCTGAGGGGTCGGAGCTCATGGAGCGTGGGCCTAAATTCTTGGGGGAAACATCCTCCTTGGTGCGAGGATGTTGGGTCGCGGCGTGACCATGATGACGTCCGCCGGCGAGGGCCTTGGAACGAAACCCCCAATCGCTGGGGATGAAGTTCTCAACGTCGACCTCATCCACCTCTCTAAGATAAGGGAGGTATGCATTTTCCCGTTCCGGGGAGAGACTCCCAAAACGGTTTGAGACGGCAACAGGGGCTGTCTGGACCTGCCTTTTCGGCCGTTACTGGGAATGTGACCAGTGATTTTTGGTAGACTGGAGGGCATGCATGGCCGCCTCCACCGTTGGGAGAGTACCGTTCACGTGGTACTATCGGATCAGTGCGTCTGAGACCCAACACTGAAGACACTGGGTGGGTGAAGGGGTCCTCCGTAGGTGAGGATGTCTTGTCATTGCGTAGTTGGAAACACACGCATGTGAGATCCTTTGCGATGCCATTGGATCGAAGGGAGTTCTGAATGTAGCACCTGCAAAACATTTTATCAAGTACAAGCAACAAACTTGTCAAAGTAGAATCTCATGATCCCAAGTGTAATTAATGACCTTGCTTGGACCTCCTTGTGAGTCAAAGGGGGAATAGGGTAGGATTAAGCTAAATCTGTCAAGTTTGGTTAAAGATTCACGTCGGGTTCACCATTTTTGTTTCATGGTTTTTAGTTTTCGGCCTTGAAACACCCAATAGTTCCATATCCAATGATGGATGGACCTGCTTTCCAAAGGCAGGCGTTCGCTAGATGGTCTGACCAGCGACTCTTAAGAACTCACATTGGTCGAGAGGATGGGATGTCGGGATCATCGCACCCTTTGGGGGGGGGAATTATTGCCTGTTCCGGGACTCTCTTATAGATTTAAGACGTATTCATATGTTCGCAAATCTTTGGTTTATACCCAAACATAGAATAAACGGATTTAACCTTGGTGGGAAATGGTCAACTGGACGCAGGGGTTCAGAATCATTTATACCCGAGGTTTACCATCCCTCATCGGATTAATGACCCCGAAGAGTCGGAACTCGCTTGAGGCAGCAGTAGGAGTGGCACAGTGAACCGATGTGGAGATAATCGGATCGACCGGTTCTTGGGCTTGAACTTCTTAGAGGCTTCCTATGTACCCTTCCTAGGAGGTAGGGATCAAAGTCCACGTAGTTCTCATGAGTGTCGGAGAACCGACATGAAGATGAATCGGGGGTCCAACGGGTAGTGGGATTGAACCTCATGGAGGCTTCCTACGTACCCCATCTAGGAGGTAGGGATCAAAGTCCATGTAGTTTGTTGAGCGGGGCTTACACTCTGAGGAGGACCAGATTCATGGATTGGGGATTACACTCGGAGGAGGCCCATGAGAGGATGTCATGGTCGATGATTACTCTAAGACCGCGTGATTCATGCTCGGTGTGAGAAACAAGAGGCAGCAGGGACCAGAGGATCACGTCGCGAAAGGTGTGTCCGTGAGAAGTGGAGTGGGGCTTACGCATTAGGCGGCCCATAGTGTCGGAGTGGGGATTAAACTCCGAGGAGGACCAGAGTGATGGATTGGGGCTTACACTCTGAGGAGGCCCAGAGTGATGGATTGGGGCTTACAATCTGATGAGGCCCAGAGTGATGGATTGGGGATTACACTCTGAGGAGGCCCATGAGAGGATATCATGGTCGATGCTTACTCTAAGCCCACATGAGTCATGCTCGGTGTGAGAAACAAGAGGTAGTAGGGACTAGAGGATCACGTCGCGAAAGGTTCGTCCGTGAGAAGTGGAGTGGGGCATACGCATGAGGTGGCCCATAGTGTCGGATTGGGGCTTACACTCTGAGGAGGCCCAGGGCAACAAAGCGCAGCAGGAGAGGGAAAGGGGGTTCTCCTCTTCCCATATCCTCTCTTGCAGTGCACGATGGATTCCTTCTGACTGGTATTTTACTACCCCAGAGGAGCCCTTGACAAGTAGAGGGGTAGAAAAGGGGTTCCCGAGATCATACTCCACATTACCGTGGGAATGTGAACCCAGGAATACTTTGAAAATCTGATCAAGGGTCGGGGCAACCACTTCACCTCTATTTACCGTGGGTATGTGAACTCAAAACGGTGCGCTGATGCACCTGAAAGTTACACCACACGAATCTGGTGGCTCTGGTGGAGGCCTCGGCTCGGGGCCGATGAGTAGACCCATGAGGGGGTCGCGGAGGATCGGGTCGGATTTGAAGGATTTTATTTGGCTCGGGGAATGGAAACTCTGAAGGCTCTGATGGGCCACACGAACAAAGGAGTGGTGGCTCCCTTCACGTAGGAAGGTGTTATGCGGCTGGAGAAGCCGTCCACAAACCAGGGTGGTCCGGGGACTAAGGGGCATCCCGCAAACTAGGGTGGTTAACTGTTTGGCAAGCATCCTTCGAACCAGGGTGGTTCGCGGCTTCGGGTTCGACCCGCGTACCCGGGGGGTACGCGGAGGCGTCCTCGTGAGCAGCGGCGGTCAAGGGAGACACCGATCGGGGGTTAATTGGTTGGGGCTTCGCTCACGTAAAAGGGTTCTGATCGGTTCGGTGGATCAGAAAAGTGGCATAAACTCCTTTCTCCGCAGGGAGTGCATCCGCGAAGGGGCCATGGTTCGTGGTTTCCTTTTGTTTGTTGTTTAGGTTCACGGTTCACCAATTTATTATGCGTTTTCGGTTCATTATTAGTTTGTTTCCAGGTTTATACCTGCTCTGGTTCGCGAAATGGAACTTCGCTGTTTGCGAAATCTTTAGCCTTCCTTCAAAATATTTTCTCTAGAATCTGATCGCTCTTCTCTTCCTCCGCCTTCGAATCGTCTGAATCTGAATCACCGAATCCTTTCTCCTTTCCCCCTCGTTATCCTTTTATAGAGTGGGGAAAGAGATGTATTTGTGGCCACGCAACACCTTTTGTAGAGTCCCATGACCAAATACCCGGTTTATAGATGACTTGGTCAATCCGCGATTCGTGGTGGGTATTGAATGCTTCTCCTCCACGAATTGAACTCGGAGAGTGCTTCGCGGCCATGGAGGCTTCCGCCTCTATCCTGTGAATGACAGAGGCGGTGGCTTGAACCGGTCGACGCGGTCCGTGGCTGGGGCGGTCTGCAAAAATGGACCGGTTCAGCGCCCGTCCTGCCTCACGCCTGCGGGTGATCACCGCCTCCGTTTCGTGAACGATAATGGTTCACGAATGGAGTTCTCTGCGGAGCCGGTCGCGCAGTATCATCTTCGGACCGGTCTACGAACCGGTCCCATTCGTCCTTGCCTTTAAATTTTCTCCATTCTTCTCCCCAATTATTTGGGGAATTTGGGTAGAATCTCCTCTGAAGATTTTTCAGGACCATACAACATTAAACCCCTAAAATTCTTAAAAATGATAAAACCTCTAAAACCAAAAACCCTAAAAGACCCGAAAAACCATCAAAATCACTAAAAACCATAAAAACCTAAAAAATCCCTACAAATAGCTTAAAATGTAAATTCCCCTCAAAACCTTGAAAAACTCTATGAAAACCTTAAAAACCTAAAAATTGTTAAAACTCTTGAAAAACATAATAATTGTTAAAAACCATAATGACCATAAAAACCCCTAAAAATCATAAAAAAACCCAAAAACCATAAATACCCATAGAAACCTTAAAAATATATTAAAACCCATAAAAACCATAAAAACCCCTAAAAACACACTAAAGACACTAAAAAACCATTAATCCTATAAAAACATTAAAAAACTATAAAAAACCATTAAAACCCTAAAAAATAAAAAAACCCTGAAACACAAAAAACATATAAATCCTTGTAAACCCCTTAAAAACATAAAAAATAAAACTCTTAAACCCCTTAAAACCTAAAAATTATAAAAATGATAAGAAAACCCCAAACCCCCTAAAAAACCTAAAAACCATAAAATCCATAAAAATCGTAATATCCACAAAAAATATAAAAATAATAAAACCCATTAAAACTCTAAAAATCATTTAAACCGCTAAAAAATATTAAAAATCCCCAAAACCCAAAAACCCCCTAAAAACTAAAAAACTATAAAAATACCTTAAAAACATAAAACATCATAAAAATCCGCAGTATTCCTAAAGCCTCTATAAGAACAAAAGATTCCTAAAAAACCCAAAAAACCCCTAAAATATAAAAAACATAAAAACCATGAGAAAACATTAAAAAAATAGAAACTCTTAAAACCCCGAAAAATCCAAAATAATAATAATAATAAATTAAAACCCCTAAAACCTTAAAAACCCTAAAAAACCTAAAACCCATTAAAATCCTAAAAACCCATAAAAACCCCTAAAACCCACAAAAAACTCTAAAGAATTTTTAACGCTCTAAAAATGTTAAAAACTCTAAAAATCTTTAAACCCCCAAAAACTCAAAAAAACCTAAAACCCAAGAACCATGAACATTATAAAAACCTTAAAAACCCAAAAAAAAACCCCTCGATATCCCAAATAATCATAAAAACCATTAATTTCCTAAAAAATAAGAATAAATCCCTATAAGGTTATAACAAAGTTAAAACCACAAAAACCCATGATACACAATCCATCACCCACTAGTTTGTGTCCTTTGAAATTTGTTCTTTGTTCGTGTGTTAAGTACCTTGATCTCTATAAGAAAGCAAGTGATAAGGTATATAAATAGTGGAAATAAAGAATAAAGGATAGGGTGGTCAAGGTATAATCGAAAGAGAACTTGTCTCTAAGAACACTAGACATAAGATGCCAAAAAGGATGGTCAATCCTTTGATAAGTCAATAATTTTGAATGATCACAAAAAAAGTAAGAAAAAATCACTATAATTATAATACCTTCTTTCATGATGTTAAAATAGAATACAGTGGTTTATTTTTATTTTCAAAGAGTGATACAAAATTCTAACAGCTAGTTTCCAAAAGTATAAAAGCCTAAATGATCATTTTGAAAATTTTGGAATATGCCCTTGAATTTAAGGGACATGTATCAAACCCATTTAGAAAGTATCTAAAACTTTCCCACTACTTTTTACTTTGAAGATTCCACGGTGGGGTGGAACTGAAATTCCTTTCACATTAAGGGGTGGGTCTTTAAAAGCATGTTTTTGTCTTAATTAATTTAAATATTGACCAAGATTCTACCATTAAAAAGGGTATTAGTCCTCCCCTTTAAATTCCATGATTAATCCATTTAAGGACTTCTTCATTATCTTGGTAAGCTCCCTTATCATTGGGTCACCAAATCCTCACAATGTGTCTTGTGAAATCATAAACATCCCTCCCTCTTCTTCAAGTCCACCTAAAACCCATTGATACCCATGTGTACCATGATCCTCATCATCTACTCCCTCCTCAAAAGGATTCACCCCCGAGTCTAAAAATTCAAATGGGGATTGAAAAACAACATTAAAGGTGACACTAACATCTCTATACCTATTAGGTAACTTAATATTATAGTAATTATCATTGATCTTCTCTAATACTTGGAAAGGTCCATCTACTCGTGGATGAAGTTTTGTTTTTTCCCTTCAGGAATCTCACTTTTAGTAGGTTCTTCTATGAAAAAACTCATGGATCAAATGTAGCTCGTTTCCAACACTTCCTTGCTTTATCACCATATTATTTTAATAAAGGAAAAAATAATGCATTAATGGGTTTAGAGAGTTAATGGTGAAACATTATCCACTTTACAGAATCATGAGAGTTTCTTCCCTCTTTAAATCCCTCTTTATCTATATTTTTATGGAAAATAAAATAACTTTTCCATCATTACTGTTGTTTTAACTCTTATTTTAACTCATGTTTTCAACTATTTTCATCCCATAATTTCTGTTCACATAACCCATCACTCCATTTTCACTCTTTTTTTTACTATTCTCTCTATTTTCTCTCCCTCTTATATATCTCTCTTTTCATAATCACTATAAATCCTTACTTAGTATTGATAATATGGGAATATCCTTAAGGGATTAAGTATAACCGTACTCCTACTGTACTCAAAATAATTGAGGTTGGTGCATCCATCATGTGTGACCCTCCAATCAATTTTTCAGGGCCTTCCCAACAAGATATGACTAGAATTCATGGGAACAACATAACTTGTCACGTTTTATTCATAATTCCTAAAAAAAATGGAACTTCTGCTTGATTAGTTAAATTAACATCCACACTATTATTTAACCATAGAAATTTAAAAGGCCTATGATGCTTGGTTGTAACTAAACCCAACTTATCAACCATCAAAACACTTGATACATTTTTGTATCTACCCCCATAAGTGATCATACTAAAAACCTTATCTTTGATGAGGAATATAATATGAAAATTGTTATCCATTTTCTGTTGATTAGATTCTACTTTGGGTTTATAAATCAAAGAATTCCTTTACAAAAGTATTTATCCATGTATGAGGATCTCTATTTCCACATACAAAGACACATCATGTGGTGGAATTTAATCTTCACTTGAACTTTCACTAAGAACATGTCCATCATCCAAAATAATCATCACCCTCTTGTTTGGTTGTTGTGAGTAAAAATTTCCTAATAATTTTAATTTAAAAACTTTGATATTACTTGATTTGGAATCAACATTACCTCTATTTTAAATTTGGTGTTTGGAAATAATGGTTTTGGTTTGGTCACCTCATTTAAATCAATTTTGTGTTCCCTTGCATATTCTTGTGGTTTGGAATACATAAACCTGAAAGAATATTTATAATCCTTATCATAATATATAGGGAGCATCATTCATTCCTTTATCGACCTATCCTCTTTTGTAGCCATGTAAAGAAGGTAGTCCATTACCAAATAGTGGTGCATGTCCACTATGTCCTGAATTTTACAGTTGAGGACAGTAAAAACCCTTACTATGGTGTCCAATCACTTCTCTTCAATATTGTACTAAATCAGGATTATCTCCATCTATTTATGATAATCCTCAACACTCATATCTCCTTGTTTCAAGCCATGTAACTTGTGTAAAAAATCAGGATAATAGTTTCTAGAAATAATCCTTTTATACAATACCGCTTCTATAATCTCCTAAGTGTGGATGGGTATTTCTACACAATTTTATTGACACACTCATAGTTTTTTTCTCACCAAATACTAGTATAGTTAGTGAATTTCAAAGCAGTCAACATCACCTTATTTTTTATTCAAATTTTTCCAAAAACTGAAAACATTATCTACCTTTCATTCCCATTACATGTATGTTTTAGTACCATTCATAACTTGGAATTAAGGGAAAAAAAACATTACTCCTCCAAGATTGTTGTTTTCCCTCAATGATTATTGATTTCTTTGAATTGGTGACTCATGAAAAATCAGATAACTCCTACTATTCTTTAACTACCCTCCTCTTAATTGGTTCTCTAGAATTGGAAGGGGACTTTAATTCATCCATACTCATATTCATCCTTTAGAATTGTTCTTATAAACGCCTTATGATAAATTTAATGTCCATTTACTTGGTTTTAATCACCTCTCCCATTTAAAATTTTGTAATAAAATTTATAGAGAATGGAATATGGAACTCACACACTCCCTCACGTTTTTGCACTCGAACATTTTATGTTCACTCGTGTTTCACTCAATTTTTTATTTTTTATCAAAATGCTACTATAATTCCTTTTACCACCAAAATTGCTTCCAATAGAATTCTTACTGAATCCCAAAAAATATAAAGGATCATTGATGTGTGTAAATACCAAACTAGAATTTAGATATAAAATTCAAAATGGATTCAAGAGAAAAAAGTGATAAGGGGGAGATACTGGATGAAGAAAAATTATAAATTGATGTATGAATCATGATGTTTATTATTTCTTGATCCTACATTTTTTTGATTCTTCGGATATTTTTTTGAATATATGTATTAGAAACAAGATTAATTTTCAATATGTAAATTTAAGAGAAGCAATAATTAGAAACCTCAAATTGAATCAAAGTGAGAGGTGTTCTGTAACATCCCTCTCCTCCTAATTGGATTGACAAGTGATAGGGGAGCCAGCAGGCCTTTGATGACAACCCCAAGACACTAAAAGATAAAAATAAATGAAAAGGGAGTCATAAATAGTTGGTGAATGATTTTATCTTTTTAGATAAAATGAACAAACAATGATACACATAATAATCATACTATGTAATGATTCAAGAGTACTAAAATTCAAGGCAATAAAAGAGTACAACAAAAGGAAAATATCAGAGTACAAGAGGAATCAATGTGACCTAACCAATGGAACAAAATGATACAAAACAAAATGACACCATAGACACCAAAAAAACTCCCAATCCTGTAAAATCTGTAAATACACATTCCTAACCCACAACATTAAGATGAATCACTAAAAACTATGATACCTTGCCTTTAACTATGTAACAATATATAACATCTGCAAAAAACCATACTACCCAAGTAAGGGTGAGTATAAAAGTCAGTAGGATTTCTACAACGACTTCCCAACTAATGCCACTGGGATTGGGCTTCTTATAAAATTTATATAAAAAATTTTAAAAACAATTTAAATAATTTTATTTCAAACCAAAAAAAATCACGGAAAACAATCAAACAAGCCTTAAAATCAATTCTTTTTAAGAAATACAACCATAACTGAAAGAGTCATTTTTCAAATAAAATTTAAAACATATTTTAAACATATATCAATTTATTATTTGGAATTATGATTTGAATTTACACACACATCCTCAACATAAAAAACTCTAAAAAACCATAATAAACCTAAAAAATTAAAAAAAACTCCTAAACCCAAAAAAACATAATTTACATAATAACCTAAAACCCCAAAACCAACAAAATCCCTAAAAAGACTAAAAATCCATAAAAATAAAAAAAACCTAAATATCCCTGAAAACATAAAAAACCATAAAAATCTTAAAAACCTATAATGAAACCTTAAAAACTAAAAAAACATAAACCCCCAAAAATTCTAAAAACTCTAAAACCCCTAAGAACCCTTAAAATACCCTAGAACAGAAAATACCAATAAAAATCTTAAAAAACCCTAGAATCCCTAAAAACAAAAAGCAAGATAAAAAACTTAAAAATACCTATGAAAACCTCAAATTAATAAAAATAATAAGACCCCTGAAAAATTAATAATGCTAATAATACTAAAATAGCCAAAAAACCCAAAAAATTCAAAAAACAATGAAACCCTTAAAAACTATAAAAACAACTAAAATCCTATAAAAACATAAAAAAAATGAGTAAAACCCCTTTAAACCCCTAAAAACAATAAAAAAATCTCAAAAATGTTAAAACCCTGAAAAACTGAAAACCCCCTAAAAACCCAAATAAACCATAGAAACCCTAATGATCGTAAAAACCATAAAACCCCTCAAAATTTCTAAAACCCATAAAAACAAAAAAATATCACAAAGAAGCCATAAAATTCCCTAAAAAAAGAAAAAAACCCTTAAAAACCATAAAAACCCTAGGAAAACCTTACAAACCAAAAAATAATTAAAACTCATATAAAACATAAAAAACATCGATAACCCTAAAAACCATTAAAATCCAAAATACCAACCCCCACAAAAAAATTAAAATCCATAAAACCCTAACAAATTGCTAATAATATTAAAACCCTTTAAACCCTAAAAAATATTAAAAAACACTAAACACCATTAAAAACCCTAAAAATTAATAAGAACCGTAAATTCCAAAAAAAACCAAAAAAACCAAAAAAACCAAAAAAACCAAAAAAACCAAAAAACCACTAAATACCTAACAAAAAAAATAAAATCCTAAAAAATACCTAAAAACCTAGAAAATCCTAAAACACTGAAAAACCCTAAAAAAATATTTAAGAACCTAATACACTTAAACCCCCTAAAAACCAAAAATAAATGGTAAAACGCCAAAAAACCCTAAAACCCTAAAAAACCTTAAAATCATAAAAAATCCATGAAAACAACTGAAAACATAAAAAAAATAAAAACCCTGAAAAAACCTAATAAAGAATTAAAAAAAATAAAAATACATAAAACACCTAAAAATATAACATACACTAAAAACCATTAAAACATTTAAAAAACCAAAAACCCCTAAAAAAACTACCAAAAACTCTAAAAACCTTTTAAACCCATAAAAATGTTAAAATCTATAAAACACCATAAAAACCCTAAAAACAAAAAACCTAAAACCCTAAAACAACCCCATAAAACCCTAAATAACGAAAAAAACATAAAATCCCTCATAAGCATAAAACCCCTAAAAATCATAAGAACCTAAAAAATCCCTAAAAATATCTAAAAAAATAAAATCCCTAAAATCCCTAAGAAAATACAAAAACCTAAAACCCTAAAACCCCTAAAAAGCTAAAAATGATAGAAATCATATAAACCCGGAAGACCTCCATAAAACCACCACAAAAATCCGTAAAATCCATAAGAAATCATCAAAAATCTGAAAAAACCCTAAAAATCCATAAAAACATAAAAACCATAGAAACAATGAAAAACCCAAAGAAACTTTTAAAAACCTAAAAACCATGAGAACTCATAAAAAACCTAAAAACCATAAAACCCTAAAAATACATAAAAACCTTAAAAACAATAAAAACCTCTAAATACATAAAAACCCAAAAAACCTATAAATACTATAAAACTCACTAAAAATATAAAAAATAATTTGAAACTCTAAAAGTTTTTAAGAAATCTAAAAAATATTAAAAACCATAAAAACTCCAAAAAGCTGTAAAAATCTAAAAAACTATAAAAACCATAAAAACCATAAAAACCTAAAAATTAAAAAAAACCATAAGAATAATAAAAATAAAAAAAATCCCCCCCAAAAAAACATAAACACCCTAGAAACCCCGAAAGCCCCTAAGAAAATGTCAAAACCCTAAAAACACCTAAAACCCCAAAGAAGCATAAAAAATTCTTAAATCCCTAGAAAACACAAAAACCCTTAAACCCCTAAAAATACTCAACATATTTAAAAACCATAAAACCCATAAAAATCCTAAAAACTCCATAAAAATCCCTAAAATAGAAAAAAACTAAAACCCCCTAGAAAAGCTTAAAAATCTAAAAACACTTAAACCGCTATAAGAGAAAAAAATTTCTAAAAAACCCAACACCCATAAAAACCACCAAAACCCTTAAAAACCATAAAAACCATAAAAACCCCTAAAACCTATAAACACCCTAAAACCCATAAAATCCTAAAAACACAATAAAAATTATAAAATTACTTTAAACCCATAAAAATGTTAAAAACTATAAAAACCATAAAAAACAAAAAAACTCAAAAATCTCCCCCTAAAACTACAAAAGATCCATAAAACCCTCAAAATACATAAATCTTCTAAAGAGCCCTAAAAATATAAAAAATAATTAAAAATACCTAAAAAAAGAAATGAAACCCTGAAACCCTAGAAAACCTAATGAAACCCATAAAAACCCAAATACACTTAAAACACCTAAAAAATAAAAAACACAAAATACCTAAAATACTCTAAAACCCCTAAAAACCATTAAAAAAATAAAAACCCCTAATAAATTTTTAAAACCTAAAACCGCATAAAACCCAAAATAACCAGTAAAAACACTAAAAATATTTTAAACCCCAAAAAACAATAGAAATCTCTAAAAAACCAAAAAACACTTAAAAGCACTAAAAACCCTAAAAAACATAAAATCCCAAATGACCTAAAAACTATAAAAATGCCTCAAAAAACGTAAAAACCATTAAAATCCTAAAAAACCCAAAAAATTCACTAAAAAATATTAAAACCCTAAAATCCATCAAAATCAGTAAACCCCTAAAAAACCATAAAAATAATAAATAAAAAGCCATTGAAATCAATAAAAAAGTGAAAAAATAAAAAAGGATAAAATACCCTAAGAAAACCATTAAAACCTAAAAACAGTTAGAACCCTAAAAAACATAAAAGAAGCTAAAAACCATAAAACCCTAAAAACCCTGAAAAACCATAAAAATACTGAAAAATCCAAAAAAACCTTAAAAACATAAAAACCTCTAAAAACATTGAAAAACATAAGAAACCCAAAAAAACCTGAAAAAACATAAGACCCTTAAAATGCCTAAAAAAGGATAAAACCCAGAGAAATGCTGAAAAAATTAAAAACCCCAAAAAATAATAAAAACCCATTAAAACCCTAATAAACCACTAAACTCTAGAAACCCAATAAACTATAAAATTCCTTAAAAATTCTGAAAAACCCTAAAAATCCAAAAAAATTAAAAAACCAACAGAAACCCTAAGAAACCCCATAAACCCTCAAAACACTAAAAAATATAAAAAACTTCAAAAATAAATAAGAATCCTTATGAACATGAAAACCCATTAAAACCCTAAACACCCAAATACAATTAAAACCAATAAAAATGAAAAAAAATTCTGAAAACTATAAAAATCCCCAAAAGACATTAAAATAATAAAACCCCCTAAAAAAACAAAAGTCCATAAAATCGTAAAAATCCATTAAAACCCCTAAACCCCACCAAAAACGTAAAATGTTAAAGAAATTTAAAAATCCTAAAAAACATAAAAAACTAAAAAACAACTCTAAAAAGAAAAAAACTATAAAAACCAAAAACCCCTAAACTCATCAAAACCCTAAAAATCTCTAAAAATATATAAAATTCCAAAAAAAAATACCTAGAAATAACTAAAAACATAAATTAACTAAAATCCTGAAAACCGTAATAAAACATAAAAACCCTAAGAAGACATAAAACATAAAAAAACCTCAAAATGTTAAAACCCCTAAAGACCCATAAAAAGAACAGGAAAACACTGAAAACCCCTAAAAATCCAAAAATATACTAAAAATAGTAAAGAAACCTTACAACCATAAAACCCTAATATACCAATAAAAACTCTAAAAACCCTTTAAACCCCTAAAAATGTTAAAAACCCCTAAAAACCATAAAAAACAAAAAACACCCTAAAAATCCTTAAAACCATAAATAAAAAACCATTTAAATCCCTAAAAACCCAAAAACACATAAAAATAAAAAAAAAGACCAAAAAATACCTAGAAATTTTAAAAACCCTAAATACCATAAAAATTGCAAGAAACCCTTAAAAACCTAAAAACACTAAAATCCCTAGACCCTAAAACCCCTAAAAACCCTTAAGAACCTTCAAAACCATTAAAAACCCCAGAAAATCATAAGAATCCTAAAAACCAATAATGCCACTAAAAATAATTAAAACCATAAAAATAGTGATAAGTTCTAAGAATACCTTAAAACCCCCAAAACACTTATACCCTTAAAAATCCTAAAACACGATAAAACCCATAAAAACTATAAAAACACATAAAAAGAATAAAATACCATAAAAATAATTAAAAACCTTAATAACCTAAGCCTTGAACCCACCCCCCTAAAACCCAAAAAACCCAAAAATACCATTTAAAATTATAAAAACACTTCACACCCCTAGAAACATTAAGAACTATGAAAAACGTCAAAACCCTAAAAACTAAAAAAAATACCCAAAAACCAAAAAATCCATAGAAACCCTAAAACATCTAAAAATCCTAATACCCTCAAAACCCGTAGAAATCCAAAAAAACATTAAAAATTAAAAAATACCTTAAAAATACCTAAAAACACAGAATACACTAAAAACCCATTAAAACACTAATAGAACCTTAAAAACAAAAAAACCAAAAAACCCCCAAAATACTTAAATCTTTTAAAAACACTAAAAACACTAGAAAACCTTACCCGCCCTCAAAATCTATAAAAATACTAAAACCCCAGAAAAATACTATAGAATCCCTAAAAATCACTAGAAACATAAAAATCCCTAAAACAACCTAAGAAAACCTTTAAACAGTAAAAACATTCAAAACCCTAAAAAGCCCAATAAATTGATAAAAACCCAAAAGAACATAAAAATACTAAAAACCATAAAGACCATAAAAACCCTAATTCCCAAAAAACCGTGAAAATCTCTAACAACCATAAAACCCATTAAAATACAAAAAAGTCCAAAAAATCCCTAATAATGTTAAAAACTCAAAACCCACTGAAAACCCATAATTAAACCTTAAAAACATAAAAACAATTAACCCCTAAAAAACATAAAAATGATAAATACCCCAAAATAATAAAAAAACTCAAACAAATAGAAAAAGCCCTTTAAAATACTAGAAAACCCTAAAAACCCAAAGATACCCTAAAAACTACTAAAAACACTAAAACCATTTAAATCCCTAAAAACATTAAATAACACAATAGACAATAAAATCCTATAAAAAATCCGAAAACAATAAAAAATCATAATCCCCTAAAAACCCAAAAAACCCTAAAACTGTCCAAATCCCTAAAAACACTAAAAAACATTAAAAACCAAAAAAGGACCTAACAATCCAAAAATATAAAAACAATAAAAACCTTTACAAAACCTAAGAAAACCTTAAAAACCTAAAAAACCTAAAAACACATAAATTCCTTAAAAATATAACCATCAATAAAAAATCTAAAGAAGCCTAGAACCCTAAAAATCCCAAAACCCCATACAGATATCCTAAAAATACAAAAAAGTCCCAAAAATACCTAAAAACTTAAAAAACATTAAAACATTGAAAAATCCCTAAGGAAACCTTAAAACATGAAACATTAAAGCCCTTAAAGAGCCCCTAAAACCCATAAAGACTAAAAAATCTCTAAACACCCCTAAAACCCATAAAAACCACTGAGAACCTTAAAAAATATAAAAACACATAAAAACCAAAAACCCCACTAAAAATTCTAAAACCATTTAAACACCTAACATTAAAAACCTCTAAAAACATAAAAACCCTAAAAATAAAAAAACACTAAAAACCATAGAATCCCTAAAAACCCTCAAAATCCATAAAAACAAAAAAACCTTAAAAATATTAAAAAATCCATAAATATTCATGAAAATATAAAAAACCCTAAAAACCCTAAAATCCCTAAAAACCATAAAACCCTAAAATTACCTAATCCCATAAATTCTCCGAAAAACACCCTAGAAATAGAAAAAACATAAAAACCATGAAAACCCATAAGAATATATTAGGAACATAAAAAATAATTAAAATCCTTAAAAAGGATAAAATGAAAACACCCTAAAAACTCTTGAAAGACATAAAACCATGAACCCTTAAAACCATTAAATGACTAAAAATTTTAAAACCCTATAAAACACTAAAACATACTAAAAACTCTAAAAACTATACTGTAACACCCCAAGAATTCATAATGTGTTATTTCTTCAAAATAATTCAATAACTTGCACTACACGCAACATCGGGTTCAATTGCACCATGACTTACCAAAAAGCCATTCAAAAGAGGTTATGAATAGTATTAACTAAATTTTAAACTTTATATAATCCTTATAATATTTCCATATTATGAGTATCTTAGACATAATGCAAGAACAAATTCATTTTCAGTATTGCACTTTTATCAACTTTTAATAGTGAACCCTTTTTAAATACAATATTTTAAACTTTTTGACTAAATGGGGACATCAAAAATTTAAAATGAAACATCCCAAGCTTCCATGGTACGTTTTCTTTGAATAATACAGTAGCGTGTGTTGTACGCAACCTTGAGTTTTAACACACACCACAACCAATCAAACTAGCCGTTATGAATAGTAATACCTAATTTTTGAAATTATATATATTTTATATTTCAAAATGGACTTCATTTTTGGATTAGGAATATCTAATTTAGCCTAAAGTGAAATTTTGGTACTTTTCGGATAACTTTCATATTTTGATGAATAGTGAAAATTACTAAATTTTAATTAAAAACAACTTTTTAATCAAAATAATTAATAGTGATAAATTATGAATTTGAGTGGTTTTAAAGTATATTTAGAATATATTTTTACCATTTAATATAATGTTGGTCATTGGACATAATTTTACAATTAATCCAAACATAAACAAGTGTCAATCTTTTGGTAGTTATTATCTCTTAAAATCACGCTTTTTGTTTTGACAGTGGGAATTAATTTTAAATTAATTTCTGCCACCTATGTGTTTTGAACGTAGAAAAATGGATTCCATATTTGTAATCAGGATTTACAAATTGTGTAAATAGGTAACTTTTATTTTTAGACATTTTGAATAATTACTACGGTAAATATTTTATTTACCATAGTTAAGGGTAAATCCGGTAAATAAGGGTTAAAAAATAATATTATAATAATACTAAATTACCCTAAAACGTGTCCTAGACTTATTGGTTGATACATGTTCGACCATAGGCATCTTTGGGACGATTTTGGGACCCCATGGTGCCACTTGTAGGTGATAGGGACACTTTATTTTAATTAAGTTAAAATGAATACAAAAATGACACAAGCATATATCTTTTAGAAAAACAATTATTACATAGGGTTATATATGTTGAATTTTAGATTATAAATATTCATTAGAAATATAAAAAGATTTCCTACATAATTATATTTTATTTATAATTTTTAGACATTAAATAATTTATTTTATTTGTGACACAATGATGATGCAGTAATTACTAAAATAGTGAAAAATTAAATTAATTGATATTATAAATACCCAAATAAATATAATATGAAACTTTTAATGAATTAAACTAATTTTCTAGGATAATATGATATATTAGGATTGATTTAATTTACTTATTTAGAAGTAATCAATCTGTTATGAGTTTCAAAAAAATCAACTATTGAATAGTGTCATAATTGACATAAAAGAGTTCTTAAAACAAATATTATATTATTAATTGATATTAAATTCTTAAAAATCTACGGTTCGGCCAAGAGACTTATATCATGATAGGTTCATCATTAATGGACCACTTGGGGGTCTCTTGGATGTATATAGTATGTTTATTAACCATATTATATAAAAATACAAAGAGACATTGTAAAAGTGAAACTAATTAACTTAGAGTTAATACTTAAAGATAAAGTTAATATAAGTACCCAAACCTGTCTAAATTATATTGGTTGAGTTTTGTTCGACCCATCCCAACCTTAAAATTTAAATAATCAACTTTGGAGCCATTAGAAACCGAATATAAATTTATTATAAACTAATATTTCTAGCTTTTCCAAAGGTGCCCCTCACCCCTCTTATAAAAGGGCACTCCTCCTTCTCATTTTTTCACACCTTAAAAACCTTTTGGTTCAGAAAAACTCTGCCCAAATACTCTCCCAACTTCCCTCACTACAACCTAGAGGCCTTAGTTTGATCAGAAAGCCAACCTAAGGATCCCTTTTGATCAAATCAAAAGGAAAACCCCGAAGAAGAGGTAATGATTTCACCACCCTTTTCCAAGTTCCTTTCTTTTTCCACTTCTTCTTCCTTTGTTATTACCATTCTAAAATAATAACTCTAGTATCACATATATACTGTGATGTTATTATAAATATGGTACAACCATATTCATTATTCTATCCACCCTTTGAATAACATGTCACCATACGTGCGTACGTACGGCTTACCGTCTCCATGTCGTGGTGTAAATGTTATTCAATATATTATTATTTGGATGGGTATAATAATGATATGTAACTCATTTAAATAATAAATATAACATGTTAATGATTCTGTATATATTATATAACAACCATTTATATATTATTTCAAAAGAATGATATTGTCGCTCGTGCGTACGTACGGACTACCGTCTCCACGAACGTGATGAGATTCATTCTCCATCGTATCCATTCAAGTATAATTATCATTTGATGATTTAAAAATGATTTTTAAGGACTTGATATAAATCTGGATAAGAATAATATACAACCTATCCATTACAAACATGGCGTATGTAACAAAACATATAAAATAACACAAGTAAGTTAACACCCGAAACAACGATAATACTAAGATATTATTATCAAATCAATATTAAAAGATCATATATGATATCATATTAATGTATATGATTATTGTATAATTTAATAACAATTATTTCACCACTATACAGGAGGTTAACCTACCCCAACCAAGGAAAAGTACAAGGTAAGGGGTTTTCATCTCACTCCTTATTCCCGTGAGATTCGTGCCATATTGCCACCATTACCTTTTGTGTGGTGTATGTACTGCCCATAATTATATTCTTTGTGTAATACACTCTAATTTATGTGTATTTACATATTCATTGTATGATACCTCTTTCATGGGTTGTATGTTTAATATGTTACCAAATTGGTAAGGGTTATTTCACAATCTCTTCATTATCCGAGGTTGTTTATACGTAATAATCTACTGGGATCTCTTTATCATCCACATCCATGTTTCTTAATAATGTATTTCAAAACATTTTTACTATTTACAAGAATATCGATTAAAGTCATTTATACCCTTATGTGTTTCGAAAGGAATCTTTCCGTCGTTTTCCAAACAAGGCACTTTTAACCTTTTCGACAAATTTATGGTAAGAATGTTTTTTTTAACTTATACGGCGGGTGCGGCTATTTACCGCCGTTATAAAATCGTCAAAGCTTCCCTTAAAAGTTTATAAGAATATTTTCAAATTGAATGTATTATTTTATAATTTTTTTACTTTTAAAATTATTTCAAAAAAAAGTGATATTTCTCTAAAATAGTTTTGATTTCATCTATGTCAACATCCTTTGATGGATTTTAAGCTTATTTGAAGTTGATTTATTATGATACAAAACATCCCTATTTTATTGAATGTTTTGTGATATTTTTGACTATGGATAAGTTATTCTTATGTCACTCATGGTTTTTGTTTAAAGTATTGAAATTTTATAAGTTATTTTTAATCCAAATGTTTGTGTTATATTTCAATCTTTCATTCAGATGAATGTGTTAGACAAGTATGTTCCGGGTTGGGGACCGGTAAAAGTAAGCCCTCCGGTTTGGTCTCCGGTTATTAGAGGAACTCCGGTTTGGTCTCTGGTTATTAGAAGGACTCCGGGTTGTTGTCCGGTTATTAGAGGCACTCCGGGTTGGTGTCCGGTTATTAGAGGCACTCCAGGTTGGGTTCCGGTTACAGTTAGCCCCAAGGTCTTGGGATGAGGCCTTGACAAAAAATTAAAGGTCAGAATTATGCATTCCATCATTATGAAAGTGGTTATTTATATTTCATGTGATTATTAGACTAGTAGAATATCCATGTGAGTAAGTAAATGGAATTATTTAATTTTATTTTTTCCATATTATGCTGAAGTTAATGTTTAAAAAAGCTTTTGTTTTAGTTATACATTGCCTTAGATGTTAATGTTTATTTATGAAAGATTCCGCATTATTGTTATCCTTACTGAGCATCTAAGCTCACCCCTTTCAATGTTTTAATATTTTCCAGGATGTGAAGATGTATTTTATGAATGACCTGCAGGGATAGTTAGAAGAGGATATGAGTGTGGACTATGAAGACATTGTTATTAGTTTTTCACTTTATGATGTAATGTAAGACTTATGAATGTATCTAGTGTTTCCAAGGTACTAAACCAATCGGTCTTTCAATATTTGATCTTTCTTGTGATCATGCCAATGTTATGTAATAATGCACCGACTCTGGGTAGCTGGGGTCGGGGCGTTACAGTTGGTATCAGAGGAAGTTTAGTACAAACCTTGGAAACTAGATTTAGATAAACTTTGATTAGAGCACGTAGACCTAAGATGATAATTGAGGATTAGTATAGAAGAACTTCCTAGAATTTTGGTATTGTAGAGATTTTGTGAGTTTTCCGAGCAATACATCCCTGTCTGGATACGAGCAGGTAGAGGCAGCTCTGGCACAGATGTACCTAGGGGTAAAACCCGAAAACACCGCTTTAAGCTAGACTCGAACAGGAACTGGTGCACGACAACGGGCCTTGCTGCACTCTTGGTTACGACACCCTCAGGGGATATGCTTAGGATAATTCTCATTTTCTTTAGAAACCATTATGAAGGGTTTATGAGTATATACATCCTCAAAGGAGAAATTTTTATGATTATGGATTATATCCATAAATAGTTCAATTTATGTTAAGTGTTTTATAAGTATGGGATTATGTATTTTGATTCATAAACTGATCTAGTGTATGCCATTGTTTAGAAATGGCGCCCAGTAGAAGGAATGAGAACTCCAGAAATGCCCATGATCCAAAGAGAAGGAAGGATCATATCTTTCATGGTCTTAAGCTAGAATTTATAAGAGAAATAGTCTCCCTTGTGTTATCATCATATGAAGAAATAATATCATGTGTTGATAAGATAAGTAAAGAGTTTACTGAGTCCTATGGCTTTGAAGGGAAGCAAGAGAAGAAAAGGATGGAAGAGAGAAAGATGGATAAAGGGAAGAGGGAAAAGAATAATTTTTCCCATATGTGGTAACTGTGGAAAGAAACACCCTGGAACTTGCCTAAAAGGAATGGGAGTTTGTTATAAGTGTGGAGGAAAAGGGCACAAAGTACGTGACTGAAAGGGTAAGAAAATTGTTTCAAATGTACAATGCTTCATTTTCAAGGAGTTTGGACACTACGTGAACCTATGTCCCAGTCATCAGACTATGCCGCAAATGATGTTATTGGATAATAATCAAGTTATGATACTACCACAGATGAAGAGGAATGATTAGAGTTCTTATGTTGATTATGTCAATTGAGTGTTGTATCAACAATGTACTTGTTATAATAATTATGGAGTATATAAGGATTGTACTGCAATACTATTTCATTAAGGAATTGAGATTGTGTGGAACAAAGAAAAGTGACTCAATAGTAGGATAAATTTTTGGAAAATTTATGGTTGAGAGAATGATAAATCATAATATAGTTCTGATACTGAGGTAGTGATTTTGGAATAATATGTGATTGTTTTGGATAAATTATATTGGATATTCTTGACTACCTTGGAACTGATTAATGATTTGTATATTCCATCATTGTTGGGGTTTAAAACATTTTTTGATTAATGAAGTATATCCAGCATTCTATATGGAATAAGGGAGCATGAATGTAATCAATAAGGAATATGGTAATACATGATGAAGGTATTCATATGCTATTACGGGGTAAAAAGGATCTATATTATGTTTACCTCCCTTATAAATGTTGTACTATGAGTTTGGATAGAAGTATTTTGGATAGTTCTAGTTTGGATTATTTTGGATTGCCATAAAAGGACAACACGGAGGTCCGGCGACAACCCGTCGCTTCCGGCAAGGCTGCGAGACTTGAACCCGCAACCGAAGGGCGACAAGGGTGTATCACCTACCACTGGACAACGATATGTCCTGGATTAAATAATGTAGTTTTTATTAAAAGATCTTGTAGATGAATTATAAATTTGTTTATTTTGGAACCCTATACGAATAGTGTAAATATAATTTTTTACATTCTATTATCTTTTAGAGTGAAAGATGAGTTTGTGGTAGAAATTTATTAATGGATAAAACACTAATTATAAAGTAAGTATATCTCCTTATGATCGTAGCCAATTTAATAAATAAATTCCTCAACATTAAGAAAAGCAACTTAGAACAAATTTTTTTTCCTAGATGGTACCTTAAATCATCACTAATTTATGGCTTTGGGATTGTTGGCCTTTTCATAGCCATGTTCTCTACCACTCTCCATCAGATAATTGATGGTTAGATTTTTCTACCATATCCATATTTTCCTAAATGGAACCCTAGTATGTGTTATTTTCGTTAATCTTCATACTTTAGACTCTTTATTTTAAATAGAGGCCTCATTAATTCATTTTTCGATGTGGGATTTCAACTAAGATATTTTGAAACGTAAAAAATGTGTTATCCTAATACCCTATGTTTTGTTGAACCGATGGTATTTCAAATCATCATAGATTGATGAATTTAAGGACCTCAATTTTACACTTGTTTGTGATTGATGACCTCAATCAATAACTATAAATATTTACGTTTTTTCTCCAATTATATGTCTCTAATTGCCACCAATGTTCTCATAATTGAGATCACAATTTGGTGGTGACCCTTTGATTTCTTTTTTCCTCATATTAAGACTAAATTTTAGTAACCCAATTTCCGATGTGGGTTTTCCCACAAATATATTTTCAACTTTCAACTTTTTATTTTCGAAAAACAATTTCAAATTGCGAGGACGCAATTTATTGAAGGAGGGGAGAATGTAACACCCCAAGAATTCATAATGTGTTATTTCTTCAAAATAATTCAATAACTTACACTACACGCAACACCGAGTTCAATTGCACCATGACTTACCAAAAAGCCATTCAAAAGAGGTTATGAATAGTATTAACTAAATTTTAAACTTTATATAATCCTTATAATTTTTTCATATTATTAGTATCTTAGACATAATGCAAGAACAAATTCATTTTCAGTATTGCACTTTTATCACCTTTTAATAGTGAACCATTTTTAAATACAATATTTTAAACTTTTTGACTAAACGGGGACATCAAAAATTTAAAATGAAACATCCCAAGCTTCCATGGTACGCTTTCTTTGAATAATACAGTAGCGTGTGTTGTACGCAACCTTGAGTTTTAACACACACCACAAGCAATCAAACTAGCCTTTATGAATAGTAATACCTAATTTTTGAAATTATATATAATTTATATTTCAAAATAGACTTCATTTTTGGATTCGGAATATCTATTTTAGCCTAAGGTGAAATTTTGGTACTTTTCGGATAACTTTCATATTTTGATGAATAGTGAAAATTACTAAATTTTAATTAAAAACAACTTTTTTAATCAAAATAATTAGTAGTGATAAATTATGAATTTGAGTGGTTTTAAAGTATATTTAGAATATATTTTTACCATTTAATATAATGTTGGTCATTGGACATAATTTTACAATTAAACCAAACATAAACAAGTGTCAATCTTTTGGTAGTTATTATCTCTTAAAAACACGCTTTTTGTTTTGATAGTGGGAATTAATTTTAAATTAATTTCTGCCACCTATGTGTTTTGAATTTAGAAAAATAGATTCCATATTTGGAATCAGGATGTCCAAATTGTGTAAATAGGTAACTTTTATTTTTAGACATTTTAATAATTACTGCGGTAAATATTTTATTTTCCATGGTTAAGGGTAAATCCGGTAAATAAGGGTTAAAAAATAATATTATAATAATAATAAATTACCCTAAAACGTGTCCTAGCCTTATTGGTTGATACAGGTTCGACCATAGGCATATTTGGAACGATTTTGGGACCCCATGGTGCCACTTGTAAGTGATAGGGACACTTTATTTTAATTAAGTTAAAATGAATACAAAAATGAAGCAAGCATATATCTTTTAGAAAAAAAATTATTAAATAGGGTTATATATGTTGGATTTTAGATTATAAATATTAATTAGAAAGATAAAAAGATTTCCTACATAATTATAGTTTATTTATAATTTTTAGACATTAAATAATTTATTTTATTTATGACACAATGATGATGCAGTAATTACTAAAATAGTGAAAAATTAAATTAATTGATATTATAAATACCCGAATAAATATAATATGAAACTTTTAATGAATTAAACTAATTTTATAGGATAATATGATATATTAAGATTGATTTAATTTACTTTGTTTGAAGTAATCGATCTGTTATGAGTTTCAAATAAATAAACTATTGAATAGTGTCAAAATTGACATAAAAGAGTTCTTAAAACAAATATTATATTATTAATTGATATTAAATTCCTAAAAATCTAAGGATCGGCCAAGAGACTTAAATCATGATAGGTTCATCATTAATGGACCACTTGGGGGTCGCCTGGATGTATATAGTAAGTTTATTAACCATATTATATAAAAATACAAAGAGACATTGTAAAAGTGAAACTAATTAACTTAGAGTTAATACTTAAAGATAAGGTTAATATAAGTACCCAAACCTGTCTAAATTCTATTGGTTGAGTTTTTTTCGTCCCATCACAACCTTAACATTTAAATAATCAACTTTGGAGCCATTAGAAACCGTAAATAAATTTATTATAAACTAATATTTCTAGCTTTTCCAAAGGTGCCCCTCACCCCTCTTATAAAAGGGAACTCCTCCTTCTCATTTCGTCACACCTTCAAAACCTTTTGGATCGAAAATACTCTACCCAAATACTCTCCCAACTTCCCTCACTACAACCTAGATGCCTTAGTTTGATCAGAAAGCCATCCTAAGGAGCCCTTTTGATCAAATCAAAAGGAAAAACCCGAAGAAGAGGTAATGATTTCACCACCCTTTTCCAAGTTCCTTTCTTCTTCCACTTCTTCTTGTTTTGTTATTACCATTCTAAAATAATAACTCCAGTATCATATATATACTGTGATGTTATTATAAATATGGTACAACCATATTCAGTATTCTATCCACCCTTTTAATAACATGTCACCATACGTGCGTACGTACGGCTTACCGTCTCCACGTCGTGGTGTAATTGTTATTCAATATATTATTATTTGGATGGGTATAATAATGATATGTAACTCATGTAAATAATAAATATAACATGTTAATGATTATGTATATATGATATAACAACCATTTATATATTATTTCAAAAGAATGATATTGTCGCTCGTGCGTACGTACGGACTACCGTCTCCACGAACGCGATGAGATTCATTCTCCATCGTATCCATTCAAGTATAATTATCATTTGATGATTTAAAAATGATGTTTAAGGACTTGATATAATTCTGGATATGAATAATATACAACCTATCCATTACAAACATGGCTTACGTAACAAAACATATAAAAGAACACAAGTAAGTTAACACCCGAAACAACGATAATACTAAGATATTATTATCAAATCAATATTAAAAGATCATATATGATATCATATTAATGTATATAATTCTTGTATAATTTAATAACAATTATTTAACCATTATAAAGGAGGTTAACCTACCCCAACCAAGGAAAAGTACAAGGTAAGGGGTTTTCATCTCACTCTTTATTCCCGTGAGATTCATGCCATATTGCCACCATCACCTTTTGTGTGGTGTATGTACTGCCCATAATTATATTCTTTGTGTAATACACTCTAATTTATGTGTATTTACATATTCATTGTATGATACCTCTTTCATGGGTTGTATGTTTCATAAGTTACCAAATTGGTAAGGGTTATTTCACAATCTCTTCATTATCCGAGGTTGTTTATACGCAATAATCTACTGGGATCTCTTTATCATCCACATCCATGTTTCATAATAATGTATTTCAAAACATTTTTACTATTTACAAGAATATGGGTTAAAGTCATTTATACCCTTATGTGTTTCGAAAGTAATCTTTCGGTCGTTTTCCAAACAAGGCACTTTTAACCTTTTCGACAAATTTAAGGTAAGAATGTTTTTTTAACTTATACGCCGGGTGCGGCTATTTACCGCCGTTATAAAATCGTCAAAGCTTCCCTTACAAGCTTATAAGAATATTTTCAAATTGAATGTATTATTTTATAATTATGTTACTTTTAAAATGATTTAAAAAACAAGAGATATTTCTCTAAAATAGTTTTGATTTCATCTCTGTCAACATCCTTTGATGGATTTTAAGCTTATTTGAAGTTGATTTATTATGATACAGAAAATCCCTATTTTATTGAAGGTTTTGGGATATTTTTGACTATGGATAAGTTATTATTATGTCACTCATGGTTTTTGTTTAAAGTATTGACATTTTATAAGTTATTTTTAATCCAAATGTTTATGTTATATTTCAATCTTTCATTCAGATGAATGTGTTAGACAAGTATGTTCCGGGTTGGGGACCGGTAAAAGTAAGCCCTCCGGTTTGGTCTCCGGTTATTAGAGGAACTCCGGTTTGGTCTCCGGTTATTAGAAGGACTCCGGGTTGGTGTCCGGTTATTAGAGGCACTCCGGGTTGGTGTCCGGTTATTAGAGGCACTCCGGGTTGGGTTCCGGTTACAGTTAGCCCCAAGGTCTTGGGATGAGGCCTTGACAAAGAAATTAAAGTTCATTATTATGCATTCCATCATTATGAATGTGGTTATTGATATTTCATGTGATTATTCGACTAGTAGAATTTCCATGTGAGTTAGTAAATGGCATTATTTAATTTTATTTTTGCCATATTATGCTGAAGTTCATGTTTAAAAAGGCTTTTGTTTTAGTTATACATTGCCTTAGATGTTAATGTTTATTTATGAAAGCTTCCGCATTATTGTTATCCTTACTGAGCATCTGAGCTCACCCCTTTCAATGTTTTAATATTTTCCAGGATGTGAAGAAGTATTTTATGAATGACCTGCAGGGATAGTCAGAAGAGGATATGAGTGTGGACGATGAATACTTTGTTATTAGTTTTTCACTTTATGATGTAATGTAATACTTATGAATGTATCTAGTGTTTCCAAGGCTACTAAACCAATCGGTCTTTCGAGATTTGATCTTTCTTGTGATCATGCCAATGTTATGTAATAATGCACCGACTCTGGGTAGCTGGGGTCGGGGCGTTACATATACAAACCCATTAAAAAATTAAACACTCTAAAAACCCATAAGAAATATAAAAAAAACAAGGAAACCCATAAAACAATAAAGATCGATAAAAACCCCAAAACAATAAAAAAACCTAAAAAACACTAACCCCTAAAACCATAAAACTCAAAAATTCCCTAAATATCACTAAAATTTTAAAAAACATAAAACCTAATAAACCCTAAGGAAAAAATAAAATAAAACTCACGAAACCCCCAAAAACCCTCAAAACACTGAAACCCCTATAAAACCCTAAAAGCCCCCAAAACACTAAAAATCACTAAAAACCCTAAGAATGTTAGAAATCCGTAAAAATCCCTAAAAATTAATAAAAATTGAAAAATTCCAAAAATCCCTGAATAACCCAAAGAAAACATTAAATCCTAAAAATTATTAAAAACCATAAATGCCTAAAAAAGGCTAAAGAAAATAAAAAACACTAGAAACCCTAAAAACCCTAAAAACCATAAAAAAATTAAAACCCCTAAAACCCATTAGAAATCTTAAAAACCTTAAAAATACAAAACCCCATAAATCCCCTAAAATCCACTAAAAACACTAAAAACCCATTAAACCGCTAAACAATTAAAAAACTCTAAAAAACATTTAAAACCGTAAAAAATTGAAAAATACCTAAAAACCCAAAGAAACAATAAAAAACCTAACCCCCTAAAAATCCCAAAAAAATCTAAATCCCTAGAAATGATATAAAATCCCAAAAATCCCTAAAAATGTAAATACACATAAAAATTATGAAAACCCTTATAAAACCTAAAAACACTTAAAACCCCTAAAAACCCTAAAAAAACAAAAAATACCCTAAAAAGAATAAAAAAGAACTAAAAAAACCATTTAAAGCCCCAAAAATTGTTAAAAACAATAAAAGACATAAATTTTTTAAAAAATAAAAAAACGCAAAAACCCCTGAAACCCTAAAAACCTTAGAAACCTGAAAAATGATAAGAGTTCCCAAAAAGTCTATACAACCCTAAAAATACAAAAAAAAAATACCTGAAAATAAATTTGGAAACCAAAAAACAAAATAAAACCCATAATTAAACATTAATAACCTAGTAACACTTAACACCCCTAAAAACTATAAAATGGCTAAAAACCTTTAAAACCCTCACAATTCATAAAAACCCTCAAAATTCATAAATACCCTAAAATAAATAAAAATCCTTCAAAATCCAAAAAAATAAAAAAAAACATGAAAACCCCTAAAACCCTAACACCCCTTAGAAAACCATATAATCAGAAAAACACATAAAACCCCTAAAAACCTAAAAACGCTAAAATCTGAAAAAACATTAAAAATACTCTAAAACCCTTAAACCAATAATGACCATAAAAACACAGAAACATCATAAGAAACATAAAATCCACTAAAAACTCAAAAATCCCATTAAAACCATAAAAATGTTAAAAGAAATCAAAAAACCATAAACAACAGAAACACTAAAAACCGAAGAAAAAATAAAACCCAAAAAACCCAAAAAAACACTAAAACCCATAAAAATACTAAAACAAGACATAAAAAAACCCTAAAAACATAATAAACCTAAAATTAATGAAAACCCCTTAGAAAAAAAATTATAACCCTAAAAATCATGAAAACCCTAATAACCGAAAAACTCTAAAATGACTAAAAACACTAAAAACCTTAAACCCCCCAAAAAACAAAAACCCCATAAAACCATAAAAATCCTAAAACATAATAAAACCCCCAAAAAACAAAAAGAATCTCAAAAAACCCATTACAACTTTAAAAACATCTAAAATCTATGAAAATATTAAAACCCTAAAAACTCAAAAAACCAAGAAACCCAAAAAACCCAAAAAACACTAAAAACCCTAAAACCCCTAGAAACCCTAAAAAACAAAAAAAACTCATAGAAATCTCAAAAAATCCCTAAAAATATAAAAACCATAAAACCCTGAAAACCCCTATGAAAACCTTAAAATCATAAAAAACACAAATCCATTAAAAACGATAAAAACTCTAATAATTTTGAAAAACCCTAAATAAACTAAAAAACCTCAAAATTTCTAAAAACCCTAAAAAACATAAAAATCCTAAATAAATCCCTAAAAAATTTGAAAACAAAAAACCAATAGAATCCCTATACAGTGTTAATAAAACCCTAAAAACCTAAACACACATAAAACCCCCAAAACCTAAAAAACACTGAAAACCCAATAGACTTAAAATTCCTTTTAACCATTAAAATCCACGAAAAATCCAGGAAAAACATAAAAATCATAAAAAATTCATAAAAATCCCCAAAAATGTAAAAAACCCCCCTAAAAACATTAAAATACCTAAGAAAACATTTAAAACCTAAAACACTAAAAACATAAAAATTGCTAAAAACCGTAAAAACCACTAAAACCACTAAAATAATTAAACAGTTCTAAAAACACCTAAAAACCCAAAATACCAATAAAAAAGTATAAAATCACTTCAAACCCCTGAAACGTTCAAAAATATAAGAAAACCTTAGAAACCCTAAATACTCAAAAAAGACTTAAAAGAAAAAAATCCATAAAAATATGAAAATCCCAAAAAACCCCTAACGATAATCAGAATCTATAAAAACTATAAAACCCATAAAGTCGTTGAAAATACCAAAACATATCTAAAATTTAAAAAACCATAAAACTCTAATAACGCCTAATAAGTAAAAAAACAAAAGACACATACAATCCCTAAATAAAATAAAATATGATAAAAAAATAAAAAATATATATAAAAATCCCCAAAAACTAAAAAAAATAAAAAGGATGAAAACCCCTAAGAAAACCTTAAAGACCAAAACACAAGTAAAACAACTAAAACACTGAAAAACTCTAAGAACCCTAAAAACCCTAAATCTCTTAAAAACCATAAAACAAATAAAAACTTTTAAAAAACATAAAAAACCATAAAACCCTAAAAAATATAAAAACACTAAAAACACTAAAAAACATTAAAAATCCTAAAAACCCCAAAAAATCCCTAAAAACCACCAATAAACCTAAAATAATAAAAATCCCTAAATACCCAAAAAAATAAAAAACCTAAATGCCCTAAAATCCAAGAAAATTAAAAAAACCCTAAAAACCCTAGGAAAACCACAAAAACCTAAAAAAGATAATCCCTTAAAAATCCTTAAATACAAAATACCATAAATTCTATGAAATACGCTAAAAACACTAAAGACCCCTAAAAACCATAAAAACATCTAAAAATCATAAAATGCTTTAAAACCCTAAAAACCACTAAAATCTCTAGAACCTATTTAAACCTCTAAATATGTTAAAATACACTAGAAACATTAAAACCCAAAAAAACACATAAAACCCAATAAAATGATAAAACCCTTAAAAACCTAAAATAACCCTAAAACCCCTAAATATCCCTCAGAAGAAAAACCCTAAGCTCTCAGGATGGAGAATCTGGAGACTCAGGTGATTCTGGTGATCCGGATCCCTCGCGATGGCGGCTTCCACCCAGGTTGAAGACAATGGAAAATGAATCACCTCCCCCCTCTCTACGATGTAGGATCCTCTCTCGGAGGACATCTCGTCACTCTCCTCTACTGACTTATTACCCTCTATATCGATAACGGTGCTCTTCCCGAAGGTTATTGAGTTTGTCAAAGGTTGTCCACAGTTTCGCCTCTCGATTAGGGAGTCCACTGAGGCTTCGAATCTGCACTGCCTGACTCTAGTTGCAAGCTTCCCCCCTACGGCGACCCCCGGTTGTCACTTTTGACAGGTTCGTTTCAACTTTATGGAATCTTAGTGCTCGGGCGACTGTGGGCCTGATCGATAGATCCCACATCATGATTCTCTTTGTCACAGAGGAAGACCTGGTCCTTTCCTAGTCAGCAGCTCCTCGGTCATGCAGTGGCGCTCACTTCTCCCTATTTCGGTGGAGCTTTGATTTTCATGTGAAGCGGAGTTCTCCGATTGCTGCTACCTGGGTGAGATTTCCTGAGCTTCCCCTTCCCTTTCAAAATATTTCTATTATTTCAATGATTGGGAATCTGGTGGGGAGGTTCCTTTGTGTGGATAGTAGGACTAGGGACCTCTTTCATCCGGTTGCACCAAGGGATTTTGTTGAAATCGATGCTTCGAAGTCTCCTATGGATTCTGTCTGGATTGCAGTGGGGGAAGAAATCAGGTGGAGATAGCCTGCCATCTTCGAGCAGTGGCCGGTTTTCTGTTCTTCTTGTTAGAGTTTTGGGCACAGCGATCACTCTGGAGGATACTCTGGCACTGTCAGGGGTGGTGGTTCCCTGGCTCTCATGTCTTCTGGAGATATTACCCTCATTCTGATGGGGGTGAAGGGGACAAAGGGGGTGTCTTCATCCCAGCCTCTGAATGCTAATGCTCCTTGCTCATCTGCTTTCTTTGCTGGAAGTGACTTAGAGGTGGCCCTGATGGGTTCGGGTGGTTTCATTGTGAGTATGGCTGGAGGTGCTGGTGTTTCGGGAAATGCTGATGTGGAGGAAGTTCTTCTGGCTGAGAGGGATAATTGGGTTTCTTCTGAAGGTGTTCACGGGTGTGGTGACTCCCCTAGGAGTTAGACAGATTTAGGGAAGGCTGCTATGATGGGAGTCTGGAAAGAAAAAGTGGGGGATCCCTGTGCCCTGGATCTGAAATGATATGATATATCTGGTTTGAAGGTTAATGAGATTACTGATGGATCCTTTCCAGTAATTGAGGGTGCTGTGATTGCTCCAAATAACTTTCAGTTGCAGCCTTGGCTAAGCCTGTCGTGGTGGATGTGCTAGTGGTAGATGTTGTGGAGGAGGTAGTGGTTTCTCAGGGACTGACAACTGGGGATGAGTGGATCTTGTCCTCAACTGAGGAAAGATATACGATGGATGAAGAGACCTTGATCCCCAGGGTGCCACACATGAACTGGCGTGATGCCCCTCTGGTTCTGCCCGAGTGTCCAGGCGTGGGGGGACCTAACATGGGGCCTGGGTCATCTCCACCCCCTAACAGCACAAACGGTGCTGAAGATCCTCCCAGTGGCCAATTCTTTAGCTCCCTGCCGAGAAATGCTGGCAACGCTGGTGGTCCGCCCATGGACCTTCAGAGGGCTATGGTCCTATAGGGTGTCCCCTCTACTGAAGATTTTTGTGTTCAGTTGCATGAGATGGTCTAGGTTGAACGGGAGAGGTTCCCACTTGAGGATGAAGCTGAGAGGCTTGGGGAGTGGTTTGCTGAGGCTGATCGCCGGATAAACACTGCTATGGCCAGATCAAAAGAGAAATGAACTAGAGGAGGTTCTGAAACTCCTGGGTCAGAATGAAAGAAAGGGAAGGCACCAACGACTGTCAGTGATGATGTCACTAGTGCGAAGGCAGGTGTTGTAGTTGAATCCACTTCCTCCCCTCCGAGACGAAGACGGAGGAGGGATTACTCTCCCCTCCCATGTACCATCAAAAATAGGGCCTCTTCACGAGTTGTCAGACGTAATCTAAAGGTTAATAAGACAGAGCGTCTTTCAATTTCCGCAGAGCAAGAGAAGGCTAGGATGAAGCTGCTCTCCAGGCTTGGCATGCAAGAGGATTTTGAGTCTGGATGGGACTCAACAGACATGGGTGCTGAGCCAGATTTCAGTTTTGCTGATGTGGGTGAAGACTTTGGTGTGGGCATGGGGTTTCGAGGTGCGGAACTGGAGGACTTTGGTGGCGATGCTGAATTATCCTCCCCTTGTGTGCTTTCCCTTTTGGACTTTTTGACTTCTTTGTTTTTGATTTTTTCTTTTTTTCCTTTCTTTTTGTGGCCTTCGGGCTGAGGCCGTAAGGGGTTTTGGGTGTGGATTGGTGGATCCCTCCCCTCCCTTGTCTCTAATAAATTTTGGGGGGTGCCAGGAATAGCCTGGACCCAAGCCTTCCTTGCCCTAAAACCCCCCAAATCCCTAAAAAATATAAAAATCGAAATAAATATCTACAAATCACTAAATTCATAGAAAACCATAAAACTATAAAAACCCTAAGAAAACCATAAAAACCTAAAATCAATTAAAACCTCAAATAACCAAAAAAACACCAAAATCCTAAGAAACCCTAAAAGACTCAAAAATCCTTAAAATCCCGAAAAAAACCATAAAAATTCCTAAATACCAAAAAATATTTAAAAACATAAAAAAACCAAATAAACACTAAAAAACCTAACAAAACCTTAAAAATGTAAAAAAAAAATAATGCCCTTAAAAAATTAAAAAACATTATATTACCTAGAAACCTTAAAAAGAAAATAAAAACCCTAAAGACCAATGAAAACCATAAAACATCTAAAAACCATAAAATCCAAAAAACCCATAAAAAAATTTAAAATATAAAAACCAATTAAACCCCTAAAACAATGAAAAAATATTAAAACCTTAAAAAACCTAAAACCCCCCTAAAATAGAAAAAAACCATAAAACCAAAAAAAATCCATAAACCCCCTAAAACCCTCAATAATCTATTAAATCCCACCAAAACCATATAAATCGCAAAAAAAAAACATAAGGATACCTAAAAATTTAGAAATCCTTAAAACCCCTGTAAATCATACAAAGCGCTACGAACCCTAAAAAACTATAACAACCATTAAAATCCCTAAATACCCATGAAATACCAAATAACCATAAAAACCCATAAAAATCCTTAAAATACCTAAATCCTTTGAAAAACATAATTTACCTAATAAATCATGAAAACCGATAAGAAGAAATTAACAACTTAAAAAAACATAAATCCTGTAAAGATAAAAAAAATACTAAATCCCTAAAACCCTTAAAGTACCATAGAAAAATTAAAACCCCAAAAAACCAAAAAAATCCTAAAACCCTGAAAAACATAAAACCCATAACGACAAAAGAAACTGTAAACTCTAAAAACTTTTTAACACCAAAAATTGTTATAAAACCCTAAAAAAATAGAAACCCCAAGAAAATACCATGAAAAACCAAAAACACCAAAAAACATAAAAACCCTTAAAGCCCCTCAAAATCCATCTAAACCATAAACACCACAAAATCATTAAATATTCCAAGAAATTAAATAAAATAGAAAAACCCTAAAACCCTAAAAAACCAAAGAAAAACATAATACCCTAAAATCCTAAAAACACATAAAAACCATAAAAACAAAAAACCCTATAACACCTACAACCCCGCAAAATACATAAAAACCATAAAATACCATAAAAATCCCAAAAAATCCGTAAAAATACATAAAATGGTAAAAAACCTAAAAAAAGAAAATACCTATGAAAAATTTAAAAACCTAAAAACTCAAAAACCCCTAAACCCAAAATAACCATAGAATCCCTAGATATCCCTAAAAACAAAAACACCATAAAATTACTAAAAAATTCCTAAAAAACTATAAAAATATAAAAAACCTAAAAATACTGAAAACCCTAATAAAATATTAATAACCGAAAATCTATTAAAACCACTGAAAATCTAAAATCCTTAAAAAACTTCTAAAAACCCAAAAATACCTTGAAACCCCTCTAAATACATAAAAACCCTAAATATAGTAAAAATACAAAGAAATCCATAAAAATTAATAAAATTTATAAAGACCCTAAAAACCTTTAATAACCCTAAGAAAACCTTAAAAATCTAAAAATAGTAAAAACCCTTAAAGAACCAAAATAACCATAAAAACATTAAAAACAACTAAAAATGAAAAAACCCCATAAAACCCCAAAAACCAATAAAAATATTTAAAAATACCTAAAAAACAAAACCATAAAAACTCTAAAAACCCAAAGAAAACATTAAAATTCATAAAACACTTTAAACCCCAAAGAAGCGTAAAATGATAAAACACATAAAAACCCTAAAAATACCCTAAAACCCCCAGAACCCACTAAAACAATAAAACTACTAAAAACCATAAAAACCCCTAAAACCCATAAAAACCACTAAAAACCACTAAAAACTCTAACAACCCTTTAAACCAATAACAATGTTAAAAATTATAAAAAAACTTTAAAACCCTAGAAAACTCAAGAAACACTTGAAAACCAATGAAACCAATAAAAACCCAAAAGATCCTAAAACCCCTCAGAATCCCTAAAAACCATAAGAAACATAAAAAATTATAAAAAGTCCCTAGAAGACACTAAAAAACTAAAAACCCTAAAAAAGTGAAAATCCATAAAAAAAGATAAAAATGAAAAAAACATACACTCTTAAAAAACCAAAAAATGATAAAATCCGTAAAACTCCTGAAACCGATAAACATAATGAAAATCCTCAAAATACATATAAAACCTACAATTTTTAAAAATCCTAAAAAATCCCTAAAAATATATAAAAACCTAAAAAACTATAAAAACTCTAAAAACCATTAATAACACAATAAAAACCTAAAAACACTAAAACCGCTAAAAACCAATTAAAAGGATAAATATGATAAAACACTAAAAGTCCTTAATACCCATAAAACCCCTAAAAACCATAAAACCCCATAAAACCATAAAGTCTCTAAAACCCCCTAAGAACCCTAATAATTCACTAAAATCAATACAAACTCTTTAAGCCAATTTTTTTTAAAACCACTAAAAACACATAAAAACCATAAAAATTTAAACTACACCTATAAACACAAAAAATAAACATAAAAACCCTCAAAATACCTAAGAAACAAAAATCCAATTAAAATTAAAAAAAAATTACCTAAAAATACCTAAAAAATTTAAAAACCCTAAAAAACACTAATCACGCAGCAAATTTTTAAAATGATACAAAACCATAAAAATCCTAAAAAATATAAGATTATCTAAAAACAAAAAAAAACACAAAATACATGAAAAAACCCTATAAAAATCTCAAAATTCAATTAACACATAAACCCTTAAAAACCCTAAAAACAAGAAATCCCTAAAAAATCTAAAACCTTAAGAAACCATAAAAACCAATAAAAACCAAATAAACACTAAAACCCACCAAAACACCATGAATTGTTTATATCTCAAAAAAACATTAAAAAACACCAAAAAACTTTAAAAATCATAAAAGATAAAAAGACCCCTAAAAACCCACCCCCCCCCCCAAACCCAAAATACCATAAAAATCATTAAAACACTCAAAATCCTTAAAACCACTTAAAACCAAAAATATCAAAAAAAATTATAAAAATCCCTAAAAATGTAAAAAACCCTAAAAATCACTAGGAACTCTAAAAACACATTAAACCCATAAAAATTTCAAAAAAATTGAAACACCTTGAAACCCCTAAAAACTTAAAAAAAACAAAAAAATAATAAAACCCATAAAACCCCGGAAATACCCAAAAAACACTTAAAATCCTTAAAAACCCAAAAAACAATAAAAATATTAAGTAACCCTTAAAAATAAGTGAAAATAGAAAAACCATAAAATCCCTGAAAACCCCTAAGATAACCATAAAAACATAAAAACTCTTAAAACCCCAAAAATAAAAAAATAAAAAAATAAAAACCCTAAAGAACTATAAAAGGCATAAAACCCATAAAAACCCTAAGATCTATAAAAAACCCTAAAACCCAATAAAAACCTAAATGAACTAAAATGTATAAAAATCCTCAAAATCCCCTAAAAATGTTAAAAATATATAAAAAATATTAAAACACATAAAAACTAAAAAAATCCCTAAACCCCCCAAAAACCATAAAACCCCTAGAAAACCTAACCCCCCTAAAATCCCAAATACCCTAAAAAGAAAAAAATCCTAAAAAATCCCTAAAAATACCTAAAAACATAAAATACCCAAAAACCCTGAAAAACCCTTGGAAAATATTAGTAGCCTAAAACAATATCCTAAAATACCTAAATTACACTAAAAACCCAAAAAACAAATTAAAAAACTATATACCCTCAAAATCCTAAAAACCCTAAAACCATTAAAATCAAAAAAGGCACTACTAATCCCTAAAAACATAAGGAGCCCTAAATACTTGAAAAAAACTCCTAGATAATTTTAAAATCCTAAAAACACAAAAAACCCCATAAAATCCTAAAAAATGTAAAAAGCTAAAACCCTTAAAAATAACCAAAAACCCCTAAAAACCATAAATATTTAAAAAAGGATAAAAACCCTAAAACCCAAACAAGCCTTAAAAAATAATAAAAACTCTAAAAATCCATTAAAATATAAAAAAAGTGAAAAAACTCTAAAAAACCTTAAAAATAATAAAAACTCAATAAAAAACCTAAAACCCAAAATAAAATCATAAACAGCCATTAAAACCCTTAAACCCTTCAAAATCACTAAGAAACATAAATAACATAAAAACCAAAAAAACCACAAAAATCCCTAAAATTTTAAAAACCCTAAAACCCTGAAAAATACTAAGAAAACTATAAATATGTAAAAACTATTAAAACCCCTAAAAAAAATAAAAAACATAAATAGAAAAAACCATAAAAAACCCAAAAATCCCTCAAAATCTATAAAACCCATTAAAATCCCAAAAAACCCCAAAAATCATAAAAACACTAAAAACCTTGAAAACCATTAAAAACCCATAAAAACCTAAAAAAAAAATAAAACCCCTAAAACCAAAAAATGAAGAAAACCATAATAGACCTAAACCCCTAAAAACCATAAAAACCGAAAAACAAAAAACCCATAAAACCTTAAAAAACAATTAAAATCTATAAAAACCTTTTGATATTTTAAAAACTATAAAAAATAAGATCAAATATTTAAAACCATAAAAAACTGAAAAAGATACAAACGATACCAAAAACATGAAGAACCTAAAACCTGATAACCCCTAAACCCCTCAAAATCCATAAAAACACTAAATACCAATAAAAATTCTAGATAATACGTAAAAATACATAAAATTTTACAACACCCCAAAACCCAAAAAAACAATAATAAAACATTAAAATATTAAAAATTATTAAAACCCCGAAAAATAAAAAAAAAATAATAAAACCTAAAAATCCCTAAAAGCCTCAAAATCCCTAAAAGCCGTCAAGAACCACAAAAATCCTAAAATGTCTATAAAAATAATAATAAAAAGCACCCTAAAAACCATGAAAAACTCTAAGAAAACCTAAAAACACAAAACATCAAGACCACTAAAAAACCTTATAACATTAAAGCCCCTAAATACCCCTAAAAGACATTAAAATCCCTAAAAACCTATAAAAACCATAAATAACCTTGATGTCATTAAAACCCCTAAAAACAAAAAAAAACTAAAAATTCTATATACCATTTGAACTCTTAAAAACATTAAAAAACTCAAAGAACCATTAAAACCATAAAAAAATAAAATAAAACTTAAAACCCCCAAAAAGCCATAAAACTCTAAAAACCCAAAAAAAACACTAACACACTAAAATTCCATAAAAACCCTGACAAAAATTAAAATCTTAAAAAATAACTAAAAATATATAAAAACCTAAAAAAGACCTTGAAACTATGAATAACCCTAAGAAAACCTTAAAAACCTAAAAACAATTAAAACCTCTAAATACCCTAAAAGATGCTATAACCATAAAACCCTAAAAACAGTAAAAAACCTAATTACACAAAATAATCCATAAAAACCTAAGAATCCATAAAAATTATAAACAAACCATAATAATTCCTAAATATTTAATAACAAAAAATCCCTAAAATAACCCAAGATAACCATAAAAACCTAAAAACAATTAAAACCCATAAAAAACTAAAAAACACTAAAACCCCACAAACCCAAAAAGATCTTAAAAATTCTAAATATATTTTGAAACCATAAAAGTTGCAATGAACTATAGAAACCCTAAAAATACATAAAAAAACTAAACCAATGAAAAGTCGAAAAACCTTTAAACCCCATATTTCTCTACAAACCCTTAAACCCAATAAAAATTTAAAAAAAACACCTAAAATCCACCCCCAAAACTCTTAAAACCATTAAAACCATAAATAATCCAATAAAATCCCTAAAAACTCATTCAAATATAGAAAAAACCTAAATAGCCTGAAAATCACTAAAAAAACGTTAAAACCCTAAAAACACATAAGATCCTTATAAAATATAAAATCTCTCGGAACCCTAAAAATCCAAAAAAAATCATTTAACCCCTCAAAATCCATAAAATCCATAAAAAACATAAAAAACCTAAAAAACCAAAAAAACATTAAAAAACAAAAAAACATAGGAAATCCAAAATAAAAACTTAAAAATCAAAAAACAATTAAAACTCATAAAAACAAAAAAAATGAAAAAAACCCTAAAACCCCTTAAACAACCTAAAAACCCTAAAAACCCTAAAACCACAAAACCCCCTAAAACCTCAGAAAAAAAATAAAAAACCCAAAAAAACCTAAAAACCACTAATACTCTAAAAACCCATTAAACCCATAAAATCATTAAAAACTCATAAAAACCATAAAACCCTAAATTACATAAAAAACCACAAAACTTAAAAAACATAAAACCCTTAAAACCCCTTAAAACCTCTTGAAACATAAAAATTTATAAAAAATCCTTTAAACCATAAAAATACTTAAAAAACCTAAAAATCCTTACAAATATTAAAAACCCAAAAAAACATTAAAATGCTAAGAAATCCTTAAAACCGTAAAACCCTTAATTCCTTAGAACCATAAAACCCCTAAAATCCTTTAAAACCCTAAATATATATGAAAACTGTAAAATAAAAAAAATGCTAAAAACCATTTAAAATCCTAAAAATGATAAAAACTATAAAAAAAACCTTAAAACATATAAATATAAAAAAACACTAAAACCCCCAAAACCCCTAAAAATGCACAAAATCTATAAAACCCCTAAAAACCATAAATATTTAAAAAAGGCACTAAAGTCCCTAAAAATGTAAAAAACTATAAAAACACTAAAACCCCAAAGAAAAACATTAAAACCTAAAAACAATTAAAACCCAAAAAACCTAAAAATAATAAACACCATAAACACCCCTTAGAACCCAAAAACACTTAAACCCCTCAAAATCCCTAATAACATTAAAAAACATAAATATCCTAAAAAACCAATATATATATATATAAATATAAATTCCATAAAAACCCTAAAAGACCTAAAAATCCATTAAAACCTAAAACTTTCAAAACCACTAGAAAACCTAAAAAATGCTAAAACCCATAAAAACCCTAAAAAGATCCTAAACCCCTAAAAATCCTTAGAAACCATAAAATTAGTAAAATCCTTAAGTATCTATAGAGACCCATAAAAACACAAAATTAACACTAAAAACTATAAATACCATTAAAAAAATAAAAAACTATAAAAACCTTAAAACTCTAAAAAACAAAAAAAATTAAAAAATAGTTAAAACCCTAAAAATCCAAAAAACAACTCAAAATACCCAAAACCCCTAAAAAACATTGAAATCCTAAAATATATCTAAAGATAAATAAAAATGAAAAACTCCAAAGAAAATAGAAAATCATTAGAAAACCATAAAATGCTTATATCACATAAAACCCCTAAAATCCTAAAAATGGTAAAAACCCAAAAAAACACTAGAAACCATATATATTCTTAAAACCCAAAAAATCCCTAAAATCCATAAAATAAATAAAAATGAAAAAAAATCCCTAGAAATTTAAATGACCCTAAAACCCCTAAGAAAACCTTAACAACCAAATAAAAATTAAAATCCCTAAAAATCCTAATATTCCCTTAAAAGACCCTAAAATACTTATAACACCCTAAAAACCATAAAAGACCTTGAAATTATTTAAAAAATATAAAACCCCATATAAACTATTAAATACACTAAAATTATATAAACCATTTAAACCTTTAAAAACATTTAAAAGCTCTAAAAAACATTTAAAACCCAAAAAACAACCCTAAAAACCACAAATATCATCAAAATCCATAAAACCCAATAAATATAATTACAAAAAATACCTATAAATCCCTAATACCATTAAAAACTTAAAAACCATAAAAACACCATATGAAAAACTTAAAAACCTTAAAACACTTAAAACCAATAAAAAACCTAAAACTGGTAAAAACCTAGAAAAAACGTAAAAAATATAAAAAAAATTAATAAAATAAGAACCTTAAAACCACAAAAACTATAAAACTGTAAAAACAAAAAAAGATCCTATAATACCACAATAATCTCTAAAAAACCCTTTCAGATGATTAAATCATTAAAAAATCTAAGAAATATAAAAAACTTTGAATATCTGACCCCCCATCAAAATCCCTAAAAACCCTAAAAACCAAAAAAAAAACCAAAAAAATCATGAAAATTTCCCTAAAAATATGAAAACCCATAAAAATTTAGAAAACCCATAAGAAAACCTTAAAAACCTAAAAACATGCACCCATTAAAACTGAAAAACACTAAGAACCCCAATAGACCCAATAAACCCACAAAAACCATCAAAATCCCTAAAAACCATAAAAAGCAATAGAAATAAAAAAAATACTTAAATACCAAAAACAAAAAAATGTTAAAAGCCATGAACGAACATAAGAAGTTATTAAAAAAACAATTAAAACCCATAAAACCCTAAAAATACTAAAATCACTAAAAACACTAAAATAACCTAAAAACACTAAACATACAATAAATAATAAAACCCCCTAAAATATTTAAAAACAAAAGATTTTCAAAACTTCTCTGAAACCCATAAAACCATAAAACCACTAAAAATTATAAAAACCATTTAAACCAATAAATACATTAAAAACTCTAAAACCATTAAAAACTCAAAAAAACTATAAAAAACCCCAAAAAACCAAAAAACCTAAACACCCTAAAAAATCCTAAGAACCCTTAAAATCCTTAAAAATCCCAAAAACCCATAAAATTAATAAAAAACCCTAAACACTCACTAAAATTGTAAAACTCCTGAAAACTCCTATGAAAACCATAAAAACTAAACAATACTTAATAACCCTAAATTATTTAAGAACCCTCAAAACTCTCTAAACCCCAAAAAAAATTCCTAATAAATCTCTAAAAACCCAAAACATGTTAATATCTCTAAGAGCTTGAAAAAGCTAAGAAAAAAAAAATAATAAAAACACTTAAACACACTAAAACACCTAAAGTACCATAAAACCCTAAAAACCCGTATACCATATAAACCCTAAAACCCCATAAAACCCCTAAAAATTACTAAAAGCCATAAAAATCATAAAAAATCCCAAAAACATGCCTAAACACATAAAAACCCTAAAAACTCAGAAAAACCTAAGAAAACCCTAAAAACCTAAAAGCAGTTTAACCCCTTTATAAACCTAAAAAAATACTAAATACCCTAAATACCCAATAAATATAAAAAACCATAAACCTATATAATCAATAAAAATCCTAAAATCACATAAAATCATAAAAAAATAAAAATCCTTTTAAATATCTAAAAACATTAAATAAATCTAAAAAACTTTTATGCCACTAAAAACTAAAAAGCACTAAAAAACCAAAAACCCAAAAAACCCCCAAAAAACACTAAAACCCCTCAAAATCGTTAAAAAACTTAAAAACTATTAAAATCCTTAAAGGCATCAAAATAAAATAACATAAAACCCCTAAAAACTTATAAAAATCATAAGAAAACTATAAAAAATTAAAAAAATTTAAACCCCTTAAAAAAATAAATATCTCTAAATACAATCTAATACCATAAAACCCATCAAAATCCCTAACACCCCTAAAAACCATAAAATTCCTTAAAATTTTGTAAAAATCCCCAAAAACATAAAAACAATAAAAACATTAAAACCCCCAAGGAAACATTAAAAACAAAAGAACACACAAAACTCCTAAAAATTTTGAAGACAAAAAAAAACTCTAAAAACCCTTAAAAGACCCTAAAACCCTATGAAAATAAAAAACCTTAAAACCACTTAAAATATAAAAACTCTAAAACCCATAAAACCCCTAAATATCACTCAAAACCATGAAAACCCTTTAAAATCCTAAAAATGATAAAAAAATAAAAAACCATACAACCCCTAAAACCCAAAAAAACCAAAATACCAAAAAATCATAAAACCATAAAAATACTAAAAATAACAAAAAACTTCTGAAAACCGCTAAGAAAAACATAAAAACCTTAAAAAATAAAACAAAAAAACATAAAAAATGTTGGAAACCCTAAAAAGCATGAAAGTCATAGGAAAAAATAATAAAACCATCAAATACGCTAAAAATCATAATAACCATTCAAAATTCTAAATATCCATAATAATCACAAAAAAATAAAATACTCTAAAACTGTGAAAATCACTTATAAAAACATAAAAAACCTAAAAACACATTATACACCTAAAAATTATAAAATAAAAATATGCAAACACTAAAAAGACATGAAAAACCATAAAACCCCATAAAAACCTGTAACCCTTTAAAAACATTAAAACCCTTAAAACCCATAATACTCCTAAAAACCCACGAAAGACTCAAGAAACTCAAAAAACCCTTTAAACCCCTAAAAACATAAATAATCTAAAATAACATAAAAAAATAAAAAAAAAATAAAAATACCCCCAAAACATAAAAATACATACAAACCCAAAACCCCCGAAAATTCCAAATAACCCCTCAAAATCACAATAAATCTGAAAAACTATAAAATATTTAGAATTTACTAAAAATCCCTAAAATGTAAAAAAACCTAAAACCCCGAAAAAACCTAAGAAAAAGATCAAACCTAAAAAAATTAAACCTATAAAAAACCCTAAGAAACACTAAATCACCTGAAAACCCTAATTCCCCTAACAACCCTAAAAACCCTCAAAATCCCTAAAACCCTAAAATCATAAAAATTATTAAAAATCCCTAATAATCTCTAAAAACATAAAATACACTAAAAAACCTGAATAACCCTAAGATAACCTTAAATACCAAGAATATTTAAAACCCTTAAAAACCCAAAAAGGAAAAAACCTAAAAAATCCATATAAAATCCTAAAAACCAAAAACCACTAAAAAACTAAAAGCATTAAAGAACCTAGAAAACAAAAAAAACCCATAAAAATACATTAAAAAAACTAAAACCCATTATACCCATAAAAATGATATAAACTCTAAACAACCATAAAACTCTAAAAACTCAAAAAACCCTACAAACCAAAAAATGCAAAAAAACCATAAAAACCCTAAGACCCAAAATCCCTCGAAATCATAAAAACCCCTAAAAACATAAAAATACTATAAAATACTAGAAAATTCCTAAATCCATAAAAACACATAGAAACCCTAAAACCCAATCAAAAAATTAAAAACCTAAAAACAATTAAAACCCCTAAAAAACATAAAAAAACCTAAAAGAGGTGATGGCTGTCTGAAAATGAGAATGCTGGTTGCTGGTTTGTTGTGGATGTTGGTTGGCTGGTTGCTGCTGCTGGATGTTATTTGCTGCTGTAGTCTGAATGCTGGTTGTTGGTTAGCTGTGAGCTGATGGATGCTGGTTAACGCTAGATGTAGTGCGGTTGGATGCTGGTACTGGCTGGATGTGATGTGATGATGATGCGGTTTTGTCTGTTTTTGTGCCTTTTTCTTTCTTTGTTTTTCTTTCTTTGGCGTGGGTTGTAAGGGTTTTTGGGTGTGGGTCATTCGATCCCTCCCCTCCCTTGTCTGCAGTGTTTGTGTCTTTTTGTTTAATAAATTTTGGGGGTGCTCGGAATAGCCTGGACCCGAGCCTTCTTTGCCAAAAAACCAAAAACCCACTAAAAACCTAAAACCCACTAAATTCCAAAAAAACCAACTAAAAAACCTTAAAACCCATAAGAAACTATAAAAATTAGAAATACTACTAAAAACACTAAAAATAATTTAATCCAAAAAACACTCAAAAACATTAAAAACCTAAAAAACTAAAATAGCCTAAAAATAAAAAAAACCATTAAACCCAAAAAAACCCTCAAAATAAAAAAAAAACATAAAATACATAAATTCTAGAAAATTTCTATAATCCATAAAAACATAAAAAAAACCCCTAAAAATTTTCAGAAACCCTAAGAAAACCATAAAATCCTCGAAAAACTTTAATCCCCTTCAAAACCTCAAAAATATTAAAAATCGTTAAAAACCCCTAATAAAACTAAAAAACCTCAATTCCCTAAAACCCTTTAAAAAATCCAAAAAATCCCAAAAAATCCCTAAAAATTTAAAATTCCTTAAAAACCTAAAAACCCTGAATAAAATCCTAAAAACATATAAACAATTAAAACCTCTAAAAACCTAAAAAAGGAAAAAAACCGTAAAAACCCTAAAAGGACTCAAATACATTAAAATCCCTTGAAAAACATAAAGCCCCTATAATCCTTAAAAACCCAAAAACCCCATAAAAACCCTAAAACCCAATAAATCCATTAAAATCCATTTAAACCCCGTAAAATTTATAAAAACTCTAAAAACCTTAAATTCATTAAAAGTGTAAAAAATCCCTAAAAACAAAAAATGAAAAAAACTCTAAAAACCCTAAAAATCCCTAAAATCCCTAAAACAACTAAAAATACTAAAAAATCCCTGAAACCCATAAAAATGTCAGAAGCTATAAAATCCTTGAAAAATCTTTAGAAAACACTAAAAACCTCAAAAAATATTAAAACATTAAAAATATTACAAAATCCCTAAAAACATAATACCATAAAATCCACTAAAACCAATAAAAACTCTAAAAACACTTTAAACCCCTAAAAATTTAAAAACTCAAAAAAACATAAAACTATAAAATGTAAAAATTACACTAAAAACACGAAAATACAATAAAATAATAAAAATATAAAAACCCTTAAAACCCAAAAACCCATAAAAACCCAAAAACCCAAAACCATAGAAACCCATAAAAATCATATAAATTGTTAAAATCCCAAATAAACATAAAAACCCTAAAAACCCTAAAAACAACTTTGAAAAACATAAAAACCAAAAAATATATAAAACCACTAAAAGGCTAAAAACTATAAAAACACCAAATCCCTCAAAATCCCTACAAACCATAGAAATCTTAAAAAATCCCTAAAACCCTAAAAAATAAAAAAAACACAAAAAGAAAACCATAAAATAATAAAAACACTTAAAACCACACAATCCTAAAAAACACCAATAACATAAAAAACCCATAAAATGTTTTTAAACCCTTGAAATCCCTAAAACCATAAAAACATGAAAAAATCCTAAATAATCTCTAAAAATACAAAAACCGTAAAATCCTTGAAGAACCCCTGAGAAAAACATTAAATTCTAATAAAACTAAAACCCCCTAAACACGAAAAAAACACCAAAACCCCTAAAAAAAGGTAGTAGCCATAAACCCCCTAAAAAATGAAAAAAAACTTAAAACACCTAAAATCCCAAAAAACAAAAAAACTCTAAAAAAATTAAACCCCTACAAATGTTAAAAAAAACTCCAAAAAAACCTTTAAAACCTAAAAACTAAAAAAACCCATTTAAAGAAAAAAACCTAAAATCCCTTAAAACCACAAAGACAGTGAAAATACCTAAAAATGAAAAAATCATAAAATTTCAAATAAATACATAAAAATCCATGTATTGTTAAAAACTATAAAACCTTGAAAACCCCTAAGAAAACATTAAATACCAAAAAACACTTATAACCCTTAAAGAATATAAATAATGATAAAACCTATAAAACCCCATAAAACGTAAAACCCCAGAAACACATAGACACCCCCAAATACACTAAAAACCATAAAAATCCTAAAAAATATCTAATGATACTTAAAAACGTAAAAAACCCAAAAATTCAAAAAACCCCCCCTAAGAATACCATAAAAACCTAAAAGAAATAAAACAAAAAATCACCAAAAAATTGATAATAATGAAAAAACCCTGAACCCATAAACCAACAAACCCTTTAAAACCTTTATGACCACAAAACCCCATAAAAATCCTATAAATTACAAAAAACTCTAAAACACCTAAAAAATAAAAAAACCCCTAAAATGTAAAAATCCAATACACCTCAAAAAACACTAAACCCATAAAAATCCCTAAAAAACCTAAGACAATAAAAATCATAAAATCCCAATAAATCCCTAAATACCCTAAAAACCCTAAAAATGAAAAAAAACATAAATCCCACCAAAAAATAAGAAACAATAAAAACCTTAAAAACAATGAAAAAAATACTAAAGTCCCCAAAGTCCCCTAAAAACATAAAATCCAGAATAAACATTAAAAACCCTAAACCCATAAAGACCCTAAACCACAAAAAACACTAAAATCCCTTTAAACCCATAAAAATGTTTAAAATATATAAAAAACAATAAAACCATAAAAAACTAAAAACAAAACCTAAACGCCCAGAATACCAAAAAACCATAAAAAACCTAAAACCCCTCCAAATCCCTTACAACCCTGAAATCCATGAAAATACTAAAAACTCACTAAAAACACTAAAAATGTAACATACCCTAAAAACATATAAAAACCCTAAGAAAATAAAAAAAAACCTAAAACACTTAAAAAACCTAAAATCGCCTAAAAACATAAAACCCTAAGAATCCGAAAAACACTAAAAATCCTAAAACCCAAAAAACCACCAATTTCCCTAAAACCCTCAAAAATCATAAAAATCATAAAATCCCTAAAAATACATAAGAACATAAACACAAAAAAACTCAAAACCCCTAAGAAAACCTGAAAAAAATTAAAAGCACTTAAAGACCCTAAAAACCCTAAAATATATAAAACCCACAAAAGACCCTAAAATCAATAAAAACACCTAAAAATCATACAAATATGAAAAAAATCAGTAAAAAACCTATAACCCTAAAACACTAAAAACCACTAAAAACCCTAAAACCCCTAAAAATGTTTAAAAACTCTACAAAACCTTAAAATACAAAAAACCCAAAACACTATAAAATCCTAACACCCCTAAAAACCCTAAAAATCCCTAAATCCATTGAAACCCATAAAAATCCAGGAAGTCCCTATCTCTGGAGCCTTCATCATTTGGGGGTGATTCACTGTGAATAGAAGGCAGGCCAGCAAGCTGGACAGATGATTTTATAGGATAAATGATGTGTGTCTTCCCCTTGATGTCTCGAGCTTTACCCTCCCCATGTTCCATTCGGATCATAATCCATTGATTGTTGATTGTTCCATTGGCTCTCCAAGGTTTTTACCCGTGCCCTTCAAGTTCAATAATGCATGGATTACCGTTCCTGGATGTAAGGAAATTTCATCAGAGGATAGAATGAAGACCCATGGGGCAGTCATTACCATAGGTTGGTCTCTAGGCTCAAAAAATCAAAGACTCGCTCAAAGAATGGAGTAGGGGATACTTCTCTAGTCTAGATGATGACATTCGAGCTAATGAGAAACAACTCGCCTTCCATCAAGACTATAATCATCACTTTCCCCTGCCATCTCAAGAGGATATACAGCTCCATTCCAAGCTTGATGATCTTCTGGATCTTAAAGAAAAGATGAACAAGAATCAGTTCAACGTTAGATGGCTCAAGGATGGAGATCGCAACTCGAAATTTTTCCATTGATTGCACAGGGATAAAAGGCAAAAAGTTTCTAAAGGTTGTCTGTATCTTGAGCTCTACCTTCACCTCAGAGGATGATATCTCTACTTGTATTATCAATAATTTCCAAGGGATTTACTTAGATGATAGTGGGGATTACACCCTCCCCATGATGGAATCCATCCTACCACGCGTTGATGAGCAATAGAAAACGGCTCAAACGATTCCCCCCCTTGAGGAGGAAGGTAGGGCTGCCTTGTTCTCTCTGAAAATTGACATCACAGTGGGACTGGATGGCTTCACTAACAATTTCTTCATAACTTTTTGAGATATCATGCATGAGGGAATCACCAGCACTGTTCAGGAATTTTTTTCTCTCTAGTGTGTTCCCACATGGGGTCAACTATAATTTCATTCCCCTGATTCCCAAAAGGGACAATGCCATTGACATCGGTGACTTTCGACCAGTGGCCATTGGAAACACTGTCCCCAAAATTATCAGTAAGATTTTGGTCATGCGAATAGAGAAATTTTCAGGGGATATTCTAACCCCTAACCAGTTCAGGTTCGTCCTAGGGAGGAATATCTAGGAATTACTTTTCACAGCCTCGGAGAGAATCAAAATTATGCTAAAGCAGTCCAAGCATAGAAACTTTGTGCTTAAGATTGACATCTCCAAGGATTTTGAAATTATTAAGTGGAGCGTTATCTCCCAGGTCCTTTCCAAGTATGGCTTATCGAACAATTTTATCAAGATAGTTAAGTCCATTCTAAGTAGCGTCTGGGTATCTATTCTATTAAATGGATCCCCAAATGGGTTCTTCCCCTATTCCTGTGGGGTTAGACAGGATGACCCGCTCTCAGGAATCCTCTTTGCAATTGTAGAGTATTACTTGAGAAGGTGCCTCATCAATCTTTTCCAGGCTGGTCTCCTCAATCCTATTAGGGAAGGGAGGGATCTTCACATGCCATCCCATCTGTTGTATACTGATGATATTATTCTTTTTGGGAAAGCTATCAAACAAACCTTGGAATCCATCCGGATGATCTTCCGGCATTATGAATATGTGTCGGGGCAATATATTAGTTGGAGCAAGTCTTTGATCGTCATTAGGGAGGGGGTCCCATAGTCCCTCCAGATATCCATTGCAAAGTCCCTTGGATTAAAGAGAGGTTCACTTCCTTTTGATTACCTGGCTGTTCCTATTTTTTGGGGATGTGTCAAACACTGTTACCTTGAGATCATTTCCTCCAAAATTAGCCAACAGCTAGAAAAATGGATAGGGGAATCCCTCTCGCAAGCAGGAAGTGTATGTCTTATCTACTAGATGATTACTTCTATGTTCACTTATGCTTTATCCATCTACATATTTCTGGTTAATCTCATTAAGGACCTGCAAGAAAAGATTAGGAAATTTTCTTGGATATGGTGTATAAGCTAAAGAAAATTGGTTACAGTGGCCTGGAAGAACCGCAACAAACAAATTGAGCTGGGAGGGCTTGGTATCAAAGACCTCAGACGATACAATGACGCTATTCTTGCTAAATTCTCTTGGGGGATGATATGTCCTATGGGTGGGGGATTGGTTTCCACACGAGAATGATTCGTGCTCAAACTTTGTGATGAATATCCAGGTTACTTTCCCTCTTCTGTTTGTACCGAAATTCGTGATTCATACAAGGCCATTATTTCTCACTCTAAATAGATCATCTCAAAGCACACATAATTGAATGCTTGGTCCACACCTTGGCTTGATAGGCCCCTGCATGAATGCATGAGTCCTCCTCCTGGATTTAAGAGCCTTTATATTGAAGAGTTCATTCTGCATCTAGAACAGATTCAGGTACTCCTCCCAACTGAAGCCTTACTTCAAATCCAACATTATGCCTTTGTCGACTCTGACATCTTGATATGGAAACCCAACCTGGTTAGGTGACATACTTCCAAGGATTATTGTTGGTAAAATTTTTCCAGGGGATCCCCTCCCCTAGCATGGCTCTCCAAATTTAAGAGGAACTTCATCCCTCCAGCCATCTATCTCCTTCTCTGGAAAATCTGGAAGAATCGGCTCCCTATGCAGAACCAGTTGCAAAAATTTGGGCACAGTCTTTCCTCTGTTTGTCTTGTATTCCTAGGTGCGGAAGAAAATGATCATCACACCTTCCTCCAATTCAGATTCAGTTCAGAACTCTGGGGATACTTACAATAGATTTTTGGGTTCCCAGCTGGCCTGGACAGGCCTCTCTTTGAGGTCCTAGCTGACCTGTCCAACTGGGATTACAGTGAACAGGTCTGAAACCTCTAGTTGGTCTCTATTTCAGCCACTATCTCTTATATCTGGACCACTCGGAATGAAGTTTCCTTCAATAATAAATGGACTTCCATTCATGGTGGTGTTGTGACGATCGACAGGGTTGTCTATGCGGCTTTCTGCATTCAGGCATGCCATATGGAAAACGATATTAGCGAGCTCATCATCCGTCGGTTTCTTGGAGTCTCTGGCAGGGCAAAAAAAAACCCATGGTTCCCAAGTTTATTTGATGGATCCCTCCACTCCCCTCCTAGATTAAGGTTAACGTGGATAATGTGGCCCTAGCTGCGCTGGGTCATGCTGGATGCAGTGGAGTTTTCTACTCCTATCTGGGCTTTGTCAAAGGATGTTTCCAGCACTTCATTAGTGATGGGTGTTCCCTTGAAGATGAATTGTGGGCCATGATAAAGGAGATTGAGTATGCTTTTAGGTTTGGGTGGAGCTTCTTGTGGCTTGAGTCTAACTCCATGCTTGCTGTGAATGCTCTTAAAAACAGATCTAGGTGAGTTCCCTGGAGGATCCTCACCCAATAGATGGAATGATTCACCATGTGTCAAAGGCTGAATCTCATTGTGACCCATACCTATCAGAAGGTGAATGCAGTTGCGAATTATCTCTCTAAACAGGCCATGGTTGAGCGGTGCTCGCTGTGGTCCTTTGTTGCCACGCCTCCCTGCTTTTCATTCGTCTGCTCTGACTTGAAGGGTGAGTTGCACACCCGGTTATGTAACCCCTCCTTGTAGCACTCTGCTTGTTCTTTCCTTTTGGTATATTATTTGGGGACCAGGCTTTCCTGGTCTAGAGCCTTCCTTACCATAAAAACCTAAAAAACATTAACAACCCTAAAAACTCTAGAAAACCTTCAAATCTCGTAAAACTCTCAAAATACCTAAAAATCATAAAAACATAAAAAACCCCAAAAATCAAGAAAAACCAAAAAAATAAAAAAAATTAAAAGCACATTAAACTCCAAAAAAAATTAAAATACCTAAAAAATACAAAAGACCCTAAAATCCCTAAAACCAACAAAATCATAAGACCATAGAACTTTAAAACCCTTAAAACTTAGAAAAGTTCTAGAAACACTAAAAACACTTTAAACACCAAAAAACATGAAAAATAACTAAACAACCTTTAAACCCCTAAAAACACAAAATAAATACCAAGAAAACCCTAAAAAACCCAAAAAACTAAAAGCCCTAAAACCCTCAAATTCCAAAAATCCCAAAACAACCATAAAATCCCAAAAGGCCCTAAAAATACCTTAAAAATATTAAAAACCCTAAAACCCAAAAAAACCTAAGAAAACCCTAAGAGCCTAAAAAAATAACACCCCTAAAAAACCTAAAAAACACTTAAAACTCTAAAACCCAAAAAATGGTAAAATTATACTATATACCTAAAACCCCTAAAAACGATAAAAATTATAAAAAATCCCAAGAAACCCATTATAACTTTAAAGACTCTAAAAAAACTTAATACAATAAAAAAAACTAATACCCATAAAAAATATGAAAACACTAAAAACCCTAAAAATTTCTAAAAACCCAAAAATATAGAAAAACCCGCAAAATCCCTAAAAACCATTAAAACCCCATAAAATCCTATAAATTCCTTAAAAATCCTTAATAATGTAAAAACCCAAAACCTAGAAAAAACCTATGAAAACATAAAAAAAGGAATAAAATTTAAAACACCTGGAAGACTTAAATCAATAAAACCCCTCAAAACACACAAATGACCCTAAAACCCCATAAAAACTACAAAAAACTCTAAAAACATTAAAAACCCCTAATAAGCTATAAAACCTTGAAAACCCCCTAAAAACTATAAAAACCCTTTAAACGAATAATTTTTTTAAAACCAATTAAAATATTTTAACCCTAAAAACCCCAAAAAAACCTTAAAACCCAAAAAACCCATAATAACCCTAAAAACCCGAAAAACCATCAAAATCCCCCAAACCCCCTAAAAATCCATAAAAATTATAAAAGTTCCCTAAAAATTTCTAAAAATGTAAAAACCCTTAAAACCCCATAAAAACCCTTTAAAAACCGAAAGATAACCTGAAAACCCCCCAAACACTTAAAACCCTAAAAATCAAAAAAAATGTTAAACACCCTAAAAACCATAAATCCCTAAAAATCCTAAAAATCCTTAAAATATCGAATACCTTAAAAATCATAAAAACCTCTAAAAATACCTAAAAACAAAAAGACCAAAATCCTAAAAGACCATCTGTAAACCATAAAAACCAGAAAACATTTAAAACCCCTAAAAAACCTAATAATGCTAAAACCCCTTAAATACCTTAAAACACCTAAAAACCATACAACCCCTTAAAACCTCAAAGCACCTTAATAAACCATATAAAACATAAAAACCCAACTAAAACTACAAAAACCATTTAAATTCCTAAAAAATTAAAAAATCTAAAAACCTTAATAAACCTAAAAAAGTAAAAAAAACCCCCAAAAATAAAAAAAAGAATAAATACATAAAAAGCCAAAATCCCCCTTAAACCCCTAAAACCCTAAAAAGGCCATAAAAATCCAAAAAACTCATAATAACCCTAAAAATATAAAATACCCTTAAAACTATAAAAACCCCTAAAACATTAAAAAACTAAAAATACATAAAACCCCAAAAAACACTAAGACCCTAAAAACCTAACAAACACTAAAACCATCAAAATTCCTAGAAACACAAAAAATATTAAAAATCATAAAAAATCCCAAAGACTATGAAATATGTTAAAAACACTAAAATCCAAAATAAAAACATAAAAAATCAAAAATCACATTAAAACCCTAAAAAACCAAAAAAAATACTCTTAAATCCATGAAGAACCGTAAAAAATAAAAGTACACTAAAACCCTAAAAATCACTAAAAACCATAAAAACCATAAAAATAATAAAAAAATAACTAAAAAATTCAAAGAACCTAAAAATAATTTATAACCCTAAGAGAACCTTAAAAACCTAAAAATAGTTAATACCCATAAAAACCCAAATAAACTCAAAAACATTAAAAAACCCTAAAAACCCTAAAAACCTAAAAATCCTACAACCCCAAAAAAATATTAAATAACACAAAAATGTTTAAAACCCCTAAAAATATAAAAAAATTTAAAATCCTTTACATCCCTAAAAAATCATACGAAAATCTATATAATCTAGAAATACTCAAAACAACAAAAAAACCAAAAAATTCTAAATCACCTAAAAAAACTAAAAGTCACTAAAACCCCCAAAAACCATAAAACTCCTAAAACCTTAAAAACCCTATAACCCATTAAAACCCTCAAACCATAACAAACCCCAAAAACCATACAACCATAAAACTACTAAAAACTTAAAACCCATTTAAACCCATAAAACCATCAAAAACATTAAAAATGCTTTAAAATACTAAAAACTCAAAAAAACCCTAAAAACACGACAAATACTTAAAACCCTCAAAATCTATAATAACCATAAGAAAATTAAAATCTTAAAAAATCCCTAAAATTCAAAAAAAATGTAAAAAACCTTAAAAACCCTAAAAGTCCCTAAGAAGACCTTAAATGCAAATGCACTTAAACCCTTAAAAACCAAAAAAAACATTAAAACCCCTAAACAATTTCTAAAACCCCTAAAAATCATTAAAATCCTAAAAATCCCTAAAAACACTAAAAAATATAAAAATCTAAAAAATCCTTAGAAACCATAATAATGTAAAAACTATAAAAATAGTAAATACAAAAATGAAAATCTTAAAACATAAAACACATAAAACCCCTAAAATTAAAAAAACTCTAAATACCTTAAAAACCTAAATTAACTGACAACCCTAAATACGTAAGAATAATAAAACCCCTAAAAACCTTAAAAACACTAAAAACCCTTATAAACACTAAAAAAACATGAAAACGCTAAAACTCTTTAACAACCAAAATATTATAAAAAAACACTGAGAAACCTTAAAATTTCTAAAAAACTAAAAATCCCCTAACACCAAAAAAACCATAAAAACCTTTAAAACCATAAAACCCCTAAAAACCCTCAAAGTCATTGAAATCCCTAAAACCCAAAAAAGCGATAAAAATCCCTAATTATCAAAAAATCCAAAAATCCTTGATAAACTATAAGAAAACCTTAAAAATATAAAAACATTTAAAACCCCTAAAAACCTAGGAAACTCTAAAAACACTACAAAATCTTAAAAGACACTAAATAAGCTAAAACCCCTAAAAATATAAAAATCCTAAAAAAATAAAAAAATCCATAATAACTTTATAAACCATTAAACACCCACAAAAACCTAAAAATACCTAAAACATAAAAAACACTAAAAACCTAAAAACGTCTTTGAAAACCTGAAAATCCTTAAGAAAATAAAACTAATTAAACCTAAAAACCCATAAAAACCCAAAACACCTAAAAGACCTTAGAAAACATTAAAACCTCTATAAACCTTAAAACATCCTAAAACACCATAAAACCTAAAAACCCCACTAAAAACTCCAAAATCCCTTTATACCCCTAAAACATTAAAAAAATAAAAAACCATAAAAACCCTAAAAAATAAAAAACCACCCAAAAAATAAACAAACCACAGAAAATCCCTAAAATCACTAAAAGACATTAAAATAGTAAAAACCCATAAAAATACTAAGAAAACATAATAATCCAAAAAAATATATAAAAACCCTAATTTTTTTAAAAACCCTTCGAAATACTAATAAATCCCTAAAATACTAAAAACAATGTAAACCTCCTAAAAACCCTAAAAACACTAAAAAACCTAAAACCCCTAAAAACCCTAAAATGTCCCTAAAATCGTGAAACCCCTATAAACCATAAAAACCATAAAACCATTAAAAAACTCTAAAAACTGATAAAACCCTTAAACCATAGCAAAAGAATATAAAAACCAATTACACCCCTAAAAAAGTGGAAAAACACAAGAAAACTTCAAAATCCCTAAAAACTGAAAAACCCTAAAAACCCCAAAAATCATGGAACCCATAAAAACCCTTTCAAAACCTAAAATCCCTAAAAACCAATAAAATTAAAAGGAAGCCATAAATATAACATACAAACCAATAAAAACTAGGAAGAACTCTATGAAAACCATAAAAACATAAAAACTATTAAAATGATTATAAATCAAATAAAAAAATTAAAACCATAAAAAAATAAAATCCAATAAAAACTCTGAAAAAATTAAAAACTATAAGAACCCTTTAAACCCCATAAACCATTAAAAATGATGGAAAATATTAACATAAAAAAACTCAATAAATCATAAAAACCCAAAAAACCTCAAAATCATAAAAACCCTAAAACCCTAAAGATACAAAAAACCCATAAAACTCAAAAAAGAATAAAAATCCTAAAAATACTCCAAATCAATAAAAACCTAGAAAACATTGAAAACCATGAAAACCAATCTGAATCCATAAAAACCTAAAAAGAAATTATTTCCCTAAAAAACCTAAAATATACTAAAAATTTAAAAAAACTATAAAATACAGAAATACCTCACAATCCAAAAAACACTAAAATACTTTAAAATCCTAAAAATTCCAAAATAATCACTAAAAAGGAAAAGAACCCTAAAATATTGAAAACCCATAAGAAAACCGTTAAAACCTAAAACCCCTATTCACATGAAAACCAAAAAAACCCTTCAAAACCCCTAAAAGACCATAAAACCCCTAAAAACCAAAAGAAACACTAAAAACCATTAAAACCTAAATCCCATAAAAACCCAAAAATCCATTAAAAACTCTAAAAAGACTTCAAACCCCTAAATACGTTAAATCTCTAAAAACCTTTAACAACCCTAAAAACTAAGAAACCCCTGAAAAACTAAAAAACCATAAAAATCAGAAAACTTTAAAAAACCCTAAAACCCCTAAAAATCCATAAAACCCATGAAAACTCATAAAATCTTAAAAAATCCCAAAAAATTACTAAAATCATAAAAAAATATAAATTGAGAGAAACACAAAGAAACCATTAACAACCTAAAAACTCTTAAAACCTATAAAAATATTAAAATGATAAAACCCCAATAAAAACCTAAAAACTCTTGAAATCACTAAAGAACCTAAAATGCATAAACATCCTAAAAAATACTTAAAAACCCTAAATCCAAAAAAACCCTAAAACCCTTAAAGAGGTCTTAGAAAATAATAAAAACCTAAAACCCTAAAAACCATAGAATCCAACATATAAAAAACCATAAAAGACCCTAAAAACCTTAAAACACCTAAAACCATAAAAATATATAAAACCCATAAAAACATACAAATAACTAAAAACCATAAAAAGAACTACAATTTATAAAAACTCTTTAAAATTAAAAAAACCGTTAAAAACTCTAAAAATAATTTACAAACCCTAAAAAACTCAAAAACCGCCAAAAAAACAAATACCTATAAAAATTCTAAAAGCCTATAGAACCCTAAAAAACCTCATGATCCCTAAAAACCCAAAAAAATCAAAACAATCTTAAAAAAGACCTAAAATCCATAAAAATATAAAATACCATAAAACTAGGAAAACCCCCATAGAAATCCATAAAAACCTAAAAATACTTAAGACCCCCAAAAACCTAAAAATTACTAAAAATATGAAATCCCCCAAAACACTCAAAATCCATTAAAATCCTAAAAACCCTAAAAATCATAAAATATCAAAAATCCCTAAAAAAAATGTATATAGCCTTAAATGCGCTGAAAAATCCTAAGAAAAACATAAAACACTAAAACACTAAAACCCATAAAAACCAAAATAACCCTAAAACCCCTAAAAACACCAAAATACCTTAAAACCCCTAAATACTCTAAAAAACCACAAAAACCCTAAAAACCCTAAAAACCTAAAAACTATAAAAAAACTAAGAAGAACAAAAAATACATAAAAATGTAAAAAAAATTAAAAAACCATTAAACTATGAAGAAATAATTGAATACCATAAAAAAAATTAAAATACATAAAAACCCAAAAACCCCTAAAAACCCTGAAAACCCAAAACCCATAAAAACCCTCAAATTTCGTAAAACAACTAAAAATCATAAAAATAAAAGAGCCCTAAAAATCCCTAAAACTGTAAAAACCCTAAAACCCAAAAAAAACACTAAAAAGCCTTGAAAACCTAAAAATAACTAAAACTCCCAAAAAGCATAAAAATGACGGAAACCATAAAACCCTAAAATGGACCCTAAAACCCCTAAAACCCTAATAAAATGATAGCTGCCCCAAAAATACCATAATACCCTAAAACCCTATAATAACCATAAAACACACAAAAAACCCTAAAATCCATTTAAACCTCTAAAACGTCAAAAATCTTAAATACCATTAAAATCATAAAAAATTCAAAAACTTAAAACCCAAAAATCTATAAAACCCCTATAACACTAATAACCCCTATAACCCCATGAAATATTTGAAAACATATGAAAATACTAAAGAAATCCTAAAATTACATATAAATGTTAAAACCATTAAAACCTAGAAAACCCCTAAGAAAACATTTGAAAAAAAAATAAATACTTAATACCCCTAAAACCTAAAGAATGCTAAAATCCAAAAAATTACTACAACCCTAAAAACAATAAATATAATTAAAAACTCATAAAAACCAAAAAACCAAAAAATCCTAATACCCACTAAAAACACTAAAAACACATTGAACCCCTAAAACCCATAAAAAACTCTTAAAAACCAAAAAAACCCAAAAAATCAAAAAAAAATCCCAATACCCCTAAAAAACTGTAAAACCCTTAAATTCCTCAAAATCAAAAAAACCATAAAACCCTTAAAAAGTGAAAAATCAATAAAAAACCCTAAAAACATTAAAAACTGTAAAACCCTTTAAAAAAAATTAAAATCATAAAACATTTAAAACCCCTAAAAACATAAAAAATGTTAAAAACACTAAAAATCATAAAACCCTACAAATCCCTAAAAACCTAAAAAAAATATAAAATCCTAAAAAATACCTAAAAACATACAACCCTGTAAAACCCTGAAACCCACTAATAAATCCTTAAAACTAAAAAAATCATAATGTCCCTAAAACCCTACAAATGACTAAAAACAATAAAATCCAAAAAAAGCTAAAAAAAACCCATAAAAACCCTACAAACCCACTAAAAATCTAAATAATCTAAATCCCCTTTAAACCACTAAAATGCTAAAAGCTCTAAAAGATTTAAAAACCCTAAAAAATCAATAAAACCCCTAAAAACAAAGAAAAAAAATAAATACCCCAACCCTATTAAATCCCCTATAAGTTTCCAAATTCCTAAAAACCCTACAATCCTAAAATATCCTATAAAAATCCTGACAATTCAGAAAAACAAAAAAACCCTAAATACCCTAATAAAACCATAAAAATACAAAAAAAAATTAAAACCCCTTATATCATAATAATGTTAAAATACCTAAAAACCCCAAAAACCCTTTAAAAACCGTAAAAACCTCACAAAACCCAGAAACAATAAAAAAATCTTAAAAATCTTAAAAATAGTAAAAAATACCTAAAACATTAAAAAACATAAAAACCGTGTAAAATCCTAATAAAACCTTAAAACCCTAAAAACACTTAAGTCAAAAAAACCCTAAAAATATAAAAAACCCTAAAGGACCCAAAAAACACTAAAACCCAATAAAATCCATAAAAAACCCTTAAAACCATTAAACCCCATAAAACCCATAAAACTCTAAAAACCCAAGAAAATATCTAAGAACAAATTGAACCCTTAAAAACATTAAATAATCTAAAAAACTCCAAAAACCCTAAAAGGAGAAAAAACCCTACAAACCCATAAAAATTATAAAACCCCCACAAATACCTAAAACTCTAAAATTCCATAAAAATAATAAAAAATACCCCAAAATTCCAATATATATTAAAAACATAAAAACATGAAAGACCCTATGAAAACATTAAAAACCTAAAAACAACTAAAAACTCTTAAAACCATAAAAGATCCTAAAAACTAAAAAAATGATTAAAAACCAAAACCCCACAAAAATACTTAAAACCCCGTAATAACACTAAAACTCCACTGAAAACTCTAAAAACCATTTAATCACATAGTATTTTTTGAAAAATATAAAAAACATAAAATCAAACCAACTCATAAAAACCAAAAATCCCAAAAACATATAAAATTAAAAAAGACTAATAAAGCATCCAAATCCCAAAAATAAACTTAAAAACATCCTATAAACCTCTAAAAACACTAATAATAATAAAAACTATAAAACCCTAAAAAACACTAATAAAACCATAAAAATAAAAAAAACAGATTTAAACACCCTCAAAACCTAAAACTGATAAAACCCCAAAAAACCTTTAAAATTCCTAAAAACACTCAAAATACCTAAAAACCCAAAGGAACCTTGAAAATACTAAAAATAGTAAATTCCATAAAAACATTAAAAACCCAAACCCCTAATAAACATAAGAAAACCTTACAACACTAAAAATAGTTAAAACCCTAAAAAACATAAAAAATGATAAAAACCCCAAAAACCCTAAAAGGAAAAAAAACCCATAAAATCCAAAAAACTATAAACACCATAAAAAATGATAAAAATCATAAAACACTAAAAAACCACTAAAAACCTAAAACCCCTTTTAACCCCTAAAATGTAAAAAAAATATAAAAACCTTGACAACTAGGAAAAATTCAAAAAAACCTTAAAGCTACCAAAGAACCATAAACCCTAAAAACCATCAAAACCCCAAAAAACCAAAAAAGCCTATAAAACCTAAGAAATACCTAAAAGTACCTAAAAACCGAAAAACCATAAAAACCCCTAAAACCCTCAGAAAACGTAAAAAACAAAAATTACTTAAAAACCCTAAAAACCTAAAATATGTTAAAACCCGCAAAAAATCCCAAGCACTCTAAAAAATTAAATATCTTAAAAAACTTATAAAAACCCCATAAAATCAAAAAAATCAAAAAAATCCCTTAAAATGTAAAAAAATAGAACACCATAAAAAACATTACAAAAAAAATATAGACTATAAAACATGTAAAACTACAAATAAAATAAAGACACTAAAACCCCTAAAACATCAAAAAATCCCAAAAAACCTTAAAACACTCCAAATTACAAAAAACCATAGAAACCAAAAAAAAATCCAAAAAATCCCTTAGACGTAAAAAATCATCTTACCCAGAAAATCCCTAAGAAAACCTAAAAAACCTAAGAACACTTAAAAACTCTAAAATCTATAAAAATTACATAAATCACCAAAAATCCCTAAAAAGACCCTAAAACTGCTAAAAACAGCTAAAAACCTTAAATCTATAAAAACCATAAAAACCATGAAAACCCATAAAAACCCTAAAAATAACTCTAAAACTTCATTAAACCCCTAAAAATGATAAAAAACTATAAAAATACTTAAATCACTAAAAAACTCATAAATCCCAAAAAAATACAAAAAAAAACCCTCAAACCCCTCAATATCCCTAAAAAACTAACAAACCATAAAATACTAAAACCCCACTAAAATAACTAACAATTTTAAAAACCCTAAAAACCCATAAAATCATGAATAAAACCATAAAAATCATAAAACCCTTAAAAACCCTAAAAACAAAAAAAAAGGCTAAACACACAAAAAATCCTTAAATATCTCTAAAAACCCTAAAACCCATAAAAACGAATAAAACCATAAAAACCCTAAAAATACATAAAAAATCTAAAGTCCACTAAAATATCCAAAAATCATTTAACCCCTAAAAACGTTTTAAAACTATAATATACCTTAAAATCCATAAAAAATCACAAAAACCCCTAAAAATTGGAAAAAACCCCTAAAACCCCTAAAAATCTCCAAAACCACTAAAACCCATAAAAATCTTAAAAAATCTATAAACATCCATAAAAACATAAAAATAAATAAAAACCTAGAAATCCCCTATCAAATCCTTAAAAACCAAGATATACATAAACCCCTAAAAACAATAACAATCTAAAAACCCCAAAAAACCATCAAAATCCCTAAAAAACCGAAAACCATAAAACATTATAAAACATTAAAAATACATAAAAACATAAAGAGATATAAATAATCTGATAAACAAAAATAAAACCCTAATACCAAAAAACACATAAAACCCCTAAAATCCTAAAAAATAAAAACACCCCTAAAAATGAAAAAAGGACCATAAAACCTGAAAACCCCCTAAGGATGTCCAATCTTCTCTCTCATGCGTCGCTCCACGATTGTGACTTTACTTTGCCAGATTCAAGATGACGGCGAACTCCGCAACTTGGCCTCCCCCACCATGGGGCAGGGGTCCTCACCAGTTCTCGATGAAAGCAGAGCCTTCATTCTATTCTCGCATCCTGATTCGATCCCTTCTTTTCCACGTATTAATCTCAGACCTAAGGTTCCGGGTTTGTTTGAAGGTCATCTGAAGCTGTAGTTTTTAATTTCAGAGTTCAACTAGGCTTTGGCATTGCATAATAGGACTCTGGTAGCTTGATTCTCTAACTGGCGCCCTCTAGGGGATGTATTTGATAGATTTGTGTTCAAACATTGGGATATCTATGATAGGGTGACAGTGGGCTTGGTTGATGCCTGCCATATTTTGATCCACTTTTGTTCTAAGGAGTACCTTATCCTGACCTGGTCCGCTACCCCCTACAGATGTGAAGGTGCACTCTTTTCTATCTTCAGGTGGAGCATTGATCTTCATTTATGTCGGGACTCACCTTTGGTTTCCATTTGGGTATGATTCCCTGAAATCCCTCTTCGCTTCCAAAATTTGTCAATTATTACAATGATAGGAAATCTGGTAGAAAGATTTATTTGTGTGGATATCTGAATGTGATAGCTCTATCATCTGGTTACTTCGATAGTCTGTATTGAGGTTGATGTCTCCAAAAAACCAGTTGATTTTGTCTGGATTGAGATTGGTGAAGAGTTGCGGTGGAAGAAACCTGTGGTTTTCGAATCCTGGGTGAATTACTGTGATTCTTGTCTAACTCTTGGTCATGTGAAATAGGTGTGTCATAATGGGGGCAGTGATCACTGGGTTTTTGAGAGTAATGCCTGTGCCACCCCCAAGGCCGGACCTAGCTTCTGACCGTGGGGATGGACCATACCCTGATCAAAATGAGGGGGAGCTTCACCCAAGGGTCTTGGTAAAGGACTGTTTCAATCTGTTGAAGGCTGATTTAGGATGGGCAGGTGCTTCTACTTTGTGCAGTGGGGTGGTGGAGGTGGTTACTGAGAAATATATGGCTGCTTATATCTACTTGCAGATGGTTTCGAGTGGGGTGTGCAGTGACATCCCCAGTCTAGGTTCATAGGGGATGAAGAAGGAGGGGTTGCTGAAGAATGTTGCTTTTGCCGAGGAAAATGGTCAGGAGTTAGAACAGGACTCAGTTCTCACTTTGAATCCATTTTAATTGCTTGGTCTAGAGGAGAGGGTGTGTCTAGATTCACTGGCTAATGCCTAGGCTGATGAGGAGTGGCAGGTCTCTGATATCAAGGCCACCCCATCTGTTCTTTTGCTAGAACAAGAGCTACATGATACGACCCCTTCTGCTGCTGAGCGGACTGTGGTGCAAGAGAGTTAGGGAATGGAGCTTGTGGTCTTTGAAAAGATACCTCCCTGTGTTGAACTTGATGAGATGATCGTGTTGGACGGTTCTGAAATTGAGCATCACCGACGTGAGATTCTACAGCATCCCAAACTGAAGGTGATATTTTACTGTGATAACATTGATGAAGATGTTAAATATGATTTTGTCTTTGGGGACCATAATGACTTCATTGATGTGAACACGCACAAGAATTGGAGGAGGAGGACCTTGATGGATGGCTCAGTTCATCCTGACTCGGATCCAAGTGGAGAGTCTGAGCCCACGACTGTTATTTCCAGGCAGGAGGGGAGCCCCAAGGTAGTGAGTGTTGATGATGTCGTTCACAGCAGGAGGAGGGGGAGTGCTTCCCTTGCCAAGAGGAGGGAAAGGGGAGATTATTAAACCCTTCCAAAACTAATGGAAAAAAGGGCCTCCTCAAAGGATTCCAATGCTATAGAGGGTACTCTCGCCAATGATCAAGCGGATAGGAAGCTGGAGAAGAAGTGACTCAGGAGGTATTGTAATGACTTCCTCAAGTAGTATGAGTCATTATAATGGGAGACGGTGGACTTGGATTCCTCCTCCAGGTATGGTGCTAAAAGGGATCTATATGGTGATGATGTGGCCTTCATTTTTGGTACAGAGACTGAATCTATTGGTGATTTTGGTGGCGACGTTGACTGACTTTTTCCTCTTTTGTGTTTTTTTCTTTTTTCTTTTTTGATTTTATTCATTTTTTGTGGTCTTTTGCATCTTGGTTGTAAAGGGTTTTTGGGTGTGGGTAGATTGAACCCTCCCCTCCCTTGTTTGCAGCGTCTTTTTTCTCTTAATAAATTTTGAGGGGGCTGGGAATATCCTTGCCTTAAACCTCTTCTGCCAAAAACCCCCTTAAAACCAGAAAATCAAATAATGAAACTAAAAACTCTAAAACCCCCCTTAAGCCTCTAATTTTTTTTTAAAAAAATAAAACCCCTAAAAACATCATGAAATATCAAAAAACCCCCAAAACCTAAAAATCTCCAAAAAACCCTAGAGCCCTTAAAAATCAAAAAAAAACCTAAAAAACCCTAAAACCCCCTAAAAATCTCAAAAACCACATAAAATCCCTAAAAATATAAAAAACAAAACAAAATAAAATCCCAAAAGCCCTCAAAATACCTAATAATTTAAAAACCCCTAAAAACCCTAGACCCTTAAAAGATACTAAAAACCCATCAAAATCATAAAAGTCCCTAAAACCCCCAAAACCATTAAAACCACAAGAAATCTAAAATCCTTTAAACCACTAAATACGTTAAAAAACTAATAAAACCATAAAACCACTCAAAATAAAAATAACCCTTTAAACCACTAATGACGTTAGAAAACTATAAAAAACCTTAACACTCCTAAAATTTAATAGCCCTGAAAATCCATTAAGCACATAAAACCCTAAAACCCCTAGAAAATCATAAAAATCCACAAAATTCTTGAAAACCCTAAAAATCCATAAAAAACAAAAAAACACAATAAATTAGGAAAAAAATAAAAACACATAAAAACCAAAAAAACACTAAGATAACATTAAAAAATATAAAAACACTTAATCCCCCATAAACCCCAAAAAAACGATAAAACAAGAAAAACCCTTAAAAGCACAAAAAACCCCTAAAATCTTTAAAAATCTCAAATAACGTATAACAATAATATAAAATATTGATAAATCCCTGAATATGTAAAGAATCCTAAAAAAACTATGAAAACTATAATATCCTAAAAATCATTACAACTATTAAAAAACCTAAAAATGATAAAACCTCTTAAAAAGATAAAAAGATCAAAAAAATAAAAACCCCTAATAAAATAAAATAAAATAAAAACCTTAAAACCCCTAAAAAAAATAAAACTCTAAAAATAAAAAAATTGAAACCTTTCTATAAGGAATATTTTTAGATCCATTGATTGAGTTCATGAAGCTCCCGAGAGCTCCATAATCATCATGGATTTTCTACAGCAACTTTAAACCATGTTATCCTTATAGGTTCTATTATATTCACTAGAGTTTTATTTTTGTTTTTTCATTTTTATCGGTGAATATGCTATGGATTTTGTTTGTGGTGTGTGTTAAAGAAAATCTTGGTGGTCATGCATGTGGTTTCAAGGGTTCTTCTTGTTCAGATTTGGCATTCTTGTTCTTGGTTGCACTATGTGGCCTTCTGTTAGAGTTCTGTCCATTGGCATTGTATTTTATTGGTGGAGGAGATACCTTCATGTTTAAAGGGAGACCTTTCATGAGTTGGTCTGTGAACTTATTCTCATTGCTGGAAAGGTTTGGATTTACAATCCATCATTATTTCTTCATTCTGGGGGTTTATTGGGGTCAGTTGGATTTTCATCTAGTTCATACCTGGGTTGCTGTCCTCTTTCCCAAGCGTGGTTATGATCATCATCATATTTTTAGAGTTGGGTGTGGTCCTTATCATCGGTGGAATATTTTTCTATTTTGGTCTTGTGTCTTGGTGAGGGGATTCACAATCAATGTTCCTCCGGGATGTGTGGGATCTCGTTAGGCCTATGTGTTTAGTGTAGGCTCTAGATTCTTATGAAGAACAGACGTGCTTCCTATATTATCATTGTTTTTTTGTTTGATGTTGCATGGACCGAGGTGTCTCTATGGTTTTCTTTCACCGTGATAGTTCTTATATCCTGTTCACTGGTGTATTGGTCTTGGTTCATGAGGGATTTTATGGCTTTGGTATTCGGTATTGGGTGTTCAAGGTTTGTGGTTTTTCTTTAATATGTTGATTTTTGACATCTTTAGCATTGTTGTGTTCTTCATCTTTGATGCTATATCTGACGACAGTGCTGGTTGATGGTTCTTATAGTTACTGGAAGCATGTTCTTGGTCCAGATACATTAATTTAGTTGACATGTGCAGGTTTGTTTCATGGACAGAGGTGTCCTTTCATTGTAGAAGCCATATGTCATTCGTATTGGTGTTCTTGGACAGTTGATGAAGTTTCTTCCATCACAGTGTTGGGTTTTTTGTTTGTTGACACTCCCAGTTACATTGGATACTAGTTCATAAGTCGACATCATCTCCTCCATCATGGTTCCATTCATCATCATAGAAGCTACCACTCTTGGGGGATTTCATTATCCTCCTATGTCTTATGCTACTTTTTTTTTGTATTTTGGCACTATGGGGAGCTAAGAATGGTTGCATGGAATGTATTGGGATGGAATACAGAGTTCTATGATTCTTTGGATAAAATAGAATGGTTCTACAGTGTTTTTATATGTGGTTTGGTACCTATGCTTGTGGTTTGGGTGTCAGTGTTAATATTACCAGTTTTGTTGTAGTGTTCTACAACCTATACTACTTGTTTAGAAGAGTTTGTTTGTTGCTTGTGTGGTGATGGTAGTTTTTTATATAGATGGGTGTGACTGGGAGGATTTTTGGTGGTGGATAATTAATTTATGGCAGTTGGTGCTAAATGATAGTGGGGGAAAGTGGTTTTTGGATAGTGTAGGTGGTGGTTCTTTGGATGCAGGGAGCTATATTAGTACCGAGAGATGGGAGATATTTTCTGTTGGAGATGGTTTTGGGTGATAGACGTTTTCTGCTAATGTTGGTTGGTTTTCGTTTTTGTTTAATTATTGTTTGTTATTAGAGTTTGGGATAACACTACTGGGAGATGTACTAGGAGATGTTATAGGGTGTTGTACTTGTTGCAGCTATTGGTTTTTGTGTTATAATTTAAGAGGGGAACTAGAAGTACTTAGGAGATGCTGGTGTTGGGAGATTTATGAATTTTTTGGGAGATATTGTATGGTTTTAGGTGTTTTTGGGAGATATGTGGGGTTTTATGAGCTTCTGATTCTTGAAGCTTGTTATGGGACTTGGGAGTTGGAGCTATTTTTTTTGTTGGGTGCTCGGTGTTGGGTGGGTCCTGGTTGCTCATGTTTTTTCTTCTTGAGTTGGTGATAGAGATGGGACTTGGGTGTTGGGTTCATTAAGATTCTTGAGGATTCTCAAACCTTTCTTAAGCTTTGGTTTGTATGGCCTTTATGAGGTTCTTGGTTTGTCTTCCTTGTAGTGGTTGGATGGGCTTCGTGTGGTTTCTCAGGCCCTTTTGAGAATAATTTTTGTTTGGGATTCATTATTTTTTTTCAAGAACATTTTCCAGACAATTTCATAGATCAGATTCATGAGGTTTCGCAGGCCATTTTTCTAGCTTTTGGTTGTTTGGGCTTTTCTGGGGTTCTCTGGCCAATTTTCCTCTTTGCTATTGTTGGGGGTGATCAATACACTTGGTTAACCCTTTAGGTGACTGCATTGTTCTTTAATTCCTTCTTTTAAAAATTGCAACTATTTTTTCATGTAAAAAAATATCAAACCCCTTTAAACCACTAAAAATATTGAAAACACTAAAAACCATAAAAACCATAAAAACCTCAAAATCCCTAAACACCCATGAAACCCAAATAAATCTTTAAACATCCCTAAAATTCCCAAAAAAACATAAAAATAATAATAAACCCTGAAAACCTCTAATAAGTCCTTAAAAACATAAATCCCTTAATACCCCTAAAAACCTAAAAATGATAAAAACCCAAAAAAATCCCTGAAAACCCTAAATATCCTAAAATACAATAAAAATTGGAAGAAATCTCAAAATCCATAAAACCATAAAAACCAATAAAACCCTAAAAACACCTATGGAATCCTTACAAAATAATACAACATAAATCCTATAAAATCGTAAAACCCTTTAAAACCCTATAAACTCTTAAAAACCCAAAACAACTAAAAACTCATAAAATCCCTTTAAACCCCTAAAAACACAAAAAACTATAAAAAAACCCTTAAATCCCCTAAAAACCCTCAATATCCAGAAAAACCCCATATTATACATAAAACTCCTATAAAATCACTAAAAAAATTAAAATATAGAAAACCCAAAAAACCCAAAAAACACCTAAGTAATCCTTAAAGACCAACAAACACTTAAACCCCCTAAAAACCTAAAAACTCTAAAAACCCTAAAAACCTCAAAAAATTATAAAAACACTAAATATATATAAAACCATAAAAACCATATAAATACTAAAAATATTTAAAAATCCAAAAAAACGTAAAAAACCATAAAACCCTAAGAAACCCATAAAAATAAAAAAACTCTTAAAACCCTTAAAAACCTAAAACCAATTAAAACCAAAAAATTCCTAAATACATAAAACTCCAAAAACCCATAAATAACCATAAATACCTTAAAACCCATAAAAACCCATAAATCCAAAAAATCCCTACAAATTCAAAAAACCCTTTAAACCTAATTTTTATTTAAAAACTAAAAAAAACCATAAAACCCTAAAAATAAATAAAATCCTAAAACCCCTAAAACCCCTAAAAACATGAAAAATTCTTAGAAATCATCAAAAAACCTAAAAACATAAAATCCATAAAAATCATAAAACGACACTAAAAATCCCTATAAATGCAAAAAACACAAAGAGACTTGAAAACCCCAAAGAAACCCATAGAAACCAAAAAAAATACATAAAACCCCTAAAACCTAGAAAATTATAAATGCCCAAAAAACCAAAAAAAATCCCCTCAAAATCCCTAAAAATCGTTAAAAAACATAAAATCATAAAAAATCACTAAAAACCCGTATAATTTAAAAAACTCTAAAAAATTGAAAAACACTAAGAAAACCATAAAAAACTAAAAACACATAAAACCATTAAGATCCTAAAAACACATAAAACCCTAAAAATATCCTAAAGACCCTAAAACTCATAAACACCTTAGAGAATCATTAAAACCCCATAAAAATTCTAAAAATCAAGAAACTATATAAACCCTTTAAAACCCAAAAATCATTAAAAACTCTAAAAACATTTATGACCCTAAAAAACTCAAAAAAAACCTAAACCCCCAAAAAATCAATAAAACCCCAAAACCTTAAAAACCCAAAAACCCTCAAAAATACATTAACACCCAGAAAACCCCTAAAAACCATAAAGATAAAAAAATCCTAAAAAATGTATAAAACCCTATAAATACCTAAGAAATAATTAATAACCTAAAAATAGTTAAAACCCCTAAAATCTAAAAAATGATAAAAACCCCAAAACCCCTCAAATTTTTAAAAATACCAGAAAAACAATAAAAATCCTAAAAAATACCTAAAATCCCTAAAAACATAAAAAATACCGAAAACTAAGAAAACCCAAAAGAAAACATTAAAAAACAAAAAAAAATTAAAACCCTCAAAAAACCTAAAAATGCTATAAATTTTAAAATACCTAAAATTAAATAATCCTCATAAACCACTAAATTCCTTAAACCCCTAAAGACCCCAAAATCCATTAAAAAATATATAACCCCTAAAAAAATAAAATCTCATAAAAATTGCGAAACCCTAAAAAACTCAGAAAAACACTAAATAGAAAAAAACCATAAAAACCCTAAAGACCATAAAAAACTATAAAAACCCTCAAAATCTCTAAAAACCCCAAGAAAACATAAAATTAATAAAAATTACCTAAAAATCTAAAAAAATAAATAATAACCCTAAAAATAGAAAAATCATTAAAACACCAAAAACCCTTAAAACATTAAATATCATAAAAATCCATACAAACCATACAAACCAATAAAAATCATAAAAAATCCCTAAAATACATAAATTCATAAAAACGATTAAACCCCTAAGAAAACCATAAAAACCAAAACCAATTAAAACCCCTAATAATATAAAAACACAAAACCCTAAAAAGTCCCAAAATAATCTAAAACCCCCCTAAAACCAAAAAAATCATAAAAACCCTTAAACACCATAAAAACCAAAAGAACCTCTAAGAACTCTAAAAACCATTTAAACCCCAAAAAACAACAAAAAAACACTAAAGAACTAAAAACACTAAAAACTAAAAAACACTTCATAACCCAAAAACCTGAAAAACCAAAAAACACATAATAAATGATAAGAACACTAAAATCCCAAAATAAACCTAAAAACCATAAAAATCAGAAAAATTATCTATAAAGATAAAAAATAACAAAAATTAGAAAACCCCTAATAAATCACCAAAAACCTAAAAACATTTAAAACCCCTAAAAACCTGAAAAATCCATAAAATCCCTAAAATTCCAAAAAACACTCAAAATCCATAAAACCCCTAAAAACCATAAAAATCTTAAAATATCCCAAAAAATATCAAAAACATAAACAAATAACCTTAAAACCTAAATAAAACCATAAATACCTAAAAACAATTTAAACACCTAAAAGCCCAGAAAATGCCAAAAACCATAAAAGGCCCTAAAACCCTTAAAACCATTAAAACGCATAATCAACATAAAACCACTAAAAATACATAAAAACCAAAACAACCACTAAAAACTCTAAAACCCTATTAAACCCCTAGAAATATTAAAAACTCAAAAAACATTTAAAACACTAAAAACTAAAAAAAATCCCCCAATCTCCAAAAAAACAAAAAAACCCCTAAAATCCATAAAAACATTAAAAAATCTAAAACCCATTAAAAACCTAAAAATATCAATAAAAATATCTGAAAACATAAAAACCCCCAAAAATACTAAGATATCCAAAAAAACCTAAAGACATATAAACCCCTAAAAACCTAAAAATGCTTGAAAACCCAAAAAAAACTTTAAAACCCTAAAAACCCTAAGAATATTAAAAGCCACTAAAAACATTAAGAAACATAAAACTAATAAAACCCCTTAAAAACATAAAAATATAAAAACCCTTTAAACCCCTAAAAAGTTAAAAAAACTATAAAAACCTTAAAACCCATAAAACCAAGAAAAACCATTATTGACCCTCCATTTTATCACTTACATGAAAAGGAAACATAGGGAAAAACCTTATAAAAATTAAGAGTAAATAGATGAATAAATCCAAGAATTGAAAATACCAAAAAATCAGTTTGGTCAAGGTTCACCCAAGTATAGTTGGTGCATAAGAACCTACATGCCACTCACTTTCACGACTAAACACATTCACTCTGGGTCTCTAATTTTCTTTTAAATAGACACTTTCTATCTTCATTTGGATGGACAACATTTTCCTAAGGCTGATCACTGCTCTAATCTCTCTAGTTCTTTTCTCAAGTCTACTAAAACCCTCTAGGTAGTTTTATAACACCTTAAAATAGGGAATTGAAGGGGGGATAGTGAGACTTAAGTCCACACAGTATTAAAAATAAACAACACTTGCACAACTTGTTCACCCAACCCCTGATTAATTAAGACTAGAACAAGGTCCCCTTCATTAAATAGGGACCTACCCAACTCACCTCCAAGAACACCTATGGACACCCTTAAAGTATTGAGAAAGGTATCACCTTAGTATAGTCACCAACTGAACGGTGATAGTTTTTTAGGGAATGCGAAGTCCAATAGCCAAAATTCAAAACTGTGGTTGTAGCTCTATAGCCACAATTGGGACTCGTGGCTATAGACCATTAGTGATTTTTTCCAATTCCACAGTTTTCAAACCATGGTTATAGGGTTGTCTCCACAGTTTGAACTGTGGATATAGGCTTTCACCTATAGCCACACCAATACCATCCACGGTTGAATGAACAATGGATATAACCTATAGCTAGAGTTTTTGGACCTATGGCCATGGTTTTAATTTGTGGATATAGCCATATTTTGTAGGAGTGGATATGGACAGCTCACCTAGCCAAAATGGATTTACAAATAAGTTCTTCATGTTTTATTAGGATATCCTATGCACGGAACTTTATAATGCAATTAGATAATTATTTCTCTAGAATTATATTCCACATGGAACCAATTCCAACTTCCTTGATTTACTTTCCAAGAAAGAAAATTCTATTGACAGAGGTGAATTTTGGCCGGTTTTCATTGGTAGCATTATTCCAAAAGTTTTCAGAAAAATTATTGCTATTAGGATGGGAATGATTATCCGGGATATCATCACTCCAAATCAAATTGGGTTTTTCCCAGGCCAGAATATCTAGAACCACCTCTACTATGCTTTAGAAATAATCAACATTATGAGGAGGGAAACTAAACATGGGATATTTCCTTTGAAGTTGGACATCTCAAAGGCCATTGACACCATAAAATGGAGCTTCATTTTTAGTGTGATAACCATGTATGGCTTCTCCATATCCTTTATTAAAATGTTGAATACTATTTTGTCAAGTGCTAGGGTCTCCATTATCCTCAATGGATACCCAAAATGGTTCTTGTAATTCTCTCATGGTATAATACAGGGGGACCCCCTCTCAGTTCTCCTTTTTGTGGTGGTTGGGGATTACCTAAGTAGATTCATAATTGATCTTGTATAGGATAGACATTATAGACAAATCAAAGCAGGGAATGATCTCCACGTGACTTCATATCTCCTCTCTGAAGATGATATAATCCCATTTAGGAAAGAAAACAAGAGCACTCTCTCTTCATATCAAGTGATTTTCCGGAATTTTGCGGATGTTACAAGACAATCCATAAGTTAGAGGAAATATTCCATTGTCTTTGAAAAAGGGATCCCGGACTCACAACAATGTAAGATTGTTAGATATCAAGGACCTCAAGAAATTCAAGGACCTAAAGTTGGTCTCAGTTTCTTGGAAAGAATGCACGAAACCTATTGACATGGGTGGGATTGACATCAAGGACATCAAGAAATTCAATGATGTTCTTATTGGGAAATTCACATGGAATATGTTCAACCTACCGGATAAGAGCCCACACTTTCTTAGAGAATGTTTAACCTCTAAACTCTACAATGGATTCACTGGTTACATTACCCCTTCAGTTTGAACTAAAATCAGATCCTCATGTGTGTATATCATTTCTCACTCCATGTGGGTAGTCTCGAGGAAGCAAAATTGGAACTGCTGGGTGACCATGTGGCTGGACTAACATATTAATGAATCTGTCTGGCCCCCTCAAAGCCTTTATAAGCATTCCATTGCTGACCTCAACCACAGGATGCGAGACTTAGATGGGATTATCTCGGAAAATATCATTCTGCAAATCCAAAGATATAATTTTATTGATACTGACTGTCTTATCTAGAAACCAAATTTGGTTGGGTATCTAAGAACAAGAGAGATGTACCAGTTTAAATGTGGACAGGGGAATCAACCTCTTTCCTGGTTATCTAAATTTCTATATCCCTTTATCTAACCCTCTGATTACCTCCTACCATGAATTATTTAGAGAAATATATTGCTTATCTAGGAGAAGTTGAAGAGGGTTTAGTGGTGCTTTGACATGGCATGTCCGCTCTATCTTTGAGATGAGGAAAATGTACAGTATCTATTCCACAAGTGCAGGTGGGCCGCTAAACTTTGGGAGCACATACAGATCACAATTCAGTTGTCTTTCATCATGGACAACATGTTGGCCAATCTGGTCAGTGGTGTGGTGTGAGTGTGCAGTAGTGATCAGGTCCCTAATATCCTACTTGTAGTTGTTGCCTCCGTTTTTTCCTATGTCTGGGCAACCTGGAAAAAGGTGTTCTTTTATAAAAAGTCCATATCCCCTCATGGCGGTGTGCTGGCTATTCATCAAGCCATTTTCATGGCGGCGAATAACAAACTGGCACAATGGCGAATGATATGAATGACTTGATTATATTTCACACTCTTGGTTTACCTGGAAGGTATAGAAAGGCCATGGTTCTGAAATTCATTCAGCGGGTCCCTCCACTTTCTGAATGGGTCAATGTCAACATGGATGGTGCGACATCAGATGTGCTCGGTATCTCAGGGTGTGGATGTGTGTTCTGTACACATAGAGGCTTCGTTAAAGGATAATTTTATCACTTCATTTAGAATGGATTCACCTATGAGGTGGAACTTTGGGAAATGATCACAGTTATACAATTTGCAACACACATCATGTAAAAGCACCTCTGGATCGAATCTGACTCAATGTTAGTGGTGGAGGCTCTCAAAACCAAAATGCGGAGAGTACCATGGAGGCTTCTACTAAAATGGCTCGAATGCCTAAAGGAATCTCAAGACATGATTGGTAATGTCACGCATTAATTAAGGGAGGAGAACTGGGTAGAAGATGCGCTCTCTAAAAAATAAATTGAAGACGAGAGCTCACTGTGTTCTTTTGTTGCACCCTCTTTTTGTAAGTCCCATGTGGAGTCGGACATGAAAGGTGACAAGTAGACTCGGTTGTTAAATACCTCATTACAAAGCCCAATTTTAACTTTTTTTAATAAATTTTAGGGGACTGGGCAAGCCGAGTCCTGATCCCTTTTTTCCTAAAACCTGAAAAAACACTAAAAAATCGTAAAAACAATCTCTAATCCATAAAATATCATTAAAACCCTAAAAAATCCCAAAAAACACTAAAAATATTAATAATCCCTAAAAACCCTAAAAAACTGTAAGATTACATTAAAATCCTAAAAAACCTAAAACCCCTAAAAATCATTAAAAATGGTTAAAACTCTAAATAATCCTAAAAATCCTAAATGACCCTAAAAACATCAAAATCAATAAAAACCTAGAAATCCATAAAAATCCTATAAAAGCCCTAAATTTCCATAAAAACTTTAACAACCAAGAAAATCATTTAGAAAACCATAGAAACCTTATATCTCTAAAAACCCCTACAAAATAAAAAAATTCTAAAAACACTAGAAGGCCCTAAAACACCTAAAACCATAAAAACACTAAAACCCATTAAAAACTCTAAAAACACAGAAAAATTATAAAATCCAAAAAAAGTCCAAAAACTCAATAAACCCCTAAAAAGTTAAAGGCGGCCCAACATGGTGGGTATTTTAAGCACACATGATTTCTATCGCCTGAAGTGCCAACATGGGATGACTCCTCCATCATGGCTATCCAAATTCAGGTCTCCTTTCATTCCCCCATCACACTTGGTGCTGATCTCGAAAATCTGGTGGAACCGGCTCCCAACTCATGCCCAGCTAAAAGCATATGGATGGAATATTGCTTATGCTTGTTTTTTTATGTAGGGTGGCGGAAGAACAATGTGATCACATCTTCTTGAATTGCACCTTCGCCTCCAACCTTTAGCGGTATCTCCTGCAATACTTCGGCATGAATTGCTGCTTCCAAGGATCGATATGTGACTTTTTGAGGGGTATGGTGGTGACAAAACAAAGTGACCAGGTGCATAATATGTTGCTGGCTGGTGTAGTGGAAGTTATTCACTATGTTTGGGCTGCTCGTAATGCCTCCGCCTTCAATCGACAACCCCTTACGTTTTATGGAGGCATGGTTTCAGTGCACAAGATGATTCAGAATGCCTCACAAATTCAAACAGGTTGGATGTGGAATGATGTTCTTGATCTAACCCTACTTCGCTCTCTTGGGGTTGCTGGCCGATGCAGGAAACCAATGGCCCTGAAGTTGGTTAGATGGATTCCCCCAATTCCAGCATGGTTAAAAGTCAATGTTTATGGTGCGGCACTGGGAGCTCTGGGGCCCTTGGGGTGTGGCGGCATCTTCCGCACTTCAAGAGTGTTCATCAAGGGATGTTTCTTTCATTTTATTGGGGACAGATGTGCCTACGAAGCAGAGCATTAGGCCATTACAAAAGCAGTGTGATACGCGAACCGGTTTGGGTGGCAGAGGATCTGGATTGAGTCGGACTCGATGCTTGCGGTTGCTGCTCTAAAGAAGTCTTCCAGGGAAGTCCCATGGCAATTACTTCCACATTGGATTGAGTGCCTTGACACCTTCAGATCCCTGAGATTTAGTGTGTTTCATGTTTATAGAGAGGAGAATTCAGTGGTGGACGCTCTCACGAAAAGGGCGATTGATGAAAGATGCTCGATGGGGTCCTTCGTGTCCCCATATTTTTGCTCTCCCTTTTTTGATTCAAATATGAAGGGTGAGACTCATTCGCGCCCTTGTTGCTCCATCTTGTAACTGTCTCTTTATGTTTTAATGATTTTGAGGGGCTAGGCTTGCCTAGCCCTATACCTCTTCTGCCCTAAATGGTTTAAAAAAACTCAAAAAAACCTTAAAACCCATAAAAAACTCCATAACCCCTAAAACATAAAAGAACCACAAAACCCCTAAAATCCCAAAAAAAACATCAAACCCCTTAAAATCCCCAAACCCTAAAAACCCTATTAATCTCTAAAAATGTTAAAACCCTTAAAAATCATGAAACCCCTGAGAAAACCTCAAAGACCTAAATATATTTAAAACCCCAAAAAACCACTAAAAACCATATAAAAACCTAAAAAACCTAAAATCATAAAACCACTAGAAATATTTGAAAAAAAATCCATAAAAACACTAAAAACCACTAAAAAATCTTAAAAACCTTTAAACGCCTAATAAAAAACATTAAAAAAACATTAAAACCCCTAAAAATAAAAATAAAAACCCTAGATCCTAAAAAACCATAAACACCATAAAAAGATTAAAACCCCTAAAAATCAATAAAAAATAAAACCAATAAATGTCTTAAAAACTCTAAAATACCTAAAGAATAATAAATCGAAAAAACACAAAAAAACCCATAAGAAAACCAAAAAAATACCATAAAACCCCTAAAACTCCTCAAAAACACGAAAACCCAAAGAAGTCTAAAAAAGAACTAAAAATCCCTAAAAACATAAGAAAAATAAAAATCCGAAAACCCCTAAGAGAAAAATAAAAAACCTAAAAACAATTAAAACCCCTAAAAACCAAAAACCACTAAAATCCATAAAATCCAAAAAACCATAAAAACCCAAAAAACTCTAAAACCCATTAAAACCCATATAACTAAAAAAAATCCTAAATATATATATAACCAAATTGAAAACTCTCAAAAACCTTTAATCCCCTAAAAGTGTTAAAAAAATCTAAAAACCCAAAAAAAAATGAAAAAAAACTAAAAAACCCCATAAAACACCAAAAAACATGCAAAACCCCTAAAAATCTTGAAAACCCATAAAAATATTATGAAATCCATAAAACACTAAAATTCATAAAAACCAATAAAATATTTAAGAAAAACATAGAATAGAAATGCACTTTAAACCCCTAAAACCTAAAAAATTATTGAAACCCTACAAACCCTAAAAGACCCTAAATCCCCCAAAACCACTAAGAACTATAAAAAACTCAAAAAATATTAAAACCATAAACACCCCCCATAAAACCCCTAAACCACACTGAAAAATCTAAAAACCACTTAAACCCAAAAAAATCTTAAAAACCGTAAAACCATAGAAATTTGTAAAATTTCAAAGAAAACCTAAACCCCTAAAAACATAAAAAATGCTTAAAACATTAAAAACCCGCAAAACCGTAAAAATCCATAAACACCACAAAAATATTATAAATGACCTAAAAATACATAAGAACATTGAAAACAATAAAATCATCGAAAACCCTTATAAAATCATCAAAAACCTAAAAACATGAAAAACCCCTAAAAACCCAAATAATCCCTAAAACCATAAAAACCCATAAAAACATTAAGAACTCTAAAACCGAAAAAAAAACAATAAATCCCTAAAAACAAATAAAAATCCTAAAATCCACTAAAAACTATAAAAACTCTTTAAACCCCTAAAAATTTCAAAAAACTCTAAAAAATTAAACCCCTAAAAACTAATAAAACCCATAACCATAAAAAAATAAAATCCCTAGAAACCGAAAACATCCCTAAAAAAACATAAAAATACAAATAAAGAAATAAAAATCCCTAAAACCTTTAAAACCACTAATAAAACCATATAACCTACAAAATATAAAACCATTAAAAAACTAAAAACACTAAAAACCCCAAAAAACCAAAACACCATCAAAATCCCATGAAACCGTAAAAATCCTAAGAATCATAAAATAATATCTAAAAATACGTGAAAACAAAAAAGGCCCTCAAAAACCCTGAGAAACAAAAAATAAAACCTAAAAACACTTAAAACCCAAAAAAATATAAAAAATTATAATATATTAAAAGAACGTAAAAACCCAAAAATCCCCTAAAAACCATAAAACCCCTAAAACCATAAAAATATTAAAATCTCAAAATCCCAAACAGCCCACTAAAAACTTTATAAACATTACAAACCCCTAAAAACATTAAAAAACTCTTAAAATACATAAAATCATACAAAATCAAATTAAACCATAAAAACTCAAAAAACTAGAAAATCCCTAAAATCTATAAAAACCCTTAAGACCCCTCAAAATCACTAAAAACAAGAAATACCATAAAGATACTAAAAATTCCCTAAAAATCCCCAAGAAACATAGAAAAACCTAAAATCCTAGAAAAATACTAATAAGACTTTAAAAACAGAAAAACTCGTAAAACCATTAAAAACCTGAAAATTGCTAAAAACATTAAAAATCCCTAAAAACCCTAAAAATCATTAAAACTCCTTAAAACTATAAAAAATCATAAAAACTCAAAAAACAACTAAATACTATAATAAACCTTAAAAACCATTAAAACATTAAGAACTATAAAAAAAATAAAATACACTAAAAAACTCAAAAAAACCCATAAAACCCAAAAAAACTATAAAACCCTAAAACCCCTATGAAACCCTAAAAACCGTCAAAATCCCTAAAAACCAAAAAAACAATAAAAATCCTGAAAAATACCTAAAAACCTACAAATATAAAAAAATATTAAAAACCCCTATAAAAACCTTAGACACCTAAAAAACATAAAACCCCAAGAACATAAAAAAAAGCCTCCATGAATGGCCAGAAGGACTTCAATTATTATTTATTTTTGATAATCCCCATTTTAAGGGTTTAGGGGGAATACTTACGTGGCTTGTAAGAATAGTGAATATTACATGACGTGAAGATCTTAGATAAAATCTTCCAAAATAGAAATCCTAGAACTACCCCACCCCAGTATATGTTGTGATGTTGTTCTCCACCATCCCATGACTAGTAGAGTAGCTATATTTTGTAGAGATGCACAATCCTAGTACCTAATATAATTACATATCCCCTCATACACCCATTTCTTGTTAGCTCTGATCCGGTGAATTTTACTACTCTTATCCTCATCCAGAGCCTCATTCCTTGTACGTTTGCCTAGTTGCATATGCATTTCATCTAGCCAGAAGGCCTCCATGTGGCCCAAATACCTTGAGGTGTCCCGAAGGCCATGAGTTGGCCCATAAGAATTACTCACCTGAAGTCCTGGGGTGTCCTCTAGGCCTTGAAGGACCTGCGGATGAAACAATTGAATAATTTCTACTACTATTGTACCGGAAATCCATAAAAATGCTAAAATCCCCAAAAACAACAAAGGCTAAAATTGATAAAAGGCACTAAATCCCTAAACCCCTTAAAACATTAAATAAACCTAAAATAATTAAAAACCCTAAAACCACATAAAACCCTAAAACCCATTAAAAACTCTAAAACCCCTAAAAATGTTAAAAAAGTCAAAAAAATCTTAAAAAACACCAAAATCTAAAAAAACATGAAATCATAAAAACCATTAAAACACTACAAAACATAAAAATAATATAAAACCTCATAATTCCTAAGAAACAAAAAAATCCTAATGAATCCCTAAAAAAAATAAAAACCCTAAAACCCATGAAAACCCATAAGAAATCCTTAATAACAAAAAAACACTTAAAACCCCTAAAAACCAGAAAACACTTAAAACCCATAGAAAACCTAAAAATTCTAAAATTATAAAAAACCTAAAAAATCTAAAACCACTGAAAACCATAAAACATATAATGCCCATGAAAACCTCAAAACCCCACAAAAACCTTAAAACCAACTAAAAAATATAAAAAAAAATTATGCCCTTAAAACATTAAAAAACTCTAATAATACTTAAGACCCCTTAAAACAAAAAAAACCACTAAAACCCCCAAAAAATAAATAAATAAAATTTAAATCGTAAGCCCCCTAAAATCCCTCAATATCCCCAAACCCCCAAAAAAACATAAAAATCACAACAAGTCCCTAAAATTCATAAAACATAAAAACCCAAAAATCAATAACACCCCTTAGAAAACCATAAAAAAATTTTAAACACTTAATACTCCAAAAAAAATCAAAAACAAGAAAAATCTAAAAAATGAAAAACCCCTAAATACAATCAAAAAAAATAAAATATTAAAAACCCAAAAAAATCATAAAAATATCTAAAAACCCATAAAAATGTAAAATACTCAAAAAACCCTTAAAACCCCTTAGAAAAGATAAAAAACCTAAAAACAAATAAACCACCTAGGAAACCAAAAAAACAATAACCATAAAAGTTCCCAAACCCCCTAAAAATTTTAAATACCCTAAAAACACAAATAACCTAAAAAAACACTAACAATATTAAAAAACACTTTAAACCACTAAATTGATAAAAACTCGAAAAACTGTAAAAACCCTAAATAAAAAAAAATATATATAAAGTCAATAAAAACCAATAAAAACCCTAAATACCCTAAAACCCATTAAAATACCTAAAACTATAAAAACTATAAAAATTATAAATACCCTAAAATAACTAAAAACATAAAACCCTGAAACTGCTGAAAAACACTAAAAAAATTGGCGGTGGGCGGGGGGGTCGGGAATAGCCTGACCCCCAAATCTTCTTTGCCCTAATCTACCTAAAAATTCTAAAAACATAAAAAAACATAAAAACTAAAACACCCCCCTAAAACCCATAAAATCCCTAAAACCATAATGACCCCTAAAACCACATTAAACCCTAAATAACTATAAAAATATAAAAACATTTTAAACCCAGAAAAATGTTAAAAAATTATAAAAAGCATGAAAACCCAAAAAAACTCAAAAAAACCATAAAATACAAAAAATCTATAAGATCTTTTAAAACCCTAAAAATCCCTAAAAACCATAAATGCCCTAAAATACCAAAAAAAATCATAAAACCTTAAAAATCTTTAAAACCCCTATGAAAACCATAAATACAAATAAATAAACTTAAAACAATTAAAAACATGAAAAAACCCTGAAACCCTAAAAAAACCCCCTAAAACCCTAATACTAAAAAAATACCCTAAATCCATAAAAAACCATAAACCCAATAAAGACCATAAAAACCACTAAAACTCAAAAAAAAAACTCTTTAATCCCAAAAAACATTAAAAACCAATTAAAATCTATTAAACAGTTAAAAATAAAAAAATCGACAAAATCACAAAAACCCTAAAAAGCCTAAAAACCTTCTAAATCCCTAAAAACCCTAAAAACCTATAAAATTCTAAGAAAACCATAAAAATCCATAAAAACATTCAAAACCATAAAACACTATTGACACCATAAAATCCAAAAAACAGTTAAAACTCATAAAAATCCAAAAAAATGATAAAAACCCTAAAAAATATAAAATAAACAAAATACCCACAAAATCGATAAAATCCCTTAATACCCATAAAATTCTAAAAGTCCCAAAAAATTTATAAAAACATAAAAACCCCTAAAAACCCTAAAAACCATTATAATATTCGAAAACCTAAAAGCACTTAAAGATCCTTTAGACCTATAAAATTCTAAAACCCTAAATATACAGAAAAACATCTAAAAACCATAAAAACTATAGAAATCATAAAAACCATAGAAACTAGAAAGACCCTAAAACCACTAAAAACACTAACACCCTTTAATCCCCTAAAATGAGAAAAACTCTAAAAAAACTATGAATAAAAAAACAAAAAAACCCCATAAAGTTTTTAAAAAACCATAAAAACCTAAAACAACTAAAAACCCAAAAAACCAAAAAATACCTAAAACCCAAAAAAACTAAAATTGAACTAAAATCCCAAAAAAAAATGATAACACTAAATACCATGAGAACCCCTAAGAAAACCTTAAAAACAAAACAACACTTAAAACGCCTAAAGAATCTAAAACACGCTAAAAACACAAGAAACATTTAAAAACTAAAACCATCAAAACCCCTAAAACACTAGAAACCCTAAAAACCCCTAAAAACCATCAAAAGGACTAAAAATTATAAAAACCCTTTAATCGCCTAGAAACATTAAAATGTCTAAAAACCCACCAAAATAATAAAAAACTAAAAAAACCCAAAAACTATAAAAACCTTGAAAAACCCTATAAAATGTCCAAATTCTTAAACACCTAACGGAACCATAAAAATATTAATAAATACCTAATTTTTTTTAAATAATTTAAAACTAAAAAAAACTTAATCTATTAAGAAAAAATCAAAAAATAAAAACATGTAAAACTCCTAAAATCCGGAAAAAGCTAAAAATCCTAAAAACTCAAAAGACCATATAACCCCTAAAAATCCCTTTAAACCAAAAAACCCATAAAAATGATACAAATACCTAAAAATATCTTAAAATGTAGAAAAACTTAAACCCCCCATAAAACCCCTAAGAAAACCTAAAAAAACATAAAAAAACATAAAAAACCAAAAAACATAAAAATGGTAAAACACCTAAAATACCATAAAAACCCTAAAACCCATAAAAACTATAAAAAACCCTAAAACCCTCAAAACCCAAAAAACACATAAAAACCATTAAAACCCCCTAAAAACTGTAAAAACCCTTTAAACACTTACAAATGTTAAAAAAACTCTAAAAACCATAAAACCCAAAAAAACTCAAAAAACCATAAAACCCCTCAAAAAACCTAAAAAACCTAAAAAACCCTAATTTTTTTTAAACCCATAAAAATCCCTAAAAATTATATGAAATTCTAAAAATAATAAAAATCCCTTAAAATATCTAAAAATTAAAAAACCATAAAAACACATAAAAATCTAAGAAAATCATAAAAATTTAAATCATTTTAAGAAGTTGGTCAGGCTCGGATGGAAGTGCATGTTAATAAGGTTGCAACGGCTATTCCAAGAGGGCATGAAAAGAGTGGTGCTGAAAGGGTGGAATCTGGTTTTGGTCCTGGATCTAGATCGCTTGGCCCGAGGATTGTGCGAGATGAACTCTCTGTTGCACTGGGGGGGCATGGGTCTGAAATAGGTGATCATGGCTTAGGGAGGATGGTTGTTCAGTTTCAGATGGAGCCAAAGGTTAGTGATATCTTCAAGAGACTGATGAGATACTTTCATCTCTCAGATGATGAAAGTTCTGCAAGCAGGGGGGTTGACGTTGGTAGGAGGAATACTCCAACTAATAACAATATGCCGAGGAGGCTAGAAGCCTTTCCAACTTCCAATCACTTTGAGGGGCTGGAGACTGAGGAGGAGGTCCAACGGTCTCCACATGATGACTCCAGGAGTATGAGGCATGCTAAACAGGGGTGTGAGGTGGAGGATGTTGATGTTTGGCGTGATAGAGGGAGTGTGTATCTGAGTTCTAAGGAAACTATGATAAGTTTAGATACCACTAGGCACTTGGGGGGTGCAGATGAGAAAAGGGACATGCATGTGCTAGTTCATTGCTGTGAGGAGGTTGTTGTGGATGAGGAGAAAGGAAGCAAGCTTCTTGGGGAGGAGGGGATTGGTTCCTAGGTTGCTGATGCTGAGAATGTGAGGCTGGATACACAGATAATGAGTGAGGCATAGGTTGTTACTGATAGGTGTGGTGGAGGGGGTGTGGCCAAAAATAATAGTGAGACTGACCCGGGATCATCGGTCTAGACTAGAGCGGATGCATCCTTGGTGGCTAATGAAGTACTTGCAGCTCGACCTACTGGTGCTGAGATGGAGGTGGTAGTAGCTGCACCTGGTGACATTGCTGAGCAGAGGGTGTGGGCGAAACAGAAAGAGGAGAAGGCGGAGGAGCAGGGGATCATGGGATTTTCGGGGGAGGTGGTTGAACAAGGGGGAATATTGGTGATCGGGGAGGCGTCCGGGCAGGGGGAGGGAGATGAGAAGGGGGATCTTCCCAAGCAGGGGGATGCCGCTGCATAGGAGAAGGTGATGAGGCCGGTCTAGGAGGCACACGAGGAGACTCTTGCGGACAAGACTGGATGTATGGGCCTGTATGTGTTGGAGCTACAGAATCTCCAGGGGTATGAAAGCAAGCTACCTAGGAAGGAGAGGAATTTGCGGCTGGCCCTGGCTGGTGTGGTGTGCCCTCTTCTGACTAGGGAGGAACCTATACCTGTGGATCCTAGCATGATGCAGGGTGGGGTCCTTTGCTCCCTTAATCAGGAAGCCTCCATAATCTCTGACCAAGATTTCTTCTAAGTGGATCGTAGAAGGATGAAACAAAATATGAATATAATCCTCAAAGAGAAGGCCTTGTTTGAGGTGTACATTCCAAATGTTGAGGAAAACAAACATGCATGGGTCTCATCAGATCCCCAAAAGAGGAATACAAGGAAGGACTATTAGACTATTCCTAAGACTGTGTCCACGAGAGCCTCTTGCAAAGCTAAGGAAGTTTCCTCTGGCAAGGGAGGTTGCCCTGTCAAGGCGCAACTGAATGTTGAGAAGAAACGTCTCAGAGAGTATTACACCACCTTCCTAAAGCAATATGAATCATCTAAATGGGATTCGGTGGAGTAAGATGCTTCCTCTGGTTATGGTACTGATGGGGACCCTTATTGGGATAAAGACGTGGATTTATAACTCCTGCTTTTTTCTCTTCTGCGTTTGGGTCTTTTGGGGTTTTAGTGTCATGGGGGGTTCGGGGCTTTGTGGGTGTGGGCTGTTTGGCCCCACCCCTCCCTTGTCTTCTTTTCTTTTCCTTTAATAAATTTTGGGAGGCCAGGAATAGCCTGGCATCGCACCTTCCTTTCCCTAATAAAACCATAAAAACCTAAAATCACTTAAATTCGATAAAACCTAAAAACCACTAAAACCACTAGAAGAACATAAAGACCCTAAAAACCCAAAAAAATATATAAACCCCTAAAACCTTTAAAAACCACGAAATCACATAAACACCCTACAAAACTGACTAAAAACTCTAAAAATCCTTCAAAAAAATAATAATGATAAAAAACACAAAAAAACTGTAAAACCCCTAAAAAATCATAAAAACCCAACCCCCCAAAACATAAAAGTCTAAAAACTCTAAAAACCCAAAAAATCCATAAAAATATTATGAAACCATAAAAATCATAAAAAACCCTAATAATATCTGAAAACATAAAAAACCTAAAAACCAAGAAAACTCTAAAAAACCTTCAAAACCTAATATAATTTTTAATCCTAAAAAATATAAAAACACTTTAAACCCCTAAAAAACTAAAAATGCTAAAATACTAAAAAACCATAGAACCCAAAAAACCCAAAAAATCATAAAAACCCCTAAAACACTTAAAAACATTGAAAACCCATAAAAACCCCAAAACCCACTAGAAACTCCAAAACCCCTTTAAACAGGTAATTTTTTTAAAAAAAATTAAATAAACTCAAAAATCTAAAAAATAAATAAAATAATTAATACATAAAAAATCCATAAAACCCTAAAAACCCTAAACCATCAAAACCCTAAAAACCATAAAAATATTAAAAAGTCCTCAAAATCCCTAAAAAAGTAAAAATCCCTAAAAATACTAAAAAACCCTAATAAAAACATAAAGAATAAAACACTAAAACCCCTAAAAACCTAAAAACACCAAAACCCTAAAAACCATAAATACTATAATCCCCTAAAAAGAATAAAAACCCCTAAAACCCATAAAAACCCCAAACCGCACGTAAAAACACATAAAAAACATTACAACCCCAAAAAAACCATAACACCCCTAAAAACCCTAAGACCTCTCCAATCCATAAAAACCCTAAAAACAATAAAACCCTAAAAAATCACAAAAAATCCCCAAAAAACATAAGGAACCCTAACACCATGAAAACCGCAAAGAAAATCTTAAAAGATTAAAAACATTTTGAAAATCCCTAAAAACATAAAAACCCCTAAAAACCAAAAAAACAATAGAAACCATGAAACCCCTAAATACCAAAAAATGGTTAAAAATATTGAAAACCTGTAAAAACCCATAAAAATCATAAACAATCCATGAAGAACTCTAAATTCCTTTTAAACCCCTAAAAACATCAAAAAACATTAAAATGTAAAAAAACTAAAAACTAAAAAAAATAAACAGCCAAAAATACAGTTGAAACAATAAAAAACCTAAAACCCTAAAAATCCCTAAAATCCCTAAAAACCATGAAAACCATAAAAGATATCAAAATCCCAAAAAACCTAAAAACCCATAGAAACCTTGAAAACCCATAAGAAAACCATAATGCCCGAAATAAACATAAAACCCCAAAATGACCTAAAAAATCTAAATACCCTAAAAATGCCTAAAAATCACAAAAATAACAATATCCTTGAAAAACATAACAAAATTTAAAAACCCATAAAACTTCAAAAAATATATAAAACTCTAAAAACCCATTAAGCACCTAAAATAATTTAAAAACTCTAAAAAACTGTGAAACCCCTAGAAAAATAAAAAATATATAAAACCCTAAAAAAGGAGAAAAAGATTGAAAACCCTAAAAAACCTCAAAATCCCATAAAAACAAAAAATGCCATAAAACACTTAAAAATCCATACAAATTCCTAAAAATTTAAATATCCTAAAAAACCTAAAACCCCATAAGAAAACCATAAAAATTTAAAAATCAATTTAAAAATGAAGAAATCCAAAAGTACTAAAACCCTAAACCCCCCTAAAAATCCAAAAAAACATAAAACTCCTAAACCCTTAAAACCCATTAAAACCTATAAATACCCTAAAAATCACTAAAAATTCATAATTCCCTTTAAACACCTATTTTTTTAAGAAACTCTAAAAACCCTTAAAACCCGTAAAAAATGAAAAAAAAATCCGTAAAAACCCTAAATATCATAAAAACCATAAAAACCATAAACACCCCTAAAAACCTAAAAACCTAAAAACCCTCAAAATCCCTAAAAACTATAAAAATAATAAAAATCCATAAAATCAAGAAAAAGCCAAAAACCCATGAATCCCCTAAAACCCTTAAAACATAAAAACACTTAAAATCACTAAAAACATAAAAAATGATAAGAACCCTAAAAGACAATGAACCCCCTCAAAATCCTTAAATACCCAAAAACTGTAAAAATATTTAAAAAGACCTTAAAACCTTAAAACACTAAAACTCTAAAAAAAACATAAATCCCCTAAAAATCTTAAAACCCATAAAAAATCATAAAACCATAAATCACCAAAAACTCTAAAAAGTTTTTAAATCCCTCAATGGATAAAAACTATATAAAAACTTATAAACCGTAAAAAATAAAAAACTAAAACCCAAGAAAACCATAAAACCCCAAAAAATCATAAAAGCCACTAAAACCCTCAAAATCCCTAAAATCCCAAAAAAAAATCCTAAAAGGACCTAAAAATCCCAAAAAAATATAAAAAACTCTAAAAACCAAGAAAATTCATAAGAAAACCTTAATGACCTAAAAACACATTAAAGCTCTAAAACCTAAAAAATTCTAAATATCATTAAAACCCCAAGAAACCATAAAAATCTCAAAATCCATTAAAACCATAAAAACATAAAATAACATAAAAAATGAAATAAAATTCCCTAAATTTGAAAAAAACCATAAAAAACTGAAATGCCTGAGAAAAAGTTAATAAATAAACATTACAAAATTAAAAAACTATACAAACACTAAAATCCAAAAAATCCCTAAAACCCAAAAAAATACATAAAACACAAAAAACATTAAAAACCCATACCCCCTGAAAATTTTTAGAACCCCTAAAAACCCAAAAAAATATTAATAAATCTGAAAAAATATCTAAAAATTTAAAAACACTAAAAAACTCATAAAACCACTAAGAAAACCTCAAAATCCTAAAAATAGATAAAACTCATACGAACCTACAAATTGATAAAACCTTAAAACCCCTAAAAATCATTAAAGTCTCTAAAAACCCTAAAACCCATAGAAACCCATCAAAATCCAAAAAAATCCAAAAAAAAACTACCCAAAACACCCAAAAACACCTAAAAATGCTAAGATAACCATAAAAACCTAAAATCACTTAATACCTCTAAAAAGACTAAAAAATTGTGAAAACCCTAAAAGACCCTAAAACCCTAAAACCCTAAAAATTATAAAACCACTAAAAATCATAAAAAAACCCTATAAACCTATAAAACCCCTAAAAGACCACTCAAAACTATAAAAACCCTTGAAAATCATGAAAATATTAAAAAATCTTAAAAATCACCAAACTCCAAAAAATTAAAAAAAACCCCAAAAAACAAAAAATAACATAAAAAAAATAAATCTCCTAAAAAACTATAAAATACCTAAATTCCCTAAAACCACGAAAAAACCCCTAAAAATCCATAAAAATATTATAAAACCCCAAAAAACTAGAAAAAACGTAAGAAAATATTAGAACCAATAAAATAATAAAAACCCACTAAAAACCAATAAACAAGGAAAACCCTTGAACCCCTTAAATACCAAAAAATCATAAACCCCTAAAAATATTTTAAACCACTGGAACTATAAGAACCCACTAGAGACTCTAAAAACCCATTAAACACATAAAAACATTCCAAAACACAAAAAATACAAAAAATACCTAAATAAATCAAAAGACCATAAAACCCCAAAAATACCCTAAAACCCTAAAAGCCTTCAAAATCCATAAAAAAATAATTAAACTTTTAAAAAAGTACAAACAATCATTAAAAACCTGAAAACCCTAAGAACCCTTAAGAAAATCTTAAAAACCTAAAAACACTTTAAACCCTTAAAAATTAAAACACTAAAACACACAAAAATTTATAAAATCCTAAAAACAATGAAAACCATAAAATCCCCTAGAATCCATAAAAACAAAAAAACCCTAAAAACTATAAAAGAAACTCTAAAAAACTTAATACCTGTTAAACATAAAAAACTAAAAAAAATTAAACCTAAAATACTCAAAAAAAACCAAAAAACCAAAAAAATCATAAAAACCCTAATACCCTTAAAACCTAAAACCTTTTAAATCCCTAAAAAAACTAAAAACCATAAAAATAATAAAAAATGCATAAAAATATGTAAAAACCCATAAAAAACCCATACAAACCATGAAACCCCCTAATAACCCCTAGACTTTGGCAAGCGTCGGCGTTGAATAGTGTGTCAGCACCAGATTCAATCTCAGCCCCTGCTCTTAGGGGGAGATCATGGCAACAGGAGTATTGAATGGGTTTCTCTGGCTCAAAGGCGAAAGGAAATGATGACTTTTTCTGCTTTCAGCACTCCAATTCCCAATTCCGCATTGCAGAAGGGTTTTTTTATATTCTGGTTTGATCCTTTCCTCGGTTCATGAAGCAGATGCAGGTGCGTGCTCTTCCCAATATCTCAGCTTCATCTCTGCTCTATGCTGTTGATGGTAGATCTGCTCAGACCTTTTGGCATTCCATGTCCTCCTATTTTCTGGTTGTGATGTTGGTTATGAATTATCCGGTTTTGATGAAATGAGATAGACGGGGTTTGATGTGCACTTACTGGTGGTATGCTGTTAATTTTTCTATTAGGTGTGGAATGATGGATGTGGTTCGGTCCGATAGCCTTTGATTTCTGGATGCTGAGCTGTGATTCCTTTGGAGATGATGGGTTTGGATGTGCTGGTTGCTGTTTTTTGTGTTGCATGTTATTTGGAGCGAGTTGGATTGGAGGTGATGATGTTTTTCTGTTAATTATGGTGTTTTAGTGTCCTCATTTGTCGGAGGTTGCTGTTGGTTTCTTGGGCAGATGAGTTTGGCTTGGTTTTCTAAGTGGGAGTTGCTTCGGTGTCGTGGTTTGGCTGCTACCTGTAGTTTTTTGTGGTATGGTTTGTTTGGTTGTGATTTGCGGGCGCTGGTCTTTGGTTATGGATGCTGGTGCTTGGTGATGGTTGTTGTTCTGCTACGTGGTGGTGAAGCTAGTTTGGATATGGTTCGATGTGGATGCTGGAATTTGGTTCTGCTGAGTGGTGCTGCACTTTGTTCCGCCTTTGGGTGCTGTGGAGCTACTGCTTCATTCCGGAGTGATGAAGGGGAGATTTATGACTTTGGTATTGATGGTTCTGTGCTGAGGGTAGTGGATCTTCTTGGTGAGAAGGTGATGGATGCTGGTTTTTGTAAGTTTTGATGCTGGTATTTGGTTAGTTGTGAGCTGCTTGTTACTGGTGAATCCTGGATGATGGAGCTTCTTATGGCGAAGCTTCTGGGTGAGAAGGTCTTGGATGCTGGAATATGTGAGATTGGACGATGGTCACTGCTTGGCTATGAGCCTTGGATGTTGGTTTCTGCTTGGATGGGAAGTGATAATGGGGTCATGGAGCTTCCGACTGCTGGAATTGGTTGAGAAGGTGCTGAAGCGTCTTTTAGTTTGGCATTGTGTCTTTTCTTCTTTTGATTTTTCTTTTTTTTTGCAGTCTTTGGGTGTGTGTTTGTTAAGGGATTTTGGGTCTCGGTTGATTGACCCCGCCCATCCCTTGTCTGTTGTGTCTTTTTTCTCTAATAAATTTTGAGGGGGTCAGGAATAGCGTGACCCTCACATCCACCTTTCCCTAATAACCACTAAAAGCCCATAAAACGAAAAATACCACTAATAACTCTAAAAACCAGAAAAAACATTAAAACACCCTAAAACCCCCAAAAAATCAAAAGATCTAATAAAACCTTCATAATCCTTAAAAACCAATAAAAACCCAAAAATATCCCTAAAATTCATAGAGACTAAAAAACACTAAAACCCCTAAAAACCCCTAAAACAATTAAAGCACTAAAAACGCTTAAAAATCTATGAAACATAAAAAAACCCCAAAAAATTAGAAATAACCCTAAATTCCCAAAAATATTAATAAAAACCATGAAAAACCAAAAAACCCTCAAATCCCTCAAAATACCTAAAAACCCTCATAAACCATAAAATCCTAAAAATACCTAATAATACTTAAAGATGTAAAACCAATTAAAACCTAAAACCCCTATTAAAACCAGAAAAACCTAAAAAACATAAAATCCCTAAAAACCCTAAAAAACCATAAAATCCTAAAAAATCCCTAGAACACTTAAAACCATGAAAACCAAAATAAAACCCTAAGACTATAAAAACCTCTAAAACCCAAAAAATCCCAAAAATATCGCTAAAACTCTAAATCCCTTTAAAACCCCTAAAAATATAACAAACTCTAAAAAACCCTAAAACCCTAAAAAATCAAAAACCCTAAAACCTAGAAAATACCATAAAACCCTAAAAACCCTCAAATTCTATAAAAACCTGAAAAAGAAATCAAAATCATAAAAAATTCCAAAAATCCTTTAAAAAATAAAAACGTAAAAAACCCCTAAGAAAATATTAAATTCCTAAACATTAAAAAACTCTAGAAAACTATAAAAACTCTAAAAAACTAAAAAACTATAAAAAAACATTACACTTGAAAACCATAAAACTCTCAAAATATGTAAAAACAATAAAAAAATCAAAATCATACAGAGCACAAAAAATCCATAAAAATGAGAAAAATAATAAAAAATGTGAAAACCCTACGAAATCCTTAACAGATAAAAACACATAAACCCCCTAAAAACTGTAAAAAACACAAAACCCCTTCAAAACCTAAAAACCATTAAAACACCCAAAAAAATATAAAACCATAAAAATAAAAAAAAATTACATAAAACCCCAAAAAACATAAAAAACCTAAAACCCTTATAAAACCTTAAAACATTTAAACATTTTAATCCACTAAAAACCTAAAATTGATAAAAAAAATCTAAAATACCTTAAAACAGATAAAAAAACCTAAACAATAATCCCTAAAATCATTAAAAACCCCCTAAAAACTAAAAAAACACGAAAACCCACTGAAAAATTCTAAAACCCTTTAAACCCAAAAATATTAAAAACTGCAAAAAACCATAAAACCATAAAAACATAAAAACACTATTACCACAAAAAACCCTAAAAAACCAAGAAATTAAATACCCTCAAAATACCAAAAAACCCTAAAACCCATAAAAATCATAATAAAAGCCCTAAAAATACCTTAAAAAGTGAAAAATCATAAAAACCATGAAAATATCTAATAAACCCTTAAAACCCTAAAAACACTAAAAAACCATAAAAACATAAATATGCTAAAAACCCTAAAACCCTAGAAACCCTAAAACCCCGAAATAACCCTAAACCCCCTAAACCCCTATAAATCATGAAAACCCTAAAAACACATTAAACCATAAATGCCCACTAAAAAATATAAAAATCATTAAACACGTACAATTTAAAAAAAATCTAAAAACATTAAAAACACCTCAAAATTGAAAAAAAAACTAAAAACCAAAAAACCATGAAAATATCAATGACCATAAGAACCCACAAATCCCTAAAAACCCTAAAAACCATTGAAATCCTAAAAAAACCAAAAAAATTCCAAAAAACATAAAATACACTAAAACCCGTGAAAAGCCCTAAGAAAACATTTAAAACATAAAAACACTTAAAACCCTTAAAAAGAAAAAATAAGAAAAAATCCATAAGAAACCCTAAATATCGTAAAAACCCTATATTCTATTTAAACCTCTTAAAACCATAAAAACCATAAAACCCCATAAAACCTTAAAAACTGATTTTAAAGTCAAAAAAATCCTTTTAATAGATAAAAACATTAAAAACTCTAAAAAAATTAAATATTTATAATTAAAAACCCTTAAAATCCTAACAAGCCCTCATAAAAACCATAAGAACCCTCCAAATCCCTAAAAACCAAAAAACCCATAAAAATTCAAAAAATAACTAAAAATGCCTAATAACTAAAAAACCCTATAAACCATTAAATCTCAAAATGATTAAAAACCCTAAAAACACTTACTAACCTAAAACACATAAAAACCCTAAAACCCCTAGTAACCCTAAAACCCTAAAAACATAAAAACCACTAAACCTTGAAAAACCATAAGAAAAACCTAAAAACACTTAAATCCACAAAAAACATAAAAATCATTAAAACCCTAATACACCACAAAAACCCAAAACCCCTGAAAAACAATAAAACACAAAAACCCATTAAAAACCCAAAACCCATTAAAAATATAAAAACCCTTTTAAACCCATATAAATGTTAAAAAACACAATTAAAAAAATTAATGCCCTAAAACCCCACAAAAAAACACTAAAACCCAAAAAACCATAAAAACCCTAAAAACCCTGTAAAACCCTAAAACCCAAAAAATTCATAAAATCCCTACAAACCATAAAAATACTAAATAATCTCTAAAAACCCTAAACACGTAAAAAAATGTAAAAACCATGAAACCCCAAAGGGAAACCTTAAAAACATAAAAACACCTAAAACCCCTAAAGACATAAAACCACTAAAAACCCATAAACCCTTAAAAACCCACTAAAAACACCAAGCCCACCTTAAACACCAAAAAAATAAAAACTCAAAAAAAAACATCAAACCCATAAAATCTAAAAACACAAAAAAACCCAAAAAAACAAAAAAACATTAAGCTTTAAAACCCCCCAAATCCATAAAAACCATAATTAAATAAATTACCTAAAAGGAACGTAAAATCAATAACAACATCATTACCTCTAAAAACCGTGAAAATCTCTAAGAAAAACTTAAGAACCTAAAAAATGCCGAAATCCTCTAAAAATCTAAAAATGATAAAAACAAAAAAACCATTAAAACCCTAAAACCCTCTAAAAACCCTAAAAACAAAATAAAAAAATCTAAAAACCTTTAACCCCATAAAAACTCTAAAAAAACTAAAAACCCGCAAAGACCCTAAAAACTCCATAAAAACCCTTAAACAATTAAAATCCCTCTAAATCTCAAAAAAATATAATAAACCCTAGAAATCATAAACAATCTCTAAAAATACCAAAAACATAAAAAATCCTAAAACATCAGATAACCCATAAAAAACCATAAATCCCTAAGACCACTTAATGGACCCAAAAATCTAAAAAAGGTTAAAAACCCATCAAACTGTTAAAACTCATTAATCCCCCAAAACAATTAAAAACTATAAAAACCCATAAAAACACTAAAAAAATTAAATAAATAAAACCCAAAAAAACCATAAAAATCCCTAAAAATAATGAAATCCTAAAAATCCTCAAGTTCTATAAGAAACTCTAAAAAACAAAAAAATCCTAAATATCCCTAAATATAAAAAAACCCTAAAACCCCTACTAAAACCATATAAACAAAAATCAACAAAAAACAATTAAAAAACTAAAAACATAAAAACACTATAAACCCCTAAAAACCCTGAAAACCATAAACACCCCTAAAACCATAAAAACCCTAAAACCCGTGAAAATAATAAAAAACCTACTAATAACTACCGAAAACTTTTGAACCCCTAAAAACTTTAAAAATGAAAAAAACCAAAATAAATCTAAAAGCAACAAAAAAACCATAAAACCCCCAAACCCATAACAACACTAAAAAACCTAAAAACCCTAAAACACATAGAATCCATGAAAACCCAAAAACCCATATAACCAAAAAAATCCCTAAAATCACTAAAAATATAAAAAACCCTATAACCCTTGAAAACCCATAACAAAACCTTAAAAACCTAAAATCACTTAAATCCCATAAAGAACAAAATTTTTTTAGAAACCCCTATAAAACCCTAAAACCATAAATACCATTAAAACCTCTAAATACCAGAAACCCCTAAAACCCTACAAAACTCATATATACCACTAAAAATATAAATACCTGTTGAAATGAAACAAACAATAAAATACTCTAAAAAACATAAAAACCTAAAAAATATCAATTAAAACCCTAATATTGCAAAAAAAACAAAAAAATGGAAAAAGCCTCAAAATCCCTAGTAACCTAAAGAACTATATAATTCCTAAAAATAAATAAAAATAACTAAAAACATAAAAAACTCTAAAAACACTAAAAACACTAAAAACCTTATAATCTAAAAAACTATTAAATCTCCTAAAACCCTAATGATGCTAAAAACCCAAGAAACCCCTATAATCCCCTAAAAACATAAAAACTCTAAAACACTAAAAGCACTAAAAAACCTTAAAATATGAAAAACTATTATATCTCCTAAAACCCTAATGATGATAAACACCCAAGAAACCCCTATAATGCCCTAAAAACAGTAAAAACCATTCAAAACCCTAAAAGATTTATAAGAATCCCATAAAAAACCTAAAACCCACTAAATAACCTAAAACACTTTAAACCCCTAAAAATATTAAAAACACGAAAAAAATTTAAAATCCATATAAATAAATAAAATTACCAAAATACATAGAAAGGACTAAAAAACCATAAAAATCCTAAAAAATAATAAAACCCTCAAAATCCCTAAAACCCCAAAAAATGCATAAAAATCTTGAAAAATCTCTAAAATCCCAAATAAAGTTAAAAACACTAAAAAATGAAAAAAAAACTAATAAAAACATGAAAAACTAAAAACACTTGAAACCCCTAAAAACATAAAAAATGCTAAAAACCATAAATACCCTAAAACCCTAAGACCATTAAAACCCATAAAAACCTTAAAATCCCATAAAAACCCTAAAAAACCACTAGAAACTCTAGAAATAATTTATACTTCAAGGAACTTAAAACTATAAAAAAACTTAAAACCTAAAATACTCTAAAGAAACACTAAATCCCACAAAACCCCATAAAAACATGAAAACCCTTAAAACCCTAATAACTAAAAATCCGTAAAATCCTAAAAACTATAAAAATCCCTAAAATCCCTAAAAACCTAAATATTTATAAAAACCATAAAAAATACTAAAAAAACCTTAAAAACCAAAAAAAACAATTAATACACCTAAAAACCGTAAAAATGACTAAAACCCAAAAAAACCCTAAAACCCCGAAGAACCATAAACTACTAAAAATCATAAAAAACCTACCAAAACACAAAAACCCAAAAACCACTAAAATCAATAAAAACCCCTTTAAATCCCTATAAACATTAAAAAACTCTAAAAACCATAAACAATTAAATAAACCCCAACACCCCCAAAAGATTATAAAAATCTTAAAATCTCTAAAAATACATAAAATCCATAATAACCATAAAAATCCTTAAAAAAACCTAAAAATCCATAGAAATATAAAAAACCCAAAAAAACAATGAAATACAATGAGAAAATCTTAAAAACCAAATAACACATAAAACCCATAAAACATTAAAAATTATAGAAACCCTAAGAAAACACTAAAACCCAATAAACCCCAAATAACTTTGACCACACCTAAAAACACTAAAAACTCTGAAAATGCCTTTAAACCCCTAAAAAATTAGAAACTCTAAAAAATGTTAAAAACCCATTAAAAATTAAATAAAAAAAAATACAAAGAATACAAAAACCCTAAAAAACATAAATTCATGTAAATCCAGAAAAAATATAAAAACCATAAAAATCCATAAAAATATTTAAAAATAAAAAAACAATAAAACCCCTGAAAATCCCTAAAAATTCTTAAAAACATAAAAATGGTTTGAATCCCTAAAAATCAAAAAAATTATAAAAGAAAAAAAAAACTAAAAACCGAAAAGAAACATAAAATATCTTCAAAATCCCAAAAAAATCATTAAAATCCAAAAAAAATCCATAAAATTCATTAAAAACATTAAAATCCTAAAAACCCTAACAAACTCATAAAACCCTAATAAACACATAAATACCTAAAAACAATTAAAAACTCTAAAACCTACAAAACTTCAACAGGCCCAAAAACCCTAAAAACTATAATAACAATAAAAACAAGAAAAACTGCAAAAAACATTAAGCCCCTAAAACCCCTTAAAACCCACAAAAAACTCTTAAATCTGTAAAAACCTTTAAACCCCCTAAAAACCCTTAAAAACCGCTAAAAATTCTAAAATTCTTTTAACCCCCTATTTTTTAAGAAAAACACTAAAAGGCCATAAAAATCCTAAAATGACAACAAAACACTAAAATCCTAAAAAAAGCATAAAACACTTAAAAACCTAACCCCTCCCAAATCTCTACAAACCCTAAAACTATAAAAATCCTAAAAAATAAATAACAATTATTAAAAATATAAAAAACCATAAAACACTTAAAACTCCTATGAAAACCTAAAAAAACATAAAACCCCTAAAAACATATAAAATCCAAAAAACTACAAAACACCCTTAAAACCCTACATAACCCTACAAATTATAAAAACCACCAAAACCTTAAAAACTGTAAAAATATATAAAAATGATAACACCACTAACAACTATTAAGAACCCTTAAACCCCTAAAAATGTTTAAAAAACTCTAAAAAAATTAAAATTACTAAAAAGTAAAAAATCCTTTAAATCCACAAAAAACCCATAAAACCCTAAAAACAATAAAAATACAAAAAATATGTAAAAATCCATAAATATGTAAAAACCTGTAAAACACTAAAATCATAAATAAAACATTAAATACATAAAACACATAAAACCCTTACAGAAAAATAAAGTACGTTAAAACACCAAAAGACTATAAATACCCTAAAAACCATAAATACCCCAAAAACCTTAAAAACCCTAAAAACCTATATAAAACAAAAAACTGACAAAAACAATAAAAACCCTTTAAACCCTTTAAACATTAAAATACTATATAAAATATAGAAAACCCTAAAATCTTTAAAAAACATAAAACCCAAAAAATCATAAGAAACCTAAAACCCTAAAAAACCTAAAAAATCATTCAAAATCCCTAAAACCCTAAAAACCCATAAAAATCATAAAAATCCTTTAAAATACCTCAATAGTAAAAAAACCCTGAACACTGGGAAAATCTCTAAGAAAAAATTAATAACCTAAAAACACTTCAAACCCCAAAAAACCATAAAAATTTCTAAAATGCTAAAAACCTGAAAGCCAAAAAAACTATAAAAACCAAAAAACCCTTAACAAACCCTAAAACAAATAAAGATCCTAAAAACCCAAAAAATTCTAAAACCATTTAAAACCATAAAAACATTAAAAAACTTCAACAAACCAAAAAAATCATAAAAAACACAAAAGACCCATAAAAACCAAAAAACCCATAAAAACACTAAGACACAAAAAACCCCTCAAAATTCCTAAAAACCCTAAAAAATATGAAAACATTACAAACCATAAAAACCCTAAGAAAACCTTATAAAAATAAAAAAACTGAAAACAACCATAAAATCTAAAAAATTCTAAAAACCCTAAGAACCCTCAAATCCCTAAAAACCCCAAAAACTATTAGAACCCCTAAAATTCCTAAAAACCCAACTACAACAAAAAAACCCTAAAACCCCACCCAAAACCCACCAAATCCTTTAAAACCCCACTAAAAACTCTAAAAAACTATTAAACCACGAAAAAGTTTTATAAACTATGAAAAATATTAACAACACCGAAAAACTCAAAAAACTACAAAAAAATGAAAAAAAACCCATAGAAACAGTAAAACCCATGATATCCTTGAAAACCCTAATAACCCATAATATCATTATTAACCCATAAAATCCATAAAATCCATAAAAATCATAAAAATACTATGAATCTATAAAAATACATAAAATATTAGAAAACTATGAAATCCCTAAAAATTACTAATAAAACCTTAAAAACGTAAAAACTCATAAAAAACCCCACATAACGCTAAAAACATAAAAACCTCAAAAACCCCACTAAAAACAATAACTAAATAAATCCTAAAGAAACTAAATACTCTAAAACCAATTATCCATTAAAACATAAAAAACATAAAAAACATTAAAACCCCTAAAAATGAAAAAAAAACCAAAAAACCAAAAATACTTGAAAACCTGTAAAAAACCCCAAAACCCTTGAAAATTCATATGAACCATAAAACACCCCAAAATCATAAAATAGACATTAAAATCCTATAAAACCTAAAAATTCATGAAAAAACACAGGAAAACTCCATGAGACCTTAAAAACATAAAAACTCTTAAATGCCTTAAAAAACATAAAAACACTAAAACCCCAAAAACCCCTAAATGCCTTTAATAAACCTAAAACCCCTCAAAATACTTAATAAATATAAAATTAATCAATAATGAAATCCCCATAAAAGTCCCTAATAACATAAAAAACACTATAAATCCTAAAATAGCCTAAAATACCCTTTGAAAACCATAAAAACTAAAAACGCTAAAAACATTAAAACCCTAAAAAATAATAAAACCTAAAAATTCTAAAAATAAATCCCAATCCACTAAATACCATAACAACTAATAAAATAATAAAAATACATAAAAACTATAAAACCCCTTTGAACCCATAAAAAAATTAAAAACTCAAAAAACCCTAAAAACTCCAAAAAGTCCTGAAAACCAAAAAACGATAAAAAACCTAAAAAACAAAAAATCCCAAAAATCCCTAGAAGAAATAAAAAACCAAAAACATCCATAAAATCCCAAAAAATAAAAACCCTATAAAATGTAAAAACCCCTATGACATGCTTAAAAACATAAAAACTCTTAAACCCACTAATAACCTAAAAACACTACAAATCCTATAAAAAAACTAAAAAACATAAATCCCCTGAAAACTATAAAAAATCCAAAGACCCTAATAACCACTGAGAACCCTTTAAACCTATAAAACTCTAAAAACCTCTAAAAACCCTTAAAACCCCTATAACCCCAAAAAACAATACAAACCCTAGAAACTCTAAAACACCCTAAAAACCCTAAAAATCCCTAAAAACCTAAAAACCAAAAAACCCTAAAAATACCAAAAAATAGTTAATAATGTAAAAAAACAATAAAAACTTTAAAAAATATTAAGAAAACCTTCAAAACCAAAAAATAGAAAACCCCTAAAAAACCTAAAAATGATAAAAACCTTTAAAACACCTAAAAACCATAAAACCCAATAAAACCTTAAAAAACTCAACCATTAAAACCCTAATAAACCACTAAAAACTATAAAAACCATTTAAACCAAGTAAAACACTAAAACTGCTAAAAACACAAAAAATATTAAAAACCTAAAAAAAATAAAATACCTTAAAATCCTAAAACCCAGAAAAATCCCTAAAAACCATAAAAATCCAAAAATATCCCAAAAATATTTAAAAATTTAAACCCCCAAAATAATCAAGAAGATAGTAAGAACACTGAAAACCTGAAAACCCCTAAAAACACTAAAAAACCCAGAAAACCCTAAAAAAGGCTACATACCCATATAAACCAAAAAAACCGACTAAAGACTCTAAACAACCTTTAAACCATTAAAAAAATCAAAAACTCTAAAATTCTTTGAAACCCATAAATAAACTCTGAAAAATCTAAAACACCAATAGAAACAAAAAAAATCCAAAGAATCCCAAAAACATCCCTAAAAATGTAAAAACATTAAAATCCTCAAAAACCCAAAGAAAACCATAAAATTATAAAAACAATTTAAACACCTAAAAAACATAAAAAACACTGCAAAATATATAATCCCCTAATAACCATAAAAACTACAAAAAAATCTGAAAAAAACTAAACCCCCATAAAATCCCAAAATACCACTAAAAACTCTAAGAAAACATTAAATCACAAAATAAAATTAAAACTATGAAAGACATAAAAAAACAAAAAATCCCATAAAAACCCTAAAACCCTTAAAAATCCTCAAAATATTTAAATACCCTAAAATCCATAAAAATCAAAAAAAAACCCATAAAAATCTCTAAAAACGTAATGAAACCGAAAAACCATGAAATTTCTAATAAAAACTTCAAAAAATAAAAAACACTTAATACCCATAAAAGCCCTAAAATAAATAAAACCCCTATAAACCCTTAAAAAAATAAAAACTCTAAAAACTATAAAAAATTCTAAAAAACATAAAATCCTTAAAATCCTATAAAATCCCTAAAAACTAAAAAAACTCTAAAACCCTTTAAACCTCTAAAAAAATTTTAAAATAAAAAAACGGTAAAACCCCTAACAACATGAAATCCCCCCCCCAAACACCATAAAACCCATAAATCCACAATACTCTTGAAAACAATAAAAACCATAAAAATCCTAAAAATCCCTTAAAATGACTAAAAAATTAAAAACCCATAAAAACAATAAACCCCAATAAAACATTAAAACATAAAAACACTTAAAACCTATCAAAAACATAAAAAACTCTAAAACCCCTAAAAGACCTAAACAATCATAAATCTACTAAAATATTTAAAATCCCTAAAACCCCATAAAAACCCTAAATACAATAAAAACCCTAAAATCCCACTAAAAATTATAAAATTATTTAAACCCTTACAATAATTAAGAACTCTAGAGATAGTAAATCCCCAAAAAAACTCAAATAAAACACTGAAATCCCAAAATAACCATAAAATCCCTAAAACTCTAAAAACCCCAAAACCCTGAAAATCCCTAAAACCCATTAAAACCAATTAAAATTATTAAAAAACTATGTATCCCTATAAATATAAAAATTCATAAACCCCTGAAACCTCCATAAAAACATCACAAACACTAAATCACTTAAAACCCCAAATTGAATTAAAAATGATAAAAACCCTAAGAATCCCTAAAAACCATAAACCCCCAAAACCTTTATAAACATTAAAAACATAAAAAAACCCTAAAAACCAATAAAAACTCTAAAAAACCTATATACCCATAAAAATTACATAAAATACTACAACCCAAAAAAACAAAAATAAAAGCTAAAACCTAAAAAACCATAAAACCCCTAAAAACCATAAAAACCATAAAAATCCAAAAAAAAAATATTAAGTGATTTTTTTAAAACCAAAATACCCAAAAAAGCTCTATGAAAACTTTAAAAACCCTAAAATCACATAAAATCCCTAAAAACACTAAGACACCTAAAATGTTAAAATCCCAAAGAACCCTAAAAAAACTCAAAATCCCTAAAAACCCTAAAATCCTTAAAATTTTTGAAAAATAACTAAAAATCACTAAAAATTTAAAAACCCTAAAACCTTAAAAACTATAACAAAACCATAAAAAACCAAAAACACTTAAAAACCTAAAAAACCTGCAAAACCCCCTAAAACCCAAATAATGATACCAAAACCCCTAAAATCATAAAACCCCTAAAAACCATAAAACCCCTAAAACCTAAGAAACCCTAAAATGACATAAAAAATCTAAAAACCTATTAAAACTTATAAAATAAATTTAAACCCCAAAACAAGTTAAAAAAGAATAACAAACAATTAAAAACACAAAAAATAAAAAAAAAATAAAAACCCAAAAAACCAAAAAACCCTAAAACCCTAAAACTATAAAGACATAAAAAACATAAAACCCATAAAAATTATAAAAAAAACATAAAATACCTAAAAACATAAATGGCCCTAAAAATCATTAAAACCCTAAGAAAACCTTTAAAACCTAAAAAAAATTAATACCTTTGGAAAAAGATGGCGCCCGCATCTCCTGGATTCTCTCGAGTTTGGGTCTTCCCTCGACGTCAACCCTTCCCCGCATGGTGCTTCTCCGGAACGACGGTGGTTTCTCAGGCACCTGCTAGCTTAGCGTTGCTGCTATCTCCTCATGAGGTCAGTTTTCCCTGGATCGATGGTGCCCTCGCAGGTCCTCTATTGAAGCATCTTCGGAGGACGGCTTCATCCATGGATAAGCAGACATGCTCTGGACTTTCTGACATTTGGCGTTGTGGAGCTTTCCTGGGGTGGACCGGATCTGGTTTTTCTTCTAATTCCATGGAAGCGGTGGTCGAATTTAGTTTTCCCGGAGTGCGACTTGTTTTCTGGAGCAGATCTGGATCCTCCGGCGTGCGAAGGTGCTTCTATTTAGTTTTTACGGCTAGCACTGGTCTTCCCTTTGCTCGGTGTTGCAGATCCATGGAAGAATGGTCACGATCTGCTCTCCGCTCTTTGCATGGTGCTGGATATGGTCGTGGTGATTTCATACGGCATTGCAGATCCATGGTGGAGCTTATTAAGTCTGGAACATACAGTATGAAACACCACAGATCCAGGGATAAGTGGGAAAGATTTTTGTGTTACAGTTTGTGGCGATGGGCCTTAGTGGTGTTCCTCAGACTCACGTTTGCAGACGCTCTTCCGTTTCTTTGGAAAATCAGGTATGTCATCTTTGGTGCGGTGTTGTCCCTGCATTTTTGTTCTTCTACTGGTGTTCTGGTGGCTCGCGGATTCAGTGAAATACTGCTTTGTGAGTGCGTGATTGATCTGCTCTTATGGAATGGGTGGCTGGTGGACTGGTTCGCGAGTTGGTTTCTTCATCTGGGAGAAATGGGTTGTGCTTCTGCTTGTTCTCAAGGCATAGAAGGAAGTGTTGGCTGGCTGAAAATTTGGTGCTGGATCATGTTTGTTACTGGACTGGGATGCGTGGAGTTGATGCTGTTGGTGGTTGATGATGGGCTGATGAAATTGCTGGTGATGGTTTTGGTGCTGTTGGCTTTGGTGCTGATGAATGCTGGCTTTGGTGCTAATGGATATGAGCTGATGATTGGCTGGGAGGCGCTGTTGGGGAATTTTATTTTTTTGATGGGCTGGACGTTGGCTGCTTGGCTGAGCTGTGGAAGAGGTGTTGGTTGTTTGAAAATGAGGATGCTGGTTGCTAGTTGGTTGCGGATGCTGGTTGGCTGGCTGCTGCTGCTGGATGTCGTTTACTGCTGTAGTTTGAATGCTGGTCGTTGGTTAGCTGTGAGCTGCTGGATGCTGGTTAATGCTGGATGTAGTGTTGCTGGATGCTGGTACTGGCTGGATGTGACGTGATGATGCTGCTGTTGTGTCTATTTTTGAGTCCTTTTTTTTTCTTTGTTTTTTCTTTCTTTGGCGTGGGTTGTAAGGGCTTTTTGGGTGTGGGTCATTCGACCCCTCCCCTCCCTTGTCTGCTGTGTATCCTTTTTCTTTTAATAAATTTGGGGGGGGGGGGGGGGCGGGAATAGCCCGACCCTCGCATCTTCCTTGCCTAAAAAAAATTAAAACCCCTATAAAACCCAAAAACACAATAAATCCTAAAATCCGGAAAACCACTAAAAACCATAAAAACTCATAAAACATAAAAACCCTAAAACTCCATAAAACCCTAAAACTAAAAAAAATATATAAAAACACTTTAAACCCGTAAATAAATTAACGAACACTAAGAATCCGTATAACCCTAATGAACTAAAAAACCCTAAAATGCCAAAAAAACCATAAATCCCCCCAAAAAACCTTAAAAAAACAAAACCCTCAAAATATCCATAAACACTGAAAAATATAAAAAACATAAAAATTTCCTAAAATCCCTAAAAACCCTAAAAACATTAAAATCCCTTAATAAAACCATAAATTATAAAAACACATTAAACTACTAAAAACACTAAAAATCATAAAAACCCTAGAGACCTTCATAAACCTAAAAACTATAAAACCCCTGAAAACCCAGAAAAATCCAAAAAACTCAATAAAAACTAAAAAAATCTTTAAAGTCCTAAATATGAAAAAATATAAAAACCCAAAAAAATCAAAAACAAAAACCCTAAAAATAACTAAACACCATAAAAATCTAAAAAAAATACATAAAAATCATAAAAACATATAGAACTCTAAAAACCCAAAAAAGAATCCATAAAAACCAAAAACATTTTAAACCCTTAAAAACATAAAAATGATTAAAACCTAAAAACCACTAAAAACATAAAAACCAAAATCCCCCATAAAAAACATTAAAACTCCATAAAATCCATAAAACAAATAAATCCCACTAATAATTATAAAACCCCTTTAAACCCATAAATTTTTCTGAAACACATAAAATATTAAAAACCCTAAAAACTCATAAAAACACATAAAACCCCAAAACACCATAAAAATCATAAAACCCATAAAACCCCTAAAAACCCCCAAAATCCCAAAAAATCCTAAAAAATAAAAAATCATAAATAATACATAAAAACATTAAAACCCTAAAAACCATGATAAATCCTAAAAAACACAAATACCAAAAAAATATTAAACCCCTAAAAACCTAAAAAATTCTAAAAACATTAAAAAATAAAAAAACCCTTAAGAACCATAATAAAACCTTAAAAACATAAAAACACTTAAAACCCCAAAAATCCAAATAAGCACTAATGAACAAAAACCAAAAAAATACCCTAAATACCCTAAAACCTCAAAAAACCATAAAATCCACAATAACATTAAAATGCCGTAAAAACAACAAAACCCTTAAAAACTAAAAACTCTAAAAACCCTTTAAACCCCTAAAAAAGTTAAAAATCTAAAAAATCATAAGAACCTAAAAACTAAAAAATCATAAAATATAAAAAACCATAAAACCCCTAAAAAACCACAATAACTCCAAAGTCAATAAGACCCATAAAACCCATAGAAACCACGAAAATCCATTAAAATCCCTAAAAACGTAAAAACCCCGGAACAATCCTAAGAAAACCTTAGAAATCTAAAAACACATAAAAAACCTAAAACCAATAAAATATTTAACAACCCTTTAAACCCATAAAAATTATAAAAACTCAAAAAACACTTAAAACCCTTAAACAATATTAAAGATCTAAAAAACCAATAAAATATAAAAACCCTAAAACCGCTCAAAATTCTTAAATAAGGTAAAAACATAAAAATACTAAAAAATACCTAAAAATATAAATCTCTATTCAAACCTTGATAACTCATAATTAAACCTCAAAACCATAAAAATACATAAAACCCATAAAAACCTAAAAATACTACAACCCCCCAAAAAACCTAAAATCCATAAATTCATCAAAAATCATAAAAATCCAGAAAGATTTCTTAAAATATATAAAAATTTAGAAAACCCTAAATACCATCAGAACACTAAATAAAACATTAAAAACATAAAAACACATAAAACCCCTACAAACTAAAAACGATTAAAACACAAAAACCCTGAAAAACCTAAAAACCCTGAAAAACCTAAAAACCCATAAAACCATAAAACCTCTAAAAATCATAAAAATTCCCTAAACCCCCATAAAAACCCAAAAAACAAACTAAAAAATATAAAACCCCTTTAAACCCCTAAAAATGTTAAAAAAATATAAAAAACCTAAAACATTAATAATCTCAAAAAACTCTAAAATCCCAAAAAAAACCAAACAACCATAAATCCATCAAAATCCCAAAAAACTTTTAAAACCCATAAAAATAATAAAAACCACTAAAAGTTCCTAATAGATAAAACAATTCCTAAAAAACATAAAAAACGCTAAGAAAACCTTTAAAACCGAAGAAGACTTAAAACCCATAAAAAAACTAAAAACCCATAATAACCCTTAAAAACCCTAAAATCCCTACAAATCATAAATATCCAAAAATCCTTAAAAACCCCTAAAAACAAATAAAAACCCTAAAAACTAAATAAAAATATAAAATACCTTTAAACACCTAAAAATTTAAAAGACATATACACTAAAGAAACCCTAAAAATAGAAGAATAAAAAAATTCTAAAATCCAATAAAAATCCATAAAGACTCTTAGAACCCTAAAAAACCTAAAAACACTCAAAATCCCCAAAAACCTAAAAAATGTTAACTACATAAAATTCCATAAATATCCCTAAAAACCTTTTAAGCCCCTAATAAATCCTTAAAAACCATAAAACACTTAAAAACTAAAAAAAGACAAAACCCTAAAACAATGAAAACAATAAAACTCCCTAAAACCATTAAAACCTTAAATATTCAAAAACCTCTAAAAACTATAAAAAACCTTTGAACCTATAAAAATGTTAAAAATAAAAAAAAACTTTAAAACCCAAAAAACATAAAAAACACTAAACACACAAAAAATAATAAAATCTCTAAAAATTTTAAAACCCTGTAAATAATCAAAATTCCTAAAAACCCTAAAAACCCATTTATATACTAAAAATCTATAAAAATCCTTAAAAATTTACAAAACCATAACAAAGTTAAAAAACTCTAATTCAAAATCCAAGATCCACTATGAATTCTCTGAGGAACCTTGTTTAATGTTTACATTTTGAGCACCCAGATCTCTGCTAGAAAATAAGTGAGGATGGATATAAATGATGGAAATAAGAAAGAAAGGATAGAGCTGTTCAAGTTAGACCATAAAGTGATATTTTCAATATTAAATCTAGCCAAAAGACACCAAAAAGGGTGCACATTACTTTGATATGTCAAGAATTATTCAATAATACAAATTTTTAAAGAAAAAATCTCTATAATAACAATATCATCATTCACGGTGTTCAAAAATTATAAGGGGTGGCTATATACTTCTAGAGATTGATACAAAATTTGAACACTAAGTTTCCTCATGTAAAAAATCATTAATTATGCTTTTGATAATTTTAATTCATGCCCCTGACTTTAAGAGTGATGTAGAAAACCCTTTTGGAAAGTAAAGACAATTAGCCCACCACTTTTGACTTTGATGATTGCATGGTTGGGTGGGATTGAAATTTGTATAATATCATCATATGGGTATTTAAAATCAATTTACTCCATAATTAATGTAATTATTGGCATAGATTCTTCCCCCGAGTAAGGTTATCTGGCCTACTCATGTAATTCATTGATTAACCCATTTAAGGCCTTGTTCATTCCTTTGGATTTCTCCCTTTTAATTGGGTCACTAAATCCTCACAACAGGTCTTGTGAAATCATGTTCATTCCACCCTCCTCATCAAGTCCACCTTCAACACCTTGATTCCCATGTGTTCTATAATCATCATCATCCCTACCTCCTAGAAAGGATTCATCCTCAAATCAGAAATTTCAATGGGAGAAATATCCATAACACTAAACGTTACACTAACATTTCCATAAATGACATGTAATTCCTTCTTGTATGCGTTATTGTTGATATTCTCTAAGAATTGTAAGGAGATATCTCCACAAGGATGAAGTTTTGATTTATTTTCTCAGGGAACTTCCCTTTTAACATATTATTCCATTCCTAACCACCTGGATCAAATATATCTTATTTGCAGTACTTAATTTCTTGATCACTGTATTCCTATAATAAATAAATAACACAATAAGGAATTTATGGGTTAAGAGAGTTAGTTGTAATACATTTACCTTGTATAGAGCCATGGGAGTTTCACCCCCTCTAAATATCACTTTATCTCCCTTTTTCCTGAACATATACTAATATTTCACTCAAAACTCTTGTTTTGACTCTTATTATTACTCTTATTTTGAACTCTTTTATTTCCCTCAATTTTTTTGATATCACTAATCAAACATTTTTTCACCCTTTATTTTACCATTCTCTCTGGTTTATTCTCTTTTAGTTTTATCTCTTTTCATAATCTTTCTCAATATTAACTTGTTCTTAATTAGATTGTAGTAGCCTAAAGCGTGTAAGTATAACTTTCCTCTAATTTTAATCAATAGAATAACGATTTGTACATCCACCATTTGTGACCTTAATCATATTTACACGAACTTCCCAAGAAGATATAACTAGAATTCATGAGAAAAACATCACATATAACCTAGTATTCACACTCTAAAATAAAAAAATGAAACTTATTCTTCATTAGTAACTTTAACATTCACTCTATTATTTAACCATTATAATATATAGGTCCTAGGATTCTTGGTGACCACAAAAAATATTTTATCAACCATCAAACCACTTGATATGTTTTTGAAACTACCCCCATCAGTGATCATATTTCATTAATTATCTTTACTAAGTCATATAATATGAAAAATGTGATCCTTTTGATCTTGATCATGGTGTCCTTTTGTTTGAGTACTCAATGTATGCCTTTCCACGAGAATTTATCAATATATTGGGCTCTCTATTTACAAATTAAAAAACTCATAAAGTGGTGTAATTACATATTCCATTGATCCAACACTAATGAAATATCAGCCAAAATAATCATGGTTCCCTTATTTGGTCATTGTGAGGGAAAATTTCCAGATCCTTGATATTATACAAATTTAATTTCACAAGATTCGGAAATATACTTACCCAATGTTTACCTTTGGAATCTGGAAAGTATAGTTTTTCTTTAGTCACCTACATTGAATTTGTTTTATGTTCCCTAACATGTTCTTGTGGTGTGGAATCTGTGAACATTAATGAAGATTTAGAATAATTTCCATAAGTTGTAGGGAAAAACCTTATTGCATTTACTCTCCTCTCTTCTTTAATATCCATGTGAAGAATAACCTCCATATCAAAATAGTGGTGCATGAACACTATGTCCCAAATTTTATGGCTAAGGTGAATCTAAAACCTTTTCATGGTGGCCTCTTCTTCCTCATAAATATTGGATCAAATCATTACGTTCTCTATCTATTTATGATATTACTCAACACTGACAGCTCATAGTTTTAATTCGAGCTAAATGAAGAAAAAATCATGGTAATAGTGTCTAGAAATAAAACTTTTATGCATTAACACTTTCATATCCTCCCAAGTGTGGATGGGTCTTTATCAATATTTACATCGACTCACTTTTAGTCGGTACAACAAAATACTAGCATAGTCAAAGAATTCCATTGCTATTAACTTCACCTTATTTTAATCTGAGTAGTTCTGAAAAAGAAAAACATTCTCTACCTTTCATTCCAATTCCAAGTATGTTTCTAGATCATTCTAACCATGGAATTAAGGGATCTTGAAATTTACTCCTCTATGATAATTGGTTTACCTCCATGGTGGTTTATTTCACTGAATTGGTGGGTTATGAAAATCATTGAACTCCCGCTCTTCTTCAATGAAACTCCTCATTTATTTTTCTCTAAAATTGGAAGGGGATTTCAATTCATCAATCATCGTATTCAGTTGTTGTAATTGTTCTCATACATACCTCAGGCATATCTTCATATCCATTTCATTACTGTTACTAGCCTCTAGAATTTAATAATCCTTCAATAAAATTTTAATAGAAATGAATATGAACCGCACACACTCCCTCACATGTTTACACTTGAAAATATTATATTCTATCATGTTTTACTCACTTTTATTTTTTTTTAAAATGTAACACTCTTTCCTTTTACCACTAAAATTTCTTCATATATCATTATTAACCAATTCCAAAAAAAATTAAAAGATTATTGATGTGCAGAAATCCCCAACAAGAATTCAATGTTTAAATTTGTAATGGATTCAAGAGGAAAATTTGGGAATGAGAAGATAATAGATAAATAATAATGACAAATGGACATAGGACTTGAGATGTTTCTTTTTTAGCTTTTTTTATTTTTGGGATCTTTTTTTAATAAATTAAATAACAGAATTCTAAATTTGTAATATATAAATGATGGAAAAGTAATAATTTGAAACATCAAATTAAATTCAAGGAAGAGATTCACTATAACATCATTCCCCTCATTATTGGCTTGAAAAGTGATGGGGGAGCTACTGGGTCTTATGTGACATCCCCAAGACAACAATAGCTGAAAATAAATGCCAAGGGCCTCATAAAAAATTGGGGGATTATTTTCTATTTTAAGATAAAACATCTAAACAAAATATAACTATAACAACCAAACATCATAATGATGTGTGATAACAAAAATGAAAGCCAACAAAATACTAAACCTAATGACAATATCAGAGTACGTGCGAAAAAAATGTGACATAACTAGTTGAACCAAATGATAAAAAACCCTATGAAACTAACAAAAACTCTCAATATACTCCATAATCACAATATGAATTCATATCTCAAGGTATTAAGAAGCATCCCAAAAGAACTATTATACCTTTATTTTACATGTGTCTCAAAATATAATATCTTCAAATGAAACATATTTCCCAAGAAGGGGGTGATTATGATTTATTCAATGAAATTCCAACTAATGACACTAGGTTTGAACGTGTTATCAAATTTATATAAAATAGTATAAAATATTTAAATCAGTTTATATCCAACAAAAAATGTTTTCCATGAAAAATAATCGATAAGGAATTCAAAATAATTTAATTCAAAGAATAAAAAAATAAAAACAATAATTTTTCAAGGAACATAAAAAAAATATTTTAAAAATTTCTCAATTTATTATTTTGGAATAAAAATTTTCATGTCCACACACATCCTCACATAAACACACACACAAGGTTAGTGTCACCATTGACAGTGGAACTTCATATCCATATTTCATCCCATTAAACTCATTAATTTTTTTTCCAAACCATATAAACCCATTTAAATAAAATAATTTCAACAAATAATTTGCTTAAATCAACCAACCATATTTCTAAAATCAAAATTTTAAAATTATAAACAACAATTTTTCCAAAAATACATCCAATTCCCATGATTTCAAAAATAATTATTCAAAATAGAATTACATAAAATTGAAGCATTATTTTCAACACAATTTCAACAAATTAAATAAATATTAAATCAATACTTAAGGTTATAATCAAGAGGAGTAGATATAAAATACACCTACCTTTCACACATAGGTGAAAACAAAGAAAAAGACAACAACATTAACAACACAACTTCAATCTTCATGATTCCAAAATATATATCATTCCCTTAAATAGAAACAATCATATACCATAAATATTGACATCACACAACATTTATATGTCCCCAAAAAACTAGATCCATTGTTCCAAAATAGGGAAGGATAATAGATCTAAAGAAAAAAAAATGAAGAACTAGAAATTATTAGTGAATTTGGTTCTCTAAGGTTGTGGGATTCACCTATGAATCACTCTCGAATAAAATGTAATTATCTCTACCACCTTTAGAGGTATATTATTTCTTGTTTTGGCCTTTCTAGGGAAAAATAATTACTTTATAAGGTAAATTGAATTAGATCCTTAATTTTCATATTTAATTTTTGATTATTCATGGGTAGGGCATACAATTAGGAAAATTGTGCAATAACTATGCATGAGCCACTGTATCAATACACAACTCACATGATTAGCTCAAATGGTTAGATGAATAATGCACCCTCCATGACATAAACCACTTTCAAGTATTTCATTATTTATAATGGGAATTTGCATGATTTGGTCAAACGATGCACCTCCCCAGTGTCCACAATTTCAATTTCATGGTTTCCTTGAGATTTTGTACATTTTCTACTAACCGTAGGTGAAGAAAAGAAGAACAAGAATTTATTTCATCCCCATTAAAAGATAATATAATGTGGAATAATAGATAAGCAAGCGTAAACCTGATTTCTTGCAACTGGGATTTGATACCAAATGATAGGTGATCCAAGACCCACTCAAATGTGTCCTAAAAAGATTATTCAACATTAAAATGTTGAGAAACCTAATCTCAGTATAAAAATAAGTGATAAGTGCTTTTAAATTGTGGAAATAAGGAAGAAATGACATAATTGGTCAAGGTAGACACCAAAGATAACTTTTCTCTAAGAAATCTATCCACAAGATGCCATAATGGATGGCCAATCCATTGATAAGTCATTAATTAAGAATGAAAACAACACTTTCAATAAATAATCACCATAATAACAATACCATAATTCATGATGTTAAAAGAGTATAATGGGGAGAGTGATGAAAATGTATAACACCTAGTTTCCAAATGTCAAAAAGCATAAAGGATGATTTTGACAATTTTGTCACATGCCCAGGTCCTTTATGGAAACGTAGTACACCGTTTTGGAATGTAAAGACAACTAGCCCACCATGTTTGACATTGATAATCCCCGAGTGGTTTGGGATTGAAATTCATAACACACCATGGGTTGGTTATTTTAAAGCATTCTTGGTCCTTAATTAATGTAAATATATGCCCTAATGTTTCCCAATGAAAGGGTATTTGGAATCCCCTTGGAATTCAATGATTAACCCATTTAGGGCCTCCTTAATTAGCTTGGTCATCTCCCTTATCATTGATCAACCAAATCACCACAGTAAGTCATTTTTAGTCATGTTAACCCCTCATCATCAAGTCCTTTTTTAACCCCTCAATGCCCATATGTTCCATGATCCTCATCAAACCCTAAGAAAAACATAAAAACCAAATAATAATTAAAACAACTAAAAACCTAAACAACAATCAAAATAAAAAATCCCCCCCAAAAACCCAAAAACCCCTAAAAATCCCTAAAAACACAAACACGTTTAAAATTCCTATAAAATTCATAATAATGTAAAAAAACAAAAAAATCCATGAAAACCCTAAGAAAACCATAAAAACCGAAAAACAATTAAAACCCTAAAATCCAAAATACACTAAAAACCCTAAAACCCCTAAAACCCTAAAATCTATAAAAACCATAAAGACACCAAAAAACCCAAAAAACCCTAAATCCATTAATAAATTTAAAACCCCTTCAAATTCCATAAAAATGTTAAAAACTTTGAAAAACCATAAAACCCCTAAAACCTAAAAAACCATAAAAACCTAAAAACTCCTAAGGAAACCATAAAAACCTAAAAACCATTAATATCTATAAAAATGAAAAATAGTTAAAAACCCTAAAATTTTAAAACCCATAAAAACCATAAAACACCTAAAAACACATGAAACCCGTAAAACCCCACTAAAAACAATAAAAACCCTTTAAAACCCTAAAATGTAAAAAAACTCTAAAAACCATTAAACCATAAAAAATCAAAAAAACCCTAAAATCCCAATAAAATCATAAAAACCCTATAACATTAAAACCCATAAAAAATAAAACTCTCAAAACCATAAAACTCAAAAAAATCCTAATAACGTAAAAACCATAAAAACCCTAAAAAGCATTAAGAAAACCTTAATGACTTAAAAACACTTAAAACCATTGAAAATACCTAAAAACCCTAACACCCCTTAAAACCCCATGAAACCCATAAAACCCCCTAAAATCATTTAAAACCCCTAAAACACCTAAAAGACCACTAAAACTCTAAAAATGATTTCAACTCCTAAAAATTCTAAAAACTCAAAAAACCCTTAAAACCCCTAAAAACCAAAAAACCATAAAGACCCTAAAAAATAAAAAAAATCCCAAAAACAACTAAATCCCTATAAAAATCCTACAAATCACTAAAAATCAATAAAAAAATAAAATCAATAAAACCCCAAAAATCTCTAATAAAACCTTAATAACCTAAAAACACTTAAAAACCTTAAAAACCTAAAGAATTTTAAAAACCATAAAAAAATAATACATGTAAAACCATAGAAACAAAAAAACCCAAAACACCATTAATACCTTTAAATAAAAAATTCTAAAAAACCAATAATCCAGTAGAAACATTAAAATAACTTTGAAAAAACCATTCAGCCCCTTAAAACTCAAATAATTCCAAAAAACCCAAAAAAACTATAAAATCCATAAAACACTAAGACAATCTAAATCCAAAAAACCCCTCAAACCATAAAATTCTAAAAATCCATAATAATCCTTAAAAAATAAAAAACCCTCAAACCATGTATAAATCCTTAAAACCTTAAAAACACTTAAAACCCATATAAATGATAAAACATCTAAAAACCCTAAAACCCCACAGAACCCTAAAACACCTAAAAATAATAATAATCCACAAAAATCCATAAAATTCACTAAAAACATAAATAACCCTAGAAACTAAGAAAAATTATAAGAAAACCGTAGAAACCAAAAAAAATCCCTAAAAAACCTAAAAACACTAAAAACCCTAAAAGACCCTAAAACCCCTAAAAATCCAAAAATAAAATTAAATCCTCTACAAATAAAAAACCCCACCACCTTAAAATACCCCAAACCCCACTAAAACACTAAAATCCTTTTAAACCCCTAAAAAGGATAAAACCTCTTGAAAACCTAAGAACTTTAAAAAACCTAAAACCTAAATAATAATAAAATCCCTAAAATCCTTCAAAATTCCTAAAAACCCGTACAAATTAAATCCTTAAAAATCAAAAAAAATCCCTAAAAATGTAAAAAACCACAAAAAACATGAAAACCGCTAAGCAAACCTTAAAAATCAAAAAACAATTGAAAACCCATAAAAATATAAAAAATTATAAAAACCCTATAGACCCTAAAAACCATAAACCCATAAAAACCCTAAAACCATAAAAACCATGAAAACTCAAAAAACCCATTTAAACCCTAAAAACCATTTAAAACTAAAAAAACACCTTAAAATGTAAAACATTAAAAAATATAAAAACCTTATAACACTAAAAGCTCTGAAAACCCTGAAAACCCCACAAAAATCATAAAACCCTAAAATCCATAAAAACCCTAAATCCCTAAAAACCCTAAAAACCATAAAAACCATAAAAACCATAAAAATTATAAAACAAATCTGCAAAAATACCTAAACATAAAAAGATATAAAAATAGAAAAACCCCTATGAAAAACCATGAAACCTAAAAAAACATAAAACCCATAAAAATCTAAAAAAACTAAAACCTAAAAACCCCATAAAATCATAAAAAATTCGGAAAACCCCTTTAAAATCCATAAAAACCCATAAAGATCCTATAAGGGCCCAGAAATCCCTAAAAATGTAAAAAAACCATAAAACCCCCAAGAAAAACCTTAAGAAATGTAAACATAAAAACCTAAAACCCATAAAAACGTAAAAATCATAAAAACCTTATAAACAGTAAAATCCCTAGAAAATAAGACCACTAAATACATACAAACCCTAAAAACTCATAAAAATAATAAAAATTCACTAAAAATTCTAAAAACATTAAAAACCATTAAAACCTAAAACACTATTAAACCCCCAAAATACCTAAAACCAAATAAACCATAAAATTACTAAAAATACTTAAAAAATATATAAAAATATCCAAAATCCCTAAAAATATCTTTAAATGTAAAAGGCCTAAAAACCCATGAACCCCTTAGAAAACCTTAAAAAATTTAAAACCCTTAAACACAGTAAAAATGAAAAAATGAAAAAAAAACTCTAGAAACCCCTCAAAACCCTTAAAAACCCAAGAAACATGAAAAATCCCTAAAAATCCTAAATATCCATAAAAATCCATAAGAAGACCAAAAAATCTCTAATAAGGGAAAATTCCTTGAAAATATGAAAACCCTAATAAAGCCTTAGAAACCAAAAAACACTAAAACCCCCAAAAATCCCTGAAAATGAAAATAAATCCCAAATGACCTTTAAACCCCTAAAATCCATAAATACTGCTAAAAACCATAAAAACCCTAAAAACAAACAAACCCCCTAAAAGCCACTAATAACTCTAAAACCCCTTTAAAAGGAAAAGGAATTTAAAAAAAAGAATAAAACCCATTAATGACTTTAAAAAACCCTAAAACCCAAAAAAAACCAAAAAAATAATAAAACCCCTCAAAATCCCTATAACCCCTTGAAACCAATAATAATTCTAAAAAATCCATGAACACCTAAAAAACCTCAAATCTCTAGAAACCCCAGAAAACATTAAAACACAAAATCACATTAAAACCCTAAAACCCAAAAAACAATTAAAACCATTGAAGACCCTAGAAACCCTAAAACCCCTAAAAACCCTAAACCCACAAAAAACTATAAAAACCCTTTAAAACCCTAAATACATTAACAATATATTAAAAACTCTAAAACCATAAAATAATCAAAACACTAAAATCCATAAAAACTAAAACCAATAAAAGCCTAAAAAACCTAAAAACCCCTAAAAATGGAAATAATAAAAAACCCCTTATAATATACGAAAATATTGAAAACCTAAAAACACCAAAAATACATAAAATCTAAAAATTGAAATAAACCCTAAAAACCTAAAAACAACCTAAAACCCCTAAATTACTTAAAAATGTCTAAAACCCCTAAAAACCATAAAATCAAAAAAATACAAAAAATCCATAAAAATATATAAAACCCTAGAACCTTGAAAACCCCAAAGAAAACCTTAAAATAAAATACACTTAAAACCCCTAAAAACCTAAAAAAACTATAAATCCCCTAAAGTCCATAAGAACCCTAAAATCCTGGAAAAACTATAAATACATCTACAAACCTTAAATACTTCCAAAAGCCACTAAAAACCATAAAAACCATAAATACCCTAAAAAATGTTACAAAACTATAAAAATAGTTATAAATACTAAAAACTAACCCCCCTCCCCCCCTAAAAAAATAAAAACCCATAAAAATGATAAAAACACATAGTACCCCCCAAATCCAAAAACTTCTAAAAAATAACAATCCTAGAAAAGATATGAAATCAATAAAAACATAAAAACTACATAAAATGATAAAAACACCTCGAAACATTATAAAAATAAAACAAAATAAATCTTTGATAGACCTAAAAAATAAAAAAAACCCAAAACGCTAAAAACATGAAAACCCTAAACATCCCTAAACCCCTTAAAACCATAAAAAATGCAATGAAATCCCCCAAATCCCTAAAAAAATTAAAACACCTAAAACCCTAAAAACCTAATGAATCCTTAAAACACTAAAAACCCTAAAACCCTAAAACCCTAAAACCCTAAAACCCTATAAAATGATAAAATACCATAAAAAATTAATATCTCTTAAAAATAAAAACCCCTAAAACCACTAAAAATTCTAAAAACCATTTAAACCCCTAAAATGATAAAAAGATCCTAAAAACATCAAAAACCCTAAAAAACTCAAAAACATTGAAAACATAAAAACCCCATAAAACACCAAAAAACCATAAAAACATCTAAAATTGAAAATCTAAATGTCCTTAAAATCTATAAAATTAAAAAAACCACAAAACCCCTAAAAACCCTTATAAAACCATTAAAACCTAAAACACTTAAAATCCCCAAAATACATAAAAATTATTAAAACATAAAAAACCTATAAACACAAAACATGAAAAAAATAATAAAACCCCTTAAAAATTATAAAAAACCTTAACCCATAAAAACCCTAAAAATAATAAAAACTCTAAAAATCCTTTCAATAATTTAAAACGTTAAAAACACTAAAAAACATTAAAATCATAAAATAGAATAAAAACCCTAAAACCAAAAACAACCATGAAACACCTAAAAACCATAAATCCATGAAACCCCACAAAATACATAAAAACCTAGAAAATCCATTAAAATAAAAAAACCAAAAAACCACCTTAAAACCCTAAAAACAACAAAATAAGAAAATAACCTCAAAATCCCTTAAAACACAAAAAACTATTAAATGTATGAAAACCCGAATGAAAACCATAAAAACACATAAAACCCCAAAAAACCAAAAAACACCAAAAACCCTAAAACCCTAGAAACCCCAAAATCCCTCCAAATCCTTAGAAACCCTAAAAAATAATTAACCAAAAAATCCCTAGAAATACATAAAAACATAAAAGAAAAAGAAAACCTTAAAAAAGAACAATAAAATCCATAAAAACCTAAATATATAGAAAACCCCTAAAATTATAAAACCCTAGATACCCTAGAAACCCTAAAAACCATAAAACCCCCTAAAACCATAAAAACCATAAAAACCCATAAAAACACAAATAAGACTAAAAACATTGATAACCCATCAAACTAGTCAAAATATTTAAAAACAACAAAAAAACCTTAAATATCCTAAAAACTCCTAAAACTCCTAAAAACCCAAAAAACCCTAAAATTCCCTAAAAACCCTAAAAGGCAAAAAATCCCTAAAATCCCTAAAAATACCTAAAAATGTAAAAACCCATAAACCCCCCCCCCCAAACCAATAATAAAACAATAAAAACCATGAAACACATAAAACAATTAGAATAACTAAAACCAAAAAACAAAAAAAAACTATAAAAACTCTAATAACCACAAACACTTAAAATACATAAAACCTTATAAACCCATAAAACCCTAAATACAAATAAAAACTTTAAAACCCCATTAAACACTTAATAACATTCAAAAACTCTAAAAAACCTTAATAACCCTAAAGAACTCAAAAACCCCCAAAACCCAAAAAAACCATAAATACCATAAATCTCTAAACCCCTAAAAATGAATAATTACTATTACGAACCTAAAAATCAATAAGAACGTAAAAACCCTCAAAACATTAAAAAATAAAAATAAAAACATCAAATCATAAAAACTCTTAAAACTCCTAAAAACAAAAAAACAAAAAAACCCTAAAACACATAAAAACCATAAAAACATGTAAAACCCTTAAAAACCACAGAAAACTCTAAAAACACATTAAACCACTAAAAAAATAAAACTATAGAATATACTAAATCCTTTAAAAATAAAAAAAAAACCTAAAATCCCAAAAAACCATAAACCACTAAAAACCTAAAACCCTCAAAAACCTAAAACCATAAACCCCTAAAAATATTTAAAAAATCGAAAAATGAAAACCCCATAAAACCTTGGAAACCCCTACAAAAACCTTAATAAAATAAAGAAAAACCTAAAATCCCTAAAAATCTAAAAAATACTAAAATCCCTAAAAACACACAAAATCCTAAAAAACCCAAAAACCTATAAAATCCTAAAAAATCCCAAAAAATTAATAAAAACATATAAACACCTTAAAGTCTTGAAAACCACTAGGAAAACAATAAAAAACTAAAAACACATGGAACCCCTAAATACCCAAAAAATGATAAAAACCCAAAAAGAACCAAAAAACCAAAAAATCCCAAAAAACCAAAAGAGACCAACAAAACCATAAAAAACCTTAAAACCCATAAAACCCCTAAATCTCTAAAAACTATAGAAACCATTTAAACCCAAAAAGAATTAAAAAAATATTAAAAACCAAAAAAACCACATATAAAACCCAAAAAACCATAAAAAAATAAAAAATCCTAAAAACCATCAAAATGTAAAAACCCCTAAAAACATTGAAACCCCTATGAAAACAATAGATTCCTATAAAAACATAAATCCCTTAAAAACCTAAAAGTCACTAAAAACCCTAAAACCCCCTAAAGACCATGAAACCCCTAAAAACCATAAAAACTCCCAAAATGAATAAATACCATAAAGCCACAAAAAACTACAAAAAACCCATAAATCCTTGAAATAGTGAAAAAACTATAAAAATGTTAAAAATACTAAAAACTCAAAAAAACCCTTTAAATCCAAAAAAATAAATAAAATTCCTCAGAAACCCTAAAACCCCTAAAATCACTAAAACCCAAAACAAAACATAAAAAACACTAAAATCACTAAAAACAACATAAAACAAATATATAACACCATAAAACATAAAAAACACTAAAATCACTGAAAAAGCCTAAGAATACCTTAAATACTAAAAAAAATAAAACCATAATAAACCTAAAAAATGAATTTTTTTAAAAAAATCATAAACCCTGAAAAAACACAAAAATCCCTCAACATCACTAAAATCCTTAAAACCCATAGAAATAAAAAAACCCCAAAAATCCCTAAAAACATAAAAAATCCTAAAAAACCTATAAAAATGAAATAAAAAATTAAAAAAACTAAAACCTTTAAAAATATTCAAAATCTCTAAAAACCCTAAAGCCTAAAAAATATAGAAAAACCTTAAAAACGTACAAATATCTAAAAACACATAAAAATCATAAAAACACTAAAACTATAAAAACCTTTGAAATCCCTCAAAACATTTATAAAATATAAAGCCTTAAAAACCCTAAAAAAACTCAAAAACCCTTAATCCATCAAATAACATAAATCCCCAAAAAACCCTAAAACCATAAAAATCACAAAAACCTCTAATAATCCATAAAAATGTGAACAAGTCAAAATTTATTAAAACCCAAATAAATTCTTAAAAGTCTAAAAACACTTAAAACCCCTATGAACCATAAAACACCAAAAACCCTAAAAACCATAAGTCCCTAAAAAACCCTAAAAACATAAAAACCCCACAATGACCCTAAAAATCATAAAATTCCCAAAAAAAACCCTGAGAATAACTAAAAATGTGAAAACCCATAAAAAACTAGAAAAAAACCTAAGAAAACCTAAAAAACCTAGAAACCCTTAAACCCCTAAAAATCGTAAAAAATGTAAAAGCTATAAAAAACAATAAAACCCATAAAAACCACTAAAAACATTGAAAACCCCCAAAACCCATAAAAATATAATAACCAATAAAATCTATAAAAACCTTTAATGATCCCAAAATTGTTTAAAAAATATAAAAAATCTTATAAACCCTAAAAAGAAAAAAAAACCCTAAAACCAAAAGAAATAATAAAAAACTGAAAACTCTTAAAACCCTCAAAATCCATAAAAACCTTAAAACCATAAAAATAAAATAAAAACTCTAAAAAACCATAAAAATGTAAAAAAAACAAAAAACATGACAACACCTAAGAATACGTTAAAAACTAAAAAGAACACAATAGTACCAAATATGTTTTTTAAGTCAGTTTTTTATATTTTTAACATCGATTCTTGAGTTGATGTCTTTTAAGGTGACATTGTAAATATGGTTTTTAATGTTGGTTTTAATAAATGATGCTAAAATTTTATTTTTTGTGATATTTCATGTCAGTTTTTTAAAAACCGATGTGAAATACCATCTTAATATAAGTTTTAAAAAAATCGTTAAAATATATTTTTCACGTTATTTTTTCAAAAACCAACGTTAAATGTCATTTTTAATGTTGTATTTATAATAAAAAAATGTTAAAAATGTTTCTAATAATTTATATAATTTCTGATTCTTTGATTTGAATGGTCATAGAGCTCAAACAGAGTTACAGGTCAAAAGTTTTGATCAGCAGAAGTTGGATATAATTTTTTTAGGAAAGATCTCATGATGAAACCAATGCTTCATCTTAGAAGGCATTATAGAATATGAAGGAAGATTTTTTGTTTAAACATTAAACAAATAATTATTCTTCATTATAATAAAATGATAATCATTCACTGGTATATCACTTATGAAAGCTAATCACAAAAAACATAAATCATGGAAAAATAATTACAAATACCATAACAAGATCGCTGAAAGAATAAATAGTAGATTCACGATGAAAATCAAATGCGTTGTGTTTTTGGAATTTTTATGGTTGAAATAATTGACCATTAAATTAATATATGTGAATAATGAAAATATATAAATGAGATGGTAAAATAAAAAACGGTTCTATAATTTTTAGGCGTTAATCAAAAAATTCAATAATGTGCTATAAAAAATGGAATTTTTCATTGGTGGGAAATTAAAATTTTGTTTCATATAGTTTTTATGATATCCTTAGTGTAAATATATTAAATTTTTCATTTACTACATCGGTTATCATAAAAATAGTGGGTAAAATTATCTTTTGATATCTTTGTTTTTCAATAACTAACATTAAAAGTCATTTTTAACGTTGTTTTTAAAAATATTGATGTAAAAAATGATGAATAAAATTGTAGTAAATTTACCACACTTATATTTAAATATTCTTCAAGGTTAAATATAGTTACATAACAAAATATATGGCCATAAGATGTTTTACTTCTCTAAGACATCGTTTAGAGATGATCAACTTCTGATGGACATAAATTTTTATCCGTAACTATATTTGAGTTCCAACACTAGTCAAATTTAAGGGAGGGAAATGAATTAAATGTTTTCAAACATTTTTTACATTATTTATTTAAAAAAAATACATGAAAAATTCATGATGATTTATTTTTAATGTCATGTTTTAAATAATCGATGTGAAAAACCAATTTTTCACATCGGTGATTGTTTCTTCTGGAAATGGGGATGACCTCATTCGTTTAAGGTTAAAGATTTCCAATCGGTTTCTAATGGGTTTATTCCTATAACTGTAAACATCCAATGATTCTATATCCATTTAGACTTACTTTCCAAAGGTAGGTACTCATTACTTGTGGACTGATGAGACTTAAGAATTTGCATTGGTCGAGAGGATGGGAGGTTAGAATCATCACTCCATTTGGGGGAGAATTATTGTCTACTCCGGGACTCTCTTATAGATTTGAGTTATGTTTGTGAATCCTTATTAATTTACCATGCATGAAAATGAGTTTTTCCTTTATATTTTTTAATCAATGATTGATATGTATGAGATTTTAGAAAATATTTTATATGTATTTGAGGTACTTCATCGATAGAGAATAGTCCGTATTTATTAGAGATTCTTAGTCAATGGTATCCTTCAATAAATTATATAGAAATATCTCGGTCATTATGATAAGCATACTGGTTTTAAATCCACTCATTGGGGCACTTGATGTTTATTATTGTTCAGAAGGACATGTTATTATTTCAGAGTTGGGATCATACCCGCAGATGGGCTACCAATGTATCCTTGTTAGAAAAGGAATCAGAACCCATGTAGTTCAAGTGAAGAAGTATGAGGTTTTATGCATGATTAATGGCTCAAATATATATTTCATAATTACTTTTACACTCTAATCTCACGTGATTCATGCTCGGTGTGAGAAACAAGAGGTATTAGTAAAAATGATTATTATTCCATGAAATATGCAATAATAAGAAATGATGTGGGGCTTACGTATGTATGACCACCCACGTAAATGATGACAAAGGCTTTTAGGAAAGAAGACTTAGAGCAGGGTCCAAAAAGGTGTTTGTACTTTATGGAGATTTGGGGTTTTATCCCGGGACTTTCTCCTGAAAAAAAATCCAAATTAAAGAGGGACTTATTATTGGGGCTTACTATTGGGGCTTATTCCTAAAAAGGAGACCCAAAATTGAAGGAATTATAACTGGGGATTACTCCTGAGAAGAAGGACCAGGTTAAAGGAAATTATGACTGGGGCTTACTCCTGAGAATGAGGCCCAGGTTAAGGGGACTTTGGAATTTTGGGCTTACTTCTCAGAAGGGGGCCCAAATCAAAAGAACTTAAGACCGAGGGTTGCTTCAAAGGAGGATGCCAAGGAACAGGGAACTTGGGGCGTACTCCTATGGAGGATGCCCAGGTTATGGGAAATTATTTCTGGGGATTACTTCTGAAAAGGAGTCCCATGTTAAGAGAAATTATGACTGGGTCTTACTCCTTAAAAGGAGGCCCAGGATAAGGGGACTTGATACTTGGGGCTTACTCTGGAGAAGGAGGCCCAAATCAAAATAATTTCTCATTATTATTTTCAAATAAAGAATCCAACAAAGGAACCATGCCACAAATGGCTTTGAAGATGGTTTTGAAGGCTAAATCTTTAAGAGGAGACATGAATCTGAGGAAAGGAAGTGAATTAGAAGGAGGCGTGCAAGTAATATTCTGGCGTGCAAGTCCTGGTTGCGCAAGTATACTTGCACGACATGAGTTAACATGCGCGACGAAGAATCCATGAAGTGATACTTGGGAGACTTGGAATTGGATCCCTTAGTATCATTCCTAGAGACTTTCAGAAGGGTGGCGTTCAAGTTTCCTTGAGAGGGAAAGACGGCGCACAAGTGTCTTCACTTCACTTAAGGGTTGGACACTTAGGCGCACAAGTATTTATGAGTTCTAATACATGGGCCTTTTTATTCCACTTTAGAGATTCCATTCTAGGTAAATAATTACCTTAGAAGTGTTTGGGAGACTTCAGAGAGAGACTTGGGCGACCGGAGATTGAATTTGAGTTTTGGATCTTTCGTCCTCGAAATGGGGGTCCACTGGGGGTATTTATAGTCCACTGATCACCTTGGGAAAAAATTAAGGTTGGGCACGCAACTGACCTGCCACCCGCTATTTGGCGCGCATGTGACTTGCACGCCCAAAGTCTGGCACATTGGTGACTTTCTTACCTTAGTCCAAATAGCTATGGGACTTGATTTTGTTAAATTTTTGACATTTCTTCAAAGGGTGACCCTATTTTTTCTTAAGATATTTCCCTTTTTCATTATTTGAACTCTGTTATGGAATAGAGCATCAACAAAAGTCCCCCCTCAGAGATGGATTTGGAAGGAGGAAAGAGGATTTGACTCTGAGGTAAAGAAGAAACAAGAAATCATGCAGTTTAAAGCCATGTATGTCAGACTAAAAAGGAGGCTAATTTTTAAAGGTCAAATAGCTTGGACCGAATGGATTAAAATTGACTCAATTCCTTGATAATTTTTTGAAAAAATATTACCACATTCAAGTATGGGTGAAAACATGTAAACTATGACCTAAGAAATTTTAAATCTGAGGGATGATATGAAAAAGGGCTAAAAGGTATTAGAGGAAGTATTTACTAAGAATGAAGATACAACTATTTAACAAACTCATTAGGGGGTTGAATTATGTAGGGCCACTTAAGGGCATTGGTTTCATAGTCAAATAATATAATTTTTTTGGCTGACAGGTCTGTTATGTAGACTACTTATGCAATGTCACCTAGGGGCATGTGCTGCATAGTCTGGAAAAATAACTCTCAGAAATTTTACTTTTCTATTGCTAAAAATCCAGTGGAAGTTTATGGAGATTCAAATTTTCCAAATCATAGAGTTTTCTTTATGGAGAGGGGTACTTGAATATGGAGAGGATATTACCAATCAAGATTGTCAAATAATTGGATGAATGTCACTCCTGTGAAGGTCTTACCCAAACGTAGGGGAGGGAAATATAATCCATAGACTTTAATACTTTCAGATCAGGAAAAAGAGTATGGGGAAAATATATTAAGGATAGCTATTTTTTGTGGATCCCTTCATATTTTCGTTAAGACCAATAAGGAAAAAAGAGGTTTTCCTCCCAAGAATGAAACAAACACTATTTAACAAACCCGTTAAGGGGTTGAATTATTCAGGGCCACTTAAGGGAATTGGCTGTATAGCCAAATAATAGTATCTTTTGGCTGAAAGCTCAGTTATGTAGACTATTTATGCAAGGCTGCCTAAGGGCACGTGCTGCATAGTCAGGCAAAAGAATTCTTAGATATCAAACATTTTGTGACCAGAATTCATGAAAATTGTTATGGATATCTGGAAGTATTTAAGGTTTAGGAGTATGAAACATCAAAATGGGCATTTTCCAATTCATGATGGAGATACACAGACCAATTCTAACCATAATCATGTTGTGTCTTGGTCCTGAATTGAGGTTATGGACTTCACTGAGTATCTCATAAGGATGGGAATCAATCCATACATAGTTCTTGAAATAAAGTTTAACGTCATGTGGGACAAAATTTTAGGAGATATTAGTTTAGGGTATTAGATCTTGGACCATAATAAGTAATACACATTCTAGGTTTTATAACCTGATGTGGATGAAGACCGGGTTTTTCATACCACATTCATGTTTTTACAGGGGGACTTTTCAGCCAAGGGACTGAAAGTGGAATTTGGGGTTAGGTCCAAAGACATGGGGCTGGATTAGAGGGATGCTCGAATGTTCCTATGTATCCCATAAGGATGGGAATCATGACATACGTAGTTCTTGAAATACCTTATGTACAGATTTGGTTCATACAAGTGAAGGGTAAAATGGGACTTTAGTGAAATGATGGTTTGACCCAAGATTAAAGGTTCGGACATTACCATGTATGCACGTAGTCTTTGACATATGACATGATTGGAGATCAATGTAAATGATGATTCCCTCTCAAGTGAGGGAAATGGGGGACTGTGTAGTTTAACTTCATATATCAAGGACGATGGTGCTGCATAGTTTAGTGTCATGTAGAAGGGACAAAAGGGAAGTACACAATTTAATTTCATGTGGGACAAAGGTGAACCAACATGAAGAGATTGGTTTTGGGATGCTTCATAGATCAACACTGTAAGCTCACATGAGTCATGCTCGGTGTGAGAAACAAGATATAACAACAACCCTAACGATTCACAGTTTAACATCATGCAGGACAAAAGGGTGTTGTACAGTTTAGTGTCTTATAGCTAGGAAATATTGTAGTTTATCGTCTTGTATGACACGTGCACAGTTTAAAGTCATGTTGGACGAAAGGGACATAGTTTAATGTCAAGTTGGACGATGGAGGGTCCATGCCATTTAAAGTCTCATAGTAAGGACTATGGGGACTGTGCAATTTAATGTCTTGTAGTAAGGACTATGGGGACAATGTAGTTTAAAGTCTTGTAGTAAGGACTGTGGGGACTATGTTGTTTAAAGTCTTGCAGTAAGGACTGTGGGGACTATGCAGTTTAAAGTATTACAGTAAGGACTATGGGGACTGTGCAGTTTATAGTCTTGTAGTAAGGAATATGGGGACTGTGCAGTTTAAAGTCTTGTAGTAAGGACTATGGGGACTGTGTAGTTTAAAGTCCTGCAGTAAAGAAAATGGGGACTGTGTAGTTTAAAGTCTTGAAGTAAGGACTATGGGGACTATGCAGTAAGTGATATGGGGACTGTGCAGTTTAAAGTCTTCGAGTAAGGACTATGGAGACTATGTAGTTTAAAGTCTTATAGTAAGGACTATGGGGACTATGCAGTTTAAAGTCATGCAATAAAGACTATGGGGACTATGCATTTTAAAGTCTTGCAGTAAGGATTATAGGGATTGTGCAGTTTAAAGTCTTGAAGTAAGGAGTAAGGATGTATTTTTTTTACACAAAATACTTCTTCATAAATCTGGCATTAGTTTGAGTCGTGATGAGTTCTCCATCTATTGAGATTAAAGAATAAGCTACATTGGAGTATACCTTATGTATTGAGTAAAGTCTTTCCCACTTGATGAAGATTCTGCCTAATGAAACAATTCTGGATATACCATTTGGTGGGGTGGTGCCTGTACTTTTGCAGTAGATGGCATAAAATCTGCCAGAGTTAAAGACAACTTAGGCTTTGACAGAAGCACGTCTTCTTCTAACTTCCCTTCTTTGTTTGAATTATGCCTCCTCTTTGAGGATTTTTCATTCTCACGAAGGGAGTTCTGTTGTGGCATAAATAGTAGAAGGCACCATTTGTTTCTACAATTGAGTTCGCAAAATGGAATGAGTTTTGTTGATCATTTTCTTGACCATCCAATCATCATATTTCTGCACATTTTTACTTTTGACTTCATTCCACTCACCTTCTTCCTCTGGATCAGTAGTAGTAAAACATGCTACCTGGGATGAAGAACCTTTTAGTTTTACTTGTCCTGAGTCCACCATCCTTTATAGGAGTTCTTTGAAGTCAAAACAGTCCTGGATGTGATGCCCCAACATCTGATGAAATGGGAAATAGTTGGGGAGGTCTTCATCTCCTTCCATGTTCAGAATTTTGGGCCTTGGAAACTGAACCAGGTTGTTTACCAGAGCCGAGATTAAGTAACCCGGAACTTTTTAATTCCGGAAAGAATAAAATTTGTTCTTTAACTACTCAAATTGTTTCCATCTTTGATCTCTTTCATCATATTGACGAAACGACCTCTGTTTTTGATGCTCAGGAGGTGGATCCCTTCGATAAGATGAAGGTTTTGATGTAGAAGCAGGTACATGTGCTTTGTTTAAGTGTAAATGTAGCAGTCTCTTATCTCCCCCATTCTCCTTCCTCGAGTATGTGGAATTACCCGTGTTTTAGCCTTAGTCTCTATAAGAAAATCTTCGATATATTGAGCGATTTAAGTAAGGTCTCGAAAAAATCTTGTGTATTTCATAGGGATCAACGATGTGCATAATTCATGATGAAAATTTGCCACACAGATTGGCAATAATTCTTCTTGAGGGAGTGCTAAGCTTAAGGAATATGTTAATCCATTCCAGCGAGCAATGAAATCTGAAACTCTTTAATTTTCCCTTTTCTTACAATTTTTAAGATAATAAATTGTCATCTTTGGTAATATTCACCTAAATTGAAGAAGGAATCATTGACGAAAATCTTCCCACCCAGTAATTGATTAGGATTGCAAGATTTTATACCAGACAAAAGAAGGCCCTTTTAATTACTATAAAAAACACCTCAGCTTAACTGCTTCTTATTGTTGAGGAGTTCCCATAATAGGATCACAATGAGAAAAAAAATGTGTTAAGTGTTGTTCTGGATCTCCCAAACAATTAAAAATTTGGAATGTGGTACTTTCCAAATTTTATGGGGGGGGGATTGCATCCACCCATTTAGGGTAAGATCTATTTTCTGGTTGAATTTGTGCATGATTTCCTTCTATAGCTTCTAACCGAGCTATTAATGGCACAATGGTAGTTAATAACTTTTGATAAACATCTGGTTGAGCTTGTACCTGAGAAGGTGCAATAACCGGAGTTTGGATAGGTGTGGTGATTGGTACTGCAACTGATGGTAGCACTACCGGTTGTTATTGAGCATGACCCATAGGATTGGACCTCTGAGGGTGTACATGTAAAGGAGGATATTCTTGATCCATCCCGGTAACTGCAATGAATTCACTTAACTGACTAACTCCAGCACTCTTAAGAAGAAGACTACCATGGAGTAGTTCTATATTCAACCTCATTAACTCCTTAATTTCTTCCTCTTGTTGTGCGAACTTTTCCTATAATGGGAGTGATTGGCCTTATCCAGAGGAATGGTGGAATGTAACCTGACTTTTAACCTTTTCCTTGGCATGTTCCTTTCTGGAGTATGGAAGGGTGTTGCCCGAAGGAACATCTTGACTCTGGGTAGCCCTCTATTTTCTGGTACACACACCTTCTTCATTCATTTCTGTGTGCACAACCATTTGAATAGGAACATCCTCATCTGACTCCTCTAAGTGAACCACATGTTCTGGGGGATTAGTGACAAGGGCATTGATGACATTTATCGATGCATAACGCATTGAATCCATTATATTGGCATTTCTGTGATACTGTCTTCTTCCATGTCCTTTATGAGACATTGACTTTTGTTGAATTTATCCCTCGGGAACTTCTTGATGAACCGTAATTTGTTGGGAATCTCTTGATAATTCGGCGCTACGTTCCTCTTGTGGCTTATTTCCTAATCGAGAGAAGACTGACTTTAGCTAAGGAAGATATCGAGGATTTGAAAAAGCCCACAGTCCAGTGGACTGGGGATGTTCCTGCTTATCCTGCTCAACTCCTGAATCTCATCTATTGAACCCAAGGTTTGGGCTAATAGAGTCCCCAGCCTAGCAATTTGAGGTGGTTTTTGAGCTGCTACATTTGAGACTTTCTTAAAATCTTTCCTGATTTTTCGGACTTTAGTCCGGAAATTGGCCGGATTCATCAACCTACATACACTTAAATTACATAGCTCAATTGACCATTGTATGATTTCTGACACTTCTGTCACATGATGATGTACATTCTCTAAACGAGAATCCTGTTTGATATTCTCATTTTCTTGATGCAAGAGTAATTCGATAACTTGTTCTTTGTATGCCTGACTTTGGGAGGAACTAGTGGAGGCATGTTCCTGAGCAGGTCTTTGATTACACACAAAACCAATTGGTTGTGGCCATCCATGGTAAATAACATTGCATGAGACCACTTTGGGGGAGCTTTGTTGACTGGGGAGTACAGTGAAATATAGTGCTCCATGAACACCCCATCCCCTGATATGAATACCAGATGGGGCCTTGGTAATTAACTAGAACAACCTTTTTAGTGCGCCAAAGCATGCATGATGAAGGGCTCTCTGTTACTTTTAAACCATTGGATATCGAGAAACTGAGAAAGATTCCAAATCAATTTGGGATTTCAACCCTTCGATTATCTTGACATGATTTTTATATTCATCAGAAGATAATATTTTATTTTTTCAATTGACAAAGAGTTTTCCACATGTTGAGACGAATATTGTGAATACAATCTTCTGTCAATATTTCTGGAATATCATAATGAGAGTCAACCAAAGTCCAAAACATGACTGGTACTTCACCATTCACCAGTTGTCTTCTCATATTCAGCACCTCATCTTTATCATTCGATGAATATTCTTCTACCAGATTAGAGAAAAGCTGGTGCTTCTTTGTTGCTTCATCAGATTAAAAAATATTGGTTGAGAATTAATTTATCAAATTAGAATATAAATGACCCAGGGGTAGTTCGGAGAATGACCTACACCCCGTGATATCTTCTTATTGAGAAAATATTTCACTTGATAGTTGTAAAGCATCAGACATGACTGGATTCACATTTTCAACTGCCTCAAGATAAGAGGGATTTCTCGTTACTGCACTATCCTTTGTAGAATTTTCCAGGCAATGTGAATTACTACTGTGGAGAGGAATTTCGCAGCTAAGTTCATCATCATGGGGAGGACCACCATGGTGGTATACAACAAAAGATGAAACCTTTTTCTTCTTGATATTCTGGCTACATAGATGGTTATCGTGGATTTCATCTGAAGATGATACTTAGAGATCAACCAAACTGTCAGGAAGAAAGCCTTCATGAAGAAGTGTTTGATGAAGAACTTTTGAATTATTGTTCCAACTATTTGGAAATGAGAGAGTAGAATCTTGAGTTGCAATAGATAATTGTCTGAGGGCTTCAAGAACTTCATCATTGAGCAAGGCCTTCTTACAGATTGGCTCTTGATTTCTCAACTATGATGGATGGGTCTTTTTCTTAGATGCCTTATTAATCACTTGGGAAATCACTTATTGATGAAAGTGGTTATTATGGGAAGGTGTATGTTCCATCTCAGGAGAAATGGTCAGGTTAGGCTGATTATATCCATTAAAATTGGGTGTATGTGCCTGACTTGATTGTCTGTATGACATGGGGGAGTATGCCCCACCAACCTCCTGGACTAGGACAGAGGTGTGTATCTGTTCCGGGGTGACATGTTGATGAGTCACTCCACTGATAGGGATAGATTTATGATTCCTTCCCCGTGATGCTACTAAAGTTGTTATAATATTCTAACATGCGTCCATAATATGGGCAGGAATTTGCTTCTCCTCTTTCACCATTTTCATAATGTTCTTGGTGACATCAGCTGTCGGAATGGAAATATATGTCCATTCCGTGTCTACAGTAGGTGTATGTGCCTTCTCATGTCCTCCTTTTCTTATCAGTGAATTCTGACAGTACTCATGTGTGTGGGCAGAAAATGGTGGCTTCCTTCTGGTTGTCATTGGAGCATTCCAATTGACATATCTAGGTGCTACCAAACAAGACTGTTGGTTAGCCTGATGAATAGTAGGTGCATGTGCCTGATGATTGTTCCCTAGCACATTTTATTGGTGGGTTTCTTTAGTTGCAGTTAGACGAGCCTTCTGAATAGATGATGAATTATAAATAGGTGTATTATCCTACCTATAATACTCTGCCCGAATTTCCTGGAGGTATTGGCATGTTACTACCAGATGAGTTTGTTGGGCAGTAACATCAGGACGGATGGGAGTATATGCCCGCTCATTGTTTTCCATCAAGTTGGCTTGATGTTATTCTCTGGATGGAGCAGAAGTAATAACCTGCTCCCTGTTGACCGGATTTCACCTCTACCAGTTCGTCTTACATGCTCGAGTCTGAGGAACTTGAGCCGAACCCCTAAATGTGATACCCTCATCATGTTGAGGGTGAACTACCACACGAGTCTGGTGGCGATTGTTGATGGGAGCCCTCAATAATGAATTTTGTCTTCTTTAATCAAGGGCTTGAGTAAACTTCTCATTCACCTCCCCATAATATTGGAGGGATTGGTGATTTTATTCCGAGGATAATGACCCGAAATGATTGGAAACAGTGGTTGGCACCACCTGCTTCTTGACCATTGGTCGTCGCTGTCCGGAAAACCAAGGTGAATTGTTAACATGGAGGGCTTGTCGAGCGGTCTCTAGAGTTGGAATGGTACCATGTTGACGATATTCCTTAACCAATGCATTTGAGACCCAATGTTGAAGACACTGAGTAGGTGATGTCTTCCTTAGAGAGGAGAGGATCCAGCAAGACTAGCGGCCGAGGCATTCACAGGTGTAAATTTTAAAGAATCCATTTCTGTAATGCATAGAGATCTTGGAAAAGAGTGCACGTTTGATATAACAGACATAATCAAGATAAGTTTTTCCAGACTACATCTTTTGGATGAGAGAATATGTAATTTATTGGTTTGCTGTCCCTCAAATTAAGTTAAATAGTGCCCTAAAAAATAAGTAAAACATCATTTAACTTGGTTATGGACTCACGTCGGGTTCACCATTTTTGTTTCTTCTGGAAATGGGGATGACCTCGTTTGTTTAAGGTTCAAACATTCCAATTGGTTTCTAATGGGATTATTCATAGAACCGGAAACATCCAATGATTCTATATCCATTTAGACCTACTTTCCAGAGGTAGGTTCCCATTAGTTGTAGACTGATGAGACTCAAGAATTAGCATTGGTCGAGAGGATGTGAGGTCAGACTCACCACACCTTTTTGGGGAAAATTATTGTCTACTCCAAGACTCTCTTATAGATTTGAGTTATGTTCGTAAATACTTACTAATTTACCAAGCATGAAAATGAGTTTTTTCTTTAGATTTGGTAATCAATGATTGATATGTATGAGATTTTAGAGAATCTTTATTATGTATTTGAGGTTATTCGTCGATAAAGAATCATCCATATTTATTTGATATTCTTAGTCAATGGTATCCTTTAATACATTATATAGAAATATCTTTGTCATTATGATAACCATTCTAGTTTTAATGCCACTTAGTGGGGCACTAGAATTTTATTGTTGTTTAGAAAGACAAAGATTATTTCAGAGTTGGGATCATACCCACAGATGGGATACCTACTTATCCTTGTTAGAAAAGGAATCAGAACCCACTTAGTTTGAGTGAAGAAGTATGAGGCTTTATTCATGATTAATGGATCAAAGAGATATTTCATAATTACTTTTACACTCTAAGCTCACATGAGTCATGCTTGGTGTGAGAAATAAGAGGTATTAGTAAAACTGACGATTGTTCCATGAAATATGAAATCATAAGAAATGATGTAGGGATTACATATGTATGACCACCCAATTAAATGAAGACAAAGGATTTTCGGAAAGAAGCCTATGAGAAGGGTCCATAAATGTATTTTTACTTTATGGAGATTTGGGGTTTTAACTCGGGACTTACTTTTGAAAAGGATTCAAAATTTAAGAGGGTCTTAGGATTGGGGCTTATTCCTGAGAAGGAGGCCCAAAATTAAAGGAATTATGACTGGTGATTACTCCTAAGAAGGAGGCCCAGGTTAAAGGAAATTATGACTGGGGCTTACTCCTGAGAAGGACACCCAGGTTAAGGGGACTTTGGAATTTGGGGATTACTCCTGAGACGGAGGCCCAAATCAAAAGAACTTAAGACAAGGGCTTACTCTTAAGGAGGTTTCCCAGAAACAGGGAAATTGGGGCTTAATCTTAAGGAGGATGCCCAGGTTAAGGGAAATTATGACTGGGGATTACTCCAAAAGAGGAGTCCCATGTTAAGAGAAATTATGACTGGGGCTTACTCCTAAAAAGGAGGCCCATGTTAAGGGGACATGAGACTTGGGGCTTACTCTTGAGAAGCAGGCCCAAATCAAAAGATCTTCTTAGAATTCATTTCAAATAACGAAGCCAACAAAGGAACCATGCCACAAATGGCTTTAAAGAGGGTTTTGAAGGCTAAATCTTGAAGAGGAGAGATGAATCTGAGGAAAGGAAGTGAATTGGAAGGAGGCGCGCAAGTATTATTCTGGCGCACAAGTCTTGGTCGCACAAGTATACTTGCGTGACTTGAGTCAACTAGGGAGACGAAGAATACATGAAGTGATACTTGGGCAACTTTGAATTGGAGCCCTCAGTATCATCCCTAGAGACTTTCAGAAGGGTGGCGTACATGTTTCCTTGAGAGGGAAAGGGGGTGCACAAGTGTCTTCACTTCTCTTAAGGGCTGGACACTTAGGTGCGCAAGTATTGATGAGTTCTAATACTTGGGCCTTATTCTTTCTCTTTAGAGCTTCTATTATAGGTAAATAATTACCTTAGAAGTGTTTGGAAGACTTGAGACAGAGACTTGGGCGACCAGAGTTTGAATCTGAGTTTTGGATCTTTCGTCCTCGAAATGGGGGGCCCATAGGGGGTATTTATAGGCCACTGAGCACCTTGGGAAAAAATTAATGTTGGCGTGCGCAAGTGACCTGCATGCTATGACATGTGCACCCAAAGTCAGGCGCACAAGTGACTTGCGCGCCTTAGTCCAAATGGCTATGGGACTTGACTTTGTAATTTTTTTGACATTTCTTCAAAGGGTGACCCTCTTTTTTTTTTCTTAAGGTATTTCCCTTTATCATTCTTTGAACTCTAAGATGGAACAGAGCATCAACAGTGATTTATAACTAACTTGAAAAACTCAGGAATGTTGATTTTTCACGTCAATTCTTATATAACTGATGTAAAAACTAATTAAAAATGGATTTTCATGTCTATTATATGAGAACCGATGTCAAAAATCAATATTCAATGATTTTCACACTGGTTCTAAAACACCAATGTTAAAAAAGACACATTATAAATAGCTCTTGTACTAGTGACACTTAAAACCCCTAAAATCCTAAAAAAACTAAAAAACCAATTATCCCTAAAAACCCAAAAAAAATCCATAAAAACACCTTAAAAACCTAAAAACCCTAATTCCAAACAACACTAAACTAACACTAGAAACTCTAAAAAGCATTTAAACCACTTAAAATGATACAAAACGTGAAAAACCCTTAAAACCCCTCGAAAACTAAAAAAACCAACAAAAACCAAAAAACTATAAAAACCCAAAAAATCCCCAAAAACCAAAAAAATCTATAGAAATCCTAAAAATCCCTAAAAATCCCTAAAAATGATAAAAAATCCTATGCCCCCCCCCCCAAAAAACACTTAAGAAAAACTTAAAACACTAAAACAATTAAAACACCCCGAAATATGAAAAAACACTAAAAAACCTCAAAATCCCTAAAAATTATAAAAAAATCCCTTAAAATCCCTAATAACATAAAAAATCAAAAAACTAATTGAAATCATAAGAAAAACAAAAAAACCTCAGAACACTTAATACCCATAAAAACTATAAAAACCCTAGAAATGCCGTAAAATCCATAAAAACATAAAAACCCCTAAAACCAGAAAACCCCTAAGATAAACATAAAACACTATAAACAATTAAAACCCCAAAAAACATAAAAAAAACAAAAACCCCTCAAAAACCCAAAAAAAGTACAAACATAAAAATACTAAAAAGCCCTTAAAATCCATAATAACGTAAAAATATAAAAACCCTAAGAAATTATAATAAAACCCTAAACACATAAAAATAATTAATGCCCCTAAAAACATAAAAAATGGAAATAACACTAAAAGACCGAAAAACCCCAAAAACCATATAAGCCCCAAAAAACCTTAAAAACCCTAAAATCCCATAAAAACAGTAAAACTGATAAAAACACAAAATACCCTTTAAATTCGTAATTTTTTTTAAAAATTTAAAAAACAAAAAACCCTAAAAACTCAAAAAACACTAAAAATGCAAAATACCATTAAACCTATAACCCCTAAAGACCGGAAAACCACTCAAATATCTCTAAAACCCCTAAAACCCCTAAACCCCTCAAAATAAAAAAAAAACTAAAAACACTGAATTACCCTTAGAAAACCTTAAAAACCTAAAAAAACTTAAAACCCATAAAACCTAAAACCTACACAATTATAAAAACACTAAAAACACTAAAAAATAGAAAACTGAAAATCCCCTCAAACCCCCTAAAACCGTAAAAAATACGAAAAACTATAAAAAATCATTAAACCCCAAAAATCAATAAAAACTCTAAAAATCATTAAAAATCATCAAAAACTAAAAAATACATATGATAAAAAACCCTATAATCCCTTAAAATCCATAAAAACCAAAAAACCAGAAAATCCTAAATAATCCTTAAAAACCCTAAAAATGTAAAATACCCTAAAACCCATATAAAAACCTATGGAGAAAATAATAACCTAAATAATTAAAACCCCTAAAAACCTAAAAAACTTCAAACCACTAAAAAACCAAAACATCCATAAAACCCCTCAAAATCTCGAAAACCATAAAACCCATAAAAATCCTAAAAAACATTGATATAAAATAATGTGGAAACATCCTAAAAACCCTAAAACACCTATGAAAACCTTACTCAAGATTAAATTTTTGTAATCAAAGACTTTTATGGGAAAAGTGAGAATCCAAATGTTCAAGCACAAAAAAGAAAAAACAGAGCCATTAAATTGAAATTACAGGCTACTAGTTGTAATCTCCCTAAAAAGTATCCATGATATAGTGTTTCATTGAGATTCTCGTTCCTCCATCATAAGATATTAAAACCTTAACGTCAGCTTTTCCAAGGACTGTATGTGCTCCTCTATGCTTATGATCCATTTATTGAATCCTCTTATTAAAATCAAGTAATGCTTATAAATTCAAGTGCTTTTCTCCTCAATTAGAGGCACCTTTTATAAAACCCTTAATCGCTAAAAATCTATTAAACCCCTAAAACCCATAAAAATACTACAAAATTCCAAAAAAAAATATAAAAAATAAAAACCCAGAAATACATTAAAAACCTAAAAACACTTTCAACCCCAAAAAGCTAAAAAAAATTCTAAAAAGTCTAAAAAAACCCAAACACCCCAAAATACCCTAAAAACAATAAAAACTCCTAAAACCATTAAACCCCTAAACCCCCTAAAATCACAAAAAACACACTAGAAAAACTAAAATCCCTTCAAACCCAAGAAGAAAATAAAAGCACTAAAAACCTAGAAAAAACCCCAAAAAACCATAAACACCATTAAAATTCATAAAATCCCACAAAATCCTTAAAAACTCTAAAAACTATTTTTTTTAAACCCCCTAAAAATATCTAAAAATGTAAAACCATCTAAAACCCCTAAGAAAACCATAAAAACACAAAAAACACTTGAAACCCATAAAAACTAAAAAATCAATAAAATCCCCAAGAACACTAAGGACCCTAAAAACTCTATAACCCCTCAAAATCACCAAAAATGATAAAACCCTATAAAAATCATTAAAAAACCCCTTAAAACCCTTAAATCATAATAAAACCAAATAAAAACACGAAAACACCTATGAAACCCACAAAAACATAAAAAACCCTTAAAAACAAGAAAACCTATAAAAACCATAAAAATCCCATAAAAACTAGAAAAACTTCTAAATCCAACTAGAAAGTAAATAATCCCTCTAAAACCCTAAAAATAATTAAAACATTAAAAAATCTGAAAACACCTAAAAAATAAAAAAAAAAGCAAAAACAGAAAAAAAATCCATAGAGACGATAAAACCCTAAACACCCCTCAAAATCATTAACACCCTAAAAACAATAAAAAATTAACATTTCCTTAAAATATATAAAAACATAAAAACCCTAAAAACTCTTAGAAACAAAAAAGAAAATCTTAAAAAACGAAAATCACATAAAACCCCAAAAAACCTAAAAAAAGACTAACCCCCGAAAAACCCAAAAACCAAAACCCATCAAAATCACTAAAAACACTAAAATCCATTAGAAACATAAAAAATCCATTAAAATCCCAAAAAACATAAAAAAAACTATAAAACCCCAAAAACCCTAAGAAAAAAATTAAAAAAAATAAAACACATAAAATTAAAAAAAAACTAAAAATGGGAAAAACTCTGAAATCCTCTAAAACCACTAAAAACAACAAAACTCATATAATTAAAAAAACCCCCCAAAACCATAAAAACCCATAAAAATCCATAAAAACCCTAAAAACCACTAAAAAATATAAAACCCATTAGACCCATAAAAATGAAATAACTCTAAAAAAACACAAACAACCTTAAAATATTCAAAAATCCATAAAACCCATCAAAATACCTAAAACCATGAAAATCATAAGAATCATAAAAATACCTAAAAAACCCTAAATTTTTAATAACCCATAAAACCTCTAGAACCCTAAGAAAACCTTAAAAACCTAAAAACACTTAATACTGCTAAAAAACTAAAAAATATAAAAACCCTAAAATATACAAAAAAAAACCCTAAAAACCCTAAAAATCCAAAAAAAATTCTAAAACTCCAAAAAAACTAGAAAGAATCTATAAAATCACTAAAAATCCATAAAAACATAAAAAAACCAAAAACCCTAGAAACTTGTTTTAAAATATTAAAAACCTAAAAAAACATAAACCCCTACAATATCATAAAATGATTAATACAATAGAAGACCCAAAAAACCCAAAAAACACTAAAAACAAAAAAAATACTAATAACCATAAAAATCCTAAAACCCATAAAAACCCCATACAAGAACTAAATAAATATAAAAACCATTTAAACCCCTAGAATATTAAAAAAACTATAAAAACCTTAAAATATAAAAAAACACTAAACCCACCCCCCCCCCCCAATAAAAATATCTAAAAATCCTCAAAATCCATAAAAACCCTAAAAATTGTAAAAATATTAAACACCCCATAGAAATCTCAATAAATTTAAGAACCCTTAAAAACCCTAAAAAATTTTATGAAATCCTCAAAAAACCTAAAACTCTTAAAACCCCTAAAAACCATAAAAACCACAAAAACCATAAACCCATAAAACCCCTAAAAACTCCCCAACCCAATAAAACCTTAAATACACTAAAAATATATAGAAACCCTTTCATCCCATGAAAATGTTCAAAAACTTTAAAAATATTAAAAACCTAAAAACAAATAAACCCCAACCCAAAAAACATAAAACCCAAAAAACACAAAAAAAAATCTTCAAAATACATAAAAAATATAAAAATACAAAGAAATTTTAAAGAGTCCCTCAAAATCCCTAAAAATAAAAAACACCCAAAAAAACTGAAAACCACCAAGACAAACATAAAAACATAAAAAAAATTAATCCTAAAAAAATAAAAATGAAAATACTGTAAGAGACCTAGAAAGAACCTGAAACCCCTAAAAATAATAAACACCCTAAAATCCATAAAACCGTAGAAACACATAAAAACCATAAACCACTAAAAAATATAAAAACCCTTTAAACCAGAAAATCATTAAAACTCTAAAAATACCTAAAATCCCTAAAAACTCAAAAAAATCCCTACACCCCAAAAACCATAAAATCCCTAAAACCCTAAGATCTATTAAAATACCTAAAACCCATAAAATCATAAAAAATCTCTACAAACATAAAAATCCCTAACAACATTAAAACCCCTATGTTAATAATAAATACTTAAAAACAATTAAAACCCATAAATTACCAAAAAATTCAAAAACACTAAAACCCCTATAAAACTCTATAACCCCCAAAAATAAAAAATACTAAAAATAATAAAAAAACTGTAAAAATTCCTAATTTTTTTTAAAACCCTCAAACCCCTAAGAAAAAAATAAAACCCTAAAAAATCATAAAACCCATAAAATATAAAAGATCTAAAATTCTAAAACACCCCCAAACCCCAAAACCCCCCTAAAAACTATAAAACCCATTTAAACCCTTAAAACCCTCAAAACCATTAAAACCCTGAAACATGATGAAAAATATAGAAACCATTAAAACCCCTTGAATTTCAGAAAATCCCCAAAACACCTAAGAAAATATAGTGGTGTCTGGGCTCTCGTGATGGGTTCCCCCTTCCTTGACATGGAGGTTGATGACGACATAGACTATGGATTCATCGACGTCGACCCGCTCTTCTCCCTTTCCAGGGGTGGCGGCGGCTGGGACTTCCCCGCAACTTCCCTCTTCTCCTTCTTATGATCCAGCATAGCATCCTCGCTTTCCAGAGATTTATGTCTTCCCTAAAGTCCCACTCTGTGAGAATGGTGTGCCTTCTTCTAGATCTCTTCCCGGAAGTTCTCGATGGACTCCGCCCTTCTGGATCTCATAGAGGTGGCCCGATTTGGAAGGATACGACCCTTTGTGGATGATTTTAAAAAGTTTGTTTCTTCATATTGGAATCTCCATGTGAAATTGGTTGTAGGATTTTTGGATGCTCGACACTTTCTGATTCGGTTTAAGAATGAAGAGGATCTTGTCTCTGTCTGGCCCTTTTCTCCTCGATTTGTTGATGCCATTCAGTTTTATTTGTTCTTCTAGAATTTTAACTTTCACCTGCACTGTGATCCCGCAAGCGTGGATTTTTGGATTACCCTTCCTGGTCTCACCCTACCCTTCCAAAACCTAGCCATACTCCATATCATTGGTAAACTAATTGGTAGATTCTTATATATGGATGCTCGGACAAGTGTTGTATGCCACCCGTTTGCATCGAGGATTTGTGTTGAGGTGAATGTGTCAAAAGTTATGACTACATCTATCTGTGTTGAGATTGAAGGTGAGCTCAGGTGGCACCAGGATGTATGATTTGAATCCTGGGTGCCTTTTTGCTCATCCTACCATAGTCTGGGCCACTATGAATCTTCTTGTAGGCGTTTTTTCTATGTCAAGCTTGCTCCTCAGTGGAAAATTGTTCCACCTGATGGTATTCTAATAGTTGCGCCTCCCTGGGGGGAACATGGAATGAACAATGTGGGTCTCCCTAATGAAATGTCTATTTCACCACTGGATAAGGATTATGAGGTTATCATTGTCGGGGATGTTCTGATGCAGGTTGATCAACAACACCTTTCTAACCTGAGGTTCTGTAATTTCTTTGATAGACTGAAATGTGATCTAGGAATTGTGGATAGTATGGGCATGGTGAAACCTGTGAAAGGAGCCAGGAGTCTGAGGATGGTGGAGCCATGGATGATGGAGCTGCCTGGGACTTCTCCCATTCTTGGAGGTCTGGAGGTGGCCAGAGTTTCTGATAAACCAATGATAGCGCATGAGGGAGATGATGGTGTCCCCCTGTACAATCAGTTTGATGGCTTGGTTTTGGAGGAGTTGAATCAAGAGCATCACACTCTGCAAGCAAAGTTGGTTGGTGACTTTGATGAACAAAATGGGAAGAATACCTACTTTGGGTGAGGATCATGGAACTATGGATGATGTCAGTGTTCCAGTCTATGGATCTCTGGGTCATACTAGAGGGGTTGAATCTCTGGAGATTAGTGGAGTGCTGGTGGCGCCACCTGCTGGTAATGAGAAGCCATCCACAGGCACTGATGTGCATGTCCCCTTTCTCAGCTATGTTGATAGTGAAAACTTTGAGCACTCCAGATGTGCTGAGACAGAAGGTGAAGTAGAAACACGGGGGGGGGGGGGGATGGATCTAAGGGTGTGGATGGTTTCTGGTCTATGGGATTAGATTTGAAGATGCTTGAGGCTGTGGTTGAGGGGGCTGCTAGTGATGCTTCCGGCCATGTGACTAAGCAGGTTGAGGTGGAGGTGCATGTGCCAATGAATAAGTTGGAGGAGGTGGCTGGGAAGGGGTGTGGGCATGGGGAGGGTGTAGGAATAGGGGATGATCATGGGCAAGGGGATGCTGCTACATAGGGGGGAGGGGTTGGAGCCAATTATGGAGGTGCGTGAGGATGCCCCGGCTAACAGGCATGGCTGTTTGGGCTTTCTTGAGCTGGAGCTGTTGGACCTCCCAGTTATCCCTTGGAAGGGAAGTCCCAAGGGAGGGGATATCCTGCTGAAGACTACCTGACATCAGCCACCTGATCCAAAGGTTAGAGAGGTGTTCGCTAGGCAGAGGGCTGATCTGGGGACCGATACTGGCATGCATATTGCCCAGGCTACGGGTATTCGGGGTGTCTTCACCAGGACTTTGATGAACGCTCCTGACTCCCATGATCCAGTTCTGATCATAGTGGATGCATCATAGGCACATTTCCCTTTTGGGTCACATGATTCTAAATTTTTTATGATCGGATGATTAGGGACAATGAGGATGGGAACTCCAAATGTTTGGTTCTGGAAGACATGGATTTGGGGGACCCAATGTGATGAAAGTTCCTATGAAAATTTCTCTATTGCAGGAGGGAATGAAACCTCAGTGTTCAATGTTTTGGGGGAGTGGCTCTGATGATGATTCTAGGATGAAATCCATCATGACCCATATTTTGATGGACAAGGCCCTACTTGGAGATTTTTCCTCTTTTGGGAAAGAAAAATTTACTGGGGGGCCTGTCCTGGGAGAGGTTTCCACCTCCCTTCTCTTGTTTACTCAACCAAGAGGACACTGTTATACATGTCCAGGAAAAAAATGGTGATGTTGACATTGTAGTCCTAAAAGTGAGGAGGACAAGGAAGGACTACTCTTCCTTTCTGAGAATTGTATCTATGAGGGCTTCCAGCAAAGCTTCTAATAACTCCTCTGGAAAGGTGGGGCGGCCTACTAAGAAGCAGCTGAATGTGGAGCAGGTGAAGTTAAGGGAGTATTACACCAACTTCTTGAAGCAATATGACTATTCTGAATGGTAGTTAGTAGACTCTAATGTGGGCTTCGGTTATGGTGTTGAGGGAGACCCCCTGGTGCGGACTATGATGATGATTGTGGGGAAGTCTGGTAGACCCTGTGCTGGTGTTTTCCTTGTTTTTTTCTACTTTCTTCTCTCCTTTGGACTTGTTCTTGCTCTTTGTTTTTCTTTTGAGGCTTTGTTTTTGTGAATGGGTTGATTTTCCCTGCCCCTCCTCTTTCTGTTGGGTATTTTTTCTTTTTAATAAATTTTTGGGGTTCAGGAAGAACCTGGCCTCACACCTCTTCTTCCCTATAATTTCAAAACACAATAAAAACCTCAAAACACCTAAAAAACCTTAAAATATCCCTAAAAACTAAAATAATAATAAAAACCATTAAAACCCCTAAAAACCATAGAAACCATAAAAATACAGAAAATTTATAAAAATGTAAAAACATGTAAAAACCGTGAAAACCCTTAATTAAACCTAAAAAAACTAAAAACAAATAAAAAACCGAAAAAAATTAAAATCCTAAAAAACCGTAAAAACAATTAAAAACACTAAATACTCAAAAAAACCATAGAAATCCTAAAAACCCTAAAAACCCTAAATATAGAAAAATCCCAAAATTCTTTATATCCACTAATAAACATACAAAAACTTGAAACCACTAAAAAACTAAAAAACTAAAAACCCTAAATGACACTAAAACCCCTAAAAACTCCTGAAAACCATAAAACCCCTAGAATGTGAAAAAACCATAAAACTCATAAATACCCTAAGAACCCACTAAAACACATTTAAACCCCCAATAACTTTAAAGACTATAAAACTCTAAAATCACCTTAAAAACTCAATAAACCCCCCCAAAATCATAAAAACCCAAAAAACACTAAAAAAGCACTAAAACCCAAAAAAAACCAAAAAACCTTACAAACCAAAAAAACTAAAAAATCTATAAAAACCCCTAAATATAAAAAAAATCATAAAACTTTGAAAATCCCTATGAGAAACATAAAACCTAAAAAAACATAAAACCCCTAAAAACCTCAAAATTATAAAACTGTGAACCCTAAAATCACTAAAAAGACAAAATCCCCTCAAAATCCCCTAAAACCACAAAAAACTAAAAAAGCCTCAGAAATTCCTAAAACATTAATATAAAATCCTAAAACTATGAAAATATTTCAGAAAACATAAAAAAAACTAAAAACACTTAAATCACTTAAACCTCCAAAAAAACTAAAAAATATAAAAACCCATAAATATAATGAAAACCCTAAAACCCCCTAAAAATCATAAGACCCCATAAATCTATAAATACCCCATAAAACCCCATAAAACATAAAAAACCCATAAATAATTGAAAATCCACTAAAACATTAAAACCACATTGAACACCTAAAATATTTAAAAACTCTAAAAACAGTTAAAATCATAAAAACTGAAAATCCCCAAAAACTAGAAAAACAAAAGAAAACCTAAAATCATATAAAACCAACAAAATCCCTAAGAAACCTACACAACTATGTAAATCCTAAAATCCCTAATGATCCATATAAATGTAAAAAACCTTAAAAACCTTAAAAACCCCAAAGAAAACCATAAAAACCAAACAATACTTTAAACCCCTAAAAACCAAAAAATTGATAAAATACAAAAAAACCCTAAAAAATTTTAAAAATCCTAAAAAATAAAAAAATACTAAAAAAGCCTTAAAATACCTTAAACATAAAAAACCTTTAAAACCCTAAAAACCCCTCATAAAACCATAAAAGCCTAAAATCACTTATAACCCCTAAAACCCTAAAAAATATGAAATCACTAAAATAACCTAAACCCCTAAAAATTCTTAAAAACCATGAAAACCCATAATTGTTTTTAAACCCCTAAATTCCTAAAAAACCTAAAAACCTCTAAAAACTCTAAAAATACATTAAACCATTAAAACCATTTAGTAACTCTAAGAAATATTAAAAACATTAAAAACACAAAAAACCCCATAAAACCCAAAAAAACATAAAACCCATGAAAATCCTAAAACCCCTAAAAACACATAAAAACATAAATAAGAAATTAAAATCCCTCAAAATGTAGAAACCTAGAAAAATCTAAAAAACTCTAAGAAAAAAATTAAAAACCTAAAAACACTTAAATCCCCAAAAAACCTAAAGAACACTAAAAACCCTAAATAACTCTAAAAACCCTCCAAATTATTGAAAACCCAACAACCAAATAAAAAACTAATAAATATATAAAAATCCATAAAAACATAAAAATCTTAGAAAACCCATAATAAAATCATGATATCCTAAAAACCCTTAAACCCCTAAAAAAATAAAAAATGATAGAACCCAAAAAAGCCCAAAAATACACTAATATTAATAAAAACTATAAATTGCATAAAAACCATAAAATTATAAAAAACATAAACAACCACTAAAAACCCTTTAATCGAATAAAAATGTTAAGAAACTCTTGGAGTCATAAAACCCCTAAATCAATAAAAAACCTTAGAAACACCAAAAACCTTATAATCCCTAGAAACCCTACAAAACAAAAAACCCTCAAAATCCCTAAAAACAGTAAAAACCCATAAAATCCTAATGAAGGCCAAAATTTCCCTAAAATCATAAAAACCCTTAAAACTCAGAAAAACCCTAAGAAAACCTTAAGAACATAAAAACAATTTAAACCCCTAAAAATCTAAAAAACATTAAAATCCCTAAAAAAACCCTAAACCCCTAAAAAACCTTGAAATTTTAAAAACCCAAATACCACTAAGAACCATAAAAACCCATAAAAATCATAAAAATCCCAAAACTCCTTAAAAATATAAAACCAATAAATTCCCTAAAACCCTATTAAAAACATAAAAACCTAATTCACGTAAAAAACCTAAAAATGCTAAAAATGCTAATATCCATAAAAAACACTAAAAACCCTAAAAACCCTAAATACAATAAATCCTCCTAAAAACCTCAAAAAATAATAAACACCCATATCACCATAAAAACAAAATAATAATTATAGAAACCCATTCATCCCCTATAAATATTATAAAAACTATAAAAAACATAAAAACCGTAAAAAAATAAAAAACACTAAAATCCAAAAAAAACAAAAAACCCTTAAAACCGCGAAAAACTAAAAATCCATAAAAACCGATAAAAATGTAAAAAACCCCAATACACTGAAAAAAACCATGACAATAATAAAAAACTAAAAACACATAAACCCTTATTAAACTTAAAAAACAGAAAAAACACAAAAAACCTTAAAAATTATTATAACCATAAAAACCATATGACCCTAAAACCTTAAAAACCAGGAAAAACAAAAAAACCATAAACCCCACTAAAAATATAAAACCCCATTAGATAACCATTTTTTTTTTGAAAACTCGAAAAACCACAAAACCTTAAAAAACTCAAAAAACCCAAAAACCCCAAAAAAGCATAAAAACCCAAAAAACCTAAAACCCTAAAAAACCATAAATTCCTAAGAACAATAAAAATACAAATAAACTCTAAAAACCATAAATACGCTTAAAATACCTAAAATACCTAACAACGTAAAAACACATAAAACCCTAAAAAATCATAAGAAAACTTAAAAGCACTTAAACGATTATAAAATTAAAAATTCTAAAAACCCAAAAAACCACTTAAAACCTAAACAATATTAATCAACCCTAATACTACTAAAAACTCTAAAAACCATTTAAAACATTAAAAAATGTTAAAAAACTCAAAAAAAAATTTTAAACCCCTAAAAACTAAAAAAACCCTAAAACCCTAAAAACTATAAAAAAAACTCCTAAAAACGGTGAAAACGTTAAAACCATAAACAAAATCCCTAAATTTTTTAAAAAATGTAAAAAAAACTTTAAAAAACTGAAGCCCCGTAATAAAACATTAACAAACAAAAAAAAATCAAACCCTTACAAACTAAAAAAACTCTAAAACCCTAAAAACCCTTAAAATTATAAGAAACCATAACCCCCTCTCAAAATCCATAAAAATATTAAAAATCGATTGACATATTTAAAAAATCTTAAAAATTCCTATAAAAGTAAAAAAACCTAAAAAAATAAAAAAAATATATAAAAACCATAAATACATAAAAACACTTATAAACCCCAAAAAACTAAAAAATGCTAAAAACTAAAATACACTAAAAACCCTGAAAACTGAAAAAATACCTAAAACCCCACAAAATCATAAAATAACTAAAAATTAAAAAACACTTTAAATAACTAAAAATATAAAAAATATATAAAAAAATATTAAAACCCCTAAAATGTAAAAATAACCCTTTAAACCCCCGAAACCCTTAAAAACTAAAAAAACCCTCAGAACCCTCATAACATAAATGACCCTAAAATCCCTGAAATTCCTTGAAAATAATTAAAAAACTAAAAACACTTAAAATATTTAATAATATAAAAATGATAAAAACCGCTAAAAACCCTAAAACCCGTACAACCCATAAAACCTTAAAAACCCCTAAAACACATAAATACCCTAAAAACAAATAACACTCTAAAACTAATTTAAAAACATGAAAATTTTTGCTCTGGTAGTGATGATTGATTTGACGGAGGCTTTATGATCTATAGGTAAATATAATGATATGAATTTCCCTTTGGAAGATGAGGCTGATATGCCTCTATCTATTGTGGGTAAGGTGATCGATAATCGCTACTTGGATATTTTGGAGACCTAATATAAAACCAAGACTATGGATACTAAATTGGAGGTGGTGATTGGTTCTCTTCCATCTAGAAACTTTATAGATACGGGAAACCCTACTAGGCACCGTGATAGTATTGAAAGAGATTAAATTTGATGACATTTCATATATATGAATGATGTTGATTGTGATATAATCATGAGAAAGGGTGAAACTTCTAGTGCAGATGCTAATAGGGAGGAAATACTTGAAATATTTAAGCTTTCTGAGAATTCAATTAAATCCAGAATTATTATTATGGGTGGAGGAAAGATTTGTAATCATGATGGTTTGGTTCCAAAATTAACTTCTAAATTATGATTTTATAAATAAAGATGTATTCTTATGGGTCATGTATTATTCCACACAATCTTCCCATCATAGGATCTAATGTGAAGAGCTTGGGGGATCAGATCAATTGTGTTAAAACCCTATATGTTTTTATTTCAATAATGTAATTTTTGTTTCAATCATTTTTATTTAATAATTTCTAGGGGTCATGTTTGTATAAGAATTGTTGGTCTTTGTAGATAATATGGCATTATAATATTCTTTTTTTACATTTCTTCTGATATGGTAATTCCTATTAAAATTGATAGGAACACTAAGTCTATGAAATTTCGTTGTTATTCTAGGGTCCTAGTGGAGTAGATCTATGTTCTTTCCTGATTGATACTATAGTTTTCTCTTCATTGTATGATGAAATATCTATAAATGTGGAATATGATAGATTATATAATTTCTATGTACAATTTCAGGTTATTGTCCAATTCAATGATAAGTACTCTAAAAATGATGTATGCTCTTCTTGTTCACTAAAAAAGGAATCAAGAGGCTTCCTATAGAAAGAAGTTGAGGAGGTTGAAAATTCTGAATAAATTGGTTTTTGTTTCATAAGGCACACCCCTACTAATTGAGGTAAGGATTGTATTAGAGATATTTTTAAAAAACAATGGAAAGTGTTTCCCAAGAATTGGAACAAGAGACTAAAGTGGATAATGATAATGGGAGAAGATTTCTAGTGCATGAGACCGAGGATTGTAGACCTACATTGACTATATCTGGTCCATGTTTAGACCTAGAATTGGTTCCTGTGCATAGATTCAATGCATAAGATGAGGGTGACATGAAATGAGGAGTGGAATAGCATGCCCGTGGTCCTATTTTTGAGGGGTATAAAATTCCGAGTGATTGGATGAATCATTAAATTATTCAAGAGGAAATAATTAAATTAAAGGAAAGGAAAGGCATCCATGGATGGTGCGATGATTTAGAGAATGACTCCCCAAAAAAACATATACCCGTCCATTATCCAGAGGGAAAAATTCTGTTGTGGCTGTTGAATTTCTTCAACATGTTCAACATAGGAAATAAAGACGTAGGAAGGACTACTCATATATGAATCCAACAATGGTTACCAAGTCCCAAGGTCCTTTAGATTAATACTCTGATTGGTATGGTGATAATGATGCTTCATATTCCAACAATGATATTTGATCATTTTATTTGTTTCTACTTGGAATGAGGGCACAAATAATTTTGTAACTCCATTTATCTTCCCTTTTCATTTTCATTTTCTTTAAAAAAAGGTATCTACCCTAACCATTCTAGTTAAAAACACTTAAAACCCCTAAAACCATTAAAAACTCTAAAACCCATTAATCTCCTAAAAAGGTAAAAAAATATAATAAACCATTAAAAGCCTTAAAAACTCAAAAAAACCCTAAAACCTAAAAAACAATCAAAACATAAAAACCCTAAATACTATATAACCCACAAATCCATAAAAACCATAAAAATCCTAAAACAATCCCTAAAAATCAATAATATTTAGAAAACCCTAAAAACCCGAAAAACCCCTAAGAAAACCATAAAGACCTAAAAACACTTAAAACCCCTAAAAACCCTGAAAACCCCTAAGAAAACCTTAAAGACCTAAAAACACTTAAACCCCCTAAAAACATAAAATCATCTAAAAACCCTAAAAACTATAAAAACCATAAAACCCCTTAAAAAATTTAATACCCTAAAAACCCATAACACCCTAAAATCCACTAAAAACTCCTAGAAACCATAAAACCCGAAATAAACTCAAAAAAACCCTAAAAACCCTATAAAATTTAGAAAACAGCTAAAAATGATAAAAAAACCCCAAAACCACTCAAAATTCCTTAAAACCATTAAAACCAATTAAAATAATAAAAAACCATAAAATCCATTAACACGTAAAAAACCCAAAAACCCAGAAAATCCATAAGAAAACAATAAAAACCTAAAAAAACTTAAAACCATTAAAAACAAAAAAAATTATAAAAATATATAAAACCAAAAAAAACACTAAAACTCTAAAAGTCCAAAAATCCTTGAAAACCCCTAAAAACATTACACAACCCAAAAATCCACTAAAAACCCAAAAACACACTAAAAACTCTATAAACCCTATAAAACCTTAAAAAAAATTTAAAACATTAAAAATAATCAAAACCCCTCAAAACATTTAAAACCCCTAAATACCAAAAAAATACTACAAAACCTAAAAAAACTAACCCCCACCCAAACTTCTCAACACCCCTATAAACCTAAAACACTATAAAAATTATAAAAGATAACTAAAATATCAAAAAAAACCAAAAAAACACTAAAACCCCTAAAAAATCCTGACAAGTCCTTACAAATCCGAATCACTATAAACCCCTAAAAATACTAGAATCACTAAAGCCCATAAGAAACCTAAAAACCCTAAAACCACTAAAAACCCTCAAATACTCAAAAAATATAAAACCTTATAGAAATCATAAAAAATCCCTTAAAGCTCCTAAAAAGGTAAAACACCTAAAACCCCTAAAAACCCCTAAAAACATTAAAACATAAAAAAACATAACACCCCTAAAAAACTAAAAAATTCTAAAGAACCATAAATGTAAATAACACCCCTAAAACACTGAGAAATATAGAACTCCTAAAACCTTAAAATACCTAAAAACCAATATCACCCCCAAACCCACTAAAAGTATGAAAACCCTTAAACCCCTAAAAAATTAAAAACCCTAAAAAATATTTGAATCCATAAAATTTTCGTAAACCGCTAAAATCACAAAAAACCATAAAACCCACAAAAACCCCAAAGAAAACCAAATCCCATAAAAATCCGTAAAAACCCTACAAAAATAAAAAAAAATTAAAAAGCCCTAAAAATAACAAAAGAACATAAAAACCCTTAAAATGATGAAAACCCCTAAGTAAAACATAAGAACCTAATGTCACTTAAAACCCATAAACAACCCATCTGCAGTACATGTTCTGGTTCTATTTGTGAATAATGAGGTTGTTTTTTGAGCTGTTGGACAACGTTGTTTACTGGAATGAAGCGTATAGGTGGTCAATTTTTTTATTGTTGTGGTGTCTGCCAATATTTAATATTAGGATTCCTGGAATGTGGTTGCCTTCAAAAAGAAGATTCCTTCCTTTCATAGTGGTCTTGCGATGTCTCGTATCCATACAGGTTTGATGGAAAATGATTTCAATTATCATATTATCTAACAGATTCATGGAGTTCCTAGAAAGAGAAAAATACCATAGGTTCTCATGTATATCCACTGGATCTTTTTGATTTCATCCTGGATTAATGTCAATGTGGACGACATGACTTTGGGTGCACCGGGTCCCTCTGGGCATGGTGGTGTTTTCCACACCCACTGATGCTTTGTGAAAGGCTTCTTCTACCCCTTTATTGGTGATGGGTGTGCTTACGAAGCTATTCTTTTGGCTGTGATGAATGTGGTTAAATTTTCCATTCAATTGGGATGGAGTTTACTCTGGCTTCAGTCAGATTCAATGCTTGCAGAGGATATCCTCCAGAACAAGTCTAAAAGAGTTCCTTAAGAGCTTCCTCAATGGATTTAATGCCTTTTTCATTTTCAAGGACTTACTCTCAATGTTACACATTCTTACCAGGAGGTGAACTCAATCGCATAAGCTATATCCAAGCATGAAATTGTGGAGAGGTTCTCGATGTGGTTCTTTGTTGCCCTGTCCATCTACTCATCACTTGTGGAGTCTGATTTGAAGGGTGATTTTCATACTCATCTTTGTAAACCCTCATTGTAATACTATGATTTTATTTTTCTAATAATTGTTGGGGAACCATGTATGCCTGGTCTGGAGTTTTCTTTACCCTAAAAACCACCATAAAATCTAAAAAATATTTAAAAACATGAAATTTAAATAAAACAAAATATCCTGAAAACCCCTAAAAACTCACAAAAAAAACAAAAAACACCCCAAAAAAACAATAAAACCACCAAAATCCCTAAAACCCCTAAAAACCATAAAATCCTAAGAAATATATAAAAATCCAAAAAACATAAAATATCATAAAATCATTGAAAAAACCTAATAAAACATTAAAAAACTAAAAACACAAAAAACCTATAAATCCTTAAAATGCTAAAGACAATCGAAACTGAAAAACCACTAAAAACCCTAAAAACCATAAAAACACTAAAACAATAAAAAACCCTAAAAACTCATAAAACCCATATAAATAAAAACAACTAAAAACACTTTTAAACCCTAAAAATGAAAAAACCTCAATAAACCTGAAAAATCCTAAAGAAACACTGAAAAACACTGAAAACCGAAAAAACATAAAAACCCAAAATTCCCCAAAAACAATCAATACCCTTAATGTCTCGAAAAACACTAAAAACCATAAAAACATAAATATTACTAAGAGTGCCTAGAAAAGGAAAAAATCCTTAAAACCCTAAAAACCGTAAGCAAACATTAAACACCTAAAAACAATTAATACCCATAAAAACCACAAAACTCTAAAAACGTCAAAAACCCTTGAAAATCATAAAATCTATAAAACACATAAATAGAATTAAAATAAAAAACCCCCCCATGAAAACCCAAAAAAACCCACAAAAAAACTAAACCCCCTCTAAACCCCTAAAACATAAAAAAATCTAAAAAAAATAAAAACCATAAAAACTAAAAAAAAAACTCAATCCCCCATAAAACAATAAAGCCCATAAAAACCATAAGCACCCTAAAACCCATAAAACCCTTAAATATTCTAAAGAGACCAAAAAAATACTTAAACACATAAAATACCCTAAAAATTAACGCTATATGAAAACCTAAAAACACATAAAACCCCTAAAAATCCTTAAAAAACTAAAAACCCTAAAAAACCTTAAAAACACTAAAAGCCCCTAAAATAACTCAAACTAATGAAGACAACTAAAAACTATAAAAATTGATTAAAAATCCATAAAAATTTAGAAACCCTTTAAACGCAAATAAAAACTTAAAAACCCAAATCCACTTAAAACCCCTAACAATTCTAAAAATGCTAAAACCCCAAAATTCCACAATACCCCTAAAATCCCTAAAACCCATAAAAACACTAAAAACATTTTAAACCAATAAAACCCATAAAATAACCCAAAATGACACAGAAATCTCTAAAAACCAAATTACCCCTTGAAAACACTAGAAATTATACAACTTCTTAAAACCCCTAAAAACTAAAAAAACTGAAAAAACCAAAAATACCATAAAACCCATAAAACCCTAAAAACAATAAAAATCCTAAATATCCCCAGAATCCTTATAAATCTAAGAAACTTTAAAAAACATGAAAACAAAAACGAAACATTAAAACTTAAAACACTTCAAACCCTCTAAAAAACCGAAAAATTCTAGAAACACTAAAATCAAAAAAAAACTACAAAACATAAAAAACCAATAAAAATCTTAAAAACCCTAAAACCTAATAAAATCATTAAAACCGCACTAACATCTCTAAAAACCATTTATTATCTTGAAAAAATTAAAAAAAGTTAAAACCATAAATACCTTAAAAACTCAAAACCCCCAAAAAACCTCAAAAAACCCAAAACCCTAAAAATCATAAAAACACTAAATATCCCAAAACCCCAAATACCATAAAACTCCAAAAAAATTCCAAAAAATGCATAAAAATTTAAAAACCCATAAAACCCAAATAAACCCACAAAACTGTTAATGCTAAATTCCTAAAAACACCCTAAAACCCTAAAGAACCACTAAAATCACTCAAAAAACCTAAAAACCCTAAAAACCATAAATACCTAAAAATTCCTCAAAATCCTTAAAACATAAAAAACCCTAAAACCTTGCAAACCCCTAAGAAAACAGAAAAAAAATCTAAAAATTTAAAACCCCCAAAAGAGCTATATAATTCAAAAAACCCTAAAATGACATAAAAACACTAATAAGCCAAACAACCCTAGAATCCCTATAAATCTAATAACCCAAAAAACAACTAAAAACTATAAAGACATTTTAATCGCCTAAAAATGTTAGAAAACTCTAGAAAAACATTAAAAATACAAAAAGTCCAAAAAAATACCTAAACCACAAAAAACCCATAAAAACACTAATAAACCAAACAACCCTTGAAATTCCAAAAAACCATAAAATATTAAAAAATCCCTAGAACCCATAAAAATATAAAAAACCGAAAAATACCTAATAAAAACATCAAAACAAAAAAACATAATAAACATAAAAAATGAAAAATGTTAAAACCCCTAACAAAATCCTAATAATCCAGAAACCGTCAAAATCCACAGAAACCATAGATTCCCTAAAAAACCAAAAAAATCTCTTAAACAAAAAAAATGTAAAAAAGCCTAAAAATCCTGAAAACCTCTAATAAAACAATTAAAACCTAGAAATACCTACAACCCCAAAACCCTTAAAAATTATAAAAACCATGGAACACCCAAAAACCATAAGAACCACTAAAAAACATAAAACCCCCTAAAACCATAAAATCTCCTAATAACACATAAAAAACTTAAATACACATTAAAAACTCTAAAAACAATTAAATCCCTAAAACATTAAAAATTCTAAATAACATTAAAACCTCTAAAAAATCAAAAAAAACCATAAAACCTATAAAACATCAAAAACCCTAAAAACCCTCAAAATCCCTAAAATCCCTAAAACCATAAAAATTCAAAAAATTATCTAACAATACCTAAAATTATAAAAAACACAAGAACCCTAGAAAACCCCTATGAAAAACTAAAAAAATGTAAAATTACATAAAACCCCTAAAAACCTAAAAATAGTAAAATGCCTAAAAACCTAATAACCCTAAAACCCATTAAAACCCCTAAAATATTAAAACCCCTAACACCACATAAAACACTAAAAACCACTAAAAACTCTAAAAACTCTTTAAACACATAAAAACGTTAAAATGATCAAAAAAAAATTAATGCTAATTGAAAAAACCCCTAAAAACTACAAAAATCATAAAACCCTAACGCACCCAAACCCAAAAAACCAAAAACCCCCCAAAACCCTAAAAACACATAAAATTACAAAAAATTACTAACAATACCTATAAACATAAAAAACACTAAAACCACTGAAAAATTATAAGAAATCCGTACAAATTTAAAAACATTTACAATACAAGTAAAATTAAAAACCCCTAAAACCCCTCAAAATCCCTAACAATGCTAAAACCATAAAAATAAAGAAAAATCCATTAGCTCTCTAAAAACATAAGAACCCCAAAACCCTTAACTACCCTAAGAAAACCTTAAAAAACTAAAAACACTTTAGGCCACAAAAAACCTAAAAATAAAAAAAATCCTAAAAGACTATAAAACCATAAAAACCACTAAAAACAATAAAACCCCTAAAATATTAAAACCCCAAAAAACCCAAAAAAAAACCCTAAAACAACTAAAAACTCTAAAAAAACGTTGAACCCATAAAAATTTAAAAAAATATTTAAAAACATTAAAAAAATATAAAAACCACAAAAACCACAAAACCCCAAAAAAACAAAAAAACCCCTAAACCCTATAAATGTCTAATAACCCTCAACATCCCTAGAAACCATAAAACCATAAAAATCATAAATATTCCCAAAAATTCACTAAAAAGTTAAACCTTTAAACCCCTATAAAAACCTTAAAATCTAAAAACACTTAAAACTCCAAAAATCCTAGAAACACTAAAACCCAAAAAAACCAAAAAACATGAAAAACCGTAGGATACCCTAAAAACAAATAAAACCAAAAAAACACTGAAACTCTAAAAACCTATTAAAACCTAATAATTTTAGAAGCTTCTAAAAAATAAAACACTATAGACTCATAAAAAACTACTAAAAACCAAAAAAACCCCAAAAAACTCAAAAAAACGTTAAAACCTCTAAAACCTTAAAACCATAAAAACCTATAAATTATCTAAATATCCCTATAAATATAAAATGTATGTAAAAAGATAAAAACCTAGAAAATCATAAAACCATAAAATTACACAAAATGCATAAAAAACCTAAAAACATAAAAAAAAGTAAAGAACCCTAAAAACACTAAAAAATATAAAAATACATAAAAAACTAAAAAACCCAAAAAATATGTCAAAAAATAAAATGAGTTAAAATCCCCATAGTCCCTAAGAAAACCTTAAAAACAAAAAAAACATTTAAAACCCTAAAAACCTAACAAATATCAAAAAATTTGTAAAATACCCTAAATACATGATAATCCCTAAAAACAATAATAACCCCACAAAACATTAATAATCCTAAAAACCCATAAAACCCCTAAAATCCCACTAATAAATATAAAACCCCATTAATCCCCTAAAAAATTAAAATTATTAAAAAAACATTAAAATCATGAAAAACATAAAAAACCACTAAAACCCAAAAAAACATAAAAACACTAAAAAATCTCAAAATCACAAAAATCCATAAAAACCCTAAAATTCCTAAAAAATAAAAAAAATTCTTAAAAACTAAAAAAACATAATAACCTCAAAAAACACAAATAAAATCATAAAAACCATAAAAACACATAAACCCCCTAAATACCAAAAAAACACTTCAGACCCTAGAAACCATAAAAAATCCATAAATCTTTAAAAACAATAAAACCCCACTATGAAAACTAAATACCCTTTAAACCCCAAAAAATGTTAAAAAACTATAGAAAACCTTATAAATATTAAAAACTCAATAAAATCATAGAAACCAAAAAACCATATAAAACCTTAAACCTCTGAAAACCCCTAGAAACCATAAAAATCGTAAGAAATCCCTAAAAATTAATAATACATAAACAACCCTAAAATCCATAAAACCTGTCAAATCCCTAAGAAAACTGTAAAAAAAATCCACAAAAAACCCTAACACCCAAAAGCCCATAAAAACCCTAAAACTTTAAAATTACTAAACAAATCTCAAAAAATTACCAAAACATAAAAAACTAAAACCCTGAAAAACCCAATGAGAACCTTAAATTTAGAAAAAAACCTAAAACCCCTGAAAACATATAAAATGCTAAAAACACAAAAAAAACATAAAATCCAATAGTCACATAACAAATTAAAATCCCTTAAAACCCATAGAACCCTAAAAAACACAAAAAAAACTAAAAATAATTTAAATTTATAAAAACATTAAAAAACATTATAAACCTATAAAACCTTAAAAAACTAAAAAACCCCTAAAACCCCAAAAAACCATAAAAACATAAAAATCATAAGAAATCCTAAACCCCCCAAACAATAGTAAAACCTAAAAAACCATAAAAATTAAAAAATATATATATTAAAATCCCTTAAAATTTTAAAACCACAAAACCTAGAAAACCGTAAGAAAACTTCCAAAAACTAAAAAAACATAAAACCCCATAAAAAGATAAAAAACACTAAAAATAATAAAACTCCCTAAAATCATAAAAACCCTCAAATCAATATAAACACTAACATATCGTAAGCATATTTTAAAATACCTAAACATCCATAAAACATAAAACCCCAAACAACCCTAGAAACCCATAAGAAACCATAAAACCTAAAAACACATAAAACCTCTAAAAACTAAAAAATGCTAAAAACCCTAAAAAACATGATAAAACCATAAAACTCCTAAAAACTATAAATACACATAAAATATACAAAAACTATAAAACCCCTAAAACCTCAAAAACCTATAAGTCCCCTATAAACCCCTGTAATGTTAAAAAACTATTAAAAAAATTAAAAACCCTAAAAACGATAAAAATACCTCAAAAACAAAAAAAACCATAAAACCCAAAAAAAACCTAAAACCTTAAAACCATAAAAACATAAATACCATTAAAATCCTAAAAAGTTTTTAAAAATCACTAAAAATCTCTAAAAACATAAAAACCCAAAAGCCATGAAAATCCTATGAAATCCTTAAACCCTTAAAAACATTTTAAACCTTTAAAAGACATAAAAATAATAAAAACCCTAAAAACCCATAAACCAAAAATAATTTAAAACCCTTAAAAATCCATAAAATCCCTAAAAACCCTAAAGATTATAAAAAATAACTAAAAATCAATAAAAATGTAAAAACCCTTAAAATGCCTGAAAACCCCTAAGAGGACCTAAAAATACTTAATACCCCTAAAAATCTAAAGAATTATAAGCACCCTAAAAACAAAAAAACACACAAAAAATCCTTAAAATCCCTAAAAACAATAGAAATCATAAAAAAACAAAAATCCCATAGAATGTAAAATACCCTTAAAAACCCAAAAGATAAATATAAAACCCTAAAAGCACTAAAACCCCCCCAAAAAATCCCTAAAAACCTAAAAAAATCTAATAAACCTAAAAAACACTAAAACCCTAAAAATACTATGGACCATAAAAACCTCTAAAACCCATAAAAATCCAAAAATCCCATAAAACCCTAATAAACCATAAAAACCTCTAAAACTTAGCTAAACCTATAATTTTTTTTGAAAAACACTAAAAAACATAAAACCCCTATAAAAAACCCTTAAACCAATAAAAAGAATTAACAACCCAAAAACATAAAAAACCCTAAAAACAATCAAAAACCATAAAACCCTAAAAAAATAAAAATCCCTAAAATTTTAAAAAACACTAAAAACCCTAAAAAACAAAATCAATCCATACAATCAAAAAAATACAAAAAAACCGTAAATAATTAAAAAATTCTAAAAACCTAAAAACACTAAAAAATCTGAAAAATATATAAAGACACTAAAAATAATAAAAATAAAAAAATCAAACAAAAAATCCACAAATACATAAAAAACTATAAAATCCCTGAAACCCTTAAGAAAAGTTAACAACCTAAAAACACTTAAAACTCTTAAAAAAATGATAAAACACTAAAAACAAAAAAAATCATAAAAACCTCAAACACCATAATACCCCTAAAAACCTTAAAACCCCTAAACCCCCATAAAAATTCAAAATATGACAAAAAATATTAAACCCTTAAAACTCTAAAAAACAAAAAACACCTAACAATTGAAAAAAAACATAAATACCTGAAAATCCTTAAAACCCAATAAACCACTAAAACCCTAAAAACCCATAAAATTTTTATGAATTCCCTAAAATCCCTAAAAAAATAAAAAACATAAGAACCCTAAAACCCATAAGAAGACCTTAAAACCTAAAAACACATAAAAACCTTATAAATACTAAAAACACAAAAAACTATAAATTCCCTAGAGACCACTAAAAACCATCAAAATCATTTAAAACCCTAAAAACCCATAAATTCATATAAAATATCTACAAATGAATAAAACTTTAAAAACCCTAAAAACCCTTAGAAAAGAAAAAACACCAAAAAACTAAAAACCCATTAAAATCCTATAAGATACTAAAAACACTAAAAATAAAAAACCCCTAAAATCATTTAAAAATCATAAAAACCCATAAAATCACTAAAACCCACTAAAAACTCTAGAAACCCATTAATCCCAAAAAAATAAAAAAAATTAAAAATCCTAAAAACACCTAATAAAATCAAAAAATCAAAAAACTAGAAAACTATAAAACCCAAAAAAACATTGAAATCCTCAAAATCAATAAAAACCCTAAAACCGATAAAAATCCTAAGAAATCCCTAAAGTGCCTAAAAACATAAAAACCCCAAAGAAACCCTAAAAAATGTATAAAAACATTAAAAATTTAAAATCACTTCAAACGAGTAAAAAACCTAAAAGGATATAAACTTTAGAAAACACTAAGAACCCTAAAATACCCCAACCACCCTCAAAATCCATAAAACCACTAAAAACCATTAAAAATAATAAAAACCCTATTTTTCACTTAAAACATAAAAAAACATATAACCCTTAATCACCCAAAGAAAACCTGATAAACAAAAAAAATTAAAACCTCTAAAAATATAAGAAATGATAAAACCTCTAAAATCCATATAATACCTAAAATCCATAAAACCCCTAAATCCGTAAAGATAATAAAAACCTATAAAACCACTAAAACCACTAAAAACTCAAAAGTATCTCTAAACACCTAAAAACTAGAAAAAACTCTAAAACCCTAAAAACGCTAAAGAACTCGAAAACCCAAAAAACCATAAAAATCCTAAAACCCCAACACACTCAAAATCCATTAACCCTCACAAAGCATAAAAATTCAAAGAATCATTAAAAATACCTAAAAACATAAAAACCATAAGAACCCTAAGAAAAAGTAAAAAACTAAAAACATCAGAAACCCCTAAAAACTTAGAAACCCTAAAAACCATTAAAATCCCTAAAAACCATAAAAAGTAAACAAATAATAAAAATCCCTAGAATTACCTAAAAATGTGAAACACCATTAAATCCTAAAAACATAAGAATAGCGCAAAAACCTATCAACACTCAAAGCCCTTAAAATATAAAAATTATAAAAACCCTTAAAGACCATAAAAACCCTAGAAACCCCTAAAACCATTAAAAATACATAAAAACCTATACAAACCCAAAGACTAATAATGTACATAAAAACCATTTAAACCCCTAAAAAGGATAAAAACTCTAAAAACTATTAAACACTTCAAAACTCCACAAAACCCTAAAACCCAAAAAAAATAATAAAATCCCATAAATCCCTAAAACCGCTAAATATCACTAAAATTCCTAATGACCATAAAATTCCCGAAAGCCTGAAAAATCGCTAAAATTATAAAAAACTCCAAGAACCCTGAAAAAATGGAAAACATTAAAAATCAAAAATCACTTTAATCTGCTAAAAACCTAAGAATTCTAATAATCCAAAAAACCATAAAAAACTAGAAAATCCAAAAAAAACACAAAAAACATAAAACCCCCCAAAACCCAAAACAACCCTAAAAATAAAAAAACATAAAAATTCCCTAAAATTTCATAAAAATATAAAAAACACAAAAAAATTTGAAAACCATATTAAAACCGTAAAAAAATCACTTAAAACCCCTAAAACCCAAATAAAATACAAAAAACCCTAAAAACTATAAAAATCCTAAATATTCCATTAAAATTCCCGAAAATGTAAAAAACCCTAAAACCTAGAAAACCCTAATGAAACCATAAAAACCTAAAAATGTTAAACATCATAAATGACCCAAATCCCAAAAAACCCATGAAACCACCCTAAAACCCATAAAACCCACATACACCAAAAAAAACCCACAAAATCCCTAGAAATGCTAAAAAATAATAAAAAACATGAAAAAACATAAAAATATCTAAAAATTATAAATTCCATAAATCCTGAAGTTAATAAGAAAACCTTAAAATCCGAAAAACACATAGAAACCAACAAAAAAATTAAAATTATAGATCCCCTTAATATCCCTAAAAACTGCTAAAAACATTAAAAACACTAAAAACCCATTAAAAAACCCTATAAAAACATTAAATAACATTTAAATCCCAAAACATGATAAAGTTATATAAAAAACTTTAAAACCATAAAGAAATCAAAACCCACTTAAAACCCAAAAAACCCATAACACCCCCCCCCCTAAAAATCATAAAATCCATAAAAACCATAAAAATTGAAAAAATATCCCTCAAAATACATAAAATCTAAAAAATCCCCATTAAGCCTTAAAACCCAATTAAATACTTAAAAATATACTATCAATTAAGAGCCCTAAAACCTAAAATTTTATTCAAACCCTAAAAAACGAAAAACCCCAAAAACCCAAAAAAAACCCTAAAAATACATACAACCCTAAAAACCCATGAAAATACTAAAAAATCCCTAAAACCCATAAAAACATAAAAACAAAAATTCTAAAAAAACAAATGAAAACCATAAAATCGTTAAATAATTAACACCTCCAAAAAACCTAAAATACGATAACATCAATAAAAACTTGAAAAAACACTAAAAATCATAAAACCCATTAAAATCTAAAAAAACATTAATACTCGTATAAACCCATAAAAACCAAAAAACCACTAAAATATTTAAAAAACCCTATAACCCCAAAAATATTAGAAAACTATAAAAAACCATAAAAATACTAAATAACTCAAAAAACCCTAAAAACACAAAAAATCCTTAAAAACCTCAAAAAACCTAAAACCCTAAAAATTCTAAAAAAACCTTAAGAATCCTTAAAATCCATAAAAACCTAAACCCCACCTAAACACTATTAAAACACATAATAACACCTTAAAAATATAAAAATAAATAAAACCACTAAAAACCTAAAAATGTTAAAATCCCTAAAAACCGTAAAATAATAAATATCTTAAAACCCCTCAAAATCCACAAAAACCCTAAAAACCATAAAAATACAAATTATATATTAAAATCCGAATAAAAGTAAAAAAAATTCTAAAAGCCTTGAAAAACCCTAAGAAAACCATACAAACCAAAAAACAATTAAAACATGTAAAAACCTAAAAAAGGATAAAAACCCTAAAAACCATAAAAGCCATAAAATCCGTGAAAACCATTAAACTCTAAAACCTATAAAAACCCTAAAAACTCACTAAAATTTTCTAAAACCCTTTAAATTCTTGAAAGCATAAAAAAACTTTAATAACCATAAAACCCCTAAAATTTTTAAAATAATCGTAAAAACAAAAAACAAATTATTAAACTAAAACCATTAGAACCCCTTAACCATAAAAAACCTGAAAAACAAAAAAATCCATAAAAATACTAAAAAATACCTAAAAATCCCTAAACACATAAAACCCCCTAAAACCCCAAAAAAATCTCTAAGAAAAATTTAAGAATAGAAACACACATAAAACACCTAAAAACATAAAAAAAATACTAAAACACATAAAAAATATAAAACCCTAAAACCCCTAAAAACCATATAAACACCTAAAAACCATAAAAACCATAAAAATCATAAAAATCATAAAATCCCTAAATATTTCTGAAAACCTAAAACCATAAGATACTAAGAAACCCAAAGAAAACCTTAAAAACCTGAGATATCTAAAAGCCCCCAAAAAATCTAAAAATTCTAAAAAACCATAATAACCATAAGAACCATAAAAACCAAAAAACCCTTAAAACCCATAATTACCCTAAAAAATTAACAACCTTTTTTTAAAACCACTAAAAATCCTAAAAATGTTAAAAACTCGAAAAACCCTAAAAACCATAAAAAACATAAAACCACTAAAAACCTAAAGAAACCAAATACCCATAAAAACGATAAAACCTACTAAAAAAACTAAAACCCTTTAAGATCCAAATAAAATAAAAACACAAAATTCCAAAAAAAACCCTAGAAAACTCAAAAATCCTGAAAATACAAAAAAAAATCAAAATCCTAAACACCCTTAAAAACTCTAAAAATCTAGAAAATCCATGAGAAACATTAAAATACTTGGAAATACCTATATATAATTAAAAATTTAAAAAACCTAAAAATCCTAAAAACCCCTACGAAAACATTAAATCCCGAAAAGTAATTAAAACACTTAAAAACTAAAAATGCTAAAACATTAAAAACCGTAACCCCCATAAAAATTACTAAAAAACATAAAACACAATGAAATACTAAAAACTCAAAAAATCAATAAAAATGTAAAAAAACCCTAGAACCCCATTCTAAAACCTCAAAAACCTAAAAACTCATAAAATCCATATAAAATAAAAAACACTAAAAACCCTCAAGGTCACTAAAAGCACCAAAAACCCATGGAAAATATAGAAACTCTAAAAAACCCCAAAACCCCTCAAAATCCATAGAAACCCTAAACCCTGAAAAAATTCAGTAAAATCCCTAATAATCCATAGAAACACTAAAAACTAAACAAATTCAAATAATTCCTTAAAAATCCATAAAAACGTTAAAAACCCAAAAAACCCAAAAACCCACTAATAAAAACATAAAAACCTAAAAACAATTAGAACACCTAAAACCCTAATAACACTAAAAACCCTAAAAATACTAAAAATCGATAAAACCATAAGCACCCTAAAATCCCCTAGAAACATTAAAAAACCCCTATAACCCCTCTAAACCACTATAAACTCTAAAAACACATTAAAATTCTAAAAATGTTAAAAAAATATAAAAACATTAAAACAACTAAAAACAAAACAAACAACCAAAATCCCCAAAAAATCATAATAGAAGAAGAGGAGATGGAAGCTCTAGAGACTCTAGATATTTGGATCTTTTGTGATGGTAGCTTCCTACCAGGTTGAAGATGACGGAAAACGGCGTACCTACCCCCTCTCTATGGGGGAGGATCCTACCTCAAAGGACTGTTCTTTACTGTCTCTCTCTTCCCCTAATTTGATACCCTCCTTTCCTCAAACGGTGCTTTTCTTGAAGGTTCCAGAGTTCTTTTAAGACCATCCAAAACTTCCCCTCTCGATTTGGGAGGTCACCGAGGCTTCAGATCGGCACAACCTGAATCTGGTTGCAAGTTTCCTGATGCGGTGACCCCCGGTGGTCGCTTTCGACAGGTTTGTCTCAACATTCTTTAAACTTAGGGCTCATTCTATTGTGGGTATGATTGATAGATCTCACATCATGATTTTCTTTGCTTCAAAGGAGAACCGGGTCCTTGCCTGGTCGTCGACTCCTCGTTCATTCAATGGTGCTCGCTTCTCCCTTTCTCGGTGGAGAATTGATTTTCATCTGAAGCGGAGCACCTCGATGGTTTCTAACTGGGTAAAATTTCTTAATCTTCCCCTTCCCTTAAAAAATTTTTATATTATTTTGATGCTTGGGAATTTTATGGGGAGGTTTCTTTTGTGTGGATAGTAGAAATATGGCCCTTTGTCATCCGGTTTCCCCAAGGGCCTTCGTTGAAGTTGATGTTTAAAAGGCTCTAGTGGATGCTGTCTGGATTGTGGTGGGGGAGGAACATAGGTGGAGACAACCTATTATCTATGAACCATGGCCGGTGTTATTCTCTTAATGTTGGATCTTTGGGCACAATGCTCAATCTAGAGGATGTTATGGCCCTGAAAGGGGTGGGGGTTTTCTGGCCCACGTGTCTTCTGGTGAGAGCATCCTTCCTCTGGTGGAGGTTAAGGAGACAACAAGGGTGACCGAGCCATTATCCTCCCAGCCTTTGGTTTCTGATGTTCCCTGCTCGTCTGTTTTGATGGCTGTAAGTGATCTAGAGGTTGATATGATGGATTTGGGTGTCTTTAAAATAAGTCTGGCTGGAGGTGTTTGTAACTCGGGAGATGCTTTTGAGGAGGACGTGCTACTGGGTGATAGGGATATTCTGGTTCCTGCTGATGGAATTCACGGATGTGGTGATTTCTCAAGGAGGCGGTCGGAAATAGGGAAGGCTGCTGTGATGGGATTATGGAAAGGTAATGATCAGATGGAGGTTCCCTATGCGCTAGTACTAGGAAAATATGAAAAGGTTGGAATGAAGGATTATGGGAGTACCGATGGATCCTCTTCACTGGTTAAGATTGTTGCACCTGCTCAAAACATTTTCCAGGTTGCAGCTATGGCTGAGCCCATAGTTGTGGATGTGTTGGTGGGAGATGTTATGAAGGAGGCAGTGGTTGTTCAGGGAATGAGGATTGGGGATGAGTGGATAATGTCTTCGGCTGAGGAGGAAAGGTTTGTGGTTGAAGAGGAGCCCTGGATCCCCAGGGTTCATTTCACTAATTGGAGTGATGCCCCTATGGTGCTATCCGGGTGTGCTAACGTGGGGGGACCTGACATGGAGTCTGGATCATTTCCTTCCACAGATAGCACTAGCGGTGTTGAGGATCTTTCCAGTTCTCTGGTTCTAAATTTTAACCCTCTGCTAGGGACTGTTGGGGATGCTGGTGATTCGTCCATGAACCTGGAGAGGGATATGGTCCTACATGGTGTTCCCTATGCTGAAAATCATTGTTTGGAGTTTCATGAGATGGTGTGGGTTGAACGGGAAAGGTATCCGCTTGTGGGTGAAGATAAGTGGCTTGGAGAGAGGTTTGCTGAGGCTGATCACCGGATAAACGCTGCTATGGTCAGGACTAAGGAGGAAAGGAACAAAATAGGTGTTGAAACTCCCGGGTCAGAAGTTAAGAAAGGAAAGTCCCCATCTGCTGTCAGCGATGGAATCACTTGTGAGATATCAGGTAATGAAGCTGGATCCACCTTCGCCCCCCTGAGTTGAAGATGACGAAAGGATTATTCTGCCCTCCTACGTCCTATGGAAACTCGGGCCTCATCAAGGGCAGTCAGACTAAATCTAAAAGCTAATAAGTGAGAGCGGCCTTCAAATTCTACTGAGCAAGAGAAGGCTAGGCTGAAGCTGCTATCCAGGCTTGGCATGCAGGGGGATTATGAGTCAGGATGGGATTCGATGGGCATGGGTGCTGAGTCAGATTACAGCTTTGCTGATGTGGATGATGGCTTTGGTGTGGGCATCGGGTATCGTGGTGTGGAGCTGGATGATTTTAGTGGCGACATTGACAGATATTCCCCTTGTGTGCCTTTCCTTTTGGACTCTTTTGGCATGTCTTCTTTGCCTTTTTATTCTCTCTTTCTTTCTTTTTGGGGCCTTCGGGCTGGGGTTGTAAGGGGTTTTGGGTGTGGGTCATTTGACCCCTCCCCTCCCTTCTCTACAGTGTCTTTGTGTCTTTTTTTAATAAATTGTGGGGGGGGGGTGCTAGGAATAGCCTGGACTCGAGCCTTCCTTGCCCCAAAAAACATAAAAACCAAAACTATAAAAACCCCAATAAACTAGAATATTATAAAATTATAAAAATCCCTAAAAATAACTAAAAAATTAAACTACCCTAAAAACCCTTGAAACCTCAAATAAAACCATATAAACCTAAAAATTGAAAAAAAATCACAAAAATCCAAAGAAAAACTAAAAACCCTAAAAACCCTAAAATCCCTCAAAGTCCCTAAAAACCCTAAAAACCCATAACAAACCAAAAAGTCCTAAAATACCTAATAACGTAAAAATCCATAAAAACTTTTAAAAACCCTAAGAAATCCTTAAAAACCTAACAACACTAAAAACCCATAAAATCCCTAAAATATGCTAAACACGAGAAAAAACCATATAAACTAAAAAAACATAAAAACCCATTAAAAATTAAAAAATATAAAAAACACATAAAACCACTAAAAATGAAGAAAACCAATAAAAACCCATTAAATTCCTAAAAATGCAAAAAACTCTAAAAAAATTTAAAAAAATTAAATAAATTAAAAAACCCAAATAACCATAAAAACCATAAAACCATAAAAAACCCCTAAAAGACTAAAACACCCTAAAAAACTAAGAAATAATAAATTTCCTAAAAAAATCCTTCAAATTCTGTAAAAACATAAAAAACCAAAAAACCATTGAAAAATAAAAAGAAACCCCTAAAAACCTAAAAAATATATTTAAACCAATAAAAACCTAAAAATGCTAAAAATCTTAAAAATATAAAAAACCTTAAAAACACCAATGTCCCTAAAACCCTAAAACCCTTGAAAATTTAAAAAACAACAAAAACCAAAAAGATCCCAAGGAAAAACATAATAACCTAAAAAACATAAAACCCCTAAATTTCTAATAATGCCAAAGACCCTAAAAACGCATAAAAAAAGAATCCCAGAAAAATACATAAAACCCATAAAACCCAAAAAAACCATAAATGGTTCCAAAGATCCCTCAAAATTTAATCCCCCAAACCTAAAAACCCCTAAGAAAAACTTAAGAACCTATAAACGCATTAAAACCCTCAAAACCTAAAACATGCTAAAAATACTAAAACCCCTAAAACCCTAAAACCATAAAAACATAAAAACCCCTTGAAACTGTAAAATATTTCAAAACCCATAAAAACTCTGAAAACCACTAAATAATCTAAAAAATCATTAAACACGTAAAAACATTTGAAAATTCTAGAAAGATTAAAAACCCTAAAAACTCAAAAAAAAATTTAAATACCCTATAAAACCTAACAGGACATTAAAAACATTAAAAACATACAGCCCCTAAAAACCCTAAAAAAATTTAAAACTATAAAATATCATAAAAACCCTAAAACCCCCTCAAAAACCCTAAAAACCCCTCAAAAACCCTAAAACCCTAAAAACCATAAAAAACATAAAAAACATAAAAATCATAAAAAATCTCTAAATATCACTAAAGACATAAAAAACCATAAAAATACCTCAGAAAACCTTAAAATCCTAAAAACACTTAAATCACCTAAAAAGCTAAAAAAATGATAAATACCGAAAAAGAACCTAAAAACCCAAAACCTATAAAACTATAAAAGCCCCTAAAAACCGTAAAAACCCTAAACCCCTTAAAATCACTAAATCCAACATAAAATATATAACAACACTTTAAAAAAAATTCTAAAAAACACTAAAAACCTTAAAAACATTGAATAGGAAATAAAACTATAAAAACATAAAGAAAATATAGAAACCCAAAAAATGGTAAAATCCCCTAAAACCCCTAAAACACTAAAAACCATAAAAATCCTCAGAAAACACTAAAATACGTAAAAATTAAAAAACCCTAATAATCCTAAAAACCCATAATAAATCCTTAAACATAAGAAAACACTAAAAACTCCTAAAAAATATAAAACTGATAAAAACCCTAAAAATCCGCAGAAACAAAAAAATAATAAAAAAACCCATAAAACCCCCAAAACCCTAAATACTAATTAAACCATAAAAAACCAAAACTCTAAAAACCTTTGAAACCCCTAAAAATTTCCAAGAACTATAAAAATACCTTAAAACTAAAAAACCCATAAACGCCAGAAAACCCTTAAAATCCCTAAAAACATAAAAAATCAATAAAAATAAAAAAACACCATAAAATCATAAAAATCCAAAAATATGTCAAAAAAATAATAACATTAAAAATACTTATAAAAACCATAAAAACCTAAAAAATTATGAAATATTAAAATCTATAAAAACACCAAAATCATTACAAATCTATAAAAATCCTAAATCCATCAAAATAATAAAAATACCAAAAAAATTCCTATTGATGTAAAAAACCCAAAAATTTCTAAAATAACCTAATAAAACCATAAAAGCTAAAAAATACTTAAATTCATTTAAAAACTATGAAATGTTAAAAATCCTAATAAACCAAAAACCATTAAAACCCATAAAGGCCTTAAAAACACGTAAAACCCCAAAATACCACAATAAATCCTGAAAATATTCGAAAACTCTAAAACCTCATAAAAACAACTAAGAACTCCATAAACCATTTAAACACCAAAAAAAAATAAAAACCTCTAAAATGCCTTGAAACCCTAAAAACCAAAAAATACTGAAAATCAAAAAAACCTTAAAATCGTAAAAACCCCCCAAAACCCTTAAAATCCTAAAATGACCTAAAATTTTTAAAAAAAATTAAAAACCATAAAAACATCGAAAAACCTTATGAAAACCTTAAAAACCTAAAAACTCTTAAACCCACTAAAAACATTAAAACCACAACTAACCCAAATAACCTTAAAACCCCTAAAACCCCATAAAATATTAAAAGCCCTAATAAAAATATAAAAACCATATAAACACTTTAAACCCCTAAAAATTTAAAAACTCTAAAAAGAACCTAATACCCTTAAAAATTATAAAACCCTAAAAACCCTAAACACCATTAAAATTCCTCAAACCCATAAAAAACATAAAAATCCTTAAAATTCACGAAAATTAATTAGAAATGTAAAATCCTCTAAAAACCTTAAGAAAACCTTCTAAACCAAAATGTAATTAAAACCCCTAAAAACCTAAAAACACTAAAACCCTAAAAAAATACTAAAACCCCATAAAACCTTGAAAATGATGAAAATCCCTAAAAACCTTAAAAACCTTAAAAACCTTAAAAATCCATTAAAACCCCAAAACCCCAAAACCCCAGAAAAGCCATAAAAATACTTTAAAGCCAAAAAATGTTATAAAGCAATAAATTTTTTAAAAAAACTAAAAATAAAAAAATCCTAAAAAGTAAAAAAACATAAAACACTTAAAACCCTAAACCCTGAAAAATCCTATAAATCCATAACAACCCTTAAAAACATTAAAATCCTAAAAAATCTCTAAAATCCACAAAAATGTAAAAAATCCTAAAAATCAAAAAACCCTAAGAAAACCTTAAAATTTTAAAAATAGTTAAAAACCCTAAAAAAATAATTCTAAAAACCTTAAAAACAATAAAACCCCTAAAACACTGACCCCCCCCCCCCACCACCACCACCACCACAAACTTTAAAAAACCCTAAAAACCCATAAAATTTCAAAAAACACAGAAAAATGTAAAATTCCCATTAAACATATAAAAACGTTAAAAACTGTAAAAAACCTACGAAACCTAAAAAGTCTATAAAACCCCAAAAACTCGAAATACCCATAAAACCCTAAAACCCATCAATATCCTTAAAACCCCTAAAAACAGAAAAAAAAAACAGAAAATTCAAAATAATCCATAAAATGTAAAAACACTAAAAACCCAAAGAAACAAAATTACCCAAAAAAAAACATTAAAAAACCTTGAAAACCCTAAAACCTAAAAAATGACTACAATTTTTAAAACCCTATAAACCCCAAAAAATTATAACAAAATATAAAAAAAACCATAAAAACATACACCCTAAAAAAATTAAAACCGAAAAAACCAAAGAAACCCAGAAAGAACTTACATTCCTAAAAAACCTTAAATTCCTTAAAAAACATTAAAAACATAAAAACCCATTCAAATCCTATAAATCCCCAAAAATATGAAAAAATATAAAAAACAAAAAAAACATGAAAACACTACGAAAATATTAATAATCTAAAAACACATAAAACTCCTAAAAACCTTAAATAAAGATAATAAACCAAAATCCCTAAAAATTAAAAAAAACCCTAAAACCCATAAAAACAATTATAACCCTTAAAAAGGTAAAAAACCATAAAACCCATAAACACCTCTAAAAACTAAAAATCATTTAAATCCTTCAAAGATTTAAAAACTCCAAAAATAATTAAACCCCTAAAAACAAAAAAACACTAAAACCAAAAATACCAAAAACACCATAAAAACCATAAAACCCCTAGAAACCCTAATAAACCCAAATCACAAAAAATTAAAAAAACCCTTAAAAATAAAAATATTTAAAAATACATCAAAATCCTTAAAAATATAACAAACCATAGAAAAAATATAAACCCATAAGGGAACCTTAAAAATAAAATACAATTAAAACCCATAAAACCAAAAAAAAATGTTACAAACCAAAAAAAACATAAATACCTAAAATCAATAAACCTATAAAACCCGTCAAAAACCCTAAAACCCCATACAAACCATAAAAACCACTACAATCTCTTAAAACCATTTAAACCCTTAGAAACATAAGAATCCTTGAAAAACATTAAAAACCTAAAAACTCTAAAAAAAGTCAAAAATCCCATACAAAATCATAGACCCCCAAACCCTAAAAACATTAAAAAACAAATAAAATCAATAAAAACCCTAAAAACCCACTCCAAAAAATTTTCTAAAAAACCAAAAAATGTAAAAACTCTCAAAAACCCTAAAACACCTATGAAATATCTAAAATCATAAAAACACTTCAAAACATTAAAAAACTAGAAAATGATAAAAACCATAAAAAACACTTAAACCCCTAAAAACCATAAAAACTCCTTAAATCATAGAATCCCTAAGAACCCATAAAAACCCTAAAAACAACTAAAAACTCTAAAACCCCATAATATCCTAAAATCCTTAAAAACAATAAAAACCCATATAACCCTAAAACCCACCAAATAAATGTAAAACCTAAAAAAACCATAAAACCCTAAAAGCCATCAAAAATCACTAAAAACCCTAAGAACCATAAAAATCCTAAAAATCCCTAAAATATATCAAAATTGTAAAAACCCATAAATACCCTAAAAACTACTAAGAAAACATTAAAAACCAAAAAAACATAAATCCCATAAAAATAAAAAAACCCTAAAAACCCAAAAAATCATAAATAACTAAAAAACGATCAAAATATCTATAAATCCAAGAAACGATAAATATTTTTAAAAAGTCATAAAAATCCTTCAGAATTCATAAAAATTACTAAAATATAAAAACCCTAAAGACCCCCAAAATCCAAAAAACCTAAAACGCATAAAAATAAAAAAACATAAAAATCATAAAAATCATAAAAATCTTGAAATCTCCTATGAAAACCATAAAATCCTTAAGAAACTTAAATCATCTTAAAAAATAAAAAACACACACCACCTTAAAACCCCATAAAACCCCTAAATACCATCAAGACCCAAAAAACAAATAAAAACCCTAACCCCCCACCATAAAAAAGACAACCATTTAAACCCCTAAAAATGTTAGAAAATTATAAGAAACCTTAAAACACTAAAAAATTAAAAAAAACATAAAAACATAAATGATACATTAAAACCTTAAAACTATTAAAACCCTTAAATACATAAAAACATAAAAATCCTAAAAATTACATAAAAACCTCTAAAATATAAAAACTGTAAACCCCTAAAAAACATACAAACCCCTTATAACCTTCAAAATCCCTATAACCCTAAAAACATAAAAGTTCTAAAATATATATCATAATCAATAAGAATATAAAAAACCCTCAAACCCAAATAAACCAAGACAGTACATTAAGAAACTTAAAGCACTAAAATCATAAAAAACCTAAAATGGCAAAAACCCAAAAAACCAAAAAAACACTAAAAACCATAAAAACCCCTTAAAACATTAAAAAACAAAAAACATCTAGAAACCTTAAAAATCACTGAAACTCTAAGTTAAACTTATAAACCTAAAAACACTTAAAAACACTAAAAACAAAAATTCTAAACACCCTATTAATCCTAAAAACCACAAAACCATAAATACTATAAATCTCTGAAAAATAAAAAATACCACAAAACTTCTAGGCCCCCTAAAACACACTAAAAACTCTAAAGCACATTAAAAATACTAAAAAAATTTAAAAACACTAAACATATTAATACTCTAAAAAATTCAAAAAACTGTAAACCCCTAAAAAATGATAAGAATCCTAACAAACCCCTAAAAATCCTTAAAAATATAAAAAAATCACAAAACCCTGAAACCAACTTAGAAAACCTTAAAAAACTAAAATAGTAAAAACCCTTAAAAATCGAAAAATGAAAAAAAATCTAAAAAATCCTAATACCCAAAAAATCCTAAAAAACCAAAAAACCCATAAAAATCCAAAAAATCCTTAAAAATAACAAAAAATATAAAAAACCCCAAATATACCTAAAAACCCATTAGAAAACGTTAAAAACATAAAGAAATATAAATACCCTAAAAGTCCTTTAAAGACATAAAACCCTTAAAACCTTCTAAAAACCATTAAAATCCATAGAAACAGTTAAAAAATATAAAACCACTAATATTATAAAAACCCTCATTGTTGTTAAAAACACTAAAAACCATAAAAACCTATAAAATCCCTAAAATCCCAAAAAATTTAAATAAACACAAAAAACCAAAAACCCCTATGAAAACCATCATAACATAAAAACACTTAAAACCCCTAAAAACCTAAAAATCCTACAAAACCCAAAAAAACCTCAAACACTAAAAATCCTAAAATACGCAAGAAACCATAAATGTATGGAAAACCCATGAAGCCCTAAAACCATAAAGAAATATATAAACCCTTTAAAAACAATAAATGTTAAAAAATAAAAAAACAAAAAAAATCCAAAAATACTAAGAAAACCTTGAGAATCAAAAATACCATAAAACCCTAAAACACAAAAAAAACCGCAAACACCTCAAAATCCTTAAAAACCTAAAAAGAATAAAAATACTAAAAATCCCTAAAAATATATAAAAATATAAAATACCCTAAAAACCAATGAAAACCCTATGAAAACCTTAAAAACATAAAAATATTTAAAACTATCAAAACCCTAAAAATCCTAAAAAACATAAAAATACCTACAGGACCAAAAAATACCTAATAATAGAAAAACCCAAAAAACCATGATAAACCCAATGAAAACCATAAAAAACTAAAAACATTTAAACCCCTTGAAAATCGAAAAAAGTACTAAAATGCTAAAAACCACAAAAAATCCTAACACCTATAATACCCATTAGAAAACTTAAAACACAAAAAACCCATGAAACCCTAAAATCCACTAAAAATCAAAAAACCATTTAAACATCTTAAAATGTTAAAAAATAAAAAATATCCTTAACACCGCAAAAAAACTCATAAAACCATAAAAACCCAGAGACAATAAATCAATTAAAACTAAAAAATCCCTAAAAAACTCAAAACCCTGAAAACACTATGAAAACCATAAAACCATTAGAATACATAAAAATCTCTAAAAACACAAAAAAATCCTAAAAATGTTGAAAACACTATGAAATTCATAAAACCCAAAAATACATAAATCACCTCAAACATAAAAATGTTAAAAACTCTAAAACCCTAAAAATACTCAAAATACTTAACAACCCTTCAAAACAAAAAAAACATAGAAAATACCTAAAAATCCCTAAATAAGTAAAACACCCTAAACACCTTCAATACCCCTAAGAAAGCCATAAAAACAAAAATGAACTCTAAACCCCTAAAATCCATAAAAGCAATAAAAAACCAAAAAGCTATAAAAACCAATAAAACACCTAAAAACCATAAAAACACAAATACCCATAAAAACATTAAAATAATTAAAAACTCTAAAACCCTTTAAACCCCTAAAAACATTTAAAACACTATGAATCCATAAAAATACAAAAAAAATTAAAAAAAAACATTAAACCAAAGAGACCATAAATCCCTAAAATTATCAAGATCCATAAAATCATAAATATCAGGAAAAGACCCTTAAAATTCATAAAATATTAAAAACCCTCAAATCCTCAAAAAAGAATAAGAAAACCATAATAACCTAAAAACACATAAAACCCCTAAATACCTAAAAATTGCTACAGACCTTAAAAGACCCAAATAAACCCAAAAAATGTTCAAAATCCCAAGAAAACCTAAAAAATAAAACACCCTAAAATCCTTCAGAACCTTATGAAAAACTGTAAAACCAAAAAACACATGAAACCCCTAAAAATGATAAAACCTTAAAAAGAATAAAAACCCTTAAAACCCTCAAAACTATAGAAAACCTTAAAAACCACAAACCCCCTAAAAACACAAAAAACACAAAAAACACACTAAAAACTCTAAAAAAACATTAAACCGCTAAAAATCGTAAACGTTTCTAAAAACCTTTAAAGCCCTAAAAACTCAAAAAACCTCTAAAACCACTAAAAACCATAAAAATCAAAAAACCCTAAAAACCTAACTACCTAAAAACCATTGAAAACAAAAAACCCATATAAATCCAAAAAAACCCCTAAAAATCCCTAAAAACATAAAAACAATTAGAAACCATGAAACCCATATTAAAAACTTAAAAACCTAAAAATATTTTAAACCCCTAAAAAATAAAAACACGAAAACCCCTAAAAATCCTAAAAAAATAAATAACTCTAAAAGACGATAAAATCCCCAAAAATCGTAAAAAACCATAAAAACCATAGAAACACCCTAAAAATCCCAAAAAACATAAAAAAGAAAAAAATACCTTACAAATAATATGAAAACCATAAAATCCTAAAAACACATAAGAGAACTAAAAACATAAAAAAATATAAAAAATCAAAAAAACCCTCAAAACCCTAGAAACCTTGAAACCCCTAAAAATCATAAAAACCCCTAAAAACCATTAAAACCCCATAAATACCCTAAAAACATGAAATAACATGAAACCCCATTAAAACCCTAAAAACATTACAAATTCTAAAAAACTGTAAAAAATCAAAAAAACGCTAAATAACCTAAAAAACAATAAATTCACCAAAATACCACAAAAATATAATACCCTCAAAATGCATTAAAAATCACTATTAATGGAAAAAACCCAAAATGCCATGAAAAACCCTATGAAAACCATAATATCCTAAGAAACCATGAAACCACTTATAATTTTAAAAAAATTATAAAAACCCTAAAAAACATGAAATCCCTAAAACCCCTCGAATCCATGACATTCCTAAAAACCCCTAAAAATCCTCCAAATTAAAAAATCTTAAAAACCCTAAAATCTCTAAAAAACCATCAAAACCTTATAAAATTTAATCCCCTAAAAATCTAAAATATATAAAAACCCTAAAAGACCATAAATCCCCAAAACCCCCAAAAACCATAAACTACCTAAAACCCTTAAAATTTTAAGAACACAAAAAACCATAAAAAACCATTAAATCCCTAAAAATTCCGAAAAACGTTAAAATCATTTAAACCCAAAAACCTCAAAAAACCATAAATGAAAATAAAACCCCAAAACCAATAAAAAACCTAAAAACCCCAAAACCCCTCAATATCGTGGAAAAACAAATAAACCTTAATTAACTAAAAAACACTAAAATCCCTAAAAATGAAAAATATCCTAAAAAATCTAAGAAAACCTTGAATAGTTAAAAGCACAAAAATCCCCAAAAACCAAAAAAATTATAATAACCCTAATAATCCTTAAAACCCTAAAATTTGTAAAAATCCCTAAAACCCCTAAAACCCAGAAAAATCATAAAAAACCCCAAAAATCCACAACTAACGTGAAAATTTCTAAACACCCTTTAAATCCCAAGAAACATTAAAAAATGTAAAACCCTTAACAAACTCAAAAATACCCTAAATATCCAAAAAATAATAAAACAAAAAAAATCCAAAAAACATAGAATACCCTAAAACAAATAAAAATACCTAGAAATCCCTAAGAATCCCACAAAACGTAGAAACACTAAAAACCTAGATAAACCATAAGAAAAAAAATCCTTAAAACACATAAAAACCGTAAAATCCTAAAAACCCATAATATCTATAAAATCCATGAAAACCCTAAAAATATATTCAAATCCTAAAAACATGAAAATCCTAAAAAATTCCTTAAAATCCATAAAATACTAAAAATATATGAAACCCCTAAAGAAAATCTTAAAAACCAAAAAATACTTAAATCCACAAAAACCTAAAAAATAAAAACCCCTAAAACACTAGAAAACCAAAAACACAAAAATGATATAATTCATAAAAACATTACAAACATAAAAACCGTAAATCCCAAAAAAAACTCCAAAACCCCCTTCAAATTCTAAAAAATTTTAAAAAATCTATATTCAACCTTCAAACCCCTATATTTTTATAAAAAAACCTAACAACCAAAAAAATCCTAAAAACCCTAAAAAAACCTAAAAAACCCAAAAAACCACTAAAAACACTAAAACCCATAAAAATCCAAAAAAGCATTAAAAAAATTTGAAAACGTAAAAAAACAAAAAAAAACTTAAAAACCCTATAAAAACCTTAAAAAATATAACAAACACTAAAACCCCTTAAGAACCTAACAAAGAAAAAAAATATAAATAAATCTATAGACCCTACAAACCCTAAAAATAATAAAAAAACAACAAAAGACATAGAAACACAAAATACCCTTAAAACCACCAAAAACATAAAAGTCCCTTTAAACCTGTAAAAACATTTAAAAACTCTAAAAACCCATGAAAACCCAAAAAACTCCAAAAATGAAAAAAAAAATTATAAATGCTTAAAACCCCCAAAAAAACCCCTAAAGCCCCTCATAAACCATAAAACCCTAATATACTATAAAAATGCTTAAAAATCCATAAAAATTTCTAAAAATGTAAAACCCCCCAAAAAAACATAAAATCCAAAAAAAAACATTAGAACCCCAAAACCACATAAAACCCATAAAAATAAAAAAAAATTCTAAAACAGTAAAAAAAATATAAACCATAAAATTATAAAAGTCATAAAAATTATTTAAAATCCCTATAACATTAAAAACCCAAAAAACTCTTAAAAAACTAAGGAAAAAATAAAAACCCTTAAACACTCTAATGCCACAAAAACCTAAAAAATATTAAATACATTAAAAATTCCAAATACAACCCTAATACTATAAAACTGATAAAAATATCCTAAAATGTAAAAAAAAACTCTAAAACACCATAAAATCCTTAAAAACAACTAAAAATGAAAAAATAATATAAAACTCTAAAAAAATAAAAAAAACCCAAAAAACCATCAAATGCATAAAAAACACAAAACCCCTTAAAACCAAAAAAAGAAAAACCCCTTAAACACCCTAAAAACCGTCAAAACCCATAAAACCCAAAAAACAACAAAAAATACATAAAACCACTAAAAATACTTAAAACCATAAAAACCTTGAAAACACCTAAGAAACTCTTAAAAACATAAAACACATAAAACCACTAAATACCATAAAAATTATAATACCCCGAAAAACCCTAAAACCCCCTAAAAGGCCTCAAAATCAATAAAACATTAATAAAATAAAATCCTAAAAATTGACTAAAACCCCTAAAATGTAAAAAACACTAGAGAACCTAATAAACCATTTGAAACATTAAAACACAAAAAAACACTTAAAATCCCAAATAACTAAAAAATGATCGAAACCCTAAAAGACCCTAAATACCCTTAAAACCCGAAAAACCCAAAAACACCCTAAAAACATTAGAACCCCTAATACCCATAATAAACCAAAGAAAAAATTAAAAATATCAAACCCATTTAAACTCATAAAAATTACAAATTCTCTTTAAACCCATAAAAAACATAGAAAACCAAAAAACCATAAAAACTCCCCATCACCAAAAAAACCCGGAAAAACTGAAAAAAGCAAAAAAATGACTAAAAATAAAAAAAATGTTAAAAAATGATATAAGAATACGTAAAAGAAAAAAACATTGAAAAATACTAAAAAAAACCTTACAATCCTAAATTACATAGAAACCCTAAAACCCCCAAAAAAATTCTAAAAACCTTGTAAATCACTAAAAATCCTAAAAATCTATACAACCCTAACAATCCCTAAAACACTAAAATCCATAAAAATACCAAAAAAGTCCTATAAATACCTAAAATGTAAAAAAACGTATCAACCTGAAAAATATTTAAGAAAACCATTAAAACCTTAAAACAATTAAAAAATAAAAACCATATAAACCATAAAACCCCAAAAGTCCTTCAAAACCCTAAAAATTCATAAGACTCACTAAAAAATCTAAAACCCTTTAAAATAATAAAAAATTTAAAACCCAATAAAAAACATAAAAAATTCTAACAAACTCGAAAAACACACCCCCAAAACCCAAAAAATCATTAAAACCCTAAAAAACATAAACCTCTAAAAATTCTAAAAAACATTAAAAACCTGGTAATATCATAAAAACCCAAAAAAGTACAAAAAATCCCTAAAAAGGTGAAATATATTTTAAAACCTCTAAAACCCCATAAGAATCTGTAAAATAATAAAATTACTTTAAACCCTAAAACCTATGAAATTATAAAATACCATAAGAATCCTAAAAAACCATAAAAACCCTCAAAATATATAAAACCCAAAATTCCATAAAAATTCTAAAAAATTCTTAAAAATATAAACCCCCCCCTAAAATCCTAAAAACACTTAAGAAAACCAAAACCTAAAAACATTTGAAACCTATAAAATATCTAAAAACACTGACAACACTAAAATACCGTAAAACCCCCTTAAACTCATGGAAACACCAAAAACCCCATAAAACCCATTAAAAACATAAAAAAATAAAACTATAAAAACTATTTAAACCCTAAAAAATGATTAAAAGATCTAAAAACCTAAAACCCCTTAAACCTTAAAAAACAAAAGATCCCTAAAACACCAAAACCATTAAACCCACAAAAACCCTTAATATCAATAAAAACTCTAAAAATAAAAAAAGCAAAAAACAACCAAAAAATACCTAAATTCATAACACCCTAAAACCCTAAAAATCTCTATGAAAACCTTAAAAACCTAAAACACTGAAAAACACTAAAAACACTAAAAAATACAAAACCCTAAAAACCAAGAATCCATAAAAACCATAAAAAATCATTGAAACCCATAAAAACCATAAAACCCTCAAAACCCCATAATAACTCTAGAAAGCCTTTAAACCCCATAAAATGTTAAAGAACTAAAAAACCTTAAAACCCTTAAAATTTTAAAAATAACCAAAAGAACCCAAAAAACCCAAAAAACCCCTCAAAATCACTAAAAACTGTGAAACCATAAAAACCATAAGAAAGCACTAAAATCCCTAAAAACATAAAAAAAACCCCAAAAAACTCTAAGAAAACCTTAAAAACCTAAAACACTTAAAACCCCTAAAAATTCAAAAAGGAATGCTAAGACCATAAAACCTTAAAACCCATAAAAACCAAAAAATCCTGAAAACCCTAAAAATCCTTAAAATCCCAAAATATTTAAAAAAATACATAAGATCCATAATAACATAAAAACCCTAAAATCCTTGAAAACCCAGAAGAAAACCATAAAATATATAAAAGAACATAAAACCCCTAAAAAGCAAAAAAATGCTAAAAACCCTAAAAGACTCTAAAAACCTAAAAATCCCTAAAAACCATTAAACACCTAAAACCCTTAAAAACTCTAAAAAACCATAAAAATTTAAAATACATTAAAAAAAATAAAATTCTTTTTAGCTACTAAAAAAATAAAAAAAAATTTAATATCCATAAACCTCCTAAAAACTCTAAAAATGATAAATACCCAAAAACAATAAAACTCCAAAACCCCCCAAAAAACACCTCAAAATCTATAAAAAAGAAAAAAACCATAAAAATTCTAAAAATCCTTATAAATCCCTAAAAATATAATAAAGTGTAAAACCCATGAAAAAGCCTAATAAAAACTTAAAATCAAAGAAAAAAAATTAAACCACTAAAAATCCGAAAAATGATAAAAACCATAAAAAACCCCCAAACCACTAAAAACCATAAAAATCCTTGATAAAAATTAAAAATCTTAAAATCCGCTAAAAATTCTAAAAAAAATAATCCCCTCAAAACCATTTAAAATTTAAAAAACCCCCCAAGAAACCCTAAAACCCTCAAAATCCCTAGAAAACACGGAAAACCATAACAATCATAAAAATTCTCTAAAAATTCAAAAAAGTGTAAAAAACCCTAAAAACCCTAAAAATTATTTCAATACCTAAAAATTCTTAAAACCCCTAAAAACAAAAAAAACCATAAAAATCACATGAAACCATTAAAAATAATAAAACCCCTAAATACACACAAAAATCTATATAAACCTATTAAACCCCTAAAAACTTACAAATCTATAAAAACTTTAAAAACCGTAAAAAAAATTTAAACCCCCTAATCCCCAAATAACCATAAAACACTAAAATCTCTAAAAACCATAAAAAATCCTAAAACCCTAAAGAATCCTAAAAATCATAAAAATACCTAGGATTCCCAAAAAACATAAGAAACACTTATAACCATGAAAACCACTATTAAATAATTAAAACATTATTGCACATATATCCCCTAATAATCTATAAAACGTAAAAACACTCAAATATTTAAAACCCATAAAAACCATCAAAATTATAAAAAAGTCTTAAAATCATGAAATGTATAAAAACCATAAAAACCTTTAAAACCATTGAGAAAACATTAAAAATCTAAAAACACATAAATCCCCTAAAAAACCTAAAAATGTGAAAACCATTAAAATACCCTAAAACCCCTAAGGAAATAAAAAATCCTAAATATTAATAAAAACCCTAAAAAATGAATACAACAAAAATATCTATACCCTTAAAAACATTAGAAACTCGAAGTACCCTTAAAAACCCTAAAATACTCAAAAATCCATAAAAACCAAAAAATACCATAATGAGCCTAAAAACTCAAAAAACTCTCGAAATCACTAAAAACCCTAAGAACACAAAAAATTAACTAAAAATACCTAATATATCTAAAAACTTAAAATACACTAACAATAAAAAAACCCAAAATAAAACCTAAAAATATCAAAACACTTAAAACACCTAAAAACTTATAAATTTCTAAAACCCCCAAAAAACAGAAAAACCATCAAAACAGATAAAAAACATAAAACCATAAGAACCCCTAAAACCCAGTAAAACCCTAAATAACAATGAAAACACTAAACACCCTTTAAACCCTTGAAAATGGGAAAAAAAATTTAAAAACTCATAAAACCCCTAAAATGAATAAAACCTACAAATGAAAATGCAAAACAAAAAATTAATTAAACCCTAAAAATAGAAAAACCCTCAAGATCCCTAAAAACCCTTAGAAATAATAAAATTTTAAAATTCACTAAAATTCACTAAAAATGTATAAACCCCTAAAAACCCTAAAACCCTTAAATCTCTCCAAATCCTTAAAACCCCTAAAAACCATAAAAAACTTAAAAATACCTAAAAACATAAAGAACCCTTCAGACTTGTAAAACACCTAAGAAAACGTAAAAGACTAAAAACAATTAAAACCCCAAATTTCTAAAAAATAAAAAATATCCAAAAATTCCCTAAAACCCTTTAAAACCATAAAACCCAAAAATCACTAAAAACCCTTGAAAACAAAAAACCCATATAAATCCAAAAAAACCCTAGAAATCCCTAAAAGCATAAAAACAACTAGAAACCATGAAACCCATATTAAAACCTTAAAAACCTAAAAATAATTTAAACCCCTAAAAAATAAAAACACTAAAACCCCTAAATATCCTAAAACAATAAAAACTCTAAAACATGATAAAATCCCCAAAAATCGTAAAAACCCATAAAACCCATAGAAACACCTTAAAAATCCCTAAAAACATAAAAAAGAATTAAATACCTTAAAAATATTAAGAAAACCATAAAATCCTAAAAACACATAAGAGAAAAAAAACATAAAAAATATAAAAAATCAAAAAAACCCTCAAAACCCTAGAAACCATGAAAACCCTAAAAATCATAAAAACCCCTAAAACCATTAAAACCTCATAAATACCCTAAAAACATTAAATAAATAGAAACCACATTAAATCCCTAAAACATTACAAATTCTAAAAAACTATAAAAAATCAAAAAAACGCTAAATAACCCAAAAAACCATAAAATCCCAAAAATACCACAAAACATAAAACCCTCAAAATGCATTAAAAATCACTATAAATGGAAAAAACACTAAATGCCTTGAAAACCCCTTCGAAAACCATAATATCCTAAGATTCCATGAAACCACTTATAATTTTAATAAATTATAAAAACCCTAAAAAACATGAAATCCCTAAAACCCCTCGAATCCATGAAATTCCTAAAAACCCCCTAAAAATCCTCCAAAATAAAAAACCCTAAAAACCTTGAAATCACAAAAAAAACCTTCAAAACCTTATAAAATTCAATCCCCTAAAAACCTAAAAAATCTAAAAACCCTAAAAGACCATAAATCCCCAAAACCCCATAAAACCATAAACTACCTAAAACCCTTAAAATTTTAAGAACATAAAAAACCATAAAAAACCTCTAAATCCCTAAAAATTCAAAAAAAACGTTAAATTCATTTAAACCCAAAAAACCTCAAAACCCCCCAAATTCAAATAAAACCCCAAAACCACTGAAAAACCTAAAATCTCAGAAACCCCCCAATATCATGGAAAAACAAATAAACCATAATTAACTAAAAAACACTAACATCCCTAAAAATGAAAAATAACCTAAAAAACCTAAAAAAACCTTGAATAATTAAAATCACATAAATCCCCAAAAAAACTAAAAATGATAATAACCCTAACAATCCTTAAAACCCTAAAACCCCTAAAAATCCCTAAAACCCCTAAAACCCCTAAAACCCCTAAAACCAATAAAAATCATAAAAACCCCAAAAATCCACAAATAATGTGAAAATTTTTAAACACCCTTTAAATCCCAAGAAACATTAAAAATGTAAAACCCATAACAAACTCAAAAATACCCTAAATATCCAAAAAATTATAAAACAAAAAAATACTAAAAACCCAAAATACCCTAAAATAAATAAAAATACCTAGAAATCCATAAGAATCCCACAAAACGTAAAAACACTAAAAACCTAGATAAACCATAAGAAAAATAAAAAATCCATAAAAAACTTAAAACCCGTAAAATTCTAAAAACCCAAAATATGTATAAAATCCATGAAAACCCAAAAAATATATCAAAATCCTAAAAATATGAAAATCCTAAAAAATACCTTAAAATCCATAAAATACTAAAAATATATGAAAACCCTAACGAAAATCATAAAAACCAAAAAATAATTAAATCCACAAAAACCTAAAAAAAGAAAACCCCTAAACACACTAGAAACCCAAAAACACAAAAATGATATCATTCATAAAAACATTAAAGAACATGAAAACCGTAAATCCCACAAAAAACTCCAAAACCCCCTTCAAATTCCTAAAAATGTTATAAAATCTATATTTAACCTTCAAACCCCTATATTTTCTCAAAAAAACCTAACGACCAAAAAAATCCTAAAAACCCTAAAAACCCTAAAAAACCCAAAAAACCCAAAAAAATCCCTAAAACACTAAAACCCATAAAAATCCGAAAAAGCATTAAAAAATTCTGAAAATGTAAAAATACATAAAAAAAACCTAAAAACCCTATAAAAACCTTAAAAATATAACAAACACTAAAACCTCTTAAGAACCTAACAAAGACAAAAAAGATAAAAACATCTATAGACCCTAAAAACACTAAAAATATTAAAAAACAACCAAAGACATAAAAACTCAAAATACCCTTAAAACCAGCAAAAACATAAAAGTCCCTTTAAACCCATAGTAACATTTAAAAACTCTAAAAACCCATGAAAAACCAAAAAACTCCAAAAATGAAAAAAATTTAAAAATGCTTAAAACCCCCAAAAAACCCCTAAAGCCCCTCATAAACCCCAAAAACCCTAATATACTATAAAAATACTTAAAAACCATAAGAATTCCTAAAAATGTAAAAAAACCGGAAAAAACATAAAATCCAAAAAAAAACATTAAAACCCCAAAACTAATTAAAACCCATAAAAACAAAAAATTGCTAAAACAGTAAAAAAAAATATAAACCATAAAATGATAAAAGTCCTAAAAATTATTTAAAATCCATAGAACATTAAAAACCCAAAATACTCCTAAAAACGATGAGGAAAAAATAAAAACCTAAAAACACTCAAATTCCCCAAAAACCTTAAAAATATTACATAATTAAAAAGCCCAAATACAACCCTAATACTCTAAAACTGACAAAAATATCCTAAAAAGTAAAAAAAACTCTAAAACACCATAAAATCCTAAAAAAACAAATAAAACTGTAAAACCATATAAAACTCTAAAAAAATAAAAAAAAATCAATAAAACCTTCAAATGCCAGAAAAACATAAAAACCCTTAAAATCGAAAAAAGAAAAAACCCCTAAACACCCTAAAAACCGTAAAAAACCAAAAACCCAAAAAACAACAAAAAATACATAAAACCACTAAAAATACCTCAAACCATAAAAACCTTGAAAACACCTAAGCAACTCCTAAAAACATAAAACACATAAAACCCCTAAATACAATAAAATTTCAAATACCCCTAAAAACCCTAAAACACCCTAAAACACCTCAAAATCAATAAACCATTAATAAAATAAAATCCTAAAAATCACTAAAAACCCTAAAATGTAAAAAACACTAGAGAAACTGATAAACCATTTGAAACATTAAAACACTAAAGACACTTAAAATCCCAAATAACTAAAAAATGATCGAAACCCTAAAAGACCCTGAAAACCCTGAAAACCCAAAAAAACCCCTAAAAACATTAGAACCCCTAAAACCCATAATAAACCCAAAAAAATTAAATATATAAAACCCCTTTAAACTCATAAAAATTAAAAATTCTCTTCAAAACCATAAAAAACATAGAAAGCAAAAAAACCATAAAACTCCAAATCACCAAAAAAACCCCAAAAAACTGAAAAAATAAAAAAAATAACTAAAAATCAAAAAAAAATTAAAAAAAAGGTATTAGAATATGTAAAAGAAAAAAAAGCTTGAAAAATAGTAAGAAAACCTGACAATCCTAAATTACATATAAACCCTAAAACCCCCAAAAATATTCTAAATACCTTGTAAATCACTAAAAATACTAAAAATCTATAAAACCCTAACAATCCCTAAAACAGTAAAATCCATAAAAATACCAAAATAGGCCTATAAATACCAAAAAACGTAGAAAAACCTATCAACCTAAAAAATATTTAAGAAATCCTTTAAAACCTTAAAAAAATAAAAAAAAAATAAAAACCATATAAACCATAAACCCCCAAAAGTCCTTCAAAACCCTAAGAATTCATAAGACCCACTAAAAACTCTAAAACACATTAAAATACTTAAAAATTTAAAGCCCAATAAAAACCATAAAAAATTCTAACAAACTCAAAAAACACACCCCAAAAACCCAAAAAATCATTAAAACCCTAAAAAACATAAACCTCTAAAAATCCTAAAAAACATTAAAAACCTGGTAAAATCATAAAAAAACAAAAAAGCACTAAAAATCCATAAAAAGGTGAAATATATTTTAAAACCCCTAAAACCCCATAAGAATCTGTAAAAAAATTAAAATTACTTTAAACCCTAAAACCTATAAAATTATAAAATGCCATAAGAATCCTAAAAAACCATAAAAACCCTCAAAATAAATAAAACCCAAAAATCCATAAAAATGCTAAAAAAATCCATAAAAATATAAAACGCCCTAAAATACTAAAAACAATTAAGAAAACCAAAACCTAAAAACATTTAAAACCTGTAAAATATCTAAAAACACTGAAAACACTAAAATACCGTAAAACCCCCTTAAACTCAAGGAAACACCAAGAACCCCATAAAAACCATTAAGAATCTAAACAAATATAACTATAAAAACTATTTAAACCCTAAAAATGATTAAAAGATCTAAAAACCTAAAAACCCTAAAACCTTAAAAAACAAAAATAACCCCCTAAAACACCAAAACCATGAAACCCACAAAACTCTTAACATCAATAAAAACTCTAAAAAACACAAAAAACAAAAAACAAAAAACAACCTAAAAATACCTAAATTCATAACACCCTAAAACCCTAAAAATCTCTATTAAAACCTTAAAAACCTAAAAACACTTAAAACACTAAAAAGAATAAAAACACTAAACACTAAAAACCCAAGAATCCATAAAAACCATACAGAAATCATTGAAACCCATAAAAACCATAAAACCCTTAAAACCCCATAATAACTCTAGAAACCCTTTAAACCCCTAAAAATGTTAATGAACTCAAAAAAACCTTAAAACCCTTAAAATTTTAAAAATATCCAAAAAACCCAAAAAAACCCAAAGAACCCAAAAAACCCCTCAAAATCACTAAAAACCGTAAAACCATAAAAACCATAAGAAAGTAGTAAAAATCCATAAAAACATAAGAAAACAAGAAACCCCCAAAAAAAACTCTAAGAAAACCGTAAAAACCTAAAACACTTAAAACCCCTAAAAATTCCAAAATGAATTCTAAGACCATAAAACTTTAAAACCCATAAAAACTAAAAAAATACTAAAAACCCTAAAAATCCTTAAAATCCTAAAATATCCAAAACAATACCTAAGATCCCTAAAAACATAAAAACCATAAAATTGTTGAAAACCCAGAAGAAAACCGAAAAAAATATAAAAGAACATAAAACCCCTAAAAACCAAAAAAAATGCTAAAAATCCTAAAAGACTCTAAAACCTAAAAATCCCTAAAAACCATTAACACCTAAAACCCTTAAAAACTATAAAAATCCATATAAATTTAAAATACATTAAAAAAATATAAAATTCTTTTTAGCCCCTAAAAAAAATAAAGAAACCATTAAAACCCATAAACCCCCAAAAAACTCTAAAAAAGCAAAATACCCAAAAAAGATAATACTTCAAAACCCCCAAAAAACACATCAAAATATATAAAAAAGAAAAAAACAAAAAAAAATCTAAAAATCCTTATAAATACATAAATATATAAAAAAGTGTAAAAACCATGAAAACCCCAAATAAAAACCTAAAAACAAAGAAAAAACTTTAAACCACTAAAAATCCTAAAAATGCTAAAAACCATAAAAAAACCCCCAAACCACTAAAAACCATAAAAATCCTTGATAAAAATTAAAAATCCTAAAATCCGCTAAAAATTACAAAAAAAATAATCCCCTAAAAACCTTTAAAATTTTAAAAAACCCCCCAAGAAACCCTCAAAACCCTCAAAATCCCTAGAAAACCCAGAAACCCATAACAATCGTAAAAATTCTCTATAAATTCAAAAAAATGAAAAAATACCTGAAAACCCTAAAAAATCCTTCAATACCTAAAAATTCTTCAAACCCCGAAAAACAAAAAAAAAACAAAAAAACCATAAAAATCCCATGAAATCATTAAAAATAATAAAACTTCTAAAAACACACAAAAAATATATATAAACCTATTAAACCCTTAAAAACTTACAAATCTCTAAAAACTTTAAAAACCTAAAAAAAATTAAAACCCCCTAAACCCCCAAATAACCATAAAACCCACAAATCTCAAAAAACCATAAAAAATCCTAAAACCCTAAAGATTCCTAAAAATCATAAAAAATACCTAGGATTCCCTAAAAACTTAAGAAATCCTTAAAACCATGAAAACCACTAATAAATACTTAAAAAATATAAGCACATAAATCCCCTAAAAAACTAAAAAATGTAAAAACACTCAAATCTTTAAAACCCCAAAAAACAATCAAAATTATAAAGAAGTTTTAAAATCCTGAAAAGTATAAAAACCATAAACACCTTTAAAACCATTGAAAAAACATTAAAAATCAAAAAACACATAAATCCCCTAAAAACATAAAAATGTGAAAACCATTAAAATACACTAAAACCCCTAAGGCAATAAAAAACCCTAAATATTTATTAAAACCCTAAAAAATAAAAACAAAAAAAATATTTATACCCTTAAAAATATTAGAAACTCGAAGTACCCTTAAAAACCCTAAAATAGTCAAAAATCCATAAAAACCCAAAAATTCAATAATGAGCCTAAAAACTCAAAAAACTCTCGAAATCACTAGAAACCCTCAAAACACAAAAAATTAACTAAAAATACCTAAATTCTCTAAAAAATTAAAATACACTAACAATAATAAAAACCCCAAATAAAACCTAAAAAACATCAAAACACATAAAACCCCTAAAACCTATAAATTTATAAAACCCCCAAAAAACAGAAAAACCATCAAAACAGATAAAACCCATAAAACCATAAAAACCCCTAAAACCCAATAAAACCCTAAATAATAATGAAAACTCTAAACACCCATTAAACCCTTGAAAATGGTAAAAAAAAATTAATAACACAAAAAACCCCTAAAAAGAAAAAATACTTAAAAACGCAAATAAAAACAAAAAAATAAATAAAACCCTAAAAAATAGTAAAACCCTCAAAATCCCTAAAAACCCGTAGAAATCATAAAAATTTAAAATTTCACTAAAAATCACTAAAAATGTAAAAACCCCAAATATCCTAAAACCCACTAAAAACCCTAAAACCCTTAAATCGCTCCAAATCCTTAAAACCCCTAAAAACCATAAAAACCCTTAAAATACCTAAAAACATAAAGAACCCTTAAATCTTGTAAAACACCTAAGAAAACGTAAAAGCCTAAAAACAATTAAAAAACCCAAAAACCTATAAAATAAAAAATGTCCAAAAATCCCCTAAAACCCTTTAAAACCATAAAACCCAAAAATCACTAAAAACCCTATAAACCCATAAAAACTATAAAACCAATGAAAACTCTAAAAACCTTTAAACTCTTAAAAACATATAAAAACTTTAAAAGAACCATAAAACCCCAAAATAATATATAAAAAATCCATAAAAACCAAATAAAACCATAAAACCCATAAAACCAAAAAAACCCTTAAACTCCTCAATGTCTATAAAACCCTAAAACCAATAAAAATCTAAAAATATCCAAAAATTCCATAAAAATACAGAAAAATGTAAGAAATTATAAAAAATGATAAGAAAAATTAAAAATCTTAAAGAAGTTAAAGTATATAAAAACAAAAATATGAAAATCCCCTAAAAAATCCAAAATACCCTAAAGAACCATGAAACCCCTCAAAACCCCTAAAACCCCTAGAAACTCATAAAATCCAAAAAAAATCCCTAAATATCAATTAAAACATAAAAATTACAAAAAATACAAAAAAATATAAAGAAAAACTTAAAAATATAGAAACACATAAAACTCCAAAAATATAAAAAACACTAATACACTAAAATACCCAAAAAAAACCATGAAACCCGAAAATCCCATAAAACCCCAAAATACCTTAAATCCATAAAATCCTTAAAAAACTCTGAATACAGTAAAAACCCTTTAAAACAGTAAAAAAATTTAAAAACAGTCAAAAACCTTAAAAACTCAAAAAATATTAACAAAAAAGTCTTAAAACACCAAAAAATTGGAAAACCCCCAAAAACCCAAAAACCCAAAAAAATCACGAAAAACTCTAAAAACCATAATAATCCTGAAAAACCCTAAGAGCCCCTAAAAATTAAAAAACATTAAAAATAATAGTATTTCCTTCGAAAACCTTTAAAACCTAAAAAAGAATTAAAACCCCTAAAATCCTACAAGTAGTATTTCCTGGGCATCAAGGACCTCAGGAAATTCAATGATACCATAGTTGGTCAATTTATATAAAATCTTTTCAACCCGCAAGACAGGAGTCTTGACTTCTTGAGGGAAAGGTTCACTTCCAAAGAATGCAAGGAATTCCCGGGTTTCATACCTTCTTCGGTCTGCACCACAATCAGGTCCTCCTATAGAAGAATTATTTCTAACTCTAAATGGGCGGTCTCAAGGCATTCAGATTTGAATTGTTAGAAGACAACCTGGCATGATCAGACCATTCGTGAATATATCCAACCCCCTCAGAATTTTATGCATTGGTCCATTACAGATCTTAACAATAATATGAGCGATATTGAAAGCATCCTACCACATAATATTATTGCACAAATAAAAAGTTATATATTTATGGACAGGGACTATCTTATTTGGAAGCCCAATATGGTGGGGCTATTGAGTGTGAAGTAGTTTTATCGGTCTGAATGTGAGCAGGGAATACAACCCCCTACTTGGGTCTCTAAATTTCAGAGGCCATTCATTCCCCCTTCCAGCCACCTTCTTCTATGGAAAATTTGGAGAAATAGATTGCTAGTGCAAGAGCAGTTAAAGAGAGCTGGGTGGTGCTTGGCCTCTACTTGCCCGATCTGCCTTCAGGATGAGGAAACTCTACAGCATATTTTTATTAACTGTCGACTGGCTACTGGTCTTTGGGATTATTTGTAGGTAATTTTCTAGCTAAAAATCTACATGGACAGCACGTTGTCTGCTTTTTTCAGTAGTGTCGTTGGTGTGAAATGCAGTCAACAGGTTTCCAACCTGCTTCTTGCTGCTCCTTTCACCCTTGTTACCTTTGTGTGGGCAGCCCGGAATAAAGTGGTTTTTGATAATGCTCCATGCTGCATCCGCACTGGTGTGGTGGTGATCCATAAAGCTGTCTGCATGTCGTCTCATATCCAAGATGGTACGATGGATAATAATGTTAATGATCTTATTATGCTAAGAACCCTCAGAGTCTCTGGAAGATGTAGGAAACCAAAGGACTTTAAATTCAATCAGTGGATTCCACCAATCCTAGAATGGATAAAAGTAAATGTGGATGGTGTTGCCCTGGGTGCACCTGCTCTCTCCAGTTGCAGGGGTATTTTCCGGACATATAGAGGATTTGTTAAAGGATTCTTTAATCACTTCATTGGGAATGGGTGTGCATATGAAGCAGAGCTTTGGGCCATGAATAAGGTTGTCCGGTTTGCTGCCCACTTTAGCTGGAAGAACCTATGGATTGAATCTGACTCAATGTTGGTGGTGGAAGCCCTCAAGAGAAAAACAAGGACAATCCCATGGAGGCTCCTCCCACAATGGGTTGAGTCTCTGAGGATTTCTCAAGGGATGAACATTATGGTCACACATGCATACATGCAAGTGAACAAGGTGGCAGACATGCTCTCCATGAAAGCAATTGAGGATGGATGTTACATGTGGTCATTTGTAGCACCATATTTTTTTACTCCCCTTCTGGACTCAGACATGAAGGGTGATTGGCACGCTCGGTTGTGAAAACCCTCCTGATAAATCCTTGTACTTGTTTTTTTGTTAATAAATTTTGTGGGGCCAGGATACGCCTAGCCCCGAACATGCTTTTCCTAAGTATCCTAAAACCCCTAAAAACCATAAAACCCCCTTAAAACATTAAGAACTCTAAAACCCCATAAAAACTCAATAAAAATGATACAAACACTAAAAAACCTTTAAAACCCTAAAACATTAAAAACTCTAAACAACCTTTAAACCCCTAAAAACTCAACCCCCCTAAAAATCCAACAAAAACGTAAAACATGTAAACCCCACTAAGAAAGCATAATAACCCTCAAAATCCAAAAATACCCATAAAAAACAAAAAAATCCCAGAAAATCCCTAAAAACCTAAAAAACAATAAAACCATAATAAAACCTTAAAAACAATAAGTCACTTAAAATCCAAAAAAACCTAAAAAACTCCTAAACCCCTAAAAAAACCGAATACCATAAAGCTGATAAAACGCCTAAAAACTGTAAAAATACTTAAAACCCATAAAACACTAAAACCACTAAAAAATATAAAAACCCTTCAGACCCATAAAACTGTTAATGGGAAGGGAAGTGTCTTTCACAATATGGGAGAGTCTATCTTATCAATTCAGTTATTACCTCTATGTTCACATATGCCTTCTCCATTTACAGATATCTAGTCAATATCATTAATAATCTGCAGGTGAATATTAGAAACTTTACATGGATGGGTTGCATTAGTGAATGAAAACTGGCTTCTGTAGATTAGAAGGATTGCACAAAACCTGTTGAGTTGGGTGGGCTAGGGAACAAAGACCTAAGGAATTTCAATGATGCCCTCCTTGCCATGTTCACTTGGGGTTTGTTTGATGTTAGTAATGATGGCATGGGCTTCTACCAGGAGTGTTTCACACTGAAACCTTGTGAAGGTTTTACTAGCTATTTTCCTTCCTTGGTTTGGCCAATAATATGGGGCTATTACAAAGGAATTAAGGACCACTCAATGTGGATCGTTTCAAAGAATTCATAACTGAACATTGGGTCCACTACCGGGCTTGATAGGCCTCTGCAAGATTGTGTGGTTCCTACCACTAATTCAAGAAACATGTTGATTACTAGTTTCATTAATCGAGTGGAAGAGTTTCAAGTTATATTTCCAGCTGGAACATACATGCAGATTCAAGATTACATCTTTGCTGAAAGGTATTCTTTAATATGGAAGCCTAATCTTGTTTGGAAACTCAATGTGAAGGGTTTTTATCATTCTAAATATGCATAGGGCCCAACTCAACAATCCTAGATTTGAAGGTTTAAGAGGCCCTTTATCCCTCCCGCTAACCACCTGCTGATCTGGAAGCTTTGGAAAAATTGGCTGGCACTTCAAGGGAAATTTCAACAGACCGTACAAAGTCTGGCCTCAGCCTATTTCTTCCGTCTTGTTGTCGAGGAATCCATACATCATATTTTTCATCAATACTAGTTTGCATATGCGTTTTGGGAATACTGGAATAAGTTGTTCGAGTTCCCTTCCGGCTTGACTAAGCCGCTGTTCTAGCTGCTGGATATCCTGGTTAATTGTCCTTGCACCAGGCAGGTGTCCAACATGTTTCTTGTTGTCATTACTACTATTACATCTTACATCTGGTCTACCCATAATGTGGTTGCTTTTAACAAAAAGCGACTCTCTTTCCATTGTGGAGTCATTATACTGCATACGGTTGTCCATGCGGTGTCTCACATTCAGACATGTCCAATGGAAAATGATGTTAATGATCATATTTTATTAAGACTACTCAGAGTTTTTAGAAGGATAAAAAACCACAGGTTCTCAAGTTCATCTGCTGGATTCTCCCGATATCTTCCTGGATCAAGGTTAACGTGGATAGTGCGGCGCTTGGAGCACCGGGCCCCCATGGGTGTGGTGAGGTCTTCCGTACCCATTGAGTTTTTGTCAAAGTATGATTTCAACACTTTATTGGAAATGGGTGTGCCCTTGAATCGGAATTTTGGGCCTTGATGAAGGCCGTTGATTTTTCTGTTCAATTTGGATAGAGTTCTCTCTGGCTGGAATCAGACTCGATTCTTTCCATGGAGGACCTTAAAAACAAATCTTTGAGAGTCCATTGGAGTATTCTTCCCCAATGTATGTAATCCCTTACACTTTTTCAAATGCTCAATCTCAATGTCACAAATGCCTATCGATAGGCAAACTCGGTTGAGGATGCCCTCTCCAAGTAGGCAATTGTGGGAAGAGGCTCGACATGGTCTTTTGTCACCCCACCTGCCATCCAACAGTTTTTAGAGTCTGATATGAGGGGTGTGTTGCACACCTGGGTTTGTAATCCCTCCTTTTAATGTTTTGTTTGTTCCTTCTCTTTCTTTTTTAATAAATTTTGGGAGACTTTGTTCACCTGGCCTCGAGCCTTCTTTTTTTTAAGAATACCTGACAAACCTAAAAACACTTAAAAACCTTAAAAACATAAAAATTGATAAAACCCGAAAAGGCCCTAAAACCCCTAAAACATATAAAATCATAAACCAACTAGGAACAAAAAAACACCTAAAAACCCTAAAAACCATAAAAAACTCAAAAAAACATAAACCCCTAAAAATGTTAAAACCCCTTAAAAACCATTAAAACCATAAAAACTCAAAAAAAAACCAATAAATACCCAGAAACAAAACCAACCTCCCCCAAACCCCTAAATACACCAAAAACCCAAAAAATCCTTCAAAACCCATAAAAATTATAAAATACCTAAAAATAAATAAAAAATAAAAATCCTAAAACCCCTAAAAACCCTTAAAAATCCCTAAAATCATAAAAACACTTAAGACCCCTAAATACCTAAGAACAATAAAACACTAAAAGACCCTAAAAACCTTTAAAAACATAAAACCTCTAAAAACCATAAAATTAAAAAAAAACAAAAAAAAACAAAAAAATAGTTAGAAAATGTAAAAACCATTTAAACCCCAAAAACACTAAAATCCTTAATAAAACACTATAAACTCTAACAACCCCTATAAACTAAAGTAAGTATAAAAAATAAAAAAAACATAAAAAAATTAAAATAACCCTATAAACCCCTAAGAAAATAATAAAAATACAAAAATGCATAAAACCCCTAAAAAATAGATATAACACTAAAAACCTAAAAGGCCTTAAAATCACTATAAACACATAAAAACCATTAAAACCCAAAAAAACCCCATAAAACTCTAAAACCCATTAAACCTAAATAACCCTAAATATCCTAAAACCCTAAATACGCCTAAAATGTTAAAAAACTATAAAAACCCTCAAAATCACTAAGAAAATATTAAACCCCACATAACCATAAAACCCTAAATGCTTTAAAAATCTATAAAAACCCTAGAAAACAATAATAATCATAAATATCATAAAAATCCCTAAAAATCCTTAAAACCCTGAAAACCCTAAATAACTTGAAAACTATAAAGAAAACCTCAAAAACCAAAAACCACAAAAATACCTAAAAACTAATCAATGATAAAGCCCTAAAACTCCTAAAAATCATGAAAATACCCAAGAACCCTAGAACACCAAAAAACCTAAAAAATATAAAAATCCCTAAAAACATATTAACCTTGAAAACCCCTAAGAAACCCATAATACCTATAAATGCTTAAGAGCCCTTCAAGTCTAAAAAGAGATAAATACCCTAAAATAACCTAATAACCCTAAACCCCAATAAAAATCATAAAATACCTCAAAACTGTAAAAATCCTAAAAACCATAAAAACAATAAAACCCACTAAAACCACATTAAACCATTAAAAACATTGAAAGACTCTAAAAACCTTAAAAACCCTAAAAAATCTGAAAAAAACCTAAAACACAAAAAAACACCCAAAAACCATAAAAACCCATAAATATCAAAGTCCTTAATACCCTTAAAAAGAAAAATAAATCATAGAAGTCCCTTACAAATCCTAAAAACATAAAAAACACTCAAAACATTTAAATATCCTAAGAAAACCATAAAACCATAAAATCTTAATAACAATATAAACCTTAAAAACCAATATAATCCCTAAAAACCTCAAAACCCATAAAATTACTAAGAAATGCCTAAAAATCCATAAATGATTAAAATCCCTAAAAATACTTAAAACCACATAAAAAACCTTAAAACCATTAAAATTCCTAAAACCCCTAAACCCCATAAAAAACTAAAAAAATGCTAAACACCCAAAAAAACCATTAAAAAAATATAAAAGTAATAAAACTACTAAAAAATTAAAAACACCTAAAACTATATAAAATCCTAAAACCCTCTAATAACTATAAAAACCCCTTAAACCCCTATTCGCATTAAAATCTCTAAAAACCATAAAAAACCAAAAAACTAAAAAAATCCCTTAAAACACCAAAAATGATGAACCGTTAAAAACCCTAAAATCCCTAAAACCATCAAAATCCTTAAAAAGCCTAAAAACCCATTAAAATCCTAAAATCCCAAAAACCCCAAAAAATTAAAAACCCATGAAATCCCTTAAGAGAACCTAAAAACCTTGAAAAACAACAATCTTATAAAAACCTTAAAAATGCTAAAACTCCTAAAAATCCCTAAAACACTTAAAACCACATCAAATACCAAAATACACTAAAAAATATAAATTGATAAAAATCAATAAAAATGTTAAAACCACTAAAAACAATGATAACACCATAAGAAACCCATAAAAATCTAAAAACACTTAAAACACCTAAATCCTAAAAACACTAAAACCCCTAAAATACCCTGAAAACCTTATATCCATAGAAAAGCATAAAAACTGTTAAAAATATTAATAAAATCTAAAAACCAATATAACAACAAAAAAATCTAAAAGTTCATTAAACCCCTAAAAACATTAAAAATGCTAAAATTCTTTTTAACCCTAAAAAAATAAAAAATACCTAAAACACCTCAAAATGTTTAAAACCCCTAAAAACATAAAAAACATAAAAATTTCGTTAAAATCCCTAAAATGTAAAAAAACCAGAAAACCATGTAAAATAATAATAAACCTTAAAAACATAAAAAACCATAAAACCAATAAAAAAGAAAAAACTATAAAAACCCTAAAAACCTAAAAACCCTAAAACCCAGAAAATCCCTAAAAGCTTTAAAAACCCTGGAACCCTTAAAGACCGTAAAAATTATACAAATCCTGAAAAACTAAAAAACATAAAAAAATCCCCAAAGCCCCTAAAACCCTTAAAAAATAAAAAACCTAAAACACTTAAGACCCTAAAAAACCTAGAAAATTCTAAAAACCGTAAAAGATGATAAAAAGACAAAAAAATCCTTAAACCCCATAAAACCCCTAAAATCAAAAAAAATAAAACCCATAAAATATGTTAAAACCCATTAAACCCTCTAAACCCCTAAAATGATAAAAAAACACTAAATAACCTTAAACCCCCTAAAAATAAAAAACTCTATTAACACAATAAAAAACCATAAAATCCCTAAAATCCAAAAAACCCCATCAAAATCCCTAAAAACTCTAAAATCCCATAAAAATTGATAAAATCTCCCAAAATCCCAAAAATGTAAAAAATAATGAAAACCACGAAAAACCCTAAGAAAAACATAAAAACCGAAAAAACATAAATCACCTAAACAAATTAAAAATACAAAAAAACCCTAATAATCCAAAAAACACTAAAAAAATCCTACAAACCCAAAAATTTCATGAAAACCCTAAAAACCATTAAAATCATAAAAGGACTAAAAATCCCTAATATCATAAAAACCCCCTAAAACCCTTAGTGAACCATAATAAAACATTAAAAACCTAAAAACACATAAAACCCATAAAATACTAAAAAATAATGAAAACCTTAAAGGACGTTATAATCCCTTAAAACCCCTAAAATCCAAAAATCCCCCTAAAACCATAAAAAACATAAAAACCCACAAAACCCAAAAAAACCCATTAAAAACAAAAAAACCTTATAATCCCCTAAAAATGTTTAAAATAGTAAAATTCAAAAAAACACTAAAAACACAAAAAGAACATGAAAAAACAAAAAAAACATAATACCCATATTAACCGTCAAAATCCCTAAAAAATAAAAACCATAAAAAATATAAAAAATTCCCTACAAATAAATAAAAACATAAAAAACCTTAAAAAACTAGAAAATCCAAAAGAAAACCTTAAAAACGTAAAAACACATTAATTCATTAAAAACCTAAAAAACAAATTAATATCCTAAAACAATAAAAAACCCTAAAAACCCAAAAACAAATAAAAACCCCTAAAACATTAAAAACCATAGAAGAAAAAACCCTAAAAGCCACTAATACTCTAAAACAATTTAAACACCTAAAAATCATAAAAAATAATAAACTATTTCAAAACCATAAAAACCTAAAAATCTATAAAAACCCAATTAAAACCCAATTAAAACCCATAAAAATCCAAAAAATACTAAAAATTCTAGATAATGTAAAAACCCATAAACCCCTTAAAAATCCTAAGAAAATTTCAAATGTCTAAAATAGTTAAAACTCCAAAAACCCTAAAAACCTCTAATAACCAAAAAAACCCTAAAACCCAAAAGACTATAAAATCCATAAAATCCTTTAAAACCCCATAAAAATCATATAAAGCACTAAAAAAATCTAAATCCCCTTTAAACTGTATAAAATATTTAAAATCCTAAAAAACCCTAAAAAACTAAAAAATCCCCAAAACCCAAAAACATGAAAAAAATAATAATAAATCCACAAAATCCATAAAAACATAAAATACCTTTGGGAGGACCAGGAATAGCCTGGTCCTACACCTCCCCAGTCTGCATTGTCTCTTTTCTTGTATTTCTTTCTAATAAATTTTGGGAGGACCATGAATAGCCGGGTCCTACACCTCTTCTGCCCTAATAAAACCTTGAAACCCTAAAATCACTTAAAATACCTGTGAAAACAAAAAAATTCTAAAAATCAAAAAACCAAGAAAACCTTAAAAAACTAAGAACCATAAAACCCCAAAAATGTTAAAAACGCTAAAACCCTTTAAAACCCTAAAACCCTAAAACCCATAAAGGGCATAAAAACCATACAAATCCATAAAACCCTAAAAAACAATTAAAATACCTAAAAAAGTAAATAACCATAAAAAACAGAGAAAACCCCAATGAAATCCTTGAAAACTTAAAAAAACTTAAACCCATAAATAACTAAAAATGACTAAAACACAAAAAACACTAAAAAACAATAAAACCCATAAAATTCATAAAAAACATAAAAACTATTAAAAACAATTAAAAACCTTAAAAACCCAAAAAATGCCTAAAAAACTAAAACTATAAAAACCCTTTAAACACTTGAAAACATTAAAAAACTCTAAAAGCCTTGAAAACTCTAAAAAACTCAAAAAACCATAAAACCCCCAAAAAAACTCAAAACCCTAAGAACCCATAAAATCCATCAAATACCCTAAAACCCATAAAATTCTAAAAGACCTCTAAAAACAAAAAATACACAAAAAACCCTAAAACCAAAAGAAATCCTAAGAAAGCATTAAAAACCTAAAAATACATAGAACTCCGAAAAACATAAAAATGGTAAAAACCCAAAAAAACTAAAAACCATAAAAATACTAAAACCCTAAAGACCCAAAAAAACCTATAAACCTCTAAAAATCCATAAAAATATAAATATCCATAAAACCCCTAGACGCCCTAAGAAAACCTTATAAACGTAAAGAAACATAATACAACCTAAGATCCTAAAAATATATAAAACCCTAAAAATGCTAAACAACCCAAAAAACCCTAAAACATCTAAAAACATAAGAACCCCTGAAAGAATAAAAACCCCTAAAACCATAAAACCCCCTAAACCCATAAAACCCTAAAACCACTAAAAACTATAAAAACCCTTTAATCCATTAAAATTTAAAAAACACTAAAAAAATTAAATCCAAAAAAAATCAAAAGAACACTAAAACCCATAATCCATAAAAAACCTCAAAACCCTAAAACACCAAATATCCCTAAAACATTAAAAACATATAAATATAAAAAAATATTTAAAATCACTAAAAATATAAAAAATCCTAAAAACCCTGAAAATCCCACAAAAAATATTAAAAACCTAAAAACGGTTAAAACCCATTGAAAACCTAAAAACACTAAAACCCAAAAAACCAAAAAACCATAGAACACTAAAAAAATAAACTCCATAAAATCAATAAAAAACATATAAACCCATATAAACCCATAAAAACCATTAAAACCCATTAAAACTCTAGAAACCCTAGAAAATCTTAAATAATATAAAACCTCTAATAACCTTAAAACCCTTAAAAACAAAAAACCCCTAAGAAATGAAAAAAAATCTAATAAAACCTTTAAAACCAATAAAATCCCTAAAAAACAATAAAAACCCAAAAAATCAAAAAATACAAAAAAAACATAAAAATACCTCAAAAAATATAACCCCTAAAACCCAAAAAACTCGAAGAAACCCTAAACCCCCCTAAAAACCTAAAAATGCTCAAAACCATAAAAACCCTAAAAACCACTAAATCCCTGAAAATCAATTAAGCCCTTTAAAAGGATAAAAAAAACAAAAACCCTTTAAAATCCTAAAAATCCTAAACACCCCTAAAACCAAATAAACAATAAAAACATTAAACACCTTAAAACCCCAAAAATATTTAAAACCATAAAAAACTAAAAAACCATAGTAGTCTAAAAAATAAATAAAAATACCTAAAAATTAAAAAACCAAAAAACCCAAAAAATACTAAGAAGACCATAGAAACCTAAAAACACATTAATCACTTAAAAAACTAAATACACTAAAAACCCTAAAAACCCTAAAAACCATAAAACCATAAAACCATAAAACCCATAATATTCTTAAAATCCAAAAAACCGTAAAATTAATAAATATCCAAAAAAATTCATAAAAAGGAAAAAACCCCATGAAAACCCTAAAAATCCTTACGAAAACCTTAAAAACCAAAAACAATTGAAACTCCTGAAAATATAAATATTATAAAAACCCTAAATGACCATTGAAACCCTAAAATCCTAAAAATACCTATAAACCCCTAAAAACTCTAAAAACCCATAAAAATCCTAAAACCCACAATAACTCTAAATACCCTTTAAATTCTTAATAATGTTTAAAAATTCTAAAAAACCATAAAATTCTAAAATTATCAAAAAACCCTAAAAACAAAAAAACCCAAAAAACACCCAAAACCGTAAATAATCAAAAAAACCCCTCAAAATCCACAGCATCACTAGAACCCCATAAAAACCTAAAAATACCTAAAAATCACTAAAATTGTAAAAAACCTAAAAAGATAAGAAAACCCCTAACAAAACCATAAAAACATAAAACACATAAAAAACCTTTAAATGTAAAAACCATAAAACTCATAAATCCCTTAACACCACCTAAATACATAAGACCTATAAAAACCTGTAAAAATACTAAAATCAATTAAGATAACACAAACCACCGAAAACTCTAAAAACCCTATAAACCACGTAAATGTTTAAAAATATTAAAAATAATAAAACCCTAAAAAACACTAAAAACCCCTAAAAACCCATGAAAATCATAAATCTCCTAAAAACCCTTCAAAAATCATTAAAACCATCAAAATCCATAAAACCCCTAAAAACCCTAAAAATCCTAAAATTCCCTAAATCCTTAAAAACTAAAAAAACCCAAAAAAACCAAAATATCATTAAAAATAATTAAAAACACATAAACCCCCTAAAAATAGAAATGATAAAAACACTATGAACTATAAAAACCCTCAAAACCCTCAAAATTATCAAAAAACCCAAAAAACCCAAAAAATCCAAAAAATTGATTAAAAAATAAAAATCCTAAAACCTAGAAAACCCTTAGGAAAACATTAATAATATAGAAACATTTTAAAAACTAAAAACCCAAAAAACCACAGAACCAAAAAAACCAAAAACCCCAAAATCGTATAAAACCCCTAAAACCTTAGAAAACCCTAATAACTAATAAAAAACAAAATATCTAAAACCCATTTGAACTCTTAAAAAAGCTATTAAAATATTAAAAACCATAAAATCCATAAAAATACTAAAAAACACTAAAAACCCAAAAATTTCATTAAAAACCTCAAATACAAAAAAACCATCAAAATCCCTAAAATCCCAAAAAAACCCTAAAAATTTCAAAGAGGTAAAAAATCCCTAAATTTCTTAAAATCTATAAAAACTATGAAAGATCCTAAGAAAAAAAGTAAAAACACTTAAATCTCATAAAAACACAAAAAATGTGAAAACCCCTAAAAATCATAAAAAACACAAAAAACCATAGAAAACTCTAAAAGCTTAAAAATCAAAATTAACCATTAAAAACATAAAACCCAACAAAGAATCTAAAAAAAATTCAACCCCTAGAAAAATTAAAAAAAAACAGAAATACATTAAATCCCACGAAAACAAAAAAAATCCTAAAACCCAAAAGGCCATAAAATCCCAAAATTCCCAAAAGGCCTAAAAACCTCAAAAAACCCAAAACCAAAAAAATACTAAAAACCCATGAAAAATCCCTAAAAACGTAAAAACCCCTAAAAACCATCAAAAAACCAATGAAAACCTTAAAACCTTAAAAATACTTAAAAACCCATAAAAAACAAAATAAATGCTAAAAATACAAAAAAACCTAAAAACCATAAAAACCCATAAAATTATTAAAAAACCATAAAAACAAATAAAATCCATAAAACCCACTTAATACACTAAAATCCATTAAAACCCATAAAAAATTAAAACACTCTAAAAAACATTAAAACCCCTAACACTCAAAAAATCAAAAAACCCCAAAATTATAAAAAGTCTAAAACCCATAAAAACCCAAAATTACCTAAAAACCATAAAAACCTAAAACCCCTAAAAACAATAAAAAATGTTATAAATCCCTAAAAATCCCTAGAAATGTAAGAAATACCCCTTAAAACATTGAAAATCACTAAGATTTCATTAAACTCATAAAAATAATTAAAATCCCTAAAAACCTAAAAAACTCTAAAACCCCAAAAACCCTCAAAACCCGTAAAACCCATAAAATCTTAAAAATTCCTAAATATACCTAAAAACCTAAAAACAATAAAAAAACATGAAAACCCCCTAAGATAAAATTACCAACATAAAACACTTAAACCCCTAAAAACCTAAAAATTCTAAAATAGTAAAAGACCCTAAAAACCCTAAACTCATAAAAACCATAAAAACCATAAAACCCCTAAATCCCCTAGAATACTAGAAACCCTAAAAACCATATAACCCTCTAAAAATTTTAATAAATCTAAAACCCCTTTAGAAATCTAAAAGATAAAAAACCCCTAATATCTAAAAATACTATAAAAACATAAAACCTCAAACCCCTAAAACCTTAAATACCATAAATATTATAAAACCCCAATATAATCCCTAAAACATAAAAAACTAAAACCCCTGAAAAGCATAATAAAATAATAAAAAAAACACATGAAAAATATAAAATACTCTAAAACCCCTATCAAACCCCAAAAACACAAAACAAGACGTTAAAATCACCAAAATCCTTAAAAATCCCCCAAAACCTACAAAGACGCAAAAAACATCTAAAAATCTAAAACCCTTTAAACCCATGAAAGTGTTAAAAAATATAAAAAAACCTTAAAACCCCCTAAAGAACTCAAAAAACCCCAAATACCATAAAAATAATAAAACCCTCAAAACCCTCAAAATCCCAAAAAACCTTCAAGTGAACAAAAATCCTAAAAATGACTAAAAATCCATAAATATTTGGAAACCATTAAAACCCCTAAAAACATTAAAACCCTAGAAACACATAAAACAACTAAAAACCCTAAAAACACAAAAAAAACATAAAAAACCCTAAACCCCTAAAACTCTTAAATCCCATATAAATCCCTAAAAACACTACAAACCAAAAAAACATTAAAAATCCCTAAAAACATAAAAAATGGTAAAAAAATAAAAAACCCTAAGAAAACCTTAAAACCTAAAAGTACATAAAAATACAAAAAACCAAAAAAATCTGAAAAACATAAGAGACACAAAATTTCCTAAAACCATAAAACTCATAAAACTACCAAAACCACTAAAAGCCAAAAAATACCCTAAACCTCACAAAAACTCTTAAAACCATTTAATGTCCTAAAAATGAAAAAAAACTCTAAAATACCTAAAACCCTAAAAAACTAAAAAACCATAAGAAACCAAAACCCCCAAACCCCACCGAATCTTAAAAACCGTAAAAAGCATAAAAATCCTATAAAATATATGAAAATTACAAAAAATAGAAAAAATTCAAAAAACCATAAGAAAAAATTAAAACCCTAAAAAAGTCCTAAAATCCTCAAAATCCCTAAAACCCCTAATAACCAATAAAAATACTAATGAACCCACAAAACATGTAAAAATTTGAAAAAAAAATGAAAATATTAAAAACATAAAAATACATAAAACCCTAAAAGGCTAGAAACCCCTAAGTGAATAAAAAACCTAAAACCAACTAAAACGTATAAAAACCGTAAAACATCTAAAAACCCATAAAAATATAAAAACCCTCTAAAAATATTGAAACCCAAAAAACACAAAAAACCCTAAAACCCCAAGACCCTAAAAAAATCAATAAAAACGAATGAAAAACCAAAAAATCATAAAAAAGATCTAAAAATACCCAAACATATAAAAAACCGTAATCCCATGAAAAATAGTATAAAAACCTTAAAAAACTTAAAACATTTAAAATCCCAAAAAATGATAAAACCCCTAAAATCTTAAACCCCCAAAAACCGTAAAATCCCTAAAAATCACTAAAAACCCATAAAAACACAAAATGTATTAAATCCCTAAAATGTGAAAAACCCTAAAAACATGAAAACCATAAGAAAATCTTAAAACCCTAAAAAAATTATAAAACCTCAAATTTCTGAAAACACTCAAATACCTAAAAACACTAAAAACCATAAAACCCCAAAAAGTCATTAAAATCACTAAAAACCGATAAGAACCCTAAAAACCACTAAAAACTCTGAAAACCCTTAAAATCATTGATAATATTAAAAAATTATAAAAACATTAAAATCCTAAAAAACTCACAAAAACACAAAAAACCCAAAAAACCAAAAAACCCCTATTCCCCTCAAAATCTTGAAAACCCTAAAAATGAAAAAAATTTCGTTAAACCCCCTAAAATACCAAAAAATGTAAAATACCATAAAACCACTAAAAATTATAAAAACACTAAAATCCCCTAAAACCAAAAAAACAATAAAAACTCTAAAAACCCTAAAGACCCATAAACTCATAAAAATCCTGAAATAACCTAAAAACCAAAAAAAATCCTTTAAAATATATAAAAAAATTAAAAACCAAAAAAACACATAACAAAACCTTAATAACCATAAACACGTAAATCCCCAAAATCCGAATAATGATAAAATCCCTAAAAGAGTCAAAATACCCTAAAACCCCTAAAACCATAAATCCCATATAAACCATAAAAATGTCTAAAACACCATAAAAACCATAAAACCACTAAAGACTCTAAAAACACTTTAAAAACCTAAAAATTCTAAAAAAATAGAAAAGACCTTAAAACCCATAAAAACTCAAAAAACCCATAATAACCCAAACAATCCATAAAACCCTTAAAACCTAAAAACCATCAAAATCACAAAAACCCAGAAAACTATAAAAATAGATAAATCCAAAAAAACATTCAAAACCCAAAAACCCATTAAAACATAAAAACACATAAAACCTGTAAAAGTATAAAAATAGCTAAAAACCATTAAAAATCCTAAAAACCCGGAAACCTTCAATGTCCCTAAAAACCATAAAAATTCTACAAATCATAAAAATCTATAAAATCCCTTGAAATCACTAAAAATGTAAAAACCCGAAAAAACATGAAGAACCAAAGAAAACACAAAGAACCCAAAAACACTTTAAACCACAAAAATACTAAAAACCCAAAAAACTCCTAGAGACACCAAAAAAAACAAAAACCCCTAAAAACCAAAAAAAACCCTTAAACCCTTAAAAACACCAAAATCCCATAAAAATTTAAAAACAAATAAAATAATTAGAAACCCCTTAAACCCATTAAATCATTATAAACAATAAATATACTCAAAACCCCTAAAAATCATAAAAACCCTACAAATCCAAAAAAACAATAAAAACCAAAAAACCTAAAAATCCCTAAAACCCTAAAATCCCATTAAAAATACTCAAAAATCCCTAAAATACATAAATATGTAAACAAATGAAACCCCTAAAGACCCCAAAGAAATTTTTAAAAACCTAGAAACACATAACATCCCTAAAAACTTCAAAAATGATAAAAATCCAAAAATACCCTAGAAACCGTAAAACCCTAAAAATAATTATAACCCTTAAAAACCATAAAAATACATAAAACCCATAAAAAACCTAAAAAAACAAAAAACTTTAAAATAATTAAAACCAATAAAAACATTAAAACTACAAAAATAGTAAATAACCCTAAAATATACAAATAAACCTTAACCCCCCCATATTATAAAATGCTAAAACGCCCAAAACCCTAAAAAATATAAAAAATATAAAGAACACATAAATATCTATAAAAATGAAAAAAAACATTAAAACCATTGAAAACCCCTAAGAATGCCTTAAAAACATAAAAAATATTTAAAATCCCAAAAACCCTAAAAACTATACAGACAATAAACGCCCATAAAACCCAAAACAAATTAAAATCACTCAAAATCCATAAAAACGTTAAAAACCCATAAAATCCTTAAAAAATATTTAAAACCCAAAAAAAATTAAAACTAAACTAAAAACCCAAAAAACCCCTTAGTAAACCTTTAAAACCTAAGAACACATAGATCCCCTAAATACCTAAAACCTTCTAAAATACCTAAGCGACCCTAAAACCCCTAAAAACTATAACAAAACCAAAAAACATATAAAAACATTAAAGATAACTAAAAACACTTGAAACCCTTTAAACCCCTAAACATGTTTAAAAACTATGAAAACATTAAAACCCCTAAAAACTGGAAAACCCCAGCTCAAAACTCAAAAAAAAACATAAAAACTCTAAAACACCTTAAAGCCCCAAAAAATACATAACATCAAAAATATTCCTAAAAATCCTAAAAAATCCCAAAAAATCATAAAACATAAAAAATACCAAAAAACATGAAAACCCTAAAAAATCATAAAACCTTAAAAACACTTAAAGCCTATAAAAACCATATAAAACACCAAAAACACTAAAAAAGCCCTATAAAATCCATAAAACTCATATAATACTAAAAACCCCTAAATTCCAATAAAATCCCTACAGAGTCAATAAAAACCCAATAAAACTTTAAACAACAAGAACATTAACAAACTATAAAAACCATAAATCCCCTAAAAATTCAAAAAAAGAACCCCAAAGCCCAAAAAACCAAAAAACCCTAAAAAACCTAAAAGACACAAAATCCATAAACACCCTAAAATTACATCAAAATCCTAAAGGGTTTTAAAAATACCTAAAAATATAAAAAAACAAAAAACCTAAAAACCCCTAGAAACCCTTTAAAACCTAAATACACTTAAAACCCCTAAAACCTAAAAATACTAAAATCCATAAAAACCCTAAAATCACGTAAAACTACTGAAAATCAATAAAAATATTTCTAAAAACCCTAATTACATAATAAACCCTAAAACCCCTAAAAATTCTAAGGAAACCTTAACAACCAAAAAATACATAAAACTCCTAAAAATATAACTAATGCTAATACCCTAAATGTCCCTAAAATTCCGAAAAACCATAAAACTATAAAACCCCTATAAACCTTTAAAAACCTAAAAACCCATTGAAAATATAAAACCATTTAAACCCCTAAAAACATTAAAAACACCAAAAAAAATTAAACTCGTAAAAACTAAAAAATCCCGGTACACGAAAAACACTATATAATGCCTAAAACCATAAAAACCTCAAAATATCTAAAAACCATAAAAACCATAACAATATTAAAAACCCTAAAATTAATAAAAATGTAAAAAACTATAAATAAAAACTAAAGCACCTAATAAAACCATAAAAATGTAAAAATTATTAAACCCTTTATAAACCTAAAAATTGATAAAAAAACCTAAAACACTTAAAAACACAAAAAACCCAAAAAAACCCTAGAGACTATAAAACCCCCTAATTAAAAAAACCCCTAAAACCCAGCCCGCGGGGCATGGGTGAGTTGGATAAAGGTGGTAGTTTTCTTACCCCGAGGTTCCAAGTTCGAGTCCTCGGTAGGAAAAGCGCACTATATGCTAGCAAACCACTCGTGGGCCCCTCTACTCTGTTGGGAACTGGCCTAATCCCAAGGGTTGTCCACCTTGGGCCTTGTTGGGGACGTACGACATACAGGTGGGCGGGGCATCCCAATACTTCATTACCGAACAACACGTTTGCCCACGGGGCACAGGTGAGTTGGTTAAAGGCAGTGGCGTCATGACCCCGAGGTTCTGGGTTCGAGTCCTCGTAGGGCAACACACACTATACGCTAGAAAAATACTCGTCGGCCCCTATACTCTATTGGAAACTGGCCTAAGCCCAAGGGTTGGCCACCTTGGGCCTCTCTGGGGACGTCCGGCGCGCAGGTGGGCAGGCCAGCCCAATACCTCATTACCCAACAACACCTTTATGAAAAATGTAAAAGATGGCGGGTTGGCTCTCTCACGATGGCAATACTGCCCTCCCGCGGCATTATTGAAGACGATGACTGCTCTTGCACCTTGCCTTCCCCCCTCCGCGGGGGAGGGTCCTCTGATGATTTTTTATGATGGGCGTCCTTTTGTCCCGTTCTCGGTTCCTGATTTTTTCCTACTTTTCCGTGGAGTGAGATATGCTCTAAGGTTTTTGACCTACATGAAGGATTTCCACACCTTCAATTATCAATTGTGGAGTTCAATGAGGCCTCTGATTTGCAGATTCTATCCTTGGTTTCTCATTTCTTGAACTGGATACCCCTAGTGGATGTGTTTGAAATATTTGTGTTCGATCAATGGGACCTCCAAGACCGTGCTACAATAGGTCTTCCTAATAGAAGGCACATTTTGATTCTCTTTTTTTTCGAAAGAGGATTTGGTTCATGCCTGGTCGGCAGCTCCAAGAAGATGCTACGGTGCTCATTTCTCCCTTTCCAGGTGGAGGTTCCATCTGCACTTGAATCGTGATTCACCGATGGTGGCAACGTGGGTTAAATTTCTGAAATTTCCCCTCCATTTTCAAAATTTATCCATTATTTCAATGTTGGGGTATTTGGTGGGAAGGTTTTTATGAGTCGATAATAGAACAAGGTCCCTTTTCCACCCAGTCCCCCAAGGTTCTTTGTGGAGATTGATGATTCTAAAGGATCGGTTGATTTTGTTTGGATTGCTATTCGTGTGGAGCTTTGGTGGAAGCAGCCTGTGATCTTTGAGTCATGGACCAATTTCTGCTATTCCTGCTGGCTTCTGGGTCATAATTTTTGGGCTTGCAGGAGTAGCAGAAGGAATTGTTGTGCCCTGAACCGGTATTAGTAGGTGACTGGTAAGGAGAAGTAGAATCGGTGTGAGGTGCAGGAGGTTGTCCACATGGACCCTCAAGCTAAAGTTGAGTCTGGTGAAGGGGGGCAGGCTTGGGTGGGGATGAATATGACGGAGGTTGCAGCAACTACCTCAATCGATCTTGTAAAAATGCTTCTGTGGGGGTGGATCTTGCATCTGGGCTTGGTTATGGTTCCATGGACGTGATGATTATGTGGAAGGCCCCCCCGGTTGTGTCGAGGTGTCATGGATCTGTAGCTGATGGAGGGAGAGTAGGTTTTCAGTGGCAACCAAAACCCATGGTGACTGACATTTTCAAGTGATTTAAGAGGGACTTGAAGCTCGTGGATGCTGGAAGTTCCTCATTTAGGGAGGTTGCTGATGATGGGAAGTCGGTCTCCTCTGATTGTAGTCTGAAGTAGAGGCAGGTTGTCATCCCAATATTCAATTTCTTTGAAGGGATGGAGCTTGGGGGAGTATTGAAAGGGTCTCCACTTTTTGATGATGGGAGTGAGAGGTTTGATGCATGGGAGAGCGGGGTGTAGTCCATTGTTGCTGAGGGGGGTGGAGGGAGTGTGGCCCAGAAGGCTTGTGAAGTTGAGCCATTGTTACACATCACTGGGCACTCGGGTGGTGTTGATGAGCATGAGCTTCCAAGTGAGGAGCATGTTTTTTTACAAGGTGCGGTGGAGGCTGTGTGGTCCTTAATACTGGTCAAGACGAGTCGATGATGGATACTTTTGGGTCCTTGGAAAGAGCTGGGGAGTATGGGAAAAGGGAAATGTAGGGGCTGGAAACTGTGCGCTCTGTCCAGGGGGGTGAAAGAGAGCTTCCTAGGAAGGAGGGGCTCGAATCCATGGTTTCTGTTTCTGAGAATGTGAGGCTGGATACATAGATAATGATTGAGGTACAGGTTTTTGCTGATAGGTGTGGTGGAGTGTGTGTGGCCGGGAGTAATAGTGAGATTGAGCCGGGATATTCGAGAAATACCAGAGGGGCTGCATCCTTGGTGTCTAATAGAGTTCTTGTAGCTCGACATGTTAGTGCTGAGATGTTGGTGGTTGTAGCTGCACCTGGTGACGTTGCTGAGAAGGAGATAATGGGAAAATTGGGGGAGGCTTTTGAAAAAGGGGGAATGTTGGCGATCGGGGTGGCGTCCGGGTAGGGGGAGGGAGCTGAGAAGGAGACAATGGGAAAATCAGGGGAGGCTTTTGAAAAAGGGGGAATGTTGGTGATCAGGGTGGTTTCCGGGTAGGGAGAGGGATATGAGAAGGGGGATCTTTCTGAGCAGGGGGATGCCGCTGCACAGGAGAAGGCGATGAGGCCGTTACTGGAGGCACATGAGGAGACTCTTGTGAATAGGACTGTATGTACGGAGGAGAGGCATTTTTAACTGACCCTGGCTAGTGTGGTGACCCCTCTTCTGACTATAGAGGAACCTGCACCGGTGGATCCTAGCGTGATGCAGGGTGGGGTCCTCTACTCCCTTACTCAAGAATCCTCCATCATCCCTGGAAAAGATTTCTTCCAGGAGGATCATAGAAGGATGATACAAAATATGAATTTAATCCTCAAAGAGAAGGCCTTTTTTGAGGCGTCCATTCTAGATGGGAAGGAAAACAAACCTGCATGGGTATTTTCTGATCCCCGGAAGAGGAGGCCAAGGAAGGACTATTCGACCTTGCCTAAAACAGTGTCCATGAGAGCCTCTTGAAAAGTTAAGGCAGTTTCCTCGGGCAGGGGATGTCGTCCTATCAAGGCACAGCTAAATTCAGAGAAGCAATGTCTCAAAGAGTATTATACTACCTTCCTAAAGCAATATGATTCATCTAAATGGGAGTCAATGGAGTCAGATGCTTCTTCTGGTTATGGTGCTGATGGGGACCCTTATGAGGATGTAGAAGTTGACTTGTTTGATGAGAGGTGTTGAAGCTGTTGTGGTGTGTTTTTTTATTGTTTTATCTTATTTTGGGGTCGTTTGGTTCATGCGGTGTAAAGGGTTTTTAGGTGTGGGTTGATTAACCGCTCCCCTCCCTTGTCTGTTGTTTCTTTTTTCGTAATAAATTCTGAGGGGTTCGGGAATATCCTAGCCTCAAACCTCTTCTTCCATAAAACCCATAAAAATATTAAAAATAACTAAAACTCTAAAAACATACTAAACCACTAAAAACATTAAAAATACATAAAAATCCTTAAAGACCCAAAAAACTCAAAGAAAACCCAAAACCTCGTAAAAACCTTTAAAACCCTCATAACCCAAAAAAACCAAGAAATCACTAAAATACCTAAAAACACTAAAACCCATAAAAATCCTAAAAAACCCTATAAACCAAAAAAAACCTTAAGAAAACATTAAAAACAAAAAAATAATTAAAACCCCTAAAAATGCTAAAAACCCTAAAAACCCAAAATCCATAAAAATTTAAAAACCCAAAAAATCCTTAAAACCCCAAAAGACCATAAAATTCATAATTAATCATAAAATAACTAAAAACAAAAATAATACTACAAACCATGAAAACCCCTCAGAGAACCTTAAAAACATAAAAACACTTAAAATCCTTAAAAATAAGAAACATAAAAACCCCTAAAAACCCAAAAAAGATAAAAATCACCTAAAACCAAAAAACCATTAAAAACTATAAAAACCATAAAAACGAATAACAACTATAAAAACCCTTAAAAACCCTAAAAACGTTAAAAATATTTCAAAAACCCAAAAACCCTAAAAAACTAAAAAACCTAAAACCTCAAGATAACCATAAAAACCCTAAACTCCATAAAAAACCCAAAAACCATTAAAACACTATCATAAAAACGACTAGAAATCTTGGTGCTGGATTCTTGCTTCCTCGGCAATGGGTCTCTCTGATCGCACTCTTCGGTCTCAAGATGGCGATGGCATTCGACCCTCGGCAGCTTCGTTCTCTCCATTCCTTGTTTTGGATATCAGCTTTGGATGGACTTCTCTGCTGGAGCACCTGGGTTTCATCGGTTTTAAAGGTTGTGTGGGATGATGTGGTTTCAGATCGGTCAGATATGGCTTGCGGCGAAGAAAATGTCTCCTTGGAGCTCAGATACCTTGCTGGAAATCTGCCGCGGTTTGGGGTTGACTTTGCAGATCTTGGCCCTCGGGAGGATCAGCAGAGTTCGGGGCCTCTTCGACGTTGCAGTCATGGAAAGGAGGCGCAGTTGATCTTGAATAGGTAGTGGTTTGTGCAGAAGATGTCGACCTGTTATTGGTCTGTGCAGAGGATCCAGAGGTTTTGTCGCAGATATGCTGGTGGTGTGCTTGGCCCTAGGGATTACGCTTACAGATCTGCTCATCAACGACTCGCACATAAGGTTTAGGTTTGGATTTATAGTTCCTTGTATCTGTCTACTTTTCATGCTGTTTTCGTGAGGTGGATTAAGTGGTGTTGGGAACTGGTCGTTTTGTTGATCTTTGGTTCATCGGGGTACCAAAACGGATCCTTTGGTCCTCGATTTTCTGCTGATATTCTTGGATGGATCCTGCCTTTTGCTGGAAGGGATCTTTGGGCTGTGGAGCTGGAACATTTTCACCCCTGGTTGTGCTTTTGGGTGTGTTATGCTGGACTGGTGCGTGTTACATGGCTGAGATATGCTAATAATGATGCCTTTGTGTTTGGTGTTGGTGATTCTGTGCTGCCGGGAACTTCTCTGCCTGGCGTTGTGGTGATGGCTGATTTGGCTGGTCCTTTGTTGAAAGGTGAACAATTTTCTGATCTTATTTCTGCTGGTGGTAGTTCTGTTTTGGTGAAGATGGTTTTGTCTTGCGTGGTGGAGCGGGCTGAAGTGGGAGCTGGTAATTTTGGAGATGTTGTTGGATTGGTTGTGTTTTTTGGTAATGCTGTTGTGGGCTGGATGCTGTTTTCCTGGAATGTGATGAAGTGTGCAGGTTGGAATTTGGTGTTATTGGTTCTGTGTTGCTTGCGGTGGACCTTCTTGGTGAGGAGGTGCTGGATACCAGATTTTGTGAGAATGGATGATGGTTGTTGCAAGGATGTGAGCTTTAGTTGCTGGTTTTTGTGTGATTCTGGTGCTGATGGTTATGTGTTGCTGGTGGTGGATTGTTCTGGTGAGAAGTTGTTGGATGCTGGTTTTTGTAAGGATGGAAGATGGTCAGTTCTTGGTAGAAAGCTGTTGGATGCTGCATACTGCTGGATGAGGGTGTTGGTTGTTGTTTGGACCTTGCTGTGCTTGCTTGGTTTTTCTTTTCTTTTATGATTTTTCTTTTTTTGGCGTGGGTTGTAAGGGGTTTTTGGGTGTGGTTCGTTTGACCCCGCCCCTCCCTTGTCGGCTGTGCCTTTGTGTCTTTTTCTAATAAATTTTGGGGGGAGTCAGGAATAGCCTGGCCCCGAGCCTTCCTTGTCTAAAACCCTAAAAACCCATAAAACCCTTAAATACCATAAAAATCTTTAAAAATTCTAAATAATCCCTAAAAATCCTTAAAAACATAAAAAAAATACTAAAAACACCTAAGATATGTTACGAACATAAAAACACTTAAAACCCCAAAAACCCTAACAAACTTTAAAAACCCTAAAACCCTTCAAAATCATAAAATACATAAAAATCGAAAAATTTCCCAAAAAATCCCTAAAATCATAAGAAGCCCAAAAACCCCAAAACACCACCAATGAAACCTTAAAAACCTAAAAACACTTTTATCCCCTAAAAACATAAAAACACTAAAAACCCTAAAAACCTAAAAAACCCTCAAATCCCTAAAAACCCTAAAAACCATAACAACCTAAAAATATCTAAAATATATAAAAACATAAAACCCCTAAAAAACCAAAAACCCCATAACAAAACCTAATAACACTTAAAAAACATAAAAACACTAAAACAAGTGACAACCATGAAAAATATTAAATCCCTAAAACACCTAAGAATCCTAAAAACCCATAAAATCCCAAAAAGCCAAAAAAAATAAAAAAAACTTAAACCAATAAAAATGTTGAAAAAATAATAAAAAAACTTAAAACTCATGAAATATTGAAAAAACCATAAAACCTAAAAAAAACTATAAAACCCCTAAAACACTAAAACCCTGTAAAAAATAATAAATACGTAAAAAAATGAAAAAATGAAAAAAAATCTCAAATCCATTAAATCCATAAGAAAACCTATAAAATTGAAAAAAACATAAAACCCCTAAAAATAAAAAAAATGCTAAAAACCCTAAAAACTCTAAAACCTATCAAAATCCTTAAAACCCCTAAATACCATAAAAATACTATTAAATCTCTAAAAATAACTAAAAATGTAAAACACCTTAAAGACACTTAAAATCACTAATAAAACCCTAAAACAAAATAACATTTAAACCCTCCAAATAACATAAAAAACACTAAAACCCTAAAAAAACCTTAAAAACCCTAAAACCATAAAAACCATAAATAGACCTAAAATAATAAAAAACAATAAAAACAGAAAAAAAAACTCTAAAAACCAGTACAACTCAAAAATCCCTTAACACCCCTAAAAATGTTGAAAAACACTAAAAAACATAAAACCCTAATAAATCTCAAAAAACCGATAAAATTAAAAAAAATTGTATAAAACCCTAAAACACTAAAGGCCCCTAGAAACCCTTAAAAACCCTAAAAACCATAAAATTTTAAAAAAGATACCTAAAAATATAAAAAAACCAAAAAACCCTTAAGAACCCAAAAAACCCTATGAAAACCTTGAAACCCAAAAAACATTTAAAACCCTTAAAAACCTTCAAAATCCATAAAAACACTAAAATACCTCTAAAATTATAAAAATCCCTAAAAATCTCTAAATACATAAAAAACAATAAAACCCCTAAAAACCCATAGAAAACCTTACAAAACAAAGAACACATAAAACCCCTAAAAACCTAAAAAATTATAAAAACCATAAAAGCCCCTAAAACCTTAAAAACATAAAAACCCTTAAAACCGCTATAAACCAATAAAAACTCAAAAACCCCTTTAAACCCCTAAAATTGATAAAAACTCCAAAAACCAGGAAATCCCTAAAAAACTAAAAAACCCCTAAAATCCCCAAAACCCATAAAAAACCATAAAAATTGTAAAAAAAAGAACCTAAGAACATCAAAACCCCTAAAACCATAAAACCATAAAAATCCAAAAAATCCCCAAAAATTTATAAAAATATAAAAAACACTAAAAATTCATAAAAACCCATAAACACCAATAAAAACCTGAAACTACTAAAAACCAAAAAATGGATAAACCCCCTAAAAACACTAAAAACCCTAAAACCCCTAAAAATACCATTAAACCTAAAAAACCATAAAATCCCTAAATCCCGAAATATCATTAAAAATGTAAAAACCCTTAAAACCCTAAAAAACCTTTACAACCACAAAACTAATTAAAATCCCATAAGAAACTAAAAATGATAAAAAAAACCTAAAACCATATTAACCCATAAAAACTATAAAGATCTTAAACACTAGATAATTCCAAAAATCCACTAACTCTAAAACCCCTTTAAGCCCCTCAGAACATTAAAAAACTATGAAAAACCTAAAACCCTACAAATCTAAAAAACACTAATACCTAAAAACCCATAAAACCCCTAAAAACCATAAAAACAATAAAAATCCAAAAAATCCATAAAAAATATTAAAACTCAAAAAAATATAAAAAATCCCTAAAAATCCATAAAAACATAAAAAACCCTAAAACCCTAAAAATGATAAGAAAAACATAAAAACAAAAAAAACTTTTAAAAAAATTAAAAACCTAAAATATGCAAAAAAAATTCAAGAAACTCGAATACCATAAAACACCTAAAATTTCATAAAACAAAAAAAAACATAAAAATCCAAAAATTTCCCTAAAAATAACAAAACATGAGAAAATTCCCTAAATCATGAAACCCCCAAGAAAACATTAAAAACATAGAATCACTTAAACCCATTAAAATACCTAAAAACTACTAAAACCCATAATGACCCGAAAAAACCCTAAAACCCTATAAAATAGTAAAACCCCTAAAAGCATTCAAAGACCTTAAAAATGATACAAACCCTAAAATACCAATAAAACTCTAAAAACACTTTAAACCCCTAAAAAAGTTTAAAAAATATGTAAAACCATTAAAAAATAATAAATAAAAACCCCCTAAAACCCAAAAAAATTAAACCTTACATGACCTCAATATACCAAAAATCAGAAAATCCATACAAATCCTAAAAAATCCAAAAAACCCTAAAAACATAGAAAACTATAAAACCATTGAAAAATAATTAGAAAAACATAAAAACCAAATAACAAATAAAATGACAAAACAGCTAAAAAATACTACATACCCTAAAAATGATAATACCCCTAAAAACCATAGAAAACCCTAAAACCCCATAAAATCCAAAAACCCAATAAAACTATAAAACTCATTAACCCCCTATAAAGTTTAAGAAAACCTAAAATCCCAAATTAAACTCAATAAAATCTCTAAAAACTCAAAAAAAAAACATAAAAATATTTGAAATGATAAAACCCCCCTAAAAACCCCAAAACAACATAAAAATCCCTAAAAATGAAAATAACAAAAATAAACCCTAAAACCCCTAAGAACACCTTTAAAACATATGAAGACTTAAACCCCGTATAAAAATAAAAATAATAGAAACTTTAAAAACCATAAAACCCTCAAAACTATTAAAACCCCTTAAAATACACAAAAAACCAAAAAAATCCAAAAAACCCAAAAAAATATCTAAAAATAATAGAAAATGTATAAAACCATAAAACCCAGAAAAAAAAACATTAAAACCTGATGAAACAAAAAAAACAACAACAAACTAAGAACACAAAAGACCAAAAAAATACTAATAACCCGTAAAAACACCAAAAACTCATTAAAACCATAAAAGCCCTAAAAACTCGAAAACCACTCAAAATCCATAAAAAACTTGAAATGCCATAAAATTTCGAGAAAATCCAAAAAAAACCCTAAAAATGAAAAAAAAACCACAAAAACCCTAAAAAACTAACATAAACCATACAAACCATAAAACACATAAAACCCCCAAAAACCTAAAACTTCTAAAAACCTTAAGAAACCCTAAAGACCCTAAAAAACTCTCAAAACAATAAAAACCCTTCAAAACCCCATAAAACCCCAAACAACCCACTAAAACTCTAAAAAACATTTAAACCACTAAATATTTTAAAAGACTCTAAAAACCATTAAAACTCTAAAACTGGAAATGACCCTTAAAACAAAAAAAAACCCCTAAAACCACTAAAAATATTAAAAACCCACAAAACCATAAAACCCTAAAAAATTAAAAATCCTAAAAAATCACTAAAATTCCTAAAAATGTAAAAATTCTTATAACCCTAAAAACCCCTAAGTAAAACAAAAAAATATAAAACGAGTTAAAACCACATAAAATTCTATAAATGCTAAAAACCCACAAATACCCTAAAATCATAGAAACCCCTAAAAATCCTTAAAAATAATAAATACATAAAAATCATGAAAAATACCTAGAAATCAATAAATTCATAAAAAATTATAAAAACCCTAAAATACAATAATAAGGTCTTAAAAAACACATAAAACCAATAAAAATCCAAAAAAATCGCAAAATACCTAAAAACCACCAAAAACCACAAAAAACTATAAACACTAAAACCCAATAAAACTATTAAAACCATTAAAATACATAATTTTTTTAAAAAACTTTTAAAAACTATTTAAACCCTAAAAATCTCAAAAAAACCCTTACAAAAAATCCCATCAATACCTAAAAAACACTAAATCCTCAAAAAAAACCCAAACAATTCGTAATTTTTTTAAAACTCCTAATAATCCCTAAAAACAAAAAAACCTCTAAAACCCCTGAAAATCCTTCAAAATTCCTAAAAACCCCATAAAATCCTAAAACCCGAAAAAATACTTTAAAATGTAAAAATCACAAAAAAACATGAAGAAACATTAAAATTATTAGAAACATAAAAATGCTTAAAACCCCAAAAACATAAAATACTCTAAATCATCTAAACCCCCTAAAAATCATGAAACCCCAAGAAACCTTAAAACCCCCTAAAAATCCAAATAAAAACTAAAAAAAACTCTAAAACCCATTTAAGTCTCTAAAAATGGATGAAACTATTAAAACCCTAAAAAACTAAAAACCAAAAAAACTACAAAACTCGAAAATCCCTAAAACCAAAAAAATAATTAAAATCCCCCAAATCCATAAAAACATAAAAAACCCAAAAGAAAACCTTAGAAGTTAAAAAGAATTAAAACCCTTAAAAACATAAAAATTGATAAAAACACAAAAAAAAAACACTGAAACACCTGAATCCCCTTAATATCAATAAAAACCCAAAATCCATAAAAGACCTAAACAAAGCCCAAAAATCAATAAAAACATTAAATTCCCTAAAGACCATGAAACTTCTTATGAAAACCCAAAACATTAAAATAGTTAAAACCCTCAAAAACTAAAAAATGCTAAAAACACTCAAAACTGAATAAACCCAAAAACCCTAAAAAATAATAAAAACCCTAAAATCATAAAAACCCATAAATACCCATAAACACATAAAAACACTAAGAAAACGAAAAAAATATAAAAATATTTTAAAGCCCCAAAAACTTTGAAAAAGGCTAGAAAACATTAAAACCCCTAAATACTCAAAAAATCCTAAAACCCCAAAAAACCAGATAACCCTAAACACATAATACCTCTAAAATCCCATAAAAATTTAAAAATAAAAAAATTCCCAAAAAACATAAAAACACTAAAAACTATGAATACCTAATAAAACATTAAATACTAAAAATACGTAAATCCCCCAAACACCTAAAAAACACTAACCCCCCCCCCCAAACCCTAAAACCTAGAAAAACACTAAAACCCTTAAACCACAAAAACACTATAAGACCAAAAAATCTTTAAAAATCCCTGAAAATACCTATAAAAGTAATAAGCACTAAAAAAATGGAAATACCTTAGAAAATCATAATAACCTAAAAACCCTTAAAGCCACTAAAAACCCCCAAAAACCTAAAAACACTAAATACAATAAAATCCCAAAAAACCACAAAAAAAATAAAAATTTAAAATACTTAAAAACACATAATACCATAAAACTTGGAGATTTGAGGATGGAACTCGGGAGGAAGCCTTTTCGGGATTCACCCCTCTATGAAGGTGGCGACCTCTACCCTAACTCCCCCTCCCTCTAATGGGGGGATTGACCTTTATCACTCATAAAAGGGGATGCTTCTTTCTTCACCCCCTTCACAAAGCTTGATTTGCTTCCTCCTTTCCCTCAATATCCACTCATACTGAATGTTTTAGAGTTGGTCAATGGATTCCCTAACCTCCAGTTATCAACCGCGGAGTTCTCAAAAAATTCATATCTTCTGATGAACACCTTAACTACTAGGATTTTTCAGGGACTACCTTCAGTGGATGTGTTCGATATGCACGCCTTCAGTGCTTGGTATTTTTTGTAAAGGGAGACAGTGGGGCTGTTGGATTGTCGACATATTATGATACGCTTCTTCTTGGAGGTAAATCTCATCAAGTCCAGGTCAAGTGCATCACACAACTTCAACGGTTTCAAATTTATTCTATTTCTGTGGTCCTTCAATTGTCATATTAAGCGAGATACTCCAACTATGGCGACTTGGGTATGTTTCCACAATCTTACCCTACCATTTCAAAATCATTTAGTTCTACATATGCTAGGTAATTTTATAGGTAGGTACATACGTTCGGATAGCCGAACATAATCTCTATGTCACCCCATCAATCCACGAGTCTATGTCGAATTGGATGCTTCAGGATTCTATTTTTTGTATGTATGGATCACTGTTGGTGAGGAGTAATGATGAAAACAATGGGTGGTCTACAAAAATTGGTCTGATTTCTATTCTGGATGCATGAACCTGGGTCACTCTAAGGACTTCTGTTGTAGGGGGGTCTCATTTTACATTTAGGAGGATTAATGGTCGTGGAAAGGAACATGAGGTGTAGGGGTTGGTAGAGATGTCGAATCAGAAGTAAACCATGGTGGATGATAAGGTGGGAGGGGGATATCCTTAAGTTTCACAATTGGAGGATACGAAACTCTGTAGTCTAGTTACTTAAGAGGTGACATTTGCAGGGTCTAGTCGGCCTACTCGATCTTGACCGCCTATGAATTAACCATTAGGGACTCAGACCAATCCTTTGGTTTCCAATGTTTTTAATAGGTTGAGATTGGACCTAGTTAGAACCTCACATGTGATTGGTATGGAGGAGTATAGTCTAGTTCTGTAGGACATGGTTTGAATGGAAACCCAAGAGTCTAGAAGTAAAGAGAATGTGTTGCAGGTGGCAGTTGGTGAGGAGAATCTTTTGGCTATGTTTCCGGTGTCAGTTATTGGTGTTTTTCAGTAGGGGTTTCAGGGACCTAATTCAGATATGGATTACCAATACAGTGAGGGGAAGGAAGGGGGTTCTTCTCCTTGGTATCCGACCCCAATTCCTCAAAAAAAATATGAAGTACTTGTTGAAGCAGACATGAGTGATGGCCTCAATAACTCACCAGATGCAGTCCGAGGATGCATGCATGAGTGAAATAGAGATGAAAACATCCATTCAGAAGATGAAACATCAATCCCAAAGAGTGATAGGAGGAATAGTTGGAGGAAGGGTAGGAAGGACTACTCATCCATACCTCCTCCTAAGAAGACCTGATTTGTTTAGAAGGTTAAATCCAAAAAGGTTGATAATGAGGATGTGATCCATCAGGGATCAGAGGTTCAGGTGGAGTTGCGCTTGGAATTTGTGTTATACTCAGAAGAGGAATTAGTTGAGAAAGTGTTTCTCCTAAATACATTTGGAGAGGAGGTAGGTAAAATATTTTGGAGGCCTCTGGGGGTGACCCTCAATGAAGAGCAATACCCTTCGGTGGAAAAATATAATTTAATACTTGTCGGGTGTTCAACAAAGGGAAAATTAGTATTGGGGAGTATATACAGACATGGGACCAGCTAACCTCTGAGTTTGAAAATATGGTGATGGTGACTCCTAACATACAGGTAATATATATTTCATGGAAAAAATTTCAGGAAAAGGGCACCGGAAAGATTAAGTTTCATTTCAATATATCTGGTTAATTTGGTGGTGGTTATTGTTTGATTTGGGTGCATTGTGGTTCAATTTCAGTTTGTTTTTGGATCTGTTATTAGTGTGATGTCTAATTTTTTTTTGGTGTGATGCATCCCAAGCTTACTGGATCTACCATAGATGGAGTTCCGAGCATGATGCCTGCAAATTTTCATGCCATTTGGATTTGGAATATTGAGAGGGAATGGCTTCGCCATCGGTACCGAGCCCGCGCACCCCTGCGTGGGGTAGTTAGCAAAGTGGTATTCATTGTTGAGGGTTTTTGACACGAGGTAGTTTCTGGGGAGAGGCGGATCTGGATTTTTTTTTGCTTTGGATTTTTTAGATTGTTGTTGTTTTTTTGATGGACATTGAGGTTTCTCACTTTGTCTTTAAAAGTGTTATGATAATAAAAAAGTTAATATTTAGTCATAATACCCTTAAACCACTAAAAACACTACAATCCCTTTAAACCACTACAAATTTAAATAAACTCTAAAGACCTTAAAACCCCTAAAAACTCAATTAACCCATTAACACCAAAAAGAATAAGCACCATAAAACCTCCTAAAACCATAAAAAAACCCTTAAAACCCAATAAAATTTTTAAAAATCATTAAAAGTCTCCAAAAATTTTCCAAACCCAAATAACCTAAAAATCCAAAATAAAACCAGAAAAACATAAAACCACTTAAAACTGTGGAAACCCTAAAAATGATAAAAGCAAAAAAAACCATAAAACCCCTAAAATCCCTAAAACATTAAAAATACAAAAAACCCAAAAAACCATAAAAATACAAAAAATTAATAAAAACCCTAAAACCTTCCAAGAAATAAGAAAAACATCAAAACCTAAAAACAATTAAAACCCCTCAAAAATCGAAAAACCTGAAAACCCTTAAAAACCATAAAAACCCATAAAACCATATAAAACACTAAACACCCATAAAAACCATAAAACCCACAAAAACACCAAAAACCATTTACATCCCAAAAAAATGTTAAAAAAGCTTAAAAACCCATAAAAATACATAAAAAATAAAAACCCTTAACCCCCCCCAAAAACCTATAAATCCCCTCATAACCCTCAAAACCCTAATAACCATAATTTGTTTTATAAAAATAATAAAAAACCCTAAAATCCCTTAAAATGTAGATATCTTTTTAAAAAACATGAAAACAAATAATAAATACTGAAAAACATAAAATTATTTAAAACCCAAAAAACATAAAAAAAATACTAAAAACTATATAAAACTCTAAAAACCCACAAAGTACATCATAACCCTAAAAACCCATAAAAATCCTAAAAATATCTAAAATATATAAAAACACAAAAAAATCCAAAACCCCCTAAAAACTCTAAGAACACCTTACAAATCTAAAAATAATTAAAACCCCTAAATACCTAAAACACTTAAAAACCCAAAAAACCACATAAAAATCCTAAAATCAATCAGAACCCTTAAAAACCATAAAAACAACTAAAAACAATAAAAAAATTAAATCCTATTTAAAAACTTCAAACCCTTAAAAATGTTATAAAACTATAGAAATATTTAAAAACACTAAAAACTGAAAGAAAAACCCTTAAACCATTAAAAATCATGAAAATAATAAAAAATCCCACAAACTACTAAAAACCCTAAAACCCCAATAAAATCCTAAAAATCACTAAAATACCAAAAAAACATAAAATACCTAAAGCCTTGAAAAATTCCTAGGAAAATCAAAAAAAATAACAATTAAAACCCCTATAAATCCACAACCACTAAAAACCCTAAAAACCCTTAAACCCCTCAAAATTCCTAAAAACCATAAAATACCATAAATCCAAAAAAATACCTAAAACCCATTAAAATATAAAAAAACACTAAAAAAAATTAAAAACCCTAAGAAATATTTAAAAACCCAAAAACACATAAAACCCCTAAAACCCAAAAACTGATAACAATTCTAAAATCCATAAAAATACCTAAAATCCCAACAAACCATGAAAACCCCTAAAACCTTAAAAACACAAAAAACCCATAAAACCTTAAGAAAACAGTAAATACTAAAAAATAACTTCAAACCCCTAGAAAGTTAAAAAAACTCTAAAACCCATGAAAACTATAAAAAACACAATAAGATAGTTAAAAACAATAAAATAACCCAAAAAACATATAACCCTAAAACCCAAAAAATATGATTAAAAATACAAAAACCCTAAAAACATACAAAACCCTAAAAACACTAAAACCCCCTAATAAAACCATAAAATACTAGAGAAAAATACCCCTAAAATCATACAAAGGATAAAAACCATAAAAAATGAAAAAAACCTTAAATAAATACTAAAAACACTCAAATTTCATAAAAATAAAAAACCCATAAAAATCCTAAAAATAAATCAAAATACCTAAAAACATAAAAACCTAAAAACCGGTCTCAAACCCCTAAGAAATCCTGAAAACCTAAATACACTTTAAAACCCTAAAAAATTAAAAATCACTAAAAACCACAAAACCATAAAAACCATAAAACCCCTATAATATATTAAAACCGCATAAAAACCCATAAAACCATAAATAAAAATAAAAACACTAAAACCCATTGAACCCAATTTTTTTTAAAAAAAACTCAAAAAATCCATTAAAACCCAAAAAACCACAAAAAACCAAAAAACCAAAAAACCCCAGGAAAATCTAAAAACTCCAAAAAAAACCCTTAAAATCCCTAAATACGTCAAAAAAACCCCTAATGAATCCCTATAAATCTATAAAAATATAAAAAACTCTTAAATGCATGAAAAACCCAAGTAAAACATATGAAATATAAAAACACTTAAAACCTAGAAAAATCCTAAAACGACAAAAACCCTAAAACCCTAAAGAACCCAAAAAACCCAAAAAAACATAAAAAACCCTGAAATTCCATAAAATCCCTAAAAAAATAAAAACCCAAAAAAATGATCAAAACCCCTAATAAACCTACAAAACATAAAAAAATTAAAACCCATAAAACCTAAAATTTTCTAAAAACTATAAAACCCCTAAAAGGCAATTAAAACCATAAAATCACTAAAACCATAAAAACCCATAAAAAGCTTAAAACCACCCAAAACCCCATTAAAACTCTAAAAACCCATTGAAATCGTGAATATGTTAAAAAAATAACATAAAATACCTTAAAATACTAAAAATCGAAAAAACAATAAAACCCATAAAACCCATATAAAATATATGATACCCTAAAACCCTCAAATTCCCTAAAAACCCTAAAAACCATAAAAATCCCATAAAATGGTTAAATTACCTATATTTTCAAAACCCCTAAAATCATTGAAACCTTCAAAGAAAACTTTAGAAAACAAATAAACCCTTAAAACTCCTAATAAACTAAAAAACACTAAAACCCTAAAAACCATAAAAACAATAAAAACATTGAAACCCAAAAAAAACTAAAAAATTCCTAAAGTACAATAAACACCCTAAAACCCCACTAAAAATTTTACAAAAAACTGTTCAACCCCTAAAAACATTAAAATTTATAAAATGATTTAAAATACCAAAAAACTATAAAACCCCTAAAAACCCTGAAAATCCCTAAAATCCTAATGATTTATAAAAAACCCAAAAAACCCTACAAACAGTAAGAACATAAAAAACCTAGAAAACATGAAAAAAACACTAACAATTCTTTTGAATCCTAACTGACACTTAATTCACTAAAATATCTTGAAAACCCTAAAAACAATCAAAATACCTAAAAACTCTAAGACCATAAAAATCCTTAAAAATCCCTAAAAAATCCCAAAATATGTAAAAAAGCCCTAAAACTACTGAAAAAATACAAATAAAATGATAAAAACCTAAAAACACTTAAAAATTGACTAAGCATATAAAATAGATTCAAATAAAAAAACCTAAAAATACCAATGAACCCTAAAATCACTAAAAACAATAAAAACCCCTAAAAACATTAAAATCCTAAAAACCCATAAAAACCAAAAAAACCAATATAAATATAAACATCCTTTAAACCCATAAATTTTTTCGAAAATAATAAAAACCAAGAAAAATCAAAAAATGTTTAAAACCCCAAAAAACATAAAAACCCTAAAAACCCCTAAAAACCTTTAAAATATCTCAAGACCCTAGAAACCTATAAAAACTACAAAATGCCTCAAAATACCTAAAAAATAAAAAACCATAGAAACCCTAAAACACAAAAGAAATTCTTAAAACCCTAAAAACAATTAAAACCACTAAAATACCCAAATACACTTTAAATCCAAAAAAATTCTGAAAAACTATAATGCCCAAAATCCCTAAAAATCCCTCAAATACTAAAAATAATATAAATCCTATAAAATCTATAAAAATACCTAAAAACATAAAAATTACTAAAAACACTGAACAACCCAATGAAAATTTTAAAAACCTAAATTTTTTTAAAACCCCTAAGAAACCCTAAAACATAAAAAAAAAACCTTAAAACCCCTAAAATCCAAAAAATACCTAAAACCACATAAAACCCATAAAACTACATGAAAAAATAAAAATACCTATTAAGAACCTTAAAATTTAATAAACATTAAAAAACCGTAGAAACCCCAAAAAGAAAAAAAATAAAAAGTCATAAAACCCTTAAAAGCCTTAACACCCACAAAAACCTCAAAATCCCTTAACACTCTAAAAAGCATAAGATCCTTAAAAACCTTAGAAATCAGTAATTGTCTTTAAACCCCCTAGAAACCCTGAAAACCCATAATAAAACCATAAAAACCTAAAAACACTTAAACGCCTTAGAAAACCTAAAAAATTAAGAAGCCCATAAAAACCCTAAAAATCGTAAAATAGCTTAAAACCCAAAAATACAATAAAACGCAGTAAAACTCCTAAAACCCCACTAAAACTCTAAAACCTATTTAAACCGTTAAAAACATAAATGAAACTTCAAAAATAATAAAAATACTAAAAAATCAAAACAAAAACATCAAAAACAGAAGATACCATAAAAATACTAAAAACACTAAATCCTTTACAAACCCTAAAAACCATATAAATGATATAAAATGAATAAAAATCCATAAAAATGTAAAGATCCCTAAAAATTTAAAAATCCCTAAAATCCCAAAAACCCCTAATAAAACCTTAAAAAAATGCCTAAAACCCCAAAAAACCCAAAAACTCATAAAACACCGAAAAACCCTAAAAAATCATAAAGAAGAATAAAAACCCTCAAAATCCCTAAAAACAAAAAACCCATAAAAATATGAAATACCCCTAAAAATACCTAAAACTTAAAAAACCCTAGAACCCATGGAAACACCTAAGAAAACTATAAAAACATTAAAATTCATAAAACCACTAAAAATCTTAAAAATTCTAAAAACACAAAAAATCCTAAAAACCCTTCAAACCTAAATAACCCCAAAAAATAACAAAAACCACTAAAAACCTTATAAAACGTTTAAAAACCCAAAAAATCAATAAAAATAAAAAAACACTTTATGCCAATAATTTTTAAATAAACTATAAAAACCATTGAAATAATAAATAACTCAAAATCCCTAAAAACCAAAAAAACAATAAGATCCCAAAATCACTGAAAAAATCCGAAAATCCTAAAACCAATAAAAATTCTAAAAAATCCAAAAAATGTAAAAACACTAAAAACCCATAATAAAATCATTAAAACGAAAAAACCCCTAAAAACATAAAATTGCTTAAAAACACTAAAAACCGTAAAACACTAAAAACACTAAAACACTAAAAACCATAAAACCCCTAAAACCTGTAAAAATTTTAAAAACTGATAAAACAGATAAAATCATGAAAAACATCTAATAATCCTCTAAAACCCTAAAAAATTAAAAATCTATAAAAACACTTAAAACCAAAATATAACTCAATGAAACCCCTAAAACCCAAAAAAATAAAAACCATGAAAATCCTTATCACTCAAAATCCCTAAATCCCAAAAACCTAAAAAAAATACTAAGAAAATCACTAATTACATATTAAAAAATAAAAAACACTGTGACCCATGAAAATCCCTATGAAAACATTAAGAAACTAAAATCATTTAAACCCATTAAAAACTAAAAACCTCTAAAACCAAAAAAACATAAAAATCACTGAAAACATTAAAATATGGTAAAACCCCATAAAACCTCAAAAAACCATTAAAAATGTATAAAAATTTTAAATAGTTTAAAATGTAAAAATACTCTAAACACCTTAAAATAGTAAAAAACTCAAAAGATCCCCAAATTACCAAAAAACCCATAAAAAACCTAAAAACCATAGAAATCCTTAAAAACACTAAAAATCCATAAAAACAAAATACCCAAAACTCTAAAACCTATGAATTCCATAAATACCTAAAATCAGTTCAAAACCCCTAAAAATCCTTAATACACTAAACCCCTAAAGACCCTAAAATACCCAAAAACCCAATAATCCACCCTCTAGTATCCTTAAAAAATATAATAACATATAAAACCCCTAAAAACAAAAAAACTTAAAAACACTTCAAATAACCTCAAATATCTTTTTTGGAATTTTCTGAAAGCCATATTATGGTAGTGGTAACTGTACATCATGATTACAAAATTCAAAAACACATTAAATAACTAAAAACATTAAAAACTATAAAAATCATTAAAACCCATAAAAACTCAAAAATACACTAAAAACCCCAAAAAAATATTAAAATCTCCTCAAACAGCCAAAATAGCTAAGAAACCTAAAAACAAAAAAAAATCATAAATACCCCAAAAATCCATAAAAATATTATAAACCCGAAAAACATTGAAATCGTATATGAAATATTAAAAAACATAGAAAGAAATAAAACCGATAAAAACCAAAAAAATACATTAAACCCTAAAAGTACTAAAAACCAAAAAATACTCAAAATCAATAAAAACCCAAAAAATCTAAAAAATTATATAAATCAATAAAAATCTATAAAAACATAAAAACCCAAAAAAGCATGAAACCCCCTAAGAAAACCTTGTAAATATAAAAACCCACAAAACCCAGAGAAAAAATATGATGAAAACCCTTAAAACCATAAAATCCTTTAACAACCATAAAGACCATAAATTACTAAAAACCCACTAAAAACTCTAAAAACCTTTTAAACCCGTAAAAACTTTAGAATCCCTAATATGTATAAAACCCTTAAAAACACAAACAATAACCATAAAACCTAAAAAAACCCATCAAACCCCAAAAAGCAACAAACGCCCCCCCCCCCCAACTCACTAAAATTCCTAAAAACACTAAAATCCTAAAAAATCCCAACAAGCCTCTAAAAATAACCCAAAAAATTCAAAATCCAAATATATAATTAAAAACCTAAAAAAAATTAAGACCGCTAAAAACCCAAAAATACCAATAAAACCCCAAAACCCATTAAAATCACTAAATACCCTAAAACCCATAAATATCCTAAAAACACTAAAATACCTAAAACATAAAAAACCCTACAAGCCCTGAAAACCATAATAAAAATTAAAAGTTAAAAATTCTTAAAACCAAAAAAACATTAAAAATACATAAACAACACAAAACACTCGAAAATCCCAAAAAAACTTTAAATAACCTAAACTAGAAAATGTCCCAAAAACCCACAAAACAAAAAACCCTTTAAATCCCTAAAATGTTAAAAAAATCCAAAAAAACCTTAAAAATCTCAAAAACCCATAAAAACCCAACAACCATATAAACCTGAAAACTATTAAAAACCTAAAACACTATAAATACATAAAAACACTAAAATCAATGAAAAATAATATATATTCCTTAAAAATACCTAAAAAATCATAAACATAAAAACCCTAAAAACCACAATGAAAAACCCAAAAACCTAAAAGAACTTACAACCCCTAAAAATTCTAAAAGCCCTAAAAGCTCTAAAAACCCTAAAAACCATACAATACCTAAACCCCTAAAAAAATAAAAAAACTCAAGAATCCCTAAGTAAAATCCACTAAAACCCCAAAAAACCTTTAATAACTTCTTAGAAACCTAAAAATAGTTAAATCCCATAAAAAACCTAAATATCCTAAAAACCCTTGAAAACCATAAAACCCATAAAAACATTAGAAACTATAAAAACCCATAAAACCCTTATAAAACTAAAAACTCTAAAAATAAATTAAACCCCTATAAATGTTAAAAAATTAAATAAAAAAACAAAAAACCCCTATAAAACACAAAAAACCCTCCTAGATGCTTAAAAACCCTGAAAACCCCAAACAAACTAAAAACTGAAAAAAAACATAAGAAAGCCCTAAATTCCCTAAAAATAAAAAAAATTAAAAAAAACTAAAAACCCCCAATAAAACCTTAAGAACCTAAAAACCAAATACCCCTAAGAAACCAAACAACCATTAAACCCCCAAAAAAACATAAACCATAAAACCCCTAAAATATTAAAAACTCATAAAAATAATGAACTAATAAAAAATATAAAAACTATATAAATCCCAAGAAAATGATAAAAAATCTAAAAAACCATTAAAATAATAAAAAACTCAAGAAACACCTACAACCCCAAAAAATCTATAAAAACCCTAAAAACCATTAAAAACCTAAAAACTATTAAAAACCTAAAAACACAAAAAATCCATAAAAAATAAAAAACCAAATATTTCTAAAAAAACCCTAAACATCCCTAAAAACGTAAAACCTCCTAAAAACACAAAAAAGATAAGAAAACCTTAAAACCCTAAAAAACATAAAACCCATAAAAACTATAAAACTACTAAAAACCCCAAAAATCCCTCAAAATTTCTAAAAACCCTAAAAACCCAGAACACCCCTAGAAAACCATAAAAGACTAAATTCACTTCAAACCCCTAAAAATATAAAAACCCTAAAACCCTAAAAACTCTAAAAATCGTAAAAACCAGAGAAACCCCAAAAAAATAAAAAACCCTAAAAACAAATCCAACAAAAAAACCCACTAAAAACAATAAGAACACTTTAAAACCATAAAATTGTTAAAATATCTAAAAAACCATACAAACCCAAAAAAATATTAAAAAAACCTAAAACCCAAAGATACCATAAAATCACTAAAAACCCATTAAACCCCTATAAATCACTAAAACCCAAAAATAATCATTAAAATGTCATAAAATCATTAAATATTTAAAACCCTCTAAAACCCAAAAAACCCCTAAGAAAACCTTGAAAACTAGAAAAAATTAAAGCTCCTAAAAACATAAATTCATTGAAAACCCTGAAACCCCTAAAATACCTAAATCACTCAAAATCAATAAAAACATAAACACCCCATAAAAATTTTAGGCAAGCTCGAAAAATACCTAAAAACATAAAACACCATAAAACCCTTAAATCTCCTAAGAAAACCTTAAAACCCTAAAACACTTAGAACCCCTAAAAACCAAGAAACATTCAAACCATAAAAATTCATAAAAGACCCTAAAAACCCTAAAAACCACTAAAACCATAGAAACCCTAAAACCCCATAAAAACACTAAAAATCCACTAAAAACTATAAAACCCCTTCAAATCCCTAAAAACATTAAAAAATATAAAAAACATTAAAAAAAACTTAAAACTCAAAAAAAAACTAAAGATCCAAAGAACCAAAAAAATCCATAAAAACCCTAAAACCCCACAAAATCCATAAAAACCCTAAAAATAAAAAAAATCTTAAAAAATCCCTAAAAATCCCCAAAAATAAAAAAAACCCAAAAAATCCAAAGAAAACCTCAAAACCCTTAAACACTTAAAATCTGTAGAAACAGTAAAAAATTAAAAACCCTAAAAACCAGTAATACTCCAAAAAATATATAAAAAACTGAAAAACCATAAAAACCAATAAAATATAATAAAATATTTAAAAATCCATAAAATATATGAAACCCTATAATCCCTAAAAAATACTTAGATAACCGTAAAAGCCAAAGAACACTTAAAATCACTAATAACCTAAAAAATAATATAACTATATAAGACCCTAAAACCCCTAAATCCCTCTAAACCCTATAAAACCCTTAAATCCCATAAAAACATAAAACCTCATAAAACCCCTAAACCCCCAAAAAATTCTAAAAACTGTTTAAACCCCTAAAAACTTTAGAAAATAAAAAACCTTAAAACACAATAAAACGCCATAAAACACCAAAACCCATAAAAACCCAAAAAACCCATAAAAACCATCAACCCCATCAAAATCCATAAAACCCTAAAAATACAATAAATCCCTAATAATTCAATAAAAATTCATAAAAACACCTAAAAACATCAAACCCCTAAAAACTATAAAAACCCATAAGAAAATCATAAAACCCTAAAAACACTTAAAACCTCTAAAATCCAAAAAACCCTAAAATACCCAAAAACCATAAAAACCCCTAAATACCTTACAGACACTAAAAACCAATAAATACCCTAAAATGAAAAAAAACTATAAAAACCCTTTAAACCCCTAAAAACATAAAATATATCTAAAAAAATAGAAAAATAAAATAAAAAAACTAAAAAACCCCTAAAAAGAAAATATAATAAAATACCAAAAAACCCCAAAAACCACTTAAAATTCATATAATCCATAAAACATTAAAATACTATAAAACCCATAAAAATCCTTAAAATAAGAAAAAACCTAATAATCATGAGAAACAATTAGAAAATATAAAAACACTTAAAAATTTTAAGAACATGAAAAACTTTAAAACCTGAAAGAACCCGAAGAACCCTCAAAATCCATAAAACCATATAAAAATGATAAAAACACAAAAATTACCTAAAATACCCAAAAACCTAAAAAACCCTAAAAATCTGGAAAACCCCTATGCAAAACATAAAAATATAAATCCCTTAAAACCCCAAAAAAATATTAAAACCAAAATTACTGAAATACCATAAAAAACCTAAAACCCTTGAAACCTCTTGTAACCAATAAATACCATAAAAACTATAAAACCCAATTAAAATATAAAAAAATTAAAATTATAAAAACATTAGAAACCTCAAAAAACTCAGAAAAACAATAAAAATCCAAAAAAATAATATAAAACCTAAAAAACCAGGAAGATAATAAAAACACTCAAAATCCTTAAAAACCTTAAAACCCCCATTAAATTAGAAAAAAATCCATAAAAAATCCTAAAAATTTAAAAAACCTTAAAAATGCTAAAAACCCCTATAAAATCCATAAAAACATAAAAACACATAAAATGAATAAAACCATAAAAAATGTTAAGACCCTAAATATCTAAAAAACCCTTAACACCCCTCAATGTACCTAAAACCCTCAATATACATAATGTTTTTTAAAAATACTTAAAATTCGTAAAAACATAAAAATCCTACTAACCAAGAAAACAACAAATAAAACCTAAAATCATAAAAAAAAAATTAAATTCATAAAAGACTAAAAATTTTAAAAAAAACCTACAAAGTTAAAAAACTATTAAAAATATTTAAAAACCCATTAAAATCATAAAAAACAACTCATAACATTGAAATTAAATTAAACCCCTAAAAACATTAAAAGCTATTAGAAACCTCAAAACCCATAAAAAATAGAAAAAACATTAACACCCCCAAAAACCATAAAACCCCTATAAACTATAAACCCCCTAAAAACCTAAAAAAACAAAAAACCATAAATTTTTTAAAAATCTCTCAAAATTTCCAAAAAATTGAAATCCGTAAAAACACTAAAAATCCATAAAAAAACTTAAAAACCAAAAAACATAAAACCCATAAAAAATGCTAAAACCCTTAAAAACATAAAACCCCTAAAAACCTAAAAATCCCTAAAAGTAATAAAAACCATATAAATCATAAAAAAATCTATAAAACATAAAAACCCCTAAAAATCGGAAAAATAATAAGAAACCCTTAAAAGGACTTAAACCCACTAAAAAACTTTAAAACGCTAAAATCCCTAAAACCCCTAAAACCAAAATCCCCATATAACATTTAAAAACCCCTAAAACCCCATAAATTTGTAAAATATATAAAAACACTAACACTCATTTCAATACCTAGAACATTAAACACTATAAAAAACCATAAAACTCCTAAAAAATTATGAAAAAAACCCAAAACCCAAAAAACTATTAAAACACTAAAGACCCTAAAAACAAGTGAAATATATAAAAAAGTAATAATCCATAAAAATTAAAAAAATCCCCTAAAATTCCTTAAAATGTAAAAACCCATAAACCCTCAAAAACACTAAGAACGCCTTAAAATTTTAATAACATTTAAAACCCCTAAAAACTCCAAAAACACAAAAATCCCAAAAATCCCTAAAAACTCTAAAATCCCCTAAAAACCATAAAAACACTAAAAACCATAAAACCCAATAAAAACTCGGAAAACTCTTCAAACCTCAAAAAATATAAAAAATATAAAAAATATAAATCACCATAAAAAAACTAAAAACCCCCCTAAACCCCCAAAAAACCATAAAACCCTAAAACCCCTAAGACCCCACAAAAACCATATAAACTTAAAAATCTTAAAAACCCTAAAAACCATGAAAAATCATAAGAAAACCTTAAAAACTAAAAAACACTTAAAACCTCAAAATATTCTAAAAACGCTAAGCATGTTAAAACCCTTAAAACCCCTAAAAACTCATCAAATTACGTAAAACCATAAACACCAAAAAAATCATAAAAATGGTCCAAATTATATAAAATAATAAAAAACACTAAAAATCATTAAAAACCCCTAAGAAAACCTTAAAAAATAATAACACTTAAAACCCATAAAAACATAAAATATACTAAAAACCCTTAAAGACACCAAAAACTCTAAAAACCCAAAAAAAAATTATAAATCCCCAAAACCCCATAAAAATTCCAAAAAACACTAAAAACTATAGAAACCTTTAAACCCCTACAAAATTAAAAACACTAAAAAAGCTAAAAACCCTAAAAAACTCAAAACCCCCCCTAAAACCTAAAAAACATAAAAACTCAATAAACCACTAAAACACTTGAAAATACCTCAAAACCCTAGAAACCCATAAATATACTAAAATACCAAAAATACATAAAACCCTAAAATCCCTAAAAAAACATGAAAACCCCAAAAAAACATAAAAAACGTAAAAAAAACTTGAAACCCCTAAATCCCTGAAAACACAAAAGAATGCTTAAAATCCCTAAAAACGCAAAACCCTAAAAACCCATAAATATATTAAAAAAATATAAACCCCATAAAAAGCTAAAAACCTCATAAAAATTAAAAACCCTTTAAACCCCAAAAAATGTTAGAAACTCTAAACAACCTTAAAACCCTAAAAAACTCAAAAACCCCAAAAAACCATAAAAACACTAAAACTCAAAAATACCCAAATGCCCAAAAAACTAGTAAACCACTATAATCATAAGAATCTTAAAGAATTCATAAAATCCCTAAAAACGTAAAAACCCTAAAAACCCTGAAAATCTATTAGAAAACATTAACTCTCACAAAAAATATAAAACACCCAAAAAAAATCTATGAAAAATCTAAAAACCATAAAACACCTAAAAGTCCCAAAAAAACCCTCAAAATCCATAAAACCCATAAATTCCCAAAAAATCAATAAAAATCCCTAAAAATCCAAAAAAACACTACAAATCCAAATAATTATTAGAAAACATTTAAAACATTAAAACACTTAAAACCCCTAAAAATTGAAAAGAACCCAAAAACATTCTAAAAACCTTAAAATCCTAAAAAACATAAAACCCCTAATTCCATAAAAATGTAATGAACCCATAAAACCCAGGAAAACCAATAAAAACTATAAATACCATTTAAACCCCTAAAAATGTAAAAAAAATCAAAAAAATAAAATTCTTAATAAACTCAAAGAACCTTAAATTCCAAAAAACCCATAATAATCATAAAACCCTAAAATACCCAAAAAACTCTAAGTACCCTAAAACCCCAAAAACTATAAAATCCAAAAAAACATCTAAAAATCCATAAAAAATAAAAAACATTAAAAACATAGAAATTTACTATGAAAATATTAAAAACCAAAAAATACTTAAAAACCCAAAAAACTCAAAAACCGTAAAAAATCCAAAAATAACATAAAAATTCTAAAAATACCTAAAACAAATAAAAATCCTAATAATTCACTAAAAATATATAATAAAAAAAGTCCCTAAAAACCAAAAAAACCCTAATAAATCATTCAAATTAACAAAACACTTAAAACCCCTAAAAAATATGCTAGTAACCCTAAATCACCCTAAAAACATAAAACCCTCAAAAACCATGAAAATTACTAACACCTTTAATACCTTAAAACCCCATAAAAATGCAAAAAACCACTAGAAACTCTAAAAAACATTTTGACCCCTAAAACATTAAAAAACTCAAAAAAAATTAAACCCTAAAAAATCAATAAAACCCACTAAAACTCATAAAACCCCATAAAATACCAGAAACCCCTACAAAACCTCAAAAACATTAAAGCACAAGAAAATTAAAAAAATATATCTTATGAAATCACTAGAATTCCCTAAAACGTTAAAAACCATAAAAACATGAAAAACCATAAGAATATCTTAAAAACATAAAAACACTTGAAACCATTAAAATATAAAAAAAATATAAAATCCCAAAAAATATCTGAAATCTATAAAAACCCCTAGAAAGAAAAGAAAAATTCCACCGCTCTCTTCTATGCTCTCCCTCCTGATGTGGTGATCTCCAGGGTTTCCTCTTGGAATCCTTTTCGATGGCTTCAACGATCTCCTCTGGTTGGGTGATGCTGATGGGTTTCTGTTTGAGCGGTCTTCTTCCCTGGTGCGCTTGCAGGATACAAGGAAGATGATGGCTAGCGACGGGATTTGGCGGTTCTTTTTTGGGAAAGGCAGCGATAACCTGGCCTGTGTCTTGTGGCGAAATTTTTCAGCTTCAGTTCATTCCGATCTAGAATGTGGTGAGGTCGATGAATCCTTGGAGTCCAGGATCCCTTCTGGATTCCAGCATTTTGGGGCTACTTTTCTATATCTGGGGTGTCCTAGGATGGGTTAGAGGGGCCAAGGGATTCATTACCAAAGAAAAATGTTTCAGTCCGACGATCCCTACCAATACGATGAAGTAGATGGAGTTCTATTCGATAGGTCTCCTTCTCTATTGCTCATGTTGGAGACAAGACAGGTGCTTGATGATGTCGGGATCTGGTAGTCAAGTTCGGGAATGGGAGGCAACAAGTTGGTCTGGATCTTTCGGAGATGTGGCTCGGCCTTGGAAGAACTGGTTTCTGCTCTTCGTAACGGCATCCATAGTCAACTCTCCAGACGGCGGTTTTTGTGGAGTCAAGAAGAGTCAAGTTTTCGCCATAGTGTTTTGGTACCAAGTGTTTCTTGGTGTATTTTTTGTTCTTCTGACGGTTTAAGGAGTTTGGTACTGGTCACTACTATGGGGGCTCTCAGTTCTTCACGGAGTTTGAAGGTGGCATGGATGAGATCTTCTTGGCATCGATTTGTATAGGTTTTTAGGTGTGTATTTCTGGGGTTTTTGTTCTGCTTCTTACTATGGATGATGGGATCACATTGTTATGCTACTTTATGGATTTTATTTTGGAATGTGACCTTCTGTGTTGTGGCTGGTTTGGTTCTGAATCACTAAGAGAGATGGACCTTGGCAACGTTGAGTGGTGCTGGGAGTTTCCATTCCTTTGGGTGCTGTAGGTGGGTTCTAGACATGGGTGTGGGTTTCCCTGTTCTCTAGTTTGTTTGATTTTTCTATTGCCACTACGGCATTTGGTGTGTGATGATGCAAAATTTGTGTGGTGTGTTGCTTCTTGTTTACAAGGCATGAATGGAGCTTGAGTTTTTCAGCAACTTTGGGGCTGGTTACTACTTGCTGGTGAGTTGGAGTGTGATGAATATGTTGATTGTAAGCATGGGTGATGGTGGTCCTATGCTGTCGGTGGTACGCCTAGGTGAGGCATGGTGGAAGCTGCCACGATAAGAGGTCTTGAATACTGGAATCTGAGCTGTGGGTTGATTGATGCTTCTTGGATTGAAATGGTTGAAGAGGGTGGTGGCTGGCTTGGTTGGGACTCTATGTTGGTGTTGGATGACGGTGGTGATGCTGATGCTTATGCTTCTGATGATGGTGATTCTATGTTGCTGGTGGTGAACTTTCTTGAAGAGTAAGTGCTAGATGCTAGAAATTGGGATGTTGGAAATGGTTGTTTCTTCGCTGATAGGTGTTGAAGTTGTGGTTTATGGTCTTGCTACTGCTGGATGCTGATTGCATTTTGGTTGAGACTGACACTGGGTTATTTTCTATTTTTATGCTTTGCTTGTTTTTGTGTGATTTTTGGTCCTTTGGGGTTTTGGTTTTGGGTTTGTTAAGGGTTTTTGGGTGTGGGTCGTTTGACCCCTCCCCCCTTGTCTGCTGTGTCTTTTTCCATTATAATAAACTTGGGGAAATGGGAATAGCCTGACCCTCACATCTTCCTTGCCCCTAAAACCCATAAAACCCATAAAAACACTAAAAATCAATAAAAGACTTTAAAAACATAAAAACTTAATAAATTGGGAAAACCCCTAAGAAATACTTAAAAATCTAAAAAAACATAGAATATCTGAAAAAAACTAAAATCCTAAAAGACCGTAAAAACCCTAAAACCCCAAAAAACCTTCAAAACCCTAAAAACCATAAAATGTAAAAAAACATTAAACAATTAAAACCCTAAAAACTGAAAATAACACTAAAAACAAAATAATACCATTAAGAACATAAAATCCCGAAAATCTATAAAAATCCTCAAAATCCCTAAAACCCCATAAAAATCCTAAAAAATCACTAAAATCCAAAAAAACATAAAAACCAATATATAGCCTAAAAACACTAAGAGATCCCTAAATACCTAAAAAACATAAATCCCCTAAAATTGTTAAAAAGATAAAGACCTTAAAACCCCTAAAACATAAAAAACCCCTCAAAACCATAAAACCACTAAAACCCATAAAAACCTTAAAATCGCTAAAAAATCTAAAAACCCTTTAAACCAATAAAAATTCTAAAATAATCTAAAATAATATAAATCCAAAAAAATATAAAAAAAACATAAAAACCAAAAAACACATAAACCCCCTAAAACCATAAGAACTATAGAACCCCTCAAACCCATAAAAATACACATAAAAACCCTAAAAATAAATAAATATACCTAAAAACATGAAGAACCCAAAAAACCCTGAATGCCCTAATAAGGTTCAAAAACCTAAAAACCCTAAAAACTGTTAAAACCCTTAAAACATTCAAAATCCATAAATACCTAAAAAACCACCTATAAATCATATAAATTCTCTAAAATGTAGAAACCCATAAAAACCCCCAAAAAATAAGAAATCCATAAAAATCTAAAAACACTTCAACCCTCTAAAACCCTAAAAAATGTAAAAGCTCCTAAAAGCCTAAAAAATACCCTAAAAACCCCTAAAACCCAAACACCCCTAAAACATTAAAAAACCTTGTAAACCAAAAAACTCATAAAAAACTCAAAACTCAAAAATCTATTTAAACCCCTAAAAACATTTAAAAACATTAAAAACATGAAAAACTATGAAAAAACAGAGAAAAAAACTCAAAAACCCTTCAAAACTGTAAAAATACTCAAAATCCCTAAAACCATAAAAACCCATAAAATTCCAAAATATCCTTAAAAAAATTTTAAATCCTGAAAACCTCAAAAATATTAAGAAAAAATTACAAACCTAAAAAATTCTAAAACCCTAAAAAACCAAAAAAAAATTAGAATCCCCCAAAACCCCTAAATTCCCTAAAACACCTAAAAATGTAAAAATCCCTAAAATCATGAAAAACGATAAGAAATCGTTAAACCATAAAAACAATTAATACACCTAAAAATCAAAAATCCTTAAAAGACCCTAAAAACCCAAAATATATAAAACCAAAAAAACCTAATACCATAAAACCCCATAAAACCCTAAATATTTTTAAATACACTAAAAACCATTTAAACCCCTATAAAGTTAAAAAACTCTAAAAAACCTTAAAACCCAAAAAAATGAAAAAACCCACAAACCTAAAAACCATAAATCCCTAAAAACAATATAACCCTAGAAATTCAAAAAAACCCTTAAACACCATAAAAAAATACCTCAAAATCTATAAAACCCTAAAAACACTGAAAACCCCAAAGAAAAAATTATAAAACTTTTTTTAACGGAATGAAATATGGGGTTTTCACCCAGACCATACCCCAAGAAAATTATTAATGAAAAAGAAATTTGTACTTAATACACGAGGTGTAATGAGCTTACACCATCAGCAACATGAAATGAAGATACACATTTAAGCCTATAAGTATGATAGAATAAAAAGTGCACTACAAGATCATGAGCTCAATATTCTGTCAAGTATGTTTAGAACCAGTTCTTTAAAATATCTTCAAGAAAGTCAACACTTTGTTTCTAGTCATAGAATATCTATCATGGGATCATCTGAGATCTTCTTATTGAGACGTGTTGATTACCACCAAACTACAGAAAGAGGTAAATTAAAAAACATAACAAATACATGATATGCATCAAATTCCAAGAGATGACCAAGGCATTTCTATAGCTGAGGCCTTTATTGTGCAAAATAATTCATTGGAGGAATGTTAACAACTTCTATTATTTTCTAGCCAAGCCAAATTTTTTCCAAGAAAAAGATCAAACATGTGATGCAACATCAATAATGCATACCATAAATAGATTTAAAAGGTCTCAAAGAACAAAATCTTCAAAAATTAATGATGTGTTTGTAAAGAAACACATAATTTCCCCATAATAGTACCATCTAGTTTACCATGGAAGTCCATCATCCCAACATTCTTACATGCAAGATAACCAGCCAAGTTTTTTTAATTAGGTCAAATAATAATTTCTTCCAATTTGAACTCACTAGAACATAAAAAACAGAGAAAGTATAAATTTTCCAATATCGACTTCAATTGTAAAAGTCAAGGAAATCTCCAATCAAAGGCGTTATATAGTAGGTTCCTAACCAATTTTTGTCATTTGTCTGAAGCAACAACATTTCCTTGTTTGATTCCACCTCATTCATAGAATGTTTAAATGCCCAATATAAAGGGGCATGCATTCCAATTTCCAGTCCTAGTCATTGGAGGGATTAGATAACAAAAAACCCTAAGAGAAACTTAAAACCCCAGAAAACTAAAAAAACCCATAAAACTCCTAAAATCATGATTTTTTTTAAAAAACACTGCAAACATAAAAAACACTAAAAACCTAAAAACAGGAAAAAATTAAAAAACTAAAAACACTAAAAAATGCTAAAAACCCTAAAACCCTAAAGCCCTTTGTATCCACAAAATCCATAAAAATCCATAAAATCCTAAAAAATTATTAAAAACATCTGAAAATTTAAAAACCCCAAAAACCCCTATGAAAACCTTAAAACCCAAAATACTCTAAAAACACCCCCAACCCATAAAAATCCCATAAAAACCTGAAAACCACTAAAAAATATAAAAACTATTTAAAAAATAAAAAATAATAAAAAGTATACAAAACTTTTAAAACACTAAAAAACTAAAAATTACTAAAAACCAAAAAACCCAAAAAACCCAAAAAACCCCTAAAACCTCAACACCCCTGTAAACCCTAAAAACCATAAAATTCTAATAATCCCTAAAATACCTAAAAATCTAAAAAACCTTAAAACCATAAAACATAAGAAAACCTTAATACCATAAAACACTTAAAATCCTAAAAAATTACAAACCCTTAAAAAGTCCATTAAAATCCATAAAACCATAAAAATCAATAAAAACCTCTAAAACCCATAAAAACCAGTAAAAACTATGAAAACCCTTTACACCCTAAAAACTCAAAAAAAAACTGAAAACACTAAAAACCATCAAATTCCCTAAAAACCATCAAAATTTAAAAAACCTTAAATAATGTAAAAAAACCATAATAACCTAAAACCATATAGAACCCTAAAAACTTATAAATGATAAAAAACTAAAAAACTAAAAAAACCTCTAAAAACCCTCAAAACCCTAAAAATCCTAAAAAACCATAAAAATAACAAACAATATCTAAAAATATTTAAAAACATAAAAATACTAGAAAACTAGAAAAACCAATGAAACCCCTAAAACCTAAAAACAATTAAAATCTCTAAAAAACAAAAAAAGGAGAAAAACCCTGATCATTTATAAAAATAATTGGATGGCCCTAAACCCCATTAAAAGCATAAAACCCCCTAAAAATATTCAGTACTCTAAAAGCCATGAAAAATTTTAAAATAGTAAAAACTCTAAAAACCCTTTAAACGCATTAAAATGTTTAAAAAATACAAAAATCATAAAAACTCAATAAATATAAAATACTCTAAAACCAAAAAAACCAAAAAAATACAAAATCCCTCAAATCCCTCAAAATAAAAAAAAACTAAAAACCATAAAAATCCTACAAAAATTTCTGGAAATCCCTAAAAATAGAAAAAACTAAATAAACATGAAAACCCCAAAAACCTAATAACACTTAAAACACCTAAAAACCCTAAAATGCTCAAAACACTAAAAACTCTGAAACCCTAAAAACCCTAAAACCCATGAAAATAACTAAAACCTATAAAAACCATAAAAATCCTAAAAACCCCATAAATCTCTAATAACATAAAAATACCTAAAAAACATGAAAATCACTAAGAAAACCATAAAACCTAAAAACACATAAAATCGCTAAAAATATAAAAACACTAAAACACCCAAAATACCCAAAAACCTCTAAAACCCAACGAAACCACAAAAAAACCTTAACTCCCAAAAAATACATGAAACCAATATAATCTCTAAAAATCATTAAACCGCTAAAAATTATTAAATACACTAAAATCCTTAAAACCCTAAAAAACTCAAAAATCCTAATAACACTAAAAAGCACTAAAACCCATCAAAATCACTAAAACCCATATAAACCTTTAAAACCTAAAGATTCTCTAAAAATAAATTAACATGTAATAATCATTAAACAATAAGAGAACCATAAAGACTTAAAAACACTAAATCCCACTAAAAACCCTGAAAACTCTAAAGACCCTAAAAACCAAAAAACCCTAAAACCCATAAAACCCCTCAAAATCCATAAAACCCTAAAAAACTAGAAAAAACATAAAATCTATAAAAACCTAAAAAAACTCTTAAAACCCCAAAAGAAATCCTTAAACACATAAAAAAATTAAAACCCCCAAAAACCTAAAAAACGCTAAATCCAAAAAAGACCCTAAAAGCCCATAAAAATCATAACCCCCCCCCCCAAACCTTAAAAAATCCTAAAAACAAAATAATAACCCTAAAAACCCACTAAAAGCTCTAAAAATACTATAAACCCATAAAAACACTAAAACCCCGTAAAGACTCTAAAAATTTCAAAAACAAACCCTACAACTCCAAAAAACCCTTAAACCCTCAAAACCTCTAAAAACCATAAAATTTATGAAAACAATCTAAAAATCCATAAAAACATAAAAAACCCTAAAAACAATGAAATACCCTTAGAAAACCATAAAAACATAAAAACACTTAAAATCACTAAAAACCTAAAAATGCTAGAATCCCTAAAACCCAAAAGACCCTAAAAACCCTGTGAACCCTTAAAACCATAAAACCACTAAAAAAAATAAACTCCCCTAAAACCCCCATGAAAACCTAAAAACCTATAAAAACTATAAAAACAATTTAAAACCCTAAAATATTTAAAAACTATAAAAACCATAAAAACCCTAAAAAACTCAAAAAATCCATACACACAAAAAAAACATAAAAACCCTAAAACCATAAAAATAATAAAACTCTAAAAATTTATAAAAATCATTCAGAATTTATAAAATCCAAAAAAAAACCTAATAAAACCTTCAAAACATGAAAAACATAGAACCCCTAAAACCTAAAACATTGTAAAAACCATAAAAATCCCAAAAACCACTCAAAATACCAAAAAAACCCTAAAAACCATAAAAACACTAAAAATACCTAAAAATACCAAAAAACTCAAAAACCACGAAAAATATTGAAACCTTATAAGATAATATTAAAAACCCCAAAACACTTAAGATACCTAAAAAATGCTAAAATTCTTAAAACCCCTAAATGAATCTAAAAAACACAAATAACACCTAAAAAAATAAATAATCCACAAAAACCATATAAAAACCCTAAAACCCACTAAAACTATAAAACCATTTCAACAACTAAAAAATTTTAAAAATAATAGAAACCCTCAAAACCTAAAAACCCTTAAAACCAAAAAAATTCCTAAAAACACTAAAAATACGTAAAAACATAAAGAACCAAAAAAATAATAAAAATACTTATAAATCACAAAAAAAAATGTAAAAAACCCTAAAAACATTAAGAAATCCTGAAAAACCTAAAAAATATTTAAACCTATAAAAACCTAAAAATACTAAAAACCCTAAAAGCCTCTAAAATGACCTAGAAACCCCTAAAAACATAAAAAACCCAAAAACCCACTAAAAACTCAAAACCATTAACTCCTAAAAACATTAGAAACCCTAAAAACAAAAAACCCTAAAACCTTGAACCACCCCTAGAATAGAAAAAACCATAAAAACATAAAAACCCTCATAATCCATAAAAACCTCAAAACCCATACAAATATGTAGAAATCCCTAAAAACTCTAAAATGGTAAAATACCACTAAAACTCTAAAATCCCCAAAAAACATAAAAAAATTAAAAATAATTAAAACCTTTAAAACCCTTAAAACCATTAAAACCCTTAAAACCTTTAAACCCTTCAATGACCCTAAATACTCTAAATATCTATAAAAAACAAATAATCATTAAAAATGCATAAATACCTACAAAATTCTAAAAACTCGAAAAAACCCTATGAATGTCGTAAAAAATAGAAAAACAAGTAAAACCACTAAAAACTAAAAACTTTTAAACCCCTAAAAACCCTAAAATTACCATAAAAACTAAAAACCCCTTAAAACACATAAAACCCCAAAAAACATAAAAAATCTTCTAAAACCCCATAAAACCCCATAAAACCCCTAAAAACTCTAAATACCATATAAGCCCCTAAAATGTTAATAATTTATAAATGGCCTTAAAAATCCTTAAATACTCAAAAAAACCAAAAAACCCAAAAAACAATGAAAACCCAAAAGAACCCTAAAAACCCCCAATATTCATATAAAACCTAAAACCCATAAAAATCTTAAAAAGACCGAAAAATCTCTAAAAATTTAAAAAACACCAAAAACTATGAAAACCCATAATAAACTCTTAAGAACATAAAAGCTCTTAACCCCCATAAAAATTAAAAATACTAAAAAACCTAATACCCTTAAAAACATTAAAAAACATAAAAACAATGAAAATCCCTAAAAAACCTACAAAAAACAAAAAATATATAAAATCCCTAAAAATATAAAAAAACCCTAAGAACCTTGAAACCCATAATAAAACCTTAGAAACCTAAAAAAAATATCCCTAAAAAATGTAAAAAATGATAAAAACACTAAATACCCCTAAAAGTCACTAAAAACCCAAAAAAATCCCATGTAAAATCAAAAACCGTAAAGAATCCTAAAATGACATAAAAACCCAAAAAACACTAAGAACTCTAAAACCTCTTTAAACCCATAAAATCATTAAAAACTCTAAAAACATCAAAAAACATAAAAAACTCAAAAGTAAAACCCTAAAACCATTAAATCCAATCAAAACCATAAAAACCATAAAACCCTCAAAATCCCTAAAAAACATAAATAAGTATAAAACTATCTAAAATTTAGAAAAATCTATAAAAACATGAAAACATTAACCTCCCTGAAAGACCCTAAGAAAACCATAAATACCAAAACCACTAAAAACTCCTATAATACCAAAAAACACAAAAAACATAAAAAGAAAACATAAAAACTCTAAAAAACACTCAAAATCCATAAAACTGTAAAAACCCACCGAAATCCTAACTAATCCCTAAAAATCCCTAAAACGTAAAAAACCCAAAAAACCATGAAACAGATTATGAAATATTTAAAAACCTAAAAACAGATGAAACACCTGAAACCCCAAAAAATTCTAAATTCTATAAAAACCAAAAAAAAATTGACCCTGAAACCCAAAAACAAAGAAAAATCCCTAAATTATTTAAAATCCCTAAAAACACATAAAAACCATAAAACTATAAAAAACTATTAATGACCTTTAAACCCTTAAAAACATTAAAAACACTAAAAATCTTAAACATCAAAAAAAACATATAAACCCCACTAAAACCCCCAAAATCCAATAAAACCCCTAAAACCATAAAAACCCAAAAAATCCCTAAAAATCCCTAAGATCCCTAAAAAACATAAAAATCCTAAAAAATCCATACAAATCCCTAATAATTGTAAAACACAAAAAAATATATAAAACCTATAAGAAGACTGTAAAAAACATAGAAAATATAAAATCTTTAAAAACCTAAAAATAATAAAAATGATAAACCATAAAACCCTAAAAAATGTAACCCCCCCTCGAATTCCTTAAAAAACATGAAAAGTATAAAAATACCTAAAAATACATAAAAATTAAAAAACCCTAAAAATGATAAAAAAACTCTATGAAAACCTTAAAAAATAAAAACACTTAAACCCCTAAATATCTAAATATGATTAAAACCCTAAATAAACCTTAAAGACCCTAACCCTCCAACCATAGAGGGCTATAAAACCCTAAAACTCCTAAATAACCTAAACACCCACAAAAAACTCTAAACATTATTTACACCTCAAAAAAATGTTAATAAAATCTATATAATATTAAAAACCCTAAAAAACACAAAAAAACCAAAAAACCCAAAAAACCCCAAAAAAACCATTAACCCCTTAAAAACATTGAAAACACTCATAGTCCATAAAAACCAAATAAAACATAAAATTCTTAATGAATCCCTAAAAATCTCTAAAAAAATTAGAATAAAAAAACAAAAAAAATCCATAATAAAAAATAAAAACCTAAAAAAACATAAAACCCCTAAAAATAAAAAATAATAAAGACCCTAAAAACCCTAAAAAGGTAATAAAAATACTTGGAAACCATATCTAACACTAAAAACATTAAAATCGAAAAAACCCATAAAACCATAAAAAACTAATAAAACATCTAAAAACCCTTTCAAACCCTAAAATCCTTAGAAAACTCTAAAAACCATAAAACCCTAAAAATATCAACATCATTTAAAAAACCAAAAAAGTATAAAAATCATAAGAATGCTAAAAAACTATAAAACCCCACAAAATACAGAAAAATATAAAAACCATAAAAATCCAAAAAAAATCCCTAAAACTCACAAAAATGTAAAAAACCATAAAAACATGAAAAGCCCAAAGAAACCCCTAAAAAATTAAAAAATAAAACCCCTAAAAACCCCAAAAAATGATAAAAACCCCTAAAACCCCTTAAATACCCTAGGAACCCTAAAATCCATAAAAATCCTAGAAACCCCTAAAAATATAAAAAACACCAGAAACCCTAAAAACTGTGAAGAAAACATTTAAAACCTAAAAATAGTTAAAATACTTAAAAAGTAATAGAATCCCAAGAAACACTATAAACCCCCTAAAAGCCCTAAAATCCATAAAATCTTTACAAACTCACAAAACACAAAAAACCCACAATAAAATTTAGACCCCATTAAACCCTTAAAAATAATAAAAAACTGTAAAAACCATAAAATCCCTAAAAACTAAAAACCATAAAAACCCAAAAAACCAAAAAACCATCAAAGCCATAAAAAACCCCGAAAATCCCTTAAAATCCCTAAAAAACTAAAAACCATAAAAATGATAAAAAAAATCTTAAAAAATCCCAAAAACCAAAAAAAATATAAAACTCTGGAAACCACTTTGAAATCCTAAAAACCTAAAAACACTAAAACCCCATAATAACCTAAAAATATTAAATTCACTAAAAAACCAAAAAACTCTAAAAACCCCAAAACACCTCAAAACCCCTAAAAACAATAAAAACATAGAAAATCTAAATGGCTGAAAAAACCTAAAAATGTAAAAGAATCTTAAAACCCTGAAAAACCCTAAGTAATCATAAAAAACCTAAAAACCCCATAGAACCCTTAAACCCCTAAAAATGTTAATAACTCTTAAAACCATAAAAAGACCATAAAATCTATAAAAATTCCTAAAAACCATAAAACCCCTAAAATATATACTAACCCTAAAACCACAGAAAAACATAAAACTCTAATAAATACTCTAAAAACCCGATAATCCCCAAATAACGTTTGAAACCACTAACAAACCTTAAGACCCCTAAAAACTCAAAACTATCTTAAAAATTCAAAACAACCACAAAAACCATAGAAACCTATAAAACCCTAAAACCCCTAAAAATCCTTAAAACACCTAAAAATATAAAAATCCTAAAAATTCCATAATAATCCCTGAAAACGTAAAAAAACCCTAAATACCTCTAATAAAATCATAAAACCCTAAAAAACACACAAAAATATAAAAAAACTAAAACAATAAAATCCCTAAAAATCCATAAAAACATAAAAACCCATAAAACACTACAAATTCTTAATAAAACCTTAATAAACTTTTAAAAAATGAAAACCCCTAAAAACCTAGCAAATGAAAAACACAATAAAAAGGCATTAAAACCCCTAAAACCTCAAAAAACCATAAAACTCTAAAAAACCATAATGAAACATTAAAACCCATAGAACCCTTAAAAAACACAAAACTCAAAAAACCATTTAAATCCCTACAAAAGTTAAAAAAACACTAAAAAACATAAAAATCATAAATTACTCAAAAAACTAAAAACTCAAAAAACCATAAAAACCTTTAAAACCCTAAATCCCAAAAATTCCCTAAAACATAAAAAAATAAAAATACTAAAATCCCTAAATTCTCTAAAAGTGTAAAAAACAAAAAAACCAAGACAACCAAAATGAAAACATAAAAAACTTAAAACACATAAAACCTCAAAAAACCTAAAGATGTTAAAACTCATAAAAACACAAAAATTTCTAAAAACCAAAAAAATTATTAAAAAACATAAAAAAACATAAAAAACATAAAAATCCATAAAAAACCCTAAAATGTGAAAACTCCTAAAACCCCTTAAAACCCACCAGAAAACCTTAAAAACATAAGAACACTCAAAGCACTAAGAAACCCAAAAATATAAAATCCCATAAAAACCAAAAGACATCTAAAATCAATAAAAAACCATAAAACCCATAAAAACAAAAAAACAAGAAAAACCCATTAAACGCCTAAAATCATTAAAAAACTCTAAAAACCATTAAACACTAAAAAACACAAAAAAAATTAAAGCCACCAAAAAACATAAAACCCTAAAAACTCTAAAAACCCTAAAATATCTAAAAGAGTTTAAAGAAACATAAATCAAAAAAAACCTAAAATCCCTAAAAAGAAATAAAACCATAAAAACCCATGAAAAACATTAAAAAACCATAAAACCTTTAAAAAAACTTTAAACCCTTGAAAACCAAAAAATGCTAAAAATGGTAAAAACCCGTCAAATTAACTAAAAACCCTAAAATCTAGAGAAATTATATAAATCTATAAATATTCATCAAAACGTAAAAGTACATAAAATGATAAAACATCCTAAGAAAACCTTAAAACTATAAAAAACCCATAGAAACCCTACGAAATCCATAATAATCCTAAAAAACCTAAAAATTCAAAAAACATAAAAGGTTTGAAAAAATCTATGACAACCATGAAGACAAAAAAACACTTTAAACACCTAAAAATACTGAAAAATTCTAAAAACCCTAAAAGACCAAAAATAACCAAAAAGACCCTAAACAATAAAAATGCATTAAAACCTTAAAAAACCTAAAAACCCCTAAAACCACTAGAAGATCACTATAAACTCTAAAATACACACAAAACCATAAAACAATAAAAACTCTGAAAATTCTAAAAAACCCCTAAAAGATTTCACTAAAAAGCCCAAAAAAACTACAAAACCCTAAACCCCTCAAAATCCATAAAATCCCTAATAAACAAAAAATTCTCAAAACACCCTAAAATACTTAAAAATGAAAAAAACTAAAAAACTTTCAAAACCCTAATAAAATCATAAAAAACCCACTAAAAACATTTGAAAACATAAAATACCTAAAATTTCTAAAACCCTAAAAACCATAAAAACCATAAAAACCCTGAAAATCCTAAAAAAATCATAAAAACTATAAAAATACTAAAAATATCAAAAAAATTCATAAAAACGTAAAAACCACTAAACCCCTAAGAGATCCTTAAAAACTATTAAACAATTAAAACCCCTAAAAACATAAATAACAATAAAAACACTAAAATAACCAAAAAACCCAAAGCCCCTAAAAATCATAAAACCCTTAAAAATTGTCAATGTCCCTACAAACCCAGAAAACCCAGAGAAATCAAAAAATTCCCTAAGAATAAAAAAAATGTAAAAAACCCTACAAACCATGAAATCACTAATGAAAAATGTGAAAACCTAAAATAATTTAAATCCCCTAAAAATATAAAAACCCTAAAACCCATTAAAATCCTTAAAACCCAAAACAACCCGAAGAACCCTCAAAATCCCTAGAAATCTTCATGCCCCCATAAAACCTAAAAAATCCCTAAAAATTCCTAAAAATGTAAAAATCCTCAAAAACCTTGAAAACCCATAAGAAAACAAAAAAACAACTAAAACCCCTAAAAACCGCTAAAAAATTAATGGACCCAAAAAATCTATGAAAACCTATAAAAACCAATAAAAATTTAAAAAAAACCTAAAAACCAATAAAAATCCCTTAAAACCCACAAAAAACTCTAAAAACCACTTAAGCCCCTAAAAATATTAAATATTCAAAAAACCTAAAAATATCACGAAAATCCGTAAAAACCAAAAGAAACAATAAAAACCCGAAAGTCCCCAAAACCCCCCTAAAAAGCCTCAAATTTATAAAAACACTAAAAAACATTAAAATATTACCAAATCACTAGAAATCCTGAAAAATGATAACAACTAAAAAAATTGAAAATCCATTAGAATACCATATAAACCTAAAAAACTTAAACCCCTAAAAAGCATAAAAACCCTAAAAACCCTCTAAATCCCTAATACCCTTAAAAACCATATAAATAAAAAAATCATAAGAAACAAAAAAAATCGAATAAAAACCATGGAAAAACTAAGAAATAATAAAAAATTTAAAAACACTTAAAACCCCTAAAATTAAAAAAGATGCTAAAATGCTTAAAACACCCCAAAACCCCTCAAAACAGCTAAAAAACATAAAACTTATAAAATCCATAAAAATATACTAAAACCCATAAAAAATAACTAATGTTTTAAAAACCCATTTGATTACAAAAAATGTTAAAAACTCTTAAAAATATTAAACACCCTAAAAACCTAAAAATACACTAAAATCTAAAAAATCCTTAAAAGACTAAAACTCAAAGAAACCCTAAATCCCTAAAAATTGCAATAAAACCTTAAAAATCCTATAAATCATTAATTTCCCTACATAAATAAAAAACAAAAAAACCCCAAAAAACCCCTATGAAAATCATAAAAACCTGAAAACACATAAAAAACCTAAAATCCCTAAAAAAACAAAAGAAAGCTAAATGATCATAAAAATATAAAAGCACCTAAAATCCATTAAACCCCTAAAAACCTTAAAACCCCTAAGAACCCATAAAACCCTATAAAAATTATAAAGACCCTTTAAACCCCTAAAAATGATAAATACTCAAAAACCATAAAAACCCTAAAAAATAAAAAAAAAGACCGTAAAACACAAAAAAAAAAACAAAACCCTTAATACCCTAATGAACACTAAAAAATCAAAATCCCAACAACACTAAAAACACATAAAAATCATAAAAGTAACTAAAAATTTAAAATAAAACCAAAAAACTAGGAAAACCCCTAAGAAAACCTTGAAATCTAAGATCACATAAAACCCCTAAAACCCCAAAAATGCTAAAAACCCTAAAACACCTTACAATCCCTAAAAACAGAAAACGTACCTAAAACTATAAAAACACTAAAAACTCATAAAAACAATAAAGAAAAGATAAAACCTCTAAAAACCCTTTGAACCCCAAAAAAATTAAAATCTATAAAAACATTAAAAACCCTTAAAACTAAACAAATCTATAAAACAACTAACAACCAAAAAAGGAAAAAACTCCAAAAAAATCCCTAAAAATATAAAAAAAAACTAAAAACTCTAAAAACAATAATAAATCTATAAAAAACTAAAAACACATAAAACTACCAAAAACCTAAACAAGGCTAAAAACCCTAAAACCCTAAACCACTCAAAATACCTATAAACAATAAATAACAATAAAAATCCTGAAAAAACCTGAAAAAAAACAGACATAAAAATCCTAAATTCCATAAAAAAACCTGAGAAATCATATAAACCTAGATAAACATTAAAACCCTAAAAACTGTAAAAATTCTAAAATATTCCAAAAACCCTCAAACCCCCTAAAAATCCATAAAATTTAAAAACCAAAATATTCCATAAAAACATTAAAAAATATAAAAAACTATAAAAACTATAAAAAACACTAAAAACTCTAAAAACCATTCAAACGCCTAAGAAAATTGAAAACTCTAAATAACCTTAAAACCCTAAATAACAAAAATAAAACCCTAAAACCAAAAAACCCACAAAAAACCTAAAAAATATAAAAATATAAAAACCCTCAATATCCATAAATACCTAAAAAACTATTAAGTATCATCAAAATTTACTAATATCCATAAAAATGTAATAAACAATAAAAATCCTAAAAATCCTAAAAACCCAAAAAATACACTAAAACTCTAAAAGCCCCTAAAAACCATAAAAAACATAAAAAAATTTAAAATCCATAAAATCCATGAATCCATGAAAACTGACCAAAAAACTCTAAAAACCCTTTAAACCCCTAAAAAATTAAAAAAAATTGAGAAGATGGCTGAGTCAGTAGGGGGCTCGGGCGATTCCTTGGAACCTCAGCACACGTCGCCTCCTCTGAATCAGGAAGTAATTGATCCTGTGAAGAAACCTGACTCTGAACCTATTGGGAATAATTTCCTTTTTCAATTTTTCAATCCCTATGTTGAAAAACCTAGTAAACCAACGGCTTCACCTCTGGATGCGTCGAAGAAGAATTTTGCTGAGGTTGTCAAATATGTGGCTTCCTCCTCATTCTCTGACTTCAGCACCCCCTCCCCTAGGTGTGTTATCAAGAAAGGAAAAAAGATCCCATGTATCTGCCAACCAGTAATCAATTGAGGAGAGAATTAACCTCTATAAATATTCAATCATTGCTAGTGTGGTCAAACCCAAGTGTGAAAAAATATGGAGATTTGTCAAGATTGTCATGCGAGATGCTGAAATCTAGGGTTTCTCAGACTGGAAAATGACATCCATGGGCCGAGGATTTTACCACATTGTTTTTCCCTTTGATGATCATAAACTATGTGCCTGTAGTTTTGGATCACTTTCCCTTAAGCCTGGTCTGCTACATATTCAAGACTGGGACCGCAATTTTGATCCAACAAGTGTAAAGAACACTTTTACTCTGGTTTGGATCTGTATCTGCAAACTGAATTGGTTATATTGGCATCCCCTAATTCTGTGGGACATTGCCTCCTTGATTGTCTTTCCCATCTATATTGACTGGGAAACAGACAATCCAAGATTTGGGCACTATGCTAGAGTTCTTGTTGAAGTTGACATGGCCAATACTTTGGTCGAGGAAGTGGTGTTAAACATGCTGGATGTCAGTTTCATGATAGAAATACAGTATGAAAGAAGACCCAAGTTCTGTAATAATTGTTTCTTTCTTGGTCACACTATCAATGAATGCAGGAGACTGAAGACTTGTAACACTTTCAAGGTGCGAGGTCATGAGGACGGTTCATGTAAAGTTTCTAAAAAGAAAGAAATTTCCCATAAAGATGCAGCGAATAATGATACCCTCCCTCTGCAAGTTAATAACCTCCCACTACAAGGTAATGAAAACAACAGCACTGGGACAAGCAGTGTCCCAGTTCAACCTGTTGTGAACTCTGAGAAGGTATGTGATCCCATTGCACTGATCCTGGAAAAAGGTCCTAATGATCATAATGCTAGGAAATCTCCTCATGTTGACCAATTTAAATATTCTGCAAGTGATTCTCCATCTCCGAGGGCCTCTCTAGAGATTAATGTGCCTCTTACTGTGCAGACTGGTCTCCTTGAATCTGGAAGTCCCTCCCTTGAATCACCTGCCTCTATGTCTCCTGTTCTTGAGAAACCTTCACTTGATCAGCATGATGCATCTGATCTTGCAACTACCAGCAAAGTGCATGAAGAATCTGCTCAGCCTAAACAACCTGTTCTTGCAGATACAGTAAAAGTGCATGATGAAGGAAGGCTTTTGTCTCATCCTGATGCTCACAAAGCTAGACAAACTGATCCTGTATAGCATGTTAAGGATACTGCATGTGCTCAATCTTCTCTTGGGACCTCTCCAGAGATTACTGCACTTCTTTCCATGAAAACTAGTTTCCTTGATTCTGGAAGTCCTCCCCACATATAACCTACTCATGTGTCTCCTATTTCTGAGCAACCTTCACCTGCTCAGCTGGATGCACCTAATCTTGATACTACCAGCAGAGTGCATGATGAATCTTCTCAACCTGATGCACTTTTTCTTACAGATACTATCGAAATGCATGATGTTGGAAGGATCAGGACCAATCCGGATGTCTTCAACCTTATTCCTGTAGGAATTTCCACCAAGGCTAAATTCACTGGAGTTCCTCACAATGAGGGGATTTGTGTTGCTCATACCTTCTCCCCCCTCTCTGGGAAACTCTTGGCTGATCATGCAGATGACAGTCAAGATGATGATGTATGCTCGGAAGTGACTCCTATGGCCTCTACTCATGAGGTGCTTATGATAACTAGAAGGTTTTTAACTGGGACTTGCTTGGTTACTCATTTATTTCTCACAACAGAGGTGTTGGAAACCTTGAAACATTAGGGGTTTTTCTACACAATGACTTGCAACCTGAGTCTTTTGAGATTAGTCATCAAATAATTTCAGTTCAAACCCGGCGGCAAGATATTCCTTTCCCTTTCTCTTTGGTTTATGACTCCTTCTCTTACATCAGAAGAAGAGAACTTTGGGAAGACTTATATGCTCTCTGTAAGAATATGGATCAAAACTAGGTTATCACTGGTGAATTCAATGTTGTTCTTTGTCAAGATGTAAAAATTAGCCCTCATTTCTCCGGCACTGCTGCACATGATTTTCATTATTTTGTGGATCAATGCAACCTCATTGAAGTTCCTATTGTAGGTTCTAAATTCACTTAGAGAAGGTTCATTTTCAATGGGAGGCAAGCCAGTAAAATCGATAGGTGCTTTATGCAATTCAATGATACTAGTGCTCCATTGGACATCTCATGATTTACTCTTCCCAAATTTAACTCTGATCATAATCCCATTTTTGTCTCCATTAGAGAGGACAGTAGGAGACTCACTCCCTTACCCTTTATGTTCAATAATTCCTGGCATTTAATTCCAGGTTGCAGGGAATTAGTTCTTGATGGATGGAACTGCACCTTTCATGGTATCCCTCATTTTTTGGTTGCCTCAATGCTTAGGAAAATCAAAATCCTTATAAAAGTTTAGAGTAAGATCTCTTTCTCAAGAATTGATTATGAGATTATGGATGCAGAATATCAGCTGGAGTCTTTCCAAGAAAACAATCACCAAGGGGATATTCCTACTCATGAGGAACATGAGTTTCCCAAAAAACTTGATGATATTCTGGCTATTAAAGAAAATCTGGAAAAAAATCAATTCAATGTTTGATGGCTCAAGGATGGTGATAGAAACTCAAAGTTCTTTCATCACTTTCAATGGGGGAAAAGGGTTCATAAAGGACCTAATCATATCCGAATTAATGGGACAACCTTGGTTGGGGAGAAAGAGATCTCTGATGCTGTTGTTGATCCTTTCAAAGATCTCTATAATGATGAGATAACCCCCCCCCCCTTCTGCCTCGATTGATGAATGTATTGAGAAGTGTGTGGGTGACTCACAGAATAATGATCTGACCTCTCCCCCTCTTGAGGATGAAGTTAAATCTGGTCTTTTTTACTCAATTCTGAAAGCTCCCGCGGACCAGACAGATTTACCAACAAATTCTTCATTTTCTATTGGGATATCTTTAATACAGAAATTACCAATGTTGTTAGAGAGTTATTTCTCTCAGGATCAATCCCTTTTGGAGAAAACTCCAATTTTATTGCCCTGCTACCCAAAAAGGAAGTTGTGACTGATATTGGTGACTTTCGATCGATTTCCATTGGAAACACCATCCCAAATATTATTAGTAAAAATAAATTCATTAGGTTGGGGAATATTGTTGGTAACATCATCACAAAAAATAAATTTGGCTTTTTTCTTGGGTGAAGCATCCAAAACTGTTTATATATGTCCTATGAAGGAGTGAATATCATGAGGAAGGAATCCAAACATGGGACTTTTGCTTTAAAATTGGACATATCCAAATCCTTTGATACCATTAAGTGGCACTTTATTTTCATGGTTTTCAGAATGTATGGGTTTTCAGACAAGTTTATTAGTATGATTTCTACCATTTTGGAGAGTTCCAGAGTCTCTGTTCAAGTTAATGGGGTGTTGTTTCCCTCGGAATTCGGGGATGACCTCCTGGATGGGAGATTCAAACGTTCCGATCGGTTTCTAACAGGTTTGTTCGTAGAACCGGAAACATCCAATGATTCCATATCCATTTGGACCTACTTTCCAAAGGTGGGCGCTCATTAGCTTGTGAACTGACGAGGCTTAGGAATTTTCATTGGTCGAGAGAATGGGAGGTCGGACTCATCACACCTTTTTGAGGGGAATTATTGTCTATTCCGGGACTCTCTTTATAGATTTAAGTTATGTTCGTGAATCCTTATTACATTACCAAGTATAAAATGAGCTTTTCCTTTAGTTTTGACAATCAATGATTAAATATGTAAGAAATTTAGAGAATATTTTATAAGTATTCGAGGTTCTTCATCAATAGAGATTCATCTATATCTATTTAGAGATTCTTGGTCAATGGTAACCTTCAAAACATTTATATAAAAGTCTCTTGGTCATTATAATGACCAGGCTGGTTTTAAAGCCACTCAGTGGGGAACTTGAAGTTTATTGTCATTCAGAAGGACAATGAATTATTTCAGAGTTGGAATCGAACCCATATATGGGCTACCTACGTATCCTTTGTTTTGTAAAAGGAATCAGAACCCACGTAGTTCGAGTAAAGGAGTATGATGTTTATGATTGATGGCTCAAAGAAGGATGTCACAATTAGTTTTACACTCTAAACTCGTGTGAGTCATGCTCGGTGTGAGAAACAAGAGGTATTGGTAAAAATTAGACAATTGTGCCATGAAAGATGCAATCATAAGAAATGGTTTGGGGATTATGTATATATGACTACCCAGATAGATTAAGGATAAGATTTACTTTAGGGAGAAAATCCAGGAACAGGGTCCATAAAGTTATATGTGCTTCATGGAGATTTGAATACTCTAACTTGGGACTTATTCCTGAAAAGGAAACCCAAATTAGGAGAGGATTGATAATTGGGTTTTACTCCTGAGAAGGAATCCCAGATTAAACGTAAATTAGGACTGGTTAAAGAGAATTTAAGGGACTTGGGACTTACTTCTGAAAAGGAAGACCAAGATTATTACTAGGAATTACTCATGAAAAGGAGGCCCAGGTTAAGGGATTTATGACTGGGACTTATTTCTGAAAAGGAAGCCCAGGTTAAGGATTAAGGTTTGGGGCTTACTCCTGAGGAGGATGCCCATATTTGAGACTGGGGCTTACTCCTGAAAAGGAAGCCCAGGTTAGGGGATCTGGGGCTTACTCCTGAGAAGGAAGCCCATATTTGAGACTGGGGCTTACTCCTGAAAAGGAAGCCCAGGTTAGGGGATCTGGGACTTACTCCTGAGAAGGAAGCCCAAGATTGTGACAGGGACTTATTCCTGAAAAGGAGACCCAGGTTTTAAGGATTATCTCATCTTAAAGGATGAGGTTGAATGAATGAACTCTCCATATTTAGTGACAAAAAAAATATTTAAATCACTAGGTTTTGAGAGATATTCTACTGAATTCCTTTTAGATAAGGAAGTCAAATCAAGAAATCATGCCATAAATGGCTCTGAAGAGTGTCTTGAAGACTGAATCATGAAAAGGAAAGGTGTAATAGCTTAAGAGGGGTGAAATAGTCAAGATGGGTACCAAAAAGGAAGGGGCGCGCAAGTCTTGGAAGACGCCCAAGTACTGCGCCATCGCGCAAGTATTGGTCGCGCAGGTATACCTGCGCGACACATGGTGTACTTGCGCGATGGTCAACCAGCATTGAAATACTTGAGATATTCATTATTAAAGCCTTTAGAATCCTCATGAGGTTCTTCAAAAAAAGGAATGCGCAAGTTCTATCGAAGGAGTAAGGTGGCGCGCAAGTGTGACCACTTCCCTTAAGGGCTGGCCACTCAGGCGCGCAAGTGTTGATGAGTTTCAACACATAGTCCTTCCTCCCTCTCTTTAGATCTTCCGTTCTAGGTTAGAAATTACCTTAGAAGTGTTCCGGAAGCTTTGTGAAGAGACTTGGGCGTCGGGAGCTTCAATCCGAGTTTCTGGAAAAAGATCCTCTCGACTGGGGGGCCCACAGGGTCCATTTATAGGTAGGAGAAGACCCTGGGCGGTTACCGGGCAGTTATCACTTAGGTCGCGCAAGTCACTTGCGCGACCAAGGTCGTCGCGCAAGTGGACTTGCGCGACAGTGATATAACTTGCGCGGTGTAGTTGATGTTGATCCTTTGTTCATTCCTTTGTCTATTTTTGATATTTTCTTCAAAGGTTGAATCACTTTGAGCTCAGATATTCCCCTTTTCTGATTTTGAGATTCTGTGATGAAAGTAGCGTCAACAAAAGTCCCCCCTCAGAGTTGGATCCGTAGAGAAATAGAGGATTTGACTCTGAGGAAATCGAATCCATCCAAAGGAAAATGGGGCGCGCAAGTCTTCAGGGCACAGAGGGCGGCGCGCAAGTTCTCTCCGCGCAGGCCTTAAGCGCACTGGGTATGGCGCGCAGAGTCCCAGCCGCATCTATAAATAGAGGGCCTCACTTCCGTACAAGCATCTGGATTTTCGGAATTCATACCTTCGAGCTCTCGCCGCGCAGGTCACCTTAACCGCGCAGGTTGTTCTGTTTTCCAGAGTTTTCCTTGATGTCGCGCTACTGTAAAGGCATTTGTACTTGCGTGGTTTATACTTGTGCGTCAAAAACTAGCGCGGCACACGAATACTTGCACGCCATTTTTTAGACTTGCATGCCTTTATTCCTTAGCCATTTTTTCATAATTCTTTCACAAATTTTATGAAAAAATAAACCCATTTAAGAGTTTAATATATTCAACTTTTGTGCTGATTCAATGGCTCCTATGGGAATTAAAACGTCTGATGAACTGGCTAGAAAGCGGATTGATGACATGATGAACATCATTGGCCACGATTACTATGATATCTGCGACAGCACTCTCCCAGATTTGGCTAAGTACTTGAAGAAATATCATCTTAATTTCCCACAGAGTATCTACCTGCCTCTATATGGTCATGGTCACCTGCAAGGAGTCAATGTTCCAGATACAAATAACTATACACCTGAAATGAAGCTACACTGCTACTCCTTCATTTTGGTTATGATGTGCATTAAGAGCAACAACAATGGTGTGAACTTTCAAATTCTTCCTCCATGTCATTTCCTTGTAGATATGAAAATGGAAAACCCATGGGCTGAAATGTTTTCCACTGCCGGTTGGTGGAGAGAAGACAAACACGATATTAGAGCAATATCTGAAAAGAGTACTCTCTCCAAATGGCTCTTTACTTCCAATGCTCCATTCACAAATCCATGTATCCATCTTCCAAGCCTCTTGGACAGAAACAGAGTCACTGTTTGATCAGCAGAAAATTTTCTCAAACCGCACTCAAGAACATCCTTTTACAATTGCTCCAAGAAGAGCTGGTATCACTACATCTCTTATTGTATCTAGTTGAATGAATGAATTCCAGGTGGTTTCTGATGAATCTCAGGATGTCGTAAATCAAATGAAGTGTTATGTTGAAAGCCTCTTGTAATTTTTGAAAAAGAGAAGAGACTCCAGTCTATGGATGTCCTTCTAACTCTTGTGCATCAATGAAAAACACTTTCACTTTCACTTATTTGTACCTTCATTCTCTCACTACCTGCTTTAAATTTACTTAAACCAATGGGCTTAGTAAGCATAGTTTGATTTTTACTAGGATTATTATAAATAACCCTACAAACTTTGAACCTTATTAATTGTTCAATATTACCTAAATCATACAAAATGTATGTTTAGTGATCTGGAACTTGACTTTTATTCAGAGTTACTTTGTCTTTTGTGGGCAGTTTAAAGTCATGCATGCCGGACATAAAGGGGCTAATGTTTAAGGTCGAAATAGCTTTGACCAAAATGGATTAGAATTGACACAATTCCTTGAATGTTCATCTGAAAACATACTACCATTATCAAGTATGAGGGAAAATATGTAAACTATGGCTTAAGAATATTTGAATATGAGGAATGATATGAAAAAGAGCTAAAAGGAATTAGAAGAAGTAGTTTCCAAGAATGAAGTTACTATTATTTAACAAAACCCGTTAGGGGGTTGAAATATGTAGGGCCACCTAAGGGAATTGGCTGCATGGTCAAATAAATAGCATCTTTCGGCTGATAAGTCTTGTTATGTGGACTGTTTATGCAAGGCCACCTATGGGCACGTGTTGCATAGTCAGGCAAAAGAACTCCCAGAAATTTACTTTCCTAGTGCTAAAAGCCAGTGAAAGTTTATGGAGATTCAAATTTTCTAAAGTATAGAGTTTGTTGTGTGGAAAGAGGTACTTGAATATGGAGAAGATATTTCCAGACAAGATTATCGAAGAACTGGGTGAATATCACTCCTACGAAGGTCTGACCCAAATGTAGGGAAGAAGAATAAACCATAGACTTGAATACTTTCAGATCATGAAAAATGATATGGGACAAATATGTTAAGGATGTCTATTTTTTTTTGCGGATCCCTGCATACTGTCGTTTAAGACAAATAGGGACAAAAGAGGCATTCTTCCCAAGAATGAAGTTACCATTATTTAACAAAACCCGTTAGGGGGTTGAAATATGCAGGGCCACCTAAGGGCATTGGCTGCATGGTCAAATAAATAGCATCTTTCGGCTGACAAGTCTGTTATTTGGACTGTTTATGCAAGGCCACCTATTGGCACGTGCTGCATAGTCAGGCAAAAGAATTCTCAGAAGTTTGACATTTCTGTGACTAGAAGTCATGAAAAGGCTTATGAAGATCTGAAAATATTTAAGGTTAGGATTATAACACATAAATATGGGTATTGTCCAATGTATATAGAGATACATAGGTCAATGATAACCATAATCATGTTGTGGCTGGGTCCTGAATTGAAATTTTGGACTTCACTACGTATCTCAAAAGAATGAGAATCAAGCCATACGTAGTCCTTGAAATGCAGTTTAACGTCGTGCAGGACGAATGTATGAGAGATCTTAGTTTAGGGTCATATAATTCGGACCATAATAATGAATACACAGTGTGTGTTTTCATGAGGACTTTTCAGCCAAGGGACTGAAAGTGAAATTTGGGGTTAGGCCCAAATGACTTGGGACTGGATTCGAGGGACACTTGAATGTTCCTACGTATCCCATAAGGATGGGAATCAAGTCCACGTAGTCTTAGAAATACCCTTTGTAAAAATTTAGTTTGTACGGGTGAAAGGGGACTTTATTGCAATGATGGTTTAACCTGAGACAAAAAGTTTAGGTGTTACCATGTATGCACGTAGTCTTTTTGAAATGAAAACATGATTGAAAAATCAATGTCAATAATAGTTCTCTCTTAAATGAGGAAATCAAAGAGTATTGTAGTTTACTGTCGTATCGGAAAAAATTGTTGCATAGTTTAACGTCATATAACAAGGACGAAAGTGAATCAATGTAAAGATATTGATTCTAAGGGCGGTTTCACGAATCCACATCATATGAGATGGTGGTGAACCGATGTGAAGAGATTATTTTTGGGCTTGAACCCTGGGAGGTTGCCTACATACCCATCCTAGAGGGCAAGGATCAAAGTCCATTTGTTCAATTAAAGAATGAATTAATGATCAAGTTGTTCTTGGGGACAACGATCTAAATAAAATAAATAAATAAAAGTTGTTGGGACTTATACATGGTTAGCGGCCCATAGAGAGTGTTACGGTTGAGGTTTTCTCTAAGCTCATGTGAGTCATACTCGATGTGAGAAACAAGAGGTAACAACAACCTTAACAATGCATAGTTTAATGTCATGTAGGACATATAAAGGGACTATGCAGTTTAAAGTCTTGTAGTTAGGACTATTGGTGCTGTGCAGTTTAGTGTCATGTAGCAGGGACAAAATACAGTTTAATGTCATGTAGGACGTATTATGAACTTTCTGTACAGTTTAGCGTCATGTAGTTAGGACGATGGGAACAATAGAGTTTAACGTCATGTTGGACGAAAGGGGGGAACAGTGTAGTTTAATGTCATGCAGTGAGGACAAAAGAGTGCACCATTTTAACGTCATGTTGGATGCATTGGGGATTTTTTCCACAGTTTAACGTCATGATGGACGAAAGTGCAAATAGTTTAAGGTCATATGCATGGACCGTGGATGGTGCAGTTTAATGTCATGCTGGACGGTGGTGTAGTTTAAGGTCGTACAGGACCTTTGATGATTATATAGTTTAACGTCTTTCCAGACGTAAAGTACTTTTATACAGTTTAGCGTCATGTAGTTAGGACGTCACAGTTTAACGTCTTGCTGGACGTAAGGGACTTTTATACAGTTTAGTGTCATGTAGTTAGGACGTCACAGTTTAACGTCTTGCTGGACGTAAAGGACATGAAAATAGTTTAGGGTCATATGCATGGACTGTTAGGGAACTTTTTCACAATTTAACGTCATGTGGGACAAAGTTGCAGTTTAAGGTCATACAGGAACATTACTATATAGTTTAACGTCATATAGCAAGGACGAACTGGTTCCGCACAGTTTAGTGTCATGTTGCGGGGATATAAGGTGACACAGTTTAACGTCATGTTGGACATATGTGCAAATAGTTTAGGGTCATATGCTTAAACCGTTGCTGTATAGTTTAACGTCATATAGCAAGGACGAACTAGTGCCGCATAGTTTAGTTTCATGTTGTAGGGACAAAATATGAATACTTTTTATTTTATTCAAAATATTTCTTCAAAAATCTGGCATTAGTTGGAGTAGTAATGAGTTCTCCATCCATCGAGATTAATGAATAAGCTCCATTGGAGTAGACCCTATGTATTGAATAAGGTCCTTCCCATTTTGGCTCAATCTTGGGAGGTTTCTTTCCTGGTATCATTGGAGTTCTGAGAACTAATACCAATTCTCCCTGTATGAATGAGCGAAGACGAACCTTTTTGTTAAAAGCTCGTGCTATTCGATTCTGATAGATTTCCAAGTGGTGCAACGTGCACAATCTTTTCTCATCTAACCATTCCAACTCATTCAATCGCTTTTGGGATTGCTCATCTGTAGATAACTGATCACAAATTGCTACTCTGAGTGAGGGCAATTGAACTTCAATTGGCAAGACTGCTTCTGTTCCATATACCAATGAATATGGAGTTGACCGCGTTGCATTGCGGGTGGTTGTCCGATAAGCCCACAAAGCATGAAAGAGTTTATCAGGCCATGACCACTTATCTTTATCCACCATATTTTGCAGTATATTTGAAAGGGTCTTGTTAAAGGCTTCTATTTGGCCATTGGCTGCCGCATGATACCGTGATGAATGGTTGGATTTAATGTTGTATTCTTGATACAATTTCTTCACCTCAGAAGAACAGAAGTTGGTGCTGTTGTCTGTCAATATGGTATGAGGGACACCAAATCTAGTAATGATGTTAGACTTGATGAAGCTAACAGTGCATTTAGAACTGACTTCTTTGAGAGGTACTACCTCTTCCAATTTGGAAAAGAAATCAGTAGCAGTAAGAATGTACTTAAACTTCTTGGCCGTAGCTGAAGGGTAAGGTCCCACCACATCCATTCCCCATGTGGCAAATGGCCATGAGTATTTAGCTGTATGAAGCAACTATGGATGTTGATGAATGAAGTTGGCATGTACTTGACATGAATGACATTTCTTTGTGAAATCAACACAATCTTGTATCATTGAAGGCCAAAAGTATCCAAGCATTCGAATTTGATCAGACAATCTATGTCCAGACTGGTGGGCACCACAGACTCCTGCGTGTACTTCTTTCATGACAACCATTGTCTCTTCACCATCAATGCATCTGAAGAGAACTCCATCAAAACCACGTTTGTAGAGAATTTTCTCTAGGTGGTTTGGGCCATCATAAAGAGTAAAATTGACCACACGTCACCGGATTTGTTCTTTCTCGGCTCTATCAGGTGAAAGTGTTCCATTTTGAAGGTATTCCCTGATAGGTGACATCCATCCTGTAGTATGACCATATGGTTCAGGAAAGGGACTAATTTCATTAATTTCCTCTGTTCTGGCTTGAACATTAGGTGAAATTTCACGACGGTGGGCAATACTGATGGTTGTCTCGTCCCGATTTGGATCTGCTAGAGCTGTGGCTATATTAGCCAGTGCATCAGCTTGAGCATTTTGTGATCTTGGGACATAAGAAAATGTCGGTTCTGAAGGGAATTCCGCCATTAACTTTCTGACATAATCATACAAAGGGATTAGCTCTTCTTTTATGATGGCATAATCCCCATTGATTTGTTTGATTACCAGGTCTGAATCACCTTTCACCTTTAAGTGATTCACTTGTGCTTGAAGCGCTAACTCCAAGCCTGTGATAAGAGCTTGGTATTCAGCTTCATTATTGGTACCACCTTCCCACAATAAAAAGGAATAAGGTTACAATGCCTTATCTGGAGAAATGAGTACAATTCCTAAACCAACTTTGTTGAATTTAGGATTTTCCATTTTCTTCCCTGTTGGACTTCTGGAAGCACCATCAAAATACATTTCCCATGTTTGAGGACTCTCTTCAATAGACAAAACTTCCTCATCAGGGAGTTCAATATCTGAAGACGTGTCTTCCACTGAAGGATGTTCAGCCAGGAAATCAGCCAGAGCTTGGCACTTTATTTCCTTTTGAGATACATAGTGAATGTTGAACTGCTGAAAAATAACTGCCCACCTTGCTAGACGTCCTATAAGCATTGGACGACTAAGGATGAATTTGAGCGGATTTTTGCGAGATAGCAATTGGACCTCGTGATGTTGCAGGTAGTGTCTCAGTTTTTGAACTGCAAAGATTAATGCCAGGCAACACTTCTCAATACTTGAATATCGGGTTTCTGCTTCAAGCATAGTTCTACTGAGATAGTAGAGGCTATTTTCATTCCCATCATCATTCTTTTGAGCGATAAAGGCACCCAATGATGACTCTAGAGATGTCACATAGAGGATAAGTGGTCTACCTTCAACAGGTGGCATGAGTACTGGTGGACTCAAGAGGTATTTCTTGAGAACATCAAACACTTCTTGACATTCTTCAGTCCACTGGTAAGTGACTCCTTTTTTCAATAATTTGGTAAAGGGTAAACTTTTGCCTACCAAATTGGCGATGAAATGCCGAATATAGGCTATGTGTCCTTGAAGTCCTCTTAATTCATTCAAATTATGGGGAGGTGACATACCAAGGATTGACTTGGTCTTCTCAGGATCGACTTCAATACCACGATAGGGTACAACAAAGCCGAGGAATTTTCCTGAGGTTACCCCAAAAGCACATTTTAAGGGGTTCATATTCAAATTATGTTTTCGAAGCTTGTGGAATATGACTTCCAAATCATCCAAGTGATTAGAACGTTGTTTGTATTTAACTACCAAATCGTCTACATAGCATTCAACAAACTTCCCTAAAAAGGTTTGAAGATACGATGCATGGCGCGTTGATATGTTGCACCTGCATTCTTTAAACCAAAGGGCATCACCCAGTAACAAAACACACCTTGAGGGCCTCTGAAGGCTGTAGATTCCTCATCTTCTGGGGCCATTCGGATCTGATTATATCCGGAATATCCATCCATGAAGGAAAGTACTTCATATCCAGCCGTCACATCAATTAAGAGTTCTATAATCAGAACTGGGAAATCATCTTTAGGACAATACCGATCAAGATCTCTGAAATTGATGCAAACCGTAATTTGTCTGTTCTTCTTCTTTACAGGGACAATATTAGCCAACCACTTGGGATACTGAACTTCTCTGATGAAGTTATCTTTGATCAGCTTATCCACTTCAGCTTCAATTTTGGAAGCATAGGTTGGGTGTGTTCTTCTCGCGGCTTGCTTAAATCCTCGATGTTCTTTTGGTAAACCCAAATGATGAGTAGCAATATCAGGATCAAGCCCAGGCATTTCTATACAGTTCCAAGCGAAGATATCTTTATTTTGCTTTAGAAAATAAATATACATCTCTTTCTCTTCAAGGGTCATGGCCGCACTAATTAAAGTGGAGCGTGGATCTTTCTCTGTACCCAGATTTATTTCTCTGAGTTCATCCACAGTGGTAGAGATACCCTCTTCAAATTCTGGAGGAGCATCTCTAAGATCATCCTCTTCCTCTTCATCATGTGCTATTTCTTCCATTTCTACTTGCATAGTAGATGACAAAACGAAATTTTCATGATCATAAGAGATGTAAAATTTTGCACATTTTGAAGAAGATGCTTCCATTTCCGACCCTATTGATGATAAAGGGCCTTCTTTGGGAAAAAAAGAGGAGATGATGGATTGAGAATTGACATCATTATTCACCTCCGATGTTGCTATAACTTCTTCTGGCCTGATTGGCAAAGTATAGAACTGTTGTATTTCAGCAGATGAAATGAAGACGTCACCACTTGTGCTTTCATCACTGTTTGGTAGGTTACCGATTTCTCCCATGTTGTCTGGCTCAACTGCCTTAATTGACTTTATGGATATTCCCATAAGAGTATTTTGATTTGGGCCTATTTTTTCAATTTGACTGATAGGTAACACATAATCTATACTCACATGTGTAAATGGATTTATTGGAATTTTCTCCAAACCATATGGAGCATTAACTTTGGTAATTTCCTTCATTGTAGATTTTTCTCTTCCCTTCATGTGATAAAATTCTGCCTCAATGTATTGATACTCAAATGTCTTGAACGGGGCCTTATCACCATACAATGTTCCTAAATGACCATTGAAATAGTATTTGAGACATTGATGGTATGATGAAGGGATAGCTGCATGCTGATGTAGCCAGGGTCTTCCAAGCAAGATGTTGAAAGCTGAGTCTTGATCAACAATCATGAAATCCAAATTGGATACAAGATCCCCAAACTGAGTTCTGAGTGTAACTTTGCCTAGTGGTTCTTGTTCATTTTTATCATATCCTTGTAACATCATGGTATAAGGAGATAAATCAGATTTTGTGAGGCCCAATCGACGAAGTGTACGAATGGGCATGAGGTTGACTCCTGAACCATTGTCAATGAAAGCTCTTCGAATATCTACACCATTGAATTTTCCAGATAAGTAGAGAGGTTTTATGTGCCCATGAACAACATCATCTTCATCTTTATCAGTAAAAGATATCACTGAATGGCATTCTGCAGGATTATTCTCTATGTGATAGACTTCAGCTGCAGCAATTTCAGCTTCAAACTCCTGAGGACTTGACAAAGCTTCGATGAGTGCTTCCTGAAGATCTTTTGACAGATTCAAAGCATCCAAAATTGATAACATGGCTGGTACTTGGTCCAAGTGTTTCAATATATCATACTTTTGATCTAAAGGTATGCGTTTCCCAACAGGAATATGCGGTTTAGAAGGCACCTTGGAAGCAGATGCTTTGGAAGCTGATGCATCTTGTATTGGGATAGAAGTTGGCAAAATCCTTGGTTTTGGAAGATTAGACCGATTATATCCATTTACTTGCTGAGATAAAGAAGATGGAATTTTCAATCGGTCTTCCAAAATAATTGTGCCAAGACAGAGTTGACTATTAGCAGAAGAACTTGCTTGTTATTTTTGATCTCGCTGAAGGGCTCTAACACGAGTTTCTGTTGTGTACACAGTGCTAGCAGGGGTAGAATTAGAGTAGTGTCTTCGGAAAGATCCACGTCTTCCCCTGTATCCTGAAACTCTGGAACTTCCTCAGATTCCCTTATTTTATATAGGGAATTTAGACTCATCAAAATTGAAATTATGACTGGAATACAGATCTGTTAATTGAATAATATTAACAGAACCGAAGATTAACTCTTCGTCTAATAAAGACTCTGCCTGACTAGCCTGTTTAGGTTGTGCTGTTTGATGGGGCGGTGCCCGTGGTTTTGAAGTAGATAGAATAAAGTCTGCCAGAGTCAAAGACAATTTAGGCTTTGAAACATACTCATCTTCTTCTGATTCTTTTTTCTTCTTTGAATCAAACCGTTTCTTTGAGGACTTTCCCTCTGACGAAAAGGGTTTTACCGCAATATTCATGGCAGAAGACACAATTGGTTTCTTTAATTGTGTTCGCAAAATGGCATGAGTCCGATTGATTGTCTTTCTGACCATCCAATCATCATACTTCTGTGCATTTCTTCTTTTGACTTCTTTCCATTCACCTTCCTCCTCTGGAACTCTAGTAGTAACACATGCTACCTGAGTCGAAGAACCTTTCAACTTGACTTGTCCCAAGTCGACCATCTTTTGCAGGAGGTCTTTAAAGAAAAAACATTCCTGGATGGGATGCCCTAACATTTGATGAAAGGGAAAATAATTAGGATGGTCTTCATCTCCTTCCTTGTTTGGCCTCTTGGGCACTGGTAATTGAACCAAATTATTTTCCAGAGCTGAAATGAAGTAACCAGGAACTTGCTCATTTCGGAAGGAGTATGTTTTACTCTTCAAATCCTCAAATTTTTTTCGTCGTTGATCTCTTTGATCATTTGGACGAAACGGCCTTTGTTTTTGGCGTTCAGGAGGTGGAGCCCTTCGAGAAGATGAAGGTTTTGAAGTAGAAATAGGTACAGGTGCTTGTTTAAGCATAACTATAGCAGTTTCTGCTTTACCCATTCTCCTTCCTGGGGCTGATGGAATTACACGAGATTTAACCTTAGCCTGTATAAGGTAATCTTCAATCTGCTGAGCGATTGAAGTAAGGTCTCGAAACCCTCCTGTGTATTTCATAGGGATCAATGGCGTGCGTAATTCGTCACGCAGATTTGCCACACAGATTGGCAACAGCTCCTCCTGAGGGAGTGCTAAACTCAGGGAATACGTTAATCTCTTCCAGCGAGCAATGAAATTAGAGACTCTTTCATTCTCCCTTTTCTTGCAGTTTGTAAGATCGAAAACTGTCATTTTTTGCAAAGTTGAGCTGAACTGAAGAAGGAATTTTTGGCGAAGATCCTCCCATCCGATGATTGACCGGGATTGCAAGCTTGTATACCAGACAAAAGCTGGTCCTTGCAAGGTTCGCACGAAGCATATTAGTTTCACCGCTTCTTGCTGCTCTGGAGTTCCCATCATAGGATCACAACAAGACACATAATGTGTCAAATGTTGTTCAGGGTCGCCTGATCCATTGAAAGTAGGAAAAACAGGGTTTCCAAAACTAGATGGAGGAGAAATTGAATCTACCCATTCAGGGTAAACTTTCTTTTCTGGTTGAACTTGTGCCCATTTCCCTTCCATAGTTTCTAACCGAGCTGTTAATGACTCAATAGTAGTTATTAACTTTTGAGAAACATCCAGTTAAATCTGGTCTTTGTGTAGGTGCAATGAATGGAGCTTGGACAGATGTGGTGATTGGTTCTGCAACCGATGGTAGCACTGCCAACCATTGTTGCATTTGACCCGTAGGATTAGACCTCTGAGGGTGTACTGATAAAGGAGGATATTCCTGATCCATCTCAGTAACTGCAACAAATTCCTTCGGCTGTCGGACTTCAGCATTCTTAAGAAGAAGACTACTATGAAGTAGTTCTGCATTCAACCTTCTTAATTCTGTCATTTCTTCCTCCTGTTGTGCAAAACTTTGCTCTAATGAGAGCGATTGACCTTCTCCATAGGACGGATATGTAACCTGATTCTTTACCCTCCCTTTGTTGGATACTTTTTGGAGAGAGGTAAGTGGATTACCTAGGTTCTGAGTAATCCTTTGACTTCGTGTATGCACACCTTCTTCATTTGAATCGGTGCGTACATTTTCTTGAGCAGGAAGCTCTTCATATGAGTCCCCTGAGTGAGTCTCCTCTGGTGGATTAGCAACAATGGAATTGATGACATTGATTGATGCATAATGAATCGCATCCCTTCTATCAACATTTCTGTGATATTTTCTTCTTTCATATCTTTGATGAGACATTGCCTTTTGTTGATTCAATCCTTTAGGAACTTCTTGACGAGCTATAATTTGGAGGGAATCTCCTGATAATTTGGCTCTTCCTTCCTCTTGGGGCTTCTTCCCTAATCGAGAAAATACCGACGTTCTCTTAGAAGGTGAATGATGATTTGAAAGAGTCCCCAGTCTAGTGAACTGGGGATGTTCCTGCTTATTCTGATCAACTCCTCGAATCCCATTTGTTGACTCTGAGGGTTGGATTAAAGGAGTCCCCAGTCTGACAAGATGGGGTGGCTCTTGACATGCTATGTCCGAAACTTTCTTAAAAGATCTCTTGATCTTGCGAATCTTAGTTCGGAAATTAGCTGGATGCATTAACCTGTATCCACTTTTATCACCTGGTTCAACAGACCGTTGGATGATTTCCGAGACTTCTGTCATTTGATGATTTGTTTTCTCCAGACGAGAGGAGTGTGCAATATTCTTGCCTTCTTGATGTAGGAGCAATTCAACAACTTGTTCTCTATATGCTTGATTTTGAGAGGAACTAGTTGAAGCCTGTTCTTGAGCAAGATTTTGATTATGAACAAAGCCCATTGACTGTGGACGGCCATGGGCAATAACATTGCATGAGACCATTTTCGGCGGGCTTTGCTGACTGGAAAGCACTGTGAAATGTAGTGCTCCATGAACACCCCATCCTCTGATTTGAACACCAGATGGAGCATTGGCAATTAATTGATGCAATTTTCTTAGTGCGCCAAGGCATGAACGTTGAAGGGTTCTCTGTTGCTTTTCAGCCTTCGGATACCGAGAGACTGATAGAGATGCCAAATCAATCTGATGTTGTAGCCCTTCTATTATCTTAAGATGATTTTGATATTCATCATAATATAATACCTTCTTCTTAAATTGACAAAGATTTTTCCATATGTTGAGACGAATATCATAGACTCCATCTTCTGTCAACATCTTTGGAATGTCATACTGGGAGTTAGCCAAAGGACAAAACATGACTGGTACCTCACTTTTCGCCAGTTTTTTCCTCATGTTCAACATTTCCTATTTATCATTAAATGAAGATTCTTCTACCTGTTTTGACCAGAGTTGGTGTTTCCTTGTTGCTTCATCGGATTCAACAAGATTGGTAGAGAGATCATTGATCAAACTAGAAGATGCATGACTTAGGGGTGGTTTGGAGAATGACCTACACCCTGGACTATCTTCTGATTGATAAAGTATTTCACATGCTATCGATAAAGCATCATACATGACTGGTTTCGCATTTGCAAGTGCCTCAAGATAAGAGGGCTTTCTCGGCACTACATTGTCCACTAGAGTATTTTCCAGGAAATGTGAATCACTACTACGGAGAGGACTTTCGCAGCGAAATTCAACATCATGGGGAGGACCACTATAATGGGTTACAGCAAAAGATGAGATATCTTGCTCCTTGGTCTTCTGACCACACAGAGGGTTCCTGTGGCTTTCATCTGAAGAAGAAACTTCAAGATTGACCGAATTTTCATGAAGCAAGCCTTCATGAGGAAGTGTCTGTTGAAGACCTTCAGAATTAATGTTCCCTTTATTGGGAACTGAGGGAGTAGAATTTTGAATTCCGACAGATAAATGTCTGAGGGCTTCAAGAACTCCAGCATCGAGCAAGGCCTTGTTACATATTGGCCTTTGATCTCCTGACTGTGCTGGGTGGATCTTTTTCTTAGATGCCTTCTTACTCGCTTTGGAAACCACTTGTTGACGAAAGTGATTGCTATGAGCAGGTGTATGTGCCTGATCAGGAAAGATGGTCAGGTTAGGCTGACGATCTCCACTCAAATCAGGTGTATGTGCCTGACTTGGTTGTCCGTATGATATGGGGGAGTATGCCCCATAACCCTCTTGGACTGGAACAGATGTGTGTGTCTATTCTTGAGTGAATCGTTGATGTGTCACTCCACTGCTAGGGATAGATTTATGTGTCTTTCCCTGAGATAATGCTGAAACTGTTATGATATCCTGGCAAGCATCCAGAATATGAGAAGGAATTTGCTTCTGCTCTTTCACCATTGAAAAAATATGCTTGGTGACTTCAGCCGCCGGAACGGGAATATACGTCCATTCCGGGTTTGGAGTAGGTGTATGTGCCTGCTTCTGTCCTCCTTTTCTTGTCAGTGAATCCTTACAGTACTCAAGTGTGGAGGCAGAGAGTTGAGTCTGCCTCCTGTTTGTCGTCGGAGCTTTCCGACAGACTTCTCTGTGCGCTACCAAGCGAGACTGTTGGTAGGCTTGATTAGTACTAGCAGGTGTATGTGCCTGATGATTACACTTCTCCAAAGGTGGTTGACGAGATCCATCATATGTAGTCAGACGAGCCTGCTGACTAACTAGTGATGTATAAGCAGGTGTATGTTCCTACCTATAGTACTCCGCCGGAATTGCCTGGCGGGATTGGTTTGATGCTGGCAGACGAGTCTGCTAGACAACGGAATTAAAACGGACAGGTGTGTGTGCCTGCTCGTTGTTTGCAACCAAGTTAGGTTGGTGGACTTCTCTGGAGATGGCATGGATGAAAACTTTTCCATTGTTAACCGGATTCCGTCTCTGGCGGTTCATCTTGCCTGCTCGGGTTCGAGGAACCTGAGCTGAATGCCTGGAGTCAGTACCCTCATCATGTTGAGGACGCACTGCCGCACGAGTCTGGTGGCGATTGTTGATGGGAGCCCTCGGGACGGACTGCTTTCGTTTTGAATTAAGCCCCTGAGGGACCTGCTCATTCACTTCCTCAGAGTAAGGGAGCTAATGGAAATTGCGTTCCAGGGATAACGACCTGAAATGGTTGGAGACGGTAGTCAGCACCGCCTGCCTCTTGATCACTAGTCGTCGTTGTCCGGACGACCTGTGTGAGTTGTTTACTTGGAGGGCCTGTCGGGCAGCCTCCAGAGTTGGGATGGTACCGTGTTGACGGTACTCCTTAACTCGCGCATTTGATACCCAGCGTTGAAGACGCCGAGTAGGTGATGTCATCCTCAGAGCGGATGATGATCCAGTAGGAATAGCAGCAGTGGTATTTGCAGCAGCAGTATTCACAGATGTGAATTTGAGAGCAGCCATTATGGAAATACAGAAGATCTTGGAAAAGAGTGCCTGCTTGATATAACAGACGTAATCAAGATAAAATTCAGCCACTTCATCCTTTAGATGAGCACATATGTCAATGATTGTTTTTGTTGGCCTTATTAAAATAAGGGCTTAACAAATAGGTAAAACATCATTTTAACTTGGTTAAGGATTCACGTCGGGTTCACCATTCTTTGTTTCCCTCGGAATTCGGGGATGACCTCCTAGATGGGAGATTCAAACGTTCTGATCGGTTTCTAACGGGTTTGTTCGTAGAACCGGAAACATCCAATGATTCCATATCCATTTGGACCTACTTTCCAAAGGTGGGCGCTCATTAGCTTGTGAACTGACGAGGCTTAGGAATTTTCATTGGTCGAGAGGATGAGAGGTCAGACTCATCACACCTTTTTGAGGGGAATTATTGTCTATTCTGGGACTCTCTTTATAGATTTAAGTTATGTTCGTGAATCCTTATTACATTACCAAGTATAAAATGAGCTTTTCCTTTAGTTTTGACAATCAATGATTAAATATGTAAGAAATTTTGAGAATCTTTTATATGTATTCGAGGTTCTTCATTAATAGAGAATCATCTATATCTATTTAGAGATTCTTGGTCAATGGTAACCTTCAAAACATTTATATAAAATTCTTTTGGTCATTATAATGACCAGGCTGGTTTTAAAGCCACTCAGTGGGGTACTTGATGTTTATTGTCATTCAGAAGGACAACGAATTATTTCAGAGTTGGAATCGAACCCATAGATGGGCTACCTACATATCCTTTGTTTTGGAAAAGGAATCAGAACCCACGTAGTTCGAGTAAAGGAGTATGATGTTTATGATTGATGGCTCAAAGAAGGATGTCACAATTACTTTTACACTCTAAGCTCACGTGAGTCATACTCGGTGTGAGAAACAAGAGGTATCGGTAAAAATTAGACAATTGTGCCATGAAAGATGCAATCATAAGAAATGGTTTGGGGCTTATGTATATATGAATGACCAGATAGATGAAGGATAGGATTTACTTTAGGGAGAAAATCTAGGAACAGGGTCCATAAAGTTATATGTGCTTCATGGAGATTTGAATACTCTAACTTGGTACTTATTCCTGAAAAGGAAACCCAAAGTAGGAGAGGATTGATAATTGGGTTTTACTCCTGAGAAGGAATCCCAGATTAAACGTAAATTAGGACTGGTTAAATGGAATTTAAGGGACAAGGGACTTACTTCTGAAAAGGAAGCCCAAGATTATGACTGGGACTTACTCATGAAAAGGAGTCCCAGGTTAAAGGATTTATGACTGGGACTTATTCCTGAAAAGGAAGCCCAGGTTAAGGATTAAGGTTTGGGGCTTACTCCTGAGGAGGATGCCCATATTTGAGACTGGGGCTTACTCCTGAAAAGGAAGCCCAGGTTAGGGGATCTGGGGCTTACTCCTGAGAAGGAAGCCCATATTTGAGACTGGGGCTTACTCCTGAAAAGGAAGCCCAGGTTAGGGGATCTGGGGCTTAATCCTGATAAGGAAGCCCAAGATTGTGACTGGGACTTTTTCCTGAAAAGGAGACCCAGGTTTTAAGGATTCTCTCATCTTAAAGGATGAGGTTGAATGAATGAACTCTCCATATTTAGTGACAAAAAATATATTTAAATCACTAGGTTTTGAGAGATATTCCACCGAATTCCTTTTAGATAAGGAAGTCAAATCAAGAAATCATGCCATAAATGGCTTTGAAGAGTGTCTTGAAGACTGAATCTTGAAAAGGAAAGGTGTAATAGCTTAAGAGGGGTGAAATAGGCAAGATGGGCACCAAAAAGGAAGGGGCACGCAAGTCTTGGTAGACACGCAAGTACTGCGGCGACGCGCAAGTATTGGTCGCGCAGGTATACCTGCGTGACACATGGTGTACTTGCGCGATGGTCAACCAGCATTGAAATACTTGAGATATTCTTTATTAAAGCCTTTAGAATCCTCATGAGGTTCTTCCAGAAAAGGGATGCGCAAGTTCTATCGAAGGAGTAAGGCGGCGCGCAAGTGTGACCACTTCCCTTAATCTGTGGTGTTGTCTTATTTTGCATGTGAAGAATGATGATGCATGTCCTTCTGAAACCTTGTTTTAATGGGAATTTCTTTGTAGAGTTTTTAATGTTTCTGATGTTGAATGGTGGAACCTATTTCCCCATGTTTTGTTTCTTTGGGCTTTTCGGCTTCCGTTTGGATTTGAGAGCTATTCCAGCTTCCAAAATCAATGTTTGTCTGGAATCCTAATATGGTGGGGAGACTACCATGGGATGAACTCGGGATGAATCCATCTTTCAGTTTCTCTACATTTTTCTTGTCTTAGCTCCGCTCGACCCCAACCGTAGTAGTTGGTTGGTTGGGATAATGGGTTGTGTAATGGATGCTCGTAGAGATCCCGAATAGGTCTTGACTGGTTTCTTCGGTGGTTTTTGTGTTAGGGGTTGGGGTGTTATTTGTTGGATTGTGTTTAGAAGAGAGTGAGTTTTCATCGTCACCTATTCATCGTTGTTTTTTCATGATCTGTTGTCTTATGTGATGTCTTCCTTGGACGTGTGGCTTCTTTTGAGGGTGGGCGTAGTTTCTTTTCGGGAATCTGTAGTTCTGGGTTCTGAGTATGGGTTCTTTGGTCATTGAGTTCTCAGGTTTTTCCTTGGTTGTAAATCATCTTTGCATTGTTTTTGATCAACTGAATCTCATGGGACCTTCTGGGGGCAGAAAGTGTCATGGTGGGGAGAATTGTCACAACCGACCTGATATTCGCGGTTATTTTATTTATTCTTGAGTTTCAATTAAATTCTATTGATTTTGAGTTTTTTATTAAATCAATTGAATTAAAATTAAATTATAATGAATTAAAAGAAAAAAATGGGAACCTAAACTAACCACGCCCCCCCCCCCCCTTTTACCTCGCGTCCTCCCCCCCTTTTTCCCCTGCCTCGCGACGCCGAACCCCCTCCTCCCCTCCCTCTATTCGCGCGACGACCCTCGCCCCACCCGGACCACGGACATCGCTCCCTCCTCCCGATGAACCTCCATCTCCGAGGCCTTCTCCCTTCGGTGCCCTCCTCTCCCTTGAGGACAAAAGAGTGCACCATTTTAACGTCATGTTGGACGCATTGAGGATTTTTTCCACAGTTTAACGTCATGTTGGATGAAAGTGTGAATAGTTTAAGGACATATGCATGGACCGTGGATCAAGCAGTTTAAGTACATTCTTACTGCTACTGATTTCTTTTCCAAATGGGCAGAGGTAGTACCTCTCAAAGAAGTCAGTTCTAAATGCATTGTTAGCTTCATCAAGTCTAACATCATTACTATATTTGGTGTCCCTAATACAATATTGACGGAAAACGGCACCAACTTCTGTTCTTCTGAGGTGAAGAAATTGTATCAAGAATACAACATTAAATCCAACCATTCATCTCGGTATCATGCAGCAGCCAATGGCCAAATAGAAGCCTTTAACAATACTCTTTCAAATATGCTGCAAAAGATGGAGGATAAAGATAAGAGGTCATGGCCTGATAAACTCTTTCATGCTTTGTGCGATTATTGGAAAACCACCCGCAATGAAACACGGTCAACTCCATATTCATTGGAATATGGAACAGAAGCAGTCTTGCCAATTGAAATTCAAATGCCCTCACTCAGAGTAGCAATTTGTGATCAGTTATCTACAGATGAGCAATCCCAAAAGCGATTGAATGAGTTGGAACGGTTAGATGAGAAAAGATTGTGCACGTTGCACCACTTGGAAATCTATCATAATCGAATAGAACGAGCTTTTATCAAAAAGGTTCGTCTTCGCTCATTCATTCAGGGAGAATTGGTATTAGTTCTCAGAACTCCAATGATACCAGGAAAGAAACCTCCCAATCTTGAGCCAAAATGGGAAGGACCTTATTCAATACATAGGGTCTACTCCAATGGAGCTTATTCATTAATCTCGGTGGATGGAGAACTCATTACTACTCCAACTAATGCCAGATTTTTGAAGAAATATTTTGTATAAAATACAAAGTATTCATATTTTGTCCCTGCAACATGACACTAAACTGTGCAGCACCAGTTCGTTCTTGCTATATGACGTTAAACTATACAGCAATGGTCCAGTATGAACTTAAACCTCAACCTCGTCCCACATGACGTTAAACTGTGAAAAAAAGTTCCCTAAACCGTCTAGCATGACCTTAAACTGCATCATCCCTAGTCCATGCATATGACCATAAACTATTTGAAAGTCCCTTATGTCCAGCAAGACGTTAAACTGTGACGTCCTAACTACATGACGCTAAACTGTATAAAAGTCCCTTACGTCCGGAAAGACATTAAACTATATAATCATCAAAGGTCCTGTATGACCTTAAACTACACCACCATCCAGCATGACATTAAACTGCACCATCCACGGTCCATGTATATGACCTTAAACTATTCGCACTTTCGTCCAACATGACGTTAAACTATGGAAAAAATCCTCAATGCGTCCAACATGATGTTAAAATGGTGCACTCTTTTGTCCTCACTGCATGACATTAAACTACACAGTTCCCCCCTTTCGTCCAACATGACATTAAACTGTATTTTGTCCCTGCTACATGACACTAAACTGCGCAGCACCAATAGTCCTAACTGCAAGACTTTAAACTGCATAGTCCCTTTATATGTCCTACATGACATTAAACTATGCATTTTTAAGGTTGTTGTTACATCTTGTTTCTCACACTGAGTATGACTCACGTGAGCTTAGAGAAAACCTCAACCGTAACACTCTCTATGGGCCGCTAACCATGTATAAGTCCCAACAACTTTTTTTATTTATTTTATTTAGATCGTTGTCCCCAAGAACAACTTGATCATTAATTCATTCTTTAATTGAACTACACGGACTTTGATCCTTGCCCTCCAGGCTGGGTATGTAGGCAACCTCCCAGGGTTCAATCCCAAAAACAATCTCTTCACATCGGTTCACCACCATCTCATATGATGTTGATTCATGAAACCGCCCCTAGAATCAATATCTTTACATTGATTCACTTTCGTCCTGGTTATATGACGTTAAACTATGCAACACTTTTGTCCGATACGACAATAAACTACAATACTCTTTGATTTCCTCATTTAAGAGAGAACTATTATTGACATTGATTTTTCAATCATGTTTTCATTTCAAAAAGACTACGTGCATACATGGTAATACCTAAACTTTTTGTCTCAGGTTAAACCATCATTGCACTAAAGTCCCCTTTCACCCGTACAAACTAAATTTTTACAAAGGGTATTTCTAGAACTACGTGGACTTGATTCCCATCCTTATGGGATACATAGGAACATTCGAGTGTCCCTCGAATCCAGTCCCGAGTCTTTTGGGCCTAACCCCAAATTTCACTTTCAGTCCCTTGGCTTAAAAGTCCTCATGAAAACACACACTGTGTATTCATTATTATGGTCTGAATTCTATGACCCTAAACTAAGATCTCTCATACTTTCGTCATGCACGACGTTAAACTGAATTTCAAGAACTATGTATGGATTGATTCTCATTCTTATGAGATATGTAGTGAAGTCCAAAATTTCAATTCAGGACTCATCCACAACATGATTATGGTTATCATTGACCTAGGTATTTCTATATACAATGGAAAATACCCATCTTTATGTGTTATAATCCTAACCTTAAATATTTTCAGATCTTCATAACCCTTTTCATGACTTCTAGTCACAGAAATGTCAAACTTCTGAGAATTATTTTGCCTGAATATGCAGCACGTGCCCATAGGTGGCCTTGCATAAACAGTCCAAATAAACAACTTGTCAGCCGAAAGATTCTATTTATTTGACCATGCAGCCAATGCCCTTAGGTGGCCCTGCATATTTCAACCCCCTAACGGGTTTTGTTAAATAATGGTAACTTCATTCTTGGGAAGAATTCCTCTTTTGTCCTTATTTGTCTTAAACGATAGTATGCAGGGTTCCACAAAAAAAAATAGCCATCCTTAACATATTTGTCCCATATCCTTTTTCATGATCTAAAAGTATTCAAGTCTATGGTTTATTCTTCTTCCCTACGTTTGGGTCAGACTTTCGTAGGAGTGATATACACCCAGTTCTTAGATAATCTTGTCTGGAAATATCTTCTCCATATTCAAGTACCTATTTCCATACAACAAACTCTATAATTTATAAAATTTGAATCTCCATAAACTTTCACTGGCTTTTAGAACTAGGAAAGTAAATTTCTGGGAGTTCTTTTTCCTGACTATGCAGCACGTGCCCATAGGTGGCCTTGCATAAACAGTCCACATAACAGACTTGTCAGCTGAAAGATGCTATTTATTTGACCATGTAGCCAATGCCCTTAGGTGGCCCTAGATATTTCAACCCCCGAACGGGTTTTGTAAAATAATAGTAACTTCATTCTTGGAAACTACTTCTTCTAATGCCTTTTAGCTCTTTTTCATATCATTCCTCAGATTCAAATATTCTTAAGCCACAGTTTACATATTTTCCATCATACTTGAGTATGGTAGTATGTTTTTAGATGAACATTCAAGGAATTGTGTCAATTCTAATCCATTTTGGTCAAAGCTATTTCGACCTTAAACATTAGCCTTTGTATGTCCGACATGAATGACTTTAAACTGCCAGATTTATTGTTTTTCTTTTCACCTCAGAGTCAAATCCTCTTTTCTCTCCGGATCCAACTCTGAGAGGGGACTTTTGTTGACGCTCCTTTCTGTCACAGAGTCTAACAACTGAAGAAGGGAAATACCTAAGTCCAAAGTGATTCATCCTTTGAAGAAACATCAAAAATCGAAAAAGGGATGAACAAGGAGAACATTGCCCATAGGTCGCGCAAGTTCCCTCATGGTCGTGCAAGTACACTTGCGCGCCGCCTAGTGGTCGTGCATGTCTACTTGCGCAACGCCTTATTGTCGTGCAAGTGACTTGCGAGGCCTAAGTGATAACCACCCGGTAACCGCCCAGGGTCTTCTCCTGCCTATAAATAGACCCTCTGGGCCCCCCATTCGAGAGGATCTTTTTTCAGAAACTCGGATTGAAGCTCCCGACGCCCAAGTCTCTTCTCAAAGCTTCCATAACACTTCTAAGGTAATTTCATACGTAGAACGGAAGATCTAAAGAGAGGGAGGAAGGTTTAAGTGTTGAAACTCATCAACACTTGCGCTCCTGAGTGGCCAGCCCTTAAGGTATGTGGCCACACTTGCGTGTCACCTTCTTTCTTCGATAGAACTTGCGCGTCTCATTGCTGGAAGAACCTCAAGAGGATTCTAAAGGCTTTAATAAAGAGTTGATCAAGTATTTAAATGATGGTTGACCATCGCGCAAGTACAACATATGTCGCACAGGTATACCTGCGCGACCAATACTTGCGCGCCCCCGCAATACTTGCGCGCCTTCCAAGACTTGCGCCCCCCTTCCTTTTTGGGTGCCTTTCTTTCCCATTTCACCCCTCTTAAGCCATTACACCTTTCCTTTTCAAGATTCAGTCTTCAAGACACTCTTCAAAGCCATTTATGGCATGATTTCTTGATTTGACTTCCTTATCTAAAAGGAATTCGGTGGAATATCTCTCAAAACCTTCTTATTTAAATATCTTTTTATCACTAAATATGGAGAGTTCATTCATTCAACCTCATCCTTTAAGATGAGAGAATCCTTAAAACTGGGTCTCCTTTTCAAGAATAAGTCCCAGTCATAAAATATGGGCATCCTTCTTAGGAGTAAGCCCCAAGTCCCTTAATTTTGGGCATCCTTCTTAGGAGTAAGCCCCAATCTTAAAATATGGGCATCCTTCTTAGGATTAAGCCCCAAGTCCCTTAATTTTGAGCACCCTTCTTAAGAGTAAGACCCAATCTTAAATATGGGCATCCTCCTCAGGAGTAAGCCCCAAACCTTAATCCTTAACCTGGGCTTCCTTTTTAGGAATAAGTCCCAGTCATAAATCTTGGGCTTCCTTTTAAGGAGTAAGCCCCAAGTCCCTTAAATTCTCTTTAACCAGTCCTAATTTACATTTAATCTGGGATTCCTTCTCAGAAGTAAAACCCAATTATCAATCCTCTCCTAATTTGGGTTTCCTTTTCAGGAATAAGTCCCAAGTTAGAGTGTTCAAATCTCCATAAAGCACATATACCTTCATGGACCCTGTTCCTGGATTTTCTCCTTAAAGTAAATCCTAAACTTCATTCATCTGGGTAGTCATACATACATAATCCCCAAATTACTTCTTATGATTGCATCTTTCATGGCACAATTGTCTATTTTTTTACCAATACCTCTTGTTTCTCACACCGAGCATGACTCACGTGAGCTTAGAGTGTAAAAGTAATTGTGACATCCTTCTTTGAGCCATCAATCATAAACATCATACTCCCTTACTCGAACTACGTGGGTTCTGATTCCTTTTCCAAAACAAAGGATACGTAGGTAGCCCATCTATGGGTTCGATCCCAACTCTGAAATAATTCATCGTCCTTCTTAATGACAATAAACTTCAATTGCCCCACTGAGTGGCTTTAAAACCAGCCTGGTCATCATAATGACCAAGAGACTTTTATATAAATGTTTTGAAGGTTACTATTGACCAAGAATCTCTAAATAGATATAGACGATTCTCTATTGATGAAGAACCTCGAATACATATAAAATATTCTCTAAATTTCTTACATATTTAATCATTGATTGTCCAAACTAAAGGAAAATCTCATTTTATACTTGGTAATGTAATAAGAATTCACAAACATAACTTAAATCTATAAAGAGAGTCCCGGAATAGACAATAATTCCCCTCAAAAAGGTGTGATGAGTCTGACCTCCCATCCTCTCGACCAATGAAAATTCCTAAGCCTCGTTAGTTCACAAGATAATGAGCACCCACCTTTGGAAAGTAGGTCCAAATGGATATGGAAACATTGGATGTTTCCAGTTCTACGAAAAAACCCGTTAGAAACCGATCAGAACGTTTAAATCTCCCATCCAGGAGGTCATCCCCGAATAGGCAACCTCCCAGGGTTCAAGCCCAAAAAAAATCTCTTCACATCGGTTCACCACCATCTCATATGATGTTGATTCGTGAAACCGCCCCTAGAATCAATATCTTTACATTGATTCACTTTCGTCCTTGTTATGTGACGTTAAACTATGCAACACTTTTGTTCGATACGACAATAAACTACAATAATCTTTGATTTCCTCATTTAAGAGAGAACTATTATTAACATTGATTTTTCAATCATGTTTTCATTTCAAAAAGACTACGTGCATACATGGTAATACCTAAACTTTTTGTCTCCGGTTAAACCATCATTGCACTAAAGTCCCCTTTCACCCGTACGAACTAAATTTGTGCAAAGGGTATTTCTAGAACTACATGGACTTGATTCCCATCCTTATGGGATACGTAGGAACATTCGAGTGTCCCTCGAATCCAGTCCCAAGTCTTTTGGGCCTAACCCCAAATTTCACTTTCAGTCCCTTGGATGAAAAGTCCTCATGAAAACACACACTGTGTATTCATTATTATGGTCCGAATTCTATGACCCTAAACTAAGATCTCTCATACTTTCGTTCTGCACGACGTTAAACTGCATTTCAAGAACTATGTATGGCTTGATTCCCATTCTTATGAGATACGTAGTGAAGTCCAAAATTTCAATTCAGGACCCAGCCACAACATGATTATTGTTATCATTGACCTATGTATCTCTATATACATTGGAAAATACCCATCTTTATGTGTTATAATCCTAACCTTAAATATTTTCAAATCTTCATTACCCTTTTCATGACTTCTAGTCACAAAAATGTCAAACTTCTGAGAATTCTTTTGCCATACTATGCAGTATGTGCCCATAGGTGGCCATGCATAAATAGTACACATAACAGACTTTTCAGCCGAAAGATACTATTTATTTGACTATGCAGCCAATGCCCTTAGGTGGCCCTGCATAATTCAACCCCCTAACGAGTTTGTTGGATAATGGTAACTTCATTCTTGGGAAGAATGCCTCTTTTTTTCTTATTTGTCTTAAACGACAGTATGTAGGGATCCGCAAAAAAAATATCCATCCTTAACATATTTGTCCCATATCCTTTTTCATGATATGAAAGTATTCAAGTATATGGTTTATTCTTCCTCCCTACGTTTGGGTCAGACCTTCTTGGGAGTGATATTCATCCAGTTCTTTGATAATCTTGTCTGGAAATATCTTCTCCATATTCAAGTACCTCTTTCCATAAAACAAACTCTATAATTTAGAAAATTTAAATCTCCATAAACTTTCACTGGCTTTTAGCACTAGGAAAGTAAATTTCTGGGAGTTCTTTTGCCTGACTATGCAGCACGTGCCCATAGGTGGCCTTGCATAAACATTCCACATAATAGACTTGTCAGCCGAAAGATGCTATTTATTTGACCATGCAGCCAATGCCCTTAGGTGGCCCTGCATATTTCAACCCCCTAACGGGTTTTGTTAAATAATAGTAACTTCATTCTTGGAAACTACTTCTTCTAATGTCTTTTAGCTCTTTTTCATATCATTCCTCTGATTCAAATATTCTTAATCCATAGTTTACATATTTTCCCTCATACTTGAGTATGGTAGTATGTTTTCTGATGAACTTTCAAGGAATTGTGTCAATTCTAATCCATTTTGGTCAAATCTATTTCGACCTTAAACATTAGCCCTTGTATGTCCGACATGCATGACTTTAAACTGCCAGATTTATTGTTTTTCTTTTCACCTCAGAGTCAAATCCTCTTTTCTCTCCGGATCCAACTCTGAGGGGGGACTTTTTTTGTTGATGCTCCTTTCCGTCACAGATTCTAACGACTGAAAAAAGGGAAATACCTTAGTCCAAAGTGATTCATCCTTTGAAGAAACATCAAAAATCGACAAAGGGATGAACACGGAGAACATTGCCCATAGGTCGCGCAAGTTCCCTCATGGTCGCGCGAGTACACTTGCGCGCCGCCTAGTGGTCGTGCAAGTCTACTTACGCGACGCCTTATGGCCATGCAAGTGACTTGCGTGGCCTATGTGATAACCGCCCGGTAACCGCCCAGGGTCTTCTCCTGCCTATAAATAGACCCTGTGGGCCCCCCATTTGAGAGGATCTTTTTTCAGAAACTCGGATTGAAGCTCCCGATGCCCAAGTCTCTTCTCAATGCTTCCGAAACACTTCTAAGGTAATTTCTTACCTAGAACAGAAGATCTAAAGAGAGGGAGGATGGCCTAAGTGTTGAAACTCATCAACACTTGCGCACCTGAGTGGCCAGCCCTTAAGGGACGTGGCCACACTTGCGCGTCACCTTCTTTCTTCGATAGAACTTGTGCGTCTCATTGCTAGAAGAACCTCAAGAGGATTCTAAAGGCTTTAATAAAGAGTCACTCAAGTATTTAAATTCTGGTTAACCATCGCGCAAGTACAACATATGTCGCGCATGTATACCTGCATGACCAATATTTGCGCGCCCCCACAATACTTGCACGCCTTCCAAGACTTTTGCACCCCTTCCTTTTTGGGTGTAGGTCATTCTCCGAACCAACCCTAAGTCATGCATCTTCTATTTTGATCAATGATCTCTCTACCAATATTGTTGAATCCGATGAAGCAACAAGGAAACACCAACTCTGGTCAAAACAGGTAAAAGAATATTCATTTAATGATAAAGAGGAAATGATGAACATGAGGAAAAAACTGGCGAAAAGTGAGGTACTAGTCATGTTTTGGCCTTTGTCTAACTCCCAGTATGACATTCCAAAGGTGTTGACAGAAGATGGAGTCCATGATATTCGTCTCAACATATGGAAAACTCTTTGTCAATTTAAAAAGAAGGTATTATCTTATGATGAATATGAAAATCATCTTAAGATAATAGAAGGGCTACAAAGTCAGATTGATTTGGCATCTCTATCAGTCTCTCGGTATCTGAAGGCTGAAAAGAAACCGAGAACCCTTCAATGTTCATGCCTTGGCGCACTAAGAAAATTGCGTCAATTAATTGCCAATGCTCCATCTGGTGTTCATATCAGAGGATGGGGTGTTCACGGAGCACTACATTTCACAGTGCTTTCCAGTCAGCAAAGCCCGCCGAAAATGGTCTCATGCAATGTTATTGCCCATGGCCGGCCACAGTCAATGGGCTTTGTTCATAATCAAAAGCTTGCTCAAGAACAGGCTTCAACTAGTTCCTTTCAAAATCAAGCATATAGAGAACAAGTTGTTGAATTTCTCCTACATCAAGCAGGCGAAAATATTGCACAAGCCTCTCGTCTGGAGCAAACAAATCATCAAATGACAGAAGTCTCGGAAATCATCTAACGGTCTGTTGAACCGGGTGATAAAAGTGGATACAGGTTAATGCATCCAGCTAATTTCCGAACTAAGATTCGCAAGATCAAGAGATCTTTTAAGAAAGTTTCGGACATAGCATGTCAAGAGCCACCCCAGCTTGTTAGACTGGGGACTCCTTTAACCCAACCCTCAGAGTCAACAAATGGGATTTGAGGAGTTGAGCAGAATCAGCAGGAACATCCCTAGTTCATGAGACTGGGGACTCTTTCAAATCATCATTCCCCTTCTCAGAGAATGTCGGTCTTTTCTCGATTAGGGAAGAATCCCCAAGAGGAATGAAGAGCCAAATTATCAGGAGATTCCCTCCAAATTATAGCTCGTCAAGAAGTTCTAAAGGATTGAATCAACAAAAGGCAATGTCTCATCAAATATATGAAAGAAGACAATATCACAGAAATGTTGATAGAAGGGATGCGATGCATTATGCATCAATCAATGTCATCAATGTCGTTGTTGCTAATCCACCAGATGAGACTCACTCAGGGGACTTAGATGAAGAGTGTCCTACTCAAGAGAATGTACGCACCAATACAAATGAAGAAGGTGTGCGTACACAAAGTCAAAGGATTACTCAGAACCTAGGTAATCCACTTCCCTCTCTCCAAAAAGTATCCAACAAAGGGAGGGGAAAGAATCAGGTTACATATCCTTCCTCTGGAGAAGGTCAATCTCTCTCATTAGAGCAAAGGTTTTCACAACAGGAGGAAGAAATGAAAGAATTAAGAAGGTTGAATGCAGAACTACTTCAGAGTAGTCTTCCTCATAAGAATACTAAAGTCCGACAGCCGAAGGAATTTGCTGCAGTTACTGAGATGGATCAGGAATATCCTCCTTTATCAGTACACCCTCAGAGTTCTAATCCTACGGGTCAAACGCAACAACGGTTGGCAGTGCTACCATTGGTTGCAACACCAATCACCACATCTGTCCAAGCTCCATTCGTTGCACCTACTCAAGACTAGATTCAACCGGATGTTTCTCAAATGTTAATAACTACTATTGAGTCATTAACAGCTCGGTTAGAAATTATGGAAGGGAAACGGGCACATGTTCAACCAGAAAAGAAAGTTAACCCTGAATGGGTAGATTCAATTTCTCCTCCATCTAGTTTTGGAAACCATGTTTTTCCTACTTTCAATGGATCAGGCGACCCTGAACAACATTTGACACATTATGTGTCTTGTTGTGATCCTATGATGGGAACTCCAGAGCAGCAAGAAGTGGTGAAACTCAGATGCTTCATGCGAACCCTGCAAGGACCAGCTTTTGTCTGGTATACAAGCTTGCAATCCCAGTCAATCATCGGATGGGAGGATCTTCGCCAAAAATTCCTTCTTCAGTTCAGCTCAAATTTTCCAAAAACGACAGTTTTCGATCTTACAAACTGCAAGCAAAGGGATAATGAAAGAGTCTCTGATTTCATTGCTCACTGGAAGGGATTAAAGTATTCCATGAGTTTAGCACTCTCTCAGGAGGAGCTGTTGCCAATCTGCGTGGCAAATCTGTGTGAAAAATTACGCACACCATTGATCCCTGTGAAATACACAGGAGGTTTTCGAGACCTTACTTCAATCGCTCAGCAGATTGAAGATTCTCTTATACAGTCTAAGGTTAAATCTCGTGTAATTCCATCAGCCCCAGGAAGGAGAATGGGTAAAGCAGAAACTGCTACAGTTATGCTTAAAAAAGCACCTGTACCTATTTCTACTTCAAAACCTTCATCTTCTCGAAGGGCTCCACCTCCTGAATGCCAAAAACAAAGGCTGTTTCGTCCAAATGATCAAAGAGATCAACGACGAAAACAATTTGAGGATTTGAAGAGTAAAACATACTCCTTCCGAAATGATCAAGTTCCTGGTTACTTCATTTCAGCTCTGGAAAATAATTTGGTTCAATTACCAGTGCCCAAGAGGCCAAACAAGGAAGGATATGAAGACCATCCCAATTATTGTCCCTTTCATCAAATGTTAGGGCATCCCATCCAGGAGTGTTTTGTCTTTAAAGACCTCCTGAAAAAGATGGTCGACTTGGGACAAGTCAAGTTGAAAGGTTCTTCGACTCAGGTAGCATATGTTACTGCTACAGTTCCAGAGGAGGAACGTGAATGGAAAGAAGTCAAAAGCAGAAATTCAAAGAAGTATGATGATTGGGTGGTCAGAAAGACAATCAATCGGACTCATGCCATTTTGCGAACACAATTAAAGAAACCAATTATGTCTTCTGCCATGAATATTGCGGTAAAACCCTTTTCATCAGAGGGAAAGTCCTCAAAGAAACGGTTTGATTCAAAGAAGAAAAAAGAATCAGAATAAGATGAGTATGTGTCAAAGCCTAAATTTTATTTGACTCTGGCAGACTTTATGCCATCTAATTCAAAACCACAGGCACCGCCCCATCAAACGGCACAGCCTAAACAGGCTAGTCAGGCAGAGTCTTTATTAGACGAAGAGTTAATCTTCGGTTCTATTAATATGATTCAATTAACAGATCTATATTCCAGTCATAATTTCAATTTTGATGAGTCTGAATTTCCTGTATCAAATAAGGGAATCTGTGGAAGTTCCAGAGGTTCAGGATACAGGGGAAGACGTGGATCTTTCCGAAGCCACTACTCTAATTCTACCCCTTCTAGCACTGTGTACGCAGCAGAAACTCATGGTAGAGCCCTTCAGCGAGCTCAAAAAAACAAGCAAGTTCTTCTGCTAATAGTTAACTCAGTCTTGGAACAGTTATTTTGGAAGACCGATTGAAAATTCCATCTTCTTTATCTCAACAAGTAAATGGATCTAATCGGTCTAATCTTCCAAAACCAAGGATTTTGCCAACTTCTATCCCAATACAAGATGCATCAGCTTCCAAAGCATCTGCTTCCAAGGTGCCTGCTAAACCGCATATTCCTGTTGGGAAACGCAGACCTTTAGATCAAAAGTATGATATATTGAAACACTTGGCCCAAGTACCAGCCAAGTTATCAATTTTGGATGCTTTGAACTTGTCAAAAGATCTTCTGGAAGCACTCATCGAAGCTTTGTCAAGTCCTCAGGAGTTTGAAGCTGAAATTGCTGCAGCTGAAGTCTATCACATAGAGAATAATCCTGCAGAATGCCATGCAGTGATATCTTTTACTGATAAAGATGAAGATGATGTTGTGCATGGGCACATAAAACCTCTCTACTTATCTGGCAAAGTCAATGGTGTAGATATTCGAAGAGCTTTCATTGACAATGGTTCAGGAGTCAACCTCATGCCCATTCATACACTTCGTCGATTGGGCCTCACGGAATCTGATTTATCTCCTTCTACCATGATGTTACAAGGATATGATAAAAATGAACAAGAACCACTAGGCGAAGTTACACTCAGAACTTAGTTTGGGGATCTTGTATCCAATTCGGATTTCATGATTGTTGATCAAGACTCAGCTTTCAACGTCTTGCTTGGAAGACCCTGGCTACATCAGCATGCGGCTATCCCTTCATCATACCATCAATGTCTCAAATACTATTTCAATGTTCAAGTTGGAACATTGTATGGTGATAAGGCCCCATTCAAGACATGTGAGTCTCAATACATTGAGGCAGAATTTTGTCACATGAAGGGAAGAGAAAAATCTACAATGAAGGAAATTACCAAAGGTAATGCTCCATATGGGTTGGAGAAAATTCCAATAAATCCATTTACACATGTGAGTACAGATTATGTGTTACCTATCAGTCAAATTGAAAAAATAGGCCCAAATCAAAATACTCTTATGGAAAGATCCATAATGTCAATTACGGCAGTTGAGCCAGACAACATGGGAGAAATTGGTGACCTACCAAAGAGTGATGAAAGAATAAGTGGTGACGTCTTCATTTCATCTGCTGAAATCCAACAGGTTTATACTTCACCAATCAGGCTAGAATAAGTTATAGCAACATCGGAGGTGAATAATTATTTCAATTCTCAATCCATCATCTCCTCTTTATTTCCCAAAGAAGGCCCTTTATCATCAATAGGGTCGGAAATGGAAGCGTCTTCTTCAAAATGTGCAAATTTTGACATCTCTTATGATCATGAAAATTTCGTTTTGTCATCTACTATGCAAGTAGAAATGGAAGAAATAGCACATGATGAAGAGGAAGAGGAAGATCTTAGAGATGCTCCACCAGCATTTGAAGAGGGTATCTCTACCACTGTGGATGAACTCAGAGAAATAAATCTGGGTACAGAGAAAGGTCCACGCCCCACTTTAATTAGTGCGGCCCTGACCCTTGAAGAGCAAGAGATGTATATTTCTTTTCTAAAGAAAAATAAAGATATTTTCGCTTGGAACTATACAGAAATTCCTGGGCTTGATCCTGATATTGCTACTCATCATTTGGTTTTACCAAAAGAACATCGAGGATTTAAGAAAGCCGCGAGAAGAACAAACCCAACCTATGCTTCCAAAATTGAAGCTGAAGTGGATAAGATGATCAAAGCTAACTTCGTCAGAGAAGTTCAGTATCCCAAGTGGTTGGATAATATTGTCCCTGTAAAGAAGAAGAACGGACAAATTAGGGTTTGCATCGATTTCAGAGATCTTAATCGGTATTGTCCTAAAGATGATTTCCCAGTTCCGATTACAGAACTCTTAATTGATGCGATGGCTGGCTATGAAGTACTTTCCTTCATGGATGGATATTCCAGATATAATCAGATCCGAATGGACCTAGAAGATGAGGAATCTATAGCCTTCAGAGCCCCTCAAGGTGTGTTTTGTTACCGGGTGATGCCCTTTGGTTTAAAGAATGCAGGTGCAACATATCAACGCGCCATGAATCGTATCTTCAATCCTTTTTTAGGGAAGTTTGTTGAATGCTATGTAGACGATTTGGTGGTTAAGTCCAAACAAAGTTCTAATCACTTGGCTGATTTGGAAGTCATATTCCACAAGCTTCGACAACATAATTTGAAGATGAACCCCTTAAAATGTGCTTTTGGGGTAACCTCAGGAAAATTCCTCGGCTTTGTTGTACTCCATCGTGATATTGAAGTTGATCCTGAGAAGACCAAGTCAATCCTTGGTATGTCACCTCCCCAGAATTTGAAATAATTAAGAGGACTTCAAGGATACTTGGCCTATATTCGGCGTTTCATCGCCAATTTGGCAGGCAAAAGTTTACCATTTACCAAATTATTGAAAAAAAGAGTCACTTACCAGTGGAATGAAGAATGTCAAGAAGCGTTTGATATTCTCAAGAAATACCTCTTGAGTCCACCAGTACTCATGCCACCTGTTGAAGGTAGACCACTTATCCTCTATGTGATAGCTCTAGAGCGATCATTGGGTTCCTTTATCGCTCAAAAGAATGATGCTGGGAATGAAAATAGCCTCTACTATCTCAGTAGAACTATGCTTGAAGAAGAAACCCGGTATTCAAGTATTGAGAAGTGCTTCCTAGCATTAATCTTTGCAGTCCAGAAACTGAGACACTACTTGCAACATCACGAGATCCAATTGGTATCTCGCAATAATCCGCACAAATTCATCCTTAGTCGTCCAATGCTTACAGGACGTCTAGCAAGGTGGGCAGTTATTTTGCAGCAGTTCGACATTCAGTATGTATCACAAAAGGCAATAAAATGCCATGCTCTGGCTGATTTCCTGTCTGAACATCCTTCAGTAGAAGACACGTCTTCAGATATTGAACTCCCTGATGAGGAAGTTTTCTCTATTCAAGAGAGTCCTCAAACATGGGAAATGTATTTTGATGGTGCTTCCAAAAGTCCAACAGGGAAGAAAATGGAAAATCCTAAATTCAACAATGTTGGTTTAGGAATTGTACTCATTTCTCCAGATAAGGAATTGTTACCTTATTCCTTTTTATTGTGGGAAGGTGGTACTAATAATGAAGCCGAGTACCAAGCTCTTATCACAGGCTTGGAGTTAGCACTTCAAGTACAAGTGAATCACTTAAAGGTGAAAGGTGATTCAGACCTGGTAATCAAACAAGTCAATAGGGATTATGCCATCAGAAAAGAAGAGTTAATCCCTTTGTATGATTACGTCAGAGAGTTAACGGCAGAATTCCCTTCAGAACCGACATTTTCTTATGTCCCAAGATCACAAAATGCTCAAGCTGATGCACTGGCTAATATAGCCATATCTCTAGCAGATCCAAATCGGGACGAGACAACCATCAGTATTGCCCACCGTTGTGCAATTTCACCTTATGTTCAAGCCAAAACAGAGGAAATTAATGAAATTAGTCCCATTCCTGAACCATATGGTCATACTACAGGATGGATGTCACCTATCAGGGAATACCTTCAAAATGGAACACTTCCACCTGATAGAGCCGAGAAAGAACAAATCCGGCGACGTGTGGTCAATTTTAATCTTTATGATGGCCCAACCCACCTAGAGAAAATTCTATACAAACGTGGTTTTGATGGAGTTCTCTTCAGATGCATTAATGGTGAAGAGACAATGGTTGTCATGAAAGAAGTACATGTAAGGAGTCTGTGGTTCCCACCAGTCTGGACATAGATTGTCTGATCAAATTCGAAGGCATGGATACTTTTGGCCTTCAATGATACAAAATTGTGTTTATTTAACAAAAAAATGTCATTTATGTCAAGTACATTCCAACTTCATTCATCAATCTCCAGAGTTTCTTCATACAGCTAAATACTCATGGCCATTTTCCACATGGGGAATGGATGTGGTGGGACCTTACCCTTCAGCTACGGCCAAGCAGTTTAAGTATATTTTTACTGCTACTGATTTCTTTTCCAAATGGGCAGAGGCAGTACCTCTCAAAGAAGTCAGTTCTAAATGCATTTTTAGCTTCATCAAGTCTAATATCATTACTAGATTTGGTGTCCCTCATACCATATTGACGGACAACGGCACCAACTTCTGTTCTTCTGAGGTGAAGAAATTGTATCAAGAATACAACATTAAATCCAACCATTAATCTCGGTATCATGCGGCAGCCAATGGCTAAATAGAAGCCTTTAACAAGACTCTTTCAAATATACTGCAAAAGATGGTGGATAAAGATAAGAAGTCATGGCCTGATAAACTTTTTCATGCTTTATGGGCTTATCAGACTACCACCCGCAATGCAACGCGGTCAACTCCATATTCGCTGGTATATGGAACATAAGCAGTCTTGCCAATTGAAGTTCAATTTCCCTCACTCAGAGTAGCCATTTGTGATTAGTTATCTACATATGAGCAATCCCAAAAGCGATTTAATGAATTGGAATGGTTAGATGAGAAAAGATTGTGCACTTTGCACCACTTGGAAATCTATTAGAATCGAATAGCATGAGATTTTAACAAAAAGGTTCGTCTTCGCTCATTCATTCAAGGAGAATTGGTATTAGTTCTCAGAACTCCAATGATACCAGCAAATAAACCTCCCAAGCTTGAGCCAAAATGGGAAGGACCTTATTCAATACATAGGGTCTACTCCAATGGAGCTTATTCATTAATCTCGATGGATGGAGAACTCATTACTACTCCAACTAATGCCATATTTCTGAAGAATTATTTTGTATAAAATACAAAGTATCCTTTTGTCCCCGCAACATGACACTAAACTGTGCAGCACCAGTTCGTCCTTGCTATATGACGTTAAACTATACAGCAACGGTCTAAGCATATGACCCTAAACTATTTGCACATACGTCCAACATGACGTTAAACTGTGTCACCTTTTGTCCCTGCAACATGACACTAAACTGTGCAGCACCAGTTCGTCCTTGCTATATGACGTTAAACTATACAACAATGGTCCAGTATGACCTTAAACCGCAACTTCGTCCCACATGACGTTAAACTGTGAAAAAAAGTTCCCTAAACCATCCAGCATGAGCTTAAACTGCATCATCCCTAGTCCATGCATATGACCATAAACTATTTGCAAGTCCCTTATGTCCAGCAAGACGTTAAACTGTGATGTCCAAACTACATGACGCTAAACTGTATAAAAGTCCCTTACGTATGGAAAGAAGTTAAACTATATAATCATCAAAGGTCCTGTATGACCTTAAACTACACCACCATCCAGCATGACATTAAACTGCACCATCCACGGTCCATGCATATGACCTTAAACTATTCGCACTTTCGTCCAACATGACGTTAAACTGTGGAAAAAATCCTCAATGTGTCCAACATGACGTTAAAATGGTGCACTCTTTTGTCCTCACTGCATGACATTAAACTACACAGTTCCCCCCTTTTGTCCAACATGACATTAAACTGTATTTTGTCCCTGCTACATGACACTAAACTGCGCAGCACCAATAGTCCTAACTGCAAGACTTTAAATTGCATAGTCCCTTTATATGTCCTACATGACATTAAACTATGCATTGTTAGGGTTGTTGTTACCTCTTGTTTCTCACACCGAGTATGACTCACTCGAGCTTAGAGAAAACCTCAACCGTAACACTCTCTATGGGCCGCTAACCATGTATAAGTCCCAAAAAAAATTATTTATTTTATTTAGATCGTTGTCCCCAAGAACAACTTGATCATTAATTCATTATTTAATTGAACTACACGGACTTTGATCCTTGCCCTCCAGGCTGGGTATGTAGGCAACCTCCCAGGGTTCAATCCCAAAAACAATCTCTTCACATCGGTTCACCACCATCTCATATGATGTTGATTCGTGAAACCGCCCCTAGAATCAATATCTTTACATTGATTCACTTTCGTCCTTGTTATATGATGTTAAACTATGCAACACTTTTGTCCGATACGACAATAAACTACAATACTCTTTGATTTCCTCATTTAAGAGAGAACTATTATTGACATTGATTTTTCAATCATGTTTTCATTTCAAAAAGACTACGTGCATACATGGTAATACCTAAACATTTTGTCTCAGGTTAAACCATCATTGCACTAAAGTCCCCTTTCACCCGTACGAACTAAATTTCTACAAAGGGTATTTCTAGAACTACATGGACTTGATTCCCATCCTTATGGGATACGTAGGAACATTCGAGTGTCCCTCGAATCCAGTCCCCAGTCTTTTGGGCCTAACCCCAAATTTCACTTTCAGTCCCTTGGCTGAAAAGTCCTCATGAAAACACACACTGTGTATTCATTATTATGGTCCGAATTCTATGACCCTAAATTAATATCTCTCATACTTTCATCCTGCACGACGTTAAACTGCATTTCAAGAACTACGTATGGCTTGATTCTCATTCTTATGAGATACGTAGTGAAGTCCAAAATTTCAATTCAGGACCCAGCCACAACATGATTATGGTTATCATTGACCTATGTATCTCTATATACAATGGACAATACCCATCTTTATGTTTTATAATCCTAACCTTAAATATTTTCAGATCTTCATAACCCTTTTCATGACTTCTAGTCACAAAAATGTCAAACTTCTGAGAATTCTTTTGCCTGACTATGCAGCACGTGCCCATAGATGGCCTTGCATACACAGTCCAAATAACAGACTTGTCAGCCGAAAGATGCTATTTATTTGACCATGCAGCCAATGCCCTTAGGTGGTCATGAATATTTCAACCCCCTAACGTGTTTTGTTAAATAATAGTAACTTCATTCTTGGAAACTACTTCTTCTAATGCCTTTTAGCTCTTTTTCATATCATTCCTCAGATTCAAATATTCTTAAGCCATAGTTTACATATTTTCCCTTATACTTGAGTATGGTAGTATGTTTTCAGATGAAATTTCAAGGAATTGTGTCAATTCTAATCCATTTTGGTCAAAGCTATTTCGACCTTAAACATTAGCCTTTGTATTTCCGACATGCATGACTTTAAACTGCCATATTTATTGTTTTTCTTTTCACCTCAGAGTCAAATCCTCTTTTCTCTCTAGATCCAACTCTGAGGTGGGACTTTTGTTGACTCTCCTTTCCGTCACAGAGTCTAACGAATGAAAAAAGGGAAATACCTTAGTCCAAAGTGATTCATCCTTTGAAGAAACATCAAAAATTTACAAAGGGATGAACAAGGAGAACATTGTCCATAGGTCGCGCAAGTTCCCTCATGGTCGCGCAAGTACACTTGCGCGCCGCCTAGTGGTCGTGCAAGTCTACTTGCGCGACGCCTTATGGTCGTGCAAGTGACTTGCGCGGCCTAAGTGATAACCGCCCGGTAACTGCCCAGGGTCTTCTCCTGCTTATAAATAGACCCTGTGGGCCCCCCATTCGAGAGGATTTTTTTTCCAAAAACTCGGATTGAAGCTCCCGACTCCCAAGTCTCTTCTCAAAGCTTCTGGAACACTTCTAAGGTAATTTCTTACCTAGAACGGAAGATCTAAAGAGAGGGAGGAAGGCCTAAGTGTTGAAACTCATCAACACTTGCGCGCCTGAGTGGCCAGCCCTTAAGGGAAGTGGTCACACTTGCGCGCCGTCTTACTCCTTCGATAGAACTTGCACATCCCTTTTCTGGAAGAACCTCATGAGGATTCTAAAGACTTTAATAAAGAATCGCTCAAGTATTTCAATGATGGTTGACCATCGCGCAAGTACACCATGTGTCGCGCAGGTATACCTGCGCGACCAATACTTGCGCGCCGCCGCAGTACTTGTGCGTCTTCCAAGACTTGTGCACCCCTTCCTTTTTTGTGCCCATCTTGCCTATTTTACCCCTCTTAAGCTATTACACCTTTCCTTTTCAAGATTCAGTCTTCAAGACACTCTTCAAATCCATTTATGGCATGATTTCTTGATTTGACTTCCTTATCTAAAAGGAATTCGGTGGAATATCTCTCAAAACCTAGTGATTTACATATTTTTTTGTCACTAAATATGGAGAGTTCATTCATTCAACCTCATCCTTTAAGATTAGAGAATCCTTAAAACCTGGGTCTCCTTTTCAGGAATAAGTCCCAGTCACAATCTTGGGCTTCCTTCTCAGGAGTAAGCCCCAGATCCCCTAACATGGGCTTCCTTTTCAGGAGTAAGCCCCAGTCTCAAATATGGGCTTCCTTCTCAGGAGTAAGCCCTAGATCCCCTAACCTGGGCTTCCTTTTCAGGAGTAAGCCCCAGTCTCAAATATGGGAATCCTCTTAGGAGTAAGCCCTAGTCCCCTAATTTGGGCATCCTCCTCAGGAGTAAGCCCCAAACCTTAATCCTTAACCGGGGCTTCCTTTTCAGGAATAAGTCCCAGTCATAAATCCCTTAACCTGGGCCTCCTTTTCATGAGTAAGTCCCAGTCATAATCATGGGCTTCCTTTTCAGAAGTAAGTCCCAAGTCCCTTAAATTCTCTTTAACCAGTCCTAATTTACGTTTAATCTGGGATTCCTTCTCAGGAGTAAAACCCAATTATCAATCCTCTCCTAATTTGGGTTTCCTTTTCAGGAATAAGTCCCAAGTTAGAGTATTCAAATCTCCATGAAGCACATATAACTTTATGGACCCTGTTCCTGGATTTTCTCCCTAAAGTAAATCCTATCCTTCATCTATCTGGGCAGTCATATATACATAAGCCCCAAACCATTTCTTATGATTGCATCTTTCATGGCACAATTGTCTAATTTTTACCAATACCTCTTGTTTCTCACACCGAGCATGACTCACGTGAGCTTAGAGTGTAAAAGTAATTGTGACATCCTTCTTTGAGCCATCAATCATAAACATCATACTCCTTTACTCGAACTACGTGGGTTCTGATTCCTTTTCCAAAACAAAGGATACGTAGGTAGCCCATCTATGGGTTCGATTCCAACTCTAAAATAATAAATTGTCCTTTTGAATGACAATAAACTTTATGTGCCCCACTGAGTGTCTTTAAAACCAGCCTGGTCATTATAATGACCAAGTGACTTTTATATAAATGTTTTGAAGGTTACCATTGACCAAGAATCTCTAAATAAATAAAGATGATTCTCTATTGATGAAGAACCTCGAATACATATAAAAGATTCTCTAAATTTCTTACATATTTAATCATTGATTGTCAAAACTAAATGAAAAGCTCATTTTATACTTAGTTTTGTAATAAGGATTCACGAACATAACTTAAATCTATAAAGAGAGTCCCGAAATAGACAATAATTCCCCTCAAAAAGGTGTGATGAGTCCGACCTCCCATCCTCTCGACCAATGAAAATTCCTAAGCCTCGTCAGTTCACAAGCTAAAGAATGCCCACCTTTGGAAAGTAGGTCCAAATGGATATGGAATCATTGGATGTTTCCGGTTCTACGAACAAACCCGTTAGAAACCGATTGGAATGTTTGAATCTCCCATCCAGGAGGTCATCCCCGAATTCCGAGGGAAACAAAGAATTGTTGACGCTCCTTTCCGTCACAGAGTCTAACGACTGAAAAAAGGGAAATAACTTAGTCCAAAGTGATTCATCCTTTGAAGAAACATCAAAAATAGACAAAGGGATGAACAAGGAGAACATTGCCCATAGGTCGCGCAAGTTCCCTCATGGTCGCGCAAGTACACTTGCGCGCCACCTAGTGGTCGTGCAAGTATACTTGCGCGACGCCTTATGGTCGTGCAAGTGACTTGCGTGGCCTAAGTGATAACCACCCGGTAACCGCCCAGGGTCTTCTCATGCCTATAAATAGACCCTTTGGGCCCCCCATTTGAGAGGATTTTTTTCCAGAAACTCGGATTGAAGCTTCCGACGCCCAAGTCTCTTCTCAAAGCTTCCGGAACACTTCTAAGATAATTTCTTACCTAGAACGGAAGATCTAAAGAGAGGGAGGAAGGCCTAAGTGTTGAAACTCATCAACAATTGCGCGCCTGAGTGGCCAGCCCTTAAGGGAAGTGGTCACACTTGCGCACCGCATTACTCCTTCGATAGAACTTTCACATCCCTTTTCTAGAAGAACCTCATGAGGATTCTAAAGGCTTTAATAAAAAATCTCTCAAGTATTTCAATGCTGGTTGACCATCGCGCAAGCACACCATGTGTCGCGCAGGTATACCTGCGCGACCAATACTTGCGCGCCACCGCAGTACTTGCGCGTCTTCCAAGACTTGCGCGCCCCTTCTTTTTTGGTGCCCATCTTGCCTATTTCACCCCTCTTAAGCTATTACACCTTTCCTTTTCAAGATTCAGTCTTCAAGACACTCTTCAAAGACATTTATGGCATGATTTCTTGATTTGACTTCCTTATCTAAAAGGAATTCGGTGGAATATCTCTCAAAACCTAGTGATTTAAATAATTTTTTTGTCACTAAATATGGAGAGTTCATTCATTCAACCTCATCCTTTAAGATGAGAGAATCCTTAAAACCTGGGTCTCCTTTTCCGGAATAAGTCCCAGTCACAATCTTGGGCTTCCTTCTCAGGAGTAAGCCCCAGATCCCCTAACCTGGGCTTCCTTTTCAGGAGTAAGCCCCATTCTCAAATATGGGCTTCCTTCTCAGGAGTAAGCCCCAGATCCCCTAACCTGGGCTTGCTTTTCAGGAGTAAGCCCCAGTCTCAAAAATGGGCATCCTCTTAGGAGTAAGCCCCAGTCCCCTAATTTGGGCATCCTCCTCAAGAGTAAGCCCCAAACCTTAATCCTTAACATGGGCTTCCTTTTCAGGAATAAGTCCCAGTCATAAATCCCTTAACCTGGGCCTCCTTTTCATGAGTAATTCCCAGTCATAATCTTGGGATTCCTTTACCAATACCTCTTGTTTCTCACACCGAACATGACTCACGTGAGCTTAGAGTGTAAAAGTAATTGTGACATCCTTCTTTGAGCCATCAATCATAAACATCATACTCCTTTACTCGAACTACATGGGTTCTGATTCCTTTTCCAAAACAAAGGATACATAGGTAGCCCATATATGGGTTCGATTCCAACTTTGAAATAATTCATTGTCCTTCTGAATGACAATAAACTTCAAGTGCCCCACTGAGTGGATTTAAAACCAGCCTGGTCATTATAATGACCAAGAGACTTTTATATAAATGTTTTGAAGGTTACCATTGACCAAGAATCTCTAAATAGATATAGATGATTCTCTATTGATGAAGAACCTAGAATACATATAAAAGATTCTCTAAATTTCTTACATATTTAATCATTGATTGTCAAAACTAAAGGAAAATCTCATTTTATATTTGGTAATGTAATAAGGATTCATGAACATAACTTAAATCTATAAAGAGAGTCCCGGAATAGACAATAATTCCCCTCTAAAACACCTTAAAACTCAAACTCCCCACCTAAAAATGCTAAAATCCATAAAAATCCAAAGAAACCCCTAAGAATACTACAAAACATAAAAACCCATAAACCCTTGAAAACCCCTAATAAAATAAAAAAAAACTAAAAAAACTTAAAACCACTAAAAACCCAAAAACATTAAAAAAAATAAAGAACCCTAAAACCATAAAAACCCTAAAATCATAAAAATATTTAAAAAAATGTAAAAATATCTATAAATCTAAAATATCTTAAAAACCTATAAAACCTCTAAGAAAACCTTATACGCCTAAAAAAAATATTAAACCCCTAAAAGTTCCTAAAACCCATAATACCAATAAAAGCCAAAAAAAACTATAAAAATACTAAAAACCCCGAAAAAACATAAAAACACTAAAAACCACTAAAATCCCAAAACACCTTTAAAACACTAAAAACTGAGAAAACATAAAACTCAAAAACAAACCCTAAAACCCCATGAAATCCTAAAAACCCTCAAAATCACTAAAACCCTTAAAAACCCCTCAAAATCCTAAAAAATCCTTAAATCTCTAAAAAATTTAAAAACCCTAAAAACTGAGAAAAACCTTTGTAAAACATTAAAAACTAAAATACTTAAAACCCCAAAGATAACCAAAAAAAATTAAAAGGTTCCTAAGAAAACTAAAATCCATACAACCCCTAAAAACCCAAAAACCCATAAAAATCCTAAAAAGGCTTAAAAATATTTAAAAATGTAAAAGACCCTAAAAATATAAGGAAACCTACCAAAACCATAAAACCTATTAAACAAAAAACTTATGAAAATCTAAAAATGTTAAGATTTCTAAAATACCCTAAAACCCATAAAAACCGTAAAACCCCCAAAATCATTGAAAAACACTTAAAGACAATAATAACCCTAAAAGGGTAAAAACAATAAAACCCATAAAAATGTTAAAAACTATAAAAACATTAAAATCAATAAAAACACAAAAAACCCATAAAACCATAAAACCCCTAAAAATCCTAAAATCCATCAAAATCCCTAAAAACATAAAAATCAAAAAATTCCCTAAAATCTATGAAAACATAAAAACCCATAAAAACCCAAAAAACCTAATAAAACCTTCAAAACCTAAGAAAACAAAAAACCCATAAAACCCAAAAAAAACTAAAACCCCTAAAACAACATAAAATCCCTAAAAATCCTAAAACCCCTAAAAACTGTAAAACCCCTAAAAACTGTAAAACCCATAAAACCCAAAAAAAATTATTGAAAAAAATAAAAACCCTTAAAAATTATAAAAAATATAAAATCCCTTAAACCCCTAAAAACTCAAAAAGATCCTAAACACACACAAAACAGAAAACCGTAAAACAATAGAACCCCCAAAATCCCTAAAACCATTAAAAACCACAAAAAATACTAAAAACTTTAAATACCCAAAAACCCTAAGAACCCCTAAGAAAAAAATAAAAAACATAAAATAACTTAAAACACCTAAAAACCTAAAAAAGGTAAAAACCCCAAAACCTGTAAAACCCATAAATCCCTCATAATCCCTAAAAACCCAAAAATTATAAAAAACCTAAAAAATCCTAAAAAGTTGTAAAAAACCCGTAAAACCCCTAAAAACCATAAAAAATACTAAAAACACCATAAACAAATCTGAAAACATAAAATACCTCAAAACCCTAAGAACCCCTAAGAAAACAATAAAAAATTTAAAATAACTTAAAACACCTAAAAACCTAAAAAGGTAAAAACCCTAAAACCTATAAAAACCATAAACCCTCAAAATCCCTAAAAACCCAAATGTTATAAAAAACGTAAAAATTCCTAAAAAACCTAAAAAAACCCTAAAAATTTCAAAAAACCCCAAACACACTAAAAACCCCTAATAAAATCTTAAAACCCACTAGAAACACCTAAAATCCTAAAAATGATAAAACCCCTAAAAACGTAAAAAGTCCCTGAAAACCTAAAACCCCTTATAACCATACAAACCATAAAAACCCTAAAAATCTAAAAATCCATAAAAAACCACTAAAAACTCTAAAAACCCTTTAAATCCATAAAATAATTATAAAGTATGAAAAACCATAATTCCTAAAAAAACAAAATAAACCCTAAACCCCCAAAAACCCATAAAAACCCTAAGAATAATCAAAATCTTTAAAAACCCTAAAAAATACCTCAAATCCCTAAAAATGTAAAAAACCATAAAAACCATGGAATACAATAGTAAATACATAAAAACATAAACACAATAAAAACTCCTAAAAGGCTAAATTTTCTAAAAATGCTAAAAACATTAAAACCCCCCCAGAACCCCTCAAAACCTTAAAATCCATAAAACACATAAAAATTCTAAAAATCCATAAAATCCATAAAAAACATAAAAACCCCAAAAAACTTTAAAAACACTTAATAAAACATTAAAAACCAAAAATCACATAAAAACTCAAAAAAACTCTAAATAATGTTAAAAACCCTAAATGATCCTAAAATGCCTAAAAACCTATAAAACCATAAAACCACTAAAAACCATAAAAACTCTAAAAACAACAAAACCCCTAAAAACCAAAAAGAACAATAATAACCCATTAAACCCCTAAAAATGTTTAAAAAACTCTTAAAAATTTTAAAAACCCTAAAAAACTAAAAAATCCATAGAAACAAAAAAACCATAAACACCTAAAAAACCCAAAAAACACCTAAATCCCTAATAGAACAATACAAATCCTCAAAATATCAAAAGTCCCTTTAATCATAAAAACTACATAAAACACTCAAACCCCTTAATAAAACCATAAAAACAAAAAAAATGATTAAAATACCTAAAACATAAAAATTCTAAAAACCCTAAACAACCCTAAGAACCCTAAAAACCTAAAAACCCTCAAAATCACTGAAAACACTAAAACCCGTGAAAACCCAAAAAATACCGAAAAAAACATTCTAAAAACTCTGAAGAAACCTAAGAAAACCATATGATACTAAAAAAAATTAAAATCCCTTAAAAATAAAAAATTCCAAAACCCCTAAAAACATTGTAATTGAAAAACCCCTAAATATCCCTGAAAAAATATAAAAACCCTAAAACCAATAAAATTCCTAAAAACCACTAAAAAATTAAAAACCATCTAAACCCATTAAAATGACAAAAAAACTATAAAAACCCATAAAAACAATAAAAAATTCAAAAAACCCAAAATCCATGATGACCCTAAAACCCCTCAAAATACCTTAAAAATCCAAAAAACCAAAAAATCCTAATGAATTTCTACAAATCCCTAAAAACTAAAAAACCCCAAAACCCCTACAAAACCCAAAAAAACGCCTCAAAAACTGAAAAACTCTTAAAACCCCTCAAACCTATAAAATGATAAAACCTTTAAATAACACTAAGTACCATAAAACAATAAAACTCCTAAAACCATAAAACCCCCTAAAACCATTAAAACCCTGTTGGGTCCTGAAAAATCCACAAAGGAGAATGAGAATCCCCTTTAATCCAAGAGATATTCTACCCAAATTCCCCCCAAAGAATTGGGGAAAAGTGTAGAGAATACTCAAAGGATGGAACAATATGAACTGGTCCGCATACCGGTCTAATAATAACAGTACGCGGCCAATTCCGCGAAGCACCCCCTCCGCGGACCGCTGTCGTTCGCATAACAGAGGCGGGGATCCTCTGTGGGCGCGAAGTAGGATGGGTTCCAACCCGGTCCACCATCACGAACCGCCCCAGCTGTGAACCACGTCAACCGGCCCAGGCCGCATCCACTATCGTTCGCGAAATGGAGGTGGAACCCTATGCGGCCACGATGCACTCCCCGAGCTAGTTTGGTTCGCGGGGGAGGTGTGTTCAATGCCCCCCCCCCCCCCCCCCCCCCCCGCCAGTTGAGGATTGACCAATTCATCCATAAACTGGGTTTCCGATCATGGGTCTCCACAAAAAGTGCCGCATGGCCATAGATACACCTCTTCCCCCCCCCCCCTCTATAAAATCAGATCGAGGGAGAGGTAAAAAAGGAAGATCGATCAGATTCGGATGGAAGGATTTTGAAGGAAGGAGCTTAGGATTTCGCAAGCAGCGAAGTTCCAGTTTGCGAACCAAAGAAGATATGAATTTGGAAACGAATTAATAATGAACCGAAAACGCATAACAACTCGGTGAACCATGAACTTAATAACAAAGAAAAGAAGATCGTGAACCATGGCCTCTCCGCGGATGCGCTCCCCGTGGACCAGGGAGTTTATGCCCCTTTTCTGATCCGTCGCACCGTGTAGCACCCTCCTATGCAGGCGAAGCCATGACCGACGAACCTTTGACCAGTGTCCCCCGCGGCCGTTGCTGCTCGCGTGGACCCCTCTGTGTTCCAACCTGGTACGCGGGCCGAACCCGAAGCCACGAACCACCTTGGTTTGCGGGATGCCCATCAGTCCGTAGACCACCCTCGTTCGTGGACGACCTCTCCATCCGCATAGAACCTCCCTACGCTAAGGGCTCTACCCCTCATTTTTCACTCATGTGGCCCACCAAATCCTTCAGAGTTTCTATTCCCCGATCCAGATAAAATACTTCCAATCCAGCCTGATACATCGCAACCCCCTCATTGGCCCATTCATCGGCCTCGAGCCGAGGCCTCCACCAGAACCACCAGACCCGTGTGATGTAACCTTCAGGTGCATCAACGTGCCGTTTTTAGTTCACATTACCATGGTAAGCGAGGGATAAGGGGTTTCTCCGTCCCTTGAGCGAATTCTCGAAGCATTCCTGGGTTCACATTCCCACTGTAATGCGGATTCCAAGCCCAGGAGACCCCTTTCTACCAATCTACTCGCCGGGAGGGGGGACCGCACATCGATTTCCCTTCAGATTTGATAGCGACTACTTCTCCCCCTTCTAGGAGTTAATGGGCAACCATCCTGGTGTAAGCCCCTAGATTTTATTGCTAGATTTAACGCCCATGCATCTCCGTACTTCCTCAAGGATAAACGCCAAGGGAATGCAGGATGGGAATCGGCGCCCCTCCTTTCTTCGGTTTCAAATCCCTCTCCCATTGGAGTTTGTCATCACTGGGCATCCCTCCTAGACTAAGCCCCACACCATCCTCTTCGGAAGCCAATGACCCTCCTCCTTTCAACACGGAGGGTTCATTGCTCCACTGCACGACTTCTACCTTCCGTGAACATCCGGAAGGAGAGTCTAGTGGTGCCGGCCTTCTTCTCCGCTCGACTTCCGTCTCCCCTTTCCTTGGAAGGGAGAAAGTGTGAGGTTATCCAAGTCTATTTCATTCTCTTGTTTATCACACCGAGTATGACTCATGTGGGCTTATAGATTTGTGATGGTCATGGCGCCCACACAGTGACGGTGGATTAACCCGAACTACATGGACTTTGATCCCTTTCTCCTAGGTAGGGTACGTAGGAAGCCTCCCTGAGGTTCAAGCCCAATACTCGGTCGATCTGACCATCTTTAGGTTGGTTCACTGCACCAACCCTGGGCATCCTAGAGTGTAAGCACCATACCAACCCGAACTACATGGGCTTTGATCCCTGTCTCCTAGGTAGGGTACGTAGGAAGCCTCCCTGAGGTTCAATACCAACAATCGGTCATTCCGACCCCCTTTACATCGGTTTACCCACACCTTGGGCCACCTCAGAGTGTAAGCCACGTCACAATACAAACTACATAGACTTTTATCCCTGTCTCCTAGGCAGGGTACGTTGGAAGCCACCTCAAGGTTCAATCCCAACAATCGGTCATTCTGACCCCCTTTACGTCGGTTTACCCACACCTTGGGCCGCCTCACAGTGTAATCCCCATCCCAATCCGAACAATGTGGACTTTGATCCCTGTCTCCTAGGCAGGGTACGTAGGAAGCCTCCCCAAGGTTCAAGCCCATCAATTGGTCGATCCTACCATCTTCACGTCGGTTCACTGCAGCAACCCTAGGAATCCTAGAGCGTATGCCCTATACCAAACCGAACTACATGAATTATGATTCCTCTCATAGGGATATGTAGGAAGCACGTACCATGGGTTCAATCAAACGCTCAGGTCATTATCTTTCCCCCTGGATGAAAATAAACTACAGAGTGCCTGGTTACGAGGCATTAAACTAGTGTCGTCTCAATGATTCCATACTCCTCATGGTCATTAATCCAACGAGGGATGGTAAGCCTCGGGCATAAATGATTCTAAACCCCTGCGTCCAGCTGACCATTCCCAACCAAGAGTAATCCATGGATACTATGATTCGGTATAAACCAAAGATTCAAGAACATGTGAATATGTCTTAAATATATAAGAGAGTCCCGGAACAGGAAATAATACCCCCAAAAAAGGGTGCGGTGAACCTGAATTCCCATCCTCTCGACCAATGTGAGTTCTTAAGCATCGATGGTCAAACCACCCAGTGAACGCCTGCCTTTGGAAAGCAGGTCCACGTATTTCTAGATAAGGAAGCATTGGACGTTTCTAGATGAAAAAGGTGCACCTGATATGAGAGATTAAGTAGAACCCAATCTTCTCTCATCAATCATCAGGTAGCGCACATTTCTCCCCCACAATCTCGTCGTGCTCTGCGAAACCAAAAATGGTGAACTTGATGTGAATCTTTAACCAAGCATGACAGATTTAACCTAATCCCACCCTGTGTCCTCTTTATACTCCCAAGGAGGGCCAAGAAAGGTCATTAATTATGCATGGGGTCATGAGATGCTGCTTTTACGGGTTTTCTGTTTGTATTTGTTAAAATATTTTACAGGTACCACTCAAAGATCCCTTTGATCCAATGGCGTCATGAAGGAACTCACAGGCACGTGCTTCCAACAATGCAATGATCAGACTTACTCAACAACGGAGGACCCCATCACCTACCCAACATCTTCAAGCTGGGTCTTGGATGCGTTGATCCGAGAGTACCACTTGAATGGTACTCTCCCAACGGTGGAGGCGGCCATGCACGCCCTCCAATCCGCCAGGACTCACTAGTCACCTACCCAGCAGTGGCCACAAAAGTAGATCCAGACGACCCCTGTTTCCATCTAAAACCGCTTCGGGAGTCTATCCCCAGAACGAGACAATGCGTACCTAACTTATCTTAGGGAGGAAGATGAGGTCGGTGCTGAGGACTTCATCCCCGCTGAACAGGGGTTCTGCTCCAAGGCCCCCACTAGAAGATGTCATCGCGGTCACGCTGCAATTCAACATCCTCACAATAAAGAGGATGTCGCCTCGAGGATCTAGGCCCATGCTCCCCAAGCTACAGCCCCTTGGACCACCCGATGAGGGTAGAAAACTTACAACTAGGGACTGATCATCACCCTTGTCCCTGAGGAGGAGCTCTGTTGGCCAGTCACGGAGACGTATCATGAACAGGCACATACACCTGTTCGATTATCCAATGCATGACATCTAAACATTGAGACATCATACGAGCAGGCACACATCCCCACTAGGCTCCATCAAGCCCGTCACTCACATAGAACGGCACCTACCCGGCAAGAACCTCTCCCTGACCAGGGTCGTGAAGCCCACCAACCAGACGTGATGGTGACCCAACGCCTACAAGATCAGTCCCTAGAAGATTCTCCCGACTTCTGCCATCCCGGCATGGTGGCGATCAAAAAATCCCTCCATCCAGATGTGGCGGAAATTAATAGGCGGGAATTTCTCCATGCCAACAAATGCCACCAACTCGATACGGTGGGAAACTAACATATGTCGGGCCAGCTCCCTGTGGCAGCAAGCAAACTCTTTCGTCCCGAGGTGGCGGCAAACGAAGAGATAAACTGAAATATCCCGACACAGGGGCAGATTCGTTCACCTGCCCCACTGACCACCTGAGGACCGGAGCAGGATATTCCTACTATGATACTGGAATGGGCCTTCATACCCATTCTAGCCAAAGATGTCTTTCTACATATCCTGACAATGATGGAGGAGCAGGTATCGATCCCAGATCATATCTTACAGACTTTCCAGAATGTGTTTGCATTAGCGGCAACAGCAAGCACTCGGTCCCGTGAGCCCATCTCCCCAATTAAGGTGACTCATCTAAGAGACGAGATAGCCACCTCAGAGCATATATGAATCCCTGCTTCCACCCAGGAGGGTCGTCGGCCATATTCTACGATTCAAGGGAAACATGATCGAGCAACTTCACTCGTTCCAACTGGGGGACATCCCTCCATCACGGAGGATGCTCTATATAAGGCATATATCCCTGATAAAAGTAAATATGTTCGTCGGAATATCCTGGTAGCATCAAGGGACCCAATTAGAAAGGGACCCAAAGGTGTAGGCCGTTATCAACAGCAGACGGTCCCCGCTGCCCGCAGGAAAGCACCCCGAATGCACCGAAGGAAGCCGGAAAATAAAGAGAGGGTTCATGACTCTGCTCTGTTGGAAGATGGGGTTCCCAACGCTATTAAGCGCATATCAAAGGCTCAGAACCCCTCCCACCCATTACCATATTATGGGAGCGGCATTAGCAGTTGTGAAGGCCCTCCCCGCAATGTCTCTACTATGAGCTCTGAAGGTCCTCCCCAGAGCACCTATGGGGGCCTCCCCCACGGGTATATAATGACTGATCACAGGAGATTCTCTTTTGATGCGAGTCACGAGATCCCTCCGAGTGACGATAAGATCAATCAGCAAGAAGGCCCTCTACTTTGTGTGGTCCACCCTGAAAGTCATCCCCGGGGTATTTGATGCAAACACTCTCTATGTAGTGGGACCACAGATTATGATAGTAGCCCGTACTATCATAGTTGAAACTGTGTAGGTGATTTTATTAATATTTTTATATATTTTTACATACTCCCTTTACTGATTTTATATGAAATGTGCATAATTTTTGTGAAATATTAATGTATAAAAATTAAATATAATTTTTGAGCACTATTTGAATTTATCCAAATTCAAGTCTGTTTAATTTTTTAAGAATAAATATCACCCTACTTATCCAAATTGAATTATTCTTGTTTTAAGGGTTCCAAATTCCAATTACAACATTTCATTAGAAGTCACCTTTGGAAAATTCATCCATTTAGAGGGTCATATGGACCATACAAGAAGGCACAAGGAAACTGTGAAGAAACTGGACCATATATTAAGGTTGAATTACTGGGCCCAATACAGAAGTACAAATACCTTAATTCTCCTCCCACGTTCTAAGGACATTAAAAGGAGTCCATGATAAAAATTTCATAACTCAATCACAAATAAAAGGGGCCCAACTGATGCATTGAAATCCAGCCCACCATTCTGGCCGGGAATTAAAAACAGCACACTAATATTGCAATTTCTCTTGATGTAGACTTCCATTCGAGCTGGTATTTTTCAGTGTGAAATAGGATATTCTGACGGCCAACTTTTTTGAAGAAATGATTTTTATTTGGGGGAATATTCCTATTCAAAAACACATTCAAATTATGGACTTCTAAAACGTCTGTATTGAAATGGACAGATCAGAATTGTTTACTAAAACCACTATAACATTGTCTCATTAAGTTCAATGGCCGCCAAATATTTACAGTAGATAGAATCCATTGTTATCTACAACTTTGAAGAAGGGGATTTCTCAAGATTCGGTTGTCTGGATGACCATATCGGCGAGCCAATTGGAGTGGTATTTCTGGAATATAAACAGTCCACCACCTCGGGCTATAAATACATCCCCTCCTCTCCTTTCAAAAGGGTTGGCATTTCAGAGAAAAGGATAATTGATTGGCAGTACCAATGCCCTGACAAAGGCTTGAGAGGATCTTCCAAACTCAAGTTTTCACATGAGAATCCCTTTCTCCTCTCTTTGTTTTCATTTACTTTTTCATTTTTCTTCGTTGTAATTTTGCAAGTGTTTGTCTTTGTAATTCTGTTTTAATGTAATTTTCTTCTTCTTAATTTCATATTCTCATCCACCTTCTGTAGTTTAATATTAATGTTATTAAAATATTTTAAATTCAGTTGAATCCTCTTCCCTTGTTTTTCTTCCTCATTCAATCGAAAATCCATTTTTAATTTTCTTCATCGTTTGTGTGTGTGTTTGGCGCACTACTCTTATCTTGTCCCTTTCTTTTTCTTCTCTTTATAATTCATCACCATAAACATATATTAACAGATTAATAACCTTCTTAATGGCTGAGTAAATCTACCATTGGGGTGAGTTTTAATTTAGGTATGTTAAGCGATTGAGAGATTTCACTTGATGAGTATTCGTTGAATTAACATTGTGTATGTTGGGATTAGCATGTCATGGATTAATGACTTGTTTTGTTTAACGTGTGGTTTCCATGGATTAATGGAACCATAAATACACTACCATAAATATTATATGATCAATATTAGAACCCTAAGTTAAGTTAAGTCTTGGATTAAAGCCTTAACACTTGGGAATTCAAATCAACGTCAACTTGTGACATGACTGTTAATTTAAATGCAATATAAAGCAAAGCTCAAGGATATCACAATTTTAACTAACCTAATGATGAATTAACCCCAATCACTATCAATTTGTTAAATAAATCATAATCAATTAGCCATTTCAATTATGTTCTACAAAAAAACCTCCCCAATCAGAATACAATCAACTAAAAACAAACGGCTATTTCAAAGTATCATGGCCGAGGATTCGACCCGAGTGCTGCTATACACATTAGTAGAGCACCGGAACATTGACCGGTCGATAGGCGAAAATTGGCCATGCATTTCAAATGGCGCAGTTTCCGGAGATGGTGCTTTATGTAGTAATTAGTTTCTGGTTATTGTAAAAAAACCCAAAAAACAAAATTAAAAAAAAAACGAAAAAAAACACAAAGAAAAACCCGTCTTCCTCTTAAAAATCATAAACTGAAAAAAATACAAAGAAAAACTCAACTTCCTCTTTCTTCAAAAATCTCTATAAATTCCCTGTAGCATTCCAAACAATCTATCGGATTTTTTTGACCCTAAATTTGAACGAAAACTTCGCCAACTTAGGAGGAACATAAGAGATAATCAAATAATTCAAGAACCTATCCTTGTCCAACCAGTTGAATTAGATATGGCCAATCCTAGGGAACAAACACTTAATGAACCTGCTGCCCCTGATATGAATTACCAACCTCTTGGTATTCAATATCCAAATATAGAGGATGAATTTGAACTCAAATCGGTTTTGATTCATCTTCTTCCTCATTTCCGTGGGCTAGCCGGTGAGGATCCACATCTCCACCTTAAAGAGTTCCAAGTAGTGTGCTCTACCATGAAGACTCAAGGGGTTTCGGAGGAACAAATAAAACTCTGAGCATTCCCTTTCTCCCTTGCTGACACTTCTAAGTCATGGATCTACTACCTTCCTCCTGGTTCCATAACCACATGGAATGACATAAAGCGACTCTTCTTAGAGAAATTCTGTCCTGCTTCTCGTACTTCTTCTATCCGAAAGGAAATAAGTGGTATCCGTCAATTCCCAAGTGAATCACTCAATGAGTACTGGGAGAGGTTCAAACTCTAATATTTTCACTTTTGGTTGGTGAAAAAGTGAACCTCCACAAATGAATTTTATCATCTTGAGAGGTGTGAGTTTAAAGTGTCCACATTTTCCATTTCAAAATTTGAGCTTGAAAAAATGAATAAGTTTTGGAACATTTTTTTTGTAACAAATTGTGGTGGAATTAAAAATGGATGATTTAAATAGTCTAAACCTCCCCTGATTGGAGAAAAATAAATTTAATATTTGTTGGTGAGTAAAAATGGTTTTGTCATGTTTTTATATTTGTTGCACATGAGGACATGAAAAAGACTAATTGTTGGGGAGTTGATGTTATTAATATTTTCATATCATTTTACATACTCCATTTACTAATTTTATATGAAATGTGCATAATTTGTGTGAAATATTAATGTTTAAATATTAAATATAATTTTTGAGAACTATTTGAATTTATCCAGATTCAATTTTATTTAATGTTTTAAGAATAAATATCACCCTACTTATCCAAATTGCATGATTATTGTTTTTTAGGGTTCCCAATTCCAATTAAAACATTTAATTAGAAGTCACCCTTGGAAAATTTGTCCATTTATAGCGTCATATAGACCACACAAGAAGGCCCAAGGAAACTGTGAAGAAAATGGACCATATATGAAGGTTGAATTACTGGGCTCAATCCAGAAGTCCAAATACCTCATTTATCCTCCCACGTTCGGAGGACATTTCAAGGAGTCCATGATAAAAATTTCAGAACCCAATAAAAAATAAAATGGGCCCAACTGATGCCTTAAAGTCCAGCCCACCATTATGGAAGGAAATTAAAAACATCACACTAATATTGCAATTTCTCCTGCTTTAGACATCCATTCGAGCTGAGATTTTTTATTGTGAAATAGGAGATTTGGAAGGAAAACTATTTTGAAGAAAATAACTTTATTTGAGGGCATATTCCTATTCAAAAACCCATTCAAATTATGAACTTTGAAAAAGTCTGTATTGAAATGGACATATATAAATTGTTTACTAAAACTTCCATAACATTGGCTCAGTAAGTCCAATGGCCGCAAAATTTTCACAGTAGACAGAAGAAATATTTATCTATAACTTTTAAGAAGAAGATTTCTCAAGAATTGACTGTCTGGATGCCCATATCTGCGAGCCAAGTGGAGGTGTATTTCTGGATTATAAAAAGTCTACAACCTTGGGCTATAAATACATCCCCTCCCCTCCTTTCAAAAGAGTTGGCATTTCAGAGCAAAGGAGGATTTATTGGCAGTACCAAGTCCCTCAAAAAGGCTTGGTAGGATCTTCCAAACTCATGTTTTCACTTGAGAATCCCTTTCTTCTCTCTTTGTTTTCATTTACTTTTTCATTTTTCTTCGTTGTAATTTTGCAAGAGTTTGTCTTTGTAATTCTATTTTAATGAAATTTTCTTCTTTTTAATTTCTTATTCTCATCAAACTTATGTAGTTTAATATTAATTTTCTTAAAATAGTTTAAATTTAGTTGAATCCCCTTCCCTTCTTTTTCTTCCTCATTAAATCGAAAATCCATTTTTAATTTTCTTTCATCGTTTGTGTGTGTGTTCGGCGCACTACTCTTATCTTGTCCCATTCCTTTTCTTCTATTTATAATTCATCACCTTAAAAATATATTACCAGATTAATAACCATCTTAATGGATGAGTGAATCTTTCATTGGGGTGAGTTTTAATTTAGGTATGTTAAGCGATTGAGAGCTTTCACTCGATGAGTATTCGTTGAATTAACATTGTGTTTGTTGGGCTTAGCATGTCATGGATTAATGACTAGTTTTGTTTAACGTGTGGTTTCCATGGATTAATGGAACCATGAATACACTACCATAAAAAATATATGATCAGGATTAGATCCCTAAGTTAAGTTAAGTCTTGGATTAAAGCCTTAACACTTGGGAATTCAAATCAACGTCAACTTGTGACATGGATGTTAATTTAAATGCAATATAAACCAAAGATCAAGGATGTCACAAGTTTAACTAAACTAATGATGAACTCACCCCAATCATTATCAATTTGTTAAATCAATCATAATCAATTAGTCATTTCAATTATGCTCTGCAAACAAACCCCCCAATCAGAATATAATCAACTAAAAACAAATGACTATTTCAAAGTATCATCGCCAAGGATTTGACCCGAGTGCTGCTATACACATTAGCAGAGCACCGGAAATTTGACCGGTCGACAGGCGACAATCGACCATGAGTTTCAGAATGCCCTCCCCACAGTGACATCTCATCACGACAAGAAGGTCCTCCCCTTGTCGTGGGCTGCCCTGAAGGTCCTTACCAGGGGTTACATTGCAACGACACTCTGCGCAGCCAGGCATTAGATCACGGTGGTAGTCTTCGCCACACTAATAATGGAGGTCCTCCCCGTAGATACGTCAAGCAACGAGAAGGCCCTCCCCTCGTTGCGGTACATTCTGAAGGCTCTCCACAGGGTTTACCCCATAGATATTCTCCCTGCAGCAGCTGTAATGGTAGTCCTCTCCATTGCAGCAGCTATGATGGTAGTCCTCGCCACCAAAGCCGCCATTGCGAAGGTCCTCCCTATAGTGGCCCCAAGCAACAAGAAGTTCCTCCCCTTGTCACAATGTCTCTTGAAGGTCCTCCCCAGGATTCACATCGAACGTCAAACCATGATGGTCATCCTCACCATGATGGCAGTTGTTGCGAAGGCCATCCCCGTAACAATGCTACACAACCAGAAGGTCTTCCCCTTGCTGCGACACGCCTTGGTGGTCCCCCCAGGGTACGCACTACAAAAGTCCTCTATGCAGTGAGGCATCAAGTAGTAATGGTAGTCCTCGCCATTGCGGCCGCCATTGCGAAAGTCCTCCCCATAATGACATATCAAATCGACAGGATGGTCCTCCCCCTGCCGAATCAAGAACAGAAAAGCCCTCGTAAGCTGAGGCACTCAGAAGGACGGGATCAAGCATGTCAGATTCTCAGTCAATCGCTAACGAAATCCTTCTTCAATCAGGAGACGGTCTGTGACCACGTTCATCTTTGGAACCGCCCCGGAACCGCCCACATGACAATTCAATACCTATCGGCCCCACTGCCCCCGACCACACTATCGGTGGGCATCTCAGTTGGGCTAACAATGTAGAGGAATCACTTGAGGAGGAGTATGCCGACATGTTGCACCTGAGGAAACGACTGAACAAGGATGATATACCAGTTATGTTTTGGCCCACGACCACCTCTCAATTCAACATATCCAGAATGTTGTCAGAGGAATGTGTGCACGACATCCGCTCCAATATATGGACAGCCCTTCGCTGGCTGAAATCAAGTTTCCTGCCCTACGATGGGTATGTATACCATGTCAAGATAATAGGAGACCTCCTGTGTCGCATCAACCTAGAAGCTCTTCCTTCTGCGTGGTAACCGCGACCTGAGAGGCATAAAGGGAACCCTAAGTTAGCCTGCCTCCATGTGCTGCACCAGCTATGCCTCCTCATCGGTGATGCTCCGAAGGGAGTCCATATCAGAGGATGGGGGAACATGGAGCTCTGCATTTCACTCTGCTCCCTACCCAGAAGAACTCATTCGGCATGGTGTCCTACAACGTCATCATGTCAAGACAGCAATCGAGTGGGGTCCCTCCTCGGGAAATACAACACACCCAACAGATATAGGCCTTATGTATGTCCCAGAAGCGTCAGGCCCGACGGGAACAAGAAATCCAAGAACTCCTGAATCAGGCCACAGAGAGCATACAATAGGCCTCTCGCCTAAGAGAGGCCAATCAACGGTCATTGGCTTCCTCCCTATAAGGTATTGATTCACATAAGAACTCAACACCAAACCTAGTTCACCCTCGAATTGGGGCACACAAGATCAGGCAGGTAGTGATAGTAGAATCCACTGCCGCAATCAAGGGTCAACCCTAGCCTGCAGGTCTGGGGGAATTTTTAACAACAAATTCCCCTGTAAGACCAATAAAAATGGGAAGAGATTCAACGTCCAAGGAACAGAGCCAACCCCAGCCCTCAGGGCTGGGGAAATTTTTACCTCCTCAATAACAACCTCCCCTATGATAATGATCATATCCTCAGAAAGGGAGGCATACCATAAGGTCGCATCAGAGAACTCTCTACGTCACCCTTCTTCAAAGAGTCCAAAAGAGATCCCGGGACATGAAAGGGAAGATCAGTAAAAGACGCGGGAGATCTTCTTCCTATTTGGAAGATGAAATCTTCTCTTCCCCGCGATACACATCCATCAATGCCATAGAGGTTAATCCCATGGGTAACACCGAAGATGGTGCAAATCCAGATGGATCGGGAGACGATGGTTTCGGTCAGGCTGTGAATCACAATGAACCACTAGGTGTGCACACCCGGAACAAGAGGGCCTCCCTAAATATGGTCTCCCATCTAGATAACCCTCCTATACTTACCCTATAAGCTTCCAGTAGGGATAAGAACAAAGGACCGGTTACCCTTAACCCTCATCCTTCTCTCAATAAAAATGAGCCACTTACGCTCGAAGAGAGGTTCGTTCGACAGGAAGAGGAAATGAAAGAATTGAGGCAGCTTAACGCCAAGCTACTCCAGAGGAACCATCTTATTGAAAGAGATTCCCAAGAAGGACTACACCTTGCACTCCCAGTAAATACAAATCAAAGACCAAGGTTTTCCCTGGAAAACAAAGAACGGTCAGGGCTCCCACCCAATGAGGTTCCCGGCTCGTCCAACTACCTAAATGTGGATCCGGATGAATATCAAGACTTCCCTCCACTCAAGAAGCAACTAGAGAGAGTGCGTATGAACCCTATGAAGGTGTCACAAACGGCACATGCACCCCTGATGCCAACTGAGCTGGATCCTCAAGCAATGCCTCGGGAAACACCTGCCCAGGACCAGGCCCAAAAGGATGTAAACCAGGGTCTCACCAACACCACTGAGGCACTAACAGCTCGATTGGAAGCAATGGAAGGTTGAATTGCTCCGATATATCTAGAGCGGAAGCCCTACCCAGATTGGGTGAGAAACACACCACCTCCACCCAATTTTTGGAGCAATGTATTCCCTATTTTCAATGGATCGGGGGATCCGGAACAGCATTAGATGCACTACGCGTCTTATTGCAACCCTATGATGGGAACTCCGTAACAACAAGAAGCAGTGAAACTCAGATGCTTCGTACGGACCTTGCAAGGATCTGCCTTTGTCTGGTATACGAGTCTACCAGCCCAGTCAATAAAAACCTGGGAATACCTTTGGCAGCAGTTCCTATTCTACTTTAGCTCAATGTTGCTTAAAACAATAGTCAGTGACCTCATGAACTGCAAGCAGAGGGAGAATGAGAGTGTCTCAGATTTCATTGCTAGATGGAAATGTCTGATCTAATCTCTGAATAGGCCAATGCCCCAAGATGAGATGCTTTCCATATGCATCGATAATCTTTGAGATGAGCTGCGAACACCACTCATACCAATGGAGTGCACCACTGGCTTCCGCCATCTCTCAGCCATTGCCCATATAATTGTGTACTCCCATCAGCGGACCAATTTGAAGTCCCGAATAGCCTCAAAAACCCCCACAAAGAGAGCAGTTAGAGCTGAAGCATCCTTTGTCACACTCAAGCCAGCCCTTGTGCCTGCTCCACTGCTCAGGCCTCCACCAAATCATCAAGGGACCCTTGTATATCCACGACCGCCTCCGTCTAAGCGGGATGATCAAAGAGGATTGAAGCGGAACCAGTTTGAGAAACAAAGACAAAAAGTATACTCATTCTGAGAGGACCAAGTTCATGGCTACTTCATCGCCGCCATGAATTTCAACTGGCTCTACCTCCCAGATCCAAGGAAACCTGAATAAGTCGGCCGCGATGATAGGCCAGATTATTGTCCCTACAATCGAATGTTGGTGCACAATATTCAAAAAATCTTCGTCTTCAAAGACCTCCTACAAAGGATGGTAGACTCCGGACAGGTCGAGTTGGGACCACCCCCAGCACATGTGACATATATTTCTACCACCGACTCCGACAAAGGGGGGGGGGGGTGGAAGGAAGTCACCAGTAAGAAGGGGCATAATTTTGATGACTAGATGACTCGAAAGACTATCAATCGAGCCCAGGGAATTCTCCGAGCTCAACTACAGCAGCCAGTGTTACCGCCAACAGCCCCTAATGCCGCACAGCTGAAAATATCGGCCTCACAACCCTCCACGATTTGGTCATCCATGTGTGATCTAAAAGGGAGGAAACAAGAACAAGAGGAGTATCCCGCAACGAGGCCGAAGTTAGACCTGACACTGGCAGATTTTATGCCCTAAAACATAGAACCACGGGCACCGACCCACCAAATGGAACCATCAAGGACAACCAACTAGGGTGACTTTTCAGAGGATGAGGAGAAAATATTTGGTTCCATAAACGTCATCCATCTTATAGAATCGTTCCCTTACAAAGGGTATGGTTATGAACCCGAGTTCCCCACACAAGGAGTCGGGATGAGGAATCGCCGAGGTAGGAGATACTAGGGGAGGTGCAGTCATGGCCAAAACCAACCCTACGGTTGGACCTCGGCCCAAACCAAAAATATCGTAGAAACCCGTGGGAGAGCCCTTCAACAGACTTAGCAGGTGAAAGAATATCCCTCCACCTCCACAAGCAGCCACTCTGCCCCCGTTATTCTATGGTACCCATCTGAGGAGGAACAAGCGTCTAGCAGCCAAGTGCGCACAAACAGACCGGTCGGGCCGAGTCCCCAAAACATGGGAACACCATTGACATCCGAACCTGCAGCCGGTCCCTCCTCATCACATACTCCAACTCCCAAAGTGCTTGCTTAGACTCCCCCACTAATAGAGAAGCATCGGCCGCTGGAGCAGAAATATGATATCTTTAAGCAGCTGGCGCCGGTACCAGCCAAACTGTCAATCCTGGATGCCATGAGTTTGTCAGCCGACCTCAGGGAGGTGCTTATAGAAGCCTTGATCAGACCCCATGAGTTTCATGCTGAGTTAGCTGCCGCCGAGATTTATCGGACGGATATTGGCTTGGCTGAATGCAATGCAGTGATTTCCTTCACCGATCTGGATGAAGATTCCATCATGCAAGGACACATCAAACCACTATATGTGTCTGGCACACTAGATGATGTTGAGATCCACAAAGTCTTTATTGACAATGACTCTGGAGTTAACCTCCTTCCCCTACAGACACTCCGTAAGTTGGGATATAGTGAGGGTAATTTAATACCCTCAACCACAACTCTTCTAGGTTACAACAAGATTCAACAGAAGCCAATGGGACAAATTAAGCTAAAGACCCATTTTGGAGACCTTGTGGCCTACTCAGAATTCCTGGTGGTCCGGCAGAACACAACATTCAATGCCCTACTGGGAAGGCCGTGGATCCATAAGCATATGGTCGTTCCTTCATCCTACCACCAGTGTATTAATTACTGCGTTAATGGGGAATGTGGGACATTTCATGCCGACAAGGCCCCTTTCGGGCTCTCCGAGTCACATTACATTGACGCCAGGTTCTATGAGAAAAAGAAGAAAAAGCCTTCGGTCGATGGTGTCGACTGGATCCCTTCTCCAAATTGTCTGGAAATGGTTCCTAACGACCCCCTCAGATAGCTTGGTAGAGACTACATACTTCCCATCAACCATGTTGAGAGCAGGGGTTCAAGTTCGGACACGCACTCAGTTGTCCTTATGACTTCAGTAATAATGGATGAGCGTGAAAATGCGTCAAAGTCCTTCAACCCTCAATTTGGGGGCAAATACTTGAGCGAGGATGCCCACAATTCCTCGCCACCAGACTCCCAGGAGCCCGAGTAAAGAGCTATCCCCTCACCGGATCAAGAAGATTAGGATTTGGGAGAAGAAGAGGAGGAAGATCTCAGGGATGCATCTCCCGCATTTGAGGAAGGTATCTCCACCATCGTGGATGAGCTCAGGGAAATAAACCTGGGTACTGAGGAAGATCCAAGGCCCACTCTTGTTAGTGCAGCCATGTCCCCCGAGGAGCACGAGCTATATACTGCTTTCTTAAGGAATCATCGAGATGTTTTTCCTGGAATTACAAAGAAATGATGGTACTCAATCCCGAAGTGGTGACGCATCACCTAGGTCTTCTAGAAGACCATCAGGGCTATAAACAAGCTGCCAGAAGAATTCACCCCTCACATGATGCCAAAATAGAGGCTGAGGTCGATAAGCTTATTAAAGAGGGATTCATTCGGGAGGTCCAATACACCATCTGGTTGGCCAACATTGTCCCTGTCAAGAAAAATAATGGAAGAATCTGTGTCTGCATTGATTTCATAGATCTCAATTGGCATTTCCCGAAATATGTTTTCCTGGTCCCAATCACTGAGTTATTAATCGACGCAACAACAAGGTATGAGGCTCTCTCCTTCATGGACAGTTATTCTTGGTATAATCAGGTCTGGATGGCTCAAGAAGATGAAGAAGACACTGCCTTCAAATACCCTCAAGGAATATTCTATTACAGTTTCATGCCCTTTGGTATCAAGAACGCTGGTGCCACATATCAACATGCCATGCATCTTATCTTTAAACCATTCCTCAGGAGATTCTTCAAATGTTACGTAGATGACTTGTGATTAAATAAGGATATCGCTCAGATCACCTGTCAGACCTCGAAGACGTCTTCAACAAACATCGAAAACATAGCTTGAAGATGAACCCCTTGAAGTGCGCCTTTGAGGTTACCTCAGAGAAATTCCTTGGCTTCGTCGTACGCCATCGTGGCATCGAAGTCGACCCTAAAAAAGACAAAGCCTATACTTGGCCTGCCACCTCCCTGCAATCTCACTGATTTGAGATCATTTCAAGGGAACCTAGCGTACATCAGGCGGTTCATATCCAACCTGGCGGGAAAATGCTTTCCCTTCACTAGGTTAATGTAAAAGGGGGTTACCTACCAATGGACAGATGATTTCCAGGAGGCATTCGACAGCTTAAAGAAGTACCTCTTAAGCCTGTCGGTGCTCATGTCCCCGGTTGAAGGAAGACCTCTTATCCTATATGTGATGGCCCTAGAATGGTGACTGGGAGCCTTCCTCACATAGAAAAATGACGCGGGATATGAAAAAAGTCTCTATTACCTCATCCAAACTGTGATCAATGTTGAAACCCGATACTCAAACATCGAGAATATTTTTTTTTGCCTTGGTCTTCACAGTTCAAAAATTGTGACATTATCTACAGTATCATGAAGTCCATTTTGTCTCACAAAGTAACCCGCTCGAGTACATCCTCAGCTTCCCAATGCTGACCGAGTGCCTATCCCGATGGGTAGTCATCCTGCAACTGTTTGACATCTGGTTTGTCCCCCAGAAGGCCATCAAAGGCCAGGCGTTAGCAGATTTTCTGGAAGAGCACCCATCGATAGGGACCATGGCACCAGATGCCGAGTTACCTAATAAAGACATATTCTCAGTTCAAGAAGAGTTCCCAAAATAGGAAATGTACTTCGACGACACATCCTGAATCCCAACCGGGAAGAGGATGGAAGATCCCAAATTTAACAAGGTGGGTTTGGGGATAATACTCATGTCCCTGGAAAAGGCAGTCCTGGCATATTTTTTCCTCCTATCAGAAGGATTTACGAATAATGAAGTGGAGTATCAAGCCCTCATTGCATGTATGGAGCTTGCACTCCAGGCACAAGTACAATACCTTAAGGTAAAAGGTGACTCAGAACTAGTCATCAAGCAAGTCAATAGTGACTATGCTATTAAAAAGGAGGAGATGATTCCCCTGTTTGACCATGTTTGAGGGTTAATGGCGGAATTCTCCCTAAAAACAACATTGACTTATATTCCCTAGTCTTAGAATGCCCAGGCCGACACATTAGCTAATATGGCCACAACCCTAGCCGACCCAGACCAGGATGAAATAGTTATCAATATTGCTCACCGTTGAATGGTCTGGCCATTTGTTCAAACTAATATGGAAGAAATCCACAAAGTCAGTCCTTCCCTTGAACCATATGCTCCTACCACCGACTGGATGACCCCCATTCCAAACTACCTTCAACGGGGAGAACTTCCATCAGACAGAGATGAATGAGAGAAATACAGAGAAGGGAAATCAACTTTGTCCTATATGGCGGCACGGGTCAGCAAGAGGTCCTCTACAAATGAGGCCTCGACAGAATCCTCCTCAGACGCATTGATGGAGAAGAAAATGCTGCCATCATGATTGATGTACATGCCAGAGTATGTGGGTCACATCAGCTGGGGTCCAAACTTTCCCATCAGGTTCGAAGACTTCAGTACTATTGGCCCACAGTGGCACGAGATTGCGAGCGCTTTACTGAAAAATGCCACTCATGCCAAATTCATGCCAACTTCATACACCAACCCCCGGAGTTACTTCATCAGGCCAAGAACTCCTGAACATTTTCCGTCTGGGGAATGGATGTCGTGGGACTATATCCTCCCGCCACAGCCAAGTAGATGAAGTATATCCTCACTGCAACCGACGTCTTTTCCAAATGGGAAAAAGTTATACCCCTTAAGGAAGTCGGTGCAAGAAACAATGTCAGCTTTTTGAAAACCAATATCATCACTAGATTTGGTGTCCCTCATACCATAATGATGGATAACAACAACAAATTATGCTCTGTTGAATTGGAGAAACTATACCAAGAATATGGTATCAAGGCTAATCACTCCTCCCTCTACCACGCAGTGGCCAACAGACAGATAGAGGCTTTCAAAAAGACCATGTCCAACATTCTTTAGAAAATGGTGGAAAAAGACAAGAAGTTGTGGCCAGATAAACTCCTTCATGCATTGTGGGCTTATCAAACCATGATCTGCACCGCTACTCGGGCTACTCCGTACTCATTAGTATATGAAACAGAAGCTATCATGCCCATTGAGCTCCAATTTCCGTCGCTCTGCATTGCCATTTGTGACCAATTATCCAACGACGAGAAATTAGAAAAGCATCTAGGTGAATTGGAACAGCTAGATGAGAAGTGGTTGCACACTTTGCACCATCTGGAAGTATATCAGAACACGATTTCACGAGCCTTAAATAAAAAGGTTCGTCTTCGGTCTTTCTTGGAAGGAGAATTGGTGTTGGTCCTCCAGACCCCAATGATACCTGGAAAGAAACCTCTAAATCTGAAGACCAAGTGGGAGTGACCATATGTTATACACAAGGTCTACTCCAACGGATCATATGCCCTGATCTCCATGGACGGGCAGTTCACTACCGGTCTTACAAATGTGATATTCCTGAAGAAGTATTTCGCATAAAAATCAAAAGAAGTTATCGTCCGAGCTGTAGGACATTAAACTGTAAAGCACCCAATGGTCCAAACTCTATGACCCTAAACTAAGAGTATTTCATCCTCACTGCATGACCTTAAACTGCACGGATTTCAGAGAACTATGTATGGCTAGATTCTTACCCTCTTAGGATACATAGCGACGCAGGGATCCCCTATCCTGGCCCAGCCACTCCCAAATGGAATAAAATTAAAAAAAATGTCCCCTTCCCCTGTCTACAGACCAGCCATGCATGGGGTGTACTTCATTCAGAGAACTACGTACCTCTTGATTCCTGCCTTCGTAGGATACGTAAAAACTCTAGGGTTCCCCATCCGGGCCCATCCACCCTTGAATAAAAGTTAAAAATGCCCTCTCCCCCCGTTTGCGGACCAGCCCTACACGGGGTGTATTCCTCGTCCTTACCACACGATGTTAAACTGAACGGATAAGGATAAATGAAAAAAATGCCCCTTCTCCCCCGTGTACGGACTAATCCAACACGGGGTGTATTGTCTTTCAGAGAACTATGCATGGCTTGATTCCTACTCTCGCAGGATATATAGTCACGCCAGGATTCTGTATCCTGGCCCAGAAACCCCCAAATGAGGTTTAAAAAAAATTCCCTTTTCCCCCGTGTCTTGACCAGACCTACATGGAGTGTATTTTCTTTCATATAACTATGTGTGGCTTGATTCCTGCCCCCGCAGGATACGTAGTGATGCCATGATTCTGTATTCTGGCCCAACCACCCCCAAATGAGGTTTAAAAGAAGAAGAAAAATTCACTTTTCCCTCGTGTATGGACCAGACCTGCACGGGGTGTATTTTATTTCAGAGAACTACGTGAGGCTTGATTCCTTCCCTCGCAGGATACGTAGTGATGCCAGAATTCCACACCCTGGATCAGCCACGTCAAAGGAATCCAAAAATACCCCCTTCCCCCATACAGACTAGACCTGCACGAGGTTTATTCCCCAAAATAACTACGTGAGGCTTGATTCATGCCCTCGCGGGATACGTAGTAACACCAGGGTTCCCCATCCTAGACTAGCCATTCATAAAAATGTTCTCTCCCCCTATGTACAGACCATACCTGCACAGGTTGTATTCTTTGTCCTTACCGCACAACGTTAAACTGCACTGATTTTAAAGAACTACGTGAGGCTTGATTCCGGTCCTTGCGGTATAGGTAGTGATGTCAGGGTCCCCCACCCTGGCCCAGCCATCCCCAAATGAATGTCAAGAAATTCCCTTTCCCCTCATGTATGGACTAACCCTGCGTGAGGTGTACCTCCTTTAGGGAACTACGCGTGGCTTGATTCCTGCCCTCGCAGGATGTGTAGTGACTTCATGGTTTCCCATCCTGGCCCAGCCATTCTTGAGTGAAAAAATACCCTCTTCCCCCATGTATGGACCAAATCTGCACGGGGTGTATTTCTCGTCCTCACCGCACAACGTTAAAACTGCACGGACTTTATCGTCACCGCACGACATTAGAACTGATCGAACTTCATCATCATCGCACGACGTTAAAAATGCACAGATTTCTTCCTCAACACACAACGTTAAAACTACATAGACTTCGTCCTCGCCGCACGATGTTAAAACTACACGAACTTCGTCCTCACCGCACGACGTTAATACTGCACGGACGTCGTCCTCTCCGCAAGACATTAAAACTCCACGGACTTCGTCTTCACTGCACGATGGTAATCCTGCACGGACTTCGTCACGACCCACCCAAGATATATGGTTAAACGAGATGGAAATACTCCTTGCGCTTTTGGATGCATCCTCTCTATACATCAGACTCCACAACCCGGATAATTATGGATCTTCATCACCATTCGCGACCATCAGAAGTGGAATGTTATCGACCTGGGGACACCTTTGCATCACTATGCATACCATGCCCCCAGTGGCTCTACATATTGATATCACATGGCCCGTCTACCAAGGGAAATATTTCCTTAGGCAATACTCTTCCTAGCTCCATACGCTTACCAGCCTCATAGCTCCCATGTCATATCTCCCGATCTAGAAATTTATAGAGCAGTGGTTTAGAAGTTCGTCCCCTTTTTTCACATCCAAACATTGCCAGGGTATCCCTACCCGATTAGCCTTTGTATCTGCCCGTGGTTCACATGAAGACTTGCATCTACGGTCATCAAGCCAAGGCTAGGATAATTTTACTCAACGGACAGTTGCAGTGAAGATGTTTCTTATATTCTCGGACACCATTATCCCTGCATGCCGAAATCTGTACTGTGAGAATTATCGGATTTTCATAATCATTCATGGCCATCAGAAGTGGAAAATCATCGACCCAGGGACACCTTTTCATGACTATTCAAACAATGCCCTCAGCGACTCTGCATATTGATAGCCCCTAGCCCATCTGCCAAAGGCAATATTTCCTCAGGCGGTACTCTTCCTACCTCCATATGCTTACCGGCCTCAGAGCCCCCACACCACATCTCCTGATCTGGGAAACCATAGAGTTACAGTTTACAACCTCCATCCCCCACCCTGTTCAGAGTATATCAGAGCATGGTAACTCCGTTATCCTTCATGTGACTCCAGCAATAGTCACCCAATGGTCTGAGCTCTATGATCGCTAAACTAAGAGTACTTTATCCTTACCGCATGATGTTAAACTTCATGTAGTGAAGATACACCCCCACGCGCAAGATAAATCAACGTAGGGAGATCTCTATGCTTTAATAGTAACCAGGGCCGAATATGCCAGACATGTCCAGATATTTTCTTACCAAATGGCAGACTTCGTGGCCTAGATAATCACGGATCCTCATAACCATTCACGGCCATCAGAAGTGGAAAGATATCGACCTATAGACACATTTGCATGACTATGAATACCATTCCCTCAGTGGCTCTGCATATTGATAGCCCCTGGCCCGTCTACCAAAGGGAAGATTTCTTTAGGAGATACTCTTCCTAGCTTCGTACGCTTACCGGCCTTATATCCCCATATCATTTGATCTGATCCAAGAAGCCCTGGAACCATGATTTACACCAATCAACCCCTCCCCATGTCTTGGGAATGCTGAGATGTTCAAGCCCAGTTACATTCTGATCAAGAGCGGCCTTTGCAACTATGTCCTTACCGCATGACATTTAACTAAATGGAACATCTTGGCCGCTTTGCATAAGGCTGCAAACACCACGCATTAAACATACAGGGAAATTCCTCCAACTATAACCATTTTCACTGGTTTAAAAATTCCCCCTGTCCTCGATGCACGATGTTAAAACTCCAGAGCATTAACAAAAAATGCCCCTCGTCCTCGCTGCACGACGTTAAAATGCACAACATCCTTTAATTATGCTCCTCTTCTTTACCAAATGACGTTAAACTGCACAGAAGACATCCTTTCCTCATGACGTTAAACTGCACGGTCAAGCCTATCATGGTTTCAGTAAGGAACTATGGCTTTTCTCTGTCCCTTAGTGCATGGGTCAGACCTGCACAGACCACTATCTCACACCAGCATGAGAAGGAATGACTTCACCCATTCCCGAGAAATTTATCCTAGATTTTTCTCTCGTATCCAGACACCCTCTCCTTATAAACCATACTCTGTACTCAGAAAAAGCCTAACTCTCATTACCCACCCCTGGTGGTCCCGAATATCAACCTCCCTAAAGTTTCTCGGCTATCGGGAGAATTCAATCATTGAACCAAGGACACCTTTGCATGACTATGCATACGATTCCCTCAACGGCTCTGCATATTGATCACCCCTGGCCCGTCTACCAAAGGCAAGATTTCCTTAGGTAATGCTTCTCTGAGTTCTCCTTTTGGACCCTGAGCCCCCATGTCTATCCCAGGTTTTGGAAACCCTCTAAGATAAAGTTTACTAGCCTCTTTCACAACCCTGCCTAAATATGGTGGAACATCTCTGACAAGATTATCGAGAACCAAGAGAAGCTGTTCCATTCTAGATAATGTCCCAGTTTCATGACTTTAAACTATGCCAAGCTCCAACCATCCTTTATGCTAGATAAATGTGTGGGACAAGGACCCTGATTCTACACTCCTAATTAATACAGATGTTCTCAAACCCTTTTAGACATCACACACCCTTTCTGAGCCACCACTGGTGGTTTTCATAATCCTCTAAGACACCCATGGTGGTGTCCACAAGTCAGACTTCCAGGAAGTCCTCAGGCCATCAGAAATGGAGAGTCATTGACTTAAGGATACCTTTGCACAATTATGCATACCATTCCCTCAGCGGCTCTGCATATTGATCACCCCTAGCCCATATACCAAAGGAAAGATTTCCTTAGGCGATGCTCTACCTACCTCTGTACGCCGATACGTCTACCATGCCTTGATACATGCCCTGCATGTCGTTCGAATCAAAACATGTTCTCCCCACATGCGTCTGAAGGATATCGAGACATCTTTTAATCAACCAAACCTCATTGAGGCCCTCACCCCACCATATCTAGTCAAATCTGTTCGACCTAAAACATCAGTAATGGTAGTCTTATCGGCGGGACTTTAAACCGCTCACAAAAAGAGGCACAAATCCTGTTAGGCCAAAAACCAAAAAAGGGTGACTTAAGAAAAAGTCAGACCATACCCACTGGGTACACACCAAATATGCCCAATCAAAATTAGGTTATTTATAAAAAAGAAAAAATGTTTGTGGGGTTTTTCTACAAAACCCTAGCAATAGTCAAACTATGCTTGCTGGATCCCATGATCCAGGAAAAAGTTAGAGATCATTTTTATTTTTATCAATTGGCATGAACTCTGATTATTATAAGTTCAGTGAATTAACATATACAACAATCACGCCAAATAATTTCTGTCACAGGAGAAGACAACAATATCCCTAAGTAAAAACATTTCTTTGTTCCATAAAAAAGTTGGTGAGAAGGGCATCCGCAATCTGGAGCCTCCTCTAGCATGAAAGGTTATTACAAGAGGTTTTCAGCGGATTCACAAAGTTGTATCAGGCACTGATGAGAATAATAAATTGCTTGATAGAGATTCTATAGTAAGGTTGTCTCAGCTTCTGCACCAGCCCGCAACGCTTCCGCCTCCTAGTCCGCCTTTGAGCGCGCCCTCATCTCCTCCTCCATCTACCGCTCCCCTTCTTCAATTATAGCAGTGACATTAGTCTCTTACTTCTGCATTTGTTGTATGTCATTCCTCAGCACCTTCAGTCAAGAATGTTTCTCAATGACTTCTCCCTAGAGTCTCGCAACTACCCCGGCATGATCACGAGCCTCTGTTAGGAAAAGCTATCAGGTCACAGAAAGGTAGGATTTATATTGAGCAGTAGAAAGGTGAGATTCAAAACGACCTAGTCTCTCCCGATCAACGACCACCTGCTTGACTATATCATAAATACCATGGTAGTCAAAGACGTAAAATCCCACCAGCATAAATATATCGTGCAGCTTCGGTAATTTAGTCGACATCTCGTCCAAGGGCTTCTGAGAAATCAGCTTCCTAATTTTCTCCCAAGCCCTTTGGCGAGCAGGTCATAGACTGAAAAGAACTTGTTGATCAGGCTCAGAGTCACTCCCTAAGGAAGATACGTACTCAGGGATGAATGTCACCAAGGTGGGACCCGATGCAGCTTCACCCGCAAACTCTGGCGCCGCAGCAACTTCTCCCACATCGGTTGTGGCCACATGCACGATCAGATCCGACGGAACAATCACCAATGCCAAAGCTCGTGGTCCTAAGGCACGAAAGTTGATAAGATAGATAATTATCCCTAATTAGAAAAGTGAAGAAAAAGGAGTCAGTGGAAAGAGATTGAGGAACTTACCCTTGGTCATCAAGGTGCCAGTATCCTCAAGGTCTGCGCCATCGTGGCCACTCGAGGAAGACGCTACATCTTTGAGAGGCACGGGAGTCCGGGGAAACTCTAGAGGTGTCTAGGACCTAAGGCCATACCCAAGTCCAGCAACTCCCAAAGCTGTCCCCAAGCGGTCTACTACAGAGATCAATCCTGGGGAAATCACTCCCCTGGTAAACAAAAAAATGGCCCACTCTGGGTTTCTGACAACTGGCCTGATGGAAGGCTCTTCCTCCATCGCCACGGGATCCATTGGGTCTGAGGCAGCTGGCCCTGTCGGATCTGGGGCCTCTTTGGTAATCACAGGTGCCCCATCCTCCCCTGAAATTATAAAGGCTGTATAATCAGCGGGAGTATCGGCTTCCAGCTGTTCCTCCTCTGACATATCTCTGATTGATGAAGGCATTAGTAAAGCGTCCATATCACTAGCCCCTTCAGCAAGGCCTGCCATCTCGTCACGCTCAAGTGTGGCTATAGGTGATCCCTTAGATGATAAGGGGGTAGAAGGTATGAACTCTTGGGTAGAAATGGCTAGGTCTCCGAGTGGCCCTAAACCATGCACCAAAACAGTTAATAACTGGTAGAATCATAATATACTAGTTGGAAATCAAGTAAACAGAAATTCATGATTACCCGACGTCCCCTGTCTGAGTCGTTCCGATAAACGGGATGCCTTCTGACATATCTGGATCTGCCCAGTGGATAGTTCTTCGCTAAGAATGCTGAGAGGAGCTGGAGGAGGAAAGACCCTAGCTGGGTCCTCAATGGCCGCTTCCATGAGCTCAGCTATGCCAGGAGACCCCTCCTTGATGATCCTCGTAGCCGAAAGCACGTGTTCACCTGCTGCGATACCACGGGGAGTATACTCCGGGAAAGAAATTTCCCCCTAGGATTCCTTAGCACCCTGCATAAAGGGAAGAAACTTTAGAACCTTCACAATAAAGGAGGAGGAAATCTGGAACGGACGAGCATGGCAACCTCTTCTTAGAGATTAGACGATTCGGGATGTCTTATCATCATGGACACCCGGGTATACCCATAAAGCCAGTTCCATAGTGAATGAACGTATGCATCCATCTCCTTCAATGTGGCGACAATTTCATCCAGATCCTTTTCCAGCAGCAAGTGGGTAGGATCTAAGATAGTCCCAATACTCAAAAGCTCTAGAGGGATTGTTTGGAGTAACACCCAAACCTCTTCATCTTATCCACTATCCCTAAGGTCTTCCCAAATTCTCCATGTGCCTTGAAATGCGGCCGTAACATGAACAGCTAGCCGGGGGGGATCAACCTGAGAGGGTTGGGCAACGACAGCGACTGGTGGGGGTGCTAATGGTCTTTTTTGTTTTTCGGATCTCGTTGCTGCCCTAGAAATCTCCAGAGCTACATATGGTCGGGACCTCACTGGTAGGGGGGATTCCCTTTCTTCAGCTATGGTACGGGGACCACCGAAATCATCACCCCCTAAAGAGTGATCACTCTCTTCCCCCTCCTCATCATTCACCAATCGAAGCATGTCTAGGACTCGGTGGGTTAATACCGCATAACCCTGGCGGGCATAAATGTAGGTCTCGAGGTCCCGGAGATACCGATCAGCCCTCTCTGGGTCCACATCATAGAGAATGTCAACAAGGGAAGATATGTAGCCCAACCCATCAAATGCCACTTCTGATTCCTGGAGATACAGCCACAGAGGATGGGTGTATTGACTATGAAAGGATGAATGACTTTTAATTCATCCCATTGGGCCTAGGCTGTTGGGAAGGAAGCATCCACGGAAATAAACAACTCTCTCTGGGCGGCTTTGAGGGCATGAGAGGATATACCTCTGTCCTTTAAAATATTTCCTGGAAGCACAAGATCGACAGGGTTGCGAAAAACCTTTCCCGACCTGGTTCAATCACTATCCCCCTTTCACTTCCTCTTTCCCTTCGATGGATTAGGACTTGAGATAGTGGGCACCCACAACCCTAGCTGCCCATTCAGGTACGATTGTTCCCAGGAGTCGATGTAGCTCTAGGACAAGAAAGGCATGGAGTCTACATGAGTGAGAGTCATAACCTCACAGCCAGTATCTTCCCGGGTGAACATTAACCACAGTTTTCTGGCCACAATTAAATGGAGGTTCTCACAGGCGCCATTGAGTGTGGGAGGACACAGTGCCTGGATGCAGCCAAATTGAAATCCAAATCGGCAAGGCGTGTACCCCTCACAGATCACTTCCCCACTGATGCGAGCCACCAGAACGCCATCTCGAAGGGAAAAGAGGTAGCCCCGCTTGCTAAACTCCTCTGATGTGGTATTCATAATTTCGCCAGTCGGGGAGGGATATGGTCGGAAATTGAAATGATCATAACTCGAGATCCGACTCGACAGAAGACGCATATTCTGAAGCGTTTGTTGTCCATCCTTCTCTTGGGTCACCCACTCATCGAGCATAAGCCCGCTGGTCATTTGCAAGTACGGCCGAAATGTGGTGCCTGAAATCTGTAGAGGGTTGATGAATGTGTAGCAGTTCTTGATATGCTCTCCCAATCATCCCCAGAGAATTTGAAAAGGGTTGGCTACCCAGTTTGGTCGACTCCCATCGGTAATATTGCTAAGTAACCGATAAATCCTGGCCAATACTGGGACAACCAAGTTGATGACGTTGTCGGTAGCCGGCTGTTCTTCCATGACAAAAGTAGAGACCCGCACACCACCAGTCTCGTGTGTGGGAAATAGCCAACCACTCAAGAACATGGCCAAAAATCCCGCCAGACGAAGCAACCGATCAATGTCCGGAACAAGTTCCCAGCCCCAGTCATTGAACTTGACTTCCTCCAGAGTCAGCCAGTAGTTGCCCCTCTACCTTCGGGACACCATCAGAGGGAAGGTCGTGGGCCTGCGCAGAAGATCCACGAACTTGATCTCTCGGGAAAAAGCCTTAATCCAGTCATGATACGAGACATGATGTTTCGAAAATGTATCCTTTTAATGCTTCTGGGCCAGATCAATAGGACGCTTCGCTTGGGGGGGCATGGTTCTCTCTTCGATGTCCCACATAGAAGAGGGAGGACGAAATTCGTCATACATACCCCCAATGATGGGGACCCCTAAAATCTGAAAGATGTCCCAAAGACTAACACCCACCTCCCTATGAACTAGATGGAATGTGTTGGTGTCAAGACTCCAATGGCTCATAAGTTTCCTGGCGAGGGCTTGAGGCTGAATGGTATAGGTTTGGGACACCAAGGAAGCTTCATATAAGCCTACGACTCGCAATTCTGCTTCAAACTCTGCACATCTCTGGCGAACACAGAAGGGCCACCCCCATTCCAATGACTTAAATGCCCATTTGGGCCGATGGTCCCGGTCCGCTGGCCAGCCATGCTGGTCGTTTACCATAGCATTATGGTCAATGCTCCGGTAACAATGAATTGTCCCGTCCTGCTGACGTTGTTCTCCTGTCAGGGAAACAGTAAGGTGATTCAACATAGATCCGGCAGCTGTATCCCTTAGGACATGCCACCCTCTGGTGGATAACATATATCGAGGGATAATTCTAGTAAATATCCATGCTATAGGATTGTTGTCACGAGATGGTACCGAAATCGGCATATCAGACAGTAAACCGAACTCGTAGGCAGGAAGGCTGTTGGAAAAGGGGTACTCCCGATGTGACTCAGAGAGAAGATCAGCAACGAAGGGGTACAGTGGGGAGTCTCGGATTCCATCCTAAATAGAGTTGGCCATGTTCTTTAGGTGTTGATCGCAAATTGAGAGAGGCTCGGCAGTAGGCCTAGGTGCAGGGCGAGTGGGAACCATGTTTTCTCCCTGCATTATAAAAACCAGGAAAATAGTTAGTCTGGAATAATAAAATCTGGACAAAAATACCAAGAATATAGAAAAGGAGTCAAGAAGCCTTCATGACGAGGTCCGCGAGTAGGACTCAAAATGTGGTTCGCGATGGCTTCATCCCGCGAACCAACCCTACACGGAAGAGGTTTGTGGTACTCTGGCCCACGGAGCATTGGCCAGAAAACCGCGAACCAATTTGCTCTGCAAAATCTTAATCCCGGATTTAAATAGATAGGTTCAGAAGTCTTATGAAATTTTCAATGTCTAGAAGATTTCCGTCTGCGGACCATCAAAACCGCGGAGCGAGTTCCTACACGGCCAGTTGTGACTTACTTTTTAATTAATTAAAAGTGTTAGTTTGTGGCTGGGAGATTGGTCCGTGGGTGACGGCGGGCGCGAATGAGGAATGGTTCGCGGAAGTGGCAGCTGGTTCACGGACGAGGCATTTCGCGAAGGAATGAGCACGCAGAGACAAAAAGAAAGAGAGCTTTGTTTTCGCGAAGAATTTGGTAAAAGACAAAGAAAGTTCCCCCATATTTATAGGCAAGGTCCCATACCGGGTCCACTACCCTATCGCAAACCATCCAAGTTTCAGGACCACTCTACATCAGAATGGCCTCCTCTTTATTTCAATTGGACCCCATTCCAATGGGGGGAATTTGTAGGGTCCTAAATAATCTGAAAAAGATAATGAGAATCCCATTTAATCCAAGGGATATTCTACCCAATTTTCCCCCAAAGAATTGGGGAAAAGTGTGGAGAATATTCAAAGTATGGCACAAGACGAACCGGTCCACAAACCGGTCCAATGATAACGGTACGCGGCCGGTTCCGCGAAGCGCCCCCTCCGCGGACCGCTGTCATTCGCGGAATAGAGGCGGGGATTCTCCATGGGCGCGAAGCAGGACGGGCTCCAACCCGGTCCATCATCACAAACCGCCCCAGCTGTGAACCGCGTCAACCAGCTTGGGCCGCATCCGCTGTCGTTCGTGGAATGGAGGCGGAACCTTGTGCGGCTGTGAAGCACTCCCCGAGCTAGTTTGGTTTGCGGGGGAGGTGCGTTCAATTCCCCCCGCGAGATGCGGATTGACCAAGTAATCTGTAAACCGGGTTTACTGTCCTGGGCCTCCGCAAAAGGTGCCACATGGACACAGATACACCTCTCCCCTCCTCTATAAAAGCAGATCGAGGGAGAGGGAAAAAAATGAAAGATTGATCAGATTAGGGTGGAAGGATTTCGAAGGATGGAGCTTAGGATTTCACAAACAACGAAGTTCCAGTTCCCTAACCAGAAAAGGTATGAAGATGGAAATGAATTAATAAAGAATAAAAAATGCATACAACTTGGTGAACCGTGAACTTAAAATAACAAAGAAAAGAAGACCACAAACCATGGCCTCTCCGCGGATGTACTCCCCGTGGACTAGGGAGTTTATTCCCCTTTTCCGATCCTTCGCACCGCGTAGCACCCTCCTACGCGGGCTAAGCCCCGACCGAAAAACCTTTGACCGACGTCGCCCTCGGCCGTCGCTTCTCGCATGGACCCCTCCGTGTACCAACCTGGTACATGTGCCGAACCCAAATCCGTGAACCACCCTGGTTCGTAGGATGCCCATCAGTCCATAGACCACCCTGGTTCCCGGACGACCTCTCCAGCCGCGTAGTACCTCCCTACGCAAAGGGAGCCACCCCTCATTTTTAACTCATGTGGCCCGCCAAATACTTCGGAGTTCCTATTCCCTGAGCTAGATAAAATACTTCCAATCTAGCCTGATCCTTCGCAACCCCCTCATTGGCCCATTCATCGACCCCGAGCTGAGGCCTCCACCAGAGCCACCGGACCCGTGTGATGTAACCTTCAGGCGCATCAGTGCGCTGTTTTGAGTTCACATACCAACGATAAGTGAGGGAGAAGGGGTTGTTCTGGCCCTTGAGTGGATTCCTAAAACATTCCTAGGTTTACATTCCCACGGTAATGCGGAGTTCGAGCCCGGGAGCCCCCTTTCTGCCTCTCTACTCGCCGGGAGGGGGGGCACGTCCATTTCCCTTCAGCTCAGCGGCGAACACTTCTCCCCCCTTCGGGGAGTTAATGGGCAACCAACCTGGTGTAATCCCCTAGATTTTCTTTCCAAAGGTAGCGCCCATGCACATCCACACTTCCACAGGGCTAAACACCAAGGGAAGGTGGGATGGGCATCGACACCCCTCCTTTCTCTGGTCTCAAATCCCTCTCCCATTGGGGTTTGTAACCACTGGGCACCCCTCTTGGAGTAAGCCCCACACCATCCTTGCCGGAAGCCAATGACCATACTCCTTTCAACACGGAGGGTTCATTCCTCCGTTGTGCGACTTCTACCTTTTGTGAACATCAGGAAGGAGAGTCCAGTGGTACCAGCCTTCTTCTCCGCTCGTCATCCGTCTCCCCTTTCGTCGGCAAGGAGAAAGTGTGAGGTTAGCCAAGTCTATTGCATCCTCTTGTTTCTCACACCGAGTATTACTCACGTGGTCTTAGATATTTTTGATGGTCGTGGCGCCCTCACAACGACGGTGGATTAACCCGAACAACATAGACTTTGATCCCTGCCTCCTAGGCAGGGTACGTAGAAAGCCACCCCGAGGTTCAAGCCCAATACTCGGTCAATCCGATCATCTTCACATCAGTTCACCGCACCAACCCTGGGCATCCTGGAGCGTAAGACCTATACCAACCCGAACTACGTGGACTTTGATCCCTGTCTCTTAGGAAGAGAACGTAGGAAGCCTCCCTGAGGTTCAAGCCCAAAAATCGGTCATTCCGACCCCCTTTACGTCGGTTTTCCCACACCTTGGTCCCCCTCAAAGCATAAGCCCCATCCCAATATGAACTACATGGACTTTGATCCCTGTATCCTAGGTAAGGTACGTAGGAAGCCTCCCCGAGGTTCAAGCCCAACAATCGGTCATTCTGACCCCCTTTACGTCGTTTTACCCACACCTTGGGCCACCTCAGGGTGTAAGCCCCATCCCAATACAAAGTACGTGGACTTTGATCCCTGTCTCCTAGGCAGGGTATGTATGAAGCCTTCCCGAGGTTCAAGCCCAATAATCGGTCGATCCGACCATCTTCACGTCGGTTCACCGCACCAACCCGGGGCATCCTAGAGCGTCATCCCCATACCAAACTGAACTATGTGAATTCTGATTCCTCTCGTAGGGATACGTAGGAGGCCCGTACCATGGGTTCGATCAAATGCTCAGGTCGTTATCTGTCCCCCCTAGATGAAAATAAACTCTAGAGTGCCTGGTTATAAGGCTTTAAACCAGTGCTGTTTCAATGAGTCCAGACTCCTCGGGGTCATTAATCCACCGAGGGATGGTAAACCTCGGGCATAAATGATTCTGAACCCCTGCATCCAGCTGACCATTGCCAACCAGAAGTAATCCATGGATACTATGCTTGGGTATAAACCAAAGATTCACAAACATATTAATACGTCTTAAATCTATAAGAGAGTCACAGAATATGCAATAATTCCCCCCCCCCCCCAAAAGGGTGCGATGAGCCCGACTTCCCATCCTCTCGATGAATGTGAGTTCTCAAGAATCCCTGGTCAAACCACCCAAGGAACACCGGCCTTTGGAAAGCAGGTCCACGTATTGCTGGATATGGAACTGTTGGGCGTTTCGAGGCGAAAACGGTGCACCTGATATGAGTGATTAAGAAGAACCCAATCTTCTCTAATCAATCATCGGGTAGCGAACGTTTCTCCCCCACGATCCTGTCGTGTGCTGTGAAACAAACCCCTACCCCCCCCACTCTAAAACCCCTATAAACCCCTAAAAATGTTAAAAACGCAAAAAAAAACCTTTAAATCCTAAAAAATTCAAAAAAACCTAAAACCCATAAAAATAAAAAAAATCCCTAAAAGTCCAAAAAACTGAAAAAAAATACCCTGAAAACCCTAATAAAACCATAAAAACCAAAAAACACATAAAACCCCTAAAACACATAAAATGACTCTAAAACCGTAAAAATCCATTAAAATCCAAAATACACTAAAATCTCTAAAAAGCATTTAAACCCCTAAAAATGTAAACAAACTCAAGAAAACTATAATAATCTAAAAAAACCCAATAAAATCTGGAAAATACAAAAGATATATATAGAAACCCTAATAACACTCAAAATCCCCAAAACCACTAAAATCCCAAAAAATATTAAAAAATACCTAAAATCTATAAAATTTTAAAAATACATAAAATCCATAAAAAACATGAAAAACATAAGATAACCTTGAAAACCTAAAAACATTTAAAAAAATTAAAAACCTAAAAATCCTAAAATTCTTAAAAACCATTAATAACCCTAATAACTGTAATGTCCCTTTAAACCCTAAAAACCATAAAAGCATAAAAATACATAAAAATCATGAAAAACATAAAACCGCTAAAAATATTGAGAACCCATTAGAAAAACATAAAAATATAAAGTAACATGAAACACCTAAACACCCTAAAAACCCTAAAACCCCTAAAAAACATAAAAATCCATAGAACCATAAATGACCTAAAAACCCATAAATCCTTAAAAATCACAAAAACCCAAAAAACAATATAAAGAATTAAAAATGTTAAAAACTCTAAAAGCCCTTTAAAACCCCAAAAAACTCAAAAACCCATAAGAAATTATAAAAAACAAAAAAAACCTAAGAAATCAAAAAACCCTTGAAACCACCAAAATCCCTAAAACCATTAAAACATAAAAAATACTAAAATAGCCGCCAAAATCCCTAAGAAAATGATAACCCATAAAAACCCCTAAGAAAACATTAAAAACCTAGATACACATAAAACCAATAAAAACCTAAATAACACTAAAAACCCTAAAAAACCTAAAAACCCTAAATCCCTCAAAATCCCTAAAAAACTGTAAAAATGAATAAAATTCCTAAAAAATCCCTAAAATTTTCTAAAAACATAAAAACCCCTTAAAACCCTGAAAACCATTAAGAAAAACCAAAAAAACCTAAAAGAACTTAAACCCCTAAAAACTAACAAATGTTAAAACCCTAAAAGACCATAAATTCCCTAAAAACCATAAAAATCCCCAAAACATTAAAAATCCTAAGAACCCATAAAACCCAATAAAAATCTAAAAACCCCTTAAACCCCTAAAAATATTAAAAACAAAAAAAACACCATAAAACCCATTAAAAACTCAAAAACCCCTAAAACCCCTCAAAATCCCTAAAATAATTTAAAAACCCAAAAAATACTTACATTTTTCAAAAAATCCATAAAAACATCAATAATACTAAGAAAACGTTAAAAACCTAAAATCACATAAAACCCCAAAAAAAATTTAAAAAACCCCTAAAATACCTTAAAAATCCTAAAACACCCTAAAAACAATAAAAACCTAAAAATTCCTCAAAACCCTTTAACCCATAAAAATCCTAAAAACAATTAAAAACAGTAAAAAAATTTCAAACCCAAAAAATTTTTAAAACTCTAAAATCCTTAAAGGCCCTGAAAACTCAAGAAACCTCAAGAAAAACAAAACCCCCAAACAACCCAAAAAAACCGAAAAACGTTAAAACCCATCATAATCCATAAAAATTCTAAAACCATAAAAATCCTAAAAGCCCTAAAAATATCTAAAAATGTAAAAACCCCTAAAAACCCTAAAAACATGAAAATCACAAAAAACCCTTAAACCCCCTAAAAACCCTAAAAACACTTAAAAATACTTAAAAACAATAAAATCACTAAAAAATTTAAAATCCTCGAAAACCCATAATAAATCCTTAAAAAGACAAAAAATTGAAATCCCCTAAATACCTAAATACCCTTAAAAGACCCTAAAACCCTTAAAACCCCCTAAAACCATAAAACCCACTAAAAGCCTTAAAAACCCCTAATAAACCATATAAACCCTAAAAACACAAAAAACATTAAAACCCCTTAAAATTACTAAAAATTTAAATATAAACAAACCTATAAAAACCCTTAAAACAAAAAAGAACAGAAACCCCTCAATACCCTCTAAATAACTAAGGCCCCTAAAAATTAATTATGATAAAAATTCCCTAGAAATCCCTCAAAATGTAAAAAACCTAAAAATTATAAAAACACCTAATAAAACCTTAAATCCCTAAAAACAAATAAAACCCCTATAAACCCAAAAACCCATAAAAATACTAAAACCATAAAACCCAAAAACCAAATAAAAACCATAATACCCCAAAAAACCATAAAACGCCAAAAAACACAAAAACCCCATAAAAACCAATAAAACTCTAAAATATATTGATATCCTAAAAATTTTAAAAACATAAAAGCACTAAAAACTCAAAAAACCAAAAAAACCAAAAAAAACTCATAAAATCCATAAAAAGATCAGGAAACCCAAAAATCCCTAAATACCCTATAAACCATAAAATCTCTTAAAATACCAAATATCATAAAAACCCCCCATAAAAAACTTTCAAATCCATAATAAACCTTGAAAACTTAAAAAAATTAAATAGCTAAAAACATTAAAAATGGTAAATACCCTAAAATATCCTAAAACCCCCAAAAACCCTAAAATCCATAAAAATGTTTAAAATCCCTAAAACCCCATAAAACTCTATAAACCCCAAAAAACACTCAAAATAATCTAAAAACATAAAAACATTAAAAACTATAAAAAAAGTAATACTTTAAAAAACTCAAAAATACTTATAACCCAAAAAACCAAAAAGCCCAAAAAAACCCACTAAAATCCTAAATAATACCTAAATAAAATCCCTTAAATGTAAAAATTCCTAAAAACCTTGAAATACCTAATAAAATCCTAAAAACCTAAAACCAGTTTAAACCCCTAAAAACCAAAAAAATAATAAAAACCCCTAAAACCCTAAAAAACAAAAACCCAAAAAACAATAAAACTCCCAAACTACTTAAAACCCCTAAAAACCATATAAATCCAAAAAAATGCCCTAAACCCCCTTAAAAATTTCAAAACACCTAAAAACTAGAAAACCCCTAATAAAACCATAAAAACAAAATGACACCCAAAACCCCTAAAAACATTAAAAATGATAATAAACCTTAAGGGAACTAAAACCCTAAAAATTCCTAAAAACGATAAATCCCAAAAAAACCAATACAAGCCCTAAAAAACCATGAAACCCCTAAAATCACAGAAACTATAAAAACTTTTAAACCCCTTAAAACGTCAAAAAACACTAAAAACCCTTAAAATCCTAAAAAATTAAAAAACCCCTTAAACCCCTAAAAACATAAAAACCCTAAAACCTATTTAAATCCCTAAAAATCCAAAAATAGCCATCAGAATCCTAAAACTGCCATAAAAATCCCAAAAAATGATAAAAAACATTAAAATCAATAAAAAATAAATAATAAAACCATAATAACCTAAAACCTCTAAAATCAATTAAAAATCTAAAAACACAAAAAATACTAAAACCCAAAAAACCCCTAAAAACCCCAAACAATAAAACAACAAAAATAAAACAAAAAATTCCCTAAAAATTAATAAAAACATAAAAAACCATAAAAACTTGGAAACCCCCAAATAAAACCTTAAAACTGTAAAAACACTAAAAACCCCTTAAAATATAAATAACTCTAAAAACACTAACATATACTAAAACCCCTAAAACCCATACAACCGATAAAACCATAAAAAGGAAAAACCCATAAAACCCTAAAAAATAAATACAAAATCTAAAAACCCTATAACCCCCCAAAAATTTAAAAACATTTAAAAAATTATATAACCATAAAAAATAAAAAAAACCTAAAAACTCTCAAAAACAAAAAAAATCTTAAAACCTTAAACCCCTAAAACCCCAGAAAATCTATAAAAACCATAAAAATAAAAAAACCCTAAAAACCAAAAAAATGTAAAAAACACTAAAAACCCCAATCCCCGCTAATAAAACCATAAAAATAACCCTAGAACCACTAAAAACCAAAAAATTATAAAACCCTAAAAACCCTAAGAACCATAAAAAACCCTAAAATACCTCAAAATCCAAAAAAAACCTTAAAAGTCGATATACTCCTAAAAAATCTATAAAATTCCCTAAAAACATAAAAACCCTAAAACCCATAAAAAGCCATGGAATCCTAAAAACACTTAAAACCGCTGAAAAACATAAAAACACCTAAAATCCCTAAACACCCTAAAACATTAAAAACCATATAAATCCTAAAAAATCCACAAAAATCCATAAAAAATAAAAAACCATAAAATTCATGAAATCGCCTTAGAAAACATTAAAAACCCCAAAACACTTAAAATACCTAAAAAACGGTAAAAACACTAAAAGGACTTAAAGCCCTTAAAACCCCCAAAAATAACATAAAACCTATAAAACCCCTAAAAAATCATAAAACCACATAAAATCCTTAAAATCACTAAAAACTATAAAAATACTTTAAACCCATAAGAATGTTAAAAATTTATAAAACCTCTTAATGACCCTAAAAATAACACAAAAAAACCCATAAAAACCCTAAAAACCATAAAAACTATCAAAACCCATAAAAACCTTAAAAACCATAAAAAATATACAAAATACTAAAAACATAAAAACCACTAAAAGGAAAAAAGAAAACATTAAAAACCAAAAACAAAACATAAAACCGCTAAAAACATAGAGAACCCTAAATAACCTAAATACCTTAAATACCCTAAAAACAAAAAAAACCCTAAAAACCACCAAAATCCCAAAAATCCCAACAAACCCATAAAAATAGGAAAAAAACCAAAATATCTGTAAAAACATAAAAAAACCACAAAAACTCATAAAAAACCATAAGAAGACCCTAAAAACCTAAAAATACATAAATCCTTTAAAAACACTAAAAACCTAAAATAACCTAAAACCCCTAAACCAACTAAAAACCATAAAAATCACTAAAACCTTAAGAACCCTAAAACCCATTAACAGCCTAAAAAGCACTAATAACACAAAAACCAATAAAACCACTACAAATTTAAAAAAATCTAAAAAACTGGAGGGATATGTGTTGGGTCACCAATTAATATCCCATATCATTTGGGTAAAAAAAATCTAAAAAACTTTGAAACCATATTAAAATCAAGAGACCCTAAAACACCAAAAAAACCAAAAAAACCCTCAAAACACATGAAACCCTCAAAATTCCTAAAAAATAAAAAAAATAAAAAAAATTTAAAATATCACTAAAAATACCTAAAAATATAAAAAAACCACAAAACCCTAAAAAACCAAACAAAACCTTAAAACATAAAAAATTATAAAACCCCTAAAAACAAAAAATACTAAAAATTATAAAGGGCCCTAAAAGTAAAAAAAAAATTATTAAAACCCTGAAAAACCATAAATATTCTAAAAATAGATTAAAATTCATAAACCATAAAAACTCCAAAAATCTCAAAAACCCTTAGAAATCCATAAAAACCCAAAAAAACTTAAAACCCCTACACAACCTAAAAACAAAAAACTCTACAAGACACTAGAACCCCTAAATCCAAAAAAAACAGAAAAAACATAAAAATAATTAAAACCCCTAAAAACCCATAAAAATCTAAATAACACTAAAACACTAAAACCCTTTAAACCCTGTAAAAAATTAAAATCTCTAGAAACCAAAGAAACCAAAAAAAAACTCAAAATTATGTAAAACTCTTAAAAACACTAAAAACTAACTTAGAACCCCTCGAAATCCCTTAAAACTGTAAAACCCACCCAAATCCTAATAAATTACTAAAATCCATAAAAATCTAAAAACTATAAAACCCTGAAAACCCTAATTAAAACATTTAAAATCTAAAATTACATTAAAACCCTAAAGAATTAAAAAACTCTAAAAACCCAAAAAACACAAAAAAAGAAAAATCCCACAAAATCCCTAAAAACCAAAAAAATACATAAAATTTGTCAAAAATTATTAAAGATACCTAAAAACATAAAAACCATAAAACCCCTGAAAAACCCTAAGGAGACCTTAAAAACCTAAAAAAACATAAAACCTCTAAAAGATATAAAAATGCTAAAAACCCTAAAAGAACATAAAAATTGTAAAATCCCAAAAACAATAAAAACCCATAAAACCTATAATAACATTAAAAATACTGAAATCCATAAAACAATAAAAACCTACTAAAAAATCTAAAACCCTTTAAACCCCTAAAAACATTATAAAATATAAAAACACTTAAAAACTCTGCAAATTAAATAAACAGTAAAACCCCAAAAAAACATAAAACCAAAAATACCCTAAAACCCCTCAAAATCCATAAATCCTGAAAAACCATAAAAAACCAAAAAATCTCTAAAAACATAAAATATCCTTAAAACGACTTAGAAAATCCTAAAAACTTAAAAACACTTAAAGCCATTAAATCCTAAATGTCGCTAAAACCCCTAAAAAATTCTACAAAACCAAAAAACCCAAAACCCCCTAGAAACATTATAAACCCCTAAAATCCCATAAAACACCTAAAAACAAAAAAACTATACCAACCATTTAAACCCCTAAAAACATAAAAAAACAATAAAAACCATAAATTCCCAAAAACAATCCAACAAAACTATAAAAATACTAAAAACTATGATATCACTAATAACCATCAAAATCTATAAAAACCCTAAAACCCCATAGAAATCCTTAAAAACCCAACAAAATCGTAAAAATGTAATAAACCCTACAAACCCTGAGAATCATATAAAAACCCTAAAAACATTAAAGAACCTAATTCCCCAAAAAATATAAAAAATAATAAAGAACCTAAAACCCCAAAAAGCCCATAAAATTTTTAAAAATCCCTAAAATTACAAAAAACACACAAAAACCCCATAAAATCCCTACGAAAATGCTAAAAATCTAAAAACAATTAAACCCCCTAAAAACTTAAAAACACAGAACACACTAAAAGAACATAAAACACAAAAATCCATAAAAAATCCCTAAAAATCGAAAGAATCCTTAAAACCAATTAAAAACTATAAAAACCCATTAAAACCGTAAAAGTGTTAAAAACTATAAATATATTAAAGCCCCAAACAATCTAAAAAAACACTAAAACCCCAAATTTAAAATAAAAACTGAAAAAACCCCCTTAAACTCATCAAAATACCTATAAGCCAAAAAACATATAAAAACCCTAAAAATGTCTAAAAACACTAATAACATAAAAATCCCTAAAACCACAAAAAACCATAAGAAAACAACAAAACCGAAAAACACTTAAAACCCCTAAAAAACAAAAAACATCTAAAAAAATTAATCATTAAAGATCTTAAAAACCCTAAAACTCATAAAATCTCTAAAACCTTAAAGAACTATTGTAACCCTAAAAATCCCCAAAAACAAAAACAAATGTAAAAAATGCATAAAAAAACCCAGAAATCCTAATGAAAACATTAAAAACATAAAAACAACTAAAATACCAAAAAAACTCAAAAAACCATAAAATATACTAAAAACCCTAAGAACACCTAAAAACATAAAAACCCCTAAACCCTTAAAACCCCTAAAAACAAATAAATCCCTAAAACTATAAAAAAATCCTAAACCCCCCCCCCCCCCCAAAACTCACTGATGTCCCCAAAACCCCTCAAAATCTCTAAAACACTAAAAACATAAAAATCTAAAAAATTCCTAAAAATACCTGAATACCTAAAAAACCTAAAACCCCAAAACAGACCTAAGAAAACCACAAAAACTAAAAAAAAACTTTAAACCCCTGAATAACCTAAAAATGATAAAAATCCTAAAAATCAAAAGATCATAAAAATAATAAAAATCCCTAAAATCCCTAAAAACCCATAGAAATCTTAAAAAATCCCTAAAACGTAAAAACCCATAAAAACCCTGAAAACCAATAAATAAACCTAACTATGTCCACAAGATCCTCCAGTAAAGCCAAATAAAATTCCTCTAGTAGGGGAGGTAGGTCTGTCAAGGCGTAGCGGAATGTGGATCTACAACATCCCAGGAAGTATTACACTACCTTTCTCAAGAAATTTGAATCATCTAAATGGAAGTTAGTGGATTTAGATGCTTCCTTTGTGTATGTTGCTGATGGGGATCTATATGGTGATGACACGGCTGCTGGATATGGTGCAGAGGGTGAACCTTATGGCACAAATTCTCTTTATGATTTTGGTGGTGATATTGACTGAATTGTTTTTCATTTGGGGTTTTGATTTTTTATTTTTTGGGGTTGTTAAGGGTTTTTGGGTGTGGGTCGATTAACTCCTCCCCACCCTTGTTTGCTGTGTCTTTTTCCAAATAAATTTTGGGGTGTTAGGGTAAGCTTGTCTATGTACCTTCATTGCCCTAAGAAAACCTAAAAAACTAAAAATATATAAAACCCATAAAACCCCATAAAAATACTAAAGACCCTAAAAGACCTTTAAAACCCTTAAAACCCTTAAAACCCTTAAAACCCAATAAAATCTATAAAAACCATAAAACCCTAAAACTCCTTGAAACCCTAAAAACCCACTAAATTCTCAAAAAATACTTTAAATGCCTAAAATCACTAAAATTTTTAAAAACCCATAAAAACCCTAGAAACTTAAAAAGAAGACCATATTAACCTAAAAAACCAAAAAACCATCAAAATCCTTAAAAAACCTAAAATCAAAAAAATTCCTTAAAAATACATAAAAATACATAAAATTTTAAAAACCCCTAATAACTCTAAATGTCTAAAAACACTTAAAACCTGTAAAAACCGAAAAATGATTAAAACGTTAAAACACAAATTAACCTAAAAACCCTAAAAACACTCAAAAAACATAAAACCCCATGAAAATCTAAAAAATCAATAAAAATTAAAGAAACCCTAAAAATTAAAAAAAATTATAATTTCAAATTCCCAAAAATTGTAAAATTCTAAAAGCACATAAGACCCCTAAAACCCAAAAAATAATAAAAACCCTAAAGGCCCTTGAAACACATAAACCCCCAAATAAACATTAAAACCCCTAAAAAAAATTGTAAATAAAATCTATTAAATCCATTAAACCCCTAAAAAAAGATTAGAAAACTCTAAAATAGCATAAAAATTCTTGAAAACAAAAAACCCCTAAAAGCCCAAAAAATAACAAAATCCCTCAAAACCCATGAAAACCATAAATATTCAAAATATATCTTAAAAATCTATGAAAACATAAAAAACCAAAAAACCCTTAAGAAAATCATAAAAATCTAAAACCCATAAAAACATTAAAAATGCTAAAAACCTTAAAACCAAAAATCCCTAAGAGCCACTAAACCCCTCAAAATCCCTAAAACCCATAAAAACCATACATTTCCTTAAAAACACTAAAGTTACCTAAAAATGTAAAAAACACTAAAAACATGAAAAATACTATAAGAACATTAAAAACCAAAAAACACTGAAGCACATATAAAACCTGAAAAAAAAAGAGCCCTAAAAGACCCTAAAACACATAATAACCATAAACCCCTAAAAATATAAAAAACCGTAAAACCCAAAAAACCCCCTTAAAACAACTAAAAACTATAAAACCCTTAAAAACCTCAAAAAATAAAAAAACCCAAAAAACCAAAGAACCATAAAAACCATAAAAACTGTAAAAACCCTTAAAATACTTGAAAACCCGAAAAATCATAAAAATCCTTAAAATCCTTAAAATCCATAAAAACATAAAAACGCTAAATACACTAACAAACCTTAAGACAATATCAAGATCATAGAATCACTAAAACCCCAAAAATCATAAAAAATGTTAAAAACCATTAAAAACACTACAAATATTAAAAAATGTTAAACACCCTCAAAAACCCTAAAATCCCTACAAACCATAAAAACTAAAAAAATCCCCAAAACTCTATAAAAACATAAAAACCCTAAAAACCCCACCTATAAAAACCTTACAAAAGTAAAAAAAACTAAATACTACAAAAAAGGTAAAAATGCAAAAAAACCTAAAAGATCCTAAAACCCCTAAAACCCATCAAAACTATAAAATCCCATAAAACCCCTAAAAAGTATAAAAACCATTTAAAGCCCAAATTTTTTTAAAAAACTCAATAAACCATAAAAACCCTAAAAAACATAAAAACACTAAAAACAAAAAAAAACAAAAAAACCATAAAACCCCCCAAAACCATAAAAACTCTCAAAATCACTAAAAATGTAAAAAACATAAAAACTAAATAAATCACTTAAAAAATAAAATCCCATAAAACACCTAAAAATCCTTATGAAAACCATAAAAATATAAAAACACTAAAAACCCATAAACCCCTTTAAAATGGAAAAAACCCAAAAACCCTAAACACCATGAAAATCCTCAAAATCCTTAAAAACGCCAAAAAACCATAGAATCCTAAAATATCCCTAAAAACATAAAAACCCTATTAGGATTAAAAACCCTAATAAATCCTTAAAAAAAATTCTTTTTTTGTATTTCTTTTTCTGGGGTCTTTGGATTTGAGGTTGTAAAGGGTTTTTGGGGGTGGGTCGTTTGACCCCTCCCCTCCCTTGTCTGCTTCATATTTTTTCTCTAATAAAATTTGTGGGGGTCAAGAATAGCCAAACCTCACACTGCTTTTTCCATAAAAACGAAAAAACCATTTAAAATCACTAGAAACCTATAAAATGATAAAAACCTAAAAGACTCTAAAAACCGCTAAAATCCATAAAAGCCACTAAAACCTTGAAAACCTAAAAAACAAAAAAAAAACCTTAAGAAACCATTAAAAATTATAAAACACCTTAAATTCATAAAAAGGTTAAAAATCCAAAATACATTAAATCCTTAAAAACATAAGAAAAATCCTAAAACCAAAAAACACAATAAAAACCCAAAAAAACTTAAAAACACTAAAACCCATCAAAATCCTTAAAATCCTTAAAAACCATAAAAATTTTACAAAATCCTAAAAGATCCTTAAAACCGTAAAAGACCCTAAAACCCTAAAAAACCCTAAGAAAACCTTAAAACATAAAAAACGTAAAAAACTAGGAATCCTAAAAATGATAAAAACCCATAATAACCTTAAAAACCCATAAAAACAAAAAAAAATCCCCAAAATTCTTGAAAAACCATAAAATCCGTAAAAACATTAAAAAACCTAAAATTCTAAAAAATCCATAAAAACATTAAAACAATAAAAACATTAAAAAACATAATAAATCCTTAAAAACCAAAAACCACATAATACCTTAGAAATCTATAAAATGATAAAAGACGTAAAATACACTAAAACCGCTAAAACCCCTAAAATCCACTAAAACCTTAAAAAACAAAACACCATAAAATCCTTAAAACCCATTAAAAATACTAAAAACTCTTCTAACAGCTAAAAACATTAAAAAACTCTAAATCCTTAAAATAATTAAAAACAGTAAAAAATACTAAAACCCAAAAAAACCAAAAAAAATCCCAGATAAACTTCAAAACCCTAAAACCCTCAAAATCCTTAAAAACCCTAAAACCCAAAGAAAATTTTAAATAATCCAAAATGATCCATAAAAAATTAAAAGACCCTAAAACCCTAATAAAACCATAAAAACATAAAAACACTTAAAAAAACTAAAAAAATGCTCAAAACAAAAAACCATAAAAAATAATTAAAAACCTAAAAAATCCCTACAAATCAATAAAAACATAAAAAAATAATTACCCTGAAAAATCCTAAGAAAAACATAAAAATCTAAAAACACTAAAACACCCCAAAAAACCATAAAATGCTAAAAACCCCAAAAGACCATAAAAACTTAAAAACCCCCAAAACCCCACTAAAATCATTAAACCCCCTTTAAACCCCTAAAATCATTAAAAACTCTAAAAAACCTTTAACGAACTTAAAAATCGTAAAAACTGATAAAACCCCAAAAAACCATCAAAACCCCAATACCCATAAAAATCTTCAAAACCCTCAAAATAACAAGAATCCTTAAAACCCCATAAAAATCCCTAAAAATAACAAAAAAAATAAAAACATTTAAAACCCCTGAAAAGGCCATTGAAAACCTTAAAACCTAAAAACACTTAAAACCTATAAAAAACCTGAAAACCTTAAAAGCCCTAAAACCATAAAATTCATCAAAATCCCTATAAATCTTAAAAACCTTTAAATATCGTAAAAGATCCATAAAAATTTGTCAAAACATAAAAAAGTTAAAGAACCCTGGAAAACCCAAAGATAACCTAAAAAACCTACATGCACTAAAAACACCTAAAAACATAAAAAACACTAAAAACCCCCAAAGACCCTAAAAACCCCTAAAAACATTAAAGACACCTAAAAACCATAAAAAACCCTAAAACTATTAAAAACACGAAAAAGTCAATAAAGAATTTTAAACCCAATTAATCCCCTAAAACGTTAATAACTCTATGAAACCTTAAAACCCTAAAAACTCAACAATCCTAAAAAGCTAAAAATGATAAAACCCATAAAAACCTTCAGAATATCTAAAAACTATAAAACCATAAAAATCCCAAAAGTGCCCTAAAAATCCCTAAAAATGAAAAAAAGACCCTAAAAACATTTAAAACCCATAAGAAAAACTTAAGAACCAAAAAATTATTAAACGAACTTAAATATATAATAAACGCTAAAAACCCTAATAGGCCATTAAAACCCTAAAAACACCTAAAAACATGAAAACCCTAAAACCCCATAAAATCCATAAAAACCAATAAATACTCTATAAACCCTTTAAACTCCCAAAAAACGTTAAAATTTTATAAAAAAAAATTAAAAAACATAAATATCATGAATACCCAAAAAAACACATTAAATACAATAAATCACTAAAACACTAAAAAACATTTATCCCCAAAAAAATAAAAATAAAAGAATATTTAAAACTAAAAAAACCTAACTCCCAAAAACAACCACAAACCCTAAAAACTATAAAACCCTAAAAATCACAGAAAACTCTAATGAACAATTAAAATCCCAAAAAATTCTTAAAATCACTAAAAACATAAAAACCCTAAAAACATTGACAAACAGTTAGAAAAAATATGAAACCTACAAACACTTAAAACCTCTAAAAACCCAAAGAAAATAAAAAAACCCTACAAAACCTGAAACCCAAAAAACCCCTCCAAAGCCTCAAAATCTGTAAAAACCCATAAATTTAATAAAAATCCATAAAAATAACTACAAACATAAAAAATTGTAGACCCTAAGAAATCCATTAAAGCCTAAAAACGCTTAACCCCTCCCCAATCCTAGAAAACACTAAAAACTCTAAAGGACCTTAAAACCCCATAAAACCCTGAAACCACTAAAAACCCTTAAAACCCCTAAAAATATTCATAATAATTTTAAAAATTATAAAAACCCTAAAAACTCTAAAAAACATCTAAAGACCCCAATAAATCAAAAAACCCTAAAAACCATATAAAACCCTTAAAACCCTCAAAATCAAAAAAAAATATAGAAACCATACAATCATAAAACACACCTAAAAATTCCCAAAAAAACCTAAAAAAACCTAAAAAAACCTTGAAACCCTATGAAAATCAGAAAAACCTAAAAACACTTGAAACCCCTAAAAACATAAAAAATGCTAAAAACCCTGAAAAAACATAAAAATCAAGAAGCTCTAAAGACCATAAAACCCCCTAAAACCCCATAAAAACCCAAAACCCAACTAAAACCTCTAAAACCCAATTAAACCCCTTAAAAGCTAAAACACTAAAACCATACAAAAATACAAAAATCTAAAAACCCAAAAAACCAAAAAACCATAAAAACCCCTAGAAACCCTAAAACCCATAAAAATTACAGAAAATCCCTAATAATAATAAAAAATGGGAAAACTCTAAAAAATCAAATAAAACCATAAAATCCAAAAAAATTCTTAAAACCCCTAAAAAACAAAAAATGTTCAAAACTGTAAAATTCCCAAAAAACCAATAATACCACTAAAAAACACAAACATACCTAAAACATTAAAGACCCTTAAAACCCCATGAAAACCATAAAACCCACTAAAATATATAAAAACACTTTAGACCCATTAAAATGTTAAAAAACCGTAAAAAAATTAAAAACCCTAAAAACTAAAAAAACCATAAAAGACCCCAAAAACATAAAAACCCTCAAAATTCCTTAAACCCCATAAAAACTATATAAAGCCTAAAGAATACCTAAAATCCATATAAACAAATAAAATCCTAAAAAACCCTAAGAAAGAAATAAAAAAAACCTATAAAAACCTAAAAACGCTAAAAACCCAATAAACCCCTAAAACCCCTCATAATCCATAAAAACTCTACAAACACATAAAAATATTTAAAACCCTTAAAAATACCTTAAAAATCTCTAAAAACAAAAAAACACCAATGAAATCATTAAAAACCTAAAACAATTAAAACCCCTAAAACCCCTAAAAAATTTAAAACCCCAAAAAGACCCTAAAATCCATAAAACCCCAAAACGCCATAAACCCCTAAAAACCATGAAAACCCTACATACCTATAAAAACTATTAAAATCCACTAAAAAATATACTAACCCTTTAAATCCCTGACAATGTTAAAAACACTCTAAAACCCTTAAAACCCCTAAAGAAAAATAAAAACCCCTAAAACCCCAAAAAACCAAAAAACCCCTTACAACACTAAAAACCCTAAAAAAATAAAATTCCCAAAACACCCTAAAAACCATATAATACCAAAAGAATCCCTAAAATATCTAAAAACCATCAAAATCTAAAAAAACAATAAATCCAAAAAAAGTGATAAAAATCCCTAAAATCATATAAAACCCTAAAAACCCTAATAAAAACATATAAAATAAAAAAAACTTAAAACCTCTAAAAACCAGAAAAACTCTAAAAACTCTAAATGACTATAAAAACCACTAAAACCCATAAAAACCCCTAAAACCATTAAATCCCTAAAATGATAAAAATATTATAAAAACCATTTAAACCCCAAAAATTTCTAAAACCAAAAAAAACATAAAACCCATAAAACTAACCCCCCCCCCCCAACATAATAAACCATAATGATTATAAAAACCCTCAAAATTACTAAAAACCATTAAACCTATATGAAGCCCTAACCCCCCCCCCCCCCAAAGAGAAAAGTCCTGAAAACCTTATGTAAATCATATAAACCTAGAAACACTTAAAACCCATAAAAATAAAAAATCCTAAAAAACTATATACCCCTCAATTTATAAAACCCTAAAAACCATCAAAATATGAAAAAATTATGATACATCCTAAAAAACATAAAAAATCCTAAAAACCTAGAACACCTATAATAAAACCACAAAACCTCAAAAAGAACATAAAACCACTAAAAACTAAAAATGATAAAAAAATCCCTAGAAATCCTTAAAAACCAAAATACCCATAACACCCATAAACACCCCTAAAAGCATAAAAAATACTAAAAACCCCTAAATTCTTTAAAAACTACTAAAAAATCTAAAAACCATTTAAACCCAAAAAAATATTTTTATAACTCTAAAAACTTTTAAAATCTTAAAAAACTAAAAAAACCCTAAAAACCATAAATAACCAAAAAAATCCTTAAATATCCCAATGATTGTAAAAACCCTAATTTCCCAAAAACCCAAAGAAATCCATAAAAACCTAAAAACACTTAAAACCCATAAAAACCTAAAAATGATAAAACCCTAAAAACACTAAAAACCCAAAATCCCCTATAATACATTAAAAATCCCTAAAATGATAAAAACCATTAAAATCCTAAAAATCCATAACAATCCCTAAAAACATAAATGCAGTAAAAACCCTGAAAACCCATAAGAAAACCATAATCCCATAAAAACACATAAAACCCCTAAAACCATAATAGTTATAAAATTATTAAAAGTCCCTAACCCCCCCTCCCCAACCCCTTAACCCCTTAAAATAACCTAGAAAATAATAAAAACTTATAAAACACAAAAAATCTAAAAACCCTTTAAACCCTAAAAATATTAAAAACTCAAAAAAATGTTTAGAACCTTAAAAAACTCCGAAATCCATTGATATCCCAAGAAATCATAAACACCCTAAAAACCCTATAAAACTAAAAAAACCCCTCATTATCAAAAAATACTTTAAAAAATATAAAAATCATAAATAATCCCTAAAAACATAAATACCCTAAATACCCTAAAAACCCATATGAAAACCGTATAAACAATAAAACAATTAAACCCCATAAAAAATAAAAAATTCTAAAAAACCTAAAAAACCATAAAACCCCTTAAAATTCCTAAACCCCCTAAAATACCATAAAAATCCAAAAAAGAACAAAAAATACCTAAAACATAAAAACCCCTAAAACCCTTGAAAACCCCTAAGAAAACGTTAAATGCTAAAAACACATAAAACCATTAAACCCAAAAAAATTCTAAAAACCCCTAAAGAACAAAAACCCCATAACAACTTTAAAACCCTAATAACCCATAGAAGCCCATAAAACCCACTAAATACCCATTAAACCCCAAAAATTTTAAAACACTCTAAAACCATAAAAATTACTAAAATATTTCAAAAAACCATAAAAAACCCAAATACCCTAAAATCACTTTAAAACCATAAACCCTTAAAATCCCAAAAAACCCTAAAAACCAAAAAAAATCCTTAAAAAGTCTTTTAAATCCCTAAAAAAACCTTGAAAACCCTTAATAAATCCCAAAAAAAAACCTAAAAACACTTCAAACACCAAAAAAACTAAGATTTTAAAATCCCCTACAAAACCATAAAAACTCAATAAAACCATAAATATCCTCAAAATCCCTAAAAACCATAAAAATCATAAAAGTACTAAAAATTATTAAGAATCCATAAAAACATAAAAAATCATAAAAACCCTAAAAACCCCATAAGAAGCCTTTTAAAACATAAAAATACTTAAAACATCTAAAAACCCAAAAAAAATGATAAAACCCCTCAAAGTCCCTAAAAACATAAAAAACCCTAAAACCCCTTAAAAACAATAAAAACCCTAAAACCCCCAAAAACATTAAAACCACTAAAAACTCTAAAAACACATTAAACCCATAAAAACTACAAAAAACTGTAAAAACCATAAAACCCCTAAAAACCCAAACAAACTCAAAATAACCAAAAACCCCAAAAAAACCCAAAAACCCCAAAAAATCTAAAAACCTTGAAAATCACTAAAAACCCTAAAACTATAAAAAACTCAAAACCCAGGAAACCCCTAAGAAAATAGTAAAAACCAAGAAACAATTAAAATCCCTAAAAACCAAAAAATACCAAAAAATCCTAAAAACTCTAAAACCCCAAAATCCCTAAAAACCATAAAAAACCCATAAAATCATAAAAATGCCCCAAAAATCCAAGAAAAAACATAAAAACCCTAAAAATCCCTTAGTGATCATTAAAATGATAAAATCACTTAATAACACTAAAAACCTAAAAGGCTAAAGCCTATAAAATACCCTTAAACCCCTAAAACACCTAAAAACCATAAAACCCCCTAAAAACCATAAAAATCAAGAAAAATAAATAAAAATATAAAAACCCGCTAGAAACACTAAAAACCCTTCACACCCCTTGAATTGTTAAAATACACTAAAATCCCTTAAAACCTCCAAAAACTAAAAACTCCCCTTGAAACCGAAAAATAGTAATAAAATCAATAAATTAACCTAAAACCCCACAAAATCCTTAGAAACAAAAAACAATAAAAATCCTATTTTCGATGCTTTTGTCAGGGCACACTCCATTGTGTATTATTGTTCACTAATGTTTCATTGTACCATGCATTACTACTTTCAAAAGGAGAGTGACATTCATCAATTTCTAGGCGATGTGTTCTCCTTGGTTTAAAAATCCTTATGGGATGTCGGTTCCTCCTTCCATTTATTTCTCCTTTCATTGAAAAAGCCATTTTTGGGTGCAGGGATTGAACCTCAGGGAGGCTTCCTACATATCCGAGTTGGTTGGGAATCAAAGGCCACGTATTTCAGGATATAGCATATCGTTGGGGCTTACATATGGAAGTTTCCCAAATGAGTGGGACATTATGGGTCTTTAACTAGGAGGGTTGGAAATTGAACATGCTAGGTATTATGTATGGGAGCTCCCCAAATGAGAGGGGCATGATGGAGTTAACACTATGAGGTTTTATCATTGGACATGTTGGGGCTTACACATGGGAACAACCCAAAGATGGAGATTGGGTGTCATGGTCGTTTTTAACCTCTAATCCCACATGAGTCATCCTTGATGTGAGAAATAAGAGGAAGCAGTAGACCTAAATATCGTGTCATGAAATATGAGCCAATGACATATCATGTGGTGATTATGTATGTGAGCTACCCGTGGAGGATTTCATTTTGTGCGAGGAGGATCTCATTCTATCTGATGAAGGTATCATTCTATTTCAATCATACACAGTGCATCCTATCAAGAGTGTACTACGAATTATGCATGGAAACTTCTCAAGGAACACATGGAAACAAAACCCAAAGGGAGAGAGATAGAGATTTGAGCGAAGAAAGTGAGAGATTCCTAGTTCCCATCCCCTCTCTAATCCTATGTGGAGTTTGTCACTCCATGTGAGGAGGATCTTGATAGAGATAATATTTTCATAATTTTTAATATGTGTTTCAATGATTTACCCCTTCCAATTAATCAATTTGAGCTAATTTGTATCATTTTAGTATTTTGTTGAATTATGGGCTTAATTGTGGAAATTGGTTAATTCTGGAAATTTAGCAGTTTTGTGGAGCTTCTGTATTTCGGGCATATCTTTTATATTTTTGATCCAAATTGTATGATTCCTTTTTTTAGGATTTCTATTATCGTGGGATTCATTTTATCCTTCTGGACCCAAATCTGAATTCATCATTTGGAATCTCAAATTCAGCTAACAAGTCTGGCCTCGAAAACTGTGTATAGAACTGCATAAGTTTATTGTGGGGACCATATATCATTAATGGTCGAACCATTGGATCTGAACTTTTACATGGTTCTAGAGAAACTCCATTGGAACAACATTCATTAATATGTCCGCATCTGATTCTTTCATTGGAAAGGTCATTAATGCATTGGAACTCGGTGTTTTGGAATACGAAGAGTCACCTGGACAGAATTAAATATCCAGAATAGGTTGACCATATCTCCTTCATACATGGACCAATAAGGATCAAATTTTGTGGGTCGACAGAAGCGATCGAGGGGAACAACTTTGAAGAAGGAACAATTCTCAAAATCTATCATTTACTATGCCAACCGGACTCAAACTTTCAGGAGAGTAATTTTGGAGGGGAAATTTCTACTCCCCAAGCCTATAAATAAGAGTATTAACTTCCATTCAAAGGGGTTGAAGAAGGTGAAATAAGGGTTGTGCTAGAGTATTGAGTTATTGATGTTCTTTATATTTTCTATATTTTTTTTATTTAGTTTTATTATGCTCTCTTCTTCCCCTTTCAACTCTAATACCCTTCACATGGAGGGCTAAAACCTTTGAGTGATCGGGGAAGGGGGAGTTTATCTTTTGTAATGTCAGAGTTTTGTGCTTAAATGTAAAACCTTATCTTTATTTTGAATTACATCTATTCTCAGTGTTTCCCAATTCTCTTAATTTGATCATTTTTGAGTTTGGTGTATTCATTTTTAATAGCTTTGGTTAAAGACTTTTTATCTCCCTCTGCCTAGTGCAATTTGTCTCAATCGAGCAGATTGTGTTAGGTGGTGAGTGTCTAACAATCTTTGGCACGTGTGTGGAACTAGTAGAATTTTTCTAGAGTTCTAAGGAGCAACAATTCCTGATCGGGACTTGCCTTAGTTGTTTAGGAATTGTTTATGAACTTTCATGCACATAGTAGTGAGTTCTATTTTCTTCTTTAACCAAGGGTGATAGATGACTCGATCGAGGAGTCTTTCATTTTCCATTCAAAAGGAAGAGAGGTAAGATGATCTTTGTGACTATGATGACATTACAAAAGGCGATCCTACCCTAACCCCATCACTCTCTTCATCCATTAGTTTTCAACCGTTCTTTTCAATTCCTTTCTTTATTTTTGAACTCAAACAACTATAAAAAAGAACCTCTTCTTCTTTCTTTAATTTAAGTGAAAAACATAATTGTTGTGCACTACTCTCTGGAGACAACTTAGGTTACCCACTTTGCTAAATTTTAACTTAGGTTTTATTTGTTTTTGTCACACCCCACGATAGGCACGTTTCAAAACTTGGCGTCGTTGCCGGGGAGGCTGTGCCAATAATCTAATTATAACATTTTGTAAATATTTTCATTTATTTTATTTAAAAAAAATATAAAAACAATTCATGATGTATGACAACTTAAATTATTCTTCTTGGATTGATTCATCACAGTTTCAGGGACAAATGGTTCATTATTAAGAGAAATCCCTCTTACAAAAGCTTGATTAACTCACTATTTTGGCCAAGGAAATGATGAATGGCCATGTCACAGGTATCTCTCTTCAAGAACTGATGGACATGGTGAATCAAGTCGACATTGATTATAAAAGATTGATGCCCTTTGAGAAGGTTACATTGGATCAAGAACCTCAACCAGAACCTAAACCAGATCCATTGGTGGAAGTGTATTCCCCACTCATCCTTGATGTTGAAGAACCAGTAAGTACAAGAGATCAACAAGATCTGAATGAGTTCTCGATGGAGTGTGAGGAACTACTTGTTCCCCCAGTTCCTCATAATGTAGATGATCCATCATCATTGAAGGAATACACCACCAACGAGGTTGAATTTGAAGATAATGTCGAGGAGCCTGACTACCCTCCTCCATCTGTTACTACTCTACTTCAAGAGGAACTTCCCACTGAAGAAGAAAATGAAGCCGAGAAACCTCAGGGAGATGATCTTTTCTTGAACTCATTATATTCTAATTTTATTGAATCATAATTGAGTATCACCTCCCCTTTCTTGAAATTTACAGATTCGGACAACTCATGTATTGTGTTGGAAGACAAGGAAGAAAAGGAAGATGCGCTTAAAGAGGAACAGTTGGAGCTCCCCAAACATGTTGATAATTTATTAGAGGGAGTTCAAGAGGGAATCCAAGTGGATTTGGAAAAGGAAAAAGTGATGAAATATGCTTACTTTGGAAGGGATGAATATGATATTGATTTTTCATGCTTTAACTTTTTTCAAATATAAATATACTTTGACTATTCCTTTGATTTTTTCAATGATGCAGCTGTTGATGCTCCTTTCCGTCACAGAGTCTAACGACTGAAAAAAGGGAAATACCTTAGTCCAAAGTGATTCATCCTTTAAAGAAACATCAAAATCAACAAAGGGATGAACAAGGAGAACATTGCCCATAGGTCGCTCAAGTTCCCTTATGGTCGTGCAAGTACACTTGCGCGCCGCCTAGTGGTCGTGCAAGTCTACTTGCGCGACGCCTTATGGTCGTGCAAGTTACTTGCACGACCTAAGTGATAACCACCCGGTAACTGCCCAGGGTCTTCTCCTGCCTATAAATAGACCCTGTGGGCCCCCCATTTGAGAGGATCTTTTTCCAGAAACTCGGATTGAAGCTCCCGACGCACAAGTCTCTTCTCAAATCTTCCGGAACACTTCTAAGGTAATTTCTTACCTAGAACAGAAGATCTAAAGAGAGGGAGGAAGGCCTAAGTGTTGAAACTCATCAACACTTGCGCGCCTGAGTGGCAAGCCCTTAAGGGAAGTGGCCACACTTGCGCGCCGCCTTCTTTTTTCGATAGAACTTGCGCGTCCCTTTTCTGGAAGAACCTCAAGAGGATTCTAAAGGCTTTAATAAAGATTCTCTCAAGTATTTAAATGCCGGTTGAATATCATGAAAGTACACCATGTGTCGCGCAGGTATACCTGCGTGACCAAAACTTGCGCACCAACGCAATACTTGCGCGCCTTCCAAGACTTGCGCGCCCATTCCTTTTTTGGTGCCCATCTTGCCTATTTCACCCCTCTTAAGCTATTACACCTTTCCTTTTCATGATTCAGTCTTCAAGACACTCTTCAAAGCCATTTATGGTATGATTTCTTGATTTGAATTCCTTATCTGAAAAAAATTCTGTGGAATATCTCTCAAAACCTAGTGATTTAAAATATCCTTATGTCACTAAATATGGAGAGTTCATTCATTCAAACCTCATCCTTTAAGATGAGATAATCCTTAACCTGGGTCTCCTTTTCTGGAATAATCCCTAGTCATAATCATGGGAATCCTTTTTAGGAGTAAGCCCCAAGTCCCTTAATTTCTTGGTCACTCTCTTTAGGAGTAATCCCCAAGTCCCCTAATTTGGGCATCCTTCATAGGAGTAAGCCCCAAGCCCCTTAAATGTTTGGGCATCCTCCTCAGGAGTAAGCCCCAAACCTTAATCCTTAACCTGGGCTTCCTTTTCAGGAGTAAGCCCCAGTCTCCTAATTTGGGCTTCCTTTTTAGGAGTAAGCCCCAAATCCCTTAAATTATCTTTAACCAGGCCTAATTTCTGTTTAATCTGGGATTCCTTCTCAGGAGTAAAACCCAATTATCAATCCTCTCCTAATTTGGGTTTCCTTTTCAGGAATAAGTCCCAAGTTAGAGTGTTCAAATCTCCATAAAGCACATATACCTTTATGGACCCTGTTCCTGGATTATCTCCTTAAAGTAAATCCTAAGCTTCATTCATCTAGGCAGTCATACATACATAATCCCCACATTATTTCTTATGATTGCATCTTTCATGGAACAATTGTCTAATTTTTACCAATACCTCTTGTTTCTCACACCGAGCATGACTCAAGTGAGCTTAGAGTGTAAAAGTAAATTATGACATCCTCCTTTGAGCCATCAATCATAAACATCATACTCCCTTACTCAAACTACGTGGGTTCTGATTCCTTTTCCAAAAAAAGGATACATAGGTAGCCCATCTATGGGTTCGATCCCAACTCTGAAATAATTCATGTCCTTCTGAATGACAATAAACTTCAAGTGCCCCACTGAGTGGCTTAAAAACCAGCCTGGTCATCATAATGACCAAGAGACTTTTATATGAATGTTTTGAAGGTTACCATTGACTCAGAATCTCTAAATAGATATAGATGATTCTCTATTGATGAATAACCTTGAATACATATAAAAGATTCTCTAAATTTCTTACATATTTAATCATTGATTGTCAAAACTAAAGGAAAAGCTCATTTTATACTTGGTAATGTAATAAGGATTCACGAACATAACTTAAATCTATAAAGAGAGTCCCGGAATAGACAATAATTCCCCTCAAAAAGGTGTGATGAGTCTGACCTCCCATCCTCTCGACCAATGCAAATTTCTAAGCCTCGTCAGTTCACAAGCTAATAAGCGCCCACCTTTGGAAAGTAGGTCGAAACGGATATGGAATCATTGGATGTTTCCGGTTCTACGAACAAACCCGTTAGAAACCGATCAGAATGTTTGAATCTTTCATCCAGGAGGTCATCCCCGAATTCCGAGGGAAACAAAAAAATAGTGAACCCGACGTGAATCCTTAACCAAATTAAAATGATGTTTTTTTACCTATTTGTTAAGACCCTATTTTAAGAGGGCTAAAAAAACAATCATTGACATGTGTGCTCATCCAAAGGATGAAGTGGCTGAATTTTATCTTGATTACGTCTGTTATATCAAACATGCACTCTTTTCCAAGATCTTCTGTATTTCCATAATGGATACTCTCAAATTCACATCGGTGAATACTGCTGCTGCAAATACCACTGCTGCTATTCCTACTAGATCGTCATCCGCTCTGAGGAAGACATCACCTACTTAGCATCTTCAACGCTGGGTATCAAATGCACTGGTTAAGGAGTACCGTCAACACGGTACCATCCCAACTCTGGAGGCTGCCCAACAGTCCATCCAAGTGAACAACTCACACAGGTCGTCCGGACAACGACGACCAGTGATCAAGAGGCAGGCGGTGCTGACTACCGTCTCCAACCGTTTCGGGTCGTTATCCCCGGAACGCAATTTCCATTCACTCCCTTACTTTGAGGAAGTGAATGAGAAGGTCCCTCAGGGCCTTAATTCAAAAATACAGGAGTCCTTCCCGAGGGATCCCATCAACAATCGCCGCCAGACTCGTGCGGCAGTGCGCCCTCAACATGATGAGGGTACCGACTCCAGGCATTCAGCTCAGGTTCCTCGAACCCGAGCAAGCAAGATAAACCGCCAGAGACGGAATCCAGCTAACAATGGGCAGGTTTTCATCCCTACCATCTCTGGAGAAGTCCACCAACCTAACTTGGTGGAGAACAATGAACAGGCACACACACCTGTCCGTTTTAATTCCGCTGTCCAGCAGACTCGTCTGGCAGCATCAAGCCAATCCCGCCAGGCAATTCCAGCGGAGTACTATAGGCAGGAACATAAAACTGCTTATACATCACCAGTTAGTCAGCAGGCTCATCTGACTACATATGATGGATCTGGTCAACCGAATTTGGCGAAGTGTAATCAGCAGGCACATACACCTGCTAGTACTAATCAAGCCTACCAACAGTCTCACTTGGTAGCACACGGAGAAGTCAGTCGGAAAGCTCCGATGACAAACAGGAGGCAGACTCAACTCTCTGCCTCCACACTTGAGTACTTTTAAGATTCACTGACAGGAAAAGGAGGACAGGAGCAGGCACATACACCTACTCTAAACCCGGAATGGACGTATATTCCCGTTCCGGCGGCTAAAGTCACCAAGCATATTTTATCAATGGTGAAAGAGAAGAAGCAAATTCCTGATCATATTCTGGATGCTTGCCAGGATATCATAACAGCTTCATCATAATCTTATGGAAAGACACATAAATCTATCCCTAGCAGTGGAGTGACACATCAACGATTCACTCTGGAACAGACACACGCATCTGTTCCAGTCCAAGAGGGTTGTGGGGCATACTCCCCCATATCATACGGACAACCAAGTCAGGCACATACACCTGATTTGAGTGGATATCGTCAGCCTAACCTGACCATATTTCCTGATCAGGCACATACACCTGCTCAGAGCAATCACTTTAGTCATCAAGTGGTTTCTAAAGTGAGTAAGAAGGCATCTAAGAAAAAGATCTGCCCAGCACAGTCAGGAGATCAAAGGCCAGTCTGTAACCAGGCCTTGCTCGATGCTGGAGTTCTTGAAGCCCTAAGACATTTATCTGTCAGAATTCAAGATTCTACTCCCTCGGTTCCCAATAACGGGAACATTAATTCTGAAGGTCTTCAATAGACACTTACTCATGAAGGCTTGCTTCATGAAAATTCGGTCAATCTTGAAGTTTCTTCTTCATATGAGAGCCACATGAACCCTCTGTGTGGTCAGAAGACCAAGGAGCAAGGGATCTCATCTTTTGTTGTAACCCATTATGGTGGTCCTCCCCATGATGATGAATTTCACGGCGAAAGTCCTCTCCGCAGTAGTGATTCACATTTCCTGGAAAATACTCCAGTGGAAAATGTAGTGCCGAGAAAGCCCTCTTATCTTGAGGCACTTGCAAATGTGAAACCAGTCATGTCTGATGCTTTATCACTAGCAAGTGAAATAATTTCTCAATTAGAAGATAGCCCAGGGTGTAGGTCATTCTCCGAACCACCCCTAAGTCATGCATCTTCTAGTTTGATCAATGACCTCTCTACCAATCTTGTTGAATCCGGTGAAGCAACAAGGAAACACCAACTCTGGTCAAAACAGGTAGAAGAATATTCATTTAATGATAAAGAGGAAATGCTGAACATGAGGAGAAAACTAGCGAAAAGTGAAGTACCAGTCATGTTTTGGCCTTTGGCTGACTCCCAGAATGATATTCCAAAGATGTTGACGGAAGATGGAGTCCATGATATTCGTCTCAACATATGGAAAACTCTTTGTCAATTGAAGAAGAATGTATTATCTTATGATGAATATGAAAATCATCTTAAGATAATAGAAGGGATACAACGTCAGATTGATTTGGAATCTCTATCAGTCTCTCAGTATCCGAAGGCTGAAAAGCAGCAGAGAACCCTTCAACATTCATGCCTTGGCGCACTAAGAAAATTACATCAATTAATTCCCAATGCTCCATCTAGTGTTCATATCAGAGGATGGGGTGTTCATGGAGCACTACATTTCACAGTGCTTTCCAATCAGCAAAGTCCGCTGAAAATGGTCTCATGCAATGTTATTGCCCATGGCCGGCCATAGTCAATGGGCTTTGTTCATAATCAAAATCTTTCTCAAGAACAGGCTTCAGCTAGTTCCTCTCAAAATAAAGCATATAGAGAACAAGTTGTTGAATTGATCCTATATCAAGCAGGCGAGAATATTGCACAAGCCTCTCGTATGGAGCAAACAAATCATCAAATGACAGAAGTCTCGGAAATCATCCAATGGTCTGTTGAACCAGGTGATAAAAGTGGATACAGGTTAATGCATCCAGCTAATTTCCGAACTAAGATTCGCAAGATCAAGAGATCTTTTAAGAAGATCTCAGACATAGCATGTCAAGAACCACCCCAGCTTGTCAGGCTGGGGACTTCTTTAACCCAACCCTCAGAGTCAACAAATGGGATTCGAGGTGTTGAGCGGAAGCAGCAGGAACATCCCCAGTTCACGAGACTGGGTACTCTTTCAAATCATCAATCCCCTTCTCAGAGAATATCGGTCTTTTCTCGATTGGGGAAGAATCCCCAAGAGGAACAAAGAGTCAAATTATCAGGAGATTCCCTCCAAATTATAGCTCGTTAAGAAGTTCCTAAAGGATTGAATCAACAAAAGAAAATGTCTCATCAAAAATATGAAAGAAGACAATATCACAGAAATGTTGATAGAAGGGATGCGATGCATTATGCATCAATCAATGTCATCAATGTCGTTGTTGCTAATCCACCAGAGGAGACTCACTCAGGGGACTCAGATGAAGAGCTTCCTGCTCAAGAAAATGTACACACCGATATAAATGAAGAAGGTGTGCGTACACGAAGTCAAAGGATTACTCAAAACCTAGGTAATCCACTTCCCTCTCTCCAAAAAGTATCCAACAAAGGGAGGGGAAATAATAAGGTTACATATACTTCCTCTGGAGAAGGTCAATCACTCTCATTAGAGCAAAGATTTGCACAACAAGAGGAAGAAATGAAAGAATTAAGAAGGTTGAATGCAGAACTACTTCAGAGTAGTCTTCTTCTTAAGAATGCTGAGGTCTGACAGCCAAAGGAATTTGTTGCAGTTACTGAGATAGATCAGGAATATCCTCCTTTATCAGTACACCCTCATAGGTCTAATCCTACGGGTCAAACGCAACAACGGTTGGCAGTTCTACCATCAGTTGCAACACCAACCACCACATCTGTCTAAGCTCCATTCATTTCACCTACTCAAGACCAGATTCAACGGGATGTTTCTCAAAAGTTAATAACTACTATTGAGTCATTAACAGCTCGGTTAGAAACTATGGAAGGGAAACGGGTGCAAGTTCAACCAGAAAAGAAAGTTTACCCTGAATGGGTAGATTCAATTTCTCCACCATCTAGTTTTGGAAACCCTGTTTTCCCTACTTTCAATGGATCAGGCGACCCTGAACAACATTTGACGCATTACGTATCTTGTTGTGATCCTATGATGGGAAATCCAGAGAAGCAAGAAGCAGTGAAACTCAGATGCTTCGTACGAACCTTGCAAGGACCACCTTTTGTCTGGTATACAAGCTTGCAATCCCGGTCAATCATCGGATGGGAGGATCTTCGTCAAAAATTCCTTTTTCAGTTCAGCTCAACTTTGCCAAAAACAACAGTTTTCAATATTACAAACTGCAAGAAAATGGAGAATGAAATAGTCTCTGATTTCATTGCTCGCTGGAAGGGATTAACGTATTCCCTGAGTTTAGCACTCCCTCGGGAAGAGTTGTTGCCAATCTGTGTGGAAAATTTGCGTGACGAATTACGCACGCCATTGATCCCTGTGAAATACACAAGAGGGTTTCGAGACTTTACTTCAATCGCTCAGCAGATTGAATATTCCCTTATACAGGCTAAGGTTAAATCTCATGTAATTCCATCAACCCCAGGAAGGAGAATGGGTAAAGCATAAAATGCTATAGTTATGCTTAAACAAGCACCTGTACCTATTTCTACTTCAAAACCTTCATCTTCTCGAAGGGATCCACCTCCTGAACGCCAAAAACGAAGGCCGTTTTGTCCAAATGATCAAATAGATCAACGACGAAAACAATTTGAGGGTTTGAAGAATAAAACATACTCCTTCCGAAATGAGAAAGTTCCCGGTTACTTTATTTCAGCTCTGGAAAATAATTTGGTTCAATTACCAGTGCCCAAGAGGTCAAACAAGGAAGGAGATGAGGACCATCCCAATTATTGTCCCTTTCATCAAATGTTAGGGAATCCCATCCAGGAGTGTTTTGTCTTCAAAGACCTCCTGCAAAAGATGGTCGACTTGGGACAAGTCAAGTTGAAAGGCTCTTCGACTCAGGTAGCATGTGTTACTGCTACAGTTCCAGAGGAGGAAGGTGAATGGCAAGAAGTTAAAAGCAGAAATGCACAGAAGTATGATGATTGGATGGTCAGAAAGACAATCAATCGGACTCATGCCATTTTGCGAACACAATTAAAGAAACCAATTGTGTCTTATACCATGAATATTGCGGTAAAACCCTCTTCGTCAGAGGAAAAGTCCTCAAAGAAACGGTTTAATTCAAAGAAGAAAAAAGAATCAGAAGAAGATGAGTATGTTTCAAAGCCTAAATTGTCTTTGACTCTGGCAGACTTTATACCATCTACTTCAAAACCACGGGCACCGCCCCATCAAATGGCACAGCATAAACAGGCTAGTCAGGCAGAGTCTTTATTAGACGAAGAGTTAATCTTCGGTTATGTTAATATGATTCAATTAACAGATCCGTATTCCAGTCGTAATTTCAATTTTTGAAGAATCTGAATTCCCTGTATCAAATAAGGGAATCCGAGGATGTTCTAGAGGATCAGGATACAGGGGAAGATGTGGATCTTTCCGAAGCCACTACTCTAATTCTACCCCTTCTAGCACTGTGTACGCAGCAGAAACTCATGGTAGAGCCCTTCAGCGAGCTCAAAAAGAACAAGCAAGTTTTTCTGCCAATAGTCAAATCAGTCTTGGCACAGTTATTTTGGAAGACCGATTGAAAATTACATCTTCTTTATCTCAGCAAGTAAATGGATCTAATCGGTCTAATCTTCCAAAACCAAGGATTTTTCCAACATCTATCCCAATACAAGATGCATCAGCTTCCAAAGCATCTGCTTCCAAGGTACCTGCTAAACCGCATATTCCTGTTGGGAAACGCAGACCTTTAGATCAAAAGTATGATATATTGAAACACTTGGCCCAAGTACCAGCCAAGTTATCAATTTTGGATGCTTTGAATCTGTCAAAAGATCTTCAGGAAGCACTCATCGAAGCTTTGTCAAGTCCTCAGGAGTTTGAAGCTGAAATTGCTGCAGCTGAAGTCTATCACATAGAGAATAATCCTGCAGAATGCCATGCAGTGATATCTTTTACTGATAAAGATGAAGATGATGTTGTTCATGGTCACATAAAACCTCTCTACTTATCTGGAAAATTCAATGGTGTAGATATCCGAAGAGCTTTCATTGACAATGGTTCAGGAGTCCACCTCATGCCCATTCGTACACTTCATCGATTGGGCCTCACGGAATCAGATTTATCTCCTTCTACCATGATGTTACAAGGATATGATAAAAATTAACAAGAACCACTGGGCAAAGTTACACTCAGAACTCAGTTTGGGGATCTTGTATCCAATTCGGATTTCATGATTGTTGATCAAGACTCAGCTTTCAACGTCTTTCTTGGAAGACCCTGGCTACATCAGCATGTGGCTATCCCTTCATCATACCATCAATGTCTCAAATACTATTTCAATGGTCATGTTGGAACATTGTATGGTGATAAGGCCCCGTTCAAGACATGTGAGTCTCAATACATTGAGGCAGAATTTTATCACATGAAGGGAAGAGAGAAGTCTACAATAAAGGAAATTACCAAAGTTAATGCTCCATATTGTTTGGAAAAGATTCCAATAAATCCATTTACACATGTGAGTATAGATTATGTGTTACCTATCAGTCAAATTTTCAAAATAGGCCCAAATCAAAATACTCTTATGGAAATATCCATAATGTCAATTACGACAGTTGAGCCATACAACATGAGAGAAATTGGTAACCTACCAAACAGTGATGAGAGCACAAGTGGTGACGTCTTCATTTCATCTGCTGAAATACAACAGGTCTATACATTTCCAATCAGGCCAGAAGAAGTTATAGAAACATCAGAGGTGAATAATGATGCCAATTATCAGTCCATCATCTACTCTTTATTTCCCAAAGAAGGCCCTTTATCGTCAATAGGGTCGGAAATAGAAGCGTCTTCTTCAAAATGTGCAAATTATGACATCTCTTATGATCATGAAAATTTCGTTTTGTCGTCTAATATGAAAGTAGAAACAGAAGAAATAGAACATGATGAAGAGGAAGAGGAAGATCTTAGAGATGCTTCTCCAGCATTTGAAGAGGGTATCTCTACCACTGTGGATGAACTCAGAGAAATAAATCTGGGTACAGAGAAAGATCCACGCCCCACTTTAATTAGTGCGGCTATGACCCTTGAATATCAAGAGATGTATATTTCTTTTCTAATGAAAAAGAAAGATATTTTCGCTTGGAACTATACAGAAATTCCTAGGCTTGATCCTGATATTGCTACTCATCATTTGGGTTTACCAAAAGAACATCGAGGATTTAAGCAAGCCGCGAGAAGAACACACCCAACTTATGCTTCCAAAATTGAAGCTGAAGTGGATAAGATGATTAAAGCTAACTTCTTCAGAGAAGTTCAATATCCCAAGTGGTTGGCTAATATTGTCCCTGTAAAGAAGAATAACGGACAAATTAGGGTTTTCATCGATTTCATAGATCTTAATCGGTATTGTCCTAAAGATGATTTCCCAGTTCCGATTACAGAACTCTTAATTGATGTGACGGCCGACTATGAAGTACTTTCCTTCATTGATGGATATTCCAGATATAATCAGATCTGAATGGCCCCAGAAGATGAGGAATCTACATCCTTCAGAGCCCCTCAAGGTGTGTTTTGTTACCGGGTGATTCCCTTTGGTTTAAAGAATGCAGGTGCAACATATCAACGCGCCATGCATCGTATCTTCAAACCTTTTTTGGGGAAGTTTGTTGAATTCTATGTAGATGATTTGGTGGTTAAATACTAACAACATTCTAATCACTTGGCTGATTTGGAAGTCATATTCCACAAGCTTCGACAACATAATTTGAAGATGAACCCTTTAAAATGTGCTTTTGGTGTAACCTCAGGAAAATTCCTCGGCTTTGTTGTACGCCGTCGTGGTATTGAAGTCGATTCTGAGAAGACCAAGTCAATACTTGGTATGTCACCTCCTCAGAATTTGAAATAATTAAGAGGACTTCAAGGACACTTATCCTATATTCGGCGTTTCATCCCCAATTTGGCAGGCAAAAGTTTACCCTTTACCAAATTATTGAAAAAAGGAGTCACTTACCAGTGGACTGAAGAATGTCAAGAAGCGTTTGATATTCTCACGAAATACCTCTTGAGTCCACCAGTACTCATGTCACCTGTTGATGGTAGACCACTTATCCTCTATGTGACAGCTCTAGAGCGATCATTGGGTGCCTTTCTCGCTCAAAAGAATGATTCTGGGAATGAAAATAGCCTCTACTATCTCAGTAGAACTATGCTTGAAGCAGAACCATGGTATTCAAGTAATGAGAAGTGCTGCCTAGCATTAATCTTTGCAGTCCAGAAACTGAGACACTACTTGCAACATCACGAGGTCCAATTGGTATCTCGCAATAATCCGCTGAAATTCATCCTTAGTCGTCCAATGCTTACAGGATGTCTAGCAAGGTGGGAAGTTATTTTGCAGCAGTTCGACATTCAGTATGTATCTCAAAATGCAATAAAAGGCCAAGCTTTGGCTGATTTCCTGGCTGAACATCCTTCAGTAGAAGACACGTCTTCAGATATTGAATTGCCTGATGAGGAAGTTTTCTCTATTCAAGAGAGTCCTCAAACATGGGAAATGTATTTTGATGGTGCTTCCATAAGTCCAAAAGGGAAGAAAATGGAAAATCCTAAATTCAACAAAGTTGTTTTAGGAATTTTACTCATTTCTCCAGATAAGGCATTGTTACCTTATTCCTTTTTATTGTGGGAAGGTGGTACTAATAATGAATCTGAGTACCAAGCTCTTATCACAGTCTTGGAGTTAGCGCTTCAAGCACAAGTGAATCACTTAAAGGTGAAAGGTGATTCAGACCTGGTAATCAAACAAGTCAATGGGGATTATGCCATCAGAAAAGAAGAGTTAATCCCTTTGTATGATTACGTCAGAGAGTTAATGGTGGAATTCCCTTCAGAACCGACATTTTCTTATGTCCCAAGATCACAAAATGCTCAACCTGATGCACTGGCTAATATAGCCACAGCTCTAGCAGATCCAAATTGGGACGAGACAACCATCAATATTGCCCACCGTCGTGTAATTTCACCTTATGTTCAAGCCAGAACAGAGGAAATTAATGAAATTAGTCCCATTCCTAAACTGTATGGTCATACTACAGGACGGATGTCACCTATCAGGGAATACCTTCAAAATGGAACACTTCCACCTGATAGAGCCGAGAAAGAACAAATCCGGCAACGTGTGGTAAATTTTACTCTTTATGATAGCCCAAACCACCTAGAGAAAATTCTCTACAAATGTGGTTTTGATGGAGTTCTCTTCAGATGCATTGATGGTGAAGAGACAATGGCTGTCATGAAAGAAGTACATGCAGGAGTCTGTGGTGCCCACCAGTCTGGACATAGATTGTCTGATCAAATTAGAAGGCTTGGATACTTTTGGCCTTCAATGATAAAAGATTGTGTTGATTTCACAAAGAAATGTCATTCATGTCAAGTACATGCCAACTTCATTCATCAATCTCCAGAGTTGCTTCATACAGCTAAATACTCATGGCCATTTGCCACATGGGGAATGGATGTGGTGGGACCTTACCCTTCAGCTACGGCCAAGCAGTTTAAGTACATTCTTACTGTTACTGATTTCTTTTCCAAATGGGCAGAGGTAGTACCTCTCAAAGAAGTCAATTATAAATGCATTGTTAGCTTTATCAAGTCTAATATCATTACTAGATTTGGTGTCCCTCATACCATATTGACGGACAATGGCACCAACTTCTGTTCTTATGAGGTGAAGAAATTGTATCAAGAATACAACATTAAATCCAACCATTCATCTCGGTATCATGCGGCTGCCAATGGCCAAATAGAAGCCTTTAACAAGACTCTTTCAAATATACTACAAAAGATTGTGGATAAAGATAAGAAGTCATGGCATGATAAACTTTTTCATGCTTTATGGGCTTATCGGACTACCACCCGCAATGCAACGCGGTCAACTCCATATTCGTTGGTATATGAAACAGAAGCAGTCTTTCCAATTGAAGTTCAATTTCCCTCACTCAGAGTAGCCATTTTTGATCAGTTATCTACAGATGAGAAATCCCAAAAGCGATTGAATGAATTGGAATGGTTAGATGAGAACAGATTGTGCACTTTGCACAACTTGGAAATCTATTAGAATCGAATAGCACGAGCTTTTAACAAAAAGGTTCGTCTTCGCTCATTCATTCAGGGAGAATTGGTATTAGTTCTCAAAACTCCAATGATACTAGGAAAGAAACCTCCCAAGCTTGAGCCAAAATGGGAAGGACCTTATTCAATACATAGGGTCTACTCCAATGGAACTTATTCATTAATCTCAATGGATGGAGAACTCATTACTACTCCAACTAATGCCAGATTTTTGAAGAAGTATTTTGTATAAACTACAAAGTGCATCACCCTTATGTCCTCGCAACATGACGTTAAACTATGCAGCACCCTTATGTCCCCGCAACATGACGTTAAACTGTGCAGCACCCTTATGTCCCCGCAACATGACGTTAAACTGTGCAGCACCCTTATGTCCCCGCAACATGACGTTAAACTCTGCAGCACCCTTATGTCCCCGCAACATGACGTTAAACTGTGCAGCACCCTTATGTCCCCGCAACATGACCTTAAACTGTGCAACACCCTTATGTCCCCGCAACATGATGTTAAACTGTGCAGCACCCTTATGTCCCTGCAACATGACGTTAAACTGTGCAGCACCCTTATGTCCCCGCAAGATGATGTTAAACTGTGCAGCACCCTTATGTCCCCGCAACATGACGTTAAACTGTGCAGCACCCTTATGTCCCCGCAACATGACATTAAACTGTGCAGCACCCTTATGTCCCCGCAACATGACGTTAAACTGTGCAGCACCCTTATTTCCCCAAAACATGACGTTAAACTGTGCAGCACCCTTATGTCCCCGCAACATGACGTTAAACTGTGCAGCACCCTAATGTCCCTGCTACATGACACTAAACTGCGCAGCACCAATAGTCCTAACTGCAATACTTTAAACTGCATAGTCCCTCAAATGTCCCAGCAACATGACACTAAACTGTGAAGCACCAGTTCGTCCTTGCTATATGACGTTAAACTATACAGCAACGGTCTAAGCATATGACCCTAAACTATTTGCACATACATCCAACATGACGTTAAACTGTGTCACCTTATATCCCAGCAACATGACACTAAACTGTGCAGCACCAGTTCGTCCTTTCTATATGACGTTAAACTATACAGCAACGGTCTAAACATATGACCCTAAACTATTTGCACATACGTCCAACATGACGTTAAACTGTGTCACCTTTTGTCCCTGTAACATGACACTAAACAGTGCAGCACTAGTTCATCCTTGCTATATGACGTTAAACTATACAGTAATGGTCCAGTATGACCTTAAACTGCAACTTTGTCCCACACAACATTAAACTTTGAAAAAAGTTCCCTATACCGTCCAGCATGACATTAAACTGCATCATCCCTGGTCCATGCATATAACCATAAACTATTTACAAGTCCCTTATGTCCATCAAGACGTTAAACTGTGACGTCCTAACTACATGACTCGAAACTGTATAAAAGTCCCTTACGTCTGGAAAGACGTTAAACTATATAATCATCAAAGGTCCTGTATGACCTTAAACTACACCACCGTCCAACATGACATTAAACTGCACCATCCACGGTCCATGCATATGACCTTAAACTATTCGCACTTTCATCCAACATGACGTTAAACTGTGGAAAAATTCCCCAATGCGTCCAACATGACGTTAAAATGGTGCACTCTTTTGTCCTCACTGCATGACATTAAACTACACAGTTCCCCCCTTTCGTCCAACATGACGTTAAACTCTATTGTTCCCATCGTCCTAACTACATGACGCTAAACTGTACATAAAATTCATAATACGTCCTACATGACATTAAACTGTATTTTGTCCCTACTACATGACACTAAACTGCGCAGCACCAATAGTCCTAACTGCAAGACATTAAACTACATAGTCCCTTTATATGTCCTACATGACATTAAACTATGCATTGTTAAGGTTGTTGTTACCTCTTGTTTCTCACATCGAGTATGACTCACTTGAGATTAGAGAAAACCTCAACCGTAACACTCTCTATGGGCCGCTAACCATGTATAAGTCCCAATAACTTTTTTTATTTATTTTATTTAGATCGTTGTCCCCAAGAACAACTTGATCATTAATTCATTCTTTAATTGAACTACACGGACTTTGATCCTTTCCCTCCAGGATGGGTATGTAGGCAACCTCCCAGGGTTCAATCCAAAAACAATCTCTTCACATCGGTTCACCACCATCTCATATGATGTTGATTCGTAAAACCGCCCCTAGAATCAATATCTTTACATTGATTCACTTTTGTCCTTGTTATATGACGTTAAACTATTCAACACTTTTGTCTGGTACGACAATAAACTACAATACTCTTTGATTTCCTCATTTAAGAGAGAACTATTATTGACATTGATTTTTCAATCATGTTTTCATTTCAAAAGACTACGTGTATACATGGTAATACCTAAACTTTTTGTCTCAGGTTAAACCATCATTGCACTAAAGTCCCCTTTCACCCGTACGAACCAAATTTGTACAAAGGGTATTTCTAGAACTACATGGACTTGATTCCCATCCTTATGGGATACGTAGGAACATTCGAGTGTCTCTCGAATCCAGTCCCAAGCCTTTTGGGCCTAACCCCAAATTTCACTTTCAGTCCCTTGGCTGAAAAGTCCTCATGAAAACACACACTGTGTATTCATTATTATGGTCCGAATTCTATGACCCTAAACTAAGATATCTCATACTTTCGTCCTGCACGACGTTAAACTGCATTTAAAGAACTACATATGGCTTGATTCTCATTCTTATGAGATACGTAGTGAAGTCCAAAATTTCAATTCAGGACCCAGCCACAGCATGATTATGGTTATCATTGACCTATGTATCTCTATATACATTGGAAAATACCCATCTTTATGTGTTATAATCCTAACCTTAAATATTTTCAGATCTTCATAACCCTTTTCATGACTTCTAGTCACAGAAATGTCAAACATCTGAGAATTCTTTTGCCTAACTATGCAGAATGTGCCCGTAGGTGGCCTTTCATAAATAGTCCAAATAACAAACTTGTCAGCCGAAAGATGCTATTTATTTGACCATGCAGCCAATGCCCTTAGGTGGCCCTTCATATTTCAACCCCCTAACGGGTTTTGTTAAATAATGGTAACTTCATTCTTGGGAAGAATGCCTCTTTTGTCCTTATTTGTCTTAAACGACAGTATGAAAGGATCCTCAAAAAAAATAGCCATCCTTAACATATTTGTCCCATATCCTTTTTCATGATCTGAAAGTATTCAAGTCTATGGCTTATTCTTCTTCCCTACATTTGGGTCAGACCTTCGTAGGAGTGATATTCATCCAGTTCTTCGATAATCTTGTCTGGAAATATCTTCTCCGTATTCAAGTACCTCTTTCCATACAACAAACTTTGTACTTTAGAAAATTTTGAATCTCCATAAACGTTCACTGGCTTTTAGCATTAGGAAAGTAAATTTCTGGGAGTTCTTTTGCCTAACTATGCAGCACATGCCCATAGGTGGCCTTGCATAAACAGTCCACATAACAAGACTTGTCAGCCGAAAGATGCTATTTATTTGACCATGCAGCCAATGCCCTTAGGTGGCCCTGCATATTTCAACCCCTAACGGGTTTTGTTAAATAATAGTAACATCATTCTTGGAAACTACTTCTTCTAATGCCTTTTAGCTCTTTTTCATATCATTCCTCAGATTCAAATATTCTTAAGCCATAGTTTACATATTTTCCCTCATACTTGAGTATGGTAGTATGTTTTCAGATGAACTTTCAAGGAATTGTGTCAATTCTAATCCATTTTGGTCAAAGCTATTTTGACCTTAAACATTAGCCTTTGTATGTCCGACATGCATGAATTTAAACTGCCAGATTTCTTGTTTTTCTTTTCACCTCAGAGTCAAATCCTCTTTTCTGTCCGGATCCAACTCTGAGGGGGGGGACTTTTGTTGACGCTCCTTTCCATCACAGAGTCTAACGACTGAAAAAAGGGAAATACCTTAGTCCAAAGTGATTCATCCTTTGAAGAAACATCAAAAATCAAAAAAGGGATAAACAAGGAGAACATTGCCCATAGGTCGCAAAAGTTCCCTCATGGTCGTGCAAGTACACTTGCGTGCCGCCTAGTGGTCGTGCAAGTCTACTTGCGTGACGCCTTATGGTCGTGCAAGTGACTTGCGCGACCTAAGTGATAACCGCCCGGTAACCGCCCAGGGTCTTCTCCTGCCTATAAATAGACCATGTGGGCCCCCCATTCGAGAGGATATTTTTCCAGAAACTCGGATTGAAGCTCCCGACGCCCAAGTCTCTTCTCAAAGCTTCCGGAACACTTCTAAGGTAATTTCTTACCAAGAACGGAAGATCTAAAGAGAGGGAGGAAGGCCTAAGTGTTGAAACTCATCAACACTTGCGCACCTGAGTGGCCAGCCCTTAAGGGAAGTGGCCACACTTGCGCGCCGCCTTCTTTCTTTGATAGAACTTGCGCATCCCTTTTCTGGAAGAACCTCAAGAAGATTCTAAAGGCTTTAATAAAGAGTCGCTCAAGTATTTCAATGCTGGTTGAATATCGCGCAAGTACACCATGTGTCGCGCAGGTATACCTGCGCGACCAACACTTGCGCACCAACGCAATACTTGCGCGCCTTCCAAGACATGTGTGCCCATTCCTTTTTTGGTGCCCATCTTGCCTATTTCACCCCTCTTAAGCTATTACACCTTTCCTTTTCAAGATTCAGTCTTCAAGACACTCTTCAAATCCATTTATGGTATGATTTCTTGATTTGACTTCCTTATCTGAAAGGAATTCTGTGGAATATCTCTCAAAACCTAGTGATTTAAAATATCCTTATGTCACTAAATATGGAGAGTTCATTCATTCAACCTCATCCTTTAAGATGATAGAATCCTTAACCTGGGTCTCCTTTTCTGGAATAATCCCCAGTCATAATCATGGGCATCCTTTTTAGGAGTAAGCCCCAAGTACCTTAATTTCTTGGGCATTCTCTTTAGGAGTAAGCCCCAAGTCCCCTAATTTGGGCATCCTTATTAGGAGTAAGCCCCAAGTCCCTTAAATGTTTGGGCATCCTCCTCAGGAGTAAGCCCCAAACCTTAATCCTTAACCTGGGCTTCCTTTTCAGGAGTAAGCCCCAGTCTCCTAATTTGGGCTTCCTTTTTAGGAGTAAGCCCCAAATCCCTTAAATTCTCTTTAACCAGTCCTAATTTCCATTTAATCTGGGATTCCTTCTCAGGAGTAAAACCCAATTATCAATCCTCTCCTAATTTGGGTTTCCTTTTCAGGAATAAGTCCCAAGTTAGAGTGTTTAAATCTCCATAAAGCACATATACCTTTATGGACCCTGTTCTTGGATTTTCTCCTTAAAGTAAATCCTAAACTTCATTCATCTAGGAAGTCATACATACATAAGCCCCACATTATTTCTTATGATTGCATCTTTCATGGAACAATTGTCTAATTTTTACCAATACCTCTTTTTTCTCACATCGAGCATGACTCAAGTGAGCTTAGAGTGTAAAAGTAAATTGTGACATCCTCCTTTGAGCCATCAATCATAAACATCATACTCCCTTACTCGAACCACGTGGGTTTTGATTCGTTTTACAAAACAAAGGATACGTAGGTATCCCATCTATGGGTTCAATCCCAACTCTGAAATAATTCATGTCCTTCTGAATGAAAATAAACTTCAAGTGCCCCACTGAGTGGCTTTAAAACCAGCCTGGTCATCATAATGACCAAGAGACTTTTATATGAATGTTTTGAAGGTTACCATTGACTAAGAATCTCTAAATAGATATAGATAACTCTCTATTGATGAAGAACCTTGAATACATATAAAAGATTCTCTAAATTTCTTACATATTTAATCATTGATTGTCAAAACTAAAGGAAAAGCTCATTTTATACTTGGTAATGTAATAAGGATTCAAGAACATAACTTAAATCTATAAAGAGAGTCCCGGAATAGACAATAATTCCCCTCAAAAAGGTGTGAAGAGTCCGACCTCCCTTCCTCTTGACCAATGCAAATTCCTAAGCCTCATCAGTTCACAAGATAATAAGCGCCCACCATTGGAAAGTAGGTCCAAACAGGTATGGAATCATTGTATGTTTCCGGTTCTACGAACAAACCCGTTAGAAACCGATCGGAACGTTTGAATCTCCCATCCAGGAGGTCATCCCCGAATTCCGAGGGAAACAGCAGCATACCTTCAGAAATCACCAGATAATGAAGAGGAGGCTATGAAATTGGAAACCAAGAAAGATGGGGACTCATTCTTTGTCCTACCCCCACCAAGAAAATTGTATCTTATTGTAATAGGGGTGGATTTGGTGTACTATATCCATGGTGTCCCCAACAAAAAGGATGAAGCACATGATGTGAAGAAGAATTTTTGTTGGTTCATCACAAAGAAACTCAACCCACCTTCAGATTAAGGATAACCAACTGAAACTACCCATCTGGAGGTAGTCAAAAACCAGGGCCCACTTGGGGGATTAAACCAAGATCTATCGTTCTTTTCTCATCGTATTTCTATTTTCATTTTTTAATAAATTTCTTATGTTTTCTTTTGTTCTTTTTCTTTTAGGTTTTTAGTGTGAAACACTTAGGACCTTAACTCAATGTTTCTTTACCAATAAGTTAGGTTGTACATATCATTTACACTTTCTTGCTGTTTTGATTCATTCTAAAATCTACTTACATGTTAAATCCAGTTAAATGAATTGAGGAAACTGCATCATTTAGGTGTGGGGGAGTGAACCTTGGTAGTTTTGGATTTTAATTTTGTCTTTATTTTTCAAAAAATAAAAAATAAAAAAATTGTGTGTGGTTCAAATTTTTTTGTGTGTTTATTTTTCAGTTTTTTTGGTGTGTTTTTTGAAACTTTTGAGATGAAATGATTATCATTGTTGTTCTTGAAACCCATGTCATTGAGTGAACCAATTTATTCCATGAAACTGAGCTTAAATGAATGCTGAAAACGGTTTTGTTTCAAGTTCAATTCTTTGGGAATTTCATGAAAAGTACTCAGGTTATTGAATCCCATGCCACATATCACTGTCATTATCTTTGAAATCACTTTCCTGTGAGGCTTCTAAACCATTATTTGTGTATTATTTTCATTCACCTCACTTCTTGAGAGAACCAGACCATGCTTGTCTTAACCAGAATTTGATTCATTCCTTTCGAAACTTGAGGGTTTGGGGTACATGTGTTTTAAATGATTGAGGCGTTTCTTTGGTTTGAAAGCCCCCTTTTCAAGATAATCCCTTTAATTATGGCCTACCTTGTATATTAATCCTTGTAGCCCATAGAATCCATGAACAGCCTGTTAGGTTAGCCACATTACAAGCCAATTTTCCCTTTCCAACCTGCTCTTGAAGTGAAATTGCATGATCTAGTTGAACTTAAGTGTTGGGTAAGCTGTCTTGTGTTGTGCTACCTCATTTGGTGAAACTTTGGGTGGAAACTAAAATGATGAAGAGATGTGTGTGCTGATGAAAAATCATTATGTTGAAAGCTGTGCCTTTTCTGGAGCTTTCATGATAAAAGAAGTCATGCCTTTCTGGAGCTTCACATGGAGGAAGAAAGCTATGCCTTTTCTAGAGATTTCAAGAAAATCATGCTTAAGAAGATTGAAATTTTTGCTGCAGAAATGATGAGCTGTTTGAAAATTTCTTGATATTTCATGATGATGGAGCTGAATTTCTACTAAGTGGAGTGAGGAGGATACCATACTTGAGTGAAAATTAGAATTGTGCAATTTTGCTTCAAAAAGAGCCAAGCCTTCCTCATTCAGCCTCAGAATTTTCACATAAAAATCCTACCAACCAAAAGCCACAAAACAACCTTGAAATGTCCTCATGATAAACAAATGTCCTTGACTCACATCGGGTGGAGAAGTAAGAGTTTTTCAAAACTATGGTGACCCTTGCATTGGTCTGGAAGAGAAAAACTTTGTTGAAAAGTGATATTTGTGAGATGAGAGAAAATTAATGCGAGGTAGGTGTTTTATGTGCATGGGAGAAGAAATAAAGAGGAAAAATATTTAATGATCTGATTAGAGAATTTGTAATAATGGTTATGGATGAGGAATGATAACTTTTATTTCTTTGTGTGGAATTGGTGGATCTAAATGGCATGTGTTTCGAATTTGGTTTGATTTGATTTTGATTTTGACTTGTCCGGGAGTCCAAGTGCTATGTGTGGGGGAATTGATATAGATAATATTTTCATAATTTTTCATATGTGTTTAAATGATTGAACCCCTTCCAATTAATCAATTTGAGCTAATTTGTATCATTTTAGTATTTTGGTGAATTATGGGCTTAATTGTGGAAATTGGTTAATTCTGGAAATTTAGCAGTTTTGTGGAGCTTCTGTATTTCGGGAATATCTTTTATATTTTTGATCCAGATTGTAATATTCCTTTTTTTAGTATTTCTACTCTCCTGGGCTTCATTTTATCCTTCTGGACCCAAAGTTCAATCCATCATTTGGAAGCTCAAATTCAGCTCACAAGTCAGGCCTCGAAAATAGTGTACAGAACAACATAAGTTTATTTTGGGGACCATATATCATTAATGGTAGAACCATTGGATCTGAACATTTACATGGAGCTAGAGAAAATTCATAGGAACACCTTTCATTAATATTTCCGCGTCTGATTCTTTCACTGGAAAGGTCATTAATGCGTTGGAACTCGGTGTTTTGGAATAGGAAGAGTCACCTAGACAGAATTAAATATCCAGAGTAGGTTGACCATATCTCATTCATACGTGGACCAAGAAGGATCAAATTTTGTGGGTAGACAGAAGAGATATAGGGGAACAACTTTCAAGAAGGAGGAATTCTCTAAATCTGTCATTTACTATTCCAACCGGACTCAAACTTTCGGGAGAGTAATTTTGGAGGGAAATTTTCTACTCCCCAAGCCTATAAATAAGAGTATTCACTTCTATTCAAAGGGGTTGAAGAAGGTGCAAGAAGGGATGTGCTGGAGGATTGAGTTCTTTTTGTTCTTTGTATTTTTTATCTTTTTCTTATTTAGTTTGATTATGCTCTCTTCTTCCCCTTTCAACTCTAATACCCTTCACATGGAGGGGTAAAACCTTTGAGTGATCGGGGAAGGGAGAGTTTATCTTTCGTAATGTTGGAGTTTTGTGCTTAAATGTAAAACCTTATCATTATTTTGAATTACATTTATTCTCAGTGTTTCCCAATTCTCTTAATTCGATCGTGTTTTGAGTTTGGTGTATTCATTTTTAATAGCTTTGGTTAAAGACTTTTTATCTCCCTCTGCCTAGTGCAATTTGTCTCGATCGAGCAGATTGTGTTAGGTGGTGAGTGTCTAACGATCGTTAGAACGTGTGTGGAACTAGTATACTTTTTCTAGAGTTCTAAGGAGCAACAATTCCTGATCGGTACTTTCCTTAGTTGTTTAGAAATTGTTTATGAACTTTCATGCACATAGTAGTGAGTTCTATTTTCTTCATTAACCAAGGGTGATAGATGACTCAATCGAGGAGTCTTTCATTTTTCATTCAAAAGGAAGAGAGGTAAGATGATATTTGTGACTATGATGACATTACAAAAGGTGATCCTACCCTAACCCCATCACTCTCTTCATCCATTGTTTTCAACCTTTCTTTTCAATTGCTTTCTTTATTTTTGAACTCAAAAAACTGTCAAAAAGAACCTCTTCTTCTTTCTTTAATTTAAGTGACAAACATAATTTTTGTGCACTCCTCTCTGGAGACAACTTATGTTACCCACTTTTCTACATTTTAACTTAGGTTTTATTTGTTTTTGTCACACCCCATGATAGGAACGTGTCATATCTCCTTCCATATCACAAATACACAATGACATCATGAGATATCTACATATGTTGATATCATGGTTTGAAATCATGTGTGTAGGACTTTGGTGCTATGAAGTTTTACATCCCGTAGAACAGACATGGGGGATTCACTCCTCACCCCTTAGGAACCCATAATCATGGATCATCAACCCTTGAAAGGGGGATGGACTTATCAATTTCATGGTGTAATGGTATGGAGGAGTGTCCAGTCGAGGGTCCACATTAGCATACATATGATAAAAAAGAAAAATGGAATTAACTTACCTATACTAAAAAGTAATATATAAGGAGACACAATTGGGGACACCTCACTAGGGACCAAGAAATCGCTACATGAAAGCATTGAGGACTATAGGGAGAGGTGCGCATAAGATATGACTATTGCGCACAATAGGAACTCAAAACATGGTTATTTAGAGTAAATTCATCCCATGAAACATTTAGAAGGGGATTCATACAAGATTAGAGGGTTATTCACAAGAGGATGGTTTGAGAGCAAGAATGGGTCTATTTAAGGTATGTTGTCTGTGAAAGTGGATAATTTTTTCATACTTCCATTAGGATCAAAAAAAAAATAGAGGGGGTCAAACCACTATGGTCCTACATGAAGGCAGACCCCTAGGGAACTCGTCGCGTAATTTCTTGCACCTTGAGGGTTCCAGGGATTTCACGATGTCACAGAAGAGGTGTCTTGTATCATGCAGAGTGATACTTTGACATAAAGAGGATCGCACTGAAGAACATGGTGCACTGCAATATATAAAAAATATATTTAGCAGCCAAATATAATATTTTGGGCATGAAAAGGATATTCTATGCACATGTCCCTCCAAGAAACAGTGGACACACATGCAAAGGACCCACTTGACATCACAATGGGTTAGTAAAAGCATTTTCTATGGATTTATGATTAGCGTGAAAACCTTGAAACTTATTTACACATTCCTAAGGATTCTCCAAATGTGACATTAATTTTAAAGGTGATTTTGTTCTACCCAAACATGGTTATTATGGATCTATTTAGAATTTAGAACCAAAAAATTCCGCCCTCAAAATCGGAGCTGAAAAGGGACCAGAAGGTTGAGTTTAAAGGGAAATACTGAAAAGAGGGGTGCATCCATGGAGGTACATAAAAATATAGAACTTGTAATAGAATTGTTATTGCACTCATGCAGAGGACCTAGTCAATGGCTATAAATATGTGGTAGGGATATGCAAACTAACTTGACATTCTGTATGATAGGAAAATTTTCTCTCATGGACACAAGTCTGATCTTTTTGTGTGAAACACCAAAATTTGGTCATTGTTTTATGTACAATGGTTTCCTTCTTCCGTGATTAAATCTTTTTGGAATTTCTACCATTTTGTGCGACCATCGTCTAACCTTATGAACCATTCCATTAACTTTATCACTTCATCCTTTATCCTTAAACAACTAAACCAGAATGGTCGGTTAACAAGATGTTATGGAGATGAGATATTCCAATGCCTTTCGAAGAGTGGAGATGATCAATAACCCTCAAGTACTACATTCCAAGCGGGTTATATCAATCAATCAGATGCTCTTGTACATTCGGACACAACGACAAAAGTATTATATTTTGAGTGACAACCTCCTATTGTGGAACTTTTTCATACAAGAATAAATATCAATTAAAGGATTTAAAAATGGTTCACTGCGATCATGGCTCTACATGAAGATAATATTCAGCGTTACAACACAAATGTTCATGGACATTACTCAATATAGAATCAAAAAATGGTCATCTATTTCTTCAATAAAAATACCTGGATGATCACAGGAGATGAGCTGGAGGTGGAGGAGTTTCCTTCCCACTATGCCATCACCTTCCAAAGCAGTATGGGGGATAAATGTTTGGACTGGAAGAAGGACTGGGACATGAGGTTCGGTGAAAACAATACAATTGAATGGTAATGGTCATAACGTGTATTCTATACATGCAAGGAGTTACAAGAAGAGATTCATAACATTGGGGTGTATTATGAGGCCGTATGGATGTCATAGTTCTATATCTACCATCAACAAGAGTTGGCTCCAAAGATTCCCATCTCATGGTCTCCAGATGTAAACATGGTCCAACTCCACCAAGGTGAAGTTGACATTAGATTGTGGGACATTAATTATATTGGATGCATTCCTCTAGAGGGGTTTCAGTAAGATGATTTTCTTCCATTTGTGAACACTTGGATGGATAGGGAACTAACCTGAATCATAACACGACATCTGTTGGAGATGACCAAGGGGAAACTGTAGAATAATTTCATCTTGAAGGACATCCCATTCCCAGCATGGTTCAACCTGTTCTTTATAAAGGATGATAAGGTGAGGATTCTAGACTGAGGGAAGCAGTCTTTGAATGCATCACATAGGGGAAATGTGTGATCATACTGGGTGATCCAAGAGGCGGGAGACTATGAGAGATTGGTGTATAGTATATATGAGATCTAGGACCCAATGGTTCAATATGAAATATTTCATACCACCTTTCAGAGTGGGTGGATATTTCCAATGAGGGACACAAGGATGGGGATACACCTAGGAACCATGGTGGCAGTGGAGATCATGGAAGCTCACAATAGTGTTAATCTGGGAGTGTCTATCATATCAAGTCTCTACGTTTTCTAGGACACATTTGAAGGGGTAGCATGCCTGGGAGAATTTTTAGGCCCGTCTAGTTCCTATATGGATGGATTTTAGATAATATTGGTGGATATTAATTTACAAACACCATACATCCTCTAGTTTTTTTTCTAAAACCATCCTTTATGAACATTTATGGGGTTAGAACATTGACCCTACGCAAAGAGGATGTTTTACTCTCTATTGGAAACCATGAAAACTTCATTTTACACCCCTTCCTCACTCTATTAATTTATATGGTGGATAACCTGTGATGTCCGTGGTATTATAGAGAGTAATTACAAAGCTTCAGGAGAGATATCCTAGTGTCTTGATTCGATGGTACGATCCTCTAAAAACCATAGATGTCATCTAGATTCACTAGGTAGTTTGGATGCCTTCATCCAGTGGTGAAGAAAATGTATATAGTGGTCCATGAAGAGAGACACTATTGTATCCTCCACTAGTTTTGGTGCATGGTAATGAATACTGGATTTGGAAAAACTATCATGCTTCCACCTACGAATATCGATGTCGGCCTATCAATGGAATATTCCAAAAACATAGTGGTAGAATATCCAGAGGAAATCCTAAGAAGGTATATCTGGATTATCTAAGAAGTGAGCGTGGATCCAGAGCAGTGGGAAGGTAGGATGACTACCACCTAAGAGGAAATCCCAGAAGAATTCCTGGAAACTAGGGTGACACAAGCTGGAACCACAATGGTGGGGATATCACAGGATGCAGTTGCACCTCTACCTCATGAAGAGGGGTAGGTGGTCCCATAAGAGGCCTTGAGGTCCATCCAAAGAATCCCCTTGTAAGAATAAATGGCATCTCTTGCAACCATATGTTGATTTTGTTTTCCCAACTCTTTCATCTACTTGGAGAACATTGCGATAAACATGATTAAGTGAAGACTTGTGGTGGATTCTGGATCCCAATGGGATTTAATTTCCATAATTCAAGTGCATTAAAGTAATATAAAAGTTGATATTTTATCACATGTATGAGTACCTGATATCCATGGATCTATATGCATTCAAGAGGGATAAATACAAGGAACCTTCTACCTTGGTGAAGGTGATGTTATCCAAGAGTCAGATTGAGAGGAAACGCTGCCTGAGGATGATAATGAGGAATAATAAGATGACGATGATGATAATGAATAAGTGGAATAAATAGAATGTGGGGAGCCACGTGGGATGGTTTCTCATGAAGATAATCCTTGAGAGATTATTGATATTACAGGATCCAAAGAAGATTTCTCTAAATTTACCTCTATAAGCTCAACTGACTCATGTTTTCTCCTTGATTTCTCTTTTCACCCCACATATATACAAACTAGAACTCATATTTAACATAAGAAACTTGATAATAATAAAGGGGTCCCCATATAATAGGGTGAAGATGTAACAACTGGTATGGGGGAGCGTGCTCTAGGGCTTGTACCAAGGGTCAATGTAAGTAGTGAGTCGACTGAGGATGAGGTGGCTAGTGGGGGCCATCTGAGGAGTTTGGGGTGGAAATCTTGGAACCCCATGTCTTTTGTGTTGTCTATAGGGGTGAAATCCTAGTATTCCCATGGAAGAACCTACTAAAGTGGAACATACGAGAAGGATCATCATTGAAATCTCTCCTCCTCCTCTAGGTACGAGTAAATCTTGAATTGTCTTGCTATATCGAGGTTTCCATGGAGCTTTAGTATCAACGTGTACTTATCTTATGCATTTCCTACTTAAAAAATTCATAGAGGGATAATTCAAGTGTTTAAACTACCACTTGGTGAGGTGTCTACTGTGGTGGAAGTCCTAGGTTGACCTAAGATCTTGAACAAACGGTACTCAACTCTTTTAAATCTACGATTTCATACAATCAAACCTATCATCGACTAAGAAAATTGATTGAGGTAATTTGTTCTACTAAATACTCATAATAATGATAACCGAATGAGTGTATGGGGTCGAGGAATCTATGGGATCCCTTATATTTTCCACACTCGTTCAGGAGGATCCATTCATTCAAAAAGATCTAGATTTTGTGGTTCCAAATGAACAGACAACTATGGCTATGAGTGATGCCACTAGTGAGGCAGAACTCGAAGCTGAAAGTAGTGAGGATATTAAGGAAGAAACAATAGAAGATGGTTTCACTCATGATATTAAGACTATAAAATCATAGATAATAATAGAGTAATACCATTATGTTGATCTCCTTGATTCTTTTCTAGAGTATGAGCCTACTGATCCGGAGAAGCATGTTGATACTAACCCCGATGCGGCTGAAGAAAAATGTATCATCTAGAATAGATCATGGAGACACATTTAGTGCTTCATTGAATAGCCTTCCAAACCGAAAATTGTGGGTTGGATGGAGTCGCACTACCATTGGTTGTATAACATGTGCATTGGAGGGGCAGATGCTTGAGACCTTTATGAATTGGTTTGTGATTTCCTTGCTAAAATGGAGTGAGAGGGGATCCATAATTTGGAAGCATCTTGGGGTCAAGAGAAGTTTGATAGAATGAAACAACTTCTAGATGTAACCCATGATATCCAGAATCTATAGGAGAAAGTGATCAAGTGTACAACTTTCCTCAAAACACAGTCAGAAATCATCAGTAATCTGACGACTCAACTAGAAGAGGCTAAGATGAAAATAAAGTAGGTGAATGCTTAGATTTTTGATATCCAATATAATTGGATCCTACAATTGATAATATATGATGAGATTAATCTAGTGGATAATGATGAGTAAGAATATCTTGAGATGAGGCAACAAGTCCTGGGGTCTACACGCTAAAGGTTGGTGGAGCTAATGTGGTTAATCACTGGTGTAGAACTATAGGGATGATTATACCAGGAATCATAACTCTATTATTTTAGAACATAGTAAGTGTATATATAAGTTGTTTCGTTCTTTAATTATCACACATAAATAATATTTTTGAGATAACTAATGACCAATCCCTATGCTTATGTGGGTCACACCAGGTGTCATAAACAATGGATAACCACATAATCATTCAATATATATGAGAGTGTAGGATAATCATCAAAAACTCAGGCTCTTCTATTATTGACTGACCACATAGATTGTTTAGACTAATATATGTTGTGGCTATAGAATAGGGATATATGAGATTCCAACTTACTTTTCCTAACATGTGCTAGTGCATGAATGGGATAATGCTAGGGGCCTTGGAATCGATTTTAAAAAGGGGAGTGAAGAAAGTGAATCATGATGCCCAAATTCCAAAACATAGAGAGGAGGGAATGATGGTATAGGATAAATGTTTACCATGATTGAAACATGGTATTCATACCACTTTACTGAAATGGGGAAAATCAAATGAGGGTCGACCACTGACCATGTTAAAAACACAAATCCTATCTTGAAATGTTTTCTAAAGTCGTCAGGAATGTTGGACCAGAACATTAGGTGAGCCAAAGAGGCATGAAACAAGGACGTTAGGGGGTCCCTTAATACATAAAATAGGATGAAGATCAAAATAAGGGGAATGTAAAGAATGGTAGTTGAGTGATGTATTTTTCAAATTAATTCCAACACTCTTAGAATCATTCCACTATAGCTTAAAGGCCATTGGTATAGTTGTATTGGTATGAACAATGATAAAACCCATATTATAAGGAGGAACTCATTGGTGAGGGCCTAGGATAACTTTCAGTTTTACATCATGAAGATGATGATGATGAACATGAAGTATAATATCGTATGGTGAGGATGATGTATGGAATCGTTTAATGTTGAGTGATCAGCACGTGTCCTATAGTTTAATGACATAATACCTGGACGTTAAGCATACTTTAAATTCATAAATCCTAGACCATGGACGACATTTTAAATTCATGTTTCATGGACCATGGAAAGGTCCAATACTAGTATGATTATGCGTCATAGAAGAATGAAACCCTATGTGACTGAGCCAAAAGAATATTGGGTACCACAAAATATTTGGTAATAGGTATATGTCAATTAAAATATGGGAAAAAATTCCCATAATTCATCAAAAATATTTGGTGAGGCTCTAGTTTTAAGGTATTAGTGTTTAGACCAATAAAATGGTATCCCTAATGTACATGTTCAATGTGATGGGTTGATAACCCCAATGTTAAGGAAAAACAAGGAGTCTCAAACCACAATGCAATTTAAGAAGGGATTCACATGTAGTATAAAGTCATGATTTCTTGGATTTAGGCTTCTAGTTTAAGGTTTTATAATTCTTACAAGGTTTTTTTATTCTTTTTTATGCATCTTGACTATGATAGTTCACACCTAACTAGACTCCTAAGCCCACATGATCTATAATAGATGTGGGAAATAAGGAATGGTATCAGAGATCTTCCAAAATGTGGGAGTTCATATGGAATTGAAAGGATGTATACTTAGCATTTCAGGATTTGGATCATAGGGGTGACTAATGAGTGAGGATAGAATGCTGACCATGTTTGAAAACATAGGAATCTCTACCTAACCTACCAAGAATGGGGAAAGCGAATTCAAAATCTACTTTTGACCATGTTAAAAAACACGGGATATGCAATTTGTTACCTGAGATCCATTAGGTAATTTTCCTAATGGGAGGCGATCCAAAGGTGGCATGACAGTATCACCATTAGGGAGATGATACTGGATTCGAAATATGATGTAAAATGAGACCGAGAAAATCTACAAGTGTGAAATGGGAAGGTAATAAAGAATGGGAATGAAAATTATTCCCAACAAACAGCTCAAGGTTTTATTCCATAGACAAAGTTTTTATATATAATGTTATGTTTCATGTATTATAAGAGAAATTCTCATTACAAGGGTATATATGTGACCGACAAGTTATAAAACTCAGTATGAATGAGCTATGGAGGCCCACTAACCACATAAATAACTTAAGATTGAATGAATATAGTTTAGGTTCATAGGGATTGGACCAAAATCAAGTCAAATGGGCCTAGTATTTGAAGGATATTATGGATGAGAATGAAGAAAAAATTTATATGTGTCACTATGTATCCCATGCAGATGGGAATCAAGCCCCACATAGTTCTGGAGAGTAGTGTGGTAGATGACTAGAACTGGTGGAGAAAATCCTCGCTGGGGAGGGGAACTTTGGAATCCCATGATTATCATGAGGCATCATAAAGTTGTTCAAGGTAGGTTTGTTGTTTAATGTTTTGAATTGAGGAATTTATCTCTTAGTTTAAGGACATATATTTCAGACCATCGAGAAGGATATCTCAAATGGGTGTGTATCATGCGGCATCCTAACAAACCTAACTTTAATGAGTCCAAGACTTCCCAACACCGCATAACACATCCCTGAAGAGGCATTCACATAGTTTAAAGTCATGATTCTTGGAATTCAACTTCTAGTTTAAGGTCATTGATCTTTCACCAAGATATGGAATGTCTCAAATGCACATTCATAGTGTGGTGCTATAAAAAACTGATGTGAATGAGATAAAGGAGGCCCGTCACCACATCAATAATTACATAAAACATCCCACATATAGTTTAATTTCATGTAAAGTGGACTATTATAAGGATGAGGGGCCAAAATTTCTATGGATTTGAGGCTGGGTCTAAAGACAAAATGTACATATGTCACTATGTATCTCATGAATATGGGAATGAAGACCCGAATAGTTCTTGAAATACCACATAGTTTAATGTCATGTGGTAAGGAAGACCATGGAGAAACATGAATAAAAGAAAACAATATGTTTGGGCCTAAGATTGATGATCTAGGAATCACTACATATATCATAAGGATGAGGATAAATACATACATAGTTCTTAAAGGAAATATCATTGCTTAGGTTTGATCTGTACATGAAGGGGGAATAGTGATTGGAGTGGCTGGACTAGGATATATAATCCATGTGTCACTATGTATCCTATATAGGCATGAATCATGTTTCACATTCTTCTCGAAGATGGCATGGTAAGTGACCGATCTCATGGGTAATGATGTCATTGTTTAAGGTAATGTGACAAGATCGGTCCATGCTGTTTAACATTATGCAGTAATGACATTTGTTGATACTAAGTTTATCATTGTGTGGTCTGGACATAAGGGGGGATTACTCCCAAGGAAGTTACATGAAGCAGCCGCTATAAACCAAGAATGAATGAGGAACTAAAAAGTATCACATAGCACATCACGCACTCCCAAAGGAAACTCGGGTCAAGGGGTGAAAGGTTGAGTTTAGATAATATCCCAAGGACCAATTGTATGGGAGTTCCTACATATACCATAAGGATGGGAATCAATCCCTATATAGTTCTTGATGATGGAATGGTAGGTGACCAATCTAAGGGGAAATGTCCTCTCAGGAGAGGAAATTGTGATGTTATGCAGTTTGTCATCATATAAACTGGATGATGATTGTTATGTAATTTATCTTTATATAACCAACAACCATGGTTGTTATACAACATAATGTCAAGAAACTACAATTATAGGGGATCTTATATTATGTTTATATATTTTGGAATGTGGAATGAGGCTTCTGAATCAAAAATATTTGGTGTAGTGTCATGAAGTACCCGACGTGAATGGGACAAGGATGCGCAACACAACACAACATATTCATAAGAAGAATGTGCACATATTTTAAAGTCATGACGCTTAGACTATAAGAGATTGGATATCTGTGAAAGGGGATATGTGTAGGGAAAAATGATCATACAGATGTGAATAGAGGCCAAATGAGTCTTGTACCACAGGAAAAGTATTCATGGAATACATGTACATATTTTAAATTCATAATTCTTGGACTTGGGTGCCTAGTTTAACATCGGGTGCCTGGGAAATGGATACATTCCTTTTAAGATCATTCAAAAGGTCCATCAATGTTGTGAAATTTATCATTATGCAACTAATATGAACATTGTTATGTAGTTTATCATCATGCAACTGGGAAGAAGAGCACACAATTTATTTTCATACAATAAGTATGATGATCATTACGTAGTTTATCTTCACGTGACTAGGAAAATGATCGTTCTTGAGAATTATTGCTTGATAAACTTGGCATTTGTTGGAGTACTGATGTGCTCCCCTTCCATGGTGGCCAAAGAGTATTCACTATTAGGAAAGACCATATAAATTATATACAGACCTTCCCATTTGGTTTCAAACATTGGTGGATTCCTACCATGTATCATTGGTGTTTTAAGATCCAAAATTGCATCACCTTGGAGGAATGATCAATGGAAAAACTTCTTGTTGAATGATCTAGCTATCTTGATCCAGGGCTTCTCTAGATTGTTCAAGGCGTGGAGTCTACTTTCATCAAGGGCCTCTAATTCAGCTGGATAGACCTTAAGTATCCTTTTTAATTACTACTGATCATAGATAGATTCTTGGAGTGATGGAAACTGGATCTCAATTGTCAGGACTGCCTCTTTTCCATACATCATGTAATATATAGTCGCTTGGGTGGAATTTTTGGTTGCCATCCAACAGGCCCAGAGATAATTAGGAACCTTTTCTGGACAACTTTTCTTGGTATGGAACACTGTCTTCTTAAAAATATTGGAGATATTTTTCTTGAATGCCTTGATCTATTCATTTTCATGCGTTTGATAGTGGTGAGTATGGTTCAAATGGATATTGTACTTGGTGTAAAACCTATTTACCTCAGATGCGTGGAATTTGGTGTCATTTTTGGTGAGAATGGAATGAGGGAATTCAAACTGATAAATGATTTTGGGGCTCACAAATTCAATTACTAGTCATAATATAACTTTCTTGAGAGGGATCGTTTCTTCCCACTTGGAGATGAAATCTATTGCGTTTAGAATGAACCGTCACTAGAATGTTTTTTATAGTGGATCTGGTCCCACAATGACAATTACCTAGAACAAAAAAGAAAAATATTACTATGTAGTATTAAGGGGATTTGTAAGTCAATGTGAAATGTTGTCATGGATCTGACATTTGTGGCACCTCAAGGTGAACTCGATACATTCATGGACCATAGTGGTCCAAAAGTAACTTAACCTTCAAATATAGTGAGAGAGCTTCAACCCTACATAGTGAGAACCATAGAATGTGGCATGAACTTCCATATAATCCTAGGTAATCTCGTATCCTTAAATTCTATGGAGGATAATTCCATTAAAACCACATTTGAAGAAAATTTTCTCAAGGTTGGGTCCACTCTTGAGGGTGAATTGAGCTGGACGTTGATAGATTTTCTCATGTTTGGATCTGTCCGTTTGGAGAGTATCGTAATGGAGATACTATATAAAGGGATTTGAAAATCAAAGGCTTCTTTATCTTCATGGGGATCCATTGGTACCGATGTGGATGAATCAGTGGTCATTTGGTTTACCTGGTGATTGTAATCCTCATCTGAAATTATAGGAGTAATGAATCTTCGATGTGCCACATGAAGGAACAAATCATCATTATCAGGATCTATACTAGAAGTGTACAGGCATTCTGTGGAATCAACATGACCATTATGTTACCAGGGAACATGATTCACTACTGGGTATGAAGGGAACTAGGCCATCAAATGAAGAGAATTATTGGGAAGGGGAAAGAGCTATAGATTTCAGATGATATAATCACCATTGATATGCTTGATGACTAACTCATAATCTTCCCTTATGTGAAATTGGGGAACCTCAATCTCGATAACCAGCTCGAGACTAGTAATGAGATCCTGATACTTGACCTCATTGTTTATAAAACCATCTAATTGGAGGAATAACTATGGTAGGATAACCTATGTCGGGGTGATGAAGTTGATTCCTAGACCCACTCTATTGGTCTTGGGACCATTGATCCTTCTACTATTTATAATTTTAGAGGAACCATCGAAATGAATCTACCATCATGGAATTTCTTGGTTCATAGAGAGGATGGAATCATCTTGGAAATCAATATCCAAAGGATCATCTTTTGGGGCCAAAAGAACAACCAGGAATTCTATAAGTGCTTGACCCTTAGAATCCTTATATGGAACAAACCTGATATCGAACTTCTAAAGAATCACCACCCAGTGCACTAGACAACAAGTCAATATCGGGTGGTTCAATATATACATTATAGGATCCATACGGGACACCAACTATATCTGATGATGATAAAAATATGGCCACAACTTTTTCACTATGAAAACTAGTGTGAAAAATCTCTTCTCGATAGGAGAGTATCTAGATTCTTTGTCGAGGAGTATGCGACTGAGATAATATAAATTGTCTTCTATCCCTTCATTATTCTTCTGAGTGAGGTGGGTGTTAAGGGATAATTTGAGGGTGGTCACATAGAGGACCATAGGTTTCCATGAGATGGGTATCATCAGAACTGGAGGCTACAATAGATATTTCTTGGCCTCCTAAAATCTGGTCTAGAACTCTTCATCCCATAGGTAGACATCACCATTCCTTATGATCTTAGAAAATAAATTACACTTACTATCCAAATTGACAATGAATCAGTGTATTTAGTCTAAGTGTCCTTGCAGACCTCATATTTCCTAGAGGTTTCTCCGAGGTGGAATCATAATAAAGTCCTCGATCATCTCTGAATCAATATCGATGCCTATAAATTTGACAAAAAAACCTTGGAACTTCCTAAAGGTGACCCTAAAATCATAGTTCAAGGTGTTCATCTTTAACTACCAAGAATGAAGGAATATGAACAATTTTTAAAGATCTATTATATGTTTCTAACACTAGTGGTATTTAACCACCAAATCATCTATGTATCATTCCACTAATGCCTTGAGGATTATCTTGAAGATGTGGTGCATGGACTGCCAATAGATAGCTCATAAATTTTTCAAACCTAAAGGCATCACCTAATAGTAGAAAGTAACTTGCGGCCCATTGAAAGTGGTATAATCCTATTCTTTGGGAGATATCCTGATTTGGTTTTACCCTAAGTAAAAGTAAATGAAGGAGAGATCCTAGAACCCATATATGGTGTCAATTAACAACTCTATCTCTGGAAGGGGAAAATAATCCTTTGGATAGTGGCAGTTGTAATCCTTGAAGTTGATAAAGACTCTGATCTTCCCATTATTATTTCTGGTTGGGATGTTTTTAGTGAGCCACTTGGGGAACTTAACTTCATTGATGAAACTAGCTTTGATAATCTGGTCATCTTTGGCCTCGACCATAACACTGTGGGACAAGTGCATCTTCCATGGAGGATTCTTGAACTCGTGATGGATTACAAGGTGAAAATGATGGTAGAAAGAGACCTGGGAGTCTATTCCTTTCATATTATCATAGATACCAGAAAAAACATCATGATTATACTTCATTAAACCTAAATAATTATATTGTTACTCCGTAAGCATGTATGCACTGATCGTCATTGTCATTGGATCTACCTTGGTTCTAAGATTCACCTGAACTAGCTCATAGAATGAGGTTGATATTCCTTCCTAAAATGAAGGAGGATAATCTTATAGATCTAATTTATTGTATGAGGAAGAGGGATCACTGGTAAGAGTCGATTATTTTTGGCAAACTGATTCTATAAGAATAATTGTTTCGGCCTTAGAGATGGTGGAATCTTTGCTGGGAGAATACTACTCTTCTGAAATCATGGTGACAAAGGTTGTCATACCAATTCCATATTGACTTTTACCACAAGGCCCATGATTGATTTATAAGAAATGATGATGGGCCAATGTGTGATGGTTTAACCCAGCTCAGTAGAACATGTGAGTCTGATGTATGGATGTAGCCATTGGGTAAACATATCAGTACATGATTGTAGTGGGGGGTTATGGTATCACTATATCCTAGACCATGTAGGAGTATGAGGTAATATTCCATTTTTCTTTGTACATAGGGAAATGATTCCCTTTCCTCTCAGAAACAACAAAGCAGTTCCTCATGTTTAGTGTTGTAGCCTCCAACTGGTGAACTTAGAGGATGAATATGTCATCCAGATCTGACTATGGGTTGTGTATGCTGGAGGTGTGATCAAAATCATTACTATGGATGTTTTTTTCAGTGATCTAGTAATAGGCTACATCTGTATAGTGGGATTAAAAAGGGGAAAAGGTAGAAGCGTAACCTTGGATTATGCCTACTCAACCATTGAGGGAGTACTTGAGGCATTCGTGATATGAGGAGGGGACTTTTGTAAGAAGATAGATCCGTGGTCTACCCATCAATGTGTTGTAAGCAATATGCTATGATACAACTATGAATTCAGTGTCTGCTACAAAACTACCAAATTGGATTTCAAACTGATCCTTCCACGCAGTCTTTGTTCTGTCCTATTGTAACCCTGAATCATCTGATCAAAGGGGGTCAAGTTTGTTTTAGTGAGTCCCAACCCAAGGATCATCTATGTTGGGATGATTTTGATCCTAGAACCTATGTAAACTGGATAGTTATGGACTTCAACACCATTGAAATTTCTGGGGATGTACAATGGTCGGATGTTCCCCAACACGATAGAACATTCATATTCCCTGGAGAAATAGATGATGGATTGGAATTTTTATTTCACAACCACTTCTAAATAGAAATTCTCAACTGTTGTAACCTCTTCTTCAAAATGGAGGGTGATTTTCAAGGATTTTTCAATGGAATATCACAACTCTTCTAACTGATTGAGGCACTCAAGGATTGAGATCTTTATGGGGATGATACAAATGTTCTTCAATAAATAACATTTCTATTCCATGAAAACATTTATTCTTGTAGTAGTTCTCTCTGTGGTGGGAAGCATGATGGGTACTGCTGGAATAACTACTCAATTATAACTAGTGCTTTCAATGTTCTCCTTCTAATCAGAATAATTACCAAGAACCACTACTGGCAACCTATCATCTAACTAAGGCTTTTCTAGATGCAGTTGATCATGATGCGACTACATCTATTCTTCCCAGTAAATTAGAATGTTAAATAGTAGTGGTGAGTCTGTAGGGCTGGTCTAGAAGGATTTTTCCTGTTGAGATATGTGCAACACCTACTATCTGGTCTCGGTGACATGCATGGCCTGGATTGAAGCATTGGGCTGAGAATTCATGTGGCTTATCTATCATCGAAATATTCTTATATGGTGTCTATAGAGGACATTAGGAGGGATATCCTAATATCACTCATCATCTATGATCATGTAGGGATCCACTAATTACATGGTATTCAGAAAGGCACGCTCTCGATCTTCGTCATGGGAGTCATCCAATGTTTTATAGGGTATTGTTTTGATTCTCATCCCAGAAGAAATAAATTATTCATGTTTATGGGAAGAATTTGGTATCAAATGGGTAATTTTATTTCCCTTACTCCATTGGATCATAATCTTTTATGATGTGGAAGGATGAGAAGTGGATACAGAATATGCATCTAGAGAAGGTGCACTGACTTCTAGAGGTTTAGTCCACCCTAAATGGGAATAGATGATGCCATGGGTGTGACTGACTACCCTGTGAGACAACTAGTCATCATACCTCTGAGTCCCATAGCTGGAGACTTACTACCATTCACCAGAACCATCACTGTCACTATTTGGATTGGTAAAGATATGTGATACATGCATCGAACATTCATTGAGCCAAACAACACCATTTTCCACCTATCCATGGAGCCAATACTTGACCACATTACACTTCTTAATGGTATAACCATGGATTTATTTGGTAAGGTTAGTTCTCAGGGAGATCAGTGATCTCAGCCTCAAGGGGATTTATGCACTCTAGAAGCTTTAAAATACATTTCTCTAAAGAAAATAGTACTCCTCCCATGAAAATGCACAGGACTATTCAATTTTCTTTCAAATCATCTTGTTCTACATCATTAAAAAAATTGTAATGTTGTTGTACTCAATATAATGTTTAGAATAAAATAATTATAATGAAGTGAATGGGGTTCCCATGACATGAGGAAATTAACTGAAGACTAATTGTGATGTAGATGGAACACAATGGAATGGAAGAGTTAGATATAAGAGACATAGATCAAACCAAAGGTGGAGGTGAAGATGAAGTTGGGGGAACGAGGAAAGATTTATATAAATGGTGGAAGGCATCCTAGAGAGAATTTCGAGGTTTCGGGATTTTGAACGGAGTTGATGGGCTTGTGAAGATGCTGGGTTGAGGGTTAGTGGGAATCATGATTTAATTCAGTTTGGTGTCTTTGAATGGTAATATAGTTTGGAGTCCATATTTTTAACCTATCATCGTCATTAATAAATTTCACTTTATGATGAAAATATTATAACACACCCTTGATTTAATTTCATAATAAGTTTTAACATTATATATATATCGTTATTCCTATAAGAATACCATAATATTCCAATTATAGGATTATTAGTTGGTACTGGAATCGTGGTATCATCCATGAAAACAAATCTATAATTTAGAATACATAAATAATTTGGATAACTCCTGAGTTCTTCTCGATGAATATTTATGAGTCTTTGGTGAACATTGAACCAGTAATAGTGGAAATATTCTATACTATTATGATCAATTATCTCTAACCTAGAATCATCTAGAATATCTATGTAATAAAAAAAAGATCACTAGATGGTTCATACATGTGGAATATTTCGCCTAAAAATACCACACACAATGGATTTCATGATTTTATATTCCATAAAATATGATGAAAATTATGCACTACTGAACTAATATAGTGAAAAAATATTTTTTCCATCTCATATTTATCCAATAATTAAAAAAATTTATATGAAATAATAAATAATGAAAATTAATCATTTTCCATAATTGTAATAGACTACATAATTTAATATGAATAATCATAGGCCTTGAGTAAAAATTCCCAGAACATGAGACATTCATGAGATGACCAATTTTTTAATACATAATAAAATTTATTGTATTCACCCACATCTATGGCCATATGACATAAACTATAAATACCCCCATTAATTCCACATTAATAAGGTACTACAAAACATTGACTTGTTTGGTTAAGGGGAAACAATCACAATGTGCAGAAAACATTACTTAGATGCTAGAACATCCTTGTAGAATCAAAAGGAAACCAAAATATTCCCAATAATCTCCATCCACTTCATAAAATCCCTAAAAATGAAAAAAATACAACATGTGAAGTCAGAAAGGGTCAATTTGTGCCATATATGTTTTTTACACATTCTGTGTAGTCTTTAATAACTATGTGTGACATGTGGATGTAAAAATCATGAAGATAAAACTAAAAACAGTTCCAAGAAAATATAGCTCTTGTTTTACCTGGAATTTAATTTTTGAATAGTAGGTAATAATCCTGGATCTCACCACCTAAAAGATTGTCCAACATGTACATCTGTTGATTAAAAAAAATTAAAATTAACAATTCATACTAATAAATAATGAAATATCTTAATTAAAAGTTAAAATGATAGAAAAATGATAAGAATAAATATTAATGAATTTATGTTATGTATTGAAGGAATGTATTGTTTTGTGCATTTATATTTCCTCTCATTTTATATACTCAATTCTGTCATTAGGCTCCAAAGTGAGGTCATTGATAAACAAATATTTCTTTTTATATGTTTTATGGAGCATCAATGATCTAATTTGATGATCTTATCTCGGTTACATCCCTTGTACCTTGGTTACAATTGCACATTAAGAAGGTACTGCAGAACATAGAGTTGTTTGGAAATGGGGAAACAGTCAAAATGTGCCGAACACACCCCTAAAAGACAACAACCTACTAATGTCGCATAAAAATATAAAACAACTATTAATGTTGTATGCATTTACATCAACCAAGAAATATGTATTAGTATCAAGGTGAATGATAATAGATTAAAAAAATATCTGTCATCCAATTATTGATTACAATTTTAATCATAGAACTATCTAGTGGAAAGTCACTATCAAATTAATAATATCCCTATAACAATTTTGAATGGTTTTAATTTCCAACCAATTGATATGATTTCCATCTGTGACATGAAATCATTATTCTTGGCATGAAAATATGAAAATTTGATATGCAGTTTCCGAAAGAGGATATGAGAGTTCTCTATTATTTAATTTTTTATAGTTTCAGAGATTTTAGTAATTTGGAATCAGGTCTACTAAAATAAATACAAATATAAAAAGTATTATAAAACATGACTCTATAAATACATATCAAAAATTAACCTGCAATGCACTCTATCTGAGGAAGTATTTATAATTAGAAGTATTAAACACATAGCCACCAATAACCGGTTAATTTTTTTCATGGGATACAATAACCTGCAACAATAACTTGAATCTTCTCTAAATAACAGATTCATTCAAATCACGATGATAGTGGAATAAAATATCAAACATACCAATTATGAGGTGTGCACCAATGATCCAAAAATACCTGAAAATATAGTAAAATATATGTTATAAAATGAAAAATGTAAAATAATGGAAAGAATAAAAAAGATGGAATTTACAAATTAAACTATTATAATTAAAAATTTAATATACATAACTAATTGATAATCCACAAAAAAACATTAAATTGATTCAGTTAATTATAGTTTAAAACATACCTGTACTATGTGGGGACAATGGTGAAGGAAGAAGGATGGTGTTAAGAGTTGGAAGATCTTTCATAATATATTGACATGTGATTCAGAACAATAATCGAATAAACAAATAAATCAATGTTTAACGACATGATGGAAAAATAAAATGAATAACCAGTTGAAGTGTCAACCTTATTATCAATCACATCACTCCATCTATTTTCAAGAAACTTCTCTAGCTACTTCATGTGGCCACAATCAAGCCTAAAAGATCTTCCCCCTCATTTCTCAATAGTATCTGATTCGTGGGAATCACCATGTAAAAATCTAGTCCTACCACAATTATATTTAGAGATATAATAATAGTTGATAGATATGATTTACAATATAACTATTGAATTAATTCTTAGTATAGTAGAGTGATATGACTCTAAAATAATTTGAGGAGTACAACAACCTAATTACATGCAACTCAAGAGTGGGATGTTTTAGTTAGTCTAGGTTCCTTGATCATAAAGAATGACATTCAGGTATCTCTCTTATGCTTCATGGAAACCAAAATATTAATAACAGGACAATGATACATAAAATTAAGAATCACATATCACCATTTGTTATATTCCAACTCAAAAAACATAATCAATTAACAGATCTAAAAAAAAGATAAAACTCGTGAATTGCTTCCAAAAACATAAATAATGGAAAATATCATGTATAAATTTTAAATTAGATATGGATAAATTTCAGCATACAATGGTGGATGAAAAGAGATGAAGTTCACAGTAGAGTTAAAATTGTAGTCAACATTGTAAATTGAAGTTACCATCACTAGCTCTAGGAGATAATGACATCTAGGATACTCTTAGAGTGCTTCCTGTAGATGTTGCATTAGATGGAATAATATTTTGAAGAAATTTTAATCTGGAAAAAGTGAAATTATAGTGAATATTTACATTTATAGAATGAAAAAAATAGAATAGTTTAAGGTGAACAAAATTGAAATAACACAACCTATTTATTATTATTTTCTGAGTTGTCTTTTTTGAAGCCTTACCTCTATACATGCCAATGGTGATCGCATGTTTGTATTGTTTATATTTTTATTTAATTTTCAAGGAGTTGAACATAATACATTTATTCATTTCTATGATTAGAGTACATATAATATATATTTGAATCCTAAATAATATGTCTACTGTGCATGTAATCATTGCAAAATATAAGAACACAAATGAAATATATATTAAATATACACTAATGGAACTTGTAATAAAAAAAATGAATGGAATAACATTAACATACCCAATAATATAGAATACTATGATGTAATGAGGAAATAAATAAAATCCCTTATAAGAATGATAGTTGAAGAAACAATAGTAGAGCAAATTAGGGGTAGGGTGAAATGGGGCACCATAATAGAAGATGTATACTATTAATTCTTTAGTAAATAATTTTTAACTGCAATTAAATCTGGGAGGAAAGTAAGGAGAATAATTAGATGACATAAGGAATACAAACCCGCAATGCACTCAATCTGAGGAAGTATTGATAATTAGAAGTATTAAACACATAGCCACCAATAACCGGTTCAAATTTTTCATGTGATACAGTAACCTAAAACAATAACTTGAATTGCCTCTAAATAAAAGATCCAATCAAATCATGATGATAGTGGAAGAAAATATCAAACATACCAATTATGAGGCGTCCACCAATGATCCAAAAATACCTGAAAATATTGTAAAATCTATGTTATAAAATGAAAAATGTAAAATAATGGTAAGAATAAAAAACATGAAATTTACAAATGGAACTATTTTAATTAAAACTTTAATATACATAACTAATTGATAATCCAAACAAAACATTAAACTGATTCAGTTGATTATAGTTGACAACATACCTATTCTATGTGGGGACATTGGTGAAGGAAGAAGGATGGTGTTATGAGTTGGGAGAGCTTAAATAATATATTGACATGTGATTCAGAACAATAATTGAATAAACAAATAAATCAATATTTAACAACTTGATGGAAAAATAAAATGAATAAGAAAATGGAAATGGATAGGTACTAGTTTAAGTGTTGACCTTATTCTCAATCACATCACTCAATCTATTTTCAGGACACTTCTCTAGCTACTTTAGGTGGCAACAATCAAGCCCAAAAGATCCTCCCCTCATTTTTCAATAGTATCTGATTCCTGGGAATCACCATGTAAAAATCTAGTCATACCACAAGTATATTTAGAGATATAATAATGGTTAATTGATATGATTTCCACTATACTTATTGAACTAATTCTTATTATAGAAGAGAGATATGACTCTAAAATAAGTGAAGGAGTACACAAACATTATTACATGTAACTCAAGAGTGTGTCATTCCAGTTAGTCCAGGTTCCTTGATCATAAATCATGAAATTCATGTATCTCTCTCATGCTTCATGGAAACAAAATTATTAATAACAGGAAAATGATACATAAAATTAAGAATCACATATCACCATTTTGGGTATTCCAACTCAAAGAACATAATCAATTAATAGATCTGAAAACAAAGATAAAACTCATGAACTACTTCCAAAAACATAAATAATTTACAATATCAATTAAAATTTTTAAATTAGATATGGATAAATTTCATCATACTGTGGTGGATGAAGAGAGATGAAGCTCACAATAGAGTTAAAATTGCAGTCAACATTGTAAATTGAAGTTACCATCACTGGATCTAAGTGATAATGACATCTGGGATCCTCTTAGCGTGCTTCTTGTAGGTGTTTGTTTAGATGAAATAATACATTGAAGACATTTTAATCCTATAAAAGTGAAATTATAGTTAATATTTACCAATATAGAATGAAAAAAAGTAGAACAGTTTAAGGGGAAAAAAATTGAAATAACAAAACCTGATATTCCTTGTTTTCTGAGTTGTCTTTTCTGAAGCCTTGCTTCTTTACATGTTGATGGTACATGCATGTTTTTATTTTTTATATTTTTATTTAATTTTCAAAGATTGTCACATAAAAAAATTATGCATTTCTACGATCAGAGTACATATAATTTATCTTCCAAACCCAAATAATATGTCTACTGTGCATTTAATCTTTGACAAATATAAGGACACAAATGGAATATATATTAAATATACACAAATGGAACTCATTATCCAAAATATGAATGGAATAGGATTCACTTACCCAACAATATAGAAAACTTTGATGCAATGATGAAACAAATAAAAACCCAGCTAAGAATGATAGTTGAAGAAACAATAGCTGAGAAGATTAGGGGTAGGGTGAAATGGGGCACCATAGTAAGAGATGTATACTATTAATGCTTTAGTAAATCATTTTTAACTGTAATTAAATCAGGGAGGATAGTAGGGACGATACTTGGACGACGCAAGGAATACATACCTGCCGTGGAGGCCTCGATGTTTATTATATCTAAAGTAGGTATTGCTGATGGTAATAGGTTTATGAAGAACTTTTCGGCATCATTCACATCAGTGGTTGGTGAAGTAGAAAATGAAATGGTATGCGGTAGTGGAATAGAAGGACAAGATGATGGAAGTCGCGAGTTGGAAGAGTAATAATTGGAGAGACTGATAATAGGAATATGGAGAAGAGGGTCATCAAGGATTTTGCAGTTAACGAATTAAAATATGGAGGAGTAGTTTTTTATCAAGAACCTGATTGCAACGATATATGAGTTTTGGTGAAGGGGTTCATAGGTGAATGATATGTTGTAGTCGAGCAAAAATGGCACCTCCTTCACCGATAACCAATCTTTGCTTGTAAATGAATGTGAAGACAAAGGGAGGAGAATAACCGGCCTTCTGAAGCAATGAATGAAGAGTTGATTTTCAGATGGAACCCTACACTGTCGGACGACAGAGTAGAAGAAGGTGCTCAAAGTGGAATAAATGGCCAAAGGAATTGGTTTTCATGGGTCACTTGTTAATGGTAGTAGTTGAGGGAAAGGTAGGTGGATAAAGAGGAAGAAGTAATCGGAAGTGAGGATAAAGATATTGAAATCTGGTAAAAACCCTAGAAAATTTGCAGGCTAAGTGCGAGCGGGAGAGGGAAGATGTCGAGGGAGTGGAGTAGCGCGGAGGTAATTCGCTATTTGGGTCGATGGAAATTAGGTGGTAGTAATTGAGGTTGGGTATGCAGGTTAGGAGGAATGACATGTGGGAGTGACACATTTTCGGGAAAAATCCTTCTATAGTATGTATATAGATAGATAGATATGTGGAAATAAATAGGAACCATGACCTATGGAAAGGAGTTGGTTCAGTTTCTACTATCTATAAGGGGAAATATAAGATCTTGGACCTAGTGATTCGATAGGGGTGGATGAGGGGTCGGAACCAAATTCTCTTTTCTTGGTGGTGGTGCCTGCCGAGGAGGTGCCTACTGATTCTAGGGTTGGTGAGGTGAAGATTGGTGTGGTTTTTGTCCTCAATGGTATTGTGCTTGGAGAGGATATCTAGGTAACGACTCTACATGCTCTAGATCCCCCACCTATATTGTGATATTAGTCTCTTCCTTTGAGGCTCTTCTTGCAGGAATTGAAAGAGGTGAAGGACGTGTCTTCTTGACATGATACAAGGATTCCTCAAGGTGAAGATACTTGAAAAAGAGGTACCAGAATCCACCTATGAAATTTTGAGTGATGAGGTTGGGAACTAGTTTAGTTTTGACATTCCCCCTGAAAGTTGTCAATAGCTTCTCTTAAGGTAGTGGCATATTGAGTGAGTACATAAGGCTCTTCCACCTAGAAATGAAATCTGTGACATGATCATTTGGAAATTCCTTGAACGTGAAGAGGTTGGAAATAATCTTCTTTTATGTAGGGTAACTGAACTAGTAGATAAACTGCCTACAGATGTCTTCCTAGCTGGTGATAGACCCAATGGGTAATAGGTTGTTCCTAACAAACTTAGGCCCTTACAATGTCTAAATAAAAAATTAGAGTTTGGTTGATTTCTACTAATCTAGGGTTCCCAACATGGGTCCTCAACTACAGATGAAGTGGTCCAGATGTTGCAGCAGGTCCCGAATCCTATTAATGGGTGAAAAGGTTGGATTATTGAAATTTGAGGACTCTCCTATATCATACACCCATGTCATATATGGATTTCTATCATATGGTATTTGAACCTATTTCATTTTCAAGGAATTGAGTCAAGGAGTGGGAGAATATAATAGATAGTCATGGAATGGAATCCATTATTGTTGAGGATTACTAACCACTAGGGCATTGGAAGTCTCATCAACATGGTAGGTAGGGTTAGGGTCTTGGGGAGTGACCTGCATATCACCTTCCAGAATGGCCTGATCCAGGTCCCGAGGGAGATTCTAACGCTATTAAAACAGATTTAGTGATGCATACCAAGGTCTATTTCTATAAGATCCATCATATTCTCTATTTGGTTGTGTGAGATCAATAGACATGACTGGGAGAAACCGGTTGAGAATGATTTGCAACTGTCCCAACTATCTTGGTGGAGGAGAAAGATGGACCTTTCATGGATCACCATAACATATACACTACTTGAGAAATATCTAATTGATGATCCATTACTAATATTAAATCTTATTTCATAGAGTGGTGATTTCAAGACCATCCTCTATATTCTATGTAAAATCAAGTTGATCTAGGGGTTTTAGTTGTTTTAAACCTTGTTGATGTTATGGATGACAAGAAAAGATGCAGAGAGATTTACAAGGCCGAGTGTTTGACTTTGATAGTGAGTTAGGACACCTATGTGAGGGTCTATGTGATAATATAAAATCCCAGTAGGTTGTTTCACTTTATTAGATCCTTCACTATTGTCCCCATCATTGCGCAACGTGGGGTCATTCATGTTCACTATGAAGACACATGGAATTTCCTCGATGTCACTGGTCGAATTAGGATTCATCTTTATGGGAATTAAGTGGAGAGTGAATTAATGTACCCAACCAAGGATATGTACAATGTGAATATGGTTCTTCAATTATTCTATAGATCACTATAAAGTTCTGAATTCATTATCATTGAAGGGTCAGGTGGTAACCGGGTGATGTAGGATAATGCGCCACAAGGAGCACTTCTAACTCAACTATTCAACATTGTTAGCTGATGTCATTGAAGTGATATTGACTCTTCATTTATACAAAGTAACAGTCAAATAGATGAAAATGTGTTTCCAAGATTTTGCATAGAATTAATGATACCTAGTCCTAGGTGAGGGTCTTCAGAATGTCGAAGTTGGGAACCTCGTTGGGCTAGAAAACCATAGACAACTGGTCGGTTCCCAGTGTGTCCCCCAAGAATACCTATTCAGAAGAGGGACCCAAATATTTCCTATCCAAGGATAAAATCAATGATGTATAAGAAATTGGAAATGACAAATATTTGTACTTCTATGGAGGTGGACTTGCTGATGGAAATATCGCTACATGCGATGACCGGTCACTGTACGCTTGGTCGTCTTTGGGAGGCAATGATGACTGTATCATCATTTCCCTGTAGGACTGGGTTATTTCCCCTGCCTCATGTGTGAGGGTAGTGAAATTCATATTTGGGGCCACTAGTTTCTCACGATATATCATGTCCTATAAATACTCTCTATGATATCATGTAGAAGTAGGGAATGAAGTTGGTGATGATGGAGATGAATACTAAACAAGACCCTAGAAGTGAGCCAAGTATTACTACTCCTACATATACCTATGAATGGATTATGGGATCTTGTGAATCTCACCTTCTCGGATGATGAATTTCACATGCTGGGTTACAGACCTAGACATTTAGGGTGTAGACTAGTGGGAAGGCTCCACCATTTAATCGCATTTGACTTCAGAGTTTGAGAACTGAATGGGACTGAAAAAAAACATGGTGCTTCCTGGAGTTTTTCCATTAATGGATAAGATTCTGCCTTTTTCTCTGGGATGGTTCTGTAGGGCAAGGATCTTTTTTTGAATGAGGAGGACCTTTGTGTTGTCGGTTGTTGCATAGGGAGGACCTCTGCTTTGATTATTCAAGATACCAGTAGGGCCTTTATATTGGTTTTCACAAGATAGGGGAGGACTTCCACTCTACCTATTTATGCAGTAGGGAGGACCTCTTATTTGGTCATCGGGAACATGTGGAGGACCACTATGTTGGGTGTGAGAGTAGGGAGGACCTCTGCATTGGTGAGACAAAGTGTGAGGAGGACCTTCGTAGTGATCAATCTAAACATAGAGAGGACCTTCATATTTGAAATCATGAGTATAGGGAGGGCCTCAGTACTGTTTTCCATATGCATGCAAAGGACCTCCATGATAGTGGGTTGGAATTCCACTTTGGTTGGTTGTGGCATGTGGATGACCCTAGTATTGTCCGGTGATGAGGGTATGAGGAGGACCTTCATAATGATCTTTGATGAGGTTGGGAGAACCTACTTTGGTTGAATATATATAAGGGAGTACCCCTACTTGAGCTAGGGAAGAATCGATGAGGATCTTTGTGTCATTGGTTGAAGACATGGAGAGGAACTTCATATCGAGAACCATAAGCATAGGGAGGACCCCTGTATTGGAAATCGATGAAGCGGGGAGGGCCTCCTCTTTGGCTGATATTGTTAACATGAAAAGGACCTCCATGTTGGGTGTGACGGTGGGGAGGACCTCCACTATGGCTAGTGACAGAATGGGGAGGACCTTTGTGATGGGTCTCATTCTTATGAACCAGTCTGTAATGACTATTGGAGATACCAATGGTTGAAAGATTCAACCCAACCTAACTTTAAGTTGGTTGAGGTATTTATCCCAACTGGGCATCGGGGTGTGTCAATTCATTATAGGCAAGGACTTGATAGAAATCATTGGCTGTGGTAGGGTACACAGGAGCTATGGAAGATGATACCCCCTAATGAGAATCCATCTAAGCTTGGGCCACACATTAGCAGCGGGTGAGTCAGACCGAGGCCGGTAGAATATGTTAATGGTCAACTATTTCTATAGCTTGGAAGACCAGTTAGTGGTGGTGTTGATGTGGCACGGTGGGATCCCTCACAGGTAACTCCCAGGCAATGTTCATTTTTAGGGTGACCCGGGCATCCCCCACCTCCTTGGTGTTGGGGAGTGAGTCAAAAAATCGCTCTAGGGAGACGCTGTCAAAGTAGTTTATCATTGGTGTGGGGAGTAGTGGATCTCTCTATGGACCTTGGGGGTGGTAGTTTCAGTGAGTCATAGAATAATCTAGGTCATGGAGAGCCATATCCCATTTTGGATGACTCCCTCATGCTCATACCAACGTACAAGGTTATCGATCATCCTCCTCTAGATGATTTCATAGGGTGATATAGGGCATGAGAAATTAGTTGTTGATGGCTTAGAGGATGTCATAGAGGAGGTGGGATCATGTGGGACTGCTGCATCGACAGGACTCCTACCCCTATGTTGGTGAGGAATAGGTGAGCATTTTCCTACAGCTTGGGTCCTGTAAAGTAGAAAGATTCAGATGTTAGTATGAATTCCAGTAAAGAAATTACCAATTCCACATCATCATCCAAACATCTATAGATGGATAGAGAGATCCTTGTTGATGATGTCAGAATCTGAGATACCCAATGTTCAACATCCCAAAATACTTGTGATTTTCAAATTGATACCACTATTTGATTTGTGGACCGTAGCACTGGATAGATGGATATGGTGTAAGAATAATTTATTGAACTGATGTCTCAAACACTACTATTCCTCACATTAAGGAGAATAGTTTCATGTTGGTTTCACAATTTTTATTTTTAATTCTTTCTTCGGGGTCCACCGCATTTCATGTTGTTGTTTTATGGCGTTGCGTTGAACCCCAAAATCCAATTTTTCAAAGGTGGGTGACATTCGTAACTTTATTAGTGATGTCTACACATTGATGGAAATGGGATGATGAGATTTATGTTTCTCCTTCAATGGATTTATCCTTTTTATTTTTTACCTTGTCCAGTTCTCCCTTGTAGATTAAAACGTGGTTTATGAAAATCATTCATAGTGCCATCATATTGTGGATTTGAGTTAATTTCATTCATTATGTCTCGACATTATAAGCATTCTTGATAGGGAAAAAACATTCGGTCAGGAGAGTAGTTGTGTTGGGAATTGCTGGATTGTCTAGATGATGGAACATTGATCACCTATATTCTTCATTATAGGAGGGAATATCATGGAGTAATCTTGAGCATGGAACCAAATACATCCCATGTCAATCATGGGGTAATTAATTCCAAACTCATATCCTCTAATGTTTTTCTCAGGCATCCCATGTTTAACAAGACTTAGTAGTGTGATAGGTTGTGATTTTAACATCTTGCAGAGACAAATAGATGGGATTGATCATAACACCTTATGTGGTAGATCAGAGAGGTACATCCCTAAGAGGTAGCACCTATAAGGTTGGATCACAACTCTTATGATGAAGGAACTCGGGAGGTGTGTCCCATAAAGGGAATATATCACACCATGAAGGTTGATCTAGACACCACTAAGGGAGGATCAGAGAGGTGCACCCCTAGGGGGGACACAAAGGCTTAACATTGGATAAGATTGAACCTCATGGAGGTATCCTACGATCCTTGTTTAGGATACATGGATCAAAACCCACATAGATCAATGGAAGGTGTGGGTATTATGAATGTGAGTTTCCAGTCACAAGAGGATTTATATGGGTTAGATTGTGTGGGGATTATGCAATAGATATTCTTAGGTGTTACTCTAACCAGTGATGATGTGGATGGGGATTATGTTTAGAAACGACCCAGGTGGAAATCTTGATCTCACCAAGATATGGTATCCCAAGAAAAATTGTGATGGATTTGGATGAAGTATGAGGTGGAATGGATGGAATGAATGGATTTTTGGGGGGTGACAAGCTGTAAACTCAGGGAGGATTCCTACGTATCTCAGTTGGTTGGGAATAAAATTCCACATCATTAAGGAAGGATAATATGGTTTGGGATTATGCGTGGAAGTTTCATAGATGAGAAGGGAATAATGGGGATTGCACCAGGCAGGTTTCCCATTGGAAATGTTAGAGTTTATGAATGGGAGCATCCTAGATTACATGGGATTGATGGGGATTACACCTGGAGGTTTTCCCATTGGACATGTTGGGGCTTTTGCAAGGGAGTGGCCCAGATATGGAGATTACATTTTATGTCTGGTTCTATCCTCTAAGCCCATGTGAGTCTTGCTTGGTGTGAGAAATAAGAGGAAGTGGTAGAACTAATTTTGTGTTGTGAAAGATGCACCAATGAGATATGGTTTGGGGATTATGAATGTGAGATACCCAAGGAGGATGTCATTATGTATGAGGAGGATCTCATTCTAGGTCATCAAGATCTTGTTCCATGTCATTCATACACAGAGAATCCTATTATAAGGTGAAGTTGGTCTTATGTTTCGAAAATTAATGAGGAACACAATCTGACAAATCCCAATGGGAGAGGGATGATGGATTGAGAGCATGCGATGTGAGAGTGTATCATTTCCCATCACCTATCATATCCAATGCGGAGGATATCACTCCATACAAGAAGGGTCTGATTCCATTTCACACATACACAATGACATCCTGGGCTCACCACATAGGGAGAGATCGTATTTTAATGTCACGTGTTGAGGACATTGGTGAAAGGATGTTTTACATCCATTATCTCAAAAGTGGGGGTTTCACTCCTCACCCCTTGGTATTACATAACCATATATCATCAAACCTTGAGAGGGGGATGTAATTAGAAAAGAAAAAGTGTAACACTGTGGTGGATTGTCTATTCGCAAGGTCCACATTAGCATGCCTTTGCTGAAAAGGAAAATGAATTAGTGTACCTATGTGAAAAAGAAAGAGGTAAGGTAACAAATTTGGGGAAACCTCATGAGGGAGAAAGATATATCTACATGTAATCTTGGAGGGATGTGTGGAGGAGGTGTATGCAAGAGATGGGTATTGTGCATAAGAGGATCGCGAACATTGTGATTTCGAGTAAACGAAACCCATGGAGCTTCAAGGAGGGTATCCACACAATATTGGAGGGTTAAGAACAAGAGTATGGGTAAAGTGCAAGAGTGGGTGCACAGAAGTATGGTGGTGAGTGAAAGAGAAGTCTTTTCTGTGCACATCCCTTAGGCTCAAAAGAAAAAGTTGAGGGTCAATCCACTATGGGCCCACATAAAGGTGGAACCCCATGGAACTTGTAGTACAAAATCTTGTACATTTAGGGTTCCAAGGTTTGTGTGATGTCATAGAAGAGGTGTCATGTGCACATCAGAGTGATGCTTCGAATTCTAGAGGATCACCTTGAAGATGGTGGTCCACTTCAATATAATTACAAAAGATTCAATAGTGTCATGCAAGATTTCAGGCATAGAAAAAGTCTTCTGTGCAACTATCCCTCCTATCCATGGCAGATGTATGAACAATGGAACCATTTGATGTCGCGTTGGGAGCATAAAAGGCTTGCACATAGATTTCTAACTTCCATGTAGATCTAAAACTTATGAACAACTTCCTTTGGCTTCTCAGATTGTTATATTGAGTTGAAAGGTACTTCTGGTTTACCTAAAGATTATATTTATGGCTCTAGGAAGAATTTGGTGCCAAGAAATCTCAAAATTTTAATAAACCAAAGAAACCTAAAAACCCCTAATAAAACGATAAAAAATAAAAAAACAATTAAAACCCCTAAAAACTAAATGAAACTATAAACTATAAGAAACCCTAAAAATGCTAAAAAAACCTAAAAAATCTTAAATACCCTACAACCCCATAAAAATCTTTAAAAAACCCTAAAATACATAAATAAATAAAAACCCTAAAAACATGAAAAAACCCTAAAACCAAAAAATCCATAAGAAAACCTTAAAATCCAAAAAACACTTAAATCCCCTAAAAACCTAAAAATGATAAAAACACTAAAAACCCTAAAAAACATTAAACCATAAAAATCCCAAAATTACCTAAAAACCCTTAGAAATCATAAAAAATACCTAAAATCCTTAAAAAGGTAAAAACCCTAAAAGACATAAAAACCCTAAAAAACCTTACAAAAACCTGAAAAACCTAAAAACACTTAAAACCCCAAAAAACGTAAAAATGCTAAAAATCCTAAAAGACACTAAAAACCATAAAAATCCTAAAAACCCATCAAAACCGTAAAAACTCACTAAAACTATAAAAATTATATAAATTCCAAAAATATCTAAAAACTCCAAAAAATCATAAAAACCCTTAAAAACTCAAAAAACCTCTATTAACGTAAAAACCCATAAAACCATAAAACCCCTAAAAACCATAAAAATCTTCAAAATCCCTAAAAACCTTAAAAATATAACAATCCTAAAATATCCCAAAAAAAATACCTAAAAATGGAAAAAATCCCTAAAAGCCCTAAAAACCTAAGAAAACACTAAAAACCTAAAAACACTCAAACCCCCCTAAAAAATAAAATCACTAAAAACCATAATAACCCTAAAACCCCTAAAAACACTCAAAATCTATAAAAACCCTAAAATCCCACACCAATCATAAAACCCTAAAAATCCATTAAAACATAAAAAACCCTAAAACCATGAAAATCCCAAATAAAACCTTAAAATCCTCAAAACACATCGATCCCCTAAAAACCATAAAAACAACAAAAACCATTAAAAGGCCTGAAAACACTAAAAATATTACAAACCAAAAAACCCCTTAAAACCCTTAAAAATACTAAATCCCAAAAAAAAACTCTAAAACCCCATTAAACACCTAAAATGTTAAAATAATCTAAATACACATAAAACACTAAAAATTTAAAAAAACAAAAAAAACCTAAAAACCATCAAAATCATTGAAAACCATAATAATCCATAAAAATCCCTAGAAATACATATAAACATAAAAACCTTGAAAACCCCTAAGAGACACATAAAACCCTAAAAACAACTAAAACCCCTAAAAATTAAAAAATTCTAAAAAACCAAAATCCCTAAAACCCATAAAACCTTCAAAATCCTTAAAAACCATAAAAATTCTAAAAATAGTAAAAATCCCTAAAAACATAAAAACCCAAAAAATCTTGAAAAACATTAATAAAACCATAAAAACCAAAAAAACATTGAAACCCCTGCAAAACATAAAAACTCTAAAATACCTAAAAAACTCTAAAACACCTAAAACCCCTAATAACCATAAAACCCTAAAAAACCTTGAAAAACCCGAAAAACTAGAAAAAATCCATTAAACCACTAAAAACTATAAAAACCTTTTAAACCCCTTAAAATGGTAAAAAACTCTAAAAACCCTTACGAACTATAAAAAAGTCAAAAACCCAAAAAACCAAAGAAATATCAAAACCATAAAACCCATAAAAACTTTGAAAACCCTTAAAACCCCTAAAAAACTAAAAAACCATTAAAATGTTAAAACTCATAAAAACCCACAAAATGTAAGAAACAATAAATACCCTAACAAAACCTACAAAAAACATAAAACACTAAAAAAATTAAAACCCCTAAAACATAAAAAATGCTAAAAAACATTAAAAACATTATAAACCCTAAAAATACTAAAAACCCCTCAAAATCCCTAAAACCTGTAAAAACCATAAAAACCTAAAAATATATAAAAATGTGAAAACCATAAAAACCCTTAAAACCCCTAATAAAATCATAAAAAATAAAAAGAAAAAACCCGATAAAAATCTTTGAACACCAAAAAACCCGAAAACACATGTAAAACCCTAAAACCCTAAAAACCATAAAAACCCTTCAAAACCATAAAAACCCCAAAACCCCATAAATCCCTAAACCCAAAAAAACTATATGAACCCTTTAAACCTATAGAAGTTTTAGAAACCTCTAAAAACCTTTAATATCCTAAAAAACTAAAAAAACTCTAAAAACATGAAAATACCTTAAAAGCCGTAAAACACTAAAAAAACTAAAACCCCTAAAAATCCATAAAAACCCTAAAATAAAAAAATACTAAAAAATCCCTTAAAATCCCTAAAAACATAAAAAAAGAATAAAACCCCTATAAAACCGATAAAAACCTAAAAACACTTAAACCAAAAAAATCATAAAAAGAAAAAAACCTTAAAACCCCTAAATACGCCAAAAATCATAAAAAAAACTACAAAATCCTAAAAAAGAACTAAAAAAACCCTATAAGTATTAAAAATCTTGAAATCCATAAGAATTCCTAATAAAACCATTAAAACCTAAAAATACATAAAACACCTAAAAACATAAAAAACACTAAAAAACATAAATGACCTTAAAAACTACTAAAAACCTTAAAACCATAGAGCAACCAAAAACCCACAAAAAATAAGAAACCAATAAAAATGTAAAAACCCTTGAAACCCCTAAAAATGTAAAAAAACTCAAAAAAATATAAAAAACACCAAAAAAATCCTAACACCGCCTAAAACATAAAAACCATAATAAACCACAAAACCCCTAAAAACCCTTAAAACCACAAAAAATCATAAAAATCATAAAAAAACCCGAAAGATCCCTATAAAAGTAAAAGGCCCTAAAACCCTGGAAAATCTATGAAAACCATAAAAAACTAAAAAAACTTAAACCACTATGAAACATAAAAATGATAAAAACCTTAAAAAACCCAAAAAACCCCACAAAATCCCTAAATACCCTAAGAATACCTAAAAATACTAAAATACCTAAAAATCACTAAAACCAAAAAAACACTAAAAACCATGATAAACTCCTAAGAAAATATTAAAAACCTAAAAACACTAAAAACCCTAAATAACCCTAAAACACTAAGAATCCAAAAAGGCCCTAAAACCTTTAAAACCCCATAAAAATGCATAAAACCCTAAAATCCACTAAAACTCGAAAACCCATTTAAACCTATAAAAGTGTTAAAAACTCTAAAAAACCTTTAAAACCCTGAAAAACCCAAAAAAATACATAAAAAGGAGAAAATTATAAAAAACCTAAAACCCATAAGAAATCTTCAAAACCCTCAAAATTTCTAAGATCCTTAAAAACCCATAATAATCCAAAAAAACCGTGAAAATACCTAAAAATGTAAAACACCCTAAAAACCCATAAAATCTCCATGAAAACCTTAAAAAACCAAAAACCACTTAAAACCTATGAAAAAACTAAAAACCCATTAAAACTCATTAAATCCCTAAAAACCCTAAAAACCATAAAAATCCCTAAAACCCTTATAAAACCATTAAAACATAAAAAATCCCTAAGACACAAAAACCTATAAACACCCTAAAAACCTTGAAGAACCCCATAAAATACTAAGAAAACATAAAACCACTAAAAAATAAAAAATTCTATAACCCTATAAGACCCAAAATTCTTAAAACCCCTAAAAACCATAAAAATTCATAAAAACCATAAAACACAAAAAAACTAAAAACTTTTAAAACCCATTAAACCCCTAAAATGTTAAATAACTCTAAAACCCCGTAAATCCCAAAAAAAACTAAAAATACCATAAAAATCCAAAAACTCATAAAAACCTAAAACCCCTTAAAGCTCTAAAAGTCCTTAAAAACATCATACCATAATATTCATAAAAAAAATCACTAAAAATACCAGATATCAAAAAAAACATTAAAAACATGTAAACCCATTAGAAAATATTAAAAACATAAAATTATTAAACCCCATTAAAAACCTAAAAACTGCAAAAAACCCTGTAAGACCCTAAAACCAATAAAAACCATAAACCCCCTAAAAACCATAAAAACCCTAAAACCATAAAAATCCATGAAACAAATAAATACCCTATAAACCATTTAAACCCCAAAAAATGTTAAAAAATTTAAAAAAAATATTAAAAATTATAAAAAATAAGAAAACATCCAAAATATAAAAAAAACATAAAAACCCAAATACCCCGTTAAAATCACGAAAACCCAACATACCATAAAAATCCTAAAAAATCCCTTAAAATGAAGAAAACCTTAAAACCTAATAAAACCATAAAAACATAAAAAACACTTAAAACCCCTAAAACCCTAAAAAACTACCAAAACCCTAAAAACCCAAAAAAACATTTCAAAATACCTAAAAACACTAAAATCGTAAAAATCATAAAAAATCACTGAAAATATATAAAAAAAATTAAAATCCCATAAAAACTCATAAAAACCCTAGGAAAACCTTAAAAAGATAAAAAAAATTAAAGCCCCTAAAAACCCAAAACAAATCTAAAGCCCCTAAAAGACCCCAATACACTAAAAACCTTTAAAACCCCTAAAAATCATAAAATACACAAAAACCCCCATAAAACACTACAAACACTAAAACTCAAAAAATCCATTAATCCCCTAAAACAATAAAAATATAAAAAAGCTTCAAACCCCTAAAAAAACTCCAAATAACTCCAAAAACCCAAAACAACCATAATCCCTAAAAACCATAAAAAACCCTCAAAATCTTGAATACCCCTAATAAATTATATAAATCATAAAAATTCCTAAAACCCCTAAAAACCACTAAAACTCGGAAGAACCCTAAGGAAAAAAATAAAAATCAACAAAAAATTAAAACCCCTAAAACCGAAAAAACACTAAAAAAATATATAACCCTTAAAATCCATAAAAAACTATAAAAATCATAAAAATCGTAAAAAATCACTAAAATCCCTAAAAATGTAAAAAACTCGAAAAAACACCTTAAAAAACCTCGAAAGATTAAAAATACCTAAAACCCTCAAACCCTATAAATTATAAAAACACTAAAAGACCCTAAAAACCCAAAAACCCAAAACCATAAAACACCTAAAAACCCGTAAAAACTCAAAACTCCTAAAAACATTAAAAACCCCTTAAACCACGAAAAATGTTTTATTTTTTTTAAAATCATAAAACCCCTTATGAAATCAACAAAACCCTAAAAACACCAAAAACCATAAAACCCTAAAATCCAAAAAATTTCCAAAAACCCTAAAAACCATAAAAATCCAAAAAACACTAAAAACCCTAAAAATGTAAAAAAAACCTGAAAACCCTAAGAAAATATTTCAAACCTTAAAATAGTTAAAACCCCTAAAAACATTAAAAATGCTAAAAATAATAAAAAAAACCCTAAAAACCCTAAGAACCCTTAAAAACCATAAAAGCACTAAAAAAATAAAAACCCATAAAACCCATAAAATCCTAAATAACCACTAAAACCATTAAAACCAATTAAACCCCTTAAAATGTTAATGAACTATAAAACCACATAAAAATCATAAAAAAACTCAAAAAAACATGAAAAACATGAAAACAATAAAAACACTAAAATACCTAAACACTATAAAACCCCTCAAAATACAAAACACCCTAAAAACCATAAAAATTCAAGAATAACGCTAAAAATACCTTAAAAAATAAATACCCTAAAACCCCTAACATAACCTTAAAAACCTAAAAACACTTAAAAACCCTAAAAACTTAAAAAATACTAAAAATTATAAAAGACCCTATGACCCTAAAACCACTAAAAACTATAAAACCCCATAAAACCTTAAAATACCCATAAAACCATAAAACCCACTAAAAATTATAAAAACCTATTATACCCCTAAAAATGTTTAAAAACATTAAAAACCCTTAAAACCATTAAAAATTTAAAATAACTAGAAAATAAAAAAAATACAGTAAAAAACCTCAAAATCACTAAATCCCCTTCAAAATAATAAAAATCCTAAAGAATCCTTAAAAATCCCTAAAAATCTAAAAGCCCCTAAAAACCCTGGAAAACCCCAGCAATACATTAAAAAACAAAAAAAATAATAAAACCCCTAAAAACATAAAAAATGATAAAAACCCTAACAACCCTAAAACCATAAAAATCCATAATAATCCATAATAATACGCAAATAAAAATAAAATCCCTAAAAATTAATAAAAATGTAAAAACCATTAAAACCCTTAATAATACATTGGAAACTTAAAAACAATTAAAACCCCTAAAACACCTAAAAATTCTAAAATCTCAAAAGAACCTAAAAATCTTAAAAACCCTAAAACCCCAAATAAACATAAAACCCCTAAAAAGCTTATGAAACCCTAAACACTAAAAAAATTCTAAAATTCCACTAAAAACTCTACAAACCCTTTAAAACTCTAAAAATGTTAAAAAACTCTAAAAATCCTTAAAACCCATAAAAAACTAAAAAAGCACTAAAACATCAAATAAATCCATAAAACCACTAAAAAACTAAAAACCATAAAAAACTCAAAATCCCAAAATACCGTAAAACCCATTATAAGTCCTAAAAATACATAAAAACCCTAAAAATAGTGAAATCCTAAAACTCTAAAAAAACTAAAAACTATAAAAACTCTAAAACCTCTAAAACCCCTCAAAATCATTAAAAAACAAAAAAAACCATAAAAATTCTAAAAATCCTAAAAAATACCAAAAAGTTTATAAAACCATAAAAACTTAGAAACCCCTAAAAACCTTAAAAAATAAGAACACTTAAAATCCCTAAAACATTAAAAAATATATAAAAACACTAAATACCCTAAAACCTAAAAACCACTAAAAAACATAAATCCCCCTAAAAACCTTTAAAAGGCCTAAAACCAAAAAAAAATTAAAATTATAAAAACCCTTAAAACCCCTAAAAAATTTTAGAAACTCTAAAAAATATTAAAATGAGAAAAAACTCAAAAAAACCCCCTAAAACCACAAAAAACCATAAAAACCCTAAAATGCTAAAGACCCAAAAAACCCTAAAAATACCTAAAACCATAAAAAAAATATAAATATAAAAAACCATAAAAATCCCTAAAAATCTAAAAACCCATAAAAACCCTGAGAAAACCATATGAAGACATTATAAATAAAGAAACACTTAAAACCCCAAAAACGTAAAATGGCTAAAAAACTATAAAAATATTCGAAATTCCCTAAACCCTAAAAACCCATAAAAATACTAAAAATAACTAAAAATTCAAAAAAAAATACTTAAAATAACAGAAAACCCCTAATAAAACCTTAAAAATATCAAAACACTTAAAACCCCTAAAAAACCTAAAAATGAAAAAACAATTAGAAGACCCTAAAAACCCAAAAAAATGGTAAAAACACAAAGAACATAAAAACCCTACAACCCATAAAAACCTAAAAACTACTAAAACACTAAAAATCCTATAAACCCCTAAAAAATAAAAAAGCTCTAAAAACCATAAACATATGAAAAATAATAAAAACAATAAAAACCATAAAAACATAAAAAAATCTAAAAATCTATAAAGACATAAAAACCACTAAAATCTATAAAAACCCTAAGAAATACTTAAAAACCTAAAAATAATTTAAACCCCCCAAAACCTGAATAATGAAAAACCCTTATAAACACTAAAAACCCTATAATCCCTTATAAACTATAATACCCTAAAACCTTAACAATTTGAAAAAAATCCCTAACAATCCCCAAAAACATAAAAACCCTAAAAAACCAAAAACCCCCTCAGAAAACCTTAAAACCCTAAAAACAATTATAACCCCTAAAAACCACAAAAATTATAAAAACCCTAAAATACCCTAAAAACCCAAAAAACATTTAAAACCATAAAATACCTAAAAATCATAAAAACATGAAAATCACTAAAAACTCTATAAACGCTTTAAAGCACTAAAAATGTTAAAAACTTTAAAAACATTTAAAACATTAAAAAACTCAAAAAAATTACTAAAATCCCAAAAAACCCTAAATACCCTAAAATCCCTAAAAATCAAAAGAACCCACAAATCCCTAAAATTTCTAAAAAACTATAAAATTACTAAATAGAACCTAAAAATCCCTAAAATTAAAAATCCCTAAAAACCCTAAAACCCCTAAGAAAACTATAAAATTTTAAAAACACATAAAAGCCCTAAAACCCCAAAAACAATAATGCTAAAAACCCAAAAACCCAAAAATACCCTAAAAACCTGAAAAAACCCTAAAAAACCACAAAATATCTTAAATCCCTAAAATACCATAAAAATCCAAGAAAATCCATAGAAATCCCTAAAAACCTAAAAAACACTAACAACCCTAAAAACCCTAAGAAACCCTTACAACCCTAAAACACTTAAAACCCTTAAAATCCCTAAAAATGCTAAAAACCTAAAAAAACCCTAAAACCCTAAATAACCCAAAATCAATAAAGACACATAAAAACCTTCAAACTCCTAAAAACCCATAGAAACCATAGAAAACCTACTAAATACCCATTAAATAGTAAAAATTTTAAAACACTAAAAATCCTTAAAAATATTAAAAAAACCTCAAAAAATAATGAAAACCCAAAAAGGAATAAAAAACCTAAATACCCATAATAATTATAAACCCTTAAAATCCATAAAACCCCTAAGAAATATTAAAAACCCTAAATAGTCCCTAAAAATCCATAAAAATTTAAAAAACACTAAAAACATAAAAACCACGATGAAAACCCAAAAAACCATAAATTACTAAAACCCCTAAAACCCCGAAAACTCTATAAAGCAACAAAAATCATCAAAATCCCTAAAAACTCTAAAATACAATGAAGAAGATAAAAATACATAAAAATCCCTAAAAATATAATAAACCCAAAAAACCCTGAAAAAACCCCAAAGAAAACCTTAAATCCCTAAAAACACTTAAAACCTATAAAAACCAAAAAACTGATAAAAACTCTCAAAACCCTAAAAACATTAAAACCCCCTAAAAACCATAAATTCCCCTATAAAACTTATAAACCCTAAAAAATAGAGAAACCATTAAAAAAAATTAAAAACTCTAAGAACAATTTAAACCCCTTAAACCAAAATAAAAAATAAAAAAACCTTAAAACACCAAAAAAAACCCCAAAACCGTAAAAATCCAAAAAAGACTGAATATCCCTAAATTCTCTTAAAAACATAAAATTCAAAAAAATCACTTAAAACACTAAAATTGTAAAAAAAATCAAACCATGAAAACTCATAAAACCCCCATAAAACCTAAAAAATTTAAAACCCATAACGAATGTAAAAGTACTAAAAATCCTAAAAAAACTCAAAATTCCTCAAAATTCCTAAAAACCCAAAAACCAATAAAAATCCTAAAAACTACCTAAGAATCCCTAAAAACATAAAAAACCCTAAAAACCCTTTAAAAATAATTAACCATTTAAAAATACTTAAAACCCCCAAAAAAACATTGAATTCTATAAAGGGATTAAAAACCCTAAAACCCCTAAAACCCTTAAAAACACAAAAGAATCCTAAAAACTGTAAAAATCCTCTAAAACACTAAAACCCCCATTAAACCCCTTAATACATTAAAAAACTCTAAAACCCTTAGAAATCCTAAACGCTCAAAAATATATTAAAACCCAAAAAATTAATGAAATCCCTAAAACTGAAAAAATGACCTAAAAACCCAAAAAATATCTAAAAACCCAAAAACCCCATTAAAATCCTAAAAATCCATAAATATAAAAAAAAATAAAAATACCCTTAAAACGCTGAAAACCCCAAAGGAAAACTTAAAAAACCAAAAAACATAAAACCCTTAAAATCCTAGAAAACTATAAAACTCTAAGAATTCACAACAATCCTAAATATTCTAAAAACCATCAAAATCCCTAAAACACCTAAAAACACATAAAAATCCTGAAAAACCTAAAAATCCCTATAAATGTTGAAAAAAAAATCCTAAAAACATATTAAAACCCTCAAACCACATAACCCCCCCCCCCCACATAAAAAAAGAAAAATACACTAAATGAACATAACAACCCTAAAACCCCAAGAAACCATTAAACCACTAAAATCCATAAAACCCCCCTAAAACCCCTAAACACCAACTAAAATCTCTAAAACCCCTTTAAACACCTAAAAACAATATGAAACTCTAAAAAACCATAAAACCCCTAAAAAACTAAAAAAACCTTGAAAACCCAAACAAAACCATAATAAAACTATAGACCCTAAAACCCCTAAAAACAATAAAAATCCCTAAAACCATAAAAAGGTAAAAAATACCTAAATATCCCTAAAAATGTAAAAAACCCTAAAAACCATGATAACAACTTAGAAAATCTCAAAAACATAAAAATAAATAATCCCCTTTAAAAACATAAAAATTAAAAAAACCATAAAAACAAAACCCCCTAAAAACCATCAAAGACCCCTAAAACCCATAAAAATTCAACAAACCAAAAAAATCCCAAAAAATGTAAAAAAACAATAAAACCCAGAAAACATGTAATAAAACGTTAAAAATGTAAAAAAAATAAAAACCCCTAACGACCTAAAAATGATAAAATCCCTAAATACAATAAAACCCCTAAAACCCATAAAGACACTAAAAACCCTAAAAACCACTAAAAACTATAAAATCCCTTTAAACCCCTAAAATCGTCAATAAACACTAAAAACCGTAAAACTCCCAAAAAACTGAAAAAAACATACAAACAAAAAAACAATAAAAACCATAAAACCATACAAAACCCTAAAATCCCTCAAAATACCTAAGTCTCCTAAAACCATAAAATACAAAAAAAATCTAAAAACACCAAAAACATAAAAAACCCTAAAAACCCTGAAAAACCCAAAGAAAACATAAAAAACACTTAATACCTATAAAACCTAAGAATTAAAAATACCCTAAAAACCAAAAAAACAATAAAACCCTACAAAGTTAAAATATCTAAAAATTATAAAATACTAAAAATATCCAAAGAATTCTTAAAAATTCTTAAAAACATAAAAAATCATAAAGACTTTAACACCCCTAAGAAAACCTTAAAAACATAAAAATACATAAATCTCCTAAAACCCTAAAAAATGATAAAACCCCTAAAAGACACAAAACCCCTAAAACCTTAAAACACCATAAAACCCATAAAAACCCTTAAAACCCCACAAAACCCTAAAAACCACTATAACCCATGAAAACCCTTTAATCCCATAAAAATGTTAAAAAATATAAAAATACATAAAAAACCTACAAAATCAAAAAAACCCAAAAACCTAAAAACCCATAAAACCCTAAAAACACTAAAACCCCTCGAAATCCATAGAAACCCTACAAATTATAAAATTACTAAAAATCCCAAAAACCCATAAAAACGTAAAAAACCCCAAAAGCCTAAACACCCCTATAAAGATCATAAAAACTCAAAAACACTTAAAACCCCTAAAAACACTAAAATAAACATAAAACCCTAAAACCCCTAAAAACTGTAAAGACACAAAAAATACCTAAAACCCTAAAAATCATAAAAATAAAAAAAGCATAAAAATTCCTAAAAATGTAAAAAACACTAACAATTATGAAAATCCCTAAGAAAAACATAAAAATATGTAAACACTTAAACCCCTTAAAAACCCACAAAACATGAAATATCCTAAAAGCCCTAAAAAACAAAAATCTCCTAAAACCCCTAAAACTGTAGAAACCCTAAAAACATAGAAAACCCCTAAAACCCAAAAAATAATCTAAAAACCCTTTAAAAAACTAAAATGTGAAAATAACTAAAAAACATAAAACCACTAAAAATTTAAAAAAACCCTCCAAATCCCCAAAAAACAATAAAATTCTAAAAATCCCTAAAAATCACGAAAAACAAGAAAAAACCATTAAAACCTTAAAAATAGTAAGATAACATTAAATTCCCAAAAACACTTAAAATCCATAAAAACATAAAAAAATAAAAACTATAAAAAACTTAAAAACACTCAAAATATCTAAAAAACTAAAAAACCCATAAAACCTAAAAAGACCTAAAAACTCTAAAACCTAAAAAAATTAAAACCCTAGAAAAATCTAAGAAAAACATTAAAAACTAAAAACAAATAAGAACCCTAAAAACACTAAAATTATAAAGTGCCCTAAAACCCCATAAAAACCATAAAAATCCATACAAACCTTTAAAAAATCCCAAAACCCATAAAAACATTAAACCACCAAGCACTCTAAAACCCTTTAAATCCTTAAAAATGTTCAAAAACTCTAAAAAAATAAAAAAAAGAAAGAAAACATAGATAAATTGAAATTCCCAAATAACCACACACACACACAAAACCCCAAAAACCCCTAAAACGCTCAAAATCTCTAAAAACACCAAAAACCATAAAAATATTAAAAATCCCTAAAAATCACAAAAATCAAAAAAACCATGAAAACCCCATATAAATCCTTAAAAACCATAAAACACATAAAACCCATAAGGAACCTCAAAATTCTGAAAACTATAAAGGACGGTAAAAACCCAAAATCCCATAAAAACCATAAAATCGCTAAAATCCATAAAAACCCTTAAAACCCCATAAAATTCCTAAAACCCAGTAAAATTTTGAAAAACCCTATAATCCCTTTAAAATATTAAAAAAATTCTAGAAACCCTTAAAATCCATAAAAAACTCAAAAACCCTCTAAAAACCCAAAGTACCCCTAAAACCCCAAAAAAATCGAAAAACTCCAAAACCCCAAAAATAATCTAAAACCCCGCAAAATACTTCAAACCCCTAAAACCTAATTATAATCCAATAAAGTCCCTTAAAATAATAAACAAAATAAAAAACACTTAAAACCTTGAAAACCCCTAAGAAAACCATACAAACCTAAAGAAACACTTAAACACCATAGAAACCTAAAAATGCTAAAAACACTAAAAACCCAAAACCCCCTAAAAGGCCTCCAAATCCCTAAAAAATTTAATAATCCATAAAAATTATAAATAAGCACTAAAACTCATAAAATGTAAAGAGACCTAAAAACCCTATAAAAACCATAAAAAAGCATAAAAAATAAAAAAAATAAACTCCTAAAAACAATAAATAACCTTAACGACCCTAACTACCCTAAACCCACCTTAAAACCGTAAAACAACTAAAAACCATAAAACCCCTGAAAGCTGTAAAAGGAACTAAAATAACAAAAACCCCTATAGACACCTAAAAAAGTTATAAATTCTAAATAAATTAAAATTCCTTAAAATATCACAATGAATCTCAAAAACCTAAAATAAAATTAAAATATAAAAAACCCTAAAATCACTCAAAACCCTAAAAATCACTAAAACCCATAAAAACCATAAAATTCATAATAGCCCTAAAAATCCATAAAAATGTAAAAATCCCTAAAACATTAAAAACTTATAGGAAAACATTAAAAAACTAACAACTCTTCAAATTTCTAAAAACCTAATAAAATATAAAAATCCAATAAACACAAAAAATAATCAAAATCCCTAAAATCCCTAAAAACTATAAAAATCCTGAAAAATCTATCAAAATCCCTAAAAATGTAATAAAATCAAAAAACCCTAATAAAACCTTTAAAACATAAAATCTCTTAAAACCCCTAAAATCTTAAAATGATAAAAACCCTAAATTACCCTAAACCCCTAAAATCATAAAAACCCCATAAAACCTTTAAAAATCCTAAAAACCAACCAAAAACCCTAAAAACCTATAAAATATTTGAAATCAACTTAAACCCATAAAAACATTAAAAAATAAAAAAAACCTTAAAATCCTTATAGAAAACTCCTACAAGTTCAAAAACCATAAAACCCTAAAAACACATAAAAACCCTAAAAATCCTTAAAAATCCTAAAAACCATAAAATAGTAAAAAACCCTAAAAATCCCTCAAAACATAAAAATACATAAAAACCCTGAAATCCCTAAAAATCCTTAAAAACCAAAAAACACTTAAAACCCCTAGAAACCAAAAAAATGATTAAAAAACATTGAGATCCAAAAAACTCCTAAAATCCCTCAAAATATCTCAAAATCATATGCTGGTTCCTAAATATTACACACACAACTCCATCCATTATGTATTGGAGAAAAAATAGAAGCAATGTTGAAGGAAAAATGTTCAAAGGGAAACAATTGAGAAGGATGGATCAATTCCATGAATCCATGACACTTAGAGGATTTCTTCTCTACATGGAGTTCCACCGCTTCATGATGAACCCACAAATTAAAATTCTCATGGGATGAGGTGGATCCACCAGCACCTGAAAATGAAACAATGTTTTCATGGGTAGTGGTAGTGATTTCTGATATTGTGGATAATTATTCCTATGAACTAAAAAACTCATGGGACGATGTGGTACCATCGACACCCAAAAACCAAAATTATATGTTTTGTGGGGCTGAATAGAGATTTACACCCTCAAAAACCAGCATCCTCACGAACTGAGTAGTTTTCGGGATGAGGTGGAATCTCCAGTACCCATAAAGGACGTCCGTAAACTGTATTTGGGATCCTATCAAAGATGTTTTTTGGCCCACCACAAATGAGCGACCATACAGGTACCCGGTCCCTCTACTCTTCTATAAATAGATCCCGAGGGGGACTGAGGATAAAAAGGATAAAAAAGAGAGGAGATCTATAAGAGATGATCAATGAAGAACAACAAGAACTGGAGCCCTTCCATGGATTCTCCAATGGTAAAATCTTTTACATAATAATAAGGGATAAATAATAACTCACCAGATGTCTGTGAGTTCAGAACCCATTTTCAAATTATATTCTATGAAGCATAAAGTGGATATACCCTTGAAAAAAACATCCCGCATAGAAAAATGATATGTGGTTGGAACCCTTCCCCATATATTAAAACACTGCATTGGTGGAAATCAACCCTGGATGGAGATATGCTACATGGGAAGAACCTAATCCCATGTAGCAGCAAACAATGCAGTCTGAACCAAAGTCCGTATAGTTGCATGCTATGTGGTCTGAACCCTGGTCCACATAGCACAACGCTATGCGTACGGTCCCCTCAACCATGTAGTAACATAATACATGGTGGGAACCCCATCCTACATAATAACCTTTTATTCTTAATGGGGAATCCTAGGGTGTTTGAATATTCAACTCCCATATCTCTCTTCTATCATGTCATTGGGCCTAAAATTGGCCCCTACAAAAACCAATTCAATGGTATCTGGACAAGGACCCTTCTAAATCCACATGATATGTATTAGAAGATAATTAGGAACATCAACATGTTCTCTCTTGTTTACATACCTCTGGTAAGAGGGTTTGAATGTGTAATCACCATAACTAGGAAGATTCATAGAATATCCTTGTGTTTTCATTTCCATGGAAACATAGGTTCCGACTTTGGGGTGCTCAAATGATCCTCCTAGTTCTAGGGATTGAGGGGAATCACTATCATTTCCCTTCAATGAGGGATAGTTTTTAAAATTACTCTCCGTCTAAAAATCATTTTTTGGGCACTCATCCTGAGGAAGTACCTAGAATTTATTATGGGAGGTATTACTTTTTCTCCTCTCCACCTCTGCCCAGGACATATCTGTATAGATCATTTAATGTGACTATCTAGGATATGAGAACAATAGAGTAGATGGTAACACTAAATTCCCCCTACCTATCCCTTAAGACATTTTCTCCATCCATAAGTGGACGAAGTGGGTCGTGTGATACTCAGATCAACTTCTTCATCTTGTTTCTCACACTGATCATGACTCATGTAGGCCTAGAGGTTAGTGGAGATCCTAACATTCGCATGATCCCAAACCTTAATTGGGCTTTCTCGATAGATGTAAGACCCAATTTAAAAACTAAAATGGTCATCCTATATGGTATAAGCCCCAAAAACATACATAAAACTTCAATGGGACATATTCCCAATGAAGAAGCACTAGACGAGCCTCTTATACAGTGCAAGCCCCAATCATACCCCCCTTAAATGGGTCGCTCCCATGTGTAATCACCAACCTACTAAACTATGTGGGATTTTATTTACAACTAATTGGGATATGTAGGAAGCCTCCTTGAGAACAAAACCCATCATCCATATCCACCCTAATGTTATCCTGACCACATCCCCAGTATGGTCATATTCACCTAGGAGACCACATATCTTTTGGGTCCATTAGACTGCCTCGGTGTAATTCCAACATTACCCTTGACTAGACACCTTTCACTTGGTCATAATTGCCACATAACATTGAACTACATGGTTTGGTACTCTTCGCATGACCTTAAAAGATAATGTTCCCAATTAAGAGGTTGCAAACTATATCTGTTCTGATTCCTCTTTCCAGGGCATGTAGGAGTCCCACCTTATGGGTTTGATCTCGACATCAATAAAAATCACATCCCACTAGATGATTGTAAACTCCAGAGTGCCCCACTACACACCTTAAAACTAGTTTTTTTCCTAATGAAACAACCAAGGGATTCCTGATTTATCTATAAAAGTGTAACATTTATGGAGAATCTCGGATACATACATATCCCTCCATTGATGGAGAACCTCGGTTATATACAGATGATTCCAAACCCATGCATACAAATGATTTTCATTTACTCAAGGTAATTCATAATATATTCACTTGGTAGTGAATAAAGGATTTGTGAACATATCTTAAGACTATAAGAGAGTCTTAGAATGAGAAATAGTTCCCCCCAAAAAGGGTTTGATGATACTGAATTCCCATCCTCTCGAATAATTTGAGTTCTTGAGTGTCTTTGGATGAGTTACCCAGTGAATGCCTGCCTTTGGAATATAGGTCCATGAATTATGGATATGAGATCCATCGGTTATTTCTGGATCCATGAACAAAACCTATTGGAAAATATTCGTAAATAGAGGCCCCTACATGAGTGGTTGTACAAAACTCTACTCCTTATAATCAACACTTGGGCCAACAAGTTTCCTTTGGAAGCAAAAATGGTTAACCCAATTTGAATCCCTAACAAAGGTGGTGGTGTTTCCCCTTTTTAGGACCCTATTGCAAAAAAAATTAATGGGTGTCAAATGAAACCATAAATTTTTAATGTTGTCATGAGATACTAATTTGATGATTTTTTTGTCTGTATGAACCACATATATTGTAGGCACTCCTCAGATCTTCCTTAAATCCAATAGAATATCATAAGATTTAATAAACACACATACTAGCCACTAAAATAGTCAGATCCACCACGAAGCAGGGGACTCCATCACCCACCCAAATTCTTTAACACTGGGCCTTGAATGCACTAATTTGAGAGGACCACCATAAGTGTACTCTCCACACCCTAGGGGAAGATAAAAAGGACCTCTGGGATATGAGGCCTCACCAGTCATCTGTTCAGTGATGGTGGGCGGTCCGAAACCAAACAACTCCACATTCTATCTTCAACTGTTTCATAAGCCTATCCCTAGAATGCAACAATGATTTCCTCCCTTATCTTAGAGAGTCTGATAAAGTTGTCATCACAAACGTCATCTTAGTAGCATAGGGGTTCTGGTCAAGGGCTCCGACTGGAAATTATCTATGACCATCCCATGAAGAACTGCATCCTCAAAATGAAGAGGATACTTCCCCATGGGTCCCTATTAAAATAACACAGACCCTAGACCCTAGGTAGGCCTGCAAAGGGCAGTGATCATATAGTTAAGAATACACCATCATTCTCATTCCTGCTGAATAAGCCTGCAAATTAAATATGGCGGTGACCAATGGGTAGACATATATCCCTTCTCTCCCTCATGAAGAACACCATGAAAATAAGACAACACACTATGGAAAGACATATATTTTTATCCCTCTTATGAAGCTCGTTAGAAAAACATAGTAGAAAATTAAAAGCAGGCACAAATTCCTATTATTTCCCACCATGCATATCATGAAAATTGGGAGGAATACTATAGGTAGGTGCATATCCCTTCCAATGCATATAAAGACCATTATTCAAATATTGTGGTAACCAATGTGTAGAAAAAAATTAATGCTTGAAAATATGAATCTCACCAGTAAAATACAGTGTAAAACAAATACAAGTAGGGTCAAATTCATGTGGATTTATATCAACTCCATCTGTCAAATATATTGGAAACTAATGAGAAGAAGGAAATTTATTCTCAGAAATATGAATCCCACCAATAAAATATGGTGTAAACTATATAAAAGAAGATTAAAATTCATAAGGATTCATATAAATACCATTAGTAAAATATGGTGGTAGTTGGAGAAAATAGCTGGTGTTTCCTAGTTGAAAATTAGAGGAAAAATGATATCTCTACCCCCACACAATATAACTATCATTACCCACTGACAAGAAATGGAGGACTAGAGTAGGCACATATTCTTGATCTGACATCAAAATGGGAATATATTTCTATTCCATCCAAGGAAGTCTCTCAAAACATCCTTGAAATGATGGGGGATCATATATCAATCCCTAAAAATATCTTAAATAATTATAAATATTTTATCACATGCACGAAAATAGAAATTATTTAGGCCCACAACCCCACCTCCCCAAATTGGGTGACTCATCCACACAATAGGATAATCACTCCGGATCAGACCTGCATCCCTTATACCATCTAGGATAGTCTTCAGAAATATTCTATGATAAATAGAAAACCAGATCAAGCACAAATACCCATTCCAACTGGGGGAAACTAGTCCACCATGGTGGTCGATCGAGGGAAGGAATATATCTCTGCCATAACAAAGGATTCTCATCAGAATATCCCAACAATACCATGATATACACTTGAACATGCACCCAAATATAAAGGTCCACACCTATAGAAAGTGGCCCCATCCCCCCCGCCAGAGAGCACCCAAAAATGAAATGCATTAAAGGTAACTGGAAAATGAAGATAAAATCCATGAACCTGCTCTACTAGAAGCTGTAAATCTTGATACCATCAAACATTTTTCAATTATGGATCATGATCTTACTTATATATTAGAAAATTAGATAAGTGTCAGTATAATTTGTGAAGGTGCGCCCCTAAGCATTGTCACCAGAAGCTCTGAAGGTCCTCCTCAAGGCCTGTACCATGAAATCATTCTTAATGGACACCAAATGATCGATCATGAGAGATTATATTGTGATGAGAATCATGGAAACCCTCCTCATGGCCAAAATATCAGACAACAAGAAGGACCTCACCTTGCTTTCATCTGCCCAGAAAGTCCACCCTATGGTATATACTATGGGAATTCTCCCTATAGTTGGAAATCAATAGATTATGGTAGTCCTCATCATTGTGGAACTCACTGTGATATTCCTGTTTTTAAATAAATAACATTATAGTAATAAGGTCCCCAAATTTCAATCATCCATCCTAAAGTTCCTACCCAGGGTATACAATTGTTGACACTCTATTCCGTCAAATGGTATAAAAATCATGACTAAGGGAATCCATTATAATGAAAAGAGGGATTGAAAAAATGAAATTTCAAAGATTATTGATGGCATAAGTTTTTGGCCACCTTAGTTTATCCAAAACCCATTTGTCGCGCAGCCTACTTACGTGCTCCTATATTTCATGCATCCCACTTATGCACCTCCATGCTGGAGACAAATGAAAGTATAATTTTGGATAAGTCCTAAAGGTGTCACCCTAGTATGGCCAAAACACCGTCAGAGCGCAAGGTACTTGCACACCCCAATTTGGCGCGCAAGTCACTTTTACACCCAACTTATGTCTCCCAAGATCATTTATTTTCATATAAATAGACCCTTTGGGCCCCCATTTCTACGAACGAATTTCCTTGAAGCCAAATTGCTGCTATGGTCACCCTAGTAATTCACCCAAGTCTTCTGAAACATTCAAGGTAGTTCTTCAACACCTTGAGAAGAGGATTTAAGGGAGGATCATTGGACTTAAGTCCTTTTAATGTTTGAAAATCATAAAACTTGTCTGCCTAAAGCACCCAACCTCCCTAAGTCAGAAATAATTGTGTTCCACCCATTCCTATCACAGAAACTTGAGCACCCCACTTCTTGTATCACATGTGAATACTCTTGAAGGATTGAGCAAGGTCTCTCCCAAGTATTACCATACAGGTTGTTTGTCGCCTAATTGAACATCAGGTCACCCAATCCTACTTGCATGCCCTTACTTGTGGTCCCTTGCCTACTTGCGCACCCATACTTGTGTGAACTTCTCTATTTGAGATCCCCTCCTTGATTAACTTACTTTCTTCACTCTCTTCAATCTAAAATCCATCAAGCCTTCATCAAAGCCATTCATGGAAAGGCTTCTTCTTCATTGGTTCCCTTGTCTGAAAGGGATTCTGTTGAGACCTCCACCAAAACATACTGACTTATCAATCATTTAGGAAAGGCACATGAGTGTGTCTCTTATTTGGGATTGTATTTCCACAGTTAGAGGTTTTCCACATTTTTTTCACAATGGGGTTAGGATTCATGGACTATCTGTGGGTTTTTATATCCACAGTCACATGGACCTTACTCTAAAAAATAGTGTTGGGAAGCTCTCGGATTGGAGGAGGGTTGGTTCATGGCCTCTACCTTCTTGAAGAGATGACTCGGAACCTCAAGTCTCTGGTAGGGGAAGGTATAGTTAACACTTTCTTTACCATGCAAGCAAAGGAGAAGTCTCCCTTCCCGGCCAGGATCAATTTTAGGGAAACCATCTTGGCATAAGACCCTATATTTTCTTGCAGGAGGTGGAATCATTGTCCCTCCTCTATTCTTCGGTGCCAAAGACCAAAGGGGGATGGGCACAAGGAATATTGTTACCCTTTCCCTCTCCTGTTGCGCTTTTTCTCCATGTACATCCATCCTAGTGAAAGCCCCTAACCTTCATACCTTCTTCCTTCTATTGGACCCTTGTCCAATGTGAAGAGAATAGAGGGAAGGCTCGTCGCCTCACCCTCTTCCATTGTTGACGCACCCTCTTCTATTAGAGGAGGAGGAAAAGTGCGAAGTTTCATTGTTGAATATTTCACATACTCTTGTTTCTCACACTGATCATGACTCACATGGGCTTAGAGATATACGATGGTTACAACATGTGCACAAACACTCATTGGAAGGAACTGCGAGAACTCTGATTCCCACCAAGATCGGGATACATAAGAAGACATCTCAAGGCCCGAGCTCACTGTATATCCTCCTTAGGAATCCAATAAAAATTATCTTAATCTCGACATCCTCCAAAGGAATAATCCCCAAATTAAACCCCAGATCATCAAGGTATCCTTTTCAGGTTGTAAGCCCAAACTCAACTATCTTAAAGAACCATACTCTACTATAATAATTATCAAACTATGTGGGATTTTATTCTAATCCATATGAGATACATAGGAATCTTCCTTGAGGTCCAAACCAAGCATTTCAAATCGACCATGTTCTCCTTGGTCCATATTCCCAAAAGATTCTGATCTTACTTGGAAATCCTTATCAGTTCCAGGTACCTTGGGCTACTTCGTCAAAAGTCCCACAAAATTTTTTTGACTAAGCACCTTCCACATAGAGGTCCTTACCACATTACCTTAAAAGGTATAATGTGTCCCTTTCAGTGGAACCAAACTATGAGGGTTCTGATTCCTTTCAAAAGGATACGTATGTAGCCGATATTTTGGGAACGATCCCAAAATCAAACCAAACCTTTATCTCCCTGGATGATAATAAAATTCCAAAGTGCCCCACTGAGTGGCTTAAAAACCACTATCATCACAATGATGATTAAAAGAATATCTAGGAAGTATATTAAAGGATACCATTTCTGGAAAACCTCGAATACATATGGATATTTCCATTAATGAAGAACCGTGAATGCATACTGATGATTCTAAATTTTACACATGTTAATAAGTGATTGTAAATTCCAAGGGATACATATGATATACTTGGTGAATTAATAAGGATTAATTAAAATATAATAAATTTACAAAGAGAGTCCCGGAGTAGACAATAATTCCCCCCAAAATGGTGTGATGAGTTTGACCTCACATCCTCTCGACCAATTCATGTTCTTATGTATCGTAAATTTCAAACTTAACAAATTCCTTACTTTGGAAAGCAGGTCCCCTTTGGTAAAGAACTATTGGAATTTTCCCGTTCCATGAATAAATCCAATGGAAATCTTCTGGAAATAGTGATTCTTAAAACTAGAACACACGTTTCAAGGAACTACAAAATAAAAATGGTGAACCCGATGTGAATCCTTAACCAAGTAAATAATGTTACCCACCTGTTAGGCCCCTATCATTTGATAAAGGAATGCCATACAAAGAAATCAATCATGCATGTATCCATCTAAAAAGATATTTCTTTAATGAAGTTTGTCATTGTTTCAAGTTTTTCATCTCAGAATTCCATTCATTCTAGAAATGGATTTTTCTAAGACAACATCTGTGAACTTCCTGACCGCTGCTCAAGCTTGATCTCCATCCATGGGAAGGGCATCATCACCAAACCAGCATCTTCAAGGCTGGGTCTATAATGTGATGGTAAAGGAATATCACCAGTACGGTACAATCCTAAATTTAGAGGCTACTCGATAGGCCCTCTAGGTCAATAACAATCCTCGATCATCTAGCCAACGACGACTAATGATCAAGAAGAAGATGGTTAAAACCAGCATCTTCAACCATTTAGGGTCTTTATCCCCAAAATTCAACAATAAATCCCTCATCTACTACAAGCAGGTGGATCAAGAGGTCACTCAAGGCCTCAATTCCATAATGAATGAGTCCTTCCTGAGGACTTCCACTCGCAATTGCCGCCAGAATCACGCGGTACTGTACCCCCGACATGATGGGGGTGTTGCCTCTGTACATTTGGTCCAGGTCTCTCAAACCTGGTCATGCAAGAATAACCACTAGAGAAAATGTCCGGTTAAAAGGGAGAAAGTTCTCACCTATTCCTCCTCTGGAAAATCCCATCAGTTTAACTTGATGGAAAACAACGAGCAGACACATACACCCATACTTCCTAAATTTGTTGCTCAGTAGGCTCATCTGCCAGCAACCCAACAATCCCACCAGATAAACCCAGTGGAGTACCGTGAACAGGTACATACACCTACTTATATGTTATCAGTCAATCAGCAGGCTCGTCTGACTGTATTTAAAGAATCCTGCCAATCTAATGTGGTGGAAACTGGTAAATAGGTTCATACACCTATTTACAATCACTAATTCTGTCAATAGTCTCATCTTCTAGTATTGCAGGAAGTCCATGAACCATACTTGATGCGAAATGGTCAGCAGGTATATACACCTTCCAATGTTCATCATGTCTACTAACAGTCTCATTTGGTAGCACCCAGAGAAGTCTGTCGAAAAGCTCTGACGACAAATTTGGGGCAGAACCAACTCTCTACCCCCATGCATGAGTACTGTCAATATATTTTGATAGGAAAAGGATGATAGTAGTAGGCATATACACCTACTCCAAATATGGAATGGATGTATATTACCGTTCTAGCTACTGAAGTCACCAAACACATTTTATCAATGGTGAAAGGGCAGACACAAATCCCTGCCCATATTCTAGAAGCATGCCAGGATATTTTAACAACCACTTTAGTAGTATCAAGGGATCATAAACATAAATCTATCCCCACACATGGGATGACACATCGGCATGCCATCCCGGAGCAGATACAAACTTCTATTCCAGTCCAGGACGGTCACGGGGCATACTCTCCCATATCATACGGACAATAAGATCGGGAATATATACCCTTTCCAATTGGAGGTAATTGGTCTGTTATGGTAACCAATCAAAGTCAGGAACATATACCTTCCCATGATAACCACTTTTCTCAGAATGTCGACCCAACTAAGTATAAGAGAATATACAAAAAGAAGTATCACCAATCACTGTTGGAAAATCAAGAGTCAAGCTATGATTTGGATCCTCTTAATGCTGGAGTTCTTGAAGCCCTTAAACATTTATCTGTTTCTACTCAAGATCCTACCCTCTCATTACCAAATTTTGGGAGTGGTAGTTGTAATTATGAAGTTCCTCATCAGACACTTCATCATGGAGTCTTTCTTTATGAAAATTTGGTCAATTTCGAGTGCCTATCTTTGGATGAGAGCCGCAAAAACCCTCCATGTGGTTAGAAGACCAATGAGTAAGAAGATTTATCCATTGATGTAAACTACCATAGTGATCCTCCTCATGATGGAATTTTCTATTAAAGTACTCTCCATTGTAGTATTTCACATTTTCAAGACAATTCTATAATTGACAATGTAGCAATAAGAAAGCTCTCATATTTTGAGGCACTTGCAAACACAAGGCCAGTCATGTCTGATGCCTTATCATTTTTTGGGTGAAAAACATTCTCAACCAGAAGACATATTAAGGGAACAATCATTCTCCAAACCTCCATTGGGTCATTTTTCTTCTAATAAATAGCATCCACTTTGGTCAGACCAAGTGGAGAAACATCTAGTGAAAGATGGTGAAGATGTGCTAAACATAAGGAAACAATTAGCTATAGGTGAAATACCATTCATTTCTGGCCTTTGGAAAATTCACAGTATAATATTCTAGAATTGATTACAGAATATTTCATTAATGATATCTGCCTAAACATATGTAAAACTCTTCATCATTTTAAAACCAAAGTATTACCGTATGATGAATATCAAAATCATGCAATGGTAATATAAGGGTTCCAGTGCCAAATTGATCTGGCATCTCTTTCAGTTTCCCAACTTCAAAAGGATAAAAAACAGCAGAGAACTCTTCAGTGTTCATGTCTCAATGCTCTAAAGAGGCTACACCAATTAATTTCTGATTCCCCATCTAGTGTTCATATAAGATGATGGGGTGCATATGGAGAATTGCATTTCACTGCACTCCAAAATCAGTAAAGTCCTCCAAAAGTGGTCCCATGAATTTTTATTTCCCATGTTCGGCCACAATCAATAGGTTTTGTATGTAATCAAATGTACACTCAAGAACATGCCTCGACCAGTTATCCTTAGAATCAGGCCCAAAGAAAATAAGTTGTTGAGTTACTTTTTCATCAAGCATATGATAATCTTGATCGGGCATCCTGTTTAGAAGATGTCAGGTGTCATAGATTTCAAATGTCTGAAATAGTATAGTGATATTCCAAACAGGTGATTTGAGTGATTATTGGATAATGCACCCAGCTAATTTTTGAACCAAAATCCACAAAATCAGAAGAGAAGTTGAACGAATTTCATCCCTATAAATTCAAGAATCACCCCAGAATGCATGGATGGGGGCTCATTTAATTCATCCTTCAAATTCATTAAACAACGTTCAAAGATTTGAATAAGAAGAACATGAACAGCCCCAGCCTGTAGGGCTGTGGGATTTTTCACATCTGCAATCCCCTCCTCAATGGAATTAGGTTTTCTCCCGATTAGGGAAGAATACACAAGGAAAGAATACAAATGAACTATCCAAGTATTCCCTTCAGGTTACTGTCCTCCAAAGAGTTCCAGGGAATTATTCATATAGGAGAATAGAGTCTCGTGGAACACACAATGGATGATGATCTAGCAGAAACACTAAAAGAATACCATTAATTCATTTTGAGTTAGTGAATGTTATCAATTCCATTACAGAATATCCTCCAAAAAATAATTTCCGTTTAGGGGAATCAGAATATGAAATTCGTATTCATAATACGGTACACACTGAGGAAAATGAAGAAGGTGTGCACACCCAAAATCAGATGCTTACCCAAAATCTAGGTATGCCTTCAAATAACCAGCTTCCCCTTCTCCGAAAGGCATCCAACAAGGGGAAAGACAAAAGTCAGATTGCATCTCACTTTTCCACTAGAGAAGGTCAATCTCTTTCGCTTAAAGAAAGATTTTCACAGCAAGAAGAGGAAATGAAGGATTTGAAAAGACTCAATACAGAGTTACTTAGAAACAAAATTTCTTTTATACATACTCCCCAGACAAGTCCTCAACTTGAAAATCTTGTAAGAGATCCTCAGTAAAGAAAATTTTTAGTAATTATATATGCGTATAATGAATTCCCTCAACTGGGTACACCATCAAGGCAGGACGATATACATCTTGATAGGCCTATTCCCGTGGGTTATCCAAGGCAGATATCAGCACCACCATCAGTGGTTTTTCTGGTTGTTGTACCATCTCAAGCTGCAGTTGCTATACCTTCACAGAATCGACCTCATCTGGATATTCTCCAAATTCTTATTAACACAATTGAGGAATTAATGACTTGATTGGAAGCTATGGAGAAATGGTCTGCACCAGTTTAGCCGGAAAAGAGAGCTTACTCTTAATGGGTGGATGCAATTCCTCCCCCACAAAATTTTGTGAATACCAAATTCCCAATATTTAATGGTTCGGGATATCTAGAATAACACTTAACACATTTTGTTTCCCTTTATGATCCCATGATGGGAACTTCTCAACAACAAGAAGCTGTTAAGCTTAGGTGTTTTGTTCAGTCATTACAAGGACCAGCTTTTGTCTGGTATACAAGTTTACAATCTCAATCAATTACTGAATGAGAAGATCTCCGTCAGAAATTCCTTCTTCAATTTAGCTCAACGCTAACATAGAAGAAAGTTTTTGATCTTACCAATTGTAAAAAAAGGGAGAATGAAAGAGTTTTCAATTTTATTGCACGATGGAAAGGTTTAACATATTCCTTAAGTCTAGTACTCCTTCAAGAAGAGTTGCTACCAATTTGTTTAACAAATCTGCGTGATGAATTAAACACACCAGTGATCCCTATGAAATACATAGGAGGGTTTGTACACCTTACTTCCATCACTCAATAGATAAAATACTCTATTATAGAAACTAAGGCTAAAAATCATGTAATTCTATCAGCTACGGGGAGGAGGATAGGAAAGGCAGAATCTGTTACATTCACACTCAACCAGGCACCTGTACCTACTTCTACTTCAAGACCCTCATCATACCGAAGGTCTCTGCCTCCTGAGCATCAGTAGAAATGATCGTCTCATCAATATGATCAAAGATATAAAAGGTGAAAATAGTTTGAGCAATTAATGAATAAAGTTTATTCTTTCAGGAATGAACAAGTTCCTGGTTACTTCATCTCAACCTTAGAAAACAATTTGGTTTAGTTTCCAAGGCCAAATATTCCAAGTAAAGATGGAGATGAAGATCTTCTGAATTATTGTCCCTTTCACCAGATGTTGGTACCCCCCATTCAAGAGTGTTTTGTTTTCAAAGACCTTCTGCAAAAGATGGTAGACTCTGGGAAAGTAAAACTAAAAATTTAATCAGATCAATTAGAATGTATTACTACTACCGATCTAGAGGAAGATGGCGAATGGAAAGAGGCCAAAAAGAAAAATGTGCATAAATATGATGATTGGATGATCAGTAAAATGATCAACCAGACTCATGACATTTTATAAACAAAGTTTAAACAACCGATTGTGCCCTCTTCCACTCATGCCACAGAAAAACCACCTTTATCAAAAGGTCATTAGTCAATAAAGAGAAGTGATTATAAAGACAAAGAGTAGTCAGAAGAAGATGAGATTCTGTCATGGATAAAGTTTTCCTTGACCCTGGAATATTTTATGCCATCTATTTCAAAAGCACGGTCACCTCCTTACCAAATGACACAACCAGAATTGACCTTTCAAGAAGAATCTTCGTCAGATGAAGAATTGATCTTTGGTTCTGTTAATGTTATCAACTTAACAGATCCTTAATCCAATGGTGATTCTGATTATAATGATCCAAAATTCCCTATACCTAATTGGGGAACTGGAGGAAGAGGCCAAGGTTGAAGATACGGAGGAAGATGTGGGAATTCTAGAAACCACCATTTTAACTCTACCCCTACTCAAACCATATATGCGGCCGAAACTCGTGGAAGAGCCCTTCGGCGGGATCAACAGTAACAAGGTGTTTCTTCCATGAAAGAAATGTTTAGTTATAACACAATTATTTTGGAAAAATGACTAGAAGTCACACCGTTTTCATCTCAACAAATGAATAGACCTAGTCAGTATAATTTACCAAATCGAGGAGTATTTCCTGCTTCTTCTCTGACATAGAGTGTGTCTACATCAGAAGCATCAACTTCTAAAGTACCTAAAAACCCACATCTCAATGCAGGGAAATGCATACCTTTGGACCAAAAGTATGATGTCTTGAAACAACTATCCCATGTACCGGCCAAGTTATCAATTCTGGATGCTTTGAATATGTCAAAAGATCTTCGATAAGAACTCATTGAGGCTTTATCAATTCCTCGAGATTTTGAAACCAATGTTGCTGCTGATGACATTTACCGTATAGAGAAAGATTCTGGATAATATCATAAAGTCATATCTTTTAAAGATGATGATGAAAATGATGTGGTGTATGGGCATATCAGGCCTTTGTATTTTTCGGGAAAGTTCAATGACGTAGACATCCGACGAGCCTTCATTGATAATGGATCTGAAGTCAACCTCATTCCCATTCGTACACTTTGTCGATTGGTCTAAACTGAATCTAACTTATCTCCATTTAATTTAATTTTTTAAGCTTATGATAATAATGAACAATAACCTTTGGGCAAGATTACACTCAGAACTCAATTTGTAGATCTTATATCTATTTCAGATTTCATGGTTGTTCGTCAGGACATAGCCTTCAATATTCTTCTTGGAAGGCCTTAGCCGCATCAACATGCATCCATACCTTCGTCATACCACCAATGTATTATGTATTGTTTCAGTGGTAAAATCGGGACATTGTACGGTGATAAGGATCCATTCAAAACATGTGAATCTTAATACATTGAGGCATATTTTTATCACACAAAATGAATGAAGTCCATTACAAAAGAAATAACAAGAGTTAATGCCCCAAATGGATTGGAAAAGATCCCAACAAATCCATCCATACATCTGAGTAAAAATTATGTGTTACCCATAAATCAAATTGAAAAGGTAAACCCAAATCCGAGAACTCATCTAATAACTTCCATAATGACAATTTTGGAAATTGAGCCTGACAACATAGAAAACACTATTGACCCACCAACCAATGATGGAAGCCTAGATGGAGATGTTTTCATTTCATCCACTAAACTACAAAAATCCTCTACTTCATCAACCAGAGTAGAAGAAATTGTAGGAATTCCACATAAAGATGAAGATGTTGATTATCAATCCATCAATCCCTCTTTATTACCACAGGAAGTCCCTTTGCCATCAGTAGGGTCAAACATGGTGGCCTCTTCTTCGGGATGTTCAAATACTGATTTCTCCTCTAACTCTGAGATTTTTGCCTCTTTATCTACTATGAAAATGGAAACAGAATAGGAAATTCATAATGAAGAAGAAGAGGAAGATCTCAGGGATTATCCTACAACATTTAAGGAAGGTGTCTCTACCACTGTGGATGATATCACAGAAATAAATCTTGGTACATAAGAAGATCCACATCCCACTCAAATTAGTGCGGCCATGACCTCTGAAGAACAAGAGGAGTATAATTAATTTCTAAAGCAATGTCAAGATATATTTTCTTGTAATTATACAAAAATTCTAGGTCGTAATACTGATGTAGCCTCCCATCATTTGGGTTTTCCAAAAGAACATTGTGGATTCAAGCAGGAAACAAGAAGAACACACCTAACTCATTCCTCGAAAATTGAAGCTGAAGTTATTAAGGTTATAAAGGATAACATTTTTAGGGAAGTTCAGTATCACAAATGGCAGGACAATATTGTCTTAGTGAATAAGAAGAATTGGATAATTAGAGTCTGCACTAAATTTAGAGATCTTAACCGGCATTGTCCTAAAAACAATTTTCCAGTTCCGATTACAGAGCTCTTAATTGATGAAATGGCTGGCTATGAAGTTATTTCCTTCATGGATTTTTACTCTAGGTATAATAAAATCAATATTTCCCCAGAGGATGAAGAATATATATCTTTCAGATCCCCTCAAGGTTTTTTTTCTATCGTGTAATGCCCTTTGGCTTAAAGAATGTAGGTGAAACATACCAACGTTCCATGCACCATATCTTCACACCCTTCTTAGGGAAATTTGTTAAATGTTATGTGGATGATTTTATGATCAAATCCAGACAATGTTCCAATCACTTCACTGATTTGGAATCCATATTCAATAAACATCGACAACACAATTTGAAGATGAACCCCTTGAAATGTGCTTTCAGGGTAATCTTAGGAAAGTTTCGTGGCTTCATTGTATGACATTGTGGTATCAAAGTTGATCCTAAGAAAACAATCAATCCTAAGTATGTCACCTCCTCAAAATTTGAAATAATTAAGAAGAATACAAGGACACTTGGCCTATATTCAGTGCTTTATCTCCAATTGTTTAGGAAAGTGTTTTCCCTTTTCCAGATTAATGAAGAAGGGAGTCACCTACCAATGGACCAAGGACTGCCAAGAATCATTTGATACAGTCAAGAAATGTCACTTGAGTCCACTAGTATTAATGCCACCCATTTAATTAATACCACTTATTCTCTATGTGACATCTTTAGAGTGATCACTAGGTGCCTTCCTCGCCCAAAAGAATGATGTTGGTAATGAAAACAGCATTTACAATCTCATTCGAACTATGCTTGATGTGGAAACTCGATATTCAAGTATTGAAAAGTGCTTCCTGACATTAATCTTTGTAGTTCAGAAATCGAGGCACTACGTGCAACATCATGACGTCCAATTGGTATCTCACAACAACCCGCTCAAGTTTATCCTTAGTATTCCTATGCTTATAGGGCGTCTGGAATGGTGGGTAGTTATTTTTCAATAGTTTGATATCCAGTTTATACCTCAAAACGCAATAAAAGGCCAAGCTCTAGCTGACTTCTTTACTAAGAATCCATCCAAGGAAGATACATCATTTAATACTGAACTTCCTGATGAAGATGTCTTCTCTATTCAAGATAATTCCCAAACATGGGAAATGTATTTTGATGGTGCTTCTAGAAGTCCAACATGGAAAATAATGGAAAACCCTAAACTCAACAAAGTTGGATTTGGAATTGTCCTTATTTCCCCAAAAAAGGTAGTATTACATTATTTTTTCTTGTTATCAGAATGTGGTACCAACAATGAGGCAGAATATCAAGATATCATCGCAGGTTTGGAATTGGACCTTCAGGTGCAAATTGATCATTTAAAGGTGAAAAGTGATTCAGAATTGGTGATCAAACAAATTAATGGGGAATATTCTATCAGAAAAGAATATTTAATCCCTTTTGAGATTAAATCAGAGGGTTAGTGGCTGAATTTCTTCAGATATGACATTTTATTATGTCCCTTGATAAAAAAATGTTCAAGTAGATGCACTGGATAATGCAGCTATATCCTTTCTAGATCCAAATTGGGATGAGACAGTCATTAGCATAGCCTATCGTCATGTAGTCTCAACTTTTGTTCAAACCAGAATGGAGGAAATTAATGAAAATTTCCCTATTTCTGAACCATATGGTCATATCATGGTATGGAGAACATACATCATGGAATATCTTCAAAATGGGATACTTACACTAGATAGGGCTGAAAAAGAACAGGTCCGATGACGATCAGCTAATTTCACTTTTTATGATAGTCCAGACCACAAAAAGATCCTCTACATGCATGGCATTGATGGAATTATATTTAGATGTACTGATGGAGAAGAGATTTCATCGTTCAAGAAAGAAGTATATTCAGGAGATTGTGGTGCCCACTAGTCTGGGTATAGACACTCTGATTAGATTCGAAGGCTTGGATACTTTTTTCCTTCAATGACGCAGGATTGTACAAATTTCACTAAAAAATGTCATCCCTATCAAGTGCATGCCAACTTCATTCATCAACCCCCAGAGTTTATACATAATACTAAATACTCCTAGCCGTTTGCTACATGGGGAATGGATGTAGTAGGGCCTTATCATCCAGCCACGACTAAGCAGTTCAAGTATATTCTCACTTCTACTAACTTCTTCTCTAAATAGGCTGAGGCAATACCTCTCAAGGAAATCGGAGCCAAAATAATTGTTAGTTTTTTCAAAACTAATATCATCACCATATTTGGTGTCCCTCATACTATTTTGACAGACAATGGCACCATTTTTTGTTCTACTGAGGTAAAAAAGATATATCAAGAACATAATATCAAATCCAACCATTCATATCTCTATCATGTAGTGTCCAATGGATAGATAGAGGCCTTCAACAAGACCCTATCAAATATACTATATAAAATGGTGGATAAAGATAATAAATCATGGCATGATAAACATTTTAATGATCTATGGGCTTATTAGACAACTACATGTACTGCTACCCAAGAAACTCCATATTCATTGGTATATGGAATTGAAGCAGTTTTTCCAATTGAAATTCAATTACCTTCACTCAGAGTTTCAATCTGTGATCAGTTATCTACAGATGAGAGGTATCAGAAACAGTTCAATGAGTTAGAATGATTAGATGATAAATGATTGCACACTTTGCATCAAATAGAAGTCTATCAGAGTAGAATAAAATGATATTTTAAGAAGAAAGTTTTCCTCTGTTCATTTCTTCATGGAGGATTGGTATTGGTCCTTAGGAATATAATGATACCAGGAAAGAAACCTCCAAAACATGAGGAAAAGTGGGAAGGGCCTTATTCCATACATAAGGTCTATTCAAATAGAGCGTATGCCTTAATCTCAATGGATGGAGAGTTTATTACAACTCCGACCAATGCAAGATTCTTGAAGAAATACTTTGTGTAGTTAAACACATTCGTCCTCACTGCAAGACATTAAACAACACAATACAATTTCCTCACTGCAAGACTTTAAAATACACAGTACAATGTCCTCACTACAAGACTTTAAACTACATAGTACAACATCCTCACTACAAGACTTTAAACTGCATAGTACAATGTCCGTTCTACAAGACATAAAAATGCACAACTCCCATTTCCTAGTTGAAAAACATTAAACTGCATAACAAACATAAGCGTCCATACTACATGACGGTAAAATGTGTAGCATATTCGTCTTTTTTGCATGATGTTAAAATGAATGACATCATTTGTACAACTAATGTTTTCTCTATTTTGGCGCTAGAAGCTTCCATATGAAAACATCATTGACGTCATCACTACTCCTTAGTAGTATATGGGTTCCTCTCTTTCCTATGTCTGAGTCATATCTGCATAGAGACCTTGTTTTGAGAACTATGTTTGGATTGATTCTTATTTTTCAATGAGATACATAGAGACGCCTAAATCTCCAATTTTGGGCCCAGCCACAATTAAAAAATCTTCTTATTTTCTTTTCTCTTTCTGTATTTGAATCAGATCTATACAGAGTGTTTCCTTAAGATATATTATTTGGTTATTATACCATTTTATGTCTTATGATTTACCATTCTCTCAGAATGTGTCAAAAGTTCCCATTATTCAAGTCAAACTCGATTGGCATGATAAATGATTGTTCCAAGAACTATGTATGGCTTGATTCTCAACTTTGAATGATATAAGTAGAGATTCCTAGATCTCTAATCTTGGGCCTATCTTTGAAAAAAACCTTTATTTCTTATATAAGAATAAAATCTACCTAGGAAATGTTTTAAGAATTATGTATGACTTGATTATTTCCCCATCAAGACATATAATGAAAATTGGGGTTTATCCCTTATTCCAGTTGCAATATTTCTTTTATTTCACAATATTTCATCTTCGCCCTTACCGCATGATGTTAAACTTCATGGAAATATAGCACACCCATTCTTCATCTATGTCACCTTTGTATTATGGAAGAGACCCTTACTACTCCTTGTTTCTCACACCGAGCATAGCTCATGTGAACTTAGTAATTGGGTAGGGTTATTATTTATATATATATGGTGTTTAAATTCATTATGGGGGTACAAATGTCCTCATTTCATGACTTAAAACTTCACATCACATTATTAATTCAGAGGAAAAAAAGAAAGCCTTTATTTTACATATGATTCAGATCAATGTAAATAATGTTTAATTCATGGCCAATACTAGTTCAAATATTTATCATATGCATTGGACATAACCCTCTTTCATATTTTACACTCTTAATATTGAATATTTAATGATCCTCATAATCTTTTTTATGGTTTATGGTGATAGAGTTTCTAATACCTGAGAGCTCTTTTGCCTGACTCTGCAACACCTTCCCTTAGGCGGCCTTGTATAAGTTGCCTACATAACAGGCCTTCCAGTCAAAATATGTAACTATTTAGCTATGTAGCCTATGCCCTAGTTGTCCCTACATAATACATCCCCCATAACGGGTTTGCCAAATAATGGTAACTTCATTCTTGGTTACAATATCTTGGGTACATTTAATCTTTGATGACGATATACAAGAATCTGTATTTTAAAACAGTCATTCAAGTATACTTTACCATTATCTTTCTCAAAATATGAAAGTCTTTATGACCATGGTTTACACATTTCCATCACCATGTGTTCAATGCACTATGAAATAACCTTGAAATCACAGGGCCACATATTATATATTGTTTCAATTTCTGGTCCTAGTTGTATGACCTAAAACTATAGACACCATACCTCTTATGTTTGGTTCATACCTTCATAAAAGTAGTATTTTTCTGAGTATTTGGACATCTTGGGTGGAAATACCCATTCCATATTCAAGTACCTTTTCTCCATAAACCAAAATTTGTGCTTCGGAAAATCTGAATCTCCATAAACATTTTTCATCTTTTATAAATATAACGTCGAACTTCTGAGAGTTATTTTGTCTGATTATGCAGCACGTGCCCTTAGGTGTCCTTTCATAAGTGGACTACATAATAGGCCTGTCAGTAAAAAGATCCCACTATTTGGCTATGCAGCATATGCCCTAGTTGGCCCTACATAATACAGCCCCTATAATGGGTTTGTCAATAATGGTAACTTTGTTCTTGAAAATTACATCCTCTAATGCTTTTATACATTTTCCCATATCATTCCTCGGTTCTAGAAATTCCCAAATCATAGTTTACAATTTTTTATTCCATACCTGAATATGATAGTATGTTTCCAAAAAAATTTACAAGAAATTGGGAGAGTTTTCTCATACATTTGGTCAGAGCTAAATACTTTAAATTAAATCCACCCAATGTCCTCACTGCATGACTTAAAACTGCACAGTACCAATGTCCTCCCCGAATGACTTAAAACTGCATAGTAAAAATGTCCTCATTTCATGACTTAAAACTGCAGAATATGATATCAAAAATTCTCATTTTTGATAAATTTTAACCATTACTCATACACCAAAATTGAATAAAGATGATTTTCCTATTCATGACACATGTCCGTATAAAATATCCCTATCATTATTAAAATTTATTTCCTTGTAAAAACCACACACTATGGTCTTGAGTCACCCAAATATTATTTTCCCCTATCTATCAATAGAAAAATGTTAAATTTAAAAGAACTCTTTTTCCTAACTGTGCAGCACGTGCCCTTAGGTGGCCTTGCATAAGATGCCTACATAACAGGCATGTCAATCAAAAGATGCCACTATATGGATATTCAGCATATTCCCCAGTTGGCCCTACATAACAGAACCCACATAATGGGTTTTTCAAATAATGGTAACTTTGTTCCTGGAAAAGACACCCCTTATGTTGATACAAGTTTTAAATAGGGTTACTATAAAAATCTTATCTCATGATTCCCCTTAGAAATATTTAAATAATATTAAATAAATTATTAGCCACAGTGTTTTTTTGGGATCTAATTCAATGTTTATGGTCAAAGATATTTGAACCTATATATTATTCCATTATATTCTAACATGAATGACTCTAAAATGCCAAACAATAAAGGACTTGGTACTCATTAGATTGAGAACCCGCAAAGGGAACTCTGAACAAAAGTCGAGTCCCATCTCACTAAACGTGCATTTTGTATGTTTTAGGTAATATTGAGCAATAAAAAGTCAAGAGATATAAAGTTTGTGGAGTTTTCCATTTAACCCTAGTAAAAATCATACTATGATTACTAGGACTAATTGAATAGGTAAAACAAAATAAATCAACGAAAGTGAAAACATAAATGATTAAAGACAAAGTACTTTTCATTTATGAAAAACTTTCACATAGGAGCATCAACAAATTGGAGTCTCTCTTTCAGAAATTACAAAAGGATTTCAACACAATTGCTCATTTTTTTGACAGCTTCTTGAGCCCCATTAACTCCTTGTTGGAGTTTCTCTATTTGACTAGCCTCGCTCTCTTTAGCATGATGAAGTGCTTCCCTATCATCTTCAATGGATTTTGCACCATCCTTCTGGAATTCTCATAATGAGCTATGAAGCTGGTCAAGATCCCCTATATTGATATCTAACTATTGTTGAAGGCATAGTTACTGAATAGTCTTTTCTTTAATTATCTGGTTTAGTCCCATCAACTTTGCATTATGATTATCCTCAGCTTGTGATAGTGCTTCTTAGAACTCTTCATTATTAATTGAAAATTTGGATTTTATCAAGTCCTGTTGAATCATTTTCTCTTTCTCCCTCCTCCGGATAATATCTTTCACCGTAGTATGAATTTCACGGTATTCAAAACCTCTAAATCCTAGCGTGATAAACAGAGATGAAAGTCTTGGAATTATTAAAGGTAGTTCCTCAAGGGGAATCTCATATATTATCTTCCAAAAGTTTCTCCATGCTTTGCGACGATCAAGATGAAGGGCCTTCTGCAGTTCATGGCCTGATTTAGAATCACTGCCATAAAGAGGGATATATTCTGGGACTAATGGACTTAAAGAAGTGCATCGTTCTATTCATTCATGGACAATGGTTGCTCCAACTTCCAATGTTGTTTCTATTGATGCAGAGGCTTCACCTCTTGACCTAGCCATTGATGTTGATATCCCTATATGGTTAATTAAGAATTATGGTTATATTCTAGAGATAAAAAAAGTGAATGTAATCACAATATCAGTATCTATTACCTAGTAGTAGATTATCAGCTTGAGATGATTCCTCCCCAATGTTCTCAATTCCAGCAATTTTGTTTGATGTCTCTGGATGAGGAGTTCTATCTTTAGTATGCTCGGTATTTTCCAAATGAATCTCAGGAAAACCTATTATCTCAATATCCACTTGAGCCAATGTCTCCATAATGGTGGGGTTGACATTAATATCAATAATTCCTTCAAGTTCCATTGTGCTAGCAGTTTCTTTACATGGATCTTCATATTTCAATTAGCCTTGGTTATTAGGTTAATCATAAGAAGATTAATAGGATGAATAATGAGAACTCATGTCCAGTTGATTCTATACAATGAACTCCAAAATATTCTAAAGAATTTGATATTTTAACATGTTCTAATATTTCTTCAAAATACATACCAAGGATCATCATTTCATCCAATGATATCTCAGATCCTAGGTTAGTCTCACCCGGGGGAGAACTTGGCGTGTTTGATTCACAACCTTCCTCCGTCAACCTGTTCCCCATGTAGCTTCTTCAACAAAAATTTTGGGGTCAACATCATTTTTTTCCATATGTTCTGGTGCATTTGATAAACCAAAAAGTATCTGAGAATGGAAGTTATCTATTACTGTATTTGATTCTTTATAAAGTATTATTGATTTTCCAGAAGCTTCCTCTCCTCTGATAGCAGGAATCGAAGCAGCGCTGGGAACATATGTTGGTTCCTTTGGCTTCAACGCCTCCTCAGGAACCACTGGATTTGGAATTTGTTTTTTCTCAGCAGAACCTTCTATGACTCCTTGAATATTATCAATAGTTTCTTTCAAAGAAGAAATAGAATAATCCCCTATAATCTTATAAAGATTAATCACTTTTTCATAAATAATGACTAAAATTCATGATTATCATGGAGAATTACCACTACTATGAAATCGCTTAACCATGCCCCTCTTTCTTCGATGATTTTGCTTCTTCATCTTTTTAGGAGGGATTGCATCGTAATCTATAAAGACAGGTATCAAAGATCCCAGTACCCTCTCTATTTTCTCCTCCATGGCCTGTTGGCCTGGAGATATTTCTCCCGATTCATGGGGTGATCCGGTAGCCCCATGAGTAGTGCCTCCAGGGCTATATTATGGTGAAGGAACTTCTGTTGTCTTTCCTTTAAACAACTATATGTTAAGACAATATTTCTCCTAATTAACAATGTTTTGATTAAAATTCAAGTTTCAAAATGAAAGAAGATGCAAAATAAATGTAACTTACATCCTTAGGATCTACAAAGTCATTCCACTCTTCATCTAATGAAGGATTAATCCCTGTGGTAGTACCGCGATCTATCATTTCCTTCACCCACTTTGTAGTAGGAGTTGAGTCATTAGTGGCATATATGATAATTTCTAGATCTCAAATGTAGGTCCTTACCCCATTAGTATTGTCCTTAAAAAGAATGTTAGAAGAATCCCGTAAGTCCCCTATTCATGGAATAAGCAATCTTTCGCACAGATCCATCCACATGGTCTCAGCATCACAGTACAGACTCCTCCATGTTCGAATAGCCTCTGGTCGTATATATTCAGAATGTATGTCTGAGGGTTGTGAGGAGGATCCTACAACCATAGACTTGAGTTTCTTCCCAGTACTCACGGTTACATATGGAGGATTATAAAATGGAACTTGCAGCTCTTTAGTATGATGGAGACCAGATATCCTTGATAAAACATTAAATGGGATTGATGGAGTGGTGCTCTTAATTATGACAGGAGGTTTATATCTAGCATGAGGTCTCTTCAGTGAATTTGGAACATCGTCACCTCCACCCTCTGATTCTTGAAAGTCGGATCCTAATGATGAAGAATTTCCTTCCAAATGATAGGGTTCCTTCCTAATAATTCTCTTTATCCCTACTCAACGGACGACATGATTTAGTGCCCCTTTATGGTAAGATGAAACCCATTTTTATCATACCAGATGGTCAATCTACATACTGTATCAGCAACAGGTAAATTATATATTTCCCCAGTCTTCTCAGAAAATGTCAACAACCATAGTTGTCAGGAAACCGTTGGGTGTTTCTCTAATCTGACATACACGGTAGGGGATACAGTATTCTATTGTAGACATTTTGAATTGACACACAAATATATATGAATCATAGGCATCACATATGATTTCTCTATCAATTTTGGTGCCCAACACGTCATCTCTACAAGCTAGCATATATGCCCTCAGTTCCAAACTGGCAGTACCATCATCAATTAATCAACCTATAGAAGGATACCCATATGGAAAGAAATGGAATTCCTTATGCATGCTCAATCTGGCCTTGTTTTCATAAGCATTCAAATAAAAGGGTGAAATACCAGAAAAGGCCTAAACAGACGGTCGGAAAAAACATCCAAAAACCTATACTCCACTTTGTACAACATAAGTTCTAAAATGAGTATCAATACATCCCCAAAACACTTGGAATATTCCCGCTATTATAAATGGAGATTTTCATTTATATATATACAGTAAACTCCAATGAATCTTGTCCAAAATAGAAGTATCCAACCCTACCATCCTTTTCTCCACCAGCTTAGCTGCATTAAGAAAGGTCCCCGGCCTCATTTCTCCTTTGGAGTCTCGGACTGGTAATAAATACATGCTGATCCACATGGCTAAGAAACCTTCCAGATGTGTCTTTATAGGAATTTTTGGGTTTATATCATATCCCCATTTATCAAATTCTCCTTCCTCCAATGTTGGCCAAAAGGTGTCAGGAGCACCTCTCTTATCTTCCCATGGACAGCTAGTTGGATGGGTGTAAGTGGGACCCTTTTCCTTCTTCTTTATCAAAAATATTTCCATCCATTTTTATGGATGAATATCCCTCTTGGTGCAAGTTTTCATAATAATTGAATTCTTGAGTTTGTTAAATATTTTCATCAACTCACGAACCAAATATGGTGTCTTCTCTAGTCATTCCATGTCACCTTGGGAGGAATGAACTCATCATACATGTCTCTAAGTATTGGAGCTCTAGAAATCTTGTAAATGTCCCACAAGCTGATACCTACCTCTCCATGTGTTAAATGGAAGGAATTGGTCTCTAGACTCCGCCAACATAATTATTCTGGCATGAAATCATCATTCCTATACACGTAGGTTTGCCCAACCCAGATAGCCTCATAAATCCCAAAAACGCTCAAATAATCTACAAATTCTACACATGTCTTTCACACCCTATATGCCCACATCCATGCGAGTTTTATACCTCCTCCTAGGTGGAAGTCCCAAATTTTCTTCCAGCCCTTGGACTGATCTGTATGAGAATCTCAAAAGATGGATTAATAGTAGTGTTGTTGCATCTCAGGTGTGTGTGCCTTCAAATCTGGATTATAGGGGCTATGATGCATAATATAAGCTTTCTCTACTATCCCAGCATTAGCAAATGAGCCCCCAATAGAAACATTGGATGATGAGAAGTTGGTATAATCCTAAAACCAAGAATATGGGACATAGTTATTTGGATCTGGAATGTCGGTAATCTAAAAATGGCCATAACTATATAAAGGCAGATAGGTGCTTTGAGGAAAGTTGAAATGAAATTTCTTCATATATTTTACTAATTCTGGAAGGGTGGTTTCAAAAATGTCAAAATAATAATGACCAATAACATTCATTATGTCATCAATCCTCTTGCTTGAAAGCTCATCAGTAGTTCCAACTCTCTTTAGAGCCATTGAACCTGTAAAAAGATAGAGATCATCATTTAAAAGTAAGATTATTTTTGGTGTTTTACAAATAAATGACAAAGGCATTAAGGTGCGCAAGTTTAAAACTTGGCGCTCAAGTATAAGTCGGCACACAAGTACGACACCCCACTTATAGAGAATAACTAAAAAATGTATATAAGAAGCGTGATGAAACTAAAGCGCCCAAATAAAATAAGACCTATGCACAGAGAGCTGAAAATTCAGAAGTTGTGAGAATTTTCGCAGAAGTGAAACCGGTATATATAAGAGACATGTGTCGCCCTGTGCGCTAGAAATATTACGTGTTGCAAACTTGTGCACCCAAGTCCACTTGAGCACCAACACTTGCATGCCTCGATGCTATTTTATTTCTCCTCTCTCCATCTCCTTAATTCCTATACCTCTGTATTGGATCCTCTTTTCATTTTTGGATCCAATTTCGAGGGGGGGGGATTTTTTTGAAACTCTATTCTGTAAAAGGGTCTAAAAATCATAATGAAGGGAATCCATTAGAAATAAAAGAGGGAATTCATAAAGAAAAGTCAAATATTTTCAAAGGCATAAGTTTTTGGCCGCCTTAGTTTAGCCAAAACCCATTTGGCACGTAGCCTACTTGTGCGCCCCTATATGTCACGCAGCCCACTTATGCACCACCATGCTGGAGACAAATGAAAGTGTAATTTTGGCTATGTCCTAAATGTGTCTCCCTAGTCTAACAAAAACACCATTGGCATGAAAGGTACTTGCACACCCCAATTTAGCGCACAAGTATCTTGTGCGCCCAACTTATTTCACCCAAAGTCATTTATTTGCCTATAAATAGACCCTTGGGCCCCCCATTTGTACGAACAAATTTACCTGAAGCCTAATTGCTGCTCTGGATTCCCTAGTACTTCTTCCCAGTCTTCCAAAACATTCAAGGTAGTTATTCAACACCTTGACCAAAGGATTTATGGGAGGATCATTGGACTTAAGTCCTTTTAGGGTTTTAAAACTGTAACACTTGCATGCCTAAAGCACCCAATCTCCCCAAGTCAGAAATACTTTTCCACTCCCATTCCTCTCCCAGGAACTTGAGTGCCCTACTTCTTGGATCACCTATGAATACTCTTGAAAGCTTGATCAAGGTCTCTCCCAAGTAGTACCATAAATGTTTTTTGTCGCCTAAGTGAACATCAGGTCGCCAAAGCCTACTTGGGAACCCTTACCTACTTACATGCACATACTTGTGCGCCCTTATCTACTTGGGCACCCCTCATTGATTCACTTATTTTCTTCACTCTATTCATTCTAAAAGACATTAAGCCTTCATCAAATCCATTCATGTCAAGGATTCTTCTTCATTTTTTCCCTTGTATGGAAGGGATTATGTTGAGACCTCCACCAAAACCTCCTAACTTATCAAACCATTAGGAAATACACATCAGCGTGTCTCCTATTTGGGTTTTTATTTCCATAGTTAGCGGTTTATCAAAAAAATTCACAATGGGGTTAGGATTCATGGAGTATTTGTGGGTTTTTATATCCATAGTCATATGGACCTTTCTTCTAGAAACAGTGTTGGGAAGTTCCTGGTTTGGTGGAGGGTTGGGTCTTGGCCTCTCCCTTTTTAAAGAGATGACCCGGAACCTCAGGTATCCGGTAAGGGAAGGTATAGTTCACACTTTCTTTTCCATGAAATCATTGGAGAAGTCTCCCTCCCTTACCAGGATCAATTATAGGGAAACCATCATAGTATAAGCCCCTATCTTTTCTTGCAGGAGGTGGAATTATTGCCCCTCCTCTCTTATTTGGTGCCAATAACCAAAGGGGGATGTGCACATGGACTCTTAATACTCTTTACCTCTCCCGTTGTGCTTTTTCTCCATGGGAAGCCATCCTGGTCTAAGCCCCTAACCTTCATACCTTCTTCCTTCTATTGGACCCTTGTCCAATGTGAAGAGAATAGTGGGAAGGATCTTTACCTCGCCCTCTTCCACGGTCGACGTGCCCTCTTCCATTAGTGTAGGAGGAAAAGTGTGAAGTGTCATTATTGAATATTTCACATCCTCTTGTTTATCACACTGAGCATAACTCATGTGGTCTTAGAGATATGTGATGGTTATAAAAAGTGCACAAAAACTCATTGGAAGGAACTACAAGAACTCTGATTCCCACCATGACTGGGATACATAGGAAACCTTCTCAAGGCCTGAGCTCACAGGATATCCTCCTTAGGAATCAAATCCTAATTCCCTTAATATGGGAATCCTCCTTAGGAATAAGCCCCAAATTAAACCCCATATCCTCAAGGCATCCTTTTTCCGGAAGTAATCACAAACTCATCTATCTTAAAGGACCATACTCTCCTATAAGACTTATCGAACTACGTGGGCTTTGATTCTCATCCATATTAGATACATAGGAAGCCTCCTTGAGGTCCAAAACGTACATTTCAAATCGACCAAGTTATCCTTGAGCCATTTTCCCAACATAGTCTAATATTACTTGGAAACCCATATCTATTCCAAGTACCTTGGGCTACTTTGGCATAAGTCCCAAACTATGTTTTGACTAAGAACCCTCCTCTTAGAGGTCCTTACCACATGAACTTAAGAGGTATAATGTGTCCCATTTAGTGGCACCTAACTACGAGGGTTCTAATTCCTTTCACAAGGATACAAAGGTAGCCCATATTATAGGAACGATCCCAAAATCAAACCAAACCTTCATCTCCCTAGATGACAATAAAATTCCAGAGTGCCCCAATGAGTGGCATAAAAACCAGTATCATCACAACTGTGATTAAAAGAATCTCTAAGAAGTATATTAAAGGATAACATTGATGGAAATCCTAGAATACATATGGATACTTCCATTAATGAAGATCCTTGAATGCATACTGATGATTATAAATTTTACACATGTTAATAAGTGATTGTAAATTTCAAGGGATAATTATGATATACTTGGTAAATTATTAAGGATTAATGAAAATATCTTAAATTTAAAAAGACAGTCCTAGATTAGACAATAATACCCCCCAAAAGGGTGTGATGAGTCTGACCTCCCATCCTCTCGACCAATGCACTTTCTTAAGTATCAAAAAGTTCAAACGTAATGAAATTCTGCCTTTGGAAAGTGGGTCCCCTTTGGATAAAGAACTATTGGAGGTTTTTGATTCCATGAATAAACACAATGTAAACCTCCTAGAAACAGTGATTCTTAAAACTAGAACACATGTTTCAAGGAACGAGGAAACAAAACTGCAATGATTATACTAACAGTTGGACATCAAGCTATGATTGTAGTCCTCACCACGGTAGCACCAACTACAAAGGTCCTACCCATAGTGATGTATTATTATAGAAAGAAGTTCCTCCCTTTTCTATTATCCACCATGAAGGTCCTCCCTAGGGTATACACTGAAAAATTTCTCCATACAGTTATACATCAAGCTGTGATGGTAGTCCACTCCATAGTAGCACCAACTACAGAGGTCCTCCTCGCAGTGATGTCCTATTTCAGCTAGAAGTTACTCCCTTATTATCATCCTCCTTGAAGATCCTCCCTAGGTTATACACTAAAAATATTCTATTGGAATATGAACATCAATATATGATGGTAGTCATCTCCATGGTAGCGCCAACTATGAAGGTCCTCCCCGTAGTGACATCTTATTTATAAATGAAGGTCCTCCCCTTGATATTGTCTTCCATGAAGGTCCTCTCTAGGGTATATGTTTCACATATTCTATCAGTATTTGGAAATAAATATATGATGGTATTACTCACCATGGTAGCACAAACATTGAAGGTCCTCCCTGTAATCATGTTCCATATCAGCAGGAAGGTCCTCCCTTTTCCAAATAAAATATAATAAATAACTCATATGCTAGTGTTCATGGACGGATGGGTTTGGGCATGTTAGATACCCTATCATTGACAAGAGACATAATTTATCATCCAAAATATGAACATGGGTAATTATCATCTTCTAAGACACCCTAGACCATTCTCATACCAATGAGACCTCCACCAGCCCTTCTACTTGCGATAAAACAAGCATGAAACACACCAGTTGGGCTGATAAAGTTGAGGAGGCTATCACATAAGAACAAAAGGATATGGTGATCATGAGAAGAAAATTGGATAGGGTTGATATAACCATTATGTATTGGTCCTCAAACACTTCTCTGTTTGATATACCAAGGGTAATATCAAAAGAGTAGATACATAACATTCACCTCAATCTTGGGAAAACTCTCCACCATAAAAAAGAAAAATTATTTCCATACGATGGGTATGCAGAGAACGTAAAAATTATGGTCGAGCTTCATTGTAAAAACTACTTTTAATCCATTATATCTATATGTTAGACACATTAAGATTGGTGGAATAATGTTCTCCAACTGACCTTCCTCAATGCACTACATAAGTTGCGTCATCTAATCAATGACGCCCCATTTGGTGTTCATATTAAAAGATTGGGAGAAGATGGATATATACATTTCACACCATGACACATTGAGAAAACCCCAATGAAAATGAAATCGTGTAATTTTATTATTAAAAGGTGGATATTAAGGAAAATAAATGATTTGGAAAGACTGTGGACTCAATAATAACCAACCATGAGTAAGTCATAAAAGCACCAGGTTTGATGAGATAAATCCATAAAAAACTCTTAAACTAAAAAACTATGAACATTTAGGAGGATTACCACATAAGGGAGGCCAATCATCAAGAACTACTAATGTCCTCTAAAGAAAATTGTATGCATGTAGACCTAATATCATACTTTATTAACGAAATAACAAGAATGAATGAGATCAAGAGAGTGGATACAATAGCTTTAGTTTCTGTATTACAGGATAAACCCTATCCTACATGGTGGGGGAATTTTTAACACAAAATGCCATCATAAAACTATGAAGACCGGACCAGGGCACACCAAAAATAGAACATGATAAACCCTATCTCATAGGGCTGGGAGGATTTTTACCTCAAACACCTCCTCAATTGAAATCATTATTTTATTGTTTAGGGAAGATGGAAAGCAGAGAGGTCTCTCATTCCATCCTGTCTTGCGACTCATTTCCTCTAAAAGTGATTCATATTACAAGGCTATATATGGGTCTCCCTCGGAGTTACTATTTTCTAAGAATCCCAAATAGGATCTCAGAATAGAAGGAAGATATCTAAAAAAGGATGAACATGACCCTCCTAACATTCAATAGTAGGTACGCCACCCACAATGCGTTACGCATTGGTGAACATCGTGGAAATAAATCATGTAGGACACAAAAACATGATTCCATCACAGAAGAGTAGGGAGAGTATGGTTCCACCTAAAATCTAATCGACACCGAGAATGAAGGTGTGCTTACCCCTAACCATAGGGCTACCCTAAATGTGGGTGTTCCTGTAATCAATCCTTCTCCACCTCCTCAGTTAATCCCTAGTAGATAGAAGAAGAATATAAGGTCACATATGGACCATCACTTTATCTTGATGAGAATGATCCCCTTACACTCAAAGAAATATTCACATGGTAGGAAGAATAAATGGAAGAGTTAAGGTGAATGAATTCTGAGTTGCTACGAGGTAGATTTCCCATCTGGTATGATCCCTAAGAAGAGCCTTGATATACTCTATCAACAAGTAAACTTCGACCACATGGGTTCAGCCTAGTAATTAATGAGAGACTAGGAAATCCACCCAATATAGTGATTGGACCATCGGTCTACCCAGACCCGATCATGGATGGGTTCCTGGATTTCCCTCCATTAGGTAAACCACCCAGACAAGTTTAGGTAAATCCTCAGAATATGTATCCAACTAGACATCCACCCAAAAATAGTGGCAGAATGAGCATGTGAAATTCAACCTATTGTTTCACCTATCCAATAACATGGTAAATAGAATAGCCATTAAGGGATTATTCATACCATCGAGGAATTGGTAGGTTGATTGGAATCTATGGAGGAATGATGTGCACCAGTCTAGCTAGAATGGAAGCTTTACCTCGACTAGGTAAGTGACAACCCACCACCACTAAATTATAAGAGTCATATATTTCCATTGTTCAATGGTTCAAGTGATCCCGAATAATATATGACCCACTATGTGTCCTATTATGATCAAATTATAGGAACACCAGAGTAACATGAAACAATTAAATTCAGATGCTTCATGCAAACCCTGTAAGGCCTATCCTTTATGTGGTACACCAGTATACCTAATTGACTTCTCACAGGATGGGAAGACCTCTTCCAGAAGTTCCTCTTATAGCTCAAATCAACGCTACAAAATATAAAACTCAGTGACCTCTCAAATTGCATACAATAAGATAATGAGAGAGTCTCAAAGATCATTACTCTATGAAAAGGTTTGACATATTCCTTGATCCGGCCACTCCCTCCGAAAGACATGCTTCCAATGTGCATCGATAAACTCTATGATGATCTACAAACGCTGATCATCCTGATGAAATATACATGTGGGTTCCAATATTTCTCCACCATCTCCTAATGAATAGAGGACTCCATACAATGGACTAAGCTCAAGTCCTGGATAACTCCATTGGACCTAGGGAAAAGAGAGATAAAGGAAGAGGCATTATTAGTGACACATAAGCCAACCACCACACATGTTCTATCTCTTTATCTTACACCATATTGAGCAGCACCCTATGGGAATCAATAATGAACCCTATCTCAACTGGATGATTGAAGGGGTCCTAGACGAAATCAATTCGGGAAACAAAGTAATAAAGTTTACTCATTCCAAGATGATCAATTCTGTGGAAATTTTATAACCTATATGGACCATGAATTACTCCATCTACCATAACTAAAAAGGGATGATGTGGTAGGTCTCATAGACTAGACATATTATTTACCCTTTCACTGAATATTGGGATACACCATTTGGGAGTTATTTATCTTTAATGACATCCTACAAAGAATGATAGATTTTTTTCTAGTAAAACTGGGACCCCCCACAAGAACAAGTGGCATCTATATCCCCTAATTCCAATGATGAAGGAGGCAACTGGAAAGAAGTTTTCAATAGAAGGGAAAAAAGTTTTATAGTTGGATGACTTAGAATAAAATCAACCAATCTCATGGAATTCTCCAAACAAAGTTGAAACAACAATGTGTGCCCCATCCTCTTCCTCTAAAACATTGATGAAGTCATCGAACCCATAAACCTAAAGAAGCTAGGATTTCAAAAAGAAGAATAGTGATAAATAAAAGGAAGAAGTACTAGAGTATGAAAGTGCATAATGTCTAAAGTTAGCTTTGAACCTCTCATAGTTTAAACCCATAGATATGAATGTATGCATACTAACCCTCCAAATGGATCCACTAGAATTAATCACCTAGGAAAATTCATCATCATAAGAGGATTCCATATTGGTTTCTATTAACTTCATTCACTTAATTGATCACTTTTACAACAAATAGTATGGATATGAATCCGAGTTACCCAAATTAAATAGGGGAACCATAGGAAGTGGTCATAGGAGCTGAGGATACTGGAGAAGGAATATTTTTGGAAGAAGTCATACTTATAGTCTAACCCCTACTCGGACCATAAATGTTGTAGAAACTCATGTAATATCACTTTAGTGAGTTTAATAGGAACAATAAACCCCCCCTAAAACATCTAGAAGCCACTCTAACTTGATCACTCTGAAATATCAACCAAGATAAGAACATTTATCATATCTCCCTTGGTGAGAAGGTAGACCTGCCTTGCCTAACCAACCAAGGATGGGAGCACATCCATCTCCTCTCCTGAGGGATGATCCACCTTCATCAAATACTTAAGCCCCTAAATCATTGATTAAAGAGAATAACCACACTGGGAAGAACCATAATTTAGACATGAAGTATGATATTCAAAAACAATTATCCTTGGTACTGATCGAACTATCAATCATGAATGCCTTGAGTTTATCCAAATACCTTAGGGAAGAACTCATAAAATATTTTCTAATACCCCATGAGTTTGAAGCTGAAGTAGTCACAACTGAGTTATATAAGATAGATACTAATTGTGTATAATGATATGTGATTATCTCCTTCAAAACTCAATATTAAGACTCTGTCATAGAGGGTAACATTAGACCCTTGTATGTGCCTGAAAAAATAATTTTTTTTATGTACACAAATTTTTCATCAATAATGGATCTAGAGTTAATCTCATTTTAGTGTGAACACTTCACTGACATGGCTATGATGAAAATAAACTAGATCCTTCCTACCTAACACTATAAGGATATGAAAAAGTCAACTGAATCCATTAGGCCAAATCAAGAATAAGGATCAATTTAGAGATCTCATCGATGACTCAAATTTCATGGTGGTTCATCATAACAAGACCATCAACATCTTTCTAGGAAGACCATGGTTTCACTAATATGTGTAAATTTCAACATCATACCATAAATGCATCAAATGTTGTATAAAATGACAAATTGAGATGTTTAATGCTGATAAGGCCCCATTCGAATCCTAAGCGCTGCATTATATCAACACAGGATTCTATGAGGAGAAAGGGAAACAACCCCTATTTGAGGGTGTCGAATGGTTCAATGCCCCAAATGGTCTAGAAATAACCTTGACCAACCCTTTCAGGATTCTCTAAGAAGAGTATGTTCTACCTGTTCACTCGATCAGGAATACAAACCTAGATTCAGGCGTATATTTATAAATATTCATAATTTTAGTCATAACCACTGATTCCAGTAGTGTTGAAATGTTTATGGACTCCCCAGACAATAGTGAAATCTTGGATGAAGAATCCTTCAATTCATCCCAAGAGCTCTATAAAATCCCTACCTCACCCTCTAAGGTAGAAGAGGACATATCATCCCCCTAATAGGGTGAAGACACTTCCCCATCCCCCACTCCATCCTCTCTAGAGTTTCAAGAAAATTTCCCACTATCATTCATAGTAGAGGAAGTCACACTATATTTCAAATATGAAGATATAAACTCCTCTCTCAACTCTGGAGATATCACCCAAGGTTCGTTTCCCCATCAAAAAAGAGGAAGAAGATAAATAGGAGGAAAAGGAAGAAGTGTAACAATACCTTATGGATGACCCTAAATCATTTGATGGAGGCGTCTCTACCACCATTAATGAACATAGAGAAATAAATATGGGTACAATAGAAGATCCCTAACCCACATTGATTAGTGTGACCATGTATTCCAAACAGTAAGAGGTATATACCTTTTTTATAAGGAGGTATCAATATTTATTCTCCTATGACTATAAAAAACTATTTCTTGATTCTGAGGTGGCTACTCACCACCTAGGATTTCCAGAGAACTACCATGGCTATAAACTAGTAGCCAAGCGAACACACCCAACACATGATTCCATAATAGAGGTTGAAGTTGAAAATATCAATAGATACCAATTCATTATAGAGGTATAATATCCCATATGTCTAGAAAATATCATCCCCATCAAGAGTAATAATAGAAAAATCATATTTTTTATTAGTTTTAGAGATCCCAACCAGCACTTCCCGAAAGATGATTTCCCAGTCCTGATCACAAAATTACTGATTGATGCAATAGCTAGATACGAGGATATATACTTAATGGATGATTATTCAGGATAAAAACAAATATGAATGTCCCAATAAGATTAATAATCCACCTCCTTTAGGTCCCCTAGAGAGTATTTTTCTATCAGGTAATTTTAGGTTCTGGGTGCAGTGGAATAGTGGGAGGGATAATTCCCAACGTTTCTTTCTACCATTATTGATAAGAAATCCGAGGTCTATTCTAAAGAAGAACATCATGAAAAATGGAACTGAATCAAAGAAAAAACATAGGATATAAAACCTGGAACCAAGATAGAGTAGATTAACACATGTTTTTACAATTAATTTAATTAATAAACAATTACCTCTAAGGTTATTATTTCTTTATTGATGTGCTGATCTACATATCTTCAATTCGTCGTCGTTGTGTTGTATAATCCAAGTGTAGGATTCCTCTAGTGGTGATCCACACATGTTTCAAGTATCTTCAAACGTCACCAAAGGAGAGGGTCCTATCACGGAAGATCCTTTCACTTGGGATGTACACCTTCGATCACCTTGAAAACCGCTTCCAAAGTTTTCCCCTTGATCTGATGGAGGAGGATCACTCTCATTCTTGAGATCATTCTGAGTGATGAAAGAAATCTATAGGCTTGAGAGTTTTCTCCAATTATTTGTCCACAACCAAATAGGTATCTCTTTAATTTCCATTGGCTAATGAGAGAATAATATAACAAGGAATTTATTTCATGAGGGTAATAAAAAAAATCACATGTGCCTTTAATTATTTCATTAATCCAAGAAAACCCCCCTTGTCAAATAATAACAGAAATATTATTATTCCCTGAAATGTTATTAACTTCCAAATTATAATTAAATATTTTTTAATCACATAATATTCAATATTATTATTTATCACTATACCATTAAACTCAATCCGCCAATCCTACACAATAATAATTATTTATTCCACCCAAAATATATTCTCTTGAATAACTAGTGATGGAATAAATGTGATCAGGCATACATGAATAATGATTAAACCAAGAACATGAATAATATTTATTCGGCCTTTTAAGTAATAAATTATTAAACTAAGATTTTGGATACACTTAGCGTGTGACCCTCTAGGACACTTTCTTAGTGGCATTAGGCGAACCTGCCTAAAGTCCAAGGTTAGCATCTTGTAACATGACAAGGCACCCATAGTGAAAGAAGATAATGTATCAATGAAATGTCACCTCATTCGAATGCTTTCCATGTAATATAATCGTTTTTCACAATATCTCTAATTGACAATGTTTCATGCTAGTGCCATCAACCTATAAGATTGATATCTCTTTCATTGAATTTTTTGAAATTGAATTTTCCTATTGATCACAATGACCATGGATTTATTTTGGATATATAATTTCTATAAAATGACCTGATATATTATCTTCTATTAAATAACAGAAGGTATAAATCCTTTCTTACATTATTCATTAATGTAATATTACTCGTGACACGCCCTACATATCCTACCTCATCGCGAACATATTCCATCACGGTTTCCATCAATACATATATGTACGCAACTCATAATATTCCTTAATATTAATCTTAAATTCTAAGGAATAAAACACATATCTATATATAGAAACATCCAATGAAACTTATAAATGTGTATTTTTTCTGTCTAGTATCGTTCTTATAATATCCCACTGGATATCACTAAGGGAGTACACCATGAGAAGGTACCTCAAAGTCCTATGAGTCTCCACCCCTAATATTTTGTATCATGTGTGTCCCTTAAATGATATCATCTGGCTATAGAAGATATATTCAAGAATAGTTTTATAACACTTCCATGTTCTCATAATAGTAGGGATCCACTATTAACTTTTAGTGTGACAGTTACTCTCCAGAAATTATCACATACAATGTTATGTATAAAAATAATAATGATGTGATAAGGAATATATTTATATTCAAAACCATGAATATAAGTTTTCATAAAGTAAAAAATCCAGTGGTTCTATGACACCAACTCTAAAAGACTCCCACTTGCGATAGAGACAACTACTAACGGCCTTCAATCTTCTAGCTCTCACATGATACTCATGCTTCTACTGAGATATGACTTTAGTCAAGGGGTCTACAAAGTTCTCTTTTGTGGATAATATTCTCACTGAAACTTCACCCCTTTGATAAAAATACCTCAAGAGGTGATACTTCCATATTATTTTCATTGTACATTGATCTGACCTTGGCTCTTTTGCAAGAGCCACCACTGGAGCATTATCACAGTACAATATGATAGGGTAATTACTTCTAGGTACCACATCAAGCTCTTGGATAATGTTCTGAATCCATATGGATTCCTAGGATACATTAGAAGACTCTATGTACTTGTACTACATTATAGAATCAAATACAACAGGATTAGTTAAACTCTTCCTGCTCACAGATCCTCTTTTGAGACCAAAAACATATCTTGATTGCGACTTCAAATCATTATGATCTTTCTGAAAACCAGCATCATCATATCCACTGATTACAAGCTCCTTATCTCATCCATACACCATGAACATAGGATTAGTTCTCAGATACATAAGTATAGTCTTAAAAATAGTCCAATGCTGTTGTCCTAGATATACTTGATATCTTCCTACTATTCTTGTTGCATTGGAAACATCAATTCTAATATATAACATGAAATAAATGATTGTTCCTATCTCTGAAGCGTATGGGATATTACTCATTTTATCTTTCTCCTATTGTGTTTGGGGAGACATTTTCTTAGAAAGATGTAAACCATGTGATACTGGAACCAATCCACTCTTGGATTGTTTCATACTAAATATCTTTAGTATCTGGTCAATATATTTACTTTATATTAGTCCAAGGAGCCTCTTGGATCAATCATGAATGATTTTGATTCTTAGAATGTAGGATGCTTCACCTAAGCCTTTTATAGAGAAGCACATGTTCAATTAGGACATAATATATTATAAGACTGGTATATCATTTCCAATAAGTAATATTTCATCAACATATACTACTAGGATAACAAACACATTCCCACTAAAACTTTTGTAAACACATGACTTACATTTATTTTTAATGAAACCAAATTCTTTTATGGATTCATTGAATAGAATGTTCTATGACCTAGATGCTTACTTTAATATATAAATGGATCTCTACAACTGGAAAATACATTTGGAATAACCTGGTGTCACAAACCCTTATGGTTGTGTCGTCTAGACATCTTTCGGAAGGATCCTATTAAGGAATGTATTTTTGACATCCATCTGCAAAATCTCATAGTTATGGTAAGATTCTATGGAAAATATGATTTTGATGGAATTAAACATGGAAACCTATAAAAAGGATTCATCTCAGTCAATTCCTCGACAATATTTAAACTCTATAGCCACTAGCCTAGATTTATAGGTACTTACCTTACCTTATATGTCCAATTTCCTCTTGAATACCCATTTAGGACCAATCGGATTTACATCAACTGGGACATCGAACCGAATCTAAACTTGGTTCTGATACATGGAATCCATCTCAGAATTCATAGCATCAAGACATCTTTTAGCTTATGAGATCTCTACTACCACTTTATATGAGATAGGTTCATCATTGTCCAATAATAATGAGTCACTACCCTCAGTGACTAGAAAACCATATCTCTCTTGTTACCATACCTCTCTCGAGCTCATACATAGTACATGTGTTTCAGGAACTACTTCTTCTATGGGGACCTGTTTTACTTGTTCATGTGCCAAATCTTGTGTATCTTGAGCATCAAATTCATCAAAGCTAATATTTCTCCCACTATACTTTTTTAGGATGTGATACCTCTCAATAAATATAGCTTTTCTAGAAATAATCACTTTCTGGTCTGAGGGGTTGTATCAGTATTATCCATTTACTTCCTTGGGATACCCTATAAAGATACACTTCATGCCCCATGGTGCTAGTTTGTTTCCTAAGAATGCCTTTACCAATTCCTCTCATCCCCATACCTATGTATGTGATAAAATGGGTTTCTTTCCACTCCATAAATTGAATGTAATTCCATTTTCCACATTAGTTGGTACTAATTTTAATGTGTATTCCACAATTTGTAATGCATATCCCCAAAGGGATAATGGAATATATTCATGACTCATCATAAACCTTAACATGTCCAATAAGGTATGATTCTTCCTTTAACTAACACCATTATGATGTGGTGTATAAGTAGGAGTGAGTTGAGATAGAATCCCAAACTCCTGTAAAAATTGAATGAACTCTTGGTGAAGATATTCTCCACCTCAATACGATCAAATATTAATTATCTTCTAACCATCCAGATTATCTACTCCATTCTTGAATTCCTTGAATTTCTCAAAGGACTCGTACTTATACCTCATGAAGTAAATATATCCATATCTAATCAAGCCATCAATAAAAGTTATGATGTAAGAATGTCGACCTTTATTCTCTACTAAAAATGGTCTATACACATCAGTGTGTACCAATACTAGAAGATCTATGTCCATTTCACCTTGTCCACCAAATGGTGGTTTGGTTATTTTCCCTTGTAAATAAGAATGACATCTATCAAGTGGTTCTAGATCAGAAGAGTCTAAAAATCATCTATATAGATCTTTGTAAAATGCTTTTAATTTATATGACCTATACAGTGATGCCACAACTGGGTGTTTTATGAGTCTTGTGAACTTGATTCATTATCAATTTCCAACACTTGGTTTTCATAATTTAATACACAGAGACAATTATTTAAATGTTCCATACCAAAACATATTTCATTCTTATAAATTAAATAGATTTTATTTATGATGTTGAAAATAACCCATTTGTATCTAAATTTGATACATAAATTATGTTTTTTGTAACAGTGGGTACATAATAACAATCATGAAAACCAAAATCATTCCCATCGGTAATGAAAGGTGGTAGTTACCAATGGAAAGAGAATCCAACCTCGTACTATTAACAGCTCATAGATCCACATCTCCTCTATAAATTTTCCAAAATCTACATGGTTCTTGTATTTGGATATAAATGTGAGCACCAAAAGCTATATTAAAAACCAAATCTATAGAAATTGAATGATTTCACTCAATAACGAATGCACCTTTGTCTTCCCCTTGCCTTTAGGTGCAACTCCTCTTCCAGTGACCAGACATTCCACATAAAAAACATATTGCCTCCTTTTCCTTTCCCTACCTTTAGGTCTTTTACTTCTTGGTTGGATAGTTTTCGGGGTCTTTATACTATTTATAATGCTTTGTCCCATTTTTCCCGTCCTTCATATTCTTTATTCACCATAAGGATTGCGGGTTTATCATTCCCCATGTCCTTATCCACTTGGCGAATCAAGGTTAGAAGTTATGATATACTCTTATCATTATTTATCATATTATTCACAATAAAACTAGAGAAGGTATTAGATAGTGATAAATATATGAGATCTATATGAAAATAATCCATGAATTTAATCCCTAAGATGTCCAAACTCTCAATGTAGATGATAATCTTGACTACATGAGGCCCATCTATCCCATACTCTCTATGCCTAGAAATGAACAAAGAGTTGTATATCTCATACTTCACTTGTCTCGCCTTCTCTTGATAGATATCCCAAGGTGAGACATCATTTAATAAGCATCCATTTATACATGTTTCTTCAAGAGATCATTGGACTTTGATGATAGCATGAATCACTAAACATCTATAACATCATTTAGATGTTTCTCATACATAGAGAGAACTTAATCACTCACCTCATTTCCAAGAAAAACTGATAAAGGTTCTTCCAGCACATACAGTTTAATTTCATGGAGAAGGATGAACCATGTGTGCTTTATCCACTCCAAGAAATTAGTGTTGGTGAGAATGTTTTCCTTCTGAAGTATGGATCAAAATGATATGTTTTATTCCATTTTTATGTTGTTTCTACAAATAATATGAGCTTAATTTTACTACTTTATCTGATAAAATTTAAACAATTAAATAAATATGTCTATTAGTCTCCCACTATTTTATCGAAACACAATATCCCTCACCATTGGCATCAGAATACCATGTTTTTGGGATATTCTATTGGAAATTATCCATATTCTATTCTCATTACACCAAATTTTTCTGGTCCTGATACTTGAATGGTTTTAGGTAGGTATTACAAATTTCAATTACATTACCTCACAATTCCATGATCCGTTGAGTGGACTCTTGAATCCTGAATCATTAATTCAGATTTCCTCCACCTTAGCCTCTTAGTTATACCAAAACATACTTTGGTAGTCAACCCTTTTTTTCAAACAAGTTATGTCAACCCAAAACCTGAAATTATATTTCCCTAATAATTGAAAGCACCCAATATTTGGCTGGTCATGTACTTTGAACTATGGTTCGATTCTAACCAAAGTAATGGAAGGCTATTCCGACTTATTATTTTATTGAGGGATTTTATCATTTATGCATAAATTTCCAATTATTATCTTTTTACATGATTTTTTATATTAAGTGGGATTACTTATGTGATTAACCTTGTCTTTAGATAATATTTATGCATAAGCCAGTTTATTTTAGTTCCATCTTTCATGATTCTTAATTCATTAATTTGTGATCGAGACAAAGAATCCATAATGAATAATAATGAAACTGAAATAAATAAAATTAATGGTATGATCATGAGATTGTTCTAATGGTTAGTTTATTTAGTAGTTGATAAACTAACCACTGGCCTAGGGGAGAAACACTTGAATCATTTTAGGTTTGTATTTATAGATTTATAACATTCCACCTTTGTATCTCCTTGGATTGGTTTTTCCTTGTCTCATAACTTTAACCTCCTCCACTAGCTTGGGATCTCCATCCATAATATATGATTTTTCTCACACATAGGTGAGAGGTAAAAGGGGGTTTACATAGAAGAAACCATGGGTACACAATCCCTGCATATTAATGAGGAGAGAAGGCACACATGCTAATAGTTAAATTTAATAATAAATTAAAAGGAAACTAATCACGTACAAAGATATTTTCTATCTCATGATCATCAACATATATTAAATGAATTACGTATTTAATAAAAATAGCATTTAATTCATCAATCATTCTTATTTAAGAAAGATGGTGTCTGAATTGATTAATTGTTATCTGTAATTAATCAATCCTCTTATCTTAAAAATTTTCTGAATTTCCTTGAGATTGTCACCCATTATAATTTTTTAAAAAATAAATTCATTTAAAATTAACTACGTACATAACTTGTACCTTGGAGGTAACTTAGTGAATAATCGTCCAAAACTATCCAACATGTATTATAATTTTTTACCATTTATTCTTCGTGACATATAGCATTCACATAGAATAATAACTATAATAAAACTCATACATGATATGCAGATATTGAATATTATATATATAAATATCAAATCCTATCAAATGTCGTGTCCCAACTTTACACACACATGAAAATCAAATACAATAAAACCCTTATATTTATAGGATCATGGAGGCACAGGGTTAAACATGTTAGATACCATATCAATGACAAGCAACTCCTTTATCAATAGGGAGATTAACTAGGGAAACAATCATATTCTAAGCCAACCCCATTCCATTCACATATTAATGAGACCCATATTATCCTTGATACTTGTGAACAAATCTTCATGAATAACCCAGTTGGGTAGACCATGTAAAGGAGTCCCTGGAACAAGAACAAAAGGATATGTTTCTCATGAGAATACAATTAGACCTGATGACTTACCAATTATTTTTTGGCCTTCAACAACTTCTTAGTTTGATATTCTGAAGGATTTTTTAGAGGAATGCATACATAACATTCATCTCAATCTCTCTAAAACCCTTCACTAGTTGAAATTATTTTTCCCTACTATAGGTATGTAGACCATGTTAAAATATTGGAAAATTTTCATTGGAAAATCGACTTGGAATCCCTTCTATATGTGTGGTAACCAAAATCATAGAGGTGGAAGAAAGATCATGAATTGAGCTGCCTTATTGCACTACCTAAGTTACATCATCTAATTGCCAATGCCTTTCCTAGTGTTCACATCCAAGGATGGGAAGATCATGGGGATTTAAATTTTACCCCATGCCCCATATAACAAAACCCATTGGAAATAAAATCATGTAATTTCATTATCCCAAGATAGATATCAAATGAAATCCCTTCATGGAAAAAAGATATGCTTGAAAAGAATTGACATTGAGTAAGTCTCAAAAGCATCTGGCCCGAAGAGAGAAATCCATAAAATAACTCATGAACTAGGAAACCTAGAAAATTTAGTAGGATTCTTACATAAGGGAACCCAATCATCAAGAACTCTTTATATCCTTAGAAACAAATAGTTTTCATGAAGACATGACATCATATTTGTCTCACACTTGAACAGGAATGTGTGAGATCAATAAAGTGGAAATAAAAGCAACAACCACCACAATATAGGATCTATCCTAGCCCACAAGGCTTGGAGAATTTTTAACACAAAATTACCCTGTATGTCCAATAAATCTGGGATGAGGTACAACAGCAATGAAATGGGATCAGCCCCATCCCATAGGGCTGGGGGCATTTTTACCACAACCATCGGACCAATGAAGAACTATATTTTCTTATTTCTGGAGGATGATAAGCAGAGAGATCTCCCATTACTTCATATCTCATGACTCATTTATCCTAGAGGGGAGACATATGGAATGGTCACGTAGAGGTTCCCTCCAAGTTACCCTATGCAAAAAAAATCATGAAGAGGATCCCGCAATGGAATGAGAAGATCCAACAAAGGAAGTAAATAGCTCTCCTACCACTTGATAGTTGGTACACCACCCATAATACTTTAATCCTTGGATAATGTCATGGAAATCAATCCTAAAGACCACACCTAAAGTGAGGAAAATACTAAAGATAAGGGAGCGGATGGTTCCTCCAAAAATCCAATCCACACTGAGACAGAAGGAGTGCTTACCCAAAAACCAGAGGGTCATCCAAAATTTGTGTGATCCCCTAATCAATGCTACACCACCTCCTCTGTGAATCCCTCACAATGAAAAAAAATAAAAAAACAAGGTCATATATGACCCACCTCCACGTCTGAATGAGAATAATCCCCTTATACTCAAGGAGTGATTCTCTCAATAGGAGGAAGAAGTGAAAGAGTTGAGGTGAATCAACAATGAGATTATTTTAGGAAGAGGTCCAATAGAATATACACCCAGGGCATAGTCTCAACATACACTTCAGCATGTGTACCTCAACTACAAGGATTTATCTCAAAAAATGAAACAAGGTCAGGATGTCTATCAAATATAGCACTGGGACCATCATTTTACTTGAATCTGATCATGTATGGATCTAAATATTTACCTCCATTAATAGAGAAATATAATAGGTTCAGGAAAATACATAAAAGATGAACCTATTTAGATATCTGACCCAAGTTCCAGCAGAAAAAACACATCAAATCTTGCTCCTTGTTGGTCCCACCCATGATCAGGTTGAACAAGACATGCATCAATGGCTCATAAATACCATCGAGTCATTATCATCTCAATTGGAAGTCATAGAAGATCAGTGTGCACATGTTTAGAGAGAAAGAAAACCTTACCTCGATTGGGTGATTAACTCTCCACCTCCACCATATTTCTGAAGTCTTGTTTTCCCAAAATTCAATGGATCAGGTGACCTAGAAAAAATTTTGATGAAAAATTCATCTTATTATGATCACATGATGGGAACCCCAGAGCTATAAGAATTAGTGAAAATTAGTTTCATTTTGTGAACACTGAAAGGTATAGCCTTCATACCATACATCAATTTACCAGTTTGGTCGATAAAAGGATGGTTGGATCTCATGTGGTAGTTCCCTTTCCAATTCCTCTCAATGCTGCCAAAGATGGTAGTCAGTGATTTCTCAATTTAAAACAGAGGGAGAATGAGAGAGTCTCAGTCTTCATTTTCAGATAGAAAGGGTTGACCTACTCTTTGAATTAACCACTCCCCCAAGATAAGATGCTTACTATGTTCATAGATAACCTCCACAATGATCTTTGAAAACCACTCATCTCAGTGAAATATACAACTTGGTTTTATAATATATGTGCCATTTCCAAAAGAATATATGACTCCATAAAGCAGATTATCTTCAAGTCCCAGGTAACCCCCACCGGTCCTAATAAAAGACTGAGGAGATATAAAGTGGAATCTATCATGCTTAAGATATCCCCAGCACCTACTCTATCCCCATGACCTGCACCAAATCATATGATCCCCTAGGTGTCAATAATAGTCCTTGACTCAACAAGATGAGTGGATGAGACCTAGGTGAAATAAATTCTAGGAATGGAGGAATAAATTTTACTCATTCCAAGATGATCAAATTTGTGGCTATTTTATAACTGCAATGAACTACAATTTTCACCATCTACCAGAATTGAAAAGGGATGACAATGTGGTTCCTGATGACTAGCCATATTATTTTCTCTTCAATAACATACTAGAAATAACTATTGAGGAATTATTTATATTGAAGACCTCTTATAGAAAATGATATATTCTTGGAAAGTCAAACTGGGACCACCACCATCAAAAGTGGAATATGTATCCACTACTTCTCCTAATGAAGGAAATGAGTGGAACATAGTTTTCATTAAGAGATAAAAAATTATATAGTTGTACGACACAAAATAAAATCAACTAAACTCATGGTATTCTATAATAACAATGGAAACAACCAACTTTCCCCCACCCCAACTGCTCTTGCAACAACACAACCAACATCTTGGGACCGAAAACCCCATAAATGCTGACTGTATAAAAAGAAATGTAAAAAGAAAGGCAAGTATAAAGTTTGATAATACAAACCCATGTTATGTAAAAATTTATCCTTAGCCTTCTCAGATTTTATGCCATTAGATATAAAATAATGGGCACCACCCTGCCAAATGGCATCACCAGAAGTATCCAATCTTGAAGTGTCATCTTCAAATGAGGAGTTGATATTCAACTCCATTAATGTGATTCACATAATGGAACCATTATCCAATGAAGAGTATGGAAATTATCCTAAGATCCCCACACCCGATTTAGGAACCAGAGGAAGAGGTCGCAAAATCCAGAGATACCAAGGAAGACACAACCATGGTAGAAACCAAGCTTATGGATACATCCCAACACAAAACATAAGCGTTGTAGAAAATCATGGTAGATAACCTCAGAGGACCCAACCAGAATAGGAAAATTATCCCTACACCATACAGAAGACACTCTAGCCCGATCATTATAGAATATCCAACAAAAGAAGAACAAGTGTTTAATCATCCTCAGTGTGCAGGAAGACCCCAATGGCCCAACCCAGAGAGAATAAAACACCCTACAACTCCTATCCCACGATCCGACCCATCTTCATATAATTCCCAAGCCCCTATCTTTCCTATGAAACAACATCCCCATACTAGGAAGCACAAACCTCTTGAATATGAGTATGATATGATGAACCAATTGGCTTCAGTACCGACTATACTATCAATCATGGATGTGAAATGTTTTTTAAAAGATATCATGGAGGCACTCATAGAGTATCTTCTGATCCTACAAGATCTTGAAGAAGAAGTGACCATCTCTAAATTCTATCAAATAGAGACCGATCTCATGGATTTCGATGCAGTTATATCTTTCAGAAATCCATATGGGCATGTCATTATATAGGGGCACCTTAGACCCTAGTATGTGTCCAACATGATATATGGTTTTGATATCAGAAATTTTTTCATTGATAGTGGATCTATAGTTAGTTTCATTCTAGTATGAACACTTTGTTGGTTATGATGAAACAAAGATAACCTAGAACCTTCCTCCATAAACTTGTGATTATAGGACCAAACCAAGCATAATCCATTAGGCTAAATCATGATCACGGCTTAGTTTTAGATACCATGTAACTGACTCAGAATTTATTGTCATAAAGAAAAACATGGCCTTGAATGTCTTACATAGAAGGCCCTAGTTTTACCAAAGTCCAGATGTTCCCTCATCATACCATCAGTGCATCAAATATTAAGTTAATGGAAAAATAAGTATGTTATACACCGATAGGGACCCGTTCAAATCCTACAAGTCACATTATATCAATTTAGGATTATATTAGTGGAAAGGGAATAAACACTTGGTTTATGGAATTTATTGGGTCACCACCAAAAATGATTTGGAAATGATTCTAGAATATCCATTAAAAAATTTCAGTGAAGAATACGTGCTGCCATTCAATCAGGTTGGGTTTATGAGCCCATTTTTAGATGCATGTTCAATTTCCCTCATGATTTTAGTCATGGCCACTAAGTTCACCAGCATTGAATAATATGTGGATCCTCGAGATAATGGTTAATTCTCAAATGATAATACCCTAATTTAATCATCTTTATAAAATACCATGCTTTCATCCAGGCCAGAAGAAGATACTTCATATATCGAACTCTAATATCTCAACTCTTCTCATAATTTTGAAGAGCTCATTTCAGGAATTTTTTACACATCTAAACAAGAGTAAGAAGATGAAGAAGTAGAATATTAAGAGTAGGAAGAACATAGGGATTCTCCCCCAGCATTTGAGGAGGGCGTATCTACAATAATTGACAAACTTAGGGAAATAAATATGGGTATGAAATAATATCCATGACCTAACCTGATGAGTGAATCCATGTATTCTGAGGAGAAAGATGTATAATCCTAATTTCTACAACAACATCAATATTGTATCACCTATAACTATAAATAAATGATATAACTGGATACCGAGGTGGCCACTCAGCAACTAGGACTTCCAAATGATCATGAAGACTCTAAAAAATCAGCTATAACGACACACCCAACACTTGATACCAAGATAGAGGCTGAAATTGAAAATCTCATCAGATCTAGTTTTTTTGGGGAAGTCCAATATCAAAAGTGGATGGCCAATATAGTCCACATAAAAAAGAAAAATGGAAAAATTAGGGTCTTCATTGATTTTAGAGATCCCAATTGGAACTGTCTGAAAAATGATTTCCAAGTCCTGATCATAGAATTGCTGATCGATGTGAACATTCGATATCATGCTCTCTCTTTCATGGAATGCTATCCATGATAAAAAAATATGAATGGACAAAGAAGATAAATAATACGCCACCCTTAGTCCCACATCATGGTGTATTTTTATATTGGGTATTTCCCTTTTGTTTGAAGAATGTTAGTGCCACATATCAACGTGTTATACATCGCATCTTCAAACCCTTCCAGGGAAATTTTTTCAAATTCTTTATTAATGACCTGGTGGTTAAATTACGAAAAATATTATACCACTTATTAGATCTTGAAATATTCTTTAAATAACTATGATAACACCGTCTAAAAATAAACCCCTTAAATTGTGCTTTTGGAATTACCTCAAGGAAATTCCTCTTCTTCATCGTATGCCATCATGGCAGCGAAGTCGACCCCGAGAAGACAAAGTCTATATTAAGCATGTCACCTCCTCATAACCTCATGGAGTTAATAGTACTTTAAGGAAACTTGGTCTACATTATTCACTTCATAGCCAACCTTGTAGGAAAATGCTTTCCCTTTACTAGGTTGATGAAAATGGGTTTGCATATGAATGGATTAATGACTATTAGGAAGCATTTGATAGTCTCAAGAAACAACTCCTGAGTCTTCTAGTGATAATGCCTCCCGTCAAAGGAAGACCACTCATTTTGTATGTTACTACATTGGAATGATCTCTAGGTTCCTTCCTTTCACATAAGAACATATCTAGAGGCGAATACACCCTTTATTATCAAAGTTTAACCATTATTAATGATGATACTCATTACTGAGATATCAAGAAAAGACGTTTGGAACTAATCATTGTTGTCCAAAAATTAAATCACTTCCTGAAGCATCCTAAGGTTTGTTTGATCTCTCATAGCAACCCACTAAAATATAATATCATCCATCAAATTTTAAATAGACTTATATCACATTGTTCAGTAATCCTTCAATAGTTTTACAACTATATTATGCCTCATAATTATATCAATGTCCATGAATTAGCAGATTTCCTTGAATATCACCCTTTAGGAGAAACAAATTATTTGAATATTGAACTTCTCGATGAATATTTTTCTCGATTCACAATAACCCCCAAAAATGAGAGATTCATTTATACAGTGCATCCAGAAGCGTAAAAGTAAAGAGGATTGAAGACCCTAATATCTACAATGTGGTACTGGGATTCATACTCTTATCTACAACAATGTTATTCCTACCTTACTTTTTCCTACTTTAAGAGGGTTTCACAAATAATGAAGCATAATATCAATATCTAATTATAGGGTTAGATCTAGCACTTCATGCACAAGTAAAACACATGAAGATAAAATATGATTCATTACTAGTCATCCAGAAATACAATGATGATTATGATATAAAAAAGAAATAATTTTCCCCCTTGCTAGACTATGTTCGAGGACTAATGGAAGAATTCCATTCATAGTTGACATTAAATCATGCCCCCTGATCACAAAATTCATAGGTTGATGCCTTAGAAAATACAACCACAACTCTAGATGATCCTGACTAAGATAAAATAACCATAAACATTGGGCATCAACTTATTGTCTCCCCATTCATTCAGGTCATCACGAAAGAAATCAATGGGACCAACCCCATCTCTGATCCATATGGTCCTACTGCTGGCTAGATGACACCCATTTTGAAAAACATTCAAAAGGGGGATCTACCACCATATAGGTCTAGAACGGATAAAATCTGGTGATAACCAATTTATTTGTTTCTATATTATGGTAGATGTCAAAAAGGATCTCTATAAATAGGTCCTTGATGGTATCCTTCTAAAGAGAATTGATGAAGAATAGATCATTGTATTCCTGAAAAAAGTGAACATTAGAGCCTCTAGGGCCCACTAATAAGGATCCAAGATTTCCCATCAAATTTAAAGACAAGGATACTACAGGCCCATTATAATGCAGGATTGCACTAAATTCACCAATAAGTTCCATTCCAACTTAGTTCATGATAATTTCATACATCAACTCCTAGAGTTAATTCACACAAAAAAGTAATCCTAGATATTTTACATATGGGTAATGTACGTTGTGGGACCATATCCTCCCACCATGGCTAAGAAATTCAAGTACATCCTCATAGAAACAGACTTTTTTTCAAAATTAGAATAATCTATACATGTTAAATAGGTTGGGTAAAGAAATATTATCTTCTTTGTTAAAGCCAACATCATCACTAGATTTGGTGTCCCTCATACCATACTGATGGACAATGAAACCAATTTCTGTTATGCTGAGTTGGAGAAACTATATCAGGAGCATGGTATCTTGACCAACCATTCATCCTTCTATCATGAAGAATCTAACAGGTAGATATAGGACTTCAAAAATTCATTATCCAATATACTCCAGAAAATTGTAGATAAGGAAAATCATTTGTGGCCATAATAGTTACTCCATGCTCTGTAGGACTACCAGACCATGACCCACACTACCACGAAGGCGACCCCATACTCCTTAGTATATGGGAAAAAGGTGGTACTACCCATCTAAGTTCAATTTCCATCACTCTGTGTTTCCATATGTGATCAACTATCTACAGTTTAGGAATCCACAAAATGACTGGATGATTTGGATCAACTAGATGAAGTGATATTGAATACTCTATACCATTTTGAGGTTCACCAAAACCATATTTCATGATCCTTCAACAAAATGTTAACCTCTAGTATTTCCTTTAAGGAGAGATAGTGTTAGTCCTTAGGACTCCAATGATATGTAGAAACAAACCACAATATTTGGATCCAAAATGGGAGGAACCGTATGTCATACACAAGTTCTACTCCAATGGAGCTTATTCATTTATCAAAATGGAAATACAACTCATTATAGCTTCTACCAATGCAATGTTATTGAATAATTATTTCATGTAGACAAATGAGGTTTTTTCTTGAACAAATGATGATAAAATGTGTATATGGTCCAATCTCTATGACCATAAACTAGGAGTTATCTTCCTGCTCACATGACATTAAAATGTAGGATACAATAATACATTTCCTTCATGTCCTGTGATCAACATCCTTTCCACATGATGAAAAACTATAAGGAATATTATTCCCTTACCATACGATATTAAACTACATGAGGGTCATTATTTTAATAAATTTTTCATCAAACATGATCCAAATCTTTGTAAGAGAAAGTTCAAATTCCTCTATTCCTGTATGAGTACAAGATCCACATAGGAACCCTGTTTATATAGAACTATGTGTGGATTGATTCAAATTTCAATGATATATGTAGTGATTACCAAACCCTATGATCTATACCTATCCATGAATAATAGAAAAAATCCCCTCCTATATTTACGGGTCAGACCAGTGTGGAGAATTACCAGCTAGAACAATGTGTGTCTTGATTCTCCTTTTGATGAGATACGTAGTGATTCTTACACTCCGCATGTTGGGACCGACCAAAAATTTCCTCCCACTCACAAGATGATTATATTTTCATCCTTTGGCCTCAGGGTCTCTCTTCAAAACAATGTTATATTTCTTACTGAAATAAAAAATTATCCTTCATATAATTTTAACACCCATGTCCTTGCTGTATGATGTTAAAAAACATAAAAGTATGGTTTCCTCATATGAGATGGAATCATCATTAGCATCAGTCATCTACCATGACTTATTCAGGAACTATATACCACTTGATTCCCATCCACATGGTATATGTAGAGATTCCATAATGTCATATCTTAGGCCCATACACCATCAACGGAAAAGGAAAATGTCCCCTCCTTGTATATGGTCCAAATAGATGTAGGTGTTTTCTTTCAAGAACTATGTATGTAGAGACCCGTAGCCTGACGTACATGGACATTACATTACATTTGCGGAATACTTAGTACATAACAAAAATACACACACAAGGATCGTAATAGTTTAGTGTCTTTGGAAACTCGGAATATAATCTTCTAATCGTGGTAAAAGATCTTCAACATCTCCCATAAAGATCTTCTTTTTTTTACCTAAAACATTTCTTTATATCCTGGGGAAAAGAAAACTTAAAAGGGTGAGCTCAAATGCTCAGTAAGGGTAAACAAAAGAAATATCAATCACATCATATTCATAAGAACATAACATTTTGGAAATCTTAACCAGCAAAAGAGAACATAATTTAATAACATGGGATAAATCATGGCAGTGAAATGTAATCACAATAATCATAACACAAAACATGAAACTTTGTGGCATTCAAACATAATCATTGAGAATCATTTCTTGTTAGTCAAGACTCATTGCCAAGACTATCTTAGTGGACAAAGTCCCTTTCTGAATCGAGTAACCCTCTTTTCAGTCCTGTTTCACTGAACCGGTATAACCTACCATTCCAGCCATGTCTATCTCATGAGATATAAAATCTTTACCCAATGCATTGGAGGGAGATATAGGTCCCACCCATCTCTTAATTATACCATTCTTATGTGTGCCACAAAATCATAAACCATAAATCATTTCATAACCCATGTAATAAAAATGGGATTCTTAAACATCATGACATCATAAAACAATTCATATAAGATAAAGGAATTCATAAAAATAATTCCATCACAACATAATCAAATCAATGTAATAATAGGGATAAAAATAGAACCCTTTATTATCTTGGATGGAAAACAATTTTGATTGAACACTTGAAATGAATTCTTGAGGAAAATATCCTTTCTTCTTCAAAATCAATTTCTTTTCAAAAAACGTCATGCAATTTTAAAAGAAAGAGATTTTATTGAAAATAGTCATGAAATCTTTTGGAGGAAGCATCATGAAAATAAGGCTTTACAAAACCATAAAAATCTATTCGTGCCGTATAAGTTAAAAAAACATTCTTCTCGTACTTTTGTCAGAAAAGTCAAAAAGTACCTCGTAAGAAAAACGACAAAATATTCCTTTCTTATCTTTTACTAAAAACTCACCGATAGGTAAAATTGGATTTAAACAATTGTAGGTGGATGGAAATAATATTACATATTGAGGAAACATGGATGTGGTTGATAAAATACACCCCAGTAAATACCAAAGTATAAACAATCTCGGATAAAAATGAGATTGTGATATTTCCCTTACCTTAGGTCTGATTTGCTTTGTACATGTCCGAAGCTCCTGTATAATGGTTTAAATAATGTTATTGACTTATTCCAGAATCATACATATTGATATGATATCATATATGGTCATATTCTTAGCTTCTTATTAGTAATATTTCATTGTTACTTGTTACTCGGGTCTTTATTGCCTTTTGTTCTTATGCGTGTTTTGCCGAATAAATTCTTATTCTTCTTTTAAGGTTATAGATACCTTATATACAGAATGGTATTAGTGTAACATATATCATATTTATTCATTCAATTAATTTATATAATTACTATGTAATGATGATCATGTAGAACGAGTCGCATCACATCGTGGAGACGGTATTCCGTACGTACGCACGAGCGATGATATTGTTCCCATGATCGTGGAGTTGTATTTAAGTGTATTTATACTATTTAAGTATCAATATCACTTTATAATAATCATATATAGTTACTCATTACACCATTATACCCATCCTTGTAAGGTGATGATGGAAAATAGATTACACCACGGCGTGGAGACGGTATTCCGTACGTACGCATGTGCGGTGATTTCATTTTTCCGTAGGATGGATAGAAGGTGAATTAGGGTTGTTTCGTATTTATAATAAAATATCAGTATGTAAGTAATACTGATGTTATTAATTTGTCATGAAACAACTAAAGAAGAAGAATTTGAAGAATTAAGAAATTGAAAAGATCGGTAATGGATATTACCTCTTCTTTGAAACGCCTCCTTGAATCCTCCACTTAGGGAACTAAGATTGGTCTTTGAAGAAGACGATGACCTCTAGGATTATTCTAGGGAAGTGGAGAAGGTATTTTTTCAGGGTTTTTCCGAGCTTGAGTGCTCAAATTGGTGTGAGGAGGAGGGGGAGGAGGTGTCCTTTTATAAGGGAGGAGAGGGGCACTTTAGGAATATCTCAAAATATTATTTTATATTAAAGTCAAAATCGGTTTATAATGGTTACAAAGGGTCTTATTTCGAAGCTAAAGTGGGTATGGGTCGAAATTCTATCAACCAATAGGATTTAGACAAGTTTAGGTTATTATTTTAACCTTATCAATTAGATTTAACTCTAAGTTAAATAATTTAACTTTTACCGTGTCTTTTTGTTTTCTTACACTATATGGTTAATACACTTACTATAACATGCCAAAAGAACCCCAAATTATTTATTATTAATATATATATCCTTATCTAAGTCATTTGGCCTAACCTTAGATTTTTAGGAATAAAATAACAATTAATAATATAATATTTGATTTAAAAACTATTTTGTGTCAATTTTGACACTATTTGATATATGATTTTTGTGAAAGACATAATAGAATTATATGTTCGAACAGAGTTGGTTAAATCAACACTAATATATCATAGTAAGCTAGAAAATTAGTTTAATTCATAAAAAGTCTCAAATTACATTTATTTTTGTGTTTATAACATCAATTATGTCAATATTTCATTAATAAGATAATTACTGCATCATCATTGTGTCATAAATAAATTAAATTATTTAATGTCTAAAAATTAAAAATAAAATACCATTATTTATTAAATCTTTTTATCTTTCTAATGAATATTTATAGTTGAGTTTATCTTATGTATAACCCAATATTAAAAATGTTTTAGTAAATAAACATTGATTTTAACTCTTTTAACCCTTCTTTAAATAAATTAATAATAAATGTCCTAATCTAATCCAAGTGGGCCTAAATGGTCATATTATATTAATAAGGTTGTTTTTGGTCGAATTACACTTATCCAATAGAATTAGGACATGTGTTAGGGTAATAGTAATATCATATTTACCCTTAGTTACCCTATTTACTATTAACCGCGGTAAAAAAAAGTAAAAATTTACTATTCACCAAAAATTATTTTCATCTCATTGAACCACATTTTAGTCCTTGATATTAACCGTGTCTCTCGGATTTTCGAAATTACACTCACAGAAGCGGTAAAATTATGTTTTAGGCAAAATTCAGTTTTTAACCTACCACTTAGTGGTTTCACTATTCATCAAAAATTGAAGTTTTTCAGAAAAATGCCAAAATTTCACCCTAAGCTATAATTGATATTCCGAATTTAAAAATGATTTCTATTTTACAAAATTCCCAACATATAAGCTGCATTAATTAATTTTATAATTAATTTCCGCTGTCACAACAAATAGCGTGTTTTTAAGAGATAATAACTATCAAAAGATTAACACTTGTTTATGTCTGGTGTAAATGTGAAATTACATCCAATGACCAACATTGTATTTAATTGTAAAAATATATTCTAAATATACTTTAAAACCACTCAAATTAATAATTTATCACTATTAATTATTTCGATTAAAAAAGTTTTTTTTAATTAAAATTTAGTAATTTTCACTATTAATCAGAATATGAAAGTTATCCGAAAATTACCAAAATTTCACCTTAGTTTAAATTCGATACTCCGAATCAAAAAATGAAGTCCATTTTGAGAGCTAAAATTTCTAAAATTTTAAAATGTGGTTATTACTATTCATTACGGCTAGTTTTAATAATATTTTAATAACATATCGTTGTTTAGTGAAACTCGGTATTGCGTACTACACACGCTATCGAGGAAGGTCGCGATTGCGTGTAATACAAGGCAAGTGAAGGATGCGTGTTGTGCAAGCTCCTTTTGGTGTAGCGTACAACGCAAGACATTAGTGAAATTAAAAAGAATATTTTTCATAAAATTTTGGGGTGTTACATTCTACCCCCCTTAAAATGAATTTCGCCCTCGAAATTCATCGGGGTTATAAATGGTTTACTATTCGAAAGTTTATTTAATAGAAACCCACATTGTAAAGAGGAATACCAAAACCAATCTTTAAAAACAAAGGTATGAAATGTAATGGTTACCCAAATAAACTAATCACTAGGTTTCCACATAGGTGAAAATATGGATATGGAAGAGAAATCTAACCATCATGTTCTGATGGAGAGTGGTAGAGAACATGGCTATGGAGAAGCAAGTAATCAAAATCCATAGATTTGTGATGATATAAGTTATCATCTGATTCATCAGGTATAAGATCACTAGGATAACATTTTTGGTTTTCAAGATCATTTCCCTAAAGTTGAAAATTTGAATTAGAATAAATACTTACTTTATTTTGGTATAATCTCACTGTTGTTCGTGCCTTGAGCAATTTCCACTTCATCTCTTAAATAAATGAAGTTGAATTTGTTATTCGTGAAGTGTTAGCAGATCATGTGATAGAATGATGGGTCATTCCATCTGTCTCAAACAAAAGGTTTGAAAAGTTATACGTTCATCTTATGGTTAGATTAATCATATATGGTTCCTAAAATGAACTTATACTTCATATATCATACCGCTTAATAAAATAAAACTAGTTTCTACTAAACAGGGACTTCCTGTAGGCCAGTGGTAGGCGATAAAGGCCAGTCACATTTCGGTTGTGGGTTCGATTCCCACAGCCTTGTCCGACGCGATGGGTTGTCGCCCGTCCTGCAGGTTGTCCTTTTTCTAAAACAATATTACTATAACATCCCATCAATAATATCGAAAATCTTCTATCCTTAAACAATACTAACTTATGTCCAACATAATCCATTCTAATCTTTAGGCTTATCCATAATACTGCGGTCCACTCTCATAATATAGTGAAAACGATTACCAGAGATTTAATACCATCGTTGATCCCCATATATCATAAGATATGTCTTGTTGGTCACATTCCAAACATTCAAAGGCCTTAATCAAGTATTTTCATGAATACCCATTGAACCTTAGTGAAAACATGTATGCAGTTAAAAGATAACACTTTCCACATACCAAAATCCTCGAAATTCTATATACTCAAACCATGATATGACTTAGTCCTTATATCAATCATGAGCTCATGAATACTGTTAAATATCTCAATCACTTTGAATACCACATTAGACTAACACATAAATATTCCAATACTTTATGATACAACATTATTTTGGAATCCCATTACATAAACACTTAATCATTCCACCACATCGTTGTCATATTTAACATCGCCAATAGTGATCGCATGTGACTTCCCTTTGTCCTTTGCCTTAAGTGGTTTCTCATGTTGATCATCACTAACCCTTGGATTAGGGCATTTATTAGAATAATGCCCCATTTCCTTGCACTTGAAGCATTGAAGTGTTGGTGGTGCGTTCTCTGCAGTGTTTGCTTTATTCACATCATTAAAAACCCTTTTTCCATTACTTCGACACTCAGCTGCTCGATGACCTTCTCTTCCACACTTAAAACATTTTCTAGTCCCTTTAAGACAATCTCCACCATGCTTCTTTCCACACTTTGTGCATAAGGAAACATTCATCTTCTTTTCACCATTATTCTGAGATTTCTCCTTGAACTCCATCTTTCGTTTCTTGTCAAAACCATGAGATGGATATGTAACACCAAATTCCATTTCTAAATTGATAGCACAACAAAAAATTTCTTCATAGATACTGAAGTCTCTTATAGCTAATGCCCTTCGAAGACTTGGTTTTAAGCCACTGAAAAATCGATCAACTTTACTTTCAGGTTGGATGATAATTCCAGATGCATACCTTGCAAGTCTTGTAAAATTCGCTTCGTATATACCAACAGATTCATCATCCTTCTGCTTCAGCTCAAGAAACTCCTTTTCCATCTTTGTTCGAAGAATACGAGGGAAGTACTTACTGAAAAACAAGTTCTTGAACTCGTCTCATTCCATGGACTCAATTTCATCTCTTGGCCTCGTATTCTTGATAAGATTCCACCATTGATCAGCTTCACCTTCCAAACGATATACTGATAAGATGAATTTATCATGTTCAGAACATTGAAGAACTGAAAATATATTTTCAGTGGTACTGATCCATTGTTCAGCAACAAGTGGATCGGAAGACCCATGGAAAGAAGGTGGATGTTGCCTCATGAAGGAATCAATAGAATATTTTTCCCTTCTTTGTTCATTTGGAAGTCCAGAATGATTCATAGCTTGTGTAAGTATAGCAATAAGATTTTGCACTCCATCACCCATAACATTTGTTTGTTCAGGAGGGCAATCATTGCATTGTCCATTGCATTGATCAACACGGTTGCTTCGGGTTCCAGCCATCGTCTAAAACCCAAAAAGAATAGTGTGAGAGGAAAAAATCATGCTAGGGAAAACAACATAATAAAGGGGGAGTACCTTCAATATCTAACATCTTAGGTTTAATTCTATAATCGTTAGAGTAATTATAGTACTATAACCTATACATATACTTAACCTTAGAGACATCCCTAGACACACCTAAGAAATATTTCTAGGGATCTCACTAAAGTTCTCACATCCTAGTTTCCAAAGGTTGACTAAACCTTTCCTCTGATACCAACTGTAGAGACCCGTAGCCTGACGTACATGGACATTACATTACATTTGTGTAATACTTAGTACATAACAAAAAACACACACACAAGGATCGTAATAGTTTAGTGTCTTTGGAAACTCGGAATATAATCTTCTAATCGTGGTGAAAGATCTTCAACATCTCCCATAAAGATCTTCTTCTTTTTTACCTAAAACCTTTCTTTATATCCTGGGGAAAAGAAAACATAAAAGGGTGAGCTCAAATGCTCAGTAAGGGTAAACAAAAGAAATATCAATCACATCATATTCATAAGAACATAACATTTTGGAAATCTTAACCTGCAAAAGAGAACATAATTTCATAACATGGGATAAATCATGGCAGTGAAATGTAATCACAATAATCATAACTTAAAACATGAAACTTTGTGGCATTCACACATAATCATTGAGAATCATTTCTTGTTTGTCAAGACTCATATCCAAGACTATCTTAGTGGACAAAGTCCCTTTCTGAATCGAGTAACCCTCGTTTCAGTCCTGTTTCACTGAACCGGTATAACCTACCATTCCAGCCATGTCTATCTCATGAGATAAAAAATCATTACCCAATTCATTGGAGTGAGATATAGGTCCCACCCATCTCTTAATGATACCATTCTTATGTGTGCCACAAAATCATAAACCATAAATCATTTCATAACCCATGTAATAAAAATGGGATTCTTAAACATCATGACATCATAAAACAATTCATATAAGACAAAGGAATTCATAAAAATAATTCCATCACAAAATAATCAAATCAATGTAATAATAGGGATAAAAATAGAACCCTTTATTATCTTAGATGGAAAAAAATTTTGATAGAACACTTGAAATGAATTCTTGAGGAAAATATCCTTTCTTCTTCAAAATCAATTTCTTTTCACAAAACGTCATGAAATTTTAAAAGAAAGAGATTTTATTGAAAATAGTTATGAAATATTTTGGAGGAAGCTTCATGAAAATAAGGCTTTATAAAACCGTAAAAATCTGTTCGTGCCGTATAAGTTAAAAAAACATTCTTCTCGTACTTTTGTCGGAAAAGTCAAAAAGTACCTCGTAAGAAAAACGACAAAAGATTCCTTTCTTATATTTTACTAGAAACTCACCGATAGGTAAAATTGGATTTAAACAATTGTAGGTGGATAGAAATAATATTACATATTGAGGAAACATGGATGTGGATGATAAAATACACCCCAGTAAATACCAAAGTATAAACAATCTCGGATAAAAATGAGATTGTGATATTTCCCTTACCTTAGGTCTGATTTGCTTTGTACGTGTCCAAAGCTCCTTTAAAATGGTTTAAATAATGTTATTGACTTATTCCAGAATCATACATATTGATATGATATCATATATGGTCATATTCTTAGCTTCTTATTAGTAATATTTCATTGTTACTTGTTACTCGGGTCTTTATTGCCTTTTGTTCTTATGCGTGTTTTGCCGAATAAATTCTTATTCTTCTTTTAAGGTTATAGATACCTTATATCCAGAATGGTATTATTGTAACATATATCATATTTATTCATTCAATTAATTTATATAATTACTATGTAATGATGATCATGTAGAACGAGTCGCATCACATCGTGGAGACGGTATTCCGTACGTACGCACGAGCGATGATATTGTTCCCATGATCGTGGAGTTGTATTTAAGTGTATTTATACTATTTCAGTATCAATATAACTTTATAATAATCATATATAGTTACTAATTACACCATTATACCCATCCTTATAAGGTGATGATGGAAAATAGATTACACCACGGCGTGGAGACGGTATTCCGTACGTACGCACGCGCGGTGATTTCATTTTTCCGTAGGATGGATAGAAGGTGAATTAGGGTTGTTTCATATTTATAATAACATATCAGTATGTAAGTAATACTGATGTTATTACTTTTTCATGAAACAACTAAAGAAGAATAAGTTGAAGAAGAAAGAAATTGAAAAGATCGGTAATGGATATTACCTCTTCTTTGAAACGCCTCCTTGAATCCTCCACTTAGGGAACTAAGATTGGTCTTTGATGAAGACCAGGACCTCTAGGATTATTCTAGGGAAGTGGAGAAGGGATTTTGGCAGGGTTTTTCCGTTCTTGAGTGCTCAAATTGGTGTGAGGAGGAGGGGGAGGAGGTGTCCTTTTATAAGGGAGGAGAGGGGCACTTTAGGAATATCTCAAAATATTATTTTATATTAAAGTCAAAATCGGTTTATAATGGTTCCAAAGGGTCTTATTTCGAAGCTAAAGTAGGGATGGGTAGAAATACTATCAACCAATAGGATTTAGACAAGTTTAGGTTATTATTTTAACCTTATCAATTAGATTTAACTCTAAGTTAAATAATTTAACTTTTACCGTGTCTTTTTGTTTTCTTACACTATATGGTTAATACACTTACTATAACATTCCAAACGAACCCCAAATTATTTATTATTAATATATATATCCTTATCTAAGTCATTTGGCCGAACCTTAGATTTTTAGGAATAAAATAAAAATTAATAATATAATATTTGATTTAAAAACTATTTTGTGTCAATTTTGAAACTATTTGATATATGATTTTTTTGAAAGTCATAATAGAATTATATGTTCGAACCAAGTTGATTAAATCAACACTAATATATCATAGTAACCTATAAAATTAGTTTAATGCATAAAAAGTCTCAAATTACATTTATTTTGGTGTTTATAACATCAATTATGTCAATATTTCATTAATAAGATAATTACTGCATCATCATTGTGTCATAAATAAATTAACTTATTTAATGTCTAAAAATTACAAATAAAATACCATTATTTAGTAAATCTTTTTATCTTTCTAATGAATATTTATAGTCGAGTTTATCTTATGTATAACCCCATATTAAAAATGTTTTAGTAAATAAACATTGATTTTAACTCTTTTAACCCTTCTTTAAATAAATTAATAATAAATGTCCTAATCTAATCCAAGTGGGCCTAAATGGTCATATTATATTCATAAGGTTATTTTTGGTCTAATTACACTTATCCAATAGAATTAGGACATGTGTTAGGGTAATAGTAATATCATATTTACCCTTAGTTACCCTATTTACTATTAACCGCGGTAAAAAAAGTAAAAAGTTACTATTCACCAAAAATTATTTTCATCTCATTCAACCATATTTTAGTCCTTGATATTAACCGTGTCTCTCAGATTTTCGAAATTCCACTCACTGAAGCGGTAAAATTAAGTTTTATGCAAAATTCAGTTTTTAACCTACCACTTAGTGGTTTCACTATTCATCAAAAATTGAAGTTTTTCAGAAAAATGCCAAAATTTCACCCTAAGCTATAATTGATATTCCGAATTCAAAAATGATTTCTATTTTACAAAATTCCCAACATATAAGTTGAATTAATTAATTTTATAATTAATTTTCGCTGTCACAACAAATAGCATGTTTTTAAGAGATAATAACTATCAAAAGATTAACACTTGTTTATGTCTGGTGTAAATGTGAAATTACATCCAATTACCAACATTGTATTGAATTGTAAAAATATATTCTAAATATACTTTAAAACCACTCAAATTAATAATTTATCACTATTAATTATTTCGATTAAAAAAGTTGTTTTTAATTAAAATTTATTAATTTTCACTATTCATCAGAATATGAAAGTTATCCGAAAAGTACCAAAATTTCACCTTAGTCTAAATTCGATACTCCGAATCAAAAAATGAAGTCCATTTTGAGAGCTAAAATTTCTAAAATTTTAAATGGTGGTTATTACTATTCATTACGGCTAGTTTTAATAATATTTTAATAACATATCGTTGTTTAGTGAAACTCGGTATTGCGTACTACACACGCTATCAAGGAAGGTCGCGATTGCGTGTAATACAAGGCAAGTGAAGGATGCGTGTTGTGCAATCTCCTTTTGGTGTAGCGTACAACACAACACATTAGTGAAATTAAAAAGAATATTTTTCATAAAATTTCGGGGTGTTACAATTTATGACTTCATTCCCATACCATGGGATTCATAGTGTTTCCTTGATATTCCACCTTTGGGTCCAGCTGAAAATCTATTCAACCTTGTCGCCCCCTAGCCTGAGTTTTCTTTAGGAGTATGTGGTGTTGAATGGTTCCTATTTTACCCTCATTCACATCAATTTATATCAGCCACACTATGAACCTACCATTGTAATGCCTCTTATCCCCCTATCCTCAAAAAATGATGTTAAACTGTACTAATAATGTTCTAAACATTTGAAAATAAACTACACAGATCCATCATAATGACCTCACCTAAGAGGACATCACCCCCGACATCAGTCATCCCCATTCCATGTTCAAAAATTACCTTCTCCTTATGTGTGAGTTAGATCGGAATAAGGACACCTTTTTCCCATAAAGAACTATGTATGACTTGATTTTTTCCCATCTAGGATATGTAGTGATTTCTAGACCCTATGTATTGGGCCCATCCATAAATACAGAAAAACAATGTCTCCCCTACACACGAATCATACCTTTGTGGACAATTACCATTAATAACTACATGTGTATTGATTATTTATTAATAAAGATATGTAGTGATTCCCATATATCCAATCTCAAGTCTAGAAACCATAAAACCCCCTCATTCCTTATGTACAGACCAGACCTACATATGGAACCTTTTTAAGAACTACACAGTTCGATTCTTTCCCCGACAAGAAACTCGGAGAAATTCAAGCTTTATACCCCGACACAGAAACATTGTTTCCCCTCATTCATGTTAGTTCATCATAGTCATTACTGCATGGTGTTAAGCTAAATTGGATCTCAAGAATTTTGTATGGATTGATTATAATTCCAATGAGATACATAGTGATTCCTAGACCCTATGTCCTAGTTCCATCCATGAAGAAAAGAAAAAAAAAATATCCTGGTCTCTATAATGAAAATAAATATATAAGAGATCTTGAATGTGGGTCCCTCATTTAGGGATCCATCAAATGAATAAAATTAAACCTATGTACAAGTCAAATCTATTTTGGGAATTTCAAACTCTATGGATAGTCATAGTTTGAATTTTTTTTACATTCATGGACACATCCTTTCCATTCATAAAAATTTATGTCCCAAGTGATTTAGGATCTTCATAAACCTCCCCGTCCATCTAGAGTGGAGGGCTAGTGTCCTGAGGAAACATTTTTTGACTATACACAATATGATCTGGTTGGATCTGCATAAGGTTCCAACAAAGAAGGCTTATCAACCAGAGAAAAATTTAACCATAGGAACAGATTTCCCTACCTATACACTCCCCAATAGATTCCATGCCTCATAAAATTACTCCTAATCTATGAGTCCTAAAAATCATGGTTTACACTTTACATTACCCTAACGATTGATGCATATAAGATCATCCTGGACTGATTATCCTCTAATTACTCATGGTTTCTATTAAAATTAATCCCAATGATAAAACATTAAATTGTGTTTCCATTTTCCTCACCACATGACATTAAACTGCATGGCCAATTTCTTCATTGTATGATTTTAAACTGCATTTCCAATGTACTAATAACATAACACTAAAACAACATGATATCAATAATTATGTATGACTTGATTCCTATGCACATAGGATACTTGGATTATTATATCATCTTACAACCCCCCGCCCTAAAATTAAAATACCTCTCCCTGTGTATGGATCTGACCTCTGTAGGTATTTTTACATCAAGAACTATATATAGCTAAATTTCCCTCTTATGGGATACATAGTGATTCCGGATGTTCAAACCTTGCGTCCAGCTATAATAAAGATTAAAAATACCCCTTACTAGCATATTGGTCAGACATGTATGGGAGAACTTAAAATAACTACATTTGGCTTGATTTATTCCATCACAGGAAATGTAGTGATATCCGAACATCATATCTTAGGTCTATCCATGAGATAAATAATATCCTGTTTTTCTAGTGTATGGGTCAGAACCACATGGAAAAACTTTTAAAGACAAAAAAGATTCCCCCTCCCCCCATGTTCCTATGAATGAGATGAATCTACATAGGAAATTTAAAAAAATGTGTCCCTTTCCCTATATATGGGTCTTACCGACGTAGAGAATTATCTCATACCTACATAGGGGAAATGTATCTACCTATTCCTATGAAATTTAGGCTTGAAATCGCCCATTCATGTTCATGAACTCTCCTTTCATGAAACCAACTCTTTTTATGGAAATTTCTAAATCCCCATAACCTTCTATGGTTATTAGAGATGGAGGGATAGTGTCTTGGGGAAACCTCATTTGACTATGCACAATATTCCCTGGTTGGCTCTGCATAAGTTTCCCACAAAAAAGCATGTTAACCAAAGAAAAATCCATCCTCACGAGAGGATATTCCTACATCCGTATGCCCTATGAAGTTTATTTACAACATCAATCCTTAGATTCATAAACCCCCATATTAAAATTTACATCATTTCCCCCCTTCATGCCTGAAGATGATAGAGAATTTTTGGTCAGGCTACCATGAAACGTGAGAATTATTTACCCCTTAGTTTCATTTAAATCTCGAATGTCCCATCAGTAAGACATTAAACTACACCACCCATGTCCATGTTTCATGAATTTAAACTAAACTATAATTAAAACCTCTATAGAATCCAAATTCTTATAAGAATGGTTTCCCATTCATGATCAAAGTTGATATGGATTCCCTCATATTTTTAGGTATCTCCCCCTTGATAGGAGACCCACTGTGGCAATACCAAAAAAGAGAGATAAAAATCCAAATTACCATTAAATTTCCTAGCCATCAGAAATGGAAGGTATATTTCTTAAGGATGCCTTTGTTTAAAATTTCATAATATGCTCTAGCATTCATTGCAGAAGGTGCTCACAAAAAGGCATGTCATCCAAAGGAAAATTCATCCTCATGATACGATTTTTCTACCTCTATACACCTACAAAAACATCGCATTGGAAACCATTATTATGGTTACTCCTCACATTCTTTCCCTATATCATGTTTTAGATTTAAAAAAACATAAAAATAAGGTCAATAAAAATTCCTCATTAATGTATGAAAATTATTAGTCCATTCAAAGACAACAAACCCTATTGGGGCCCTCTCCCTATAATTCATGGGAAAAATTGTTCAACCTATGACATCTGTAATATTATATTGGTTTGCAATACTCTAAACTACCCAATAAAAGAGACAAAAAACACACAAGGTAGAAAACCCACAAAGGGTACTCTGAATAAAAGTTGAGTATGAGATCACTAAACTTATTCATTTTATGGATTAGACAAGAATCTAGAAATCAAAAAAAGGAAACACAACTTGTTAGGTGGAAAACCCACAAAGGGAAGCCTAAGAAAATGTCAATTTATACCTCTATTCCCACACCATTTTCACTTAAGAAAAAATTAGGTTTATAAAAAAAGACAGAATGTTTTTAGGGTTTCCCATATATCCCTATAAATAGTCAAAACTATTCTTGTTGAGTCCCCTAATTCAGGGAAAAAGTTAGAGCCTGAAAATTATCATTTCAATTTTATTATCCCATAGGTTTAATTAAACCAATGTTCAGTGGAGATTATCTTTCAAAATTTGACTGATTATAATTTATAGGAATTGTAGAGAAATATTAATGATAATCACTGGAGCTAAAAAATGTTTTCATTACATTAAATGGAATGAGAATAGAATCCACATCCCGGAGTCTTTCTTCAACGCTATTAAGAAGAAAATGAAAAGCGACTTAGGGCATCCAAAATGTCTATAAAGGATCCTGACTCTCTTTGGTCCGAAAATTGACCATCTTCTGACATAGATCATCAAGGATATATTCTAAATTCATCATCTATTCATTATTTTCCTCAACTATTAGGAACATTTTTCTAACAGCAGCCCTGAGATCTCAACCTCTCTGCCTAATGGATTAAAAATTTGCAGTTATTGATGAAAAATGTTCCTCTAACCTTGTATTGGGAGCCTCACATTCATATAGATCCTTAGTTTTTGAAATCAATTTATCATGAGAATCTTATTCCTCAGTATCTAGGTGGTTTAGTTTAATGTAGATTCCCTATATAGGTTCTTTCTGATGATGGGAGACATTAAACTGAGAATGGTCACCTTCAAAATCTAATAAATATTATTTCACTATGATAATATGGTGGATAATGAGGTGTAGGGGTCGATAATTGAACCCAAATAAACCTAGGATGAGGAAAAGTTATTGTTAATTGCCTTCTTTTTGTCCATATCTGCTAAAGTGGTCCCTGTGACAATGGTATAAAATCATAGCCAGGCCCATCTCTGTATAACATGGTGTTTGACCATAGTTTGGGGATGCTAATATTGATCACATTCCACCAATATTATATAATTTGGAAGTGAAACTAAAGAGGGTAGATTTGAATTAACTAATGACTCAAGAGTAGGAAAATATTCCATTCCCACCTCCTTCATAGCTTCAAGAACTGTACTAATAACCTCAACATTAGTTGGAAAGGTCCCCATGTCCTTCCCACTGGGACCAACATTAGTAGATATGTCATCAAAATTGGTTAAAAGGATTAAAAATTTACCACCTTCATTAACAAGGGGTTTTGAGGATGATGATCAACTAATACAATTAGTTTGTCTGGACATTATTCATTATCCCCTAAAAACCGACCAGGAGGGTACGCCGGAGACAGGGATTGTAGAGGCCAATGACTTGAGTACCCTATGAACTGCCTTTCCTATTATCCCATTAGGATAGTATTCTATCCACATTATGGTGTAATCCTAGGGAATATTGGCATAAGCTCTTAAGAAAGGTAAGGAAATTTTCATTCTAGAATCTCCACGCGTCATTATCATCCATGTCTAGAATAGTACAAGTCGATGTTTCTCTTGAATTCGGGGAATGGGAAAAGGGGAAATCCATTTTACACACCTGAATTGTTATGAAAATATATAAGGAGTATATAATTCATAGATGGTTACTCTATCCACCATGTTGAAAAAATTCTATCTTGAAGAGAGATGATATAAGAAAATTATTTGAGGGTCCCTTCAGCATAAAAAACCATTGTGCCTTAGGGTATGAGGTAAGGGATGAAGGTGAAATGGGAAAGTTCACTCAAAAGCTCGACAATTCCATAAATAGTAAGGGATCTCAGGAGAATGAAATAAATATTATGTAACATAGTGGAAATAAGAAGTGAGGAATTTTGGTTATATACTGATATTCATAACATCAATAGTGTTCCTCCACCCAACCATACAAAAATTGGAATGGCCCACATAGATGATGTAGAGGCATTACTTCCTACACATGGCCTAGTAGTTTATAAATATGGTCTAGGGTGGGTATAAATAGGTTAACGAGGAATCTTTATGAAAATTCAGTCACCATAATCAGGGTACAAACCCGAACACTAGTATATGTATCCAAAAATGGGATGATATATCCACTCAAATACATGGAAAATAATCCTGATAGTGTGAAATCAAGGGATATTCCTAGATGAATTTTGTAACCCCATATGTTCTATTTAATAGCCTCAAGGTTATCCTATTATGAACCCCGAATTATTTAGTTTTGTTTGGTAGGATGATTCCTAAAACATAGATCTTATACCCTTTGACTACGGATTTGAAAAAACAACACTATCTAATTTTCAAATGGAATTAGTGATAATGCATGGAGAGAATGACCAAGAAATATCTGTGACAATATTAGCAGACCCATCACTAGTGAGGATACACGTTCAGTGTTTTCCTAGGCATTGGTGGTAGGTAAAAATTCATCATACATGTTTACAAGAATTGGGATTCCCCCAGGTGATAAATGTTTGATAAACTGATCCAGAATTTAACATAGGATATATGGAAAGTGTGGGTGCTTAAGAACCAATGGATAATTAGTTCAAGTATCACATCAGTCGATGAATAAATCAAAAATTGAGAGACCCACACCTTCATGTATAATTCAAAAACATATAAAAGTTTATAAAATTATATAAAGATCTAACGCAACAAGAATACCCATGCCCATTCATCTAAGAAGCTCCTTTCAGACCGGAAAATCCCACTTAGAGCTCCACCATCTATTGGAATTTCCTTGTGAGAGATTAAGAATGTATGGATAGTCTTGAATAGATGATTGGGAATATGTATCATTACTGTTCTAGTTTCTTTGTGTCCATAGAGATCCATTCAAAATAAAGATATGCTCTGGCCTTGAACTGGGAACAAATTTCCTTGTGGAAGAAATGTTTACTTGCACATAGTCCCCAAAAATCTCAGACCATATATATTATAGATTTGGATCAAATGGAGGAAGGTGATCATCTTCTTTAAAAACAAAATTATAAAGTGGAAGTATTGTTGAAAAACGTTATGCCAAAAGTTATGGAGAAAGGGGGTTCCTAAGAATACCTTATATAGTAATAATGTGGCATTAAAGACCTTCCTCAAGGTTATTAACCATTGAATTATGTCTTATAGTCTCAGTTTTCAACTATAGAGCCATATTATACCTAAGATAAACTCAGTAAATTCATTTTAGATTCATCAAGTAAATTCATATTAAAAATCATGAAGGTTCCTGAAGACTGTCAATCTGTAGAAATCATCATCACGTGAACCATTAGCTCGTAGAAGTACTTATCCACAAACCATTAGTTCTTGGAAGCAGTGGCCCAAAAATCATTGTCTAGGGAAGTATCTATCCATGGAATTATCCTTTAATGAATCATCATAAAAATATGTAGAAGACTAAGACTCACTGTTTATGGTTAAAATCTTTCAGTTTAGAGGGGAAGAATATCTATTTGTGGACAAAGAAATCCACAAAGGTGACAGTCAATGGACCCCGTATACAGTTGAGAATTCATGGGAGCATCATTTTTACCAAGAGAATTAGTAATTTTCAAATGAGTTGGGCCTCCTATATATAGGAATATCCCCTCCTACAGGTTCACCCTCATACCTCGAACAAATTCAAATCATGACCTATTTCAATATCAGAATAGCCCCCTCTTCATCCTAATCAGAACCCATTCTGATGGGGGTTTTTATTGGGTTCTAAAATCGCTGAAAACAATATTGATATGTATGGATAAATTTGGAAATATACAGGAAATATAATAAGAATATTTAAGGAAATGATAAAAGGTGTGTGGAAGCGAATGAAAAATCAATTCACAGACCGCCGCTCTGTGAATTACCCACAAATAGAAACAGTTCGTTGAAAGGGTGGAACCAATGGTTCCCAAAAATAATGGAATGAAATATTTGGAAATAATTGGTGATTTTTGCTCACACAAAGGATCACCCCCTATGAACTAAATTGTTTGTTAGGATAGGTGATGTCATCAGTTCCCATAAATTAAATGAAGTCATTTGAAGGTGCATGTAGGGATTTCAGTGCCTATAAAGGATAACCTTATTGACTAAGTCCCTCATGGGATCCCATAAAAGATACTCTGAGGACCACTGTGAATGATCATCTATTCTGGTATCTAGTTCCTTCACCTCTCTCTAAATAGAATCTGAGGGGAACCAAAACATGATTAACACACAAAAGGAGCGCCACACTCAGATGAATAAAACTAAAGGGATATGAAGTGAGGAACCATAAAAGATGGACTCATTTTATGATTACCCAGAGGTAAATCCATCTTCCGAGAATTAATGAGGAATGAAAAAGTCATTCAGTGGTCTATAATCCCAAAATTGCTCTAGAATGAAATTCTTATAGGGTGAAAACTAATGGACCCTTTATGCATAGGCATCCCACATAAAAAATTATATGCATGTGGAACCCTACCCCACATATCCAAAGACTAAACATAAGTAACTAAACCCCACATAGAAAAATTCTTTTTGACAAAACTTGGACCCCTATAGAAAACTGATACATGGGTCTAACCCTAGTCTACATACCACAAAAGTATGTAGATAGACCCCTTACGCACATAGAAATATTATATGAAGATGGAACCCCACCCCACGTGAGAAAATTATCTACAAACTATAGAATTAAAAGGAGTTCTACCCACTGTATCCAACCGTCATATTTTGATACGTCATCAACCCCATTTTCACCCCTCCATGAACCATTCTAATGGAATCAAGAAAAGGTACCTTCAAAATCCACTTAACAGGTATGATAAATTCATGGGACACATCAGTGTGTCCTTTTTGGTTTACATTCCCATGGTAAGCGGAGTCTCTTGGGTAATATCCATTGAAAGGTGGATCCTTAGAATGCCCCCAAGTTTACATTCACATGGTAACATGAGTTACAGCCTCAAGATACTCATGTGAACCTTACCATTCTAAGAATTTAGAGGATCCACTAGACTTTATCTTCAATGAGGGTCAGTGTTGAACATTCCCCAGTCTTCCAGAACCAATTTCATGACACTCCTCCTAAGTAAGCCCCTAGATTTCCTTGTAGGAGGTGAAACTTTTTCTCCTCTACGCCTCCACCTAGGATATATCTAGATAAGTCATTGAATGTGACTATCTAATATATGAAAAAAAGTGAGGTAACATGCACAATAATAGCCCTTTCTCTATACCTTTGGGATCTAGCACCATCCAATAGTGGATTGGGTGAGATATTTTGATCATTAGATCAATTTCTTACTCTTGTATCTTACACCATAAATGACTCATGTGGGATTAAAGGTTAGTTGCAATAAAATCTGCATGATCCAGAACCTTTAATGGGCCTCCTACATGGTATAAGTCTGAAGACCATACTTAATCCTTCAGGGGTCCATGTTCCTATTGAAGGAGCACCAAATGAGAAACTTCAATGTGTAACCTCCAACCAACAACTCCAATGGTTGGCTCCCATGCATAAGACCTAGTCATGAACCCTTTAATGAGACTCCTCTAATGTTTAATATATAGCTTAAATGGAACTATGTGGGCATTGATTCCCAATAAACTGGGATATATAGGATGCCTCTTTGAGGTCAAAACCCAACACCCAAATCCACCCTAATGTTCTTTGGGCCATATTTCCAGAAGGGTCATATCCAACAGGGACACCATATCTCTTTCGAGTATCTCGGGCCACCTTGGCATAATTCCCATACCATCTTTGACCATGAACCTATTCACCTGAAATCCTTTTTTCATGACATTAAAATGCATGTTTGAGTCCTTATCATATGACTTTAAAAGGTGATGTATCTAGATATGTGACACCAAACTATGTGGGTGTTTTCCCCATAACATATTTTATGCTTATGAATCACTACTTCTGAATGGTTTCCATCAGATTTATTTGTGGAACCAAAAACACCCAACGGTTCTATATGCAAAGGGACCTTCCTTCCAAAGGCAGGCGTTCATTAGATTTGTTGACCTATGATAATTAAGGAATCGCATTGGTCAAGAGGATGGGAGTTCATCTCATCGCACCCTTTTTGGGGGAATTATTGCTTACTCCGGGAATCTCTTATATATTTATGATATGTTCATGAATCATTTTTAATTTACCAATCGTAATGTAGGTTTCTCTTGAAATTTGTAATCAATTATTTAGTATGTGTGGAATTCAGAATCATATGTATATATTAGATGTTCTCCATCAATGGATATATTTGTATGTATTTGTGGTTATCCATAAATAGTATCCACTCATATACTACTTAGATGTTCTTTAGACATTGTTACGATGATTCTGGTTTTAAGACACTCAGTGGGGCACTCTAGAATTTATGTTCATCCAAGTAGATGGAAGTTGTTTTGATGTTGGGATCATACCCATAAGTGGAATACCTATGTATCCTCATGAAAGTAATCAGAACCCCCATTGTTCTTGGTTTCTTAATGGGACACATCACACCTTTTAATTTCATGTGATAAGGACCGAACCATACAGTTCAATTTGATGTGGTAAGGCCATCTAGGTGGAAGGTTCCAAGTCCAATCATGGTGTGGGGATTATTCCTATTTAGCCCAAGGAACCTAAAAAGGATATGAGTTTCTTTTTTGGATAAGACAATGATGGGAATGTGTCCTAGAAATAACATGATTTATTTGTACTGTTGGTTTTGAACCTTAGGGAGGATTCTTATGTATCCCACTTTGATGGGAATCAAATCCCATGTAGTTTAGTAAGACTCATAGGGGAGTATGTTCATTTGAGAGAAATAGGTTAGGGCTTACTCCTAAAGAGTATTCCCTTATAATAGGGTCCATTTGAGATGCATTGACTCATGGAGATTCAAGGGGGACTTAATTTGGGGATTATTCCTAAGAAGTGTTCCTAAACTAAAGGAATTAGGGTTAGACTCCTAAGGAGGGTGTCCATTGATTTCAGGCTCTGGGTGACTACTTCTTATGCACCCCATGTATGGTGGGAATCAAAGTTCTCATAGTTCAATAAGTGATGTGGACTACGCGGATGTGTGATCATCACAAATCTGTAAGACCCCATGATCCATTCTCGGTGTGAGAAACAAGAGGATTTGAAAGATTAAACAAACTAAACACTTTGTCCTCTGTTAATACAAGAGGTCGGGCCTACGATAAATGAAGCTGGAGTGACTATAAAGGAGGGTGCAGAGCAATGAACCGTTAAATGTGAAATGAAGGTGAACATCATTGGGACTAGTCTGAAAGGATAGGGGCTTATTCTAGGAGGGATTCCCTAGAGTGGGTATTGTATTAGAAGGAGGATATCATTCCTCATGGAATGGAAAATCATATGTGATCCTCACTCTTCCTATTAGGGACCTAAGGCTTTGGGTCTCAGATATAAGGAAGGGAATATAGAGTTGTATCCCGATAATATGAGACTAGGAACTCCTCGACACTATCCTTAGGGTAGGGGTCTATGTTACCATGGATATCGAGATCCATAAACACTTATACGATACCTAACCTCTAGTAAGATGAGTGTGGGAAACCCATGACCATAGATATCAAAATGAAAATAAGAGACACACCGATGTTTCTTTCCCAAAGATTTGAAAAATCAGGAGGTCTTGTTGGTTGTTTCAACATATACCCATTAATACAAGGAATCCAAGGAAGTATAGGACTTTCCCTAGGTGTATTAGAAGAGGCCTTCGTGGATGGATCATGTAGGTGGTCTGCATAGATATTCCCCATAGGTATGCCATGTAGGTATTAGGAGGAATTAAAAAATGCTTAACATAGGAAGGATAAGCCTATGAAAGCTTGATATGACTTGAGGAATGGACCACAAGGACAAAAACAATAAGTTGTGGTTTTATCTTAAGCACCATGAGTGTCCCTTAATTTCCTATGGAAGCATCCCATGCAATTATTTGCTTAAGGAAATGATCTTTCTTTGATAACTTCTTCTTATGGAACTAGGGTCATTAATCAGATGTTTTTTATTTAAAACTCTGAAAGGACCATGATCATTCTTATCCTATCTAATTCTATATTCTATCATGTTTTAGAGTGATACTTGAGAAAATTTAGGGGACCTAGGAAAAGGATCTATGAAATGGGAGATTCATGAGTTCTTCCAACTTTTTCAATTGTCAAAATGGGTAGCCCAAGTGTCCTATTTATTGGAAATGAGGGGAATTGGTCAAATTGAGTTTGTCCGCATTGTTATTTTGCATAGCTCTATAGTGTAGATTTTCTGAATAGGGGTTAAAAAAAGTATTCTTCTGCATAGGAATATGGCATAGGTCCCCAAAATAGGTCCTCTACATAGGAGGATATGAATTGGGATACATGAGAAGGACCTGCACTAGATGATTGATGCGTAGGTGGTATGTGTACGTGTACCACACAAGTGAGGGAAATCCATTTATTAAATTTATTCATCTTTCTAGTGTCATAAGTTATGATCCATAAGTCTTCTCGGGCTCTGTCACTACTCAAATCAAATATCTCGAGGATATATACACTTCTTTAGATGGTGAATACATCATGTTTTATCATATGAAACTCAAAAATTGAATTCTGATGCATCTACAACTTTTTATCATCAATATTGAAAATTCATGGCCTACTCTAGGATAGTTGGGGTATTTCCACATATCCCTCACTGTGGATTAGTCTCATGGAAAATGTAAATACAACCATGAATTCTATGGTAAAGTGCATGAAACACATTTTGTGTGCTGTCAAAACCCCCCAGATCTATATTCATTTATAATTAAAATAATCTATTTCTACGGTAACTGTAGGGCACTTTGTTGAATTCCAAATTCATTTAGCATAATTTTGAGCTATGTTAATTATGTAAGGATTTTCTAATTCTATACCTAATCTATGGGGCCTTATGCGCATATATCAACTATTATAAGGGACGTATGGACAACCCTATAAAAACTGTATTTTTGTTTCATCACCATAATTTTTTCATAACCTCAATATGGAGGAGATTTAGTGGGTGAGATTTGGATTTTTATTAGGCTTATCCTTTTGGGATTCATCCTAACATGTTTTTGCATTTAATTTTTTATTGATCGATATTGCCTAGCCCATACACAGTGTAGATCTAACTAGCTGAGACTTAACTTTTTCCCATAGTTCCCTTTTTGGATTTTCTACCTGGTGAATGCTATGTCTCTTTTAATGGGAATTTTAAAGACATGCATGTTGGACTAATAAGGATAGTGTTTTATTTCAAACATCTTTGACCATGAATTTTGAGGTTACAACCCAAACAAGGAATGATGGCTGGGTAGGTCCCAATATTCTTCAGATACATCCAAGGGGAATCACGAGTCATGATTTTTATGGTCAAAAAATTTAAAACATGAAGTATAATAATAGAGTAGGTCTCTCATGAGAGCAAAGTTACCTCTAATTTAAAAACGTGTTATAGAGGCTATTTTATTCAAGGACAACTAGGGCACATACTTCATAGTCGAGTAGTGGTATCCTTATGTTTACATGCTCGTTATGTTGAAAATTTATGCAAGGTCACTAGGGAACCACTGCATAATCAAAGTAGAGGAGTTCTCAGGAATTCTGACATTCTACTATTGATAAAAAGGGATTTAAAATTTGTATGTCTCAAGACCATAATTTGTGTATGTTCCAAAATGAAATATATCTATGAATAAAATAGGACATCTGTGATGACATAGTCCATGAATGGGAAACCACTCCTACACAAATTTGGTATGTAAATGAGGGTGCATTTAGTCAAAAACGAGCTTTCAGATTTTTTTCTATATAGTTTAAAGTCATCCAGTAAAGATATTATGCAATAACTTTTTAAGTCATGCAGTAATGACATTAAGGTATTTTTTTGATAATATGATATGTAGTTTCATGTCATTAAACAAGGATATAAGGGGGACATTAATTTACTGTATTTATCTCTGCCTAATGATTTTATGGTTCTCTAATTGTAGGTAATTTTTCCGGAAATGTGCTACCATATTCTGGTGTGGAAGGGGAGAATTTTAAGCTATGACTTGGGGATTACCAAATCTGAAAAGTGATATGGTAAAAGGGCTAATATAATTAGAGGAACTATCTTCCAAGAACGAAGTTACCATTTCTTGACAAAACCCACTATGGGGGCTGTATTATACAGGGCCAACTAGGTCATGTGCTGTATACCCAAACAGTGACATCCTTATTCTAACAAGCCCGTTATATAGATAAATTTTATGCAAGTCCAATGGGGGAACACAATATACAGTTAGATAAAGATCTCTTATGTATCAGACATTCTATTTCTAAAATCCGAAGAAAGCTTATGGAGATTCAGGTTTTCCAAAGAACAGAGTTTGTTTTATGGGGAAAAGTACCTAAACAAAGAAATAATATTTTCAGTCATGATTTCCAAAGAAATATAGGAATATAATTTCTATGAAGGTCTGATCCAAACGTAGAAAAATATCGTATTTTTTTTTATTTTTAGCTCATATTTTTAGGACCAAAGTATTATGGAAATAGATGACATGTGGTCAAATGATCCAATGTTATTTCAGTATTATTTGAACAAGTGAATGGAAAAAATGTAAACCATAGTCTTGGAGACTTTCAGGTCGAGAGGAAGGATATGGGACAAATATGCAATGGATGACCGCTTTAAAATACAGGTTCCTAAATTCCTTAATCAAAGCTTTAAGAGGACATAATAGGATTCTCCCAAGAATGAATCTACTATTGTTTGAAAACCCTATTATGGGGGTTGTATTATTTAGGTCTAACTAGGGCATGTGTTGGATAACTAAATAGTGGCATCTTTTGGCTAATATTCCCATTATACAGGAGGCTTATGCAGGGCCACCTAGGGTCACATAATATATAGTTAGGAAAAAGAACTCCTAGGTATCAGATATTTCGTCACTAGAAATTAAGGAATGATTATAAAGATCTGAAAGTATTCAATATTTGGAGTATGAAGTGTGAATAGGGTAATATCCAATGCACTAGATAAATATTTGGACCAATATTGGCCATGATTTTAGGTTTCATAGATTTTATATTCTATGTGGGATAAGTGGAATTTTATTTTATCCCGTGGCTGGGAATAAGATCTAAGTCTTAGTGTTCACTATATATATCAATATGATGATAATGAAGCCACATGTAGATACCATGAAATTTAATGTCATGCATCAACGACACTATGTTCTGTAGTTTAAAGTCACGTGATAAGGAAATTAGGTGTCTCGACGTGAAGAGAAATAAGGTAGCGTAGATGAACTAGGGCATAGAGCCCAAGAGTCACTATGTATCTTGTCGGAGAAAGAATCAAACCACAAATAGTTCTTGACAGGGTTTCCTATGAAGGTATGATCCATACACATAGAGTGGTTGATTTTTCTTAATTTTGGATGGACCCAACATTTGAGATCTATGTGTCATTACATATATCAATATATTGAGAATCAATCCATATGTAGTTATTTCTACTTCCATGTAGTTTTACATCATACGGTAAGGATGAAAAAGAATTGACATGAAAAGATATAGGATTGGTGGTTGGGCCTAGGTTAAAACCCTGGTTCATGACGTATCTTTTTGAAGCAAGAATATAGAAACATGTAGTTATTGAAACATTTACTATGCAGGTTTAATTAATGCACACAGGGAATGAAGGGGCCTTTTTTGTGGTAGGGCCCAAAATTGGAGATCTAGGTGTCTCTATGTGTCCTATTGGAATGAGAATCAATCCATACATAGTTTTTGATAAGGTTATTTCCCCACACCAATTGAGTTTGATTTGAGAGATGAGGGATTTTAATACAGTTTGAAATAGTGGTTTATCTTAAGACACATGAAGGTATTAAAATCAAACCATGTATTCTAGAAAAGTACTCTATATAGGTTTAGTTTATATATAGGAAAAATGGGAAATAAATTTATTTATGATTATGGATGGTCCCATGATTAGAGATCTAGGCATCACTAAGTATCTCATTAGAATAAGAATCAAGCCACACATAGTTCTTGAATATGGTATTCCTTATGAATATCTGACTCATAAGCACAAGGAATGGGAGAATTTTATTTTTTCATCGATGGGCCCAAAATTAGAGATCCGGGCGTCTCTATGTATCCCATTGTAATGAGAATTAAGACATACATAGTTATGAAGGAATCATGAAGTTTAAAGTCTTCCGGTGAGGAAATAAGTCACATGATGTGAGAGAAACATTATGGATGGACTAGGGGATAAGACCCAAGTGTGACTCCGTATCTTGCTAGGGGAAAGAATCAAGCCACACGTATTGATTGAAAAGGGGTCGCTATGGAGATCTTATTCAAACATAGGATGAAATGGGGATCATATTCAACTAGGGAGTATCAATGATGTGATTAATTATTTCACATGGAAGCTACTCATTTTTTAAAGAACCACAAGGAATGCCATTTTGTGGTATCTTGGGGAAATTTATTAACTTCAAATAAATGATATGTTTACCATATAGTTTAATGTTGTGTATGAGGAAAAATGATGTCATTCAGTTTAACATTATGTGAAAAGGACAAAGATGATATTCATTTTAACATTGTGCATCAAGAATGCATATGGTTGTGATACAATTTAATTTCTTGCAATGAGGACATAACTTTTTGTGATTACAAAAAGTACTTCTTCAATAATATTGCATTGGTTGGGGTTATAATAAGTTCTCCATCCATTTAGATTATGGAATAATTTCCATTATAGTGGAACTTATGTATGGAATAAGGTCTTTCCCACTTTTTCTGATGCTTTGGCGGCTTCTTTCTTGGTGTCATTGTATTCCTGATGAATAATACAAATTCTCCTTGAATAAATGTGTGGAGAAAAAACTTCTTATTAAAATATTGTGCTATTATATTATGATATAATTCCAAGTGATGTAAGGTATGAAATATATTTTCTTCTAAAAATTATAGCTCATAAAATCACTTATTAGACTATTAATCTACAGATAACTGGTAACATAGGGAAACACGGGATGAAGACAATTAATTTTAAATAGGCAAAACTGCTTCTGTCCCATACACCAATGAATATGTGGTTGATCATGTAACAGTATGATTAGTAGTCTAATAATCCCACCAAGCATGCATGAGATTATCAGGATACTAATTTTTATCTTCATCCACCATCTTTTGGAGTATATTCAATAGTGTCTTGTTGAAAGCATTTATCTTTCCATTGTCCACTGCCTAGTAGTGAGACAAATGGTTGGTTTTGGTATTATTCTCCTGATATAGCTTATTTAACCTAGCATAGTATAAATTTGAGTCGTTGTCCATCAATATAGTGTGAGGGACACCAAATCTGGTAATGATATAAGCTTTGAAAATTTGACAATTCTTTTGACCCTGAATTCCTTGATATGTATTGCCTCATCCTATTTAGAGAAGAAATCGGTAGCAGTAAGAATATACTTGAACTTTTTATCCATACATGGATGATAGGGTCATGCTATATCCATTCCCAATGTATCAAATTTTCAAAAGTATTTAGCTATATGTAGTAACTATGGTGGTTGATGAATAAAGTTGGCATACATATGAAAGTTATGTCACTTATTTTTGAAATATATGCAATCTTACATCATTGAAGGCTAAAAGTATCCAAGACATTGGATTTGATCAGAAAGACTACTCCCAGACTGGTGGGAACTATAGGCTCTTGCATGTACTTCTTTCTTAACAACCACAGTTTCATCCCCATCAAGGCATTTGAGAGGAATTCCATTGAAGCCTCATCAATAGAAGATGTTTTGGTGATTTGGACCATCATAAAGAGTGAAATTAACTAATCATCACTAGGTCTATTCTCTTTTAATTATATCCCTTGGAAGTACCCCTTTTTTTAGATATTACATGATGGGTGTCATCTATCATATGTTATGACCAGGTGGATTAGAAATGAAAATATTTTATTGATTTCCTCTATTCTAATTTGGAATAAAGGTGAAACCACTCAATGATGAGCAATACTAATGAATCTTTCATCCCGATTTGGATCTACCAAAGCTGTGGCTGCATTTTCCAATGCATCATCTTGTAATTTTTGTGACCATAGGATCTAAAACAATTTTGCCTCCAATGTAAATTTTTCCATTAACCCTCAAACATAATCACACGGGGGAATTAGTTCCTCTTTTCAAATATAACAATCCTAGTTGATTTTTTTATTACTAATTCTAAATCACCTTTCAACTCTAGGCAATCTCCTAGTGCTTGGAGTTCTAATTCTTGGCCTATAATGAGGGCTTGATATTCTCCCTCAATCTTTGTACCAACTTCTTATAATAGAATGAAATATGGATACACTGCCTTCTATGGGAAAAAAAGCACAATTCCTAACCCAAATTTGTTGAGTTTAGGGTCTTCCATTATCTCACCTATTAGACTTCTAGAAGCACCATCAATGTACATTTCCCATACTTGGGGACGTTATTGAATAGAGAAAATTTATTCATCCGGAAATTAAGTATTCAATGACGTCTCCTCCACAGATGGGTGATCGGGATAGAATTATGCTAAAGCTTTTCCTTTTATTTCTTTCTGAGGCACAAAATATATATCAAACTACTGCAGGGTAACCACCCACTGTGCCATAAATCCTGTAAGCATAGGACAATTGAGTATAAATCTGATAAGGTTATTGTGATATACCAAGTAGACTTCATGATGCTATAAATAGTGTCTCAATTTCTGAACTTCAATAATTAATTATAGGTAGGTTTTCTCAATATTTGAATATCATGTCTCAGTATCGAGCATGGTTTGACAGAGATTGTAAGGGTGGTTTTCATTCCCAACATAATTATTTTGTGCAATGAAGGAACTCAGTGATTTCTCTAAGGTCATCACATAAATAATGAGTAGATTTCATTCAAACAGGTGGCATTAATATCAGTGATCTCAAGGGTTATTTCTTGAGGATATCAAATGATTCTTGGCAGTAATTTTTCCACTGATATGTGACCCCATTCTTCATCAACTTGGTTAACGGTAAACACTTGCCTGCCAAATTGGCTATGAAGAACTGGATATAGAAAAAGTTTCCTTGAAGTCCTCACAACTATTTCAAGTTTCAATGATGTGACATGCCAAGTATAGCCTTATACTTCTTAGTATCGAATTCGATATTGGGATGGTGTACAACAAAACTGAGAAATTTTCACAACGTTACCACGAAAGAAAATTTCAAGGGGTTCATCTTCAAATTATGGTGTCAAAGCTTACTGAATAGGGTCTCCAGATCATCCAAGTGATCCGAATGTTGTCTATACTTAACCACTAGATCATCCACCTATCATTTAATAGATGTACCCAATAAAGGTTTGAAAATTTGGTGCATTTTAGGTTGATATTTCACACCATCTTTCTTCAAGACAAAAAGGAATTACTTGATAGAAAAATATACCTTAAGGGGATCTAGAAGCTATAGATTCTATATCTTTTGGTGCTATTCATATTATGTTATACCCATAGTATCCACACATTAAGTAGAGATCTTTGTATCCAACTATTGTATTAATAAAATATTCTATGATTGGAACCTAAAAGTCATATTTGGGACAATTCCAATTGGGATATCTAAAATAAATTAAAATAATGATTTTTCTATTCTTATTTTTCATTGAGAAAATATTGGCCAGCCATTTGGGATATTTAACCTCCCTAATAAAGTTATCATTGATAATATTGTTGACTCCAGCCTCAATTTTGGAGGTTTGAGTTGGGTGCATTCTTCTTGTTGCCTTCGTAAATCCCCGACGCTCTTCTGGAAAACCCAAATGATGGGTGACCATGTTAGGGTCAAGGCCTAGAATTTCTGTATATTTCAAATAAAACAAATTCGAGTGTCTCTTTATAAAGGAGGTATACACCTCTTTCTCTTCAGAAGTCATGGCCTCACTAAATAGAGTGGGGCGTGGATCTTCCTCTGTACCCAAATTTATTTCTCTGAGCTCATCCAAATTGGTGGAGATACCTTCCTAAAATACTAGAGGGGAGTCCCTGAGATCTCTATATTTTTCCTATTTCTCATGATTTTCATCTTCTCCCTCTACTTGAATAGTAGGTGATGAATCAAGACTTTCAATGCTAGGGGAGGAGTCAGTATTTGGAAATCCTAAAGAAGAGGCAACCATTTCTAACACTACTGATGATGAAGGGTCTTCCTGGAGCATTTAAGGGAAAATGATAGGTTGAGAATCAGAATCCTTATATTTCAATATTAGTGAAACAACTTATTATAGTATGGATAATGAAGAAGATACCTGATGAAGTTTAGTATATTTAATGAATTCATCTACATTTAAGCTTCCATCATTGTTTGGTAAATTAATAATTTCTCCTATTCTATTAAGATCAATTTCTACAACTGAAATTATTTAATCCATAGAATGAGTTCTTGGATTTTGGTCTACCCTTTAAATTTGATTGATAGGTAGCACATAATCTACACTGAGAAGCTTTAATGGGTTAGCTGGCATCTTTTCCAGACCATTTGGTGTATTTATTCTTTTTATATTTTTTCCACGGACCGTATTCTATTTGTGTGATGGATTTATGCCTCAACATAATAATATTAACAAGTTCTGAATGATTCATTATCACTGTGAAATGTCTCAATTTGACCACAGAATAAATACTTGAGACATTGGTGGTATGATGAGGGAATGGCTGGATGTTGATGTAGCCAAGAACTTCCAAGAAGAATGTTGAAAGTTGTGTCCTTCCAGAAAACCATGAAATTTTAATTAGATACAAGATCCCCAAACTAAGTTCTTAGTGTAATCTCAACTAGAGGTTCTTGTTCATTCTTTTCATAACCTTGAAATATTATATTGGAGGGAGCTAAATTAGATTTAGCGAGACCCCACTAAGGAAGTTTACGGATGAGAATGAGGTTGACTCATGAGCAATTATCAATGAAGGCTCATCAAATGTATGTATCATTAACCTTTCCTGCTAAATTCATGGTCTTAATGTGTCAATGTATATCATCATCCTCATCTTGGTCTATGAATTTTATAACTACATGAAATTATATAAGATCATTCTTTATATGGTAGACCACAGTAGTAGAAACCTCGGTTTCAAACTCTTGGGGACTTGAAAAAGCCTCAATAAGTGCTTCTCTAAGATCTTTTGACAGATTGAAACATCCAAGATTGATAACTTGTCGGGTACTTGGGCCAATTTCTTCTAAACATCATATTTCTAGTCCAAAGGTCTGTGTTTTCTAGCATAGAGAAGTGGTTTTATAGGTGCCTTGGAAGTTGATGATCCTGATGTAGATAGACCATTTATTGGGGAAGAAGCTAGAAATACTTCTACTCTTGGTGGATTAGGATGACTAGGTCTGCCCACCTATCGATAAAGTGGGGGTATAACCTCTAATAAATCATCCAAGATGATCATTTTGGGGATGATCCTGTCTAGTGTGGGATAATTCTCTTATTCTTGCTGAGCCTGCTGAAGGGATCTCCCAAGAGTTTCTGCTACATAAATGGTCCGAGAAGGGGTGTAATTAAAATAGTGGCTTCTAGAATACCCATTTATTCCCATTAATCCTTGAACTTTAATACTTTTTCCCTAGTTTCCCAATCATGTACAGGGAATTTAGGTTCATAGTTAGAATCATCATTTATATAGGGGTCTATTAAGTGGATAACATTAACGAAACTGAAGATCAACTCCTCATCTAATGAAACTTTTTCCTAACTAGTCGGTTTGTATTGTCCGTTTGGCAGGGCACTACTCATGATTTTGAGATATTTAGCATGAAATATTCCTAATTAAAAGAAAATTTTCGCCATAACATGATATCATCTTCTTCTAACTGCTATTTATCCTTCTGGACAGGTCACTTCCTTGAGGATTGGTATTTTGAGGACTAATATTTTGATGAAGATGACTTAGTTGTAGTGGAAGTGGTGGATGCATAATCATTTATTTTAACTATGTTCATAGAATGACATGAGTTCGATTGATCATTTTCCTAACCATCCAATCATTAAAATTCTGAAAATTCTTTCTTTTTAATTTCTTCAATTAACCTTCTTCCTCTGGATCGGTAATAGTAACAAATGCTACCTGGGCTAATGGAATTTTTAGTTTCACTTGTACAGACTCCACCATCTTTTTCATAAAATATTTGAAAATAGAACACTCATGGATGGGGTTCCCCAACATTTGATGGAATGGATAGTAGTTTGGGAGGTCTTCATCTCATTCTTTATTAGGTTTCTCCAGCATTGGAAACTGAACTAATTTTTTTTTCAAATATGAGATGAAGTATCCAGGGACATGGTCATTTTGAAAATAATAGACTTTGTTTTTCAGCTCCTCAAACTAACTCTACCTTTTATCTTTTTGATCATCTCTACATGGATTTCATTTCTGTTGACACTCAAGAGGTGGAGCCCTATGGTGTAATGAGGACTTTGAAGTAGAATTATGTACATGTTCTTTCATGAGTGTAACTACAGAAACCTGTATTTTTTATGTTCTCCTTCCCAGAGTTGATGGGATTACTCATGATTTGGATCTAGTCTCTGTTATGGAGTTTTATACCTTTTTAGAAATTGAATCCAAATCTATAAACCCTCCTATGTATTTCATAGGGATTAATGGTGTGTGAAGCTCATCACAGATAGATTCAACAAAAATGGGCATCAATTCTTCTTGAGGGAGGGGTATATTCAAGGAGAATGTTAATCTGTTCCACTGAGAAATGAAATCTAAAACTATTTAATTATCTATTTATTTGTAGTTCGTAAGATAGAAGACTATTGACTTCTGAAATGTTGATCTGAATTGGAAAAAATTTCTAAAGGAGGTCTTCCCATCCAGTAATCAATCAATACTGAAAACTTGTATACCAGAAAAAGGTTGACCCCCCATTTGGGATATTCTTTCTTTTCTAGTTGTACCGGGGCACAATGTCCCTATATAACTTCCAATCGATTCAGTAATGACTCAATGGTATTTATAATAATTTTTAGATTATCTGGATGAGTTGGGGCATGTAAAAGTACAATAAATGGATCCTGAACTGATGTGGAAACTGGTAAGACCACTGGTGGTGGTGCTGTTGGTATTTGTCTTCAATAACCCTTGGGGAAATTCCTATAAGGATTCACTTGAACATATTCTATCTATGTACCAAATGGAGGGAATTCATTATCTAAATCATTAGTTCCAAAAAACCCTATTTTCAAATGGGATCCTACTAGAAGCACAAGCTGAGGATCTTCTTGTGGAGCTTGTCTGGCAGGAATGCTACTTTAGAGTAACTCTGCATTGAGTCTTCTTAACACCATCATCTCCTCCTCTTGCTGGGATATTTTTTTCTTCAAGACAAAGATATTGACCTTATCTAAGGGGACGTGGATACATATTTTCACCTTTTCCTTTCTCCCTATTAGGTTCCTTGCGAAAAGGCAGAAGTGGATTATTTTTGGGGATACCTTGAATCCAGGAAAGCCCCTGATTTCTAGTACACAAACCTCCTTCATTTTCTTCTGTGAAAAGCATATCAAGAAGATGAACTTCCTATTTTTATTCCTCTAAACTGGACTCATTTTCCATAGGATCTTCCATGATTGTTTCAATGACCTTCACTAATGCACAATGAATTAATGATATTCTATTAGTATCTTTGTACAATCACCTTCTTCTTCATCCTCCACGGAATTTTTTTATCCTATTTACTATTTCCCTAGTAACTATTTGACAAATAGTAATCTAATGAAAGTAATTGGATAGTTTAGCTATGAATTAACTTTGTGGCTTCTTCCCTAATTGGGAGAAAACTGAATTTTAATGAGGATGGGATTGTGGATGTGGAAAATCCCCCAGCCCTACAGGCTGGGGCTATTCATATTCTTCTTCCTCAACCATTCAGGCTCGGTTTGTTGGCTCTAAAGGTTTGGTTAAAAAATCCCCCAACCCCATGTTTTGGGGTGATTCCTAAACAACTTTGGATGATATTAGCACATATTATATTCAGATTTTACAAATTCTAGTCTGAACATTGGTTGTGTGCATTATCCAACAACCACTTAAATCACCTGTTTGAAAAGACCATTATGCTATTTCAGACATTTGTAAGATCTGATGTCTGAAATCTTCTAAGAGGTAGGACTGATCAATGTTTATAGATTATTGATGCAAAATTATCTTGATATATTTCACTCTTTGGGAGTAACATTATTGAAAAATGATCGATCCCTATTCTTGCTGACCATCTCTTTGGTCATGAACATGATTTGTCTGCTATAGCTGGCTTGGGGAAATAACATTTCATGAGATCAAATTTGAATGGCTTTACTGATTTGGGAGTGTAGTGAAATATAATGCTCCATTTCCACCCCATCTTTGATATAAACACTATATTGGGTTTTTATTTTCAATTATTGCAACCTCATAAATTTATTGTGGCATGCATGTTGAAGGGACTCCTATTGCTTCTCGATCATTGTATTTCAGGAAACCTATAGATATGCCATGTCAATTTTCCACTATAACCCTTATATTACCTTGACATGACTTTGATATTCATCATATTGTAATACTTTGATTTTCAAATAATAAAGAGTCTTCCATTTGTTGAGGCGGGTATCATGAATTCAATCTTCTTACATCATCTCAATAATTTTGTATTGAGAGGTTTCCAAAGGTCAGATTATTATTGGTATTTCATGATTAGCCAATTTCTTTCTCATATTATTCATATCCTCTTTATCTTTTTCTAGAGGTTTCCTAACTTGGTTTTACCAAAGTGGAATTTTACTATTAGTTTTATCATAAGAGATGAGATCAATTGGTGTTTCCTCTACTATATTAGAAGGAAAATTCCCCGAGGGAGGTTCAAAGAATGACCATTTCCTTGGGATATATTCTAGAAAAGAAAGTATTTCAACTATTAGTAATAAGGCATCAGACATGACTAGCCTTATGTTTGAAAGTACCTCACGATAAGAGTGATTTCCCATTACTACATTGTTAGTTGGAGAATTTTCTTGACAATGAAAAACCCTATTGTAGAGAGAACTTTTGTAGTAAATGACATCATGGGGAGGACCACAATAGTGGATTACATCTAGGGATAGATCCTATTTCTCCTTGGTCTTCTGGAAACATGGAGGGTTTTGTGGCTTTCATCCAGATATAGGTTCTCTATATTGACCAAATTGACATGAATCAAGCCTTAATGATGAATTTTCCAATAAGGGACTTCATAATTACTACTACTACTCCCATAATTTGTTAATAGGAGGGTGAGATATTGACATGGAATAGATAAATGGTTGAGATATTCAAGAACTCCAGTATTAAGAGAATATGAATTGTAGATTGACTACGGATTCTCTAACTAATCTTTGTGATACTTCTTCTTAGATGCCCTCTTACACTTAGTTGGGGATAATTGATGGGAATAGTGGTTATCATGAGAATGTATATGTGCCTAATTTGGAGTGGATTTTAGAAAAAACCGATTATATCCAATTACAATGGGTGTATGTTACCAATCCGATTGTCTATATGATATTGGGGAATATTCCTCATAACCCCCTAGAATGGAACATAGGTATGTATCTGCTCCTGGATAACATGATGATGAGACATATGAGGTGTGGGGACAGAATTATGTGTCCACCCCTCTGGTACTTCTAATGATTCCATTATGAAATTCTAGAAAGATTCCAAGATATGAGTAAGAATTTGAGTCTACCCTTTCACCATTGCCAAAATTTGTTTGCTGACTCCAGTGGCCAGAATGTGAATACGTGTCCATTTCATATTCGGAGTAGGTGTATATACCTGCTCCTATCTTACCCTTCCTATCAGTGAATACTATCAGTACTCATGTGTGGGGAAAAAAATTGAGTCTACACCAGGTTCTTCATTATAGATTTTTGACTAACTTCTGGAGGTGATTCCAAATGAGACTGTTACAAGGATTGATGGATGCTGGAAGGTGTATGTTAATTCTTGAAACTTTTCACCACATTTGGATGGAAAGCTACATTAAATGTAGCCAGATTTGTCTTCTAACTGGATGATAGATTGTAAGTAGGTGTATGTGCCTACTCATGGTACTCCACTTGATTTAAATGAAGGGATTGGTTGGGCGACACTACATGATTTTTCTAGCTAGCGAAGTTAAGGAGGATAGTTGTATATACTCATTCATTGTTTTCCACTAAGCTGGGTTGATGGACTTCTGTAGAGAGGGAAAAGGTAGGAACCTAAACCCTATTGGACGATTGTTGTCCCCGATGGTTTGTGTTGCGTGCCTGGGTCTGAGAGACCTAGGCCTGATAGTTAAAGATAACATCCTTATCATGTTGAGGGTTTTCCGATGCACAACATTGGGGGTGGTGATTGTTCTAAGGAGCCCTCAGGATGGACCCCTATGTCTTTAGGATGAGTCCATAGGGTGCCTCTTGGTCGACAAACATAGAATAAGGGACGTATTAGTGGTTACATTACATGGATAAACTATGGAAATAGTCAATGAAGGTGTTTGGTACCATCTACTTATGGAACTCCAGTCATCATTGACTAGATGACTGGGGGTTATTCTTGATTTGGCGGGCATTTTAGGCAGAATCCAAGGTCGAGATAGTACCATGTTGATGGTACTCTCAAAACAATTCATTGGAGACCCAATGTTGAAGATTCTGGGTCGGTGATGATGTCCTTCGAATGGACAAGGATCCAGATTAAGTAGTAAATGGGGAATTCATGGGTGAAGACTTATAGAAATCCATTTGGAATGAAGGGAGGTCCTATAAAGAAAGTGAAAGTATATATGACAAATAAAAACAATGAAATATAGAAAATTAGTATCTTTTAGATGAAAACATGTGTTATTTATTCCTTTTTTTGGCCCTCTTTGATCAATTGATAGGGTCCTAACAGTTAGGTAATACTATCATCTTGGTTAAGAATTCACATCGAGTTCACCATTTTTTTTGTTTGTGTATGGGATAAACCAAAATGTATCGATGTAGAATCCAACAATCTGTTTTATAATGTGTTTTTTTCATTGTGTAACCTACCACCGTGGTTAAGGATTCACATAGGGTTAAACATTTTCTGTTTCCCCCATAACGTGTGTTCTACATATGAATCCCTACTACCAAACGATATGTTCATAAATCCTAATTAATTTACCAATCATAAGAGAGTCCCCACATGAGTCTTGCTCAGCATGAGAAACAAGAGGATATGAAATATTAAAAAAACACATTTTCTAAATCAATGATGGAAGAGGCCATGCCTATGGTGAAAGAATCCATGGAGATGGTGAATGAGGGTGTAGAGTAGTGAACCCTTCAATGTGAAAAGAAGGTGAAGGTCATTGGGTCTAGTCTGAAAGGATAGGGGATTACTCTAAGAGGGATTACTTAGAATGGGTCCTTTAGTGGAATGAGGATATCATTTCCTATGGAAGGTAAAATCATGTGTGATCTGCAATCTTTTTATTTGGGACCAGAGGCTCTGATTCTGAGAGACGAGGAGGAGAAGATATAGTCTTATCCCCAAAATATGAGACTGTGAACTCCCCAACACTATATTTAGTGTGTGGTTCTATGTGACCATGGATATCCAGATCCATAAACACTTTGAGAATCCCTAACCTCTGGTAAGGTGAGTGTCGAAAACCCATGACCCTAGATATACAAATACAAATAGAAGATCCACTGATGTGTCTTTCCCAAAGTTTTGATAAATCAGGATGTCTTGGTGGAGGATTCAACTTGGACCCTTTCAAACAAGGAATCCATGGAAGGAAAGGCCCTTCCATGGGTGGCTTAAAAGATAACTTCAATGATGGATCACGTAGGTGGCCCGCACAAGTATGCAGTATAGTTATGCCACATAGGTCATAGGAGGAACTGCAAAATTCTTAACATAGGGAGGAAAATCCCGTGGAATATTGATATGCCTTGGGAAATTGACCATAAGGACAAAAACACTTGGGTGATGTTTTTACATAAGCACCTTGAGTGTCCCCTGATATCCTTTGGAAGCATCCCGCACATGTACTTGCTTAAGTAAAGGACCTTTCATAAATGGGTTTTTATTATGGAATGAGGGTCCTTAATGAATGTTTTGTTAATTAGAAATCTAAAAGGACCTTCATCCTCCTTATCCCATATAATTCTCTATTCTCTCTTGTTTTAGAGAGGTACTAAAGAAAATTTGGGGGATATGGGAAAAGAGATACGCAATAGGAGCTTCGGGAGTTCTTACAACTTTTTCCATTCTCAAAATGGAAAGACCAAGGGTCATATTTATAGGCAAGGAGGGGGCCTGGTCAAATGGAATTTGTCCACATAGTCCTTCAGCATAGCTCCACACTGTTTCTCTTCCATTCAGGGGTGCAATAAAGTATGATACCTCATAGGACTGTGGCATACGTCCCTAGCCTAGGTCCTCAACGTAGAGGGTTTCACATAAGGGTGCATGGGTAATACCTACACTAGATGCTTGATGTGTAGGTGGTACGCATCGGTGTACCACATAGTTGAGGAAAATACCTTTATAAAATTATTCATCTTCCGAGTGCCATTATTTTCATCGATAATTCCATTTGGGCTCCGAGACCTGTCTAATCAAAGCTCTTGAAGATATCTACACTTATTGAGATGGTGAATACACAATGTTATCTCAGATGAAACACAAAAATTGAATTTTTATGCTTAAACACCTATTTATCATCGATCTTGGAAATTAATGGTCTACTCCTAGAGAGTGGGGGTCATTCCGCTTATCCCTCATTATGGACCAGTCTCACAGAAGATAGAAATTCAACCATGAATTCTAAGGGAAAGTGCATGAAACACATTCCGTAGTGTCAATAGTGGGTTATAATTCCTATAACTAGGATACATAGGAATCCTATATTATGGTTTTGATCCCGAAACCAAACCAACTATCACCCCTGGATGATAGTAAACTCTAGAGCGCCCAATCACACGGCTTAAAACTGATGTCATCCTAATACATGATGAAATAATCCCAGATCAATCCACAAAAGGGTAACATCTATGGAGAACCTCAGATACATACAAATACCTCCATTGATGGAGAACCTCAGATACATACAAATACCTCCATTGATGGTGAACCTCAGATACATATATATGAATTCAAACCCATGCATAGTAATGATTAACCATTTCATTAGGGGTAACATGTGGACACATACATGGGAATGAACCAATGATTTATGAGATTATCTTAAATCTATAAGGGACTCCCATAATAGGAAATAGTTCCCCCCAAAATGGAATAATGATCCTGAATTTTCATCCTCTCAACCAATGCAAGTTCTCAAGTTTCATCAAACAAATCTTCCAAAGAACACCTCCCTTTGGAAATTAGGTCCATGAATCATGGATGGCAGAGTCATTGGGTGTTTTTAGCTCTATGAACGAACCCATTGGAGACCACTCGAAGGTATTATACTTGACATCAGTGATTTGAAACCATTTACCCCCCTAAAATCAACCCAATTGGGAATTTCCCATATTCAAAACAAACCCTAAAAACCTTAAAAACCAAGAAAACCCTAAAAAACCTCAAAATCCCAAAAAACCATAAGAAACATAAAAATCCTAAAAAAGACATGAAAATACCTAAAAAAATAAAAAACCATAAAAACCCAGGAAAACCTATTAGAAAACCTTAAAAAAGTAAAACAATTAAAACCACTAAAAACATAAAAAGCTAAAACCCTAAAATACCCAAAATACCCTAAAGGCCTAAAAGCGCTCAAAATCCATAAAACCCCAAAAAAAATCCTATAAATTATGTAAAAATCCATAAATATATAAAAAACCAAAAAAACCAAAAAAACCCCTAAGAAAACCATAAAAACCTAGAAATACATAAAACCCCTACAAAATCTAAAAACACTAATAACCTTAAAAGATCCTAAAAACCTAAAAAACCTCTAAAACCATAAAAACCTCTAAAAATAGTAAGACCCCTAAAACCCATAAATACCCTAATCCACTAAAAAATCTAAAAAAAATTAATTCCCTAATAACTATAAAAAATATAAAAACATAAAAAACATAAAAAACAAAAAAAAAACATAAAACCAAAAACTATAAAAACCCAAAAAACCCTAACAACCTCTAAAACCCCTCAAAATCCACAAACACCCTAAAAACCCATAATAGTCCTAAAAATCCCTAAAAATCCCTAAAAACATAAAAATCCCTAAAAACGCTGAAAACCCTAACAGAACTCAAAAAGAGTTAAAACCCATTAAAAACCTAAAAAACAACAAAAAACCAAAAAATCAAAAAAACACTAAAAACACTCAATATATATAAAAAACCCAACATAACCATAACAAATCCTAAAATAGACCTAAAAATAAATAAATTTTTTAAAATTCCTAGAACCTTTAAAACCCATAAGAAATACTTAAAAACATAAATACACATAGAACCACTAATAAACCGAAAAATGATAAAAACCCTAAAAGACATGAAAAAATCTAAAATCTAAAACCCCCCTGAAAACCTAAAAAAACATAAAAACCCACAAAAGCACTAAAAACCCACCATAAAAACTAGGAAACATTAAGAACCCTAAAACACTATAAAACACTAAAAAACCTTTAAACCACTAAAAAATTACAAAATACCTTAAAAACCCAAAATCATAAAAACTATACAAAACAAAAAAACCCTAAACCCCTCACAATCACTAAAAAACCTAAAAAACCAAAAATCCGAAAAGGCCTAAAATGTAAAAAAACCTAAAACCACTGAAAACCCTAAGAAATCATTAAAAACCTAAAAATACTTAAAACCTGTAAAAAACCAAAAAACTAGTAAAAAAACTACAAAACCCTAAAAACCCTAAAACCCCTAAAAACTCACAAAATCCCGGAAACCCCTAAAAACTATGAAAATAAAAAAAAATCCCTAAACATTTATAAAAACACAAAATACCATAAAAATTGTGAAGAAAACCAAAGAAACCCTTAAAAGACTAAAAAACATTAAACCCCTGATAAGATTAAAAATGATAAAACTGTAAAATCCATTACAAATCCTAAAACACCCCTAAACCCCTCAAAATCCTTAATAATCCTAAAAAACATATAAATCATAAAAAATATGTAAAACACATCAAAATGTAAAATACCCTAAAAACCCAAAAAACCCCAAAGAAACCCTTAGAGACCTAAAAACACTTCAAACCCTAAAAAATCTAAAAAAACCATAAAAGACCCTATGCCTCAAAAGAACCTAGAAGACCCTAAAACCCTAAAAACCCATAAAAACTATAAAACCACATAAACCATTAAAAAACCCTAAAAACATTCAAAAACACTAAAAAACACTAAAAATATTAAAAACCATTTAAACCCTTAAAAATGTTTAAAAACTCTAAAAACCTTATAAATACTAAAAAGAATCAAACAACCACAAAACCCTTAAAAAAATAAAAACCCTAAAACCCCTAAAATACCTAAAAAGAGTAAAATCCCTAAAATTATAATAATAAAACATAAAAATCCTAAAAAACTGTAAAAATCCCTAAAACTGATAAAAACCCAAAAAACCATTAATTACCCAAATAAAACCTTAAAAACCTAAAACCACTTAATACCCCTAAAAAGATAAAAAGTCTAAAACACATAAAATATACAAAAAACCATAAAAATAAAAAAACTCCCTCAAAATACCCAAAAACACTAAAAATTCGCAAAAATCCTAAAATATCCCTACAAATCAAAAAAACACCTAAATCCCCTAAAAAGAATGAAACCCCTAAGAAAACCTTAAAAACCAAATAATACTTCAAACCCCAAAAAACCTAAAAAACACCAAGATCCCTGAAAAGACCCTAAAACCCCTAATATAATTAAAAACACTAAAATATCATAAAACCCCCCACAAAACCCATTAATATCTCTAAAACCCCTTTAAAACCACAAAAAAGGTTAAAAATATATAAAAATCCAAAAGAACTCAAAAAACCAAAAAACCCAAAAAAATTAAAAATCCACTAGAAACCTTAAGAACCCTTTACACCCCTGAAAATATATAAAACCCTAAAAACCATAAAAATCAATCAATTTCTTAAAACCCTCAAAACATAAAAAAACCCTAAAAACCCTAAGAAAAAATAAAAAACCTAAAAACTCTTAAAACCTCTAAAACCCTTAAATATCCATACAACTCTTAAAAATCATAAAACCCTCAAATCCCTAAAAACTATAAAGTATAAAAAATCCTAAATAAGCCCAAAAAATCCCAGAAAACCTAAAACACCCTAAAACCTTGAAAATCATAATAAAACATTAAAACACTAGAAACACATAGAACCCCTAAAAGCCTAAAAATACTATAATTCCTGAAAACCCCTAAAAATCCTAAATAGTATAAAAACACTAAATAACATTAAAACCCCTAAAAACCCATAAAACCCATAAAATTCAATAAAAATCAGAAAACACTTTAATCCCCTTTAAAGAAAATAAATTCAAAAAATGTAAAAAACCCTAAAAAATTCAAAAATCCCCTAAAACCCAAAAAAAATATATAAAAACCCTATAAAACCTAAAAACCTAAAAATCTCTAAAAAAGCTAGAAACCATAAAAATCCTAAAAGCCTGAAATATCCCTAAAAACATAAAAACCTATGAATACCCTAAAAATCTAAATAATACCTTAAAAAATAAAAAAAATAAAATAACTTAAAGAACCTAATAATGGTAAATAGTCTAAAAAAATCCTAAAAATCCATAAAACCCCTAAAAACCATAAAATCACCTAAAAAGCTTAAAACCACTTAAAACCCATAAAAATCCTAAAAACAATAAAAAATATAAATTCGTTTAAACCCATTAAAACATTAAAAACTATAAAAGTCTTTTAAGACCATAAAAAATGTTTAAACTACTAAAAAATATAACAAATGATAAAAAAACTGGAAACCCTAAAAAACCTCAAAACACCTAAAACCCATAAAAACCATAAAATTACTAAAAATCCCAAAAACTCCCTAAAAAGTAAAAAACAATAAAACATCTAAAAAACCCTAAGAAAAAATTACAAACCTAAAACACTTAAAACACCTAAAACAAAAAAACCCCTAAAACTCTAAACCCCTAAAACCCTTAAATATCCATAAGACCCTAAAAAACCTTAAAATCCTAAAAATTCTCTAAATATATCTAAAGCTGAATGAATCCATAAAAAACTAGAAAAATCCTAACAAAAACTTAAGAACATAAAAACACTCAAAACCACTAAAAATTATAAACAAGCTATAAACCCAAAAAACTCTAGAAACCCTTAAAACCATTAAAACCCTTAAAACCCTTAAAACCTCTAAAACCCCTAAAAACCACTAAAACCCAAAAAAATCTTTTAAAATATGTAAAAATGTTATAGACCCTAAAAACACAGAAAAACATTAAAAAAACCTATAAAACCTAAAAACACATAAAACACCTAAAAAAATAAAGATGAAACCCCAAAAACCAAAAAAACCCTAAAAACTAATAAAAACCATAAAACCCATAAAAACCTTTAAAAAACCTAAAAACCCTTAAATACTAAAAAATACTAAAAACTCTAAAAACTATAAATACCCTTTGAACACCTAATTTTTTTTAAAAAAATATAAAAACCATAAAACCCAAAAAAGACAAAATACTTATAAAAACCCAAAACAACCCTAAAAACTGAAAAAACCCCTAAAAACAAAAGAACCCCTTAAATCCCTAAAAATCCCCACAACCGTAAAATACCATAAAAATCCTAATTTTTTTAACAATCCCTAAAAACATAAACAACCCAAAAACACAAAAAACCCCTATGGAATATTTTAAAACCATGAAAAACTTCTAACACTTAAAAACCTAAAAGATGTTAAAAATAAAAGAAAATCTTAACAACCCTAAAAACTATAAAAACACCTAAAAATATAAAAACCAATAAAAATCCCCAAAAATATCTAAAAATCCTTCAAAACTTAAAAAACCCTAAAAACCTTGAAAAAAATTGTGAAAATAATAAAAACCTAAAACACTAGAATCCCCTAAAAACCTAAAAACCTAAAAACACTAAAAACCTAAGAAACATTAATAACCCTTAAAATCCCTAAAAACCCTAAAAATCTCTAAAAACCCTAACAATCCCTAAAAAACTAAAAAACCCATAAAAACCCATAGATAACCTCAAAAACCAAAAAATAATTCAACCCCATAAAAACATAAAAACTCTAAAAACCCTAAAAGTCCCTACAAACCCATAAAACACCTAAAAACCATAAAAATTCTAAAAATCAAGAAAACCATAAGAAAACCTAAAAACCCTAAAAATAACCAAAACTATAAAAACCGATCAAACTCGTCAAAATATTAAAAAACTATAAAAAACATTTAACTCTTAAAAATTGAAAAAATCTATAAAACCCTTAAAAACCCTAAAAACCCTAAAAATCCATAAAGAAAGATGGCGGCTCGGGCGCTCCTGGCGATTCTCCTCCCCTATGATGGCGATTTACCCTCGAGTTGAAGGCGATGGCAATCGAAGCTCCTCCCCCTATCTCTACGGGGGAGGATCCTCTCCCTGATGATTGCTCATCGCTCTATTCTGCTGATATGTTACCCACCTTCCCGCAAACGGTGCTTGGCCCGAAGGTTCCAGAGTTCTTCGATGGCTGCCCTCAGCTTCCTCTCTCATTCCAGGAGTTCAATGAGGCCGCGGATCTCCACCGATTAACTCTGGTTGCAAGCTTTCCGAGGCGGCGACCCCCGGTGGTCACCTTCGACATGTTCGTTGTGGCTTCCTGGAATCTTAGGGCTCGCACGACTGTCAGCCTGCTCGACATCTCTCATATCATGGTTCGGTTTGCAACGGAGGATGATCTCATCCTTGCCTGGTCAGCGGCTCCTCAGTCATGCAATGGCGCTCGATTCTCCCTCTTTCAATGGAGCTTTGATTTTCATATGAAGAGAAGCTCCTCGATTGCTGCTACCTGGGTGCGATTTCCTGAACTGCCACTCCCCTTTCAGAATTTCTCAATTATTTCGATGCTTGGATACCTGGTGGGGTGATTCCTCTGTGTGGATAGTAGGACAAGGGCCCTCTGTCATCTAGTTTCTCCAAGGGATTTTGTCCAAATTGATGCATCGAAACCCCCTGTGGACTCTGTCTGGATTGCTGTGGGTGAGGAGCTCAGATGGAGACAATCTGTTGTCTTCGAGCAATGGCCAGTCTTCTGCTCTTTGTGCTGGAGCTTCGGGCACAGTGACTGTTCTGGAATTTGTTCTGGCGCTTCTAGGGGTGGTGAATCTCTGTCTGCTGGAGGGAGCGGCCTCCCTCGGGTGGAGGTGAAGGGGACGATTGGGGAGGTTTCCAACTCTGTGGCTACCGATGTGCCCTGTTCGACTTCTATGTTGGCTGGTAATGGGTTATAAATCTCTCTGATGGATTCGGGTGGCTTCTTGGTGAGTCTGGAAGCAAGCGCCGGTGTCTCAGGGAACGCTGTTGAGGATGAAGTCATGCTCGCTGAGGGAGGAATTCATGGCTCTGCTGAAGGTGTTCACGGGTCTGGTGAAGATATTAGGAAACAAACCAAGATAGATAGGACAATTGCGATGGATGTCTGGCCAGGAAATGTGAAAAATTCCTGCAAGGATCTGAGATGGGATGACACAACTGGCTTAAAGGTTGATGAGAATGCTGGTGGATCTGCTCTAACAGATGAGGCTCCTATGAATGTTTCTCAGGCTGCAGGTTCCGCTGAGCCTGCCATGGTTGGGGTGCAGGTGGAGGATGATGCAAAGGAGGATGTTGTTTCTCCGAAAACCAGGTCTGGAGATGACTGGAGTTCATGCTCAGCTGAGGAAAAGCCCATACTGGATGGGGATATAGACTGGCGTGATGCCCCGCTGGTCCTGCATGGGTATCTTGGCGTGGGGGGACCTGGCAGTGCTGAGGACCTGCCTAGTGACCAGCTCCGTTATGCTGGTGATGCTGGTGGTCCTTCCATGGACCTGCAGAGGGCGATGATACTTCATGGTGTTCCACCTGCTGAAGACTTTTGTGTACAGCTCCATGAGATGGTGTGGGTTCAAAGGGAAAGGTTCCCTCTTGAAGATGAGGCAAAGAGGCTTGGGGAGAGGTTTGCTGCGGCTGATCAACGGATAAATGCTGCTATGGTCACATCAAGGGAGAAAAAAAATCAGCGGAGGTGCTGAAACTCTTGAGGCAGAAAGCAAGAAAGGCAAGGCACCATTAGCCTCTAGTGATGGTGGAAATGGAACAAAGATGTCTGCTGCGGGAACCTCCTCTGTCCCACCAAGATGAAGAAGGAGGAGGGATTACTCTGCCCTCCCACGCCCAATGGAAACTAGGGCCTCCTCACGAGCTGTCAAACTGAATCTAAAGGTGAATAAGAGAGAAAAGCCTTATTTTTCTGCTGAGTAGGTAAAAGCTATGGAGAAGCTGCGGTCCAGACTTAGCATGCAAGATGATTTTGACCCTGGATGGGACTCAATGAACCAGGGTGATGAATCAGATTTTAGCTTTGCTGATGATGGCGGCAGCTTTGGTGTTGGCATGGGGTTTCGTGATGCGGAGCAAGAGGATTTTGTTGGTGATGTTGACTGACCTACTCTGTGTGTGATTTTCTTTTGGACAATGTGTCTTTTTTGGTCTTGCGCTTTGTTTCTTTTTTTTTCTTTCCTTTTGTGGCCCTCAGGCTGAGGTCGTAAGGGGTTTTGGGTGTGGTTCGTTCGACCCCTCCCCTCCCTTGTCTGCAGTGTTTGTGTCTTTTTGTTTAATAAATTTTGGGGGGTGCCAGGAATAGCCTGGACCCGAGCCTTCATTGCCTAAAAATCCATAAAACCCCTAAAATACCAAAAAAGTCCTAAAAAAGTAATAAAAATAACTACAAACATAAAATTCCCTAAAAACCTTGAAAATCCTTAAAGAAACATTAAAAACAAAAGAAACACATAAAACCCCTATAAACCTAAAAAATGTTTAAACACCTAAAATCCATAAAAACCCAAAAAACCCAAAAAAACCCCAAAAAACCCTAAAAACCATGAGGATCCAAAAAATTTGCTAAAAATAACTATAAATGTAGAAAACACTAAGAAACCTAAAAAATACTAGGAAAATATTCAAACCCTAAATACCCAAATCCCCTAAAAAGACTAAAATAATAAGAACCCTAAAAAACCCTAAAAACCATAAAAATACCTAGAATAAAACCTAAAAACCTTGACTACCTTATGAAACCCATGAGAACCTAAAAGCATTTAAAACCCCTATAAAACCAAAAAAAAATCTAAAACCCCTAAAAACCCTAAAACCCTAAACACACCAAAACCCCTAAAAATACAAAAAAGCCATAAAAATCCTAAAAAGTCCCTAAAAGTCCATAAAAACAAAACAAACCCTATTAACAATAAAAAACACTATGAAAACAATATAAAACTAAAAACTCTTAAAACCCCAGAAAACCTAATAAATGCTAAAAACCCTAAAAAACTAAAAAACCCCTAAAACCCATAAAAAACCTAAAAACATTAAAAAACCATAAAAAAATATAAATCCACAAAACCCCACTAAAAACTCCAAAACACTTAAACTAGTAAAATTGAAAAAAATATATATAAATATTAAAAACCTAAAAAAGATCAAAAAACCCAAAATAACCAAAAAAACCATTAATCCCCTAAAAACCCTAAAAACCCAAAATATCCGTATAAACCCTAAAATCCATACAAAAAAAATCCAAAAAAACCGAAAAATCCAAAAAACCATGAAAGACCATAAGAAACCCTTAAAATCCAAAAATAATTAAAAGCCTAAAAATTATAAAAACACAAAAAAAACCCCAGAATAACCTAAAAACCCTAAAAACCATCAAAATCCCTAAAAAACTAATGAACCATAAAAATATTATAATATTCCTAAAAATTCCTAAAAACATAAAAATGATAAAAACCATGAAAATTCTATGAAAACCTTATAATCCTATAAACACTTAAAACCCCTGAAATATCTAAAAAAATTAAAACCCTAAAAGACCCTAAACCCCTAAAACACCCTAAAACCAAAAAACCCCATAAAAACCTAAAAAAACCTAAATTCCCATAAAAAACTAAAAAATAACTAAAAATCTAAAAACATTTAAACACAAAAAACAATAAAAAACTCTAAAAACCTTAAAAGAACAAAAAACACCATAATTAAAAAAACCTTAAAAATGCTAAAAACTATGAAAAACCCTAAAACCGTTTATAATCCCTTAAAACATTAGAAATCCATAAAATAATAAACAATCACTAAAAATCCATAAAAGCATGAAAACACTATAAACCTTGAGAATAACCTAAGAAAACCATTAAACCCTAATACACTTAAAAACCTAAAGAACCATTAAAAGAATAAAAACCCTAAAGACCCTAATAACCCTAAAACCACTAAAAATCATAAAACCACTGAAAACCTAAAAACAATAAACAACCAATAGACACAAAATAACCACAAAAAACTCTAAAAAACATTAAACACATTAAAACATTAAAAAAAATTCAAAACCCTAAAAACCCTCAAAAAGTTCAAAAAACACTAAGAACCGAAAAACCAGAAAACCCTAAAAACACTAAAACACCCAATAACCATACAAATACCTAAAATGAAAAAAAAAAAGAAATTATAAAAATCCATAAAACATAAAGCCTTAAAGATGGAGGTGCACTGCCCCGGCTCTCTCCCTTTCTCGACGCCTCCTCGAGGGTTTCCTTTGGATTCCTCTAATAGCTTATGACATCCGGATTTAGATCCTTGCAGGGCTTATTTCGGGTGTGATCAGGTTTCAGTGGCTTTGGAGGTTATTGATTAATAACTATTTGTTCTGTTCGACGCTGGAAGCTAGCCGCAGATCGAGGTTGAGACTGCTGATTTGAGTCCATGGATGGGTCAACAGGGTCTAGGGCCTCATCGAAGGTTTCATCAGAGGCTTGGTTAGTGGTCAGATGCCCACATAGGGCTTTTTCTCAGATGGTGCTTCAATTTTGCGGTCTCCTCAGATGGTTCCTCTTTTGGGAGGTCTCCGCTGCATCTGTCTTTGTTGTGGCTGTCGCCTCTCGGGTGTCAGCTTTCAGAAATAATTCAGGTACTTTTCTATGGTTTTGGATCTAATCTTGTGGCGAAGAGCTCTGGTTGGCCGCTGCCCCTGGATGGGTCAGCGACGGTGAGGACGGCGAGGGTCTCAATGGCAGACAAGGTCTCTTTGATGGTGGGATTTTGGGCTTCATTTTGGTGGTTCGACTGCCGCAGTGACTCGTTTTGGCAGTGGTACGGCACGAGGCCTTGGCTCTCTCGGTTTTCGGTGATGTAGATGCTTAAAGTTTTGAGGTCTGAAGTGATTTGGTGGTTCTTATGGTTTTTCAATGGATGGTGGTGGTTCCGGAAGTCTTTGCGTCGGCTTTCTATTCTTACTCTGGTGGTGCGGGCTTTCCGATTTTTTGGTCATCAGTTTGTTCCAAAGATGCAGGTCAGTTTTTTTGGTTCCTCGGCTTTGTCTCTAATTCATGCTATTGATGCAGCATGGATTAAGTTGTGGTGTGATTGGGTTATTTTGTTGGTCTGTGTTTTATTGGAGTGCCAAAATGGTCCCTTTGGTTCAGTGAATGGATGATTTGGTTCTGAGATGCTGCTTGTGCTAGATGATGGCTTCGTTGAGAGGTTTGGGGCACTTCCTGGTCATGTTCTTGGTCTTTCAGTAGGTTCTGGCTCCTGGGATCTGGACTGCTGGATGATGGTCGTGGCTTGGTTGGGATCTGTTGAATGATCTTGGTGGGGTGATGCTGTTAAGTGGTGTAGGTTTGATATGATAAGATTGTAGTATAGGATGGATGCTGATCTTGGTAAGGTGCAGAAACATGGAGATGCTGAGGTAGGGGATTCTGTGGTGATGCTGATATCGTGCTGATGTCTGATGATGAAGCTGATGATTTTCGTCATGCTGATGTTGGGCGCTGGTTGATGTTTGGTTGGGAGATTCTGATGGGATCTTTTATGTTTTTCTGCTTTTCATGGTTTTGTGTGTTTTTAGGTTTTTTTGGGACTGGGTTTGTTAAGGGTTTTTTGGGTGTGGGTTGTTTGACCCCTCCCCTCCCTTGTCTGCTGTATCTTTATTTATAATAATAATATGGGGGGGGGGTCGGGAATTGCCTGGCCTCCACATCTTCCTTGCCATAAAATGTAAAAAACCTTAAAACCCTAAAAAACCTTAAAAAAACATAATAACATAAAAATACTAAAGCTCGTAAAAACATAAAAAATATTAAAAACCCTAAAACACCATAAACACCCTAAAACCCCTAAAAACAATAAAACCCCTAAAAATCCTAAAAAACCCTAAAAACCCATAAACTCCCTAAAACACATGGAAAAATCAAATAAACTCTTAAACCCCAAAAAACGATAAAAATATATAAAAACCATAAACCCCTAAAAAACAAAAAAAAACAATTAAAACACAAAAAATCAAAAAAACATAAAAAAACCCCTAAACACCCTCAAAATATCAAAACCCATAAAAATCAACAAATACCCCAAAAATCCTTAAAAATTCCTAAAAAAATAAAAAAACAAAAAACCTTGAAAACCGCTAAGAAAACCATAAAACCATGTAAACACTTAAACCCACTAAAAATCATAAACTGTTAAAATCCCTAAAAACCCTAAAGAACCTTAAAAACCCTAAAATCAATCACAATCCATAAAACCCCAAAAAAATCATAAAAATACAATCAACTATCTAAAAATCTAATAAAATTAAATAAACCATAAAACCCTAAAAAACATAAGAAAAACATAAAAAACTAAAAACATTTAAAACCCCTAAAAACCTAAAAACACAAATAACCAAAAAGTCCATAAAACCCTAAAATTCCTATAAACAGGAAAACCCCAAAAAACCTTAAAAACCCAACAACCACATAAAAACCCTAAAACCTTTGAAAACCCAAAAAACCCTTAAACACCTAGAAATGGTAAAAAAATAGTAAATAACATTGAAACCCCTAAAACTCAAAAAAACCTAAAATACAAAAAATATCAAAAAAACCGAATACCCAAATACCCCTAAAAACCTCAAAATCGCTAAAAACCCTAAAAATCATAAAATTCCTAAAAAGGCTCTAAAAATATTTAAAAAATATAAAAAACCTTAAAAACCCTGAGAAAACCTATGAAAATATTGAAAACCTAAGAACTATAAAAACAACTAAAAAACCAAAAACCCAGAAAACCCCTAAAACCCATAAAAAAATAAAAACTGCTAAACCCTTGAAAAATCTAAGAAACTACGGAAAACTATAAAAACCAAAAACCGTTACACCCATAAAATTTTTAATAAAATTTATATAACCTTAAAAAAAGTAAAAACTCAAAAAACCCTAAAAAACCCGAAAACCAAAAAATCCAAAAAACCCAAAAGAACCCAAAAGAACCCAAAAAACCATACAACCCCTCAAAATCCATAAAAACCATAAAAAACATAAAAAACCTAAAAAATCTATAAAAAACCATAAAAATGTTAAAACCTAAAAATCCTTGAAGAAACTAAAGAAGTCCTTAAAAACAAAAAAAAACTTAAGACCCATAAATAACATAAAAATAATAAAAATCCTAAAAACCCTAAAACCTTCAGAAAATCCTAGAAACAAAATAAACACATAAAAACATTAAGAACATAAAAACCCATAAAATCCCTAAAACCACTAAAAACTCTAAAACCCCATAAAAACCTTAAAATTCTTTGAAAAACTCTAAAAACCTTAAAAACACTAAAAAAATCAAAAAAAGAACAAAACCCCAAAAAATGATAAAACACCCAAAAATCACTAAAAACCATCAAAATATTTTAAAACACAAAAAAACATAAAATTATCAATAAATCCTTAAAATTTTTAAAACCCCTAAAAACCATGAAATACCTATAAAATGCTTAAAAAGTAAATAAACACATAAAACCACTACAAAACCTAATATACTCTAAGAACCCAAAAAACCCAAAAAACCTTAAAACCCTTTAAAACCATAAAAATTCAAAAATCTTTAAAAAAACCCTAAAAACCCTAAAAACCATGAAAAACTCAAAACACCCTTTAATCACAAAAAATGTGAAATGTCTATAAAAACCCTTAAAAACATTAAAAATTTGAAAAACCCTAAACCCCCAAAACCATAAAAAACATAAAAACCCTAATACTCTGAAATTCCATAAAAACCCTACAAGTCATAAAAATCCTCAAATTCCCTAAAAATATTTGAAAATATTGAAAAACCTTAAAACCATGGAAATGCCTAAGAAAACCTTAACAACCTAAAAACACTTCAATCCCCTGAAAAACATACAAAATGATTAAAACCCTTAAAAACCATAAAACCACTCAAAATCCCCTAAAAGACTATGAAATCATAAAAAATAAAATCCCTAGAAATCTATAAAAAATTGAAAACCCTAAAAACACAGAAAAACCCAAAGAGAACCTTAAAAACCTAAAAACACTAATAACCCATAAAATCCCTCAAAATGAAAAAATCCCTAATGGATCACAAAAAACCAATACCCCATAAAATCATAGAAATCCATAAGGACCTTAAAAAACCCTAAAAACCAAAAAAAACCTAAAACACTAAAAAACTAAAAACCCTTTAAAACCCTATAAATATTAAAATACTAAAAACTACTTAAAAACTGATAATCCTACAAAAATCCCAAAAAAAAATATTAATCCTGAACACCTAAAACCCTAAAAACCCATAATTTCATAAAGGGCCAAAAATACTTAAAAATGTAAAAAACTCTAAAAATCTTGAAGAACCCCATAAAAACCATATGAACCTAAAAAAACATAAAACCCTAACAATCCCAGGAAAATTATAAAAGTCCTTAAAATCTGAAAAACTCTATAAAATCATAAAAACCTTATAAATCCCTAAAACCCCTAAAAACCCATAAAATCATAAAAAATCCCTAAAAACTCAAAAAAACATAAAAATTCCTAATTTTTTTTGAAAAGTATTAATAAAACCTTAAACAGCTAAAAACCATTAAAACCCCCAAATCCTAAAAAATGATATAAACCCTAAAGGACCCTGAAAAGACTCTAAAAACAATTAAACCCGTCAATATCATAAAACCTATAAAAACCTTACCAAAACTAAACACCACTAAAAACCCTAAAAAACCACTAATAACTCTAAAAAAATTCTCAACCCATAAAATTGTTAAAAATCACTAAGTCCTTAAAATCAACAAAAAAATTTAAACCCTCGTAAACCAACAAAAATCATAAAATCCAAAAAAAACCTTTATAAACCCTTAAAAACATAAAGTCCCAAAAAACCCTAAAATAAAATAAAAAATCCATATAATTCCCTAAAATTACCTAAAATGTTAAAAGCCCCAAAAAACTTGAAAACCGATTATAAAACCTTCAAATCCTCAAAACATTTCAAACCCCTAAAAACCTAAAAAAAATGCTAAAATCCCGAAAAAACCTAAAATAACCTAATAATCCAAAAAATACCTAAATCTCCTAAAAACCCATATTAATCAAAAAAATACATTTAAATTCATAAAAATGAATAAACCCTAAAAATATGAAAATCCATAAAAAAACCCTAAGAACCTAAAATCATATAAAACCCCTAAAAATATAAAAAAATATAAAACATAAAAATCCTAAATACCCTAAATACCATTAAATTCCTAGAATCCAAAAACTAATAAATGACGATAAAACCCTAAAAACTCACTAAAAACTCTGAAAACCCATTGGATGAAAAAAATGTTAAAAAAATTAAAAACACTAAAAATATAAAAATCATGAAAACCCCAAAAAAACCGTAAAACCCGAAAAAACCTCAAAAACCATAAAATCGATAAAAACCCTAAAAATACTAATACCCCATAAATATTATAAAAAAAATTACAAATCCCTAAAAATGAAAATAACCATAAAAATACTGAATACCCCTAAGAAAATCAAAAAAATATAAACACACCTAAAACCCCTATAGAACCTAAAAAAATCTAAAATCATTAAAAACCCTAAAACCTCAAAAACCATAAAAATCCTTATAACCATAAAAACCTTTAAAATCCATAAAAACCACTAAAAATAATAAAATCCCTTTAAACCCCAAAATAAACTAAAAACTGCAAGAATCCTTAAAAACCCTAAAACACTAAAAAAAATCCCTAAATACCCAAAAAAATATAAAACATTAAAATCCATAAAAAAACCTAAAACACCTCAAAATCCCTTAAACCCCTTAAACCCCATAAAAAACATAAAAATTCATAAAAATATGAAAAAACATGAAAATCATTAAACCCCTTAAAAAAAATAAAAACCATAAAAACCTAAAAATTATTAGAACCCCTAAAAAACATAAAAATTGATAAGAACCCTAAAAACCCCAAAAAAGACCTTAAATACCATAAAATCCATAAAAACCTTTAAAAAACCGTGAAACCATAATCCTAAAAAATCTTTTAAAACACTAAATGGTCATAAAAATAAAATAAAAAAATCCTAAAAAACTAAAATCATAAAAAACCATAAAACCCCTAAAACCCCCTAAAAACCTATAAAACCTAAAAATAATTATAACCATAAATAAAAACTACCTAAAATCCCTAAAAACCGTAAAACCCTTAATGTTTTCAAAATTCATACAAATTGGAAAAAACATAAAAAACCTAAAGAATCCCTAAAAATCCCAAAAAAGTAAAAAATCCTAAAAAAATTTAAACTCTAAGAAAACATTGAAAACCTAAAACAAAAAACCCCAAAAAACATATAAAAACGCTAAAACCCTAAAAAACTCTAAAAACCCTAAAAACCATAAAAAAACAAAAAACCCCCAAAACATAAAAATCCAAAAAACCCAAAAAACCTTAAATGATCTAAAACCCCTTTACACCCACAAAAACAATTAAAACTCTAAAAAATGGTAAAAAAACTAAAACCCCAAAAAACACCTCAAAACCTATAAACCCTAAATTCCCCCAAAAAACTCAAAATCCCTAGAACCCTCAAAAAACATAAAAAATCCTAAAAAAATCCCTAAAAATCAATAAAAATGTAAGAACCCATAAAACACTAGAAAACCATAGGAAAACCATAGAAACCTAGAAAAACATAAAACCCCTAAAAACCTAAAACTTCTAAAAAACAAAAAAATGTTAAAAACCCTGAAACCCTCAACTTGCTAAAACACACAAAATATCATAAAAAATATTTAAAAATCCATAAAAATACATAAAAAACTAACAACGATGAAAAAAACCATATGAAAACAATAAAAATATAAAACACAAGAAACCCCTAAAACATAAAAAACACTAAAAGCCATAAAAGTCTCTAAGAACCCTAAAACCCCTGAAGACCACAAAAACCACTAAAAATCATAAAATACCTAAACACCAATAAAAATCCTAAAAACCCACTAAAAATCTAAAAACCCTTTAAACACTAAAAATGTTAAATACTCTAAAAACAGTTAAAACTCCAAAAAACTAAAAAATAAACGCCGAAAACCCCAAAAAAATAAATGAAACCTTAAAACCCTTTAAATCCCTAAAAAACCTAAAACCCAAAAAATACTAAAAGTGACAAAAAATACCTAAAAATGTAAAACACCATAAAAACCCAAAAAACCCTAAGAAAACATTAAAATCCTAAAATAACATAAACCCCTAAAAAACATAGAAAAACTAAATACTCTAAAAACAATAAAATCATTAAAAACCCTTAAACTCTAAAATTCCCTAAATTCCCTAGAAAACCATTAAAATCATAAAAATTCCTCAAAATACCAAAAAAATAAATAAAAATGAAAACCATCAAATACCCTTGGTGAACCATAATATTATTAAAACAACTAAAACCCCTAAAAACCACAAAACACTGAAATCGCTATTACAATAAAATAATATAAAACCATAAAACCCCTAAAAACCGTAAAAACCCCTAAAAATCCATAAAAACATGAAAAACCAAAAAAATACTAAAAAAATCCCTAAAAATCCCAAAAAATCCATAAAAATTAAAAGTTCTTAAGAACCCTAAAAACCCTAAGAAAACATAAAAAGACAAAAAACACATAAAACTCCTAAAAATTATAAAAACACTAAACCCCTAAAATACCATAATAAGCCCATAAAATGCCTAAAAACCCAAAAAACCATAATTCCACCCGAAAAAACTTAAAAACACTGAACCCTCATAAAAATATGAAAATGAAATAAAAAATCTAGAAAACCATTAAACCCCTAAATTTCTAAAAACAATAAAAAACATTGAAACCCCTAAAAAATTAAAAAAATCATAAATACCCAACAAAACAATAAGACCCCTAAAAATTGAAAAACTATGGAAACCCTCAAAATACCTAAAAAACTAAAAAAAATAATTAAAATACTAAAAAATTCATAAAATTCCCAAAAAATCATGAAGAATCTAAAACTATTAAGAAACCCTAAGAAAACCTTTAAAACCTAAAAAAATTAAAAGTAGTTATAAAACAACTAAAAATCCTACAAAACCCTAAAAACCATCAAAATCCATAAAACCCCCCAAAACAACTAAAAATCCTTAAAAACCCTAAAAATCCATAAAAATGAAAAAAACTAAAACCCTTAAAAACATTAAGAAAACCTTTAAAACCTAAAACCACTTAAAACCAATAAAAACCTAATAAAATATAAACCCCATAAAGGACCAAAAAACCCTAAAACCCTAAAACCCCTAAAACAATAAAAACCCATAAAAATTTATAAAATCCTTAATAACTCACTACAAATTTTAAAATCCATTTAAACCCCTAAAAATATTAAAAAACTCTAAAAACCTTTACAATACTAAATACTCAAAGACCCTAGAAACCAATAAAAACCAAAAAACCCTAAAAACCCTAAAACCCCTCAACATCCCTAAAACCCTAAAAAACATTAAAATCTTAAATAATCCATAAAAATTGATAAAAATATAAAAAACCATAAAAACACTAAAAACCCCTAAAACCCCTAAAAACTGTAAAAACCAGAAAAAAGTTAAAACTCATCAAAACCCTAAAAACATCAAAATCCTCAAAACCCTAAAACCATAAAAATCTGAAAAAATCATAAAAATATATAAAATAATAAAAAACTAAAAAAATGAAACACCCTATGAAAATATTAAAAACCTAAAAACACATAAAACCTTTAAAGAACTTAAAAATGCTAAAAACTATAAAATCCCTAAAAACCTAAAAACTCTATAAGACCAAAAAATCCATAAACCCTTGAAATTATATAAAAACACGAGAAACCCTAAAAAATCCCTAAAAATGTACAAAACTCTGAAAACCATGAACAAAACTGAGAAAACCATTAAAACCTAAGAACCCTTAAAAACCCTTAAAACCTAAAAATGATAAAATACTTACAAAACCATAAAACCCTAAAGACCACAAAACCCAAAAAATCATTAAAAACCCTAAAATCCCTTGAAATCCCTAAAAACCCATTAAAACTCTAAAAACCATTTAAATCCCATAAAACATTAAAAAAACTAAAAAATAAAAAACACCAAAACCATAAAAATCCTAAAAACTCATTTAAACCCCTAAAACTATAAAAATCCCAAAAATACCTAAAAATCACTAAAAATCCTTAAAAACATAAAAACACATAAACCCTCTAAAAAACCTAAAAAACACTAGAAATCATAAAGACCCTAAAAACCATAAATGTATTAAAAAACATAAACCCCTAAAAACATTAAAAATCATAAAACCCCATAAAAACCCTATAAAATCACTAGAAATTCTAAAAACCCTTTAATCCCCTAAAAATTTAAAAAATGTTAAAAAACATGAAATCACTAAAAAATTCAAAGAACCCCTAAATGCCAAAAAAATATATGAAACCCTAAAAACAAAAAAAATCCGTAAAACCCAAAAAATAGTAAAAATCATAAAAATTCTCTTAAAACATAATAAATAGTAAAAACCTTGAAAACACCAAAGAAATCCATAAAAACCTAAAATCATTGTAACTCCTGAAAAACCTAAAAAAATAATAAAAACCCTAAAACCCCAAAAAGCTATAAAAACCCTTAAGTTCCCTAAAAACCATTAAAACCACATAAAAACCTATAAAATCTAAATAATATAAAAATAAAAAAAACCCTCAAAACCGTCAAAATCCAAAAAAACAATAAAATTCATAAAAGTCATAAAAAACCATAAAAATCCATAAAATCATAAAAAGTTCATGGAAACCATGAAAACCCTATGAAAACATTAAGAACCATAAAAGACTTGAATCCTATAAAAAATTATAAAACACATAAAGAACCCTAAATTCATTAATAAACATAAGACCCCTAAAAACCCTAAAACACCATAAACCCCTAAAAAACATAAAATTCTAAAATCCCTTTAAATACCTAAAAACATTAAATAACTCTAAAAAACCTTAAAACCCAAAAAAAACACAAAAAACCCCTAAAAACCAAGAAAACTCATAAAACTCTAAAAACACTAAAAAAACACTAACACCCCTCAAAGCACCTAAAACCCATAAAAATCCCTAAAAATCCAAAAAACATAAAAACCGCTAAAAATATTGAAAAAACATACGAAAACATTAAAAAATAAGTAACATTTAAATTTTGTAAAAACCAAAAAAAATCAAAAAACACTAAAACACATTATAACCACTCAAATTTTATAAAAACCCAAAAGAGAATAAAAATAAAAAAATCATGGAAAATCACTAAAAATGTAAAAAACCCTAAAAATCATGAAAACCTCCAAGAAAACCTTAAAAACCAAAAACACTTAAAACCTCTAAAAACCGTAAAAATTCCTAAAACCCGAAAGACCATAAATACCTTTAAACCCCTAACAATCCACGAAGACCCCTAAAACCCTTAAAAACCCATAAAACCGTATAACCACTAAAAACTCTAAAAAATACTAATCCTCCAAAATGTTAAAAACTATAAAAAAACCATTAACCCTTAAAAAAACTAAAACTAAAAAAACCATAAAACTCTAAAAACAATAAAAACCTAAAAATCCCAAAAAACCCTAAAAAACCATAAAAGTCCTAAAAAATCCCTATAAATCCCAGAAAATGTAAAAACCCATAAAAATATTAAAAACCATAAAAAATATTAAAAAACTAAAAACACTAAAAAACCCCAAAAACCGAAAAATGTAAAAAAACCCTAAAAAACTAAAATCCCTCAAAATCAGGTAAAAAACTAAAAAACCATAAAATATTAAAATATAACTAAAAATATCGAAAAACATAAAAAACCAAAGAACCCTAAAAGACGCTAAAAACCTAAAAACCATAAGACCACTAAAAACATTAAAAACCCATAAAACCCTAAGAAAACACTAAAAAAATATAAAACAACTTTAAACCCTAATTACTTTAAAACAATCTAAATACATTAAAAAATATAAAAACTCAAAAAAACAGCAAAACCCTAAAAAACCAAAAAAACCCTTAAACCCTAAATAACCATACAAACTCTAAAAATACTTAAAACCCCTAAAAAGTATAATTTTTTAAGAAATCCATAAAAATCCATAAAAACATAAAAAATATCAAAACATGAGAAACACTATTAATACTTTTAAAAATTAAAAAACACTAAATACACTAAGAAACTAAAAATATGCCAAAAACCCTAAAATGTAAAAACCATAAAAATACCTAAAACATCTAAAAACCCATAAAAATTGTAAAAAAGATCTAAAAAACCCTAAAAATATAAGCCCCTAAAAAGGTTAAAAGGCACTAAAACACCTTAAAACACCTAAAAAATCAAAAAATTCGTAAAACACAATAAAAAACCTCAAAATCCCTAAAAAAATTAAAATACCTAAAAACCCAAAAAACCATAAAAATACTAAACACATAAAAATCTGTTAAAACATAAAAAACCGTTAAAAAACTAAAAATCCATAAAAACATAAAAACCATAAAACAATTAAAACCCATAAAACCCTAAAAAACCCCCTCAAAAATCATAAAAATCCCTAAAAACGATAAAAATCATAAAAGTCTATAAAAATAAAAACAAATAAAAAATCCCTAAAAACACTAGAAAATCGAAGAACATATTAAAAAAAACAAATTAAACCCCTAAAGTGAAAAAACACAGTAAACCCTAAATAACCATAAAACCCTAAAAACTCTAAAACACCTCAAAATACCTAAACACCCTAATAATGCCTAAAAATCCTAAGAAATCCCTATAAATCCCAAAAAAGTGAGAAAAATCTAAAAATATGGAAAAAACCTAAGATATACATAAAATCCTAAAAACAATTAAAACACACAAAAATGATAAAAACCCTCAAAGACCATAGAAACCCTAAATACGACAAAAAAATATTCTAAAAACCTAAAATTCCTAAAAACCAGTAAAAAACCCAAAAACCCCTAAAAACTCTAAAAACCCTTTTAATCCCGAAAATCATTAAAAACAGTAAAAAATATTAAAAAACCTAAAAACCCAAAAAATCCAAAAAAACCCATAAATTCCGAAAAGCCTTAAAAACTCCAAAAACCTTCAAAACACCTAAATATATTAAAACCCATAAAATCCAAATAAATATATCAAATACCTCAAAAATAAAAAAAAACCCTAAAAACCCAAAAAACCCTAAGATATCCTTAATAACGAAAAAACACTTAATACCCCTAAAAAACAGAGAAAATGCTAAAACCCTAAAAAACATAAAAAACAAAAAAAAGAATAAAAAGCATAAAACCCCAAAAAACATTTATAACTTTAAAACCCCTAAGTATCCTAAAACCCCCTAAAAACATAGAAAACCCTTTAAAACCCAAAAATCATTATTTTTTTAAAAAAGCTATAAAACCAAAAAAACTAAATAAACCCAAAAAACCAAAAAAAAAACATAAAAACCCTAAATCCCTAAAACCCTCAAAATCCTGATAAACTATACAAAACAATAAAAACAATAAAAAACACCTAAAGAGATATACATTCAAAAATACCTAAAAAATATGAAATACCCAAATAAAATCATAAAAAAAATACTTAGAACTCCTAGAAAACCTAAAATCTGTTAAATACCCTTAAAACCCTAAAAACCAAAAAAACCTAATAACTCTTAAAAACATAAAAATAATTAAAATCATTAAAATCCATTAAAAAGCAATACAAATACTAAAACACACTTAATCCTCTACAAATGTTAACGAACTCTAAAAACCATAAAAACCATAAAAAAACAAAAAAAAACTAAAACTCAAATAAGACAGAGAAATGCTAAAACCCCTGAATCCACCAAACCCTCAAAATTCCTAAAAACCCTAAAGAATAATAAAAATACTAAAATGTTTTAAATAACCTTAACATTAAAAATACTTCAAAACCCAAAAAAAATTAAAAAAAACATAAAAACATAAAAACACATAAAACCCCTAAAACCTAAAACACTGGAAAACCTGAATAATCCTTAAAATCCCTAAAAATCATGAAAACCATAAACCCCACAAAAACCATAAAACCCATAAAACCCCATAAAATCCCTAAAACAACTAAAAACTATAATAAAATTTTAAACCCCTTAAAACCTTAAAAAACACTGAAAACCATAAAACCCTAAAAAACTAAAAATAACCCTAAAAACACAAAAAAAAACTTTTAAAACAATAAATACCCTAAAATCCATAAAAACCATGAATCCCTTCAAAATTTCTAAAATCCAAAGAAACTTTAAAAATCCTCAAAAATACATAATAATTCCTAAAAGAATAAAAAAAATTAAAATCATAAAAAATCCCTAATAAGAACCTGAAAAAACATAAACCCATTGAAAACCATAAGACATTATAGAAACTCCAAAAAGAAATAAAATCAATAAAAAGTTAAAAAACCCTCTCAAAGTACTTACAACCCTAAAAAACTAAAAAATCATGAAAAAGCAATAAAACCCCTAAAATGTAAATAAATATAAATCCTAGAAAGAGCCTAAGAAAATGTTAAAAACCTAAAAACACCTTAAACCCAAATAAACCTATAAACCACTAAAATAATTAAATAATATAAAAAACCTAAAAAATATAAAAACCATAAGCCCTTAAAAACCGTAATAATCCCAAAAAAACTAAAATAATCCTAAAAACTGCTAAAAATTTAAGCATCATTTAAACCCAAAAAATGCTAAAAAACACCAAAACCCTTAAAACGGTAAAAAATTACAAGAAACCCTAAAAACCCAAAAACAATAAATACCATATAACCTTAAAAAATTCCTAAATACAATCAAAATCCTCAAAACCCCTCGAAAACCATAAAAATCATAAAAATCCCTAAAAATCTCTAAAAACATAAAAAGTATAAAAACCCTAAAAAAAGGAAACCTTAAGAATATAAAAACACATAAAACCCCTAAAAAACTTAAAGGGGTTTCTGGATGAAGTAGTAAACCAATGGTCCTAAGGTTGGTTAGATGGATTCCTTTAATTCCAACATGGTTGAAAGTCAATGTTGATGTTGCGGCACAGGGAGCTCCAGGGCCCTCGGGGTGTGGCAGTGTCTTTCATACTTCTAGAGGATTTTTCAAGGTCTGATTCTTTCATTTCATTAGGGATGGATGTGCCTATGAAGTGGAGATTTAGGCCATTATAAAGGCTATGAGATATGCAAGCCGTTTTGGGTGGCAGAGGATTTGGATCGAGTCAGACTCGATGCTTGCGGTTGCGGCTCTTAAGAATTTTTCCAGGGATGTCCCGTGGCGACTACTCTCACATTGGATCGAGTGCCTTGATATCTCTCAGTCCCTGAGCTTCAGTGTATCTCATGTTTACAGGGAGTCCAACTCGATGGTAGATGCTCTCTCGAAAATGGCGATTGATGAAATATGCTCTATGTGGTTCTTTTGTGTCCCCATCATTTTGTTCTCCCTTGGATGACTCGAATATGAAGGGTGTGATCCACTATCGCCCTTGTAGACCCATCTTGTAATTTTCTTTATGTTTTATTACTTTTTGGGGGGCTATTATTTCCTATCCCGAAACCTCTTCTGCCCTAAAAACCTTAAAAAAATTAAAATCACATAAAATCTTAAAAATCCTAATGACCCTAAAAACAATCTAAATCCCTAAAACCCATAAAAACTAAAAAAGACCTAAAAATACCTTAAAAAATTAGAAACCCCAAAAACCCTAAAATTCAAACTAAGAAAACATTAAAACCTAAAATAACTTAAACCCCCAAAAACCTAAAAAATGCTAAAAACCCTAAATGGCGCTAAAAATCATACAAACCCCTTAAACCCATAAAACCCCTAAAAACCATAAAAACCCTAAATACCTATAAAACCCCTAAAAAGTTAAAAAGAACTTAAAAAACCCTCAAAATCCATAAAAACACAAAAAACCAAAAAATACAAAAAAAAAACCTAAAAACCCAAAACACTAAAAATGCTCAAAATCCCAAAATACCATAAAAACAAAAAAAAATTCTAAAAATCCCCCAAAATCCCACAAAAGCATAAAAAACCATAAATACCCTAAAAACCAATAATAAACCCTAAAAATATAAAACCACTAAAAAAACCTAAAAAACTCTAAAACCCAAAAAACCCAAAAACCCCAAAACCCCAAAACCCCAAAGCCCATAAAAACCTTAAAATACAAAAAAAACCTAAAAAATTTAAAAAATATAAAAACAAATTAAACCTATAAAATCATTAAAAACCACTAAAACCTATAAAAATGCTAAAAAACTCAAAATAAACCCAAGACCATAAAAAACATAAAAACTGTAAAAACCTTAAAAACCTTCCAACTACATAATAACTAACCCGAAGTATGGATCTTCCTCCGCTCTCTCGCGATGGAGGTCTTCTTAGGCACCCTTGAAGATGATGATGGACTTCGTGCACCTCCCTCCCACCGCCGCGGGGGAGGGGCCTCTCGCGGATGATCGTCCTTTTGTTCCGTTCACTGCCCCAGATTTGTTGCCTCCTTTTCCGCGGATTAATCTTTTCCCCAAGGTTCCTGACCTGCATGATGGGTGTCTGTAGCTTCATCTTTCGATCTCGGAGTTTAATGAAGCCTCTTCTCTTCATAATTTGACTTTGGTTGCTCGATTCATGAAATGGCGCCCCCCTGGTGGATGATTTTGACAGATTTGTATTTGAATTTTGGGATCTACTGGATTGTGCTATGGTAGGTCTTGTTTATAGCTTTCATATTCTGATTCGTTTTGCATCTGAGGAAGATCTTATTGATGCCTGGTCTTCGGCCCCCCTGTTTTGTGATGGTGCTCGTTTCTCTTTATTTCGATGGAGTTTTGATACTAATTTGCAACATGATTCGCCGATGGTGGCAACCTGTGTGAGGTTTTCGGAGCTCCCTCTCCCCTTTCAGAACTTGTCTATTATCTCTATGTTGGGGAACTTGGTGGGAATATTTCTTTGTGTTGATAGAAGGACTCAGGCTCTTTGCCACCAAGTGGATCCGAGGGCTTTTATCGAGGTGGATGTTTCTAAAGCACCGATAGACTTTGTGTTGATCGTTGTTGGTGAGGAGATCCGGTGGAGGCAGCCAGTGATCTTTGAATCATGGGTTGATTTCTGCTCCTCCTGCTGGTATATCGGCCATGTTGATCGGGCCTACAAGAAAATAATTAAGGTGTCTGATGGCTTGAAGTTGTCCCCGGCGGGGCAAGGCATAGGACATCAGACTATGGGTGGGGAACATGAGGCTAAGGCTTACTTACCTCTTCCACCAAAGGTCAGGGACATTTTTTCACGCCTATGTGCCGACCTTAATTTTGGTGGTGATAAGGTGGAAATGATGGGTTCCTACACTTTGGGGCCGGAATATTTAAATGATAGCAGTGGAAAGGTCGATGACAATGCAGTGGTTGCGATTTCTGTTGATTGTTTCAATAGTGAACATGTCAGAGGAAGGGAGGCGAGCCTATGTGGGACTTCCCTGCATAATCGGTTCGAGTGTCTGGTTTCTGTTGCACAAGAGGGTGAGGGTACGACACAGGGGGTTCTGGAGGATCAAGGGATGAGGAAGGATCAGGATATGAGAGATGGGATGGGGGAGGGATTCCTTTGTGTCCAGGAACAGAATGGGCCCTTAAGCTGTGAGGGGGTTGAACATGAAATGCGGGAGTTGAGTTTGATGGATCTGGAGATTATGAGATGCAGGTTCTGGCATCTGGGAATAATGTGGAGGTGGGGAAGGATGGTGTTGAATATGTTGCTGGACTAAAAACACCTGGAGTGGTGCTTGATAAGGATGCTACTGGTGATTTCTGTTGTACAGTCGGGCAGAAGAAGGTGGTTGAGCAGGGGGTGCTGGATTAGAGGCAAGTGGTGGCTGAGCAGAGGGGAGAGCCTGAGAAGGATGTGGCTCATTAGGAACTAAGGGAGGTGATCAAACCAGGGGAGTCCTCTCAGCAAGGGGATCTAGCGATGAAGGGCTCGGTGGTATGTCCTGAGATAGAGGGGACAGATGCTGCACATGGGGATGTGGATGAGCAAAGGGTTTTGGCAGAATAGGAAGAAGTATCCCCACTGGTGATCAACATGGTGGTGGGAGAAACTAGTCGCAAAGTTTTGGATGGTGTAAGGTTATCTGAAATGGGTTTACTATCATCTGGTAATGAGGAGTCACTAGCTGGTGGCTTTGATTATAAAAGAAGGGCAGAATACCTGCCTTGGGAATCTGGAAGCTGCTTGTGAGAATATGGGCAAGGGGATGCAGGTGGGGCCACCTCCTGTTGGCACTGAGAAGGCGTTCGCGGGCTCTGATGTGCTGGTCCTCCTTCTTAGCAATGTGTACAGTGACAGTGTTGAGAATTCTAGACTTGTAGTGGCAGAAAGAGAGGTAGCAGCAAGGGGCTGTTGGGGAGGGGGCAGCTTCTCAAGAGGGTGCACCTGAAGCAGGGTTGTGGTGTGGGCAGGGGAAGGGACTTGGGATGGGGATGCCCCCGATCACAGGGGTACTACTCCGCAAGAGGCAGTTCCAAGGGAGGAGGGGCTTTTTGAGCTGGCTGACAAGCCTAACTTCTTGTCCAGACATGAAGATGAGGGGACGGTCCTGCCTGGGGAGGATGTGCAAAGGCCTCTGGTTGCTGTCGATGTGAGTGGAGAAATACCTGCCTTAGTGGATCTAAGCTTGCCTCAGGATGAAGTTTTTGTGGAGTGCCCCCTTAATCAGGAGGCCTCCTCTATCCTGGATCAAGTGAATGGAATGGAAGCAGAGGAGCGCTCTTTTGAGATTGATAAGGTGAGCCGGATGGATGATGGTCCCCCCTCGATCTCCTCAAATAGGAGGCAGAAGCCGGATTACTCCACTCTCCCCAAACCCATGGTTACTCGGGCTTCTTCAAAGGCGGTTAAGCTGAAAGTCAAGGTTAATAATCGGGAGTAGCCGCACTCCTTGGAACAAAAGAAACGTAGGGAGAAGTTTCTGACACTCCTCAAGCTCAATGAGGATTATGAGTCAGGATGGGATGACTCTGACTCCTGCTTTGATGATGCGGCTTTGGGATATGGTGCGGCTGGAGAGCCTTATGGTGTGGCTTCTGTTTCGTTTTTTGGTGGTGACGTGGACTAATCTGCTTTCCTTTCCTTCTTTGTTTTCTTTTTGTTTATCTTTTTGGGTCTTTGGGTTGGGGTTGTAAAGGGTTTTTGGGTGTGGGTATTTTGACCCCTCCCCTCCCTTGTCTGTTGTCTCTTTTCTTTATAAATTGGGGGGGGGGGAACAACCTGACCCTCGAATCTTCCTTGCCCTCCAATTACATAAATATACTACAAAATAAAAAAAAACCTAAAAATAATTAAAAATCCATAAAAAGGTAAAAAACCTTAAAAAATCTAAAAAACCAAAAAAAAAAAATTAAAAACCATAAAACCCCCAAAATACTATAAAAATATTAAAAACCTTAAAAACCCAAAAACTCAATAAAAACCCTTTAAACACACTAAAAATTCTCAAAACCCATTAAACCCCTAAAAACCTTAAAACACTAAAAATATAAAACGCTAAAAATTCGGAAAATCCAGAAACCACCTAAAAAAACATGAAACCCAAAAAACCCTAAAACACTAAAAATACATAACAACCCTAAAAACCCTAAAAACCCAAAAAAATCCCAAAAACCCTAGGAAATAGTAAAAACCGTAAAAACCCTAATAAAATGTTAAAATACAATAACACTTAAAACTCATACAAAACATAAAAGCACTACACATTCTAAAAAACCCTAAAACACATAAAAACACAAAAACCCATAAAAACATTAAAACCCAAAAAAATTCAAAAAAAAAGAAAAAACACTCAAATACCTTTAGACCCTTAAACATGTTAAATAATTCATATAAATCTTAACACTAAAATACTCAAAAACACTCAAAAATTGGAAAACCATAAAACCCAAAAATACCATAAGTTCCATCAAAATCTCTAAAAACTAAATGTTCATAAAAATCCTAAAAATCCCTAAAAATTTCTAAGACATCAAAAATCATGAAAAAGGAAGAACCTTAAGAAATCCTTGAAATCCTAATAACACATAAAATGAGTAAAAACCTAAAAAAACTATAAACCAAAAAATCACCTAGAGACCAAAAAAAATTCCAAAATACTATAAATGTCCTTCAAAAATACCTAAAACCCTTAAAAAATAAGAAACCCTAAAAATCATGAATAACCCTATGAAAACATTAAAAAACTAAAGACACTAAAAAACACTGAAAGGCCTATAAAATTATAATAACCCTATAAGACCCTTAATACCCTAAAAAACCCTAGAAACATAAAAAAACCTAAAAAAACCCTAAAACACCATAAAAACACTAAAAACAACTTAAAAATTACAATCATTTTAATCCCCTAAAAATGTTAACAAAACCAAAAAACCCTTAAAACCCTTAATTACTAAACAACCAAAAAAACCAAAAAAACTCAAAACCCCCTTAAAGTCCCTATAACCCCTAAAAACCAAAAAAATATCCAAAGAACCTAAAAACGTAAAGAACCATAAAAATCATGAATATACCAAATAAAACATTAAAAACCAAAAATACTTAAAACCCTTAAAAAACAAAAAAAAACCCTAAAAACCCAACAAACCATAAAAGACCTTAAAATCCCTAAAAAACATAAATACCATAAAATACTAAAAAAATACTATAATCCCTTAAAACATATAAACCAAAAAGACCATGAAAAAAACATAAGAAAAATTTAAAATCCAAAAAACACTTAAAACCCCTAAAACACCCTAAAAAGGCTAAAAACACTAAAAACCCGTAAACACCTTAAAAAACCCTAAATACTATAAAAACCCCAACAAAATTAAAATACCATAAAACACTAAAAACCGCTAAAAACCAATAAAAACTCTTTAAACACTTTAAATACCTAAATACATTAAACAAATATAAAAAAATAAAAACCCAAGAAAAATAAAAAAACCCAAAAAACCCAAGAAAAATAAAAAAACCCAAAAAACCCAAAAAAAACACAAAAAACCCAAAAACCCAAAACCCATAAAGAACTCCAAAAACCATCAAAATCCATAATGACCCTAAAAATCTATAAAACCCCTAAAAATCCTTGAAAATCCATAAAAATGTATAAAAGCCTAAAAATACTAATAAAAACTTAAACAACTTAAAAAAATTAATGCCCCTAAGATCCTAAAAATGCTAAAATCCCTCAAAATCCTTAAAATCCCAAAAAACACTAAAAACCCTCAAAATACACATAACCCATAAAAAACTTAAAAATCCATAAAAATATGTAAAAATCCATATTTACAAAAAAACCCTAAAAAACTAAAAACCCCTAAGAAAACCTTAAAACCTGAAAACAGTTTAAACCCATAAAAACATAAAAAGAACTAAAACCCCTAAAAATACACAAAAAAACCCTAAAAACCCCACAACCATAAAACCAATAAAAAGCCTTAAAACCCTAAAAAACTATAAAAACCCTAATAACCAATAAAACTCAAAGAAAACATGAAACCCATAAAAACTTTAGAACATTCAAAAAAACAAAAAATCCCTAAAAAACACCAAAAACATCAAAAAACCTAAAACCCAAAAAAACCCAAAAACCTTAAATTTATTTAAAATCCCTAAAAATATTAAAACCATAAAAATCCTAAAAAAATACTAAAGATACCTAAAAATTTAAAAAACCCTAAAACATTAAAAAATCCTAAGAAAACCTAAAAAAACACTTAAAATATTTAAAAACCTAAACAAAATAAAAACCCTTTAAGACCCCCAATAACCAAATAACCCTATCAGGCCATAAAATCAATAAACCAATAAAATCATAAAAATACTTAAAAGTTCCTAAATTTCCCTAAAATGTAACAAACCCTAAAAACCCTAAAAAACTTAAGAAAACCTTAGAAACCTAAAAATATTTAAAACCCATAAAAACCTAAAAATTATAAAACCCTAAAAAACCCCAAAAACCATAAAAACCAATAAAACAACTCAAAATCTCTAGAAACTCTAATTTACCAAAAAATACTAAAAATCCATAAAATCCCTAAAAATGTAAAAAACTCTAAAAACCCTGATAACCATTATGGAAATCCTAAAATCCAAAAAAACCATAAAACCATTAAGTAACCTAAATGCGCTAAAAACCCCATAATCCCTTAAAAACCCTAAAAACCTGAAAACCCTAAAAACCTATATAATCTTTAAAAACCCCTAAAAACCCCTAAAAACCTAAAATAACTAAAAACTATAAAAACCATTTAGAACCGTAAAATGATAAAAAAACTCTAAAAAATCCTAAAAACCTTAAACACTCAAAAAAATCCCTAAAAACCTAAAAAACAAAAAAAAACTATAAAAACCCAAAAAACCCTCTAAATTCTAAAAACCCATAAAAACCATTAAAATACTAAAAAACCATAAAACAGTCAAAAAAATTAAAAAACCATAAAACACAAAGAAAACCCTTAAAACCTAAAACACATAACACACATAAAAATATAAAAACTATAAAACCCTTAAAAAACCAAATACCATAAAAACCTAAAACCCCTAAAAACTATTAAAAATGTTAAAAACCTTAACATCTGAAAAATCATAAAAAACAATAAAATCCCTTAAAAGACGTAAAAATATTGAGCAACTCTAAAAATACTTTAAACCCCTAAAAAACTCAAAAAAATCCCAAAAAACCAATACAAACCATAAAAACATAAAATACCCTAAAACCCCACAAGAACCCTAAAACCCTGAAAAAACAATGAAAATCCTATCAATCGCAATTTTTTTTTAAAAACCTACAAAACCTTGAAAATTTCAAAGAAAAACCTAAAAACCTAAAGTAACATAAAACCCCTAAAATACCAAAATAACACTAAAACCCAATAAAACCCCAAAACCAAACAATATCCACAAAATCCGAAAAAACCATAAAAATCCAAAAAAATCCCTAAAAATACCTAGAAATGTAAAAAACCCTAAAAACCCAAAAAAAACCCATGATAAAATTATATACCTAATATCAATTAGAAACCATAATGAAAATAAAAACGCTAAAAATGTTAAAACGCTAAAACCCTAAAAACACTAAACCCATCAAAATCCATAAAAAGCATACAAATACATAAAATAATAATCCCTAAAAATCCCTATGAATGTAATAAACTCTAAAATTCTGAAAATACCAAAGATATTCTTAAAAACCAAAAAATAATTGAATCCCCTAAAAAACCTAAAAACGATAAAAACACTAAAATTCCTAAAATACTAAAAAACAATAAACCCCTAAAAATATTACATGACCTTAATGACTCCAAAAAATCCTAACACCCCACTAAAACTATTAAAACCAAAAAAAAATTAAAAACACTAAAAGCCCTAAAAACACTAAAAAATCAAAAAACCCAAAAAACCCAAAAAAATTAAAAATGATAAAATAATGAAAACATCTAGAAACACTAAAAACCTATAAAAATCCTGAAAAATTGTACATTTTTTTAAAAAATATTCTAAAAACCATAAAATACTCTAAGAAAACCAAAAAAACCTAAAAACACTTTCAAACCTTGAGAACATCAAAACACTAAAAACCTTAAAAACCATAAAAACCAAAAAAACCTAAAAACCGTAATACCCCCAGTACCCGAAAAACCCAAAAAACCATAAAAAACAATAAAAACTCTAAATTATGTTAATCCTCAAAAAATGTAAAAAACTCTAAAAACCCTAAAAACCCTTAAAAATCATAAAACCATAAATACCATAGAAATCCTAAAATTTCCCTAAAAATTAGAAATACATAGAAACCCAAAGAACCTGAAAACGACTATGATAACCAAAAAATTCATAAATCCCTTAAAACCCTTAAACACCCAAAAAAATGCTAGAAACCATAAAAACCTAAAAAACCGTAAAAAACGTAGAAACTATATATTCCCCTAAATTCCCTAAAAACCATTAAACCTTAAAAATAGATAAAAACTCTAAAACATTTTAAGTCCATACAAAGTGTAAAAAACATCAAAAACCATTAAACCCCTAAAAAATAAAATAACCTTGAAAATGAAAAAACCATAAAATCCCTAAAAATAGTAAAACCACTCCAAACCCTCAAAATCACTAAAAAACTAAAAAATAAAAAAAATATGAAATACGCTAAAACCCTGAAAGTCTCTAAGAAAACATTAAAAACATAAAAACACATAAATACCCAAAAAACCAAAAGACACTAATGAAGTTAAAAACCCTAAAACTCTAGATAACCCTACAAACCCTCAAAATTCCTAGAAACCAAAAAAACATATAAAAATAATAAAAAATCTCTAAAAATCACTAAAAAGGTAAAAAAAATATAATACCCCATAAAAATACTAAGAACCCATAAAAACCATATAAAATTTTTAAAAACCTAAAAGCACATAAAACTAATACAAATACAAAAAAAACCCCAAACTCTAAATAACTATTAAAACCCTAAAAACACAAAAAAACCAGAAAACCCCTAAAACCCATAAAAGGTCCCTGAAAACACCTGAAACATTTAAAATCACTAAAAAACTAACTAACCTTTAATACCCTAAAAACGTAAAAAACTCAAAAACCATAAAACCCCCAAAAATACTAAAAAAACCTAAAAACACAAAAAATCCATAAAAACACTAAAAACCAAAACCCCCCAAAACCCTCCAATTAAACAACCCCTTAAAACCATAAAAATAATAAAAAAATCCTTAAGGTATCTATAAAAATAAATAACCCTAGATATCCTAAAAAACTGTAATAAAACCATAAAAAACTAAAAACACTTCTAACCCCTAAAAACCTAAAAAAAATAAAAAACCTAAAAAATTATAAATACCCTCAAAACCATAAAAAAATTAAAGATGTTAAAAACCCTAAAAAAATACTAAAAAAATAACCCTCCAAATCCCTAAAAGATATAGAAATCCTTAAAATTTTAAAAAAGACAAAAAAAACCTAAAAAAAACCTAAATACATTGAAAACCCCCAAGATAACCTTAAAAATATAAAAACACTTAAAACCCCTAAAAACCTAAAAAATTCTAAAAACCTTAAAAGACCCTAAAATCCATAAAACCCAAAAAAACACTTGAAAACCTTAAAAAATATAACAATAAAAATCCTAAAAACCCACTGAAGGATATAAAAAACCATTAAAGACCATAAAAATTAAAATACTATTAAAAACCTTAAAACCCTAATAAACATAGAAAAACCTTAAACCCCCCAAAATCATAAAAACACTAGATGTACCTAAAAACCATAAAGGACCCTAAAAAGCATAAAAAACCTAAAAATTCCCAAAAAAACTGTAAAAAAATAAAAATTATCCACACCCTGAAGAACCCATAAGAAACCCTTACAACCATAGAAACGTCTTAAACCCCTAAAAATCTAAAAATGAAAAAAACCTTAAAACCCATAAAAAACCCTAGAAAACATAAAAACACTAAACACCATAAAAATCCTAAAAAAACCTAAAAATTCATAAAAATTTTTAAACCATAAAACTATGAAAAAACATAAAAACATTAGAAACCTAAATACACATAAAACCCCAAAAAACCTAAAAATGATAAAAATTTAAAAAACATCAAAACCCCTAAAACCAATAAAGCCTTAAAATTCCCTAAAAACCTAAAACACATCAAAATCCTAAAAATTTCTATAGATCCTTAAAAACATAAATAACCATAAAATACTTGAATAACCCTAAGAAAAAATTAATAACCCAAGAACACTTAAAACACTTTAGAATCCTAAAAAATGATAATAACCCTAAAATACCTCAAAAATCCTAACCCCCCTAAAAACCATAAAAACCCAAAAAACCTTTAAAAATCATAAAAACACATAAAAACTATAAAAACCCACTGAAAACTCTAAACACCCATCAAACCCTTAAAAACATTAAAAAACTATAAAAAACCATAAGAAACCTAAAGATTATAAAAATCCAAAAAAACACTAAAAACACTAAAACCCCTAAAAAATATCTAAAAACCATAAAACACCATAAAAATCATAAAAAATCAAGAAAAATTCCCAAAAAACATTAAAACACTGAAAAACATATTTAAAACATTAAAAACATAAAAATACCTAAAGAAAAAAACCACAAAAACACTAAAATCCCAAAAAACCTAAAAACCTAAAAACCCCTAAAAATTAAAAAACCCTCAAAACTATAAAAATGATAAAAACCACTAAAAACTATAAAGACCATTAAAATATATAAAAACATTAAAAAACTCTAAAACCCATTAAAATTATAATAAACTAAAAAAACCAAAAAACAAAAAAAATCCCACAAAAATATAAAATCCAAAAAACCCTGAAAACCCTCAAAATCGCTAAAAACCAAAAAAACCATAAAAATCATAAAAAAACCCTATGAATCTATAAAAACCTAAAAACCATAGAAACCTTGAAACCCTATTAATACACTAAAACCTAAAAAAATTAAAACTCATAAAAAACCTAAAAAAACCTAAAAACCAAAAAAAACACAAATAACCAAAAAACCACTAAATACCTTCCTAAACCCTAAAAACTCATAAAAACCGAAAACACACTAAAAATTATATAATAATTTAATCCAATAAAAATGCTAAAAAATATAAAAAAACCTCAAAAACCTAAAAAACTGAAAAAACTATAAAAACTATAAAAACCCAAAACACCACCGAAACCTTAAAAATTTCAAAACTCTAAAAATCCATAAAAACCCTAAAAAACCACTAAAATAAATAAAACATAAAAAACACTAAAAACCCTAAAAACCCTAAGAAAAAATGATAAACCAAAAAACACTTAAAACCCATAAAAAACTGAAAAAACGATAAAAACACTTAAAACCCATAAAACACCAAAACTCTAAATCCCGTTAAAACCATAAAAATCCAGTAAAACTATAAAAATATTTTAAACTGGTAAAAATGATAAAAACTATAAAAAATATTAAAAACCATAAAAACTCAATAAACCACTTAAAATCCCAAAAAAAACATAATAAAAACATAAATACCCTAAAACCTCTAAGAAAAAAAATTCCCTAAAATCCCTAAGAACCATGAAAACCCTAAAAAACGTTGAAAATCTATAAATACATAAAAAAACCCAAAACCCCATGGAAAATCCTAAGAAATCAATCAATCTTAAAACACTTAATACCCTTAATAATATAAAAAAGAAAATAACACAAAAAACCCTACAACCCTAAGAAACACCAAAACCCTCAAAATACTTATAAGGTGAAAAACAAAAAAAGCACCAAAAATCCCTAAAAATGAAAAAACCCTTAAAAACCTAAAAATCCTTAAGAAAACCATAAAAACCCAAAAAAAATTAAAAAACCAAGAACCTAAAAAATGACAAAACACCTAGGAAACCTAGAAACACTAAAAACCATAAAACCCCTGAAAACCTTAAAAACCATGAAACCCCATAAACCCCATAAAAACCACTAAACACTAAATAAACCCTTTAATCCAAGAAAAAAGGTAAAAAATATAAAAAAATATTAAAACCCTAAGAAACTCAAAAAACCCCTAAAACCCCTAAAAACAAAAAAAAATGATAAAATACCCTAAAAAGATTTAATCTACCTAGAAACCATCAAAATCCCTAAAAACCCTAAAAACCATAAAAATCATAAAAAATCCAAAAAAACACCAAAAAACAAAAATCCCCAAAGAATCCCCTAAAAACTCACAAAACTAAAAAACGATTAAAACCCTAAAAACCCAAGAAAACCATAAAAACCCTAAAAAATTCCAAAACCCAAAAAATAACTAAAACACTAAAAACCGATTCAATTCTTAAAGAATCCCTAAAAATACATAAATATATATAAAACAAAAAAAATTTAAGAATCCTAAGATATACTTAAAAACCAAAAAAAACACTTAAAACCCCTTAAAACCCAAACGACACTAAAAACCCTATAACACCTAAAATCCCTAAAACACTCAAACTACCTGAAATCCATAAAGACCATAAAATTCCTAACCCCCCATAAAATCCATAAAATTTTAAAAACCATAAAAAACCCTGATAAATCCTTAAAAACCTAAAAATATTTAATACCTTGAAAAAATCTAACAATACTAAAAACCCTAAAATAACTTAAATCCCAAAAAAGCTGAAAAACCCCAAAAACCCCTAAAAACAAAAATAACCAAAAAATCTTATAAAACCCCTAAAAATATTAAAAACTCTAAAAACCCTTTAAACTCGGAAACTCATTAAAAAAATCTATAAGTAAACATAAACCCTAAAAAACTCAAAAAAACCCCAAAATCACTAAAACCCCTAAAAACCCATAAAACCCTTGAAATCCTAAAAATACCTAAAAAGTATTAAAACCATTGAAATTAGAAAAAACCCCCTAAAAATATCTAAAAACATAAAAACACTAAAAACCCTAAAAAATCAAAGAAAACTATAAATACCTGAAAACACATAGAACGCTACAGACCAAATCACAATTAAAACTACGGAAAACCCTAAAATCACTAAAAACATAAAAAACCTCAAACCCCATGAAAACCCTAAAAGATAATAAAAATTATAAAAACCCTTTAAACACCAAAAACATTAAAAAACTCTAAAAAACCTTAAAATCCCATTAAAACATAAAAACCCTAAAAACCCAAGAAACCCAAGAAACCCTAAAAACCTCAAAATCCAATAAAACCCTAAAAACCAAAAACATCTAAAAATGAACAAAAATCCCTAAAAATGTAAAAAACCTTAAAAACGATAAGATTTAATTAAAATATGAAAACACTTACAACCCCTTAAAAACAAATAATAAGCTAAATATCCATAAAACACAAAAAACACCTAAAACCTTCAACCCCCCCATAAAACCCTAAAATCCACTAAAAACTATAAATACACTTTTAAACCCTAGAAAAGATGAAAAAATCTAAAACCCTTAAAACCCTAAAAAACTAAAAGAACCCAAATAACCATAAATAACCTAACAACACCAAAAATCCCATAAAACAGTCAAGATCCCTAAAAAGATAAAACACTATAAAATCATAAAACATTAATAAAATTTTAAAATACACTAAAAACCCGGAAAACCACAAAGATAACCACAAAAACCTAAAAAAATCCCATACACAACTAAAAAAATACTAATCCTAACAAACCCTAAAAACCATAAAAAACCTAAAACCCTATAAAATCCCTCAAAACCATAAAAATCCTAAAAATCCCAAAAAACCCTAAAAAAATAAAAAAACCTAAAACCCAGAAAAAACCTAATAAAATCATACAAACCCAAGAACACTTAAAACCCCTAAAAAATCTAAAACCATAAAATACCATAAAACTCATAAACACCATAAAACAATAAAAAAAATTATAAACCTAAAAACCTAATAAAACCCCTAAAAACCACTAAAAACACTATAAAATCATTAAACCCCTAAAATTATAAAATAACCTAAAAACCATTAAAACCTTAAAAACAAAAAAAAATATATAAAACCCATAAAAACCCAAAAAACCCTTAAACACTAAAATCCCTAAATACACTAAAAACCACTGAATTCCAAAAATATCAACCAAAATCAATGAAACATAAAAAAACTGAAACCCATAAGGAAAACATAAAAACCTGAAAACAATTAAAACCCATAAAAAACACAGACACTAAAAACCGTAGGTAACCATAAAAACCATAAAACTCTGTAAAAAACATAAAAACCTCAAAGGACCCATAAAATGAATAAAAACCATTAAAGACTCTAAAAACATTTAAACCCCTAAAAATGATAAAAAAAACTATAAAAATATTTAAGATACCTAAAAAATAAAAAAAGCTATAACCCCCCAAAAATCCAAAAAAACTATAGAAACAATTTAAAACCTTAGAACCATCAAATTCCCTAAAACCATATAAAACCATAATAATCCTAAATAAATCCCTAAAAATAAAAAAATGTAAAAAAACATAAAACCCTTAAAAACTCAAGGAAAAAAATAAAAATAGAAAAATACATAAAATTGGATAAAAAACATGAAACCCCTAAAAAATTCAAGAAACCCATAAAAACCCTAAAAACTATAAACCCCATAAAACCACTAAAATCATTAAAAACCATAAAACCGAAACCAACCCTAAAAAACATTAAAAACCTAGAAAATGCTTTAAACTCCAAAAAAGGTTAGGAAACCCTAAAAACATTAGAACCCCAAAATTTAAGAAAACCATAAAATGTGGAAACCCTAAAAAATCCTAAAAACCCTAAACAAAGCTAAAACCCATAGAATCCCATAAAACCCTTAAATAATATAAAAAAACATTAAAATGCTAAAAAAAATAAAACACTATAAACCCTTTAAACACTTAAAATTTTTAAAAACCATATGAAAGCCTTAAAAACACAAAAAAAAACTAAAAACCCCTAAAAAATGAAAAAAAACATAAAACCATAAAAACAAAAAACCCTAAAAAACCCTAAAACCCCCAAACACCCTAACAAACAATAAAAATCCGTAAAAATCCAAAATAAACAAAACATAAAACCCATAAAAACCATAAGATAACATTAAAATGATAAAAAACACTTAATACTGCTAAAAACCTAAAACACTAAAAATCATTAAACCATAAAATCCATTGAACCACTAAAACTGCTCAAAATATCTAAAAACGTGAAAAACCATAAATTACTAAAAATCATAAAAATCCCTAAAAATGTAAAAAACCCTAAAAACCCTAAAAACCCATAATAAAACATTAAAAACCTAATAAAACATAGAATAAAAAAACCAAATATTCTAGAAACCCTAAAAAACCCAAAAAACTCCCAAAAACCATAAAAATCATAAAGAACCTTTAGAAACCTAAAAAACAACTAAAATATTTGTAACCCCTTTATACCCAGAAATTTATTAAAAATCTAAAAAACATTTAAATACCCCCAAAAATAAAAAACCCCTTAAAACCAAACTAACCAAAATAACCCTAACAACCTATATGAACCCTAAAAATCCCTAAAAACCATAAAAAACTATAAAAATACTAAAAAATACCTATAAATACCTATAAATGTAAAAACCTAAAAAAACTCTGGAAAAACATAAGAAACCCTTAAAAACATAAAAACACTTAAAACCCCTAGAAACCTAAAAACAGTAACGTCGCAAAAAAACCTTTAAACACCTAAAAGTCTCTAAAAACAATCTAAATCCCTAACACCCCTAAAAAACCATAAAAAAAATAAATAATTCCTAAAAATACCTAAAAATATAGGAAACCCTAAAAACCTTAAAACCTCATAAGAAAACATTGAAACCCTAAATAAAATTTAAACCCCAATAAATCTAGAAAATTCTAAAAACCCTAAATGGCGCTAAAAATCATAGAAACCCATTCAGATCATAAAACCCCAAAATCCTTAAAAAACCCTAAATACCTATAAAACCCCTAATGAGTTAAAATTGTTCCAAAACCCTCAAAATCCATAAAAAACACAGAAAACAAAACAACCATAAAAAATATAAAAACCCAAAACCTTAAAAATTATCAAAATCCCTAAAAACCCTAAAAACCACAAAAATCCTAAAATCCCAAAAAATCCCAAAAAAACATTAAAAATACTAAATACCCTAAAAATAATAATAAAACCTAATAATATTAAACTGCTAAAAAACCAGCAAATATCTAAAAAAACTCTAAAACCCTAAAACCCTAAAAACCCAAAAACCTATAAAAACCTTAAAATACCAAAAAAACCAAAAAAACCTAAAAACCAAAAAAATCTAAAAACACTTTAAACCCCTAAAAACAATAAAAACCACTAAAAATAGTAAAACTACTAAAAAACTGAAAATAAACCCAAAACCCCAAAAAACATAAAAATAGCAAAAACCTTTAAACCCCTCCAATAACATAAAAACGCTAAAAAAAAATCTAAAAAAACAATTAAAAATTCAAACAAAATGTAAAAAAACATAAAAATATGAAAAACCAAAAAACCATAAAAACCCAATATACTATAAAAAACTTTAAAACCCTTAAAAACTCTAAATCCCAATAAAAACCCTTAAACCACATTAAAAATTCTCAAAACCCTTTAAACCCCTATAAATGTTAAAAACACTAAAAACAGAAAACCCTAAAAATTTTGAAAAACCAGAAAACCCCAAAAAACATGAATCCCAAAAAACCAAAAAACACCAAAAATCCACAACAACCATCAAAAACATAAAAATGCTAAAAATTCCACAAAAACCTAGGAAAAAATAAAAACATTAAAACCCCTAATAAAAACTTAAAATACTAAAACACCCAAAACCCCTACATAATATATAAAACACTAAAAATCCTAAAAAACCCTAAAACCCATAAAAAACACAAAAACCCCTAAAACCCCTAAACCCCATAAAATTTCTAAAAACATAAAAAACTAATAACCCTTTAAACCCTTAAACATGTTTAATAAACCTTAATAACCTTAAAAACTAAAATATCTCAAAAAAAACACTCAAATTTGAAAAACCCCAAAACCCAAAGAAACCATATGTTCCCTCAAAATCTATAAAAATCTAAAAGTTCATAAAAATCCTAAAAATACTGAAAAATCCCAAGGACATAATAAATCCAAAAATACCGAACAACCTTAAAAAAACCTTAAAATCCTAATAACACATAAAACCCCTAAAAACTGAAAAAACATTAAATACTCAAAATAACCTAGAGACGCTGAAAAATACCAAAATACTATTAATATCTTTAAAAAATACCTAAAACCATAAAACATAAAAACCTAAAAATCATGAAGAACCCTAGAAAAAAAATTAATAATCAAAAATCACTAAAAACTCCTAAGAGGCCTAAAAAATTCTAAAAAATACTATTAGACCCTTAATACCCTAAAAATACCTAGAACCATAAAAAACATTAAAAAACCCTAAACCCCCATAAAAATCCTAAAAATACACTTAAAACCCTACAATCCTTTTAATCCCCTAAAATGTTAAAAAACCCAAAAAACCCTTAAACCCCTTAAAAACTAAAAAACCCAAGAAATAAAAACATAAAGACCCTCTCAATGTCCCTAAAACCCCTAAAAACAGTAGAAATCCAAAAAATACCTAAAAATGTAAAGAACCCTAAAAATCATGAAAATCCCAATGAAAATATTAAAACCCAAATAACAATTAAAAACCCTAAAATAAACAAAAAAATCCTTAAAACCCCCAAAACCCTTAAAACGCCTCAAAATCCCTACAACATTAAGAAAGGATAGTGGCGCCTCTGCTCTCTTGTGATGGTGTTTCTCTTTGGAAAACTTGAAGACAAAGATGGGAATCACACATCTACCTCCCCCCTCTGCAGAGGAGGGGCCTTCACTGTCTTTTGTGGATGATCAGCCTTTTGTTCCGTCCACAGCTTCGGACCTGCTACACCCATTTTCATATATCGATCTTTCCCCAAGGTTCCTAAACATCATGAAGGACGTCTACACCTCCAGATCTCAATTGTGGAATTTACTAAAGCCTCTTCTTTGCATAAGTTGACTTTGGTTACACATTTTCTGAACTGGCTCCCTATGGTTGACATTTATGAAAAATTTGTGAAAGTTAGGATCTATAGGATCGTGATACGGTAGGTCTTGTTGATAGTTACCATTTTTGGATTCATTTTTCATCTGAGGAAGATCTTATCCATGACTGGTCTGAGGCTCCTTGGAATTGTGATGGTTCTCGATTCTCCATTTTTTGATGGAGTTTTGATCTTAACTTTCACCGTGATTCACCAATGGTGGCGACCTGGGTGAGATTTCAGGAACATCTTCTCCCCTTCAAAAAATTGCCTATTATTTTGATGTTGGGGAACCTTGTGGTAAGGTTCCTTTCTTTGGATAGCAGGACTCGGGATATTTATCATCCAATGGCTCCGAGGGACTTTTTGAGGTGGATACTTATAAAGAGCCGTTGGACTTTGTGTGGATCATTGTTAGTGAGGATCTATGATGGAGGCAGCCAGTGATCTTTGAGACATGGGTTGATTTTTTTTCCTCTTTCCAGCATCTTCGTCATGAAGACCAAGTCTGTAGGAGAGGCTTAAGTGGATCTGGTGTTTTTGATCTGGCTCTAGTGGGGAATGGCGAAGGGTGCCAGAATCTGGTGGGGGGAAGGAGGTGCCTGTCAAGGATACTCAGTGCTTTCCTCCCTGGCCAAAGGTTAGTGATATCTTTGCATTCCTGAGATCTGGACTACATTTTGGTGGTAATAAGGAAGAGGTAATAGAAGATCCATGCCACTTGGGGTTGTAGGCTCTAAATAGAAGTTTTGGGAATGAGTATGGTAATTTAGTGGTTGTGCATTTTGCTGATAGCCTTAACAATGAACAGGTTGAAAAAAGAGAGGACCATGATCAGAGTGATACTTCTTTTTATAATAGGTTTGAGTTCCATATGTTTGTTGATCTAGAGGATGAAGTAGTAGCACATGGGGATGTGGAGGATCAATGGACGATGGAAGAACATGGAGAGGTGACTGTATAGGGGGAGGGGATATATTGTGGTCATGAGTAGAATGGGCTCTATAGTTGCAGTGTGGCTGATGTTGTTGTGCGGGATTTGAGTTGTGGTGATGATGAAGATGATGAGGTACAGGTGATATCAGTAGAGAGAAACATGGAGGTTGAGGAGGATGGTGTTGAGGTTGTGGCTTTATGTAGGCCTTCTGGCCCCATTGTGCAAACTCCTGGGGTGGTTCTTAATGGAACTGCTACTAGGGAATCTTGTTGTGAAGCTAGGGTAAGGTGAATGAGAAGGGAGTGATGGATAAGAAAGAAGTGGAGGTTGATCAGGGGGGAGAGTCTATGGAAGGGAAGGTTAATGAGAAGGGGGAGGGAGCAGAGCAGAGAGATGTGGCCCATTTCAGTCAGGAGCTGGGGTAGGCGGCTGAGCAGGGGGAGGTTTCTGAGAAAGGGGAGTTGGCGGAGAAGTGTTTTTTTGCATGTGTTGTGTTGATGGAGGGATCCCCACTGCCTGGGAAAAGACATTTGGCATCTAGTGAACCACCGGGTTTGTGTTGAAATTGATGCGTCTCGCACCCCTTTTGACTTTGTTTGGATAAGAATTAGAGAAGAATATTTTTTGCAACCAACAAGTTGTGTATAAAGATTGGACTAAGATCTGTGGTTCTTGTAGGAGGTTGGGTCATTCGGCGGAGGTATGTCATAGGGGAAATCCTCCACAGTAGAGGGGGATCCGTTGCGATGACCAGCATACCCCTGTGATCACTTCTAATGGTAATTGTTTGGAAGCAGAATTGAAGTTGAGTCGAGAACAGAGGTTGACAGGACCTGATGACAGAGGGAGTTGTTCTGATCTGGATAGTCTGTCTTTGGAAGGTAAAAAAGATGGGTCTCGTAAGGATTCCTTTGAGAGCAGAAGTGATTCTAGAGCTTCGGATGGTAAGAGACATAAGAATAATACGGAAGTTGCTGAGATATTTCATAGGTTTAGGCTGGACGTTGGAGCTTATACTAGCTCACTGGGTAGTGTGAGTACTGGAAAGTTTGGGGATAAAAGGGATTTGAATTTAGTGGAGGTAGTTTCCCCAGTGGGTTCTAAGAAATCTAGAGGTATAGATCCATTTTATGCACCCTTTATTTCACTGAGAAACAAGTTTTATGGACTTTATGATGGTATGATGGCTGCGGAGCTGGAGGAGGTTGGTCTTGGAGGAAGGGATGATGTTGAGGAGGTCCTTGAAAGGCAGCCAGTTTAAGGCTTAGAAAATGTAACTGCTATGGTTGGAGAGGAGCCTATGGAGGACCAACAGGCTATTGATATGGGGCACGTTCCAGTTGTTTTTTCTGTGGAAGACAACCACAATGTGACCAGAAGCTCCACTTTGATGGTGGAGGATATTCAGGATGGTGGTGGTGTGAAGAAGTTACATGCGGTACCTGTGGGGACGTTGACTAAAAAGGGTGAAATTCCACCTTTAATGGAGAATAAAACTGTAGATAAACAAAGGGAAAACAATGTAGGGAGTTCTGTTTTGGGTTTAGGGGAGAAAACCGGTAAAGGAAGGGAGATTTCTGGTGGAGGGAAGGAAATTTTGAGTGGCCCTATTGGTCACTCCTTCTGTGATGTTGTTCATTGTGGGAATCATAAATTGGATACAGCTGAGGGGCCTTTTTCTTCTACTCTAAGAAGATGACCAAGGAGATATGATTCATGCCTTCCATGACCGATACAGACTAGATCTGCCTCTAAGAAAAATAGTGAGGTGACTATGGATTTTACGAAGGGTAGCGTGGTCAAAAGGACATCACCGGAAACACCAATGCTTGATCAGTTTAAGGGTCGGGTTAAAAGATAAAGCTACTGGAGATCTCCAAAATGGGAATCATCTACAGCTACCGGAAAAGTTGAATCATGCATGGGATATGGAGATGAGTATGGTTATTATGATGTGTAAGTCTGTGTTGGTTGAGTTCTATGGTTTTGTGCTTCTGTTGTTTTGAGTTTGTGATTGTAAACATGGGCTTCAGAAACCCGTAAACTGACTTTTGAAAATAGAGAAAAAATGATTATCAGCTTTGAGGGTTAATGAGGGTGTTTCCATTGGTGAGTCTCTTTTTGAGTCTCTGTAGGGGGTTTGGATTGGTTTGATCATAAGAAGGGGGAGGTTGCTAAAAATAAAGAGGTGACAGAGCCGGTCATGGAGGTGCACGAGGGGGAATTGAATGATAGGCCTAACTATATGGGTTTTTATGAATTAGAGACGGAGGACTACTCAGGTGGCCCTTGGAAGGGCAGTCCCCAGGATGTGGATCAGACCGGGTAGTTGGATGTGTTGGATGGTCTTGCTCTTAATGAACCTGAGGTGGTTCCTAGCATGATGCAATGCGGGGTTTTTGCTAGTTCTTCCCTAAACTAGGAAGACTCCTTCATCTCTGAACAAGATCTATTCTTGGAGGATGGTAGAAGGATGAATCACATGATGGAATTGATCATTAAGGAGATCGTCATGCATGAGGAGGCCATTCCATATGGAAGGGAAACAATCTTTCAGGTATCTCTGTTGACCCCCAAAGGAGGAATGAAATGATGGAATACTCTAATTTTCCAAAGACTGTGTCCACAAGATCCTCCTGCAAAGATAAGGAAAATGACTCTCAAATGGGATGTACGCCTGTCAAGGCGTAGCAGAATGTGGATCAGCAACATCTCAGGGAGTATTACACTACCTTCCTGAAGCTATATGAATCATCTAAATGGGAGTCAGTGGATTCAGACGCTTCCTCTGGGTATGGTGCTGATGGGGATCCATATGGAGATGACACAGCTACTGGATATGGTGAAGAGGGTGACCCTTATGATGCAACTTCTGTTTATGACTTTGGTGGTGATGTTCACTGAATCGTTTTTATTTTGGGGTTTATTTTGGGTTTTTTGGTCTTCTTAATGGATTTTGGGTGTGGGTCTATGGAATCCTCCTGTTTCCTGTTAGTGATGGTGTCACTTGAGCGAAGGTGGGTGCTGCAGCTGGATCCACTCCCCCCCCCCCCCCCCGAGATGAAGATGGAGGAGGGATTACTCTGCCCTTCCACATCCCATGGTAACTAGGGCCTCTTCACGAGCTTTTAGACTTAATGTAAAGGTGAATTAGTGAGAGCGGATTTCAGTTTCCACAGAGCAAGAGAAGTCTAGGATGAAGCTGCTATCCAGGCTTGGAATGCAAGAGGATTTTGAGTCTGGATGGGACTCAACGGACATGGGTTCTGAATCAGACTTCAGCTTTGCTGATGTGGGCGATGACTTTGGTGTGGGAATGGGGTTTCGAGGTGCGGAGCTGGAGGATTTTGGTGACGATGTTGACTGATCCTCCCCTTGTGTGCTTTCCCTTTTGGAATGTTTGACTCGTTTTATTTTGTTTTTTTTTTGCTTTTCTTCCTTTCTTTTGTGGCCTTCGGGCTGAGGTCGTAAGGGGTTTTGGGTGTAGATCGGCGGATCCCTCCCCTCCCTTGTCTGCAGCGTCTGTGTATCTTCTTTTAATAAATTTTGGGGGGTGTTAGGAATATCCTGGACCCAAGCCTTCCTTTTCCCTAAAACCCCTAAAATGCAAAATAACTAAAGACCACTAAAAACCCTTAAAAACCCTACAAACCATAACACCATAACAATATTAATATACCCTAAAACCCAAAAAACCTCTAAAAACCACTAAAAACTCTTAAAACACTTTAAATACGGAATATTATTAAAAAAACTAAAAAACCATAAAAACCCAAGAAAAATAAAAACACCCCAAGAACCCCAAAAAAACTCAAACACCCATAAAGAACTCCAAAAACCATCAAAATCCCTAATGACCCTAAAAACAATAAAACCCCTAAAAATCCTTGAAAATCCTTAAAAATGTAAAAAGCTCTAAAAATCCTAAGAAAAAATTAAAAACCAAAAAACAGTTAATACACCTATAAACTAAAAATGCTAAAATCCCTCAAAATCCCTAAAATCTCTAAAAACACTGAAAACCATCAGAATCCCTATAACCCCTAAAAACCATAAATTCCCAAAAATCTCTAAAAATATATAAAAACAAAAAGGACCCTAAAAAACAAAAAATCCCTAAGAGAACCTTAAAAACATAAAAACACTTTAAACCCCTAAAAAACATAAAATATGCTAAAAAACCTAAAAAGACACTAAAAACCCTAAATCCCGGAAAACCATAAAACCATTAAAAACCTTAAAACCCTAAAAACCTATAAAAACCCTAAAACCCATAAAACTCTAAGAAACCTTTGAACCCCTAATAACATTAAAACAAAAAAAACATAAAATTACCTAAAAAACTCCAAAAACCTCTAGAAACATAAACCCAAAAAACCCATAAAACCATAAAATTCTTTAAAATCCCTAAAAAAATCTTAAACCAATAAAAATTCTAAAAACTTTCTAAAAATTCCTAAAAATATAAAAAACCATAAAACACTAAAAAATCCAAAGAAAACGTTAAAACCAAAAAAAATAAAATAATTAAAAACCTAAAAAATACTAAAAACCCTATAGGACCCCAAAAACCCAAAAAAACCCTATAAACCCATAAAATCTGTAAAAACCCCTAAAATCATAAAAATACTTAAAAGGTCCTAAATATACATAAAATATAATAAACCCTAAAAACCCTGAAAACCATAAGAAAACCTTAAAAACCTAAAAATATTTATAACCCATAAAACCTAAAAATTCTAAAACCCTAAAACCCCATAAAACAATAAAAACCCACAGAACCCCTCAGAATCACTAAAAATCCCAAAATAACAATAAATACTAAAAACCCATATAATCCCTAAAAAATGTAAATAACCCTAAAATCCCTGATAACCATTATGGAAATCCAAAAAACCTAAAAAAACATAAAACTACTAAGAAACCTAAATGATCTAAAAACCAGAGAATCCCTTAAGAAACCTAAAAACATGAAAACCCTAAAAACCAATATAATCTTTAAAAACCCATAAAACCCCTAAAATCCCAAAAAAAACTAAAAAAATGAAAAACCATTTTGATCTGTAAAATGTTAAAAACACTAAAAAATATTTAAAACCCTAAAAAAACAAAAATACCCCCATTAAAAACCTAAAAACCCACAAAAAAACTATAAAAACCCACAAAACTGTCTAAATTCATAAAAAACCTGAAAACAATAAAAATACTAAAAATCCATAAAACAATAAAAAAATGTAAAAAGGCGTAAAACCCAAAAAAACACCAATAAAACCTTAAAATCTAAAACACTTAAAACCCATTAAAATATAAAAACTCTAAAACCCTTAAAAACCATAAAGACCCAAAAAAAAACGCCTAAAAACCATTAAATTTTTTAAAGAACATTAAAAATGTTAAAAAACATTAACATCTGAAAAGGATTTAAAAACTATAAAACCCTTAAAACACCTAAATTTTTTGAAAAACTCTAATAAACATTAAACCCCAAAAACTCAAAAAATACCAAAAAAACTAATAAAAATAATAAAACACTAAAAAACCCTAAAACCCCACTAGATCCTTAAAACCCAAAAAAATCCTATCAATCACTAAACCAATAATCCTTGAAAATCCCAAATAAAATACTAAATATCTAATGACACTTAAAACCCCTAAAAACACAAAAACCACAAAAACCCCAAAAACCTCAAAAACCCATCAATATACACAAAAACCTAAAAACCCTTTAAAACCCAAAAAAATACATAGAAATGTAAAAAACCCTAGAAACCCCTAAGAAATCATTATATACCTAATATCACTTAGAAACCCTAAAGAAAATAAAAATTCTAAAAGACCTAAAAACCCTAAAACCCTATAAAATCCAAACCCATCAAAATACATAAAAACCATAAAAATATATAAAATAATTATCCCTAAGAATCCCTAAAAATGTAACAAACTCTAAAATGCTGAAGAAACCAAAGATATCCTTAAAAAGAAAAAAAGAATAATTGAAACCCCTAAAAAACCTAAAAACACTAAAAACACCAACAACCCTAAAATCCCAAAAAACCAAAAAACCCCAAGAAACAATATATAACTATAACAACTCAAAAAAATACAAACACCCCACTAAAACTATAAAAACCCATTAAAACCCTAAAAAATAAAAAATTATAAAAAACCTAAAAAACAATAAAAAATCAAAAAACTGCAAAAACTCAATAAACAATAAAAACCCTAAAACACCTAAAACATGTAGAAACACTAAAAAACTATAAAAATCCTAAAAAATTGTTAAAATTGAAAAAAAAACCCTGAAAACCCTGAAAAACTCTAAGAAAATCTTAAAAACCTAAAAACACTTTCAACCTTTAAGAATATCAAAAACGCTGAAAACCTTAAAAACCTAAAATACACAAAAAAAACCAAAAAACTATAAAACCCCCCAGTATCCTGAATACCCCAAAAACCATAAAAACCATAAAAACTATAAAATATGTTCATCCTGAAAAATGATAAAAAACTCCAAAACCCATAAAACCTAAAAAACTAAAAAAGCCTTAAAAACCCTCAAAAATCATAAAACCAAAAAAACCATAAAAATATTAAAATTTCCTTAAAAATTATAATTACATAGAAACCCAAAATACCTGAAAACCAGTAAGAAAACCATGAAATCCATAAATCTCTTAAAACCACTAAAACCGCTAAAAATGATAAAAACCCGAAAAAACTACAAAACCTAAAAAAAACCCTAAAAACCTCAAGAAACCATGTATTCCCCTAAAAACCCTAAAAACCATAAAACGATAAAAACACCTAAAAACAATAAAACCCTTTAAATCCCTAAAAATCGTTTAAAACTCTAAAAACCTTAAACCCTCTTAAAAACTCAAAAATAAACCATTGAAATGAAAAAACCACAAAACCCCTAAAAATAGTAAAACCCCTCAAAACCCTCAAAATCTCTAAAACCTTGAAAATCCAAAAAGTCCCCGAAAATATAAAATACGTTAAAAACTCTGAAAATCCCTAAGAAAACATTAAAAACATAAAAACACTTAAATAAAAAAAACCAAAAGACGCTAAAAAATTTAAAAACCCAAAAACCCGAAAAACTCAAGATATCCCTATAAACCCCCAAAATTACTAGAAACCTTAAAACCCTATAAAATCCTAAAAAATTCCCAAAAATCCCAAATAAAACAAAAAACTCTAAAAACCCATAAAAATCTTAAGAACCTAGAAAAAACCTAAGAAAATTTTAAAAACCTAAAAGCACATAAAACCATTAAAAATCTAAGAAAACAATCAAACTCTAAATAACTCTAAAAACCATAAATACAAAAAAACCCAGAAACAACCCCTATAAACTTTAAAAGACCCCTAAAAACCCATGAAAAATTAAAAATCACTAAAAAAATAACTACCCTTTAAGACCCTAAAAACATAAAAAACATAAAAAACCATAAAACCCGCCTAAAAACTAAAAACCCTAAAACACAAAAAAACCACACAAAACCAAAAAACCCTCAAATTCAAAAAAAACTTCAAAACTATAAAAATCATAAAAAATACCTATAAATATCTATAAAAATTAATAACACTAAAAAACCTCGAACACCATAATAAAACCATAAAAACCTAAAAACACATAAAACCCCTAAAAAACTAAAAAACACTAAATACCATAAAAAATTATTAACACTATAAAAACCATAATAATGTAAAAGATGATAAAAACTCTAAAAAATGATAAAAACACAAATTACCTTCAAAATCCCTAAAACACATAAAAAATCCTTAAAAATCCTAAAGAAGACATAAATATCAATATAAAATATAAAAATCCCTAAATACACTGAAAACCCCAAAGATAATCTTAAAAATCTAAAAAAACTTACAACCCCGAAAAACCTAAAAAATTATAAAAACCTTAAAAGACACTAAAATCCCAAAAACAAATAAAAAACCTAGAAAACCATAGAAAACAAAAAATAATAATAATAATCCTAAAAACCCAATGAAGGCTCTTACAAACCATTAAATCCCAGAAAAATTTAAAAACTCTAAAAAACCATAAAAACCCTAATAAACATAGAAATACCATAAAATCCCCTAAAAATCATAAAGACACTAGAAGTCCCTCAAAACCATAAAGAATCATCAAAAACATAAATATCCTAAAAAATCCAAATAATCCCTAAACATGTAAGAAACCCCCAAACCCTGAAGAACCCCTATGAAACCCTTAAAACCCAAGAAACACTTTAAACCCCTAAAAACCTAAAAATGGAAAAAACCAAAAATACCTTGAAAACCATAAAATGCCCTAGACAACCTAAAAACCCTAAAAATAATAAAAATCATAAAAAAAATACCTAAAATCCATAAAAACATTTAAACCCTAAAACTATGAAAAACCATAAAAAACATTAGAAACCTAAATACACATAAAATCCAAAAAAACCTAAAAATTCTAAAAAATAAAAAACCCTAAAACCCTAAAAACCAATAAAACCCTTAAAAATACCTTAAAAACCTAAAACCCGTCAAAATCCTAAAAAAATCCTAGAGATACTTGAAATCATAAAAACCTATAAAATACCTAAAAATCCCATAAGAAAAACTTAATAACCTAAGAACACCTAAAACACTTTAGAAACCTAAAAAATGATAATAACATTTAAATACCTCAAAAATCATTAAACCTCCAAAAAACCATAAAAATAAAAAAAACCCTCAAAAATCCTAAAAAAAAATAAATAAAGGCCCACTAAAAACTCTAAAAACCATTTAAACCCCTAAAAACATTAAAAAACTCTAAAAAACCATAAAAACCCTAAAGACCATAAAAATCCAAAAAAAAAACTAAAAACACAAAAACTCAATAAAATATATCTAAAAACGATAAAACAACATAAAAATCATTAAAAAATAAAAAAAAATCCCTAAACAAATAAAAATAGCTGAAATGCCATTAAAACATCAAAATACCAAAAATACCTAAAACCACAAAAAACCTAAAAATATTTAATACCCTAAAAACCTAAAAACCTAAAAAACCCTAAAAAATTAAAAACCCTAAAAAATATAAAAAAAATTCAGAAATCACTAAATACTACAAATACCCTGAAAACCTATAAAAACATTAAAAAACTCTAAAACCCATTAAATCCATAAAAAACTAAAAAAACCAAAAAACCCAATAAATACCACAAAAACATAAAATCCAAAAAACCGTGAAAACCCACAAAAACACAAAAAGCCCTAAAAACCATAAAAATCATAAAAACACCCTATGAATCCATAAAAATAATAATCCATACAAACATTGAAACCCTATGAAAACACTAAAACCTTAAAAAAAGTAAAAATCCTAAAAAAATTAAAAAAACCCCAAAAACCTAAAACACCTTAGAAACCATAAACATATTTAAACCCAAAAAATCCATAAAAACCCTAAAAAAATCACGAAAATCCATAAAACATAAAAAACTGTAAAAACCCTAAGAAAAAAAAAATGATAAAAGAAAAAACACTTAAAACCCCTAAAAACTGAAAAAACGATAAAATCACTAATAAAACCTAAAACCCCTAAAACCCGTAAAAACTATAAAAAACCCCATGAATCCTTAAAAATCATAAAAACCATAAAACCCTAAAATCCACTAAAAACTCTAAAAATCCACCAAAACATTAAAAAAATAAAAAACACCAAAAACCCTAAAAATAACAAAAAACTAAAAAAACCCTTAAAACATAAAAAACCTAAAATACCTAAAAACCCTAAAAAACTGAAATACCCAAAAAATCCAATAAAACCCAAAAAAATAAATGTCCTAAAAAATATCTAAAAATACCTATAAATTTAAAGAGTACTAAAAAACATGAACTACCATAAGAAAGCCTTAAAACGCATAAAAGACATAAAGAAACTAAATATGATAAAAACCCTAAATCCCCCTAAGAACCCCTAAAACCCCTAAATAACATGTAACCACTAAAAACTATAAAAACTATTTAATTTGCAAAAAATGTAAAAAAAACCAAAAAAAAACATTCAATCCCTACAAAATTAAACAAAACCCCCTCAATCCTAAGAAAATAAAAAAAAGATAAAACCCCTAAAAACTCTATGAATCCTCAAAATATCTAAAAACCCTAAAAACCCAAAAAATCATAAAAAATCTCAAAAAATGAATTATTTTAAACACAAAATATCAAAAAAACCATAAATACATATAAACTTTTAAAAATCACTAAAAACCAAAAAATGCTAAAACCTTAAACCCCTAATATCCCAAAAAATAGAAATCCCTAAATACTTATAAAAACCATAGTTACCCTCAAAATCCCTAAAAACCCCATAAAACAATACAAATCCTAAAAGGATCTAAAAATCCCAAAAAAGTGAAAAACCATAAAAATCATAAAATCCCCTAGAAAATCATTAAAACCTAAAAAACATAAAACTGAAAAACCCCTAAAAACCCCTAAACCCCAAAAAAAATCCAAATATCCCTAAAAATCTAAAATACCCCCAAAATAACTAAAACCCTATAAAACCACTATAATACCTAAAATATTCTTAATTTTAGAAACCCTAAAGACCCTATAAAAAACTAAGAAAACCTTAAAAACATAAAAACACTTAAAACCCAATAGAAACTAAAAAATGAAAAAAATACCTATAAAATCTAAAAATCGATAAGAACCATAAAACCATAAACCACCTAAAAACATAAAAACCCTAAAATCCCATAAAACTGTAGAAAACCAGTAAAAATCTAAAAACCACTTAAACCCCTAAAAATGTTAAAAAGTCTAAAAACCATAAAAAACCTACAAAACTCAAAAAACCCCTAAATCTCCAAAAAAACCTAAAAATCCCTAAAACCCATAAAACTCATTAAAATCACTCAAAACCCATAAAAAACTAATAAATCAGGAAAGATAACTGAAATTACAAAAATCCCTAAAATCTAAAATAAACCAAAAAAACCTTAAAAACCAAAAAACACTTAAAATCTCTAAAATCCTTAAAAAAATCTAAATCCCCTCAAAATCCTAAAACTCTTAAAAACCACAAAACCCAAAAATATCCTTTTAAACCCTAAAAATCATAATAATTCTAAAAAAGAACTAAATATCATTACAAACATAAAAACCTAAAAAAATAAAAAATAACCCAAAGAAAACCTTAAAAACCAAAAAAACTTTAAATCCCATAAAACCAAGAAATATGAAATACCTAAAATACCCTAAAAACCCTAAAACCCCCTAAAAACCATATTAACCCCTAAAAGAGTAAAAATCCCTTAAACCCCATAAAAACCATACACCAACTAAAGACTCTAAAAACCATTCAAAACCGTAAAAATGTTAAAAAACTTTAAAAATCCTTAAACATAAAATATATAAAAAAATCGTAAAAAAAACACAAAAAACCCATAAAAACTATAGAACCCTAAAAACCATAGAAACTTCAAAGTCCCTCAAAACCCATAAAATTCATAAAAATGCCTAAAAAAACTTAAAAACATAAAAACCAAATAACCATAAAAACCCTAAGAAAACATTAAAAACCAAAAAACACATAAAACACCTAAAAACCTAAAAGGCTAAAAATTATAAAACCCCTAAAAATATAAGAAACATAAAACCCATAAATACCATAAAAAACCCATAAATACCATAAAAAACCCATAAAAACCACAAAAACCCAAAAACACACTAGAAACTATAAAAACGCTTCACACCCCTAAGAAAATAAAAACTCAAAAAACCCTTAAAACCATAAAAAACTCAAAGAATCAATGAAATCCCAAATAAAATATAAAAATCCTAAAACCCCTAAAATAATAAAAAAACTAAAAATTTTCTTAAAATCCCTAACAACATAAAAAACCCTAAAAACCATAATAATCTTTAAAAACATAAAAACACATTAACCCCCTAAAAAACTAAAAAAAGCTAAACACCCTAAAAACTAGAAAAACCATATATACCCCTAAAAACATAAAATACACTAAAACCGTATAAAAACCCTAAAAAATATCTAAAAATCTAAATACACATTAAACCCATAAAAAAATCATAAACTCTAAAAAACATAAAAACAATAAAAAATAAAACAACCCAAGAAAACCAAAAAACCCTAAAACCCATAAAAATCCATAAATCCCATAAAAACGCATAAAAACAGTAAAATTACCTTAAATCCTGAAAACAATAAAAATAGTAAAAACCCTGAACATCCCTAATAATACCTTAAAAAACTAAAATCACTTAAAATCTCAAAAAACCCTAAAATAGTAAAAAATCCAAAAAACCATTAAAGACCATAAAAACCCTAAAACCCATAAAACCCTTAAAAACCAAAAAAACCATAAAAAGCAATAAAACCATAAAAACAACTATATTCTATAAACACCCTTCAAACCCTAAAAATGTTAAATAACTCTAAAAACCATGAAAACCAAAAAAACTCAAAAAAAACTCAAAAAATCCATAAAAACCAAAATAACCATAAAAACCCTAAAAACCTTAAAAACCATAAAAATACAATAAATAACTAAAATAATTAAAATCCCTAAATACAATTATAATACTTATATAAAAGTAAAAAAATAATAACACTTAGAACCAAAAAAATGCTACAAACCTTAAATAACTCTAAAAACCATAAAAACTCTTAAGATCCCTAAAGTCCCTGAAAACCATAAAATTAAAAAAATAGCCTAAATATATCTAAAAACATAAAAAATAATAAATAACCCTTGGAAAACTATAAAAACATAAAAACACTTATAACCCCTAAAAAACCTAAATAATACTAAAACCATAAAATACTCTAAAAAACCATAATAACCCCTATAAACCATAAAAACCATAAAACCCCATAAAAACCAAAAAATTACTAAAAACTCTAAAAATAATTTAACCCCTTAAAGTTGTTATAAAAATTTAAAAAACCATAAAAACACTAGAAACTAAAAAACCCTAAATTCCGAAAAAACTATAAAATCCCTAAAAACAATAAAAATCTTAAAAACCCTAAAAACCATAAAAATAATAAAAATACCTAAAATCGCAAAATAAGTAAAAATTCTTAAAACCTAAAGAAAATACTAATAAAACCTTTAAAACCAAGAAACAATTAAAATCCAAAAAAACCTAAAAATCAAAAAAAACCCTAAAACCCTAAACAACCCAAAAAAATATGAAAATCTCTAAAACCCCTTTAAACTATAAAAATTCTAAAAATTCCATAAAATCACTAAAAAAATCCATAAAAACCATGATAATCCATAAGAAAAACGTAGAAACAAAAAAACACTTAAAACCCTTAAAAAATTTAGAAAATTCAATAAATCCTAAAAACCATAAAACCCCTAAAACCCCTAGAAATAATAAATCCCATTAAAAGATTGAAAACCCCTAAAATCCAATAAAACACCTAAAACCACTAAAAACTATAAATAACATTTTATACCATTAAAATGTTAAAAAAAACTTTTAAAATCCTTAAAAACCATCAAGAACTCCAAAAATCCCAAAAACAAATCATAAAAACCAAACATACACTAAAAAACATAAAACCCCTCAAAATACATAAAACCCTAAAAATTCATAAAAATCCTACAAAATCCTTAAAAATATTGAAAAATGTAAAATGACTTAAAATCCCCCCAAAATACTTAGAAAAACTATAAAACCCAAAAACATTTAAAACTTCTAAAAACCTAAAAATTGTCATGACCCTAAAAATACCTACAAACCTAAAAACCCCTAAAACATAAAAATAACTTAAAAACCCAAAAAATATCTAAAAATTCCGACAAAATTAAAAAAACCTACAACCCATTAGAAAACATTAAAAAGATAAAAACACTTAAATCAACTAAAATTCCTAAAAAAGATAAGAACCATAATAAAATACACTAAAAACCATAAAACCCCTAAAAATCACAAAACACCTTAAAAACTTAAAAACCCTAAAAAATCATAAAAAACTTAAAAACCCATTAAAAAAAATCTAAAAACACAATAAATCCATAATAATGTTAAAAACTCTAAAAAATGAAAACCCTAAAAACCCTAAAAACACTAAAAATCCAAAACAACCTAAGAATCCTAAAACCCTAAAAATAGTCAAAAACCATAAAAACCATAAAAACCAACAACTATCATTAAAGATACCAAAATATACCTAAAAATGTAAAAAACCCTAAAAACCCAGAAAATCCTAATGAAAAACTTAAAAACAAAAAAAAAACTAAAAACCTAAAAACTCTAAAAACCATAAAAAATTAAAATCTCTATAAACCCTCAAAATCAAAAAAACCCTTAAACCATAAAAAATCATTAAAATAGCTAAATATATTTTCAAATGTAAAAAAATAGAAAACTATGAAAACCACTAAGAAAACCTTAAAACTCTATAAATACTTAAAATCCATTAAAACCTAAAAATTGATAAAAACCCCTTGAAAACACTAAAGTCCTTAGAAACCATAAAACCCCTAAATCCTTAAAAACCCTAAAAACCTATAAGAACCCTAAAACCAGTAAAAAACCTAAAACCCCATAAAATCCCTAAAACATTAAAAAATTTAAAAACTATAAAAACAAAAAAACTCACAAAACCCCTAATAACCAAAAAACCCATAAAAGCACAAAAACCTAAAATACTCTCCAAATACCTAAAAAAATTAAAAACCATAATAACTTTAAAAAATACATAACAATCTACGAAAACATAAAAACCACTAAAAACCTCAAAAAACCCTCTAAAAACATTAAAAACCTAAAAACAATTAAAACCCCTAAAAACCTAAAAAACGTTAAAATCCTAAAAAACCCTAAAAACATTAAAAACCCATAAATTGGTAAAAATCCCTAAAAACCCTAAAAACACCTAAATATAATTTTAAAATCCCTAAAATACCAAAAATTAGAAAAAAACCTACAAACCTTGAAAAAACTAAGAAACCTATTAAAAACTAAAAAAAAAATTAAATCCCTAAAAATCCAAAAAAAATGAAAATAACCCTAAAATACCATAAAACACCTAAGTACAATGAAAACCCATCAAATTGAAAAAACATAAAAACCAATAAAAACACTAGAAATCACTAAAAAAATCCAAAAAACCATTTAAACCCATAAAAACATTAAAAATATATAAAAAACCAAAAAAACATAAAAAACATAAAAAATCCTTAAAAGGTGAAAAAAAGGAAAAAACCAAAAAATCCAAAAGACAAAAAAATCCCTCATAATCCAAAACAAAAATTTAAAACCATTTAAATAATAAGAAAGACTTAAAAATCCATAAAAACATAAAAAACACTAAAACCACTAAAAACCATAAAAACATTAATATTTTAAAAATACATTAAATCATCAATGAATGTAAAAACGCTAAAAACCTTAAAAATAGTAAAAACCATGAAAACAGAAAAACCATAAAAAACATAGAAAACATAAAATAAAAATAAATCTATAAACACCATATAACCAACTAAAAACTCTAAAAACCATTGAAACCACTAAAAATGTTAAGAAACTCTAGAAACATTAAAAACCTTAAAAATCTAAAAAAACACTAAAACCGAAAAAACCATGAAAACCATAAAAACAAAAAATAACCCGAGAACCCTAAATACTAAAAAAACACCTAAAAACCATAAAAACCATAAAAATCCTAAAAAATACCTAAAAATCCCTAAATATGTAAAAATATGAAAACCCTAAAAAACCCTAATAAAACCATAAAAAACTAAAAACACTTAAAACCCCAAAATAAACTAAAAATGTAAAAAACCTATAAAATTATAAAAACCATAAAACCATAAAAACCACAAAAACAACTTAAAATATTTAAAAACCCTAAAAACTTATAAAAACCCCTAAGAACAACTAAAAACTCTAAAAACCCATCAATCCATTATAAACATTAAAAACACTAAAAAATCACAAAAAAACCCTGAAAAGTAAAAAAATGCAATGAAATCCATAAAACCCCTAATTATACTAAATAAATCCCTAAAAACAAAAGAGAGTGAAGAAAAAGATGGCCGATCTGCTCTCTCCCGCTCCGCTCCGTGATGGTGACCTTCCTCTACCGGATTAAAGACAATGACGACTTCTGTGACTTGGCCTCCCCCCCTAAGGGGGAGGGGTCCTCAGTGGTTCTTGATGTAAGAAGAACCTTCATTCCATTGTTTTATCCTGATTAGATCCCTTATTTTCTGAGTATTAATCTCAGCCCTAAGGTGCCAGGTCTGTTTGAAGGTCATCTGAAGCTGCAGTTGTCAATTTCGGAGTTCAACGAGGCTTCATATTTGCATAATATGACTCTGGTGGATCGATTCTCTAACTGGCGCCCCTCAGTGGATGTTTTTGATATATTTGTGTTAGAACATTGGGATATCTAGGATAGGGAGACAGTGGGATTGGTTGATGCCTGACATATTTTGATCTGCTTTGATTCTGAGGAGGACCTTATCCAGGCCTGGTTCGCTGCCCCTCGCAGAAGTGATGGTGCACTATTTTCAATATTCAGGTGGAGCTTTTATCTTAATTTACGTTGTGACTCACCTTTGGTATCCATTTCGGTACGATTCCCTGAGCTCCCTCTTCACTTCCAAAATTTGTCAATTCTTACAATGCTGGGAAATTTGGTAGGAAGATTTATGTGTGTGGATAGCCGAACAGGATCCATTTGTCATCTGGTTCCTCAGAGAGTCTGTATTGAGGTTGATATCTCCAAGCAACTAGTTGATTTTGTATGGACTGATATTGGTGAAGATCTTCAGTGGAAGCAACCTGTGGTTTTCAAATCCTGGTTGAATTACTGTGAATCTTGTCTGACGCTTGGTCACGTGAAAGGGATGTGTCGTCGTGGGGTAAGTGATCGCTTGGTTTCTGAGCGTGATGTATGTGCCACCCCTCCAAGTATGGGCCTAGCTTCTGACCATGGGGATAGACTATGCCCTGAAAAAAATGATGGGGTGCTTCACCCAGGGTTCTTGGTAAAGGACTGTTTCAAGTGATTGAAGGTTAATTTAGGACGGGCTGGTGCGACCCCTTTCTCCAGTGGGGTGGTGGAGGTGGTTCCTAAGAAATATATGGAAGATGATGACTACTTCTAGATGGTTCTGATTGGGGTGTGCAATTACATTCCCAGTCTAGGTCCTAGGGGGATGAGGATGTAGGGGTTGCTGACGAATGTCGCTTCTGCCGAGGAAAATGGTCAGGAGTTAGAACAGGACCTGGTTCTCACTTTGAATCCATATGTAGTGCTTGACCCAGAGGAGGGGGAGTGTCTAGAGTCACTGTTTGATGCTCAGGCTGATGAGGAGCGGTAGGTCTCTAACATCCACTTAGAAGAGACGACCCTAAATACCCCGGGTGATGGTTTAGGTGGTGCCAAGGGCACCCCATCTGATTATTTGCTGGAACAAGAGATGAGTGATGTGGTCCCTTATGTTTCTGGGAGGACTATGGTGCAACAGTGTTCGGTAATGGAGCTTGTGGCCTTTGAAAATCTACCTCCCTATGTTGAACTCATTGATTTGATCATGCTGGACGGTTTTAAAATCTCCCTTAAGCAACACCAATGGGAGATTCTGCAGCAGCCTAAACTGAAGGTTATGTTTGACTGGGATAACATTGATGAATATTTCAAATTTTATTTTTTCATTGGGGACTGTAATGAATTCATTTATGCGAACACGCCCATGAATTGGAGGAGGAGGACCATGATGGATGGCTCAGTCCATCCTGACTCGGACCCCCGGAATCCAAGTGGAGGGTCTGAGCCCGTAGTTGTTGGTTCCAGGTAGGAGGGGAGCCCCAAGGTGGTGAGTGATGATGATGTCGTTCACAATAGGAGGATGAGGAGTGATTACCCTACCAAGATGAGGGAAAGGAGAGACTATACCTCCCTACCAAAACCAATGGCTACAAGGGCCTCCTAGAAGGCTTCCAAAGCTGTGGATGATTCTATTGCCATGGATCGATTAGATAGGAAGCTGGAGAAGAAGCGACTCATGAGGTATTTTACTGAGTCCTCAAGCAGTGTGAGTCATCTGAATGAGAGTCTGTGGACTTGGATGCATCCTCTGGGTATGGTGCAGACGGGGATCCCTTTGGATGTGAAGATGTGTGATGCGGTGGTGGGTTGTTCGGTCTGCTGTGTGTTTTTTTGTTCCTTTGTTTTCTTTTTTTTCCTTTTGGGGATTGTTTTTGGGTATGGGTCGACTGACCCATCCCCTCCCCTGGTCTTGTACATGTTTTCCATTTATATTTTGGTGGCTAGGCTTGCCTAGTTTTGAACCCCTTCTTCCCTAATTATACTGAAAAACCTAAAAACCTAAAAAACTATAAAAACCGTAAAAAACAATTAAAATCCTAACAAACCCTAAATATGTAATAGACACTAAAAAACCTAAAAAACTCAATGAGACATTATATATATAAAAAAAATTAAAACCATTAAAACATAAAAAACTCTAAAATTCATAAAAATCCATAAAACCACAAGAAACCCTAAGAACCCAAATACCTCCTAAAAACCACAAAGGCCCTAAATATCCGAATGAAATCTAAAAATCCCTAAAAACATAAGAAACCCAAAAACCCTGAAAAAACCTTGGATAATATTAAAAAAATTAAAAGCACTTAAATCACCTAAAATCCATAAAAAAATCTAAAAACCATACAAAACTCAAAAATACCCTAAAACCCTAAAACCCCTGAAAACCATAAAATCCCCTAAAAACAAAAAAACCTATAAAAAACATAAAAAAACTATAAATATTCTAAAAACACTCGATACCCCTACAAAGGTTAAGAATATCTAAAAAAACATAAAACCCTATAAAAATCAGAAAAAAAACCAATAAAAATATAAAAATCCATAAAACCTAAAAACCATAAAACCTGTTAAATTTCATATAAACCCTAAAAACCATCAAATCCAAAAAAATCCCTAAAAAGAGAAAAAAACAAAAAATACCCTAAAAACATAAAAAACCTTAGAAAACCTAAAAACACTAAAATCACTAAAAACCCTAAAAAACGTAAAAAAACTCTAAAAACCCCAAAAATCAATAAAATCCCTAAAACCGTAAAAATACAAAACCCTAAAAATCCATAAAAATCCTTAAAAATCCCTAAAAATACCAAAATAAACATAAAACCCATAAAATCACTAAGAAAACCTTAGAAACCTAAAAACACATTAATCCCCTGAAAACCTAAAGAATGATAAAAACCCTTAAAACCATAAACCATAAAACCCCTAAACACCTTAAAAACCCATAAAAACCATGAAAACTACTAAAAACTGCTAAAAACAATTTAAAACACCAAAAATAATAAAACCCCTAAAAACCGTAAAACTATAAAAACTCATAAAAAACACGAAAACCGAAAAACCCTATAAAAACACAAAAAACCCTAAAACCCTAAAAATCCAAAAACTCTAAGAACCCATAAAAATACAAAAAATTCATAAAAATGTTAAAAACTCTAAAAACACTGGATAACCCAAAGTAAACTTTACAAATCTAAAAACAAAAAAATCCCCTAAATGACATATAAAATGCTAATAGCCCTAAAAATCGTAAAAGAATAAAAACCCCTCAATGTCCTTAAAACCCCAAAAACCTATTAAAATCCAAAAAATCACTAAATCACTAAAAATTAAACATAACCCTAAAAGCATTAAAAACACCTAAGAAAATAAAAAAACCTAAGAAAACATAAAACCCCTAAAAAATTAAAAGACAAAAAACCCTAAAACCCATAAAACCCCTAAAAGTCACTAAATACTCAAAAAACCCTTTGAACCCCTAAAAACATTAAAAATGCTAAAAAACATTAAAATCCTAAAAAACACAAATAATCCTCTAAAACCCAAAAAAAACTATATAAACCCTAAAATACCACAAAATACCCAAAACCCCAAAAAACCATAAAAATCCTAAAACCCCCATAAAAATACCTAGAAACATAAAAAACCCTAAAAACCCTAAAACACTCTATGGAAACCTTAAATTGCCAAAAATAAACAAAATACCTAAAATCCCTAAAAATGGTATAACCACTAAGAAACCATAAACTCCTGAAAAACCATAATCCCCAAAAAAACCGTAAAAACCTTATAAAACCCCAAAAAACAACAAAAAAAATCTAAAAATACTTTAAACTCCTAAAGCATTAAAACAACTCTAAAACAAACTAAAATCCTAAAAAAACTCAAAAAACCCCTAAAACCCCCAAAAACAATAAAATCCCTAAAACCCTAAAAAATCCAAAACCACCACAATTTGTAAAAACCCAAAAAAACACATTATGGTCCCAAAAAATACCTACCAATCAATAAAAAAGTTAAAACCCTAAAAATCTACAAAAAATAAAAAAATCTAAAAACCCTAAAAAGTATAAAACCCATAAAACTCAAAACAATTAATAAAAACTCTAAAAACCCTTTAAACCCATAAAAACATAATAAACTATAACAAACTTTCAATCCCTAAAACCCCCAAAAAACCATAAAAACCATAAAAACGAAAAAAAACCACTAAAAACACTGACTATAAATAAAAACTCTAAAAACCAATAAAATATTAAAAAAGACCAAAAAATCCGTAAAATCATAAAAAATGGTAAAATCCATGAAAACCCCTATGAAATCCATAAAAACTAAAAAACACTCAAAACCCATAAAAACCTAAAAAATGTTTAAAAACGTAAAAAACCTTAAAACCGATAAAAACCCCCAAAATCCAAAAATACCATTAAACCGTAAATATCCAAAGAAATACATAAAAATACCTAAACACATAAAAACCCTAAAAAGATGAAAACCCCTAAAAATATAAAAAACCTAAAAGAAAATAAAAACCATAAAACCCCAAAACCCTATAAAACCTATGAACCTAAAAAAAATCCAAAAATCCCATAATTACCCTAAAAACCAATAAAAACTCAAATAACCATTTAACCCCCTAAAAACATTAAAAACACTAAAAAAATATTAAAAGCCATAAAAATATAAAATTTAACCCTATAAACCCAAGAATACCTTTAAAGACCCCAAAATCCTAAAAATCCTAAAATTCCATAAATATCATAAAAACAATAAAATTTTGAACAAATCCCAAAAATTCCATAAAAAGTATAAAACCATAAAACCATATAAAAAACCAACGAAAACAATAAAAACCTAAAAAGACATAAAACACCTAAAAAACCTAAAATGCCTAAAAACCATAAAATCCATAAAAACCATAAACCCCCCCTGAAACATTAAAAACCTTAAAACACACGAATCCATAAAAGCCCCTAAAATCCATAAAATTTCTAAAAAATCCCTAAAAATATAAAAAACATTTTAAACAATCAATAAACCTAATAAAACCTTAAAAATCTATGAAAACATTTAAACCCTAAAAATATAAAAATTTCTAAAAACCATAATGCATAAAAACACTAAAAAATCAAAATCCACTAAAAATTCTTATAAACATTTAAAAACCAAAAAAGTCAAAAAAAAGTCCATAAAATCCCTAAAAATGTATGAAAAAACTTAATAACCTTGAAAACCCCTAATAAAACCTAAAAATAAAAAAATCTTCAAACCCCTAAAAAATAAAAAAATTAAAAACCCTAAATACCCCTAAAATGGCACTACAAACACTAAAACCCCTAAAAACTACAAAACCGCCTAAAAACATAAAAAAATATAAAACCCCAAAAAACTGAAAAAATATACTAAGACTCTAAAAATATTTTAAACGGGTAAAAATGATAAAAAATATTAGAAATCTTAAAAAACATAAAAATCCTTAAACCCTTAAAAACAATCAAAATCCAAAAAAGCCCTAAAAACCGTAAGAACCCTAAAATCCTTGAAAATATATAAATACATAAAAAAACAAAACCCTAGAAAACCCTAAGAAAGTCATCAAACCTAAAACACTTAATACCCTAAAAAACTTAAAAAAAGATATCAACACAAAAAAAACCTAAAAGCCTAAAAAACACCCAAACCCTCAAAATACTTATAAGGTGAAAAATAAAAAAATCCCCTTAAAATCCCTAAAAGTGAACCCCCCCCCCAAAACCTAATAATACCTAAGAAAACATTAAAAACCCAAAAACTATTAAAAAATCTAAAATATAAAAAATGATAAAACCCCTAGAAACCCTAGAAATACTAAAAACCTTAAAACCCCTAAAAACCTTAAAAGACATGAATCCCTGTAAAAAATCCTAAAAACCACTGAAAACTATAAAAACCTTTTATCCCCCAATACCCATAAAAAATATAAAAACATTTAAACCTACGAAACTAAAAAAACACCTAAAACCCTAAAAACCAAAAAATGTGAAAATAACCTAAAAACATTTAAAGTTTATAAAAACCGTCAAAACCCTAAAATCCCTAAAAAATATAAAAAACCTAAAAAACCCAAAATAACCCAAAATAACAATAAAGACCAAAAAAACCCAATGAAACCCCTAAAAACCCTAAAAATCCAAGAAAACCATAAAACCCTAAAAATTCCAAACCCAAAAAATACATAAAACACCAAAAACCCATAACAATCATAATGAATCCCTAAAAATACCTAAAAACATAAAAAACCTAAAATCCTTAAGAATCCAAGGATATACTTAAAAACCAAAAAACACTTAAAACCCCATAAAACACAAAAGACACCAAAAACCCTAAAAACCTAAAATCCCTAAAATACTCAAAATCCCTAAAATATCTAAAGATGAAAATAATCTTAACCCCCCCTAAAATCCCTAAAAATTTAAAAACCACAAAAAACCCTTGAGAAATCATTAAAAACAATAAAATAACCAAAAAACCCTAAAATAACCTAAATCCAAAAAAACACGAATAACCCAAAAAACCCCAAAAAACATAAATAACCAAAAAATCATATAAAAACACGAGAAAATACTAAAAACACTAAAAACCCTTTAAAATTTGAAACACATTAAAAAATTATATAAGAAAATAAAAACCCTAAACACCCAAAAAACACTAAAACCCCTAAAAACCCAAAAAACCCTAGAAATCATAAAAATCCCTTAAAACTATAAAATTAATTAAAATCATTGAAATTTAAAAAAAACCTAAAAATATCTAAAAATAGGAAAGCAGTAATAACCCTAAAATCACTAAAAAAACAATAAAAACCTAAAACACTTAGAACCCTACAGACCTGAAAAAAATTAAAACTACTAAAAACCCTAAAATAACTAAAAACATAAAAATCCCTCATTCCCCATGAAAACCCTAAATCATAATAAAAATTATAAAAACCCTTTAAACAGCAAAAATGTTACAAAACTCTAAAAAACATAAAATCCCTTAAAAACTTCAAAAACCCTAAAAACCCAAGAAGCCCGAAAAAACCCGAAAAAACCTCAAAATCCATAAAAACCCTAAAAACCATAAAAATTATAAAAAATAACTAAAAATCCTTCAAAATTTAAAAAACCATAAAAACCATAAGAATCTCTTTAAATAATAAAACACTTAGAACCCCTTAAAAACAAAAAATAAGCTAAAAACCATAAAAACACACAAAAACCCCAATAAACAAAAAAAAAATTTAAAACCTAAAAAAATATAATAAAAACCCTAAAACCCACTAAAAACTCTGGAAACTGTAACAACCCAAAAAAACAAAAAACAAAAAAAATCCAAAAAAGCATAAAAACCCAAACAAAACATACAAACCCTAAAAACACTCGAGATCCATAAAAAGCTAAAACAGAATAAAAATCCTTAAACATTCATAAAATTGTAAAATACACTATATACTTTGAAAACCACAAAGATAACAACAAAACCCAAATGAACATAAAACCCCTAAACACTTAAAAAACTACCAATCCAACCAAACCTAAAAACCATAAAAAAACTAAAACCATATAAAATCCCTCAAAACCATAAAAATACTAAAAATAAAAAAAAACCCTAAAAAAATTAAAAACCCTGATAAAACTTAAGAAAATCATTCAAACCTAATAACACTTAAAATACCTAAAAAACCTAAAAACAGTAAAACACTAAAAGAACATAAGACACATAATCCCCCTAAAAACCATAAAAACACTAAAAAATTAAAAACCCACAAAAAACACTAAAAAATATATAAAAAATTTAAACCTATAAAAGGTAAAAAAATAAAATAAAAACCCATTAAAACCCAAAAAACTCCAAAACAATCCATAAACTCAAAAAAACCCAAAAACCCATTAAACCGCCAAATCCCTAAATACCCTATGAAAAGAAGAGATGGCAGCTAAGTCTCTGGTTTCTCTATCTTCATGATCCACAGAACTATCATTCCTTATTTTCAATGGATATTTTTTGCTCCTTGGTGGCGGCGATGATGGCTTCCTGGTGGTCTGGGCGCGGTCTTAGAGGTTTGACTGGCTTAGTGACGGTCGCGGCGACTCTCTTCGGTGGTGTGGTGTGTGGGTACTTTAGTTTTCTAGGTCGATGGTGAAGTCAACACTGGATCTAGATGTGAGTTTTTAGTGTCTTCCTTGGCTTCAGGACATATTCAGGCAGGTGCAACAGGTGTCCCAATGACTTCATCATTTGATGGACTGGCCTTCTCTGCCATCCGTGATGCGGTACGTTCCAGATCTATTGGGGGGGGGGGGGGTTTGGTGGCTTTCCTAACTTCGCGATGGAGTAAGATGGAGGAAGAGGGCACTGAATTGGGTTGTTGGTGGTTTTCTCGGTCCTGGTGCGTGGTATTTCAGATCTTTAGGTGATTAGTTTGCACAGGAGCTATAGGTTTATGATTCTGGATCTCCGGCTTCGGCCTCGTTTCGCACTGTTATTGTAGGTTGTTTTATTTTGTGCTGTGATATGGTTTTGATGTTGGTCTAGGGATTATTGAGATTCCGAATAAAACCCTATGGTTGGAGTGCTATGCACCTTGTGATTTTTTGTTCGCGATGTTTGGATGCTTTGTGGTTGTACTTTGGATACCACACTGGTGGTGGCTTGCATGGTTGGGACTCCATGTTGGTGCTGGATAATAGTTTTGAACTGAGACATTGGGTGATATCTGGTCATTGTTTCGTGGTTTTGGTCGCGAAACGCCCAACGGTTCCATATCCGATGACACGTGGACCTGCTTTCCAAAGGCAGGCGTTCACCGGATAGTCTGTCCAGCGACACTTAAGAAATCACATTGGTCGAGAGGATGGGAAGTCGGGATCATCACACCCTTTTTGGGGGGAATTATTGCCTGTTCTGAGACTCTCTTATATATTTAAGACGTATTCATATGTTCGCGAATCATTGTTTTATACCGAAGCATAGTATCCATAGATTTAACCTTGGTTGGAAATGGTCAGCTGAACGTAGGGGTTCAGAATCATTTATGCCTAAGGATTACCATCCCTCATGGGATTAATGACCTCGAGGGGTCTGGAATCACTGAGGCGGCACAAGGAGCGGCACAGTGAGCCGACGTGAGGATAGTCGGATCGACCGGTTATTGGGCTTGAACCTCAGGGAGGCTTCCTACGTACCCTGCCTAGGAGGCAGGGATCAAAGTCCACGTAGTTCAAATAGGAGCATTGGGGAACCGATGTGAATGTGGACTCGGGGGTTCGATGGGGATCGGGCTTGAACCTCTTGGAGGCTTCCTACGTAACCTACTTAGGAGGCATGGATCAAAGTCCACATAGTTCGCATTGGCTTGGGAATTACGCTCTGAGGCATCCCGGAATAATGGATTGGGGCTTACACTTTGAGGAGGCCCATAAGAGGATGTCATGGACGATGCTTACTCTAAGCCCACATGAGTCATGCTCGGTGTGAGAAACAAGAGGCAGCAGGGACCAGAGGATCATGTTGCGAGAGGTGCGTCTCAGAGGAATGGAGTGGGGCTTACGCATGATGGCGGCCCATGATGATAGATTGGGGATTACACTCTAAGGAGGCCCATGGGAGACAAAGTGCGATAGGAGAGGAAAAGGGGGTGCTCTTATGCCAATCTCCTCTCTTGCAGTGCATGAGGGCTTCCTTGTGTTGGGTATTTTACTATCCTCGGGAAGCCCTTAACAAGTGGAGGGGAAGAAAGGGGATTCCCGAGCTCAGACTCCACATTACCATGGGAACGTGAACCCAGGAATGCTTCGGGAATCTTCTCAAGGGTCGGGGCAACCCCGTCGCCTCTATTTACCGTGGGTATGTGAACTCAAAACGGCGCGCTGATGTGCCCGAAAGTTACACCACGCGGATCCGGTGGCTCTGGTGGAGGCCTTGGCTGGTGGCCGATGAATAGGCCAATGAGGGAGTCACAGAGGATCGGGCAGGATTGGATAGATTTTATCTATCTCGGGGAATGGGAACTCTGAAGACTCTGATGGGCCACACGTATAAAGTAGTGGTGGCACCCTTCATGTAGGAAGGTGGTACGCAGCTAGAGATGTCGTCCGCAAACCGGGGTGGCCCGCAGACGGAGAGGTCTTCCGCGAACCAGGAGGGTTCGCGAATCGAAGGGTCATCCGCAAACCAGGATGGTCTACGGACTGATTGGCATCTCGCAATCCAAGGTGGTTCGCGGCTTCGGGTTCGGCCCACGTACCAGGGGGAACGTGGAGGGGTCCACGCGAGCAGCAGCGACCAAGGGTGGCACCGATCGGGGGTTCGTCGGTCGAGGCTTCACCTGCGTAGGAGGGTGCTACACGGTGCAGCAGATCGGAAAAGAGGCATAAACACCCTAGTTCGCGGGGAGTGCATCTACGGAGGGGGCTTTGGTTCGCGGTCTTCTCTTTTTATGTTACTTTATGTTTGCAGTTCACCAAATTATTATGCATTTTTCTAGTTCCTTATTATTCAGTCCCCAGGTTTATACCTACTGTGGTTCGCGAACCAGAACTTTGCTGTTTGCGAAATCCTAAGCCTTCATTCGATCGATCTCCTTCTGAATCTCAAATTCCTATGAATCTGAATCCCGATCTCTGAATCCTATTCCTTTCCCCCTCAGTTTTCTTTTATAGATTGGGAAAAGAGATGTATCTGCAGTCACACGACACCTTTTGCGGAGGCCCATGACTGAATACCTGATTTACGGCTGACTTGGTCAATCGGTAATTCGCGGTGGGTATTGAACGCTTCCCCCCCGACAAACCAAACTCAGGGAGTGATTCGCGGCTACGGAGGGTTCTGCCTCCATTCTGCGAACAACAACGGATTTGGCTTGAACTGGTCGACGCGGTCTGCGGTTGGGGCGGTTCATGGTGGTGAACCGGATTGGCGCCCATCCTGCCTCGCGACCACGGAGGATCTCGGCCTCCATTTCACAAATGACGACGGCTCACAGAGGGGGCGCTTCGTGAGGCCTGGCCACGTCGCGTTTTCATGGGACTGGTCCACAGACTGTTTCTACTTGTGTCCCTTCTTTTGATTTTCTCCATTCTTTTCCCCAATTCTTTGGGGGATTTGGCTAGAATCTCTTTTGCATATTTTTTGGGACCCTATAAATGCCCCCATCAGAATGGGGTCCAATAAGAACGAAGAGGAGGCCATTCCGATATAGAGTGGTCCTAAAACTGAGATGATTTGTGGTAGAGAGAGGGACCTAGTATGGGACCACACCTATAAATACAGGGGCCCTTCATTTGTCTTTTACTGAATTCTTCTCGAAACCAGAGCTCCCTCACCACCGCGTGCTCTCTCCCTCACGGAGTGCTTCATCCACGAACCGACAGTGACTTCTACGAACCATTCATCCTTCACGACCGCCTTCACCCGTGAACCAATTCCCCAACCGCGAACCATTACTTTTAATTAATTAAAAAGTAAGTCATGACGGGATGCGGAGGAACTTGCTTCACATTTTTTGTGCTCCGCGGTTTCAATGGTCCGCAGTTTCGATGCTCCGCGGACTAAAATCTCTTGAACTTTAAAAGTTTCTAATTCTTCCACACTTAATCACTTAAATTCGGGATTGAAATTCCACGGAGCAACTTGGTTCACGGTTTCCTGGCCAACACTTCGCGGGCTAGGGTTTCGCAGACTGATTTTGAGAAGGGATGGTTCGCGGGATGTTGTCATCGTGAACCATCCTTCGAGGCTTCTTTGAAGGAATTGCTTATGAAGTCTCCTCAACTGATCCTCAGCCATATATCTGATATTTTTGTCCAGATTTTTATTCAGGACTAACCGATTTTTGGATCTTGTCGTGCAGGGAGAAGATATGGTTCCCCCTCGTTCTGCACCAAGGCCTACTGCAGAGCCACTCCCAATCGGTTCAAGGAGACGTTTAGCTATGAATCGCAGAGCGGAGAACATCCAAGAGGACCCTAGTTGGTCCATCATTCCTAACGATGGTGCCTTGAAAGATTTTCTCCCTCCTGAGCTCCTAGATTATCCACTATCAAACCGACGTCCACTTCATGGATTCTGTCTTCAAGATGATGTCCCTATTCCCCCTACTCTCTAAGGTCTTCCTTCTCCTTTCTTAGAAGCGTTGTCCACGTGTATTCAGGAGAACCTTACCCAATCAGGGGAGATGGTTTCTGACTCTGACCAGAAAGACGCCTTTATTTTGAAGGGCTCTGTTTGGACCCAAAGTGATCAGCATGCTCAAAACTTTTCGCAGGAAGCTGTCTTCAAGAGTTACCCTTCTATTATCAACCTTGCTCAAGTAGATCCCGATGCAGGGTGGATTCATAGGTGTGATCTTCGATCTGGAGGGCTTTTCTCAAACGATTGTGCATGGGCCTTCTGAGTTCATCATCATTTCCAGGAATATCCCGAGTCGCTGGAATCAGTCGATTTTTACTCCATAGTGTGGGATTTCCATTTTTTTGTTTACCCACCATCCTTGATCCTACCTGACCTGATCAGTCGCTGGTGTTCAAGCACTAGTACTTTCCACCTTGCCCATGGTGAAGTTGGCATTAGTCTATGGGATATCCATCAATTGGGAGGACTCTCGATTATCGGTGAAATGTATGACGAATTTTTACCTGCTCCTGATGCATGGGACGACGTCAAACAAGTGTCTTCATTGGAGAGGGATCTGTTGGTTATGGCAGAGCAGTCACTGGGTCAGGCATTGTATGCCCACTCTCTTATTCCCTATAGTACCTGGATAGGGTTATTTATAAACACCACTGGTCCTATGCTGAAGATCAAGCGTCCCAGGACTCATCCTTCTCTGCAGTCACGAACCTCCCTAGGTTCCTACTAGGTGGTTCTGGAGGCGGGCGACTACCTTTCATGGGGTTAAGAGGTGCGTCCCGGGGTGTCGCCTATGCTCTGGCTGGCGGGTTTGTTTGCAATGTTCCTGAGCGGGTGGCTATTCCCTTCTCGAGATATTAATCCTGGCGTCAGGGCTTGCACCCTGATGATGTCAGTTGAGCTGGCTGAGGGCCGCCTAGTGAATTTGGTCATGCCCACATTGTCTCTTATTTATGAAATGCTCGGTCACATGCAGAAGGGCAGTTCACCCTTCCGTCTGAGTGGGCAATTTCAATTTTTTATGGCTGGGTAGCAGATCATTATTCTTGTTATGAGTATCGTCACAACACGATCATCCTGCTTCCTACTTTTTGTCCTACCCTGCTTGTTATAGCTGGAGTTTTCCTGAAATCCCTCAGCCCTGGTGAAGTCCATGAGATTCTGAGTGACTTCTCCCAGTTTTCTTTCACTCCCTACCCTATAGCTTCTGGTGTCTTATTTGACAACCGTCGGGGGAGCTTGGAGGATCACTCTTACATGATCTCTCTACGGGACGGATTTCTGTCCGCGTGGATCGACAGGGTTTCTATGTGCAATCTGTATGTCCTGTATCACTTTTCTCGCTAGTTTGGGTGCATGAAAGTCCTAGTTTTCCTTCCCCCTCCTCAATATTGAGGAATGCACCTGGACACACATTGCCAATGGTGGCTGATACTGACACGAGAGGGATATAACACGATCATTCCCCTTCCTGTCATGGGGGAGGCTGCCGGCCTTTCCTTGGAGTACGCAAAAACATGGGAGAAACACTATCCCGATGGGATCCTAGGGAAGTCTATCTGGCAGGTTCCCAAATCAGGACGTATTGAGGCTGTTGCGTCCACCACAACTTCCTCATCAGCTATAAGGGAGGATCGACTGATTGCTTGTCGATCAAAGCGACTCAGGGGATTTTCCTCCCCCAGTCCTGTGGTGGCCGAAGTTCAAATGGGTTAATCCTTCTTGGAAGTGTATGAGGATGACCCTATGGTTTCGGGTCTCAGCGAGGCAATACTGGAAGTTTTGGCATTTAATACTAGGCTTAACAACTTGATCCCTAAGCCTGAACCGGGGTTAGAGGCTCCAAAATTTCCAGTTTCGGAACCAACTTCTAGCGAGCACATGCTTGCGCTAGTTGCAATGCCAGATTTCATTCATGTGACATCTAGCGAGGGTACCAAAGATCCTCAGGTCATGGCGGACCATCAAGCGGTGCGCAGGTGGGCCTGGCCCCAGATTTGCGAGATCATTGCTGAGACTCCTCTATATAAGATGGAAACTAAGACCTAAGCTCTTCGACAGCTCTTCTTAGGCTTGGGGTCGGGTGTCTTTGACTATCGGCAGTTCCATTATCTTACTTGCTATGTTTTCATGGCCCATGAGGAAGCTGCCATTAGTGAACTCATACATGCTCACTTTTCTGCCGCTCATTGCGGGGCCCAAGCCCAGGATGAAGCCACGACATAGCTCCGTCAGCTGATAGCACAGGAGGCGACCTCTCAAGATCAGGCGACAGTATTATCCTTCGAGTTGCACAAATGTGATGAACGGGAAGTGATGTTGAAGAATCAGTTGTCAGCTGTGACTGGTCGTCTCGAAGCCATCAGAAAAGGGATCAACGATCTCCAAACAATAGAGGAGCGTACTCATCCGATGGATGAGGTTTAAGTTAGGGAGAAGGTAGTGTTGGAATGGTCTTGAAACGACCTCCGCCGCACGGTTGCTGATCTGGTGGAGAGATAAATTCAGGTTCCTTTATGACTATCAGAGCCACTCTTGTACCCTGTGTTTTACATACCCCTATTCCCCATTTTATTGTGAGGGAGAGACCCTAGCTTATGGAAGTCCTCTCTTTTTGTTCGAATGAACTACCGTCTCTATCAATTACCTATTTCTGTGAAATATGATTATTACTAGAACAATTTTTATGTAAATAACAATTCACTGAATTAGAATTAATCATAACTCAGGAAAACAAACTCTAACTTTTTCCTATACCATGGGGTCCAACGAGCATTGTTTGACTATTGCTGGGGTTTGTAGAGAATCCCCATAAAATTGTTTTCTTTTCTTATTAATGCCCTGATTTTTCCTGGGCCCATTTAGTGTGAGCCCAGCGGGTATGGCCTGGATTTTTCTTAGGTCTCCCTTTTGGGGTTTTCGGCCTAACAGGCTTTGTGCCTCTTTTTGTGAGCAGTTTAAAGTCCCATCGACATGACTTTCATTACTGATGTTTTAGGTCAAACAGCTTTGACCAAACATGGTGGGGCAAGGACCCCAATGGGGTTCTTATGATTAAAATATGTCTCAATATGCTTCGGATGCATGTGGGGGGAACATGTTTAAATTAGAATGGCAATAAAGGCATGCCTCAAGGCTTGGGAGCCGCATCGACGTATAGAGGTAGGAAGAGCGTTGCCTAAGGAAAACATGCCTTGGTAGATGGGCCAGGGGAAATAAATATGCAGAGCCGCTAAGGTCATGGTATGCAAAGTCATGAGAAGGTGTCCTTATGTCAATGACTATCCATTTCCGATGGCCAGGGGACTTCATGGAAGTCTGGCTCATGGAAACCACGATGGGTGGCTTGGAAAATTATGAAAACCACCAGGGGTGGCTCAGAAGGGGAGTGTGACATATTAAAAGGGTTTTGGGAACATCCATGCTAATCCAATGCATGGTTAGGAGACCAGTATCCTACACATTTAGTTAGAGTAATGGATGGTTGATGCTTGTCGCAGTTTAAAGTCATGGAGCTGAGACATCATTTAAAATGGAACGACTTCTATTGGTTCTCAGTAATCTTGTCAAATACGTTTCACCATATTCAGGAAGGGTTTTAAAAGAGGTTGGTAAACTATAGCTCAGAGGGTTTCTGAATCCCGGGATAGACATGGGGGCTCAGGGTCAAAGAGGTGTACGGATAAAAGCATTGCCTAAGGAAATCTTGCCTCTGGTAGATGGGTCAGGGGAGATCAATATGCAGAGCCGCTGAGGGCATGGTATGCATAGTCATGAAAAGGTTTCCTTAGGTCAATGATTGTATTCTCCTGATAGCCAAGAAACTTCAGGGAAGTTGAGATTTGGGACCACCAGGGGTGGCTTATGAGAATTTGGTTTTTTCTGAGTGAAGAGTATGGTTTATGATGAGAGGGTGCCTAGATATGGGGGAAACATCTAGACCAAAATTCCCAAGAATGGGTGAAGTAATCCCTTTTCACGCGGGTGTGAGACGGTGGCTTGTGCTGGTCTGACCCGTGCCCTTAAGGAAAGAGAAAATCCTCCATTCCTTATTGAACCCGTGGTGGGTTTGACAGTGCAGTTTAGCGTCATGTGGGACGAAGAGCATAATTAAAGGATGTTGTGCAGTTTAATTTCATTCTGTGAGGATGAGGGGTATTTTTCTTTCCTTTTCCAATAATGTGTATTTTAACGTCGTGCAATAAGGACGATTGACCGTGCTGTTTAACGTCGTGTGGTATGGACGTAGTTAAAAAGGCCGCTCTTGATTAGAATGTAACTGGGCCCGAGTATCTGGGCATGTCCAAGACGTGGAGGGGGGGGGGTGATGGTGTAAATCATGGTTTCGAGGCTTCTTGGATCAGGAGAGGTGACATGGGGGCTCTAAGGCCGGTAAGCGTACGGAGCTAGGAAGAGGGTCCCCCAAGGAAATCGTGCCTTTGGAGGATGAGCCAGGGGATATCATTATGAAAAGCCGCTGAGGGCATGGTATGCATAATCGTACAAAGGTGTCCCTGGGTTTATGACTTTCCACTTCCAACGGCCATGAGTGGTTATGAAGATCCACAATTTTCCGGGCCACGAAGTCTGTCATCGGGGAAAGAAATGTCTGAAAATGTTGGGCATACTCGGCCCTGGTTTCCATTAAATCTTAGAGAGCTCCCTGTGCTGATTTTTTTTACGCGCGGGGGTATACATTTACTCCATGCAGTTTAACATCATGTGGGAAGGACGAAGTACTCCTAGTTTAACGGTCATAGAGCTCAGACCATTGGATGGCTATTACTGCAGTCACTCGAAGGATAACTGGGTCAACATGTTTTGATATACTTGGAACAAGGTGGGGGATGAAGGTTATAAACTGCAACTTTGAGTTTTCCCGGATCAGGAGGTGTGGTGTGAGGGCTCTGAGGCCGGTAAGCGTACGGAGCTAGGAAGAGTACCTCCCAAGGAAATCTTGCCTTTGATGGAAGAGCTAGGGGCTATCATTATGGAGAGCCGCTGAGGGAATGGTATGAATAGTTGTACAAAGGTGTCCCTGGGTCGATGACTTTCCACTTCTGATGGTCGTGAATGATTATGAAAATCCGAGATTGCCCACAACACAGAGTTCGACATATGGGGATAATGGTGTCCGAGCATACAAGAAACATTTTTACTGCAATTGTCCATTGAGTTAAAGTAGCCTAGTCATGGCTTGATGTTCGCTGATGCTGGTCGCTATCTCAACCATCGTCGGACACATAGGCTATCCAGGTAGGGATACCCTAGCAACATTTGGATGTGAAAAGGGGAATAAACTTGTAAACCAATTCCCCATAAATTTTTGGATCGGGAGATGTGATATGGGGGATCTGAGGCCGGTAGGCATACAGAGTTGGGAAGAGTGTCTCCTAAGGAAATCATGCCTTTGGTATACGGGCTAGGGGATATCAATATGAAGAGCCGTTGAGGGCATGGTATGCGTAGTCATGAAAAGGTTTCCACGGGTCGATGACTTTCCACTTCCGATGGCCATGAATGGTTATGAATATCTATAATTACTCGGGTCATGGAGTCTGATGTATGGAGAGGATGCATCCAAATGTGCAAGGAGTATCTCCATATCATTTCTCCACGCGTCTTGGGTGGGTCACGATGAAGTCTGTGCAGTTTAACATCATGGGGTGAGGACGACGTCCATCCAGTTTAACGTCATGTAGTGAGGACTGAGTCCGTGCAGTTTAACGTCATGTGGTGAGGATGGAGTATACAACCCATGCAGTTCTGGTCTACACACAGAGGAAGGGGGCATTTTATTCGAGGTGGCTGGGCCAGGGTGTGGAACTCTAGCGTCCCTACATATCCTGCGGGGGCAGGAATCAAGCCACACGTATTTCTCTGAAAGATGATACACCCCATGCTGGTCTAGTTCATACATGAAGGAAAGGGAATTTTTAACATTATTTCCATTCAGGAGTGGTTGGACCGGGATGGGGGATCCCAGTGATGCTACGTATCCTGCGAGGGTAGGAATCAAGCCACACGTAGTTATCTGAAAGGAGTACACCCCGTACAGGTCTGGTCTGTTCACGAGGAAAGGGGACATTATTAAAACTTCTTGTCTGTGTAGTTTAACATCATGCGGTGAGGACGATCGATACACCCCGTGCAGGTCTGGCCCATACACGAGGGGAAGAATGAATTTTTAACTTTTATTCAGGGGGCTGGTCCAGGATAGGGGATCCTGGTGTCGCTACGTATCCTGTGAGGGCAGGAATCAAGCCGTGCATAGTTCTCTGAAATCCGTTCAGTTTAATGTCATGCAGTGAGGACAAGGTCCATACAGTTTAACGTCATGTGGTTAAAATGAAAGCTATTATTATATTCCATGCAGTTTAACATCATGCAGTCATGAAGAAATACTCCTAGTTTATGGTCATAGAGTTTGGACCATTGGGTGCTTGGCAGTTTAACGTCATGTAGCTCGGATGAAGAGTACACCCCGTTCAGGTCGGACCCATACATGGGAAGAGGGGGCATTCTTAACTCTTGTTATCCATGCATTTTAATGTCATGTGGTTAGGATGAAATACTCTTAGTTTAAGGTCATAGATTTTGGACCATTGGGTTCTTGGTAGTTTAACATCATGCGGCTTAGACGAAGAGTACGCCCCCTTTTTTTTTGTCTGTGCAGTTTATCGTCGTGTTGTAAGGATGAGATATTCTTGGTCTCTATGAGAAATACTTCTTCAAGAATCTCACATTGGTTGGAGATGTGGTGAATTTCCCGTCCATGGAGATCATGGCATATGCTCCGTTGGAGTAGACCTTGTGTACAACTTATGGTCCCTCCCATTTGGGCTCCAACTTTGGAGGATTCTTGCCGGGTATCATTGGGGTCCGGAGGACCAACACTAATTCTCCTTCCAAGAAATACTGAAGAAGAACATTTTTGTTGAAGGCTCGTGCGATCCGGTTCTGGTATACTTCCAGATGGTGCAAGGTGTGCAACCGCTTCTTGTCTAGCTCTTCCAATTTACCTAGACTCTTTTATGACTTCTCATCATCGGACAATTGATCACAGATGGAAACACGGAGTGAGGGAAGTTGGAGTTCAATGGGAGGGACAACTTCCATCCTGTACACTAATGAGTACGTGGTAGCCTAAGTAGCAGTGCAGATTGTGGTTTGATAAGCCCACAACGCATGAAGGAGCTTATCTTGCCACAGCTTCTTGTCTTTGTCCACTATTTTCTGGAGAATGTTGGACAAGGTCTTGTTGAAAGCCTCTATCTGTCCATTGGCCACTGCGTGGTAGTGGGATAAGTGGTTAGCCTTGATACCATACTCGTGGGATAGTTTCTCCAATTTAGCAAAGCAGAAGTTGGTGCCGTTGTCCGTTAGTATGGTATGAGGGATGCCAAATCTGGTGATGATATTGGTCTTCACAAAGCTGACAATATTTCTCGCCCCGACATCCTTGAGGGGTATGGATTCTGCCCATTTGGAAAAGAATTCGGTTGCTGTGAGGATATACTTCAACTGTTTGGTCGTAGCGGGAGGATATGGTCCCACAACGTCCATCCCCCAGACGGAAAATGGCCAGATGTACTTATCTTGATGAAGTAACTCTGGGGGTTGGTGTATGAAGTTGGCCTGAGTGGAATTTCGCAGTAAAGGGCTCAAAGTCTCGTGCCACTGTGGGCCAAAAGTACCCAAGCCTTCGAACCTGATGGGAGAGATTGGTCCCTAGTTGATGTGCTCAACATGCTCCTGCATGTACTTCATTCATTACGACGGTCGTTTCTTCTCCATCAATGTATCTGAGGAGCAATCCATCGAGGCCTCATTTTTAGAGGACCTCTTGCTGACCCACACCTCCATATAGGAAAAAGTTGATTTCCTTCCTCTGTATTTTATCTTGTTCATCCCTGTCTGATGGATGTTCTCCCCGTTGAAGGTAGTTTGCAATAGGGGTCATCCGACCAGTGGCAAGAGCATATGGCTCAGGGACAGGACTGAATTCATGGATTTATTCCGTCTTATTTTGGACAAATGGAAATACCATTCAACGGTGAGCAATACTGATGACCGTTTCATCCCGGTCTAGGTCATCTAGGGTTGTGGTCGCATTGGATAATGCATCAGCCTAAGCATTATGAGACTGGGGAATATAAGTCAATGTTGGTTCGGTGGAGAACTCAGTCATTAACCCTCGGACATGGTCAGACATGGGGATTAGATCATCCTTTTTAATATCATTGTCACCATTGACTTTCTTGATGACTAGCTCTGAGTCACCTTTTACCTTAAGGTGTTGTACTTGCGCCTGGAGTGCGAATTCCAGGCCTGCAATGAGAGCTTGATATTCCGCTTCATTGTTCGTACATCCCTCTGACAGGAGGAAGGAATATGGAAAGACTGCCTTTTTGGGGGAGACGAGTATTATCCCCAAACCCACTTTGTTGAATATGGGATCATCCATTCTCTTCCCGGTGGGGCTTCGGGATGCGCCGTCGAAGTACATTTCCCATGACGGGAACTCCTCTTGAATAGAAAAGATGTCTACATCAGGTAGCTCAGCGTCTGGTGTAGTTCTCCCTGTTGAAGGTTGCTCTATCAAAAAGTCTGATAATGCCTGACCCTTGATGGATTTCTGAGGCACAAACCAGATGTCAAACTGTTGCAGGATGACCGCCCATCAGGATAGGCATCCGGTTAGCATCGGGTGGCTGAGGATGTACTTGATCGGGTTACTTCGCGAGATCAAATGGACTTATTGATGTTGCAGATAATGTCGCAGCTTTTGAACTATGAAGACCAAGCCCAAACAGTTCTTCTTGATATTTGAGTATCGAGTCTCATCATCAATCATGGTTCGGCTGATGTAATAAAGACTTTTTTCACTGCCTGCGTCATCCTTTTGTGTGAGGAAGGCTCCCAGTGACCGTTTTAGGGCCATCACGTATAGAATGAGAGGTCTTCCTTCAAATGAGGGAATGAACACTAGTGGGCTTATGAAGTACTTATTCATGTTGTCGAACGCCTCTTGGCAGTCATCCGACCATTGGTAAGTGACCCCTTTCTTCATTAACCTGGTGAAAGGAAAACATTTTCCAGCCAGGTTAGCTATGAACCACCTAATATTGGCTAGGTTTCCTTTGAATCCCCTCAACTTGGTGAGATTTCGGGGAGGTGGCAGGCCAAGGATAGACTTTTTCTTCTTAGGATCGACTTTGATGCCACGATGGCACACGAAGAAGCCAAGGAATTTCCCTGAGGTAACCCCAAAGGTGCATTTCAAGGGGTTCATCTTCAAGCTATGTTGTCGGAGCTTATTGAAGACGGTCTCAAGGTCCGACAGGTGATCTGAGCGCTGTCTGGACTTGACCACCAGGTCATCCACGTAACATTCAACGAATTTCCTCAGGAACGGTTTAATGATCCGATGCATGGAACGCTGTTATGTGGCACCAGCATTCTTGAGACCAAAGGGCATGACCCTGTAACAGAATACCCCTTGAGGGGCCCTGAAGGCAGTGGCTTATTCCTCTTCTCAAGCCATCCTAATTTTATTATATCTAGAATATCCGTCCATAAAGGATGGATCCTCATACCCGGCCATTGCATCGATTAACAACTCAGTGATTGGAACCGGGAAGTCATCTTTCGGGCAATGCCGATTAAGATCTCTAAAATTGATTCAGACACAGATTTGTCCGTTATTTTTCATGACAGGGACGATGTTGGCCAACTAAATGGGGTACTGGACCTTTCAAATGAAGCCTGCTTTAATGAGCTTATCGACTTCAGCCTCTATTTTGGTGGCATGTGAGGGATGCATCCTTCTAGCAGCCTGTTTATTGCCCCGGTGGTCTTCTGGTTGACCCAAGTGATGCGTTGACACTTCGGGATCGAGTCTCGACATTTCTGTGTAATTCTAGGAGAAAACATCCCGATGTTGCTTCAAGAAAGAGGTGTATACCTCGTGTTCCTCGGGAGACATGGCTGCACTAATGAGAGTGGGCCTCAGGTCTTCCTTGGTACCCAGGTTTATTTCCTTGAGATAGTCTACCGTGGTGGAGATACCCTCCTCAAACACGGGAGGTGCATCCCGGAGATCTTACTCCTCTTCTTCTCCCAAGTCCTCATCTTCTTGATCCGACGAGGAGAGATCTCTTGACACAGGCTCTTGGGAGTCCGAAGGCGAGTCATTGTGGGAATCCTTGATCAAGTATTCACCCCCTAGTTGTGGGTTAGTGGACATTTCTTCATTGTCGAGCTCGGCCATCATGGTTGATGTCATGAGGACATCCGAGTGTGTGTCCGTACTTGAACTCCTACTCTTGACATGTTTGATGGGCATGACAAAATCTCTGCCAAGCTGCCTGACGAGGTCCTCAGGAACCATTTCCAGGCCATTTGGAGCGGGGATCCAGTCGACACCGTCGACCAAAGGCTTATTTTTCATTTTCTTGTAGAACTCGGCGTCAATGTAATGTGACTCGGAGAGCTCTAAAGGTGACTTATCGGCATGCAACGTTCCGCTTTTCCCATTGACACAGTACTTGATACACTGGTGGTAGGATGAAGGAACGACCATGTGCTTATGGATCCACGACCATCCCAGCAGGGCATTGAATGTTGTGCTTTTCCGGACCACCAAGAATTTTGTGTTGGCTACCGGGTCACCAAAATGGGTCCTTAGCTTAATTTTTACCATTGGCTTCTGTTCATTCCTATCGTAACCCAACAGAGTTGTGGCTGAGGGAATTATATCATCCTCACTATAGTCCAACTTGCGGAGTGTTCGTAGGGGAAATAGGTTAACTCCAGAGCCATTGTCTATAAAGACTTTCCAGATCTTAATACCATTCAGTGTGCCAGACACATATAGTGGTCTAATGTGTCCTTGCATGACGGCATCTTCATCCTGGTCGGTGAAGGAAATCACCGCATTGCATTCAGCTAGGTCAGTCTCTGTCTGGTAAATTTCGGCAGCAGCTACCTCGGCTTCAAACTCTTGGGGGCTGATCAAAGCTTCTGTAAGTGCCTCCATGAGGTCTGTGGATAGACTTAGGGCATCGAGGATTGACAGCTTGGCTGGTACCGATTCTAGCTGCTTAAGGATATCGTATTTTTTCTCCAGCGGCCGATGCCTCCCCACTGGCAGGAGAGTTTTAGCGGGTGCATTAAGGGCTGGAGCATTTGATGAGGAGGGACCATCCATGGGTTTTACTGTCGATGGTGTTCCCGAGTTTTGAGGACTTGGACCGTCCGGTCTGTTTGTGCGCACTAGGCAGCCAGACACTTGCTCCCCCTCTGGTGGGTATCTCAGAAAAATAGGGCCTGAGTGGATGCTTGTAGAGGTGGAGGGGTATTCTTTCTCCTGCTGAGTTCATTGAAGGGATCTCCCACGGTTTTCTGCATTATTATTGGTTTGGGCCGGGATCCAATGAAAAGGCTGTTTTCGGCCGCAGCTGCGCCTCCCTTGGTATCCCCTACCTCTGCGATTTCTCCTCCCGGCTCCTCACGCAGGGAACTCGGGTCTGTAACCATACCCTTCGTCAGGGAATGATTCCATAAGATGGATTACATTAATATAACCAAAGATTGGCTCTTCATCCTCTGACAGGTCAACCTGGTCGGTTTCCCCTGATGGTGCCATTTGGTGGGTCGGTGCCCGTGGCACCAAATTTGAGGGCATGATATCTGCCAGGGTTAGGACTAACATTGGCCCCATCACGGACTACTACACTTGCGATTGTTTCCTCCTTTTATTACACCTGGATGACCGGCTCGTGGAGGATTTTTAGGTCAATACTGTCTCTACGGCTTCAGAGGCTGTTGGCGGCAACACCGACTACTGTAGTTGAGCTCGGCGTATGCCCTGGGCTCGGTTGATAGTCTTCTGAGTCATCCAGTTGTCAAATTTCTACCCTTTCTTGCTGTTGACTTTCTGCCACCCCTCCTCTTTGTTGGAGTCAGTGGTAGAGATACATGCCACATGTGCTGGGGGTGGTCCTAGTTCGACCTGTTCGGAGTCTACCATCCTCCGCAGGAGTTCTTTGAAGACGAAGAATTCTTGGATACCGTGTCCCAACATCCGATGGTAGGGGCAGTAATCTGTCCTATCATCGCGACTGAACTCTTTGGGTTTCCTAAGCTCCAGGAGGCGGAGCAAGTTGTAGTTCATGGAAGCAATAAAGTAGTCACAGACTTGATCATCTCGGAACAAGTATACCTTTTGTCTTCATTCCTAAAATTGGTTCCGCTTCGGTCCTCATGGATCCTAACGTTTAGGCGGAGGCGGCCGCTGATATGCAGGGGGCCCTTGATGATTTGGTGGAGGCCTGAGCGGTGGAGCGGGCAGAGGGGCCGACTTGAGTGTGACAGCGGATGCTTCAGCTCTAGGGGCTCTTTTTGTAGGAGCCTGCGAGGCTATTCAAGACTTTTAATTAGTCCGCTGCAGGGAGTCCTCAATTCTCTGGGAAATGGCCAAGAGATGGCGAAAGCCAGTGGTGCACTCCACTAGTATGAGCGGTGTTCGGAGCTCATCTCGAAGATTATCGATGCATATGGCTAGCATCTCATCTTGAGGCATTGGCATGTTCAAAGAATAGGTCAGACAATTTCTTCTGGCCAAGAAATCTATGACCCTCTCGTTCTCCCTCTTCTTGCAGTTCATGAGGTCGCTGACTTTTGTATTAGGAAACATCGAGCTGAAGTGGAACATGAACTGCTGCTGAATGTCCTCCGAGCTCTTTATTGACTAGGCTGGCAGACTCGTGTACCAGGTGAAGGCGGATCCTTGAAGGGTCCGTACAAAGAATCTGAGTTTCACTGCTTCTTGTTGTTCCGGAGTTCCCATCATAGGGTCGCAGAAGGATTCACAGTGTATCAAATGATGCTCTAGATCACCTGACCCATTAAAGATAGGGAATACAGGGCTCCCAAAATTGGGTGGAGGCGGTGTGATGATCACCCAATCTGAGTAGGGTTTCTGCTCTGGCTGTATCGGAGCACGTCGACCTTCCATCGCCTCCAATAAAGTTGTTAGTGCCTTGATGGTGTTGTGAGACCCGGGTTTACATATTTTTGGGCCCGGTTCTGGGTAGGCGTAGCCCGAGGCATTTCTTGAGGATCCGGATCGGTCAGCACCAGGGGTGCGTGTGCCGTTTGTGGCACCTTCGGAAGGTTCAGGCGTACTCACTCCGGTTGTTTCCTGAGTAGAGGGAAGTCTTGGTATTGATCTGAATCTACGTTTAGGTAGTTGGACGGTGCGGGTGCCTCGTTGGGCAGGAGCCCTGACCATGTATCGTTTTCCGGGGCAAACCTTAGTCTTTGAGGTGCACTTATTGGGAGTGCATGATGTGGCTCCTCCTGGGATGCACTTTCAATAAGGCAGTTCCTCTGGAGTAAACTCGACGTTAAGCCACCTCAATTATTTCATCTCCTCTTCATGTCGATCGAATCTCTCTTCAAGCGTGAGTGGATCATCTTTGTTGAGAGAAGGAGGCGGGTTAAGGGTAACCAGTCCTTTGTTCTTATCTTTGTTGGAAGCTCGCAGGGTATGCAGAGGAGGTTTGGCTGGAAAGACAGCCATATTTAGGGTGGCCCTATGATTCCGGGTGTGCACACTTGGTGGTTCATTGTTAGTCACATCCTGGCTGGAATCGTCGTCTCCCGATTCATCCGGATTTTCATTTTCCTCGGTGTCACCCATGGGGTTAGCCTCTATGGCGTTGATGAATGCATATCGCAGGGTGGAGGGGATGTCATCTTCCAAATGGGAAGAGGATCCCCTGCGTCTTCTGCCGGCCTTCCCTTTCAGGACCTGGTATTTACTTTGGACTTATTGATGAAGGGTGACACGAAGAGTTCTTTGGTGCGACCTTACGATGCACCTTCCTCTCAGAGGGATGATGATTCAAATGACAGGGTAGGACGGGGACCTCCTCTTCTGATTGTCCTCCCCAGACAAGATAACACTGACTCTCATGGTGGAGGTTGTTATTGAGGGTGTAATAATTCCCCCAACCCCGAGGGCTAGGGTTGGATCTGTTCCCTGGACGTTGAGTCTCCTCCCATTTTTATCAGTCTTACAGGGGCATTTGTTGTTAAAAATTCCCCCACCTACAGGCTGGGGTTGAACCTGGATTGCGGCAGTGGCTGCTGCTATTGCGACCTGCCGGATCTTGCGTGCCCCAATTCGAGGGTGAACCGGAATTGGTGCCGAATTCACCCATGGATCAATACCTTCTGGGGATGCAGGAAAAGATTTATGATTGGACTCTCTTAGGTGAGAGGTCAGTTGTATGCTCTCAGTGGCCTGATTCAGGAGTTCTTGAATGGCTTGTTCCCATCGGGCCCGATGCTTCTGGGACTTACTCAAGGCCTGACTCTTTTGGGTGTGTTTCCTTTCCTGAACAAGGGGACCACTCGATTGCCGTCATGACATGATGACGTTGCAAGACACCATGGTGAATGGGTTCTTCTAGGCAGGGAGTGGAGTGAAATGAAGAGCTCCGTGTTCCCCCCATCCCCTGATATGGACTCCCGTCGGAGCGTCACCGATGAGGCGGCGCAACTGGTGTAGCGCACGGAGGCAGGCTATCTCCATGTTTCTTTTACACCTCTTGGGTCGCTATTTCCATGCCGTTGGAAGGGCCTCCAGGATGATGTCACACAGGAGGTCTCCTATCATCTTGACATGGTCTACATTCCCTCATAGGGAAGAAAGCTTGATTTCAGCTAGAGGAGGGTCGTCCATATATTATGGCAGATGTCGTGCACACATTCATCCGAAAACTCTCTAGGTATGTCGAACTGAGAGGTGGTCGTAGGCAAAAACATAACTGGTATATCATTTCTGGCCAGTCGTTTCCTCATGCACATCATATCGGCATACTCCTCCACTAGTGACTCCTCTACCTGGTCAGCCCAACTGAGATGCTCACTGTCAATGTGGTTGGAGGTAGTGGGACTGGTAGGTGCTGAATCATTATATGGGCGATTCCGACGGGGTCCCGAGGATGAACGTGGCCCCAGAATGTTTCCTAATTGAATAAGGATCATGTTAGAAACTAGCTGGGAATATGACACGCTTGATCCCATCCTTCTATGTGCCTCGGCATATGGGGTATTTTCTGTGCTTGATTTGGCAGGAGGAGGACCTTTATGTCGATATGATATGTCATCGTGGGGAGGACCTTTGCAATGGCAGCCGTAATAGAGAGGAATACCATTACTGATTGATGCTTCACTACATAGAGGAATTTTGCAGTGCACACCCTGGGGAGGACCTCCAAGGCGTGTCTCAACAAGGGGAGGACCTTCTGGATACGTAGAATCGTTACAGGGAGGGCCTTCACAAAAACTTCCATCATGGTGAGGATGACCATCATGGCTTGACATTCGATGTGCATCCTAAGGAGGACCTTCAGGACACACGACGACAAGGGGAAGACCTTCTTATTACTTGGGGGCAATGTGGGGGGACCTTCGCAATGGAGGCCGTGGTGGCGAGGACTACCATCACGACTGCGGCAATGGGGAGGAATACCATTACTGTTGTCGGAGGGAGAATATCTGTGGGATAAATCCTAGGGAGGGCCTCCAGAATGTACCGCAAAAAGGGGAGGGCCTTCTCGTTGCTCTAAATCTCTACGGGGAAGACCTCCGTTATCAGGGTGGCGAGGACTACCATCGTGATCTAATGTCTGGATGCATGGAGTTCTGTTGCAGCATAACACCTGGGGAGGACCTTTAGGGCAGGATACGACAAGGGTAGGACCTTCTTGTCCTGATGAGACGTCACTGCGGGGAGGGCCTCCACAGTTGTGACTATGCTAGCAAGGACTACTATCATAATCTATGGTCCCACTGCATGGAGAGTTATTGCAGTGTATACCCCGGGGAGGACCTTTAGGGTGGACCGCAACAAGTGGATGACCTTCTTGCTGCTCAATCTTCTAGTCACATGGAGGGATTCCGTAACTCACATCAAAAGAGGATCTCTCCTGATCGATCATCATATTCCCGCGGGGGAGGCCCCCATAAGTGCTCTAGGGAGGACCTTCAGAGCTACTGGTATCGACGTTGTGGGTAGGACCTTCACAACTGATACTGCCACTCCCATAATATGGAAATGGGTGGGCAGGGTTCTAAGCCTGCAATGTGCATTTAGCGGTGTTGGGAACCCTAGCTTCCAGCAGAGCGGAGTCATGAACTCCCCCTTTATTTTCTAACTACCGTCGGCGTGTTTGGGGTGCTTTCTTGTGGGTATCCGAGACCGTCTTATATTGATAACAACATTCACCTTTGGGTCCCTATCTAATTGTGTCCCGTGATGTTTTCGGGATATGCCGACGAACATCCTTACTTTTAGCAGGGATATATGCCTACTCTGGAGCATCCACCATGATGGACGAGTGTACCCTAGTTGGAACGAGTGAATCTGCTCGATCTGGTTTCCCTTACATCGCGGAATATTTCCGGAGACCCTCCTGGGCAGAAGTAGGGATGCAGATCTTCTCTGAGGCGGCTGCCTCGTCTCTTAGATGAGTCGCCTCAATTGGAGAGACGGGCTCATGGGCCTGAGTCCTTGTTGTTGCCGCTGATGCAATTACATTTTGGCAAGTCTGCAAGATATGATCTAGGATCGATACCTGCTCCTCCATCATTGCCAGGATATGTAGAGAGACATCATTGGTTGGAATGGGTTTGAAGGACCATTCCGGTATCGGAGTAGGAATATCCTACTCCAGTCCTCCAGTGGTTAGTGGGTACTGACAATTCTCTTATGTTGGGGAAGGTGAACGAATCAGCCCCTGTACCGGGATACACCATTTTATCTCTATGTTCACCACCACATTGGGGTGGCGGAATTTTCTTGCATCCACAGGGAGTTGGACCTGCATATATTGGTTTCCCATCGTATCGAGTTGGTGGATTTTGTTGGCAGGGAGACAATCCCGCCTATGAGTTGCAGCCACATTTCGGTGGCAGTCTTAATTGATCCCCACCATGCCAGGATGGCAGGCGTCAGAAGCATTTTCTAGGAGCTGGTCTTATAGGAGCTAGGTTACCACCACGTCAAGATGGTGGGATTCACGACCCTGGGCAGGGAGAGGTGCCTGCCGAGTAAATGCCATCCAGCATGAGAGATGAGTTTGATGGAGCTTGACAGGGATGTGCACCGGATCGTATGATGCCACCATGTCTGGATGGCGGGCTCGGGAGGAGCGAATAGGTGTAGGTGCCTTTTCATGGTATGTATCTATGGCTAGGCAACAGAGCTCCTCCTCAGAGACCAGGGTGATGACCGGTCCTTGATTGCACGTCTGTCACCCTCATCTGGCAGTCCGAGGGGCCAGAGCTTGGGGAGCGTGGGCCTGAGTCCTCGGGGAAACGTCCTCCTCAGTGTGAGGACGTTGGGTCGCGGTGTGACTGCGATGACGCCTTCCAGTGGGGACCATGGAGCGGAAACCCCGTTCGGCAGGGATTTAGTCCTCAGCGTCGACATCATCCTCCTCCCTAAGGTAAGGGAGGTATGAATTATCCCATTCTTGGGAGAGAATCCTGAAACGGTTTGAGATGGCAATAGGGGCCGTCTTGATCTGCTTCTATGGTCACTGTTGGGTAAGAGACTAGTGAGTTCTGGTAGATTGGAGGGCGTGCATGGCCGCCACCACTCTTTGGAGAGTACCATTCATGTGGTACTCTCGAATCAGCGCGTCTGAGACCCAGCGTTAAAGACACTGGGTGGGTGACAGGACCCTCCGTAGGTGAGGATTTCCGGTCCTTACGTTGTTGGAAGCGTGCACTTGTGAGTTCCTTTATGATGCCATTGGATCGAAGGGTGTTCTGAAGGTAGTACCTGCAAAACATTTTAGCAATTACAAGAAGCAAACCCATAAAAGTAGCATCTCATGATCCCATGCATAGTTAATGACCTTGCTTGGACATCCTTGTGAGTAAAAGGGGGCACGAGGTGGGATTAAGTTAAATCTGTCATGCTTGGTTAAAGATTCAAGCCGGGTTCACCATTTTTGTTTCGTGGTTTTGGTCGCGAAACTCCCAACAGTTTCGTATCCAATGACGCGTGGACCTGCTTTCCAAAGGTAGGCTTTCACCAGATGGTCTGGCCAGCGACACCTAAGAACTCACATTGGTCATGAGGATGGGAAGTCGGGATCATCACACCCTTTTTGGGGGGAATTATTGCCTGTTATGTGACTCTCTTATAGATTTAAGACATATTCATATGTTTGCGAATCTTTGGTTTATACCCAAGAATAGTATCCACAGATTTAACCCTGGTTGGCAATGTCCAGCTGAACACAGGGGTTTGGAATCATTTATGCCCGAGGTTTTCCATCCCTCGTGGGATTAATGACCCCTAGGGGTCTGGACTCACCGAGGCGGCATAAGGAGCGGCGCGGTGAGCCGACGTGAGGATAGTCGGATCGACCGGTTGTTGGGCTTGAACCTCAGGGAGGCTTCCTACATAACCTTTCTAGGAAGCAGGGATCAATGTCCATGTAGTTTGCATAGGAGCATCAGGGAACTGACGTGAATGTGGACCCAGGGGTCCGATGGTGATCAGGCTTGAACCTCTTGGAGGCTTCCTACGTATAATACTTTGGAGGCAGGGATCAAAGTCCACGTAGTTCGCATTGGATTGGGACTTACGCTCTGAGGCAGTCTGAAATGATGTATTGAGGCTTACACTATGAGGAGGCCCAGGTAAATAGATTGGGGCTTACACTCTGAGGAGGACCATAAGAGGATGTCAGGGTCGATGCTTACTTTAAGCCCACGTGAGTCATTCTCGGTGTGAGAAACAAGAGGCAGTAGGGACCAGAGGATCATGTTGCAAGAGGTGCGTCCATGAGGAATGGAGTGGGGCTTACGCATGAGGGTGGACCATGATGATATATTGGGGCTTACACTCTGAGGAGGCCCATGGGTGACAAAACGCAGCAGGAGAGGGAAAGGGGGTTCTCATGTGCCCATCTCCTCTCTTACAGTGCATGAGGGATTCCTTGTTATGGGTATTTTACTATCCCTAGGAATCCCTTAACAAGTGGAGGGGCAGAAAGGGGATTCCTGAGCTCAGACTCCACATTACCGTTAGAATGTGAACCCAGGAATGCTTCGGGAAACTGCTCAAGGGTCGGGGAAACCCCGTCGCTTCTATTTTCCTTGGGTATGTGAACTCAAAACGGCGCACTGATGCGCTCGAAAGTTAATCCATGCGGATCCGGTGGGTCTGGTGGAGGCCTCAGCTGGGGGCCGATGAATAGGCCAATGAGGGAGTCACGGAGGATCGGGCTGGATTGGAAGGATTTTATCTGGCTCGGGGAATGGGAAATCCAAAGACTCTGATGTGCCACACATATGAAGGAGTGGTGGAACCCTTCGCGTAGGACGGTGCTATGCGGCTAGAGAAGCAGTCCGTGAACAAGGGTGGCCCGAGGACTGAGAGGCCATCCGCGAACCAGGAGGGTCCGCGGATTGAAGGGCCATCCGCGAACCAGGATGGTCCGCAGCCTGATTGGCATCCCGCGAACCAGGGTGGTTCACGGATTGGGGTTCGGCCTGCGTACCAGGGGGTATGCGGAGGGGTCCACGCGAGCAGCGACGGCCAAGGGCGGCGCCGATTGGGGGTTCGTCGGTCGAGGCTTCTCCCGCGTAGGAGGGTGCTTCACTGTGCGGAAAATCGGAAAAGAGGCATAAACACCCTGGTCTGTGGCGTGTGCATCCCCGGAGGGGGATATGGTTCACGGTCTTCTCTATTTGTGTTACTTTAAGATCGCGGTTCACCAAATTATTATGCATTTTTCCAGTTCCTTATTAGTTTGTTCCCAGGTTTATACCTGTTGTGGTTCGCGAATGGGAACTTCGCTATTTGCGAAATCCTAAGCCTTCCTTCAATCGATCTCCTTCCGAATCTCCAATTCCTCTGAATCCGAATCCGGATGTTCGATTCCTTTTCATTTCCCCCTTGGTCTCCATTTATAGAGTGGGAAAAGAGATGTATATGCGGTCACATGACAGCTCTTGCGGAGGCCCATGACCAAATACCCAGTTTACGGCTGACTTGGTCAATCCGTAATTCGCGGTGGGTATTGAACGCTCCCCCCCTACGAACCAAACTCTGGGAGTGCATCACAGCTGCAGAGGGTTCCACCTCCATTCTGCGAATGACAGTGGATTTGTCTTGAACCGGTCGACGCGTTCCATGGTTGGGGCGGTTCATGGCGGTGAACCGGATTAGCGCCCATCCTGCCTCGCAACCGCGGAGGATCTCCGCCTCCATTACGCGAACAACGACGGTTCGTGGAGGGTGCGCTTCATGGGGCCTGGCCACGTCGCGTTTTCATGGGACCGATCCACGGACCGGCCCTACTTGTGTCCCTTCTTTTGATTTTCTCCATTCTTTTCCCCAATTCTTTGGGGGATTTGGTTAGAATCTCGTTTTCAGATTTTTCAAGACCCTACAGTCATGCTGTGTGATTTTAGGGTCTGTGGAGACATGGCCTGGATCTGGGTCTAATAAAGGTGGCTGGGGTGCTGTGGATTAGTGCAAGGATTTGGGGCTGGTGGTCCTATGTTGTTGTCTGTGATGCTGGGTTTGGAATGTTGTGCACTGAATGGTCAGGAGGTGCTGGTCGTTAGGTTTGGAGTTGTTGGGTACCGATTAACACTTCGCTGGGAACCGCATAAAGAGGTGCTGGATGTTTGAAACTGATGGGCTAGATGCTGGATACTGCTTGGGTGAGATGTGATAAAGCTGATTCTTATGCTTCTAGTGATGGTGGTTCTGTGTTGCTGGTGGTGAACATTCTTAGAGAAGGCGTTGGATGCTAGTTGCTGATTAGCTGGGAGGTGCTGAAGGTGAGTGTCTGGTTATCTGTGAGATGTTTTGGGTTTGAAATTACTTGGATTGGAGATGATGAAGTTTCTGATTATGGTGATGATGTTGCTGGATGCTGGTTGCTGATTGGTTGGGAGATGATAATGGTGCGGGCATGGTCTTGGTGGTGTTGGTGTCCCTTGGTTGTGGTCTTTTTTACGGGTTTTTAGTTTTTTGGGGGGTTAAGGGTTTTTGGGTGTCAGTCATTTGACCTCGCCCCTCCCTTGTCTATTGTGTCTTTTTCTAATAAATGTTGGGGGGTCAGGAATAGCCTAGCTCCGTGCCTTCCTTGCCCTAAATACCCTAAAACCCATTGAATTCCAAAAATAACCGCCAAAATCAATGAAACATAAAAAACCCTGAAACCCATAAGGAAAACCTAAAAACCTGAAAACACTTAAAGCCCATAAAAAACATAAAGACACTAAAAACCCTAAATAACCCTAAAAAACATAAAACCCCATAAAAAACATAAAAATATCGAAGAACCCAAAAAATGAATAAAAACCATTAAAGACTATAAAATCCTTTTAAACCCCTAAAATGTTAAAAAAATATAAAAAACTATAAAATACCAAAAAAACTGGAAAAATCTAAAACCCCCCAAATACAAAAAAAAACACTACAAACAATTTAAAACCATAAAAACCATCAATGTCCCTAAAACCATGTAAAACTATAAGAATCCGAAAGAAATCCCTAAAAATAAAAATAAAACGTAAGAAAAACAAAAAAACCCTTAAAAACTAAAAGAAAACTATAAAAAGCAAAAAAACAGTTAAAAACCACAATTACTTAAATACTGATAAAAATCAGGAAACCCCAAAAAAATTCAGGAAAACCATAAAAACACTAAAAACAATAAAAACTATAAAACCACTAAAATTATTAAAAACCATAAAACCTAGAAAAAACCTAAAAAAACTTATAAAAACACAGAAAACCCTTTAAACCTCTAAAAACATTAAGAAACCCTAAAAACATTAGAACCCCAAACTTTTCAAAAAAAACCATAAAACATGGAAACCCTAAAAGACCCTAAATTTCCTAAAACCCATAGAAACCCCTAAAATACTTAAAAAATAATAAAACCCCTTAAAACACTAAAAAAATAAAACAATATAAACCCTTTAAACCCCTAAAAATGTTAAAACCCTTCTAAAAGACTTAAAACCCATAGAAAACTCTAAAAAACACATAAAACTAAAAAAAACCATAATACCCTAAAAATGACAAAACCCATCAAAACATTAAAAACCACTGAACACCCTAACAAACAATTAAAATCTTAAAAATTTATAAAAATACCAAAAAACATAAAAACATAAAACCCTGAAAACCCATAAGAAAACATTAAAATGATTAAAAAACTTAAAACCGCTAGAAAATGAAAAACACTAAAACCCATACAACTCTAAAATCCATAGAACCCCTAAAACAGCTCAAAATCCCTAAAAAAATTAAAACCCATAAAATACTAAGAAACCTTATAAATCCCTAAAAATGCAAAACCACCTAGAAACCCTAAAAACCCATAATAAAACATTAAATACCTAATAACACTTAAAATCCCAAAAAAAAAACAAAAAATCCAAAAAACCCTAAAAACCCTAAAAACCAAAAAACTCCCAAAAACTGTAAAAATTATAATGAACCCTTATAAGCCTAAAAAACTACTAAAATATATATAACCCGTTTATACCCAAAGTTTTTTTAAAAAACACTGAAGAACTTTTAAATCCCCCAAAAAATAAAAAAACCACTAGAAACCAGAAAAACCAAAAAAACCCTAAAAACCCCTATGAACCCTCAAAATCTCTAAAAATCAGAAAAAATATTAAAATACTAAAAAATACCTATAGATACCAATAAATGTAAAATATTATATAACCTTGAAAACCCATAAGAAACCAATAGAAACATAAAAACACATAAAACCCTTAGAAAACCTAAAGAACACAAAAATCCCTAAAACCCTAAAACCCCTAAAACCTTGAAAACCCTAAAACCCAGAATACCGATAAAATAATCTAAAAACTATAAAACCTATAAACCTATAAAAACAATAAAAATTTATAATAACCCTTTAAACACAAAAAAGAACATACAAATCAATAAAAACCCAAAACCCCCAAAATTCCGAAAACCTATCAAAATCCATAAAACCCTTAGTAACCATATAAATAATTTTAAAGACCTAAAAATATCTAAAAATTTCAAAAACTCAAAAAAAAAACTGACTAAACACATAAAAATACACAAAAACCAAAAAATATTAAAAGTTATTAAAAACCTAAAAAATGAAAAAACACCCAAAAACATTAAAAGAATCTAAAAACCCTAAAAACCATAACAACACCTAAAACCCATAAAAATGCCTAAAAATAAATAAAAAAATTAAAAAATATAAAAAAAAACTAGGCCCTTAAAAAATCTAAAAAACACTAGAAATCCTCAAAACCCCTCAAAAACTCAAAAAAACCATCAAAACCCAAAAAACCATAAAAACCCAAAATTCATCAAAATATTTAATAACATAAATAATATACATAATACCCCCCAAAACATAAAAAATTATAAAATCCCTACAACACTATAAAACCCCTAAACCCACTAAAAAACATAAAAATCACTAAAACCCGTAGAACCATCAAAATCTTAAAAAATCCATTAAGATCCTTAAAAATGTAAAAAATCGCAAGAAACACTAAAATTCCTACAAAAAAATTAAAACCTATAATCACTTAAAACATTTTAAAAACCAAAAATCCTATAATTACAATATATAATCTAAAAATCATAAAACATCCTAAAGCCCATAAAAATCCAAAATAACAAATAAATCCTAAAAAACCATAAAAACAGAAAAAACTGGAAAAAACACAAAAAATTATTAGAACCCTAAAAACAATAAAAAACATAAAACATTAGAAAACCTAAAACCCTAAAAACAATAAAACCACTAAAAAATCTTTAAAAACCATAACAAACCTTAAAAATCCTAAATAATCCCAAAAAATCCAAAAATGTAAAAAACATAAAAAATAACCCTACATTAACGTTAAAACCAAGAAACACATAAAACCCTAAAAAATGTAAAAACAATAAATCCCCTAAAACCCTAAAACCCCTAAAAACCATAAAACACATAAACATTAAAAACCCTAAAACCCATTAAACACTAAAACATTAAAACTCTAAAAATCATTCACACCACTAAAACATTAAAAACACTAAAACCCCATAAAACCAAAAAGAACTAAAAAAACCCTATAAAACTCAAAATGACCATAAAATACATAAAATCCAAAAAAACCAAAAAATCCACTCAAAATTACTAAAAACCCTAAAATCGGAAAAATCCTAAAAAATCCCCAAGAATACCTAAAAAGTAAATAATCTTAAAAACCATGAAAAATGAAAAGAAAACACTAAAGTCTTAAAACAATTAAAACCCCTAAAAACCTCAAAAACCTAAATTGTGCTAATAGTCCTAAAATCCCAAAAACCATAAAAATCTCTAAAAACCACAAAAACCACAAAACCCCATAAAAACAGTAAAACCCAATAAAAATTATACAACGCCTATAAGCCAATAAAAACATTAAATACTTTAAAAACCTTTTAAACCCCTTAAAATCCCTAAAAATATCAAAAAAACCCAAAAAGAAAAAATAACCTAGAGCCCAAAAAACCCTAAACCCTTCAAAATCCATAAAAACCCTAAAAATATATAATAATCGTAAAAATTGACTAAAATCTATAAAATGTAATAACCCTAAAAACCCTGAATACACTAATAAAACCATAAAAACATAAAATACTTAAAACCCCTTAATACCTAAAAATGATAAAACCCTTAAAGTCAAAAAAAACCATAACACCCCAAAAAAACCATAAAAATCCTAAAAACTAAAAATAACATAAAAACCCAATAAAAACTCTAAAAACACATTAAAATCTAAAAAAATTAAAAAGCCCTAAAAAACTTAAAAAAACATCAAAACCTAAAAAACTAAAAAGATCCCTAAAAAACTAGAAAACCCATAAAACCTCCAAAGCCTAAAAATCCATAAAAATGGTAAAGAGGGATGATCATAGTGATGCTAGTTTTGTGATGTTGGCAATGGATTTAATTGGAAAGGAGGCGATGATTGATGAAATTGGTGATGTGGGATGCTGGTTTTTGTTTGGCTGGGTGATGAAAGAGATGTTGATGATGAAGTCAATGGATACTAGAAATTGTGAGGTTGGATACTAGTTGGTGCCTACCTGGGAGGTACTGTAGCTGGGTTGTGGATTTTTCCGTTGATGTTTTTGTTACTGATGGATGCTGGTTGCTGATTGGATAGGTGATGATGTTGGGGACATTTCGGTTTTTCTTCTATGTTTGGTTTTATGTCCTTTTGTTTCTTCTTCTTTTGTGGTCCTTGGGAGTGTGTTTGTAAAGGGTTTTTGGGTGTGGGTCATTTGACCCTTCCCCTCCCTTATCTGATGCGTCTTTTTTTTGTCTAATAAATTGGGGGGGGGGGTCGGGAATAGGCTTACCCTCACATCTTCCTTACCCTTGAAACCCTAAAAACCATAAATATCATAAAAAGCCATAAAAATACCAAAAAAAGTAAAAACCATGAAAAAAGAAACCCTTAAAATATAAATACACTAAAATCCACCAAAAACCAAAAGATACTAAAAACCCTAAAACCCCTAAAAAAATATAAAACCCATTAAAACCATAAAACTAATAAAAACCTTAAAAACTTCTAAAAACCCAAATAAACCCTATAAACTCACTAAAAAATATATGACCTTTAAAAACCATAAAACATTAAAAAATATAAAACCCTTTAAAACCCTTAAAAAAATAAATAACTTTTTAAATCCATAAAACCCCTAAAAACATCAAAAAACATGAAAAAACCAAAAAAACATAATAACCCAAAATACACTAAAACCCCTAATAACCATCAAAATACCTAAAAAACATTAAGAAACCATAAAAATCAGAGAAAATTATAAAAATATATAAAAAAATACATATAGAAAACCCATAAGAATACCTTAAAAAACTAAAAAAATAAAACCCCTAAAAACCTTAAAAATGTTAAAAATAATACAAACCCTAAAACCCTAAAAATTCAAAAATTACCTAAAACCCAAAAAACCATAAAAAATATAAAAAATAATAAAAAATAAATAAAAACATAAAAACCTCTAAATACCCCGAAAAACCCTAAGAAATATTTAAGAACAAAAATACCCTTAAAACCCCTAAAAAATATTGAAATTATAAAACCCTAAAAAACACTAGAAAACCCTAAAAAACCTATAACCATAAAACCCAAAAATACATTTAAATAACCATAAAAACTTTGAAAACCAAAAAAAACCCTAAATATTCCTTAAACAACTAAAAATATCAGAAACTCAAAAAACCATAAAATTCCAAAGAACTTCAAAATTTTCTAAAACCCCCCAAAAAATAAAAACCCTAAAAAATTCTAAAAACCCTAAAAATATCTAAAAACCAAAACATCCTAAAATATAATTAATGATCACTAAAAACCAAAAGGACCCTAAAAACCCAAAATACCCAAAAAACCTAAAAACCCTTAAACCCCTAAAAACTAAGAATTGATAAAAACCCTAAACACACCAAAACCCTAAAAACCCATAAAACTTCATAAAATCCCAAAAGAACCTAAAAATCATAAAATTCCTAAAAAAATCCTAAATATCACTAAAAACATAAAAAACTTTAAAAACCCTAATAAAACCATTAAAACCTAAAAACACTCTTAAAATACATAAAATAAAGAAAATATTAAAAACTCTAAAGACCATAAAAATTTAAAAATCCTTTAAACCCCTAAAAACCATTAAAAATCCTAAAAAACCATAAAACCCATAAAACCAAATAAAAACTCTAAAAACAATTTAAAAACTTAAAAACATTAAAAAACTATAAAAACATTAAAAACATAAAATCTCAAAATATCCCAGAAAACCTAAAAACACATAAAACCCGTATAAAATGATAAAATCCTTTAAAATCCCTAAAAACACTAAAAATCCATAAAAAACATAAAAAATCCCTAAAATCCCTAAAAACATAAAAAATTATAAAAACACTGAAAAACCCTAATAAAACCTTAAAAACCTAAAACACTTAAAACCCATAAAAACCTAAATACCTTAAAAACCATAAAAATTCCTACAAACTTTAAAAACCCATAAAAACCATAAAACCCTTAAACACACTAGAATCTCAAAATTTTATTTAAACCCCTAAATCATTAAGAAACTCAAAAATCCGTATAACCATAAATACTCAAAAAACCTAAAACCCCTAAAAAACCATAAAACCCTAAAGCCTTCAAAATACCTATAATCCCTAAAAACAATAAAAATCCTAAAAAGTCTATAAAAATCCATAAAAACAAAAATAACTTAAAATCCATAAAAACCATTAGAAACCTTTAAAACCTAAAAACACTTAAAATCCTAAAATCCTAAAAGTGATTAAAATCTCAAAAAAACCTAAAAAACATACAAACCCCTAAAACCACAAAAAAACCTAAAACCACATAAAACCCAACAAACCCACCAAAAAACAAAAAACACATTAAAAACCTAAAAACAATAAAAAAATTTCAAAACCATAAAACCCTAAAAATATCAAAAAAACATTGAGAAACAAAAAAACAAGAAAACCATAAAAACCCTAAATGTCCCTAAAAACCCTAAAAACCATAAAAATCCAAAAAATAAATCAAAATACAAATAACTCTAAAAAAATAAAAACCCTAAAAAATAATAAAAAGACCATAGAAACCTCAAAGAACATAAAACCCCTAAAAACCCTAAAAATGATAAATCCCCAAAAAAACCCTAAAAACCCTAAAACCCAAAACCCCATAAAAGACTCAAAACCCCCTAACAAATAAAATAAGGATAAAAACCCTAAAAACCATAAAACTGTAAATATCTAAAAAATCAACTAAAATAAAAAAAAACTAAAATCCGAAAACCCCTTAAAACACAAAGAAAATATTAAAAACATTGTAATAATTTAAAAACCTAAAACCCAAAAAAATGATAAAAATAATAAAAAACACCAAAAACCCTAATAAACCACAAATTTTATAAAACCCCTAAAAATCATAAAAATCCAAAAAACTCCATAAAATCCATAAAGACTTTAGGAATCCTGAGAATCCTAAAAACCATAAGAAGACCATAATAACCTAAAAACACTTAGAACCCCTAAAAACAAAAAAAATTCCAAAAACCAAAAAAGGCTTGAAAACTCCCTAAAAACCACAAAAACCCCCAAAACCCATAAAACCCAGTAAACACTCTAAAAACTATTTAAAATCCAAAAAACATTATAAAACTATATGAAAGAATAAAAAAAATAAAAAATAAAAAAATCTGAAATAGAAAAAACCATAAAAACCCTAAAAAAATAAAAATCCATAAAAACTTTAACAAAGAATAAAAAACCTAAAAAATTCACTATGAATCTATAAAAATGTAAAAAAACTTGAAAAAACATGAAAAACCATAAGAAAAAAATTACAAAACTAAAAAAATGTAAACCCCTAATAACCTAAAAACACAAAAACCCTAAAAACCCCAAAATCCATAAAAATCCCTAAAGCATCCCTAAAAACATAAAATCCCTAAAAATCCTGAAAACCCCTAAGAAAACCATAAAAATATAAAAAAAATTAAAACCCATAATGAACCTAAAAAATACTAAGAACCTTAAAAAACCCTAAAACCCCTAAAACCTTAAAAACTATAAACCCCCTAAAAACCCTAAGCCACTAAAAACTATTAAAATTATATAAACCCAAAAAACATTAAAAAACATTAAAATCATTTAAAAAACTAAAAAACTCATGGAAACACATAAAAACACGAAATAATCTAAAAATCCTAAATACCATCAAAACCTCTAAAACCTTAAAACCGATAATATTCATATGAAATCCCTAAAAATCCCTAAAAATGTAAATCATTCTAAAAACCTTGAAAACCCCTTAATAAACCTTAAAAACAAAACAACGATAAAACCCCCTAAAAACCTAAAAAACTTTACTACCCGAAAAATCCCAAAAACCCAAAAAACCTTAAAAAACCTAAAATACCGTAAAAATACCAAGGAAGCTAAAAAATACTTAAAAACGTAAAAACATTAAAAACCATGAAAACCCCTCTAGAAACCTTGAAAACAAAAAAACCAAAATCTGCTAAAAACCTAAAAAATGATAAAAATCCAAAAAACGCTAAAAATACCCTAAAAACTATAAAACTGCCAAAACCCAAAACCCCTACAAAACTTAAAACTGCAAGAATCCATTAAAAATTCCAGAAATTATAAAAACCCCCCAAACCCTAAAACTGCAAAAATCCCTAAAAACCTGAGAAATGTAAAAAAAATAAAACCCTGAAATTCTTTTAGAAAACCTTAAAAACCTAAAAACACTTAAAACTGCTAAAATCCTAAAAATTCAAAAAAAAACACTATAAACCCTCAAAATTCAAAAAAACCCCAAAAATAAAAAAATATATTTTAAAATACTAAAAAATTGGAAAAAAAACATAAAACCCCTAAAAATCTCTTAAATCCCTTAATAAAATCTTAAAATCCAAAAAGCACTTTGAACCCCTAAAACCAAAAAAATGAAAAAAATCATAATAAACATGAAAACCCCTAATCCCCTAAAACCCCGAAAAACCTTTAAAAACAAAAAACCCCATAACAACCCAAAATAAAAATAAAAAGACGAAAAATTCTTAAAACCCCTAAAAATATTAAAAAACAAAAAACCCTAAAGACCATAAAATCCTTATAAAATAAAAAAAACCAAACCAAAAAACCCATAAAAACCCAAAAAACTCAAAACCCTAAAACCCTCAAAATCCCTAAAAAAATTAAAAACCATAAAAATAGTAAAGAAACCCTAATAATCAATAAAAATACAAAACCTCTAAAAACCCTGAAAGACCCTAACAAAACCGTAAAAACATTAAACACTTAAAAGTCCAAAACACCTAATTTTTTTAAAAAAATCCTAAAAACCTAAACACCTTTAAAAATCCTAAATATTCTCAGAATCCGTAAAACCCCTAAAAACTTTAAAAATCATTAAAAATACTTAATAATCCCTAAAAATATTAAAAAACTTAAAAACCTCGAAAACCCAAAGGAAAAATTTTAGAAATAAAAACACATAAATCCCCTAAAAATCCCTAAAAACATAAAAATCCTTAAAACCTTGAAAACACCTAAGAAATACTTCAAAAATGAAAAACACTAAAACCCAAAAAAACATATAAAATACTAAAAACCCTAAATGTCCCTAAAAACACCTAAAACTATAAAAATCACTAAATACCCAGAAAAACCATAAAATATCAAAAAAATCATAAATCCCTTTAAACCCATAAAATAATTACATAAATCATAAAAACCTTAAAACCCTAAAAAATTCAAAACAACCCCTAAACACCCCCCCCAATCCCTAAGAACCTGAAAACCCCTAAAAATGCTGAAAATCCCTAAAAACTGTAAAACCCCTTAAAATCCAAACAAATCCCAAAAAATCAATGAAAACAAAAAATACATAAAAAACACTTGAAACTTGAATAAAACCATAAAATCATAAAAATACATAAACCCCTTAAAAACATAAAAATTATAAACCACTAAAACCCATACAAATCCAAAAAACCCAAAAATCAAAAAACCCTTAGAAACCGTAAAAACCATAAAAACTCATGAAACCTAAAACACACTGAAAACTCTAAAAGTCATTTGATTCACTAAAACTCTAAGAATGTCTGAAAATCATAAAAACGTAGAAAATCTAAAAAAACCCAAAACCCAAAAAAACCCCTAAAACCCTAAAAAATAATGAAATTCTTAAAAACCATAAAAACAAAAAAATTGATAAAATCCCTAAAAATTCCTAAAAACAAAAAATACTAAAAACCCTAAAAACCCATAATAAAACTATAGATACCTAAAGAATCTTAAAACCCCTAAAAACATAGAAACACTAAAATCCTAAAAAATCATAAAAATTACAAACCTTAAAAACCATTAAACCACTAAAATCATTAAAAATCCCCCAAAACCCATAAAACCCCCAAAATCCACTAAAAGATCTAAAACCCCTTTAAGCCCCAAAAGAATTAAAAAACTGTAAAAGGTATAAAAACCCTAAAAACTCAATAAAACACCCAAAAAACCAAAAAAAACCTAAATAACAGAAAAAACCTAAAACCCCTCAAAATACTAATCAAACCCAAAAATACCATTAAAATACTAAAAAATCCCTCAAATCACTAAAAATGTAAAAGATTCTAAAAACCATAAAAACCCTAAGAAAACTGTAAAAACCTAAAAGCACTTATGAACCCTAAAGAAACCTAAAAACTCTAAAAACCATAAAAATCCCCAATAAACCTAAAAACCCTAAAATCCCAAAATACCCAAAATACCCCAAAAAACCCCTAAAACCCATAAAATACCATAAAAATCATAAAAATCTCTAAAAATCCACGAAAATGTAAAAAAACCTAAAAACCCAAAAACTCCTAAGAAAACATTAAAAACATAAAAACACTTAAAACCCCAAAAAACATAAATAATTCTAAAACCCATAAAACTCCTAAAAAGACCCCTAAACCCAAAAAAAGTCATAAAAACCATTAAACCCCTAGAAACGATTAAAACCTTGAAAACCCATAAAAATAATAAAAAACCACTCAATACTCCAAAATTATTTATACCCATAAAAATGTTAAAAAAACACAAAAAACCTAAAATAACGAGAGAAAAAAAAAGAATCCAAAAAACATCAAATCCCTAAAAACACTAAAAGTAAACAAAATACCAATAAACACTAAAAAACCAAAAAATAAAAAAAAAAACCTAAAAAACCCTAAAACATAAAAAACCATGAAATGCTAAAAATCCCTAAGAATACCATAAAATCCTAAATACAAAAGAACCCCTAAACAAAGTAGAAAACACTAAAACCCCTAAAGTCCGTAAAAGCAATAAAAAACGTAAAAAGCATCAAAATCTTTAAAAACCTCGAAAACCATAAAATTCCATTAAAATCCCTAAAATTATAAAAACCCATAAAACCATAAAAATCCCTAAGAAAACCTTAAAAATCTAAAAACCTAAGAAATTATAAAATCCCTAAAACCCCAAAAATCCAAAAAACCAAAAAACCCCTAAAGACCTTAAAAATCCTAAAACCCATAAAAACCATAAAAATCCCTAAATCTCTAAAGATCATTATAATTTTAAAAATTCATAAAAATATAAAAATCTCTAAACACTTGAAAAACATAAATAAATTTAAAAACCTAAAAACATTTAAGACAACTAAAAAACCTATGAAACTCCTAAAACCCTAAAAACCTTAAAAACCATAAAAACCCATCAGAATTCCTAAAACCCTAAAAAATAAAAAATCTAAAAAATCCCTAAAAATTACTAAAAATATAAAAACCCTAAAATTTTTGAAAACCCTAAATAAAACCTTAAAAACCTAATAATAATTAAATCCCCTAAAATACCTAAAAACACTAGAAACTTTAACAGATCCTAAAAACAATAAACCCCTAAAAACAATTAAATACAATAAAACCCATAAAACCCAAAAAATTCACCAAACACTATAAACACCCATTAAACCCCTAACAACATTAAAAAAATATAAAAAACCACAAAACCCCTAAATAGACATAGAAACCTAGAACCCCCAAAAAACCATAAAACCCCTAAAGACCCACAAAATCCTTAAAACCCCCAAAAATTCATAAAAATACTAAAAAACCCAAAAAAATACATAAAAACATAAATTACTCTAAAAAACCTAAAAACCGAACAAAAACCTTAAAATCCCAACAAATAATTAAAATACCTAAAAAAATAAAAACACTAAAACACATAAAAACACCCAAACCCCCCAAAACTATAAAACCCCTAAAAAGAGTTATAAAAAACTAAAACCCATAAAAACACTAAAACCCACTGAAAATTCTAAAAACATTTAAACCCCTAAATAGTTAACAGACTCTCAAAAATCATAAAACACTAAAAAACTCAAAAAAACCATAAATCTCAAAAAATACCATAAAAACCCTAAAATCCCTCAAAATACAGAGAAACCATAAAAAACGTTAAAATCTGAAAAACAAATCCTAAAAATCTATAAAAAATTTAAACCCCCCAAAATCATGAAATAACACATAATAAAACCTTAAAAACCTATAAACCATAAACCCCCTAAAATCATTGAGAAACCCTAAAAACCCATATAAACCTACAAAATCAATAAAAACTCTAAATCAATTTAAACTCATAATAATGATAAAAAATAATAAAAACATTAAAACCCCTAAAAAATAAAAAAAATCGTTTAAAACCCCAAAGAACCATAAAACGCTAAAAACCATAAAACCCCTCAAACACATAAAAATAACTAAAAATCATTAAAATCATTAAAATTCCCTAAAAATCACTAAAAATAAAAAAAACCTAAAAATCCAAAAAAAACCCTTAATAAATCCTTAAATACCTAAAAACACATAAAACCCATAAAATATATATAACACTAAAAACCCTCCAAATCCCTAAATCCAATAAACCATAAAATCATAAAAAACCCCAAAAAATACCTAAAAACATAAAAATCCCTAAAACCCTTGAAAGAAACTAAAAACATTAAAAACCTAAAAATAATTAAAACCCCTAAAAGACCAAAAAATCTCTAAAAACCCCAAAATACACTAAGAACCATAAAAAACTAAAAAAAATTAAAAACACATATAAATCTTATAAATTCCTAAAAACCATAAATCCCACAAAAAACTCTAAAAGCCTAAAATTCCCCAATAATTCAAAAAACTCTAAAAAACTTATATACAATAAAAAAAATCAAAAAACCCCACAATTCCAATAATACCATAAAACAATAAAAACCCTTAAAAACCATTAAACCCCTAAAATTCTTAAAAGCACTAAAAAACATAAAAATTCTCAAAGAGATATAATTATCCCTAAAAATGTATAAAACCATAAAAATAATGAAAACCCCAAAGAAAAAAAATAAAATCCTAAAAAAATAAATCCCCTAAAAAACCTAAAAACTCTAAAAACTATAAAGAACCTTAAACCCCTAAAAATGATAAACCCCCTAGAACTTTTAAAAATATCTAAAAACCCATGAAAACCCATGTAGAGCACTAAAACTCTAAAACTTCTTTAAAAACAGAGAAAAATTAAAAAACAATAAAAAACTTTAGAACCATAAAAAACTCAAAAAATTCACAAAACCTAGAAAAACTATAAAAAACAAATAAAACCTCTAAAACCCTCAAAATCATTAAAAATCCATAAAATTCCCATAAAAGTAATAAAAATCCCTCAAATATAGAAACCCAAGAAAACCATGAATAACTCTAAGGAAACATTAGAAAACTAAAAACACTTAAAACGGTAAAAAAACATAAAAAAATCAAAAAACCCTAAAACCCCAAAAAAATCTACAAAAACCCGAAAAAACATAAATTCCCAAAAAACTATAAAAAATAATAAAAATAATAAAAAATATATTAAAACCCCTAAAACATAAAAAACACTAAAAACCCTGAAAACCATTTATGAAAGCCTAAAAACCTTAAAACACGTAAGACTCCTAAAATCCTAAAAATGATAATAACCTAAAAACCCTAAAAAATGACCCCACTAACCCTAAAACCATAAAAACCATAAAACCCATTTGAACCATAAAAAACCTATTACCCATAAAACTCCTAAAAATCCACTAAAAACTCTAAAAACCATTTAAAACGCAAAAATGATAAAAAATCTAAAAAATTAAAAACCCTAAATAACTCAAAAAAACCTAAAAACCAAAAAACCAAAACCCCCTAAAACCCCAAAAAACACTCAAAAACTCTAAAAAACATTAAAATAATAAAAATCCCTAAAAAACTCAAAAAACATAAAAGACCATAAATTTTTTTAATACCCATAATAAAACCATAAAAACAAAAAACAATTAAAACCCCTAAAAACCTAAAAACAGAAAAAACCCTTATAAATCCTAAAACCCCTAAAACCCTTAAAATCCCTAAAAATGTGAAAAATAAAGAAAAAATCCTAAAAATTTATTAAAATTTTCTAAAAATTCAAAACACCTAATAAATGCTGAAAAATCTTCAAGAAAATTATAAAAAATAATTAAAAAATCTAAAACCTAAAAAACACTAAAAAACCTAAAAAACTAAAGAGACCATAAAACCATTAAAAACATAAAAATCCTAAAAACATAAAAAACCCCTAAAACCCCAATAAAATATAAAACTGACTAAAAATATAAAAACCATTTAAACGCATAAAAACATTTGAGAAATCTAAAAATTATAATAAACCCCTATGAAACTCAATAAATCCCTGAAAATCCTAAAATCCCCAAAAAACTTTAAGACAGTAAGGACCATGAAAATCACAAAACAATCATCAAAATCTTTCATTCCCTAAAAACCCATAAATATACAAAATCCCAAAAAACATGAAAAACACATAAAACCCATAAAATCCCTAAAAACACTAAATATACCATATAAAACCCCTAAAAACCTCAAAACTAAAAAACCATAAAAATCATAGAAACAAAAAAACTACACGACCTTAAAAAAAAACAAACAAAACTCTCAAAATCCCTAAAAACCCAAAAAAGCATAAAAATCTTAAAGTATCCCTAAAATCCCTAAAAATGAGAAAATACATAAATTTCATTAAAAACACCAAGAAATAATTAAAAACTTAAAAACACTTAAAAACTGAAATACCTAAAAAATCTAAAAACCCTAAAAACACTAAAACCCAAAAAAACCCAAAAACACTCAATATCCCTAAAAATAGAAAAACATTAAATGTCCCTAAAAACATGAAACTCATAAAATCAAAAACAACCCTATGAATTATTTAAACCTATAAAAACATATAAAATAATTGAAAAAATTCAATAACCAAAAAACTTAAAAACCCATAAAAACAATAAAATCCATAAAATCCATAAAAACCTTAATGAAACTTGATCACCTCAAAAATAGATTCCTGAATTTTCTCAATAACATGTTTTTTCACATTCTTAAACTGGATATTCATGCTACATCCCTTCTTTCTTGTCTACGACTAGGGCCTCCTTTACTGAAATGGTTGGACAGGTCTTTGAATGAAATGGTTTCACCCCCACTGAACATGCTAAACATGTCAGTTGCTGAGCTTAGTCATAATATTGATGAAATTGTTGAAATTTTCTCCTCAAACATCCTTCTAGAGATTAATATGTATATTTTTATTGATTAAAACACACTCCTTTAGAAACCCAACTTGGTTGGATAGGTCAATACTAGAGATTTCAACTAGTACAAGAACCCACAAGGCATGAACTCCCCCCCCAGTTTGGATTTCAAAATTCAGTCTATCATTCATACCTCATACAAAGCACCTGGTCCTATGTAATATATGGAAGAACCGAATTCCTCTTCATGATTAGTTGATGAATACAAACATATAACTTTCTTCGGCCTATAGTCTCTAACTACAGGCAGAAAAATCTAAAAATCAACTGTTTGTGAGCTGTAGGTTTATGAACAAGCTTTTTCTTTATGTTCATAACCTATATAACATTGATTTCTTCATGGACTAGCTGGCGGTGGATCTTCTAAAATGTAATACTTAGTTTTATCTCACTGATCGGGTGCTCAAACTCCAGGTTATAGTAGATTCTACTATGTTTGATTATATATGGAAATCCAGAAACTCTGTTGATTTTGTGAATAAAAAGTGATCATTTAACAGTGGAGTTGTGGTAGTTCATAATGCATAACATATATCTTCAAGAATAAAAACCTTTTCAATGGTTAATGATGTTAATGATATTGTTATTATATGTATTCTTGGTGTGTTTGGAAGGAGAAAAAACCACTAGTTCTGAAATTCATCTGATAGATTCCTCTGATACTATGTTGAATACATGTAAATGTTTATGGCATGGCCTCAGGGGCACCTGGTCCCTCAAGGTGTGGTGGAATCTTTCGCACAAGTAGGGGATTTGTGAAGGGGTGATTTTATCACTTTATTGCAGATGGATTTGCTTATGAAGTAGATCTATATGCAATGAAAAAGGATATTTCATTTGCAGTTCAATTTGGGTGGAATCCACTTTGGATTGAATCAGACTCGATGATTGTGGTGGAGGCCTTAAAGAACAAATCCAGGAATGTGCCATGAAGAATTCTTCAACATTGGATTGAATGCCTCAAGTCCTCCCAAGTCCTCTCACTCAATTTCACTCATTCATATAGAGAGGTAAACATGGTGGCATATGTGCTTTATAAACAGGTTATGGTTGAGTAAAGTTCGATGTGGTCTTTTGTGTCCCCACTTTTTTGAATGTCCATTTTGGACTCATATATGATTGGTGAGATTCACACCCGCATCGGTAAACCCAAATTTTAATTATCTATCTCTTTGGTTTTTAATTTTAAATAATGTTTGGGGGAACAATCATGCTTGGTCCTGACCATCTTTTTCCATAAAAACCCCAAAAAAACTCAAAATACCTAAAACCTCAGAACAACTATAAAACCCTACGAAATACCTAAAAGACTCTAAAACATAAAAAACTGACAAAATTCTAAAAAAACACTAATAAAACCCTAAAATGTAAAAATATTTTAAACCATTCAAAACCATAAAAAATGTTATAAACCTGCAAAAACATTAAAACAACATAAAAAACATCAAAATCATAAAAACCATAAAAACCATAGAATCCATAAAAAACTCCTAAAATAAATAAAAAAACTTCAACCTCTAAAAACCCTTGTCCTCTAAAAAAGTTTAAAAATACTAAAAAACCAGAAAACCAAAAAACCCCTAAAAAAACCTTCCAAATCCCAAATAAAACCCATGAACAGTAAAAATCCAAAAAAACACAATAAATCCCTAAAGACATATAACTATCTAAAACCCCCTAAAACCCTAATAAAACCTTACATTCCTAAAAACATTTAAAACCCCTATAGACTAAAAAACTTTAACACCATAAAAACTCTAAAAACTATAAAACCTTTAAAAATCATAAAAACCATAAAACCCCTAAAAATCCATTAAAAACTCTAAAAACCCTTTAAACCCAAAAAAAATTAAAAAACACTAAAAAATCAGAAAATCCTATAAAATAAAAAAAATGCTAAAAACACAAAGAACCATAAAAACCATAAAAAACCCTACAATACCCAAACAACCAAAAAACCTCTAAAAACACTTAAAAACATATATATACTACAAAATCCATAAAAATACTAAAAACGTAGAAACCCTATAACCCCTAACAACTCTTAAAAAACCATAAAAACCTAAAACACCTAAATTTCCGATAAACCTAAAATACACTAAAAACTAAAAAAATCGAAAACCCTTAAAACTATTAAAAACCCCTACAAGTAATAAAAAACAAATAAATCACTAAAAATTATCAAAACCATTTAAAACCATAAAAACCGTAAAATCTCTAAAACCCTAAAATCCAAAAAAAACACTACAGACCCAAACAAAACCTAAACCCCCCAAAACCCTAAAACCCCCCAAACACCCTAAAAACCCTAAAAACTATAAAAATACTAAAATACCAAAAAATCTGAAAAAATGTAAAAATCAATAAAACCCAATAAAACCACTAAGAAAATAAAAGAACTAAAAAACACCTAACACCCTTAATAAACCAAAAAACACAAATAACGTTAAAAAAAATAAAAACACTAAAACCCCTAAAAATGCCAAGGAACTCAAAAAATAATATAAATTCTTCAAAGACCCTAAATATCAATAAAAAATTACAAATCCTAAGAACCCTGAAAACCCATAAGAAAATATGAAAAACAAAAAATCATATAAAACCCCCAAAAAACCTAAAAAATGCTAAAAACCCACGAATGCACTAAAACCCTATACCCCTAAAAACATATAATTCCCCAAAAACCATAAAAACACTAAAACCCCAAAAATCTTTAAAAACACTAAAAACTATAAAAACTCTTTAAACCCAAAAGAACATTATGAACTCTAAAAACCCTTGAAAACCTAAAAAAACTCAAAAAATCCAATATACAAAAAAAACTAGAAACCCTAAAAAAACCCTAAAACCCCTAAAAACCTCTAAAACCCCAAAAAAACATTAAAAATCCTAAAATCCCTAAAAACATAAAAACATTGAAACACTAAAACCACTACGAAAACATTAAAAACCTAGAAACACTTAAAATCCCTAAAAACCTAAAAAAATTAACACCCTAAAAACATTGAAAACCCCTCAAAACTAATAAAAATATCAAAACCCACTAATATCCCTAAAAACAATTAAAACCCATTAAAATGTTAGAAAAATATAAAAATCTGTAAAGCCCATAAAAAATAAAAAACCTCTAAAACCAAATAAACCAAAAAAACTATAAACCCCTTAAAATCCCGAAAAACCCTAAAACCATAAAACTCCTAAAAAATACATAAAATCCTTAAAATGTGAAAAACATAAAAAACTCCAAAAAACCCTAGGAAAAACATAAAAAAATAAAAACACTTAAACCCCATAAAAAACCTTAAAACCCTGAAAACCCTAAAAAGACCCTAAAACCCTCTAAAACAACAAAAACCCTGAAAAACATAAAAAACACAAAAACCCTAAAATACCTTTAAACCCATAAAAATGTCGAAAAAATATATAAACCCTCAAAGACCTAAAAAACCATAAAACAATAAAAAAACCTAAAACCCTTAAACCCATAAAAATCCCAAAAAATCCATAAATATCTCTAAAAACGTTAAAAACCAAAAAAATCATGAAACAGACGAACAAAACATAAAAAACATAAAATCACCTAGAACCCCTAAAAAGCCTAAAGATTATAAACTCCCTGAAAACCCCAAAAACCCCAAAAATAGCTTAAATCTATAGAAACCCTAAAAACCCATAAAACCCTAGAACCAACTAAAAACTATTAAAACACTTTAGACCCCTAAAAATTTTAAATAATAAAAAAAACTTAAAAATAGTAAAAAATTAAAAATACCCTAAAAACAAAAATATGCCATGAAAATTCTAAACCCTCAAAACCTTAAAAACTCAAAGAACCATAAAAATCATTAAAAATCCACAAATTTCCATAAAATTTCCGAAATACATTAAAAACATTAAAAAATTTGATAAAAACCTAATAAAAATGTAAAAAATTAATAACATAAAATCCTTAAAAACAAAAAAATCCTAAAAACCCTAGAAACCCTTAAAAGACAATAAATTTCCTAAACACCTAAAAATAATAAAAAAATTAAAAAACCCTAAAATCTATTAATAAACCTAAGAACCCTAAAAATCATCAAACCCTTTAAACCCTTAAAAACATTAAATTTTTTCAAAAAACTAAGAAACTCAAAAAACCAAAAAAACAAAAAAAAATTCCTAAAATCCCTTAAAACACTAAAACCACTCAAAATCCCAAAAACACCAAAAAACCATAAAAATAATAAAAATCCATGAAAATCGATAAAATCATTAAAAACCATAAAAACATGTAAAATACCTAAGAAAACCTTAAAACCATAAAAACCTAAAAACCCTAAAAAACTAGAAATGTCAAAAACTCTATAAAAACCCTAGAAACCATAAAAACCACAAGAATCCATTAAAACCACGAAAACCCCTTAAAACATAAAAATCCCCAAAAAACTATAAAAACACTTTAAACCCTTTAAAATATTATAAAATTATAAATATCATTAAAAACAAGAAAATACCAAAAAACCCCATAAAAACAAAAAAAAACAAAAAACCCCTAAAACCACTAAAAAACATAATATTCCTCAAATCCATAAAACCCTAAAAATCCCTAAAAAACCAAAAAAGATCTAAACATTATTTAAAAACATAAAAAACCAAATTCTTATGATAAACCATAAGAAAAACTTAAAACCTAAAAACACTTTGAAACCCTTAAAACCCCATAATAATGCTAAAACTCTTTAAATTGCCTAAAAACACTAAAACCACTCAAAATCCAAACAACCATTCAAAATAATAAACAACATAAAAACACACTAAAAATCCCTATAAATGTAAAAATTACTAAAAACCAGAAAACCCTAAAAACATTTTACAACATAAAAACACTTATAACCCGTAAAAACCCAATAATTGATTAAAAAACCATAAAAACCAAAAAACCCCAGAAAACTATAAAACCCCCTAAGAATCTAAAAAACCCTAAAACCCATAAAAACCCTAAAACTAAGAAAAACTCTAAAAACTATTTAAATGATTAAAAAGTTAAAAACTCAAAAAAACCTTAAAACACAAAAATTTAAACAAACCCCAAAAAATCATAAAATAAAAAACCCTAAAACCCCTCAAAACCCCTCAAAATCATAAAAAAACATTAAAATTAATGAAAACAAACATTAAAATTTTAAAATGCACTAAAATTCCAAAAATACATAAAATACCATAAAAAAACTAGAAAAACTTAATAAAACATTAAAAACCTAAGTAGATAAAAAGTACCTAAGAACCTAAAAACATTTAAAAGACCATAAACCCCCAAAAACCTTATAAAACATTTAAAATCACAAAAATCCCTAAAAACACGTAAAAACCTAAAAGACCACAAAAAAATCATAAAACCCTTTAAACCACTAAAAGGGTATAAAATTCGAAAATACTTTAAAACCTCAAAAATATTAGAAAACCCTAAATTCATCGAAAAAAATAAAAACCCTGAAATAATAAAAAAACTAAAACCATAAAAATATCTAAAACACCAAAAAACCATAAAAATCAAAAAAAAATCTCTAAAAATCCCAAGAAACATATAAAAACCTAAAAACCTTGAAGAACCATAATAAAACTGTAAAAATATAAAAAACCTTTTAAAAACCAAAATAAATAAAAATCCCAAAAATCGTTACAACCACTTAAAAACATTAAAAACCACTACAATCCTTCTAAACCCCTAAAACCCATAAATCCTTAAGAACACACTAAAATCTCTAAAAACATTTTAAACACCTAAAATTGTTAAAAAAACTCTAAAAACTCAAAGAAACCATCAAAACCATAAAAACACAAAAACTCTTAAAAACAAAAAAAAAAACCATAAAATCCCTAAAAACCTTAAAAACACAAAAATGTCCAAAAATCACTAAAAAACAAAAAAAACCATAAAAAATCCTAGAATTTCTTAAAAATATTTAAAAAGATAAAAAACCCTAAAAACCCTAAAAATCCTAAGAAAACTATAAAACATTAAAACTTTTTTAAACCACAATGAACATGAAAATTCTAAAACCACTTAAACCCTAAAATCACTCAAAATACCTAAAAAACCAAAAATCATAAAATATTCAATAATCACTAAGCATACCTAAAAACATAAAAAAAAAAAAACCTAGGAAACACCTACGAAAACCATAGAAACCAAAAAAACACATATAACTCCTAAAACCCTAAAAAAATGATAAAACCCTAAAATTATGTGAAATCCCTTAAACCACTAAAACCATAACCCCCTTAGAACTTTAGAAAACCCTAAAACACATAAAATCCCAAAACCACTAAACAATCAAAAAACCTTTAAACCACTAAAAACATTAAAAAACTCTTACAAACCTTAAAACCCATATAAAACTCAAAAACCCCCAAAATGACAAAAAAACAATAAAAACCCTAAATCACTTAAAACCACTAATACCTTAAAAACACGTAAATATCCTAAAAATCATTAAAAATACATAAAACATAAAATTCCTTAAAAACCCCAAAGAACCCTATAAAACCCTAAAAACCTAAAAACACTTAAAACCATTAATGATCTAAAAACCTTATACCTCCTAAAAACCATTAAAAAATATAAATCCCCAAACCCCTATACAACCATAAAAATCCTTAAAAGCCATAAAATCATTAAAAACACAAAAACTCTAAAAAATATGAAAACCAGTAAGAAAACATTAAAAACCGAAACACTAAATCCCCAAAAAACATAAAAATACTAAAGTCCCTAAAATACCGTAGAAAGTATCCTAATAACCTTTAAACCCCTAAAAAATATAAACCCCAAAAAACCATAAAAATCTTAAAACCCCATAAAAACCCAACAACCCACTAAAAACTCTAAAAAAACTTAAACCCTCCCAAAAACCATTAAAAACTATAAAACCTGAAAACCCTAAAACCCGAAAATAATCATAAAAAAAATAAAAAAACTAAAAAATCAAAATACGTAAAAACCTAATAAAACAATAAAAAGCATAAAAATACCCTAAAAAACATAAAATATAAAAAACACTAAAACCCATAAAAAACATTCAGAAAACCTTAGAAACATAAAAACTCTTAAATCCCCTAAAAACCAAACAAAAATATAAAACCCCCTAAAAATATAAAATTCCCTAAAAAACAAAAAAATCCATAAAAATTTGTAAATGCCCATAAAAACCTACAAAATACCTACAAATTCTTAAAATTTACAAACCCCAAAAACTCTTCAAACTCCTAAGAATACCATAAAAAACTAGAAACTTTTAAAACCCCTAAAAACACTGAAAATAAGAAAAAACATAAAAACATAAGTACCATAAAACCCTGAAGTCCTTAAAAACCCTAAAAGATAATAAAACCCTAAAAAACACTAAAAACACTAAAACCCATTTTAAAAACATAAAAATTTTAAAAAATTATGAAAAAATTTAGAAAACTAGAAAACTCAAAAAAACCCAAAAAACTACAAAAAAATAAAATAAAAACCCAAAAAACACTAAAAAACCCTAAAATCCCTTAAAATCTATAAAACCCCTAAAAACGATAAAAATCATAAAAATCACTAAAAACCCATAAAATGGAAATAACTCTAAAAACATTGAAAATCCCAAAGAAACTAGTAAAAATATAAAAACACCTTAAACCCTTATAAATACTAAAAATACAAAAAACCCTAAAAACCATAAAACATTAAAACCATAAAATGCCTAAAACTATAAAAACATTTAAAACCCATAAAAAACCTAAAACCCACTAAATAAAATTTAAAACCATTTAAACTCTTAAAAACATTAAAAACTCTAAGAATCCATAAAAACTGAAAAAAAAACACAAAAACCCTAAATAACCGAAAAATAATAAAAATCCTAAAATATGTAAAAACCCTTGAAACTGCTCAAGCCCGCTAAAAACCATAAAACCCCATAAAAATCATTAAAAACCCTAAAAACCTAACAAATGTAAAAAACATGAACAACAATTTGAAAACTGTAAAAAGATAAAATTTGGTAAAAGCCCTAAAATTCTAAAAAATAATAAAACCCTTAAAATCCTAAAAAGATGTTAAAACTCAAATAAACCATAAAACAACTAAAAACATAAAAAACCCAACAAAACATATAAAAATAAAAAAATATAGTAAAAAAACTAAAATCCTTTAAACCCATAAAAACATTAAAACACTATAAAAACCATTAAAACCCAAAAAAAGTCAATGTGAAGCCTAAAAAACCCAAAACCCATAAAAACCCTAAAAACATAAAAAACCCCCAAACCCCTCAAAATCCTTAAAAACACTAAAGACCCATAAAAATCATAAAAAAGACATAAAATCAATAAAAATGTAAAAACCCCTAAAACCCTAAAAAGCATAAGAAAACCATAAAACCATTAACACTATCAAAACCCTAAAAAAAAACAAAAAACAGAAACCCCAAAAAAACCTATAAACCATAAAAACACTGAATCTCTCAAATTACATAAAAACTCTAAAAAAGAAAAAAATTACTATACAATCCCAAAAAATACTGAAAATGAAAAACAACCCTCAAAACCCTAAAAATCCCAAAAAACATTAAAATCCTAGAAAAACCCAATACCACAAAAAACACTAAACCCCTAAAAAACTCTAAAAACCCTAAAAACATTAAAGCCCTTAAAACATAAAAACCCCATAAAACCTAAAAACCCATTAAAAAATCTAAAAACCCATTATACCCCTAAAATGTTAAAAACCCCTAAAATTATTAAAAACCCAAAAAAACTCAAAAAAACTCTAAAAACCCAAAAAACCATAAAAAATATAAACCCTAAAAAAGCATAAAAAACCACAAATTACACAAATCCATAAAATGCCATAAAAATAATAAAATATCCCTCAATATTCATAAATTATAAAAATCCCAAAAACATATGTACAACCATAAGGAAACAATAAAAAACCAAAAATACTAAAACCCCCTAAAAATTCTAAAACTGCTAAAAGCCTAAAAAAGGAAAAAAAACCCACAACCTAAAATCCCTAAAACACAAAAAACAAATAAAAATCCTAAAAATACCTAAAAATACCTAAAAAACAAATATACCTAAAACCGTGAATACCCATGAAAAAAAAATAAAAATATAAAAACACTTAAAACCCATACAAACCAAAAAAATGCTACAAAATCTAAAATTCCCCAAAACACCTAAAAACACCGAAAACCCCTAAAAATATTAAAATATCTAAATACAAAAAAAATCCTTAAAAACGAACTAAAAACTCAAAATAAAACTTTTAAAACCTTAAAAACACTAAACAATATAAAAACCCTTAAAAACTGAAAAACTAAAAAAACCCCTTAAGACCCAAAAATAACCCTTAAAAACCATAAAAACCCTAAACCCCCCTAAATCCCTAAAAACCCTAAAACCCCTAAAAACCCATAAAAATACGAAAAAGTTGCTAAAAATTCCAAATAATGTAATAAACCCTAAAAAACTAATAAAACCCTAATAAACATAAAACAATTAATAATCCAAAAATCCTAAAAATGTATAAAACTATAAAGATTTTAAAAAACCCTAAAAATCCCAAAATCCTTAAAAACCCATTAAAATCCTAAAACATCCATCAAAATACCAAAAAACGTAAAGTACACTAAAAACCCTAAAAACCCAATGGATAACCATTAATTAGTAAAACACTAAAAACCCTAAAAACCGTAAAAATTTTAAAACCCTAACACCTTAAAATAAACTAAAACCCATACAATCTTTAAAACCCTAGAAACACCAAAAAACATTAAAAACCCCCAAGAACACATAAAAACATTAAAAACTATAGAAAACCTTAAAAACTCTTAACAAATAAAAAAACAAAAAACACCATAAAACCTAAAAAACCAAAACACCCACAACATCCCTCAAAACCCTAAAAACATAAAAATTATAAAAAATCCATAAAAACCCTAAAATGTAAAAAAACCTGAAAACCACTACAAAACTGTAAGAATCCATTAAAAAAATAAAAACACTTTAAACGCTTAAAAACATAAAAATCATAAAAATTTAAAAGTCCTTAAAAAGTTCCTTAAACCCTAAAAATCATAAAAGCTCTAAAAACATAAAAACACTAAAAACCCATGAAAATTATAAAACCCAATTGAAAACTCTAAAAACCATCAAAACACTAAAAAATGTTTACAAAACTCTAAAAATCCTCAAAACACCAAAACAACTCTAAAAAAACTCTAAATACCAAAAAAACCATAAAACCCCTAAAAGCCCTTGCAACCCTTAGAAATCCTCAAAATCCATAAAATCCCCAAAAAATAAGAATCCTTAAAATCCCTAAAAATCCCAAAAATGTGAAGAACACAAAAACCCTGAATAACCATAAGAAAACCTATAAAACCTAAAAAATTTAAAACCCATATAAAATGTAAAAATTCTAAAAGCCATAAAAAACACTTAAACCCCCTAAAAACCATCAAAATACATAAAAACTATAAAAACCCCTTCAAATCCTAAGCACATCTCAAAATCTCTGAAAAGCTAAATAATCCTAAAACACATAAAACAGCTAAGAAAAACTAAAAAACAAAAAAAAAAACCTAAAACCCATAAAACCCTACAAAACACTTAAACCCCTAAAAGACCCAATACCCCTAAAACCATAAAATACCTAAAAAATTTAAAAACCATAAAATTACATAAATACCCTACAAATAACTAAAAATTATAAAAACCCTTTACAATCATAAAAAACATAAAAAACTCAAAAGAACCTTAAAAACCCTAAAATCTCTCAAAAATCTAAAAACCCAAAAAAAACCATTATATCTTTAAAAAAACAAAAAAAAACAAAAAACCCCTAAAAATACCTAAAACCCTAAAATCCTAGAAATCCTAAAAAATTCCAAAAATAAATAAAAACATAAAAAACCCATCAAACCCCAAAATAATAAAAAACCCACACTTCTGGAAATACAGGATTTCCCAATGGTTTAGAACTATTGGGAAAGGTTGCAGAACCGTTGGTATATGTTATACCAACGGTTCTGAAAACCGTAGGGAAGTAAGCCATTGGGAAAGCTCTTCCCAACGGTTTACAGTGAACCATTGCGATAGGGTAGAGAAAAATTACCATATCCCAACGGTTCTGGCAAACTGTTGAGATAGCGTGGAGAAAATTACCATGTTTTTCCCAACGGTTTGGCCAAACCGTTGGAAAAAAACCCAAGGTCTCCTCTTTCCCAACGATTTCTAAACCGTTGGGAAATGTGTTTTACCAACGGTTCATTGAACAGTTGGTAAAAGAAAAACCCTGACATTCTATGCCAACGGTTTCAAACCGTTGGCATAGCCTATGCTGGGAAAAATTGCACAGCAGCTCTACAATTTTTCCCAGCAGCTCTGCAATTTGCACACCAGGTCTCATTTTGTGGGTTCCCTCTCATTTTCAATCAAATTATTATAACTGAAATAAAACTAACACATACATATACAATTATTGTACCTACAATAACCAACTAAAACTTACATATAGAGAACAAATTCATACACATTTAACATATAATTCTGGAACTATACACATCCATAATTAAATTAGAATTCATAACTTAATTATAGAACATACATGAATTCATTTAGAATTCAATTTAAAATTTAGATGACAATTATATGTGGAATCCGGAAGTCAAATCATAATTTGATTGGTTTTTTTGTATACCATATATTTTTTACTTGAAATGTTGTCCATTTTAAACAAAATACATACACCTAGAGTTCTACCGGCCACATCGTGCCTCAGATTGAGGTGGGGGTTGACTCGTACATGTCACATATGACCCATACATTTGGTCGGGTTTTCCGTATGCCAATTGATTTTTTTTCAATTAAAAGGATGTCTTTTTGAGACAAAAGGTAGACACTTTGAGTGGTTTCGGAAACACCACATCTTATATTGAGGCGGGGGTTGATTCATACATGTCACATATGACCCATGGATAATTCTCATAAAGTTTAAACAGAAACCGAATGTGTTGGGTTGGTTTTCTGTATGTAATTAAAATGTTGTCCATTTTAAACATAAGAGAGCCACTTAGAGTGATTCTGGTCACGACCATTGCCTCTGATTAAGGCAGGGTTCACTCGTACACGTCACATATGACCCGTGGATCGTTGTGCTAACGTATCGACACAATCCGAATGCGTTTGGTCGGTTTTCCGTATGTCAGTTGAAGTTTTTTCACTTAAAATGACATCGTTTTGAAACAAAAGATAGACACTTTGAGTGGTGGCGGCCACACCGTGCCTCGAATTTAGGTAGGGTTGACTTGTACACATAACATATGACCCATCAATCATTGTGCTAAAGTATCGACACAATACGAATGTGTTTGGTCAGTTTTACATATGCTAGTTGATGTTTTTTAATTAAAATGACGTCCTTTTGAAACAAAAGGCAGACACTTTGAGTGGTTCCAGCAACACCGCATCCTATATTGAGGCGGGGTTGATTCTTACATGTCACATATGACCCATGAATCTTTCTTCTAAAGTTTCAATGGAAACCTAATGCGTTTGGTCGGTTTTTCCGTATGTACTTAAAATGTTTTCCATTTTAAACAAAAGAGAGCCACTTAGAGTGATTCTGGTCACTACCATGCCTCCCGATTAAGGTGGGGTTGACTCGTTACATGTCACATATGACCCATGGATCGTTATGCTAAAGTATCGACACAATCTGAATGCATTTGGTCTATTTCCGTATGCCAGTTAATTTTTTTCACTTAAAATGACATCCTTTTGAAACAAAAGATAGACACTTTGAGTGGTGGTGGCCACACCATGCCTCAGATTGAGACGGGGTAGACTCATACATGTCACATATGACCCATGGATCGTTGTGCTAAAGTATTGACAAAATCCAAATGCGTTTTGGTCAGTTTTTCCGTATGCCAGTTGATGTTTTCAATTAAAATGACGTCCTTTTGAAACAAAAGGCAGAATCTTTGACTGGTGCCAGCCACACCACATCTCAGATTGAGGCGGGGTTGATTCGTACATGTCAAATATGACACATGAATCTTTCTCCTAAAGTTTCAACGGAAACCGAATGTGTTTGGTCGGTTTCCCATATGTACTTAAAATGTTGTCCATTTTAAACAAAAGAGAGCCACTTAGAGTGATTCCGGTCACACTGTGCCTCAGATTAAGGTGTAGTTGACTCGTACACGTCACATATGACCCATGGATCGTTGTGCTAAAGTATCGACACAATAAGAATCCGTTTGGTCAGTTTTTCCGTATGCTACTTGTTGTTTTCACTTAAAATGAAGTCCATTTTAAACAAAAGAGAGACACATTGAGTGGGTGTCGTCCACACCGTGCCTCGTATTGAGGCACAATTGACTCATACACATCACATATGACACATGGATCGTCCTCCTAATGTTTTCAATGGAAACCTAATACGATTGGTCGGTTTCTCCATATGTACTTAAAATGTTGTCCATTTTAAACAAAAGAGAGACACTTAGAGTGATCCCGACCACACCACGAGTCAGATTGAGCCCAGGTTGGCTCGCACACGTTACATATGACCCATAGATCATTGTGATAAAATTATAAATAGAATCCGAATGCGTTGGTTCAGTTTTCCGTATGTTAGTTGTTCTTTTTCACTTATAATCCGAAAGTGTTTTGGTCAATTTTCCGTATGCCAATTGATGTTTTTCAATTAAAAATGATGTCCTTTTGAAACAAAAGAAATACAATTTGAGTGGTACCAGCCACACCAAATCACAGATTGAGGAGAGGTTGATTCGTACACGTCACGTATGACCCAAGGATTATTCTCCTAAAGTTTTAATGGAAATCGAATGTGTTTTGGTCAGTTTTCTAGTAGTAAATGAAATCAAGGAGGGTGGGGGGCTTGTCGGGCGGGGCTGTCCGGGGGGCCAAGGAGGAGGGGGGGTTGTACGGGGGGGGGGGGGGAGCTGTCTGGGGTGTGTTCGGGGGGTTATCCGGGGTCCAAGGAGGAGGGTGGGGGGCTGTCAGGGGGGTTGTCTGGGGGGGCTGTCTGGGGTCCAGGGAGGAGGGTGGGGGGGCTGTCCGGGGGGCTGTTCGGGGTGCTGTCCGGGGGCTGTCAGGTGGGTGTCCGGGGTCCAAAGAGGATGGTGGGGGGGTTTTCCAGGGTCCAGGAAGGAAGGGGGGTTCCCAAAAACATAACCACTAAAATAAAAAAAAACATCCATAAAAGCAGATAATATATAAAAAATAACTCAACTCAAATACTATACTACGTGTCTAGATAAAACCAACAACTAGAATAGATTAAATATCAAATCTCAGTAATATCAGTCAAAAATGTAATGGATCAATTTTTCCCTCATCACCATCACTATCATCAACATCATCATCACCCTCTTCCTCATCCCCCATCATCGTCCTCACCCTCCTCAGCGCCCCTCCTCCTCGCCCTCTCCCCTCCTCCTCACCCTCGCCACCCTCCTCGCCCTCCTCCTCTCCCTCCTCTTCCGCATCAGACTCCTCACCATCATCATTTTCAAGCTGAAAATTGTCCTGAACACCACTAGAACTGCCACCTGGTGCACCATATATAGAACCTATAGATGACATATACTCATCAAAATCTGGGCTGGCCTCTGCTGGAAGTGTTGGACGTAGAACTTCAATAAATTTCATAAACGCACTGTTTTCCCTAGCAAACTATTATGCCATCTTTGTGGCCCTTTTATCAGCCTATTCTACCTGTGCCCTAACTTGATGCATCTTGGTGGCACTACAGCTCATACCTAAGTAGGGCCAATACCTCTTCGGGTCCTATACTAGGTCGGCAGCGTACTCTGCCAGGATGCTCCTCTCCCAACACCTGATGTAAATGATCTGTTGGCCCAAAATTTTCTGGTTCTTGGGCATCGAGGGACTCTAAAGCAACATGTTAAAAAATATAAATATATTTTTGACATAAAAAATAGATATTAAAATATTAAATCAATAGATTAAAAACTTACAATCTGCTGCTGAGTCGCTTCGTTGATGGCACTTCCATCCTTCTTCCGTCTACTCGAGCAAAACAGTTTTGCTCGAGGAAAAACATCCTTCAATATTCTGTATTTGCCTCTACAATGACATTGAAAAATAAATACATATGAAATATTTATCAAATGATTAAATAATTTTGAAAACAAAAGAAAATGAAAGTTGTAAAGAAAACTTATAAAAAAAATTTGATACCTGCTTCCTCTCATGATCCGGCATTGTCGTACGTCCTAGTATGTGGAGGTATTTTTTTTCATCAATGTTTTTTTTTTCAAGATGATTCCTAAATAAAATTCAATAATGTAAATGATAATATTAATGCAAACCATGAAAGTTATTATTTAAATGCCTCAAATGTAATTTCATACCATAAACTGGGTACTCGTCCAATGAGTAATCATCTGACGATACAGCTCTATAGGAAAATCATCCACGACTGGTACTGCCCTCCAACTCAGTGCCAACTCTAGCACACCAGCCAATATACAACTCATGCTTGTAGGCTCTACAAAGCTCACCTAAATCCTTAAGATGATCCGCTTGAGCACCCTCACCATCGAGAAAATTTAAACCGAAGCTGGCATCAAAATATTAATTCATATAAATACAACAATAATTCACGGCATTAAATAAAACAGATTTTTTTAACCCATATCTCTGCCCAAGCTCTATCCATAACCTCATGTGGAATATGTCTCCATGACAGCGGGCTGATCGGAATTATTTAGGAGTATTTGGCAAGTGTCGCCAAAAAACTCCGACATTGCCGCCCTGATTTTCTCAACCATTTGGTTGTCTTCATTGTAATCCATCATAACCTGTGTGCGGCGGTTCCACACTGAACGCATGCGTGTACGCCCCCCGCCCCCGCCTCCTGTCAGTAGATGTATCTTTTCATGAAAGAAAAACAAATATTTTATCAAAACATGTTATAATGAAAAATAAATATTGCTATAAAAAATTTGTAAGGTTTTTATTTATATACCTGTGCTAGTATGATCGCTGAGCACCACCGGATCCACAGAAACTGATGGGACACCCTGTGGTGGAACATGAGTCGAAGATGATGTAATATAGAAGCTCGGAGAGACAGAAGTAGAAGAAAAAAGAATATGGGACAGCAGTATGACCGAATTCTGACTGGGGGTGTGGGAATCATCATGGGATGTGAAAATGATGGAGCAGAAGATGCAGAAGGTAGCGAAAAACATGGGAGGCCTAAATATCATGTATGTCTCTAATGACACACCAGGATCAGAATGTGGGAAGGATGACATGTCAGTGGGGAGGAGCAGGGTCTAGTTAGGCATGCGCAGCTCATCGTCCACCTCTGGTACGAACCCTCCTTGTACCACCGGCCTGAGTAATAGGACCAGTACTAGGATCCACGTCGAATAACTATCGACGTATAGGTGGATCCTACAAAAATGTTTACAAAAAAAATTAATCACATGACATTATATATTATTTAAATATATATATATATATATTTGAAATAAAGTATTCACAATAGGCACTAATGGTGGAACACCCATCTCTGTCATCCGATGATTATTTTCCATAATTTTTTTTCCTTCGTCTCTCTTTAATTGGCTGCATTTCCTTCTTTTGAAAACAAATATGTAAATTAATTAGAAAAAGGAAACTAATGTGTAAACCCAAAAAAACTAAATATATGAGTAAATACGGGGATTCATTGGTAATTTAGCTATCAATTGTTTTAGAAGATCTTTAATGAATTTAATAAATCAAACAAGTTGTAATGTTCACCAAGTTAGAAATATTGTTTGACTAGGTTTGAATACAGTTTCAATTCCAAATTACAAAATGAAATTCAAATAAAAAAGCAACCAATAAACATTGAAAATTCACATAACGTTCAAGTCATCTAAAACATATTTGTGATCAATACTAAATCAATTTTTAATATTACCAACCTTAACAACCCAACTCGAGGTAAACCAAAATAATTGAGAACATGGATGAATGATTATATATATTTCCAACCACAACTTCAAGTTCACAATCAACTCCTGAAAATTGAGCTATTGGAGTCATCAAAAAGAAATAAATGGATTGGTTCCAATGGAAATAGGAAAAATTTCAATTCCAATCATCACCATCATAAAAAATATGTCTTGGAATTACTTCAACTATGACACCAAATTCAGGTTGAAGTTGGTCTTTGACATAAAAACTTGTTTAGCCATTGATTCCAACACATATGGTTATTCGGTAGAAAGAGTGCAAGTCATATTAATTAATCTAAATCCACAATCATCAATAAATGTGCCATGTCCTAACATCAAATCAAACCAATGGCATTTCATCACTGTGACTTGTCCATGAGAGTAATAATCCAATATTATTATTTTCTCAGTGACTCCATAATAACCCAAATTTTCAAATCACGGTCTACTATCTGATGCACTAGCATAGAAATCTGTTGTGGCAGTAACCATAACACCATCATGTTGTGTTCTCATGTTCTTTGCTCGTTTAGTGATAATAAATTTATACCCATTGATAACAATTGATTTATAGTCACGAACCACAGTATTAGGACCAAAAGCCAAAGCTCTTATTTCCTCAGAGACAGAGTCAGCAGACAAACTCAATACCTGCAATATAAATGACTATTAAACATAATTAAATATTGAAATAATTAATTTAAATAATAATATTTTTACCTTCAAGTTTAACCAAGTAGAAAACTATTTGCTACGTAAAGTCTCTCTCCTTCTCAAAGATAAAGAACATTGCTTCCTATTTATCATTGTTTTATATTCCCTGTAGATAAAAAATATGAATATTTTTAATAGATATATATGTTAAGATATACATAATTAATTTAGTTACCTGATATAGTCATCGAACAAATCACAGTTGAACAAAACTGTGCGATGTGCCATCTCCCGCTCTTCATGGATTAATGTCTTCAATGTATATGATCCAGGAATTCCTCCTATTTTAGGAAATGATGGAAAAATGGGTTCAATTTTCTCATACTATTCTTCTTCATTTCTCATTGGTCTGTTCAATCTTGTAGTACGATCAGACAAATACATCGAGCAGAAATCCATACATTCTTGAGCCAGGTAACTATTCATGATAGAACTTTCAAGATGATTTCTGTTTCGGTCATAAGACTTTAATGTGAACATATTTCTTTCAGTTGGATATATCCAACGAAAAGAAACAAGTCCTCCAAGAAGTATTTCCGTGGGAATATGGATAGTCAGATGCATCATGCATGTGAAAAATGATGGAGGAAATATCTTCTCTAACTCACAAAAAATTAATGGGGCATCTGTCAACATTTTTTGCAAGAAAGACTTGGACAAATTCGTAGCACAAAGATTTCTAAACAAATGGCACAACCGAATAACAGCCACCCTTACATTATTGGACAAAAATATGACGGATTGCTATTGGAAGAAACTCATGTAGTGGAACGTGATAATCACGAGTCTTCAAATATTTTTAGCTTCAACTCTCTTCTGTTGACCCCGTTTAGATATGTTGCTTGAATAACCATTAGGAACTCTAATAGTCTCTAACACTTCCAGAAATTGTTTTTTTTTCGTATGTTTCATCACATAATATGCACATGGAAGTTTCCATTTATTTTCACTGATACGCACAGGATGCAATTCTGGTCTGATTCCCCAATTCCAACAAGTCACGCGGAGATCATAAATCATCTTTTGTCTTCCCCTTGACATTTAGAAGAACCGAAAGCAACATTTCACATATATTCTTTTCAATATGCATTACGTCCTAGGCAATGAATGCAAAAAAATTGGTTGACCAATAAGGAAAATCAAAAAAGATACTCCTATTCCTCCAATTGTAATACGTTTTCAATGGAAACATTATTTCTCTTTCCAGATTTCATTTGACCCTTCCCGAACGAAAAACTGAAATCTTTCAATTCATTAAGCACATCAGTTCTTAGACATAACGCTGAGGTGGATCATCAGGTCTCTATGGTATTATAAAATCTTCAACGATCCATTCTATATAGATGATCCTTTGGAAAGAATCGTCGATGTCCCATAAAACTGAAACTACAGGGATGTTTCAGTCTTCTGGATCGTGTATTCTTCATACAAACTGGACATGATAGTTTTTACCTTTGTGCTCCATCCAGACATCATTTCATAAGCCAGAAAATCATTGATTGTCCACATAAGCGCAACACGCATCTGAAATATGTCTTTAGAACATGCATCGTATGTGCGCACAACCAACATCCCAAAGAAGTTTCAAATCTTTTATTAAAGGTTGCATGTATACATCAATATCAATGCTGGGATCAGAAGGACCAGATATGAGTATACTCATGAAAGTGAAAGGTTTTTTTCATACACAACCATGGGGGAAGATTATAAATGTGTATAAAAAACTGGCCATGTGTTGTGCGAAGTAAGAATCTGCCCAAACGGATTAAAATTGTCACATGAAAGACCCAGCCTCACATTATGCATGTCAGCTGAAAAATTAGGATGCAGCGCATCAAATCTCTGCCATGAAAAATCCATCTGTAGGATGAACCAACTCATCATTAGTCTTCTTTCTCTCGGCATCATGACATCTCATTTTTTATTGATATTTCATCAGACATAAAAAGATTCTAGAGTCTTGGGATCAATGGAAAGTGACACATTACTTTTTGTGGAATGCGGGATGGTGTTCCATCAGATTTTTGACTTCCAGTGGGATGTGCCACATTTTTATACAATCATTTCGTTCAAACGGTTTCCTCCCAGAATAAATTAAAATCATTCTGGCAATAATGAATTTTGTTTCATGAAAATCCAAGTTCCACATCTATCTTCCCATGTCATACAGTGGTTTGAGGGAATATCTGCATCATCTGGATGTAAATCCTTCAAGAGGATAAGAATGTAATTGATTGTTGTATTAGAAATCCCATACATAGTTTTTCCCATGAAACAATCGAATTAAAAAATTACTTCTTTTTCCTTTTATCGCATTATCTATATACTGGAGTCGTGGAAACATCATTAAATTTTTTTCACCCCTATCAATTATCATCATTTTCACTAGATGCATCAGCTGTCGTCATATCAAAGTCTTCTTGAGTCGAAATCATTTATTTTTCATGATGAAAAATAAATGGAAACCGATCATCTAACAAAATTCTCCATTCCAGTCCTTTCATTTCGATCATCACCAATTTGAGATTTCATTTTCTCCCCATTGTGATACCACACAAAGTAGTTTGCTTGAAAACCATTTTTGGTTATGTGGTAGCTGACTTCTTCATGGCTCAACCAAAGTCTACCATCAAATTGAACATGGGCAGTTGTATGTGACCACTATCTGAAGCATTGTGAAATGAAAAATCTATAAATCTCTCCAAATTTTTCTGAAAATCGATTGAGATCCGATCGGTTTCATTCATCCAACTTCTGTCCATTCTGTAAAAAGAATTTATATAAGTCATTTCTGTCATAAACAATTCAATAGGATTGAACTTTAATAGAAAATACATTTAAGTAAACGATAAAGGAAGTAGTTTCTAGTTGATGCAGTGAACTATTAAAACAATTTAACGATATACTAATTAATTCAGTTATGTGTGCCTAGATTTGAGGTGAGATGTGTTTTGTAACTTTTTCATTTATCACATTCCAAGAAGACACCATAGACCTGATAAAACATTGTTCAAGATATTACAAAGTGAAGGCTTTTCATGAAAGATACAGAATGTGTAAAGAGTTTTTTTAAATAAGTTATTGATTCTAAAAAATGGAAATATTGTGAAAGGTTAGTACATTTCATAACACCCAAAACTAAAGTCCACAGAAAGTACCATATTACCCTACTAAAAAAAGAAAAACCACCTACCCCATTACCCTAAACCATGTCAATTACCTCAATGAGGGCTTCTATGTCTGTATTTGGGTTGTAGCCGATCAGATGGAAGACCTCAAGTTAGGGTTCACCTGTGCATGGGCTTCTGGAAATCGGGGGAAATGTAGAGTTATTTGCTTCTGTGTAATTGGGGGCGGGATGTCCACGGGGGTGGCGGGTTGTCCAGGGGGTACGAGGTGTCCAGGGGGTGGGCGGGCTGTCCACGAGGGTGGTGGGGTGGTCTAGGGGGGTGGGGGTGTCCAGGGGGGGTGGGAGGGATATCCACGGGGGTGGGGGGGGGGGCTTTCCAAGGGGTACAAGGTGTCCAGGGGGTGGGGGTGTCCGGGGGGGAGTGTCCAGGGGTGGGCGGGCTGTCCACGGGGTTGGGGGGCTATCAATGGATTAGGGGGTGTCCAGGGGGTGTTCAGGCTTTCCACGGGGGTGGCGGGGTTTTCCAGGGGTTACAAGGTGTCCATAGGGGTGGGCGGACTGTCCACGAGGGTGGAAGGGATGTCCAGGGGGTAGGGGGTGTCCAGGGGGGTGGGCGAGCTGTCCACAGGGGTCTGACTGAGAGCTATGATATTTAATTGGGTTTTCATTCATGTTATTAATAACAAAAGATGTGTGTTAAGGATTAGAATAGTATTTTTTAGTGAAAATCCAATTTGGTAGTATTAGTTACTTGATAACATGATGGTATCAAGTTTGCAATTGGGAAAGTGTTGGGGCATTGGATTCTAAAAGGCTCCCACAACCTTCCAAGGATATATTATTTCTAGAAAAATGGGTTGTGGGAGAAGGAATTCATCCTATATAGTTGATGTCACTTTTAGATCATGTGATGCCTTACTCATGAAGATGATTAGATAAGAACCAAAACCAAAGAGGCCTCAAAACTATTCAAATCTCTAGAAGTGATGAATTACCCATCCTTATTGGTGAACTATGGAAGTGATGACTTCCCACCTGCACAACCCCCCCCCTCCCCACCTCACCCCCAACAGACTCCCCCTGCACAACCCCCCTCCCATCCACTGACTGCACAACCCCCCCCACCTGCACCCCCACTTGCACTACCCCCCTCCCCCACCCCCACCTGCACAGCCCCCTCCCATCCACCCACTGCACCCCCCCCCCCCCCCCCCACCTACACCTCCCACCTGCACAACCCTCTCCCCCACCCCACCACACCCCCACCTGTACACCCCCCACCTCACCCCCAACATACTCCCACCTGCCCAGCCCACCCCCAACCTACACACTCCCCTCCCCCCCACCCACTTGCACAGCCACCCCCACCTACCACCCCCCCCCCCACTTGCACAACCCCCCTCCCCCCACCCCCACCTGCACAGCCCCACTCCCCCCCCACCACCTGTACACCCCACCCCCACCTCACCCCCAACAGACTCCCACCTACCCAGCCCACCCCCCAACCTGCACACTCCCCTCCCCCCACCTACTTGCACAGCACCCCCTCCACTTTCAACCCCCACTTGAACAGCCCCCCCTCCACCACCCACACCCGCACAACCAACCCACACCCCCACCTGTACAACCCCCACGTCACCCCCCAACAGACTCTGACCTGCCCAGCCCACCCCCCTAACCTGGACACTCCCCTCCCCACCCCCACCCACTTTCACAACAACCCCCTCCACTTGCACCCCCAACTTCACAACCCACCCCTCCCCCACCCCCACCCGCACAACCCACCCCCACCCCACCTGTACAACCCCCCACCTCAACACCTCAACACCCCACCATCACACCCCCTCCCCCCACATAAACCCCCCACCAGCACACCCCCTCCCCCCACCTACTGCACCCCCAGCACCTCCCACCAGAAAAAAATAGAAAACACAAACAGAAGAAAAAATTGATTCACACATGACACCAAAACAAAAATAGAAAACAAATAACAAATCGAATTGAAATTCTTGGGTATACCATACTGCACGAACCTTAGGTTTAAGCCAAATCAAAACAGAAAAGAAAAAAATAGATGCAAAACATTGAACATAACGTACTACTTACAGATTTGAAGTATAGACCAAAACAACTTTGTGATTGAATATGGATCTGGTGGAATGATTTTCCATGCGAGAGAGATCTTAGGTCTCAACTTTAGTAGTTCAATCGCGTGGATGGGATATCGGGTTTGCTGGGATTTTTGGGGAAAACTTTCCCAACACTTTTTTAAAACCATTGGGAAAGGTGAGCTTTACCAACGGTTTACACAAATAGTTGGGAAAGCCTTCCTAAGTCATGGCCTTTACCAACGGTTTTTACAAACCGTTGGGAAAGGGAGAAAAAAATTAATATTTCCCAAAGGTTTCTTCAAACCATTGGGAAATACAAGTTTTATACCCCTATACCAACGGTTCTGTTGAACCGTTGGCATACAAGCGTTGGGAAAACCCAACTTCCCAATAGTGCCAAAAAACCTACAAATCCCTAAAAACTGTAAAAAACTAAAAGACCCTTAGAATTTATTAAAAACCTAAAATCACTTAAGGCCACCAAAGAACCAAGAAATTACAAAAACACAAAAAACCCCTCAAACCCTAAAAAATCTAAAAACCCTGAAAATCCATTAAAAACTTAAAAACTATAAAAGTCTTGAGAAAACCCCAAAAATCCCAAAAAATGAAAAAGACAATAGAAAAAATGAAAAAAACAAAGATAACCTATAATAATACCCTTAAATCCCCTAAAATAATAAAAATTCTAAAAGCAATAAAACCCCTAAAACCCAAAAAACCAAAAATCCCCTAAAAAATTTACAAATTAAAAAATCCTTAAAAAACCTAAATATCCACTAAGAGCTCTAAAACTGCTTAAAACCACTTTAAACAGAAAAAAACTCTAAAAACCCATAAAATCAATAAAAAATAAAAAAAATACTAAAATCGTAAAAAAAGAAACCCCAAAAAACCGTAAAAATCCAAAACCCCTCAAAATCCACAAAAATCCGAAAACCATTAAAAACCATAAAAATCCTAAAAATTCGTTAAAAACACTAAAGCTGTAAAATTACATGAAATCCATGAAAAATAATAAGATAACCTTTAATGAATAAAAACACTTAAACACCTAAAAACCAACAAAAATTGGAAAAAAAAACCATAAAACCCTAACACCCTACCCCTAGAAACATTAAAAAACCATCAAACCGCATAAAAACCCTCGAAACCCAATAAAAAATCTAAAAACAATTAAATACTTCAACACGTTAAAAACCACTAATAACCCTTAAAAGTGGTAAAAACATTAAAAACCTAAAAACCCAAAACCCCCTCAAAATCACTAAAAATCCTAAAAATTCTAAAAAATCCCTAAAAATACCAAAAAATGAAAAAAAAGTAAAAACTCTTAAAACACTAAGAAAACCATAAACACTAAAAAACACTTAAATCCCAAAAAAACAAAAAAAATAATAAAAACCCTTAACCACCCCAAAAAACCATACAAAACCATAAAACCTAAAAACCATAAAAGTCAAAAAAACCCAGAAAACTTCTAAAAACCCATAAAACCATAACAAATTATAAATAAATATAATAATCCGAAAAACTCTTAAAAACACTCAAATTAAAAAACCATTAAAAACATAAAACACTTAAAGCCCTTAAAATCCATAAAAACATAAAAACCTTAAAAAACATGAAAACCCCTTAAAAATCCTTTAAAACATAAAAATAGTTAAAGCTTTTAAAAAATGATACAAACATAAAATACCATAAAACCCCAAAACCCATAGAAACCCCTAAAAGCTTAAAAATCCAAAACCCCATAAAAACCATAAAACCAAGAAAAATATAAAAACCCATTATATCCCAAAAAATGTTAAATAACTTGAAAACCCCTTAAAACCGAAAAAATTCAAAAAACATTTAAAACCAAAAGAAACATAAAACTCTAAAAACTATAAAAAACCCTAAAACCATAAAAATCATAAAAATCCATAAAAATCCAAAAAAATGTAAAAAACCCAAAACATTTGAAAAAACACTGATAAAGACGTAAAATCAAAATAACACTTAAAAACACTAAAAATATTAAAAATTATAAAATTCCTAGGAAACTATAAAACCTGAAAAATATTAAAAATACACAAAATCCAAAAAAGCCCAAAAAAATTATAAAAATCATATGAAAACCATAAAAATCCCTAAAAATTTAAAAAACCCTAATAATTCTGAAAACCCCTATGAAAAACATAAAAACTAAATAAACATAAAACCTATAAAATCATTAAAATTCTAAATTAAAATTCTAAAAACCCTAAATGAACCTAATTAACTTAAAAATCCTAAAAACCATAATGAACCCTAAAAAACTAAAAACCCCTTAAACCCCTAAAATCCATAAAACCACTAAAAACTCCAAAAAAAATTAAAAACCTAAAACATTAAAGAATATAGAAACATTAAAAACCCTAAAAACAAAAAAAATTCTTAAAACCCAACAAACAATAAATACCATAAAACCCTAAAACCCTCAATATCCCTAAAAATCCTAAAAAACCATAAAAATCCTAAAAAATACATAAAAATCCCTAAACTGTAGAATCCCCTAAAATTCTTAAAACCCATAAGAAAACATTAAAACCCTGAAAACACTTAAATTCCAAAAAAAATATGAAGAAATTGTAAAAACCTAAAATAAAAAAAACCTAAGAACACTAGAAACCATAAAAATCCTATGAAATAAATAAAGATATCTAAAAAAGTAAAAAAAACCAAAATACCCTATCTCGTGGCGCACGATGGGGTCGTGGAGGAGAAACATGCGCTACCCAACGGTTGATTAGAGAGGATTGGGTTCTGCTTAATCACTCATATCGGGTGCTCCGTTTTTGCCTCAAAATTCCCAACGGTTATATATCCAGAAATATGTGGACCTTCTTTCCAAAGGGAGGCGTTTGCTTGGTGGTTTGACCAGCGATGCTTAAGAACTCACATTTGGTCGAGAGGATGGGAAGTCGGGCTCATCGCACCCTTTTTGGGGGTATTATTGCATGTTAAGGGTCTCTCTTGTAGATTTAAGACGTATTCATATGTTCTTGAATCTTTGGTTTATACCTAAGAATAGTATCCACAGATTAATCCTAGTTGGTAATGGTCAGTTGGACGCAGGGGTTCGGAATCATTTATGCTCGAGGTTTACCATCCCTCGTTGGATTAATGACCCCGAGGAGTCCAAACTCACTGATAGGGAACTGATTTAAAGCCCCGTAACCAGGCACTCTGGAATTTATTGTCATCCAGGGGGGAAAGATAACAACTTGATTGTTTGGATCGAACCTGTGATACGGTCTTCCTACGTATCCTCATGAGAAGAATCAGAATCCACGTAGTTGGGTTTGGTATGGGGCTTACGCTCCAGGATGCTCGGGGTTGGTGCGGTGAACCTACTTAAAGATAGTCCGATCGTCCAGTGGTTGGGATTGATCCATGGGGAGTATTTTTATGTACCCTGCCTAGGAGACAGGGATCAAAGTCCATGTAGTTTGGATGGGAGTGTCAGAGAACTGAAGAGAATGTGGACCCGGGGGTCCGATGGTGATTTAACTTGAACCTCTTGGAGGCTTCCTACGTATCCCTTTGTAGGGGAATCAAAGTCCACGTAGTTCGAATGGGAGTGGGGGTTACACTCTAAGGCCGCCCAGGGTAATGGATTGGGGCTTACACTCTGAGGAGGCCCATGGTGTGGATTGGGGCTTACACTCTTAGGAGGCCCATGGTGTGGATTGAGGCTTACACTCTGAGGAGTCCCATGGTGTGGATATGGGCTTACACTCTGAGGAGGCCCATGGTGTGGATTGGAGCTTTCACTCTGAGGAGGCCCATGAGAGGATGTCATGGTCGATGCCTACTCTAAGCCCACATGAGTCATGCTCGGTGTGAGAAAAAAAAGGCAACAAGGACCAGAAGATCACGTCACAAAAGGTGTGCCCGTGGGAAGTGGAGTGGGGCTTATGCATGGAGCAGCCCAAAATGTCGAGGCTTACTCCGAGATGGATACCCATGTGTCTTCCTCATGTCTGTCCATGAGGGAATCCAAACTCACTAGTGGGATGCGACATTTACCTATGCGCTAGTGCACAAGTGGGATAACGCCAAGGGCGTTGGAATCAGTCAGAACAAAGGGAGATGAAAAGTGTGAATCACATTCCCAACATTCAGAGTGAGGTGAGGGTGACATGGCGATGGAGGATAACTGTTGACCATGTTCGAAATGAATAATCCATATCGCGTTAGCCTGGAATGGGGACAGACATGTGAGGGTCGACTGTTGACCATGTTCGAAACACAGGACCTGACTCGAAGTGTTGCCCAAAGTCTTTCTGGGGCATTGGCCCAGGATGGTAGGGGAGCTGAGGCAGAATGGGACCAGGCCGTTAGGGTGGCCCTTCAAACATGAAAGGGGATAAAGATCCGAATGAAGGATGTGAAAAGCAAGAGGTGGAGTGATGGAATGTTTGAATGGATTCCATCGCTCTTGAAATTATGCCACTGTAAACATGGCATAGGGCATCTTATGCATGGAGAAAAGAGCATATCTTGCATGGAGAAAGAGGCATCCAATTATTTAATGAAAGGGAATTCTACAGTTTATAGTCATGTAGAGAGGACTGTTTCCATATAGTTTAACGTCATATGGATAGGATGAGGGCCATACAATTTAACGTCATGTGGTCAGGTTGACTATGTAGGAGAGACCTAGAAATGGTTGGTGTGGGACTTATGCAAGGGAGATCGTTTCTAGTTCAACTTGGCACATGATCCAAGTGATTTGGTTTGGAGGAGTATCTCAAATCGTGGTATTCCATAGGTGGAAGGTGGGTGCGCATAAGGGCGCAATGGAAAATCTGGACATCCTGGCCCAAAAAGTTCGCAGTGTGACTCTCCATTTTTCATTGGAGATGGCCGCATAAGAGATGTCCACGGAGAGGGTATCCTTGGAGGAGCTGGCCGCGGAGGAGGATGTCCGCGAAGGAGGTTGTCCATGGATGAGATGGTCACGAAGGAAATGGTTGTGAAGGGCGTCTGCAAAGGGGCTGGCTCCCGTCCTACTTCGTGCCCGCGGAGGGGTTCCCGTCTCCATTTTGCGAACGGCACTGGTCCACAGAGGGACTATCCATGAATGAAATGGCCGCTATGGGCTGTCCACAGAGGAGCTGGCTGCATGTGGTTCACAGGCTCGTTTCTCCTCTACAAGGAAGAGTTCATCTACGGACGATATGGGGTCTGCGGATGGTCGCAGGACTTTACCATTGAGAGCAATTTCTCCAGCGTCTCCCCACGGGTTTTCACTCTTCCTTCCTCTCCTCCTTTTGGTTCCCCTTGGTGATTATTTATTGAGTCGCAAAGAGGCAGTAGTTATGGTCACACGGCACGTTTTGAAGAATCCCATGAAGGAACCCCCACTCGCGGATGGCTCGGTTAACCAGGGAGTTTTGGAACTTAGTTTCGCGGGATTTCTCCGCGGTCGCATACCACTTCTCCTCTGTTCCACGAACGACGAGGTTCTCAGCCTTATACGGATTCGCCTTCGTTTCGCGAGCGATGAGGTTCGCGGCCACGTAGGCGCTCTGCCTCCATTTCATGAACGACAACATCTGCGGGAGGGAGGTTCGCCAAACCGGCTTCGTACTGTTGCTGGGAGCCAGTATGCGGACCGGTTCAGTCCTTTTCCCAGTATTGGGGTAATTGGATTTCCCCCCTTGAGGAATTTTTAGGACCGTACATGCCCAATAATTATCTAAAAAATAAAACCAAAAAACCATAAACACCTCTAAAAACCATAAAAAACCTAGAAAACTATAAAACACTTAAAACTACTAAAAAATATAAGAACACATAGAACCCCTAAAAACCTTAAAAACACTAAAAACATTTAAAAAGAAAAAAAGTCAAATAACCCTTTAAAAACCAAAAACCCAAACAATCCTAAAACCCCAAAACCTAATAAAAACTCTAAATACTCTTTAAAACCTAAAAAATGTTAAAAACAGTAAAAATATTAAAAAACCCTAAAAACACAAAAAATAACCCTAAAAACCAAAAAACCAAAAAATCTGAAAAATACTAAACCCCCTATAAATATATAAAACCCTAAAAAGCCATAAAAATTCAATAAAAATTCATAAAAATCCCAAAACCCCCAAAAACGTTAAAAAACAAAAACTCACTTAAAACCTGTAAAACATTAAAAATGAAAAAACCCGATAAAATCATTAAAAAACATAAAAAATCATAAAAATAAATCCACTAAAAACATTTAATCCTCTAAAAACACATAAATATCCTAAAAACCACTGAAAACTCAAAAAACTCTTGACACCCCTAAAAAAATTAAAAAACATAAAAAACAGAGAAAAACTAAAAAACACTAAAAAATCACAAAGACCCTCAAAATCACGATAATCTCTAAAATACTTATAATCTCTAAAACCCAAAAACCATAAATATTTTAAAAATTACATAAAATGCAAAAAAAATTAAAACTCGGAAAACCCCTAAAAACCCAAAAAAATCCTTTAATATCTAAAAACGCTTAAAGCCCCTAAAAACTAAATAATTCTAAAAAACTAAATCCTTAAAAACCCTAAAACCATAAAACACATAAAAACCCAAAAAAACACTAAATCCATTAAAAATCACTAAAAACATTAAAACCCCTTTAGGCCCCTAAAACATTACAAAAATCTAAAATCTTAAAAAGCCTAAAAAAATAAAAATAATCGCTAAAACCCAAATATACCATAGAAACCCTAAAAACCCTAAAACCCTCAAAGTCCCTAAAACCCCTAAAAACCCTAAATACCCCCAAAAATTTAAAATGCTTTAAATATTCATAACAACACAAAAAACTCAAAAACTAAAAAATCCAAAGAAAACCTCAATGACATAAAAACTGTTAAAACCCCAGAAAACCTAAAAATGATAAATACTCTAAAACTCCATAAAAAACCTAAAATCTATATGAACCCCTAAAACATTAAAAAACCGTAAACCCCATAAAAATCTTAAAACAACTAATAAATATAAAAACCATTAAACCCATTAAAATTTTAAAAAATTTAAAAAACAGACAAACGCTAAGAAACAAAAAAAACCCTAATAACCCAAAAAAACATTACAAACCCTAAAACCCCTAAAAACCCTAAAACCCCCTAAAACCCTTGAAAGATGAGATGTAGGTATACTCTCCTGGTTCTATCTCCCTCTTGTTGCGACTTCTAGGGTTTCCTCCGGATTCACCTAGAGAGGTGCGGTTAGATCTCTTCCACGACCCTCTCGGCCTTGTGAGAGGCACAAATGGTGGTGGTGGGTTGACATAGAGTCCTTCGGTACAAATGTTTCTCTTTGATGACTTCGCGTTTTTTCAGTAGAGGTACCGATTGGGGTTTTAGCACCTTTCATAGCCCTTCCCCCTAGCGTTTGCGGGGGGAGATCTCGGCAACATCGGACCTCAGTAGTGCTCTCTAGACCAAAGGTGGTAGGAAACTGTGGTTCTTCCTCATTTCAGTTCTCAGTGTTTTGATCTTGCGATGCAGAAGGTTTGTTCGTTTTTTGGTTCGATATTTTCTTCGACCCATGAAGAAGATGCAGGTGCGTGTTTGGTATGGTCCCTTGGCTTCTTCTCCGCTTCACATTTTTTAAGCTAAATTTGGTCGGATTCCTTGGACCTTCATGATCTTACTGGAGGTGGTTGTGTTGATGAGTTGCTATGGGTACTGGTTACTGGATTTGCTAAGGCTTGTTATGCATTCTTTGGTGTTGTCGTGTAGGATTGTGGAGTACTGGGTGTGGTGTTTTGGTTTTGGCTACGGTTACTGGTGTTTTGTTGCTAGCTATACTGCGTTGTGTGGAATTCTGAAAGCTTTTCGGTCTGAATTTTTCTAGTTTTTGAGCTGTGATCTCTTTAGATATGATGGGTTAGGATGTGCTGGATGTTGGATTTTGACCTGCTTTTTTATAAGAGCTCGTTGGACTGGAGGCAGTGCTTTTTATGACATTGCTACTGGTGATACTGGTGATTTTGTTCCTGGTTTTTCAGATTTAAAGAGATGGCTGCTGGCTTTGATGAGGATTGCTGGTCGCTGTTTGTGTGTGTTGTTATTTGATGATTTTCTTGGTGATTGTTGGTTTTGGATGATGGAGTGAGGCTTCCCACCTTTGTCGCTCCCCTTGACTTTTACACCCACCTATGCTCTTGTCTCCCTCCCCATCATATTGGACCCTATCCTTGTTCAGTATGGTGGCGCATGTGGTGGTTTTGGGATGGTGCTGGTGGTGCTGCATGGAGTTAAGGGCGCGTATTGGCAGGGCGACAGAGTCTAGTGGCGATGGCTTGTGAAGTTCAGTTTGGCTTTTTGGCTGATGGTAGTTGATCTCAGTTCGGTGACAAAATATGGTGATTCTGTGGCAATATTTTTTTGGTGGTGATGATATGGTGCTGATGATTTTTGATGAAGTTGCTGCTGATGGATATGGTGTTTTTGGATGAAAGGTGCTGAAGCGGATGCGGTGTTTGCTCTCTTATGTCTTTTTCTTCCTTTTCTTTGTTTTCCTTTTGGGGACTGTTTTTTGGGTACGGGTTGATTGACCCTACCCCTCCCTGGTTTGTAGTGTCCTCTTTTTTTCTTAATAAATTTGGGGGGGGGGGCAGGAATATCCAGGCTCTCGCATCTACCTTGTCCCCTAATACCCTAAAAAACCAATAAAATCATAAAAAATGGTGAAAATTCACTAAAAATAAAAAAACCCCTAAAATACTAAAAAAACCTAATAAAAACATAAAAAATAAAAAAAACATTAGACAACTAAAAAATAAAAATGAAAAAAAAACCTAAAAACCCATGAAATACCGAAAAACCGAAAAACCTCAAAAAACCCCAAAAAACCTAAAACCCTAAAAAAAACATAAAAAAGCATTTAAAACCCTTAAAACATAAAAACCATAAAAATCCAGAAAGACCCTAAGAAAACCTAAGAAACCTAAAAACACTTAAAACCTAGAAGAATGTAAAAACACTTTAAACGCTAAAAAACTACAAAAAGCCTAAAAAGCATAAAAATCATAAAACTCTTAAAAACCATAAAAAACCCTAAATTAATAAAAAACCAGAAAAAAATTAAAAAATACAAAAACCCTTCAATCTTCTAAAAATTTCAAAACACATGAAAAAATCATAAAACCCGAAAAATCCTGAAAACCTTAAAATTCTTAAAAACCCTTAAAACCATAAAAATACCATAAAATCTCTAAAAATTCCTAAAAACATTGAAAACCCCAAAAAACACAAATAAAACCTTAAAAACCACAAAAAACACTTACAACCCCTAAAACATAAAAACTGTAATATCCCTAAAGTCCATAAAACCGTAAATACCCTAAAAATTCATAAAAACCCTAAAAACCTAAAAAACCCTAAAATCATAAAAACCATAAAACCATGAAAATATCTATGAAAACCATAAAACCATAAAAGAACTTAAAATCCCTAAAAACCAAAAAATTATAAAACCCTTAAATGGCCCTAAAATCCCACGAAACCACTTAAAATCATAAAAACCCGAAAACCACACAAATCCATAAATACCCACAAATACCCTAAAAACCACTAAATACTATAAAAACACATTAAACCCCTAAGAATTTATAAAATCTCTAAAAACCTTAAAAACCATAAAAAAAATCATAAAATCTCAAAAACCCATAAAAGAACCTGAAATCCATAAAAACCATACAACACTAAAAATCACTAAAATCCCAAAAAACAGTAAAAATCATAAAAAATCCCTTGAAATAACTAAAATGATAAAAACCCAAAAAACCCTAAAAATCGCTATAAACCCTATAAACATAAAAACAATTAAAATGCCTAAAAAACATAAAAATTATAAAAACCCTAAAATACCTTAAAATCCATAAAACCATAAAACTCCAAAAAACTTTTAAAAAACAAAAAATCATAGAAAACCCCCAAAACCATTAAAATTATTAAAAACCATTTCCACCCCTAAATATATAAAAAAATCTTTAAAATGATAAAAATGCTAAAGAAACCTTAAAAACCAATGAAAATATAGACATTTTAAAAAACCCAAAAAACTTCCAACCACCTAAAAACACTTAAAACAATAGAAGTCATAAAAATTCCAATCAAATAAATAAAAATGTAAAAAACACTAAAAAAACCTAATAACCCATAAGAAAGATTAAAAATATAAAAACACTACAAACCAAAAAAAATAAAAAAACCCTAAAAACCCTAAAAACCATAAAACACCCTAAAATCCATAAAATTCATAAAAATCAGTAAAAACCTGTAAAACACACTAAAAACTCTTTACACCACTAAAAAATTAAAAAAACTAAAATACCTTAAAAACCTGAAATACACAAGAAAACTCAAAATCCCTCAAAAAACATGAAAACCTGAAAAACCCTAAAACCCTAAAAACCCCAAAAAAAACCTTAAAACCATAAAAAATAATAAAAAATACCAAAAAACATGAAAAAACCTAAAAACTATGAATACCCCAAAAATAAAATTAAAAACATTAAACCACTAAAAAACCCTAGAAAACCTATATTTTTTTAAAATCCCTAAAAACCCTAAAACCTCTAGAAAACCCATACACCCCCTAAAATTGTAAAAACAATTAAAAATCCTAAACAACCACTAAAAAATATAAATACCCTTTTAACCCATGAAAATGATAAATAGCTCTAATAAACATTAAATCAATAAAAAACTAAAAAAACCCTAAAAATGAAAAAACTATAAAATCCCTAAAAACCCAAAAAGTGCTTTAAATGCACAAAAACAATAAAATCCATAAAAACTGTAAAATTCCCCAACACATAAAAACCCATAAAAACTCAAAAACCCAAAGAAACCCTTAAAAATGTAATAACTCTTAAAACCACTAAAAACCTAAAAACACTAAAAACCATGAAAGATCCTAATAAAACTTAAAAAATAAAAACACTAAAACCTTATAAATCCTTAAAATCCATAAAAATCCTAAAAACTCCCTAAAAATCGATAAAACAAATAAAAAACTTAAAGTATTGAAAACCCTTACAAAAAACACAAACAAATAAAAACACTTAAATCCAAAAAAATACATAGAAAACACTAAAAACCCTAGAACACCATAAATACCCTGAAAACCCCTAGAACCCATATAAATCAATAAAAACAAAAAACCCTAAAACCCCATTAGAACCATAAAAAGAGACTAAAATCGACAGAAACCATTCAAATCACAAAAAATATTAAAAAATACTAAAAAACATTAAAACAGCTAAAAACTAAACACTCACTAAAAACCTAAAAAACATATAAAATCCTAAAATCTTATAAACCCTTAAAATCCCTGAAATTCTTAAAAACCATAAAATCCTTAAAAAGAACCCAAAATCCCTAAAAACATAAAAACCTTTAAAAATAATAAATTACCCTAAATAAACATTAAAAACGTAAAATCACATAATACCTTTAAAAACAAAAAAAAACGAAAAAAGAATACCAAAAAATCCCTAAAACATCGAAATCCTGAAAATTGATAAAAAATCATAAAATTTTTAAAAATTCCCTAAAATAAAAAAAAATCTAAAACCCTAAAAACTGTAAGAAGACCATGAAATCATAAAAACACTTTAGATCCCTAAAAATATGAAAAACAATAAAAACGATAAAATCCCATAAAAATTACTAAAACCCCTAAAAACCACAAATCCCCCAAAACTATTAAAACACCCTAAATCCAATAAAAACCAAACACCACTAAAAACACTAAAAACCCATTAAACCCTTAAAAACATAAAAACCTCCAAAACCCATAAACCCCTAATAAAACCATAAAAATCAAAAAACCATAAAAACCATAAAAGTCCTAAAAGAACTTTAAACCCATTAAGATCCCTAAAACCCAAAAAAAATAATTTTTTTAAAAACCCCCAAAAATCATTAAAAACATAAAAACCCTATATCCCAGAAACCCTTAAAGAATACCATAGAAACCATAAAATATTTTAAACCCCTAAAAACATAAAAAAACACAAAAAACGTTAAAAAAATCCTAAATCCCATAAAAACCCTAAATACCCTAAAACCATAAAATTCCCTAAAAACCTAAAAATAATAAAAATCCTAAAAAATACCTAAAAAATCCTAAAAAAATAAAAAACCCAAAAAAACCTTAGTAACCCTTTAAACCCTAAGAATAGTTAAAACCCATAAAACCCTAAAATACTAAAAGTCTAAAAATACCAAAAACCCCTCGAAAACCATTTAAAACCCTCAAATCCATAAAAAACCATAAAATAAAAAAATCCTACAAAATCTATAAAAATTCTAAAAACTAAAAAAAACAATAAAACCCGGAAAATCCATCAGAGAAACCTATAAACCTAAAAATAATTTAAACCCCAAAAAACAAAAAAAAAATCTTAAAACCCCAAACCCATAAATGTTCACTAAAAACACTAAAATCCCTTAAAACCCATTAAAAACCCTAAAACCATAAAAACCCTAAAACTAATAAAATCCCTAAAAACCACTAAAAATATAAGAACCCTTTAAACACTTAAAATGTTAAAAAAAATATAAGAAACCTTAAAACCACAATAAAAAAACAAAAGACCTAAAACCTTAAAATTCATAAAAAACCATAGAACCCCAAAAACCCTAGATAAACCTAAAAACATTAATAATCTATAAAAAACTAAAAAATATAAAATACTAAAAAAGACAAAAAAAAACAATTTAAAACTCCTATGACACTGAATACCCTATGAAAACATTAAAAACCCAAAAACACTTAAAACCCCTAAAAGTCATAAAAATTATAAAATCCCTAAACCCCCACCCAAAATAAAAACCCTATAAACCCATAAATCCCTAAAAACCATAAAAACAATTAAAATCTTTAAAATCCATAAATATCCATAAAAACAAAATAAACCCTAAAAACCCAAAAAACTATATGAAAATATTAAAAACATAAAAAAATAATAAAACCCATAAAAACCTAAAAAATGGTAAAAGTACTAAAACCAACAAAAATAATTAAAAAACCATTAAAATCCTCAAAATTTAAAATAACCATAAAAATCTAAAAAATCCAAAGAAATCCCAAAAAATATAAAAAACCAATTAAATCGTGAAAAAGAAATAAAAAACCCTAAAAACCTAAAAACACATAAACCCCCTAAGAAACCTAAAATTTTTAAAAACATGAGATTCCCGTAAAACCCCTAAAATATAGAAAAAACATAAAATGAATATAAACAAAAAACTCCCCAAAACCATAAAATCATTTAAAACTATAAAAACCCATTAAATTTGAATTTTTTTAAAAAAACTAAAAAAAACATAAAAGCACTAAAAAATCAAAAAACCACATAAAATCCAAAATCACAAAAAATATCCATAAAACCCCTAAAACCCCTCTAAATCCCTAATAAATCTAAAACCATTATAATACTAAATAATCCCTAAATCTATAAAAATTTTAAAACCCCCAAAAGACTCAGAAAACCCCAAAGAAAATCTTAAAAACCTAAAAACACTTAAAACCTGTAAAAAACCTAAAAACCATAAAACCCATAAAAGACCAAAAACCATAAAACCCCTAAAGAGATTAAAACCAATAAAAAACACTAAACACCCTTTAAACCCCTAAAAATGCTAAAAACATCTAAGAAACCACAAAACCCCTAAGAAAACTCAAAAAACACCAAAACCTATAAAAACCATACACCCCTAGAAAAAACCTAAATCAACTTAAAAAACCTCAAAATCATTTAGAAACCTCAAAATCCATAAAAATCCTAAGAACCCCTAAAATACCCTAAAAACCTAAAATACCCTTAAAACCTAAAAAACCAAAGAAAAAGATAAAAACCTAAAATCATTTAAAACACATAAAACCAAAAAAATTATAAAAATCCTGAAAAAACCTAAAACCCCTTAATATCACTAAAAACACTAAAAACCTTAAAATCCAAAAAAATCCCAAAAAATAAATAAAAAATTAAAAACCCCTACAACCACTAAAAACCCATTAGAAAACACTTAATACCTAAAACTACTTAAACCCCTTATAGAACCTGATATACGCTAAAAACCCTGAAAATGCTAAAATCCTAAAAAACTAAAAAAACATAAAATCCCTAAAAATACTAAAAATCCATAAAAATAATAAGATAGCAGTGCACTCCCCTAGTGTTCTATCCCTCTCATCATGGCTTGTAGGGTTTCTTACAGACTCCCCCAATGGCTGTAGTGACAGATCATTTCCCCTGCCCTCTCATGTTTGGGGGGGGGAGAATTCTTGGTTATGGTGGGATGATGAATAGTTCTTCATTACGACTGTTTCTCTTCAGTGGCTTCGTGTTTTCCTAGCATCGGTTTCAATCGGGATTTCATCGCCTGACCCCTTTGTGGCCCTACCCACTAATGGTTGTGGGGGGAATTCTCGGTAGCAGAGGGCCTCCGTAGTGTTATTTGGATCAAAGGCTATAGGTGTTCTTCAGCAGCATCATGTCTTCGGAGCGGCAGTGTTTATCGGGCTTCCGACATTTGTCCCTTTCGCGAATGGGCTCTGGTTGTGGAGATGATGGTATTCAGAGAATCTTGAAGCTATGCCAAAATCTGTATCTTCGGTTCAGCTTTGGTCATTGGGAAATAGTGTCTCTCCCTTGATTCATATCTTATATTCTTGGTCTTGCGATGTTGACGACATTTTCTATTGTTCTCTGGCTTGGTTTTGTCTTCGATTCACGAAGCAGATGTTGGTGCATGCCTGATCTAGAACCTCAGCTTCGTTTTTGCTTTACTTTGTTGATGCAGGGTTTGGTTGGAAATCTTCGCATTTTTTTCTACTATTTACTAGTTGTGGTTGTGTTTGTGAGTTTATGTGGGTACTAGTTTTTGGATTTCTTGAGAGGTGTTAAGAGACATATGGAGATGTTGGGAAAGATTGCAGGGGTACCCGTTTAGAGTTGGGTTTTTTCCAAGGGATGCAGGGTGTTGTAGTTTGGTACTAGGTATGGAGGTCAGTGGTATGTTTCTAGCTATATTGCGAAGTGTGGGATTTTGAAAGCTGTTCGGTCAGAAATCTTTGGTTTCTGAATGTTGATCTGTGATCTTTTAGGAGATGATGGGTTAAGAGGTGATGGATGCTGGAATATGAGATGAAAAACGATAGGAGCTGGTTGGCTAGGATGTAGTGATTACTGGAAGATGAGTTGTTGGATGCTAGTTGTTGCTTGGATAAGAGGAGATTGAGTTTTTTATTATGAAGGTAATCTTTATGATGATGTTGATGATAGTGATTCTGTGTCGTTGCGAGGTAACGAAGGAGAGACTTGTGACTATGATGTTGGTGGCTCTGTGATGCTGGTGGTGGATATTCCTGGAAAGGATGTGATGTATAATGAAAATGGTGTTGTGGGCTGCTGGTTGCTGTTTGGCTAGGATATGCTGTTGGAGATGCTTATGTTTTTTCTACTTTTTATGGTTTTGTGTGTATTTTAGGTTTTTTCAGGGACTTTTGGGTTTTGTGGGGGTGTCCAGGGTTTTTTGGGTGTGGGTTGATTGACCCCACCCCTCCCTTGTCTGTTGTATCTTTTTTCTATTAAATTTTAGGGGGTCAGGAATAGCATGGCCCCATGCCTTCCTTGACATAAAGATCCTAACAAAGCCCTAAAATCCCTAAAAACATAAAAAACCCTAAAATGATGAAAACCCCTAATATACTTTAATAATATAAAAACACATAAAACCCATTAAAACCAAAAAACACTAAAAACCCCCCAAAAACCAGAAAAAAACACTAAAACTATTAAAACCCCTAAAAACCTTTAAAAATACAAAAAAATCCCATAAAAACCCTAAAACACACTATAACTATAAAAATCCTTTAAACTCATAAAACGTTACAAATCTCTAAAAACTTTAATAACACTAAAAAACTTAAAAAATACCATAAAACCAAAAAAAACAATAAAAATCCTGAAAACCCTCAGATTTACTAAATTCCCTAAAAGCATAAAAAATATTAAAAATTTCCAAAAATCCATAAAAATGAAAAAAACCTTAGAATCTATGAAAAATCCTAATAAAACCTTCAATACCAAAAAACACTTAAAACTGATAGAAAACATCAAATATGATAAAATTCTAAAAACCCTAAAAATAAAAAAACCCTCTAAATACCCAAAAATAACAAAAACATGGAGAAACCCTAAAAACCCCTAAAACCCCTAAAAATCACAAAAAACACAAAAAACCTTTAAACACAAAAAAATGTTAAAAAACATTAAAAACCCAAAAAACACAAAAAAACTAAAAAATCACCTAAAACCCGAAAACCAATGAAAAATCTAAAGTTGCCCTAAAAACCACTATTTTTTTTAAAAAACCCTAAAGAACCTAAAAAAATAAAAAAACACTAAGGAAACCATTAAAACATAAAACACTTAAAACCATAAAAAACCTAACATGTGTGAAAACCCATAACCACCCTAAAAATACTAAATCCCATAAAAAATAAAAACCATTAAAAACCATTAAAACACTAAAATACCTTTAAATACATAAACACATAAAAAACTATAAAAAAATAAAACCCTTAAGACACTAAAATAAAACTATTAAAATTAAAGAAGACCATAAAACCCTAAACCCCCTAAAATTCATCAAAATCCCCAACACCCTAAAAACCCCTAAAAACCCAAAAACATAAAGAACAATAAAACCCATAAGAACCCTAAAATAACAATAAAAACCTAAAAACACTTAAATCCCTTAAAAACATAAAAAATATTGAAAATTTTAGTAACACTAAAAAAACAAAAAACCTTAGAAAAACCTACATACACTCAAAATTCCTAATAACCATGAAATGCTTATAAATCCAATAAGATCATTAAAAATCCAAAAAAATAAAAAAAACGAAACCCTAAAAATCTATGAAAGTATTAAAACCCAGAAAGTACATAAAACCACATAAAACCCAAAAAATTCTCCAAATGCTAAAAAACTCTAAAAACCCTAAAAACACAAAAAAAACAATAACCTCTAAAAACCATAAAACAATAAAAACGACATAAAACCATTAAAATCACTAAAAATCCAAAATCTCTTTAATCCTCTAAAAACATTAAAAACTAAAAAAAACCTTAAAACCCCAAAGAAACTCAAAAACCATAAAAAACCAAAAAAATAAAAAAAAACCTAAAACCCCTAAACCCCTGAAAATTTCTAAAAACACTCAAAAACAATAAAAATCCTTTGAAGGCACTACAAATACCTAAAAAAAAAATAACCCTAAAAACCTGAAAAAAAACTAAGAATACCATAAAAATATAAAACCACTTAAAACTCTTAAAAACCTATAAACCATAAAAATCGTAAAAATGATAAAAAACCAAAAAGAATCCATTAAAATCCTAATTTTTTTAAACCCCTCAAAATCCCTAAAACTTCTAAAAACCATAAAAATATTAAAAATTAATAAAAATATCTACAAAAATAAAAAACATAAAAACCATAAAAAACCCTACGAAAAACATAAAATATAAAAACACATACAACCCCTAAAAGACTAAAATCACTGAAAACCCTAAAAGTCCCTAAAACCTCAAAAACCCACAAAACAAAAAAACCATAAAAACCCAAAATACCTATAACAACCTAAAATCCCACTAAAATCTATAGAACCCTTCAAATCCATAAAAACAATAAAAACTGATAAAAATCATTAAAACTCTAATAAACTCAAAAAAAACCCTTAAATCCAAAATAACCAAAAAACCCCAAAAACACCGAAATCCATAAACATCAATAGACCCCCTAAAAATAAAAAAACCCTAAAACCTTCTATATAATCCCTAAAAACATAAAAAATACTGAAAACCATGAAAACCCCTAAAAACATTAAAACCATTAATAAAATTTAAACCCTTAAATCCTAAATGATGATAAAATCCCCAAAAACCCCAAAACCCATAAAACCCCTAACACCCTAAAAAATTCCTAAAAACCCTAAAAAAACCCAAAAATACTAAAAATTAAATAAAAATATGTAAAAATATAGAAAACCCTGAAAATTTTGGAAATCCCAAAAAAACATTAAAAACCTAAAAAAATTAAATCCCAAAAGAAACTAAAAAATGTTAAAAACCCTAAAAAACCCCTAAACCCCTAAAAAACCTAGAACCGTAAAAATACCTATAAACCATAAAGATCATTAAAATTATAAAAATTACCTAATGATATTTAGAATGTAAAAAACCATAAAAATAATGAAAACCCATAAGACAAACATTAAAACCTAAAAACACTTAAAGCCCTTTAAAAATGAAAGAAACACTAATCACCATAAAAGACCCTAAAACCCCTAGAAGACCCTAAAAACCCCAAAACCTTACTAACACATAAATCCCATAGAAACCGTAAAAACCCACTAAAAATCTAAAGACCCTTTAAACCCCACAAAAAAATTAAGAAGTCAAAAATCCCATAAAAACCCTAAAACACTTAAAAATCTATACACCCCTAAAATATCGCTAAATAAATTTTAAACTATAAAAATACTAAAAAAAATTTAACAAATTCCTAAAAATATAAAAAAATGAAAAAACCTATCAGAAAATTAAAAACTTAAACTCACATAAAACCCCAAAAAACATAAAAAAACTCTAAAAACCCTGAAAACCATAAAAACCATAAAACCCAAAAAACCAAAAAATCCAAAAAAGCATAAAAACCATAAAAAAAATTAAAAACCCTAAAACCACTAATGACTCTAAAAAACATTTAAACCCCTAAAAAATATAAAAAGTGTAAAAACCCGTAAAACCATTAAACAATAAAAAACTGTGAAAACCAAAAAGAAACATAAAAAACATATATTACTAAAAATCCATTAAATTCATTAAATTCACAAAATACCCTAAAAACCATAAAAATCATATAAATGAATAAAAATCCCTGAAAATGTAAAAAACCCCCAATACCCCAATACCCCCTAAGAAAAAACTAAAACCTTCAAACCATTAGAACCGCTAAAAACAAAAAAAAAAATCTTAAAGGCCCTAAAAACCCCAAAAACCCAAAATACTATAAAAAACCTAAAAACCTTAAAAAACACTAAAACCCAATAAAACCCAATAAAAACAATACAATTCATTTAAACACCTAAAACATTAAAAAACTCTATAAACCCTTAAAACCACTAAAAAACCCTAACCCCCCCTCAAAATCCATAAAAACCCTAAAAATCCTAAAAAATAAATAAAACCCCATAGAAGGTAAACCCCCTAAAAAACCCTAAAACCCCCTAAGAACACCTAAAAACCGAAAAAATGCTTAAAACCCCTAAAAATAAAAAAACAAAAAAACTTTAAAACCCCGTAAAAACCATATAACCATAAAAACCTCCAGTAATCATTCAAAACCCTAACACCCATATAAACCAAAAAAACCCACTAAAAACTTTAAAATCCAATTAAACCCTTAAAAACATTAAAAACACTCTAAAGAACTGTAAAACCCCTAATGATCATTAAAAACCCATAAAAACCCAAAAAACAATAAAAAAAACATTAAAAACTCTAAACGCCTCAAAATAAATAAAAACACTGAAACCCCAAAAAATCCTAAAAACCAAAAAAACATTAGAGGCATAAAACACCCAAAAAAACCCTAAAATCCAAAAGAAATCCTTATAACCCTAAAACACATAAAACCCTAAAAACGTAAAAACCTTAAAGTCTAAAAACCCAAAAATTATAAAAACCTCAAAAAAACTAAAACTATTACAAGCCCCAAAAGCCCATAAAATACATAAAACCACTAAAAAAATATAAAAAATCATTTATTTCCTACCAATGTAAAAAACTCTAAAATCAATAAAAACATTAAAAAACCTCAAAACCCATAAAAACACTAAATATCATAAAAATCAAAAAAATCCCTAAAAATACCAAAAAATGTTTAGAAAACTCAACAATACTAAGAAATCCATAAAACCATAAAAACACTAAAACACCAAATAATGCTAAAAAATATTAAAACCCATAAAAACCATAAAACACATAAAATCCATAAACCCCCTAAAAACCATAAAGTACCTAAATAAAAAAACCCAAATAACTAATATAACTATAAAAAAAACCTTTAAAACCCTTTATTTTTTTAAAATTATAAGAAAATGAGCTCTCCTGTAGATTCCTTGACGGCACCGACCATTGTGTCCCTTCTCCCCCCTATGGGGGAGGGATTTTTGCCTAATGGTGCTCGGGATTTCATCTTCGTCTCCACCCTGTACCTGACCTTCTCCCTCAATTCCCTCAAATTGATATTTGACCAAAGTTTCTTGATTTATTGGTAGTCTACATGTAATTACCTTTATCAATTTCAGAGTTTCATGCAGCTTCCTCACTTCACAACATGAATTTGGTTGCCCAGTTCGTGAATCGTCGACCCTTGGTGGACTTTGTTGATAGATTGATCTTTGGATCCTGGGATCTACAGGACTGAGAAAAGATAGGGTATCTTGATGGACTCCAAAACATGATTCACGTTTCAACGGATGAGTATTTGATCCGTGTTTGGTTCTTGGCCCCTTAAAGCTTCAACAGTGTTAGATTTCATCTCTTCATGTGGAGCTTTGATCTTCAAATGATCTGAAAATCACCATTGATTTATTAAGGGGTTAGATTTTTGGAACTGCATTTTCCTTCCCAAAATCCATCTATTATATGTATGCTCGAGAATCTCAGGGGTTGTTTTTTGTGCTCAGACAGTAGGACTATAGAAATTTTCCATCTTATCACTCTAAGGGTTTTTGTTTAGGTGGACACATCCAAGTCACTTTTTGATTTTGTTTGGATTGTTGTTGGTAGGGAATTCTGGTATAAGAAACTAGTCATTTTTGAATCACTAGTGGTTTTTTGTTCTACCTTCAATAAAATGGGTGATTTTAGTATATATTGCAGGTGTGGGATCAGGAGTATAGGAGTTGTTGGGGTGGGTCATGGAGCTCCCTATGTAGGTAATCTGGCTCTAGATATTGATGTGCCTCCTATTGATGAACATGTGATTTCAGTGTTTGATGATCATGTTGTTGTGGCGGCCGGAGATGTTTCACCAATGTTCGCTTGGAAGCCACCACCTAAACCTAGGGTCTATGCAGTGTTTGAAAGTCTGAAATAGAACCTTGGAATTTTGTGTGATAAGGTGGTGATGAATACAAAATAAGGGTGCAATAGTCAGAGGATGGTGGAGATGTGGGATGAAGAGAGGTCTCTGCCTATGTTGTTCCCCCATTTTGGAGCCTTGGGGGAGTTCAGTGGTCCTCTAGAGAAACTGGAAGTGCACATGGATAGTGTGGAGCAATCCAATGTCCCTTTGCACAATCAATTTGATGGTTTGGATTATAGAGATATGGATCATGTAAGACATGATGTGTAACAAAAGCTGGACAATGTCAGTGATGATGGGATTGAGGTAAGGTATTTGAAGCATGATTATGGTTGGAGTAGTTACTCTAGTGATGGGATTATTGAAGAAAAACATGGGAATGTTGCTTGACCTGAGCTTAAGGTAGCTAAGTGTGAAGACAAAGGTTAATGGTTTGCAGGATTCCTTGATATCTGGTGATGTTGTGGTGGCTAGTGCATGAGAGTTGTGTGAATCTATAGATGTGAATTATTATACTATGTAGGATGCCAATGTTGTTGAAAATGGTTATCCGCTGAAAATTTTAGTTGCTGATTCTACTACACAGGTGACTATGTCTAGAAGTGATGGTTATGAGCTCTGTAAAGTGCATGAACTACCTCTGACTCATGCCTACATTGATGGTGCTAGAAATGAGGTAGGATGGAAGCTTCGTGATGGTTCACAGACCCCAGACTATGATGTCCATGAAGATGTGCAGGTCATCCAAGTTAGAACTTCTTATGCTAGTATTGAGGGGAAGCAGTACCGAACTTCCGTTGTTGTGAAAGAGGTAGTACAAGCTACTAAATTTTCTTATGATGAGTATTAGGTTGGACAGTTTGGTCTTGAAATTTCATCCCATCTTTTGGACCAGAGAAGAATGAACCCAAGTGATTGTCTTGAGAAAAAAGATTAGGACCTTCAATTATTTTCGATGGAGAATGAGGAGATTTCAGGGGGGAATTCTAAATGTATGATCCTGAAGTACATGCTTTTGGAAGATATCAACATTATGTAGATACCACTGCATAAAGGTTTCTTACAGGAGGTATTAGACTCTCATGTTTCTGATCCATGAGGGGTTGGTAATGATGATGATAGAAAGATAAAATCTAACATGGCTCAGATAATAAGGGAGAGGGAATTGAGTGAGGATGCATTTTCACATGGGAAAGATAATAAATCTACAGGGGTCATCTCAGCTCCCACGAAGAGGACGCCGAGGAAGGACTACTCCAATCTTCTGAAGATCGTGGCTACCAGAGCCTACTCTAAGGCTCCATAGAAGAATTCCCCTTTTAAGTGAGGCATGTCTGATAAGTAATCCTCGAAGTTGCAACTAACTATGGAGCAGAGAAGGCTCAGAAATATGTACACTGCACTCTTCAAGCAGTATGAATCTGAGTGGGTGTCAGTGAATGCTGATGCGTCTTCTGGATATGGTGATGATGTTGACCCATAGGGTCCAGCTTCTGACTATGGTGATGGTGGGGATGTTGATCCCTATAACATGTAGCTCTTTTTGGGTGTGAGTCATCTGACTCCACCAATCCCTTGTTTGCTTTGTCTTTTTCCTAATAAATTTTTGGGGGTCAGGAATAGCCTAGTCCTGTAACAACTTTTCCATTAAAACATTTAAAAAAACTAAAAAATATTTATACCCCAATTAACCTGAAAACCAATAGAATCCCAAAAAACCATAAAAACCCTAAATTCCCTTAAAACCCTTAAACCCCTCAAAATCCCTGAAAACCTAAGAATCCATAAAAATCATAAGCCATAAAAATTCCTAAAAACCTAAAAACCCTAAAAACCTAAAAACCCTAAGAAAACCTTAAAAACATAGAAAACATAAAACCCATAAAAACCTAAAAAATGAAAAAAAAATAAAACACCCAAAAAACCCAAAAAAACCACAAAATACCTAAAACCATAAAAATCCTAAACAATCACTAAAAATTCTTAAAATATAAAAAACCATAAAGACCCCAAAAACCCTAAGAAAAATTTAAATTTATAAAAACACTTAAAACTCCTAAAACCCCTAAAAATTATAAAAACCCTAAAAATTAAAAAAACCATAAAAACCATAAAACTATAAACCCCACCTACAAAATATAAAACCCATAAAAATCCTTAAAAACCCTAAATATCCTAAAATCATGAAAACCCTAAAAAACCAAAAAACCCATAAATACCTAAACCCTAAAAATGATAAAAATATTAAAAAAGCGCTAGATATTACAAAAAATGTAAACAAAACAAAAAACCCAGAAAATCCTTAAGAAAAAGTTAAATACCAAATAACACTTAAAAATCCTAAAAACCTAGAAATGCTAAAAACCCTAAAACCCAAAAAACAGATAAAAACCCCTAAACTCCTTAAAAACGATAATCCCATTGCGAACCCTAAAAGCCAAAAAAACTATAAATACCATTTAAACTCATAAAAATGTTAAAAAAACAAAAAACCTTAATACCCCTAAAACTCAAAAAATCCAAAAAACCCCAAAAAACCAAAAAAAACCTAAAACCCTAAAAATGATAAAAACACCCAAACTCACTAAAACCCCTAAAATCATAAAAAATTCCAAAAAATACCTAATAAAATAAAATATATAAATACTTAAAACCCTAGGGAAAAATAAAAAACCAAAATCACCTCAATCCCCAAAAAACATAAAAACACTAAAACCCCTAAAAATCCAAAAAACCCAAAAAAACCATAAAACTGCTAAAAACATGAAAAAATGATAAAAACAAAAAAACCCAAAAAACACACTGAATACTCTAAATCCCATTAAACCCTTTAAAAACATTAAAAACACTCTAAAAACACGAAAAACTAAAAAACCATAAAATATACAAAAAAACCATTAAAACCCTCAAAACCCTCAAAATACTAAAAACCATAAAAAATATAAAAATCATAAAAATATCAAAAATATCTAAAAATATAAAAACCCTTAAAAACCATAAAAATCACTAAGAAACTTAAAAGCAAAAAAACTTAAAACCCACAAAAACCAAGAAACACTAAAACCCTAAAAAACCCTAAAACCCCTAAAAACCCTAGAAATCATATTATCCGCTAAAACCTTAAAAAACCTAAAATCCCTAAAAAACCCCACAAAAATTATTAAAACACTTCAAACCCATAAATTCATTAAAAATGTTACAAAACATTAAAAACTCAAAAAAAACATCAGAAACCCCAAAAGCTAAAAAAGCTATAAAACCATCAAATTCCCTAAAATCCATAAAAATCCTAAAAAACCCTCAAAACACTAAAAACCAAAAAAATAGTAAAGACCGTAAAACCCCTTATAAAACCTTAAAAACCAAATTATATTTAAAACCCCAAAAACCCATATAAATTATGAAACCCTAAGAAACCCTAAATGATCTTTAAAATGCTAAGACCCAAAAAAACCTAAAAACCTTAAAAACCCTAAAACACAACCCCCCCTAAAATCAATTTAATCTTGAAAAACCCTTTAACCCCTAAAAACATTAAATAACTCTAAAAAACAAAAACAACACCAAATAACTCAAATAACCATAAAAAAAATAAACAAAAAAACACCCAAACCCCCCAAAACCATTAAAATCCTAAAAAAATCAGCAAAATTCCTAAAAATACCAAAAAAATCCTAATAATGTAAAAACCCCTAAAAACCCTTAAAACCACTAATAAAACCTCAAAAATGTAATAAGAATTAAAAACATTAAAACCTAAAAAATCCTTAAAACCCTTAAAACCCTAAAAACACCAACAATCCCTGAAACCCCTAAAAACCATAATAATACTAAAAACCCTAAAAATCCATAAAAACGAAAAAACCTAAAAAAAACTCTAATAAAACCACAATAACCTAAAAAACATAGAACACCTCAATAAAAAAAATCCCCTAAGAGACCCTAAAAACCCTAAAGCCCCCAAGAAACCACAAAACCCCTAAAAACATTAAAAACAATTAAAACCCTAAAAGACACTAAACGATATAAAAACCCTTTAAACCCTAAAAATGTTATAAAACACTAAGAAAACTTAAAAACCCTTAAAACTAAATAAAACCCTAAAAAATAAATAATATAGAACCTAAAAAACAATCAAAATACCTAATAAACCTAAAAACCCAATAAAGTCCTAAAAATACCCTAAAATCACTAAAAACATAAAAACCCTAGAACCCATGATAATCCCTAAGAAAACCATAAAAACATAATAAATAATTAAATCCCCTAAAAAATCTAAAAAATAAAAACTATCTTTTAAAACCCTAATAAATAAAAAACACTCAAAATTCTAAAAAACCATTAAATATTAAAAAATCCATAAAAATTCCTAAAAACATAAAAAACCATAAAACTCCAAAAACCCTATGAAATCCATAAATACCTAAAAAAACATAAAATCACTAAAACCAAAAAAATAAAAAAACATAAATAACCATAAAACCCCTAAAATACCTAAAAACAAAAAACCCTAAAACCCTAAAAACCCATAAATAAACTAAAAAGCACTAAAAATGCTAAAAAATTTTAAAACCCTGAAACATTAAAAAACTATAAAAAACCCCTTTAAATTCCTAAAAATCTAAAAAAACCAAAAAACCCAAAAAAACCATAAGCACGCTAAGAAAACCCGAAAACCATCAAAATACCTAAAACCCAAAAACCCATAAAATCTTAAGAAAGCACTAAAAACCCCAAAAAACATAAAAGACCCAAAAACACTTAAGACCTTTATAAAACTTTAAAAAAACATAAATCACTTAAAACCCCTAGAAAACTAAAAACTCTAGAACCCTAAAAATATCTAAAAATACTTTAAAACCTAAAAACCCCCAAAAATCCCTAAAAACAACAATATACCGTAAAATACTATAAAATATGTAAAAATCTCTAAAAACATAAAACATTCTAAAAAACTAGAAAAAAAATCAGAAAAACATAAAATCCTAGAACACTTAGATCCCATAATAACCAAAATATGATAAAAACCCTAAAAACACAAAAATGACCATAAAAACAATAAAACCCTACAACCATAAAAAACCCATAAAACCCTGAAAACCCATAATAACCTAAAACCCCACTATAATATCTAAAAACCCCTTTAAAACACTATAAATGTCGAAAAAAAATCTAAAAAACATAAAAACTCAAAAAAACCTAAAAAACCTAGAAAATCAAAAAATAAAAAAACCCTAAAAACTATAAAAACTATCAAAATAACTAAAAATCCTAAAAACACTAAAAAACCCTAAAAACTAAAAAAAATCTAAAACCCGAAAACTCTAAACACACAAAAAACATATAAACCCTGAAAATATAGAGAAAAAAAACCCAACAAATCCAAAGAAATACTTACAATTCCCTAAAAATATACAAAACCGTAACAACAATAAAAACCCTTAAACACCAAAAGAAAAAAATTAAAACCCTAAAAATCACTATAAAAACAAAAAAAAAACCTATAAAATGATAAAAACCATAAAAACTCTAAAAACAAAAAAAACCCTAAAAAACATAAAATACCATAAAAACCCACAAAACCACTAAAAATTTAAAAACCCATAAATCTTATAAAAACATTAAAAAATATAAATCCCATAAAAAACATAAAAGACATATATAAACCATAAAACCCAAAAAATGCAAAAAACCCAAAAACCCAAAAAAACCCTCCTCATCTCGATAAACACAACAAACCCATTAAAATCATAAAAAACTTATAATCTTTAAAATCTATAGGAAACCTAACAATACTAAAAAACATAAAACACCTAAAAATCCTATAAAATTCTAAAAAAATTAAAACCCTAAAACTTTTAAAAATCACTAAAAACCCTCAAAATTCTTCAAAAATGTAAAAATCCTAAAAATCCTAAAAAATCCAAAAAAATCCTTAAAAACTAAAAGAAATCTAAATACCATAAAAACCTACGAAAAAAATAAAAATCTAAAAACAATTTAAAACCAAAATATCATAAAAAACCTTGAAACCATAAAGACACTAAAAACATGTAAAAACCAAAACCCCCCTAAAATCTTAAAACACCCTAAATATTGTAAAAACCCATAAGTTCCCAAAAAAATCCTAAATTTCACTAAAAACTCTAAAGATCCTTTTAACACCAAAAACATTAAAAAATATGAAAAAATTAAAAACCCGAAAAAACCCCTTTAAAACCCTAAAACACCAACACCCCCAAAAAATCTAAAAACCCCGAACACCCTTAAAATTCCTAAAATCCCTAAAAACCATAACAAACCTAAAAAAAGCCCAAAAATAAAAAAAAATTACATAAGAAACTAAAAATGTTGAAAACCCATAGGAAAACATATAAATCCTTGAAATTCCTAAAATCCCCAAAAAACCTAAAAATTATGAAACCCCTAAAAACCCAAAAAACCATAAATCCCAAAAAACCTTAAATACACTAAAATACCATAAAACCAAAAAAAACATAAAACAATAAAACCCATTGAAACAACTAAAAAAATTAAGAAATATTGAAAACATTAAAACCCTTAAACACTTTTTAAAACCCTTAAAACCAAAATACCCCAAAAAACAAAAAATCCCAAAAAACCCTAATAACCATAAAAACCATTACAGTTATAAAAAATCAATAAAAATTCTTGATAATATAAAAACCCTAAAAACTAGGAGAAAACTATAATAACCTAAAAACAATTAAAACCCCTAAAAAACAAAAAAATGATAACAACCCAAAAATCTAAAAAAACCCTAACACCCTAAAACCCATAAAACCACTAAAATTTTAATGAACACTAAAACCCATAATAACCTAACAATGATAAAAACTCTGAACACACTTTTAACACAAATTTTTTTTAAAAATAATAAAAAACCCTATGAAAATAAAAAAACCATAATACTGCTAAATACCATAAAACCCTAAACCCCCCCAAAATCCTTAAAAAACCTAAAAACCCATTAAAATCCTATAAAATCCCAAAAAATACATTACCACATAAAAGAACATAAAACCGAAAAAAATAACTAAGAAAACCGTAAAAAAATAAATACACTTAAACACCTAGAAAACATAAAAATTGTTAAAAACCATAAAAACCCCTAAAACCCCTATAAAGCCTCAAAACCCTAAAAAACCTAAAATGCCATAAAATCCTAAAAAATCCCTAAAAATACATGAATGCATAAAAACCTTATAAACCTTGAAAACCCTAGTAAAATATTAAGAACATTAAAACACATAAAATCTTGAAATAAACCAAAAAATGCCAAAACCTATAAAAACCATCAATAAGACTCAATAAACTATAAACCCCCAAAAAATAATTAAAACCCATAAAAATATTTAAAAATGTAAAAACCCACTAAATACATTGAAACCCTTTATATCCCTAAAAACATTTAAAAATTCAGAAAAAAACTTTAAAAACCTAGAAAAGAAAAAAAAAACTAAAAATCCTAAAGACAATAAACCCTCAAAACCCTAAACCCCTCAAAATCCCTATAAAATTTAAAAAATATAAAAATCAAAAAGCCTAAAAATCCCTAAAAATGTAAAAAATCATAAAAAACCTAAAAATTTATAAGAAAATCATATAAATTTTAAAACAAAAAAAACCCCTCAAAACCAAAAAAAATAAAAAACCCTTATACCCTAAAAGAATAAAAATCCCTATAAACCATAAAAATCCCAAAAAACCTCAAAAAAATATAAAAAACCTTAAAATTTTGTAAATATACATATAAACAAAAAATACACTAAAACCCATGAAAATCCATAAAAACCCTCAAAACTCAAAAACACTTTAAACCCCTAAAAACTAACAAATTATTAAAATAATAAAAACCATATAAAACCAAAAACATATAAAAACCCATAGAAAACATAAAAACCCCTAAAATCCCATAAAAACCATAAAAACATTAATTTTTTTTAAAAACGCATTAAAACAATAAAAAAATTAAAAACTTTAAAAAATTATTACCATACAAACTGAAAAAACCATAAAAAACAAAAAAAAATCAATAAAACCCCAAAAAATCATGAAAACCCCTATAACCCTCAAAATTCCTATATCCTCAAAAACTGTAAAAATCCAAAAAAATCTATAAAAACATAAAGACCCCTAAAACACTATGGAAACAATAAAACCATAGAAACACCAAACCCCCTAAAACATATAAAATTATAAAACCACTAAAAATCCAAAAACCCATAATAACAGTAAAAACCCTCAAAATCCTGAAAACCCTAAAACCCATAAAAATCATAAAATTTGAAAAAAAAACCTACAAAAGTAAAAAAACCCAAAAAAACTCCCAAAATCAAAAAAACATAAAACCTAAAAAAAACATTATACCACTAAAAACATAAATACCCTAAAACCCAAAAAGACCCAAAAAACACATAAAACCCCTAAAAAAACAGAATCCCCTAAAAATAATAAAAACTGTAAATAATCATAAAAACACTAAAATATGAAAAAAAAACATTTTAACCCATAAAATGGTAAAAATATATAAAAACCCATAAAACCCCTAATAAACTAAAAAATCCCTAAAAACCCAAAAAACCCTAAAAAACCTAAAAACCATCAAAATACCTAAAAACAATAAAAACCCTAAAAACCTTAATATCCATAGAAATCCATATAAATATAAAACCCCTAAAAATAATGAAAACCCTTTGAAAACCAAAAATTTTAAAAAAATACATAAGTCCCTGATAAACCTAAAAACCCTAAAACCCCCTATAAACCCAAAAAAACATTAATTTTGATAAAAACCTTATAAAAACCATAATACCCTAAAACCTACTAAAACCACTAAAAACCATTTAAACCACTAAAAACGTTAAAAAAATTAAAAAAACTTTTAACTCATAAAAACTCAAAAACACCTAAAACCCATAGAAACCCTAAAAATCCTAAAAGGCCTTATAACCCCTAAAAATCAATAAAAATATAAAAACATTTAAAATCCCAAAAAAATAACTAAGAACTTAAAAAACCCAAAACACCCTAAGAAAACCATAAAACCACAAAACACTTAAAGCCTACAAAAAACTAAAGACACTAAAAACCCTAAATACCATAAAACCCAGGCATGCTTGGCCCCAAACATTCTTTTCATAAATTCCATAAAAGCCCTAAAATCCTTAATAAATCAGAAACACCCATAAAACCCTAAAACTATCTAAAACCTCTAAACACACTTTAAAGCCATAAATATTTTGAAAAAAACTAAAAATATTTAAGATCCAAGAAACTCAAAAAACCCCTAAAAACACAAAAACTAATAAAAACCCAAAAAAACCCAAAAATACCTAAAAATATATAAAAATATAAAAAACCATGCAACCCCCTAAAAATCCGTAAAAACCTAAAAAATGATTAAAACCATGAAAAAATCTTAAAAGAATATAAATATAAAAAACAATTAAAGATCCTAAAAAATATAAAAAACTATTAAAACCCCAAAGCCTCTAAAAATTGTAAAACATCAAAAAACAAAAAAAAACACAGAAAACCTTAAAAAATACTAAAAACACATAAAAACCCTAAAACCACTAAAAATTATAGAATCCATTTAAACCCATAAAAACATTATAAAACACAGAAAAAATTATAAACCATAAAAACTAAAAAATCCTTAAAACCTAAGAATACCATAAAACACCAAAAAACCCTCAAACTCTATAAATCACTCAAAATCATAAAAATATTTTAAAGCCTTACAAATCCCAAAAAATGTATAAGACACATAAAACTATAAAAAACCTCAAATAAAACCATAAAAACCTAAAAAACATAAAACCCCTAAAAACCAAAAATCCCTAAAAATCATAAAAAACAATAAAAAACATAAAAACATTACAAAGCATAAAATCCCATAAAAAAATAGAATCACTAAAAACTATCAAACCCCTTTAAACCCTACAAAACATTGAAAAAATATAAATAACATTTAAAATATTAAAAAACTAAAAAAAACACCCAAGAAACCTTGGAAACCCTAAAAACCCAAAACCCCTCAAAATCCCTAAAAACCCTAAAAGTCATAAAATACCTAAAAACCCTAAAAATCCCTCAAAACATAAAAAACCCTAAGATCAAAAAATAAGCCTAAAAAGCCTCAAAAACCTAACAACTCATAAATACCATGAAACTCTAAAATTTATAAAAATCCTAAACACAAAAAACCCTCAAAATCCCAAAAACCCAAAAAACCATAAAAATACTAAAAAATACCTTAAATACCAAAATGTAGAATTAACCCTAAAATACTTGAAAAACAAAAAAAACAATAAAAACCTAAAAACACTAAAAACCCATAAAAATATAAAAATGCTAAAAAAACCTAAAAACCTTAAAATTACACTAAAAACCCTAAAACCCCTAAATACCATAAAAACCCTAAAGACATAAAAACTCTAAAATCCATAAAACCCTAAAAGTATACTAAAAACAATTTAAAACCCTAAAAATGATAAAAAAAATCTAAAACCATAAAAACTATAAATACTAAAAAAACTAAAAACCCAAAAAAATAGAAAAAACCTACAAACTATAAAACCCCAAAAACAATCGAAATCCTTAAAACCCCTAAAAACCATAAAAACCCTATGAGATCCCTAAAAAATTCTAGAATAATAATAAACACTAAAACCCATGAAAATCTCTAAGAAAAACATGAAAAAAAACTTAGAAAACATAAAAAACCAAAATACCAAAAAAATGAAAATACCATAAAAACATTAAAAACCCTAAAACACTCAAAAACCCTAAAATGGTGAAAAATAACATAAATCCTAAAAATCACTAAAAATACATAAAAATGATAAAAAACCCTTAAAAACTTAAAAATCCCCATGAAATCCTTAAAACGAAAAAACACTTATAAAACAAAAACTGAAAAAATTATAAAAACCCTAGAAATCAAAAAAACCTAAAAACCATAAAAACACCTAAAATACATTAAAAACCCAGAAAAATTATAGAAAACCTAAAACCATTAAAAACTCCAGAACCATTTAAATCCCTAAATTGTTAAAAGACTTAAAAAACATAAAAACCCTAAGAAACTCAGAAACTCAAAAACCCCTAAAATCTATAACAAGCCATAAAAATAAAAAAAAACCTGTCAAAATAGCTAAAAATCATCAAAATACCTAAAAACCCTAAAATCCACAATAATCTAAAAATATTCATAAAATCATAAAAATCCTCCAAATCCTTAAAATCATAAAAACCCAGGAAAATACTTAAAATTCTTATAAAATTCCTAAAAATGTAAAAAACCCTAAAAATTCTAAAACCCTAAGAATACATACAATCCTATAAACACTTAAAACACCTAAAACATAAAAAAACTAAAAAACATAAAACCCAAAAAAACCAAAAACACACAAAACCCCTAAAAACCCAAAAAACCATAAAAATCATAAAACTCGCATTAAATCCCTAAAATTGTAAATAGAATAAAACCCTAAAACCCTATAAAACTCTTAAAAACATAAAAAATCTTAAAACCCCTTAAAAACTAAAAAATATAAAATCCTTACAAGAACCTAAAACCATAAACCACATAAAACCCCTAAAACCTTAAAAAACCTAGAAAACCAAATACCATAAAAACTAATATAGTATATTAAAATCATATAAACCCTGAAAATATTAAAAATTATATAAAAACATTAAAACTCTAAATAACTCAAAAAATCATTAAAACACAAAATAACCAAAACCCCCCAAAACTCATAAAGACCCTAAAAACCTCCAAGTCCCTAAAAACCCTAAAACCCATAAAAAATCTAAAAAATCCTTCAAAATCCCTAAAAATATATATAATCCTATAAAACCTAGAAAACATTAAAAATTAAAAACAATTAAATCCCTAAAAACCTAAAAAACACTAACACCCCAAAAAACCTAAAACAGTAAAACCCAAAAAACCCTAAAACCCACAAAAATCCTAAAATCCCATAAAAACACTAAAAACCATGAAAATAAAATCTAAAATCCCTTTAAACCATCTTAAAACTTTAAAAATATATAAAAATCTCAAAAAAAAAATAAAAACTCAAAAAACCATAAAACCCAAAAAAAATCCAAAAAGCAATAAACACCCAAAAAACTCTCAAAATCCCTAAAAACCATAAAAAGCAATAAAATCATAAAAAATAATATTTAAAAAAACATAAAAAACACTATAAACACTTAACACCCATAATAAAAAAAAATTAAAAATCGTAATAAACATAAAACCCATAAAAACCTAAAAATGTTAGAAAATATAAAAACCCTAAAAGGAACAAAACCCCCTAAGACAAAAAAACCCCTAAAACCATATAAAACAATAAAATAATATAAAAAAATGAAATAAAAAACTCTAGAAACCCTGTTAATCCCTAAAATTGTTAAAAAAAACTCTAAACCCCTTAACTATCCTAAAAACTCAAAACAATCATAAAACCCAAAAAAGAATCAAAACCACTAAATACCCAAAAAATCCATAAACATCCTCATAAATCCCTAAAAACCCTAAAATCCATAAAAATTCTAAGAAACCCTAAAAACCATGAAAATGGAAAAATCCTTAAAAACTAAGAAAACTCCAAAGACAACCATAAAAACCTAAAAACACTTAAAACACATAAATAACTAAAAAAAATATATAAACACTAAAAGACCCCTAAAACCCTAAAACTCTAAAACCAATAAAAATCCCTAAAACCCATAAAAACCATAAAATACTAAAAATACCTAAAATAAAAAAATCCCAAAAACCCAGAAAATCCCTAAGAAAATATTAAAAACATAAAAACACATAAAACCACTAAAAGTTCAAAAAAACATTAAAATATACTAAAAACCCTAAAAATCATAAACAACCCCTATATACATTAAAAACCTAAAAATCAATAAAACTTATAAAAATCCACTAAAATCTTTAAAAATATTATAAACGCCAAAAAATGCTAAAAAACTCCTAAACCATTAAAAACTAATAAATTCAGAAAAACACTAAAATCCTAAAAACCAGAAAAAACCCCTAAAATCCATCAAATCATTAAAAAAATAATAAAATCCCATAAATAGCTCAAATATTAAATAACACTAAAAAAATGAAATCCACTAATAAAATCTAAAAACCCTAAAAAAATTAAAACCCCAAAAAACCCTAACAAGGATAAAATCCATAAAAACACTAAAAATGCTAAAAACCCTATAAACCCATAATATTTTTAAAACCATGTTCCACCTCCAAGGTGGCGTGTTTTGGGTGGTGCAGAAATGGCCGGACAAGAATTATCGCCCGCATCTTTCTTTATAGATATGCGTGATCTTCGAATTTATCAATTATTTTGTTTCGACCCATTCGATGTCAATATATTTTAAATAAGGTTGAATGAATCCTATGGGGATTGGGAAATTCACCCCTTTCACATTATAAAAGAGGGTCTATAGTCAGATAATCCAAGTGGGCGATTTCATAGTGTCAAGTACTTTTGCAATCAGTCGTCCTCGGATATAACTTCCTTGGTTGGTCTCAAATAGGTTTATTCGTGGAGCTAAGAATTCCAAATGGTCCTGGTATCCATGATTTGAGGACCTGCTTTCCAAAGGCAGGTTCTTGTTGGTTGATGATTTAGCCAACGTCACTTGAGGACTCCATTGGTCTATAGGATGGGATGCCAGGCTCAGCACACCCTTTTGGGGTAGGATTGTTGCCTATTCTGGGACTCTCTAATATATTTAAGTCATGTCCATATGTTCTTGAATCACTGGTTCATTCCCAAAGAGTGTATCTATGGGTTATCGTTGGTTTGCAAGATCACTATAGGCATGCATATGTTTGGTGCTACAGAGGTGATGCTGACTTGTGGCACATAATAAGGAACTCTGGATTTTATCATCATCCAAAGGGGGTGGAAGGTGACTTGATGTTGGTATCAGAACCATAATATGAGTTTCTTACATATCCTTGGGTGAGGAATTAGAACACATGTAGTTAGGATGGGGTGGGGCTTATGCGTGGAAGTTGTCCACTTGAAGGACATGGTTTGGTGGACCCTTTTGGATGGGAACCCTTTTGAGGTCGGTCCTTCTAGTTGGCATCATACATATCCTAATTTGTCCAGGAATCAGAGTTCTTGTAGTTTATAATATGTGGATGTTGTTATCCTCACAAACCCCTAATCCCACGTGAGTCATGATTGGTGTAAGAAACCAGAGGATACAATAGATCCAACCATGCACATGCTTCCACTCCTGATTGTGGGAGAGAGAGAGCCCATGGTAGAAGAGGCTAGGGAGATGGTGGGTGAGGGCACGAAGCAATGAACCCTTCCATGTGGTATTAAATTAAAGTTCTTATGGACCAGACTTGAAATGTTTGGGACTTACCTTAGTGGGAGGGACCTAGAGCACATTCTGGGAAGGGGAGGATTTTCATTCTCATCAAACGGGGGAGTGAACATAACCACTTTGACTGATCACTATTCTTCATTAAATGGAAAAGAGAGTGATCGCACTTAACCCCTATAATGGGGAGGTTCACATCAATAGCAGAAGGTTGGACTCTGGGTTATCATGGGAATGAAGACCCATGTGCATTTCTAAAGCCCACACCATTGTGGGGAAAGCCTTCATGGATCCACTTAGCATGGGTATGTAGACTCAAAGGGGTACATTGATGCACCTGATGGTCTTATCATATGGGTCCGGTGGATTTGGAGGAGGCTTGGCCTGATCTATGGGACTGGTTAGCGGAGGAACCAAAGAGGACTGTATAGTAGTTTAAATATGAGGTTGGAACCAGAGGATAAAATACCCAAAAATACCCCATTCCACGTACTGATTTCTTATGCAGGATGGGGGAGGCTCTATATACCAGAGTGGTATGTGGTAAAATGGGTCGTCCGTGTACCGATGCGGTATGTAGGAATGGGTATAGTACACTGTGTTCCATTGTGGTACATGGCCCATCACGTCTCTTTGGGTTCCATCTGTGTACTGATGTAGTATGCGGTGCCAGGATTAGTCCATGTAGTAGTATGCTACCCAGAACACCATATTGAAGGAGGGTCTGGGGGATCATTTTTCGTGGGGAGTTCATCTATGAGAAATATGTGGTTTTCCGTTCACCAGTTAGGTTCGCGGTTTTTATATTATTATTCAACTACATCATTTTATGATTCATAGCTGAATGTAACTGCATAGGGTGTGGTTTGTGATTTGGGCTTCGCCGATGAATCGAGACTGAAGCTGAAGTCTTCATCAAACTCTTTCATCACACCTATGAGTCTCCCTCAATCTTTCATCATTCGTTTTTCCTTGTCTGTCTCCCTATGTGTGTGTGTACGTGTTTCATACTTCTATAATGCTCCTATTATAGAGAATAAGAGAAATCATATATATTGGGAATGCGACACCATTTACACAGGCCCACTGAAGCAATATCATGGCTTGCAGAAGACTAGGCCAACGGGGGTTTACATAGGCTTTGGTTCACAATAATAGTTTACGGAACACAGCCCGTTCACTTTCTCCATGAAATGATGAGTTTGAAACACATTACATGGAAATTCTTCACATGTTTAAGTCTTTCAAAGACACGGTTCATGGTTTACCTTGTTCGTTGGCCATCTCTCTATGAGCCAGTGGTTCGCGGATCATTCTGCATACCTATTGGTTCGCGATCCAGCAAGTCTGCAGACCTTTCCCGATGATAATATGTGGTCCACTTGAAATACTTTGGCAACTTGAATTCCTTAATGTTTCTTTTAAAATTTACAACTCAATTTGAGTCCATTCACCTTGCTAAATATGTAAGAGCACTTTCTTCCCTCTGTAAAGTGATTTTGGGGTTGTTTTCTTCCATTAACAGAATTTTTAGGACCCTACAAATTCCCCCATCAGAATGGTATCCATTCGGAACAAAAAGGGAACTATTCTAATGTAGAAGTGGTCTTGAACTGAAATGGTTCGTGGTAGAATAGATGGACTGAATAGGTGGGGAAAACACCTATATATAGGGGCCCATTTAATTTGTCTTTTAGTGTTTATCACAGAGAAAATTACTCTCAATTTCTCTGGCTTCCTCTACACTCTGTGTACCATGCTCCTTGTGAAATTACCATTTTCGAACTTCTTTGTATGTACCACAAACCTATATTCCCACCAATTTCCCATCCACGTACCATATTTTGTGATTTCATGAACAACATTACAAAATTTTAAAATTATAACCCGAATTCCATGTAGGAGGACACTATGCGGCTGACCTGTCCTTGTACCAAACATGGATCGGCGAACCAAACTTTTACAATTAACAATCCAAACTTAAACTTTAATCTGTATTTTATGAACATGAACTTAATCAAGGACCAGGTTCATGATATCCATCTTCCATAAACCTTTCGGTTTTCCAACCAACAATCTGCAGACCAATGCCTTATGGTTGCCTCATGTACCTTGGATGTACACGGTGGAATGCATCCGCATACCATAGCTATAGGCGGGGTTGCTTCTACATATCATGAAGTATGCGGGATGTGTCTAACACATACCATTTCCGGAAACAATACTAGAATCATTTTGTGGACATATTTTGAGTCCTTTATCCATTATTCCATAGCCTTTTATCCAACATTTTTTATCAGATTGACTTTTTGTCGGCTTCTGGATCATCCTGTGCAGGTTACAATGGCTACTTCACAGGCTTCTGCTGACATTGAACCTTCATCCGAGGCTATTATTGATGTCCCTCTTTCTTCCACTATCAAAATATTGAAGATCATGGCAGATATGGTTGACTACAAAATTCTGGTCATTCCTTTTCACCAATCTCTAGAGACACTGCTTATAGTGGGCTAACAGGAGTACTTGGTTTCAGAGAGACTTCCTTCTTATGGGTTTGGTCTATTGTCTAACACAATGATCCCAGCTCCAAATCTAACTAATCATCCAACTACCTAGAAAATTAATACCTCCATTTCGAAGGCATTGATTTATTCTAATGGTAGGTACCTTTAGATAAATACTACCACTGGGTCTTTTTTAATATATGTACCTCTAACTTTAGAGGGGGGTAGCCAAAGCCTAACCAGATGGCCCGCTATTACCATATAATTTCCAGTAATGCCATAGTGAACGAGAAACACAATTGGTCATTATGGTCTGACCTTCTCTTTGGAGGCTGATTTGGCCTAGACCGTGGTTGCCTTTTGGGGTCTCTAGAGCTTTGAAGAATTCTGAACCGAGCTACAGAATGTGGGACAGTGTGAGTCCGTTTGGGTTTCTCAAATATACACCCATCATCCTACTTCCCTTATTTCACATATCTTATTAATGGATCCCATATACCAACACTTTTCAGTTTACCCACGGGGAGGTCAGCATCAATCTATGGGATATCCAGCTGATTTGAGGAGTTCATATCATCATGGAATTGTATGATGAATTCCATCCTCCTTCTTCTATTTGGTATGACGAGTAAGTAACCCCACATTAGCGAGGAAAATCATCGTACAAGAGAAGGACATTTTTAATGAAAGAGATCCTTGTATGTAGTAGGAAATTCCTTTTGATGACTGCTTTGGTGCTTTGGTCAAGCATACAGGTTTACAGCCCGATCCACGGAGACACATGGCTTGTCCAACCAAAACCATCCAATGACGAGCAGGTACTTATTGACCCACTGTATAAGAGGGGAATTTTTAAAAAATGTGGGTGGGGAATCATCCCAGACATCGATTGGTTATTTCGACTGGTGGCTTTCTTGGCCATGTTTCTGAGCGGGTGGCTTCTTCCCATGTGGGAATCTGGTGGTGTAAGTGCCTCAACTTTTATCAGGGATGCTCAATTGAAAACAGAAAATGCATTAATTTTTTTATCCTAATGTTGGCCATGATATACAGCCTATTGGGTCGAATTAGTGATGGGGGTCACCTTACTTGATGAATATCCCTTTTAAAATTCTTTGGGGATGGATGGGATCCCACATAAGGGGTTATTCCTTTATCAATTCCCTACCAATTCTGCATTTTGCCCTCCTACTGTATCTTCAGAGCACCATCGGGCTACGGCCGGTGTCTTGGGATTCATAGGATAAGAAAGAGAAGCAGAATTAAAGGAATGAGTAAATCTTAATGTCTTGTCTCAATGTTCACAAACACTTTTCTTTCCACCCTTCTGATTCCCCAACTGACACTATTAAAAATGATGCATATAAAGATTTCATCAACCAATGTTACTTCTTTCCTCTGTGAGAAGGCATCTTAATTTCCTGTATCAGAGGGGATCTTATTTGAGAGGGTTATGGACCCTACAAATTTCGTTGAAAATTCAACTATGTTCAAAAGTTCGGTCCCATGCTCTCAACAGTGCTCTTCAAGAGAATCGCTTGATGATATACCACCAATTATGGATGATGTTCACCCAGGAGGACACAAATAGCCAGGCCCGACTTCCAGATCCTGCGGATTCCATGCCCTTCCTTACCAAGAACTATGTTGAGTCCTGAGTTTAGTCATATCCCGATGGCCAATTAGCCGACCTAGTTCCTATTGTGATGACTTCTAAGGTGTCCAAGGAAAATGGTAAAGTTAAGAATAAGGGAGTTTCTAAACACTCTCGACAAGGAAAACTCATCTGAAGCAATCTTGTCACCACCATGAGGAATGTTGTGAAATATGGGGTTATAACCTCACAAGCAGCTATGTAAGATACTGAAGCTACTACCAGGAGTTCACTATCCATTCCTCCTGAGGCCAATTTTCTAGTGTCCTGGAGGCAATGGTGCCTTTTGAAATGTCATCCATCTTACTGTGTCCAGCCCTCTCACAATTCATGGATGCTTATCCAAACTAGGAAAGTTTCTCTTATTGGCATTGGCTAAATGTCAGTACCTGCTGAAATTTATTTTTATGAGGATCCAGATAGGGTGGGTTTCTATCTAAAGGACCTCGATACCCTCATTAATTCTCAAAGTGGTCACCGTAAGTACTCACATCAGGTACTTTCCATGTTGTGACTAGAAAACATTGACAAAGATGATGATTTCACTGGCTCTCCTATTATGGAAACCATAGAAAAAGTGTCCTACTTTCTCCCATCACTTCATAATATTTTTCTCTTTGGGGTCCTGAGATTGAAGGGACACCTAGGAAAAGTTTATGGTTGTTGAAACCAGCTATGTTTCCTTGCTTCAACCCTCCAGCACTGGCCATCCCAATTACGACCGCATTTCTTGAGTCTTGGAGTGTCTTGGATGAATTGAGGGAGAGAACTTAAGATGAAGATATATGGAGGCTTAAGAATAGGGAAAAATTAGATCTTATAGGTTTTGGGGTATCCATTAATACTACCTACATTTTAGCTGATGAAGACCCTGATGAGGTGGCTGCTTACATGACTGAAATGGATTAGTATCTTCATGATCCCACATATAGGTGTTAATGGTCAGACCGCATGGAATTAATAGAAGTATTCCCATGGTTGATGGGAGAGGTTTTTATAGTCACAATATCTAGATTTAAATTCTTTTATTGAAAAGATACTGAATGTTTGACCCTTTCCTTCTATATTTTCAGGGGCCTGTTGGGTCTCGAGAAATGGTTTTTCCCCCGACTTATTCTCCCGAGGGTACTGTAGTTGGAGAGTATTCTCCATCAATGATAGGGGTACTACGGATAGATCCCCCAGAGCCCAATAACATATAGAAGTGATTATTACAGACACTTCTAGGGAGATTCCTCCTCCATCTCCTCTGGGTGATCTTATTCAAGAGCCATCCCCCTGGCAGTCAAAGAAACATAAGAAAGCTTCTCAACTATCCAAGTATATTCAACAGGGGATCACAAGTAATTGTTTGTTTATCTGGTGATTGAGCCAAGTACCTTTATCTTGTTGACTTACAAGTAAATATATGTACTTTGAAGTAGGGACTATTGGTTACTAGACGATGACCTCTTAGGCACCTATAGCTCTTGTCCCTTTTAAGGTAGAGAAAGGGTCGCCATCTATTGCGGATAATAAAAACAGGGAAGAAGGGTCATTTGAAGAGATCAGGGGTGCTGGTGACCCCTCAAGTGTTCCTATTCCGACTCGAACAATCTCTTCGCCAACAATAAAAATACATTTAGAAGTTTAGGGATCACCTGACTATGTTGAGCCGACTCTCATGAAGAGAGACATGGTGGATTTCATAGTAGGGGCTGAGTCCATTGGTGAGCCCCAGGCCTTGCTGGATTTTGGAGGAGCTTCTAATATTGAGGATCCAACTAATCTCGTTCGAGCAGCTTTTCCCCCATGGAGGGATTCACTTCAGATACTGATGTTCTTCCTACTCATGGTGCCACTAGGGAAGTCACAATCAGGGAGGCTAATATTCTGGCCTCTGAAAATTTTGAGCGGTCTAGTGTGCACATTTTTCTAGTTCTAAGAGAAGTTATATTTTCTACACCTAGGATTCCAAGACTCGTATCCTTATCAAGATTTTATATCCCCATAGGCCTTGTATTAATCAGAAACCTTTTGAGTGCCTCCTTCAGGGCTACTGTCTCGGCCGAGCATAACCCCAGGTCTTTAGTCTTCCCACATATCAATGGGGTGCCACTGATGATTGAAGATGCAGTGCCACCCATTTTGGATAGCGGTACCACTGTGAGGGTTGGAGGTATTGTCATTGTATCCTCCCTATCTTTGGAATTTAAACCACAATATTTGGAAATAATGGACGCCCCTACTCTTTCGTCTATTATAATTAACAGAGATGAGGCTGTTGTGTGGTCGAGCCGTGGCATAGTTTTCAAGTCAAGTCCCTCTATATAACGTTCATTCCTAAATACATTTCATCATCAGGGTGTGATTTAGAGACCGATTGAGAAATCCTGATCGATCTTCATCCCACTCAGAAAAAAACATAGAAGGACATTTGGATATTAATAACCCAAACTCCATTGGATGAGATTCCAGTGAAGCTTACAAAGTTACACCACCAGTTTGGGGTCCTGGGCTTCGGTGTATTTAACTATCAAAAAATTTATGATATAGAAAGGTAGGTTGTTTCTACATGGGAAGCAACTGATGCACTTGAATCCCGACTCTCCGTGGCAGAGTCGACGACTCATTTGTCTAATACATGACAAATTCTCCAAGCCATGAGGTAAGAAGAGGCACTGCGAGCAAGTGAAGAGGCCGAAACTGCGAATTTATTGAATCTTCCCCAAGTCAATGATGATTCTCACCAATCGTTGATGAAAATTTGTGACTCTACCAAATGTCTGTTGTAAATGTCTTGTCTTTCTTACTAGGAGAGGCTCTAGACTGTGGATGCCCACCATATATTTTTATGGAATATGATGGAACAAAATTTCCTATAAATTCTTCTTCTTTTCATTTTCCTGTCATGTCAATTGATCAATCAATCATATAAACATCATCTCAATCAGGTATAATTTTAAACCATGTCTTGAAACTAGTAAATTATAATAATCGAATTATGCTCTATTTTTTTCCTGAGTCGTGGGACTCAGTAAGTGTATTTTGACTATTTTTGAGGTTTTATGGAACACCTCATGATCTTTTATGTCTTTTTCATTATTTCATTAAGTTTTGCCTAAGACTGCTTAATACGGGCTTAGCTGTCATAACATGACTTTTTCTTAGGCCACCCTTTGTGGTTTTTCAACCTAACAAGATTTACTCCTTTTTTGATAGCTCAATGTTTTTTTAAAGAACCGATACCTGACTTTTACCCAGAGGTGACTTCTACATATTTTTCCTTCGACATGTATGGTGTCCTTTTCACTGGAAATTCACAGTCCTACCAATCAAACTTATTAATGATGATTTATGTCAAACAAATTTGACAAAAAATAATGGGGAAAGGGGCCCAATTCAGTACCATTTGCTGGGAATGTTCTAATATCCTTTAGACATGGATTACGTATTTTTCTTGACCCTTGATTTGTGAGTTTGGGCATGCATGATGACCGAGAGCCACTTTATGCGTACGAAGGTAGAAAATGACTCTCCTAGGGATAAATTTACCTTTGATTAGTGGTTGTTTTTGTGGGAGACATATGCAGAGCCACTGGGGAATAATGTGCATAGTCAAGCAAAGGTGTCCGCAAGACACAGGCCTTCCATTTCCAATGTACAAGTGGGATTTTCAAAATTTTGAATTTATTTTGAATTTAGAAGCCACATTGGGTGGCTGGCCTGAGTAGTGGTGTTTGAAAACATTAGGGACATTAATATTAGCTTTGAGTGGGAAACTAATCCCACACATTTCTTACTTTCATGAGGGAGAGCTGGTGAGTGGTCAGTTCAGTTAAGATTATTTTTTATGTCAGTGGAACTGGGAAAGAAGGAGGTACATAAGCCTTATCCAGAAGTTTACCAAATCTGGGGGTGTGAAAATACATGAATTTCCTTTGAGCATACTGAATTTAGAAAGGACTTTCTTAGGGAAGAATTTTCCTTTGATTTATATCCATTTATGTGGGAAACATATGCAGAGCCACCAGGGCATGATGTGCATATTAAAAAAAAGGTGTCTTCATGACACTGGCCTTCTATATCTGATGGCTATTGAGAATTATGGAGATTGGGAACTTTTTGAATATGGGATGTGACCTTCGACCAGGGGTGCACCTGTACACAAAAGGGGAATTTTAACTAAACTTCTGTGTGGAAACCTAAAAGTCAGTGGGGACACTCTTCTTTTTTATGAAGATCAACATCATGCACACAAATGGGGTATCCTTAGAAACTTCAAAATGGAACAAATATGAATCAATACCACATGCTCTGATATATTTGGGATGTGTGTAGGGAAGAAAATTTAAACCATGACTTTGAGGGCCCTTGAATCAGGAGGGATGGACCAAGGCTTGGAATCCATTGGGCGTACTGAGATAGGAGAGGACTCTCCTGGGGGAAAACTTTCCTATAATTGATTTCCATTTTTGTGGGTGACATATGTAGAGCCTTCGGGGCATGATGTACATAACTAAGAAAATGTGTCCTCAGGACACTGTCCTTCCATCCCAGATGGTGTTGGAGGGTTATGTAGATTCCATATCACTCAGAGCGTGGGGTTTGAAATATGGAATGAGTGTATCCGGACATATTGGGGACATTTAGGTTGCGATTTACTCATGGAATTGGGTGTCCCTTACGTAGATCTGAATCGTTTGTAGGGTGAGGAATTCATTCCATCTTTGGGATACCTGGTCATTTAACGTCACATGGCCCGTACATGGGGTTCCTCTTGGGGTGATGGAATCATGACATGCCGTTTAGGATCGTTATACTAAGACCAAATTCCAGGACTATTTTTCCATAATGCCAATGTGGATCTCTTGATGAAATCTCTAGGCTCACGTGAGCTATGATCGGTGTGAGAAACAAGGGACTACAAGGATCATGTGCCATTTCCTAGTAAAAGAAAAATCAACATTAGAGGGCACTTTTGGGCTTAAACTATTGCCATCTAGTTTAACATCCTACAACGAGGACAATTTTAGCCTCGTAGTTTAATTTTGTGTGATGATGATGTGTTTTTGTGCGGTTTAGAGTCATGCAGTGAGGAAAATTATACTGTCATAAATATCTTTAATAGTTTTTGGTTAATCGTAATCAGGATGTTCTTGTGTTCCTTAGACAAGAGTGACGATAGAAGGTGAAAACCATAGTTATAGGGGAATCTTAAATCAAGAGGAATTTTATGTATCTTGGAAGCCATTGGGCATAATGAGATAGGAGAATAATCTCTTGGGGATGAATTTTCCTTTGAATGGCGGCCATTTTTGTGGGAAACATATGTAGAGCCACCGGGGCATGATATGCAAGTCAAACCAAGGTGTCCGCAGGACACTATCCTTCCATCTCAGATGGCCTTTGATGATTATGGGTATCCTTGTTTTCCCGGGGTATGGAGTTTGACAAATGGGAATGATGTGTCTGGGAATGTAAGGAATACCCAGACCATGATTAACTGTGCACTACTAGGGATTCCACATAGGTCATGATGATATGTATAGTGGGAGAAGGACCTTTTGACTTCTCATGAGTGGGGGGGGGGAGATTGTGTGTGATCTCGTAACACCGGGGACTGGGCCACACATAACTCTTTCATAATTAATCAGTTTATTTTCATCTAATTATGACCTTTCATGGAATCCTCGTACGAGTCTGACCTACACGCGGGGAGAGGGGAATTTATTTATTATGGTGGCTGGGTCAGGATTCCAAATCTGGGTGTCACTACATATCCTACGAGGGCAGGAATCAAGCCATATGTAGTTTTGAATGTTCCCTACAGTGATCTGGCTTGATCTATGTGTAAGAACACATGAGGGGATTTTGTTTTCATATATATGTTTTTGGACCTGGATGTCAAATCCAAATGTCACAACGTATTTTATGGGGGTAGGAATCAATCCAGACATAGTTCTGAATGTTACATATAGAAGTATTCTTGTTATGTAGGGACATCTGGGGGAATTTTTTTAATGATGGTGATTGGATGGACCGTGATTTTAAATCCGGGAGTCACTACATATCATGTTATGGAAGGAATCAAGTCATACGTAGTTCGTAAATTTTCTTGTAGATATTTGGCTTGGTTCACATACAGGGACATTTTTTTCATTTTCTATGGGTGCTGGGTCTATCGTGTCTCCCTACAACTTATTTTCATAAGATAATCCTTACCACTAATCCCAAGATCACATGAGTTATACTTGATATGAGAAACATGGAGTGGTCATAGAGTCTCCCTTCTAAGTTTGGGGAGATAGAGAATGTGATGGGGGGAAATTTTCATGTGGGGATGGGCCAAGATCGGGCATTGAAGCGTCGCTACATATCCTGTGAGGATAGGAATCAAGTCGTACGTATTTCGGTGTGTACCTCGTACCGATTAGGCACGGCCCATGGGTAGGGTCATTTTCATTCTATCCATCATGGTTTCCAAATTTATCATGTCACTCCATGGTTTTCTTTCATAAGATAATCACTACCATTAATCCTAAGCTCACATGAGTTAAACTCGATGTGAGAAACAAGGAGTGATAAGGATTTCCCTTTGAAATATGGGTTGATAGGGGGTATGATGGAGGCATTTTTTTGTGGGGGCTGGACAAGATTGAGGATCAAGGCATCACTACATATCCTGTGAGGGAAGGAATCATGTCGTACCTAGTTCTGTGAGATATCATGAAATTTATTGTCATGTGATTACGATGTTTTGTGTCATGTAGTTTAATGTATTGTAGAGAGGACATGAGTCACAGTTTAATGTCATGTTTCAGGGACTAGTTCCTTGTAGTTTAACATCATTTGTAAAGGACAATGACTCATAGTTTAAGTTCATATAGTTTGGACTGTGACATTTCATCTTAATTTTGTGTTTCATGGACCAATATCGTATATTTTAACATCATGTGTCCAGGACAATGACTCATAGTTTAAGGTCTTAGATTTTGAACCCTCGAATCAGAGGTATTATGACTCATAGTTCAGGGTTATAGATCTCAAAACTTGGATTCATGTTTGGTTGTTACACATAGTTTAAGGTCATAGAGTTTGGACCATGACATGGTTGGTGTTACAAAAAGTATATCTTCAAGAACATCACATTTGTAGGAGCTATGATGAGTTGTCCATCCAATAACATCAGGGTGTATGCTCAATTGGAATAGTCCCTATGTACGACATATGGTCCATCCCACTTTGGTTTAAGATTTTGGGGCTTCTTCTCAAGTATCATCCGGGTTCTGAGGACTAAAATCATTTCTCCTTTGAGGAAAGATAAAAGGAGAACCTTTTTGTTGAAGGCTCATGCAATCCTGTTTTGGTAGATTTCTAAATAGTGCAGAGTGTGCAACCTTTTTTCATCTAGATTCTCCAAATCATAAAACTATCTCAGGGATGGCTCATACATGGATAATTGATCACAAATCTCCATGATATGTGATGTAAATTTGATTTTGATTGGAAAAACCGCCTCTTCCCCCATATACTAGTGAGTATGTGGTCGCATGGGTGGCGGTGCAGGTCGTGGTTAGGTAATCCCACAAAGCATAGAGGAGCTTGTCTTGTCACGATTTCTTATAATTATTAACCATATTTTGTAGTATGTTGGAAATATTCTTATTGAAAGCCTCTATTTTCCCATTGGCCGCTGCGTGGAAACAGGATGAACAAACGACTTTAATTCCGTACTCTTGGTATAGCTTATTTAACTCAGTAGAGTAGAAATTGGTGCTGTTGTCCGTCAGGATTGTTTACAGTACACCCAATCTGGTAATGATGTTGGCCTTTACAAAGATAATGATGTTTTCACCCCAACTTATTTAAGGGGTACGAATTCGTCTTATTTGGAAAAGAAGTCGGTCACTGTGAGTACGAAAATAAATTTTCTGGTTGGGGAGGGAGGATATGGTCCCACAACATCCATCCCCCAGGTGACGAATGGGCAGGAGTACATAGCTATATGAAATAAATCGGTGGGTTAGTGTTTGAAATTACCATTAAATTTGTAGGAATGGAACTTCTTAGTGAATATGGAATAATACTGTATCATAGTGGGCCAGTAATACCCAAGCATTTTGGATTTGGTGAGAGGGCTTGGTAGCTGACTGGTGTGCTCCACACGCTCTGGTGCGCACTTCTTCCATGACAAGAGTAGTCTCTTCTCTATCGATTCACCTGAGAAGGACCTCATCAAGGCCTTGTTTTTAGAGAAAAAATTCTTGGTTTAGCCCATTGTACAAGACAAAATTGATTTTCTATCCTAGGACATGTTCCCTTCCATCCCTATTTGGAGTGAGTTCCCCATTCCAAAGGTAATTTGTAATGGGATTCATCCAACCAGTGGTGTGACCATAAGGGTCAGAGACAGGTCTAATTTCACTGATTTCCTATGTATTTCTCTAGATAAATGGAAAGACCATCCGATGGTGGGAAATTCTAATGACCATTTCATCCTGACATGGATCGACAATGTTGTGGATGAATTTTCCAAAGTTTCATCCAGAGCATTTTTTGAATGGGGTACATCAGTCAACATTGGTTCTTATGGGAATTCTGCCATCAGTTCTTGAACATTCTTTATCAAGGGGACCAATACTTCTTTCCTAATATCATAGTCACCATTGTCCTATTTGATGACTAGCTCTGAATCACCCTTTATTTTTAGGCGTTTATCGTGCACTTGAAGTGCCAGTTCTAGGCCTGCAATAAAGTCCTGATACTCTGCTTCATTATTTGTACACCCTTCCGCAAGCATAAAAGTGTATGGAAAGATGGGATTTTTAGGTGATACGAGTATCACTCCCAGCCCCACATTTTTTGAGCTTGGGATCCTTCATCCTTTTCCATGTTATAATTTGGGAAGAACAATCGAAGTACATTTCCCGTGTTTGGGGGTCCTCCTGAATGGAAAACAATTATTCATCCAGAATTTTGGAATCCAGTGTTGATGTTTCTTCTGATAGGGTCTCTTCCAGGAAGTCTGCTAACTCCTGGACATTGATGGACTTCTATGGTACATACCATATGTAAATTTTTTTTAGGATAACCAACCATTGTGTTAGGCACCCATTTATCATGGGACGGTTGAGGATATATTTTATAAGGTTATAGCGGGAGACCAGGTGGACCTCATTGTGCTGCCGGTAATGTTTGAGCTTTTGAACCATGAAGATTGGGGCTAGGAATTTCTTTTCAATTTTATAATATTGAGTTTCGTCATCGATCATTGTTCGGATGAGGTAGTATAGGATGTTCTCACTTCTAGCATCATTTTCCTGTGTGAGGAAGTCACATAATGACCGTTTCAAGGCGGTTACGTACATAATTAGTGTCTTACCCTCAACAGGTGGCATCATCACTGGTGGTATTAGGAGATAACTATTGATATTGTCAAATGAATCTTTCAAATAATTATCCCAATCATATGTAAATATTTTCTTCATGAGATAGGTGAAAGGTAAATATTTACCTACCAGGTTGGCTATGAAGTGTTTAATGTAGGTGAGGTTCCCCTAGAGACCTCTCAACTTAGTGAGCTTATGAGGTGGGGACATTCTAAGGATGGATTTTGTATTCTCATGGTCATCATGGATGTTACGATGGTGTACGACAAAGCCAATGAATTTTCCTGAGGTAACGCCAAAGGCACGATTTAGAGGATTCATATTTAAACTGTGTTTTTTAAATTTGTTGAAGACAGTTTTAAGGTCCACCTTGTGGTTTGAGCACTGTCATGATTTAACCACTAGATCGTCGACATAACACTCGATGCATTTTCCCAAGAAGGGCTTGAAGATGTGATGCATGGTGCATAGATATGTGGCATCATCATTTTTTAGTCTAAAGGGAATCACATTATAAAAGAAAAAAACCTAAGGGGCCCTAAAAGTAGTAGCTTCTTCATCTCCTCAGGCTATCCAAATTTGATTGTATCTAGATTAACCATCCATAAAAGAGAGGGCTTTGTGTCTATCTATTGCATCGATCAACAATACTGTGACTAGTAATGGGAAATCATCTTTTTTGAAATGTCGATTAAGGTCCATGAAATCAATGTAGATTCTAATCAGTCCATTCTTCTTTTTTACAGGGTCTATGTTTTCCATCCAGATTGTATATTGGACCTATCATATGATTTTTTTTAATTATCTTGTCAACTTCAGCCTCTATTTTGTAAGGAAACATTGGGTGGGTCATTATGGCTGCCTACTTATAGCCCAAGTGATCTTCTGGTAACCCAAAATAATGAGTGGAGACCTCAGGATCGTGGGATGGAATTTTGGTGTAGTTCCAGGGAAACACATCTCAATTATTCCTTAAAAAGGAGGTTTATGCCTCTTTCTCCTTGACAAGAATATCCAAACTGATCAAATTAGGTCATGGGTATTTTTCAGTGGCCAGGTTTATCTTCTTAAGGCCATAGATTATGGTGGAGACACCTTATTCGATTGCAGGAGGGGCATATTTGAGGTCTTCTTCCTCTTCTTCTTATCCTTTATCCTCTTATTCCTCTTGTTCCTCTTCTAATGGAGAGAGGATTATCAAGATAAACTCTCCAATGTTGGGAGAGAAATATTCTTTTTCTATAGTGATTAAGGAAATGGCATTTCGATGTCCCTAGTATGGGGTATGAGTATTTTTGCTAGGGCTTTTCCTGACATTGTGGGAGTCAACCCACTCTTTCACATCTTTGGAATCGATGGCTATAACAGAGACCATGAAAACGATTGAGTTTGTATCCAGACTTACTCTTATGAATTCAACATGGTTGATGGGTAGTACTTACTCATCCCCAAGTTTTTAGATGGGGTCGGAGGGATCCATTTCCTATCCATTTGGGGCATTGATCCAATCAATGTCACCGACCGTAAGATGTTTTTCTTTTGATTCATAGAACCCTATGTCAATATAATGTGACTCACAATATTCAAACGAATATTTATTGACATGCAATGTCCTGTTTTTTCCATTAGTATAACATTTGAAGCACTAATGGTATGATGACAGGATTGCAGCGTGCTGATGCAGCCAAAGCCTCCCTAATAAGACGTTTAAGGCCTAACTTTTCCTCACTACCAGGAACTTGGAATCTGACATGAGATATCTGAGCCAAGTTTTAATCTTGATTCTTACCAACAGTTTCTTTTCACTTTTTTCATATCCCAACAGATTTGTGGTATAGGGTGTCAAGATATATTCATCATAGCCTAGCCGACGAAGCATTCACAATGGGATGAGGTTGACTCCATATATATTATCGATGAAGATCCTTCAGACATCAATTCCATTTACCATTATAGACACATATAAGGGTTTGATGTGACCTTGCATGATGGAATATTCATCCATATCTTAGAATGATATGACAATGTGACATTATTCAGGATTGGTCATCGTTAGATAGACTTCGACTACTACTACATCAGCCACAAACTCTTAGGTACTTAGCAAGGCATCGATGAGTGCCTCTCTAAGATCAGAGGGTATTCTTAATGCATCCAAGATTGATAGATTTACTAGTATTGAATCCAGAAACTTTATAATATCATACTTCTACTCTAAAGGTGGGCGCTTTCCAAACTGGGGTTGCTCTTTCGTAGATACTTTAGGGGTTTTATCTTTGGATGTGGATGGTTAGAATTCTATAATGGGGGTCTGTGGTGCTGTGGCCTTTTCCGGGTTTGGCCGAACCGGTCTGCCCGTGTACCTCTAGTGATTGATATTTATTCTTCCCTTGATGGATATTCCATGATAATTGGGCTTGGATATATTTTAATGGGGGAGAAGAAGCATTCGAGTTCTTATTTCATCTTCTGTAAGATCCTTCCATGAGTTTTCGTAATGTTAAATGTTTGATTTACAGCATGTCTGAGAATTTGAATCCTTCCATGATCATACATTGTAGGAATACTCCAGCCTCGGTGGCCTCTTCCTCTAGCCCTCTGGTTGGGCACAGGGAATTCGGGTTCATGGACATAATCTTCATCCAAGAAGGGGTTCATTAGGTGAATTACATTGATGCAGTCGAGGATCAATTCTTGATATGATAATGCTTCCATCTGACTATCTTCTTATAATGGTTCTGTTTGGTGGGGTGGTTCCCGTTGTACCGTTTGGAGTAGCGACGCCCGTTGTACCAAGTCTGTTGGCATGAAGTCCGAATGTGTAACCACTGACTTCGATGTTGGTATTAGCTCATATTATAAATATTTATTTTTTCCCTTTCGACCTTTAGAGGGTCTTGGGTCCAAGGATGATGGATTTTTTGTATTGGGAGATTTTGGGGGCGCGGTTGGTTGTTTTAACTACACTTAGAGGATGACATAGAATTGGTTGATGGTCTTCCAGGTCATCCAATTGTCCAACGTTTTCTCATTACTGGTGACTATTTTCCATTCCTCTTCCTCTCCTATGTCTGAGGTGGTAACATACGCCACTTGTGATGGTGGTGGGCCCAACTTGACGTGCCCAGAATCCACCATATTTTGTAGGAGATCCTTGAAAACAAATCATTCCTAGATGGTGTGTCCTAGTATCCTGTGATAGGGATAATAATTTTTTTGGTCGTCGAGACCCACATCATCAGCTCACTTTGTCTATATTAGCATGAGAAAATTGAAATTTATGGAGACTATGAAATAGCCTTAGAACTGGTCATCTTAGAACGAATATAATTTATTTATTCTTTCTTAGAACTAATTTATTTTAGCACATAGTGGATCATATTTGCCGAGGTGGGGGTGGATGTTGGAGTCCAGGGGGAACCGCACGGTTCGATGGGGGCCTCGCAACAGGGGCTGGTGCCCTGGGTGGAATAAGTATGATAGAAGTTGCTTCAGATTTTACAGTTCTTTTCCAGGGGGCTGATGGGGCCACTCGGAACTTAAGATTTTTCTGTTGTGAGGAGTCTTCAATCCTTTGGGAAATGGCAGAGAAGTCTCTAAACCCAATGGTGTACATCATCGGGATGAGTAGTGTTCAAAATTCTTCCCGAAGATTATCGATGCACATTGAGAGTATCTCATATGGAGGGAGTGGCTGGTTTAGGGAATATGTTGGGCCTTTCCATCTGTAAATGAAGTCGGAGACTCTCTCATTCTCTCACTACATGCAGTTCATGAGGTCACTGACCATTTTCTTAGAAAATGTTGAACTGAACTGAAATAGAAAATGTCACTGAAGGTCCTTCTAGCCTATGATTAAATTGGATGGTAGGCTAGTATACTATATGAAGGTCGATCCCTAGGGTTTGTATGAATCTCATGAGTTTTACTACTTCCTGATGATCTAGAGTTCCCATCATGAGGTCGCAGTAAGAGGCATAACACATTAAATGTTGTTTAGGGTCCCACAAACCATTGAATACTAGGAATACAAGGTTTCAGAATTTTGGTGGTGGTGGAACATTGCTCACTCACTCGGGGTAGGGTTTATGCTCTGGCTATATTGGGTCATGCTTCCTCTCCAGGGATTCTTTACAAGTTGTTAATTTCTCGACAATATTTAAGATCCCTTGATGCATATACTATCGGTATTGAGCTTGAGATGGTGTGGCAGTGGCCAAGACTAGGTGTGCCGGTGTTACTGGAATTTGTGGGTGATACCCTGCTGGAGGTATCATTTGTGGGTTTACTTGGACATATTCTGGAAGCCTTCTCAGTGGTGGGAATTCTGGATGTCCTTCCGGGGCCGAGTTGAATGGTCCTACGAACTTGACTTCATTCATTGGGATGAGTTCTTATGTAAAGGACACCTCTTCTGGGGAAACTGTTCATGTTCTGTACGGGGAACACATGCAACAAGGTAGCTCCCTCGATGTAGCTCAAAATTAATTCACCTGGGCTCTTTCATTTCTTCCTCTTTCTTGGAAAACCTTTAATCGAGGGTGAGGGACACATTCTCATGAGGAGTAAGAGGTGGTTCATAGAAGACCTTGGATTTTTTCTTCTCTTTTTTGGGGTTTCATGGGGGAGGTAACGACGAATTAGCTGAGGGAGCACCCAAATTTAAGATCGCTCTCTGGTTTTGGGAATGCACTCCATCAGGCTCGGTGTGGGATGAATCTCGGAGGGAACCATTTACTTCACGTCCTTTCCATCTATATCATTTCCTATGAGATCCGTGGGGTTGAAATTTACCATGTTCATTGTGGCATACCACATTGGGGGTGGTGTACCCGATGCCACATAGTAGGAAGGATGTCTGCATCCTTTGTTGTGCATTCTACTTCCATTCCACGACACTCTTCTAGATTCTTGGCTAAGATCAATCTAAAGGGATCCCTGGTCTAACCTCATAACATGCCTTTGTCTCAGAGGGTGAAAACCATGAGAAAGGGTGGAACGGTTAACTCTTCTATACATCATTCTTTCTTGAGGGTGGAAGACATACATCCATCGTGTGGGGATTTGAAGTAAAAATTCCCCAAGCCCTGGGGGCTGGGGATGTTCCCAATCTTCTGTTGATGCGTTACGACCTGGATTTCTTGGTCTTATGGGGGAATTTTGATTTAAAAATTCCCCCATCCCTGTGGGATGGGTTTGTTCTCGTATTGCAGTGGTAGACGCCACTATTTCCACCCTTTTAATTTCACTTACTCTTGTGTGGGTCTGAGCCGAGTATGGCATTGGGCTTACACAAATTCTATGGTATTTTGAAGGTATGAACATTGCTTGTTGGTTGGATTCCCATAAGCGGGAATCCAGATGGATGTTCCAGGTTGCCTGACATAGAAGCTTTTTGATGACTTGATCTCTTCGGCCCTAACGCTTTTGAGACTTACTCCAGGCCGGTTTTTTATTGAGTATTTCATCTTTCCTAAGAAGGGGGTTCACTTGATTGTTACCCTTGGGTGATGAAATTACAGGATTTCATTTACAATGGGATTTATTGGACGGAATGTGGGGTGAAGTGTGGAGATCCATGTTCTCCCCATCCCTGAATGTGAACTATAGTCGGGCCATTTCCAATGAGGAGGAACAATTTATACAGTGTATGGAGTCAAGACAATTCACCATTTTTATTTCTCCTTTATGATTATGGATTTCATGTGGAAGGGAGGGCTTCCAGGTCGATTAGACAGTGAATCTCCCCTATCATGCTAACATGGTCTACGTACCCTTTTTAGGCTAGGAATTTTTCTTTCAGCTAACTAAGAGTCATCCATATATTGAAGCAAATTTTATATGTGAATTCCCCATAAAACTCTCCTAGAATGTCAAAGTGATAATTGGTTGTTGGAAAAGACATCACGGGTATATTATCCCAAGCTAGGTGTCTCCCCACAAGCAACATGTCATGCGATTGTTATTCTGGAGTCCTCTACTTGATATGACCAGCTCGACTGCTTCTTAATAATTTTCATCCATGAAACCGGGATAGGGGAGCCTTATTGATTTGCGGATGGCACAAGGGTGCCTCAGAAGATGAGTGTAGACCTAGGCCATCCTCTGGTTCAGAAATTATATCACTCGCTATGGACAGAGTGTCTGATGTGTCTTACTCCATTTTTGAGAGTGCCTTAGCATAGGAGGGATTTATCATATTTCTTCCAGAAAGGGGAAGACCTTATTTTCAGTATGAATTTTTATTATGAGTAAGTCCTTTGCAAGTACTTCTGCAATGGAGAGGGCTATTATTGCAGATTGAATCCCGTCTGTAGGAAATGTATTTGTGGCATATACCCTGGGGAGGACCTTCAACGTGGGTTATAGTAAGGGGATGACCTTATTGATTCGTGATGTTACTATGGGGAGGGCCTTCATAAAAACTATTATTTCAGGGAGGGCCTTCGCAATGGCTGTCATTATGGTGAGGAATACCATCATGACTTGATACCTTGTTGCAGGGAGAATTTCTGCAGTGCACATCTTGGGAAGGGCCTTCAGGAAGTAATGCAAAGAGTGAAGAAACTTCTCTTTGTTTAATGTTACTATGGGGAGGACCTTCATAGAAATTTCTATTGCGGGGAGGGCCTTAGAAATGACTATCAACATGGAGAGGGCTACCATAATGGCTTGATACCTAGTTATAGGGAGAATTTTTGCAGTTCATATCTTGGGGAGGGACTTCAGGATGTACTGCAATGAGGGGAGGAACTTCTCATTTATTAATGTTATTCTAGGCAGTAATTTCATTGCAACTTCCATTGAGGGGAGGGCCTTCATGATGGCTATCATCGTAGAGAGGAATACTTTGATGACTTTATACCTGTCTCCAGTGAGAATTTCTACAGTACACATCTGGGGGAGGGCCTTCAGGATGTACTGAAATTAGGGGAGGAACTTCTAGTTTTCTTAATGTTACTATGGGGAGGAACTTCATAGATACATCCATTGCGGGGAAGGCCTTCGCAATAACTTTCATCATGGTGAGGACTACCATCATGACTTGATATTTGGCTGGCGAGAGAATTTCTACAGTTCACATCTTGGGGAGGGTCTTCAAGATGTACTACAATGAGAGGATAACCTTCTTGTTGTTTAACATTACTATTGAGGGGGACCTTCATAGAAACTTCCATTGTGGGGGGGCCTTCACAATGACTGTCATCATGGAAAGGAATAACATTATGACTTGATACCTGGCTGCAGGGAGAATTTCTGTAGTGCACATCTTGGGATGGACCTTCAGGATATACTACAATGAGGGGATTACCTTCTCATTTCTTAATGCTACTATGGAGAGGGCCTTTGCAATGACTGTCATCATGGTGAGGAATACCATCATGACTTGATATCGGACTACAGGAAGAAGCATATATGCAGCGTATACCCTGGGGAGGACCATCAGGGTGGATGTTAGCAAGGGGAGGACCTTTTTACTATCTGATCTTTTGGTCTAGGGGAGGGATACCCTGATGCGCATCAATAGTTAGACTCTCATGATTGATCATTCTTGTCCCATGGAGTGAGCCCCCTTGGGTGCTTTGTGGAGGAACTTTAGAGGTGCTGGTAGCAATATTGTGGGGAGAGCCTTCGCTACTGCTACTGACACTTCCATAATTTGGTAATGTAATCATAGGGTCTTGATCCTTTATTGATATATGTTTCAGGGCATTAAGAACCCCAACTTCCAGTAGAGCAGGATTATGCATGTGCCCTTAATTTTATGGTTTCCTTTGGCACATACCATTTTAAGACACTCTCTTGCAGGTAACCAGGGACATTTTCTGTTAGTAATGGACTTCATATACAGTTTTCTATCTTGTTGGGTCTTGTGATATAATTATAATTTTCCAAAAAACATCTTGATGTTTTGGAAGGGATATATGCCTTCCCTGGAAAGGTCACCACATTGGACCGACGTCCCCCAGTTGGAACAAGTATTTGTTCTTGATCCAGTTATCCTTGTATCGTGGGATATTGTCATCGACCCTCATGGAATGGAGTAGGGATTCATAACTACATCAGAGTAACTAAATCATTTTTCAAGTGAGTCATTCCATTTGAGGAAACCGGGTCATGGGCCCAATTTCTTGTATTTTCTACCGATGTAATTATATCTTGGCATGTTTAGAGGATATGGTCTGGAATCGACATCTGATCTTCCATTATTTCTAGGATGTTTTATGATACATCTTTGGCTAGAAAGGTTATAAAGGCCCATTCCGATGTTGGAGCAAGAGTTAATGCATGTTCCTGTACTCTATGAGTTGCTAGTAGATATTGGCAGTTCTCTTATGTTGAGATAGAGGAATGAGTCTATCACCGGCTTTCTTCTCCAGTTTACATCATATTTGACTTGTGGTATTCATATATATGAGTGGGTATTTTCATCTACTCTATTACTGCTATATTTGTCTCACGGTCTTTGTATAAATCCACATGAATTTGACTCTGTTCATATTTTATTTCCTCTCTATTTGGATGGTGGGATTGATATGCATCAGTAGGTTTTTGTGCCTATGTATAACATGTTGGATCCCCATTTAGATGGTAGGCTTGAAATTCATCAGTATGTGTTTTTTTATTGTGTGTAGCTGAGTGACACTCTATTTGGATGGTGGGATTGTTGTATCTTGGAAGATATCTCCATCTACATGTATTTTTATACTCTTTTCTATATGGAGGGACCGAAAATCACTAGTAGGAACGTGCATGTTCTCATATTATTCCACCCTATTTCTATGGTGGCCTTGAGTGGAGGGGGAATAGTCATAGGTCTGCCCATTAAATTCCACCACATTAGTAAGATGAAGATAATCCTCAGGAAATAGGGTGATAGAGTTTTCATTAATATATATTCACCTTTCATGGAAGGCATCCTGAGGGGCTCATGTCTCCGGGATTTTGGTAGGTTCCCTAAGCATAAGTTCCTCCACGGTGGGAGGAGGCCTGATCGTTCGGTGTCGGTGGCGATGTTCTATAGTGGGGGCCCGTGGGTAGGACCCCTGTGCAGTTGAGATAAATCTATCTGCATAGGCTTCATCTTCCTCCCTAAGATAAGGTAGGTACTCATTGTCACATTCTGGGGACAAGATCCCGAAATGGTTTGAGACAACCACCAGGGCCTCCTTGTGATGGGGTGCCAGTAGCAGCTAGAAGACCTTTGCTGACTGGAGGGCTTGTCTCGCATACTCTAGCATGGGGAGAGTACAATTTTGGCAGTACTCACTGATCATTGTGTTGGATACCCAGCATTGAAGACCCTGGATGGGAGAGGGGGTCCTGCTCTTTTTTGGGGCCCTAGCCACCTGCAGGATCACTGATGCGCATGTCTGCATTGGTCTTTGTGATTTCATTTTGATAGAAGGTTGCTCTGTGGGAACCTACTATATTTATATATAACATACATACCACAAAACCTATCAAAGTATAATTCCTTTAAACATATTCATATTTGGATATTCATCTTTCCCCCCTTCCCATTTTCTTTTGTTGTGAGGAAAAGGGGCCTGAGTGGGGTAAGACCACCACCTTGGTTAAGGATTCACGTCGAGTTCACCATTTTTGTTCCACCTTAGAGGTGGCACATTTTTCACTTACCGGGGAAAATAAAATGGGCCGATAGTCAATATCATTTTGTATTTTATCATTAGGTTAGAACCACCACCTTGGTTAAGGATTCACGTTGGGTTAACCATTTCTGTTCTGCCTCCGAGGTGGTGTATTTCGGGTGGTGTGGAAGTTGTCTGACAAGAATCATCACCTCCCTCTTTCTTTATAGAGACCAGTGATCATCAAAATCATCATTTCTTCTGTATCAACCCGTTCTACGTACTTATCCTTTAAATAAGGTTGAATCAACTCCATGGGGACTATGAAATTACCCCCTTTAGTATTATGAAGGAAGGGCCATATTCAGATGATCCCAGTGTGTGATTTCATGGGGTCATGTACTTCTGAAATTGGTCCCCTTCGGATATAAAATCCTATAATGGTCTCCAATTGTTTTATTCGTGGAGCCAAGAACACCCAACGACCCTGATATTCATGATTAATGTACATACTTTTCAAAGGTAGGTGATCATTGGTTGATGATTCAGCCCATGACACTTAAGGACTCCATTGGTCTAAAGGATGGGACGTCAGGATCACCGCACCCTTCTGGGGGAGGATTGTTGCCTGTTCTGGGAATCTCTTATTGATTTAAGTCATGTTTCTACGTTATTAAATCCTTGGTTCATTTTCGAAGTGTGCGTACATGGGATACCCTTGGTTTTCAAGATAATTGTAGGCATGTATATGTTTGGTTCTATGGAGGTGATGTTAACTTGAGCCATACAATAAGGTGCTCTGGAGTTTATCATCATCCATGGGGGACGAAAGGTGACTTGATGTTGGGATCAAACCCATAAGATGGTTTTCTTACATATCCTCGAGAGAAGAATCAAAACCCATATAGTTTGGATGTTGTGGGGCTTACACATGGAAGCTGTCCATTTGAGGGACATGGTTGGGTAGACCCTTTTGGATGGGACACCTTTTGATCTCGGGCATTCTGGTAGGTGTCCTATATATCCTGATTTGACTAGGAGTCAAAGTTCTTATAGTTATGAATATGTGGATGTTGTAATACTCAAAAAACTCTAATCCCACGTGATTCATGCTTGGTGTGAGAAATAAGAGGATGCGAGATATCCAACCAACCACATGATTCCCCTCCTCTGGGTGGAAGAGGGAGAGCCCAAGGTGGAAGAGGTCGGGGTGATGATGGGTGAGGGCATGGAGCAATGAACCATTTCGTGTGGGATGGAATTAATGGTAATGTGGCACGACCTCAGAAGATTGGGGACTTAACTCACTGGGAGGGCCCTAGAGCATGTTCTGGAAAGGGGAGGAGTTTCATCCTCGTCAAAGGGGCAAGTGAACATAACCCCTTCAACTAATCACTATTCCTCATAAAATGGAAAAGAGAGTGGTCACCCTTAACCCCTAAAATGGGGAGGTTCAAGTCGGCATCCCAAAGTTAGAATATGGGTTACCATTGTAATGTAGACTCACATGCATTCCTGAAGCCCACACCATTGTGGGAAGAGCCTTCGTGACTCTGCTTACCCTGGGTATATAGACTCAAAAGGGCGCACTGATGCACCTGATGGTCTGATCATATGGGTCTGGTGGCTTTGGAGGAGGCTATGGTCTGATGCCAGGGGAATGGTTAGTAGAGGGACCATGGAGGACTGGATGGTAGTAGAAGGATGATGTTGGAACTAGAGGAAACAATACTCGAAAATACCCCATTCCACGTACTGATTTATTATGTGGGATGAATGAGGCTCTTCATACCATATTGGTATATGGGAAAAGGCGCCATCCGCGTATCGATGCAGTATGCGGGCATGGGTATAGTACACTACGTAATATAGTGGTATCTGTCCCATCATGTCACTTTGGGTTCCATCTGCATACTGATGCAGTACGCGGCACCTGGTTCAGTCCACATAGACGTACACTATATAGAACACCATATTGAAGGAGGGTCTGGGGGATCATCATTCGCGGGGAGTTCATTCACGAGAAATCTTTGGTTCTTGGTTGACCAGTTAGGTTCACAATATTATTATTATTATTCAATTCCTTTGTTTTATGGTTTGTGGTTGGATGTTCCTGCGGAGGGTGTGGTTTATGATTAGGTCTTCACCGATGAATCGAGACAGAAGCCAGAGTCTTCTTAAAACACTTTTTTCACTCCTCTGAGTCTTTCTCAAGCTTTTGTCCTCCATTTTTCCATGTCCATCTCCCTGTATGTGTGTGTTCCATACATCTACTATGATCCTTTTATAAAGTATCATAACAATCATATCTATTGGGCACATGGCACCATTTGCGGAGGCCCATTTAAGCAATATCCTGACCCGCGGAAGACTTGGTCAATCGGGGTTTGCGAAGGCTTTGGTTTGTTATGATGGTTCATGGAACCCTACCCGTTCACTTTGTCCACAAACTAATGAGTTTTCAGCATGGTATGCGTACAATCTTCATGCACATGATTTTTTCAGTGACATGGTTTGCGGTTTACCATGTTCGCTAGCCATCGCTCCATGGGCCAGTGGTTCGCGGATCGTTCTGCGTACCAATTGGTTCGCGATCCAGCTGGTCCGCGTACCTTTCTCTATGATGGTACATAGTCCACTTGAATTGCTTTGAAAACTTGAATTCCTTCAAGTTTCTTCTAAAATTTACTACTCAATTTGATTCAATTCACTTTCCTAGACTTGTAGGGGCACTTTCTTCCCTCTGCAAAGTCATTGTGGCAGTATTTTTTCCCTTAACGGAATTTTCAGGACCCTACAAACCATATACACCATAAAAAACTAAAAAATACATAACAACCCCTAAAAACCTAGAACCCCCCTAAAATCCATAAATACTATCAGAACGTCTTAAAAAAATAAAAAAAACTATAATCCCTTATAAAATCTAATAAATGACGAACACCATAAATTACGCTAAAACCCTAAATACTACAGAAAACAATAAACCTCAAAAATCCATAAAATACTCTAAATCACATAAAAACATAAAAACACATCAAAAACCTAAAAACCTAAAAAATGATAAAAACCCTAAAAAATCCTAAATTCTCTAAAAACCATAAAAAGACTAAAAACATTAAAAAACACTAAAACCCCATAAAACCCTAAAAACCACTAAAAACTCTAAAAATGTTAAAATCTGTTAAGAACCTCAAAAACTCTATAAAATCAAAAAAACCCTAGAACCCCAAATAAACAAAAAACCCAAAAACCATATAAACCCCAAACCCCTAAAATCCCTAAAAACCAAAAAAACAGTAAAACCCTAAATATCACTAAAACCCCTGTAAATTTAAAAAAACCTTGAATCCCTAAAAACCCAAATTAAACATTAAAAAAATTAAAACACTTAAACCAAAAAAACCTAAAAACTTTAAATACCTTTAAAAACATTAAACACCCCAGAACCATAAAAACAGCTAAGCACCTTAAAAAACTAAAAACCAATAAAACCCTTAAAACTACTACAAAATCCAAAAACCCTTTACACCAATAAAAACATTAAAATAAACCAAATTATTTAAAACCCTAAAAAATAAAAAATTAAACCCCAAATACTCACAAATAAGATAAAAAAATAAAATCCCTAAAAACTGAGAAAATAACTATTTACCCTAAAAACATAAAAATCATAGAAAAACCCTCAACTTTCCTAAAAAAATAAAAAACCCTAAAAAACTGAAAACCCCTAAGAAAACCTTAAAAACCTAAAACACTTAATTCCATTAAAACCTAAAAAAAGCAAAAACCTTAAAAATGCGAAAATCCCATAAAATCCCTAATTAACCTATATAAAATAGAAATACAATAAAATCCAAAAAATCATTAAAAATTCTAAAAACACTAAGAAAACTAAATAAACACAAAAAACACTTTAAAACCCTAAAACCCCTAAAAAAAAAATCCAGAATTCCCTAAAAACCCTAAACCCTAAAAAACCAAAAAACCAATAAAATCCCCTAAAACCTTTAAAATACTATAATAACCCATAGAATACTAAATAACTATAAAAACACTAAAAAAAATTTGAACAACCTAAAAATGTTATAAAAATATAAAAACATTAAAACCCTAAAAAAATAAAAAAACCTCAGAACAAAAAAATCATAAAAACTCAAAAACCATAAAAACCCATAAAAACCCATAAAAACCCACAAAATCCAAAAAAACCCTAAACCCATAAAAATCATAAAAATACATAAAAATACATAAAAACCCTAAAAATGTTAAAAATCTAAAAAATCCAGAAAACCCCTAATGAAAACCTAAAAAATAAAAACAATTTAAACCCCTAAAAACCTAAAAAACTCTAAAACCTATATAATTCCTAAAGAACATAAAACCCCCTAAAAACCTTAAAACCCATTAAACCACCAAACCCACTAAAAACTCTAAAACCCTTTAAACCCATTATAAATTTATGAAAATTAAAAACCCTAAAACAATAAAAAAACATAAAAACCAATAGAAATTTGAAAAATCAGAAAAAACCCTAAAAACCTAAAACCCTTCAAAATCCCTAAAAACCATGAAAAAAAATTAAAAGTCCTAAAAAAGTCCGTAAAATCCCAAATAACATTAAAAACCATTAAAACCCTACATATAAAACTAAAACCTTTAAAACCTAAAAAAAATTAAAACCCCTAAAAACCCTAAAACCCATAAAACTCTAAAATCCTTAAAAACCCATAAAAACCCATAAAAACCCTAAAAACCACTGGAAACTATAAAAAACCTATAAAACCATAAAAATGTTAAACATATCTATAAAACCATAGTACCACTAAGAATTAAAAAAAAACACTTAAAACCACAAAAAAACTACAAACCCCTAAAACCATATTAATCCCTTAAAATACCCCAAAACACTAAAAATTGTAAGAATCCCAAAAAGTCCATAAAAACTGTAAAAAACTTAAAAACCCAAAACCCCTAAAACCATAAGAAAAAATTAAAAACATAAAAACACTTAAAACTCTTAAAAACCTAAAAATGATAAAAACCCTAAAAACCCTAAAAACTCAAATAACCATAAAATCCCCTAAAACCCGTAAAACCCTAAAACCCCATAAAAACCCAAAAAACCATTAAAAACTCTAAAACCCTTTAAACCTCAAAAAAACATTCAATAACTTTAGAACCCTAAAAAACTGAAAAACCCCCTCAAAACAGAAAAACCATAAAAACCTTGAATACCATAAAACTCCTCAAAATCCTTAAAAACACTAAAAACCATAAAAATCAAAAAAAAATCCCAAAAAATAAAAAAATAATAAAATAAAAAAAATCAAAAACCCTGTAAAACCATAAGAATACCTTAAAACCCTTAAAACCCTTTAAACCCTCCCTAAAATAAAAAAAATTCTAAAAACCCTAACAACATTAAAACCCTAAATATCATAAATCTGCTAAAACCTTAAAAACCTTAACACCTATAAAAACCCTCAAAAAATAAAACTCTAAAAACCCTTCAAAACCCTAAAAATGTAAAATATATATAAAAACCAAAAAACCATTATAAACAAAAAAACCTAGAAAAAACCCTATAAACAATAAAAACGAAAAAAATCCTAAAAGGATCTAAAATCCCTCAAAAGCCCTAAAAACCATAAAAATCCTAAAAATTCGTAAGAAATTCTTAAAAATACATAAAATTAAAAAACACTCTAAAAACACTAGAAAACCACAATAAATACTTAAAAACCAAAAAAAATTATTTAAAGCCCCTAAAAACCCTCAAAAGCAATAAAACCCCTTTAAACAAAAAAAATCCCTAAAACCCCAAGAAAACATAAAAATCCATAGCAACCCTAAAAAAAACTAAAACCCCATAAAAACCCTAAAAACCAATTAAAACTATAAAAATAAATTAAACACCTAAAAACATTAAAAAACTATAAAAACCTTAATATCTATAAAAAACTAAAAAAGTACACTGAAATACAAAAAACCCAAAAAACCAAAAAACCTTAAAAAACCTATAAATCTCTAAAAACCATAAAAACCAATAAAATTCAAAAAAAACTCCCAAAAATTCCTAAAAACATAAAAACCCTAAAAATACCAAATCCCTTAGAAAAACCATAAAAACCCAAAACCACCTAAAACCCTTATTGAACATAAAAACCCTAAAACCCCAAAAACCCATAAACGCCCAAATCCCTCAAAATCCATAAAATCCTAAAAAACAATAAAAACCCTAAAAATCCCTAAAAATTTAAAAAAAATAAAAAACCATAAAATCTAGAAAACCCTAAAACCCTAAAAAACTTAAAACCATTAAACCCTAAAAATGCAAAAAATCCTAAAAGACCCAAAACAAATGAAACCAATTAAAAAAAAATTAAAATCCATAAAACATTAAAAACCCTTAAAACCCAATAAGAACCCTAAAATGACTAAAAAATATAAAAACCCTTCAATCCCAAAAAAAATTAAAAACCATAAAACCCTAAAAAACTCAAAAAACCAAAAAAAACCCAACAGAACAATAAAAATCCTAAAAACCAAAAACAATTCAATACCCCTAAAATCCTAACAACCCATAAAAATCCTTAAAAATCTCTAAAAATCCCTAATAACGTAAAAAAAATTCCAAAAAACCATATAGAAAACCTTAATATCCAAAAACACTTAAAACAAAAAAACCCTAAAAAACTGTAAAACCCCTAAAAGACCTTAAAAACCCTAAACGTCCCCAAAGACCCTAAAACCCCATAAAAACATTGAATACCCCTAAAACCCTAAAAACAACTAAAAAAATCTAAAAAACCTTTAAACACATGAAAATGTTTAAAACTCTAAAAAACCTTTAAATATTAAAAAACCAGAAAAACCTTAAAAACTCAAAAAATACTCCAAAAATCCTCAAAATCCATAAACCACTAAAAACACATAAAATTCCTAAAAATAAAATAAATCTATAAAAACATAAAAAACATGATAAACCCTGAAAAATATTTATAAAAACATAAAATCATAAAAACAACCAAAATTTATAAAAATTTCTAAAAACCCTAAAAACCCCTACAACACAAAAAATTTCAAAAAATCATAAAAAATATAAAACCCATAAACCCCTAAAAACCACTAAAAACCCTTAAATTACCCAAAAATGTAAAGACACAATCAAAATATCTTTAAAACCCCAATAATACTAAAAAAATATAAAAACCCTAAAACCCAAAAAATCCTTAGAAACACAAAAAAAAATATAAATAGACCTAAAATCCATAAAACATTAAAATCACTAAAAAAACATGAAAAAACAAAAGAAAACATTACAAACCTAAAAAAACTTAAAATTACTAAAATTATAAAAATTAAAAAAACCCAAAAACCCTAAAAACTATAAAAACGCTTAAATACCTTAAAAAATCCTAAATCCGCATTAAAACTCAGAAAACATAAAAAAAACTGAAAACTATTTAAACCATTAAAAATGATAAAAACTCTAAAAACTGTAAAAAACCTTTAAGTACTCAAGAAACCCTAAATCTACATAAAACCCATAAAACCCCCAAAAAACCATAAAAAACCCCAAAATACCTAAAAACCCAATATCCCATAAAAACCTAAAAAACCCTACCCCCCAAATACTCTAAAAACCCATTAAAACCCTATAAAAATTAAAAAACTCTAAAAAAGTAAAAAATCCTAAAGAAATAAAAAAACCCTAAAACAAAAAAAACCATAAACCCCTAAAATCCATAAAAACTTTCAAAATCCCAAAAATATTAAAATACCTAAAAAAATAAAATATGCTAAAAATCCCTAAAAGCATAAAACCCCTGAAATCCTATAAACCACTATGAAAACATTAAAAACGAAAAAAAATATTTAAACCCATAAAAAATGTAAAAACACAAAAAAATCACTTTGAATCCCTAAAAAGCATGAAATCCCTAATAATTGTAAAAAACCCCTAAAACCCCCCAAAACCCCAAAAATCACAAAATCCTTAAAACCATATGAACCCTGAAGAACATTAAAAACTATAAAAACAATTAAGACAACTAAAAAATTAAAAAAAACCCTATCAATCCAAAAAACTAAAAAACCCTTAAGCACCTAAAAACTTGTAAAAACCTAAAAAATCCCTAATACCCCTTAAAACATAAAAAAGCCCTAAAAACCTTAAAAATGTAAAAAACACTAAAAACCCTAAAAACTCTAAAAAACCTTAAAAACATAAAAAAATTAATTCGGTAAAACCTACGAAATGCAAAAAAAACATAAAAAAACATTAAAAACCCTAAAAACCCCAAAACCCCTAAAAATACATAAAAACCATAAAAACCCATAAAAATCAATAAAAAACCCATAAAATACATAAAATTGTACAGAAGAACCTAAAAACCTTGAAACCCGTAAGAAGATGCAGTAGGTTTAGGTTTTTTCTTGTACCTCAGGTTCGATTATTTACGTTGGCTCATGTCTGCTTAATTGTGATCTGGTTATGGGTTATGAACTTCTTACTAATGGTGTTGGTTTGAGACTACGATTAAGTTTGAGTCTGTGTGTTCTCTTTGAATGCTTTTCTGGTTGTCACTCATTCGATTGCGTGCTGCTGGTGTGGCCTGATGGGTTTGATGCGAGGTGTTATTTGGATCTGGGTCTGATTAAGGAGGTACGGGTGTTGTAGAATGGTTCTAAGTGTTAACGTAGATGGTCCTACACTACTTTGGAATGTGGTATGCTTGTTGATGGATGGTTAGAAGTTCCTGGTTGCTATATTTCAAGGAGATGGATTCCCTTCTCTGCTTTGATGAGGAATGTTGGTCGCTGCTTACATGGGATATCTATTGTTCTATTCTTTTGGGGTTATTGCTGCTGGAAGCTGACTTTTGGAGGTAGTGTTGATGCGCAGTATTCTGATGATCTGCTGGGTGACTATTGGAATCGGATTCTAGGATACTCCTACTCACCATCATCATTCCCCTTGACTCATTCACCCACTTCTTCTCTTGTTTCCCTTCCCATCACATTGGACTCCATTTGGTTTGGTATGATGGTGCATGTGGCGGTGTTGGGATGGTGATGGTGGTTCAGCTCGATGTCAAGGGCGCATCTCAGAGGGGCGACACTATTCTATGGTGTAGATTTGATAATCTAAGATTGGATTATAGGCTGATGGTTGACAAACATGGTACAATGCTAATATTTGGTGTTGGTGAGGCAGGGTTTACTTTGGTTCTACTGATATCATGCTGATGATTGCTGAAGAATTTTCTGCTCATAGTAATGGTGATAATGGATACTGGTTGTTGATTGGATGGGATTTGACTATGGGGACAATTATGATTTTCTTCTTTGGTTGTCTTTTTGGTTACTTTTTGGTTTTTTTGGGTTTTTTTTGGGTTTGGGATTGTTAAGGGTTTTTGGGTGTGGGTTGTTTGACCCCTCCACTCCATTGCCTGTTGTGTTTTTTATAATAAATTTGGAGGGGTTGGGAATAGCCTGACCCTCACCTCTTCCTTGAAAATAATACTAAAATACCTAAAAACCCAAAAAAACCAAAAAACCATAAATCTGATAAACCCTTAAAAAACCCTAAAATCATTAAACCCACTAAAAATCCTTAAAAAACCCTAAAAATGAAAAAATCCCTTAAAAACCCTAAAACATTCTTAAAAATATTAATACCTAAAATCCTAAAAAAAAGATAAAAACCTAATAACACTTAAAATCCATAAAATAATATAAAATAATGAAACACTAAAACTCATAAACCCCCTAAAAACCTAAAAACTATGAAAACCCAAAAAACCATAAAAACCCTACACCCCAATAAAATCCAAAAAAATCACTAAAAACTATAAAACCCATTCCAAGAAGGCTATTTAAGAATGCTGCTCATGGTGGTCTTTTTTGGGTCCCTCTTTTTGTTCGTCAATTGTGGGTTTGGACATGAAGGGTGTTATCCGTACCTGGTTGCATAAGTCCCCCTTGTAATGCCTTGTACATTATTTTTCATTTATACACTCGAGGGGCCAAGCCTTCAGGTTGGCCCCACACCTTCTTTTCCCTAAAAACATTAAAAAAATCTACAAACCATAAATTCACTAAAATTTTTAAAAAAACCCTAAAAACTAAAAATACCATAAAACACCTAAAAACCATAAAAACCCAAAAAAAATCCAAAAAACACTATAAACCATAAAAACCTTAAAAAATACTAAGAAATCCAAAAAAAACATAAAACCCTACAAACACTGAAAACCCATCAGAAAACCTAAAAAATCTATAGATTCTAACCCCCACCACCGAAAAATTCCAAAAAATTGATAAAAACTGTTTAAACCTAAAAAACCCTAAAAAATGTAAAACCAAAAAAAAAATTTAAAAAACGTAAAACCCAATAAAAACTATAAAACCCCATAAAACCCCAAAACCTAATATAAACTCTAAAAACCCATTGATTCCATAGAAATATTTAAAACTAAAAACCCTTAATAACCACAAATAACTCGTGGAACTAAAAAAACCAACAACCCATAAAGACATTAATAACCTCAAAAAACCCTAAAACCACTCAAAATCCATAAAAACCATAAATTCCCTTAAAACCAGTAAAATCCATAAAAATACCTAAAAAAATAAAAACCCAAAAAACGCCACAAACACCTAAGAAAAAAGTAAAAACATAAAAACAATTATAGCCGAAAAAACCTTAAAAGATAAGAACACTAAAAAAATCTAAAATCCAAAAAAAATCCTAAAACCCTCAAAATATCCAAAAACTATAAAATCCCATAAAAATCATAATAAAGACCTAAAAATAATGAAAAAGGTGAAAACCCTTAAAAACCATGAAAACTCAAAGAAATCCTGGAAAACCTAAAAACACTAAAAACACCTAAAAACCTTGATAAAAGATAAAACCCATAAAAAATCCTGAAACCCTAAAAACCCCTTAACCATAAAACCCATAAATCCTTCATAAACCCTAAAAACCCATAAAAACCATAAAAACCATAAAAAATAAAACTCTAAACCCCTTTTAACCACAAAAAATGTTAAAAAGCTCTAAAAACCCTTAAAAACCTTAAATTACTCAAAACCCACTAAAACCCCAAGAATCCATAAAAAACCTCAAATCCCTAAAAACCCCTAAAAAGAATAAAAATCCCACAAATTCCAAAAAATAATTAAAAACTTAAAAACCATATAAAAATCATAAAACCCCCCTAGTAAAATCATAAAAACCTAAAAAATACAAAACACCCTAAAAATAGAAAGACCATAAAAACCACAAAACCCTTAAAAACCTTTATGAAACCTAAAAACCTTTAAGAAGCCTAAAAACACATAAAAACCTTAAACCCCACAAAAAACTATAAAAACCTTTGAAACAACTATAAATATTTCTTTTTTAAACCATAATAAACCAAATAAACACAAAATTCCCCAACCCCAAAAAACAAAAAAACCCAAAAAAACCCAAGAAAATACTAAAATCAATCAAAATCACTAAAAACCCAAAAAAACCAATAAATGTCCATAAAAAACCCCCTAAATATAAAATTACTTAATAAACCTCACAAAACAAAAGAAAAACATAAAATACTAAACCTACTTAAAACCCAGAAAAACCTAAAAACTCTAAAAACCCTAAACCCCTAAAAACTCTCAAAATAACTAAAAACCCTAAAAACATAAAAAACATAAAAAACCTAAAAAACCTAAAAATACATAAAAACATAAAATCCCAAATACACTAAAAACCCCTAAGAAATCCTCAAAATCCAAAAAAATAATTAAAACACCAATAGAAGCTACAAATACTAAAGACTCTAAAAGACCCTAAAACCCAAAATACCCCCAAAAAACTATAAAAACCCTATAACCTTAAAAAACCATAAAACCATATAAAACCATAAAACCCACTACAAACATTAAATAAAAATTAATTCCCTAAATACAATAAAAACTATAAAACCCCTTAAAAACCCTATGAAATTCAAAAAAACCAAAAAAACACAAAAATTCATAAAAACTGTTAAAATCCTAAAAAACTAAAAAACCCTCAAAATCCATAAAAACCGTAAAAACACTAAAATCCTAAAAATCCCTAAAAATACCTAAAACCATAAAAACACCTGAAAACCCTAAAATCCATAGAAAAAAGTGAAAAACACTTTAAACCCTGAAAAACATAAAGAAAAATAAAAATGTAAAAACCCTAAAAAGAACCTAAAAACCCTAAAAATACTGAAACTCCCTAAAAACCAAAAAACCAACAAAACCAAAAAACCCCCTAAAACCAATAAAATATAAAACCACTAAAAACTCAAAAAACCCTTTAAACCCCTAAAAATTGTTAAAATATATAAAGACTAGAAAACCCAAAAAATCTTTAAAAAACCCACAAAAAACCATAAAAACAACAAAAACCCTAACAACCCAAAAAATATTTAAAAACACTCAAAATATATAAAACCCTAAAAAATTAAAAAAACTCAAGAAATACTGGAATCCATAAAAACATAAAACCCCAAAAAACCCAAAAAACCTCTAATAAATCCAAAAAAATCATTTAAACTCTTGAAACCTCGAAAAACCTAAAAAAATAAAAAATCCTAATAAACATAAAAATCATAAAAACCTTAAAAACACATAAAAACATTAAGAAACCTAAAAACCCATAAAAACACTTAAAATAGATAATAACTATAAAAAAAATATTTGAAACCATAAAAAAAATTTAAATACTCAAATAACCATAAACGGCCTATAATACATTGAAAACCCTAAAACCTAAAAAAACCACCAAACCCTATAAACACTAAAAACATTAAAATACCTAAAAACCTTAAAAACCCTAAAAACTCAAAAAATTCTAAAAATACCTAAAAAATAAAAACACTTAATATTGTTAGAATCCATAAGGAAGCCTTAAGAAACTAAAAACACATAAATCCCCCAAAAAACTAAAAATTCTAAAAACACTAAAAAACCTTGAAATCCCTAAAATTCCATAAAATCCTAAAAACCCAAAAAATACTAAAAAATTCCTAAAAATCCCAAAAAACCTACAAAATCTTAAAATCCAAGAAAAACATTTGGAAAAACCTAAAATCCTAAAAACTCTTAAACCCCATAGAACCCTAAAAACACTAAAGCCTTAAAAGACCCTAAAAGAACTAAAACCCCCTAAAACCATAAAAACCCTGAAAACCATAAAAACCATAAAAACCAATAAAAACCCTAAAAATCGACTAAAAACCATTTAAGACCGTCAAAAAAAGTAAATATCACTAAAAAACCTAAAAACCTTAAAACATATAAAACCCTAAGAACCCCAAAATAACCATAAACACCCTAAAACCTTAAAAATGATCAAAAAAGGTAAAAAACCAAAAAACCTAAAAAACCTTAAAATTCTCTAAAATAATTATAGAAATAAAAAAATTAAAAACCTTGGAAACTCGTAAGATAAAACATAAAACCAAAAAATTGTTAAAACCCCTAAAATCGATAACAACTCTAAAAACCATAAAAAAAAAATAAATCCTAAAACCCAAACAAAATAAAAAAACAATAAAAACCCCTAAAACCATCAAATTCCCTAAAAAACCTAAAAAACATAAAATCCTAAAAAATCCATTAAAATCCCAAGAAATAGAAAAAACCCAAAAAACCATAAAAACCCCTCATAAAACCTTAAAAACTAAAATCCATTAATTCCCATAAAAACATAAAATTTATAAAAATCTTAAAGACCCAAAAAACGTCAAAATCCTAACAACACTATTAATAATCCAAATCCTTAAAAACTCTAAAAATCATAAAATTCTAAAAAATCTCTAAAAATATCTAAAAATTTAAAAACACTATAAAACTTTAAAATCCCCAAGAAAACCATAAAATAATAAACATACTTAAAATCCATAAAAACATAAAAACAAAAAGTAACCTAAAAACCCATGATATCCCCAGGAAATATTTAGAGTTTTTTATGGTTTGGGTTTTTTTATGTTTTTAGATATTTTTGGTATTCTTTAGGATGTTTATTGTTTTTTGGGGTTTTTCTGATTTTAATGGTTTTTAGGGTTTTATGTTTTTTAGGTTTTAGTGACTCATTGTTATTTTAGGGGATTTATGGTTTTTTTAATTTTTATATTTTTAAGGGATGAAAGGATTTTTATAATTATCAATGGGTTTTTAGTATTTTTATAGGTTTTAATGGGTTTTAATGTTTCTAATAGGTTTTATGTATTTTAAGGGTTTTTAGGGGGTTTATAGTTTCTATTGTTTTTAAGTTTTTTTATGGGTTTTAAGTTTTTTTCAGGTTTTTTCGGTTTACTTAGAGGTTTTAAGTTTTAGTTATTGTTTGGTATTTTATTGGATTTTTATGTTTTTTAGGTTTGTTAGGTATTTTTAGGGGTTTTAGGGTATTTATGGTCTTTTGGGTTTGTTGGTTTTTTTTATTTTTTATTGTTTTTAAAATTTTTAGGGTTTAATGGGGTTTTAAGGTTTCTAATGGGTTTTATGGGTCTTTGGGGGGGGGGGGGGGGTTTAATGGTTTTTAGGATTTTTTAGGGGTTTAGGGTTTTTTGTGTTTTTAAGGGTTTAAATAATTTTTCTTTTTTATGGTTTTCATAGGGGGTCTCAAGGTTTTTAGAGGTCTATTTTTTTCTATGTATTTTTATTGATTTTTATAAATTATATGGTTCTTTGGGTTTTCTGGGATTTTGGGGGTTTTTTTGGTTTATTTGGATTATTGGTTGTTTTTATTATTTTCTATTTTACTTTTTTTTATTTTTTATGGTTTTCTAGAATTTATTAATATTTTAGGGGTTTATTAAATATTTTTGGTTATAATGGATTTTTAGGGGTGTTATACATTTTTAGGTTTTGTTAATGTTTTTACTATTTTTATGGTTTTCGAGGAGTTTTAGGGTCTCTATCATTTTCATGGATTTTTGTTTTTATTATATTTTTTAGGGGTTCTAAGTATTTTTAGGTTTTTATGATTTTCTTAGGAGTTTTTTGGGGTTTTATGGATTTTTTACATTATTAGGGATTTTTTTGCTTCTTTAGGATTTTTATGTTTCATTAGGGTTTTTAGGTATTTTGAATGTTTTTAGGAGTTTATGGTTTTTTGGGGTTTAGTGGGTTTATTTAGTTATTAGGGTTTTTAATTTTTTAAACATTTTTAGTGGTTTGAATTGATTTTAGAGTTTTTGTAGTTTTGGGGTTTTTGTTTTTTAGGATTTTTAAGGTTGGGGGGAGGGGGTTTGGGTTTTTCAGGTTTTTTTGGATTTTATAGTGTTTTAATTGTTTTTGGGTTTTAAATTTTTTATGAGGTTTTTTTCAAGGTTTTAGGATTTTTTACATTTTTATGGATTTTTAGGAATTTTTTTCATGTTTTATGGTTTTTATGGATTTAAGGGTTTTTAGAGTTCTTATGTTTTTTTAAGGTTATTAGGGGTTTTGGGGTTTTTATAGATTTTTTATTTATGGGTTTACAATTTTTTAAGGTTTTTATAGTTTTCTTATGTTTTTTAGGATTTTTGGGTTTTTTACATTTTTATGGATTTTTAACAATTTTTTGTTATTTTTATGGTTTTTAGGCTATTTAGGGATTTTGAGTGAATTTTTGGTTGGTGGGGTTTGGTTTTTTTTGAATTATTTGTGTTGTTAAGGGGTTTATAGTTTTTTAGTGTTTTCATGTGTTTAAATTTCTTTAAATTTTTTATTTGGATTTTATTTTTTTCCTGGGGATTAATGTATTTAAAATTTTTTGGAATTTTTACGGGTTTTGAGGTTTTTTATGTTTTAGGGTTTTCTTGTTTTTAGGGGTTTTATGTTTTTTGATTTATAGTGTTATCTTTTGTGTTTTCATAGGTATTAGGTTTTTATATGTTTGTAGGTTTTTAGGGATTTTTTTTGTTTTTATGGTTCATAGGGTTTTTACAGATTTGATGTCTTATGATTTTTAGGGTTTTTGGATATTTTAGGGTTTTAACATTTTCTAATTTTTAGGTGTTTTAATTTTTTTTAGGTTTTAAAATTTTTATGGTTTTCCAAGGTTTTTAGGGTTTTTTACATTTTTATTCGTTTTTTGGGATTTTCATATGATTTTTATGTTTTTTATAGTTTTTATGGATTTTCATCATTTTTAGGGTTTACTAATGGCTTTAGGGTTTTTTTGGTTTTTATGGTTTTTTGATTTTTGTGTAGTAAATTTTTTCAGTGTTTTTAATTTTCAAAGGGATTTAAATGGACTTTATATGTTTAGGGGTTTTAAAGTGTTGTATGAGGTCCAAGCATGATTAGTCCCATAAAATGAATTCACAAAAAGTAAGTGTAAAGCATTACAAGGATGGTTTATAAGCATGGGTGTGAAGATCACTCTATATATTTGACTACACGTAGTTGCACAAAAATATGGGGTGAAAAAGGACCACATTGAGCACCTTTCTTCAATAGCTTTCTTTGAGAGAACATATAACCCCATATTTTCCTCTTTAAATGTATGAGTGACATTGAGATTAAGGTCATGGGAGTGATTGAGACATTAAATCCATATTGGGAGAACTATCCAAGGTACCTGCCTTGATTATATTTTGAGGGCCTCCACTACCAAGATTGAGTGAGATTTTTTCCAAAGGTGCTTCCACCCCAATTGGGATGCAATGTTGAACACCTTAATAATTTCCCAAAGATCATCCTCTAAATCACTTACTCTCCCAATAATGTGATAGAAGTATCCTTTAATGAAGCCTCTGTATGTTTGGAATAAACCACCACATCTTGAGGGGCTGGGTTCACCTGAAGAAGCACCATCCACATTGACTTTTATCCATGATGGAAGTAGGGGGATACACCATACATACATCAGAGTCAATGGTTTTTTTCTATAGCTTGAAACACTTCGTTTAAAAAAGATAATCAAATCATTTATTTCATTATCCATTGAACCAGTTTGTATGCCTGACGACACATGAATTGTTTTATGAATGATGAACAATCCTTCATGAAAGGATACCCTCTTATTATCCAACAATTTTTCATTTATTTCATCCCACAAGTAAAAAATTAGGGTGGAATATTTAGAAAGAAGTAAGTTATTAAGATACTCACTAAGACCAAGGGAAGAGATAAATTGTAGTAGGTCTACAAGATGGTTTTGGGAAATTCCCTGATTGAGAGAAATCTAAAACAAGTTCTGTATATTCTGAAAAAGTTTGGCCGAGAACCTAATATGAAAAAAGATATGTATCTCATTCTCCTTGGTATATAGTTGTAGATGACATGATGAGGACTTCTGAATTCTGATTCTCTTCAACTACTCAGGTATTGGCTTCTTGTTCATCTATATTTTCCACAACAACAGGTGTTTAGAAGGAGGGATGAAAGGATATTTTAATTTGGAGAACCAAGAAGGGATATTTGTGTTTATAAGGAATTTTTGTTGGTATAATTATCATGTGTTGAGCTACCCAATAATATTTGGTTTCTAGATGAGGGTATCGATGTTAATAAAATTATGTTGTTGAATTACTATAATTTTTTGGGATGGATGAAATTCAAAAAAATTTTTCACCCTTTGGTTATGACCAGAAATGAAAATGTGTTGTCTATTTTTTGGGGGCCTCACCTTATTAGTCAGTGGATTATATAACCATTTTTTGGTCCAACAGTTCAGATTTGAGTTCCTTGAGCAAAGCTATTTGGAGCAGGACATTATTTCACGGAGGGATAATTTGATTTCAAAACATATGGAGGATAAAATATAACCTGAATTTCCACTGTGAATCTTGTGATTAAATCAGTCCTTCAGGAAATCTAAAACTTGATCTTGTGATGTGAGCATGTTCCACGTGAATTTTCCAAGTATCTCTTCATTGAATTTTCTCAGATCCTTTACTCCAAGTCCAACCATGTCAATTGGTTTTGTGTAGTGCTTCTAGGACATTAAAAAAATTCATTTGATTTATATACCCAGTCCTGGAAAAGTTTTTGATTTTAACTATTATCTTTCTTGTGAGGCTAATGGGATATTTGTAGATGGAGAAAAGCATTGAGGTGGTTAAAGAGTTAATGAGGAAAACCCTTTCTATCAGGGATAAGGATCTCCCTTTCCACTAGTATAGATGATTAGTAATCTTGATAGAGATTATATCATGATAGAAGCCTTTTAATTTCCCTCATAAGTGAGGAAAGCCCAGATACTGAAATGGTAAATATCCCCTCATCATGGAATGTGATCTGATTGTCTTGAATTTTATATAGGTGGACATAACTTTGAAAATGAAAAAGGAGGACTTACTCAAACTGATGGATTTCTCATAAACTCTTTAATAGTGAAAAAAATTATATTTATATAAGAAATAGTTTCCTTACTAGCCTGTCTGAAAAGGAGTATGTAATTAGCATACAGAAGCTAGGTAGAAACATAAAATTACCTTCCTGATTTGATATATCTATGAAGACAAGCTTGGACATGATCACTGATGCAGCAACATAGATAGTCTTAAACAATAGAAAATATGAGACCTAAGAGAAGGTATCCTTGTCTGAAACCATTGTAGTATTTAAATAATCCTATTAGAGAGCCGTTAATATGGACCATAATCCTGGTGCTTGATATAATGGTAGAAATTAAATTAATGATAGTTCTGTAAAATCCACACTATTCATGAAAATTGAATATAAAGCACCACTTTATGGTTTCAAAGGCTTTTGATATATCTATTTTGATTGAACTTTTCCCATGCTTGGATTCCTTCTGCATAATGTTAAAATGTTCCAAGTTAGTATGGAGTGAATTTTGTATGATCCTTCCAAGGACAAAAATAAACTGGTTTGGGGTGATAATGTTTCTTGCACTCTTACTGATACTTTTGGTCATTATTTTTCTGATTATATTTTGGATAATGTTCCTAATGGAATCATGCTAAATATTACTTATATTGACTTCAATTTCAATCATTAGACTCATAGAAATAGAGTTAGAGTTGATTCCAGGAGGGATTGATCTCAAGAGAAAGTATTTTGTAATTGAAAGATTAATTTCAGAATGGATGATATTCAAGTAAAACATGTTGAATTGATTACTAAAACCAACTGGACCGGCAGCGCTTTCCATATTTAGGGAGTACCGGGTAGACCTGACTTATTCTTCAAGGGATGCCAGGGTTAAGGCCTCATTCTGGTGTTTCTCGGTATATGGAAAAATGGAATTAGTGAGTAGAATAGGGGCATCATTATCATCATCATTGTTGAGAATTTTGAAGTGGTAAAAAATAGAATTTGAAATGTCAATCTCATATGTGAATAGGGGGTCATTAATAAGATTGGTCAATGTTCCTTTCTTAATCCATTTCACTTTTTGAAATCGATGAAAGAACATAGATTTCCTATTCTAATATTTTATACACTTCAAATAAATAGATTTTTTGTTAGCCTTTCTTTGAGGAGAATAATCTCATCCAACATTTAATGAAGTATAATTTCATCACTTGAAGGAGAAGAAAGCTGTTAGTTGTTAACATGGAAGTCCAAAAGTTGAATTTTAGTAGCTTTAATATCCACATCAAGTCTGAAAAAAGATCCCTTAATCCATTCCTTAAAAAGGACCTTAATTTTTTTTGATCCTAGAGGCCACATTGAAGAGGGGGATTCCAAGGAAGGTTTTGTTCCATCCATTAATAACAACTTCTCTACATCTAATAATCGTGAGGCATGCGTTGTTAAATTTGAAGGGTAGGGGTGCGGATCTCACTGTGTCCATTCGAATGTCAACAACAAGGGGGTTGTGGTCTGAATTGCAATAGAGAAGGGTGAACCCATAAAAATATATGGATACACTCATGTCATTGATTCATGAAAAGAATTTATCAAGATTACTTTCCTACCTTCCATTGATGTTGAACCTACCCCATGTGATCTCTACTCTATCTATTAGATCTTCTGTGACATTTCAATGATCAACACATCAAGCGAATTATTCCGCTGCAACTCTTGAAAATTTTTTCCCTACCTTTTAACCAGGTCTAAGGATGGTGTTAAAGTCTATAATAATAGCCCAATTATGATCCATATACTCAGTCAATTGTACCAGTTTCCTCTAGAGATAACTTCCCCTTATGTACTAGAAGGAATCATAGAAAAATGAAAGGATGAAAGTAACAGCATGAAAGTGAATTGAGAGTGAGATGATTTGAGAGCTCATCACATATGAGAGTACATAAATTTCATCATGCTTCAGAACTCAAAATTATTCAACATTCTCAATACTATTATGACATACAAGAGGGTAACCAAGAAGGTCCACCATAAGCACCAACACCTCCCCACCAAGAAGGTCCACCGCAATCACCACAAAACCAACAACGCCAAATTCTAATCCAAAAGTGTCATTGCATTCCATCTACAAAGAAACCATCCCATTTCAGTGTAAACATCATTTATCATTTCCTTTCTAGGAGGATCAAACCATAAGAAACATGAACACAAAACATCCACAGCCTTTATCACCACTTCACCAAGGATAGTCACCACCCACACCTTAGACACACCAGCACCAAACTCATAACCAAAAACTTCATCACGTCCCATCGCTTAAGCAAGTAGTAACCAATGCAACCAATTCTGGAAAACTCCTTCTACTCCATCTATTAGTTATTTTAGGAATTTTGGTATTATTGTGTGTTTTTAGCATTACTATGAATTTTATGAAATTTTAGGGTTTTGAGGGTGTTTAGGGGTTTAAAGGGTTCTTTTTCATTTTTAGGATATTTTGTAATTTAACGTGCTATTAGGATGTTATGGTTTTCTTAAGTGTTTTCAACATTTTTCATGTTTTAAATTTTAAGGGATTTTGGGGGATTTTTAGGATTTTTATGGATTTTAATTGTTATTATGATTTTGGTGGTTTTTTTGGATTTAGTGTAGTTTGTAGTTCTTTAGGGGTTTTAATGTTTTTAGAGTAATTAATGTTTTTAGGAGTTTAAAGGTTTATTAAATTCTTTAGTGGTTTTTAGGAATTTTGTTGATTTTTAGGAATTTTATTATTTGAGTGGGTTTTATGGTTATTAGAGTTGTTAGGGGTTTTAAGTGGTTTTGGGTTTTTAGGGATTTTTGGTTTTTAATGAGTTTTAGTGTTTTAATGTTTTTATGCTTTTCTTAGGGGTTGTAGTATTTTTACATTTTCATTGATTTTAGGTTTTTTAGGATTTTTATGGTTTTAATGGGTTTGAGGGACACTGAGGGTATTGAAGGTTTTGAGGGATTTTATTGTTTTAAGGTTTTTTAGTTTTTTTCATTTTATGGGGTTTTAGAGTTATTTAATATTTTTATGGGTTTAAAAGTTTCTTAGATTTTATGGATGTTTTAGGGATTTTATGAGTTTTGGGTGGTTTTTAATGATTTTAGGGGTATTAGATTTTTTAGGGGTGTTATGTGTTTTAAGGTTTTTATGGATTTATTAGGATTTGAAAATTTTTTTAGTGGTTTTTATGTTTTTGGATTTCTTAAGTATTTTTTAGGATTTATATGATTTTTTAGAGTTTTAGGGATTCTGATGGTTTTTCGGGTTTTAATGGATTTTAGTTTCTTTTTAGGATTTTTATCATTTTTAGGGTTTTGGAGGCTTCAAGTGTTTTTTGTATTAATTTTTTTATAGGTGTTTTCATGTTTTTAAGGATTTTTTACATTGTTTGGAATTTTTGGTAATTTTTTTGATTTTTATTGTTTGATAGGATTTAGGGATTTTGAGGGGTTGTAAGGGTTTTTTGGGTTTTTATGGTTTTTAGGGGTTTAGGGGATTTTCTAATTTTTAGGGGGTTTGTGTTTTTAGAGGTTTTTTAATATTTTCATGGTTTAAAAGGATTTTCAGAGTTTTTAGTGGTGTTTTAAGTTTTTTTTGGAGTTTTAGGGCACTTCCTGTTTTAGGGGTTATTATGGTTTTTAGGGTTTATTGGTTTATTTAGGGTTTTTAGGGGGTTTATAATTTTTTTAGGAATTTAGGGGTTTTAAATGTTTTTAGGTTTTCAAGTAATTATTAGGGGGTTTCAAGGGTTTTGGGTTTTTTACCTTTTCAGGGATTTTTAGTGTTGTTTTAGGATTTTTATTTTTAGGGGTTTTAGGGATTTTGATGGTTATTAAGGATTTTGGGGGTTTTATGGTATTATGATTTTTGAGTTTTTTATATTTTTAATGTTTTTAGTGGTTTAAAGGGTTTTTTAGAGTGTTCACTATTCTTTGGGTTTTTTTAGGTTTTAAATTTTTTAAATATTTTTAGGTTTTTATGATTTTTAGTTGTTTTAAAAATTTTCTTATTTTAAGGGTTTTTAGTGTTTTTAGGTTTTTTTGGTATTAACTATTTTTATGGTTTTTATATTTTTAGGTATTTTTGGGATATTGAGGTATTTTTTTTGGGTTTTTTATGGTTTTATGGTTTTGGGGGTTTTTTTTTGTGATTTTAGGTTTTAGGGGTTTTATGTGTTTTTAGGTTTTGAAGGTTCTCTTAGGGGATGTTGGAGTTTTTAGGGTTTTTATGTTTTTATTGATTTTTATAGATTATTCTTAGGATTTTTACTGATTTTAGAATTTTTAGGGATTTTGAGTATTTTGTGGGGTTTTAGGGGTTTTATGGTTTTTGGGGGTTTTAGATTTTTGTTTATATTTCATGGTTTAATGGGTTTTAGAGTTTTTTTTTATGTTTTAGTATTTTAAATGGGTTTTAGTGTTTTTAGTAAGTTTTTATGGTTTTTATGGGGTTTTAGGATTTTAGGGTTTTTATGCTATTTTATTACTTTAGCATTTCTAGGTTTTTAGGGGTTTTATGTTTTTTTAGGTTTTATGGCATTCTTAGGGGTTTTTCAGGGATTTTAGGGTTTTTTACATTTTTAGGGATTTTTAATTTTATTTATTGTTTTTTAGGGGTTTTATGTATTTTGAGGGTTTTAGTGTTTTTAAGATTTTAACGGGTTTTATGGTTGTTTTGGGTTTTTATGGTTTTTCTAGTTTTTTAATGTTTTTATGTGTTTTCAAATTTTTTAACATTTTTAGGGGTTAAAGGGTATTTAGTTTTTTAGTGGGCTTTAGGGGTGATAAATTTTTATAGGGGTTTCATGGGTATTATTATGTTTTGGGTTTTTAGGGACTTTTTAGGGGTTTAATCACGTTTTTGTTTTTTAGATTAATGTTTTTAGGGTTTTTAGGTTTTATTATGGATATTCATTCTCTCTATGGTTTTTTTAGTTATTTATTGTGATTCTTTAGGATTTTTATGGTTTTTATAATTTTTAGGGATTTTGAGGGTTTTAGGGTTTTTAGGGTTTTACTGGTTTTTGGGTTTTTAGCATTCTTAGGGTTTTTAGGTATTTAATTTTTTTTATGTTTTTCTTACTGTTTTAGGGGTTTTTACATTTTTATAGATATAATGATATTTTTTAGGTTTTTTATTATTTTATATGGTTTTAAAGAATTTTGAGAGGTTTTAGGTTTATTTATTGTTTTAAGGTTTTTTTTTTACTTTTAGTGGTTTTTAAAATTTTTAGGGTTATTAAAGTTTTTAGAGTTTCTAATAAAAATTAGTGGTTTAAAGTGTTTTTTTTTGTTTTTGATTTTTATGGTTTGTATGGGGTTTTAATGTTTATTTGGGTTTTTATGGTTTTAGGGTTTTTACTTTTTTGAGGGGTTTTGGTGTTTTTATAGATTTGATGTTTTTTTCGGTGTCAGACAAGGAGACCCCCTCTCTACCATCCTTTTTGTCATTATTGAGGACTACCTTAGTAGACTTATAACCAATTTGGTTAATCAAGGAAAACTTTTCCCCATTATTGCCGCTAGAGATAAATTTATTCCCTCTCTTATTTTCTATAGAGATGATATTATTTTATTCCTCTATGGGGGAAAAAGAACTTAGAAAATATCAAGGTAGACCTCTATCACTATAAATTTGTGTCTGGAAAATCCATAAACTCGAAAAAATATTACATTTTCAATGAAATAATATTTACTATAAATAGAAAATCTAGTTTTATAAATGATCTTAGTATAAAAGAGGGATCCCTCCCCGTCATATACCTTGGAGTTCCTATCTTCTGGGGAAAGTCTAAATGCACTTACTTCTCCATTATTGTTGACCAATTTAATAATAAACTCTACTCATAGAACGGGAAATCCTTATCGATGGTAGGATGGAATTGTCTTGTCAAACACACCATCATTTCTAAAATGGCCTATTACATGATAGTTTATAAATGGCCAGTTTATTTCTTTTAAAAAATTAATAGTAGAATAATTTTTTTTTCTGGAGTGGAAGAACCCTGGAAAGGAAACTTGTCACTATACCTTAGAATAACTACTTCAAACCCATAAACACTAGTGGCCTAAAAATTAATAATCTATGCCTCTTTACTGATTCCCATTATAATAAAATCTCATAAAGCCTTATAAAAATTAATTCCTTGTCCTTTTAATTCATGAGAATAATATTTAATAACAATATTATAAAAGGTACATTTTTATTCATAGACCATTATATTTGTCCTTCTATCAAGCAATCGTTTTATAAATTTACGTTTCACTCTATATGGATTGTTAATAAAGAATATTATTTGAAATTTTGGTTGGATAACTGGAAATGTTAACCTCTTATATCTATGTCTAATTATATGAATTTATTTATGGATATTAATATCTCAATTAAGGATTTCATGCAGTCATCAGATTTGGACTTACCTGATGAGATAAATACAATTATTTAGAACTACAATTTTATCAACACTGATGATTTTATGGGTTGGGAACCAACACATAATGGTGTTTTAAACTATAAATTCTACTATAATAATAATTTCTACAATAAAAACCATCATTTTTACTAGATAAAGAGCTTTATGAAAAAAGGGGTAAAACCTATAGGCTTACACTGGTATGGAGAATATCCCACAATAGAGTTACCACTGATTATTGTCTTCAGTTATTTGGTATTCAACTTTGTTCTAAATTACATATGCGTAGTCATCCCAGAGAGGATTCCAACCACCTATTCTAAAAAATTTATACTGCCTATGCATTATGAAAATACATATTTTATATTTTTTTATCTCATATGGATATGTTTTGACTCTTTTTAGACTCATCTTCAATGATGTACTGCTATGTATGCCTATTCTCAAATAAAATAGATCATCATTGCTGTTATTCCTGAAATAATTCATGTCATTTATTATGAAAGAAATTAGATCATTCACAATAATAAAAATTTCAACTTTCTTGAAGATCAGGTGAGTATCTTCATTTCTATTAAGGAAACTGGAAGGATGAAAATAGGTTCCTTCCAAAACTCCATAAAGGATCTTAAAATTCTTCATTGGATCATAATCATATGAAATTTAAGCAAGCTGAATGTTATATTGGAAGTCTTCTGGTAGCCCCCTCTCCCTAGCTGGAATAAAATAAATGTGGATGTTTCCTCAAAAGTCAACCTAGGCCCAACGTGTTATGGAATAGTGTGCATATATCAAAATGGGCACATTTTGGTAATCTATTATGGTACGTGTGGGTTTGCCTCCTCCTTAAAAGAAGATATGAATTGCATAATTATTTTCATCAGTCTCATAAAGAAAAATGATGGAATAACATATGGATTGAATGATACTCCACTACCATCATTTAATCCCTTTTACATGGGGTTGTTTACCTTATGTGACCCCTCATAGTAGTATGGTTGATTTTCATCTAACGTATAATAGAACTCATTCATATTATTAGTCATGCTTACTGTGAAGCGAACAAGGTGGTATATGGTCCTTCCAATAATAGAGTTAGTAGTGAAATTACATGGATGGATGATCTCCTAATAGATGTCATTCCATTATATGAAAAATATTGTAATAAATTTCCCTCTTTCAGACTTCTGTAATTATTTTTTCCTTATATTTATATTTTTAGTACATGGGTATTTTGACAAAATAATCGCATTTTAAAAAAAGTGTTTTAAAGTGTTTTATATTTTTATAGGGTTTTTATGAGATTTTATGTTTTTTGTGATTCTTAGGGATTCTAGGGTTTTAAGTGTTTTAGTGGTTTTAATGATCTTGAGGGTTTTAGGGTTTTAGGGTTTTTGAGTTTTTTTAGGGTTTTTATATATTTTTAGAGTTTTAAAAAAAATTAGGGGCTTTAAGGGTTGATGATTTAATGGTTTTTAGGGGTTTTATTGTTTTTAGGGTTTCTATCATTTGTTTTGGGTTTTATGGGTTTTATGTGTTTGTATGTTTTTATGGTTTTCTTAGGGGGTTTCATGGATTTTAGGTTTTTAACATTTTTACTGATTTTATGGTATTCTTGAGGTCTTTATGGTTTTTAGGTTTATTATGGATTCTTAGGGATTTTTTTGATTTTTGGGTTTTATGTTTTTTAAGGCTCCCTTAGGGTTTTACATATTTTTTATGTTTTTTACATTTTTTTAGATTTTAAGGGCATTTTGGGGTTTTTATGGTTTTTAGAGTTATTAAAGATTTTGGGGGGTTTTAGCAGTTTTAGGTTTATATAGTTTTTTGAGATTTTAATGTACTTTTTGAGTTTTTAGTGTTTTTAATATTTTTAGGGGTTTAAAGGGGAATTAGAGTTTTTAGTGGTTTCTGTCTTTTAACGGGTATTACTGTTGTTTAAATGGTTTAGGGGATATGGTTTGTTTTATGGGTTTTATGATTTTTAGTGTTTATTAAGATTCTATGGGATTTTATTATTTTTAGGTTTTTAAGTTTTTATTAGGGATTTTCATGTTTTTAGGGGTGATTGCATTTTTGGGATTTTAATGCTTTTTCGAATTTTTTATGGTTTTTTTGTTTTGAGGGATTTTGAGGGGTTTTATAGTTCAATAGGGGTTTTAGGTTTTTTATCATTTTTAGGGGGTTTTGTAGTTTTTTACGGATTTATGGTTTTCTTGAGTTTTTAACATTTTTAGGTCTTTAAAGTGTTTTGTAATTTTTAGTGGTATTTATTCTTTTTTAGCTTTTTAGTCATTTCATGGTTTTCTAGGGATTTTATGATTTATAGTATTTTTATTATTTTTATTTTTTTAGTGTTTTTAGGTTTTTTATCATTTTTATGTTTTTAGTGGTTTTAAAGGGTTTTTTCTGGTTTTCTTAGGGGTTTTCAGGGTTTTAGGGTTATTTATTTTTTTAGCGGATTTTGTAAGATATTTATGGGTTTGTAGATTTTTAAGGATTTTGAATATTTATAGGGTATTTTATAGTTTTATTGTTTTTAGGGGTTTTTTGGGTTTAAGGTATTTTTGAGCTATTTGTGGGTTTATAGGTATTTCAGAGGTTTTAATGTCTTTAGGGTTTTAATTGTTTTTTTAGGATTTTATCGGGTTTTAATGGTTTTTAGGGTTTTTAATAGTTTTAAGAGGTACTCGTGATTATAGTGTCTTTTATTGTTTTATGTGTTTATTGTTTCTTAGGGGGTATAAGTGTTTTTAGGTTTTTATGTACTTCTTATGGGTTTTTAGGGTTGTTATGTTTTTTCAAAAGATTAAGGTATTTATAGGGAAATTTTAGATTTTTTTTGTGGTTTCAGGGTTTTTCGGATATTTATCTTTTTAGGGTTTTTAGGGGTTTTTAGGTTTTTGTTGAATTTTTTATTTTTTGGGGGTTGTAACAGTTTTTATGTTTTAAAGAATTTATGAGAGTTTTTTAGGATTTGTAGGTACTTTTATGTTTTTATGGATATTTAGTGCCATTTTTTTATTTCTATATATTTTTATAGATTTTAAGGTTCTTTAGAATATTTATGGGTTTTATTATTTTTATGGTTTTTTGGGTTTTTGGTTTTTAGGGTTTTTTAGTTTTTAGGTTTTTATTGATTTTATAGTTTTTATTAATTGTTTAGGGTTTTAACGTTTTTTAGAGTTTTTAGTGATTTTTAGTGGTATTGAGGTTATTTTATGTTTTAATGTGTTTTAGGGGTTTTTATCATTTTAATATGTTTTTAGGGGTTTTGGGGATTTATGGTTTTAGAGTTTTTTTTATTTTTTATGGGTTTTATGTTTTTTTAGTTTTTAAATACTTTATTAGGGTTTTAGTGTTTTTTTTCTTTTTTTTTAGATTTTTTTGTATTTTTATTTTTTATGGGTTTATTGGAATTTTAATGGTGTTTAGAGTTTTAAGTGGGTTTTATGTTTTTTAATTGTTAGGGATTTTTAGGTTTTTTATAGTTTTTTAGTGTTTTTATGGATTTTGAAGGATTTTAGGGGTTTAAAGGATTTTCAATTTTCTCATGGTTTTAATGTTTTTAGAGTTTTTTAACAACTTTAGTGGTTTAATGGGTTTTTATATTTTCTAGTGGGATTTATAGTTATTACGGGCTTTAGGGTTTTATGTTTTTGGGGGTTTATCGGTTTTATGGTTAGTAGTGGTGTTTAGGGTTTTTTTATTTTTTGGATTTTTTTGGGTTTTATGTGTTTTTTAGGTTTTATGGTTTTCTTAAGTTTTTTCTAGGTTCTTATGGATTTTTATGATTTAAGGGATTTTTTTGGATGTTGAGAATTTTTATAATTTTTATGTTTTTTAGAGATTTTTATTTTTTTTATGTTTTTTAAGAGTGTTATAGTTTTAAATAGGTTTTTATTTTTAGAGGTTTTGAGTATTTTTTGTCTTTTATGGTTATATTAGGGGTATTTTGGGTTTTTAGAGGTTTTTATTTTTTTGGATTTTATGGATATTTTTAGGATTTTATTGGGCTTTAGGATTTATAGGGATTTTATGGGTTTTTAGGGTTTAAGGGTTTTCTAGGGTTTTTTAGGGTTTTTGGGTTTTTTGGAGTTTTTTGGGTTTAATGGGTTTTTAGAGTTTCTTAATGTTTTTAGGGGTTTAAAGGGGTTTTATTATTTTTTTTAATTTTTAGAGGTTTAAATGTCTTTAATGATTTTTATGGATTTTATGATTTTTAGCATTTTTGATGTTTTGTATAGGTTTTAAGTGTTTTTAGGGTTTTATGGATTTATTAGGGTTTTTATGGTTTTTAGGGATTTATGTTTTTTTGGTATTTTTAGGGATTTTTTTGTATTTTTATGTTTTTTCAGAATTTAGGGTTTTATGGGGTTTTTGAGATTTTAGGATTTTTTTCATTTTATAGGTTTTTAGGAGTTGAAAGTGATTTTATTTTTTAAGTGTTTCTTAGGTTTTCATAATTTTAATGATTTATTTGTTTTTTATTTTTTTGAATTTTGAAGGATTTTTGAGTTTTTAGGTTTATTTGGGTGTTTAGGGTATTTTTTGAGTTTTTATTGGATTTTTATGGGGTTTTAGGGGATATATATTTTTATGGTTTATTATGGGTTTTAAGGGGATTTTAGGTTTTTTCGATAGTTTAGGTTTTTAGGGTTTTTAATGGATTTAAGTGTTTTTAGTTTTTTAAGGATTTCTGATGGGTTTTCAAGGTTTTTGGGATTTATTTAATTTTTTAGGATTTTAAGTATTTTTTGGATTTCAATGGATTTTTAGGGTGCTTAGAATTTTTAAATTTTTACAGGTTTTATGATTTTTTAGTTTTTTATGGTTTTCATAGGGGTTTTCATGGTGTTTATATGTTTTTTGTTTTTATTGTCAGATTTTATGGATTTTTTATTGTATGTTTTTCATTTTTTACATATTTTTTTGTGTTTTTAGCGGTTTTAGTGTTTTGGGGGTTTTAGTTTTTTTTTGAGTTTTTAAGGGTTTTTAAGGTTTTAAGAGTTTCTAAAGTTTTTTTGGAGTTTACATAATTTTTTGAGTTTTTAGTGGATTTTTATGTTATTTATGGGCCTTAGAGTTTTTAAGTATTTTTTTTGTCTTTGTAGGTTTTTTAATTTTAGCATTTTTTATAGGATTATTAGGGTTTTAATGTTTTTTATGTTTTAAGTAAGTGTTTTTTGGTTTTTGATGTTTTCTAATGGGTTTTCAAGTTTTTAGGGTTTCTTATGTTTTTAGTTATGTTTTGGGGTTTATTATTATTAATTATGGATTTTAGTGTTTTTAGGGATTCTGAAAAATTTTAAAGGTTTTTGGGTATGTTATGTTTTTGGGGGTTTTCATTTTTTTAGTTTTTATGGTGTTTTAAAATTTTTAATAATTTTTAAGCATTTTTTGGTGTTTAAATTATTTTTTATTTTTTAGTGTGTTTTAGGGTTTAAATTATGTTTTATTGGGTTTTAATGTTTCTATGTGTTTTTATGGGTTTTATGAGCTTTAAGGATTTTTGGTTTTTTAGGGTTTTTAGTATTTTTAGGTTATTTAGGGGTTTTAAGTGTTTTTTGGTTTTTAATTTTTTTCTTATGGTTTTCTGGTTTATTAGGGTTTAATATGTTTTTAGGTATTTATAAGGGGTTTTTATAATATTTTGGGTATTATTGTGTTCTTAGGATTTTTTCTTGAGTTTTTAGGTTTTATGTTTTTTAGAGTTTTTTAATGTTTTTAGGGGTTTAAATGGTTTTTAGTGTTTTAGTGGGTTTTTATGGTTCTTATGGGTTTTAGTCTTTTTTTGGGGTTTTAGGGTTTTTAGGGTTACAAGGGTTTTTATTCTTTTTAGGGATTAAATGTTTTTAGAGATTTAAGGGTTTTTAGTGTTTTTAGTTTTTTAAATTTCTCTTAATGTCTTTCATGTTTTTAGTGTTTTTTTGGTTTTTAGGGATCTTTATTGATTTTTAATGACATTTATGGATATTTTAGCTTTTTTCTGATTTTGAGGGTTTTCGGGGGTGTTTAGTGTTTTAGGGGTTCTAATAATTTTTTGGATTTAGGGGAATTATGTGTTTTATGCTTTTTATGGTTTATTAGGGTTATTATGGTTTTTAGTGCTTTTTTATGTTTTTAGGAGTTTTTTGGGGATTTTCGGTTTTTAGGGTTTTTAGGGATTTTGGGGTGTTTTAGGGTTTTTATGGTTTTATGGATTTTTGTTTTATTTTGTGGTTTTAGGGGTTTTAGGAGTTTTTAGGGGTTTCATGTTTTTATAGAATTTTTTAAAGATTTTATTGGTTTAAATTTGTTTCATAGTTTTTAGTTTTTTGGTGTTTTATGTGGTTTTCAGGTTTTAATGTTTTTAGGTTTTTTTTTCATTTTTAGGGTTTATGGTTTTAGGGTTTTCATCATTTTTTAGGTTTTTAATGTGTTTTCAGTTTTTTTAGGTTTTTAATATTTTCTTTGGGGTATTCAAGGTTTGGGGGATTTTATGTTTTTGAGGATTTTAATGGATTTTTTGGATTTTTATGGTTTTGGGTTTTTTTGGAATTTTATGGTTTTTAGGAATTTAAGGGATTTTTTTTGGTTTTTCTGTTTTTAAGGTATATATTTAGTTATTAGGGGTTTTAATGTTTTTAGAGTTTATTAACCTTTTTAGTTCTGTTATGTGTTTTTAGAGGATTTAGTAATTTTAGGGTACTTATAGATTTTTAGGGTTTTTAAGGTTTTTAGGGGTTTTGTAGTTTTTATGGGATTTTGTGGGTTTTGGGGTCTTTTTAGAATTTTACGGTGTTTAGATATTTTATGGCTTTTATGGGTTTATGTGTTTTAGGATTTTATCATTTTTAGATGGTTTTCAAGGTTTTAATGGTTTTTTACGTTTTTAGGGATATTTAGAGAATTTTTTTCTGGATTATTATGTTTTTAAGATTTATAAGGATTTTGAGGGATTTGTGGGTTTTAGGGGTTTTGAGTTTTATGGGTTCTTTATAGTTTTGGGGGTTTCTTATGTTTATAAGGTAATAATGTTTTTTTAGTTTTCTTTCTTATTTTTATGGGTTTAAATGATTTTTGTATTTTTTTTATTTTAGGTATTTTTATGGATTTTTTTGGATTTTTATTGTTTTTTGAGAGTTTTAGTATTTTTTAGATTTTTTGGGGTTTAATTGGGTTTTTTAGTTTTTCGGATATTAAAGGGTTTTTACGGGTTTATTGGGTTTAAATATTTTTAGTTGGTTTTTTGTGGTTTTATTGGTTTTAGGATATTTTATATTTTTTATGGTTTTTATGGTATTTATGAATTTTAGGGTTATTACCATTTTTTGATTTTAGCAGTTTTAAGTGTTTTATTTGTTTTTATAGATTTCTTATGGTTTTTCATCATTTTATTTTTGTTAGGGATATTTAGGGTTTTAGGTTTTTTATGGTTTTTTGGATGTTGACGGGTATTTTTTGAGTTTTTAGGGATTTCAGGGTTTTTAGAATTTTGTGGTTTCTTGGGGGGATTAAAGTGTTTTTTGATTTATATAGTTTTCTTAGGGGGTTTAGGTTTTTTATGCTTTTATATTTTTTACGGTTTTTTAGGATTCTTAGGGATTTTAGGTTTTTACGATTTTTTGGTATTTAGGTTTTTTTGAGTTTTTCGGGGATTTATGGTATTTTAGAGTTTTTTTAAAAAATAGGGTTTTAAAGTGTTTTTAGAGTTGTTAAAATTTTTAGGATTTTTTTGTTTTTTTAGTTTTTTAGAGGTTTTTATGGGTTTTTGGATTTTATATGGTTTTTAGTAATTTTTAGTTTTTTTGGGGTTTTATGTGTTTTTAGGTTTTTAATATTTTCATAGGGTTTTTAGTGTTTTTCGAGTCTTTATAGTTTTTAGGGATTTGTAGTGATTTTTATAATTTTTATGGGTTTTAGGGTTTATTGGGATTTTGAGGGCGTTTAGTTTTTTTTTGAGTTTTTGGGTTATTAGTGTTTTTATAGTTTTCTGGTTTTTGGGAGTTTTAAGTGTTTTAAGGTTTTTGTGGTTTTCTTGGGGGGGGGGTTTCATAGTTTTTATAGTTTTTTCTGTTTGTAGACATTTTTAGGATTTTTGGCCTTTTGGGTTTTAAAATTTTTGATGCATTTTAGGGTTTTTATGGTTGTTTGTTTTATGGATTTTTTAAGTTTATAAGGTTTTTTGGGTTTTTAGATTTTTTAACATTTTGATGGTTTAAAAGGGTTTTTAGAATTTTTAATGGATTTTTAGTGTTTTTACGTTTTTTTAATGTTTAAGGGATTTTATGGTTTTAAGGGGTTTTAATTTTTTAGGAATTTTAGGGGTTTTATGTGTTTTATGTTTTTATGGTTTTCATAGGGGTTATCTGGGTTTTAAAGGTTTTTTTACCTTTTTAGGGATTATTAGGACCTTTTTATGTATTTATTGTCTTTTGGGGTTTCATGGATTTTGAGGGGTGTTAGGGTTTTATGGGGTTTTCCGGGTTTTTTAGTTTATTTTGGGTTGTTAAGGTTTTTAGAGTTTTCTAATGTTTTTAGGTATTTAAAGGGATTTTAAGGTTTTTGGTGTGGGTTTTAGCGGTGTTTACATATTTTTATGGGTTTCAATGTTTTTAGATATTTTTATGGTTTTTAGGGTTTTCCGGGTGTTTAGTGTTTTTTTGACTTTTAGTATTTTTAGGTTTTTAGGGAATTTAGGGTCATTTTTGTCTATTAGGGTTCTTAGTGTTTTTATGTTTCTATTAAATTTTTAGGTGTTTTAAAGATTTTATGGGTTTTTAGTATTTTAGACATTTTAATTTTTCAAAGGGGTTTAAAAATGACTACGATTTTTTAACTAGTATTTTTGTTTTTATGTGTTTTAGGAATTTTTATGGTTTTTAGATATTTTTATGGGTTTTAGGGTTTTTACAGTTTTTTAGGGAAAAGGAAGATGTGAGGGTCAGGCTATTCTCGCCCCCCCCCCCAAATTTATTAAAAGAAAAAAAGAGACACAACAGACAAGGGAGGGGAGGGGTTAAACGACCCACACCCAAATACCCTTAACGACCCAAGACAAAAGGCCCCAAAAAAAGAAAAATCAAGAAAGAAAAAAGAAAACATACAAAGAAAAGCATCGACCATCATTATCCAGCATCAATCAGCATCTAGCAGCTCACAGCTAACCAATGACCAGCATCCAAACTCAAACATCAAACGACATCAAGCAGCATCGCGACCATAAACCACAGCTTCAACACCTCTCATCCAGGCAGGAACCAACATCCAGAATCACCAGCATTCGACATCACATAACTGCCAGCACCCAAATTCACAGAACCACCAACATCAACATCACAACCATCACCAGCATTCAGCAGCTCAACATCATAGTTTTTAGGATTTTAAAGGTTTTTAGCATTTTAGCATTTTAGGTGTTTTTAGTGTTTTTAGGTTTATAAGAATTTCTAAGTGTTTTTCAAGGTTTTAGGGCATTTTATGATTTTAGTGTTTTAAATTATTTTTCATGTTTTTATGGTTTTTTAGTTTTTTATGGATTTTGAGGGGTTTTAGGGGTTTGAGGGTTTTTAGGGTGTTTATGGTTTTTTTTTTGTTTTAATATTTTTTTGGATTTTTTAGGGTTTTATAGTTTTTAACTATTTTAGGGGTTAAAATGGATTATACATTTTTTTAGTGGTTTTGATTATTTTTATAGGGTGTTAGGTTTTTATTAATTTTTTAGGATTTTTATAATTTTAAGGGTTTTATAGTTTTTATGAGTTTTCAACATTTTTTTTTGATTTTTAGGGGTTTTAGCTGTTTTTTGATTTTTAAGGTTTTCTTAGGTTTTTAAGGGTTTTATGGTTTTTTAGGTTTTTAGGAATTTTAGGGAATTTCATATTTTTATGGTTTTAAGGTTGTTAGTGATTTGGATGTTTTAGGGTTTTTTTTGGGGGTTTTAGGGTTTTTTTGTTTTAATGCTTTTAGGGGATTTATACATTTTTTAGTTTTTGAGGTTTTCATAGGTTTTTCACATTTTTGGGTATTTTACAATTTTGGTAAATTTTAGGGACTTTTTTAGTATTTTTATGGGTTTTAGTATTTTTACAAATTCTGAGGGTTTTAGGGTTTTTATGGTTATTTAGAGAAATAGTGTTTTTTGAGTTTTTTTGGGTTCTTAAGGTCATTATGGGTTTAAATTGTTTTTAGAGTATTTATTTTTTTAAGTTTTTTAAGTTTTTAATTATTTTTAGGGCTTTTTGGATCTTGAGGGTTTTTGGGTTTTTGGGTTTTTCATGGGTTTTAAAGTTTTTTGTTTTTTGCTGTTTTTAAGTGTTTTTGGGTTTTTATATTTTTTTATGGGTTTTCATTGTTTTTGTATTTCTTTTCATTTTTAGTGATTTTAGGGTATTGTACTGATTTTATGGGTTTTTAGGTGTTTTAGTGATTTTGTGGGTTTTTATCTTTTTAGAGTATTTTTATTTTTGAGAGTTTTATGTTTTTTAGAAGTTTGAATTTTTCTTATGTATTTTCAGGTTATTTGCGTTTTTCAGGTTTTTAGGGATTTATTAGGATCCTTTATGATATTTATGGGTTTTAGGGTTTTTAGGTATTTTGAGGGGTTTTTTTGGTTTATTAGAGTTCTTAGGGTATTTTGGTTTTTTGGGTTTTGGGTTTTTTAATGTTTCTGTAATTTCTTAGATTTTTTTAACATTTTTAGGGGTTTAATGGGTTATTTAAGTTTTTATTAGATTTTTACTTGTTTTATGGGTTTTAGGGTTTTAAATGTTTTTAAGGGTTTAGGGTTGTATGGGTTTTTGGGTTTTATGGGTTTTTATGGTTTTGGGGATTTTAGCATTTCATAGGTTTCTAGGGGTTTTAATTGTTTTTTGGTTTTAATATTTTCTTAGGGGATTTTTGGGTTTTCTTTTTGTTTTTTATGTTTTAATGGGGTTTTAGTTATTTTTTAGGTTTTTATTAATTTTTGGGGTATTATGGATTTTGAGGGTTTTTAGGGGTTATAGGCATTTTATGGTTTTTTTGGGATTTCTAATTTTTTTATCCATTTAAGTGATTTTATATATTTTTTAATGTTTTTACAAGTTTAAATATTTTTAGGGATTTTATTTGTTTTTATGAGTTTTTCAGATTTTTATGGTTTTGATAGTTTTTAAGGGTTATATGTTATTCAAGGATTTTTAGGGGTTCTTAGGGTTTTTTCATTTTTTGATTTTTAGGGAGTTTTTGTGTTTTAATGATTTAGTATTATTTTTCTAGGTCTTTAGTGTTTTTTACATTTTTAGTGACTTTTAGTAATTTTTTGTGGTAATTTTCAATTTTAGAGTTTTTCGGGATTTTGAGGGGTTTTTTGGTTTTATAGTTTTTTCGGTTTTTGTTTTTTTTAATAATAGTGATTTCTAATTTTTTTATTTTTTAACATTATTAGTATATTAATTTTTTTAGAATTTTTATTGGGTTTTTATGGTTATTAAGGTTTTTTTATGGTTTTTAGGGGGTTTTAGGGTCTTTTCGGGTTTTTATAATTTCTTAGGTTTTAAGGGGTTTTAATCATTTTTTGTTTTTAATTTTTTCTTAGTGTTTTGATGGATTTTATTGTTTTATTAATTTTTAGAGGTTTTTGGGGTCTTAGGTTTATTATTATTTTTATGGTTTTTAGGTATTTTGAGCTCTTTTTGGATTTTTTAGGTTTTTTAGGGTTTTTAATGTTTTTTAGGTTCTTGTGTTTTAAGAGTTTCATGGTGTTTAATTTTTTCTTAGGGGTTTTCAGGGTTTTTACATTTTTATGTATTTTGAGGGATATTTTTGATTTTTACGGTTATTTATATTTTTTTGGGATTTGTGGGTTTATATGGATTTATATGGTCTTTTTTGGTTTTAGGGTTTTTATTGAATTTTTTAGCATTCTTAAATTTTTTAGAGTTATTATAATTTCAGGTGTTTAATGTTTTTTTTGAGTTTTTAGTGTTTTTAGGGTATTTATGCAGTTTTTGGTGTTTTTTAATGTTTTCAGAGTTTTTATGGTTTTTAAGGTCTTTAGGGGTTTTAGGGGTTTTATCATTATTGAGGTTTTTAGGGTTTTTAAGTGTTTTTTATGTTTTATGGTTTTCTTAGGGGGTGTCAAGGATTTTAGGGTTTTTATGTTTTCATGTATTTTTAGGAAATTTTTAGAATTTTTATGGTTTTTAGGGTATTTCTGTATTTTAAAGAGATTTAGAGTTTTTTTTAGGGTTTTAGTGTTTTTTGAGTTTTTGTTGTTTTAGTGGTTTAAATGTTTTCTAGAGTTTATAGTGGGTTTTAGGGTTTTATGGGTGTTTAGGGGTTTTTGTTTTTAAGGGTATTTTAGAGTTTTTCTTTGTTTTTGAGGGGGTTTTAGGGGTCTTAGCATATTTTAGATGCTTTAAGAGTTTTAAGTGTTCTAAGGCTCATACACATTTCATAGGTTTTTTCAGGGGCTTTATGGTTTGTTGTATTTTGAGGATTTTAGTGATATTTTTGGGATTTTTATGGTGACTTATGGATTTTAGGGATTTTTTGGGGGGTTTTTGGTTTTTTAGGGGTTTTAGGGTTTTTAGGTGTTTTTTTAGTTTTTTCATTTTAGTGGATTTTAGGTGTTGTATGTGTTTTTAGGTTTTTAACATTTTTTTAGGGCTCTTCCATGTTTTCAGGAGTTTTTTACAGTTGATGGTATTTTTTTGGGGTTTTTTAGGAATTTTATTGCATTTCAGGGTTTTATGGATTTTAAGGAATTTTATGGGTTTTCACGGTTTTTAGTGTTTTGTGGGGTTTTTGGTGTTTTAGGGGTTTTTTTATTTTTTTATGGATTTTAGAGTTATTTTAAATTTTTGGGGTTATAAATGATTTTAATACTAATTATTGTTTTTAGGAGTTTTGGGGGTTTTAGGGTTTTTATGATTTTTATGGTTTTTTGGGTTTTAGGGATTTTAGGGTTTTTAGCATTTTATGTTTTTTGGGGTTTTATGTGTTTTAAGGATTTTGAGGTTTTCTCTTGGGTTTTTAGGGGTTTTCGGATTTTTTATGTTTTTTGGGATTTTTAGGGATTTTGAGGGTTTTTATGGTTTTTCTGGGTTTTTGGGTTTAATGTGTGTGTGTGTGGGGGGGGGGGGTATTGTTTTATTTTTTCGGGGTTTTTATAGGGTAATAAGGGATTTTAATATTTTTTAATGTTAGTTGGGGTTTTATGGTTTTTAGTGGTTTTAGAAATTTTAGGGTATTTTTAGGTTTTTTATGGGTTTTTAGTGTTTTTTGGTTTTTTGGTGGGTTTTTTTGGTTTTTAATGTTTTCGTAGTTTTTATTAAGAATATAGTAATTTTATGGATTTTTTTTTTCATTTTTATAGTTTTTAAGGTTTTTAGGGATTTTTAGGATTTTAGGTGTTTTAGGGGTATTATGGTTTTTATGTTGTTTTTGGGTTTTAGGTTTTTTGTTAATTATTTTATGGTTGTAATGTTTTTGGTAGTTTTTTAGTTTTTTTAAGGGTTTAAGGGTTTTTTAAATTTCTTAGTAGATTTTACGATTTTTATATGTGTTTTAGGTTTTTAAATTTTTGAAGGGGATTTAATGGTTTTTAGAGGTTTTTAGGGTTATTTAAGGATTTTAGTGTTTTGTAGGTTTTCAGAGTTGTATGTGTTTTTATATTTTTATGGGTTTCTTAGGTTTTTCAATGTTTTTAGAATTTCTTATGATTTTAGTGATTTATAGGGTTTTTAATATTTTTTTGGGTTTTTAGGGTTCTAATGCATTTCAACGGTTTTAGGGTTTTATATGGTTTATAGGGGTTTTAGGATGGCTTTGGGTTTTTAGGGGTTTTTTAGTTTTTTAGTGTTTTTAATGTTTTAAATTTTTTTATCATTTTTGGGATTTAAAGGGAATTTATGTTTTTAGTAGTTTTAGGGGTTTTAAATGATATAGGGGGTTTTAGGAGTGTTAGGGTTCTTAGGGTCTTTTTGTGTTATTTAGGGTTTCAATTTTTTTTATTTTTTAATGTTTTAAATGTGTTTAGGGTTTCGATTTTTTCTTAGTGTTTTTAGGTTTTAGTGGTTTTTATGTTTATATTGATTTTTATGACTTTTTTAGAATTTTTATCGTTATTAGGGTTTTAATGACTTTTAGGGTTTTTAGGGTTTTTTGAGTTTTTAAGGTTTTTGTGTTTGTCTAAATAATTTTTAGGATTTTAATGTTTTCTTAGGGGTTTTCAGGGTTTTATGTTTTTTACATTTTTTATGAATTTTCTGAGCTATTTTATGATTTTTATGGTTTTATGATTTTTAGGGGATTTTAATTTTTTTTAGGGTTTTAGGGTTTTTTTAATGTTTTAGGGTTTTTATAGAGTTTTTAGAGTTTTTACTAGTTTTTATAGTTATTTTGGGGTTTATTGTTTTTATAGTTTTTAGAGGTTTTATGGTTTTTAGGGTTTTAGGGTCATGTAGGATTTTCTATTTTAAAGTTATTAGGTTTTTTAGGTTTTTAGGGGTTTTAAGTGTTTTTACTGTTTTGAGGTTTGCTTAGGGGGTTTAAGGTATTTTATGTTTTTAGGGTATTTAGGGAGTTTTAGGATTTTTAGCGGTTTATGGGTTTTTAGTGTTTTTTGGTATTTTAAGGGGTTTTTGGGTTTTAGGGGTTTTATGTTTTTTATGGCTTTTATGGTTTTACTGTTTTTTCTAGTTCTTAAGGGTTTAATGTGTTTTTATAGTTTTTTATCGTTTTTGGGGTTTAAAGGGTGTTTAGAATTTTTTTTGTGGTTTTTTGAGTTTTTATGGGGTTTTAAGGTTTTAAAATGTACTTAAAAGTTTTAATTATTGTTAGGGTTTTATAAATTTTTTGGGTTTTTATGGTTTTTAAGTCTTGTTATATATTTAATTTTTTAGGGTATTACTGGGGTTTTAGGTTTGTATATATCTTTAAAATGTTTTAGGGATTTTGGAGGCCTTTTAATTTTTTTAGGGTTTTTAGGTATTTTTAGGGGTTTTAAGTTATTTAGGGTTTTCTTTTTTTAATTTATTTATCATTTTTAAGAATTCTAATTGTTCTTATGTTCTTAATGTATTCTAATGGGTTTTCTGGGCTTTTAGGGAGTTTATGAAATTTTAAGTATTTTATGGTTTTTAGACATTCAGATCAATTTAAGGGTTTTTTTGGGTTTTCATGGTTTTTTTTTGGGTTTTCACATAATTTTTATTGAGTTTTTATTGTTATAAGTTTTTGTAGATTTTTTATCATTTTTATCTGTTTAATGTGTTTTTAGTGTTTTTATTGTTTTTTATGGATTTTATGGGTGTTTTGTTTATTTAATGGTTTTAGGTCCTTTTACAGTTCTTAGTGGTTTTTGGGTCACTTTAGGGATTTTAGAAGTTTCTAGGGTTTTATGGGATTTATGTGTTATTATATTTTAAGGTTTTTTAGGATTTTCTGGGGTTTTTGGGTTTTATTACATTTTTATATATCTTTGGTAATTTTTAGGATTTTCATGGATTTTATGTGTTTTAGGGATTTTGAAGGGTTTAGGAGTTCTAGTATTTTTATGGGTTTTTTGTATTTATAATTGGGGGCTTTTAAAGTTATATGGGTTTTATGGTTTTTTAAAACATTTAACATTTTTAGGGGTTTAAAGGGTTTTTACAGTTTTTAATGGCCTTTTAGGGTTTCAAAGAGTTTTAGGGTTTTTAATGGTTTTAGGGTTTTATAAGTTTATATATTTTTTATGGTTTTTAGGGTTTTAGGGTTTTTAATTTTTTTATCATGTTTTAGGTTTTTAGGGGTTTTATGTTTTTTTAGGTTTTACGGTTTTCTTAGGGTTTGGATGGTTTTTAGGGGGTTTTTTTTTAGTTTCAGTGATTTTTTTTGGATTTCCTATGGGTTATAGGGGTTTTATGGTTTTATGTGTTTTTAGTTATTTTAGAGTTTGTAGAATTTTCTTGGTTTTTAACAGTATTAAGTGGTTTTTGGTATTTTAGGTTTTCTTTGGGTATTTCAGGTTTTAGTGTTTTTTACATTTTTAGGGATTGTTATGTCGTTTTCATTATTTTTATGGTTTTTAGGGGTTTTAGGGGTTTTGATTTTTTTGGGATTTTTTTGGTATTTAGGTTTTTTATGTTTTTTTTATAATTTTAAAAACCATTTTACAATTTGAAATGTTTTTTTGTGTTTTTAGAGGTATTTTAGGCTTTTTAGGAGTTTTAAGGTTTTTACGTGTTTTGTGGGTTTTATGGGTATTATGGAAATTTAGATTTTTTAGAATTTTTTTGGTTTTTTTCTGTTTTAAGGGTCTTTATGTTTTAAATGTTTACTTAGATTTTTTGGGGGGTTTTCAAGGTTTTTACATTTTTGGGATTTTTAGGGATTTTTTAGGTTTTTTATATTTTATTAGGAATTTCAGAGATTTTTTTGGATTTTAGGGATTTTATAGTTTTTATTAATTTTAGGTTTTTAGCTGGACTTAAGTGTTATTATGCTTTTATTATTTTTATAGGGTTTTTTTAGATTTTAATGGGTTTTTATGATCTTTGGGATTTTTAGGGATTTTTTATAATTTGTATGGTTTTGAGGGTATTTTGACATTTTGAGGATTGTTAGCATTTTTATGGTTTTGATCATTTTTAAGGGTTTTTTTGCGGTTTTATGTTTTTTGAGTTTTTTAGGATTTTGAGGGTTTTTAGAGTTTTTTAATGTTTGTATGGTTTTAAAGCGTTTTAATAGTTTTAGTGGGGTTTTAGTGTCATTATGGGGTTTTAGTGTTTTATAAGTTTTTTATTGGTTTTTATTATTTTAAGGGTCTGTATGGTTTTTAGGGTTTTTAGAATTTTTTAGATTTTTATGTTTTGTAATTAGTTTTAGGTTTTTTAATATTTTTTGGGGTTTTAAATAATTTTTGGGTTTCTTACATATTTATTTTTTTAGGTATTTTTTTGTACTTTTATGGTTTTTAAGGGGTTTAAGTATTTTGAGGTATTTTAGGGATTTTATAGATTTCATGGTTTTTATCATAATTTTATTTTTTAGGGGTTTTAATTGTTTTTAAAATTTAATTTTTTCTTAGTTTTTTCCAAGTTTTTTAAGGTTTTAATGATTTTATCGATTTGAAGGGAGTTTTTAGGATTTTATGGGTTTTATGGATTTTAGGTATTTTGAGGGTTTTAAAAGTTATTAGGATTTTTGTGGTTTTTTTGGATTTTTAGGGGATTTATTGATTTTTAGGGTTTTTATGGTTTTTGATAGTTTTTAACGTTTTTATGGGTTTACAGTGTTTTCAGAGGTTTTATTAGTTTTTTAGTGGTTTTAGGGGTTATATGGTTTTTAATGTTTTAAGGGTTTTTTTTGTTTTTAGGGGGTTTTATGTCCCTTTTAGAGGTTTTAGGGTTTTTAGTGTTTTTAAATTTTTTAGTTCTTTTATGTTTTTATGTTTTTTATATTTTCTTGGTGTTTTGATGGATTTTTATGGTTTTTAAAATATTTTGAATTTTTATAGCATTTCAGGGATTATGATGGATATTAGGGTTTTTAAGGTTTTTTAGAATTTTTTAGATTTTTAAGGATTTAAAGTGTCACCATTAGAAAATGGGGAAAATGAGGCCCTTAACACTAGTGACCACCAATGGTGGTCATAATGCATAAAACACCTCTCTAATAGGCCCGCACGCATCGTTCTCTCATCCCCCTTTGCTGCCTATACAAACCCAACCCATCCCTCCATCACCGACCTCCTACTCTTATGGCTCTGAAAACCTCTCCCTCATTGACTCCCCTCCCCACTTCCTCCTCATCCTCCATTTCCCCCAAATATCCCTCCCTCATGCATCTCCCGAAACCATCGTCGCACTGGGAATTGAATCCCTCTCCCTCGTGCCTCATCCTTCACTATCATCGCACCTAGAGTTGCTTCGAGAACCCATCCACCCTCATCGATTCCCTTCGCACCTTGACCTACCTCTGCCTCAACACCTGACTATTGTTTCTACTTGACTATCCACTCCTTGCTTTGTATTGTACTAGGGTTCTAGGTGACAATTTCTAGTTTATTATTTTACATATTTTTTTATCTAATTAAGTTTGATACCATCAATTTAATAATTTTATTAAGGATTCTTTCAACTATGAATCTGAATCTATGAAATTAGATTACATCTGAACTTTCTACTATCAATGGTTTTCCATCTATATGAATATATGTTCCAATGTTGCTATGTGTTTGGATAGATTTTCATCCAAATTTAGTGGATGCGTTTCTTTACAGAATATGTTCAAAGGATGATATTAGGCATGCATATGAAGAATGATATTTCACAAAATTTTATAAAACAAATTTGATCAATTTGATTAAGATAAAAACATTATGATGGAGGTCATATATTTGAGTCATAGATCTTCAAAAAAAAGTTATGAAAATGGATCTAAGAAGAAGGAGATGCATTTCAAAATTCTGAGACATGGAACATTGATCAGGAAGACCAATCAAGCCTGATTGATGTATCATTGATCCATTTCTCCCACATTCAGAGAGGTGATTATTTTTTATCATCCTAAATGTATTCAAGAAAATGGATTGTTTGATTTTCAGTATATTGACACAGATGAAAGAACCAACCAAATGGGTTTTATATTCACACCAAACCAAAATGCTTGTAAAGGTTCTGAACATTGGATGTTCTAGAAGTCTGAAAGTAAGTTACATTAGAAACTATCTTGCAGTGTTCTATTCGGTTCATATGTCATTTATTAGTTTTTTTAGTTATTGAATCCATTGGATAAAATGGATCACTTCCAACTTTAAGATATCTAGGAAAAAATAGACTGACATTGATCATGATTTCATAATGAAATTGAAAAAAAGTCAGATGTCTTTGCTCCTCCAAAATATCCCTAGTCATTATTGCTACCTTCAAATAGAGAGTTTTCCAACACAAAATTTCCTGTAGACTGTCATTGTCAACTTAAAAACCTTTTAAAACCATTTCTTCTTCCAAATGAGATGGTAATTTTTATCTTGGTTGAATGATGCTGAATTTTTTTATCATCCCTAATGTTTCTTTATTTCATTTTTTCTCATTTTTTTAAATTCTTAATGGAAATATTGCTGTGTCTTGGAAAGCGTAGAAGAAAACCATTGGGTAATATAATCTATTTTTATTGAATTTTGGTTTGGTAAATGTAAAATTAAAATTCAATGGATATTTTATTATTTTAATCTAGGATTATTTTAGTAAATTAGATCTTTTAATACATTTGATCATATATTTTGTTGATTTATGTGATATATATGAGAAACAAGAATTTTGGTGGTTTTTATAATATCCATGAAATTTTTTTATAATTTTGATGACCATGTGAAATGATGGGGATAAGATGGTTTAGTGATATTTATTGAATTCAATGTTATAGTGTGGTTGTTACATCTGCTATATGTTTCAATTTTTCTGATATTTACCCTTTTCATATTTCAGATGCATATGACTGATTCATATTTTCAATGGTTATTGTTCTATCCTTGAATGACTTTGAATCATATTTCCAGATATATTTTTATATACTATGATCTAGTTGTAGGTATACAAGCTTCTGACTGGGGATATCACTGTAGTGCATGTTTTTAAGGTAATGTAACATTACTAAATTCAAACAACATGGAATTCATTAAATATTTGTGATCAATTTATATTTTATCCATGATTATTAAATTAATAAATGTTAAAAATTATGGATTTTAATATCCTCAAATTACCTTTATAGTTATTATTGACTCCCATTATTTTAGTCTCTATGTTATGATTTTTATTTTATAAATTCGGTTTTCCTTATATCCATTAAAAGAAGGAAATTAATGTTATCCTTTAACCACTGAAATGGTCAAATGATTTTTATTGATCCACTCAACATAATAGGATTCCCTATTTTATCTATCTTCTAGACCCCAAACATCTTGTAGACGCACATGAAATTTATCTGTAACTAAATATTCTATAATATCATTCAGTGGACCCATAATAATTTTTTAGTAATTTCATCTCATGAATAAATTCATCAATAACATAACATTTCCCTTTTTATTTATTATCCATTTCTGTAATGATTTCCCTTAAATTTATTATGTGAGTACAACTTCTTTCACCTTCAGCATTAAAGTGTTGATCTCCATCACTCAAGTCTTGAGTTTCATCTTATTGGGTTGAACCAATAATATCTAGATTTATTTATTAATTGGTTTTAATATCCTCAACACATTCAGTTGATATAAAATCTTTATCTCCATATTTATAAGAGATACATTCTTTTGGGTCAGACTCTGACATGAAAAATGAGTCATTTTTGTTTAGATGATTATGTGAATCAAATTTATTAAAATTATACTTATTATTCATTTTTTAGCTTTTGGACTAGTGACACATCTCTTCAAGAGACTTCAAAACTGGATCTTTAACAGATTCATGTTTAGCCTTAATGATAGATTCTTTATCACATAGTTCATCCAACTTTATGCGTATTTATTTTTAAGTAGTGTCATGAAAAACTTCCTCTTACTCCTTATTATACAGGTTCTCTTTCAATATATTCTTGACACATTCATTAATCATTAATTTTCATTGATTTTTCTCATGCACAAATCTAGTTCGATGTGTAAAAATATAACCAGTTGAAAAAATATCATAAGATGATTCAATATGATCTTCCAAACATGACATGAATTCCATTTTCCAAATAGAAAAATGACTTTCATAAAATACTTATTCCCTATCTTCTTCTTCGGGTAGCTGAACACTAAACATGAATTTTCTTCCTTCTTCAATCTACTACAAATAAATGGTACCCTTATTCATGTAGCACATTTATGTACACACACAAAGTCCACGTAATACATGTTCTATGTGAATACTTAAGTTTATACGATGTTTTCGTAATACAGTATGAGGAATGTATCTATTATTCATAAGTCATAGCTCGACAACCATACTCATTCTCACTGCTAACTATTCAAGTTAACTTATTCTTCACATATGGTTTTATAATTTCCAACACTCATGTATGAAATGAATAGTTCTCTCACTCGTATATCATATAGTAATAATGAGACAATATAAGTATCAAAAAATTAAAATAATCATGTGAAAACACAATGGTTTTGTACACTTTTTTGTCTTGGTCCTAAGAAACACTTCCCTCTCCAGTTTCTCTCGTTCTAACTATGTTGCTAGCACTGTTCACTGGGGATAATAATTTGAAGTGGTGTGTGAATTTAATTACCTATAATTATAAAGTGAATCAATTTTATTTATTGGTTTTCTTTTATCTTATGTATTTCTATTTATTTATGGGGGAATATACAATAGGTATTACATATCTTCCCACTCTTCTTGGTTATAACTTGATTCTTTGATCCCTATGAATTTGATAGTCTTGAATGTTTTTATTTGTGTTAGAGATTCTTACCCTAGATCTCCCACTTATGCTTTCTCCGAGTATACCTTGGCCACATATCCCACTCTACTCTCTCTTGTCTTACTTCATGAAGAATCAATTTGATCTTTGAAATCCATATATGTGGTAAGATGTTGCTTTGTTGTAATCAAATGATCACACCTTATTATCAGCAGCTCCTTGAGTACATACTCTATAGAATCACTCTTCATTAAGTGGCTACTAAATTTTTTTGACTAAGTGTAAATCTATGGGTTCCCACTATTTTTGTCTATTATATAACTAATTTGATGGAGTTCTAGAGAGATTAAGAGAGAAAGGAGGGTGTTGATTTAAATTGGTGATGTGTTGGTTCATGTGAGCATGATCCGTGGAGATTTTAGGAAAGATATAGTGGATCTAGTTAGATTTTGTTTTGAAAACCTATAAATTAGAGAAAATTTTCATTAGATTCATTTTGATCATGGAGGCCTTAATTTTCAACAAGTCTCTTTCAATAATATATGATTTCTTGGTAATTTAATCAAAACTCTTATAGTGTTTCATTTATTTTTATTTCAATTATATTATCCTCTTTTACATATATCAATTTAGGTTGTTTGAGTAGTAATTAGACTAATCCAGTCCTCTCTTGTAATCTGATCTGGATTTGATACAAAATGAAACCTTGACACCACTATCACGTGCATATAGGTCCAATTTAAATCAAATCTTATAAAAAATCAATTTTTTATCTATTTGTTGTCAATAATTATCCTTTATTTTCATTTTCAAGTGACTTCAGTTTTGGATCTCTCATTTTTGATTATTGAACTACTTTCTCTGTTCTAGTGGTCGTGCTGGTGGATAGCTTCATCGAGCGGATAATTACTTGTGTGGGATTTGTATTTATTCATGTAACACGCAGAAAATGAGTATTTTAGGTTAATTTTTTCTTTTGATTTTTGCTGATGGATATCTTTATCATGTGGAGAGGTACTTTGGTGATATTTTTTTGCATTTGTGTGACATAGAAAAAATGAGGAGTTCGAAGTTAATTTCCTTTTTTATTACTACTGGTAGTTTTTTTGGGTATACGGTGATGTGAAACTGTATTGTTTTTAAAAAATATCCAGGTTAGCAGCCACCACTGGCGTTCACTAATGATCAAAAAATTAAAGAAGAATTAGTGACCTTTTTTGGCAGTCTATGAATCCAGATGAATCAGTTACCACCAAAGAGGTCACTATTGGTCTTCCCAGCGATAATTTCCACGACCATCAGAGGAGGGTCTATAGAAACCGCCTTTGGTGTTTTCCAAAGACCTTTAGCATCTGGACAACTGCGACCGCCAAAGGTAGTCCCCTATTGGTCTCTAATGTACGTTTTTCAGTAGTGTGTTTTATTTTTTTCTTAGAAGTTTTCTGGGTTTTTAGGTTTCTTATGTTTTTTTGGAAATTTATGGATATTTGATGATTTTATGTTTTTTATTGGGTTTTTAGGGATTTTTGGGGTCTAGGTGTATTATGATTTTAATCTTTTTATGGTTATTTTGGGGATTTAAAGATTTTATGAGTTTTTTGGTGGTTTATTCTTTCTTATAGTTTTTTAAAAACAATAGCAATTTAAAGGGGTTCTAGAGTTTTTAGTGGTTTTTTGGGGTTTTTTGGGGTTTTAGGGATTTAAAAGGGTTTTAAGGGTTTTTATGGTTCTTAAAATTTTCTGTGTTTTTAGGTGTCTTAGTTTTTTAGGATTTTAAGGATTTATTTGTGAGTTTTAGGTTCTTTAGTGTGTTTTATGTTTTTAGGTATTTTTATGGATTTTTTAGATTTTATGGTTTTTTTATATTTTTTGGGATTTTTAGGGGTTTTAGGATTTTTTTTAGTTTTTAATTGTTTTTATGGTTTTGGGGGTTTTAGTTTATTTTTTAAATTTTAGTGGTATTACAGAAGTTTAATTTTTATTAAATTTTCAAGGTGTGTAAAGAGTATTTACAATTTTTAGTGGTTTTTAGGGGTTTTATGGGTTTTTATGGGGTTTCAGGGTTTTTATGGGTATTTTAGTTTTTATGGGTTTTTAGGGTTTTAGGGTCCTTTTATTATTTTTAGGGTTTTTAGTGTTTTTAGGTTTTTAGGGGATTTTAGTATTTTTAGGTTGTTAAGGATTTCATAGGGTTTTTAAGGTTTTAGTGTCTCTTATGTTTTTAGGATATATTGTGATTTTTCTACATTTTGATGGTTTTTATGTTTTTTATAAATTTTGAGGGGTTTTATTATTTTTTTATGTTTTTTAGGGTTTATAATGGGGTTTTTGGGGTTTTAGGGTTTTTGAGTATATAATGGGTTTTATGGTTTTTTATAGTTTTTTTATTTTTTATGGGATTAAAGGGGTTTTTGAGGGTTTAGTGGTTTAGGGTTCTAAGGGTATTTAATTTTTTTTGGGTGTTTTGGGGTTTATAGTTTTTTAGGGTTTTAGGGTTTTTATCGTTTTAGGGGGTTTTAGGATTTTTAGCGATATTTTGATTATTTAGGGGTTTTAATTGCTTTTAGGATTTTAATATTTTCTTAGGTATTTTTTGGGTTTTTAGGGTATTTATGTTTTTTTATTTCTTAGGATTTTTATGTTTTTTAGGGTTTAAAGTTATTTTAATAGACTTTAAGGATTTTTAATCTTTTGGGGTTTTTAGTGTTTTCAACATTTTTAGGATTTTAGGGATTTTATGTGTTTTAAGGTTTTTATGGTTTTCATAGGGGTATTCATGTTTTTTAGGGTTTTTTATGTTTTTAGGTATTTCTAATATTTTTTTGGTCTTTTAGGTTTTTAGGGATTCTTAGGGGTTTTAGGGGTTTTAGTGTTTTTTTAGGGTATTTTTTATATTTTTTGTGTTTGTAAGGTTTTTTAGAGTCTTTAATTTTTTATAATTTTTAAGGGATATTAGAGTTTTTAATTGGGTTTTAGGGGTTTATGGATTTTTATTTCATTTCAAAGTTTAGAGGGGTTTTTAATGTTTTTAAAATTTTAAGGTTTTTTATTGGTTTTAAGTGTTTTAGGTTTTTAAAATTTTTCCCTATTTTTCATAGTTTTATGGGGGGTTTTAAAATTTTAGGGAATTATAAGATTTTTTAGGATTTTTAGGGGTTTGTGTGGTTTTCTATTTGGGGGGGGGGTTACGGTTGTTTTTTGAATTTTTTGGGTTGTTAAGTTTTTTAGCGTTTTTAATGTTTTTAGTATTTTAAAAGGTTTTTAGAGTTTTAGTCGGATTTATAGTATATTTATCATTTTTTAGGAGTTTTAATGTTAGTCAGTGATTTTACGGTTTTTAAGGTTTTTACAGGTAATTAGGGTTTTTTGGGTTTTTATATTTTTTAGAGCTTTAGGGGTTTTATATGTTTTTAGGATTTTATGGTTTTCTTAGGATTTTCATGTTTTTAAAATTATTTTTTGTTTTTAATAATTCTTAGTGGTTTATGGGATTTTTATGTTTTTTAGGGTTTATATGGATTTTGATGGTTTTTAGTGTTTTATGTTTTTTAGGGCCTTTTGCAGTTTTTAGGTTTTTCAAGGTCTTAAGTGTTTTTTGGTTTTTAATGTTTTTTTAAGTTTTTTTGTGTTTTTAGGGATTTTTTATGTTTTTATGGATTTTTAGGGATTTGAATGATTTTTATTATTTTAATTGATTTTAAGGCTATTCAAGATTATTGAGGTTTATTAGGTATTTTAGGGTTTTCATGGGGTTTTTTGGGTTTTTAAGGATTTCCTAGTCTTTGGGGTTTTTGTAGTTTTTTAGACATTTTTAGAGGTTTTTATGGTTTTTAGTGTTTTAAGGGAATTTTATAGTTTTTAGGGTTTTTAGATTATAAGGTGTTATATGTGTTTTTAGGTTTTTATGTTTTTGTTAGGTTTTTTATTGTTTTATTTATTTTAGATATTTTAGGTATTTTTTTGTTTTTATGGGTTTTAGGGTTTTAAATTATTTTGAGGGTTTTTATGGGGTTTGTGTTTTTTAGGGGTTTTATGTGGTTTTTTGGTTTTTAGGGTTTTTTTTATTTTTTTAGGGTTTTTATGTTTTTATAGAGTATTAAACTTTTTAATGGGTATAATGGGTTTTCAGATTTTTTTATTCTTTTTGAGGGGTTTTAAGGGCTATAGGTTTTTTTAATATATTTAAAAGTTTTTATACAATTAGGATTTAATAGTTTTTAAGGGTTTTTAGAATTTTTAAGTTTTTAGGGGTTTTATGTGTATTTAGGTTTTCTTAGGGCTTTCAGGGTTTTAGGTTTTTTTAAATTTTAAGAGAATTTATGGATTTCATTATTTTATGATTTTTTAGGGATTTTAGTGATTTCGATGGTTTTTAGGATTTTTAGGGTTTTTTGTGTTTTTACGGTTGTTTACGTTTTAATGTTTTTAGGGGTTTTATAAATTTGTATATTTTTTTGGTTTTTATAATTTTTTCATGGTTTTTAGGGTTTTTTACTTTTTAGGTATTTTTTCAAATTATTATGATTTCTAAGGATTTTTGGGATTATTATGGGGTTTGGGGGGTTTTTTGGGTTTTTTGGTGTTTGAGTTTTTTTGAGTTTTTTAGGATCCTAAGGTTTTTAGAGGTTTTTAATGTTTTTTGGATTTAAAGGGTTTTTAGATTTTTTAGTGGGTTTAGGGTTTTTAGGGGTTTTAACATTTTTAGGGTTTTTTGGTTCTTATGGTTTTTACAGTTTTTAATATTTTTTTTATCATTTTTAGGTTTTTTGAAGGGTTTAAAGGTTTTTAGGTTTTCATATTTTTCCTAGTTTTTTTCAGTGTTTTTATGTATATTTACATTTTTAGGGATTTTAGGGTATTTATATGATTTTTATTGATTTTTTGGGGATTTAGTGATTTTGATGGGTTTTAAGGGTTTTAGTATTTTTTGGTGTTTTAAGTGGTTTGAAGTGTTATTAGATGTTTGAGGTTTTCTTATGCATTCTCAAGGTATTTATAGTTTCTCAAGATTTTATAGATTTTACGTATCAATTAGGATATTTATGGTTTGTATTGTTTTTTGGGATTTTTAGGATTTTCATGTTTTATTAGAGTATTTTGGTTTTTATGGTTTTTTTGGGTTTTGGCGGTTTTTTAGTTTTTACAGTTCATTTCATTTTTTTATTTGTTTAACATTTAAAGGTGTTTAAAAGGGTTTTTGGTGTTTTTAATGGGTTTTTTGGTTTTTTATAGTTTTTAGCGGTTTTTAGGCTGTTTAGGGTTTTTAGGGTTTTATGGTTTTTTTAATTTTTTTAGGTTTCAATGGATTTTGAGTGTTTTTTTGATTTAAGGTTTTATGAGGGTTTTGTGGTTTTTTGTCTTTTTTTGGTTTTTTATGTTTCTAGGTATTTTTACCGATTTTTTTTGTTTTTTGGGTTTTTAGGGATTTTATGTTTTTAGGGTTGTCCAACATGTTATGGTTTTTTTCAGGGTTTTTTTGGGTTTTTGAGGATTTAGGTGATTAATGGTTTTTATATATTTTTTAAACATTTTTAGGAGTACAATGGGTTTTTTAGCCTTTCAAGGTTTTAGGGGTTTTATAAGTTTTAGATTTTTGAGGGATTTTAGGGGTTTTCTGGTTTTCAGTGATTTTTAAGTGTTTTATCATTTTTATTAATATTTTAAGGGTTTAAGAATTTTTAGGTTTTTTTGTTTTTTTTTTGTTTTTTTTTTGAATTTTCAACTTTTTTTAATAATTATCAATCTTTAAGGATATCATACGATTTTTTTGATGTTTACGGTTTTAGTGTTTTAGGGGGTTTTAGGGTTTTATTCTTTTCTAAGGTTTTATATTTTTTAAGCTTTTTACGGTATTTTTGTTTTTTTATTTTTTAATGTTATTTGGGGTCTAAAAGGTTTTTAATGTTTTTAGTGGGTTTTTAGAGTTTTCATGGGTATTATGGTTTAATTTTTTTAGGGTTTTTATGGTTTTAGGGGTTTCTGGGTCTTTTAGTATTTTTAGGGTTTTAGAATTTCTATGCTTTTTAGGGATTTAATGTGTTTTTAGGTTTTATGATTTCTTAGGAATTTTCACGGGCTTCAGTGTTTTTGAAGTTTTAGATATTTTTAGGGTTTCTATGATTTTTATATCTTTTTATGGTTTTTATGGATTTTGATCATTTTTAGGGTTTTAGGTTTTTTGCGGTTTTAGTGTTTTTAGGTTTTAAGGAGTTTTAAGTGTTTTTAGGTTTTTATCTTTTTCTTATGGGGTTTTAGGGTTTGTAGGGTTTTTTGTTTTTTGGTATTTTGTTGGGGTGTTATGATTTTTAGTGTAATATATATTTTTAGGGATTTTGAGCTTTTATATGGGTTTTAGGGGTTTTCAAGTTTTTAAGAGTTCTTAAGGTTCTTTAATGTTTTTTATCAATTTAGGGGTTTAAAGGGATTTTAGAGTTTTTAGTGGTGGGTTTTAGGGATTTTAATGTTTTTATGGGTTTTTATTGTTAGTAGAGTTTTTAGGGTTTTCATCATCTTTCAGGTTTTTGCAATTTTGAGTGGTTTGAGGTTTTTATGGTTTTATGAGTGATTTTTTTGGGATTTTAGGGATTTTTATATTTATTTGGGATTTTACGGATGTTTTAGGATTTTTATGATTTTTGGAGTTTTTTGTATTTTGAGAGATTATGAATTTTTATGGATTTTTGGTATGTTGATTTTTTATGTTTTTAAAGGTATTTTGTGTTTTTTATGTTTTTTAGCGTTTTTATGAGTTTTTAGAGTTTTTATAAGGTTTTGGTGTTTCTATGGTTTTAGGGGTATTTAGGTTTTTTGCATCTTTTGAAGGGTTTTTAGGGGGTTTAGTGTCTTTTAGGTTATTTGAAGGGTTTTGAGAGGTTTAAGGTTTTGTCGGGGTATTTCATAGTTTTTGGGGATTTTATGGTTATTTAGTGTTTTTAGGGAATTTGAGGGTTTCAGGGTTTTTAGTAATTTTAAGGGTTATAATATTTCTTAGGGGTTTTCGGTTTTTAATAGTTTTTATGTTTTTAAGGACTTATAAGGTGGTTTCATGTTTTTTAGGATTTCTTTACATTTAAAGGGATTTTAATTGTTTTTTAGAATTTTTATTGCATTTTAGGATTTTAGGTATATTCAATAAATTTTTGGGTTCTCATGGTTTTTATATATTTTTTGGATTTTTATGGTTTTAGGGGTATTTTTGAATTTTTTAGGGTTTTATGGTTTTTATAGTGTTTAAGGTTATTTGGGTTTTAAAAAGTTTTTGGAATAATTATCTGTTTTTAGGGTTTTTATGTGTTTTTTTGGTTTTTATGGTTTTAGGGGTTTTATATTTTTATGGTTTTAATGGTTTTTATATTTTTGACATTTTTGGGGGTTTTAGGTGTTTAAAGGGTTTTTAGGTTTTTATGGTTTTCTTAGGGTTTATCGTGATCTTTGGTATTTTTTTTGTTTTTAAGGATTATTAGGATATTTTTAGGAATTTTATTGGTTTTAGGTATTTAGATTGTTTTTAAGGTTTTAGCATCTTTTTGGGTTTAAATGAGTTTTTAGTGTTTTTCTTGGTTTTTTGGTGTTTTATGGTTTTTTAGTATTTTTATGTTTATTTTGGGTTTTATGGATTTTAGTGGGTTTTAAGGATTTTAGAGACTTTTATGGTTTTATAAGGGTTCTATATTTTTTAAATTTTTAGGGGTTTATGTTTTTTTAGGTTTTTAAGGATTTCAATGGGTTTTTAGCGGTTTTTACATTTTTAGGTATTTTTATGATTTTTAACATTTTTATGGATTTTAGGGTATTTCGGAATTTGAGGGTTTTTAGGGTTTTATAGGATTTTAGGGATTTTAGGGTTTCTAAATTTATTTATGTTTATGGGGTTTTTTAGGGTTTTAAGGTTTCTTTAGAAGTTTTCATGGGTTTTTACATTTATTAGGATTTTTACAGATTTTAGGGTTTTGATGGGTTTTTGGGGATTTATGATTTTTTTGTATTATTTTTGGGTTTTAATGTTTTATAGATTTCTTTAACATTTTTAGTAGTTTAATGTGTTTTCATAGTTTTAGTATGATTTTGTGTTTTCATGTTCCTGTTAGGGTTTTAATGATGTTTAAATATTTTTATGGTTTTTGGATTTTTATGGGTTTATAGATTTTAGTGTTTTATAGGTTTTAGGTGAGAAGAGGATCAGGGCTAGGCAAACCTAGCCCCCCAAAATAAATTAAAACATAAACGAGGAAGCTACAAGATGGGCCTTCATGGGTGAGTGTGAATATCGTTATTCCGATCTGAGTCCAAGAATGGAATACAATAAGGTGGGGTGGAAAATGACCACATTGAGGATCTCTCTTGAATCGCCTGTTTGGAGAGTGCGTTAGCAACTGAATTAGATTCCCTATAAGTATGTGATGCATTGAGATTCAGGTTACGAGATATGTCAAGGCACTCAATCTGATGCGGAAAAAGTCTCCAAGGAGCGTCCCTAGAAGGTCCCTTTAAGGTAGTAACCACATGTAACAAATTTGATTCAATCAAAAGATGTGAACAACTGAACTGGCAGGCAAACATCACAGCATTTATGATCGCCCACAACTCAGCTTCATAAGCACAGCCACCCCCAAGAAACTAAAAGAATCATCCCTTCAAGAAGGGGTTTTATGTTTTTTTATCTTTTTATGGTTTTCTAAGAGGTTTTCAAGGTTGTTACGGTTTATTACCTTTATTGAGATTTTAGGGATTTTTTGTATTTTTATTGTTTTACTGTTTTTAGGGATTTGGGGGGTTTTATGATTTTTATTGGTTTTATTGTTTTTTAGGATTTTATGCTTTTTAAAGGTTTTTAGGGGTTTTAATGTTTTTAGATAATTTTAACATGTTTCGGTGTTAAATAATTTTTTTAGTTTTTAATCAATTTTAGGGTTTTTATGGTTTTAGGGTCTTTTTTAGGGGGTTTAGGGTCTTTGGGGGGGGGGGGGTTGGATTTTCCTGTGTTTTTTTTGTTTTTATGTTTATATGTATTTTTTGGTCTTTTTTAGGAATTTTAAATGTATTTAGTGTTTTTACCAATTTTTAGGGTTTTTAAGGTTTTAGGGTTTTAGATTTTTGTAGGTTTTCTATGGTTTTAAATGTTTTAGGTTTTTATGGGGTTCTTAGGTTTCTTAAATGTTTTGAAGGATTTTTCATCTTTAAAGATTTTATGAGCTTTTATAGGTTTTTATGGATTTTCGGGTTTTTATGGATTTTGATTGGGTTTTTTTGGAGTTTTATGGTTTTTAGGGGTTTTTTTGTTTTTTATAAATTTTTTCAATTAATTTTGGGTTTTATTTTTTCTTAGAGTTTTTTAATGGTTTTAGGGGATTAAATAGTTTCTAGTAATTTATATTATTTTTATGGGTTTTATGGGATTTTGGGGGTTTATGGGATTTTAGGTTTTATAAGGGTTTTAAGTGTTTTTTGATTTTAATAATTTATTAGGTTTTTAGGGTTTTAATGTAATTTTGGATTTTAAGAAAAAATTTTAGGATTTTTTATGGGTTTTTATGGGATTAATGTATTTTGAGGGGTTTAGGGTTTTTGGGGTTTGTAGGATTATTATGGTTTTTGGTTGTTAGTGTTTTCTGTGTTTTTAAGTTTTTTAAGGTTTTTTTGAATTTTTTACATTTTTATATGTTTGAAAGGTTATTAGATTTTAGTGGTTTTAGTGTTATTATTTCTTTTAATGTTTTTAATGGTTTTTATGAGATTTAATGGTTGTTAGGGATTTTTAGCAATATTTGGACTTTAGTGTTTTTATGGGATATTATGTTTTTATGGGTTTCTGGTCATTTTTTTGTATTTTTAGTGTTATATATGTTTTTCGTGATTTTTTGGGATTTTGGAAAATTTTATAGTTTTTAGGGTTTTTATGGATTTTTAAGGTTTTTATGATTTTTAGGGATTTATGTTTTTTTCACCATTTACCACTTTTAATGGTTTTAATAGTTCTTAGGTTTTTAATTTTTTCTTAGGTATTTTCTTTGATTTGAGGGATTTTTAGGTATTTTCTAAATTATTATGGTTTTTAGGGTGATTACATATTTTGAGGGATTTTGTGTTTTTTTGTGTCTTTGTATTGTTTTTTGGTTTTTGGGGTTTTGGTATTTTTTAATTTTATAATATTTTTTTGAGATTTTTTAATGATTTTATGTGTTTATATGGTTTTTAATATTTTTAGTTATTGTATGTTTTTTATGGTTTTTTATAGTTTTTATGTGATTTTATGGTTTTTAGTTTTAGGGTCTTTTAGGGTTTTTGGCAATGTATAAAATTTTTATAGGTTTTAAGTGTTTTTAGGTTTTAAGGTTTTCTTAGTGGATTTCCAGGGATTTAGTGTTTTAGGGGTTATGAGTGGTTTTAGGGTTTTTTCGATTTTTTATAGGTTTTTTGGATTTTTAGGTTTTTTTAGGTTTTTGGATGTTTTTATGTTTTTCAAGGTTTTTAAAACATAATGGGTGTAAAGTGTTTTTAGAGTTTTTTGTGGTATTGTAAGGTTTTATAGGTTTTATGTTTTTTTTCTTTTTTAGTGTTTTATGGGTATTTTATTTTTTTTAAGTTTTTAGGTTTTTTAATGATTTAGTATTTTTGGGGTTATAAGTGAATTTAGGTTTTTAAGGGATTCTTATTATTTTTATGGGTTTTTGGGTATTTATGTTTATATGTATTTTTGCGTATTTTTTATATTTTTATGGTTTTTAGGGGTTTATTTTTTTTTTATAGTTTTTCGTTTTTTAGGTTTTTTAATTTTTTTAGGTATTTAAATGGGTTTAAGTGTTTTTTGGCATTTAATGTTTTCTTATGGTTTTTTAGGATTTTTATGGTATTTTAAAATTTTCATGATTTTTGCTGCATTTTCAGGATTTCAAGGTTTTAATGTTTTTATAGGTTTTATGGTATTTTAGGGATTTTATTGTTTTTATGGAGTATTTGGATTTTTAGGGTTTTTTTTATTTTTTAGTTTATTTAAGAGTTTTTATAGTTTTTTTATTTCTTTTTGGTTTTAAGGGGGTTTTAAAGTTTTTAATGGTTTTTAGGGGTTTTATGTTTTTTAATGTTTTTATGTGTTTTATGGTTTTTAGGGTTTTTAGGGTCTTTTACGATTTTTATCAGTTTTTATTTTATAGGGGTTTTAAGTTGTTTTTGGTTTTTAATGATTTTCTTAGAGTATTTCAGTGTTTTTAGTATTTTTATATTTTTTGTGATATTTAGGTATTTTTAGGATTTTTTATAGTTTTCTAAGGTTTTTTGGGATTTTTTGGAATTTTAGGGGTTTTAGGGTATTTACGGATTTTTCAATATTTAGGTTTTTTGCGGTTTTATATTATTTAGGTTTTTATTGGTTTCAATTATTTTCTGAGTGTTATTATATTTTTTTGTTTTTAGGGATATTTAGGTATTTTTTGTACGTTTATTGTTTTTAGGGGTTTATAGATTTTGAAAGGTTTTAGGGTTTTAGGGATTTGGTAGTTTTAATGGGGATGGGGGTAGGGGGTTTATGGATTTTTTGAGTTATTTATGGGTTGTAATGATTTTGTGGATTTTCATATTTTTAGGGGGTTAAAAGGTTTTAAGAGTTTTTATTAGGGTTTTTGGGTCTTTATAGGGTTTTAGGGGTTTTTATATTTTAATGTGTTTATATGGTTTTAGTTTGTTTTATGGGGTTTTAGGTTTTTATTAATTTTCATGTTTTTATGGGATTTAATTATTTTTAGGTTTTTTAGGATTTTTTTTTGGTTTTTTGGGTTTTTAGGGTTTTTATGTTTTTATATATTTTATGTCTTTTTAGGATTTCTCTGGGTTTTAGGGGTTTTTTGGTTTTTTGGTTTAAATATATTTTTTGGTTTTTAGCATTTTTATCTTTGGGGGAGGGGTAGTTGTTTTTAGGTTTTTTAAGATTTTCTATGGGGTTTTCATGGTTCATATGGGTTTTTATATTTTTATCAATTTTATGATATTTTTTTGGATTTATATGGAGTTAAGATATTTTATGGATATTGAGGGTTTTTAGGGTTATTATGGTTTAAAAGGTTTTTTTTATTTTTAGGGAATTTATTGTGTTTTTTATTTTTTTAGGTTTATTCAGAATTTTTTTTAACATTTTTATGAGTTTAAAGAGTTTTTCGTGGTTGTGGTTCGTTTTTAGGATTTTTTGGGGTTTTATGGTTTTTGGGGTTTTATGTTTTTTATGTTTATAATACTTTCTCATGATTATTCTTGGTTTTTAGGGTTTTTATGTATTTAGAATGTTTATTTCTCTATAAGGATTGTTATGGATTTTGGGGGGTTTTTTGGGTTTTTTAGTGTTTTTGGTGTTTTTAGAATTTTTTGGGATTTAAAATGTTTTTATATTTTCTTAGTTATTTTCAGTGTTTTTATTTATTTTATCTTTTTAGTGATCTTTAGATGATTTTTTGATTTTAGGGGTTCTTAGGGTTTTAGGGATTTTAGGGGTTTGGGGAATTTAAGAGGTTTAATGGTTTTTAGGGATTTTAAGGTTATTTTGGCATATTAGGGTTTTTTTGTGTTTTTTAAAGGTGTTAAGATTTATTAATTTTTTAAAAATATTTTAGGGGATTAAAGGGGTTTTAGATTTTTTTTGTTTTTTGGTTGTTTTGCGGTTTTGGTTGTTTTTGTGTTTTTATTGGTTTTTAGGGTTTATAAGTTTTAGAATTTTTAGGGGTGTTTTTTATATTTTGAGGGGGGATAGGGGTTCGTATGGGTTTTATGGGTTTTAGCAATTTTAGGTTTTATTATGAGTTATCAGGGTTTTTAGGGTTTTTTATATTTTAAGGGATTTTTAGGGGTTGTTAGGAAATTTCTTAAATTTTAAGGTTTCTGGGGATTCTGAGGATTTTAATTGGGTTTCAAGGTTTTTAGGGTTTTATGATCTTTAGTTTTTTAGGGCTATTTTGAGTTTTTTGGGTTTCAATTTTTTATGTTTATTTGCATTTTTAGGGTCTTAAATGGTTTTTAGGTTTTTTAGTAGGGTTATGGTTTTTATAGGTTTTTGTGTTTTATGATTATTTGGGATTTTTATGTTTTTTATGGTTTTTAGGACTTTTAAGTGTTTTATGGTTTTAAGGTTTTTTATGGGTTTTGAGGGGTTTTTTGGGATTTTTACATTTTTTGTGATATTTAGCTATTTTTTAGGATTTTCATTATTTTTATGGTTTTTACAGATTTTGGCAGTTTTTAGTGTTTCTAGGGTCTACAGTTTTTTGGGATTAATTGCTTTTTTTGAATTTTTAGGGGTTTTGAGGTTTTTTTTTCTTTTAATGATTTTAGGTTTTTAAATAGTTTTTATTGTTTTTTGGCTTGTTTGGGTTTTTGGCAGTTTTACGGTTTTTTGTATTTTTAAGGTTATTTGGGGATTTTATAGTATTATGGTTTTTAGTGGGTTTTATGGATTTTAGGGGTTTTTAGGCCTTTTATAGGTCTTTTTACTTTTTTGGTTTAGTAGGGGATTTAATTTTTTTAGTTTTTTTGGATTTATTATGGTTTTCTTGGTTTTTATGGTTTTTTATGTTTTTTTGATTTTAGGATGTTTTTGGATTTTCATGGTTTTTAGGGTTTTTGGGGATTGGTAGGGTTTTTTTCATTTTTTAAGTATTTAGGTGTTTTAATTTGTTTTTGGTTTTAATGGTTTTCATAATTGTTTTCATGGTTTGTATAGGTTTTTATGTTTTTAGGGATTTTTATGGATTTTTAGAATTTTTAGGGATTTTATGGTTTTTAGTGCTTTTGAGGGTTTTTAAGAGTTTCAGGGTTTTATGTTTTTTTCTGATTTTAATGTTTTTGTGAGTTATTTGTGTTTTATATATTTTTATATTTTTTAGTGTTTTGAGGGGTTTAATTTTTTTTAGAGTTTTTAGTGGGTTTTAGGGTTTTTTCGGGTTTATAGGCTTTTCATGGTTTTAGGGGTTTTTATGGTTTTTATGATTTTGAACGTTTTTAGTGTTTTTAGTGGTTTTTACGTTTTTATGGGTTTTTATTATTTTTATCATTTTATTAGTTTTTTATGGTGTTTCAAAGTTTTTTTTTCCTAAAATTTTTCGGATTTTTTGGGTTTTTAGGGTTTTTAATGGTTTTAGGGTTTTAGGGTTTTTTATAAATTTTAGGGGCGTATGATTTATTTGACTTTTAGTGGTTGTTTTGAGTTATTACAGGTTTTGAGGTTTTTGCGATTTATAACATTTTAAGGGTTTAATTATTTTGGAGAGTTTTTAGTTGTTTTATTGTTTTTGTGTCGTTTTAGAGATTTAATGGTATTTAGTTGGTTTTAGAGGTTTTAGAGACTTGTTGGGGTTTTAACATTTTTAAGGGTTTTAATTTTTTCTTTGTTGGGATTTTTTAGGGCTTCTTTAAGAATTTTATGGTTTGTAGGATTTTTATAAATTTTGATGTTTTTAGGGTTTTTATTATTTTTATGGTTTAGATATTTTTTTATATGTTTTTAGGGGTTGTAAGTGTTATTAGGTTTGTAATGTTTTCTTAGGGTTATTAGGGATTTATAGGTTTTTTACATTTTTAGGGATTTTTCATAATTTGTAAGGATATTTATGGTTTCAGGGATTTACGGATTTTAATACTTTTGAGGGGTTTTATGGTTTTATGGGTTTTATGGGTTTTTTGTTTTTAGTATTTTTTTGAATTTATTAGTGTTTTAATGATTTTTTATATTTGTTTAATTTTTTTGTGGTATGAAGAGTTTTTAGAGATTTTAATGGTTTCTTAGGGGTATATGGGTTTTTATTTTTTTTTAATGTTTTCTACATTTGTCTGGTTTCTATGGTTTCAATTTTTTTTAGGATTTTTGGGCGGTTTTAGAGTCCTTAGGTTTTTAGTGGTTTTAATTGATTTTTATTTTTTATGTTTTCCATAGGGTTTTACGGGGATTTTATGTTTTAGGGATTTTTAGGGATTCTTTAGTAATTTTATGGGTTTTTACGGTTTACAGGTATTTTGAGAGTTTTAAGATTTTTTTTTCAGGTTATTAGTTTTTTTATGGTTTTGATGGTTTTTAGAGTTTTATAAATTTTTACGATTTTAAAGGGATTTTAAATTTTTTTTGGTTTTATTATTTTAATAGATTTTTGGGGTTTTTATTGTTTTTAATGATTGTTTGGGTTTTTATAGTTTTTATCATTTTTTAGGTTTTTAGGGTTTTAAGTTATTTTTTGTTTCTATGTTTTTCTTAGAGTTTTTCTTGGTTTTTAGGGTTTTCTATATTTATAGGTATTTTTACATATCTTAGGGAATTTGAATTAATTTTACAGTTCCTATTGATTTTAATGGGTTTTTTGGATTTTTTATGGTTAAAGTTTCTTAGTGTTTTTATCGTTTTTGACTGGATTTAAGTTGTTTTAGTTTTTTAATGTTTTAGTTAGTTTTTTATATTTTTATGGATTTTTATGTTTTTTTATTTTAGGGGTTTATTTGTATTCTATGATTTTAGGGGTTTTAGGGTTTCTTTTGGGTTTTAGTGTTTTTTAGTAGCTTTTTAAAGTTTTTAGTTGATTAAAGGGTTTTTAGAGTTTTTAATTGTTTTTTGGGGTTTTATTGATTTTTAGGGGTTTCAACGATTTTAAGGGATTTTATGGGTTTTAGTGGGATTTAATGGTTTTTAGAGTCTTTTTATCCTTTTTGGGGTTTTAGCAATTTGTGGAATTTTCAGGGGTTTTATGAGTTTTTAGGTTGTAAGGTTTTTTAAGGGTTTTATAGGTTTTAGCGTTTTATTATATTCTATTTATTTTTAGCATTTTTTTACGATTTTATGTTTTTAGGTGTTTTAGGGATAATGAGGGGATTTAGGGTTTTTTATGGTTTTTATGGTTTTAATTTGTTATTTAGATTTTTAGGGTCTTTTAGATTTTTTAGGATTTTATGTTATTTAGAGTTTTTTAACATTTTTTGGCTTTTTAGTGTTTTTAGTGGTCTTCTAGGATTTTAATGGGTTTTAGTGGGGTTTACTATTTTTAGGGGTTTTAATGATTTATGGTTTTTTATGTTTTTATGGTTTTTATGAGTTTTGGGTTTTTAGGGTTTTAGAAAGTAATATGTTTTTATGGGTTTGAAGTGTTTTTAATTATTTAGGGTTTTCTTAGGGGTTTTTTGTGTTTTTAGGGTTTTTTAATCTTTAGGGATTTTTAGAAAATTTTTATGATTTTAATGGTTTTATGGGATTTTAATTTTTTGAGAGTTTTTAGGGTATTTTAGTGTTTTTAGCGTTTAGTTAGATTGAAATGGTTTTAACATTTTTTTTGCTTTTATGGATTTCTGAGGGGTTTTAGGGTTTTTAGGGGTTCTTACCATTTTAGTGATGTTTAGTTCTTTTTAGGATTATAATGAATTTTATGGTTTGGGGGGGATTTAGTGGTTTTACAGTATTTTTGATTTTTTAGGGATTTTTATGGTTTATTAGGGTTTTTAGGGTGTGTTTTGAGTTTTTAGGGGGTTTATGATTTTTATAAATTTTGGACATTTTAAGGGATTTAATGTGTTTTTTGAGTTTTTATAGGTTTTCAGGTTTTTATCAATTTTTAGTAGATTTTAAGGTTTTTACTTATTTTAGGTTTTTTATGGGTTTTTGGGTTTTTAGCATTTTTTTAGTTTTTTGGGGTTTTAAGTGCCATTAGGTATTTAATATATTCTTATAGATTTTTTGGGTTTTTAGGGGTTTTATGTTTTTAGGATGTTTTAGGTTTTTTTGGATTTTAATAGTTTATTATGGTTTTAAGGGGATATTTTGTGGATTTTAGGGTTTTAGGATTTTTTTCTATTTTCCATTTTTTGGGGTTTTAAGTGATTTTAGGATTTTAAAGATTTTTAATGGTTTTTCAAAAAAATTAGTGTTTTAATGATTTTAGGGGGTTTAGGGATTTTATTATTTTTTGTTTTAGAGTTTTTGATGATTTTGAGGGTTTTTAGTGTTTTAGTGTTTTGATATTTTTTATGTTTTTCTAGATTTTAAGGTTTTTTTTGCCTTTTTTAAGTTTTTAAGGTTTTTAGTGTATTTAACATTTTTAGGGTTTTAAAGGGTTTTAAGATTTTTTAGTGGGATTTTAGGGGGTTTTAGCGTTTTATAAGATTTTTATGGGTTTATATGGTTTTTAGTGTTTTTAGGGATTTTAGAAATTTTTAGGTTTTTATGATTTTTAATTATTTTTAGGTTTTTAAAATTTCTTAGGATTTTTAGGGTATTTTCTATTTTGTAAATTTTTAGGATTTTTAGGTATTTTTATGGGTTTTTGGTATTTAGGGGTTTGAGGGATTTTGAGGGATTTTAGGGTGTTTGTCTTTTTTAGGGTTTTTAGTGTTTTTAAGTGTTTATAGGTTTTTATGTTTTTCTTATTGTTTTTCATATTTTTTTGGGTTTTTAGGTTTTTATTTATTTTTTATGTATTTTTTAGGATTATTATATTTTTTAGTGGTTTAGGGTTTTTAAGGATTTTGAGGGTTTTTAGGGTTAATTGGGATTTATGGATTTTTTTGGGGTTGTATGTGTTTTATTGATTTATATAGGGGTTTTATGGTTTTTTAGTGTTTTTAACATTTTTAAGGGTTTAATGGGGTTTTAGGCGTCTTATTAGTTTTTTGGGTTTTTATGGGTTTTTTATTTTTTTATGGTCTTAGGGTTTTTCTGGTTTTTTGAGGTTTAAAGGGACTTTTTTGGGGGGTTATGGGTTTTTACCATATTTTAGGGTTTTTATGGGTTTTAGGTTTTTGGATTTTTTTTCATATTTTCATAACGATATTCAATGTTATTAGGGTTTTATGTTTTTATGAATTTTTTTTTAAATTTTAGGTATTTATGTATTTTTAGGGTTTTAAAGGATTTTGAGGGTTACTATGGATTTTTATTACTTTTTGGGTTTTTATCATTTTTATGTTTTTTAGGGATTTTAAGTGTTTTCTGGTTTTTCTGAGGGTTTATTCGGGTTTATAGGTTTTTTTATATTTCTAGTTATTTTTAAGGATTTTTCAAATTTTTTCTGATTTTTTATGTTTTTTCTGGATTTTGAAGGTTTATAGCATTTTCGGGAATTTTTTGGTTTTGTTTTTCTTAGGGTTTCTTGATTTTTTTGGGTTTTAGAGTTTTTTAGGGTTTTTAATGTTTTGGGGGTTTAAAGGGTTTTTACAGTTTTTAATTTATTTTAGGGTTTTTTTGGGATTTTTTGGGTTTTAAATGTATTTATTTGTTTTTATGGTTTTTGGTATTCAATGGGTTTTAGTGTTTTGGTTGGGTTTTTAGTGTTTTTTAGGTTTCCAGGTGTTTTAATTTTTTAGGTATTAATATTTTATTAGGGTTTTCGTCATATTTAGGGTTTTTTACTTTTTTTAGATATTTTTAGGGATTTTATATTTTTTTGGTTTTAAGTGGTTTTAGGAATTTCGAGGGGGTATAGATTCATTTATGGTTTTGGTGTTTAAGGTATTTTTTTGGGTTTTTAGGGTTTTAAAGGGTTTTTAATTTTTTTTATCATTTTTATTTATTTAATTTTTTTTAAAGTTTTAACTGGGTTTCTAGAGTTTCATGGATTTTTTGGATTTTGAATGTTTTTAAAAGTTTTAATGCTTTTAGCTTTTTAGGGTTTTAAATGCCATAATTATTTTAAGGTTCTTGGAGTTTTCTAAGTATTTAGGGGTTTTATGTGTTTTTATATTTTTATAGTTTTCTTAGGGTTTTTTCATTTTTTTAAAATTTTATCTACTTTTATGGTTTCTAAGATTTTTATTGTTTTTAGGGTTTTAATAATTTAATTATTTTTAAGGTTTTTAGTGATTTATTGTTTTAGGATTTTTTTGGTTTTTTCGAGGTTTTATGTGGTTTGGGGATTTTTTGGGTTTCTTATGGTTGTTCAGGGTTTTTATGGTTTTCAACATTTTTAGGGATTTTTATGTATTTTCTGGATTATTATGTTTTATTATGGTTTCTAGGGATTTTGATGAGTTTTTAAGTTTTTTTTTCATTTTTTTGGGTTTTACGGGGGTTTTTTTAGTTTTTATTATTTTAGGGGTTTATAGAGTTTTTTAGGGGTTGTAAGGGTTTTTAGAGTTTTTTTAGGGTTTTTATTGTTTTAATGGGTTTTATATTTTTTTATGGTTTTAGGTGATTTGAGGAAAAGAATTTCTGGGACTAAGAATTCCCAATCCTCTAATAATTGTTAATGGAAAGTACAGACAAATCATTACTAGGAGGTTTTACAAAGATGGTTGCGGGGTTAAATTTTTTAGCAGTTTTATGTTTTTTTTTATGTTTTTTGGTTTTCTTTGGGTTTATTATGGTTTTTATGGTTTTTTATCTTTTTAATGATTTTTATAGATTTTATTGTTATTTAGGGTTTTTAGAGATTTTTAGGGTTTTACGGTTATTATGGATTTTAGTGTTTTATGGTTTTTTCTAATTTTAGGTATTTTAGGGTATTTTATTTTTTTTATATCATTAAAATTTTCATAGGGTATTAAGGTTTTTTAGGTTTTTTACGTTTTTACAGGATTTTATGACTTTTTTAATTTTTATGGGCTTTGGGGTTTTAATGATTTTGAGGTTTTATGGTTTTCTAGATTTTTATGGGTTTTTTGCTATTTAAGGGTTTTGTTTCAATTTTTTAGACCTTATTATTTTTTAATTTTTTATGGGTTTTAGGGTTTTTTGGTTCTTTTAGGGTTTTAATGTTTTGGTGTTTTAGGGGTTTTAAGAGCTTTTAGGGTTTTTAGGTTTTCATATAATTTATCCAGTTTTCAGTTTTTCAAACATTTTTATGGATTTTTTTTCTAATTTTTTAGGATTATTACAGTCTTTTGGGTTTATGATATTTTGAGGGTTTTATGGTTATTATGTTTTGTATGGTTTTAAAATTTTTAAGTATTTAGGTTTTTTAACTGGTATATGGTTTTTATGTTTTTTGGGGGTTTTCATTGTTTTTAGTGTTTTTTCATTTTTTGGGGTTTGTAAGAAATTTTTTGTATTTCTATTGTTTTTTGGGATTTTGAGGGGTTTTAGTGTTTTTATGGTTTTATTGTTCTTATCGTTTAAGGGGGAATTTTTATTTAGTATGTTTTTAATGATTTTTTTGCGTTTTTAAAAAATATTTTAGGGGATTAATGGTTTTTAGTGTTTTTAGTCGATTTTAGGGATTTTATGGGTTATTAAAATTTTTGAGTTTTTAGGAGTTTTATGTGTTTTAAGGTTTTTAGGGGATTTTAAGGTCATTTGGGTTTTTTAGTGTCCTAACTTAATTAAGATTTTAGGGGTTTAAAGTAATTTTAGATTTTTAATTTTTTTTAAGGGTTTTTAGGATCTTTATTGTTTTTGACATTTTTTTGGGATTTATAGGAATTTTTTAGGATTTTTATGTGGATTAGGGTTTTAGATTGTTTTTATGGATTTAAGGTATTTTAGTGGTTTTAGAATTTTTTAGGTTTTTATGGGTTTTATGTATTTTTAGTATTTTTAGCTTTTCTGAGTGTTTTAAGAGGTTTTAGTGTTTTTAAAGTTATTAGGAATTTTTCAGATTTTTAGTATTTTTATGGTTTTTAGGGGTTTACAATATTTTGAGGGTATTTTATGGTTTTCTAGAGTTTTTTATGTTTTTATCATTTTTTAGAGTTTCACGGATTTTTTGGTTTGTTTTATTATTTTAGTGGTTTTTATGGTCTTTAGGGATTTTTAGGGCTTTATGGTTTTTCATGTTTTTATGGGTTATTTGGTTTTTATGGTTTTTAGTGTTTTTTTTGAGTTTTTAGGGTTTTTATAGTCTTTATAGTTTTTAATGTTTTTATTGGTTTCATGGGTTATTAGAGTTTTTAGTGGTATAGGGTTTTTCAGGATTTTAAGGTTTTTTGGGGTATTTGGTATTTTTAGGAGTTTTAGGCTTTTTAGTCCTTTTAGGGTTTTTAATGGTTTTTAGGATTTTTAACGGTTTTAAGATTTATTAAGTTTCTATGGATTTCATAGGGATTTTCATGGTTTTATGTTTTTTTACATTTTATAGATTTTGAGGGCTTTTATAATATTTTAATGGTTTTAAGGGGTTTTAGGGAGTTTGAGGGGTTTGGAGATTTTAGTATTTAATGTTTTTAATGTTATTAGTATTTTTTAGAGTTTTTGGGCTTTTATGTGTTTTTTAGTTTTTTAGGGTTTCATAAAACTTTTAAGGGATTTTAGGGTTTTCCTAGAGATTTTTTTGGGGATTTTAAGGATTTTTATGTGTTTTTAGATGTTTGGGGGTTTTTAGTGTGTTACGGTTTTTTGTTTTCTATGATTTATTTTAATTTTCAAGGGATTATTTTTTTAATATTTGTATAGTTTTTCAATGCTTTTAGGGGTTTAAATGGTTTTTAGTGTTTTAATGGGCTTTATGGTTTTTATGGCTTTTAGGGTTTCCAAAAAAGTACAGTTTTTATTTTTTATAGGTTTCTAGGGGTTTTAAGGTATTTTATGGTTTCATAAGGTTTTTAACATTTTTTCTGTTTTAGGGATTTCATTTTTTGGGTTTTTTTAGGTTTTTAGTGTTTTATGTTTTTATGGTTTTTAAGGATTTTTTGGTATTTTTGGGATTATTTAACTATTTTTATAGTTATTTTCTATTTACTTATTTTGAGGGGTTTTATGGGTTTTTAGTTTTTTAGGGGTCTTATTAGTATTTTTGGGGTTTTTTGTTTTTTTAGTTTTTAGGGGTTTGTAGGGTTTTAAATGTTTTTAACATTTTTAGGGGTTTAATGAGTTTTTAGATATTTTAGTGGTTTTATGGTTTTTATGAGTTTTAGGGGTTTTATGGTATTTATGAGTTTTATATTTTTATGTTGTTTTTAGGTGTTTTACGGTTTTTTTGGTTTTTAGGGTTTTTAGATTTTTTAGGTTTTTATGGGTTTTAAGTGTCTTTAGGTTTTGGAGGATTTTTTTGGGGGTTTTAGAGTTTTTATGTGTTATAACATTTTGAATAACTTTTATGGTTTTTTATAATTTCAATAGTTTTTATCAGTGTTATGGATTTTGTGTGTCTTTTGGAATTTTTTAGTGTTGTTATGGTATTTTATGGTTTTTGGTGTTTTTCTCTTTTTTAAGGGTTTTAAGTGTCTTCGTTTTTTGAGGTTTTATAATGTAATTTTATGGATTTAGGGATCTTAGAGTTTTAGGGAATTTTATGGGCTTTAGGAATTTGGAGTGGTTTTTAGGGTTTTTAGAGTTTTTAACATTTTTAGCTATTTAAATGGGTGTTCAGAGTTTTGAGTGGGTTTTTAGGTTTTTATGGGGTTTTAGGGATTTTTAAATCTTATTAATGGGTTTTATGGGTTTATGGTTTTTATTATTGTTTAGGTTTTTATGATTTTTATGTGTTTTTAGGTTTTTATGGTTTTCTTAGGTTTTTTTAGGGTTCTTAGAATATATTTATATTTTATGGGGTTTTAGTGATTTATTGGGAATTTTTTTTTGTTTTTACGGTTCCTTGGGATTTTGAGGGGTTTTTAGGTTTTTTAGGGTTTTAGATTTTTTCTTGGTTTTTATGGTTTTTGTGTTTTATGGTTTTTATGGTTTTCTCACTTTTTAAATGCTATTAGGGTTTCAACCGGTTTATATTTTATTAGTGGGTTTTTAGCATTTTTATGGGTTTTTTATTTTTTGAAATTTTTAAGGGTTTTATGGTTTTTATGGGATTTAGGGTTCTTAGGTTCTTTAGTGTCTTTTAAGGGTTTTTATGGTTTTATCATTTTAAGGGTATTATTTGTTTTAGGTTTTTATAATTTTTTAGTGTTTTTAAGGTTTTTAGGTTTTGTTACATTTAATGGATTTTTATGGATTTTTTAAATTTTTAGGATTAATATGGGTTTTAGGGAATTAAAGTTTTTTTTAGAGTTTTTATGACATTAGGGTTTTTAGGGTTTTTTAAAATGGTTTTAAGTGTTTTTAAGTTTTTATGGGTTTCTTTGGGTATTTTTGGTTTTATTGGGGTTTTTGTATTTTTATGGGTTTTTATGAATTTTTTGTGATTCTTATGGTTTTGAGGGGTTTTAGGTACTTTGAGGGGTTTAATGGTTTTTAGGGTTTTTATTGGGTTTTATGATATTTTAAGGGTTTTTTGAATATCTTGGATTCTTAAGTGTTTTTTTCGGTTTTTTAACATTTTTAGGGGTTTATTGGGTTTTTTGAGTTTTTATTGAAATTTTTGGAGTTGTATGGGTTTTTAATGTTCTTAATGATTTTAAGGGATTTTATGATTTTTATATTTTTAGAGTTATATAGAGGTTGATTCATTTTTTTTTTCAAGGGTTTTAGGTGTTTTTAGGTTTTTAATGTTTTCTTAGAAGTCTTCATGGTTTTAGGATTTTTTATGTTTTTACGTATTTTTTGGAATTTTTTGCATTGTATGTTTTTTATGGTTCTTTGGAGTTTTGAGGGGGTTTATGGATTTTACAGTTTTTAGGGTTTTTAGGGTTTTTAGGGTTTTTTATGTTTTTAGTGATTTTTATGAATTTTTATGGTTTTATGATTTTTAATGTATTTTAATATTTTTAGGGGTTTATAACGTGTTTAGGGTTTTTAGAAATTTTTAAGGTTTTTGTGGTGTTTTATGGTTTTTAGGGTTTTAGGTGTGTTTACAGATTTTAGGGGTTTATGTTATTTTTAGGATTTAAAGGGATTATAACTTTTTTTAGGTTTTTTGGGGTTTTAAGTGTTTTTAGATTTTTAAGGATTTCGTATGATTTTTCATGGTTTTTATGGTTTCTTATGATTTTAGTGATTTTTAGATATTTTTTAGGATTTTTATGGGTTTTAGGGGTTTTAAGGATTCTGATGGGTTTATGTGATTTTTAGCATTTTTTATGTTTTTATCATTTTTGGATTTTTTTGGTATTTTAATTGTTTTTAATTGTTTATGGTCTTCATAAGGTTTTTCAAGGTTTATAGAGTTTTTTACATTTTTAGGTATTTTTCAGGCTTTTAGGAGTTTAGGCTTTCTATGGGGGTTTTCGGATTTTTTTAGGGTTTTATGGTTTTCATGGATTTTTTTTTTGATTTTTTTGGTTTTTTGAGTTTTTAAGGGTGTTAAGGTTATTTATACATTTTAGTGGTTTAGAGGGGGTTTTTTGAGTCTTTCGTAGTTTTTAGGGTTTTTATAGTTTTTGGGGTTTTAACGGGTTTTAGGGTTTTTAACGTTTTTAGGGGTTTGGGTGTTTTAGGGTTTTTGGCATTTTTTAAGTTTTTTAGGGATTCTAGTTTTTTTTGGTTTATAAGGTTTTCTTATGGGTTTTAAGGCTTTTTAGGGTTTTCATCATTTTTATAGAAATTTTGTGCCTTTTTATTTTTATGGTTTTGTGGGTTTTTAGGGATTTTTTCGGTTTTTAAGGTTATTTTTGGTTTTTAGGGGTTTTATGGGCAAAGATGGCTCGGGTCCAGGCTATTCCTGGCACCCCCCAAAATTTATTAAACAAAAAGACACAAACACTGCAGACAAGGGAGGGGAGGTGTCGAACGACCCACACCCAAAAACCCTTACAACCCACGCCAAAGAAAGAAAAACAAAGAAAGAAAAAGACACAAAAACAGACAAAACCGCAGCATCATCACGTCACATCCAGCCAGTACCAGCATCCAACAGCACTACATCCAGCTTTAACCAGCATCCAGTAGCTCACAGTTAACCAACAACCAGCATTCAGACTACAGCAGCAAACAACATCCAGCAGCAACAACCAGCCAACCAGCATCCACAACAAACCAGCAACCATCATCCTCATTTTCAGACAGCCAACACCTCTTTCGACCACCAAACATCTCCCAGCATCCCACTTCCACTCCAGCAGCATAGCAACAAGCTCATCCACAGCAGCAGAAAATACCAAACAGCCACATGTCATCCAGCATTTACCATACACCATCCACTCAAAACCAACAAAATACCCACATCCAGCACCCAGTACCTTCTCACCAAGAAGGTCCCTTTCCAACAGCATAGAACAAACAACATCAACAGAACATGAATAATCACCACCCAACAGAACCGGCAGCCAGCATCCACAAAAAAAGCCAAAAAACCAGCCAAAAAGCAGCACCAATCCTTCTCCCCAACAACAGCTTTGGGGGAGGCCACGAATGAAAAATCCATCCAAATTCTAGCCGAAGTAGCAACACAGAACCAGGCCAGCCACCAATAAAGAACACGCAAGCCAGAAAAATCAGTCGGACACAGGACATAGCGACTATACCTTCGTCAGAAGCAAGATCAATGAGCAAAAAGCCTGCACCTCTTCGGATCTGGACAGACAGCGTCGAACCAAGCGCAACACCAATGCTCGCGCGAAGTAGATGCAAAGCCCGACGAACCAGTTTGTCACCAGGACGTGGCCATACCTCCCCCAGACACCATAAATTCTCGTCGCACCAAAAAACCAGCAAGCCGAACCCTCCTATTCGGAAAAGCAACCATCTCATCGGCGTTGACTTCATCATCGATAGCTTCAGAATCGTCCAACACACAGGAAAATCATCTCTGCTACCACCAGAGAGAGCAGAATCCAGATCTAGCAATGCCGATCCAGATCGAAACGAAAAACCGCCACAACCTGAAATAGCCCTCAAGATCTCAGCATCGTCATACATTCGTCGTGAAAACCCCCATCGCACCAGGAGATAATGCTTCCCGAACATCAATCCATCCACATTAGTGATTAATGTTTTCGTAATTATTTGTAGGGTTTTTAGAATTTTTTACATTTTGGGAGTTTTAGGGATTTTTTAGGTTTTTATATTTTTGGTAGGTTTTAGTGTTCTTTTAGTTTTTATGTATTTAAATTAGTTTTATAAACTTTTAATGTTTTAGGTGTTTAAAGTTTTATTAGTGATTTTAGTTGTTTTGTAGATTTTTATGGATTTTATGGGATTTTATATTGTTCATGGATTTAGGGGTTTTATGGTGTTTGTGGTTTTAGGGTTCATTAGGGTTTTTAGCGTTTTAATGATTTTTTGAGGTTTTAAGTGTTTCTATGTTTTTATGGTTTTCTAACAATTTTTTATATATTTTAGTGGTGTTAGGGGTTTTTAGGTTTTTTTGGTATTTTTAGGAATGTTTTGGATTTTATGTGTTTTTAAGATTCTTATGATTTTTAGCATTTTTATGTATTTTATGTATTTTAAGTGTTTTTTGGTTTTTATTGTTTTTTGGGTTTTTACGGTTTTTATGGTTTTTTACATTTTCATAGATTATTAAAGATTTTTTATGATTTTTGTGGGTTTTACGGTCTGTATGTATTTTGATGGTTTTTCAGGTTATTTGGGTTTTCATGGTTTTTTTAGTTTTTGGGAGTTTTTTAGTTTTTATGTTTTTAATTTTTTTAGATATTTGTACATTTTTGTGATTTAATGTTCTTTTAGAGTATTTTGTAGTATTTTATAGTTTTTAGGGATTTTAAGGATTTTAGGAGTTTTTATGGTTTTTAGGGATTTTAAAGGGTTTTAAGGTATTTTTAGGATTTTTTGGGTTTTTATAATTTTTAGGTTTTTGTGGGTTTTATGTGCTTTTAGTTTTTTAACGTACCTTAAGGGGTTTTCAGGGTTTTTTGTGGGTTTTTTATGTTTTTTAAAATATTACATATTTTTAAAATTTTTATTGACTTTTATCATTTTAAGAGATATTGAATGATTTTAGGTTTCGACATTTTATAGGGTTTTTATCATATTTTACCGTTTTTAGAGGCGCTAGGTTTTTTTAGGTTTTTATGCCTTTTTTTTCTTAGTTTGTAGTGTTTTTTAGGTTTTATGATTTTTTTTGGGATTTTTATGATTTTTAGGTTTTTTAAAGATTTTTAGGGTTTATATGGGTTTCTAGGATTTTATGTTTTTATGATCTTTTTTTGGTTTCTATGGACTTTTTTAGGGTTTTTATAGGATTTAAGATTTTTTATCTATTTTTAACATTTTCAAGAGTTTTCTTGGTTTCTAACGGTTTTGTGGGTTTTAGGAGTTTAATGGGTTTTTAGAGTTTCTTAAGGTTTTTAGTGGTTTTTAAGGATTATATGGGTTTATGGTTTTAGACTATTTTAGATTTTTTTATGTTAGTGTTTTTATGTTTTTTAGAGGTTTTTGGTTTTTTAGGTATTTACATTTTTCTTAGGTTTTTTATTTTTTTTAGTGTTTTATGTTTTTAAGGATTTGTAGATATTTTTAGGTATTTTTAGGTTTTTATGGTTTTTATGGTTTTTAGGGATTTTGATTTTTTTCTATGTTTTTAGGTTTTTTTGGGTTTTTTCGGTTATTTTAGCTTTTTTGTGTTTTAAGGATTACTAAGTTTTTTTAGAGTCTTTAACATTTTTAGTGGTTTAATGGTTTTTTATAGTTTTTAGGGGTTTTGGATTATATCTGTGTTGTAATGGATTTTATGTTTTCAAAGGTATTTGGGGGGGGGAGGTTAGGGTTTTTAGCATTTTAGGGTATTTTATGGTTTTTATCATTTTTTAGGTTTTTAGGGGGTTTATATGTTTTTAGGTTTGTATGGTTTTCTTAGTGTTTTTCAAGGTTTTTTGTGTTTGTTTAAATTTTAAATGTATATTTATGCCTTCTAGATTTTTAAGGGTCTTTATGTTTTTAGGGATTTTTTATTATTTTAGGGGTTTTTATGTAGGTTTGGATTTTTAGGTATTTTTTAGTGTTTTTATGGGTTTTATGGTTTTTAGTGATTATGATGGTTTCTATGGTTTTTTTGTTTTTTAGGGATTTTATGGGTTTCTGGATTTTTATTTTTATTTTGACTTTTTAGGGGTTTAAGGGGTTTTAGAGTTTTAATAGTTCTGGGGATTTAAACGCTTTTTAGTTTCTTTTGTTGGTTTTTAGGGATTTAATGGATTTTATATAGTTTGTATGGTTTCTATTTGGTTTTACGATTTTTAGGGGGATTAGGGGCCTTTATGGTATTTTAGAGGTTTTTATAATTTTTTTGGTTTTTAGGTGTTTTACGTTTTTTTAGGTTAATAAGGTTTTATTTGGGATTTCAGAGTTTTTTTTTCTAATTTTGTTTGGGAGTATTAAGTAATTTTTAGTATTTTAGTAAGTATTTATAATTTTTATGAATTTGAGGTTTTTTTGTTTTTAGGTTTTATTTTTTTTCCTTCAGTTTTTGGGGTTTTTACCTTTTTAAGGTTTTATGGGGTTTTTTATTTTTAATCTTTAAATATATTTAAAGTGGTTTTAGATTGTTTAGTTGGTTTTGGGGGTTTTTTATTTGCATTTATGTATTTAAGTGTTTCACAGTTTCTAGGCTATTTTAGGGGTTTATAGGTTTTTTAGTTTTTTAGGATTTCATGGGTTTTAATAGTTTTAGGTTTTTAAGTATTTCTTATGGGGGTTTCATGGTTTTGGGGGGTTTAAGTATTTAGGTATTTTTGTGGTTTTTAGGATTTTTCTTATTTTCATGGTTTATGGGGATTCTGATGGTTTTAACTGTTTTTGAGTATTTTAGGGTTTTTAAGTTCCTTAGAGTTTTTAACATTTTTAGGGTTTTAAAGGTTTTTATACTTTTTATTGGTTTTAGTGTTTTTATGGTTTTTATTATTTTGAGGGGGTTCATGGTTTTAGTTTCTTTTATTATTTCTTAGTCTTTCTAGTTTCTTTTTGGTTTTTAGGGGATTTAAGAGTTTTTATGTTTTTATGAGTTTCGTAGGGTTTTTCAAGATTTTATATTTTTTTTTGTTTTAAAAATTTTAGGGATTTTTTTGGATTTAAATAGGTTTTTATTATTTTTATAGATTATGAGGTTTTTTTAGGATTTTAGACTTTTTATTCTATTTTAGTGTTTTAGTGTTTTTTAATTTTTTCATGTTTTTAAGGTCTTTAGAGTATTAAATTTTTTTTAAGGGATTTAAGGGGTTTTAGAGTTTATATTAGTTTTAGTGTTTTTTTCTATTTATTTTTTTTTAATTTTTATGGGTTTTATGGTTTTTAGGGTTTTTAGTATTTTAGGGTCTTTTAAATTTATTAGAGTCTCTAGGTTTTTTGGCGGTTTAGGTTTTTTTTGGATTGAAGGTTTTATAAGGGTTTATCAGAGTTATTAGAAGTTTTTATGTTTTAAGGGATTTATTCGGAATTTTAGGATTTTTTAGTTTTTATGATTTCTAGGTATTTTGATGGTTTTAAGGATTTTAGGGTTTGAAGGGTATTAAGTGTTTTTATGATTTAGATATTTTCTAAATGTATTTTATTTTTTTAGGGTTTTTAAATTTTACTATTTTATAAGGGATTTAGTATTTTTTAGGTTTTGTTATTTTGAGGGTATTTTGGGTTTTTAAATGGTTTTTACGGATTTTGTGGATTTTTGGGGTATTTTATTTTTTAAAGTATTTAAGGATTTTTGAGTTTTCTAAAATTTTATGGTGATTATATTATTTTAGAGTTTTTTGTGGTTTTATGTTTTTATTGGTTTTTAGTGTTTTTATATTTTTTAGGGGTTTTATAGTTTTTACAAAATTTTAGGGTTTTTTAGTTTTTTAGAATTTTGTCATTTTTTAGGAGTTTTAAGTGTTTTTAATTTTTTATTTTTTCTTAGGGGGTTTTAGGCTTTTTTTTACATTTTTAGAAAATTTAGGTATTTTTAAAGATTTTAAGGTACTTTAGGGTTGTTAGTTATTTTGAGGGGTATAGGGTTTTTATGGTTTTTGGGTTATTATTATTTTTTTTGGGATTTTAAGGATTTTTATAGTTTTTATACATTTTTATGGGTTTAAAGGGTTTTTTACGTTTTTGGTTGGGTTTTAGGGGTTTTATTGGTTTTAAATAGTTTTTAATTTTTTAAGTGTTTTTTTTATTTTAGGATTTTTATGGTTTTTTGTAGTTTATGAGGGATTTTATCAATTTTAGGTTTTTATGAGTTTATTTTTAGGTTATTAAGGTTTTCCGGGGGGGTTTTAGGTTTATTAAGCGTTTTACATTTTTAGTGATTATTAAGAAATTTTTTTTGTTATTTTTGTGGTTTTTAGGGATTTTAGAAATTATGAGGGGTTTTAGGATTTTTTATAGTTTTTCGGGTTTTTATGCTTTTTGCGGATTTTAGAGGGGATTTTTTTTCAGTTTTTAGTGTTTTAAGAATTTTTGAGTGTTTTTAAATTTTTAATCGTTTTAAGGGTTTTTATATTTTTTAGTGGTTTTTAGGGTTTTTTATGGGATTTAGGATTTTTATGGTGTTTATGGGTTTTATGATTTTTAGAGATTTTAGGTTTTTTGATAGGTTTTCAGGATTTTAAGAATTTTTTGGGGTTTTATTGTGGTTTTAATTATTTTTAAAATCATAAGGCTTTCTTTAGGTTCTTCTGGGATTTTATGGGTTTTTAAGTTTTTATGTATTTTAATTATTTTTTAGGATTTTTTTTCATTTTTCAGGTTTTAGGGTTTTGAAAGATTTCAAGGGTTTTTAGTGTTTTTATTTTCCTTTGAGTTTCTAGGTTTTTTTATATTTTGTTGTTACGAGGTTTTTTAGATGGTTTTGACCCATTTAGAGGTTTAAAGGTTTTTTAGTGTTTTTAGTCGTTTTTAATGTTATTATGGGGTTTTAGGGCTTTTAATTATTTTATGTGTTTTAGGATTTTTATGGTTATTTTAGGGTTTTAGGGTTTTTAGGATTATTTTTAATTTTTTTGGTTTTTAATGGTTTTTCACAGTTTTTATGTTTTTAGGGTTTTTAGGGTTTCTGGTTTTTTACATTTTTAGGGGGTTTTAGGTCATTTTAAGGATTTTTATGGTTTTTGTGTTTTTAGGGAATTTGAGGGTTTTATGGTTTTAGTGTTTTTATGGTTTTCATGGTGTTTTTTGGTTTTTCTGGTTTTGGAGTTTTTATGGTTTTTATTGTTTTTAGAGTTTTTTTTTACTTTTTAGGGGTTTAAAGGGTTTATAGAGTTTTTAGTGGTGTTTTTGGGTTATATGGGGTTTTAGGGTTTTTATGATATCTAAGGGTTACTATGGTTTTTAGGGTTTTTGGGTATTTGGGTTTTTTAGGTTTTTATGGGTTTTATGTGTTTTCATGTTTTATATTTTTCTTATTGTTTTTAGGTTTTTTATTGTAAGAACCCTGTTCTTATTTTTGAGGTATGGGCTTCTTCTTTTTCCTTTTCCTTAAGTGTTTTTTGAGAAAATATGGAAAATGGGGAAAATCCTGAATTTTGGAACTACATGTCGTGTACTTTATCCACACGTCGTGTACTTTTGGCCGTGTAGGGATGAGTACACGGGGCGTGTAGCCTTGCTAGCGACGAAGGGTGTAGCAAATGACTACACGCCGTGTAGTGGTACCTTACACGCCGTGTAGTCAGTCGGCAGGTTTAAACAGTAAGGCGGTGGAGTCGCCGCCATCTGGGCGACAGTATACGCCGTTTACTCGAGAGTACATGCCGTGTACTAATATTGATAGATGAACAGTGTGGAGGTGCCGCCAAATGAACAGTTAAATGAAGGGAGTACACGCTGTGTACTTTGAAGTACACACCATGTACTTTGTTTTTTCGTCTTAAAACAAGCAGTATCCTCCTCATTTGGGAGAGGAGGCACTTGATCCATTTTGGAGCCAAATCAGGTGGTCAGATCTTTGAAGGTCCACCAGGCGTTCGTCTGGAATCCGATTCAGCTTCAGACGATCTCGTTGGAACCGAACGGGTAATCCCTCTCTTCTCCTGGTACCGTTCTTGCCAATTCTTCTCCTAACATATGTTATTTACGTTTGAATGAGTTTTGTTCTTCGTCAGATCTACGCTGTTCTTGGGCGTTTTTGGTGTCGGCGTTCGGGTATAGCATTCGTTGGCGTATAAGGTAGGTGGCTTGGTGTTTAGTTTTCCAACTGCTGTGTGTTTTGTGCGTTTTTGTTCCACGAACCCATGTTGGGGTGTCATGTGGCTGAGGTCGTTGCTATATTTAATACCTAGAATTGATTAGGTATTTAATTGTGATAATAAAATGTTGGTCGGGATAGTTGCACGGATCCGGAACCACCCCCGAGGTGTGTTTCTCTGTTTAGCCGTTTGGCCAGGATACCTGAGGGTATGCCTTTAAAGTAGTAATTATAGAATTTCCTTGAGAAGAATTTCTTGTTACTGCTTGTTTACCTATTGGGCATGTCCCGGTTACCTGTTTATCCTGAGGGCGTTTTTGTATTTTTCCTGAGGGCGTTGTTGTGATTGGCCTGAGGGAACTGCACTATTTAGCCCGAGGTCTGTAGTATTTCGTCTGAGGGCAACCTTTCGTGCCTGAGGGCTTGACTTCTGTGCCTGAGGGAGACACTTCCTACTCCTGAGGTCAATTTCTATTACGCCTGAGGGCTATATCTGCGGGTTGGATTCTACTTACCTGAGGGTAAGGTTTTGTTTGTCTGAGGACATGGACTGTTTTCCTAGAAATGCACTATGGTGGTTTCTAATATTTAAATGGATTAAATGAATAATGAAATGGCAATATAACTGGTAATTAGTTACTTTTGAGTACTGCTTACTTTATTGCATTTTACTTCTACACACTGTTATTGCACGCTTACACGCAGTTGGGCACGGGCCTTTGGTGGGTGCCTACTGAGATATATTTCTGACACCCTGTTTGGGTCACGCTTTCGGCCGAAACAGATTACGTTGCTGCAGGTGTAGATAAGGGAAAGAGTCCCTATATAGGTACTTGACTGTTGCTGAGGAGAAGGACGGCATGGGACCGAGCCTGGGCTCATGATTCCACTGCTAGCCGTTTTGCTTGTTTTGGTGTACTCTGTTTTCTGCTGTACTGTATTGAAGTACAACATGTTCTGGCTGTTTTCTTAGAACATGAAACATGTAGCATCATCACTCATATACTGTTGGTTATATCCACTGCTTTAGTTATTTCATTTGTGTATGTTTACTACTCCCACTTTTTGTTGTATGTTTATTTTGGTTTTCCCCTGCGCTACATTTTGAAAAATGAGGGCATAGTTTCCCCACTATCAGACCTGGGCCGTCGCTGCTAGTCAGCAGCCTCTGGCGTTTGGGGAAATGCTCTTGATGTCACGTGGCGAACCGGGCTCGGGGAACCCATTGCGTGGCACCCGGGTCCGGGACGTTACAAAGTGGTATCATAGGGGTTTCTTTTCGTTGAAATAATATTTGGAGCCATAGTCAGGGATAGGACGGAACGGTAGTTGGTAAAAAGTTGTGCCCGGGCGTAGCTAACCCGTGTATAGGGAAAATCGAGTCTACCTCGTATTTTGTATTCTTTTGATTTTTCAATTTTACGGTTGATATGTTTTCACCGTTGGGTGACACACTTGGATTGTGCTGTTTATATTTTATTTGTGGGTTCTATTTAGTTACAACCCAATGAGATGAGGGTATTCCATCTCATGCATCATATAGGCACATGCTAGATATCACATGCCATGCATAGTTTCCATGCCATGTAGGTGAATTAGAATTTGCATGTTGTTGTGATAGTAGTGTGCTAATTAAGCATGCTGTTGTGATAGCTTCGTGATAAATACCTGCCTTGTGATATGGTATTTGTGTTTGAGCCTGTTTATAGAATGGACGCCAAACTTTGGTTTTTGGGGAGTATGGGCCCCCATTGACTGGAATTTGGTGGTTCATTGACTGTTATTGGTTATAACACAGATAATATGTCAAAAATTGATTCGTGGGGAGTATGGGCCCCCATGGGTCGGAATTTGAAACTAAGGGGTTGGTTTTTAGTATTTTCTGGGTTCCGGAGAAGTTTCTGAGGCATACTGTCCGGAAAACTTATAATACAGGCCATGTAGGACCTCATACACTCCGTGTGTGTTCTTTTGTTCAGGAAGAAAAATGAACTTTTTGAGTACACGCCGTGTACCTCGAGTACACGCCGTGTAGTCTCTTCCTGTGTCACAAACCGTGTGGGTGGCGACATGGGGTAGGGAAGGGCTTGGGTAAAACATTCCGTGTAGTTTTGTACACGCCGTGTAGTGTTGACCCGGAGTCCGGCCGTGTAACTGACATCACAGGTCGGTGAACTCCTTGGCCGAACATGCTGTGTCAGTTATAGACACGCCGTGTAGTGTGACCTGAGGACTTGGTTGTGTAACTAACAACACGGGACGGTGTCACCTCTCCCTGAACACACCGTGTACCTTTGGGACACGCCGTGTAGTCTTGTCAGGGGACAGACCATGTGGAGTTAGCCGTGTGGCTGGGAAACGGGGTGCTGTAAACACCGTGTACGGGTGTAACACACCGTGTGAAGTAAATCCGAGTAGTCGGTCGTGTCACAGACGACACAGGCAGTTGGAAAATAACACCGTACATGTCGTGCATATATTATACATGCCGTGTAGTTTTGTGGAACAGAAGCCGTGTGGCTTAGCCTTGTAGAAGGACCCGGGCAGGGGAAAGGAACTCAAGTACACGCCATGTAGTCAGTGTACACACCGTGTAGTCTTGTTTTGAAAATTTTGAAACACCTTCTTCATATTGTTCCCTTTGTGGTTCCTTCATTTTAGTCTTAATAATCTTGAATCTGAGGAATGCTTTTGACCTGGTAGAGTCATGCCACCTAGACGACCGCGAGCTGTTCTCCAGGAGAGCGGCAACGATTATACTCCGGAGATGGTGGGTCATAGGATACCAGTTAATACACCAGCAGAGCCAGATGCGGCACCAGATGTTATACCGGACACAGGCGTGGAGGCGTAGTTCCGTGAAGGCTTATTGCGGTTCATGCAGACCTTTCAGGGAGCACCGCAGGCTGCCACATCTATGGCCAAGCTGATACATATCTTTCAGCAGCAGCATCCACCTACGTTTTCAGGGGATGGTAGACCACAGGCTACAGAGTCTTGGCTAGGATCGATGCAGACTATTTTTGAGCATCTTGAGACGCCTCCAGGGTGGAGGGTCAACCTTGCGACTTACATGCTGCGTGATTCCACCAAGAGGTGGTGGGATGTTACCACCCAGTCAGAGCATCACAGGGACATGGCGTGAGAAGATTTTCATGCAGTCTTCTATGACTTCTTCTTTCCCGAGACGCTGAGGGCAGATAGAGCTCGAGAGTTCATGAATCTGCAGCAGGGCGCTATGTCGGTGATGGACTATTCTGTTCGTTTTACGGAGCTTCAGCGTTTTTCACCCGTGCTGGTGGGTGATGTGAAGTTGGGAGCCAGGCGTTTTGAGGATGGACTTCGGTATGACATCCAAGCACTGGTGAATGTTTTCAGGTTGACTACTGTACACGCGATTGTGAACTAGGTGTTAATTATAGAGAGGAACCTGCGGGAATCGAGTGGTGTGGGCCAGGGCGGTTCAGCACTAGTCACTGGTACTATTTCTGCTGGCAAGAGGAAGAGACAGATGAACTTCTCTCAGGACGGTAGTACCATCCATGCTGCTTCTTCAAGTGGACCAGACAGGTGCTACCAGTGTGACAGAGAGGGGCACAAGAGGCCGCAGTGTCCATTAGACCAAGTGGAGTGCCGAGCTTGTGGCAAGATGGGTCATCTGCAACACTTTTGCAGGGTGTTTCTACCAGTGGCTAGTGAGAGGGGTTCTGCGCAGACTCTGCGTGCGGGAGCAGGACCAGTGGCTTCTTACCAGTTAGGGAACTGGAATACGTCAGGGCATGCAGGTAGAGATGGTGGTCGTGGCTGTGGTAGCCAAACACCAGGATCTCAGAGGCAACAGGGCAGGACAGCTCAGGGTAGCCAGGCTGTGTCGCAAGGCCACGACACTAGGCAGGCATATGCAGTGCAAAAGACCCAGTAGCAGCAGGATCCCGGACCTTCTACAGTCAGAGGTAATATTCTAGTAACTTCTGTCTTATCTTCAGTACTTTTTGATATGGGTGCTACGCATAGTTTTATATCTATACCCATTGTGCAGAGCCTTGGGCTCGGTGTTTCTACTTCTTCTGATATCTCGACGCTAGACACTCCGTTGGGGACTAGGACGGTTGGTGTGCATCAGTGCAAGGAGTGCCCCCTTGAGGTTGGGGGGTGTCACTTCCTTTGGGACCTCTATGTCCTGAAAATGACGAGCTATGGCGTCATTATTGGGATGGACTTGTTGGTTCCTTTTTCAGCCTTTGTAGACTACTATCGTCGCAGGGTGCGTTTCACGTCACCAGAGGGCGGGGAGTTTCTATACAAGGGCGAGTGGGATGTTCAGGCGAGTCGAGCTGGACCAGAGCATCATGGGCGAGGTGGAGTCACAACCCATATTGTGAGCTTATATCTGGATGACCAGGGGACTTGTCAGACAGATTTCACTCCAGTTGTCGATCGTTTCAGGGATGTCTTCCCAGATGAATTTTTAGGTCTACCTCCGGTGAGTGAGGTGGATTTCTCTATTGATCTAGTGCTAGGAGCAGCACTGGTGTCCATTCCTCCTTATAGGATGGCCACACCTGGGTTGTAGGAGCTCAAGAGGAATTTAGAGGAGTTGTAGGAAAAGGGTTTTATCTGACCCAGTACTTCTACTTGGGGTTCTCCGGTCCTTTTTGTGAAGAAGGTGGATGGTACCCTCAGACTTTGTGTGGATTATCGGAAGCTGAACCAGTTGACGGTTAAGAACCGATATCCCATGTCGAGGATTGATGATCTGTTTGATCAGCTTCGTAGAGCACGAGTGTTCTCGAAGATTGACTTGAGATCTGGATATCATCATCTGCACGTTAGACCATCTGATATACCTCTCACAGCTTTTAGGAGTAGGTATGGTCTATATGAGTATACGGTTATGCCGTTCGGACTCACGAACGCGCCAGCAGTTTTCATGGCTCTGATGAATCATGTGTTCCATCCGTATCATGATTCATTTGTGGTAGTATTTTTGGAGGACATCTTGGTGTACTCTCACACTCGACACGACCATGCCACCCATCTTGAGATCGTATTGAGTACACTGAGAGACCATCGACTATATGCTAAGCTCTCGAAGTGCCACTTTTGGATGGACCAGATTCACTTCCTGGGTCATATCATCTCAGAGGTATGAGTTGCAGTGGACCCAGAGAAGGTGAGAGTAGTAGTTTCCTGGGAGAAGCCCAAGAACGTGTTTGAGGTACAGAGTTTCTTAGGGTTGGCTGGTTACTACAAGCCCTTCATATAGGACTTCTCCTGCTTAGCATCACCATTGACAGGTCTGACTAAGAAGGGTGTGAAGTTCGTTTGGTCAGAAGCTTGTGAAACAGCTTTTCAGGACCTGAAGGGAAGGCTGACATCAGCACCGATCCGGATACTCCCGGAGCAGGGGAAGAGCTATACAGTTTACTGTTATGCATCATGGATTGGGATGGGAGCTGTTTTGATGCAGGGTGACCGAGTTTTTGCGTATGGGTCTCGGAAGTTGAGGCCACATGAGAGGAATTACCCAACGCATGATCTCAAGTTGGCTGCAGTTGTTCATGCGTTGCGTTGTTGGGGACATTACCTGTTGGGAGAGCATTTTGTGGTTTTCACCGACCACAAAAGCCTCAAGTATATCTTTACTCAGCATGACCTGAATCTGAGGCAGAGAAGGTGGGTTGAGTACCTACAGTCCTTCGATTTTGAGCTTGCCTACACACCTAGTAAAGGTAATGCAGTAGCTGATGCACTGAGCAGGAAGACTCAGATACAAGCAGTGAAATAGGCTAGTAGTGAGTGGGAGCTTATGGATTTGTTCTCTGGGATGCATCTGGAGGTGCATGACAGTCAGTGGAAGACTTATCTTTCCTCGTTAGTTGTGACTTCTACCCTCCTAGACAGAGTGAGGATGAGGCAGCTATCGGTTTCAGAAGGACTAGTTCTATGGGAGTCGGTGGCAAGTGAGTACCCTCCTCCTGGTTGGACGATAGGCGATGATGAGGCTTTGTGTTTCCATGGACGAGTATGGGTTTCGGGGGATATACGCGAGGAACTAATGCGGGAGTTTCATGCTTCAACTTTAGCAGTTCATCTCGAGGTCACCAAGATATACCGAGACATGAGACGTCGGTACTGGTGTCCAGGTATGAAGAGAGAGATAGATGGTTTTGTTACGAGATGTTCCACCTGTCAGTAGGTGAAGGTAGAGCATCAGAGACCAGCTGAGCTGTTATAGTAGTTTCCCATTCCGGAGTGTAAATGGGATGATGTCGCGATGGATTTCATGACGGGTTTGCCGAGGTCACCTCAAGGCAATGATGTCGTGTGGTTTGTTGTGGACAGACTCACAAAGGTATCTCACTTCTTGCCAATCAAGGAGACCTTTGGTGTGGATGAGCTCGGAAGGCTATATATCTGAGAGATTGTACATCTGTATGGGGTCCCTCGTTCTATCATTTCAGATAGGGACGCCCGCTTTACATCTCATTTTTGGCAGATGTTTCAGAGGGCGCTGGGTACACAGGTGCTTCTGAGCACAACATACCACCCTCAGACAGATGGCCAGTCAGAGCGGACGATATAGGTGCTAGAGGACATGCTGTGCGCATGCGTCCAAGAAATTGGGGGCTCGGGGGAGAAGCATATACCCTTAGTCATGTTTGCCTATAACAATAGTTTTCAGGAAACTATTGAGATTTCACCATATGAGGATTTATATGGTAGCCCATTCCGATCACCTTTGTGCTGGTTAGAGGCAGGTGAGGCAGCTTTACTAGGGCCACAGCTCATGCGGGAGACATCTGAGCAGGTCCAGTTGATTCAGAAGCGGATGGCTACCGCACAGTCTCATCAGAAGTCTTATGTTGATCGCCGTAGATGGCCTTTGGAGTTTGTGGTCGGAGATCAGGTTTTCTTGCATGTTTCACCAAGCCTGGGACACAAACGGATCAGGATACAGGGTAAGCTTTCTTTGAGGTATGTGGGACCATTTGAGATTCTGGAGAGAGTTGGGCTGGTTGCCTATCGGTTGCAGTTACCACAGTGGTACCGAGCCATGAACAACGTATTCCACGTGTCTCAGTTGGGTCGCTACCATTCAGACCCATCTCAAACCTTTCATCCAGGGGAGGTAGAGATTCATCATGATGCGTCCTTTGAGGAGCATCTGATCCGTATCGTGGATAGGAGCACGAAGGTTCTCTGAGGCCTGTCAGTTCCTCTCGTACGGGTGCTATGGAAGCATGGACGAGTGCAGGACGAGACCTGGGAGAGGGAGGCCTATGTACGTGCTCAGTGTCCAGAGTTGTTCTGAGATTTATCTTCACCACCCTTGGAAGGGAAATTCGGGGACGAATTTCTATAAGGGGGGAAGTTTGTAAGAACTCGGTTCTTATTTTTGACATACGTGCTTCTTCCTTTTCCTTTTCCTTAAGTTTTTTTGAGAAAATATGGAAAATTGGGAAAATCCTGAATTTTGGAACTACACGACGTGTACTTTATCCACACGCCGTGTACTTTTGTCCATGTAGGGATGAGTACATGGGGTGTGTAGCCATGCTGGTGACGAAGGGTGTAGGAACCGACTACACGCCATTTAGAGGTACCTTACACGCCATGTAGTCAGTCAGTAGGTTTAAACAGTAAGGCGGTGGCATCGCCACCAGCTGGGCGACAGTACACGCCGTGTACTAGAGAGAACATGCCGTGTACTAATGTCGACAGATGAACAGTGTGGCAGTGCCACCAAATGAATAGTTAAATTAAGGGAGTACACATTGTGTACTTTAAAGTACACACCGTGTACGTTGTTTTTTCAGCTTAAAACAAGCAGTAGCCTCCTCATTTGGTAGAGGAGGCACTTGAGCCATTTTGGAGCCAAAGGAGGAGTCCAGATCTTTGATGGTCCACCAGGCGTTCGTCTGGAATCCGATTCAGCTTCAGATGGTCTCGTTGGAACCGCACGGGTAAGACCTCTCCTCTTCTGGTACCATTCTTTCTAATTATTCTTTTAACGTAAGTTATTTACATTTGAATGAGTTTTTTTCTTCGTCAGATCTATGCCGTTCTTGGGAGTTTCTGGAGTCGGCGTTCGGGTATAGCGTTCATTGGCGTATAAGGTAGGTGGCTTGGTGTTTAGTTTTCCAACTACTGTGTGTTTTGTGCGTTTTTGTGCCACAAACCCATGTTAGGGTGTCATGTGGGTGAGGGAGTTGCTATATTTAATACCTAGAATTGATTTGGTATTTAATTGTGATAATAAAATGCTGGTCGGGATCGTTGCTTGGATCCGGAACCACCCTCGGGGTGTGTTTCTCTGTTTAGCCGTTTGGCCAGGATACCCGAGGGTATGCCTTTAATGTAGTAATTGTAGAATTTACTTGAGAGGAATTGCTTGTTACTATTTTATTACCTGTTGGGAATGGATCAGTTACCTGTTTAGCCAGAGGGAATTGTTGTGATTGGCCTGAGGGCACTGCACCGTTTAGCCCGAGAGATGTAGTATTTTGCCTGAGGAAAACATTTCATGCCTGAGGGTCTTGTCTTCTATTCCTGAGGGAGAAACTTCCTACGCCTGAGGGAAATTTCTGTTACGCCTGAGGGCTATACCTGCGGGTTGGATTCTACTTACTTGAGGGTAAGGTTTTGTTTGTCTGAGGACGTGGACTATTTTCCTAGAAATGCACTATGGTGGTTTCTAATATTTAAATGGATTAAATGGATAATGAAATGGAAATATAACTGGTAATTAGTTACTTTTGAGTACTGATTACTTTATTGAATTTTACTACTGCACACTGTTGTTTCACGCTTACACGCAGTTGGAAACGGGCCTTTGGTGGGTGCCTACTGAGATATATTTCTCACACCCTGTTTGGGTCACGCTTTTGGCCCAAACAGATTACGTTGCTGCAGGTGTAGATAGGTGCAAGAGTCCCTATACAGGTACTTGACTGTTGCTGAGGAGAAGGAGGGAATGGGACCGAGGCTAGGCTCACGATGCCGCTGCTAGTTTTTTTTTCTTGTTTTGCTGTACTCTGTTTTCTACTGTACTGTATTGATGTATAACATGTTCTGGCTATTTTCTTAGAACTTGAAACATGTAGCATCATCACTTATATACTGTTGGTTATATCCACTGCTGTAGTTATTTCAGTTGTCTATGTTTACTGCTTTCGCTATTTATTGTATGTTTATTTCGGTATTCCGCTGCGCTACACTTTGACAAATGAGGGCATTGTTTCCCCACTATCAGACCTAGTCCCTCGCTACTAGTCGGCAACCTCTGGCGTTTGGGGAAATGCGCTTGAGGTCACGTGGAGAACCGGGCTCGGGGAACCCGTTGCATGGCACCCGGGTCCGGGACGTTACATTTATGTTTTTAGGTTTTTTAGGGTTGTTTATAATTTTATAGTTTTTCAAGGTTATTTGGGATTTTGAGTTTTTAGGCATTTTTAGGGTTTTCAGGGTTTTTGTGGTTTTTTGGGAATTTTACTGTTTTCTAGTTATTAGTGTTTTTAAGGGTTTTTATAATTTTATAACATTTGTAAGGATTTAATGGTTTTAGTGTTTTTAGTTCTTTTTTAGGTTTTTAGAGTTTTTTGTACGTTTTTAGGTTTTTATTGTTTTTATGTGTTTTAAGATTTTTCAGGTCTTTATGGTTTCTAGGGGGTTTTGGGATTTTAAGATCTTTTTAATTAATTTAGTTTTTGTTAGGTAGTTTATGGGTTTTAAATGTTTTTAGGTTTTTAAGGTTTTCTTAGGGGTTTTGTGGGTGTTAAAGGTATTTTACGATTTTTATGTTTTTTATGATTTTTATGGTTTTCTTGGTTTTTTGGGATTTTTAGGGCGTTTGAAGCTTTTAGGGTTTTGTGGTTTTTTTGTTTTTAGGGTTTTTTTTTGAGTTTTATAGGGTTTTAATATTTTTTAGTGTTTTTGACATTTTGTGGGTTTTATGGGTTTTTATTGTTTTTTATGATTTTATGGGTCTTTAGAATTCATTAATGTTTATAGGGGTTTTATTACATTTTTGGTTTTTTTAGGGTTTTAGGGTCGTTTAGGGAGAAGAGGTGTAAGGCCAGGATATTCTCAGCCCCCTCAAATTTTATTAAGAATAAAATATGCACAAGACAAGGGAGGGGAGGGGTCAATAGACCCACACCCAAAAACCCTTTACAATGAAGACACAAAATACCCCAAAAAAAGAAAAATCAAAAACGAATAAAGAGAAATACATAAAAGAGGAAAAAGTCAGTCAACATCACCACCAAAATCACCAAGGGATTCAGTCGCTGCACTAAAATCGAAGGCCGCATCATCACCATATGGATCCCCATCAGCACCATACCCGGAGGAGGAATTTGATTCCACCGTCTCCCATTAAGATGACTCATACTACTTGAGGAAGTCAGTACAATACCTCCTGAGTCGCTTCTTATCCATCTTCCTATCTGCTCTATCCTTGGTGAGAGCATCCTCCACATCTTCGGAATCCTTCGAGGACGCCCTTATTGACATTGTTTTTGTAAGGGTTGGATAATCTCTCCTTTCTCTCCTCTTGGAAGGGGAAGCACTCCCCCTCCTCCTGCTGTGAAGGACATCATCAGGACTCACCACCTTGGGGCACCCCTCCTGCCTGGAAATAGCAGTCACGGGCTTAGACCCTCCTCTTGGATCAGAGTCAGTATGAATTGAGACATCCATCACGGTCCTCCTCCTCCAATTCTTGTGTCTGTTCGCATCAATGAAGTCATTACGGTCCCCAAAGATAAAATCATATTTAACATCCTCATCAATGTTATTGCTGTCAAATATCACCTTCGGTTTGGGCTACTGTAGAATCTCACATAGGTGATGCACAATTTCAGAACCATCCAGCATGATCATCTCAACATGTTCAACACAGGGAGGTAGCTTTTCAAAGACCACAAGCTCCATTACCAAACTCTGTTGCACCACATTCCACTCGACAGCAGAAGGGCCCGCATCACGCAGCTCCTGTTCTAGAAAATGAATAGATGGGGTGGCTTTGATATTAGAGACCTTCCGCTCCTCATCATCTTTGGCATCATCCAGTGACTCCGAACACTCCCCCTAGTTTAGATCAAGCACTGCAAATAGATTCTAAGTGAGAACCAGGTCCTGTTCTAACTCCTGACTATTTGCCTCTGCAGAAGCATCATTCGTTAGAACCCCCTCCATCCTCATCCCCTCAGAACCTAGACTGGGGATCTCACTGCACACCCCACTCGGAACCAGCTGCAAGCAGACATCAGTAGTCATACCTTTCTCAGGAACCACCTCCACCACCCCACTGGACGAAGGGGCAGCACCTGCCCATCATAAATCACCCTTCAACCAATTAAAACAGTCCTTTACCAAGACCCCTGGGTGAAGCTCCCCCTCATTTTGATCAGGGCATGGTCCATCCCCATGGTCAAAATCCAGGTACATCTTTGGGGGGGGGTGTCATAGACATTACTCTCAGAAACCCAGCGATCACTGACCCACAATGACAGACCCATTTAATATGACCAAGAGTCAGAAAAGAATCACAGTAATTCACCCCGGATTTGAAAACCACAGGTTGCTTCCACCGCATCTCTTCACCAATCTCAATCCAAAAAAATAAACTGGTTGTTTGGAGACATCAACCTCAATACAGACTCTTGGAGAAACCGGATGACATAGGGATCACATTAGACTATCCACACATAGAAATCTTCCAACCAGATTTCCTAGCCTTGTAAGAAATGACAAATTTTGGAAGGGAAGTGGGAGTTCAAAGAATTGTACCCAAATAGAAACCAAAGGCGAGTCCCGACGTAAATGAAGATCAAAGCTCCACCTGAAGAGAGAAAAGCACGCACTGTCACATTTGTAGGGGGAGGTGGACCAGGTCTGGATAAGGTCCTCCTCAGAAGCAAAGAGGATCAGAATATGGAAGGCATCAACCAAGCCCACTGTCGCCCTATCCTGGATATCCCAATGTTCGAACTCAAATCTATCAAATACGTCCATTGGAGGGAGGCAATTAGATAATTGAGCCACCAGAGTCCTATTATGCAACTTCGTAGCCTCATTGAACTCCAAAATTGACAACTTCAGCTTCGGATGACCTTCAAAGTGACATGGAACCTTAGGGATGAGATTAATATGAGGAAATGAAGGGATCGAATCAGGATCTAAGAATGGGTTTTTAGGGCCGAGTTTTTAAGTTTTTTAGTTTTTAGGGGTTTAAAGGTTTTTAATTTTTTTTAACTTTTTTGGGGTTTAAAGAGTTTTTAGATATTTTATTGTTTTAAAAAGGGTTTTAGGGTTTTTTTATGTTTCTAGGGTTTTTTTCGTATTACTATTTTATTTGTTTTAAATTTTTTTAGGGTGTTAGTATTTTATGGTGTTTAATAATTTATAGTTTTTTAAGGTTTTCTTAGTATTTTTATGGTTTTTTATGTTTTTAGGGATTTATAAGGATTTTAATGATATTTATTATTTTTAGGGTTTTTCAGAATTTGAAGAATTGAGGGTTTTTAGTGTTTTTAGAGGATTTTATCATTGTTTAGGTTTTAAGGTTTTTTGAGTGTGTTAGACTTTTTATGTTTTAAGTGTTTTTTTTGGTTTTGAAGGGGTTTTATAGTTTTTAGTTTGTTTTAAGGGTTTTATTGGTTAATGGTTTTTAATGTTTTAAGGGTTTTTATGGTTTTAAGAGTTTTTATGGGTTTTAAGTGTTTTTAGTATTTTTTTAGGTTTTTGGGGGTTTTAATTGATTTTAGATATTTATGTTTTTCTTAGGGGGTTTCAATATTTTTTTTAACTTTTAAATTTTTAGTATTTTTTTTGGAAGTTTTTATAATTTTTATGGTTTTTAGGTTTTTTACAGATTTTGAGGGTTTTTAGGAATTTTTATGGTTTTTTAGTTTTTTCGTGTTTTTAGGGATTTTTAGTTTTTAGGGTATTAAATAGTTTTTAGAGTTTTTATAATTTTTATGTGTTTACAGAGTTTTTAGAGTTTTTGGTTGTTTTTAGTGTTTTTATGGGTTTTAGGGTTTTTTTGTATTTTAGGGTTTTTATGGTTTTTTGGTTTTTAATGTTTTTAGTGTATTTTAGGGTTTTTATTATTTTTTAAGATTTTTGGTGTTTTACTGTTTTTTGGTGATAATGTTTTCCTTGGGGTTTTTAGGTTCCTTAGGGTTTTTTGGGTTTTTGTGATGTTTGGGTTATTTTAGGATTTTTATGGGTTTTAGGTTTTTAAGGATTTTGAGGGTTTTTATAGTTTTTAGGGGTTTTATGGTTTTTCTAGTCATTCGGGGTTTTTAGGGTTTTTGGAGTTTTTTAGTGTTTGGAATATTTTTTGTAGGTTTGTAACATTTTTGGGAGATTAAATAGTTTTTAGTGTTTTCAGTGGGTTTTATGGGGTTTTATGGGTTTTAGTGGTTTTTATGGTTTTTAGGGGTTTTATGGTTTTAGGGGTTTTATGGTTATTAGTACTTTTAAGTGTTTCTAGGGGTTTAAAGAGTTTTCATGATTTTTGTTTTTCCAAGGGGTTTTTAGGGTTTTTATGGTTTATAATGTTTTATGATATTTTTATTTATTTTATTAGGTTTTTTTTTGTTTTTAGGGGTTTTTTGGGATTTTGAGGGTATTTTGGGTTTTATGGTTTTTATAGTTTTTAGAGTTTTCTAAGGAATCAGTGGGTTTAAAGGGTTTTTCTATTTTTTAGTTAGTATTTTGGGGTTTTATATTTTTCGATGTTTTTTGGGGTTTATGATTTTTAGGTCCTTTTAGGGGATTTTTGGGATTTTAGTGTTTTTACATTCCTTAGGGTGTTTAATTGTTTTTTAGCTTTTATGATTTTCATTATATTTTCTATGGTTTTGTGGATTTTATTTTTTTAGATATTTTTTGGGGTTATTTGTAATTTATTAATTTTTATGCGTTTTTATTTTTTAGGGTTTTAGGTTTTTAATGTTTTTTTCGGGTTTTTATGGTTTTTAATTTATTAGAGTTTTCAATGTTTTTTAGAGTTTTTTATCATTTTAAGGGTTTTATGGGTTTTAGTGGGTTGTTAATTTTTTTATGGGTTGTATGGTTTTAAGGGGTTTAATGGGTTTTTTTTATTTTTAGAGGTATTTGGGATTTTATGTATTTTTTACGAATTTTGTTTTTTTATATTTATTAGGTTTTAGGGGGTGTGAATGATTTTACGTTTTTATGTTTTTCTTAGGTTTTTCAGGGTATTTTGGGGGATTTAGGGTTTTTAGGGATTTTGAGGCTTTTAATGTTATTTACGGGTTTTTTGGTTTTTTGGAATTTTAGGAAATATTCAAGTTTTTAGGGTTTAATGGTTTGAATATTTTTGAACATTTTTAGTGGATTGAAGGTTTTTTTGGGTTTTTAGTGGTTTTTAGGTTTTTTGTGGTTTTTAGGTTTTTCATTGGTTTTTACGTTATTCAAGGGTTTAAGGGTTTGAATTTTTTTTAGATTTATAGAAGATTTTTAATTTTTAGTGTATTTTTAGGTGTTTCATGGTTATTAGTATTGTAGGTTTTTGGGGTTTTATGTGTTGTTAGGTTTTTAATGTTTTCATAAGGGTTTGTTTTGGGGTCTTAGGGTTTTTTATGTTTTTAGGGATGTCTAGGGATTAATTTTGATTTTTATTAGTTTTTAATATTTTTATGTATTTTATGGTTTTTAGGGGTTTTTTGGATTTTTGTGGATTTTTCATTTTTTTTGGGTTTTATGGTGTTTTTCAATTTTTTGGTGTGAAAAGGTTTGTTTTGATTTTTTTAAAAATAATTGTGTTTTTAAAGGGTTTTTATATTTTTTTAGTATTTTTAGGTGGTTTATGGGTTTGCACACTATTTTAACATTTGTAGGTGTTTATGGGTATTAGGTGTTTTATGGTATTTAATGTTTTTAGGGTGTTTATCATTTTTACGGTTTTTAGTGTTATTTTATTTTTTAGGGGTTAAAGTCTTTTAATGTTTATAATGTTTACTTATGGGTTTTTGGATATTTTGGGTTGTTTAATTTTTTATGTATTTTTTGGATTTTGTTTATTTTTATGTTTATTAGTTATTTTGAGTGTTTTTAGTTTTTTAGGGGTTTAGGGTACTGATTGTTTTTTTGGGTTTTTTGGGTTTTTTTTATTTTTTAGGATAATAATTTTTTTATAATTTTTTAACATTTTCATGAGTATAATGGGTTTTTAGAGTTCTTAACTGATTTTATAGTTTTTATGGGTTTTATAAATTTTTATTGTTTTTATGGGTTTTTTGGGTTTTTATTGTATTTTTTGGTTTTTAGGGTTTTAGTGTCATTTAGGTTATTTTATGTGTATTAGGGTTTTGAGGACTTCTTGGGGTTTTTATGGTTTTTAGGTATTTTTTGATATTTTTTTATTATTTTTATGGTTTTTAGGGATTTTACGGATTTTGAGGGTTCTTAGGTTTTTAGGGGTTTATGTGTTTTTAGTTTTAATGGTTTTCTTAAGTTTTTTTCATTGTTTTTTTTACATTTTTACATATTTTAGGGTTTATTATGATTTTTAGGTTTTTTAGGCTTTTGAGAAGTTTTAGGAGTTTTTTGTGTTTTTTAGTTTTTTAGGTTTTTTTGGGTTATGGGGGTTTTTGTGAGTTTTTTGGGTTTTAGGGTTTCAAATATATTTTTTAATGTTTTAGGGATTTATATTGTTAAGTGGTTTTAGGGATTTTATGGGTTTTTAGTGTTTTTATGGTTTTTAGTGGTTTTATGGTTTTTATGGTTTTTAGGGTTTTTAGTGTTTTTTGTGGTTCTTTGGATTTTATTGTTTTTTAGGGTTTATATGTTTGTTTAGGTTTTTAGGGTTTTCTTAGGGATTTTTTGGTATTTTTAAAATATTAAAGGGGTTTTAGGGATTTAGATGTTTTTTGGGTTTGTTGGGTTTTAGGGACTTATGGGTTGTTTAGTTTTTAGTGGGATTTCTTATCTCTTCAGTTTTTCAATTTTTTTAGTGTTTTCAAAGTTTTTATGGATTTAAAGGGTTTTTAGTGTTTTATTGGCTTTTAGGGTTTTAATGGGTTTTATGGTTTTCCATAGTTTTTAGGGGTCATATTATTTTATGTTTTTTAGGGTTTTCGAATATTTATATGGTTTTATGTTTTTAGTGTTTTTAGGATATTTAGGGGTTTTATGTGATTTATTTTTTTAATCTTTTCATAGGGGTTTTTAGGGTAATTTTTCTGGGATTTTTACGAATTTTTTTATTTGTATGGGGTTTTTGATTTTTAGGTGTTTTTAGTGTTTTTTAAGGTTTTAGGGTTTTACAGTTTTAAGGGTTTTATTGTTTTTTTGGGGCTTTTAGTTTTTTTAGTTTTTAGTTTTTGAATGATTTTTAGTGTTTTTAAATATTTTTAGATGATTAAAAAGGGATTTTTTAGTTTTTATTGGTTTTTAGGGTTTTATGTGGTTTTAAGGTTTTTAGAGGATTTAATTTTTTTGGTTTTTATGTTTTTCTATGGGTTTTTTAGTTTATTATATGTTTTCCAGATTTTTAGGATTTTGGACATTAAGGTTTTCAACATTATCTTAGGGTTTTCAAGGTTTTCATGGTTTCAATGCTTTTAGAAATTTTTAGGGATATTTGGGATTTTAATTATTTTTATGGTTTCTATTGATTTTCATGTTTTTAAGAGTTTTTTCTGGTTTTTAGTGGTTTTATGGTTATTTAGGATTTTAGTGTTTTTAGTAGTTTAAGTTATTTTTTAGAGTTTTTAGTGGTTTTAGGGTTTTTATGGGTTTTCTATTCTTTAAGGTTTTCAAGGTTTTTTATGGTTTTAGGGGTTTTAGGGTCTTTTAGAGAATTTATTTGTTTTTTCATGTTCTTATTTTTTTCATAGTTATAATTGTTTTAGGTATTAATTTTTTCTTATGGGTTTACAGGTTTTATGTTTCTAGGCTTTTTTTAGGATTTCTATGGGTTTTATAGTTTTTAGGGATTTGGAGGGGTTTTGGTTTTTTAGTTTTATTCTCAGTTTTTTAGTATCTATTGAGTTTTTTATCATTTCTATAGTTTTTTTTATTTTTTGTCTGTTTAGGGGATTAAATTTATTTTAGAGTTTTTTTGTGGTTTTTAGGGCATTTAGTGGATTTTAGGTTTTATATGGTTGGTAGGGGTCTTATGTTTTTATGGATTTTATCATTTTAAGGTTATTTTAAGGTTTTTATAAATTTTAGGGTTTTATGGGATTCTTGGTTTTTTATGATTTTATGGTTTTCTTTGGGTTTTCATGGTTTTTAAGGTTTTTCACATTTTAGGGATTTTAAGGAATTTTTTAGGATTATTTGGGTTTTTTGGATTTATAATGGTTTTGAGTTTCTTACAATTTTTAGGGGTTTATGGTTTTTTTGTGTATTTAAGTATTTTTTTTAGTTTTTTGGGTTTTTATGATTTTATAGAGTTTTTTAACATGTTTAGTGGTTTTAAGGGTTTTATAGTGTTTTTAGTGGGTTTTTAGAATTTTTTGGGTCTACTGTTTTTTTTTTGTTATAGGGTTTTTATGGGTTTAGGGTTTTTATTTTCTTTTAGGGTTTTAGGGTTTTTATAAATTTTATAGTTTTTTAGGAGTTTTAAGTATTTTTAGGTTTTTAAGGTTTTCATAGGTGTTTTCAGAGTTTTCCGAATTTTTTTTTGAATTTTTTGGATTTTTTATAATTTTTATGGATTTTAGGTATTTTATAAATCTTTAGGGTTTTTAGTGTGTCAGGTTTTTGGGTTTTTATGATTATTTTGTGTTTTTAGGGTTTTTTTAGTTTTTTAGCATTTTAATTTTTTTAGAGTTTTTATAACATTGATAGGGATTTAAATGTTTTTAGAGTTTTCATGGGGGGTAGAATATTTATGGATTTTTAGGGTTTTTGAATGTTTTTTTGGGTTTTTGTTTTTTTTAGGTTTTTAGTGGTTTTTAATGTTTTAAGGGTTTTTAGCATTTTTTTGGTTTTTAGGGGTTTTGAGTGTTTTTTTCATTATGGTTTTCCTTTCGTTTTTATGGTTTCTTTATTTATGGATTTTTAGGGATTTTATGTTTGGTATGGGTTTTGTTTAATTTTAGTGTTTTTTTTGTATGGTTTTATGGTTTTGGGGGGGTTTTAATTTTTTTGGAGTTTTTAAGGGGTTTAGTTTATATATATTATTTTATCTTTTTTTTGATTTAAAGGGTTTTCAGAGTATTTAGTGGGTTTTAGGGTTTTTATAGTTTCTAGGGTATTTAAAAAAATTAGTGGGTTTTGTGATTTTTGGGTTTTTAGGGTATTTTAGGGTATTTAGATTTTTTAGGTTTCATAGTTGTCAAAGTTTTTATTATGTTTTTAGGGGGATTTTTGGTTTTTATGTTTTTAGGTATATTTTGGGGGTTTTTTAGTATTTTTATGTTTTTAGGGTTTTTATAGATTATGAGTATTTTAAGGGGTTTTTTGGGTTTTTAGGGATTTAGTGTTTCTTTAGGGGTTTTAGTATTCTTAGAGTTTTATGTTTTTCTTATGTGTTTTAAAGGTTTTTAGTTTTTTACATTTTTAAGGATTTTTTGGGTTTTATATGTTTTTGAGAATTTTTTTGGATTGTGAGGTATTTTAGGGTTTTTATGGTTTTAGCATTTTTATGTTTTGGGGTGTTTTAAGTGATTTTGGTTTTTGATGTTTTTGTAGGTTTTTTTGGTTTTTAGGGTTTTTTAAAATATTAGGGGTTTTTGGGCTTTTATAGGATTTTTATGTGTTTTTTGGTTTTTTCAGGATTTTGAGCATTTTTAGGGTTTTTAGTGGTTTTAAGTATTCATGGTTATTTATTTTTAGAGTTTTTTGGATTTTAAGAGTTTAGTGGTTTTTATGGTCTGTTAGTATTTAATTATTTAATGGAGTTTTAGAGTTTATCGAGGTCTTAGGGTTTTTAAACTTTTAAGGTTTTTTGGGTTTTAGGGTTTTTAAGGTTTTATGGTATTTTTAGGTGTTTTAGGGGCTTTATAATTTTTTTCAGTTTTTAGGTGTTTTATGTGTTTATAGGTTTTAAAGGTTTTATTAAGGGTTTTTAGGGTTTTTAGTGATTTTTAAGTTTGTAGATATTTTTAAGGCCTTTTTGGATTTTTTTTGGTTTTTAGGGATTTTGATGGTTTTAGGGGTTTTAGGGATTTTTTGTGTTTTTATCATTTTTTAGGTTTTTAGGGGTTTTAAGTGTTATAATTTTTTTGAGGTTATCTTATGGGATTTATGGGTTTTAAATTTTTAGTTATTTTGAGGGATTTTTAGGATTATCATGGTTTTTAGGGTTTTTAGGGAGTTTGAAGGGTTTTATGGGTTTTTAGGGTTTTGAGGTTCTTATGGTTTTACGGTGATTTGAGGATATTATTTTAGTTCTTTTATATTTTTTATGGGTTTTCAGAGTTTTTATCATTTTTGGTGGTTTTACGGTATTTTAGATTTTTTACTGTTTTTTGGGTTTTATGGGTTTTTAGGATTTTATAAGGATTTTATGGGGTTTTGGGGGTTTTATGTCTTTTTAGGATTTGGGGGGTAGGTTTTTAGGGGATTTAAGTGTTATTAGGGTTTAAATGTTTTCTTACTGGTTTTCAGTGTTTCTAGGGATTTTTTCATTTTTAGGGATTTTTAGGTCTTCTTTATGATTTTTAGCATTTTTTAGGGTTTTTATGTATTTTGATGTTTTTTAGGGTATTTAGAGGATTTATGATGTTAGAATTTATTATGATTTAATGGTTTTAAAGTGTGTTTATATTTTTATTATTTTATTAGTGTTTTTAGGGTTTTCAAGGTTTTTTAAATTTGTAGGCATTTTTAGGGATTTTAGCATGTTTTATTATTTTTAGCGTTTTATGGGATTTTGAGGGGTTTTATGGGGTTTTCATTTTTTATTTTTTTGTGGTTATTTTTTTAGTTTTTTTTACTGATTTAAGGTTTTTAGAGTTTTTTAATGTTGTAGGGTCTTAATTTATTTTTAGTGTTTTTGTGGTTTTTCGCCTTTTTGAGTTTTTTGGGGGTTTTATGGTTTTATGTGTTTTATGGTTTTTAGGATTTTAGTGTTTTAGGGTCTTCTAGGGGTTTTTAGGTTTGTAGAATATTTACGTTTTTATGGGTTTTTTACTTATTTTATGTTTTTATGGTTTTCTTATGGTTTTTCTAGGTTTTTATGGTTTTTTACAATTTTAGGGATTTTGTGGGATTTTTATGGTTTTGGAGTTTTTAGGGATTTTGAAGGTATTTATGGGTTTTTAGTGTTTTAGGGGGATTTGGGGTATTTATAATTTTTAGGTTTTTATGGGTTTAAAGTTATTTAAGGTTTTTAAGGTTTTCTTATGTATTAAGAAGACTTTGATTATTTTCTACGTTTTTAGGGAATTCAATTATTTTTTAGGATTTTAATTGTTTTTTATGGCTTTCAACTATTTTGAGGGATTCTAGAGTATTTTATGGGTTTTTAGGGATTCTACGGGTTTTTTTTAATTTAGGTTTTTTTGAGTTTGTTAGGGTTTTTTGGTTTTTTAGTGATTTTTAATGTTTTTAGGAGATTAAAGGGTTCATATAGGTTTTTTTTTTCTGAGAAAATAAAACACAATATATAAAAGAATGAATCTAATTACAATGTAATCCCCTAATGGTTGAAACATATGGTTTGAGGGCTCATGAAAACCGAAAAAAATGAAAAATTTCCAGAGAAGCCTCATGAATCCCAAACCACCAAACTTTGGAATACGGGTTCGAGAAACCACATGAATCCCATCCAAGCAATTGTTTGGAAAATGATCCTAAGAAACATTGTGAAGTCCAAATAAAACATTTCGTTTAAACGTTCCTAAAAGAACTCCCAAATCCCATTCAAACCACCACCTGAAAGATGGACCACGAACCTCATGAAGACCATCCAAAAAAATGCATGAAAATGGCATGGTAAATCATGAAAATTCCAACGAACACAACACCCATCTCATAGCACCCAACTCGCATCTCTATCACTTGGACAAGTAGTAAACACCAATGGAACCAGGACCCATCCAACACACAATTCACATCACCAAAATATATCACCAATATAAAATAGATATAACTCATATCTCTCATAACAAGCTCCTAGAATCTATAGTTCCCAACACCCCCAAAATCCCCCAATAACACCTAACAACACACAATATCGCTCAGCACCGTATATAAATATCCTACAACTAGCATCTCCCAGTAGCTTCTAGCTCTACTATTAAATCCTATCACAACATCCATCATCCACAATAGGTCCAATGCCCTATAACATCTCCCAGCACGGCTCATAGCTATCTCAATCCCAACTCTAAAAGCAAACAATAATGCAACAAACACCAAAACGATCTAGCCATAACACCCTATGTCCAATTCCAAAAACCATCTCCAATAGTAAATATATCCAATATCCTAACACTAATCTAGCTCCCAACATCCAAAAAACCTACTCCCACACCATTCAAAAACAATCATCCCCAACATAATTTATCACCAACAACCAAAATGAAATCCTCTACCAACAAAACTCCTCCCAGCCATACCAAACTACATCCACAGAAACTAGTACCCCAAAAGTTATAGACAGACTCCTCCGAAAAAATGAGTCTATAAAACATAATAATAGAGCCTTCTAAATCCTCACTTCCACCTAAACTACAAGAAAAAACACCAACCATCACATCCAAAAAACATTTAAGGACCTCCCTACATTAGCTGAATCACCATACACCTAACCATGCCATCCCATAATTTTCCACACAAATATCCTTGAATCCCCATAGTGTCAGAAACTAGAAAACAAAGAATTAAACTTCATAGGATGATGATGATAACCCCTATCATTGGATCCTTTGATAAAATCATATGGAACCATAAATGAGGTAACGAAACTGGTCGAAAAACCATATTCTATCAAAGATAAGATTGTCTATGAAAAGAAAACCCCAGACAAAGAGAAGAAAAAACTCGCGTTGACCAGTTGGGACCACCCACACTAATGATAAACGGTTTCCATGATGAAATAAACCCTCAATAAATGAAACATACCTTCACCTGTAGATGTATGAAACATCACCAACTGATGAACCAGCTTCCAGAAACCAGAAGAACCAACAACTAGTATGGTCATCTAAAAGAGAAATGACGGCAAAGAACCTCTCATCCCTGAAGATTCTTATGAGACACACAATTGAGACACGACACCATCCTTCAAAAGCCAATACAAGAATCCAAATCCTCCAATTTCTTCAAAAATAGGGACTGTGACACCTATGAATATGCCTATATACTAACCACAATAATAATAAACTAAAGAGATGCATCGATTTAATTAACATTGAACCAAGAACACCCAACAATATATAAATTGTCTGTTACGTAGAGGAATCCATCACTAGGACCAAACACACACACCAACAATGATCCCACATTCTCCTGAGGAACACCGTTCGTGATTCCCCTCAATAATATGATAGACTAAAATAGTAAAATAATGAACCTATTACGTCTACTTCACACAATGTAGAATATATTCTGACAACCATAGCCACATAGGTGAAAAAGGATGTCAACCAAAGTGTGGCCTTGAGGAAAAACCTATCTATAACAACATACCACCTGAATCAAGAAATGATGATGTATTTCAAGTCCCAAACCACCCAACACCATTGTAAAATTACTCAAACCACCCATGAATTTTTTTTTCTAAGAAATGTGATTGAGGCTCCTCAACGAACACATAGAAGACCAATAGACTGACCTCCAAAAGAAGGCCACCAATCACAACCAAGAATGAGTACACCAAATATGAACAACATTATCCCTTGCAATCATAAGAATATCCTCTAAGGATACCATTCATACAGAACACTGAACAAATCTACTACATCATCACCAATCAAAATGGATAGAAACATGCCATAAGGATCCAATGACGAGAATAAAACCTACAAGGGAAACCTAGTTCCAAGATGCGATAAAAACCCCACTAATATAATGGAGCTCTTGAGAGCTTCAAGATATTAATCAAGATCCCTAAAAATTACCTTGTACAAAGGGTTTTTATATTTTTTTACGGTTTATAGGTTTTTAGTGTTTTTTATTATTATAGGGTGTTTATGGATTTTCGAGGGTTTTAGGGACTGTAGGTTCTTTTTTGGGTTTTAGTGTTTTTATTGTTATTGGGTTTAAGGAAGTTTATTTGGTTTTAAGTGGTTTATATTTTTAAGGTTTTCTTAGGGGTTTTAAGGGTTTTTACTGTTTTTTATAGATTTAAGGATTTTTAATTCCTTTTCCTATATTTATGTTTTATTATGGTTTTAGGAATTATGAGGATTTTAAGAGTTGTTATTGTATTTAGAATTTTTAGGTTTTATATGGTTTTCTAAGTGTTTTTATGTTTTTATGGATTTTATAGTGTTTTTTTGTTTTTTTTTTGTTTTTTTGGGTTTTAGATATTTCTAGGTATTTTTAGTTTCTTTTGGTTTTTGTGTTTTTAGTGATTTTGATGGGTTTTAGGGGTTTCAGAGTTTTTATGGTTTCATGGAGTTTTAGGTTTTTTATTGAGTTATTTTATGGCTTTAAGGTTTTTTTATAGTTTTTAGCTTTTATTGGGATTTAAAGTTTTTAAGTGTTTTTTGTGGTATTTAGGGTTTTTATGGGTTTTAAGGGTTTTAAGGTTTTTAATAGGGTTTTTGTGGTTTTTAGGGCCTTAGGTATTTTTATTGTTTTTAAATGTTTCACATTTTTCTAGGTTATAATTGTTTTCATAGAATTCTTCAGGGTTTTTAGTGTATTTTATATTCTTAGATATTTGTATGGATTTTTTTGGATTTTATGGGTTTTTATGGCTTTAGAATTTTTCTGTGATTTTAGGGGTTTTTAGGCTTTTTAAGGTTTTTATAGTTTTTTATATTTAAGGATTTTTATTATTTTAAGGATTTTATGGGTTTTTATAGTTTTTAAAAGTTTTTAGGAGTTTAAAGGGAATTTCAGTGTCTATAGTGACTTTAATTTTTTTATAGGTTTTTTTTTATTTTTAATGGTTTTTAAGGGTTTTTATGGATTTTATGTGTTATTAGGGTTTTTGGTTGTTTTTTGGGTTTTTTGTGTTTTTTTTAAAATTTAATTATTTTAGGGGTTTTAATTGTTTTTAGGTTTTATGGTTTTCTAAGGGTTTTTCTAAATTTTTAGGGGTTATTACCTTTTTAGGTATTTTGAGAGCGTTTTTAGTATTTTTATGGTTTATAGAGGTTTTTTTTGTTTCTGACGGTTTTTAGGGATTTTTAGTGTTTTTATGGGGTTTAAGAGTTTTGGTATTTTTATGGTTTTCTTAGGGTTTTTCGGTTATTTTAGAGTTTCTTAGGTTTTACATATTTTTAATGACTTTTAAAGGATTTTTTTTTTTGAGATTCTAGTGGTTATTTATTGTTTTTATGTACTTTAAATGTTGTAAAATATTTTTATGGGTTCTAGTGGTTTTCAGGGGTTCTAGGGTTTTTAGGGTCTTTTTAGTGTTTTTAGGGTTTTTAGGGGTTTTTAGGTTTTTAAGGTTGTTACGTGTTTTATTATTTTTAAAGGATTATACGGTGATTTTAGTATCTTTAGGTATTTTTATGTATTTAGGGATTTTTAGGTATTTTTTCAGCTATTTTTGGATTTTAGAGATTTGGAGGGGTGTTAGGGTTTTTAAGGTTTTGAACAATTTTTAGGATTTTAAGGTTTTTCATTTAATAGGTTTTTAAGGTTTTCATAGAGGTTTTTAGGGTTTCTAAGGCTTTTTACATTTATAGGTATAATATGTATTTTTATGATTTTTATGATTTTTATGAGTTTTATCGTTTTTTAGGGATTGATAAGCTTTTTAGGGTTTTGTGGTTTTTTTTAATTTAATAGTGGTTTTTTGAGTTTTTAGGGTTTTATTGGGTTTTTATGTTTTTCAAAAAATTTATGGATTTAAAGGTGCTTTAGAATTTTTAGTGGTTTTTAGGTTTTTAATGGATTTTCAGTTTTCTATGGTTCTAAGGGGTCTTGATGGTTTTTAAAGGTTTTTAATGTGTTTTGGGTTTTTTTGGTCTTATTAGGGTGTTCTAGGATTTTTAGCATTTATTGGTTTTTAGGGGTATTAAGTGTTTATTGGTTTTTTAGGTTTTGCTAATAATTTTTATGGTCATAATTATTTTTTATGTTTTTAGGTATTTTTATGAAAAAATTGGTTTTAGGGTTTTTGGGGATTTTATGGATTTTGAAGGTTTTTTAGGGGGGTTTGGTTTTTTTAGTTTTTATTGTTTTTTTTGTTTATTAGGGTTTTTATGATTTTAATGGTTTTAAAGGTTTTTTATATTTTTAATATTTTTAAGGATTTTAAAGTGTTTTTAGAGTTTTTAGTGGATTTTTAGGGTTTTATGGGATTTTAGGGTTTTTATGGTTTGGGGTGTTTATGGTTATTTGGGATTTTTAAGGGTTTTGGGGTCTTTAAAGGGTTTTTTGGATTTTAGTGTTTTCTAAGAGGTTTAAAGTGGTTTAAGGCTATTATGGTTTTCTTATAATTCTTTAGGGTTTTTAGCATTTCTTAAATTTTTAATTTTTTTTAGATTTTTTTGGATTTTTCTGGTTTTTTGGGGTTTTGGAGATTTTGTGGGTTTTTTAGGGTTTTGGGGTTTTTAAGCCACTTTTCCATTTTTAGGTTTTAGGGAGTTCAATTTATTTTTAGTATTTTAAGTTTTTATTAGGGTTTTTCAGTGTTTTTAGGGTTTTTATATTTTTTTTGGATTTTTTTGGTGTTTTTTGGGATTGTTAGGTTTTTTATATTTTTAGTGATTTTTCATTTTTTTTGACTTTTAGGGTTTTTACATTTTTTTCGGTTTTTACGGTTTTTTTTATTTTTTAGTGTTTTAAAGATATTTTGGAGTTTTTTTACATTTTTACGTGTTTAATGGACTTTTAGAATTTTTTGTGGGTGTCTATGGTTTTTATGGTTTTTTAGTTTCTTTATGTGTTTTCATGGTTTTTATGGGTTTTAAAGGTATTAGGGTATTTCATGATTTTAGGGTTATTATTATTTTTTATGTTTCTAGTGGATTTAAGTGTTTTTATGTTTTTATGGTTTTCTTATGGGTTTTTATTGTTTTTAGGTGTTTAATGTTTTTAGGGAATTTTATTCCTCTTTTTATGATTTTTATGATTTTTTAAGGTTATTTGGGGATTTGAGAGGTTTTTATTGTTTTATGTTTTTTAGGGTATTACAGTTTTTATGTATTTTGTGTTTTATGTGTTTTTTGGGTTTTTATGGTTTTATTAGGGATTTTAGGGAATATACTTATTTTTATTTTTTATTGATTTTCAGGGATTTTTAGGGATTTTTACATTTTTGAATTTTATGGAATTTTTGGTTTCACAGGGTTTTTAGGGTTTTATTGTTTATTTGGTGTTTAGGGGCATTTTTGAGTTTATTTTTGTCTTAAAGGTTTTTTATATTTTTTATACATTGAAAGGGTTTTAAATTTTTTCATAGTTTTTAGTAGGTTCTTATTGGTTTTTAAGTGTTTTAATGTTTTTTGGGATTTTAGGGATTTTAGGGGGAGTTTAGTGAATTTAACATCTTTTTAAAGATTTTCATGGTTTTTAGTGGTTTTAGGATTCTTAGGGTTTTTATGTGTTTTATGGTTTTTATGGTCTTCATAGGTATTTTCATGGATTTTATGTTTTTATTGATTTTGTTGATTTTTTAGGAACTATATAAGTTTTTTGAGGATTTAGGGATTTTGATGGGTTTGACTAATTTTTCGAATTTTTCGAATTTTTGTCGGTGTAGATCATTGAATTTTATTTAGTTTTTTCAATTTATCTTAGGTTTTTTCATTATTTTTGGTGTTTTTCATTTTTAGGTATTTTTTAGGATTTTTATGGATTTTAGGGTTTTTAGGTATTTTGAGAGTTTTTAGGGTTTTATGTTTTTATTATTTGTTTGGTTTTAATATATTTTATTGAGATTTTTATAAATTTATGGGTTTTAGAGTTTATAAAAATTTTAGGGGTTTAATGGGATTTTAAATATTTTTGTGTGTTTTGAGGATTTTTAAGGATTTTGGTGATTCTATGGTATTAATGAGTTTTTAGGGTATTGGGGTCTTTTTAGGGTTTTATGTGTTTTTTATCTTTCTATGTTTTTTATGGGTTTCAATTGTTTTTAGGATGGTATATTTTTTATTTTCTTTTTACATTTTTACTGAATTTTAAGGCCTTTTTAGGATTTTTATGGATTTTTCAAGATTTTGGTACTTTGAGGTGTTTTAGGGATTTTAGGGTTGTTATGGTTTTTAGTGTTTTCTTTTGGATTTTAGGGATTTCAAGTATTTTTAGGTTTTTATGTTTTCCTTATAATTTTTCATGGTTTTTAGGTTTTTTACATTTTTAGGGATATTTAGGGTCTTTTAAAGTTTTTATTGTTTATAGGTGTTTTAGGGATTTCGATGGGTTTTGGGTTTTTTGTGTTTTTAGCGGTTTTTTGAGTTTTTTATGGTTTTAATGGTTTTTACAGTATTTTTTAACATTTTTTGGGGTTTAAAGGGTCATTGTATTTCTTAGTGGGTTTTAGGGTTTTATGGGTTGTAAAGGATTTTTAAGGTTCTTAGAAGTTTTTTTGGATTTTAAGGTATTTTGTGTTTTATATGGCCTTTTAATGTTTTTATATTTTTTTAGTTTTTAGGGATTTTAAGTGCTTTAAGGGTTCTGAATGTGTTTATGGTTTTATATCAATTTTTTTAATTTTCAAGGGTTTTAAGGATTTTTAATCTTTTATAGTTTTTAGGGATTTTGAATGTTTTTTTGGTTTTTTGGGGTTTTAGGGTTTTAAAGTTCTATGGTTTTTAGAATTTTTAGGTTTTAGGGGTTTTTAATTTTTTCGGTTTTTAAGGTATTCTTAAGTTTTTTCTGGGTTTTTAGGATTTTTTTACATTTTTAGGTATTTTTAGGGATTTTATAGGACATTTAAAGTATGTTGGATTTTTAGAGATTTTGTGGGGTTTTAGGGGTTTTATTCTTTTCAGGGTATTGATGGATGTCTTACTTTTTTAGGTTTTTTGAGATATTTAGTGTTTTTAATGATTTTTAGAGGTTTTGAACATTTCAAGGGTTTAAAGGGTTTTCACTATTTTTAGTGTTTTTTAGTGTTTCTATGTGTTTTTTTGATTTTTCAGGTTTTTAGAAGAATTTATTTTTTTAGGGGTTTTCGGGTTTTTGTCATGTTTTTTGGGTTCTTTATGGATTTTCTCTCTTTTGGGGTTTTAAGAATATTTATGTTTTTAAGGTTTTATTAGGGTTTTTTAGGGGGTTTAATGTTTTTTTTATTTTTCTAGGGATTGTTTGAGATTTTTATGATTTCTTTGGGTTTTAAGGGTCTTATGGATTTTTTCATATTTTTTAATTTTAATTGTAATTTAGATTTTTTCGCATTTTTTGGGTTTCTTAGGGGTTTAAACTGTTTTTAGTTTTTTATGTTTTCTTTATATGTTTTAGGCTTTTCAGTGTTATATTAGGTTATTAGGAATTTTTAAGGATTTTTTAGGATGTTTATGGTTTTATGGTTTTATGGTTTTTAGGGATATTTAGTGTTTTTAAGTTTTAGGGGTTTTTTAGTTTTTAGTGGTTTTATTTTTTTTATTGTTTTTTAACATTTTAATGGAGTTAAAGTTTATTTTATGTTTTAATGGGTTTTTATGATTCTTAAGGTTTTTAGGGATTTTATGGTTTTTAGGGGTTTTTCTATTTAATATCATTTTATGATCTTTAGCGTATTTTTATGGTTTATTCTCGTTTCTAGATTTTTTAGGGTTTTAAGGGATTTAAATTTTTTATGTTTGTAATGTTTTCTTTACGTTTTTATTTCTTTATATTTTTTTTGGATTTTTATGTATTTTTTAGGAATTTTATCTTTTTTATGGTTTTTAGGCATTTTGATGTTTTTATGCATTTAGAATTTTTATGGGGCTTAGGGTTTTTAAGGGTTTTTTGTTTTTACGGTTTTTTATGTTTTCGCTAGGGTTTTTAGTTTTTTACATTTTTAAGGATTTTTTAGAATTTTTTGGTTGTTTATGGGTTATAGGGATGTTGATTGGTTTTCATACTTTCTTTTTTTAGGTTTTTTTATGGTTCGTTTGGGTTTTATGGTTTTTTTAGTAATTAGTGATTTTTTGGGTTTTTAGATTTTTTAACATTTTAATAATTTTAAAGGATTTTTGGAGTTTCTAGTGGTTTTTATGTATTTTATGGGGTTTTGGGTTTCTATGGTTTTTATGGATTTTAGTGAATTTAGGGTTTTTAGTGATTTAAGGGTTTTAATCTTTTTAAAGTTTCTATGGGTTTTATGTGTTTTTAGGTATTTAGGTTTTTCTCATGTGTTTTTAGAAATTTTTGATTTATTTATAGGTTTCTGGATTTTTGGGATTTTTGAAAATTTTATTGTCATTAATTATTGTGAGGGTTTTTGGGTATTTAGGGTTTTTATGGTTTTTTTTGATTTTTGGGGTTTTTCAAGTTTTTATGGTTTTCTAGATTTTTTATATTTCTTAGGGGTTTAAATGCTTTATATATTTATTTATGTGTTATTAGGGTTTTTATGGGTTTTTAAGGTTCGTTGCATTTTTTAGGTTTTTAGGGGTTTCATGTGTTTTTAGGTTTATACTATTTTATTAGTGTTTTTTTTATTTTGAGGGTTTTTAATGTTCTTTGGGATTGTTGGTGTCTTTATGGATTTTTATCGTATTATTGGTTCTTTGGGAAATTTAGGGTTTTTAAGGATTTATAGGGTTTTTAGCAGTTTTTCTGTTTTTAGGGGTTTTATGTGTTTTAAGGATTTTAATGTTTTATTTAATTTTTTTTTTCTAAAATTTTTATTTTTTTAATGTTTTAAGCGATTTTTTGGGCTTGTTTTGTTATTATGGTTTTTTGGATTTCAAGGAATTTTGAGGGTTTTTAGGGTTTTATGGTTATTTTTGTTATTTTAGAGGTTTTTTTAGTTTTTAGGTTTTTAATGTTTTTTGAGTATTTTAACTTTTTTGGGGGTTTAAAGGGTTTTTAGTTACTTTAGTGACATTTATGGTTTTAATGGTTCATTTGGTTTTTATGGTTTTATTTTTTAAGGGTTTTTAGCATTTTTATCACTCTTTAGGTTTTTAGTTGTTTCTAGTGTTTTTATTTTTTTAAGGTTTTCATAGTTTTTTAAAGAGTTTTAATGATTTTTTATGGTTTTATGGATTTTTTTGGGGATTTTTTAGTATTTTCATGGTTTGTCAGTGTTTTAGATATTTTCAGTGTTTTGAGGGTTCTTTATGGTTTTGGGGTTTTATGGTTTTTGGGATTTTGGGTTTTTTTTCTTAGGGTTTGAAGGTTTTTTTGTGTTTTTATCTTTTTTATAGGGTTGAAGTGTTTTTTAGTTTTTTTCAATGTTTTATGGGTATTTAGGGGTTTTAACGGTTTTTAAGTTTTTTACGGTTCAAGGGGTTTTAGGGTTTTTTTTGGTGTTTTAGGGTTTTTAGTATTTTTTAGGTTTTTTTGGTTTGAAGTGTTTTTAGGTTTTTAAGGTTTTTTTTCTTTGGGTATTTTAGTGTTTTTTTGGTTTTTTATGACTTTATGGGGGTTTAGATATTTTTTAGGATTTTTCTAGAGCTTAACGGTTTCTAATAATTTTGATGGGTTTTAGGGGTTTTAGGGATTTTGTGGGGTTATATGGGTTTTTTTGTTTTTATGGGTTTTTAGGGTTTTTTATTCATTTTATAGGTTTTTAATGGTTTCATATGGTTTGATGTTTTCATGTTCCCTTAGGTAATTTCATAGTCTTAATGGTTTTTAATTTTTTTTAGAGATTTTAGGAATTTTTTAACTTTTTTATGGATTAGTAGGTTTTTAGGGATTTGGAGGGGTTTTAGTGTTTTTAGGGTTTTAGGGGCTTTTGGATTTTTGGATTTTTAGGGTTTTTTTATTTTATGGTGTTTTAAGGTGTTTTATAGTTTTTTAATGTTTTTTGGGTTTTAAAGGGTTTTTATAGTTTTATTGTCTTTTTAGGGTTTATCGATTTTCTATGTTATGTGGATTTTATGTGTTTTTTAAGGATTTCTTTGGTTTTATGGTTTTTAAGATTTTTAGAGCTTTTTAGGTTCTTTGTGGGTTTTTTTTATGTTTTTGAGTTTTTCTTAAGGGGTTTTAGGGTTTTATGTTTTTAGAGATTTTTAGGGATATATTATGAATTTTTAGGGTTTTAGGAAATTTGATGATTTTGAATGTGTTTTGGGATTTTATGTATTTCAAGGATTTATTGTTTAGGGAGGGTTTAGGGTTTATTTAGTTTTTTAGGGTTTCATGTTTTTTTAGATTTTTCAATGTTTTTAGGGGTTTAAATGGTTTTTAGTGGTTTTAGTGGGTTTTTATAGTTTTTAGGGGTTTTAAATATTTTTGGCCTCTATGGTTTTAAGGGGTTTTATGGTTTTATGTTATTTTAGGGTTTTTATACTTTTTAGAAATATTTAGGTTTTTTGGTTTTTAGGGGTTTTACGTGTTTTTAGATTTTTAAGGTTTTTTAGGGTGTTTCAAAATTTTTATCTTTTTAGGGATTTTTAGGAATTATTTAGGATTCTATTATATTTTATATTTTTGTGGGGTTTTAGATATTTTAGTGTTTTTAGGGTTTTAGTGTTTTTAGCATTTTTAGTGTATTAGGGTTTTTAGAGTTTGTTTGGGTTCTTAGGGTTTTTAGGTTTTAAAAGTTTTCATATGGTATTTTCAGGGTTTCTTGGGTTTCTTATGCTTTTGGGGATTGTTATGGGATTTTAGTATTTTTATATATTTTTAGGGATTTAGAGTTCATTTTGGTTTATTTAGGGATTTTGGGGTTTTACTGTTTTTTGGTTTTTAAGGTTTTATTATTTTTTTATGGTTGTTCAACTTTTTAGAGTTTTTTAAATTTTTTAAGATATTGAAAATGTTTTAGAAGTTTTTTCAATGGTTTTATAGGTATTATGGTTCATATGTGTTTTTAATGGTTTTATTGTTTTTATGGTTTTTTTTTGTTTTTGGGCCTTTTATGGGTTTTATCATTTTTATGTTTTTAGGGTTTTATGTGTTTTTAGTTTTTTGAGGCTTTCTTAGCGGTATTCATGTTTTTTTGGGGGTTTTTTGTTTTTATGTGTTTTTAGGGAGTTTTTATGATTTTTATGGGTTTTCAATTTTTTAGGCATTTGTGGGTTTTTACAAACTATAGGGGTTATAGTGTTTTTAGAGTTTTTAGGTTTTTTACTTTCATTCGGGTTTTTTGGGGTTTAAAGTCGGTTTTAGGTTTTTAGGGGTTTTTTGGTTTTTTTGGGGATCTTTAGGGATTTTTTAGGTTTATTTGGGACTTTTTTATGATTTTTTATTTTTTTTTGTGGATTTAGAGAGTTTTAGGACTTAAGATCTTATTATTTTTATAAGTTTTAGGTGTTTTTAGTTTTGAGAGTTTTCAAAGATTTTAGGTTTTTTAATTTTTAGTGATTTTTGTATTTTTATATGTTTTTTTGGGTTTTTAGGGCTTTTAGGAATTTTATAGGATTTTATGGTTTTTAGGTATTTTAGAGGGTTTTAGGGTTTTTATGGTTTTTATCATTTTCATGTTTCTAGGGGTTTGTAGTTTTTTTGGTTTGTTACATTTTCATATGGTTTTTATGGGGTTTTATGTTTTTAGTGATTTTAGAGCTTTTTTAGGATTTTTATGGATTTTTATGGTTTTATAGGAATTTTATGGGTTTAGGGTTTTGTGTGTTTTTGAGGATTTTTGTGTTTTTATATTTTTTAATGTATATTTTGATTTTTTTCACATTTTAAGGGTTTAAATGTTTTTTGGAGGTTTTAGTGGTTTTAAGGTTTTTATGGGTTTCAGGATTTCTTAATGTTTTTGGGACTTTTTATTGTTTTTTTGGGTTTTAAGAGGTTTTTTGTTTTTTTCTGGTTTTAAGGTTTTATTTGGGATTTTATGTATTTTATATTTTTAGTTACTTTTAAGTTTTTTTTAGGATTTTTATGGTTTTTAGGGGTTCTAGGAATTATGTGTTATTTTATGTTTTTTAATTATTTTTAGGGTTTTTATGGATTTTTGGGGTGAAAGGGGGTTTTTAGTTTTTTAGGGTTTTAAAGGTTTTTTAGAGTTTCTAATATTTTTGTGCTTTAAAGTTTTTATAGATTTTTTTTGTTTTTTTGTTCTTATATGTGTTTTTAGGGGGTTTTATGGGTTTTGGGGATTTTTTTATTTATGGGTTTTAATGTTTTTAGTGATTTTTTAGTTTTTTAGGTTTTTTATGGTTTTTTAGGTTGTCTAGGGTTTTTATTTAATTTTAGTTTTTAAAGGTTTTCATAGGGGTTTTAGGTTTTTATGGTTTTTAATGTTTTTAGGTATTTTTATGACTTTTTTTAGTATTATTATAGTTTTTAGGATTTCTCATGATTTTAAGAGGCTATTTTGGTTGTTTATGGTTTTTAGGGTATTTGACATTTTTTAGAGTTTTTAGAGGACTTTATTGTTTTTATGATTTTATGGTTTTCATATCTTTATTCCGGATTTTTATCTTTTTTATGGAATGTTTTGAATTTTTTTGGATTTTTATGGTTTTTTGGGTTTTTTAGGGATTTTATGGTTTTAAAATGTTTTTAGTGTATTTTCAGATTTTTTTTCTTTTCAAATTTTATAATTTTATTTAGGTTTTTATAATTTTTAATGTTTTTTAGAGTTTTATACCTCTTTTAAGGGTTTAAAGGGTTTTGTAGTTTTACGTGTTTTTAATGATTTTTATGGGTTCTAGGGATTTTTAGGTTTGTAAGGCAAGGAAGGTGTGAGGCCAGGCTATTCCAAGGCCCCAAAATTTATTAGAAAAAGAGTGACAACATACAAAGGAGGGGTAGGGTCATCAACCCACACCAAAAGCCCTGGACACCCACGCACACGAGAGTCCAAAAGACCAAAAATACAAAAGGAGAGATAGCTACAGACCAAATTCAACATCCCCATTAGGGTCTTCATCAACACCATAGCTTGAGGAAGTATCCGAGTTCACCAACTCCCATTTATAAGATTCATATTGCTTCAGGAAGGTTGGACAATACTTCCTGAGTTCCACACCCAGCTTTGCTTGGGTAGTCTGGTCTTACCTACCATGTGCATCTCCTTCACCTTTGCTAGCCTTGGAGGAGGCTCTATTTGTCATTGGCCTAAGTAGGGAAAAATAGTCCCTCCTTGCCCTCCGTTTCACTGGAGGATCACTCGTCACCTTAGCATTTATGTGGGCTATATCAGTAGGCACAACCATGTTGCCCTGCCTGCCACCTTTAGGAACAGACCGCGGCCTTCTCTTCTGATTATATCCAGAGGAGCTAGAGAGACCCATCATCGCCTGCTCCCTCTTGATCCTATCCAATATGGCATACATAAGGTCATCGCGGTCCCCAAAAATTTCTCCTAGCCTTATGTGTTCATAATTCTCATTCCCAAGAAAGACCACCGACTATAGGTATGGATTTTGAAAGATATCTTTTATGAGCTGGTCAAGTGGGATTTCCGAAAAATCCAACATAATCGGGTCAGACAGGTCAACACTGGTGTCAACTTCTCAAATAGAACAAGAGCAGAGTTCATATCAGGCTACTCAGTTCTCCTCTTATTAGCATGAAGGCTATCGAACTGTTTCTTGGGCTAAGGGGCATCACTCAGACCAATTCCAGGCACAACATGATCCATCAGCACCTGCTCCAGTGAATGTACAGTGGTCAGGGGGTTTTCCACACCCAAAACCCTTGAACCATAATGAAAGGTAGGTAGGTATGTCTCCTAGAGGACATCAGTATTATCCTCCACCTCTTGTAGTTCCTGTCCCACCTGACCCCCTTCATCAGTTCCCAAAGAGTCTAAAGGGTCTATCCCCTTGAACTGATTCGAGGTTAAGGCCAGCTCATATCCACTTCCAAGACCAATTTCCAGAGGGCATCAAAAAATTTCTTTCTCCATCCCATGGAAATCTAGTCTTAATGCATGATCATGTGCCTGCCGGGGTCATCCTATGAGACCACGGCCCCAACTCCACCAGGATTGTCAACCCCCAATACAGGAGAGGCATCACCCCCATTCCCAAATCACCCATTACTCGCTTGAAAATGTCTTTGACCAAGATTTTCTCCTCATCACCCTGCCGAGGGGACGATCCCCCTTCCTCCACCTTATCGTCCCTCCGAGCATCCAGTAGAGAGTCCCTAGGGTCATCATTCCTCACCTCTGGCTCCCCTGTTATGATTAACATCAAGGATATGGCCTCCTCACCACACCTGACCACCACACCATCAGTACATTTACATTCCATTTTCAAATGACCATGAGTGAAGCACGAGACACAGTAATCTGCCCATGATTCAAACACCACCGGCTGCTTCCATTGAAGCTCTTCATCAATTTCAATCCAGATGAAGTCAATTGGTTCCTCCAAGACATCAATTTAAACACAAAACCTCGGGGCAGCTGGATGACAAAGGGCCCTGGTTTTACTATCCACACACATAAACCTTCCTACAAAATTTCCCAGCATAGTAATAATGGACAGGTTTTGAAAGGGCGGGGGGAGTTCAGGAAACCGTACCCAAATTGACATTGGTGGGGAGTTGCGATTTAAATGGACGTCAAAGTTCCACGTGAAGAGGGAGAATCAAGCGACATCACACCTACGAGGATCTATTGATCAGGCCTGGATAAGATCTTTCTCCGACAATAACCAAATCAATATGTGACTAGAGTTGACCAAATTAACAGTGGCGCGGTCCCTCAGATCCCAATGCTCAAAAAAAACCTATCAAAAACATCAACCAGGGGACACTAGTTAAAAAACCTGGCTACAAGGGTCATTCTATAGAGGGAAGAGGACTTGTTGAATTCCGCAATCTACAGAGGAAGATTTGGTAGCCCTTCGTGCAAACCCGACACCTTAGAGAAAATATCAATCCATGAGAAAACAGGAAGCTGGTCAGGATCTGAGAAAGGTGAGAATCTATCATTAACAGGGGAAGAGGCGGCCCCTCCCCCACAGGGGGAGGAGGCCAGGGTGCAGCCATCAGTGTCATCCTAAAGCCAACAAAGAAGTATCAGGAACGCTATCGCGAGAGCGGAGCAGAGCAGCCATCCTGTCTTTAGTGTTCTCTTATGGTCTTAGGTTTTTAAGTGTTTTATGGGTTTTAGGTGTTTTATTTTTTAGTTTTTTTGTAGTTTTTTAGGGATTTTATGTCTTTTTAAGGTTTCTAAGGAATTCATAGGGGTTTTAATGAATTTTTTTGTTTTTTAATTTTTAATGGATTTGAGGAATTTAAGATTTATATGGTTTTTTGGGTGTTATTGATTTTTTGTTTTTTTTGTGGGTTTTATGGGTTTTTAGAGTATCTATGATTTATTGGGGTTTAAAGGATTTTATATTTTTTATTATGTTTTTAGATTTTTTATTACTTTTATGGGTTTTTTCTAGTTTTTCCTGGTTTTATGGTTTTTAGGGTTTTTATGGTTTTTACGGTCTTTTATGGTTTTACACATTTTAGGATTTTAGGGTATTTATGTTTTTTTTGGTTTTTATGAATTTCTTAGGGTTTTTCAAGGGTTTTAGGGTCTTTTATTTATTTAGGTATTTTTATGTATTTTTTATGTTTTTCAAGTTTTTTCATGTTTTTAGTAATTTTTTATGGATTTAGGATTATTTTAGGGGTTTTAGTTTTTTTGGGGTTTTAGAATCTTAGGGATTTTTTATGTTTTAAGTGTTTTATGTTTTTTAATATATTCTTAGGATATTTTGAGTTTTTATGGTTTTTATGTTTTTAGGGATTTTTAGGTCTTTTAGGTTTTTATCGTTTCATGTGTTTTTTTGAATTTTGAGGAGTTTTATGATTTTTAATTGTTTTTAGTATTTTTATGGTATATTTGATTTTTTGGTTATTTTAGTTTTTTTTAAGAATTTTAGAGTTTCTTAATTTTTTTAGGTTTTTAAAGGTTTAAAGGGTTTGTAGAGATTCTAGTGGTTTTTAGGTTTTTATGGAGTTTATGGGGTTTGGGTTTTTATGGGTTTTATGGTTTTGGGGGTTTTTTGGTTTTTTGGGCTTTTTTGGGTTTCTAGTGATTTTTTTGTTTTTTAAGGTTTTTAAGTGTTTTAGGTTTCAAAGGATTGTATACAATTTTATAGAGTTTGTAGTGTTATTTATTTTTTTCATGTATTTTTTGGGCTATTTTAAAAAATTTATGGTATTTAGGGATTTTGAGGGGTTTTATAGTACTTAGAGTTTTAATGTTTTTATGATTTTTTTGTTTTTTAGTTTTTAGGGGTGTTAAGGTTTTTTTGACATTTTTAGTGTATTTAGGGTTTTATAGGGTTTTTATAGTTTTTAGTTGTATTATGGGTTTTTTGGGGTTTTGGGGTTTTTATAGTTTTTATGTGTTTCGTAGTTTTTAGGGGTTTTTATGGGTTTTTAGTGTTTTAATATTTTTTAGGTTTTTAGGTGATTTATGTGTTTTTAGGTTTTTAATGTTTCCTTTGGGGTTTTCATGGTTTTAGAGTTTTTTTGTTTTTAGGGATTTTCATGGATTTTTAGGATTATTATGGTTTTTAGGGTTTTAAGGGATTTTTAGGGGCTTTAGTGGGTTTTAGGGTCTGTAGCATTTTTTAGGTTTTTTTTTTGGTTTTTTTGTTTTTTGGTTTTTAAGGTTTTCTAATGGATTTTTAGGTATATTAGAGTTTTTCATGTTTTTATTGATTCTTTGGGAATTTTTTGGATTTTATATTTTTTAATGATTTTTATTAATTTTGGAATATTTTAGAGTTTTTTTGGGTTTTCTAGGTTTTTTGGGTTTATATGGCTTTTCTATGTGTTTTTTATTTTTTCTGTTTTTTGTAGATTTTATCATTTTTAGTGGTTTAAAGGTTTTTTAGAGTTTTTAGTGGTTCGTAGGGTTTTATGTCGTTTTAAGGTTTTTAAATGTTTCTAATGTTTTTTTATAGTTTTTATGGATTTTAGGGTATTTTTTGGGATTGTAGTGTTTTTAGCTTTTTTAGGGAATTTATGTGTTTTTTTGGTTTTCTAGGATTTTTTAGGTGTTTAGAGGGTTTTAGTGTTTTTTGGGTTTTTTAGTGTTTTTGGGTTTTTAGTTGTTTTAGTGGTTTTAGGATTTTCATGGGTTTGGGGGGGGGTTTAAGGTATTATTGGTTTATGAATTTTAGTGGTTTTAGCATATTTTTAGGGTTTTTAGAATTTTAGGGTTTTTAGTGGTTTAACTATTTTTATGTTTTTACCATTTTTATAAGGGTATTCAAGGATTTTAGGGTTTGTTACATGTTTATGGATTTTTATAGATTTTGAGGATTTTTTTAGATTATTTTGGGATTTTTTAGCCTTTTTAGGGATTTTTAGGGTTTTATCATTTTTAGGGTATTCAGAAGTTTAAATTATTTTTTGGTTTTTAAGTTTTTATTTTGTTTTTTCATGGATTTATAGAGTTGTACATTTCTAGGTATTTTTAGATTTTTTTGGTTTTTTATGATTTTTAGGGATTTTAGTTATTTTGAGGGGTTTAGGGTTTTTAAAATTTTTGGGGTTTGAGGGGGGGGTCTGAGAATTTTAGGGGGTTTGGGGATTTTTGGGGTTTTTATCCTTTTTTGGGTTTTAAAGGGTTTTTTAGAGTTTTTAGTGATTTTTAATGTTTTTAGGGTTTTTAAGGTTATTAGAGATTTTATGGTTTTTAGGTATTTTTAGTATTTTTATGGACTTTTAGGGTTTTTAGCATTTTTTTGTTTGTAGGGGTTTTGTGTGTTTTTTATGTTTATAAGGTTTTCATAGTTGTTTTCATTTTTTAGGGGTTTTATGTTATTAGGTATTTTTAGGGATCTTTACTATTTTTACAATTTTATGGTTTTTAAGGATTTTGAGGTGTTTTATGGGTTTTAGGGTATTTAGGTATTTTTAGGATGCTTTTTTTTGGAATTTCGGGGTTTAAAGTGTTTTTAGGTTTTTAAGGTTTTGTTAGGCAATTTAATATATTTAGTGGTTTTGACAATTTTAGTAATTTTTAGGGATTTTTTAAGATTTTTATGACCTCTAGGGGTTTTAGTGATTTTGATGGTTTTTAGGGTTTTTGAGTTTTTTGTGTTTTTATGATTTTTTTAGGTATTTAGTTTTTTTTATTTTTATGGGTTTTAAGGTTTTCCAGCTTTATTAATGTTTTTTAGTGTGTTTTATGGTTTTTAGAGTTTATGGTACTTTTATGGTTTTTATATGTCTTATGGTTTTTGGGTTTTTGGGGGGTGTTATTGTTTTTAAAGGATTTTGGAGTTTTTATAGTGTTTATGGGTTTTTAGGGTTTTTTCGCACGTTTCTAGTTTTTTATCACATTTCTAGTGTTTTATGTGTTTTTAGTGTTTTTAGGATTTTAAGGTTTACCAAGGTGTTTTCAATTTTTTTTACGTTTTCAGGGATATTTTGGGCATTTTAGGATTTTATGGAATATTTGGATTTTTTTGGAATTTTCGGTTTTTAGGGGTTTTAGGGATTTTTGGGTTTTTTTTTCATTTTTAGGTTTTTAGGGGTATAAAGTGTTTCTATGTTTTTAAGGTTTTCTCATTGATTTAGGGTTTTTTTACACTTTTAGGGATTTTAGGGCCTTTTAAATATTTTTTGGGTTTTAGGGTTTTTAGGGAATTTGAGGGTTATTTATGGTTTTTTTGGGTTTTCAATTTCTTTTGGATTTTATTGTTTATTTTGAGATTTTTACGGTTTTAATGGGTTTTTTAGGGTTTTTAACATTTTTAGGGGTGAAAATGGTTTAAAGATTTTAATGGTTTTTAGGGTTATTATGGGTTTTTAGGGGTTTTTTATATTTATAGGGGTTTAGTTCTTTTGGGGTTTTTGGATTTTTATGTTTAGTGTTGGGTTAGGGTTTATAGTGGTTATATGTTTTAATGTTTTTTTAGTTTTTTTAGGTTTTTTATGTTTTCTTAGGGTTTTTGGGGGTTTTGGGTTTTTTCATTTTTATGGTCTTTTAACGTTTATATTTTTATTGAATTTTTATGTGTTTTGGGACATTAAGGATTTTAGGATTTTAGTGTTTTTATGCTTTTTAGGTTATTTAGGGGTATTTAGGGTTTCATACGGTATTTCAAGATTTTTAGGGTTTTTTGATTTTTTTGTATTTTTATTAATTTTCAGGAATTTTAGGGGTTTTAGGGTTTCTAGAGTTTTTATCGATTTTGAGGTATTTTAGGGTTTTTATGTTTTTTAGGGTTTTTAGGATTTTTTTAGATTTTATGGGTGTTATGGTTTTTTATATTTTTTAACATTTTTTTAGGTTTAAATTCTTTTTAGAGTTGTTAGTTTTTTTATGTTTTTTTATTGGTTTTAGGGGTTTTATTGGTTTTAGGCGTTTTTATAGTTTTTATGGTTTTTAGTGTTTTGTGGTTTTTAATGGGTTTAAAGTGTTTTCTTTTGTTTTTAGGGTTTTCTTAGATTTTTTAGGTTGTTTTATGTTTTTATATATTTTTAGGGTTTTTATAGGATTTATATGGGTTTTTGGGGTTTTTTGGATTTTTAGGGTTTTAAGTGGTTTTTAGGTTTTTAGGGTTTTTATTGGTTTTTTGGGTTTTAGTTTTCTTTTTGTTTTATAATGTTTTTAGAGTTTTTTTTGAAATTTTTATCATTTTAAAGGGTTTTAATAGTTTTTAGTGGTTGTTTACGGTATTTATGGGGATTTATTATTTTTAATGAGTTTAGGGGTTTATGGTTTTTAGAGTATTTTGATCATTTCAGGGGTTTTGGACTTTAATTTTTTTTTAGGTTTTAAGGGTTTTTATGTTTTTTTAGGTCTTTAAGTTTTTTTAGGGCTGTTGAGTGTTTTTATGGGTTTTTACATTTTTTTATTTTTAGGGATTTTTTATGATTTTTAAGGTTTTTTAGGGTTTTTTTGAATATTTGCGTTTTAGGGTTTTTTGGTTTTTTGGGTTTTTTCGATTTTATAATATTTTATGCATTTAGGAATTTTATGTGTTTTTAGGTTTATAAGGTTTTCTTAGGTATTTTCAAGTTTTTTAGCGTTTTTACATTATTAGATATTTTTTACGGATTCGTAGGACTTTTATGGTTTTAGGGCTCTTAGATATTCTGATGGATTTTAGGGTTTACGGGTTTTAGGATTTTTTGGGGTTTAGTTTTTTTATGAGTTTTTAGGGTTTAAAGTGTTTATAGAGTTTTTTTACATTTTAAGGGGTTTATAGGGGTTTTTATAGTTTTTAGTGTTTTAGGGGTTTTTGGGTGTTTATGATTTATTAAGGTTTTTAGGGGGTTATGGTATTTAGGGGTTTTTAAGGAATTTAAGGTATTTTTAGGGATATTATGGATTGTAGCTTTTTTTGTTTTTTTATGTAATGTTTTTTAGAATTTTTATGTTTTTCTTAAGGGTTTTCTAGGTTTTTAAGTTTTTTATTTTTTTGATGGATTTTGGGGATTTTTTATGGTTTTTATGGGTTTTTATGTTTTTTTGTTGAATTTTATAATTTTTAGGGTTTTAAGGTTTTTATTTCCTTTAGGGTTTTTGTAATTTTTAGGTTTTTTAGGGGTTTGAAGACTTTTTGTTTTTTTTAATTTTTTAGGGGTTTTTGTGGTTTTTAAATTTTTTAGGTTTTGGTGATTTTATGACTTGTTTAGGTTTTTTATTTTTTTTAAGGTTTTTAGGGATTTTAGGGGTTTGGGGGTTTTTTGGGTTTTAAATTTTTTTTAAATTTGGTTTTTTAAGTTTTTAAGGTTTTTTAGATATTTTTAATGGATTTAGGAGTTTAAATGGGTTTAGGGTTTTAAGGGGTTTAGGGATTTTATGGGGTTTTAGGGGTTTTATGTTCTTTAGAGGTTTTGTGGGTTTTAAGGGTTTTTTGGGTATTTATAGTTTTTTTATGGTTTTTACCAAATTTTAGGTTTTTAGGGGTTTTATTTATTTTTAGGTTTTTATGGTTTTCTTAGGGGTTTGGAAGGGTTTTAGGGTTTTTTATGTTCTTAGGGATTGTTAGGGATTTTTTGTATTTTTATGGTTTTTAGGGTTTTTAGGGTGTAATGACCCAAAATATTATCAATGGAATTTCACCCTTCTTATAATAATTTCATAAAATAAAAATAAGATAAAATCACATATAAATCATAACACAAACATTATAAAGGATGAATGAATGAAATAAGAAGTATTTCTAGAAATTAAGGAACCTATACTGATAGAATATTAACTTGACGTTTATAATAGTAACATGGACCATAAGAATAGTAATTTATATAATAGAGTTGTAACTTAACCTCTGAAAGTAAAAATAACTTTTTGGTTTCTTATGAATAAAAATATGATTTATTTATGTCTTGGAATAAGTAAATAAATGATTTAAAAATGAAAAATTATGTGTTCGTAATTTTTTAAGTCATAAATGTTTAATTAAAATTTTATAATTAATTTTATAATTTAAAATAAAATATATTTTTACAAAATTTTTTCATAAATTAATATTTTTTTCTTATGATTATTGGATAATTTTATTTGACCTTAATTAATTTTCCAATGTGTTAGAAAATCAGTTCTCATTTAAAAATCTTTATTTATCAAGTAAATGTTTATTTTAATTAATATTTAAATTTACCCTACATATAATTTTTTTCATAAAATTTAGTTCATTTTTGAATTCTATGTGTTGGAAATTTTCTAGGGTGATTTTTTGAGATTTTTCAAAAATACTTGATTTTTTGTGAATAGTAAAATATCATAATTTACGATAAAAACTAAATACATGAACTATTGAGTATTTGATAATGTATAAAAGATGTAAGAATAAAATATAGAACCCTAATTCATTATATTATGTTTTTTACTAATAATTCTCAAACTATTCATAGTCATGAGCCAAAATAATAAGTTAATAAATATAATAATGAAAAAACACCCATCTCCTCCACTATAAATACCACCCCTCACCACCTCTTTTCCTTACACCTCTCAAGGATTAAACCTTGTCAAAATTATGCTCAAGTATATTACTAATCCACTCCCCCATTTCCAATATCCCTTTTAATCATCAAAAGACCAAAACCATTTCCCAAAGGAGGTTCTCAAGGAGGAGATATTTAAGAGGTAAAATCCTCTTCTTTTTTATTTTAATTTCTTCTAATTTATTTTTCATTTATTATTCTCACCTCACGTCCTCAATGAAAATGTAAATGATAACTTCAGTATCTTTTATATACTGAAATTCTATCATTTTAATGGAATATCTGTCATCAAAATCCTTTCTCTCTCTCTTTTATTATAAAAAATAAATCATCACCTATGTTGTGCCAATTTACCGACATCATGGATGATGCATTTTCATTTTCCATTAACACCTTAAATTCTATTCATAAAACCACTATAATGGTTGGTAAATAATTTAAAATATATTTTATAACCCTTTTTATGTTCTAGAACTAAAATATTTAGATAATACTAAATGATAAAACAAACCATGTTTGTTGTGATCGAAAACAGCCAAAAATAACCCAAAGGATCACCATTAACATTTTAAACAATCATTCCTTCTCATGAAATTTAAAAAATTTATATATATAACCATTTATACCTATATATTTTAATTAAAAAGATATATTTTTCATTCATTAGAATAATACCCATTCTATACTATCTTTCATAATCATATTCAAGTAAACCGATCATGAAAACAACACTCCAAAATGGTGAAATTGAACTATATAACACATAAAATAGTCTTTAAGAAGCCCATAAAGGAAATTAATAAAACTATAATCAATCATATTCATGTATAAAAGGTTATAGATTTGTTAATTAATAAATTTAATTTTATTATCTGTTACATGAAAGTGAATAAATCATTCGCACATAAGGTAAGGGGAATTCTCAAACCCAACTTTCTTTTACTCAGTTTTCCCTATTTTACCCAATTTTCAGTATAGATATTACTTTAATGTACCTTAAAATATAATATTTTTATCATTATATTATAATTTTTTGATATACATGTTTGTAATCTTATTTTATAAAAAATGGAATGATTTTTTCTAAAAGAACTCTTCTTTTCAAAAACATGCCTTTTTATTCTCGTGAGACTGTTACTTATTCACTAAAAATGGATGATTCTTATACCATGTATGTAATTAAAAATTTCTTTTGGGAACCCACAAGTTTATTCATTAATTTATTCTTTATTAAATAAAACCAATTTCCTTTCATGGTTTATTTTTTGTCACATATTGATATATGTTCTATGTGGCATGCATGATAATGTAAAGTTTATAATTTTATGGGTGTGCCCGGAATTATATTTCATGTAAATAATATTATATGACTAGTGAACCCAAAATTATATATTACTCAAATTCGCTGGATAATTTTATGTATCTAAAAAGATAAATTGATATATTAATTGTAGTTGACCACTATAAAATGATGTTTCATTTTTTTTGCATTTCCACATTCCAAGCCTTTATTTAATTCATCCTCTCAGGATTATGATCTTATGACTATGTTATGATGATAATTATTATTCTCACCCCATGTTATATTGATTCATGTTATTATTTATAAACTTACTAGGAATTTTTCTCACCTCATTTTTTGATGTATATCCTCAGGTGATTAAATGAACTGAAGAGAACATAAGGGAAAATAATAATCCAAATAAGAAGGAATTAAATAATGTTTTATGTTTTATTTTTTAAATTTCATGTATATTCCTAATTTTCCCATCACAATATACCTTTAGATCCTGTTTGTGAAATTATTTTATTTTTTATCTTTAAAATGACATAATAGATATGTAAAAACATTTAGGGTCGCTATAGTTGGTATCAAATCATGGTATAGTTAATTTGGGAATTAGTATTAGATAACCATAGGGAAATCCATTTTTATTGGAATAAGTATATGTAAGAACCCAAGAATTTTTGTTTTAGAAAATTTTAAACATGGATATCCCACAATAAATTCCTTTAGACTTAATTGCACAAAGGAATAAATTTTTTATTCATGACTTGTTGAATTTTGTTTTGTTCTAAACTTTTATATTTTAGGAAATGGTGGGAACTAGTAGAAACCAGGACCACAACCATTACGATGGATAATGCATCGATTTACCGAATGACATCCTTAATACCTTGGAAGGCTTAGTTAAAAATTTCATGAAAATTACTACCCACATGTCACAGGTTATGAAAAATAACCTGAATAATATGGAACGTCCACATTCACCTAAGAGGGAGGAATTAGCTATCAAGTGTTATATATAATTATGACCATCGATGTTTAGTGGATCCTCTAATCCACTTGTCTTGGATCATTGGGTCAACTCAATAGATAAGATCATTTCAGTGCTTCATTGTTCTGGGATGGAGAGGTCACTTTGTGTATTTACCATTTAGATATAGATGTTGATCAATGGTGATATTTTATTAAGAACACCAATTAGAACAATGACATTGAAGAGTTTGAGTGGGAAGATATTAAGATAATTTCTTTTAACAAATATTTCCATCAAACTATTAATACATAGATATATAGATAATTTATAAAGATAAATAATTGGGATGATAAATCTGTCATGGACTATGAAGAAAATTTCATAAGTCATTCAAGGTACGCTTTGGGTGTTGTTATAAAAACTATAACAAAATTCATAGATTCTTCATTGGTATAAAATCACACCTTTAAAATGCTTCATAAATTCAATGCTTTACAAGTTATGAAGATGTAGTTTAACATGATCTTAAAGTGGATATGGAGTTTGGATAATGGTTATATGGCTATGGTGATAAGAAAAAAATATATGGATTTTCAAGTTGGTGGATCTCATTAAAAAGGTGGGATGAAATCCCAAAAACTCACAAGCCAAAAATGGTGGAATAATCATCTTGGAAATTGCCTCAAAGGGATAGGGAAATTTTTTAAGTGTGGGATAGATGACCACCAATATCATGAATGTCTATGAGACATAAAGATGTTCTCTAATACAATTGAATAAAAAAGGGCACCACCCATGGTCCAATGCAATAATTGTAGGGAGTAAGGGAACTATACAAGTTAGTGTACTAATCCTTGATTCCTCAAGGTTACTCAAAATAATCATCCACCAAAAACAAAGGAAAAAAGGGGAGGCTAATTCCATCAATTCTCCTGAAGTTGAATAAGAAAATTATGTTGTACAAGGTACACTTCCTATTCACTCAATAATGGAAATGTTATTATTTGATTATAGTTATATGCATTCCTATATATCTTTCAAGTTTTCTAGAACTATTTAATCAAATACCTAAATCCTTGAAGTCTAAATATTCGTAAAATCACCTAGTGGTGCGATCATCGCAACACATGTGTTGAACTATTCTTTTATTGACGTATGTGGGAATACTATTCTATGAAATATTTTGATAATTACCTTGTGGAATTTGAATCTATACTGGGGATGGATTGTCACTCATTATATAGATCACACATCAAATGTCATGAAAATAAAATATCATTTCATATTCCAAACCATCTCATGATTCTATACAAATGCAAGGAAGATCATGACGGTACTTTGGAGAATCCTCAAGTGGTTTGGGCGTTGATTCCCTGTGAAGAACCGTACCACACTCAAATGGTTGGGTTAAAGGAATGTATCAACATAAAAGAAATACCAATTATGAGGAAATACAATTATGTATTCCCCAATAGTTACCTAAACTTCCCACATATCATGAGGTAGAGTTCTCAATAAACCTCATACCCGGAGCTAATACTATCTCAAAATTGCACTATAGTATGTCAATAATCGATCATCAGGAGTTAAAAAAGCATCTACAAGGTCATTTGGAAAAAGGGTTTATATGACCTAGTGACTCAACTTGGGGTGTGCCAGTGCTCATTGTAACGAAAAATTATAGATCAATGTGGCTATGTATAGACTATTTAGATCTCAACAAGATCTCCATAAATAAAAAGTATCATATTCCAAGTGTTGATGACTTTTTTAATCAGCCATAAGGGGATCAGTACTTCTCAATGGTGGATCTCCATTTTGGATATCAATAGGAAAAGGTGAATAAAGAATATATTCATAATAATTCTTTCCCTACAAGGCATGTGAACTATTTTTTTCTCTTGATTCCCTTCGAACATACTAATTCCCCTGAAATACTCATGGATTTGATGAATATGGTCTTTAGACATTACGTCAGAAATTTTTTTGTAGTGTTTATCGATTATATTCTCATCTAATCCAATAGAAAAGTAGAACATAGAGAACATATAAGGCTTCTGTTGGAAACATTAGGGAATGATAAATTATTCAAAAATTTAGCAAGTGTGAATTTGGGATGCACTAAGTCACATTCTTGGGACATGTGGTCACAAGTGATGGAATTTCTATGGACCCTTAAAAAGAAAAGGCAATTGAGAAATGTCCCATACCCTCTTGTTTCACTGATATATATAGTTTCCTTGGATTATAATGGTACTATCAATGTTTTCAAATACATTTCTCATGATTTTCAAGCTTGATAATTAAGTTAACAAGGAAAGTGGTAAAGTGTGTTGGGATGGAATAATGTGATAAAATATTCAAGGAGCTAAAGTGAAGGCTGATCACTACAATTGTACTTAAATTACCAAAATTTGGAGAAATTTTTGTTATATTTAGTGATGATTCAAATAAATTATTGGATTGTGTAATCAAAAAAATGATAAAGTGATTGCCTAAACCTCACAGTAGTTGAATATCCATGAGTAGAATCACCCAAATAATGATCTAGAGTAATAAGATTGATTTTTTCCTTGAAAATATGGTGGCACAATCATTATGGTTAGAAGTGTGATATATATAACAATCATAATATACTAAACTATTTATTCATGAAAAAGTATCTCAACATGTGTCAATGGATATGGTTAGAGAAAATAAAATACTATAATTTCTCTATTCACTATCATCCTGGTAAGGAGAACAAGGTACCTGATTCTATTAACAGAAAATAACCTACTACTCTATCCATGCTATAGATTGAGAAAGACCCTATCTTCTTGGACAAGTAAAGGATGGATTTGGAATCATAACAACAGGGAATACATACTACCATTACCAAATGATTTCACAACCATCAATCCAAGATAATATTAAGGAGGTGAAAAGGGATGATTTGGAGTTACAAAAGATGTTTAACGCAGTAAAGTTAATGAATCTGCAAGATATACCTATCGATGAAGATGGTCAGATTTAGTTTTGAACAAGTATTTGTGTTTCTTAATCTCCTGAGATAAATAGGTATCTATTTTATAATTCACATAGCTCACCATTCTCTATTCATCCTATTATAACCAAGATGTATTGTGATCTCCAAGAACACTTCAGGTGGGATAACATGAAGAAGGTGATTTATGAGTATATCTCAAGGTTCTTGATATGTTATCAAGATAAAGTAGAGTGATATAATTCCAAAATGATGATGCAACAATTGCCTATACCCATGTGGAAATGAATGAATATCACCATAGACTTCGTCATTGGTCTCCCAAAGACATCCAAAGGAAACACTAATTTATGGGTTGTGGTGGACTGAGTCACCAATACTGCCCACTTTATTTCTATATGGGAAGATTTCTTGTGTGAAAAACATGGAAATATATATGTGAATGATGTGGTGATCCTTCATGGGATACCATATTCAATCATCTCTGATCATGAACCAAGGTTCACATATAAATTTTGGATATGTCTACAACATGCCTTGAGTATTGAATTGAATTTTAGCATGACATGTCACCCCTAAACTGATGTCCAAACTGAAAGAACTATTAAGATTCTTGAATAAATGATAAGATCCTTCCCAATGGAATTAAAGGTTAATGGGAGAATAATATCATATTATTTGAGTTCTCATACAAGAATATCCTCTACTCGAGTATTCATATAGATCCATATGAATCGTTGTATTGAAATTGATATATAACTCCAACCTGTTGGGATGAAGTGGGTGAATAAAAGCTACTTGGACTTGATCTTATGAAAGAAATGATATAAAAGGATGAATCCATCCATCAACATATCAAATATGCTCATAGTTGATAAAATAGCTATTGTGAAAACCGTCAAGAGGACATGGAGTTTGGTGTTGGAGATAAAGACTTCCTTTGAATATCACCATGGAAGAGATTCACGTGGTTTCGAAAAAAGGGAATTTTAGCGCAAGGTACATTGGATGCTTTTAAATCCTTGATATCATAGGATATGTGGCCTATCATCTTGAACATCCACCAAGTATGGCACAAATTCATGACGTGTTCCATGTATCTCTCCAGAGAAATTACGTACCAGATCTCTCACATGTACTAAAATAAGAGGCCGTGCAGTTTAATGATGGTCTCTCTTATGAGGAGTAGCAGATAATGATTTTGGACCCAACAGATAATGTTCTACGCAATGATACAAACATACTTTTATAAATGTTGTGTAGGAACTATAAGAATGAATAGGCAACTTGGGAACTAGAAGAGGGGATAAAGGAGCAGTACCCTCTCTTATTTATGTAAAACAAAACATTGAGGGAAAATTTTCAAAAGTAGATAAGAATTTAAGGACCCAGAATTTTATCAACATAATTTCACCCTTCTTATATTGATATGATATAGTGTAAATCACAAAAAATCACATATAAAACACAATAAGACATTATAATGGACAAATTAATGAAATAAGATGTATTTCTAAAGATTATGGAATTTATACTAATGAAATAGTAACTTGTCCATTGGAATAGTAACATGACCCTTAGAAATAGTTATCTATCCAATAAAATATGAACATATCATTTGAAAGTAAAAAAAAATAAAATTTAAGTTTCTTATGAATTAAAATATGATATATTTATTTCATCTAATAAATAAATAGATGTTTTAATAATGATAAGTTAAGTGTTAGTATTTTTATAAGACATAAATGTGAATTATAATTTTATAATTAATTTAATAATTTTAAAGAAAATATATTTTCATAAACTTTATTCATAAATTAATAATTTGTTGTTTTATGATTGTAATATAATCTTATGAGACCTTAACTAATTTCTTAAAGTGTTAAAAAATCAGTTTTGATTTTAAAATTTGTATGTTTCAAGTAAATGTTGATTTAAATTGAAATTTTAATATATAATATTTTTAAAATAAATTAAATAAAGTGGAGTTCATTTTTTAATTCTATGTGTCCAAAAATGTTTTGGGTTATTTTTTGGTGTTTTTCATAAATACTTTAATTTTTGGTAAATAGTAAAATACGATAATTTACCATCAAAACTAAATACATGAATTATTGAGTCAGGGATGATATATGGATGATGTAAGAATAAAATATAGAACCCTACTTCTTTATTTTAATATATTTAGTGATAATTATAAAAATTTTCATAGTATTGATCCAAAATAATAAACTAATGAATATAGTAATGAGAGAACACCCCTTTCATCCAATATAAATACCACCCTCACCACATATTTTCCTTAGATCTATCATGATTTGAGACTTGTAAAAATTATAATCAAGTATATTCCCAAGCCTCTACCCCATGTATATGATCCCTTGGTCCAATAAAAATATCAAAACCATTTAACTAAGGAGGTTCTCAAGGAGGAGAGATTTTAGATCTAAAATCCTCTTCCTTTTTCATTTAATTTATTTTAATTTTTTTTCATTTCTTATTATCTCCTTACATACTTTATCAAAATATTCATGATAATAAAAATATATTTTATATACTTTAATTATATCATGTTAATGGAATATCCATCATCAAATTCCTTTCTCTCTCTCTCTCTCATTTAGTCTTAAATTGAAATCATCATCCTTGATGTGTCACTTTACAAGCATCGTGGATGATGCATTTTCATTTTTCTTTAAAACCATCAATTTTGTTCATAAACCACTATAATGGTTGGTAAATAATATAAAATATATTTTTTATCCATTTTCGTGTTATAGAACTAAATTATTTACATAAAACTAAATGATAAACTAATCGAGTTTGTTGTGATTGAAAACTGCCAAAATTAACCCAAACGATAATCATTAACAATTTATATAATGATTCATCCTCATTACATTTAACCAATGATATATATAGAAATTTAGAAATATTTACTTTCATTAATATAATATATTTTCCATTATTTATAATTATACCCATTCTATATAGTCTTCCATACTCATATTATAGTAAACCGATCGAGAAAACCAAGAAAATGAACACTCTGTAATGATGAAATTATAAATCCTCAAAAAGACAAAAAAATGAACTTAATAAAACTAAAATGAATCAAATTAATGTATAAAAGGTTCCTAATTGTTTAAATAATTAATTTAATTTTATTATCTAGGATATTAAAGTGAATAAATCATTTGGACATCTCGTACGGGGAATTCTGAAACCCAACTCTCCTTATTTGGGTTTTCCCTCTTTCACCCCATTTTTAGTATGGACAGTAGCCCCCCCCCCCCTATTAGACCCCTCGGGACAGTATCCCCCTCTGGATAGCATCAGACCCCTCCTGGACCCCCTGGATAGCATCCCACCCTACTTCACCCCCAGGACAGAAGCCCCCCCCCCCCACACACACTGTAGGAACCCCTGGACAACGGCCCCCCCTGCTGGACCCCCCTTCCACCACCCCTGCTGGTAGAAATTGTGATTAGTCAGTCTAAACATTGATCACAAGACACATGGAATACTATCACTGCGAACTGTAGCGGGGTGTCATCCTGGAGAAGGGCTAAATCACGGCATTACTGTGGCATGACAGCGGCATGACCGCGGCATGACTGCGGGATGACCGCGGCGTGACCGCGGCATGACCGGGGCGTGTTAGCCTGGTCCAATGACATCCACGGGGTAGCATCATCTGGACATGAGCGAAGGGAGCGAGAGGAGGTGGGGTAGCATTCCGGTTGTCACCCCGATGGCAGAAATTGTGATTAGTTAGTCTTAACATTGATCACAAGACTCATGGAATACTATCACTGTGAACTGCCACAGTGTGTCGTCCTGGAGCAGGGCCAAATCATAGCGGGGCCGCGGTGTGATCACAGCACGACTGCAGCGTGACCGCGGCGTGATCGCGGCATGTTGGCCCAGTCCAGCAACATCTGTGGGGAAGAATCTTCTGACCAGGAGTGAATGGAGTAGGAGGAGCCGGGGCAACATTCTGATCGTCGCCCCACCGGAAGAAATTGTGATTAGTCAGTCTCAACATTGATCACAAGACTCAAGGAATACTTTCACTAAGAAATTCCATGATGTGTCCTCCTGGAGTAGGGTGAAATCACGGTGTGACCACGGCGTGACCGCGCTCTGACCGTGGCGTGACTGCGGCGTGACAGCGGTGTTACCACGGTGTGTTGGCCCAGTCCAGTGACATCTGCAGGGCAGCATCTTTCAGCCAGGAGCGAAGGCAGCGGGAGGAGGTAGGGCAATATTCTGGTCATCGCCCCATTGGTAGAAATTGTGATTAGTCAATCTCAACATTGATCACAAGACTCATGGAATACTATTACTGTGAAATGCCCTGGGGTGTCGTCCTAGAGCAGGGCCAAATCACGGCGTGACCGTGGAGTGTTGGCCCAGTCCAGCGACATCCGCGGGGCAGCATCTTCCAACCAAGAGTGAAGGGAGTGGGAGGAGGTGGGGAAACATTCCTACCATCGCCCCGCCGGTATATGATAGAACAAATCAACTATTTAATATTCTATAACAAGGGATTACCACAGAAGGTTACAGTGAATGGCACAATGATGCAACGTATAAAGGGAAACAAAACAATGGAAAATAATTATACACCCTACACAAACCATTTACAAATTCATTCACTTTTCATAACACATGGAAATGTTATTTATATTATTCAAAGCGTGAAGAAGAAAGTGTCATGGTCAAGGCATATGCCTACTCGGGCAATGTCATTTGATTTAAATGAGTATGATAAGAAAATTTATATTATTCAAAGAAAACAAAAACTAACTAGCCAGAAAACAAACACCAACACGAGGCATATGAAATACTTAAACCAAATCTAAACATGATACAAATAACTATCACTACCCTTTGGTTTAAAAGACAGCGCACCTCCGTTGGAGGGGTTTTATTATAAAATCCTGGCATTACCTTATCACACAATTAATTTAATTCTATTTAACATTTATTCTAAAACTCATTCAGCACAATTCCAATGAAATAATTTATGAAACTAGATCAACATAACTATCACTGGGAGTTTTCGTAGACAGCGCACCTCCATTGGAGGGGTTTTATTATAAAAACATGAATTTATTAGTCAAATGAAACAATTATATTAAAGAACACTTATTCAAGATATGAAACTCAATATAATTAACCAGAATTAAGAAAGAAGCTAAATTCAATTTAAAGCATTCTTTAATTAAAGAGTCTAGCATAGGGATCCTACATCAAGGTGTAACCAAACTGTCCACTACGGCTCTTGGAGCTTTCTAACTAAAAGTTTCTGCTCCCCCACTGGGTATACGCACCTTCACACACATGCAAGAGTTATAATAAGTGGCTGCATGAATGAATTGTTCTAAATAAGTAAAAACCAAATTAAGTACTCCCCTGTAATGATATAATGCAGTTTTCTTCTTTTTAATGAGCCAACCACCCTCTTATATTTTTCACTCAAGCTGGATATTTTCATTGAAGTACCTAAAAAGAAAAAAAATCAACATCAGATTCCCATAACTCTATTCCTCATTAGATAACATTAAATAATCAGAAAAAACATTATAAATTACTGAGTTTCAAAAGACATATTTAATAAGATACCCCCTCCTTCCTGGACGGACCCCCACCCACCCACCCCCTCCCTAGACAGACCCCCCTGCACAGACCCTCGGATAGACACCACCCCCTAGACAGACCCCCCCCCCCCCGTCCTGACAGACCCCCTGCCCCTCCCCCTATGGATATCCCCCCATCCCTTCTTGATACCCCCTGGACAGCCCCCATCCCCCTTGGACAGCCCACATCCCCCTAGACAGTCTCCCCCTCTCCTTTCTAGACAGACCCCCCCTTTTAGACACCCCCCTCTCCTTCTTGGACAACCCCCCTCCCTGAAAGACCCACTGGATAGCCCCCGTCCCTCTTGGACTCCCCCTGGATAGACAAAAGAATTATTCTAACTGATCGAATTCCAAGTGTCTTTTACAATTTTATTAAAATCCTCCATAGTTTTCCAGACATTATTGAATCTAAAAGAAAGAATAAGTTTTTTTTGTCTCTAGTCTTGAGGCTCACAAAAATTGGATGATGATCAGAATTAATCCTAGGTAAAGTAATACTAGAGATGGTACTCTAGTTATCGAGATCTTTGAAGTTTGTGAAAGCTCTGTCAAGTCTACTTTCTAAAATTATTTTGTGGTGCCTTCTATACCTGGTATACTTAGCCCCAACCAGATTAATCTCAACAAGGTTATTATCATCAATACAACAATTACAATCTTTAATGGAAGTGTTTGAGTCCAAGGGCCCTAGCTTTTCACTAGTTACAAGGATAACATTGAAATTACCGATAATGACCCAGGGCACATGAATAGTGTTGTTAAGGGAGTATATATTGTGCCACAAGGTTCTTCTGTCTTGATATTTATTGCAGGAATACACAAAAGTATATCAGAAAGTATTATCATGAAAGTTTATTTCACATGTCAAAGACTGAGAATCATTATTAACAATATGAATTTTATCTATAGAGATATGTTTAAAGACTCAAAAAGAATCAAGATTGTTATTATTGTAAGTTTCTCCTATAAAAGTTTAACTATATTTTTTAAGACTATTAAATCCAAATCTAAAAGTGAATTTAGGTTCAGAGATAGAAAAAAGCATTGGTTTATGAGTAAAATGAGAATTTTTTAAAGTTGTGATGGTGTCAGGGTTAGAAATACCCTGACAGTTCCAATAAAAAATATTCATTTATACTTACGTTTGGGGCTAGGCCCCTTGTTTTTGTTACCTCCAGAATTCTTTCTGTGCTTGAATTTTCTTAATTTATTGGTAGAATACTCTTTAGGTGTTGATTTATTTTTCCCCTAGAAATTCCTTAAAGGGTTAGGAGGGCTATGATTATTTTCCATACCTGTTAAGACCTCTTCTTGGTGCATTTGTTTATTCTCAGTTGCCTTTTGTACCACTATCCATTCTGTTTCGAGTTTTATTTGATCAGATTCCCTAGATTGGTCACCTAGTTTCTGAGTGGGGAATTCAGCCATAGCAGGGGTTGCTGGTTGTATGTGTCTGTTGTAGTTTCAGACCTTCGTCATCATCTTTCATGTGTTGTGTTTTTCTAATATCAGCAATCTGCATATTGCAAACTAGATTCTGAACTACTACTTTGTCTAGCATCTCATCACTGTGTGAAGGTGAGGAGAGTTGATGTTGTTTTTGCACTGTCATTATTCACATCATAGGTGTCCTGCAGACCCCCATACAGACCACCCCCTTCCTTGAATACCTCCCCACTCCACCCTACCCCTTCCCCCTCCCCCTACCCTGCAGACCCCCTGCCCTGCAGACCTCCCCCCTCCCCCCTCCCCCTGCTCTCCGGACATCCCCCTGCCCCCTGCCCCCCTCAACCCTACCCCATTCCCCCTTACCCTCCACCCTACCCCCTTCCCCTCCCCCTGCCCCCTCCACCCACCCCTACCCCCTCCACCCACCCCTACCCCCTCCACCCTTCCCCCTTCCCCCTGCCCCCTGCTCTAAAGACCTCCCCCAGCCCCCAGCCCCCATGCCCCCTGCCACCCTACCCCCTTCTTATTTTGGACCTCTATCACTTATTAAGATGAGTGGACCCAATATGGAATGAAAAAATTAAATGAAATATAACAAACAATATTTTTATGTTGTTCAATACTAACACTTCCTCATTGCTAAAACTAGTTATACATACCTCGGTTATAGATTATCCATTATAATCTTATTAATAATTATAATGGTTTATGAATCAATAGGTTATAACCCCATTAGTTAATACTCCATTTGATCCTAATTATACCCCCAATGATTCAACTATTTTTCCTCCTTTAGTTAGACCCAAAACAATTGAATGGTTATAACCCCTAGTGTTGAGCCTCTTCAATAACTGGTCACCATATTCACAAGGTCATTCTTCTTATCTTGATCAATTATATGATGATTTCATGATCTTCCTCAATGGGATTTCTATATTTTATTTTCTAATGTACAATTTCAAATACATTAAACAGAAACAACCCTTTTATGTAGACTTTTCTTTAATAATTTTAATCACTTTTGTATGATCAATTGGGTAAAGGAAACCATGATAAGGAAAATATTATTTCTTCTCCTGAATTTTTAGCCTCACTAAATCACTAAATTCTCATGTGTGAAATCTTCTGATACTACACCCATATTAGTCTCAAAACAATACAATATATTTATGAAAAATATATCACATGTTATTTTCTCAAACTACATAAATTTAACAAACAATGATCCCCATTAAATTTAATACATTTAGATACAAAAATTAACCATATGATAACTTATAATGAATTAATTAATTTCATTTCCATGAAAAAAACTCATTCATGAATATTATTTTATGTATTTTATTTCTTGTACTCTTCACCTAACTCAATGCTTAACAATAACGTCACTATTTTTCTTCATCCTGAAAACTCAATAATTTATATTGTTACATTTAATCTGATTAATTTATTTTTACATTCATGTATGGAATAATAGAATACATGACGTCTTTTCCTTCCCCCTCTCACACAACTAAGCTCACACTTATATACCTCATGTAATAGATGTATATGTTGAAACTACTTCATGTCCCTCCTGAAATATCATGTGGATCATACACTGGATTGTGTAATCAAACCATGATAATGAAAACATGAATGTATAGAAATAATCTGTATCAATTCATAGAAACCATACACAAATATTGACCTTTCTTGTTTTCCCTATTTCACTCTCAGTTCTTCTAAATTGTCTCTTGGGTATTATTACTGTTTTTACCCAAGAAATGAGCATGTCGGGGTATTAATGGAGAATAATCCACTGAATTATCCCCACAACATATGTGCACCGCCTAAAATATATATGAACCACTCCACTTAAAGCTTTTCAATTATGAAAGACACCATCGTTGTAAAAAAATCTCAGTGCCACCGTTTTCTATTCACTATTTCTAATAATAAAATACACCACTAACTTCATATTATTAATTTGTGGAATCTTACAACCATATTCATCCCCTCTTAGTATTTGACGAGATGAATTTGATCACTAATCATTATGACATGAAGAACTATGTATTGAAGCATCACCGATGAAGCTTAAGGAAGAATACAACTTCTTAGATTGACCAGATAGCTTAAATAAAACATATCAAATAGATGGAGTTATATATGAAACATTTTATGTGGATGAAAAGTGTTCCACATAGAACTTTTCCAAAATAAACAGTACGCTCGGACTATTACTCCTTAGCAATACAAAGGTGTGTCTCCCTACATTCGAGCTGGCATTGGGGTTGACACATTGATACACTTTCACACACCATGGGATTTATATAGTCATTCCTCCCTATGTTATACCACATACCCACTCCTCATACGTGATCAAACCAAAGCACATCCATGCTGGAACTATGAATCCCACAATCCTTAGGCACTCCATGTGAGTGTTATGCACTCTGACTGGCTACAATGGGCTGGGTGATTAAACATTTTTCTTTTCTAAGAAGTGTCCGTCCTTGGTTGGCCTATAGTTGACCCCATTTTATAATAAAGGATCACTATTTTGTTTTAAATCATATTCTAAATATTTAATACAATCTCAATACATTTCTCACCATCAAATACAAAACAACATAAATATGATCATCTATAATATTAATATTCCATTTTAAAATGTTGTAAACAATGTTCACTTCCCCTAGTGTATTTAGATAATGACTCTGACATAATAAATAGTTCAAAAATAATCATAATTAAAAATCCCTAAATTTTCATTGAATAAAATTATTAATATAAAAATAAAATTCAATAAATCAATTGGGTTCTTCAATATCCCACTTCAAATTTCTTTTCAATACCTATTTCATTTCAAAATTCAATATTTCCATATAACCTTTATTGATAATAAAACCAATAATATAAATAAGGGAATGAATTATCATCTCTACTATTAAAAATTTGAGATCTTCTTGTCCTCTTATAACAAATATAGTATGATTTACTCCAAATAGGGATGGAATCAAAACAATCATATAAATAAAGAGTCTTGATAAAAGATGAAATCTCATAATATTTATTTAGATTAGTATCTAATAATGATAATGAAGTAAAAATATTATAATTTAATCAGGATACGATGTCCTCCTATTTTGTTATCTGAGTGGTCAAATCACCTATATGGGCATGCATCTGATATATTATCTAATGTATATTTTCAAAACCTTTAAAGATTCCCTTATTAATTCATCCAGGGGAGTCCCATCATCAAAACTATGAAAGTCCCCATCATTTCTAACCAATTTTTGTAGGGTTAGGAAAAAATTTCTCTTGATATCATACAATGGTTGGTAATAAAATCCACCTGCCCACATATCATGAAAAAGCAAGAATATGTGTTCTTATTGGATGAATAAATCCTCTAAGGGAGTCTCAGTAATTAGGGAATGGATTTTATGCTAGATATGCCTTCATCATACATGGGTTTCTGTAACCACTTAGGTGGGTATGCCAAAAGTAGGAATGATTATCTAAGAAGACGAAGAAACAAGAGAATAAGTTTTATGTTCCCTCCTCGCAATTGACACATCTTCCATCACTGATATTAAGGGACCATCCCCCATAAAAAATATTTCCCACTAATGGGATGTTCATCAATATGATGATAAAACTTCCTTGGTGGCTCACCTAAGTCCTGAGTAAACTCCATTACAACTACAGATAAGGGGTTCAGTGAAGCACAAGTCTTGTCCACCTAATTGAGCAGTCGATTCAATAAACCACCCAGATAATCTTCCACCCAAACCTGAGCACAAGCATATGACATGAAGATAGGTGAATTGACCAGTGGAAGAATAATCTCAACATTTTTTTCTTCACATGCCAATATAAGATAAATTTGGTGGATAAGTCCAGGATGTTGTTTAGTTCTCATGGCATCTTAAGGGAGAGGAAAAACTCTTTGAATGAAAACAATATTGAGAGAAAAATTATAGAGGAATATTCATTGTATGTAGTTATCTCTTCCAAGGATCCATAATAACCCCATCCTATAGATAAATATTGTATGAAATATCATCCATTGATCCCCTTCCATTATCGAAAATTATTCCAAACAATACATGATAGGGAATGAAGTTGAAATGATAATGTTGTTTCAACAAGAAAATAATCTCATAAGGACTTAGTGGAATCACCCCAACCCTTGAAACATTCAACATCCAATAATAGATCAAATCATCAAGGATTAATTTAGTTTTATTTGTAACACCAAAAATGCTCTCATATCTATCCAAATAAGAACTGGAAGGTTCCTCCAATCTAGTAAGGGATGTTTCCTTACCTAATATGAATTTGGAGTTGATAATGGCATCCAAGAGTCATCATTACTAGATTAAGAAGTCACCCCTATCCCAATCAGACTACCATCACCAATATGATTACTTGAATTCCCAATAATGTGTCCCCATGTAGGAAAATCCATCTATTCAAAAACATGGTTATAAAACCTTCCATCAGAAGGCTTGGGGATACCTCTAGTCTCAGTCATTAGCCCCATGTGGTATACTCCCTATCATAAAGGATGGCCCAATAAATTCTTGTTCTATAATGAACCTATTAGGAAGAGAATCGATGAGGGTGTATAGCAGTTGGTTGGGACCTATTGTGGTAGAGAAATATATTAATCCAGTCCTTAAAAGAATCAAGTGACTGTAGGTTCAGATGCTTCCTTAACTTATCCTTAATAATGGTGAGAACATCTCTTTCCAATATCAAATCTCGTGAGGTGTCATCTCAAACATCTTTAACTAGAATATTTTCTTCATACATCTCCCAAAGAAGAGGTATTCCACCCAATCAATAAGAATACAAAATATCAATCCCTAATTTTCCATGGGATAAAAGGATGGAATTAGTTCTAGGAAACCAATGGATAATTAGCTCTTTAAGTTTTGATTGATGATACATGATGAAATGAGAAGTCCATACTACCTCATAAGGATAGATAACAAGTAACTGGATAGAGAATTATAATCATCTCTTGCTAACCTAAAATGGTAATGCACATTCATCGGATAAGTTACCTCAAGGTCATAAGTCCCAAATAGAGATCCAACCACTTGTAAGAGAATTCAAGGAGGAGATGAGTGTGTTCAAATAAATTTGATCAATTGGTTGGTGGGAAATATTTAAACCTTCTAGATCTCGAGGGGAGTTAATCAACATATAGGATAACCCATGTAGGAGTGGTACAAAAAATTGAGTGTCTTTAGAAATCATAGTTTGAATAAAATCAAGGGCATATGACAGTCAGTAAGATGAAAGATTATAACCATGTGATGGAGTATAAACATCATCCACTATACTGAATCCATTCAAATAAATTAAGTGTAATAGGGGATATCTCTTAAGTTCATGGGGGTATAATCCCTTTAAAATCCTTTTTCACAGATAACACATCATAATGAGGGTTGAAATTTGATTCCCAGTAATTATATTACTATGTATGGTTATATTGGAATATTTCTATGAACTGGAATCCAACTATAAGAACACAAGAAACACATATATTTTATTATCAATAATTATTATATCACCATCCCTGTGTATGGTTCCCTTATATGTTCAACATCATCACATCAATATGCCTTCAATTTATACTCATACATTATCCTTGTCTTCTATAAATATAGGAGGAAGGGAGATCTAAATAAACATCAAATGAAATTCTGATAATCGTATGACCTTAAAATCAGAACATTGATGAAATAATATGGTATAAAATACCTGTGTGGATTGGAAGCCAGGAGGAGGGAGCCGCGGTGAAATGTCATTAGAGAGGAGGGCGCCACGGTGAGAGAGGTCTCTAGAGAGGAGGGTACCTCTATGAGAGAGGTTGTCGGGAGGAGGGTGTCATGGTGAGAGAGTTCTTCGAAGAGGAGGACTCCATGGTGAGGAGAGGATAGGGAGGAGAGGTCGAGAAGTAGATGTCATTGGGGAGGAGGGCGTCGCGGTGAGGAGAAAACGTCGGGGAGGAGAAGTCATCGGGGGAGTAGGGCGCCACGGTCAGCCGAGGTCGGGGAGGAGGGTGACACGATCAGGCAAGTTTGGGGAGGAGAACTCATCGGGAGGAGAGGAAGTCGGGAGGAGAAGAAGTCAGAGGAGCACGAGAGTCGTGAATCGGGGGACCCCGATACCAAAAAGGAAAACACGCAGTATAGCTATGGTTATTAAATTAAATAGTGGAAATTAGGAAGATATAGCCACAGACCAATAAAAATGCGGCCATAGGCCAGTGGCTATATCATTACTTTATAGTAGTGGTTCTTTAATGTTAAAGGGGTTTTTATGGTTTTTAGGCGGTTTGAGGGTTTTTATCCTTATTCTGTTTTTAGGATTTTTAATTATTTTTATGTTTTTAATATTTTTTTAGTGTTTTAGGATTTTTATTCTTTTAGTTATTTTCATGTATTTTTATGATTTTTTGGGTTTTTATGAATATTAAGGGTTTTATAGTTTTTTGGGGTTTTGTGTTTTTTATGTTTTTAGGGATTTAATTATTTTTTTATTTATAATGTTTTTATGTTTTTTTAGTTTTTATGGGTTTATGGTTTTTAGGGTTTGTAGGGTTTTTATGGCTATTTTGGGTTTTAGGGTATTTTTTAGTTTATAGATCTTTTAAGTTTTATTAGAGTTATTAATTTTTTTGGTGTTTAAAGTGTTTTTACAGTTTTTACTATTTTTAATGTTTATTGTCTTTTAAGGTTTTATAGTTTTAGGGGATTTATGTTTTTAGGGGATTTTAGTGATTTAGGTTATTTTAGGGTTATTATGTTTTTTTTAATTTTTTAGGTTTTATGGGTTTTATGTGTTTTAATTTATTATGGTTTTCTTTGGGTTTTTTCTGGTTTATTTTTTTTTTTGTGTTTTTAGTTTTTTTTTCAGAATTTTCTGGATGATTATTTTTTAGGGTTTTTATGGATTTTTAAGGGTTTTATTGTTTTTATAATTTTTAGGGTTTCTAGCACTTTTTATCTTTTTTTGGGGTTTTGAGTGTTTTTAGGTTATTAATGTTTTCATAGGTTTTTTCAGGGTTTTAGGGGCTTTTATGTTTTATGGATTTTTAGGGATATTTTAGGATTTTTTTGTTGTTTTGGGTTTTTTAGTGATTTTAGGGTTTTTGGGTTTTTAGGGATTTTATGATTCTTTGGGTTTTAAGGGTTTTTTGAGTTTTTATCGGTTTTGATTTTTTGACATTATTTTTTAAAATATTAGGGATTTAAAGGGTTTTAGATTATTTTTTAGTTTTTAGGAATTTATATGTTTTTAGGGTTATTCAAGGTTTTTAGGTTTTTAATGGTCTTGATCATTTTAGTGTATTTTAGGGTTTTTTAGTGTTTTTAGGATTTTTTTTGAATTTAGTGTTTTTGGGTTTTTAACGTTTTCATGGGATTTTCTGGGTGTTTTTGGTTTTTTTATGTTTTTAGGATTTTAGGTATTTTTTATGGTTTTTAGAGTTTTTGAGGAGTTTTATGTTTATTTGGGTTTGTATGTTTTTAGTCTTTAATAGATTTTTAGTTTTTATGGGTTTTATGTGTTTCTACATTGTTTTATTTTTCATAGATATTTTCATGGTTTTGAGGGTTTTTACGTTTTTTGGTATTTTTATTGATTTTTAGTATTTTTATATTTTTTATTATTTTAGGGGTTTAAGGATTGGGATGGTTTTTAGGGTTTTTAAGGTTTTATGGTTTGGTGGGTTAGAGTTTTTTTTACGTTTTTGGGGTTTTAAGAGGTTTTGGAGTTTTTTAACATTTTTAGTGGTTTAATGGATTTTTAGAGTTTTTTCAATGAAAATATAACATTATATATAGAATAAGATCTTGAAGTACAATGAAATATCCCAACGGGTGAACCAAAGGTCCAGAAGGCCCAAGGAAAGTGTAAATATGAAAATTGGACCAAGAACCCTCATGAAGCCCAAATAACCACACTCTGGAAAATGGGCCCACGAAACCCCGTAGATCCCAACCAAGCCATTTTCTGAAGAAAAAAAAACATGCATGAGAAACCTCTTGAATCCCAAACAAACCATTTCCTAGAAAAGGGACCAAGAACCTCATGAAGCCTATACAAACCACCTCCTGGAAGATGGCCGCATAACCTCTTGAAGCCTATCCAAACAAATCCCTAAAAAATGTTGGATAAACCCTGAAAACCCAATGAACACAATACCCATCTCACAACACCCATCTCCCAACTCCATCACCAGTAGAAAAAATATACAATAGCAGATCAAAGACCCATAAAACACCATGATCACAATAATAAAAACCAGTTCCATCCTTAAATAGATCAAAATCCCAACTCCCATTCAAGATCCTAGTATCAACAGCACCCAACCCCCTGTAAATATCTTAGAAACACCCAACACCAGTAATATCTTGTAGGACCCTACATAAATCTCCTAGAACCAGTTTATCATAACATCTTCTAACTGGTCTCTTTAATTTCAGCACAATAACCAATAGCTGCAACTATTCTAGCACTAGAAAACATCTCCCAACGCAACTCTTAAGTGTCCCATCCCCATATTTAGAAGCAAAAAATAGTGTTAAAAAATGTAACCAGTCATCCCTAACACCTGACATCAAGCACACAAAACTATATCTAGAAACAAATATCCCATATTCCCTCACCAATCCCTAAACCATCCAAAAAAGAGTGTCTTTCCACCATCACTTAGAACCAACATTGAGAAAAAAAAGCATCCACCTACCAAGCTCCTATAAGACACACCCAGCAAATCCACATCAACCAACACCCCAAAATGAGTAGTCAAACTCCTCCAAATAAATAGGTGATCCTATAGAACACAATGATAAAACCTACAATAGCCTCACTACCACCCAAACCATAATCAAAATCACCAACCCACATAGACAAATAACCTGAATAATGTGGAACATCCACCTTCACCTAAGAGGGAGGAACTAGCTATCAATTGTTTTATATAATAGTGACTATCGATGTTTAGTGGATCCTCTGATCCACTGGTCATGGATCATTGGGTCAACTCGAAAGAGAAGATCTTTTCAATACTTTACAGTTCTGAGACGGAGAAGGTCACTTAGTCCATTTACCATTTAGATAGAGATGTCGATCAATGGTGGGATTTTATTAATAACACAAATTCGAATGATGAGATTGAAGATATTTAGTGGGAAGATATTAATATAATTTCATTTAATAAATATTTCAATCAAACTATTCATACAAATATATAGATATAATTTATAAAGTTAAATAAAAATGTTGAGGAATCTATCATGGACTATGATGAAAATTTCATAAGTCATTCAAGGTACACTTTGGGTTTTGTTATAAAATACTATAAAAAATTCATTGATTCTTCAGTGGTATAAAATCACAACTTCAAAATGATATATAAATTTGATGCTTTAGAAGTTATGAAGATGTTGTTTGACATGATCTCAAAGTGGATATGGAGTTTGGAGAATGGTTATATGGCTATGGTGATAAGAATTTTTTTTGGAGTTTCCAGTTGGTGGATCTCATGAAAAATTTGGGAAGAAAACCCGAAAACTCACTAGTCAAAATGGTGAAAGAAACATCATGTAAATTGCCTCAAAGGGATAGGGAAATGTTGTAAGTGTGGGATATATGACCAATAAGATCATTAATGTATATGAGACATAAATATGTTCTCTGATACAGTTGAAAATTGGAGGGCACCACCCATGGTCCAATGCCACAATTGTAGGGAGTAAGGGAACTATACAAGTTAGTGTACTAATCCTTGAGTCCTCAAGGGTACTCAAAATAATCATCCACCAAAATCAATGGAAAAAATGGGAGGCTAATTACATCACTGCTTCTAAAGTTGAATAAGAAAATGAAGTTGTACAAGGTACACTTCCTATTCACTCAATAATAGAAAAGTTCTTATTTGATTATAATTCTATGAATTCTGTTATATCTTTCAAGTTTTCTAGAACAACTAAATGAAATCCCTGAATCCTTGAAGTATAAATATTCGTAAAATCACCTAGTGTTGTGATAATTTCAACCCATTTGTTGGAATATTCTCTTATTGACGTCTGTGGGAATATTCTTCCATCAAATATTTTGATACATACCTAGTGAAATTTGAATCTATACTGGGGATGGATTGGCTCTCATTATATAGAGAACACATCAACTATCATGAAAAGAAAATATCATTTCATATTACAAATCATATCATGATTATATACAAATTCATGGAAGATCATGAATGTATTTGGAGAATCCTCAAATGGTTTGGGTGATGATTCCCTGTGAAGAACCATACCACACTCAAATCGCTGGGTTAAAGGAAGGTATAAACCTAAGGTAAATTACAATTGTGAGGAAATACAATTATGTATTCCCAAAGAGTTACCTAAACTTCCCCCATATCATGAGGTAGATTTCTCAACAGACCTCATACCCGGAGCTAATACTATCTCAAAATTTCACTATAGGATGTCAACAATTGAACATCAGGTGTTAAATAAGCATCTACAAGATCATTTGGAAGAGATTTTATATGACCAAGTGACTCACCTTGGGGTTCTCCAGTACTCATTGTAAAGAAAAAGGATGGATCAATGTGGCTATGTATCGACTACCAAGATATCAACTAGATCACCATAAAGAAAAAGTATCATATTCCAAGTATTGATGACTTTTTTAATCATCCATAAGGGGATCAGTACTTCTCAATGGTGGATCTCCATTTTGGATATCAATAGGAAAAGGTGAATAAGGAAGATATTCATAATAATTCTTTCCCTACCGGTCATGGGAACTATGTGTTTCTCTTGATTCCATTCAGACTTACTAATTCTCCTGAAATACTCATGGATTTTATGAATATGGTAATTAGAAATTACCTCAACAATTTTTAGTAGTTTTTATCAATTATATTCTCATCTAATCCAATAGAAATGAGGAACATAGAGAATATATAAGGCTTGTGTTTTAAACATTATGGAATGATAAGTTGTACAAAAATTTTAGCAAGTGTGAATTTTGGATGCATTAAGTCACATTCTTGGGACATGTGGTCACAAGTGAGGGAATTTATATGGACCCTTAAAAAGAAAAGGCAATTGAGAAATGTTCTATACCCTCTAGTTTCATTGATATATATAGTTTTCTTGGATTATAATGGTACTATGGGTTTTTTCTAATAAATTTCTCATGATTTTCAAGCTCGATAAGTAAGTTAACAAAGAAATGGGTAAAGTATGGTTGGATAGAAGAATGTGATAAAATATTCAAGGATTTAAAGTGAATGCTAATCACTACACCTTTACTCAAATTACCAAAATGTGGAGAATGTTTTTTATATACATTGATGCTTCAAATAAAGGATTGGATTATGTACTCAAAAAATGATAATGTGATAGCATATGCCTCACAACAGTTTAATATCCATGAGTAGAACCACCCAAATAATGATCTGGATATAGAAGAAATGTTTTTTTTCCTGAAAATATAGTTGCACTACCTTTATTCTTATAAGTGTGACATATATACCAATAATAAGATCCTAAAGTATGTATTCATGCAAAATGATGTCAATATATGTCAATGGATATGGTTAGAGATAATAAAATACTATGATTTCTCTATTCACTATCATCATAGTAAGGAGAACAAGGTACCCGATTATATTAGCAGAAAAGAACCTGCTACTCTATCCATGCTATAGATTGAGAAATACCCTATCTTATTGGACATGAAAAGGATGGATTCAGAATCATAACGATAGAGAATACATCCTACCTTTACGAAATGATTTCACAACCATCAATCCACGATAAAATTAAGGAGGTGCAAAGGGATGATATGGAGTTACAAAAGATGTTTAACACAGTAAAGTAAGTAAATCTATACGAGATATATATTGATGAGGATGGTTGGATTTAGTTTAGAACAAGTATTTGTGTGCCTTAATCTCCTGAGATAAAGAGGGATCTATTGAATAATTCACATAGCTCACCATTCTCCATTAATACTAGTAGAACCAAGAGGTATTGTGATCTCTAAGAACACTTCAAGTGGGATAACATGAAGAAGGTAATTTCTGAGTATATCTAAAGGTTCTTGATATGTTTGAAAGATAAAGCAGAGTGATATAAATTCCAAAATGATTATGCAACTATTGCCTATACCAATGTGGAAATGGGAGATTTTCACCATAGAATTCATCATTGGTCTCCCAAAGACATCTAAAGGAAACAATAAAATATGGGTTTTGGTGGAATGATTCACCAATACTAACCAGTTTATTTCTATATGGTAAGATTTCTTTCCTAAAAAATTTGTCATGATATATGTGAAAGAAGTGGTGATGCATTATGGGATACCACATTCAATCGACTCTCATCACAAAACAAGTTTCACATCTAAATTGTGGATAAGTATACAACATGCCTTGAGTACTGAATTGAATTTTAGCATGACTTGTCACCCCTAAACTGAAGGACAAACTGAAAGGACTATTAATATGCTTGAATACATGATAAGATCCCTCTCAATGGAATTAAATGGTGAATGGGAGAATCATATCATATTTTGTGAGTTCTCATACAACAGTATCTTACAATCAAGTATTAATATAGATCCATATGAATCTCTTTATGGAAATTGATATAGAACTCCAAAATTTTGGGATGAAGTGGGTGAATGAAAGCTACTTGAACCTGATCTTATGCAGGAAATGATATATAAGGATCAAGCCATCCATCCACATGTCAAATATTCTCATAGTTGGAAAAATAGATATGATGAAAACCTTTGAGAGGACTTAGAGTTTTGTGTTGGAGATAAAGTCTTCCTTTGAATATCACCATGGATGAGATTCATATGGTTTTGAAAAAAGTTAATTTTAGTACAAGGTACATTGGACCCTTTTAAATCCTAGATCTCATAGGATAAGTGTCCTATAGGCTTCAACTTCCACCAAGTATGGCTCAAATTCATGACATGTTCCATGTATCTCTCTAGAGAAATTATGTACCAAATCTCTCACATGTACTAAAATCAAAGGTTGTGCAGCTGGAAGATGATCTCTCTTCTGAGGAGTAGTAGATAATGATTTTGGGCCAAAGAGATATGTTTCTATGAAAATAAGTCAAACCTCCTTTTAGAAGTGTTGTGTAGGTAACATAAGAATGAATAAAAAAATTTGGAAGTAGAGGAGGTGATAAAGGAGAAGCACCCTCACCTATTTATGTAAAACGAAACTTTGAGGGAAAATTTTCAAAAGGGGATAAAAATGTAATGACCCATATCTTTTTCAATGGAATTTCACCCTTCTTATATTGATATGTTATAGTGTAAATCACATAAAATCACATATAAAAAACAATAAAACTTTATAATGTAAATATGAATGAAATAAGATATATTTATAGATATTACAAAAATTTATACTAATGGAATAGTTACTTGACCTTCAGAATAGTAACATGACCCTTAGGAAAAGTTATATATCCAATAAAATAGAAACATAAAATTTGAAAGTAAAAAATAATATTTAGGTATCTTATGATTGAAAATATTGTATATTTATGTCATATAATAAGTATATATATGTTTTAATAATGATAAATTAAGTGTTAGTATTTTTATAAGTCATAAATATTTAATTATAATTTTATAATTAATTTAATAATTTAAAAGAAAATATATTTTCATAAAAATTATTCATAAATTAATAATTATTTGTTTTATGATTATAATATAATTTTATGAGACCTTAACTATTATTTTATAGTGTTAAAAAATTAGTTTTAATTTTAAAATTTTTATGTTTCGAGTAAATGTTGATTTAAATTAAAAATAAAATATCTAATATTTTTAAAATTAATTTAATAAATTAGAGTTCATTTTTTAATTCTATGTTTCAAAAAATGTTTATGGTTAATTTTTAGTATTTTTATTAAATACTTTAATTTTTTTTAAATAGTAAAATACGACAATTTACCATAAATACTAAATACATGAATTATAGAGTCCTGGATGATGTATAAATGATGATAGAATAAAAAAATCAATTGTACTTCTTTATTTTAATATATTTATTTATATTTAAAAAAAATTTCATATTATTGACCCAATCCCCTACCCCATGTATTGGATCCCTTGGTCTAATAAAAAGACCAAAACCATTTACCTAAGGAGGTTCTCAAGAAGGATATATTGAAGATGTAAAATCCTCTTCTTTTTTCATTTAATTTCTTCTAATTTCATTTTCATTTCTTATTATCTCCTTACATACTATATCAAAATTTTCATGATAAAAAAAATATATTTTATATACTTTATTTATATCATTTTAATGGAATGTCTATCATAAAATTCCTTTCTCTCTCACTCTCTCTTTTATTCTAAAATTGAAATCATCATCCTTGATGTGTCACTTTACAAGAATCCTGGATGATGCATTTTCATTCTCCTTTAACACCTTCAATTATGCTCATAAAACCACTATAATTGTTGGAAAGTAATATAAAATATATTTTTTATCCATTTTTATGTTATAGAACTATATTATTTACATAACACTGAATTATAAAACAAATCAATTTTGTTTTGATTGAAAACCACCAAAATTAACCCAAACGATAACCATTAACTATTTATCTAATGATTCATCCTCATTACATTTAACCAATGATATATATAGCAATTTAAACATAAGTATTTTAATTAATATAATATATTTTCCATTACATATAATTATACCCATTCTATATAAACTTCCATACTCATATTCAAGTAAAACAATCAATAAAACTAAAAAAAATAAAACTCTGGAACGATGAAATTATAAGTCATAAAAAAGTCCAAAAAATGAACTTAAAAAAACTAAAATGAATCAAATTAATGTATAAAAGGTTCATAATTGTTTAATTAATTAATTTTTTTCTATTATCTTTTATATTATAGTGAATAAATAATTTGGACAACTCATAAGGGGAATTCTCAAAATCAACTCTCCTTCTTTAGGTTTTCCCTCTTTCACCCCATTTTTATTTTGGAAATTAATTTAATGTTCCTTAAATTTCATTTTTTTCATCATTATATTATATTTTCTAGGATATAAATTTTACCAATCTGGTTTTATAAAAAATTCAATGATTTTTTCAAAAGAATCCTTCTTTTTAAAAACAAATCTTTTACTTTTCGTGAGATTATTTGTTCTTCACTCATAATTTATTATTCTTTTAACATGTATGTTATTCCCTATTTATTTTTAGAACAAAGAATTTTATTCAAAATTCATTATTTATGAAATGAAACCCATTTATTTCCATGGGTTATGTTATGTCCAATATTGATATATCTTCTATGTGGCATGAACAATAATGTAAATGTTGTGATGTGATGTGTGCACCCTGAATTATATAGAGCATGTAAATGATATCATGTTATGGGTGTGGTAGAAATTATATATATCGCCAATGAATTAGGTAATGTGATGTATATTATGAGATAAAGTGATGTATGTATGGTAGTTTACCTATAAGACATTATGTTTCATTAGTATGCACTACCACATTCCAAACATTTATTTAATGATTCCTCTCATGATTATGATCTTATACCTATGTAATGAGAATAATGATTATAATCAACCCATGTTATATTGATTTAGGTCCATATCAATCCTTACTCAGCTTTTAGATCACCGCTTTATTTGATGTATATCCTCATGTGATTACATGTACTAAGGAGAACATAGGGGACACTATGAAGCTAGGGAAGAATGAATTAAATAAATTTTTATGTTTTATTTTATAAATGATATGAATGGTCCTCATTTTCCCAAGAAACTGAATCTTCTGATCCTTTTAGTGTAATTATTTTTTTATCTTTAAATGACTTAATAATTATATAAGAAAAATTATTCTCACTATATATGGATTTTGAGGGATTTTACGTTTTTTAGGGGTTTAGGGGTTTCAGCGGTTTTTAGGTTTTAGGGGTTTCAAGTGTTTTAGGGGATTAAGGTTCTCTTATTTCTTTTTTTTTGGTTTTTACATGTTTTTACATTTTTTGGATTTTTTGGGCTTTTTTCTTGTTTTTTTTTTGTTTTTTGGGTTTTAAGGGAATTTTGTTCATTTTTTTGGTTTTTAGGGTTTTGGGTTATTATTGGGTTTTTATTGTTTTTAGGGGTTTTAGGTTTGTAGGGGTTTTTAATGTTTTGTGGGATTAAATGTTTTTTAGATTTCTTATTGGGATTTAGTGTTTTTATGTATTTTTAGTCTTCTTTAATATTTTAGGGGGTTTTATGTTTTTAGGGGTTTTGGGGGGTTTTAGGGTTAGGGGGGGTTATCGATGTTAGGTTTTTATGGTTTTTATGTATTTTTATGTTTTTAAGATTTTTTAGTGTTTTATGGTTTTTATACTTTTAGGGATTTTCAAGTGTTTTAAAGTATTTTTATGACTTTTTAGGTTTTTTGGAATATCAATGGTTTTTATAGTTTTTTTGGGTTTTTGTGTTTTTGTATTTTTGGGTATTAAAGTATATTTAGATTTGTAAGTTTTTCTTACATTTTTTTTAATTTTTAAATTTTTAGTGATTTTGAAGTATTTTTTAGGAATTTTATGGTTTTTAGAGTTTTTTTAGTTTTGGAGGGGTTTAGGGGTTTTAGGGTTTGTAGGGTTTTGGTGGTTGTTTTGGGTTTTAAGGTATTTTTTTATTTTTTTGGAACTTTTAATGTTTATTAGAGTTTTTAATCTTTTTGGTGTTTATAGTGTTTTTACATTTTTTAATATTTTTAGTTTTTATGGGCTTTTAAGGTTTTATAGTTTTTTGGGGTTTTATGTTTTTAGGGGATTTGGGGAGTTAGGGTCTTTTAGGGTTATTAGGGTTTTTTAATTTTATAGGTTTTACTGGTTTTATGTGTTTGAAGTTATTATGGTTTTCTTGGGGGTTTTTTGTGTTTATAGGGTTTTTTATGTTTTTAGTTTTTTTAGGAATTTTTATAATGATTATTTTTTAAGGTTTTTATGTATATTTAGTGTTTTTAGTGTTTTTATCATTTTTTGGGTGTTTAGCACTTTTTATATTTTTGGTAGTTTTGAGTGTTTTTATGTTATTAATGTTTTCTTAGGGTTGTTCAGGTTTTTAGGGTTTTTTATGTTTTACTAAATTTTAGGGATTTTCAATAATTTCTTTGTTGTTTTGGGTTTTAGGGATTTTATAGTTTTTTGGGTTTTAAGGGTTTTTTGAGTTTTTAGGGGTTTAAATTTTTTTAACATTTTTTTAAAAAAATTAGGGATTTAACGGGTTTTTAGAGTATTATTTAGTTTTTAGTATTTTATAGGTTTTTATGGTTATTCAATGTTTTTAGGGTTTTAATGGTCTTGAGCATTTTTTTGTATTTTAAGGTTTTTAGTGTTTTTAGGATTTTTTTTGTTTTTAGTATTTTTTAGGGTCTTTATGTTTTTAACGTTTTTGGGGGATTTTCCAGGTGTATATGGTTTTTTATGCTTTTGGTATTCTAGGTATTTTTTAGGATTTTTAGGGTTTTAAGGTATTTTGAGGGGTATTATGTTTTTTTGGGTTTGTAAGATTTTTGTCCTTTAGAGTTTTTTAGTTTTTAGGGGTTTTATGTGTTTATAGAATGTTATATTTTTCTTAGGTTTTTTCATGGTTTTGAGGGTTTTTAAATTTTATGTTATTTTTATTTATTTTTATGATTTTTATAATTTTTAGGGGTTTTGAGGATTGGGATGGTTTTTAGGGTTTTTTAGGTTTTAGGGTTTTTTTGGGGGGTAGAGTTTTTTACTTTTAGGGGATTTTAAGATGTTTTGGAGTTTTTTTTAACATTTTTAGTTGTTTAATGGATTTTTAAAGTTTTTTCAATGAAACTATAACGTCATATATAGAAGAAGATCTTGAAGTACAATGAAATATCCAAATGGGTGAACCAAATGTCTAGAAGTCCCTAGGAACCTGAAAAAAAGAAAATTTGAACAAGAACCCTCATGTATCCCAAATAACCATACTCTGGAAAATGGGACCTAGAAACCCTATATATCCCAATCACGCCATTTTCTGAAAAAAAGGACTGAGAAACCACTTGAATCCAAAACAAACCATTTACTAGAAAAGGGCCCAAGAACCTCATGAATCCTATCCAAACCACCCCCTGGAAGATGGTCACATAACCTCTTGAAGACTATTCAAACAAATCCCTGAAAAATGTTTGAGAAACCATGAACTACCCAATGAACATAATACCCATATCACAACACCCATCTCCCAACTCCATCACCAGTACAAGAAATAAACAATAGCAGAACCAAGACCTATCAAACACCAACATCACAATAACCAAAACCCGTTCCATCATTAAATAGCTTGAAATCCTAACTCCCAAACAAGATCCAAGTATCAACAGCACCCAACCCCTAGAAAATCTCCCAGCAGCACCCAACACCAGTAATATCTTGCATCACCCTCCATAAATCTCACAGCACTAGTATATCATAGAATCTTCCAACTAGCCTCTTTAATTTTAGTATAACAACCAATAGCTGCAATTATTCCAGTACCCTGATACATCTCCCAACACAACTTTTAACAGTCCCATCGCTAGTTTTAGAAGAAAAAACAGTGTAAAAAAATGTAACCAGTAATCCCTAAGACCCATCATCAAGTACAAAAAACTATATCTAGAAAAAAAAGATCCCATATCCCATCACCAACCCCTAAACCATCCAAAAAATAGAATATTCCCACCTTCACTTATAACTAACATCGAGAAAAAAAAGCATCCACCGACCAAGATCCTCCAAGCCACACCCAATAAATCAACCTCAACCAACACCCCAAAAGAAGTAGTCAAACTCCTCTGAATAAATAGGTGATCCTATAGAACACAATAATAGAACCTATAATAGCCTCACTACCACCCAAACCACAAACAAAACCACCAACCTACATAGACAAAAAAATATGAAAAAACCAATTTACAACAACCGAAGCTACTTAGGACTCCCCATTCCATCCCAGTGTTATCCATGAAACCATGATGGAGAGTCAGGTATAACACCTTCTTTTGGTGTTATAATGTCTGTTTTCACCTTTGATAGAATAAACTTCATCGACCAAAAACCCGCTTCCAGCAACCATAAGAACCAACAACCGGTAATTCCATTGAAGAGATCACTGATTATTCCAATGAAAGACATAGGTGATAAACACTACTATCATTGAACTCATGAGACCAGATACCCGAGACAAAAAAATCCCTCTGTGACTAAGACTGTGACACTGACAAATAGGCTGGTAAACTAACCTCGTTAACAAAAACCCAAAGAGATACCTCAATCCATGTGACATCTAACCATTAACCCACAACAAGAAAATAAACATTTATCATTTAGAATAATGTTCCTACAATATAGACACACACCAACTGATTTCCCATGCACCTTTGAGGGGTATTGACCATGAAGTTCATCAATAAGATGAAAGACTAAAATAGAAAAATATGATTTTGATGATTATTACCACACCAAACGTCGAACATAAGTTGGTGACCATGAACACACTAGAAAAAAAGTCTGACAACCCATGTGTGATCTTGATGAAAATCTCAACTACCCTTACACAAAACTAAAAGGAAGAAAGGTTATGGGATTACAAGTCCCAACCAAACCTACACCAAGAAAAAGAACTCAGAACACCCCAAGAAAGGAATCTTGATAAACATGAAGGAAGATACTCCCCCAACACAACAAAAAGTCCAAAAGAAGGCCAAAAATTGAAACCAGACATTATAACACCAAATATGAATAATAATACCCATTTCATCCACAATATTGAACTCCAATTATACAATCTATTCATTCCACAGTACAAATATATATCACTAGAACTAATCTAAATATATATAACCACACCACAATCTTTCAATGAAGATAATATAACCTAATATGAAAACCTAGTTCCAAGACAAGGAAGAAAATCCATCATGAGAAAGGAGCTCCCAAGAGCTTCAAGAGCTCAATCAGAATCCCTAAAAACTTACTTTTCAGAAAGGGTTTTTTGAGTTTTAGTGGATTTTTGGGTTTTAGGGTTTCTAATGATTTTATGGGTTTTATGGTTTTTAGGGGTTCTATGGTGTTTTAGGGTATTTTTATGGTTTTAGGGTTTTATGAATTTTTATGTTTTTTATAGTTTTTTATTATTATTAGTTTATTATGTTTTTCATTTTTTTTTCATATTTTTTATGGTTTTTTATAGTTTTAGGGAATTTAAGGATTTTTAGAATATTATGGTTGATTATATTTTTATGTCTTTTGAGGGTTTTGGGTTTTTCTGGGATTTTTGTGGTTTTAGGTTTATTATATTATTTTTATATTTTTATTGGTTCTTTGTGTTTTTAATTTTTTAATTCATTCCTAGGGGTTTTCTGGGTTTATATAGTTTTTTTTGATTTTTCAGTATTTTATCGATTTTTTAGGATTTTATGTGTTTTTTGGGTTTTTTGGGATTTTCCGGGTTTTTAGGAATTTTAAGGTTCTTTGGGGATTTAGGATTTTTATTGAGTTTTTAGTATTATTAAGGGTTTTTAATTTTTTCAAAAAAAAATAGAGATTTTAATGGTTTTAAAAGTTTTAGGTTTTTTTTCGTTTTATAAGTTCTGGAGATTTTTATTGTTTTTAGGGTTTTTAACATTTCTTAGGTTTTTATGGGGTTTGTTTTTTTAATGTTTTAAGGTTTTATTAGGATCCTTTAGGTTATTTAAGGGTTTTTATGAATTTTTATGGATTTTTTTTTGGATTTTGATGGGTTTTAAGGTTTTTAGGGAATTGAAGGGTTTTTAGAGTTTTATGAGGTTTAGGGTTTTTATGTGTTTTTAGTTGTTTTTAAGACTTGTGGGTGTTTTATGGTATTTATGAGTTTAGGTAATTTTAAGGGTTTAAGGGTGTTGGTGTTTTTAGGCTTTTTAGTGGTTTTTATTGTTTTTCAGATTTTAATGAATTCTTATGGATTTCCAAGGTTTTTAGAGTTATTTTAATTTTAAGGTGTTTTAAGTTATGTTTTAGGATTTATATGGATTTTGAGGGTTTTTGTGATTTTGAGGGTTTTATGCTTTTTAAGATTTTTAGCCTTTTTTATAATTTTAAGGGTTTGTGCGTTTTATGTCTTTTAAGGTTTTCTAAGGGATTTCATGGGTTTTTTACATTTTTAGTGATTTTACAGATTTTTTAATATTTTTATGGTTCTGTAGATTTTTAGGTATTTTTATGGTTTTATAGTTTTTATTTTTTTGGTATTTAGGTTTTTTTTATTTTTAGGTGTTTTAATGTGTTTTATAATTTTTTAATGTTTTTAGGGGTTTAGAAGTTTTGTATAGTTTTTATTGGGTTTTAGGGTTTTATGGGTTTCTCATAATTTTTAGGGGTTTTAAGATATTTTTATGGTTTTTAGGATTTTTAGAGCTTTTAAGGTTTTTAGGGGTTTTAATTATTTTTAAGTTTTTAATATTTTCTTAGTGTTTTAGGGTTTTATTGTTTTTATGTTAATAGGGATTTTTAGATTATTTTACGATTTTTATGGTTTTTAGGGGGGGGGGGTCTGTTAATTTTAATGTTTAAGGGTTTTTAGTATTTTTAATGTTTTTTTGTTTTTTTGGGATTTTATGTGTTTTTAGGATTTTAAAATTTTCTTTGGGGTTTTTGTGGTTTTTAGGGTTTTTAAATTTCGAGGTATTTTATGGGTTTTTTACAAATTTTATCGATTTTGATGTTTTTAGAGTTAATTTTTGAGGTTTTGGTGTTTTTTAAAGTTTTTAGTGTTTTTATAGTTTTTAGACTATTTCTAAATTTTAGTGGTTTGAAGAGTTTTTAGAGTTTTTAGTGAGTTTTAGAAGTTTTATTGGATTTTATGGGTTTTTAGGGTTTTTAGGGGACTTTTGGTTTTAGAGATTTTAGGGATTTTAGTTTTTTGGGTTTTTAACATTTATTATGTTTTAGGGGTTTTATTTTTTATAGGTTTTGAAGGTTTTCTTATAGGTTTTTAGTGGTTAGAAGTGTTTTTACATTTTTTAGTAATTTTTATTAATTTTTAGTATATTTATAGTTTTTTTTGTTTTTAAGGATTTTAAGCGTTTCTACTATTTTTAGGATTTTAGGGTTTTTATGGGTTTTTGGGGTGTTTGGGTTTTATTTGATTTTTCTACGATTTTAATGGTTATTAATTTTTTTAAAATTTTTAGGGGTTTAAACTGTTTTTATAGTTATTATTGGGTTTTTATGGGATTTTAAATTTTTTGGGGTTTTAAGGTTTTTAGGTGTATTAGTGTACTTTAGGTTTGTTAAGGTTTTCTGGGTTTTTTAGGTTTTTAGGGGTTTTAAGTGTTTTTAGGTGTTTATTGTATTATTAGGGTTAATATAGGTTTTTAGGGGTTCTTACATTTTTAGGTATTTTTAGTAATTTCATAGGATTTTTATGGGGTTTTAAGGTGTTTAGGGATTTTGAGAACTTTTAAAGTTTTTTGGGTTTTTATATATTTTTATGATTTTCAGAATTTTTCCGGTTCTTAGGGGGTTAAGGTATTTTTATGTTTTTAATGTTTTTTTTATGTTTTCCAGTGGTTTTATGGTTTTTATGGTTTTTTACGTTTTTAGAGATTTTTATGGATTTCTTTAGGATTTTTATGGTTTTTTGGGTTTTTAGAGATTTGTTGGTTTTTATGGGTTTTATAGTTTTTAGATTTTTTTGAGGGTTTTAGGGTTTTTTAGGGGTTTGAATTTTTTTAGAGTTTTTAAATATTTTTATGGGTTTTATGGGTTTTTATTATTTTTATTGGTTTTAGGTTTTTTTTGTTTTTTAGGGTTTTTTTAATTTTTAGGGACTTTTATTGTTTATATAGTTTAATTGGTTTTATAGGGTTTGTCAAGGGTTTTTTGGGATTTTTTGTGTTTATTAAGGTTTTTTGTGTTTTTTTGTTTTTAAGGATTCTTAGTTTTTTTTATGTTTTTTATGTTTTTAGAGATTTTTAGGGCCTTTTAGGATTATTATGGTTTTTTAATGGTTTGAAGGACTTGTAAGGGGTTTAGGTTTTTAGTATTTTTAGAGTTTTTTTGTTTCTTATGGATTTTAAGTGTTTTTATGTTTTAAAGGTGATATTAGGGGTTTTCATGGTTTTAGGGTTTTCACATTTTTATGGAATTTTTGGGAATTTTTGGATTTTTATGGTTTTTATGGATTTCATGGATTTTGAGGGGTTCTAGGGGTTTTAGGGGTTTGTGGTTTTTTTGTGTTTAGAATGTTTTTTAATGTTTTTTAACATTTTTAATGGTTTGAAGTGTTTTTTTTTTGTTTTTAGTGGTTTATAGGGATTTTTGGGTTTTTAGGGGTTATTATGGTTTTTAGGGGATTGTATTATTTTTTGGGGGTTTTTGGGTTTTTAGTGTATTTATATAACTTTGAAGGGGTTTTATCATTTTTTATATTTTTAGGGGTTTTATTTGTTTTTAGGATTTTATAGTTTTCTTATCGGTTTTTAGAGTTTTTAAGGTTTTTACATTTTTAGGTATTTTTAGGGATTTTTTAGGAATTTTATTGTCTTTTAGTGTTTTTATGTATTTTTAGGGTATTTATGGGTTTTAGTGGTTTTATGGATTTGTAAGGGTTTTAGTGGGGTTTTAAGAGTTTTTAGTGTTTTTAGGTTTTGAAGGTTTTCTTATTAGTTCTCAACATTTTTATGGTTTCTGTTTTTAGATATTTTAGGGCCTTTTATGATTTTTATGGTTTATTAGGGTTTTAGTTATTTTGGGGTTTTATGGTTTTCAGGTTTTTTAGGGTTTTTATGGGATTTTTGGATCTTTAAGGATTTTTATGTTTTCTAAGTATTTTAAATGGTTTTTTAACGTTTTAGGGTTTTAATGGGTTTTAGAGTTTTAGTGGGTTTATGGGTTTATGGGTTTTATTGGTTAGTAGGATCATTATGGTTTTAGAATTATTTGGTTTCATAGGAATTGTATGTGATTTTAGGGTTTTGTGGTTTTATAAGGGGGTTTTATGAGTTTTAATGTTTTTTATGGAAATTTTAAGGATTTTTTTATGATTATTTTTTTGTGTTTTTTTTTGGATTTTGAGGGGTTTTATGGTTTGTAAGGTCTTTAGTGGTTTTAGGGATTAGGGATTCAAGGTCTTTTAGTGGTATTAAGTTTTTTTAGGTTTTTATAATTTCAATAGAGTTTATCATCATTTTTAGGGTTTTTTTTGATTTTATGGATTTTTAGGGAATTTTTTTAGATTTTTATGATTTTAGGGTTCTATATATTTTGAAGGGTTTTTGGTATTTTTTGGGTTTTATGGTTTTTGAGGTTTTTATTTTTTTTTATTAGATTTTTGGTATTTAAGGGATTTATAGTTTTTAACGTTATAAGGAGTTTAAAGGGTTTTTAGCATATTTAATGATTTTTAGGATTTTTAGGATTTTTAGGGGCTTTTAGTGGGTTTTATATTTTAAGATTTTTTTTGAAGTTATTGGGGATTAAGTGTTTTTATGTTTTTAAGTTATTATTAGGGTTATTATGGGGATTTATGTTTTTAGGGATTTCTTAGTCCATTTTAGTATTTTTATTTGTTTTTTTGGATTTTGATGAGGTTTCAGCCCAAATCGCATTGTACACTATAATGAAAAATATATGGTATGATAGGATATGGGCAGTATATCATTTTTTATCTTAAAATGGAGGTGCCACAGATAAGAGGTCATGGTGGATGATTTTATGGGGTTAGGTATTTGTGAAATTGATCCATTTTGGGTACGACATCTTCGGATGGTCTCCAACTGGTTTATTCGCTGAGCCAAAAACAAAAAACAACCCCATTATCCATGATTCATGGTCCTTCTTTCCAAAGGTAGGTGCTCATTGGATGATTTTTCCAATGCCACTTGAGGACATTCATTGGTTGAGAGGATGGGAACTTGGGCTCATGACACCCTTTGGGGGGGAATTATTGCCTATTCTAGGACTCTATTATAGATTTAATCTATGTTTATATGTTCATCAATCCTTTGTTCATTCCCAAGAATATGTCAGCGGATTACTTCCAGGTTGCAAGATCAATGGTAAATATTCAAGGGTTAGTAATCTCTTGATTGTAAATGAGTTTATTCTTTTACATTTCCCTCTTATTGGGTAGACTAGGAATTATTCAGTTTTTCACCAAGACCATTCTGATGTTAAGACAAATGGGATGGAACTCTTGAGTTTATCCTCATCCAGGGGGGATGGGAATAATTTCAATTTTGGGATCAAACCCACAATATGGGATTCCTACATATCCTCATGAAATGAATCATAATCCATGTATTTCAGTGTATCATTATTGGACATGTCACCTTTTAAGGTCAAGTGACAAGGACCCAACCATGCAATTTATCATCATACGAAAAGGACATACATGAACTAATGTGAACATGACAATTTTGGGCTTGAACCTCAGAGGGATTTCTAGAATATCCCAACAAATTTGGAATCAAAGTCCACATAGTTTTTATTTCTGGGGCTTACATATGGATTTTTCCCATTAAATGTGGAATGATTTGGGTCTTACATCTAGAGTGAAGGCTCATTTGAGCTTGGATCTTAGGCAGGTGTCCTGTTTATCCTAATTATAACATGAATCAAAGTTCTCATAGTTCAGTTTACGGGGGAATCATGCCGATAACATTGTCACCACTAACCTCTAAGTCCATGTGAGTCATGCTCGGTGTAAAAAAACAAGAGGAAGCAGTAGATTCAACGAACCCCAGCCTTTCCCCTATCTGCTGGTGGAAAAAAGGAGGAGGACGATGGCGAGAGAGGCCATGGATATGAAACTTATTTGAAGAGGGGCTACAAGATTATCTCAAATGGAGTTCCCTTATATTGGTTCTGGGAAAGGGGATGAGTATTCCTCTTCAAAGGGGAAATCAAGCATGATTTTACATTATTTATCACTGGCCCTCATTAAAGGGAAATGTCAGCACTTAACCTTAATCCATTGAATAGGGAGGGACATGTGAGAATCCTAAGGTTATCACCCACATTACCAAGGGAATATAAACATATGGATATTATGAGCGTCTTCCTTGCCTACATGACTCCACTTACTATGGGTGCATAAATTCAGAAGGGTGCAATGATGCACCTGATGGTTTTATCATACAGGTTAGGTGGATTTGGAAGAGGATCTGGCCTAGTGTTGTTGAACTAGTTCATGGAGGGAATATAGATGACGTGATGGGAACACAGGGAATGGTTGACCCAGAAGGTGGAACACCCAAGAATACCCAATTCAACATACCATTTCCACAAGCAGGATGGGGTTTCCCCCACACATTTCATTGCTACATGGGTGAAGGGGGCCATATGCATACCTTGATGGAATGAAGACCTTGATTTAGTCCACATAGTGTTTTTCTATAGAGAATCAGGTTCTGTCCACGCATCGCGGTGGTACACAGTGTTTGATTTAATCCACATTCCATGATTTTATGTAGCATTGAGTTCCATCTGTGTAGTTATTTTCTATTTGGTGAAGGGTTCCATTAGTATAGTATAGGGATAATAGGAATGATGATTTGATGAATGGGCATTATTTCTATGTTTCAGAGGAAATTCATCTATAAAGGGAACTAGGTTCATAGTCTGCCATTTATTATTATCAATCCTTATTTAATGTATGCGGTGGGTTATATCTATAGGGAATAATTTAATGAGTTTGTAATTTCTAGTGTCCTCCTCAGACATGTATTCAATCAACCAAGCCTTCCAAAATATCTTCTCTACTTAGTACACCTTGAGGTCTTTTTATATAAGAGTGGAGGGACTGGATCAGTGGGCTACATAATATCTTTTGCAGAGGCCCATGGGAGAAACATGGTCCATAGATGACTTGGTTAGTGGGGGATGTGGGTTCATCGTCCGTGGTAGAAAAAATCACCACCTTGCTCCTAAGAATGACTTTGTTTCATTTGGAGGAGGTCACCGGTTGTGCCTCACTCACAAACCATTTATTTATTTGGGGTCATCGTATGTGGGACGAGTTTCATTACCTCATTTCCATAGATGAATTCATTTGAGGGGGGTTGGTTTCATCACCACTTTCCCATGAACCATTCAGTTTGCAGGTGCCTTTGTGAGGCTGTGGACCTCCAAGCAGAGCGGCGGTCCATGAAGGAGCTCTACTTCATGGCGCTTCTTCTATCCATTGAAAAATATTTTGATTCTCCAAATCTTTTATCTACTTCTTCATCCAGTTCATTTTAATTCCTTTTTAAAATATTTGGGAGTTTTTTCTTTCCCTTTGAAATGTTTTCAGGACCCAAAAAATGCCCCCATCGGAATATTTTTCTATAAAAATTATGAGGAGGCTATTCTGATGTATAAATTGGTCCTGACTTAAACTAGTTTGTGGTATAAGGGTGGACCCATAAAGTGGACCATGTCTATATATATGGGGCCATGTCATTTTTATTTTACTGGATTTCTTAGAAAACATTGTTCTCTCATGATTCCTTCATCCTCCTTGTCTCCACATATTGTATCCTTCATGGATGCCCTTCACTCATGAACTACTCCATACATTATGAAAACAAGACATATCCTTCCATGAATGGTGAGTTTGTTATTCCACACAGTGCATCTTTGTTTGTGGTTTGTTGTTTTGTGAACCATTCTTTCAATGGTCAATGCTTCGTGGGCTAGTGGCTCAACAGGTTCTGAAAACTATCAGTTCAAAGATGATGTAATCATAAAACCATTCATGGGACTACAATATGAGGACAACTTTTAGTAATTTTCCAATTTATATGGAATAAACTTTTTCATGGTTTTTTTACTCTAACGAGATGTCATTGGTTCCTGATTCAACAAATGTGTCCAGAAGAACGGAATTTATGGCTGAGAATGTTTTAAATGATTGATGGTTCACTATTAGCCCTTAAGAGAGTATTATAAAATAATTTCTTTCACCAGAGCTCATCAACTACCCATTTTCCAATTGCTTTCAACTTTACAAATCTGTCCTTCAAGATGATGCCTCTCTATTATTGATCGATCAAAATATCCCTATTTTTTCAAGAGATGTCTAGGGGATGCGATAGAGTATACATATCTACTATAGGGTAAATCAAACCTGACTCGTGTTTAATGGACATGTTCATCTAGAGTGGATCCACGTGCACATAGAGTAAATATCACAACCACAACACATCATTGGAATCGGTTGATTGTGACTACCCATCCATCGTCAACCTTTTTTAGAATTATCCTAGTGGAGGGTGGAGCTCCTAATGGGATTTGTGGTCAAGAGGGTAATTTTTCGATGAGTGGTACTGGGCATTCTGAGTTCATTAGAACTTTTAGGAAGCCCCTGAGCTTTTGGAAGCTGTCAACCTATACCAAGTGGTTTGGCTCTACCAATTCTCCATTTATTCATCGTGGGAGGTACTATCTGAGCTGCTCAGACACTAGTGTTGAACCACTAAATCCATTCATTTTTACCCTGGTGAAGTTGTGATCAGTTTGTAGTATATCAACTACATAGGGGGACTTCTAATATTTAGCGCTATTAAGGATGAATTCTATACATTGGCAATACTTAGGAGAATTTTGAGAAATTATACCCATTGTAGAGGGAATTCTTGATAATGGAAGAGATACTACTTGGTTAGTCTCTTAATGTATTATCAATTATTTATTTTGAGTATTGGATAGGGATATTATTACAAGTGAATGGGCCAAGGCCGAGAGTTCTTTATCACTGAACCCATCTGACCCAGCAGTCCTGGATCATTCTTGGATTTTACTTTTCTACCCTCAAGTTGGGTTGATACACCACCTGAGGTTATGAGGTCCAACATTCGTATCTCTTGAACTTTTCTTGGTGGGTATCTTTTCAATTTTCTTAAGTGGATGACTCTTCCCTTCACGTGATGTTTACACCACTCTTCAAGCTTGAACTTTAATGATGACAACCGTATTGGCCTAGGATAACCAATCAACCTAGAAATCCCTAAACTTTCCTATATCTACGAATTGTTGGGGAAGAGATATAAGGGAAGTTCCCTATGTCATCATAGAGGGCCATTTCAATTTTTATATGGATGGATAGAAAAGAACTTTTCCTACTATGAGCATCGACATATCATGACGGTCCATCATTCTGACTTCCACCCAGCTCCACTCAGTATTATCATGGTCTATCCCAAAACCCTAGATATTGATAGCATGATAAAATTGTTGAGTGATTTTTCTTTAATTTCCTTTTCACCATAATTTGTACCGCACAGAGAAATGGTGGATGATGAGAGTGGTTCTTTGGAAGAAAGTGCTTATGTTATTTCATTTCGGGATGAAATCTTGACTTCCCATATTGATAGAGTAACTATTGGTGAACCATATACTCCATATAGGTTCTCCAGGAAATTATCCCACTATTGTTGATGATAATTCAGGGGGGGATCTAATATAGAATTTATTATTCCTCTTATGAGATCCTCAACTTACTTATTGTTGGTGTATGCTCAAATGTGGGTGGCATGATATCCTAAAGGGTTACTGGCCATATCAGTTCGATGGGTGAAAAGGACCTTGGATGCTTCCAATCCTATACTAGTTGTAGAATAATATATTGTTCTTGATGTGAAGAGGTACTCTACCCTCTGTCATATGCATTCACATGGGACATCATCTATGTTCCTGATAACTTTAGTGAGTGATATAGATCTCTTATCTTTGTTCGGCCCCATTGGTGTCCCCACTAAGGCTGGCCTCAGTGGAACATCACTGGGCATTCCTAAATCTATGTCTAGTCCCCCAAACTTGGATTTATGGATTGTACCATCTATAGGGGTGGTAAATCTCCCTACTTGGGCGGCAAAACTTAGAGTGATGACATTGGTTGTGCCGGCACTTCTAGATTATGTCCCTATGATAGTAGGCGAACAAGACCAGAGTCCAGATGCTGTCTAGGGTCACTATGATATTCGGGAATGAGAATGGCTCTAAATTTGTACTATTTTCAATGAAACTCCTATTTTATAACTTACTAATGAGGTTGAAACCCTTTGATGATTGTTTATCGATTTGGGTTCATGAGACTTTGATTAATGACACATGCACTTTCTCGTATACCATATTGTCATGTATTGGGACGATCTAGTAGTTCATGAAGGAATCCTTGCTCAATTGAATTTATCAAATCATTAAAAAAATACCTTTAGTGATATTAAAAATTAATTGGAACATTTAATGGTTGAGAAAGAAAATTCTCATGACCAAGTGATTTCCCAAACTAATGATTTTTTAGAGTGAGAGGCTCATATGGCCAAGATAAAGGACCAACTAGTGTCAATAAGTTTCAAAATCGAGGCCATTAAACATAAGGAGAGAAGTATTAGGGCCATTATAAAGCAATTTTATCTAGCATTTGAAGCTGAAGATGAAAATAGGACCTCTTTAAAAAAATCCCTCGATGGCCCACATCAGGCAATTATTAGTCTTCTAGAAAGAGCCAGTTGAGATTCATTGTAATCTTATGAATTATCCTATAACATCTTTGTTTTTAAATTAATTAGAGACTTCATATTGTGTATGTTACTTATTATATTTGTTAAATGAAATGAAAACGTTTTGATCTCCAGTTTTTTTCCTTAATCCTTTTTTGTAGTGTTAATAATTTATAATCAACTTCATTTCGAATGATTATATTTCACCAGATATCAATATAAATCAGGATCTCGAATAATCTATTTAAAATAATCAGATCAAGATCTAGTTTCTTCATGAACTGAGGGACTTAGTTAGTAGAGTTTGACTATTTTTGGGGTTATTTGGAGGTCCCTACAACCATTTTATATTTTTCATTAGTACACTAATTTTTTCCTAAACCCAATTTGATGTAGGTTTAGTGGGAATAACCTAACTTATTATTAGGCCACCCTTTTTTGGTTTTCATCCTGAAAATATTTTTATCTCTTTCATTTTTTATTGGTCAATATTTTTCCTAAACCATAAAAACTATAAGTTTAACAAGCCAGTACTCAAATTTTGTCCTAGGTGACCTTTTCGGGTTTTCATCCTAGTGAGTTTCATATCTTCTGCATGGGTAGTTTGAAGTCATGAAAACTAGACTATCAGTAATGGTATTTTAGGTTGAACATATTTGACTAAGATTTATGTTATATGTCAAATAGTTTGGACCATGACTTACAGGTAAAGGGCCTCGGTTTAGGATTCATTAACTGAGGATGTCTGAATATTTTTCATACATAAACAATGGATTTTTCATGAACCTGATTTTTTGGTTTCTAGATATAGGATATTACATTGGTCATGGATTTCATGGGGTTTACAGAATTAGTAGAAGCCTCTCCTAAGGAAACATTTTTCTTTGGTTGACCACAATTTTTTATGGGAAACTTATGCAGAGTTGTCGTGGAATTGTGTGCATAGTCAAACAAAAGTTACCTCAAGATACTAACCTTTCACTTCCAATAGACAGGTAATTTAACAAGAATTTGGACATCTCAAAACCACCAGGGGTGGCTTATCAACGGAGTGGTGTTTGAAAAGTAGGACGGAATTTCATTCAATAGTGATCATGAAGGAGAGACCACTCCAATACGTACTTGTCTTGTGTAAAGGAGGGTTGAAGTATAATGCAGTTTAATGTAGTGTAACTAGTACATTTGAGAGTTATGATTTAAATTCATTTTTCTATGACTAAGTGGGAAAAATATAGACCTTTTTCGAGGTAGACCGACCAGAAATGTTATGTCATGTTCAGTCATGTAAGGTGAAAAAGGAAGTAAAATGTAGTCTTGGGGTTTCTAAAACCAAGAGTGAGGCAAGACGTAAAAGTCATAGGGGTGTACGGAGGTAGACAAAGCCTATCATGAGGAAAAAATTTCCTTTTGTTGACCGGCCTTTTTTTCAGTACATGTAGAGACACCATTGCATTATGTTCATAGTAAAATAAAGTTTTCCTCATGATGTTGACCTTCCATTTCTAATGGACATGGATGGTTAAGGGGATCCGGACATTTTTGGGACATAGAGTAAGGTTTGTGAAGGGGGTGCCCGAACATGAAAGGGGGAATTTTAGGACGATATTTCCTAGGGATGGGTGGATACATTCTTCCCAATGTAGTTGTGAGGAGGTATCCTACAATGGTCTGACCCTTGTGTGGTAAAGGAGGGAGAAATGTGTTTCATGTATAGACCTGAGATATAAGATTTGGGTGTCCCTGAGTATCCTATGATGATAGTAATCAAGATGGATGTCATTATTTTAAGGATTGAATTTTATCCAAATGTGAATCTAGTTCGTGCATATGAATGAGGCATTTGTGTCTTGCATACGAGCTCACCCATGAGGTGGGATGTATACCAAACTTTACTATGTGGATTTATTTCACACACAAGATCATGGGGTGAAATACATTCTATGACATGTCTGCACCGAAGAGTGAACAATGGGAATCAAGAATCATGAAATTTTACTTTCATTCGATTATAAAAATTGATATAGAATTCAGAAGTAACTATAGTATAACCATATCAGGATATCCCATCATTCCAAGATGTGGGTATGAAGGAATGTGTAAACCATGGTTCCAAGGGCTCTAAGATTGGGATAAATGGTACAGGGCTTGAAAGCCATTGGGTGTAAAGAGGTAGGAAAATCCTCTCCTTAGGATGAATTTTTCTTTGATTTCCATTCCCTTTTTGTGGGAAACTTATGTAGAGATGTCGGGGAATTGTGTGCCTAGTCAAATAGAGGTGTCCTCAGGATACTGACCTTCCAATTTCAATGTCCATGCATGATTATGGGGATCTAATATCAATCTAAGCATGGAGTTTAATGGATGGGAAGGATGTTCTTGGAAATATTTGGTAATTTTCAGACCATTATTACCCAATTCTTTTTTTAAATGAAACTTTTAAATATAAGTGTAAACCGAACAAATATACAACCTGATCTAAAGTCATACCCCGTCACAGAAAAAACCAAAGAACCATGCCCATTTTTTCATATTTCAAATAACAAATTTCAAACGTAACCAACACCGATCTCAAGCAATGTTCCATCCCACTTCATGCACCCTGTCACTTACTACCGTCATCCATCATCGTCGTCATCAAAGAAAAACACCTCCCAAGAATTTTCACAATCATCACAATGCCATTATTTTCAAAATTCAAAAATCAAATAGATCCATCATGAAAGCCTCAAGCCACTAACCTCCTCACATTGCGCAACCTCCACCAATACCACAAGGATCAACCACAGTAAGAATCTAAAGTCATAGATGAAGCCACCACTAGTGATGATTTCATAAACATAGATGATCGCTTGAACTAAACATCACAAAACACCATGAAAACCACAACTCATGTCCAAAAAAAAAGAAGAGTGTTGGGATCTTGATACCTGAGAAGGGTAAAAGCATCGACACCCAGCAAAAATTGTTGATGTGACCAGAAAACTCTGCCATCAGAACCACCACGAGAGCCGCCGTCAGTGACTTCATCTCAGCATCAAACAAAGGAGTGGTAAACCATCGTGAATAAGATATCCAGACATCTCAATACCACCATAACCATTAAACTCAAAAATACCCCACTGTGAGAGTCAAACGACCACAATCTACCACTGAACAGAAACAGAAAACATGAATAAAAATCAGAAGAGAACCACCAGCATCCGAATGAACAAAACCCATAAGCTCTCAAACACACTTTTCATTATCGAAGCCACGGTCACAACAAAGCATCTGATCAACACACATGCAAGGGGACCAGACCAACGCTACTACAGAATAGAAGGACCGGAACCCAATCATGATAGGACCACCAGAAACATCACTTAATATACATAGAAACAAGGCTGTCACCAAGAAATTTCCATCAGATTTGGAACAAGATTGGGAGAATGAAGCCAGTAGATGCAGGAAGGTCGAATATCATAGTCGAGAGGGAATAGAGGAACAATAACACCTGGGGATCGAGTCAAAATGGAAAGGGGGAAGGAATCTTGTGGTGAAAAGAACTAAAACCAAAAGGAAACCAAAATGAAGTAATGATCCATGTTTAAAGCACAATCCAACAAATAATAATGAAGGAAAAGAAACCAGTGTCACTGATAGTGATATCAGGGGGAATAATTCTAGTTGAGGGAGCACGAGAGCGCCCAGAGAGAACAAATACATTCCTTCAAGCTTAATCTTTCATATTTTTACACATGATATTGAATATTTCACTATATAAATATGACTTGTACATAGGGTGGGGCATTTCAATTCCTTTATTGGAGCTAGATCTTATTTTGATGATCTATGTGGCCAACAATTTAACTCCCAATGTATGTTTGGTTTGTACATAGGGATGGTGAATTTTAGCTATATTTTTTCCTTTGAAGGTGATAGATGGGACAAGAATCTATTATCCAGGAATCACTATATATCTTACATGTGGAGGAATCAATCCAGAAATAGTTCTTAGGTACTTTATAGTTTAATTTCATGTAGTTAGGATTTTGGGTTTCCCAACATAGAGGGGAGAACTATGGAATAAATTTTATAGTCACTTCATCAGGACCAACTATCATGGGTTCATTTTACATGGATTTATGGGGGAATACCTAGACAGGGTCCCCAATCCGACATGATTTATATTTGGTATGAGAAACAAGGGGAATTAGGAATTTAATCCAACACCTAGGGATGAAATTATCATGGAAAAGATCATTTTTTGTTGGGAATGATGTTGTGAATATTTAACATCATATAATAAGGATGTTTTATCATGGAGTTTAATGTCGTTTCTTTAGGATGACTACTATATAGTTTAATGTCATGTGGTGAGGATGTAAATTCAATTCAGTTTATCACCATACAGTGAGGACATTTATGACTTGATGTGAAAGAAGGGACACGTGATTCTTCATGAAATGGCCTCGCAAATGGGGCATCTGTGGAAGCCCCTTGCTTCGACTTAGCTTGAATGTAGAAAAAGGAAAATTTATATGTGTTTAATAGCTAGATCATGGCCATTTTATATGGGTGTCACTACATATTCCATGTTATGATAGGACTCAAACCACACATAGTAATTCACTATAATTATTCTGTGTATGTCCAACTCATGTGAAAGGGTGAATGTTTCACATTTTTAGGGTGGATGGACCGGGATGAGAATTTGGACGTCACTACGTATCTTGTGTATATAGGAATCAATCTGTAAATATTTATGTGATGCAGCATGGTAAGTGACCAATTCCGGATGTGGTGTTCTCTTTGGTGAGTATATTGTTATGTCATTCAGTTGAACATCGTGTGGTGATGATATTTAAAGCATAGTTTAACCTCATGTTTCGGTGAAAAATTTTCATAAAAATCATGAGTAATTATGGAATAATTGGTCCAGTATATCCTGGTATATTGAAACACACGGCCAATTGACGCCTATCAACCGGTCAAAGTTCCAATGCTCTGCTAATGTGTATAGCAGCACTCGGGTCGAATCCTCGGCAATGATCCATTGAAATAGTCGTTTGTTTTTAATTGATTGTATTTTGATTAGGGGGGTTTGTTTGAAGAGCTTAATTGAAATGATTGATTGTATATAATTGATTTAAAAAATTGATAAATATTGGGGTGAGTTCATCATTATGTAGTTAAGCTTGTGATATCCTTGATCTTGGCTTTATATTTCATTTAAATTAACACCCAATTCACAAGTTGACATCATTTAGAATTCATAAGTGTTAAAGCTTTAATCCAATCCTTAACTTAATTAGGATTATAATCACAATCAGTACATGTTTATGGTAGTTTATTCATGGTCCCAATAATCCATGGAAACCACATGCTAAACAAAATCTGTCATTAATCCATTACATATTAAGTCCAACATACATAATGTTAAATTAACGAATACTCATCGAGCAAATACTCTCAATCACTTAACATCCCTAAATTATAACTCACCCCAATGAGATATTAACTCAGCCATTTGGGTTTTTAATATTCTGGTTATAATAATTATGATGATAATTTAAGAATTGATGAAAAAGAAAGGGATTAGAAAAGAGTGGTACGTTGAACACAGACACACGAACAATGATGATAATCAAAAACCGAATTTTGATTGAATGAGGAAGAAAAATAAGAGAAGGGGATTAAACTGAATTTAAACTATTTCAAGAACATTAATATTAAACTACAAAAGTTGGATATGAATAAGATATATTCAAGAAGAATCTTGAATTAAAACAGAATTACAAACAAAGAGACTTACAAGATTATAAAAACAAAGAAAACGGAAGTAAGTGAAAACAAAGAGAAGAGGAAAGGTATCTCAAGTGAAAACATGAGTATGGAAGGTCCTACCAAGCATTTTTCATGGCTTTGGTCGTGCCAATATGTTATCCTCTCTTCTGAAATGCCAACCCCTCTCAAGGAGAGAAGGGGAGAGTATTTATATCCCAAGGAGTGGACTGTTTTCATTCCCAATCTGTCCTTCCACTTGCATCGCCAGGTTGGCTATTAAGAAATCCGAATCTCCATATATATCCTTCTTCAAAGTTGTAGATAATAATGTTTTTCGACTACTATAAAAAAGTTGGAGGAATTTTGACTAGTGGAGCCAATTATATGGTGGTTTTATTAAACAAGTGTAAACTGTCCATTTCTATCCATTCTTTTTCGATGGCCAAAATGTGAATGGATTTTGGAATAGGAATATTCCTTCAAATCCGAATGACTTCTTCAACACAGTCGGTCGGCTATATCTCCTATTTCACACTGATTAATATCAGCTCTATTTGATGATTACATCATGAGGTATGTCATTAATACTATACTGATTTTATTTCTCGTCCAGAATGGTGGTCTGAACTTCAAAGCTTTATTTGGGACCCTTGTACTTGGATTTGGGACTTGAAATTTTTATCCAAGATGACATGTAGTGTCCACCAAATTATGGTGGAGAGTTATTGTTTTTGGACTTTTGGATTGAGCCCAATAAATCAATATTCATGGCTGGTCCAGTTTGTTCACAGATTCTGTAGGTCATCTTGTGTGGTAAATGTGATCCTTAAAATGGAAGAATTGGCTCATGATCCCTTCTAATGAGATGTTATATATTGTAATAGGAATCCTAAAAAACAGGAACTACACAATTAGGATCAGTAGGGTGAGATGTATAAATAAAATGGTAAACTGACTCAATTGGACTACTTTTAAAAATGCTCAAAAATTATACTTAATATTAAAACAATAATATTTCACACAAATTATGCACATTTCGTATAAATTAAGTAAAGGGGGTATATAATAATACATGAAAATATTAACAACATAACCACCCCCCCCCCCCCACTTAGTATTGTGAAAGTCCTCATGTTCAACAAATATAAAAACATAACAAAATCATTTTCACTCACCAACAAATATTAAAATTTGGTTTTCTCCAATCAGGGGAGGTTTAACTATTTCACTCATCCATTTTGAATTCCACCACAAGTTTTTACAGAAACAATGTTAGAAAACTAATTCATTTTTTCATTCTCAAATTTAGAAATGGAAAATGTGGACACTCAGAACTCACACCACTCAAGATGATAAAATTCATTTGTGGAGGTTCACTCTTTCACCAACTAAAAGTGAAAATCATAGAGTTTGTAAGAGGTCTCACCTTCCAATCCCTATACAATGTGCAAAAGAATCAAGAGGTCTTTTTAAGGGGTTTTTTTGTGGCTATGGGATGGTAGGAATTTAATGTCCAAGAGAGAAGAAGAGTGGTAAAAAACTAACATAGAAAAACAATGCACTTTTTTTTTGAAATAAAACATGGAAGGAAATGAAAACACATATTTACAAGGGAATGATTGTTTGAAGAAAGAAACAATAGAGGAAGAAAATATTAAGGGGATGAGAAGATGAAATATTTACAAACCAGAAAACTTCTCCAAATGATATAAGAATATAATGAAAGTGTTTTTTTCTTTTTTTTCTTTGTTTTTTCGAAAGTTGACCTTGAAACAGATCTCACACTCATATCCCAACCCATGTTTGATCTCCTCACGACACTAATTGTAATAGTAATAACAAGATAAAAGGTTGAGAAATAGTGATTTTTGACCGACCAAAGACACAACCCATTTTTTCATTTTTTTGATTTTTTTTCATCATTTTTGATTTTTTTTGAACACTTGTCAAAAACATTTACAAAATTACATAAATGAAAGTACATTACATTCCCCAAAACAGACTGAATGACAACCTCTCCCCCACACTAAAATATATGCTTGCCCTCAAGCAGATGATTACTCATTGAAAATCAATAATAGGGTACCCAAACAATGAAATCCATTCCTCCCACACTTAAATTTCAAAATAAATATGCAATGAAAATCCATGTTGATATTTTGTGGGAAAAGGTATTGGGATTGTAATGTGGCTATCAAAGAAAAGGTTTTCATAGGCTCGTAGGGGATTTCAAAAGGAGGATTAACGTAAGGGAAATGGGAGGCTATTTGGCTATTGTGATTCTCATGTGGTTCAGAAAATGCCTCTATCATATTAATGCACACTAAGGCAGAAAATTCAGCTCGAAGGTCCACAAACTGAAGACTCACAAATGGGTGTGAAAACACACATTTTGAAAATATGGCCATAGGTGGCCTTGGCATGAAAGAAAATGATGTTCCTCACGGTTCGGGAAAAGCATTTTCCAAATCAAAAATTGAGCATTCAAAATTTGTTAATTTTGACACAAAATTCTTTATCCAAAGTCATGATGAAAATACAAAATTTTTGAGATGAAAACATGTCTGTTAACTCCCCAAAATGGTTGGAAAAAATTTCAAAACTCGATGGTCAGTAAGCATGACTCTTTAATTTTTTTTTTAAGTGGTTGTTTTCTTGGTTTTTTTAGTTTTTTAGTTTTTTTTATTTTTTTATAAAGATACACCCACAAAAAAGAGAAAGTGAAAAATAAAGGTTTTGATAAAGAATGTGGTAAATAAATTAAAGAGAGAGGAAAAGGAAGAAAGAGGTAGAGAGAGGAAGAGACAGAGAGAGTGTTAAAGGGAAAGAGGTGCCCCTGGTTTAGATTTGGTGGGTCATAGTCTCCATCAGGTGGTGGGTTGACTGGAGAAGTTGGGTATCCAATCAAAGTAGATGATGATATAAGATTATGTGTCCTCTCATAGTGATGCTTTAAATGATGTCCATTAATCGTGAATGTCCTTTTGGAAGAGGGGTCTTGGACTTGCACTGCACCAAATGGGTAAACATTTGTAATAACAAAAAGAACTTCCCAACAAGAAATAATCTTACCTGGGTGAAGTCGGAATCGAGAATTGAAGAGAATTACCTTTTCACCTTCATGAAATACCTTTCTCAGGATGTGTTTTTCATGGAGTACCTTGGATTTTTCTTTATAGAGAATAGAATTCTCATAAGAATAAAGTCTAAGCTCCTCCAGTTCATCCAATTGCAATAATCTTTCTTCACCAGATTTTTCAAGATCAATATTACAAGTTTTGACTACCCAAAATGACTTATTTTGGATTTCAACTTTTAAGTGACATGCTTTACCAAAAACTAGCCTAAAAAGAGACATCCCAATAGGTGTTTTATAGGAAGTTCGATAAGCCCAAAGGGCTTCACCAAGTCTCTCAGTCCAGTCTTTTCTGGTGGGATTAACAATTCTCTCAAGTACCCTTGTCACTCTCTATTAGAGAGTTCGTCTATGCCATTTGATTGAGGGTGATATGTAGTTGAAGTTGTATCTACAACCCCATTCTTTTTCAGAAGAGCTTCCATGGTTCTCTTACAAAAATGGGTTCCTAAGTCACTGATCAAGGCACGTGGTGTGCTAAATCTTTGGAAGATGTGGGTCTTTAGAAACTCACTAACAGTATGTGCATCATCCTTACTAGTGGGTTTGGCCTCAACCCACCTTGAAATATAATTGACCACAAGAATAATGTATGAGAATCCATTGGAAGGGGGAAATTGTCCCATGAAATCGATGCCCCAAACATCGAAGATCTCGCAGAAAATTAAAGGCTTTTGGGGCATTTCATTTCTCTTGGAAATTGTGCCAAACTTTTGGAAAGTGGGACATGATTGAAAGAACTCATGTGAGTCCTTTAAGAGTGAAGGCTAGAAGAATACATAGTCTAGGACCTTTCGGGAGGTCCTTTGTGGTCCCAAGTGGCCACGTCCGAGAAGTGAGTGATAGAATTCTAATATGGAAGAATGCTCATTTTCATCGACACATCTCCTTATTACCATGTCAGCCCCATTTTTCCAAAGTTTATTTTCTTCCCAAAAATAGTATTTCGAATCACTTTTCAACTTCAATTTTTGTTTGTTTGAAAAATTTTAAGGAAAAACACCAGAAACCAAATAATTTATAATTGGGGCATACCATGGTAACTTTGGAGTGCGAGAAGAAAAGTTCTCAATGGGGAATTCAGGATCAATAATTTTTGAATGAGAAGAATTAGAAATTCTACTCAACTGATCAGCCACAGGGTTTTCTTTTCCAGGTCTATCTTTGATTTCAAGGTCAAACTCTTGGAGAATTAGGATCCATCTTATTAGCCTCAGTTTAGAATCACTTTTATTGAGTAAGAACATAATATCAGAATGGTCTGTGAAGATGATGATTTTGGAACCTATGAGATAGGACCAGAATTTCTCTAAGGCAAAAAACACTGCTAAAAGTTCTTTTTCAGTGACAGTTTAGTGATATTGAGTTTCATCCAATGTTTTTTAGGCATAATAGATTACATGAGGAATTATTTCTCTTCTTTGACCAAGAACAGCCCCAACAGCTCTATCAGAAGCATCACACATCAACTCAAAGGGTAATGACCAATCCTGGGGTTGGATTATCGGGGCAGATGTAAGAGCAGTTTTGAGTTCAATGAAGTCTCTATTGCAAACATCATCAAAATGGAATATGACATAATTTTGGAGTAGGTGAGTGAGTGGGAGGGAAATCCTATTAAATTTAAGAATGAATCTCCGATAGAAACCAGAATGACCGAGATATGAACGGATTTCTCAAATAGAAGTGGGTGGAAGAAGTGATTGGATCACTTCAATTTTGGTAGGATCGACTTCAATACCATATTTTGAAACTATGTTCCCTAGAACAATCCCATTTGCAACCATGAAGTGACATTTTTCAAAATTTAACACAAGGTTTCACTTGACACACTTTCTGAGGACAAGAGAGAGTGAATTCAAACAAGATTCAAATGACTCACCATAAATGGTGAAGTCATCCATAAAGACTTCCATGCATTGTTCAATGAATTCAGAAAATATACTCATCATACATCTCCGGAATGTTTCAGGAGCATTGCAAAGGGCAAAAGTCATTCTTCTATATACACATGTTCCAAAGGTGCATGTGAAAGTAGTCTTTTCTTGGTCCTGAGGTGAGATTGGGATTTGAAAATATCCGATGTATCCATCAAGAAAAAAATAGTGTGACTTTCCGGCTAATCTTTCTAGAATTTGATCAAGGAATGGAAGAGGGTAGTGATCTTTTCGTGTTTCAGTATTCAATTTTCTATAGTCGATGCACCCATGCCATTTTTTTCACTTGAGTTGTGAATACCTCTCCATGTTCATTTGTGACAATAATTATCCCACCCTTATTAGGTAAAACTTGAATTGGACTAACCCATTCAATATCAGAAATTGGGTAGATAATACTATCTTGAAGAAGCTTGGTGATCTCTTCCCTAACTACCTCAAGGATGAGTGGATTGATTCTTCTTTGTGGTTGTCTAATTGGTTTGGATGACTCATCAAGATGGATGTGATGCATTAAAAGGGCAGGGTTGATTCCTCGTATGTCATATTGGGTCCAACCTAAGGCCTTTTTGTTTTCCTCTAACTCTTGAACAAGTTTGGACTCCTCGGTTTCAGTAAGTGTGGCAGAGATAATGATGGGATATTAGTGATCATGGAAGAGGAATGCATATTTCAGGTGTTCATGAAGAGTTTTTAGATTAGTATCATCTCTCATTTGTGGTTTAGACATCTCAGGACTGGATGAAGGGACTTCATATGCTTCAGATTCATTTTCCTTCATACTATCCAAGGTGGAGCAGTAGAGATCAGAGTTGATGTGGGATTCAGGAGAGTTTTCAAGTTCCTCTAGATTGTGGAGTCTATGAATGAGAGGTCCACTTCAACTACACCATTTATGACTTTGTTAATCATTGTGCATATTTCACAAGATCCATTATCATTAGAACATGAAGAACATGTTGAATTGGGGTTCTATTGACTCTTAGAAGTGTCCTCAGAAGGATGGATTGAGAATGCAGAGTGATCCTCAGATGGGTATCGCATGGCTTGGAATATGTTGAACTTGACCAGTTGGTCACTGAAGTCCATGGATAAGATGCCTGAATGGACATCAATTTAGGTTCTCGCAGTCATGAGGAATGGTCTTCCTAGAATTAGGGGAGATCTAGAAGAGGTCTTCTCACCTTATATTTCAAGGACATTGAAATAAGCAGGGAAGATAAGATCATTAACTCGGACAAGTACATCCTCAATTATTCCCTCGGGACTAGTTGTGCTTCGATTGGCTAACTGAAAGACAACACCCGTTGGGTGTAAAGGACCAAGACCAAGGTTGGAGAATATGGATTTGGGCATGAAATTAATTGAGGCTCCTAGGTCTATGAGTGCATCATCAAAGTTGGAACTTCCAATTTGGCATGGGACTGTAAAGGTCCCTAGATCTTTTCACTTTATGGGAATAGACTACTGGGTGGAAAAATTTTCGAAGGTCCCAAGTTTCCTCTTGTGGGTACACAACTCCTTGAGAAACATGGCATACTTAGGAATTTGTTTTATGGAATCTAAGAGGGGAATGTTGAATTCAACGCATCTAAATATGTAGAGCATTTCAGGATCAGGTTCAAAGCACATCCTTGGTTTAGAAACATCTTGAGGAAAAGGAATTGGATTCCTAAGTGGAATGGAAGGAGGTGAGGGAATGGATTCCGGTTCCTTTTCAAGTTTTTTTTATTTTTGTTTTCTAGGTCAACATTCAAAGGAGGGTTTGAGGATTTATCTTGAGGTATAGCAAGTTTCTTTCCTGATCTAAGTGAAATTGCACACACATTACCCTTAGGGTTGGGTAATGGTTGACCTGGGAGTTGGGAAGAATTTGATTATTGTTGCTGGCTCAGGTGGGATGCAAGTTGACCTATTTGAGTTTCAATGTTTTTAAGGCTAGAACGGGTGAAGGAGGAAAGATCTTCCACTGCACTTTCCCATGGTTGCTTGGAAGAATAGGCTTTTACCTAGTTGGGATTGCCTTGATTTTGGTTCTTGAGAAATCGATTGTATTGGTTTTGGAATTGGGAAGGCTCATTAGGATAATGGAATCCAGGAGGAGGATTGTTCCTTTGAGGTTGAGGAACAAAAGGATAAGGTTGATGGAAGTTACCACCACCTTGACCATATTAGAACTGGTTTGGGTTTTGAGGAGGGAATTGAGGGGGATGAGAAATGGTATTACCATACCTAAGGCCTTGGTTATAGGAAGAAGATAAGGGATTAGAGTGAGGTTGGTTGAAGTTTCTAACAAACTGACCTGATAGTTGAGGATTGGTGTTCCGCTAAGCATATGCTGCATTGAGCTCCATTGGTCCAGATGAATCAGATTGATCCTCTTGAAGTTGTGGACATGTGTCAGTTGGATGAGATGGAGAGTTGCAGATTCCGTAGTTTTTGACAGGTCCAAGAAACATTTATTGCAGAGAAGACGAGGTTGGGGATTTGGTGGCCACAGCTAGCTATCACACAAGAACAGTAAGTTCACTCATCCACTCGGTCATCTTGTTCGGCTCAATTGATTGATTATCTTGGCCTTGTTTAACTTGATCATGTGCTCGAGTATGAAATTATTATGTGTTTGCAGCCATGTTACTTATGAGATCTCTTGTAGATGCAGGAGTTTTATCAACAATAGCACCGACACTTACGACTTCTATGAGAGTCCTCTCCATAGCCAATAACTTCTCATAGAAGTATTGGATCAAGAGTTGGTCAGGAATTTGGTGGTGTGGGTAGGTTGCCACAAGATTTTTGAACCTCTCCCAGTACTCATGGATTGATTCACTTGGGAATTGACGTATACCACTTATTTCCTTTCGGATAGAAGCAGTACGAGAAGCTGGAAAGAATTTCCCTAAGAAGAGTCGCTTCATGTCATTCCATGTAGTTATGGAACCAGGAGGAAGATAGTAGAGACATGACTTAGCAGTGTCATCTATGGAGAAAGGGAAGGCTAGGTGTTTGATTTGTTCTTTAGAAACCCCTTGAGGCTTCATGGTAGAGCACACTACTTGGAACTCTTTAAGCTGGAGATGTGGATCCTCACCGGCTAGCCCATGAAAATGAGGGTGAAGATGAATCAAACCCGATTTGAGTTCGAAGTCAGGTTCTATGTTTGGATATTGAATACCAAGACGTTGGTAATTCATATCAGGGGCAGCGAGTTCTTTAAGGATTTGTTCCCTTGGATTGGCCATTTCAAATTCAACTGGTTGGACAATGACTGTTTCTTGAATTATTTGATTATCTCTTATGTTTCTCCTAAGTTGGCGAAGAGTTCGCTCAATTTCAGGTTCAAACAAATCCTAGGGATTGTTTGGAAGGCTACGAGGAATTCATATAGATTTTGGTAGAAAGAGGAAGATGGGTTTTTCTTTTTATTTTTTTCATTTTTTTATAAATTTTGTTTTTTTGGATTTTTTTACAATAACCAGAAACTAATGACTACATAAAGAACCATCCCCGGAAATGACGCCATTTAAAATTCATGGCCGATTGTCACCTATCGACCGGTCAAAGTTCAGGTTCTCTTCTAATGTGTATTGCAGCACTCGGGTTGAATCCTCAACGATGATACTTTGAAATAATCGTTTGTTTCTAGTTGATTGTATTTTTATTAGGGGGTTTGTTTCCAGAGATTAATAGAAATGATTTATTGTATATAATTGATTTAATAAATTGATAAATATTGGTGTGATTTCATCAGTAGGTAGTTAAGCTTGTGATATCCTTGATCTTTGCATTATATTTCATTTAAATTAACACCCACTTCACAAGTTGACGTCGATTAGAATTCCTAAGTGTTAAAGCTTTAATCCAAGTCTTAACTTAATTAGGATTATAATCTCAATCAGTACATGTTTATGGTAGTGTACTTGTGGTTCCAATAATCCATGGAAACCACATGCTGAAAAAAATATTTCATTAATCCATGACATATTAAGTCCAACATACACAATGTTAAATTAACAAATACTCATCGAGAAAATACTCAGAATCACTTAACATCCCTAAATTATAACTCACCCCAATGAGATATTTACTCATCCATTTGGGCTTTTAATATTATAGTTATAATAATTATGATGATAAATTAAGAATACAAGAAAAAGAAAGGGATTATAAAAGAGTGGTATGTCGAACACACACACACGAACAATGATGATAATTAACAACGGATTTTTGATTGAATGAGGAAGAAAAATAAGGGAAGGTGATTCAACTGAATTAGAAATATTTTAATAACATTAATATTAAACTATAGAAGGTGGTGAAGAATAAGATATATTGAAGAAGAAACTTGCATTAAAACAGAATTACAAACAAAGAGACTTACAAGATTACAAAAACGAAGGAAACAAAAGTAAGTGAAAACAAAGAGAGGATGAAAGGTCTCTCAAGTGAAAACTTTAGTATGGAAGGTCATCCCAAGCCTTTGGAAAGGCTTTGGTCGTGCCAATATGTTATCCTCTCTTCTGAAATGCCAACCCCTCTCATGGAGAGAAGGGGAGAGTATTTATAGCCCAAGGAGTGGACTGTTTTCATTCCCAATATGTCCTTCCACTTGCATCTCCAGGTTGCCTATTCATACATACAAATCTCCAAATATATCTTTCTTAAATGTAGTAGATAATGAAGTTTTCTGACTACTGTCATCATTTGGAGGCATTTGGACAAGTGGAGGCAATGTTATGGCGGTTTTTTAAACAAAGGTAAATTGTCCATTTCTATCCATGCTTTTTTGATGGCCAAACTGTGAATGGATTTTGGGATAGGAAGATTCTATCAAATCCAAATGGCTTATTCAAAAAAGTCGGCCATCTATATCTCCTATTTCACACTGAAAAATATCATATCGATTTGATGCTTACATCATGATATATGTCATGAATACTATACTGATTTTATTTCTCGTCCAGAATGGTTGTCTGAACTTCAATGCTTTATTTGGGCCCCTTGTACTTGGATTTGGGACTTTAAATTTTTATCCAAGATGACATGTAGTGTCTCCCAAATTATGGTGGAGATTTAATGGATTTGGACATCTGGATTGAGCCCAGTAAATCAATCTTCAAGGCTGGTCCAGTTTGTTCACAAATTCTGTAGGTCATATTGTGTGGTAAATGTGATCATACAAATGGAAGAATTGTCCCATGATCCCTTCTAATGAAATGTTTTATATTGAATTAGTAATCCTCAAAAATAGTAACCACACAATTAAGATCAGTAGGGTGAGAGTTATAAAAAAAATGGTAAACTGACTCAATTGGAATACTTCTAAAAATGATCAAAAATTATACTTAATATTAAAACATTAACATTTCACAAAAATTATGCACATTTCATATAAGTTCAGTAAAGTTAGTATATAATAAGACATGAAAATATTAACAACATCATATTTATAGAATGTGAGGGGGAGAAGAAATCATAAACCATGGATCTGAGAGCTCTTAGATCGGGAGAAATGGTACATGGCTTGGAAGCTATTGGGTATACAGAGGTATGAAAATATTCTCCTAAGGGTGAATTTTCCTTTGGTTGATAGGATTTTTTGTGGGAAACTTATTCAGAGTTGTTGGGGCATTGTGTGCATAGTCAAACAACGGTGTCCACAAAACATTTACCATCCATATCTAATAACCAGAGATGTTTATAGGGATCCAGTATTTCTTGGGGGAATGAGTTTGATAGATGGAAAGGGTATATATGGGTATGAAAGAAATATCTAGATCATGATTAGTGGTGAAGTATGGAATCTACCACATAGATCTGACTCATATGTAGGGGGCATGATCTTTCAGCAAATCCTTGTTGTAGGAATAAAGGTTTGGGATCTCCTACACTGGTTCACATTTTTATTCTAGAGATGGGGGTATCTTTATTTTGAATGGAAGCTAGAACAAGATGTAGAATAAGGGATTCACTATGTATATTGTGAGTGCATGTTTCAATCTACTTGTAGATCTAAAATTATGATCCTTATCCTGGTCTGGCCCATGCATATGGAGGAGGATTTTTTTTGAATATTGGATACCATGATGTAGAATCTGAGCATCACTATGTATCCTAAGAGTCCAAGAATCAATCCACATGTAGTTCTAAAAGGATGTTCCCTGTATAGGTATGGTACATACATAGGGAAAAGTGGAAATTATATTTTTATTTTTTTCTAGTGTTGGATGGACCATGTTGTAGAATCTAGGTGTCACTACATATCCCGTACACACAGGAATCAAGACACACGTAGTTCTAAATGGAATTCTCCCTATAAAGTCTTGGTACATACATAGGGAGAGGGGTAATTTTTATACAATTATTTTTAGATAATGGGCCTATCATGCACCTTAACTCCTTTTTGTGTGGGGGAAAGCCTTTACCACCATTCGTAAGCTCATGTAAGGAATTCTTGGTGGGAGAAACAAGGGGTGGTAAGAATTCCTCTTGAAATGTATAGGTAGTTAAAGGTATATCAGAGGCATTTTTTATCACGTGGCGGCTAGTCCGAGATCTAGGATTGAGGAATATCTACATATCTTATAGACAGAGGGGAATCAAGCTATAAATGATTTTGTGATGAGACATCCCCACATAGGTCAGGCCTGTATATGGTGATGTGGTAGTTTGTTTTAGGGTGGTGGTGGATGGGTCTGGGAAAAAGATTCTAAGTGTCATTGCATATCATGTATATACATGAATCAACACATACATAGTTCTGGAGAAAGAGGGTTTCCATGTGGATTGGACACTAGCATAAAAATAGGGGACTTTTATCTTTCTCGAACATATATATGACTCATGTGTGATGGATCATTGATTGGAACACAATAATCATTGTACAATTTAGTATCCTGTGATTAGGATGATGGATACCCTGTAGTTTAATGCTTTGTGGTTAGGACATAAATACCAAGATATGAAAGTAAATACATGTTATGTTCTCTAGTTTATCATATTATGGTTAGGACATCCATACTTTGTAGTTTAATTTCGTGCAACAATGATGTCTTTTCAGAGAAATTCGTTATCATGCAAGTAGGAAATGTTTCTGTTGGCTACATGAAATATTTCTTTGGGAACTTTTCATTTGTGGGATATGTGGTTAGAATCCTATCCATTGAAATTAAGTAATATTCTCCATTGGAGTAGTCCTTGGTTATGAAATATGGTCATTCCCATTTTGGTTCCAATTTCGGAGGTTTCTTCCCAAGTATCATCGGTTTTATGAGGACTGACATCATTTCTCTTTAAGGAAAGATCAGAGGTGAACCTTTTTATTAAAGTCTCATGCAATCTGGTTTTTTAAAAATCAAAATGGTGAAAACTATGAAATTTTTTCTCATTGAGTTCTTATAACTCATCTAAATGTATTTGGGATTCTCATCTTTGGATAATTGATCAAAAATAGAAACACAGAGAAAGGGTAGTTGAACATCAATTGGTAGAACTGCCTATGTCCCATATACTAATGAGTATGGGGTTTCTTTAGTAGCAATGTGGGTGGTAGTTTGGTAATCCAACAGAGTATGGAGGAGTTTTTTTCCATGAGTTATTGTCTCTATCTACCATCTTATGGAGTATGTTGGATAAAGTATTATTAAAGGACTCTATATATATATTGGCTGCAACATGGTAGCGGGATGAATAGTTGGCCTTGATACCATACTCTTGATATAATTTCTCCATCTCAACATAGTAGAAATTGGTGTCATTGTATGTCAGTATCGTATGAGGGACACCAAATCTATTGATGATATTTGCATTAAAAAAGTTGAAAATGCTTCTTCCCCAACCACTTTATGGGGTAAAACTTCTATACATTTAGAAAATAAGTCTATTCCTATGAGTATATACTTGAATTTCTTAGATGTTGTGGGAGGGTATGGTCCCATGACATCCATTGCCCATATGGAAAATGTCTCGGAGTACATAGTTTTTTTAAGTAACTCCAGGGGATGATGAATGAAATTGGCATGAACCTAACATGAATAACATTTTTGGTGAATTTAGAACCATCTTGAAACATATTGGGATAGTTGTATCCATCTCTTAAAATTTGATGACAGATCTTGGATCCTAACTGGTGTTCCCCATATGCTCTGGCATGCACTTCCTTCCTAAAGGATGTAGTATCTTCTCTGTCAATGCGTCTAAGAAGGATCCCATAAAGGCCTCTCTTATAAAAGTATTTTGATGATTTGTTCCAACATACAAAACATTTTTAATTTCTCATCCCCATATTTGTTCCCTTACGGATCTATTTGGTGGGAGTTTTCCCATTTAAAGTTAATCCATGATAGGAGTCATCTAGTCAGTGGTAGGTCTACACAACTTAGGGACTGGAATGATCTTTTCAATTTCCTCTATGTTTTCCTGAATGAGTAGTAAGACCATCCAACGGTGGGAAATGTTGATGAAAATTTCATCCTGATCCGAGTTATCTAGGGTGGTGGCTACATTTTTGAATGCATCGTCCTATGCATTTTTTGACCAAGGGACATGGATTAATGTCCTCTCTAAATGTAATTCTTCCATAAACTCCCAGACATGGTCCATAAAAGGTATTATCTCCTCTTTCTTGATAGCATAGTCACCATTGAATTTCATAATGACCAGTTCTAACTCACCTTTTATCTTCAAGTGTTCTTCCTGTACTTGAAGTTATAGCTCCAGGACTACAATGAGGGTTTGGTACATTGCTTCATTATTTGTGCACCCCTTTAATAGTAGGAAGGAGAAAGGTAGGATTGTATTTTCTAGATATATGAGTATGAATACCTTTTTTACTTTATTAATCTCGGGGTATTCCATCCTTTTTCCCATCAGGCTTCTGGATGCACCGTCAAAATACATCTCCCATGTTTGAGATTAATTTAAAAAAATAATAGTTATTTATCTATTAGTTCAAAATATAATGGGGTTACTTATACAAAGAGGTGTTCTTCCTAGAAATCTGCCAACACCTAGCCTTTGATGGATTTATTAGGTATAAACTATACATAAAACATTTTCAGTATCACCACCTATCGTGAAAGGAATCCATTTAACATCGTATGGATGGGGATATACTTGAGCGGGTTTCTATGAGAGAAAAAATTGACCACTCAATGCTGTAGATAGTGCCTCATAGTTTGTACTACAATGATCTGGGCTAGACATCTCTTCTCGATATTCAAATACCGAGTCTCATAATCGATGATGGTTCTACTGAGATAGTAGAGACTATTTTTGCTGCTGGTGTCATTTTTTCACATGAGGAAGGCACCTAGGGATCATTCCAAGGTATTCACATGTAGAATGGGTGTTCTTAATTTGACATCGACATTAGAAATGGTGGTATTAAGAGGTATTTCTTGAGAACGCTCCCTAAAAATTATCATTCTATTTACATTCGACCCCATTATTCATCAACCTGATGAAGTGAAAAAAATTTCATACTAGGTTTTATATTAGTATCCAAATGTATTCTAGATGTTCTTGAATTCCAATAATCTCTATGAGGTTATGAGGGGGAGACATTCCAATGATATCCTTCATCTTATCGAGGTCTAATTCGAATCCATGGTGGAATATGAGTAAACCGAAGAATTTCCCTAAGGTAACACTGAGTTCACATTTCAGAGGGTTTATTTTCAGTCTATGTTGTTGCAGTTTAATAAAGATGAATTTATGATCTACAAAGTGGTTTGAGTGTTCTTGTGATTTAACCACTTGATCATCAATATAGTATTCAGAAAATATTCCATGGAAAGGTTTGAAAATGTGATTCATAGAGCATTGTTATGTCACACAATCATTATTCATAATGAATAGAATTACGTTATAGTAAAATACTCCTTGGGCTTCATGAAGGTGGTGTATTCTTCAACTTCTTGGTCAATTTAGATTTTATTGTATATTAAATATCCATCCATGAAAAAAAGAGCATGATATCTACCAGTTCCATCAATCAAATATTCTTTGATCGGCACTGGGAATTAATCTTTCAAACAGTGCCGACTGAGGTCCCTAAAGTCAATTAAAGATCTGATTTTTCCATTATTCTTTTTGATGAGGACAATATTGGTCATCCATATGGAATATTGGACCTCCCAAATGAATTTTTATTTTATGAGATTGAAAAATTCAACCACTATTTTTTGCAGCATGTGTTGGGTGCATCCTTCTGGAGGCTTTCTTGTAGCCATGATGGTCTTCTAGAAATCCCATGTGGTGAGTGGTTACTTCGAGACAAATTCCAAAAATTTCTATGTAGTTATAGGAAGAAACATCTCGATCATACCATAGGATGGATGTGTAGACCTATTACTATTTGGAAGACATGGCGGCACAGATTAGAGTGGGTAGTGAGTCTTCTTCGGTACCTAGATTTATTTCTCTGAGTTCATCAATGGTGGTTGAGAAACCCTCCTGAAATGATGGAGGGGGTCCCAAAGGACTTATTCATCTTCCTCCCCCACATCCTCCTCATATTCTTTTACTTCTAATAGAGAAATAATTTTTGTAATTAGCGCTCTATAGTTGAGATAAGAGTCACATTATTGTAATTTAGAGGATGAGGTGACTTCTTCTGATCTGACTGGTAGTGGAGAATAATCTGGAGATGTTTTAGTTTGTTAATGAAAAGTGAATTCTTTCTATTATTACTTAACCTTTGAGTCATGGATTAACTGGAGCTCTGAGGATGGATTTAAAGCATTTAAATTCAAGAATTCACCATTCTATAGGGGACTAGTGGAATGTTCAACACTGTGAGGCTTGGTGGTCATGAATGAAATCATGAGAACTATAGAATAAGCATCCAAATATGGACTCACACACTCCACCTTATTGATGGGAAGAATGTATTCTTCACTAAGATTCCTAAAATGGTTGTCAAGGATCACATCCAAACTATTTGTGGTAGTGATTCCATCATTCTCTTCGATTGATGGATTCTTCCCTTCATGATCATATAATATTGCATAGATGTAGTGTGCCTCACATGATTTGAAAGGGGTATTAGGCATTAAATGTTCCACTCTATCCATTTGTGCAATATTTTATGCACTAATAGTATGATGAGGAAATTTCTACATGCTGATGCTGCTAGGGCCTTCTTAATAGGATGTTGAAGGCCATGTTTTTTTGGACCACTATAAATTCCGAGTTGGTCTTGAGGTCGACTAATTGAAATTTTATCTTGATTTGTCCCAGTGGCTTCTACTCACTTTTATCATAGACCAACATGGTTGTGTTGAAGGGTTTTGAGCTATCCACGTTGTATCATAGCCAATGAAGTGTTTGTAGGGGTGATGGGATTATCTTTAAAGACATTATCAATGAAGACTTCTTTGGATAACGACATCGTTTTTCTTTTTGAAATTCTATAAGGGTTTCATGTGCTCTTGCATGATGGAATTTTTAATCCATGTATGTGAAGTAGATAACTGAATGGAAATCATCCAGATCAGTATCTGAATGATAGACTTCTATAGTGGTTAATTCATCTTTAAACTCACGGGGTCTTATAAAAGCTTTTATAAGTGCTTATCTGATATCTTTTGACAAATTCAAGGCATACAAGATTTATAATTTGGATATTAATGAAGAAAATTGTTTCAGAATATCATATTTTTTATCTAATGTCTGGTGATTCCAAACATTGGTGTGTTCCTTCATAGTCTAATTAGGGGCTTGAGCATTGGACGAAGATGGAAAGTCCCGTGGACATGAGTCTGTGGTGCTTCTGTACTTGGTGGGTTTGGTCAGGTAGGTGTGCCTACATGTTGTGGGTGATTATACATTTTTTATTAATTCAATGGTTATTCTATGATGATCGTGCTAGAGTGTCTTTCAGCTGAGGTAGGGGAGGTTTTTGGTTCTTGTTGGTTTCATGGAAGGGATCTTCTATGTGTTACCACAACATTGATTGTTCGAGTGGGAGTGCATCTAGGAATTGGTTTTCTACCATGACCACATATTTCTGGTCATTATTGGATTCTGTAGACTCTTCCTTCAGTTTCATGATTGGCTGCAAGGAACTTCGATTCATATACACACTCTTCATAAGAGAATGGATCCACTAAGTTAATGACATTAATGAAGACACAGATCAGTTCCACATTTGATGATGAATTTTCCCAATCGACTACTAAAGTTGGTTCTGCTTGGTGGGGTGGTGCCCACATCTTCAGATTTGATGACATAAAATCTAAGAGTTTCAAAGCCATGTTTGGCCTTAGTGTAGGTTTGTCTCCTTGTACATGGTCCAAATTCTTATTGGAGGATTGTGGGGTCAAGGGTGTCAGTTGCGCAGCATCAGAAACTTTTGGAGGCATATTTTTTTCTTCAACTGATCTAGGAGAATTCCATGGGCTCGGTTGACTATTTTTGAGTCATACAACTATAGAACTTTTGTTCCCTTTTTTAGCAACATTTTCCACTTCCTTACTTCATCCAGGTTAGTGGTGGAAACATATTCCACTTGTGATGGTAGTGGTCCCAATCTTACTTGCACAAAATATATCATTATTTGTAGGTGGCCTTGATGATGAAAAACTCCTAAATTTTTTGTATCAGTATCTGGTGGAAGGGATAAAAATCTGGCCAGTTTTCGATACTTGCTTCATCATCCCTCATTGGTTATGGTATGTAGAGAATGTTTCAATTCATGGTGGCTATGAAATAGCCATGAGCTTAGTCATCTCAAAATGAAAAAACTTTTTTCCTTCATTCCTCAAATGAATATCTCTTAAGTCCCATCCACTCGTCCTGATGAGGCAGAGGCTCAAGTTGATGTCCAAGGGTCCCTGTACGATTTGGTACAAGACATGGAGTTGGGGAAAGTAAAGGGGGTGTCTTAAGCATAACATAAGCCACTTCATATCTTCCCACTCTTTTTCCCTAGGATTATTGGGTTTCTTGTAACATGAGATTAGTCCATTGTAAGGAATATTCTACACATGGATAAATGGAATAGAAATCTCAAAACCAAACTGTATATATCACTGTGATGAGTGGTTTTCACATATCACTGTGGAAGTTATCGATGCACATAGAAATCATCACATCATGGGGAAGTGGTTGGTTTAGAGAGAAAGTTAGACCTTTCCATATAGAAATGAAATATTATACTCATTCATTCAACCACTATTTTTAGTTCTTTAGCTCACTGAAAATTGATTTTGGAAATGTTGAACTGAATTGGGAAAAGAACTACCACCAGAGATCCTCCCCTCCTCTTATCTATTGAGCAGGAAAACTGGTATACCATACAATGGATGAACCTTTCAAGGTTCACAAGAAGAATCTGAGTTTCAGTGCTTTGTGTTTCTCTGAGGTCCCCATCATGGGATCATAATAAGACACATAATGCATCATATGTTGTTCTGGGTCACCTGATCCATTAAGTACATGGAAGATGGGATTTCTAAAATTTTGTGGCAATAGAACATTACTCACCCAATCAAGGTAGGGTTTCCATTCCATTAGTATTAGATAACACCACCCTTTATTGGATTCCAATCGAGATTCTAATAACTCGATGGTATTCATGATCCCTTGATTCATGTCTTGTTGGACCTAAGAATGTGTAGGCACAATAGTGGAAAATTTGGTCGTGTTTTTGCTGCTAAGCAGATACTCGATCGGGGGATTCCTATTTGTATTTTTCAGAATTTTTTCTGGTTGTTTCCTCAAGGGAGGGAAATATTAATATCCTGACGGGATTGTATTCAGTTAGACTGAGGGTCCTAGTACTGATTTGGATGATCTTTTTGGCCTTTCTTCATTTGCTGGGTTGAGCCCTTAAGGAAAATTCCCACCTATAAGAAGGGTATGTTGAACCTCTAGCCAAGGAATATATCTAACATTATGGATTCCTTAGATTAGTTTTTCATTATTCTCCTCAACTATTTCATTTTGTACTCTTATCGAGAAAATCTCACTTTGAGTGTTAGGTAATCATTCTCATTGGAGGAGGTGGGTCATGTATGACATTGATTTTTTTCTTTTTGTTATTGGAGATTCATAAAGGAGGTAATGGGGGATTTAACTAGGGAGTTCCCAAATTTAGGGTAGATCTTTGGTTTTAGGTATGCACGCCTTCATGCTCGGTGGGGATCAGATTCTGGGCGGAACCATCCTCTCCCTATTTGTCTACATTTGAATCATTTTCATCATGATCTATATGATGGATATCAACAATTTTCACTAATTCATAACACATGTTGGGTGTTGTACCAGTTGTTGAAAAGTAGGAGGGATCTTTGTATTCTTTATTGAATTTTCTCCTTCCTTTCTAAGACCCAATTCAATTTTCTTGGTGAAGGGGTACTCAAAGTGAACCCTTGTATGAATATTTATATGCCTCCCTTTTGGGGTAAATGACTCATAAGATGGGATGGAATGGGTAAACACTCAATTTTTTTGTCCTCCCTAGGTAGAAAAAGACAGATGTCCACTGGGAGGGCAATTGATGTATAAATGCCCCCATCCATATAGACTAGGGTTTCTCTCATTCCTCAATTACGGTGTCTCAACCAAGATTTATTGGTCTTATGGGAGAATTTTGTGTTAAAAAATCTCTCATATCTATGGTATGGGGGTGGTCTTGTATTTCATCCATTTCTTCAACAATTATGACTTTCTTGATCTCATGAATTCACATTAAAGGGTGAGCCGAATAGTGTGTCGATTCTGCACATGAATTATTTTCTTCTAAGGACATGATAATTTTTTGAGGATTGTCTTCAATTATGTGATAATCCTAATAAATATTCTTATTTTACTCATTTAGGATTTCTTTAATGGATTTTTCTCCTTGGGATTGATGTTTTTGAGACTTACTTAGGGCCCGTTCTTGTCAAGAATTTTTCCTTTCAGGAATATAGATTTCATTTGATCGTCATCTTGGGATAACGAAATTACAGGATTTCATTTCCAATGGGTTCTATTGGATGGGAATTGGCATGAAGTGTAATACTCCATGCTCTACCCAACCCCAGATATGACCTCCAGATAGTGTGTCACCGATAAGGTTGTACAACTTGTGCAGCAAGTGGAGGCAGACCAGTTCGAGATATTTATTCCGCCTCTCAGATTGTGTCCATCATGAAGGAAGAAGAGCTTATTAGTCAATTTTAAGTCAAAGATCCCTCAATATATTGACATTTGTTTCATATCTATCATAGGATAAGTACATTTCTTTGAGCTGGAAAAGAGTTTTCTAGATGTTGAGATAAATGTTATGTATTCATTCCTCATACAACTCTATCAGTATTTCGAACATGGAAATGGATGTGGGGAAAAAACTATTATTTAATCCCTATATAAATGTATTCTCATGAAAATCATATCCTTTTTATCATTTTCTAGAGACTCCTCTACTTGGTCGGCCCAATTTGGGTGTTTCTTAATGATTCCATCCCCAAAATTGGGGCTAGTAGGCATCTCATCAATATATGAACTGCATGGGGGTGGCTCAATGGATGAGTATGGACCTGAATTTTCTTTTGGATGAGAAAGTATGTATCTTTTCATATATATAGTATCTAACATTTTGGTCTCCATATTTCCAAGCACCTCATAATATAATGGTTTTCTCGTGTATGGCTCTATGAAAAGAGTACCTTCTTGTCGATGTGAATGCTGACTGTTGGGAGGTCCTCCATAGCTGATGTCATGTTGGAGAGGGATAAAATCACATATTAGTGTCCGATCTTAAGGAGATTTTTTATGGAATATACCCTAGGGAGTACCTTCAGGGTAGACTGAAGCAAGGGGAGGACCTTCTTGCATCTTTATGTCACTGCCAGGAGGGAATTTTCAGAAAATTACATCCGGGAAAGGGCTGTCTCATAGCTGGATTTTTGGTTGGCAGGAGATTATTTACAGTGTGAGTCCTAGGGAGGACCTATTGAATGGGATTCAATAACGGGAGGACCTTCTAGTTTCTTGATTTCCATATAGGGAGGGCCATCAAAGTGACTGCCATCATGGTGAGGACTATCATCATAGATTTATGTCCAACTATAGAAAAAATTTATGCAGCATATACCCTGGGCAAGACCATCAAGGTATAAAAAATAAATTAGAGGACCTTCTTTTTATTCACTATTATGGTTAGGGGGATGGATTCCATGATGCTCATCATGAGATAGGTTCTCATGATAGATCGTTTATTCCCCATGAAGGAAGCCCATGTGGGTGTTATAAGGAGGACCATCAGAACTACTGTTAATAATATTGAAGTGTGGAAATTAGAAACTATTACTTCCACTCGCATAATTTTGTAATGGGTTGACAGGATCATGATCCTCTATTGATAGGTGCTTGATGGAATCAAGAAATCCAGCTTCTAGGAGAGCAAGATCATGAATGTTCTCTTTATTTTCTAGTTTCCTTTTTCGTGTTTTGTTTTTGGGCACTCTCTTGTGGGAGAATAGTGGTGCATAATAATGGTAACGAAATTATTATATGGGTCCCTACGTTTTTGGTTCTAAAAATGATTCCAGGATACGTTGATGAGAATATTGAGTTCTGGCAGGGATATATGCTTACCCAAGAGTGGCCACCATGTTGAATTAGTGTCCCCTAGTTGGAATAGGTATTTTTTCCTATTCTAGTTGTCATTGTATCATTGAATATGGTCATCGACCCTTTTGTACTATAGTAGGGATGCAAGTATTCTCAGGTTTGGAAATCTTATTTTGTTGATGAATCACCACTCTTGAGGAGATGGGGTTATGGTCCAAACTCCTTACTTTTTCTACAGAAATAATTACATCTTGACAGGTGTGTAGGATGTTATTTGGAATCTATTTCTGATCCTCCATCATTTCTAGGATGTTATGAGATAGGTATTTGTCTTTAATGAGGATAAATACACATCTCAATGTTAGAGAAAGAGTTTTTTCATGCTCTATTCCTCTATGGGTTTCTAGTGAGTATTGGCATTTCTCCTGTGTCAGGGAAGAGGAATGAGTCTTCCCCTGGTTTATAGCTAGGATATGCCATATGTTTTCTCCATTTTTGTTCCTATTTAGATGACGGGCTTCATATTTGAGAACATGAACATGAATATGCTCATTTTTTACTGTATTTGCATCATAGGCTTGATATGCATATGCATGAATTTAAATATTCTTAAATTTTATTACCATAATATTTGATTGATGGGTTTGGTATGAGGGGTAGGAATTTATCTCTTCCTATACTCTATTTTCATCATATTTGAATGGTGGGATTCATATTCATTAGAAGGGATGTGTTCCAACTTGTAGTTATTCATCTTATTTAGATGATGGACTTCATGCACATCTATAATGCTTTTCATCTACCAATAATTTTCCACCATGTTTTCATAGAGGGTCCTGTGATCATTGGAAGGTATATGAGTTTTCTCATAATTTTCCTCCATATATGCATTGTGGGATTCATTAGAGAGAGAATGAATATATGCATGCTTGTATTGTGTTTTCATGTTTTTTTGGTTGATCTCCTCCTCAGGAACTAGGGTGGAAACCTCTTCCTGATTATATGTTTTCCACCCTTGGTGGCTAGCCTAGAGGACCCATGTTTGTTGAACTTCAGAAAGGGATCTCAATGTGGAATCCTCTTCAAAATTTGGATATTGGGTCACACGACATTGGTGGTGAAGTCTTATGACAAGGGCCCTTGAGTGAGACCCCTATGTAGTAGGAATGAATACATCAGTGATGAAATTATATACATCCCAAAGATAATTGATTAAGTGTTTTAGGCGGTTATCGTATTTTTCAAATTTTTTTGTACTTAGTGTTTTTATGGTTTTTATGGCTTTTTAGTGTTATTTTGATTTTTTAAGTTTTTAGAGTTTTTTATAACATATTTAGGGGTTTAAATGGATTTAAGAGTGTTAGTGGGTTTTAGGGATTTTGTTCGATTTTATAGTATTTTATTCTTTTAGGGGGTTGTATGGTTTTTTTGGGTTTTAAGTTTTTAGAATTTCTAATAGTTTTAGTATTTCAGGGGTTTTTTTGTGTTTTTAGGTTTTCAATATTATCTTAGGGGTTTTCAGTGTTTCTGGGGTTTTCTATTTTTTAGGTATTATAAGATTTTTTAGGATTTTTAAGGGTTTTTATAATTTTTTGGGATTCTGAAGATTTTTTTGCTGTTTTTTAGGGTTCATAGTGTTTTTAGGGTTATAAATCTCTTAGGTTTTTAGGGATTTTTAGGTGTTTCGGGGTTTTTAATAACTTTTTATGGATTTTAATTATTTTTATGGTTTTTATGGGTTTATGGATTTTGAAGGTTTTTATAATTTTTTCAGGTCATATCTTTTTTTTAGAGTTTTAATTTTTTAGTGTTATTTAACAGGTTTATAGGTTTAAAGGGTTTTTAGCATTTTTAGTGGGTTTTTAGTATTTTATGTATTTTTAGCGTTTTAATGGTTTTTAGGGGTTTTTATTGTTCATAGGTTTTTTAGTGTTTATAGGGGTTTTATGAATTTTTTAGTTTTTTATATGTTTTTAAGGGTATTATGGATTTTCATGGTTTTTAGGGTTTTTAAATTTTAATGGTTTTGTGGTTTTTTTAGGATTTTAGGGTTTTATTAGGTTTTATTAGTTTTTTTGGATTAATGTTTTTATAGTTTTTTAAAATTTTATGGGTTTAAAGGGTTTTTGAATTTTTAGGGGGTTTTATGGTTGTTAATCCTTTTAAGGGTTTTTATGTTTTTTGGGGTTTTAATTGTTTTTAGGTATATTTATAGTTTTTTAGGAATTTTATGGTTCATAGGGTTTTTAGAATTTTATAGGTTTTTTATGGGTTATTATAATTATTAAGTTTTTAACAATTTTTTAAGGTTTTTAGGGTTTTCAGGGGTGTTTATGTATTTAGGGACTTTTTTTGGTTTTTTATTTATTGGGTTTTATGGTTTTAAATATTTTGAGTGATTTTTATGGTTCATAGTGTTTTCAGGGGTTTTTTTGTTTTTTCAAAAAATTTGGGCTTTATAGTTTTTTTAATGTTTTTAAGGTTTTCTTAGGGGTTTTTTGTGTTTTGGGATTTTTAGTTTTTTTATAGGTTTTATATTTTTAGGGACTTTTATTTATTTTTTAGTTTTTAAGTGTTTTTTGGGTTTTTATGGATTTGAGGGTTTTTTTGGTTTTGTAGGGTTTTTAGGGTTTTTTTGGTTTTTTTGGGATTTTAGGGGTTTTTTTAGTTTTGCATTATTTTATGGTTTTGATAGTATTCTTCATTTTTAAGGGCTAAACGGTTTTTAGATTTTTTGTGGGGTTTACTTTTTTATGGGATTTAGGGATTTATATGGTTTTAGATGTTTTCTGGTTTTCTGGTTTCTTAGGTGTTTTTAGGTTTTTGTCTTTTTCAATGGTTTTATGTTTTTTTAGATTTTTAATGTTTTATTAGGGGTTTTTAGGGGTTTTTTGGTTTTTTACGTTTTTAAGGATTTTTATGATTTGTATGGTTTTTAGGTATTTTGAATGTTTTTAAGGTTATTAGGGTTTTTATAGTTTCAAGGGTTATTTTTTATTATTTTTTGAGTTTTTAGAGTTTTTCTAACTTTTCATGGTTTTAAATGTTTTTTAGACTTTTTTAATAGTTTTAGGGGTTTCAATGGTTTTTAGATTTTTTAGTGGGTTTTTAGGGTCTTTATGAATTTTTATGGGTTTTTATTATATTTAGGGGCCTCTATGTATCTTGGGGATTAGGTTTTTAGGGTAATTTTAGGATTTATTAGGGTTTTCATCATTTTTAGGTTGTTAGTTGTTTTAAGTGTTATTTAGGTTTCTATGGTTTCCTTAAGGTGTTTAAGCATTTTTAGGTTTTTATATTTTTAGGGATTTTTTTGGATTTTTAAAGAATTTTAAAGTCTATTAGTGTTTTTAGAGATTTTGATGGTTTTTAGGGTTTCTTATAACTTTTTTTATTTGTAAGATTGTTAGGGGTTTTAAGTGTTTTTATGTTTTTAAGGATTTATCATGGGTTTACCCATTTTTTTGGTTTTTTAGGATTTTTATAGTTTTATGGTTGATAGATATTTTAAGGTTTTTTGGTTATTAGTGTTTTGTGGAGTTTTTTAGGGTTTTATGGGGGTTTAAAAGGTTTTTGAGTTTTTTTTAAATTTTTAGGAATTTAAAAGGGTTTTAGATTTTTTAGTTGTTTTAGGGTTTTTATGGGATTTTTAGGGTATTTTAAGGATTTTAGGTGTTTTGGGGTTTTTTTGGTTTTTGGGTCTTTTAGGGTTATTAGAATTTTTAGGTTTTTAGGGAATTTATGTATTTTTAGGGTTTTTTGGTTTTCCTAGCATTTTTAGTGTCTTTAGTGTTTTTTTTCATTTTTATCTATTTTAAGGAATTTTTTTATATTTTTTGGTTTTTAATGTTTTTATTTATTTTGAGGGTTAGAGGGGTTTTAAATATTTTTAGTTTTTTTTAAGTTTTTGATGTGTTTTTACATTTATACTTTTTTCATAGGGATTTTTCTGGTTTCTTGGTTTTTTTACATTTTTAGGGATTTTTATGGATTTCTAGGATGTTTATGGTTTCCTAGGGTTTTCATGAATTTTAATGGTTTTAGGGTTTTTATTACACAAAAAGTCAGATCCAAGCACGCTTGGACCAAGGGTTTTAGTGTTTATTTATTTTTTTTATCATTTTTAGGGTTTTTTTTTGAGATTTTAGGTTTTTAATGGTTTTTAGAGTTTTGTTACCTTTTTATGGGTTCGAAGGGGTTTTAGAGTTTTTTTGGGGGGGGGGGGGTAGTCTTTTTATGGGTCTTCATGGTTTTTATAGTTTTAGGCGTTTTTATGATTTTTTTGGGATTTTAAGAGAGTTTATGGGTTGTAGCATAATTATAATCATTTTAAAGTTTTTATCATCTTTTAGGTTTTTAGGGGTTTTACGTATTTTTAGGTTTTTAATTTTTTCTAAGGGGTTTTAGGTTTTTTAAAACTTCATGTATTTTTATATATTTTTATAACTTTTTATGGTTTCTAGGGTATGAATTTATTTTGAGGGGTTTTATGGTTTTTTTAGTTTTTAGGGGTTTTTAGATTTTTAAGGGTTTTCAGGTTTTTTATTAGTGTTTAGGTTTTTTGTCGATTTATGTTTTATAGTTTTTAAAGGGCTTCATCTAGGTTTTTAGGTTTTTTATGAATTTTTTGGGATTTTTTTGGTTTTTAATTTTTAAGGGTTTAAGGGATTTTGAGGGTTTTAGGGTGTTTAGGGTTTTTAGGGTTTTTTAGTTTTTAGGGGTTTTAAGAGTTTTTAGGTATTTAATAGTTTGTTAAGGTTTTTCATGTTTTTATGGGTTATTACGTGTTGAAGGACTTTTAGGTCTTTTGTAGGATTTTTATGGTTTTTAGGGTTTTAGTGGTTTTATGGGTTTTTAGATTTTTTATGTTTTTTATGTTTTTTTGAGTTTTTATGGGTTTTTAGTTTTTTAGTGTTTTAAGGTTTTTAGAGTTTTTAATATCATTAGGGGTTTATCATTTTTCCATATTTTTAGTGGGTTTTATCATTTTTATGCATTTTTCGGGGTTTTTATGTTCTAGGGATTTTTATGGATATTTTAGTAGTTTTATGGGGTTTTAGGGATTCTGGGAGTTTTTAATGCTTTTTAGGATTTTTAGTTTTTAGGGGATTTTCGGTTTTTATGGGGGTTTTAGGGTATTTTTATTTGTTTAGGGTTTTATGGACTTTATAGATTATAATATTGTTAGGGATTTAAGTGTTTTTAGAGTTTTAAGTTTGGTTTTCAATTTTTTATGGTTTTTAGGGGTTTTAAATGTTTTATGGGTTTTAGTTGGTTTTATAGTTCTATGTTTCTTTCAATGGGATTTTATTATTTTTAGCATTTTTAGGTTTTTATGTGTTTTGTGTGTTTTTATTTTTAAGGGTTTCTTATGGTTTTCTTGGTTTTTTTACGATTTTTAGGATTTATAAGGGTATTTTAGGCGTTCTATGTTTTTGTAGTGGATTTTAACGATTTTAACATATTTATTGTTTTTAAGGGTTTAGAGTTTTAATTTTTTTTGTTTTTAGCAGTTTTATGTGTTTTTATATTTTTTTAGTTTGCTTTGGGTTTTCATTGTTTTTAGGGGTTATAAATTTTTATAAACTTTTAATTATTTTTTAGTATTTTTATGGTTTTTAGGGGTTTTATTGATTCTATGGGTTAATAGGGTTTTTATGTATATTTAGAGTTTTATGGTTTTTTGGGTTTAGGGTTTTTTTAGTTTTTAGGATGTAATGATTTTTCACACTTTTCAAAAAAATTAGGGGTTTAAATTGTTTTTAGATATTGTAACGGTTTATTGGGTTTTTTATTATTTGAGGGGTTTTTATGCTTTTTTATGTTTTTAATGTATTTAGGGTTTCTTTTATTTTATAGATTTTTAGGGGTTTTATGTGTTTTTTTTGTTTTCATGGTTTTCTTAGGGTTATTAAGGTTATTTTGGTATTATCCATTTTGAAATATTTTTTGATATTTTTAAGGAATTTTATGAGTTTTTAAGGTTTTAGGGATTTTGAAGTGTTTTTAGGGTTCTTAAGGGTTTTTTGAATTTTTAGATTTTTTAGTGGCTCTATATGTTTTTTAGGTTTTATTAGTGGTTTTCATGGTTTTATGGTTTTTTGGTGTTTTCAGGTTTTTTATGATTTTTATGGGGTTTTAGGAATTATTATGTATTTTTATGGGTTTTAAGGGTTTTAAAGTTTTATGGTTTTTTGGGGTTTTATGGTTTTTTTGTTTATGGGTTTTTATGATTTTTTGAGTTTTTTAATGTTTTTAGGGGGTTAAAGGTTGATTAGATTTTTATTCATTTTCAGTGGTTTTATGTTTTTTAGTTATTCTTCTTAGGATTTACTATTTTTAGGGGGTTTAGGGTTTTTAGCATTTTTAGTGTTTTCTTGGGTCTTTAATGTGTTTATATATTTTTATGATTTTTAGGATTTTAAGGTTATCTTATTATTTTTTAGGGTTTTAGTGTTTTTTATGTTTTAGGGATTTGTAGGGGTTTTAAGTATTTTTATAGATTTTAGAGTTATAAGTAAATTGTGTGTTTTTAGGTTTTATATGGTTTTTATAGTGTGTTTTAGGTTTTTACATTTTTTTTGTTTTTTTTAATTTTTTTTATTATCTTTAATGTTTTTAGGTGTTTAAAGGCTTTTATATTTTTATTGGTTTTTTGGGTTTTTGGGTTTTTTGTTTTTATGGTTTTTAAGGGATTTTATATTTTTAGGGGTTCTATGGGTTTTAGGGTCTTTTTAAGAATTTTTAGGGTTTCTATCATTTTGATGGTTTTTAGAGGTTTTAAGTGTTTTTAGTTTTTAAAATTTTCTAATGGTTTTATAGTTTCTTAGGGGGTTTTTACATTTTTGGGTTTTCTATTAATTTCTTAGTATTTTTATGGTTTTAGTGTTTTATGCATTTTTAGGGTTTTATAGTTTTTTATGTTTTTGGGGTTTTTTTTGCATTCTACTATTTTTTCTGGTGATTTAAGTGGTTTTTAATGATTCCTTATGATTTTTAGGTCATTTAGGTTTTTTTTATATTTTTGGGATTTTAAAGATTTTTAAGAATTTTTAATAGTTTTGTTAGTTTTTAGGTATTTTGAGGGATTTTATTGTTTTTAAGTTTTTTATAGTTTTCAATGTTTTATTTAGTTATTTGGGTTTTTAGGAATTTTTTGAGTTTTTTATGATTTTTTGGGGCGTAAAGGGTCTTATAGTTTTTAGTTGTTTTTAGGGTTATTATGGATTTTTAGGGGTTTAAAGGTTTTTATGGGTTTTTATGTTTTATAGGGTCTTTTAGGATTTTTTAACGTGTTTAGGATTTTCAGGGAAATTATGTTTTTTTAGTTTTTTATGTTACCATATTGGTTTTCAGTGTATTTGGGATTTTTATGTTTTTAGAGATTTTTAGGGATTTATATTGTTTTTTGTGTTTTTTAGGGTTTTATGGGGTTTTATGTATTTAGGTATTTTCCCACCTTTTAAGGGGTTTTAGGGTTTTTATAGCTTTTAATGTTTTAGGGGTTTAAAGGGGTTTTATGGGTTTTTGTGTTTTTATTGTTTTTATGGGTTTTTAGGGTTTTTAATTTCTTTAGGGGTTTTATGGTTTCAGGTAATTATGGTTTTTGGGTGTTTATAGTTTTAAGGATTATTATCTATTTTATGATTTTAGCATTTTATAGGTTTTTTATGGGTTTTAATTGTTTTTGGGTTTTCAAGGGTTTCTTAGGGTTTTCTAGGTTTCTAGCTGTTTTTATATTTTTAGTAGTTTTAGGTCCTTTTTATGATTTTTATGGTTCTTTGGTTTTTTAGGTATTTTGACGGATTTTTTGTATTTTTAGGGTTTTTTGATTTTTTTTGAGTTTTTCAGGTTTGTTATGTGTTTTAGGGTCTTTATAGTTTTTAGTTTTTTTTTATTTTAGGGTTTTAAATGGTAGTTAGAGTTTTAGTGGGTTTTTAGGTTTCTTATTAGGGTTTTTAGGTATTTAGGTGTTTTATGGTTTAAGGGGTTTTAGGGGTTTTAGCATTTATTAGTGTTTTTAGTGGTCTAATGTATTTATGTTTTTATGATTTTCTAAGTAGTTTTTAGGTTTTTAGGTTTTTAAGGGGTTTTACATTTTTAGGTATTTTTGTAATTTTAATGATTTTTTTTGGTTTTTAGGATTTTTAAGTATTTGTGGATTTTAATGGTTTTAGGGTTGTTAGAGTTTCAAGGGTTTTAGCAGTTTTCTAGTGTTTATATATTTTTATGGTTTTATAGGGGGTTTTACGGTTTTATAGGGGTTTTTTTTACATTTTTAGGATTCTAGATATTTTTAAGAATATTAACTTGTTTAGGGTTTTAGTGATTTTGAGGGGTTTTATGGGGTTTTAAGGTTTTTATGATTTTTTGGGGTTTTCATGGGGCGTTTTGAGTTTTTTGCGGATTAAATTTTTAGTAGTGTTTTCAAAAATTTATCCCGATTTAAAGGGTTTTTAGATTTTTTAGTGTTTTTAGTATCTTTATGTTTTTTTAGTGTTTTCAAGTTTTTATAGGTTTTATGGTTTTTAGGGGTTCATGGGTTTAATGGTTTTTATCATTTTTAGCTATATTAGGGTTTTTAATTTATTTATGATTTTATGGTTTTATTTCGGCCTTTCAAGGGTTTTAGTTGTTTTTACATTTTTTAAGGAATTTTTGGGATTTTTAGGGTGTTGGGGTTTTTAGGGTTTTTAGTGATTTTGAAGGGTTTAGAGTTTTTAGGGGTTTTAGGATTTTGAAGGGGTTTATTGTTTCAAGTTTTGTTTTTTATATGGTTTTCTTATATTTTTTCATGGTTTCTAGGGTTTTTATGTTTTTAATGATTTTTTGGGATTTTTTAGCATTTTAAGGGGTGTTTGGGGTTTTTAGGAATCCTAATATTTTTTAGGGATTCTAATGGTGTTTTGGGTTTTTGGGTTTTTTTATTTTTTAAGTAATTTAGGTATTTTTTTAGATATTTTTAGGGGTTTAATGGGTTTTTAGAGTTTTTACTGGTTTTTATGGTTTTAAGGGGTTTTGGGGGGATCAGAGGTATATTTTGGGTTTTATGGTTTTTAGGATTTTTTTGGCCTTTTTCTGTTTTTAGGGTTTTTTCATTTTTAGGTTTTTAGGGGTTTTAAGTGTCTTTAGATTTTTTAAATTTTACTAGAGATTTTCAGAGATTTTTCAGATTTTATTTTTGTGGATTTTAGGGATATTTTTTATTTTTATGGTTTTTAGGGTTTTTACAGATTTCCAGGGTTTTTAGAGTATTTATTGTTTTGATGGTTTTTTTGGGTATTAGTTTAATTTTTATTTTTAGGTTATTTATAGTTTTAAATTTTTTTAACATTATTAGGAGTATATACAATTATTTGATTTTTTATTATTTTTTTGGGTTTTTATGGGTTTTTAATATTTCTTGGTTATTTGGTTTTTTTTTGGTTTTTTGGGTTTTTAGGGGTTTTTAGTGTTTTTACGTTTTTAACAGTTTTAATTCTTTTTATGGTTTTATGATTTTCTTAGGGGTTTAGGGTTTTTAGTGGTAATCATGTTTTTAGGGATTCTTGCATATTTTTTACTATTTTTATTGACTTTTCTGGGTTTTAAGGATTTTGAGGTTTTTTATGGTTTCTAGGATTTTTTTGAGTCTTTTAAAATCGATAGGTTTTTATGTGTTTTAAATTTTTATATCATTTTAAGAATTTTTCATGGTTTTTAGTGGTTTTTTTCGTTTTATATGGATTTTTAAGGATTTATAGGATTTTTATGGTTTTAGGGGTTTTTGGGGGTGTTATGGTTTTTATGTTTTCTTAGGGTTTTTGTGTTTTTTTTTTGAGTTTTTTAGGTTTCTCAATATTTTTTAGAGTTTGTAACATTTTTAGGTGTTTATATATTTGTTTAGAGTTTTTAGTGTTTTTATAGTTTTTCCGAAGTATAAGGTTTTTAGGTGTTTATGGTTCTTAGGGGTTTTTCGGGATCTTTAGGATTTTTAGTGTTTTTAGATTTTTTAGGTTTATAGGGTTTTAAGTGCTTTTAGGTTTTTAAATTTTACTACGGGGGGTTTTTAGGATTTTAGGTGTTTTTATGTTTTTAGGGAATTTTATGAATTATTATGGTTTTTATCATTTTTAATGATGTTGAGGGTTTTTAGGGTTTTTGGGTTTTTATGGTTTTTTTGAGGGGATAGTACTTTTATAGATTTGTTTAGGGTTTTAAGGTTTTTATTTTTTTTATGTTTTTTGGGTTTAAATTTTTTAAAGAGTTTTTATTGATTTATAGGGTACTTATAGGTATATAGGTTTTTTACATTTTTAAGAGAATTTTACTGATTATATATATATTTTTGGGTTTTGGGTCTTCAAGGTTTTTATCATTTTTTTGGTTTTTAGGGTTTAATGTGTTTTTTGGGTTCTATGGATTTTGTTGTGTTTTTATTTTTTCTAGGGTTTTTTATGTTTCCGAGAATTTTAGAACTTTTATAAAAAAAAAGTATGGTCTTTTGGGTTTTTAGGGATTTTGAGGGTTTTTAGTGTTTTTAGGGTTTTATGTTTTTAGGGTATTTATCAATTTTAGAATTTTTTGGCTTTTAATTATTTTAGCTTTTTAATTTTATCTTTATTTTTAGGTTTTTTTATATATTTAGTGGTTTTATATAATATTTAATGTTTTTAGCGATTTTGAGGGGTTTTAAGGGTTTTGGGGGTTTTCTATTTTTATGTTTTTTTGTTTCTTTATGTTTTTAGGGGTTGTAAGGTTTTTCATAGTTTTTAAATCAATTTTTATGATGTAAATGGTTTTTATATTTTTAGTAGGTTTTTTGGGTTTTATGTTTTTGGTTTTTTAAAGCTTTTAGGTGTTTTAACAGTATATAGAAATCGAAGGTTTTTTTTTGGATTTTTAGATTTTTTTATCATTTTTTTGTTTTTAGGGGTTTTAAGTGTTTTTAGGTTTTTATGGTTTTCTTGGGGGTTTGCAATGTTATTAAACATTCTTATATTTTTATTTACTTTTCGTTCTTTTTTTTTATTTTTTTTATGTTTGGCGGTTTTTTATGGATTTTGAGTGTTTTTAGGTTTTTTTGGCATTTTTAGGTTTTTAGGGGTTTTAATTCATTCGAGGTGCTTATTTATTTATGAATATATTTTTAAGGGTTTTATGGTTTTTTTACATATTTTTAGGTATCTTTTTATTATTTTTATGGGTTTTAAGGGTTTTAGGGATTTTACGGGTTTTTAGGGTTTTCGGGGTTTTATGGTTTTTCTTTTTTTAGGTTTTTAGTGTATTTACTTTTTTTAGATTTTTTTATCATTTTTAGGGTTTTGATGGTTTTTTAGAGTATTTGGTGGGTTTTTAGGGGATTTATGGCTATTGAGGGTCCTAATAATTTGTTAGGTTATTTTAGGGTTTTGGGGTTTCTAGGGGTTTTATGCTGTTAAGAAATCTTATTTTATTGGTTTTTATGTTTTTTATGTTTTTAAGGTTTTATTAGCAGTTTTCGTGGGTTTGGTGGTTTTTTTACATTTTATGGATTTTTGGGATTTTTTATGATTTTTATGGTTTTTAGTGTTTTTAGATATTTTGATGATTTTTATGGTTTTTTTAGGTTTTTTAGGGTTTTTAATTTTTTTTATGTTTTTAGGAGTTTTATGTTTTTAATTTTTTGAGGTAATTATATATTATTTTAGGGTTTTAGGGATTTTTAGTGTTTTTAAGGGTTTTTAGGGATTTTGAGGGTTATAGGATTTTTTAGGGTTTTTTGGGATTATAGGGTTCTTTTGAGTTTTTAGGAGTTTTATGGTTTTATATAATTCAATATTGCTTTTAGAAGTTTATAGGGTTTTAGGGTTTCAATGGTGTGTTGGGTTTTATTGGTTTATCGGTTTTTATGGTTTTTATGGTTTTTGGGGGTTTAGTATTTTTATCATATTTAGGTTTTATGTGGTTTTAGTGTTTTTATTTTTTAGGGGTTTTGGGGTTTTTTTTATGTATTTATGGATTTCTCAGTTATTTATTACTTCTTTTAGTAGTTTTAGGAATTTTGAAGTTTTTTCGAGTTTTTTTCGGTTTCATAACATTTTTAGGGGTTTAAAGGGGTTTATAGGTTCTATTTGTTTTTTCTATTTTTATTGTTTTTAGGGGTTTCTAGGGTTTGGGTGACTTTTTAGGGTTTGTTAGGGTTTTTGGAATTTTTTATATTTTATATGGTTTTTATTTTTTTAGTTTTTTAAGGTCTTCTTAGGGTTTCTAAGGGTCCCTTTTTTTATATTTTTTGGTATTTTTAGTTTTTTTAAATATTTTTATGGTTTTTAGATGTTTAAGGCATTCTGGAGATTTTTAGGATTTTTTAGTTTTCTTATGGGATTTTAGGGGTTTTTGTATTTTTTAGGTTTTTAGGGGATATAAGTGTTCCTCGGTTTTTATGGTTTTATCAAGGGTTTTAAGGTTTTTTTATTATATACATTTTAGTTTTTAGGTATTTTTTAGGATTTTAATGAGTTTTTAGGTTTTGGGTTGTTTTAGGGGTTTTGAGGGTTTTTAAGATTTTTAATATTGTTTTAACATTTTTAGGGGTTTAAAGGGTTTTTATAGTTTTTAGTAGTTTTTAGGGTTTTTATGGGTTTTAGGGGTTTAAAAGTTCTTAGGGGTTTTTTGGGTTTTCAATTTTTTAGGGTTTTAGGGTTTTTAGAGCTATTTAGGTTTTTTGGGGGTTTTAAGTGTTTTCTGATTTTTAGGTTTTATTTGAGGTTTTTCTGGTTTTAAAAGTTTTTTATGCATCTAGGAATTTTTTTTCTCTTTATCTAATTTTTTTATTTTTTAGAGTTTTTAAATATTATGATGGTTTTTTGGTGTTTTTTAGGGTTTTTATAGTTTTTTTGGGGTTTTAGGATTTTAACAATTTTTTAGTGGTTTTGTAAGTTATTTTATTTTTAAAAATTTTTGGGGTTAAAATGTTTTTAGATTTTTTCATGGGTTTTATTGGTTTTATGGGGTTTTAGGGTTTTTATGTTTTTTAGGTGTTGTTATGGTTTTTAGTGCTTCAATGACTTTTATGGTCTTTAGAGTTTTTTATTTTTTAGGGGTTTTAAATGTTTTTAGGATTTTAATATTTTCTTAGAGTTTTTCAATGTTTTTAGAGTTTTTTTTAGTTTGTAATAATTTTCGTCATTTTTTATGATTTTTTTCAATTTTTAGGGGTTTTTATGGATTTTGATGGCTGTTATGGGTTTTTAGGATTTTTAGGATTTTTTAGGGTTTAAAGTGTTTTTTAGGTTTTTAGGAGTTTTATGTGTTTTTAGGCTTTTAAAGATTTCTTTGGGTTTTGAAGGGTTATTGAAGGATTTTATGGTTTTAAGGTTTTTTAGGTATTTTATAAGATTTTTTTTGGAATTTTATCGTCTTTAGGGTTTTTTATGGATTTGAGGGTTTGTGTGGGTTTTTTGGTTTTGTAGTTTTTTTTCCATTTTATGGTTTTTAAAATTTTTTGTGGATTTGATGTTTTTATAGAGTTCTTAACATATTAGTTTTTAATTGGTTTATTAGAATTTTTTGTGGATTTAGTGTTTTTATGGGGTTTTTAAAGTTTTTTGGGTTATTCGTGTTTTTTTGTTTTTAGTGTTTTTAGGTTTTTAGGGGTTTTAGTGTATTTGGTTTTTTTATTTTTCAGAGTATTTTTCATGTATTTTAGGGATATTTATATTTTTACGGATTTATTTTGGATTTTTAAATGATTTTTATAATTTTTAGGGGTTTTTAGAATTTGGGGGGGGGGGGGGGGGTTAGGGTTTTTATTATTTTATTGGGGTTTTTGGGTTTTTATGAGTTTTTAAGGGTTTTATGGTTTTTAAATTTTTTAACGTTTAAAGAGGTTTAAAAGGTTTTTTGAATTTGTGGTGGGTTTTAGGATTTTCATGAGTTATTAGGTTTTTAATGGTTTTGAGGGAATTTTAGTGTTTTTTTGGTTTTTTGTTTTTTTGGTTTGAAGGTTTATTATGTTTTTTAGTGTTTTATCATATTTTATGTTTTTTAAGGTTTTTAATTGTTTTTAGTTTTGTATGGTTTTCTTAGGGGTTTTTAGGGTTTCTAGGTGTTTTTAAATTTCTAGGAGTTTTTATGTCCTTTTTTTGTATTTTTACGATTGTTTGGTTTTTTAGGTATTTTGAAAGGTTTTTTAGGGTTTTTAGGGATTTATGGTTTTCCTTGGGTGTTCAGGTTTGTTTTGAATTTTTAGTCATTCTATGGTTTTTAGATGTTTTTTAATTCTTTAGGGTTTTAAAGGGTTTTTAGAGTTTTAGCTGGTGTTTTGGTTTCTTATTGAGGTTTTAAGGTTGTTAGGGGTTTTATGGTTGACGGGTTTTAGGGTTTTTAGAATTTTTTAGGGTTATATGGGTTTAAAGTAATTTTTTTATGTTTTTAAGGTATTCTGAGTGGATTTTTGGTTTTTTTTGGATTTTACATTTTAGCCATTTTTTGTGATTTTTTTTATTTTAATTGCTTTTTAGGATTTTTAGGGATTTTGAGGATTTTTATGGTTTTGAGGGTTGTTAGAGTTTATAGGGTTTTAGCAGTTTTCTAGTGTTTTTATATATTTCGGGTTTTATTAGGGGAATTCTGGGTTTAATATGGGTTATTTTTATTTTTTAATGATTCTAGAGATTTTTAGGGTTTAAAACGTTTTATGGATTTTGGGGATTTTGATGTGTTTTAGGGTATTTATTAATTATTTGGGTTTTTAGGGGGAGGGTTAATTTTTTATGGGGATTAAATTTTTATTAATAGTTTTTGATATTTCTCATGGTTTAAAGGGTATTTAGAGTATTTAGTGTTTTTTAGGATTTTTGTGGATTTTAGGGTTTTTAGGGTTTTTAAGGTTTTAGCGGTTTATGATTTTTAGGTTTTTAGGGTTTTTATGGTTTTTAGTGTTTTTAGGTTTGTTAGGGTTTTTAATTGTTTTTAGGTTTTTATTGTTTTATTGTGGGTTTTCAAGGGTTTTAGTTGTGCGTACATTTTTTCTGATTTTTTGGGATTTTTTGGGGTTTTTAGGGTATTTAGGGTTTTTAGTGATTTTGTAGGGTTTAGTGATTTTGACAGGTTTTCGGGGGTTTTAGGTTTTTTTGTTTGTTATGGTTTTTAGATATTTAAGGTATTTTATGTACTTAATGTTTTCTTAGGGTTTTTATTTTTTTATGTATTTAATTATTTTTAAGGATTTTTTAGTATTTTTAGGGTTTTTTGGGGTTTTGAGGATTTTGATGGGTTTTAAGGATTCTTTGTGTGTTTATGATTATTTTGGTTTTTTGGGGGTTTTATATTTTTTAAGGATTTTCATATTTTTTTGAGTTTTTAAACAATTTTGATGGGTTTAAAGATTTTTTTGATCTTTTACTAGTTTTTATGGTTTTAAGGGGTTTGGGGGGGTATTAAAGATTTTTTTGGGTTTTATTTTTTTTTATGGTTTTTATTACTTTTTTAGTTTTTATTGTTTTTATGTTTTTATGTATTTAAGGGTTTTAAGTTTATTTTGATTTTTAATATTTTTTTTGGGATTTTTAGGCTTTTGGAGTTTCTTTAATTTTTGTGTATTTTTAGGGATATTTCGTATTCTTATAGTTTTTAGTGTTTTTGAAAATTTTAAGGTTTTTAGAGTTTTTATAGTTTTAATGTTTTTTTGGTTTGTAGGGATTTTTAAGTATTTTAGGTTATTTATAGTTTTTATTGTTTTTAATAGCATTAGGGCTATAAATAGTTTTTTTTTTGAAATTTTCGTATTATTGGGGTTTTTATTGTTTTTAGGGTTTTCATGGTTTGTTTTGTTGTTTTTGGGTTTTAGGGGTTTGTAGGGGTTTAGTGTTTTTTGGTTTTTAACGGTTTTAAATTTTTTTTGGTGTAATGATTTTCATAGGGGCTTTAGGGTTTTTAGTTATATTCCTTTTCTTAGGGATTAATTCAAATTATTTACTATTTTTACTGACTATTTGAGGTTTTAGGGATTTTGAGGGTTTTTATTGTTTTTATGGTTTTTTTGCATTTTTAAAAATTGATAAAGGTTTTATTTGTTTTAATATTTTTAAGGGTTTTTATGATTTTGAATGGTTATTAAGATTTTTTACATATTTATCTATTTTTAGGGATCTTTAGGATATTTTATGGTTTTTAGGGTTTCTTAGGTGTTTTAGTGTTTTTTTTTTGAGTTTTCTAGGTTTCCCAAGGTTTTTTAGAGTTTGTAACTTTTTTATTGGTTTAAATATTTTTTCATGTTTTTGGGGTCTTATAGGTTTGTTGGGTTTTTTAGATTTTTAGGTTTTTATGGGTTTTAGGTGTTGTAGAGTTTATTAGGGTGTTTAGTGTTTTTAGATTTTTTAGGTTTATTGGGGTTTTAAGTACTTTTATATTTTTAATGTTTTATATGGGGGTTTTCAAATTTTTAAGGGTTTTTTACATTTTTAGGGTTTTTTAGGGATTGTTAAAAAAATTTATTGGTTCTATCCTTTTAATTATTTTGATGTTTTTTTATTTTTTTTGGGTTTTTATTGTTTTTTGGGGGTTTAGTGCTTTTGTAGATTTCTTTAGGGTATTAAGGATTTTAGTGTTTTTTTGTTTTTAGGGGATTAAATATTTTCTATTTTTTTATTGGATTAAGGGTTCTTATGTGGTTTTATATTTTTATGGTTTCAAGAGTATTTTATGGATTTTTGGGATTTTTTGTGGGTTTTTTTGGTATTGAAGGTTTTTGTCATTTTTTTGGGTTTTCAGGGTTTTATGTGTTTTTAGGGAATTTTAGGACTTTTTTTAAAATTATTCTTTTTAGGGTTTTTAATGGATTTGATGGTCTTAATGGTCGTATGGTTTTTAGGGTATTTAGAATTTTTATATTTTTTGGTGTTTTAAATTTTTTAGGTTTTTCTATTTTCTTCATGTTTTTATCTATTTTTATGATTTAGGAATTTTTAGAGATTTTTTAACGTTTTTAAGAATTTTTAGAGGTTTTAGCAGTTTTTAGGGTTTTGGGGTTTTCTGGTTTTCTGTTTTTTATTTGTATTTTTTATTTCGTTGATTTTTTAGGGTTTTAATGGTTTTTCTGAGTTTTTTTATCATTTTGAGGGCTATAAATGGGTTTTAAAGTTTTTAGTGTGTTTTTAGGGTTTTATGAGTTTTTTGGAGTGTAGTGGTTTGTAGGTGTTTTAAAGGTTTTTAGATTTTTATGGATTTTTAGTATTTTTAGGGATTTTATCATTTTTCAGGATTTTAGGGGTCTGAATTGTTTTTAGGTTTTTATGGTTTTCATAGGGGTTTTCATGGTTTCAAGAGTTTCTTATGTTTTTATTCATTTTTCTTCTTTTTTACTATATTATTGTGTTTGACAGTTTTTAGGGATTTTGAGTGTTTTTATAGTTCTTAGCATTTTTAGGTTTTTAGGGGTTTTAATTTATTCTAGGTGATAATTTTTTTCTAAATATTTTTAGGGGTTTCTGGGTTTTTTATGTTTTTAGATATTTATATTATTTTTATGGATTTTAATGGTTTTATGTTTTTGAGGGTTTTTATGGATTTTAGGTTTTTTAGGGTTTTATGGTTTTTACTATTTTAGGTTTTTTCATATTTTATTGTATTTGATGTTTTAGTATTTTTTATCATTTTTAGGGGTTTAATGATTTTTTAGATTTTTTGGTGGGTTTATAGGTGTTTTATGGCTATTTAGTTTCTTAATGTTTTGTAGGGGTATTATGGATTTTTAGTTTTTTAGTGTTTTTAGAGTTTTTATAGTGTTATGAAGTTTTAGGTTTTTATGGTTTTTATGTTTTTTATGTTTTAAGGTTTTGCTAGCATTTTTAATGGGTTTTGGGGTTTTTTACATTTTACGGATTTTTTTTATTTTTTAGGATTTTTATGGTTTTTAGTGTTCTTGTGGATTTTGATGGTTTTAAGGGTTTTTAAGGTTTTCTAGGGTTTTAATTTTTTTAGGGTTTTAGGGGTTTAATGTTTTTAGGTTATTTAGGTTTCTTATAGTTTTCAGGTTTTTAGGGATTTTTAGAGTTTTTTTTTATGTTTTATGTTGTTTTAAGGGTTTTCAGAGATTTTGAGGGTTTTATGATTTTATAGGGTTTTGTTTTTTTGGGATTTTAGTGATTTTGAGTTTTTATGAGTTTTATTATTTTTTATCATTTAATTTTTTTTAGATGTTTAAAGGGTTTTATGGGGTCTATTGGTTTGTAGGGTTTTTTGGGTTTAGGATTTTTATGGTTTTTAGTTTTTATAGTTTTTATGGTTTTTAGGGTTTTTAGCGTTTATAAAATTTTATGATTTTAATTTTTTTTAGTTTTTTTACTTTTTAAATGTATTTTTAGGGTTTTTAGTGTTTTTTAGTATTTAGCTATTTTGAGGGATTTTTTAATATTTTTTGGATCTTAGGATTTTTAGGTATTTGAAGTTTTTTTGGGGTTTTTTTGAGTTTTCTAACATTTTGGGGTTTAAAAGAGTGTTATAGGTTTTAGTTTTTTTAATGTTTTTATGTGTTTTTATGGTTTTTAGTGGTTTCTGGGGTTTTAGTGACTTTTTACGGGTTTTAGGTTTTTTAGATTATTTTATGTTTTTTAAAGTTTTTAGGGTTTTTAGGTTCTTCAAGTTTTCTTATGGTTTTTGAGTGTTCGTAGGTTATTTATATTTTTATGGATTTTTAGTTACTTTTTAAGATTTTTAATTTTTTTAGGTTTTTAATTCATTCTGATGGTTTTTATTATTTTTAGTGTTTTTATAGGCTTTTACTATTTTTTTTTTCATTTTTTAGGTTTTTAGGGTATCTAAGTGTTTTTGGGTTTTTATGGTTTTCTCAGGGGTTGTAAAAAAAATTTATTGTGTACATTTTAAATATTTTTAGGTATTTTTTTACAACTTTTATTGTTTTTTATTGTTTTTAGTTTTTAGGGGTTTTCAGGGTTTTTTTGTTTTTATGTTTTTTAGGTTTTAAGGGTGTTTTGAATTCTTATGGTTTTTAATGTTTTTATATGTATTTTAACCATTTGGGGTTTAATTATTTTTTAATGTTTTTATTAGTTTTTAGGGTTTTTTATCTGCCTTATGGGTTTTATGGTTTTAAGGGGTTTTTTTGGGTTTTCAAATTTTTAGGGTTTTTAGGATTTTTAGAAATTTTTAAATTTTGGAGGGTTGTAAGTGTTTTTGGGGTTTTCAATTTTTCTTTGTGGTTTTTATGGTTTTAAAGGATTTTACGTTTTTTGGGATTTTTTTCTCTTTTTCTGATTTTTGTGGTTTCTTAGGGTTTTTACAGATTTTGAGGGTGTTTTGGTGTTTTTGGGTTTTTAGGGTTATTATGGTTTTTTGGGTTTTTAGGTTTTATGGGGGTTTTAGGGGTTTTGTATATTTTTTTGTTTTTTTAATATTTTTTGGTTTAAATTTTTTTATATTTTTTATCAGTTTTAGATTTTTTGTGGTGTTTTAGGGTTTTCAACGTTTTTAGGTGGTTTTATGGTTTTTAGTGTTTTTATGATTTTGGCGGTTTTTAGCATTTTTTAAGGGTTTTCAATATTTATAGGTTTTTGATATTTTCTTATATTTTTTCAATGTTTTTAGGGATTTTTATGTTTGTAATATTTTCAGGTATTTTTTGGATTTTTCTAAATTTTTTGGGTTTTTTATGGATTTTGAAGACTGTAATGGTTTTTTAGGCTTTTTAGGATTATTTTTGGGTTTTTAGTGTTTTTTTATGTTTTTAGGTCTTTTATGTGTTTTAGGTTTCTAATTATTTCATTGGGTTTTAAATGGTTATTGAGTATTTCTATGTTTTTAATGATTTTTAGGGATTTTTATGTTTTTAGGGTTTTTATGGATTTGAGCTTTTTTTGGGTTTTTAAGGTTTTTAAAATTTTCTTATGGGTTTGAAGTTTTTTTGGATATTTAACAATTTATTGTTTTTACGAATTATTATAATTTTTAGTGGATTTATGGTTTTTAGAGTTTTTAGAGTTTTTTAGGTTTTTGAGGGTTTTAAATTTCATTATGTTTTTTAGGTTTTATAGTGTTTTCATGCTTTTTAGGTATTTTTTAAAAAAAAATTGGATTTTTTTTATGATTTTCATGGTCTTCATCATTTCAAGGGGTTTTTAGAGTTTGAGGGGTTTTAGGATTTTTATTATTATATTGGGTTTTGATAGGTTTTTTTGGGGTTTATGGTTTTTAGAGTTTTTAACGTTTTAAGTGATTTAATAGGTTTTTACAATTTATGGTGGTTTTTAGGATTTTCATGTGTTATTAGGGTTTTTAATGGTTTTGAGGGATTCTTAGGGTTTTTAGGGTTTTTATGGTTTTATAGGGGTTTTAGAATTTTTTAGGTAATTAGGGGTTTCAATGATTTTTGGGTTTTAAGGTTTTCATGGGGTTATTAATAGGTTTTAGAGTCTTTTATGTTTTTAGTTATCTTTTGGTAATTTTTAGGATTTTTAAAGTTTTTTAGGGTTTTTATGGATTTTGAAGTTTTATAGTGGTTTTAATGATTTTTTGAATTCTTTGGTATTTTAGGGGGTTTATGTGTTTTTAGGTTTTTAATTTTTTCTATGGGTTCTTAAGGTTTTTTGAAGGTTTTTTACATTTTTAAGTATTTCTATGGATTTTTTTATTTTTTTTATTTTTTAGGATATTTTGGATTTTTAGAGTTTCTTGGGTTTTTTTGGGATTTAAGGTTTTCTTTGCTGTTTTAGGGGTTTTTTAGAGCTCTTTATGGTTTTGAGATTTTAATTAAATTTGTTTTAATCATTTAATTGGATTTTGAATTTCTTAGTTATTATTGTTTTATGGGGTTTGGGTTTTTAAGGTTTTTATGGAGTTTTATTGTTTTTATGGTGTTTATGGTTTTCCATGGTTTAAAAAAAATTAGGTTTTTAGGTCTTTAGGGGTTTTATGTGTTTTTAGGTTTTTAGGATTTTCTTAGGGGATTTCATGGTTTATAGTGTTTTTTATGTTTTTAGGTGTTTTTTAAGGTTTTTTTGGTTTTTTAGGGTTTTATGGATTTTGATGGGTTTTAGGGTATTTTAAGGTTTTTTTATATTTTTTAGTTTTTACTAATTTTTTGAGTTGTATAGGATTTTTTATGAATTTTTTATATTTTCGGAGTTTAAAGGGTTTTTAGTATTTTTAATGTATTTTTAGGGTTTTTATGGATTATCATTGTTTTTTTTGGTTTTTAAGGGTATTTTTGTTTTTAAGGGTTTTTGGGTTTTTATGGTCTTTTAGGGTATTTAGTTTTATTTATTTATTTTGGATTTTTTCGGTGTTTTTTGGTATTTATGGTTTTTTTATTTTTCTTCAGGGTTTTTAGTGGTTTTTATGTTTTTAGGGGGTTTACGGTTTTTTCTGTATTTTAATTATTTTTTGGATTTTTATGGATTTTTTGGGTTTTGATAGCTTTTAGGGTTTTAGCGGTTTTACTGGTTGTGGAATTTTAGTTATTTTAAGAATTTTATGTTATTAATGTTTTATTAGGGTTCTTATTAAGTTTTACATTTTTTGTATGTTTAGGGATTTTATGATTTTATGATTTTTAGTGTTTTTAGTAATTTTTAGGGATTATACGTTTTTTAGGGTTTTTACGATTTTTAGGTTTTTATAGTTTTTTGTTTTTATGGTTTTTATGTTTTTATATTTTTTTAAAACTTATAAGCTTATAAACTTGTTTTATAGTTTTTTGTTGTTTTAGGATTTTCTATGGATTTTAGGTTAATGTTATTTAAGTGTTTTTATGGTTTTTAGGGTTTTTAGGGGTTTTAGCATTTTAGGGTTTTAGTTTTTTTTTTATTTATTTATGTTTTTTGGTATTTTTTGTGTTTTCAGGGTTTTTAGAATTTTTTTGCATATTTAGGGATTTTGAAAGATTTTTTTTAAATTTTTTGGTACATTGGGGTTTTTAGGGATTTTGACGGTTGTAAGGTTTATCTTATGTTTTTTAGTGTTTTTAAAATTTCTAGTGGTTTAAAGGGTTTGTATTGTTTTAGTGTGTTTTATGATTTTTATTAGTTTTTAGGGTTTTTAATTATATTTTGTGGGTTTAGGGGTTTCAATGAATTTTTAGGTTATTATGCTTTTCTTAGGGGTTTTCAAGGTTTTTAAGGTGTTTTACATTTTTTGGGATTTTTAGGTATTTTGAGTATTTTTATTATTTTTAATAGTTTTTTGTAATTTTGAGGGTTTTATGATTTTTAGGGGTTATTTCATTTTTTAGGATTTTAGTGTTCCTAAGTGACTTTGGGGTTTTAAGTTTTTATTTGGGTTCTTATAGTTTTTTCAAGGTTTTAAGGATTTTTTACATTTTAGATATTTTTAGGACCTTTTTAGGAATTTATGGTTTTTTACGGTTGTTTATGGATTTTGTGGGTTTCTAGTGTTTTATAGGGTTTATTGGGTTTATAATTTTTTTTATAGTTTTTTAGTTTCTTAGGGAGTTTTTTTTTGTTTTTTGGGTTTTTAATATTTTTTTATTATTTTAATGAATTTATGATTTTAACGGATTTTTAGAGTTTTCAACAGTTTTAGAGTTTTTATGGGTTTCTAGGTTATTTATAATTTTTGGGGGTTTTAGGGTTTTTAGGGGGTTTGAAATTTTTTATGTTTTTTGGGGGATTAATTTTTTTTGTTTTTAATGCTTTCAAAGGGGTTTTCAAGGGTTTTATGGTTTGTTACGTATTTAATTATTTTTAGGTATTTTTCAGGATTTTTATGTTTTTAGGGTTTTTGGATTTTAATGGTTTCTAGGGTTTTTAGGGATTTTGGGTTTCATAGAGGTTTTATGTTTTTTAGGTTTTTAAAATATTCTTCGATATTTTTCATATTTTTTGTTTTTTATTTCTTTAGGTACTTTTTTATTTTTTGGATATTTATTATATTTAATGTTTTTAGGGATTTTTAGGGTATTGTGATTTTTAGGGTTTTAGATTGTTTTATGGTTTTTTGAGTTTTTAGGTTTTTTTGAGTTTTTAAGGAACTTTATGGTTTTTGGAGTTTTTAATAGTTTTTTGGATTTAATGGTTTTTAGAGGTTTTAGTGGTTTTCATGGTTTTTAGTGGTTTTAAGATTTCTTTTGGTTTTTTCAGGTATTATACTTTATACAATTTTTATGGTTTCTAGAATTTTTTAAATTTTTAGGGGTTTTAATTATTTTTTACTTTTATGGTTTTCTGAGGGATTTTCAATCTATTTTGGGGTTTTATGTATTTATAAATATTAGGGTTTAAAGGATTATTTTGATTTTTAGGGCTTTTACGGATTTGGGGGGTATTATTTTTTTTATGTTTTTTTACAGTTTTATAGTTTTTCTGGGATTTATGGGTTTTTTTTAAAATATTATGGTTTTTAAGGTTTATAAGAGTTTTGTAACATTTTTAGCGTTTTAATTTTTTTTGAATTTTTCAAAACATTTCTAGTGTTTTTATGTGGTTTAGTATTTTATAGGTTTTTATGGATTTCTTGGTTTTTAGGGTTTTTATGATTTTTAGGGTCTTTTAGGGTTATTGGAATCTTTTTGGTTTTTTAATGGTTTTAAGTGATTTTATATTTTTAAGGTTTTCATATAGTTTTTAGGGTGTTTAGGGTTTTTTATGTTTTTAGGGATTTTAAGGATTTTTTTGGTTTTTTTATGAAAATTTTTGGATTTTTAGGGTTTTATGGTTTTCTTCTTTTGTAGGTTTTTAAATTTTTTAAGTTTTTATGGGGTTTAAGTGCTTTTAGGTTTTTATGATTTTCATAGGGGTTTTTATGGATTTATAGTTTTTTAAAATTTTAGTGTTTTTTATTTTTTTTATGATTTTTATGGTTTTTAGGTTTTTCGGGATTATGAGGGATTTATGGTTTCTTTTTGTTTTTAGAGTTTTTGTGGGTTTTTTTGGGTTTTTCTAGTTTTCAGTGTTTTTATAGTTTTATTATTTTTTTAGAGTTTTTAATGTTTTGGGGGTTTAATATCTTTTAGACTTTTAGTGGTTTTAATATTTTTTTGGGATTCAAGGATTAAATGGGGTTTTGGAGGTTTACTGTTTTATGGTTTTATGTGATTTTAGGGTTTTGGCATTTTTAGCATTTCTTAGGTTTTTAGTGATTTTAACTATTTTTAGGTTTTTAATGTTTTCTTAGAAGTTTTCCTAGTTTTTAAGGGATTTAAAATATTTATGGATTTTTATGGATATTTAGGACTTTTATGGTTTTTTATGTAATTTTGGGATTATGTGGGTTTTCGGATATTGATTTTTTTTATAGTTTTTAGGTTTTTAGTTATTTTTACTATTTTTAGGTTTTTATGGTTTTCTTGTGGGTTTTTAGGGTTTTTATGGTTTTAGGGATTTTTACATTTTTATGAATTTTTGTCGATTTTTTAGGATTGTTAGGGAATTTTCATGTTTTTAGGTTTTTAGGGGTTTGATGGTTTTTTATGGATTTTAGGGTTTTTATGGTGTTTTGGGTTTTTTAGTTTTTTTTTTATTTTTTAGGATTTTAAGGGTTTTTAATTTTATTAATATTTTTGGTTGTTTAAAAGGTTTTTATAGTTTCTAGTGTGATTTTAGGGTTTTACTAGGGTGTTAGGGTTTTTTAATATTTTTTGGGGTTTTTGGGATTTAGGGTTTTATTGTGTTTTAGTTTTTTTAGGGTTTGTAGTGGTTTTATGTGTTTTAGGTTTTAATGGTATTCTTGGGGTTCTTCAAGGTTTCAGGGTATTTACATTTTATGTATTTTTAATACTTTTTAGGGTTTTTATGACTTTTTGGGTTTTGAAATATTTTGAGAGTTTTTTGGTTTTTTTGGGTTTTTTGGGGTTTTTAGGGTTTTTAATTTTTTGTGGGTATTATGTGTTTTTAGGTTTCATGTTTTTCTTAGGGGTTTCCATTATTTTTGGATTCTTTATGTATTTAGGGTATTTTAATGATTTTTATTCTTTTATGATTTGTTGGGTTTTAGGGATTCTGAGGGTGTTTATAATTTTAGGGTTTTTTTGGTGTTTTATGGTTTCTTTGGGTTTTTGGGTTTTTGGAGTTTTTTGGGTATTTATGGTTTTTTATATTTTTTAACTTTTTTAGGAATGTAATTTTTTTTATTTTTTGAGGTTTTCATGGGTTTTAGGTGTTTTAATGGTTTTATGTGATTTTATGGTTTTTAGGGGTTTTAGAGTTTTTTTGTTTTTTTGGATTTTAAGTATTTTATTGTTTTATTGTTTTTCCTAGCTTTGTTCAATGTTTTTATGGTTTTTTATGTTTTCAGAAATTTTTAGTGCTATTGAGGTATTTTATGCTTTTCATGGTTCTTAGGCATTTTGAATATTATTAGGGGTTTTATTGTTTTTATAATTGTTTAGGTTTTTTAGGAGTTTTATGTTTTGTTAGATTTAAATTGGTTTTGGGTTTCCAGGGTTTTAGGGGGGTTTACATTTGTAAGGGTTTTTAGGATTTTATGGGTTTTTAGGGTTTTGAGAGGTTTTATATTTTTTTACAGTTTTTAGTGTTTTATGGTTTTTTTGTTTTAGTATTTTTTAGAATTTATGTTCTTAATCATTAATGGGTGTTTAAAAGGTTTTTAATTTTTTTAGTTTTTTTATAGATTATGGGGTTTTTATGGTCTTTAGGGTTTTTACGGGTAATAATTATTTTAAGTATTTTTTACGCTTTTAGGGGTTTTAAGTTATTTTAGGTTTTTGAATTTTTCCTTCGGGTTTTCAAGGTATTTAAGGTTTTTTATGTTTTTGTTATTTTTATAGATTATTTAAAATTTTAATAGTTTTTATGGTTTTATGGATTTTGAGCCTTTTTGGTTTTTTATGTTTTTTCAGTTATTATATTTTTTAGGGGTTTTAAATGTTTTAGGGTTTTTAGTTTTTCATAGGATTTTTAGGTGTTTTGGGTTTTTACAACTTTTAGGGTTTTTAGGGATTTTTTATATTCTTACAATTATTAATGTTTTTTAGGTTTTTGATGGTTTTTAGGGGTTTAAAAGGGTTTTATGGTTTATTTTGGGATTTTAGTGTTATTAGGAATTTTTTGAGTTTGTAAGGTTTTTAAGGTTTTTTTAGTTTTTAATTTTTCATAAGGATTTAATGTTTTCTATATATATATTTTTTGTTTTTTGGTTTTATGGAATTTTAATGTTTTAAAGGGTTTTTAAGTTTTTCAGGCGTTCTAATGGTTTTTAGGGTTTTTTTCTTTATATATATATATTTTTTAGGTTTTTGGGGGCTTAATGTTTTTTATTCTTTTAAATTTTTCTTATGGGTTTTATGGGTTTTTAGGGTTTTTTATGTTTTTAGATATTTTTTATGATTTCTATGGTTTTTTGGGGGTTTTAGGGATTTTGAGGGTTTTGGGCGGTTTTAGTTATTAGCATTTTTTAGTTCATGTAGGGTTTCTAATTTCTTTTATATTTTTATAGTTCTATAAAGGGATTTTAGGGGTTTTAGGATTTTTAATGATTTCACAGATTTTGGGGATTTTTTAATATTTTTATGGTTTTAGGGTTTTTATGGTTTTTTGGAGTTTTTTATGGGTTTTTGAGTTTTAAGGGTTTTTTATTGATTTGGGGTTTTATGGTATTTTTTTCTTTTAGGGTTTTAAAGGGATTTTAGAGTTTTTTAACGTTTTTAGGGGGTTTACGGTTTTTAGATTTTTTAGTGGGTTTAGAGTTTTTATCAATTTTTAGGGATTTTATGTTTTTAGGTGGTTTTATAGTTTCTAGGGATTTTAGGGTTTTTTGGATTTTTAGGATTTTTAGTTTTTTAGGGTTTTATGTATTTTAGGTGATTAATGTTTTCATATTTTTTTGGATTTTTAGGTATTTTAATGTTTTTAGGGATTTTTAGAGAAATTTTTAGGATTTTTATGTTTTTACGGCGTTCAATGATTTGGAGGATTTTTTGGATTTTGTAGGGTTTTTTTATTTTTTAGATTTTTTTGGGGGGGTTATGTTTTTTTAGATTTTTAAGGATTTCTCTGTGTTTTTTGGTATTTTTTAGTTTTTCTTTTCATTTAGGGATTTGTGGGGATTTTTATTATTTTTATGGGTTTTTAGGGTTTTTAGGGATTTTGAGAGGTTTTAATGATTTTTAGGGTTTTTATTTTTTTTGGGTTTTTAGGGGTTTTAGGTTTTTTTTTGAGTTTTTTATTGTTTTATGATTTTTATATTTTTTAAACATGTTTAGGGGAATAATGGGTTTTTAGATTTTTTAGTGGTTTTTATGGATTTTATGGATTCTAGGTAATTTATGTTTTTTAGGTTTTTTTGTGTTATTTAGGATTTTTCGGGGTTGTAAGTGTTTTTTGGTTTTTATGGTTTTCTTAGAGTTTTTTAGGGGTTTAGGAATTTTACGTTTTTAGGGATTTTTATTGTTTTTTAGGGGTTTTATGGTTTTTAGTGTTTTTAGGGTTTTTAGAATTATTTGTTTTTTAAGAGTTTTAAGAGTTAAAAGGTTTTTAAGGTCTTCTTTGTGGTGTTATGTGTTATAAGGTTTTTTTCATTTTTTTTATCTGGATTTTTTATGATTTTTATGACTTTTTATGGTGTTTAAGGGGTTTAAGTGTATTTATGTATTTTTTTGGGTTTTTATGTTTTCTATGTTTTTAGTGTTAGTTGAGTTTTTTGGGGTTTTAATAATTTTTAGAGTGTTAAACATTTCTATGGTTTTAAATTACTTTTAGTCTTTTTAGTTGTTTTTTATCGATTTTTAGGATTTTTTTATGTTTTAAGTGTTTATATATTTTTTATGATTTTTAGCATTTTATATGTTTTTAAGGGATTTAAGTGTTTTTATTTGCTGGTGGTTATCTTATGTGTTTTAAGTGTTTTTAGGTATTTTTATCATTTGTAGGGATAATTATATATTTTTAGGGATTTTTATGGTTTATAGGGTTTAAAGATATTTTTTATGGTTTAAGGGTTTTTAGGGTTTTTATATTTTTGGGTTTTAGTGTGATTATGTGTTTTTTAATGCATTCATTTGGTTTTTCAGGGGGTTTTCGGTTTTTTTACATTTTTAGGTATTTTTAGGGCCTTTTAAATAATTTTAGGAATTATTTATGTTTGTAAGGATTTTAGGGTTTTTATGGTTTATATGTTTTTTATTGCTTTTTGGGGGTTTTGGGGTTTTTTATGATTTTTTTCAGATTTTATAGTTTTTTATATTTTTTTAATTTTTTTAGGGGTTGAAAGGGTTTTTTGATTGTTTAGTGGGTTTTTAGGATTTTTAGGGGTTTTTTAATATTTTTAGTGGTTTTTGAAGTTTTTACAGTTTTTTGGGTCTTATGTTTTTAAAGGGTCTTTAGGGATATTAAGAGTTTTTGGGCCTTTATGGTACACATAGGGGTTTCCAGTTTTTTCAAAGGTTTTTAGGGATTTTAATTAATTTTAAGGAATTTTTTGGTATTTTGACGGGTTATAGGGTTTTTAGGGATTTTAGGGGTTATTTTTGGGGTTGTAGCATTTTTAGGCTTTTCAGTGGTTTTATATAACTTATGGGTTTTATGGTTTAATATGGGTTTTTAATTTAATATTGTTTTTTATTCTTTTAGGGACTTTCTAGGGTTTTTATGGTTTTTAGGTCTTTTATTGTTTTTAGGGTTGCTTTATTTTTTTGGTGTTTTTTAGTTTTTTAGTATTTTAGAGTTTGATGGATTTTTAGATTTTTTTTAAAAAAATATGGGATCAAAGGGTTTTTATATTTTTATTAGTTTTAAGGAATATTTTCAAATTTTTTATTTGTAATGATTTTTTATGATTTTTATAGTTTTTAGTTATTTAGGAATTTTGAGAGTTTTAGAAGATTTTGGGATTTTAGTGTTTTGAGGATTTTTAGTATTTGTGTTTTTAGGTGTTTTATGTGCTTTATGTTTTTTAACTTTTTCTTAGGGTTTTTTTCTAGGGTTTTTGGGTTTTTAACATTTTTTGTGATTTTCAGAGATTTTTAGGGATTTTTGGATTTTTAGGGGTGTTTATGGGTTTTCAGGGTGTTTAGGGATTTTAGTGAATTATTATGGTTTTAATATCTTTCTATGGTTTTATGGATTTTGAGGGTTTTAGAGTTTTTAGAATTTTTAGGGTTTTACCATTTTATATGTTTTTAGGGGGTTTAAGTGTTTTTTTTTGGATTTTAGGTTTTTTTTGGTTTTTTCATGGTTTTTAGACTTTTTTACGTTATTATGCATTTTTTTTGATTTTTTAGGATCTTTATGGTTTTTAAGGGTTTTAGGGACTTTGAGGGTTTTTAGGTTTTTAGGTTTTTAGGGTTTTTAGTGTTTTTAGGGTTTTCATCATTTTTAGGTTTATTATTATTTTTTAATATTTTTTGGTTTTTATGGTTTTCATAGAGGTTTTCATGGTTTTTAGGGTTTTTTACGTCTTTATAAAAAAATTATAATTTTTATTATTTTCATAGTTTTGAAGGATTTTAAGGGGGTTTAGTATTTTTATGGATTTTAGGGTTTTTATCTTTTTTGTTGTGTTTTTAGATTTTCATTAGTTTTTTAGGGTTTATTGTTTTTTAGAGTTATTTAACGTTTTAGTATATTAATGTTTTTTAAGTGTTTTTAGTCGATTTATGGTTTTAGGGATTTTTATACTTTTTAGGGATTATGGTTTTTATAGTTTTTTGGGATTTGTGGTTTTTATGGGTTTTAGCATTTTTTTTGTTCTTTGGGGTTTTATGTGTTTTTAGTTTTTATGGTTTTCATTGGTTTTTATGGTTTTTTACGGTTTTTATGTTTTTCTATATTTTTATGGATTTTTAGCATTTTTCTGGTTTTTAGGGTTTTTAACGATTTTGAGGGGTTTTAGAGTTTCTTAGTGTATTTTGGGGTTTTATAGTTTTCTAGTGGTTTAGGGTTTTTTTTTATTTTTGGGGTTTTAATATCGTTTTATTATTTTGATTAGGGGTTTAAAGGTTTTTATAGATTTTAGTGAGTTTTTAGTGTTTTTATGGGTTTTTAGGGTTTGTAAGGTTTTATGGGTTTTAGAGGTTTTAGGGTTTTATATCTTTTAGGGTTTTTAGTGTTTTTTGGGTTGTAGGAGTTTTTTGTGATTTTAGGTTTTAAGTGATTTCTTAGGGTTTTAAAGTGGTTTAAGTGTATTTAAATTTTTAGGGATTTTTAGTAATTTTATGTGTTTTATGGTTATTTAGGGTTATTTAGGTTTTTTGGGGTTTTATGTGTTTTTTGTTTTTAAAGTTTTCTTTGGGTTTTTTGGGTTTTTTGGGGTTTTTACATTTTTAGGTATTTTTATAGATTTTTAGTATTTTTATGGTATTTATGTGTTTTTCAGGATTTGGGGTGTTTATATGTGTTTTGTATTTTTTTTGTTTTTTTTGTTTTTAGGGTTTTTTAGATTTTGGGGTTTTTAAGGTTTTTAGTAGTTTTTTAACATTTTAGAGGTTTAAAGGGTGTTTATAGTGTTGAGTGGTTTCAGGTATTTTATGTATTATTTGGGTTTTTAATTTTTTTAGTGGTTTTAGGATTTTAGGGGTTTTATAGTTTTTAGGGTTTTTATAGGTTTTTTTTGTTTTTTCAGTTTTTAAGGATTTTAAGGTTTTCAGTTATTAGTGTTTTTTATGATTTTTAGTATATTTACATCTTTTTTAGGATTTTTACGGTTTTTAGTGTTTTTTTATATTTTCATGTTTTTGTATTTTAAAGGGTTTTTAGAATTTCTAGTTTTTTTTCATGGTTTTAAGTGTTTTAGGTTTCTTATGCTTTCTTAGGGGTTTTGGGCTTTTAGGGTTTTTTTGTTTATGGGATTTTAGTGTTTTTCGGATTTTTTTTGTTTTTTAGGGTTTTTATGGTCTTTGAGGGTAATTTTGGGTTTTAGGGGTTTTAAGGTTTTCTGGGTTTAGGTTATTTTTGGGGGTTTTATGGGATTTAATTTTTTTTATTGGTTTTTATGGGATTTTTAACGTTGATGGGTTTTTATGGTTTTTAGTGTTTTTAGGATTTTTTATGGTTTTTAGAATTATTTAGGGTTTTCAAGGTTATAATTATTTATAGATTTTTTGTCTTTTGTTTGGGTTTTTGATGGTTTTGATTAATTTTTAAGGTTTTTTTGGGTTTTTAGGTAATCTTTATGATATTAATGGTTTTTAGTTTTTTCAGGGTTTTTGAGTGTTTTAGGGTTTATAGGGTTTTTTTGGTTTTTAGTTTTTTTATGTTTTTAGGGTTTTCAAGTGTATTAAGGTTTTGAAGGTTTTGTTTGGGGTTTTAAAATTTTTTATGGGTTTTTTACATTTTTATGGATTTTTAGTGTTTTGTGGGTTCATTGGGTTTTTTTAGATTTTAAGGTGTTTTAGGGGTTTTTCACTTTTTTTGTGTTTTAATGATTTTTTTTTTGGATTTTTATGGTTTTTATGGTTTTCAGTGTATTTAAATGTTTTTAGGGGTTTCAAGGGTTTTAGTGTTTTTAGAGGATTTCTTGTGTTTTATGGGGTTTTTATGTTTTTAATGTTTTTATTGGTTTTAGGGGTTTTAGGGTTTTTAGGTTCTTTACGTTTTTTAGTTTTCTTGGTTTTTAGGGGTTTTATTTTTTTGTTTTTTTGTTAGTGTTTTTTTTATTTTTTATGATTTGTTATGTTTTTATATATTTTTTGGGCTTTTGGGTTTTTATGATTTATTAGGGTATTTAGAGACTTTGATATTTTTGGGGTTTTTAGGGTATTTAGCATTTTAATATTTTTATGGGTTTGAAGTGTTTTGGTTTTTAAGGTTTTTTTTATGGTTTTCACTATTTTATGGTATTTTATGATTTTAGTGTTTTAGGGATTTTTTAGGATTTTTGGGGGTTTTTAGTTTTTTATGGGTTTTATGGTTTTTAGGGTTTTTAGGGATTGGGGTATTTTTTGTTTTTTAGAGGTTTTATGGTTTTTTATAGTTTTATAATTTTTAAGGATTTAAACATTTTTTCAGTTTTTAGTGTATATTTTTGGTTTTATGGGGTTTTAAGTGTTTTAGTGGTTTTTATGCTAGTTATGGTTTATAGGTTTTTAAGGTTTTTATCAGTGTTATAAATGTTAGGTTTTTTAGGGGATTAAAGTGTGTTTAGGTTTTTAAGGTTTTCATTGGGTTTTTTAGGGTTGTCCATATTTTTTGTTCTTTTTAGGATTTTTGTGATTTTTTTATATTTTTTAGGGATTTTGATCATTTTAGGGGTTTTTTGGATTTTAGTGTATTTTTGTTTTTTTATGTTTTTTAGGTTTTTAGCGGTTTTAATTTTTTTTAGGTTTTTCGGGTTTTCGTCGGTGTTCCCACATTTTTAGGGTTTTTTATGTTTCGAGGGATTTTCTGGGATTTTTAGATTATTTATGGTTTTTAGTGTTTTTGTAGGGTTTTAGAGTTTTTTGGGATTTTTTGGGTTTTTATAGTTTATTGGGTATTGTTTTTTGGAGTTTTTTTGTTGTTTTATGGTTTTTTTAATGTTTTTAACATTTATAGGGGTTTAAAGGGTTTTAATACTTTTAGTGGGTCTTAGTGTTTTTATGTGTATTTAGGGATTTTATGGGTTTTTTGGGTTTACAAAGGTTTTTAGGTTTTTTAGGTTTTTTAGGGTTCTAATTTTTTTTAGGATTTTTAGGATTTTTAGGTTCTTTTCGTTTTAATGGTTTCTCTAGGGTTTATCAGATTTTTGGATCATTTATTTTTTTAGGGATTTTCGTGAGTTTTTGTTTTTTTTAGGATTTTTGGGTTTTTTATAGATTATTTGGGTTTTTAGGGTTTTTAGGGTTTTTAATTTTTTTAAGGTTTTTAGCATTTTTACGATTTTATGGGTTTTGATTTTTTTAGAATTTTAAGGTTTTCTTATGATTCTTCAGGTGTTGTAGTGTTTTTTTGTTTTTTGGGGTTTTAGGGATTTTTTTGTTTTTATTATTTTTTAGGATTTAATGGATTTGTGGGGTTTTTAGAGTTTTTTAGGGTTTTTTGTTTTAATGGTTTATTTGGGTTTATAGTGTTTTTGGTGTTTTTTACGGTTTTTATGGATTTGTAGAAATTTTTACCTTTTTATGGGTTTAAATGGTTTTAGAATTTTTGTGGTTTTGTATCAATTTTATGGGTTTTAAGGGTTTTTAGTTTTTTATGTTTTTTTGTAGTTTTTATTGTTTTTTATTTTTTGAGGGTTTAATCATTTTTAGGTTTTTTGAGGTTTGAAATGTTTTTAGGTTTCTAAGGTTTTCTATTGATTTTTAGGGTTTTATGGTTTTTATATTTTTATGGATTTTTTAGGATTTTTATGTGTTTTTAGATTTTTATGGATTTTGAGGGTTTTACAAGTTTTGAAGGTTTTGTTGGTTTTATAAGTTATAGGGTTTATTTACTTTATTAGGGATTTATGTTTTTTAGATGTTTTTAACATTTTTATGGGTTTCAAGGGATTTTAGAGTTTTAGTGGGTTTATGTTTTTATTGGGATTTAGGGGTTTTAAGGTTTTAATTTGTGTTTATAGTTTTTATTTGTTTTTAGGGTCCTTTAGTATTTTACTGTTTTTTAGTTTTTTCAGGGGTTTTAGTGTTTTTAGGTTTTCAAGGTTCTCTTATTGTTTTTTAGGGTTGTTATATTTTTTTATGTTGTTGGAGAATTTTAGGGATATTTTAGGATTTTATGGGTTTTATAGATATTTTTGTTTTTAGGGTTTATAGGGATTTTTAGAGTTTTTTTACAAGTTTTATCATTTTTTTAGTTTTTTTGGTGTTTTAAGTGTTTTTAGGTTTTTAATGTTTTATTAGGTGTTTTTAGAGATTTTATTCTTTTATGACATTATGTATTTCTATGTATTTTTATGATTTTTATGGATTTTGTTTTGAATTTTTAGTGATTTTGAGGTTTTTTGGCTTTAAGGGTTTTTATGGATTTTATGGTTTTTTTACTTTGGTTTGTTCTAAAGGGTTTTTAGAGTTTATTTTATGATTTTAGAATTTTAAAGGGTTTTTAGTTTTTTTTAGGATTTTATGGGTTTTAGGGGTTTTAGGGGTTTTATGGTTTTTACGGGTTATTTATGGTTTTTAGGGTTTTAGGGTTTTTTTGGTTTTTAGAGGTTTTAAAGTGTTTTTAGGTTTTTAAGGTCTTCTTAGGGTTTTTAAGGGTTTTATGGGTTATTAAATTTTTTGGGAAGTTTAGGGATTTTTAATTATTTTTACAAATTTTGAGGGTTTTTTTGGATTTTGAGGGTTTTCATGGGATTTGAGGTTTTTTTTTGGGTTTTTAGAGTTTTTATGGGTTTTTTTGGGTTTTGGGTTTTTTTATATGGGGATTTTATGGTTTCATATATTTTTAACTTTTTTAGTGGATTAATGTATTTATTGAGTTTTTTTTTGTGATTTTTAGGCGTTTTATGGGTTTTTAGGGGTTTGAAGGGGTTTTTGGATTTTTATGGTTTTTAGGTGTTTTTAAGGGTTTAGGGTCTTTTAGGGATTTTTTAATTTTTTGGTTTTTAGGGTTTTCAAGTGATTTAAGTTTTTTATGGTTTTATTAAGGGTTTTCATTGTTTAATGGTATTTTTGGGTTTTAGAAATTTTTATGGTTGTTTGGGTTTTACAGTTTTTAGTGTTTTTAGCGGTTTTAGGGGTTTAAGAGTTTTTTACGTTTTTTATGGGTGTTAAGTGTTATTTATATTTTATGGATTTATTAGGATTTTTATTATGGGTTTATGGGTGTTTTGTGTAACATCCACCAACACGTCACTCTCTCTCATTGCCGAAAGGGTTGGATATGAGACCTCATGTTTGCCTCCCTGTATGACAAAGGCTATCGACTAGTAGTGGGGGTGTGAAATTTATATACCCCCTGGTATGAAGTGCCATAGCAGTAGATATAGATCATATTAAAATATAAATAATCAATGTAAAAACATAGAGGAAGAAATCAATAAAATCCAACTGAATAATGTATTAAATAATATGGAATAATGTAATTACGTGTTGTAATGTATCAAAATTTCATGCTATAAAAATACAAGAAAAATAATAGGAGACTCAAATAAAAGATGTAAAGACCCAGGTCTCTAATCCCACATCGGCCCCTGATCCCAAACTCCATCCTTCCCACAAAAAATTAATAAAAAATAAGGTCATTTTCCTGATCCAATACTGCATCCATGTAATCTGCTCGGTTACCAAACAATGACCTGAATGGGGTGTGAGTATAATTCTGTAGTTCGACACCACCTTGTCTAAAAAACTAGTCTAATAATACTAGTATGAAACCAAGTTATAAACATATGATTTTGTTAATTCAAAAATTAAAAAACAAAATAACAACCTACTTTAGATTAATGTCGGAATATCTCTGAGCATGTATTACAACCATTCCGACAACAACCGTGTAACAAAGGAAAATAACCTTCTTTGGAACTATGATAGAATATCTTTGAGCATGTCTTCTGATCATTCCAACCACAACCATATAACCAAGGTAAATTCACAATAATCAATCTAGGTCAAATCCCTAGAATCATTTAAACATTTGGGTCAAATCCCTAAAGCATTACAAACATGGGTATGAGCGTAGCCCACTATCTATAATCATTACAGCATGGGACTAGGCCGACCCCGCTCAATGTCATCATTACAGCATACAAGTGTGCAAGTCCCAAGGTCCTTCCTGATATATAATCATTATAGTATTAACCACAATTTCTTTCATATAGAATGGATATCCCAATATCCCATCACATTTCTCAATGGATAATTATGTGAATTACCATTATTCTTTCATATTCCACATTCAATTCAATTCAAAATTTATTAAAAATTATATAAATAAGAAATAAGCCACAATTTAGGAATTCTATAACAAGAAATCATCCTAGGTCACATATCATACTAAACACACTTTAAGCTATTTTCCAATTCAATAATGATCGTGGTTCACTCCCACCATGGGAAAACATAATCCATTTACAAATCCATATTAAACAAAAATACGTCAAGGAATAATTACATTACTTTATTTAATTAATTTGGGTGTATGAAATGATGGTGCTATCACAATATTGCAGAAACTAAGAAATTATCAAACCATAGGGTTAAGATTTAGACCCCTACCATTAACAAATGATCGAACAATTCTTGCAATGGCTAATGCCATTAGAAAAAAGGTTTTGATGATTATAAAGAGGTTCCCAGATAAAAAAAATAAAAATAAAATCCAATAACACAATTGGTCAATGTATTTCACCAGAATAGTTGGAGAAGAAGGAAGAGAAGGAAGAACCCTTACCAAAAAGAATTATCAAGTATTTCTCACACAACAAGGACATCCAAAAGGAATGTTGGAACCCCAAAATCGCATAGAGAAGTCTTTATGGTCATTATGAGAAGATCTACACCTAAACACTGAGAATTCATCTATACATCAATTTTAAAACAACAGGTCGGTCATTTACATGTCTTGTAATGTGATAACATGTCGTGTAAATATTTTTAATGTAATATGTATAAAAAATCATCTCCTCATATTTATATTATAAAAACCCTTGAATAATTATATGACATGTAATCCCTTTATATGATGTGTAAATGTTATATAGTTGATTCTTGAGCCTATTTCCCATTTAAGCAAACCATACCTCTTTTAACGTTTCCCAACTCACCTAGAACACATGAAACACTTAAACCATTTATATATGGACTCGATGAAAATAAAACAACCATACATCCTCAATATTTATGACATTTTCCCCAAAAAATATCTTCTCACATATACTCTATGGTCCATCACAAGTTTCCTTGAAAGCCAAGACAATGTATATTCAAACTAAAAACATTCATGATGAAACAAAAAAGAAATAAAATATTAACAAAAAGTTTAGGGAGGGATGAACATGGAAAAGGATGGGATCTTATAACCTCACCACCTTATAATAGATCATACCCGGGATAGTCCAATCATCACTATGAGGTATCTGTAAACAAGTCTGATGATTGTGTTCTCATATCATACTATATCTCACAATTACCCTCTTGACCTCACCCATGTTTCCACTGCACCCAAACCGATGGTATAGTCCAATCATGAAGATATTTTTCACTATGATCCACAACCCTTATCAGATGCTCCTCAAAGGACGCATCAACACAGAGCTTGATGTATTCTATTTCTATCACATGGGAAGGGTTTGGATGATATATTTGTAGCTGCAACATGTGGAACACATCATACAAGTAACTATAGCACTATATAAGTGCTAAATGGTATGCCATTTGACCAACCCTTTCCACTATTTCAAACAGCCCAACAAAAATTGGTGCTATATTTCCATTTTTTTCTAACATGGAATTGCCACAAACTATGAGACACCCAAAGGAAAACATTGTGATCAACCTCAAATTCTAGAGGTCACATCTGATGGTCAGTATACAATTTTTTCCTGGTCTTCATGTTCACCAACCTCTTTTTTATCAAATGAACATGTTTAGATGTCTCCATCATGATTCTAGTCCCAACAAGTGTTGAATCACTTTTCTACATACAAAAAATGGTTAACAACATGGAATTCCATAAAAATTCTCAAAATTTTCCATTTGGATCAATTCATGGTATCAATTGTTATATTAAAAATCCATGAGTTCCATATGATTCTCCCATGAACCACCAAAATATGAAACACAGGCCTATAACATATCCTCCAGAACCTAAATAGTCTTCTTAGATTGATCATCATTTTGTGGATAATAGCTTGTACTTTAAAAAACTCGTGATATGAGGGATTTCTGAAGAGTATTACATAACAGTGATTTAAAATGAAGATATTAATCTAAAATGATACTCCACATAACACCATGCAATCGAACCACCTCAAGCATGTAAATATTTCCCAAATAATAAACTGTGAATGTTTACCTAATAAGTAAGAAGTGGTATACATTATTCATTCAAACCATAGCAACCCATAAAACATCATTCTTATAGGTCATCATGGGTAGTCCTATCACAAAATCCATCGTGAAATCATCCCAATTTTACTCAAGAATTGGAAAAGGATACAAAATCCTATTAGTAATCTAATTATCCACTCTCAACTAATAAAAAATGATGTATCTAACCATGAACCATTACACCTTGTTCATTTATGACCATCAATATTATCTTTGGATTTAATGATACATCTTTTCTAAACCAGGATGCACTACCCATCTAGATTCATGACACTCCCTCATCATCTCCTCTTGAATGCCCATATGAACCCATACTCGACTAAGGAAAAGAAGAGAATTTACACTACCGAGAGACCATCCTAGTGGAATCTCCCCATCATATAATTCTTCTCTCTAAACTGATCCCTCCAGATCAGAAAAATACTTGGTCTTAATTTTATCCAAAAGAATGGGTGTAACAGATGTCGAAGTTAGAGAAACTCTCCCTCGATTCTTCTGAACATCAGGATGCATGTCTGTAAAGAGGGGCATTATCCATCACTTATAACAATACTCTTGTACTTCCTATATATGTGTCTTTTAGCTCAAATATTTATAAAAACTGTTTCCTTTTTTGGTGTATAAGCCAATTCAATGTGGAAATAATGAAGATACTCGACCACCCTCCTCTACCAAATGGTCAAGTCCCAGTGAGAAAAGACGTACATAAGGATTTTGTGATCTGTGTATACCAAAAATATCTCACCCGTGATATAGTTTCAATAAAATATTAGGGAATATACCATTGCTACTAACTATATATCATGATTAGAGTAATTCATCTCCTGTGGTCTCGTCTTCTTGGATCCATAAGCAACTACACGATCCTCCTGGTTCAGAACTACTCAGAGTCTAACTTTGGATGCGTTAGAGTACACAGTATATACTTTTCTTGGCATAGGTAAAGAGAGGATAGGTGATGAGATTATCCTTCCCTTTATCTCCTAAAAATATCTCTTGAAATAATCAAACCAAACTAACATAACCAATTTCTTGGATGCCTACGATATTGGTGCTTGGAAACAGCAGAAATATTGGGTAAAATGATGGTATTAAATTGATAAACCCAGAAAGCTCCAAATTTTGAAGAGTTTATTATGTTTTTTCCAAGATATCGCACCTGAAAAATTATCTATTTTCACTAATACTCTTACCTCTAAGATTTTATGTCCTATGAATTTAAATTAATTGCTCCAAAAATGATTTTTGTTAGCTCAGTGTAAATATGATACTTTCTTAATGTACTCAAGATGATTTCAATATGTTTGACATGATCATCCACTGATCGGGATTAAACTAAGATATCATTGAGGAAAAAAACAAAAAAATGATCTAGAGAAGGATGAAGGATCAAATTCATTATGTAAATGAATACCATAGGTACAATAGTCAACCAAAACGATACACTTTGAATTCATACAAGTCACATCTACCCCTAAAATAACTCTGAGGTATGTATGATGGTCTCATAATTATCTGATGATATCTAGAATTCATATAATTCTATAATAATATCTTAGAAACTAGGAACATATCTAAAATATAATCAATGCATGTAAGTGGATACCAATTTTTGACCATCATCTTGTTCAACCTCTGATAATCCACACATAAGCACAAATATCCATTAGCCTTTTTTGGAAAACAGAACTCATGAACCCCAAGGTGATGTAGTCAGCCGTACAAAGCCATTAGATTCTAGATCTTCCAATTGAACCTTCAACTCTAGAATCTATTCTATTATCATTCAGTAAGTTGTGGTAAAAATTGAATCTACTCCCAACGCCGGCTCAATCATGAACTTAATCTCTCGCTCAAGATGTAATCCATATAAATCATCAAGAAATACATCCTAAAAATAATCAACCACTAGATGAAAATAATAATACTACATTCCACCATAATTTAGAGAAAGAACCACTCTATGAGCCATAAGAAAATTCATTCTCCATTGAATTGGTCTCACATGGCCATCCAAAAGACCCCACTCACCATGGTAAGAATAACTACTTCCTAATGGAGACAAGAAAGTAACTCTCCTTCGGTAATAGTCAATATGATACTAATATAGAACTATCCAATCCATATGAAGAATCAAGTCTAATCATATCATTTCCATCATCAATTGTTCTCAATATAAATGTTAACCACTAATATCTAAAGAATATGGCTCGCAACATTCGATATTCCTTGACTGCACTCCTAATGTTGTTTCAATGGTTAAAACAAAATATAATCCTTCTAGATCCAATCCGAACCTGTTTGAAAAAAGAGAAGATAGAAAATAATACAATGATCTTTTATCAAACAATACACAATATTAGGTATATGATACATGAATAATATCTCTGATGGTAGATGGTCCTACATCCACGTTAGACGAAGTTGTCTGCATGATGTGCAACTGACTTGTCCCTCTACATTGGACTCTAGTATGACTACCCTGAGTTATTTACCTTTATTGGTACTAATACTCATGAACTCGGGTCCCATGTCCCCTGCCCAATGTTAAAAATCATGTGGAACTATAGCTTCCAACCTTTTTAAAGTTAGTTAATCCATATCACAACTCTGGTTTCTGTCCTGATCTTCTTCCACCTTTCTTTTGTAGAAATTTCACATAGATCCTTTAAAGATGACCCGGTCTTCCACATATACAACACTCGATTGTGGGGTAATGACACCACATATTCTTGTGGCCAAACTATCCACATAGATAAAACTAGAATGTAATATGATCTTGATATGTTCTTCACTACCCAAAATAATCTTCCCACGACTATTTTGGTAGAAAGATTCATAATAACACTTCATACCACTCAAATACGAACTCCAAGATCGCCCTACTGAAACAGTATGGACACTACTCGGGGCCTCTCCCAGATTCCCTTATGTGATGAGTGCCCGGTTCATCAAAACGTCAAATATTCTTAAAGAGAAGATGTTTATATGTGACCTGGTCTAGAAGAGAAGACTTTCCTTGAAATGTCTCACCCTGGAGATCTCATCAGCTTCAAAATATATCACAAAGCACTATAGGTCAGTAAAACGTCCATCATAGTCTATAAATGGCAAACCCTCCTATGTCATATGCATAAACCCGTGATTCTTTTCATCCCTAAAGTTTTTGAGATATAAATTGATCATGAACATTGTCTCTAAGTCCTTCCTAGATATCTCATCTTGCTACCAAACTTTCTATACAATATACCAAAAACTATTGGCCTATCCATGAATCATATATGCAGTATTTTTCATCCTCCTATCCCTGGGTGTCTTGAGATGCTTGAAGATCATCTTAACTAACTCAATCTAGAACTCAGCCAGCGGGGGTCCCCTTTCCCTAGTAAACATAGGTAGATGCTACAACTGAAACTCTCTTGTCAGCATAGATATTTAAGGAACAATATAAACCATATACTATTTCCTTGAAACTATTGACCATTAGAATGTTATCATGATTATGAAAATACATATTCTATTCAAGAAACATCAGAACCTTCAGTTTAGTTGTATTATGACTATTTTTATTTACACTATCTTAACTCTCATGTCGATGACGACAAGGTGAAATTTTCTATAAAAGATAAACACACACATTAATGAACTGGCTAAAAATATGTCCAACCCGAATAAGTTATTTTAATATGGAACTAATAGCTCTTGGTCTCACTAGAGACAAATTAAAAGTATTACAGCATGAAATGTCAACCCATTTCATTAATATAGTGAAACAGATATCCCATATTATAGTTCAAAATTCATGTATATATTAATTAAAAACAATTGATATTTCCCTATCATGAAAAATGCCTATAAATATATCCTTATGTGCCTATTACGATGAATGCATTATCATCTCATGGCATATCATGTTGAAATAGTGGATTCCATAGACCCAACAATGCGGTACATTTTTATTTCCATATCATGTGTACCGTTATCTATGCATGATGCTATCTTACCATTATAGTGCAGACTTTTCTTGCGTCCACTATAATAATGGTAATGTGCAAAGGTTTATTTTCATGTCGAGAGGTTATAGAAGGTCCCAGGGTATAATGAGAACCTCGAGATACAATGAAATTGATCTTAAATATATTTTCTATAGTCTAGATACATATTACTTACTGGACACAGTAGATGTATGACTATCCGGTGTTGAGGGATCATAAGCATTGAGACTTATTCTAATGAAGTTTTCACTTGGTGATATCTAGTAGTGAGATCATGAGGACAGACCCTAAATAGGAATACCACATGTTTTGGATGTCATTGGTTGTTCTTATCTACAAACTTTTGTATTTGTCTCCGGACTTGAGACCATTACTGATGTATATCATTTGATTACGTACTTTGATGCAAGATGAAAACCATGGAAGTGATGTCATGGAGAGGTAGTTTGTGTTGGGTGCATTGTTGGTGGTATGATGTTGGCTGAATGGTCAAGAAAGGATTTGTTTCTTCCAAGTACAGGAAGTTGTATATCTTAGGCCTGGTTGATCAGTATGGTTCTACCTTCATAAGTACTTGGCCAAAGTAGTAGAAATGAAAATTAATCTTGATAGATTAACAAATAATAAATCAAGATAAGGACGATGACACAAGAGTGCATCCTGCTTTAAGAGATATTTAATGAAAAAGAGATTATAGTACACATATAGTGTTCGTAGGATGTTAGTCGTTGCTATGACTATCCTTATCTCTTTAGGAGCCATGATGAGTTTCTATACTCCACTCTTGGTCTGTGGATTTTATTTACTGCTATTGAGATGAGGGCCTAGAGGGTCACACACAATAGCGTATTCAAGAATCCGACCTATTCAGTCAAATATGTATATGAACATAGTGGGTCCCACCACGGGGCCCGAGCATTGTCCAAGTTATCAATCACCAAAATAATTAAAAAAATTCATTAATATTAAAGTTATGAATATTTGGGAATGAACTTATTTATTGTATTTACGAGTTTATTAAATACGAGAGAAATATTAACCGAACAAATATTATTTTAATATTCAAGGTTTGTTTAATATTAAGCGGGACAACGAGTCAAGTTAAATTGCTCAGATTTTATCACATAATATATTTTATATATATTAAAAGTATGTCATAAAATAATAAATAATATTATTGCAGTTTAGTTCATCAAAATTACTTATTTAGTAGACGTTGAAATAAAAGGAGGTTAGGGAACCCTACCGGGTATTTTATCAATGTCACTATAAATAAAGGTGGAGGCTCTCTCTTATGGTGTGCAAATAACTATTCATTCATTTATGGAATGAAAATTTAGAGCCTCTCTCTCCTCCCACTCTCTAGAGAGAGAATCTCTCGATCCAAGAGGCCTGGATCAAGATCTCTCTTCAGCATCGTCGGCATCTCGATGCAGTGATTGTTGGGACGTCAAAAGCATCGTCGGATTGGTACACTAGCACCCAGAATTCGATGATCGACGTTCTGGTGAATTTTCAGAGCGTGTGTGGATGATCTAGAGGGGTCCTTTTTGGATCCTTTAATCGACGATTGCCAACTACTAGTTTCAGTCAACCGCACCTTCGTATTTGAAACGAGTACATTTTCCTTTTAATTTTGTGATCTTTACAATTTACGCAAAATCCTCAGACCTCTTATGGGCTCTAATCGTCGGCGTCGACAAGTACTGTTGACCCTCTGATGAAAAATTTTAATATCCTCAGCCCACGGGCTTCCGCAACGGGCCCCAGAACCTAGCATCAGTATCAAAGGGATCACATAAATTTTATGAGCCTAGAAAATTAATTTTTCATTTAAATTAAGTATAGGGATTAAAGATGGTCCCAACGGTCCATTCTTCGATCCAATCCGATTTCAAATGACAAAGTTATTGTCAGTTTAATTTTCTAGATTAGTTCGAATAAGTGATTTGATCTCGGGTATTTATTTTTCCATCCTGAAGAACTAATCATATTTCTTTTGAATTGATTTAGTTCATCCTAGAAAAATATAATTATGTGAAAATTATAATTTTATTTTATGATTTGCATAATAATTTTTATTATTGTAATATTATTTATTATATTATAATAATAATAAAATAATAAAATAATATTATTTTATTATAATAAATTTATTATTAATAAATCCAAAGGCTATTGAGTAGCCTTTAGATTTTTGGAGGTGTACTTGACCTAAAAAATGGGAAAATAAAGGCTTCAAAAGAAGTCATAAAGAAAAAAAAAGTGGGGGGGTGGGGCTGGCGCATGGAATGAAGGAAAACAATGGAGATGGAAAGGGTTCCACTTGGACCCCCTCTCCCCACGCTGTGAAATGACACAATAGAGGCACCACGTATCCACCCGTGCACCAGGCCTTATTCCTCCCCTCCTTGGCAGACCTTCAGCAGATCCCACCGAGTAGCCTGCCTGCAGAACTGCACCAGGCTCCGCATGCTGCCAAGTTGGGCTCCTCCTAACCGACCCTCCTAGTCTCGCTGCCCCCTCGCTGTCAAGTTCTGCTACCCAGCTCGTGCAATTCCTCTGTCCAAGGCATCGCCTGATCCTACTACAGGTTGCCACCTGGCCTCCTTAAGCTAGCTCCTCGGCACGCAGCGGCATTACACCTACTGGGGGCCAGCATCACGAAAGCCACGACACCTGGAAACAGCCGCCGGCGGTCCCGCGACCTGTTGTAATGGACCCACGTCCGCCTCCCGCCCACTCTGAATACAGCGCCGGATACCCCGGTTCCGGCCGCCGCCCCTCTCCCCAGCATACTGCTGCACCGCAAAGTCTCAAGCCCCCCCTTTCCGCTTTTTGGTTCTTCCTCCACACTGGTGGAACCTCAGACTAGCAGCATGTCCCACAGATACCCTATGTCTAAACCGCATCCACACCACCAGCCTTATTCCGGCCTCCGCGCACCTACAGCGGGCACCCAAGGCACCTGCCATGGCACTGGACTTCTCCAGGCAGCTGACATCCACCACCTTGCACCCGCTTTGGCCTTGACACCCACCTCACGGACGGCCTACGCACTATCGGTACTGGCTTGTATTAATGTAGTGTACCGATGTGGATCAACCTTGGGTACATATAACCCTGATGCATTTTTTCAAGGTTTGGTTTGTCTCCAAACAGGACCAGACAGATCTGCCCGACCATGTTTGGTTCCGGGTGGACCTGCCTGACCGAGTTATGCCAAGCACAAGATCTTCTCGACCCGTTACAAGTCTACATTGGTTCAGCGCAACCCACGATGAGTAAGAACAAGGTTTAGAGACCTGAAGTTTTAATTTGAATTAATATAATTAATTAATTTAATTATAGAATTTAATTAAATTAATTGATATATTAATTGTGTATAAAATAAAAAAATTTATAATACGCGAATAAAGTTATTTAATTTTATGTATTAAATTGAATTAAGTTGAATTAATTTAATTGTGCCAATAAAATTAAATTAATTAATAGACTGATAATTAATTAAATTATTTGAATTATTAAATGCATTTAATTTAATTTAGATAACCCTCGCACTTAATTTATGCATTTTAATTTAATCGCGCATTATTTTACCCATCTGTTGGTCTTGAGCATTGACCCATGTATGTTTCTTTTATTTAATTAATTATTTTAAATGCGTGTGATTCTTGTAAATTAATTAAATAGATGGTCTTTGTATCATCTTTATTTTTTGGTTAAAATGTATAAAGACCTACGTGTCCAATTCATATGATGTACATTTACACCCAAGTCCCCCTCGCCTTCACATGAGTATATTTGTACTTCGGATGAAGACGGTGAGCGACGTGGACCCTGCCAAGATGAGGCGGTGCACGATGGTGCAAGACGACACATTGATTCCGCCAAGAAGAAGTGGTACACCAGGACATGACGTGGACCCCTCCAAGACAAGGAAATGTTTCAGAAGTGAAGAAAATATACAAGATAATGGGAAATCTACATTTTGAGTCAAGCTTCGACTCAGTTACGATTCCCTTAGGTCGTTTAGATGCTCAAGATCAGTCGGGTAGTAGATTACCTTTATTAATTTATTTATTATTTTATGCATTTTTGAATAGTGGGAAAATACATAAAATAATAGATAATAGAATTCATAAATAAGTGGCATGTGTTTTTCTATTAAATTTTAGTTGTGAGCGTGAAAACATAGATGAAAATGTTTAATAGAAATGGATTAAATTCATCGAGAGAAAACCCAATAAAACTCTCAAAGAAAATATTAAGTCACCAACAGCCTTCCATCATTCATGGTTGAACAAAATAGGGTGTTCGAGGTGCCATTCATGCCTTAGTTGAGGGTGCCTCTTACTACCAGGGAGTTATTCTTCGTGTGGTGGTCAACTTAACTAAAATTCCAGCAAAGTAATATCCTTATCTAGATTGTAGTAATTTTAGAGGAAAGCATTGAGTAAATAAGTAAATGATTTTTGAAGCTGGGACTTCACTCAATAGATCAAGGAACCGTGAGTTAATGCGGTTGGACAGCCAAAACCCAACCTTGGACCCTCCTAGTAGTGGCATAGCCAAAGATTGTAGACTATGAGGGAGGTTCAAAGATCCTTTCCACAAGAATACTCAAGGGTATCCTAATTCTAGTACATAGGGTTCCTAGAATTCGAAAAAATTAGTGGGAGATATTTAATGATTAAATTAATCAATTATGTCTAAACTGGTAATCACATAAAAGTACAATTTTCTAAAGTATATTTGTATATAATGACAAGAAATACCACAATAAAACTGCGATAAATATTAGACAATGTTAATGTCTAAACTAAGCATGAATTTCCAAAGAGTAATATAGCCTCTCGCACATATTAGCACCATAAGGAAAATTTAAGGTGCTTATGTTAGAACCTGTTAAGACACCTCAAGAAGCGAGGGTGTAAAACTGCTTACAAGAGACTCATGAATCAAGAATATGATTGTTCTTTCATAATGTTATCATCAATGTCTGATGTTATTTATGGCCGCTACATCATGACATGGATGATGTTACATGTAGTCTCATCTCCAAGATCCTTTCGAGGAGAAAGTGATGTAAGATTTGAATGTGCTGATTGCACTCGGATTGTGTAAAGTGAAAGATAGTTTAGAGCCTTTCATGTCATCCCATTATTATACCTTTTACACCCAATTACTCTAGTTTTGTTTAAAGGTGCAAACGAACAGTATAGAGTGATCTCTTCATCACCTTTATGGTAACATTCTCCATGTAATAAGAATATTGGAGATAACTCCATCTTTTATTCTTATGGAGAATAAATTGAATGACAAGGTGAAAAGAACTATGGAAAGTTACACCAAAGGCACCTTCGTCATGCCCTTCCAAGAAAAGTGGGTGGTTATTTAACATGATTTTATTTTCATCACATAATAAAATAAATTCATGGAAGTTTAAAAACTGGAATACAAGAAGCAAGTATCCGCTTCTCATTCAGTTTATATTCATCAAATATATTAATGTTTCTAACATACTTCTTGGGTATTGAATATAATATGCCAATAACATATTTGTATTTAAATATAGTAACCAAGAATGTAGAGAAACATTACAAGAAGTAAAGTTTATTTTCTAAGCAGTTGAGAAATGGTGATTCCAAAGTCATTGGTGAGAAACACATAACTTCAAAATATCCAAGTAATTGACTCAATCTGAACAAGTAATTGAGTATAACCAAAAACATTAATCTCATGTGCCCATTTGGACCTAATGAGACATTTTTCCATGTTTTGGAATGAATGTTGTTTCTGGTAACAAACTCAACAAATAGTTCACTGCTAATTGAATCAATGGAAATACATGATGAATATAAAATGTAAGACCTACACAGTTGTGGAAATATTATTCTTTGTCAAGTAAAACTAGAAGTGGATGTCAACTATATACCCACTATGGTATTTAGGCTTGGAACAGCTAAACACCTTTTGTATTATTGACATCCTTAGTTTGGACAAAGAAACCTTTAGAAAAAAGGTATGCCACGAAGCATTCCGGATTAGTTCAACAAGAGGGTGTGAACTATTACAAAGGAAAGAAAGTGGTAATGATACTTCATAAGATTACTTTATGTTATTAAGGAATAGTTAATCATATGTTTGGTATGAAGATATGAGTTGCTTCAGATCAGCATGTCGTAGAATATCTTGACCAAACAATCATTGATCATGATAATTTAGTGTGGAGTAATTCCTAAATGCATGCTACCTTATCTACATCATTGTATTGATGTTCATAAGGAGGATAGATGATGCGTCTTACATATTAAAATTGATCATAAAAATGTAGTGTGGAGGAATTCCTAAATGAAAATTTTATACATCAACGTTATGATGTATGTTGTATCAATGTTATAACCTGTAGAAACTTCCATTATATTTCAAGATGTACTTTGAAAATAACGGCTTAATCCCATAACCAAAATGCCAACTAAAATTACAAATGGATATCATATGAGTCATAGTATGATGGAAAATCCATTATTTCAAAGGATGTGTTTAGATGCAAAGCGTTTTTTAGGATTTAAACAAACATGCATCATGTTAAACACGTTGTGCATCTAAGGTAATAATCCTAACAGTTTATTAAGATATTACCTAAATCCACAAGATAGAAAAGATATAGTCATGTATTAGACTACATTTCTATACAAGGGTGCACATCTCTATTAGAAATAGTGGGAGTTGAACTGACTTGGACTTATTCAATGCTCGAGATGCACAAATGGTTGGAATAGGGAATAAGTTCCACAAGTACATGTGGAATATGCATGTTCCAGTGACACATACTACGTAGGAAGAATGAAACCATGGTGATGGTTTTATATTCACCCGGTCAGTGATATATTATTCATTGAGAATAATAAATCCTACAAGTATGTATTATAAGGAAACGAGATAAGATTGACAAGATCAACTAAAATTCAATATTGGATTTAATGTATCAAATTTCAAAGGGGCTAATAAATTGAATATTTTTGTGGGTATTCAAGTGAAATGATACATGGATGGTACAAGTATGGTACCAATAAGGCTTCATTGGTTATACCAAGTTAGTATGCCCAAATCTATTAGAATTTTACTTGTCATAGCTAACTACTATGATCATTATATTGGTCATTGGATGTCAAGAATCAAATCTCATTGAAGGTGTCTATACGACGCAACCAGAAAGAGAAGATGACATCATATGATTCCAATGAACGTTGTAAGTTACTGAATCCAGTTCTAGATTAAAGTAAGTGATAAGATCTTAGAGCATTTATTATATATGAATCATTGCCTTGTGTCTACCAAAGGTTAGTGGGAGTACCAATGTCGTCCATGTGAAATTTGTTCGGCAATAGATTGAAAACATATTTTGATCTTACAGTTAGATAAGATTAGAATAAAATCAATTCTCCAATGATTGACTTAAAGTTGAAACCTGAGTTATAGGTAATATGATCCAATAAGGTAGATCCAAAGGTTGCTTGGTCCTAGTCAATCATTCATATAGTGACATTGTATTGAAAAAATATATGTTGGAACAATTCATGTTCAAAATTGTTGCAAATGTCACATGGCTTAATGTCTTCAGGTTAACATGTTCATAGCATGGGTAGAGATTAATGTTGTGAATTGATGATATATTATTTAGTGATGGATCAATCACATATTCCATACTATGTACAATAATTGATACTACCAGGATATAATTTTTATAGGCAAATATCAATTAATTTTAGGAGCAATCCAAGTGATGTAGTTAGAACCATCATCTTGTTCTTTTACAAGTACAAATGATATGTACCTGGAATATGGAGAACAAGGTATACTAGTTATGGTGGGACACAACCTATTAATCATTAGATCTAGTATTGCAGTTAAGAAAAGGATATGAGGGAGTCAAGCTCATAAAAGCTTGTGGTATCCATACCTACAAATTCCGAGTATGTTGCAGCTTCTAAGGCAGTTAAGAAACCATTATAAATCGCAACTATTTGTTATAGTTCTAGGATTCGCACCTAGTGAGAAAAGTATTATCATAATGAGAATTGTGATATTCTTACTATCCAAGTTGTCAGGTTTTGGAAAAAAGTAACATACTCAGAGATACCTTATCTTGATAAGTTTTACTCCAGCCGATAAGGTCGCATATAAAAGATATGCCATGCGGCGAAAATGTGGCAGGCCCAGTTGTTAAAGCCATTACTCAGTAGAAGAATGGTATTAATCATGTGAGTAGCTAGAAACTTTAGTTAGCAAGTTTTATCTAGTGCATGTGGGAGTGTTGAAATAGTGGGTTCCCTAGACCAAACAATGCGGTACATTTTGATTACCATATCATGTGTACAGTTAGCTATGCATGATGTTATCTTACCATTATAGTGCAAACTTTTTCTGCATCCACTATAATAATGGTAATTTCTAAAGGTTAATTGTCATGTCGAATGTTTATTGTAGATCCCATGCTATATTGAGAACCTCGAGATACAATGACATTGATCTTATATATATGTTCTATAGTCTAGATACATATTACTGACTGGACCCAGTAGATTTCTGATTATTAGTTGTTGGGGGCTCATAGGCATTGAGACTTATTCTCATGAAGTTTGCTCTTTGTGATCTCAAGTAGTGAGATCATGAGGACAGACCCGTCAATAGGAACACAACATGTTTTGGGTGTCATTGTTCGTTCCTATCTACGGACATGTGAATTGGTCTTCTGACTTGAGACTATTACCAAAGTATATCATTTGATTACGTACTTTGATGCAAGACAAAAACCATGGAAATGATGTCGTGGCGAAGTAGTTTGTGTTGGGTCCATCGTTGGTGGTATGACGTTGGATGAATGGTCAAGAAAGGATTTGTCACTTCCATGTTCAGTATGTTGTATATCTCAGGCCTGGTTGATTTGGATGGCGCCGCCTTCATAAGTCTTTGGCCAAATAAGTAGAATAACAAATCCATCTAGATATATCAACAAATAATAATATAAAATAAGGACGTTGATAGAAGAGTGCGTCCTACTTTATGAGATTTTTAATGACAATGAGTTTATAGTACACAGTTAGTATTCATAGGATGGTAGTCGTTTCTATGACTATCCTTATCACTTTAGGAGCCATGATAGTTGTTAGAATTATCTCTTGTTCTTTGGATTTTATTCACTACTATCAATATGAGTGCCTAAAGGGTCACACAAAATAGTGTATTCAAGAATCAACCCTATTCAGTCGACTAGGTATATGGACATAATGGGCCCCACCATGGGGTCCGAGCGTTTTCCAAGTTATCGATCACCAAAAGAATTAAATAAATTCATTAATATTCAAGTTATGAATATTTGGGATTGAATTTATTTAATGTATTTACGAGTTTAGTAAATACGAGAAAAATATTAACCGAACGAATATTATTTTAATATTCATGGTTCGTTTAATATTAAGCGGGATAGTGGTTCATGTTAAATGGATTAGATTTTATCACGGAATATATTTCATATATATTACTAGTATGTGATAAAATAATAAATAATATTGGCATAGTTTAGTTTTTCAAAATTATTTATTTAGTGGATGTTGAAATAAACAGAAGCCAGGGAACCCTACCGGGTATTTTATCAATGTCACTATAAAAATAGGTGGAGGCTCTCTATTATAGTGTGAAAATCACTATTCATTCATTTATGGAGTAAAAATTGAGAGCCTCTCTCTCCTCCCACTCTTTAGAGAGAGAAGCTCTCGATCCAAGATGCTCAGATCAAGATCTCTCTTTGGAATCATAGGCATCTCGATGCTGTGATCGTTGGGACATCGAAAGCATCGTCAGATCGCCGCGCTTGCACCCAAAATTTGATGATCGATGTTCCAGCAGATTTTAGAGCACGTGTGGAAAATCTAGAGGGTTCCTGTTTTGGATCCTTCAAGCGACAATCGCCATCGACTAGTTGCAGTCAACCACACCTTCAGATTTGAAACAGGTACGTTTTAATTTTAATTTTGTGCTCTTTACAATTTTCATGACATCCTCGGACCTCTCAGAGGCTCGGATCGTCAGCGTTGAAAAGTACCGTCGACCCGCCGGTGAAAAATTTTAAAATCCTCTTCCCACTGACTTCTATTGTGGGCCCCAGAACCTAAAATACCGATCCATGAGACCAACTCTCAATAAATATTATGATCATAAAATAATAAACTCACAAAACATGTGAATGAAGCAAGTTGAAATAACATCACCTATAACAAGAACAAAGAACAAACAACAATCCCGTCCATGTGTACTCATATTTACCACAGAAATGGGTAAGTTACTCTCATACAGAAGCTCATTAACAAGTCCCGACACATCTTAGTCCCCATTCTACCTTTCCAAAAATATTATGTAAGCAGAAAAAAGAACCTTATCCTCTGATACAACTTCGTAAAATCCCCCAATCTGATACTCTCTTATGTAGTCAGAAAGGGTTGGTTACAAGGCCTCAAGCGTGCCTCTCCGTATGTCATAGGATGCCGACTAGCTATGGGGGTGTGGAATTTATAGTGGGGAGACTATAAAACCCTGTTGGAAGTTTCATAGTAGTAAATATAAATCATATTAAAATATAAATAATCAAATTAATAGAATACAAAAAGAAAACAATAAAATACAACTGAATAATACAATAAGTAATAAAGAATAATGTAATGAAATGGTTGAATGAAACATAATTTCATAATTGAAAAATATAATAAAATGAAGAAAAAATTGAAATAAAAGGCTAAAATCCATAGTTATTTAATCCAAAGTTAATCCCATCTCCCAAAATCCTGCCCATCCGCAAACCAGCAATAAACCGTATGTCTAAACTTGTACAAAAAAATCTTATAGGTTACCAAATAATGCCCCCAATAGGGTGTCAGTATAACTCAGTTGGTCGACACAACCATTTTTAATCTAATCATTCTAATAAGAAGTGTATAAAAGAATGATATAGACATGAATTTTAATTAAGTCAACAATTAATGAAATTCAATAACAACCTTCTTCGGCTTCATGCTGGAATATATTTGAGAATTTCTTAGAACCATGCCATCCATAACCATATAACCAAGGTAAATGACCTTCTTCAGCACAAGTACATAGTATCTATGATAATTTCTTACGACCATGCCAAACCCAACCATATAACCAAGGTAAAGTCACAATAATAAATACAGGTAAAATCCCTATAATCATTACATCAACTAGGTCAAATCCCTGTAAGAATAACAACATGGAACTATGAATAGATCATTCTCTATAATCATTACAACATTGGACTTGGCTGAGACAACTATATATCAGCATTACAGCATATAAGTGTGCAAGTGTTGGGCTTGTACCTGATATATAGGAATTGCATAATAGAACACAATTACTATCATATATCATGGATATCAAAATATCAATTCAGAAATTTTAGTGTATAATTATGATACTTACTATTTTTCTTTCATATGTCACGTTTAATTAAATTCAAAATTGATTAGAAATTATATCAATAATAAATAATCTAAATTTAAGGGTTTTGTAGTAGGAAATCACCCTAGGTCACATGTCATGCTAAAAATTCTTTAAGACATTTTTCAATTCAATAATGATCATGGTTTTCTCACCCCATGGGAAAACATTATCTAGTTAAAAATATTATTAAAACCAAAGGAATTCAAGGAATAATTTCATTCATATATTTAATTAACTTGGTTTCATGCAACAAGGAAACTATCATAATATTTCATAAACTTTTCATTTAGAAAATTATAGGGTTAATATTTTGACCCATACCTTTAACTGATGATCCAGAATCTCTTCCAATGGCCAACTCCATGAGTAGTAATGTGAAGATGGTTGCAAAGAGGTTCGTAGATCAAAACATATCAGGATCAAAACCCACAATGCTATCGGTCAGGGGATTTCAGCACAATGGTTTGATAACAAGAAATATAAGGAAGAAACCAAACCAAAAAAACTTACTAGGGATTTCTCGCACAACCAAGACAAATAAAAGGGAAGTTGGAAAACAAAAAATCATCTGGAGAAAGCCACCAGGTCAATAGGAGAAGTGCTTCTACCAAAAACAAAAAGAATTCAATATCACAACATGTTTAAAATTTCATGTGGGAAATTTACATGTTATTTATAGTGATTACACATACTGTAAATGTTTTCACTGTAATACGCCGAAAAATATGCCACCTCATATTTATTTTATTTAAACCCTCGAACAACTACACATCGTGTAAGAGTTATAATGTTGATTTTTCATCCCATTTTCCTTTTCAGCAAACCGAACCTCTTTTAACGTTTCTCAACTAACCATGAACCCATGAAACACTTAACCCAATTATATATACACTCTATCAAATTAAAAAAAAATCATACATCCTTGAACATTAGGTCAATTTCTCTAACAAATCACTCATTATAGATACTCTCTAGTCCTTCTCATGTTTCCTTACAACCCCAGACTGTGTTTATTATAGAATTTCATGATGAAACACAACTAAAATAAAATCTTAATGAATAACTCATAGAGAGACGTTCCTGGAAAAGGACAAGATCCTACATTTTTATTGGTTTTAGGGTTTTTATGGTTTTTAGGGTTTTTATGGTGTTGGGTGTTTCTTGGTGTTTTAGTGCTTTTTAGGGTTTTTAGCATTTTAGGTTTTTATGGGTTTTAGTGGTTATAGATTTTTATGATTTTCTTATGGGGTTTTAGGGTTCTTAGGGGTTTTTAGAGTTTTTAGGGATATCAGGGGTTTTTAGGGTTTTTAAGGTTTTTAGGGGATTTTAAATTTTTTAGGGGTGTTAAGTGTTTTTTGGATTTTATGGTTTTATTAGGGTTTTTAAAGGTTTTTAGTATTTTTTATAGGGATTTCTATGATTATTTATAATTTTTATTGTTTATTATGTTTTTATTGATTTTTAGGGTTTTAGAGTTTTTAGTATTTTTGGGGTCTTATAGTATATTGGGATATTAATCATATTTTGTGGAGGAGGTTTATATATATTTTTTTATTTTTAGGGTTTTAAAGGAGTTGAAGTGTTTTTAATGGGTTTTAATGTTTTTAGGTATTTTTAGGGGTTTTAAGGTTTTTAGTGCTTTTATGATTTTTATGGGTTTTAGGGTTTTTATGGGGTTTTATGGTTTTTATTTTTTTTTAGGTTTTTAGGGGTTTTAAGTTTATATAGGGTATTAAGGTTTTATTACTGTTTTTAGGGGCATTAGTGTTTTCATACTTTTAGTGATTTTTAGGGTTTTTAGGATTCTTTTATGTTTTTTGGTTTTTTTCGATATTTTGAGCATTTTTGGGTTTTTCATGGTTTTTACGGTTATTATAAATTTAGGGATTTTAGGTGTTTTATGGGTTTTAGGGGTTTTATTATTTTTTAGGATTTTATAGGGTTTTAAGTGTTTCTGGATTTTTAATGTTTTCTTAAGGGTTTTAAGGGGTTTTAAGGTGTTTTATTATTTATAAAGTTTTAGGGATATTTTCCAGTTTTTTATGTATTTTTTGGGTTATTAGGGATTTTTTGGGGGTTTTAGGGTTTTAGGGTTTTTTGGTTTTGTAGGTTTTTTGAGATTTTTTTGTTTTAAAAGGGTTTTTAGAGTTTTTTAATGTTTTATGAGGTTAAAGGGTTTTTAGAGTTTTTAGTGGTATTTATGAATTTTATGGGTTTTTAGGGATTTTAAGGTTTTTAGGGTTTTACGGTTTCTAGTGTTTTTATGATTTTAAGGGTTTTTAGAATTGTTTCAATTTTAAGTGTTTTATGTGTCTAATGGGTTTTATGATTATCTCTGCGGTTTTTTGGGTTTTAGGGTTTTTTTATGTTTTTAAGGAAATTACTTATTTTTAGGTTCTTAATGGTTTTTTTTGGGTTTTTTGGAATTTTGATCATTTTTAGGGTTTTCTTGGTTTTTGTGGTTTTTTTTGTTTTTTGTGGTTTTAGGTTTTTTTTTGAGTTTTCACGGTTTTTAAGTTTTTTAGTGTTTTTAATGTTTTAGGTGTTTAAATGGTTTTTAAATTTTATAGTGGTTCTTAGGGGTTTTTATATTTTTAGGTGGTTTTAGGATTTTGAGGAGTTTTTATGTTTTCTAGGGGTTTTGTGTTTTTTTACATCTTTGATGGTTTTTAATTATTTTATGTTTTTAAGGTTTTATTATATATTTTTTGGATTTTATGAGATTTTATGCTTTTATAGATTTTTAGTTTACTTTTAGGATGTTTATAATTTTAAGTTTTTTTTGGGATTTTTGAGGGTTTGGGTGGGGGGGGGGTTTCTTGGGTTTTATTTAGTTTTTTACTATTTTTAATTTTTTGAGTTTTCTAACATTTTTTGAGGTCTAAATGGGTTTATAAATTTTTTTTATCTTTTGGGTTTTTATGGGAATTTATATTTTTAGGGGTTTTTTTGGTATTTTAATGTTTTTCAGGTTTTTAGGATTTTTATGTATTTTTATGTTTTGGAGGTTTTCTTAACCTTTTCATGGGTTTTTGGGGTTTTTTCATAATTATTGATTTTAGGGAATTTTCAGTATTTTTATTTTTCTATAGTTTTTTTTAAAGATTTTTGGTTTTTTACGGTTTTTGGGGTTTTTGGTGATTTAGTGGGTTTTTTGAGTTTTTTTGTATTTTGAAAGGTTTTATGGTTTTTTAAAAAAAATTATGGGTTTAAAGGGTTTTTATTATTTACAGTGGGTTTTAAGATTTTTATGGTTTTTTTTGGGTTTTTAAGGATTTTAGGGTTTTTAATGTTTTTATGGGTTTTTAATGTTTTAAGGGATTTTTATGGTTTTTACGGGTTTTTAGGTTTTAAGGGGTTTTATATTTTTTTGGTTTTTAATCCTTTTTCAGGTTTTACGTTTTTCTTCAGGTTTGTAAGGTTTTTTTAGTTTTTGAGGGATATTTGGTGTTTTTTGAATTTTAATTGTCTTAATGGGTTTACAGAATTTTATAGTTTTTGGGATTTTAGGGTTTATATGTTTTTTATGTTTTTCATCATTTTATGATATTATGGGTTTTAATTGTTTTTAAGTTTTTATGGTTTTCTTAGGGTTATTTGGTTTTTTGGGTTTTACATTTCAATGTATTTTTAGATATTTTTCGGTATTTTATGGATTTTTAGAGTTTTAAGGGTTTTTAGGTTCACCAGGTGGTTTTATGGTTTTAAGGGTTTTAAGTTTTTGTATAGTTTTCTAAAATTTTTATGGGTTTAAAGAGTTTTTAGTGTTTTTAGTTGGGTTTCAGGGTTTTATGGTTATTTATATATTTTTATTGTTTTTTGAGGTTTATTATTTCTATGGTTATTATGGGTTTTTAGTTTTTTTAGTTTTTTAATTTTTTATGTTTTTATTTTTTTTCTTATATATTTTAATTTTTTTCCCATTTTTAGGAATTTTTAGCGATTTTTAGGATATTTATGGTTTTTAGGGTTTTTAGGGATTTTGAGGTTTTTTAATCTTTCTATGTTTTTAGGGTCTTTATGGTTATTTTTTGGGGTTTAGGTGTTTTTGTTGAGTTATTTATTATTATAATGGGTTTTAATGTTTTTAAAAAAATTAATGGGTTTAAAGGGGTTTTAGAGTTTTAGTGGGTTTTTTGACTTTTTATGGGGTTTTTGGGAATTTATAGTTTTAAGGATTTTTATGGTTTTCAGGAGTTTATAGGGGTTTTATATTCTTTTAATATTTTTATCATTTTTAGGTTTTTTGGGTTTTTCTTATTGTTAGTTTTATAAGTTTGTATTTGTATTTTCAAGGTTTTTAGGGTTTTAAAATTTTAAAGTTTTTAGGGATTTTTTGGATTTTTATTCCTTTGGAGGAATTTTAGAGGTTTTGAGGGTTGTTTGGGATTTTTAAGGATTCTAGGGTTTTTTAGGTTTATTTCTATTATCAGGTTTTTAGGGTTTTAAGTGTGTTATTTTTTTTCTTAGGGTTTTTTAGTGGTTTTCAGGTTTTTATATTTTCAGGGTTCTTAAGGATTTTATTGGATTTTTATGGTTTTGTATAATTTTTTGGGATTTTTAAGGTTTTTGGGCGTGTTTTGGGGTTTATGGTTCTTTTTGAGTATTATGGTATTTTGAGTATTTTAGTGGTTTTAAAGTTTTTTTAGTTTTTTTTATTTTTATTGGTTTGATGGGGTTTTAGATTTTTATCGCGTTTTTGGGCTTTTGTGGGTTTTTAGGGGTTTTATGGTTTTTAATGGTCTTTACAGTTTTTAGGGTCTTTAGGGTTATTAAATTTATTTAGAATTTTTTAGGTATTTTAGGGGTTCTAGGTATTTTTAGGTTTTATTTTCTTATGGGTTTTAAGTTTTGTATGGTTTTTACATTTTTTGGGGGTTTTAGGGGATTTATAGTATTTTTATGGTTTTGAGAGATTTTAAATACTTTGTGTATTCTAATGGGATTTTATGGTTTTATGGTGCTTTGGGTGTTTAAATATATGTTTTTTAGTGTTTTTAATATTTTGTGAGTTTTAAAGTTTTATTTGGGTTTTTGGTTTTTTATGGGGCTTTAGGGGTTTTAAAGGTTTTTTTGGGGTTTTATTTTTTTTATTGGTTTTCAAGTTTTTAGGGGGTTTTGGTTTTTTAGAATTTTTAGGCTTTTATCTGTTTTTAGGTTTTTAAGTTTTACTTTTGGGTTTTTGGGTTGTTAATGTTTTTTCGTATTTTAAGGATTTTTTTTGAATTTGTATGGTTTTTATGTTTTATATGGACTTTTAGGGGTTTTGGGGATTTTGTGTTTTTGGGGTTTTTAGATTTTTTGTGTTTTTAGGGTTTTTAAGTGTTCTTAGGTTTTTAATGTTCTTAATGATTTTTTAGGATTTCAAGGGGTTTTGATTTTTAGATATTGTTAGTTATTTTTCATTGTTTTTATGTTTTTAGAATCTTGGGGGATTTTGATGGCATTTAGTGTTTAGAGTGTTTTTTTCATTCTAGGGTTTTTTTTTGAGTTTTTATGGTTTTTTAGTATTTTGGAGATTTAATGGGTTTTTATATTTTATTATTATTTTTAGGTTTTAAATGGGTTTCATTGTTTTTATTGTATTTTTATGATATTTATTAGTTTTTATGGTTTTTAAGGGTTTTAATTGGATTTATGGTTTGTAGGGTATTTTAGGGGTATAGGGACTTTAAGGTTTTTTAGTATTTTTTAGGTTTTCAAGGGGTATTAAATGTTTTTAGATTGTTAAGGTTTTCTTAGAGATATTCAAGGTTTTTATGGTTTTGAGTATATTAGGGATTTAAATTTATTTTTTATGATATTTATGGTTTATATGGTTTTTAGGGAATTTGTGGGATTTTTAATTTTTTAGAAGTATTTAGGGAATTTGTAATATTTTTATGTTTTTAATTGTTTTTATAGTTTTTTAGGGTTTTAGGTATTATATTGGTTTCTGGGTTTTTTTAGTTTTTTTGGGTTTTAAGTTTTTTAGTGTTTTTAATGATTTTGGGTGTTTAATTGGTTTCTAGAGTTTTTAATTAATTTTATGAAATTTCAATGTTTTTAGGTTTTTAAGGATTTTAAATGTTTTTATGATTTTTATGGGTTTTAGGGTTTATATGGTTTTCATGTTTTTAGGTTTTTAGGGGTTTAGGTTTTTTAGGTTTTTATTGTTTTCATAGGGGATTTTAAGGGGGTTTTAGGTTTTTTACATTTTTTTGGATTTTAGGAAATTTTTGAGTTTTTTTTTATTTTTGGGGGTTTTTGTGATTTTGAGGGTTTTTTGGGATTTTAGGGTTTTAAGTGTTTTTACTATTTTTTTAGGGATTTTATGTGTTTTTGGATATTTAATGTTTTTGTAGGGTCTTTCGGGATTGTTATTGTTTTTCACATTTTTATGGGTTTTAGTACTTTTAGGATTTTTATGGGTTTTAGGTTTCTTAGGGTTTTAGGGATTTTTTGGGTTTTTTGGTTTTTTTGGGTTTTTAGGATTTATCTAGGATTTTATGGTTTTTTAGGTTTTTAGAGTTCTTTTAACATTTTAGAGGTTATTTGAGTTTTAGTGATTTTTAGGGTTTTCATGGGTTTATATGGTTTTTAAGGATTTTTTGGGTTCTTTGCTTTTTAGGGTTCTAGTATTTTTAAGTGTTTTAGGGTTTTTAGTGTTTTTAGGTTTTTAGGGATTTTAAGTGTTATTAGGTTTTTGTGGTTTTCTATGGTTTTTACAATGTTTTTAGTATTTTTAGGTTTTTCTTAACTTTTAGGGAATTTTTAGGATTTTTATGGTTTTTAGGGGACTAAAGGATTTTGATTTTTGTTATGTTTTTTAGGGTTTTTGGGTTTCTATGTTTTTTTAGCTGTTTATGGGTATTTTGAAATTTTTATGGGTTTTAAGCGTTTTTAGAGTTGTTTAAACATTTTTAGGGCATTAAAGAATTCTTATAGTTTAAGTGGTTTGAGGGGTTTTACGGGTTTTTATGGTTTTCAGGGGTTTTATGGTTTTAGGTGTTTTATGGTTTTTATCATTTTTATAGTTTTTATGGTTTTTATCATTTTTAGGTTTTTGTGTACTTAATTGTTTTTAAGCTTTTAAGGATTCCATAGGGGTCTTAAGGTATTTTAAGGTTTTTTTAATTTTTTATGGACTTTAATGATTTTTTATGATTTTTATCGGTTTTCTTGGTTTTAATTTTTTTTGATGGGTTTTAGGGTTTTAAAGGTTTTTATGGTTTTTAGCATTTTTTCGGTTTTAGGGTTTTTTGAATTTTAGGGGTTTTATGTTTTTAAATATTTTTTAATAGATTTAGGGGTATAAAGAGTTTTTTTAGTGGTTTAATAGGGTTTTATGAGTTTTTACTTTTGTTATGGGTTTTTATAGTTTTTCATGTTTTTTTGGGTTTTTATGGTTTTTATGGTTTTTTTTAATTTTTTTAATTTTTTCTGGTTTTTAGGGGTTTTAAGAGTTTTTTGGTTTTTAGAGTTTTATCAGGGATTTTTAGTGGTTTTAGAGGATTTTCAAGTTTTTAAGGAATTTAGGGGATTTTTAGGATATTTAGGTTTTTTGGGATTTTAGGGATTTTGAGGGTTTTTTGGATTTTTTAGGGTTTCATGGGTTTTATGGTTTTTTGCATTTTGTTATTTTATAAGGGTTTTATGAGTTTTGGTTTTTAAGGTTTTCTTTTGGGGTTTTTTTGTTTTATTGTTTTTTAACTTTTCTTACATATTTTTGGGTATTTTTCAGGATTTTTATGGGTTTTTAGTGTTTTTAGTGTTTTAGAGTTTATTAGGGTTTTAGGGGTTTAATGGTTTTTAGGGTTTTTATAGTTTTGGGGGGTTTAGGAGTTTTTCTAGTTTTAATGTTTTAATTTTTTTTAACATTTTTAGGGATTAAATGATTTTTATAGATTTTATTTTTTTATCAGTTTTAGGGGTTTTCATGGATTTAGTGTTTTTAGTGTTTTAGTGTCTTTTAGGTTTAAGAGGTTTTATGTGTTTTTATATTTTTTAGTTTTTCTTAGGTTTTTTTTGAGTTTTTAGGGTTTTTACATTTTAGGGACTTTTATGGATTTTTTAGTATTTTTATGGTTTGTAGGGTTTTATGGATTTTAAATGTCTTAGGATTTTTTTGGGGGTTTTGGGTTTTTAGGTCTTTTAGGGTTTTTATCATTTTAAATATTTTAATGTTTTTAGGAATTTTTAGGGGATTTTTATGATTTTTATGGTTTTTTGGTTTTTAGGGACGTTTTTGTGTTTTTAGAATATTTGTGTTTTTTAGGGGTTTTAGTCTTTTTTGGGTTTATAGGGATTTTACGTGTTTTTAGGTTTTTGAGATTTTTTTAGTTATTCTCAAATGTTTTAGGGTTTTTTACATTTTTATAATTTTTATGGGGTTTTTATGATTTTTATGGTTTTTAGGGTTTTATGGATTTATCTGGTTTTCAGGGGGTGTTTTTTTTATTTTTTTTAGTATTTTTAGGTTTTTATGGTTTTTAATGTGTTTAGGGATTTTATGTGTTTTTAGAGTATTTCATTGATTTTTTGGATTTTATGGGTTTTTATGGTTTTTAGTGTTTTAGTGTTTTTTAGGTATTTAGGGTATTTAGTGTTTTTGTGATTTTTATGGGTCTTAGAACTTTTTAGGTTTTTAGTGGTGTAAATATTTTTAGGTTTTGAGGTTTTCATAGGGTTTTAGGGTTTTTTACGTTTTAGGGGTTTTATGGATTTTTAGGGTTTTTGGTTCATTATGGTTTTTAGGGATTTTAAGAGTTTTTAGGGTTTTTATTGCTTTGATGGTTTTTATGGGTGTTTTTTAATTTTAGGTATTTTCTTAGTTTTTAGAGGTTTTTGTGTTTTTAGAGTTTTATACCATTTTAAGGGGTTTAAAGGGTGTTTTGAGTTTTTAGTTGTTTTTTGGTTTTTATGGGTTTTAGGGATTTTAATGTTTTTAGGAGGATTTAATATTTTTTTGGTTTCTATGATTTTTAGTGTTTCTAGGTTTTTTAGGGGTTTTAATTTTTTTGGTTTTCATGTTTTTGAATATTTTCTTAGGGTTTTTAGGGTTTTAGAGTTTCTAGGTTTTTTTGGGATTTTTAGGGGTTTTTTGGATTTTTATGGGTATTTAGGGTTTTAGGGATTTTGATTGTTTATAGGGTGTTTTTTGGGTTTTTATGTATTTTTTGGGTTTTTTAGGATTTTTTTTGAGTTTTTGGGGTTTTGAGATTTTGTAGAGTTTCTTTAAACTTTTAAGGGGTTTGATGGTTTTTTTGAGTCTTAGGTAGTTTTAGGGTTTTTATGGGTTGTTTTGGTTTTATAAGGGTTTTAGAGGTTTTTATGATTTTTTAGGAATTTTTTTATTTTTAGTGGTTTTAATTATTTTTATGTTTTTTAGGATTTCTTAATATTTTTTAGGGTTTTATGGTTTTCTATGTATTTATGGTTTTTTAATGTTTTTTATGGTTTTTATTAATTTTGAGGGTTTTTGGCGTTTTTATTTTTTTGGGGTTTTAGAGTTTTTGAAGTTTTTAACAGTTTTATAGTTTTTAGCGTTCTTAATATTTTATGGGTTTAATGGGTTTTTTTATTTCATAGTGGTTTAGGGTTTTAATATGTTTTGGGTTTTTGCGGTTTTAGGGATTTTTATGGGTTTTGGGGTTTTTGGGCCTTTCTTGGTATTTTTTAGGTCTTTCTAATTTGTTGGTATTTTAGGTGTTTAAGTGCTTTTCAGTTTTTAAAATTTTCTTAGGGGTTTTCATGGATTTTTTTTTGGTTTTTTAGATTTTTTAGGATTTTTAGGGATTATTTTGTGGGTTTTTTTGGTTTTTAGGGATTTTGAGGGTTTTTAGGGTTTTTAGGGTTTTTAGGGTCATTGGAATTTCCATGGATTATTAGAAGTTTAATTTGTTTTTTGGGTTTTAAGGTTTTCTTGGGATTATTTGGGGATCATGGAACACATGGGAATCGAGGGGTTGAATGAATAATTGACAAGGATGGTGGAATGCATGTTATTGCACATGAACCATTGTGAAGAGTTGGTGGCCTGATAATAAGGAAGGGGACGAATAGAATGAAGGAGGACTTAAATGGGTTAATTAAGAAATTATAGGGGGAGGCCAAATAACCTTTCTTGGGAGAAGCATTTAGGCCTATATTTACATCAATTAAGGCCCAAACATGCTTTTAATGTCTCATCCCATGGTGTGTTATGAATTTCAAACCCACCCTACCATGGAATCTCAAAATCAAAAGTGGTGGGATAGTTGTCCTTACTTTACAAAAGGGTGTGATACTTGTACCTTATATTCATGGGCATGTGTCCAAATTTTCAACAGATTCATTTAGTTTTTTTGACTTTTGGAAACTAGGTGTTATACTTTTGTAAAAAAATTTGGATATAAATAGCCACCCTCCTTATACTCTTTTGAGCATCGTGAATGAAGGTAATGTTATTATTGTGTTTTTTTCTTATAACCTTTCTATTATTTCTTAATTATTTCCTTATTAGTGTATTCCTCATCCTTTTTGGTGTCTTGTGAATATAGTTCTTAGAGACAAGATCTCTTTGGGGTTGAACTTGAATAATTCTCTCATTTTTTCCTAATTTACACCATTTATAGCCTTTATCTGTTTTTTTTCTTAAGGATACCTAGGTGCTCAACATTTTATCATTGAGAAAGGATCCTTGGAAGCTTCCTAGTGTGCCCTTGATCATGTATCATTTGTTATCGGACCCCAATTACAAGAAATTAGGTTCATTGTTTTTTATCCCTTATTTCGTCTTCTTTTATCATTGAGTCGAGCCAAAAACAATTTTGGTCTATTTTTTTGTTCAATTAAAGACATCATTTCATCTTCATTTTTTAAGTAGAGTATATCAATAATGTACGAGAGAATCTCATATTTCCTATCTATTTAAAACATTGAAATCAAAGCTATAAATTGTGAGATACATCAATTTCAAATTTTATGATGAATTTTGAAATTTTATAATCACGCATATAGAACCCCGATATTCAGATAATTAACCATATTTTATGTATTTAAAGTATAAAAAATGATTGGTTTATTCTTTGGGAGGTTCATCAGATATTTGGTGTGTTTTTAGTCATTTCTGTAGGTTCACGGTTTGAACACAGTTTGTAGAAATCATGAAACGCCTCTAGAAAACCATGAAACTAAAACAACGAACACTAGGGAGGCGCATGGCTAGGCACATGGTTTGGATAAACTATGTAGAATACCAATAGAAACAATTAAATTATAGACATTAGGGTACTGTATGGTTTACATGGGGTTTGTCTAACTATGTGATCCAACTATGAAAGGTGTGTTTGGAGTTAGTGGCTCATGCATTGTTAGAACATTGTTTTCCTCACCATGCACCCTAATCATGAACAATGGAAAATTATAACCAAAAAATTTGGTTAATATCAGATTTACCTCCAAACCCACATTTTTATTCTATAAACTAGCAAGATAATAAATTCCCCTTCCTTCCAATTTATTGAAGACAATTCCTTTTTCTCTCGGAGCGATTCATAGGAGAATTCAAGTGCATTTGAGACCTGGATTCTTCGGTAAGTGCTCGTTCATCATAATTTTCCTTAGATCTGTTCCCCTACCCTCTTTTGGAATCATATATCTAGTTCATTAGGAAATACATCCATGTTTTTTGATTTCAGTCTTAATGGGATATGTTTGTGTTAATTTAAGGGACTGAGATTTAAGTTGAAATCTTAAATATTTAAACTATTTTGTTAATGTTATTATTCTATTCTTCATTTTCACCTAAATTTGAGAGGCAAGTGATTTCTCTCTCAAAAACCATTGATTAAAAATATAAGTATTGATTTAAAATTGATTTAATTTTTCTAAATGATTGTGAAAATTATGGTATGATTTAATGAAATTATCATTGTAATTGTGGTTAAGGAAATCATGGGAATTGAATTTATTTTTTGGAAACCATTATCTATAATTTTAAAATGTTTATTTCAAAATTATTGTTGGATAATGAAATTAAATTATTTTTTGAAATGGTATTATCGAAATGTTTTGATATGATTTGGTAATAACTATTGACATGAGTTGAATTGGATGGATAATGGTCGTGAAGTACCACCATGAAAGGGGAAGAGTATGGATATGAAGTTACATAGTCAATGGTAATAGAAATATTGTGTGTGTATTTGTGTTGAGAATGTGTATGGAAATTAAATTTTTTATTCCAAATCATAAATTGATAATGGCTAAATTATTTTTTGATCATTTAGGAAAATTATTGTGTAAGTTATTGATTTATTCCTTGAAAAAAGGGTTTTTAATGCATGTTTGATTTTTTTTCCTGGGAAAACTATTTTTGGTTAGATATAACTGAATTAATTTTTTTAACTATTTTATATAAATGTTATAACATATTAAATCCTAATGGAATGAGTTGGAAATTCATTGGTGAAATCCTATTAATTTTTATACTCACCCTCTTCATGGGAACTATGATGCATTTACAGATGTTATATATCAAGGCACATATAAATTCAATGTATCCTAGTTCTTAAGTGATGATTCATGATACCTTGAGTTGGGAATGAGGTTTTATATCTTGGATGATATTGGGAGTTGTTCATAGTGTATTTTTTTCTTTTATTTTTGTTATTAGTTGGTTCACATGGTTATGTCACGTCGATTATACTTGTACTCTGATATTATCTTTTGGTTTAATCTTGTATTGTATTGCATTTTGGTACACATGGATCATTAATAATTTTTTTTATTATGGTAATCATTGGTTTAGTTATTTTATCTTAAAATGGAATATCATCCACCAATTTTTTATTAGGCCCTTGGAATTTATTTCCATCCTTTCATTTCTTAGGGATGCCACCTAAGGCCTAGTAGATCCCCTGTCACTTCTCAAGATAATGAGGAGGGGCAAGATGTTACAAATGGTATCATCTTGTTTAGTACTTGAAATTGAAATCATATTGGTCTATATATCAAGATAATATAAAGTAGATAATTTTATCGTAATGTGAAATGTAATGCATTGAAAGGCATAGCTAACCTCTTTATGCTGAAACACAAGTTACTATGGAGTTGGGTACATGAGTGTTTTGAGATACATTTTGGAGTTTTCACATCATAATCATGGGTTTAGCCGATGTTAATAGAAACACATGCACAGAAATAAATGAAATCTCACTAAAAGTACATAATCATTTTTGATTAATGATTTATGATTTGGTGAAATTGAGTCGATTTTTTTAAAATAGTTGAAAACGTTTTTCTTTTCAAAATCATGGTGGAATTTTTAAAATTTGATTGAAATTTTAAATTGTTTAATTTTTGAAAGCCTTATTTTGATATGTGTGATGTGGTAAATTTGACATTTCTATGCCTTCAGTTGCAATAGAGTGAGACTAAATGGATTTTTATTTCCTTTATAGCGAATGGAATCAACTAGTCACCATATAAACAAATTACAAAAGGCTATCAAGAATGTGGTTTTATCTAAGCCATAGGTGAACCAATAATTGGTTCATAGTACTGTACATGCATTAGAAGACATTGATAGAGGGAACATAAACAATAAAATAAGGAAAGTGGATCATTTAGTTTAGTTCCAAAAGCATAGTCCACTCATCATTGAGGGTTATTTGGAAATGGAAGAGCAGAAGTGTGCCTAAATATGATGGATAAAATATTCAATTTCCATGGTAAAATAGCTGAGGTGAATCTGATATTTGAAACATACATGCTGAAATATCATCCACACTAGTGGTGGGATTTAGCAGTTCAGGATAAATTGGGCCAAGCCATGACATGGTATGATTTTTAGGAATTGTTAAAAAAATCAATCCTCATAATTTTTGGATTCAAATAACAATAGTCTTCTTCAAATTGAAGTAAGAGAACCTCATAGTGAAAGATTATAAAACTAAATTTATTAATTTAGTATGACATGCACATAAATTTTTTTTACAAGTTCATCAATAAAGGCATGCATTTTTTAATCGGGTTTGAGGATATAGATTCCCTTAAATATTTTCATGCTTTATATATACAATTATATAGAGATAGTAAATAGGGAAATAGTGGTAGTGATGGATATATAACGAAATATAGTTGGATGAATCAAGTTAATACCTATGAGAACTAGTGGAACTCTAATATTGGGAATAAGCGGAATGGGGACACTTATTTCAAAGGTTGGGGTAAGACATAAAATCAGATGGAGGGATTAGTGAATAATCATCCTAAACTAAAGGGTACACTATAATTTTCTCAATTTGGTTCTCTCAATCACATAAAGCGTGATTATATAACACCACATAGAGAATTTAATAATTATAATAATATGGGGCATCTATAGTGTTATTTTTACAATGCCTCGAGGTGATGTTTTAGGGACACATCTAAAACTTTTCAGATGTTGTACGCTTCGATGGGATGAGTAAAATAGAATAAAACTCATTAGAAATCCTGATAAATCCATGGTTATTTTAGGAATACCATGACCCCTCAACCATGGAAATATCCATAGGGTAACAAAGATAATATCACAATGAGTAAGAAATCATATGGAGCTGCTCAAGAGAACATGGATGATCAATAATGACCTTATATGGTGAGATGTATGATTCTTTTAAATTCAACCATTATGAAATATTTTTTGAAATAGGTGTGTTGTTTATTTTATTACTTATCTTTTTATTGAACTTTTGGGTTTGCATGTCGAATTGATTCCCATTATTTTGAAACTTAAAACTCCTCTTGGAAAAAAATAATTTCAAACATTTGTGTGAAAAAATTGATATATAACTATCGACGAGGATGAATTGATCTGGGACTTATCTATGCTTGTGATGGATTTATATGAACTAATCCTTGGAATGGATTATTTGATAATGATAAAATATAACATCAGTTGGTATACCAGAATGGTTAGTTTTATAATTTATGATGGAGTCGATCGTATCTTTACAGGCAATTAGAATGTAAAGGAAAGTGATTTAGGATTTTTCGAACCAATAGTTGGAACTATCTCATACTAGTTGTTAGCCTTTACATTGGAATCTATGGATAAAATCAATAATAGTGGTTTTGCATCAATTTTTTTATCAATTTCTAGATGTTTTTCTTAATAATTTCTATAGGTTTTCACCCACAAGTGAAGTAGTGTTTATGATGGATCTTTTACCAGAGACTAGTCCAATGTTACATCTGTATTATTAGATAGAACCAATAGAATTAATGGATTTGAAAGTATAGTTGGAAGAGATGGAAATAAAATGGTTCATTCATCCTAGTATGTCTATGTGGGTAGCACCGTTTATTTTTGTAAAAAGTTGGATTCAAATCTTAGACTTTTTGTAGATTATCGTAAGCTTAATCAAGTTATGATGAGAATTTGTTTCCTCTTCCATGCATTGATAACCTTTTTGGTACATTAAGGGGAGCCTAGTGGTTCTCTAAAATTGAATTATTTTCATGATATTAATAATTATGGGCTTGGAAGGATGATATTCAAAATACAACATTCAGATGTAGATATTTCCATTATGAGTATGTGGTTATTAATTTTAGTATTATGAATGCACCCAAATATATTTTTTTCATTGATGAATTAGATATTTCAATGGTATTTGGATTATTTTGTAGTGGTATTTGTTAATATATTACTAGTGTATTCCAGGAAAATCGTTGATCATGATAAACAATCAGCGAGGGTGTTAGGTATTATATGGAATCCTCATATATATTCCAAGAAATAAAAGTGTGTGTTTTAGATATAAGAAGTATGTTTTCTTGTCCATTTTATCTCTAAAAATGTTTTTCTTTGGATCTAAAAAAGATAGATGTTGTGATCTCTTGGAAACCACTAAAACATTCCTCTGAGATACAGAGTTTCCTTTTCCTTTCCGGTTGTTACTGAATTTTTGTTTCATCAATTTTCTTGACTAGATTCAACAATGAAATATTTTACAAGGAAAGTTGTTTCATTCCAATGGAAGGATCAATTTCAAAAGTATTTTCATGAGAATAAATTTCACCTTACATTAACACTGATCTTGATATTTAAATAATCAAGATAAGGCTATGTGGTGTATTTTGATGCTTCAGAATATTGGGTGGGGTGTGTTCTCATATAGAGATATTAAGTTGTTGATTTTGTCTCATTCTATTTACATTTACATGGCAAGAACTACCCAACACATGATTTGGAATTAGATACTTTTGTTTATGATTTGAAGACCCAACATTATTATGTTTTTGGAAATAAATTCATGGTGTTTACATATCATAAGTGTGTGAAACAAATTTCATCAAAATGATATATGAAACTGAGAAAAAATAAGATGTATATAGTATCTTAAAATACTTTATATTGACATAATGTATACATTGGGTAAAGGAAACTCTTTAGAGGATGCATTAAGCGGAGATTCATATAGTTAGTTTGAAAAATAGGATTCAGAATGATGGGAACTAATTTTGGTTATTGATGAAATGAACATGGATTATGAAGAAACTACCATAGAACTGGCCTTTTATAGTGCTAGAAATGGTCTTTATCGGTGATAGAAACACGCTAAAAACATGGGCGATATTAAAAGCCTTGGAATTTTATCAATACTACAAAAGAACTGATAAATAGATCATTTATCATCGCAAAAAAAAATCACTGATAAAAGACCCATTTACTAGTTCATTAATTTAGCACTGCTAAAGGAACCCTTTATCAGTGCTTATAAATCACTAATAAAGTCCATTTTTATCACTTTTCAAAGTGATGATAAATGTGTTTTTTATCAGAGCTTTAAAAAATAACTGATCATGGTCCTATTTATTAGCACTGATAAAGGGCCATAATATAGTATGCTATTAGAACACACTACAACACCACTACAACATGCTATAATAGAAAACTATAGCACCAGAAACAAACCAAAAATGCATTAAATATCATCAAAAATAATTCCCAACACAGAATTTAAATGAAATTAAATTTTCAACACAATTATCATAAAAAAATATATTATAGACAATTAAAAAATTATTTTATACAATTAGATAAATCAAAATTATTACATACATTTGAAAAGAATCCTAACTGTAAAATTTATGACAATTTCCATCGAATTTCATTGTTAAACTGAAAACATTGCATTAGAAGTTTCGAACAAACCACCTCAACTCAAACAAAATAAACATGTATAAGAAAATAATTTTTATGAGTAATACTAAAAAGATATTAGATAAACATAAATATTAAATAATACATTAATTATATCTACAATGGTTTTATTATTAAAATATTAAGATTACCTCTGCAATTGAGTAATGGAGGGAACTTGAAAGAAAGAGATAAATTTCAACACTACAAGAGTGAAAAGTTTTCGTAAGAGGAGAAATCTGTGGGATTTTTGGTGTAATAAGGGATGAAAGATCGAAAGAGCACCCAACTAGAAAAAAATAATCCACCTATTTAAGAAAATAATTATTTTATGAGTAATACTATAAAGAAATAAATTAAACATACACATAAAACATTATATTAATTCAATAGAAAATGATTTTAATGTGAAAACATTAAGATTACCTATTTAATTAAGTAGAGGTAGTATCATTTGTCTTGTTAAAAAGGTAGTCGATGTAACATTAAGGAACGTGTTAAATGGACCACTGTAGGGGTGAAAATGTTTTAAGGGAGAAGTTGCATAAATGTTTGACAAAGCACACCAACTTGAACAAAAGGATCAAAATGTATAAGAAAACAATTATTTTGTGAGTAATACTAAAAATAAATAAAATAAGCATACATATTAAACAATACATTAATTCTATGGATAATGATTTTATTGTGAAAATATCAATATTACCACTATGATTTATCAAGGCTGCATTGTTGGTTTTTCTACAAAGGCATTGGAGGTAACTTGAAAGAAAGTGATAATGCACCAATACAAGGGTGAAAATATTTTTAGGGAGAGGAAGCATAATATTTGGAAAAATCACCCCAACTCGAGGAAAATAATCCACATATATAAGAAGAAAATTATCATGTGGGTAATACTAAACAGAAAATAAATTAAACATAAATACGAAACAATACATTAATTATATGTAAAGTGAATTTACTATGAGAACATGAATATTACCTTTGTGATTGAGAAAAGACAACGTCATTTCGGTTCTTGTAAAGGCATGACACATGGACATAAATATTAATAAATAAACTAACTATGGAAGTAATAATAAAAATTAAATCAATGTTCGTTTATAAAATTTTCAAGTAAAATAGAGAAATTATATCGTAACATTGCCTTTGAATATATCCAAAGGGTTTCCTTCATTATAGTTTGTTCTTCAGGGGGATTGGTAACATCATCATGTGCCGAATAAATTGTCTAGATGAGTAGTCAAACATTTAATTTATTTTATGTTAATGCAGTACAGAACATATAATATTATGAAAAAAAATCATAATATATTAAAAAACACTTTTACCTTCTCATTGAAGTCTCTTTATTTTTTTTAAAAACGTTTCAGGGATTGTTTCCTCTTTCGAGAATCCATATCCCCTCTTTGTGGTCCCTTATAATGTACAAAACATTGCCTACATTGAGACTGACATGAACTGAATTTGATGACCCAATTAAAGGGTCATCCTTGATTGATTTTTCATCAGACTCAGTATTTTTTTAGTCACCATCTAAACAACGACCATTTTTTTGTTAGATCAGAGACATAAAATACTTTCACTTATTTGGATTCCATTGTGAATGAATCAAAAATTTCCCCTTCTACACTAAAATTCATCTTCACAAATCCCATTTCATCAACTTTCACTCCATTGATATTTTCAACCATTTTTCAGTGGAAAAGAGTCACTTGAAAGGTTCTATAATACAACTCATATATCTATTCGATAATGCCAAAATATGACATATTTGCATAAATTTGATTTCTATACTTGGAACCATATATGTGAATTAGTTCAGACACAAGCATAAAACCACTATTTTGTTAGGAGAATAATTTTCCTAATGATTTTTCCATTCCTTTATGTTTTGAAAATCACAAACACATTTTCTTAAGGAAAATTATCTTTCTCTAATAAAATTTCTCTTAAAGAAAATTTTCATTCTCTAAGAATAGTTGTTTGACATTACCTATGATATTAAATTCCTTATCTAATATTTTCTCAACCAAGTCTAATCATATTTTTTATTAAGACAAAAATCATATCCTTATCTAACTCAAAACCATACAGTTACTTTGAATCTGATTTCCCGTGAATTGCGATTCTGATTTCTCTGGAAACTAGACTCTGATTTCTTTGGAAATAAATCTCTAATTTCTCTTGAAATAATACTCTGATTTATTCTGAAATCATACTTTGACTTCTTCTAAAATCATACTCTGATTTTTTTTGAAATCAGACTCTAATTTCTTCTCAAATTAGGCTCTGATTTCTTCTGAAATCAGCTCTGATTTCTACAGAAATAAGAATCTGATTCTCTAATTTTTTAGAATCCATTTTTCAATATTCTTAGACTCCGATTTTGGAAGTCTTAACAATCTAATTAAATTATTTTATTATATTTACCTCATCACTTTAAATTAACATTTCATTTTATTGGATACTAAATGTGATAATGTTTCTAAATAAGGTTAATGTTTCTAATAGTTTATTATTCAAAACGATGTCATCCAATCAGTCTTCACTTATCTGTTGCCTAAGAATGACATGTTTAGGTCCCGTTAAAATTTAAGGAAAAATATGACCATTGGAGGAGATGTTAACCACTAGATTTAAAACCTATAAATACCCAGCCATTTGAATGAGCTTAGAATAAGAGTATACGCTAGAATTTTCATTGAGAGTCGATGATATCTAGAAGAAGTGATACTATGTAAAGGCTCCACTAAAACCTATATTATGCGAATGTTGTGAAAAACTTGTTCAATATGAGAACATATTTTTCGACTTTCCTAGTGTGATTCTGATTGTTGCGGATCAATAAAGGGATTCTGGGGATAGGAAAACAGAGGAATCGATCACCTTAGAGTTCAAGGGCTTGTGCGGATAGCAAGACATATACTGATCTTCATATTGAGGGCTTAACCTAGTGCAAGTAAGATAGACTTTCTTGAAAGTATAAATCCATGGACTTATATCCAAAGTTGTTAGATACCCTTCTCTTTAGGTAAAAGATTTCTTATACTTTTTTACTTGTCCTATTGGTTAAAAGTTTTATTTCGATTGCATTTTGTTGATGTTAGAATTTGTAACTTTCTAACTCTTTCTTATTCTTGTAAAACTATGATATATTAGATTCTCTATGCTTTAAGGTATAATATTTCCTTAAGTAAACTTGTTTAAGTTTCATTATCGGATACATATTATCGAATTATGATAACTTTAGTTTCGTTGTTAAGAATTAAAGAGGTCTTGTGAATTTATCTTGTTTAACTTTGTAAAAAATATATTTTTTAAGGATAAAAACAATTTTTTAAACCTACAATTCACCCCTCTTGTAATTGATCAATATACATCTATATTTCGATCCTTCAGTTGGTATTAGAGTAGGTATCTGAAATACTTATACTTACATATAAGTTTTCTTACTCATCTTTTCTTGCTTAACTTTACTTGTTCAAGTTTTTCTTATAGATTTTATTTTTTTATAAAATTTTACTACTAACCCTTTTTGTGGAAAATATATTTTTTATTTTCTTATAGAATTACAAGAATGATCTTTTGATCAATAGACAACATAAATCCTACCAGAAACCCAATTTTTTATGGAAATAACTATGAATACTCGAGAGATATGTTGAAGATTTTTATTATCAATACCTGTGTTGATAACTTTTTTATGTTAACTAGAGAATACAATATTTCTGACAATGAAATCAGACAAATCACCAATCAAGAAAACAATATTATTAGGTAAACCTTAATTTATGAAATACTTTATTATGTTATATGACTAGATATACTTATATCCAAATTTCCACATGTGAAGATACTAATAGAATTTGAAAGAAATTAGAAGTTACACATTTTGGCATATCCAAGTTAATTGAAACATGAAGATCTATGCTTAGATATGAATATCATGGTTTCATGTTTCCTTATAGAGAACCAACATGCAATGATCAACAAATGTTTATGACTGTTGTCAATAGCCTTCAGTATATGTGTGAGAAAGGTCTTGATTATGAGATTCTTGTGGATTTTATAATAGATATTATACCAAATTAATGGGAATACAAAAGAATATTGATTGATGAGAATAAGAAAGTTTCAAACATAACTCTTAATGACTTATTCAGGACCCTTCAATAGCATGAAACTATAATTAAGAGATATAGAGAGATAAATAAAAAAATTAATTGTAACATATATTTTTCATTCACTACTACATCAAATCATATGAAATCCAAGACTTCTTCAAGAGTTACTAGAAAAAAATCCCAGAAATCTACTATTATATCTGAATCAAGTGATAGTGATAATTCTGAGAATGAAGTTATCAATATTGCTCGAAGACTTTAAAATATAATTGGAAATAAATATTTCCGACACATATAGAAGAAGAAAGAATAAATGATAAGAATGATTCAGAAGTGACTTGTTATTAATGCAATTTGGTGGGTTATATCAGACCAAACTATCCTATGCTCAAAAGGAAATAATGAAAGGATGGGTATTTGTAATAGAACAAGAAGAATTACTACATGACTAAGTCTAATAAATCACTCAAAACCAATGACACCTAGAGTGATAGTGGTGTTGACTCTTCTGATGAATATTCTGATATGGAATCTTATAGACAGAAGAATATTTGTCTTATATCCAGAATTCCTACTGAAAATAAATGTCTCATGGGTAAGTTAAATACTCCTAAATATTTAACCAATATTTCATTAAATGAAATTTTTTCTAATGAAGAATATTATGAATCTTTGGATGAATAATCTTTCTCATCAGAAGATAATACATTACCTTCTATTAAAAAAGTATCTCGGTCTTCCAAGTTACTTGAGAATGAAAATAGTAATATCTATAAGAAACATGATAAAAAAAATCTAGAATCTATATTTTAACAAAAGAAGTATCATATATTTCAAAATATCTTGATGAAAAAATACTTATTTTGAAAATATTTCAAAAACCCTTAAGGAAGTTTATTATAAGAAGGATAAACTTTCCAAGGATATTGAAAATGTTATTTCTATGAAAATGTTTTTAGATATTAACTCAAATTCTAATACTAATGACTATAAGGATAATAATTTAGTAATCTCACTAAAATCTGAAATATTTTCCTTAAAGAAACTTTAATCAAACATTACTTAAGGAAATTAAGGTTTTGAAAAAAATTTATTCACAACTTCATCATTATAGGAATAGTTATGGATTTTTTTATTCTTATTCAAAACCAATTTTTGGACACAACTATTTTGTACCCCAATGTTCTTCTTTTTGAACCAACTATCAATGTGGTGGACATTTGTAGAGAAATCATTCTTTGAATAAAACCCAATCATTAGGTTTTTTAAATCACATTTTTCTAAACAAATGTGGAAAAATAAGATTTTAGATTCTAGAATTTCTATATCCAAGAATGTTTGGATTCTGAATTTATAACTATTTTATTTTCAGGAAAACAAATGAAGTGGAAACAACTATACGTGGTACATGGATAATGGATCTTCCAGACACATGACTAGTAATAAAAAATTCTTTGAAATGATTATCTAGATGAAAGGTGGAAAAGTAACTTTCAGAGATAATTCTCAGGGAGAAATTATTGGTATACATAATATTTTTCATCTTAGAAAATCTTTAATTCCCAAATTTTAATTTCATAAATAAGATATCATTCTTAAATTCATCTGAATGAAAGATCAACATGAATACATATTTACAAAATCTATACCCTCCAATATATTTTAATACATTAAACAAAATTTAGGAAGAATAATTGTTAGGTAATCATCGATATTTTTTTTGAAACCTATCTCCCAAAAATAAGATAATCCATTTCATTGAGAGAGTATATATGTTTATTATTTTATTTTTTCTTCTCTAATTTTTCTCTTTCGAACATAAAATGTTTTTATTTCGATAATAAAACTTTTTTGAACCAATGTTCATTATAAATAACCTTATCAATGCTGACAAATATTTAAAATAAATATGTAAGGTAAATTTCCTTACTTATATCATCATAATTTTATTTTTCTGTTTGTTCGTATTTCAGTCTTTTTTCAATAAAACCTTATCAGATTCAATTTCCTTAAAATCCAATTTTTCCTTAAAACCTCAACTTACAAGAACTAAAATCCTTATCTGGAATTGATTTCAACCAATATAGTAGATCATGAAAATCTCAACTATTAGGTTCATTAAAGAATATGAACTATCACCATGAATCCTATATAAAAGACCCCCTAATCGCATCCCATGATGGTTTTATTGGAACTTTTTTGATGAAGATCTACCACCCTTCAAGTGTGCCATTCGGTTTTCCCCTTCTATTCAACTCTAAATGTCTCTTGAAGTTTCCTCATAGACTATGATGGCCTCACCCAAGGAAATAAAGGATTGTATAATTTGTAGTGAAAGGTAGCTGAACACAAATTTCTTTTCTATGTATGACTCCTTGATTTCAAAAATAATAAATAAGAATAGATCCCAAAGTCTCTATGGAGCCAATGAGAAGATTCTAAATACTGTATATATCGATCTGGTAATAAAATTTTATTATACAGTTCATTTTTATGAACAAGGTAGAAGAGAAAATTTTTATTTTAAGAGTTACCGAAAGATGTACTCTCTATCCTTTAAGAAAGATGAAACTATCTTGGATATTCCTTATGATGGAGAATCAACCCTTTTATGACACAAGTTTCCTGATGAGGAAGGTTATTTTATGAAAGTTAAGTCTATTGGGTGACTTGGTCTTAAGGGGTAATGACACTGAAGATCACTCATCTTTATTCAATCCATAGATTGGTTGCTCATTAGATGAATGGTTTTCTAAATCTGAGAAAGAGGGACAAGAATTCTCTAAAGATATATGATATCTTCAGGATGGATTTCCTAGTGAATGCAAGGATGATAAAACTTGTCAATTACATTATCTTAATGTTCAGAAACATTAAGAATGGAACCATTAAATACCAAATTATTATGTATCCGATGATCTTTTCCAAGATCATTGTCTTGGGCTTAGAATCCCTCAAATTTCTGTGCAACTCTAAGTCCAAAACCATTAAGATAGTGTTGTTAAGTGACGATACCCTGAGAAGAATAAATATTGGTTTCAATATTATGATATGAGATTTATTTGATCTTCCTTATAAGGATGATCAAGATACTTCTAAGAAAGGAGATGTTGGAGAATTCTCCAAGAAAATTCATTTGAAAAGAATAGTAAAAGAGCCAAAACCTTAGGATAAAGTACCAACTACTGAAACAGTATCTGATCCCCCCAAACCAAAGAAACAAAAGAATTTTTGGATGATGTTTTTGCTAAATAGAGATAGATCAAGAAGAATAAGAGAAAAAAGTAATGAGAAATAGTTTTGGGTTTGTCCCTGATGAGTCTAAGTACTTCTAGGTTCATAGAGCCGAAGTAATTGAGAGGCAAGCCAAATTAAATAAGATGGAAAAAAGAGTGAAGTTAAGATTATTCAGAATATGTATAGAGATACTGAGAAGGAATCTGAAGATGTTCAGGTACTATAATCATTCTTTCATGAACTAGTGGTAACTGAGACTCCAGTTGCAGATAAGATAAAGAATGATATTTAAATTATAGAAACCATAGTTAAAGAAGAATAAAATACATCAAGAAGAAGAAGAAGAAGAGGAAGAGGAAAGTGAAGATATGATAATAATGGTAGTAGAATATAAAGAAAAGAAGATCCCTTCAGAAAATCTATCTTTAAGAACATCCCAAGATGAATCCAAACAAATGATTTATGAAGGAAAATATATTAAGAAAGGTGATGATGCTCAATATGAGGTTAATAAAGCTCCTTCAAATGATGAGAGTAGTAATGATGATATTATTCAACATGTTTATGATAAGGCTGATAAATAATTTTATATTTATGATGATAAAATAGTTCACATTTCTGATGGTGAGCTTGAAACTCAGATATATGAAATGGAAATCTTTAAGGATGAGAAACGTAAAAAATTATTTATTGATTTGCTAAATAATGTTGTTGTTGAAGAGAAATGGAGGATGTTTCTGGAACATCATAGAAAAAAGAAGATGACCAAGTTAAAATTAAATCTATAGTAAAAGAATCTATCTCTGAGTCTTCATCTTTCTTAGGAAATGATTTTGTGGTTCAGTCCTTGAAGAATCTTGTGAATTCCATTCCTTTATTTCCAATCATTGATTCAAAATGTCAACTGCATCAAGAAATAGTCAATCAGAAAATAGATCCAACAATTCTTCTTATGTAGAAGTGTATCAAACATGAAGCTGAGTTTAATACTTTTTTAGATCAGTTATGATGCTCATAGGAGATCATGAAAATAAATAACTATGTGGTCTAAGTCATTGATATATGATCTTAAAATATGTGATGATTTCACTGATTCAGTCAATGATGCATTTGATAAATCTGATGACAAGATAAAGAACCTTTTATCATGTATTTTAGAAATTCTAGAGGATGATAAATCTATCCATCAAGAGGAAGATAATGATATCAATGGGAAACTAAATTCATTTTCTCTCAATCTAAAAAGGGAAAGGTAACTCATGGAAGAAATTTCTGAAAAACATAGAGATTAGGAAGAAGAAATAAAGTCTCAAGGAAAAATTCTTAAGTCTCAAGAAATAGAATCAAAGGCCTCAAAAGTAAAAACCAGGATCAAGATAATTTGATCAATAAGTTCAAATATGATCATAATGAATTGAAGAATCGTAAAGCTACCTTGAAAAGTTTGATGCCAAAGGAGAAAAAAAGATGAACGATTTTCATCTCAAATCTGATATTTTTTGGTATTTTTATTCTTAACAAATTTTTTCATTTTAATGAAAATTTTTATCTTTCCATGGTTGTGCTTTGTATATTCCAAACCTTTCAGGTGCTATTTTTTTTCTTTCCCTCCATTACTTTTTGAAAATCACAAAGGGGTATAAAATAATATTCAAAAATAATATTATGTTAAAAGAAGAGAATACCCTATGTATGGGGGATTTTAGTTAAGAATAATTTCGTATGTATGGAAGAGATATTTATCTAAAAAAGTCATGAATATGATCTTTATGGATTTCATAACCTAAGGGAGAGTAATTTATTTTCATTATGATCCATAAAAAAGGGGGATAAGTATTTATTTTAAAGTTGAAAAATGAAAACCTTTGTCATTATATTCTTTTATGAAAAGTTGTTTGTGCTTTCAAAAAATGGGATATTGTTGAGTCAATAAGTTTCCTTATGAATTTTTCATTCCATTATGTTTTGAAAATAACAAACACATTTTATTATAGAAAATTATCTTTCTCTAAGAAACTTTATCATAAGGAATATTCTCTTTTTCTATGAATAGTTTTTGAATTTAATTATGAAATTCAATACCATATCTAATATTTTCTCAATCCATGTATAATCATATTTTTTAAAAATAAAAAAATTCATTGTTTACCTAACTCAGAACCTTATAGTTCCTTTGAATATGATTTCCCTAGAATTGGGAATCTGATTCCTTCAGAAATCAGACTCCGATTTCTCTGGAAATCAGACTTCAATTTCTATGGAAATCAGACTCTCATTTCTCATAAAATAAAACTCTTATTTATTATTAAATCAGACTCAGATTTCTTATAAAATCATACTTCGATTTATTTTAAAATATTACTCTTATTTATTCTGAAATCAGGCTATGATTTCTTCAAAAATCAGGCTCTGATTTCTTCAGAAATCAGAATCTGATTCTCTAATTTTTTAGAATCTATTTGTAAATATTTCTTAGACATAGATTTTTAATATCTTCATAATCTAATTAAATTATTTTATTATAGTTACCTCATTTAGTTAATGTAATGGTTCTTTTTATTGGATCCTAAATGTGATAATTTTTCCAAAGCATGTTAATGTTTCTCATAGTTTTTTTATTCAAAACCATGTCCTCCAATCCGTTTTAAATTAACTATTGTCTGAGTGCCACATGTACAGGTCCCATTGAAATTTATGGAAAAATATAACCATTGGAGGAGAACTAAAATGATGGATTCCATGCCTATAAATACCCAACTATTTTAATGAGCTCAGAATAAGAGTTTACGCTAGAGTTTTCATTGATAGATGGAGATCTTTAGAATAAAGTAATACTCTCTAAAAACTCTACTCAAACCTGACTTGTGTGAATGCTGTGAAAAACTTGTTTAAGATGAGAACATCTTGTTCAACCTGCCAAGTCTGATTCTGATTGTTTCTGGTCATTCGAGGGCTTCCAGGGATATGAAGACAGAGGTGTCAATCACCTTATAAATCGAGGGCTTATGGGGACAGTAATATAGATACTGATCTTCAAATCAAGGTCTTACCCAAGTGTGGGTAAGACATATTTTCTTGAATGTATAAATAAATGGACCTTTATCCAAGGTTGTTGGATACACTTCTCTTTGGGGTAAAAGATATCATATACTTGTTTTCTTGTTCTGTTTGTTACATTTTTTATTTCTTCTACATTTTTTTAAATTTTGAAAGTGTAACTTTATTACACATTCTTTTTCTTGTAAAAATATGATATATTAGATTATATACACTTTAAGGTAGAATATTTCATTAAGTAAACATGTTTAAGTTTTTTTATCAGATTCATATAATCAGAACCTAATAGAGTTAGTTTCTTTGTTAAGAACTAAAGAGTGCTTGTGAATTCATCTTGTTTAACATTGTTAATCACAGATTTTATTAAGGATAAAAATGAATGTTTTTAAACCTATAATCCACCCCCTCTTTTAACTGAGAAATCTAAATCCATATTTCGATCTTACATGTTTTTCATCATATTGAATTCATTTTGTTCTTTTTTATATAATGTATTACCATTTATTACATACTCGGTGTAAGATATAAAATTTTCATTCATCCCTATGACTACTCATAGAGGTCGTTTGGAAATTAAATTCATATTTTCACTTAAATCCTTATAAATTTAATCTCTAAACCATCCTATAAAATGTTAAATATGTGTATCTGATATCTATTTTTCATCCCTTGATGGACTCAAATAACTATGAATTTCCTTGTGGGATTCAATATATGGATCAAAATATTCACTATTATATAATATGTAAATATGTGCTTTCTCCCACTATGTCAAGGTAATTGTTACATCATATATTCCAGAAATAATTTCACCCATAAGGCATTTTCTGTGATGAGACTCTGGGAGAAAATTGATTTCAACATCTGATTGGTAATCAGTATAGAATTAAATATCTTCTTCAATAATATATCATTCTACAATACAGACGTCTAGACAACATCAATTATTGAAATACCCTTTCAATATATTTTCTATACCATTGAATGGGGTACATCCATTTGTAATGGATATGACCAAATAGTTTAACCTCTCTTACAAATTGAACCATCAAGTGGACCATTATATCAAATAATGATAGTGGTAAGAATATTTATAATTCTCCCCAATTAATGTCCACATTCCTATTTTCCCTATGTTTAGTCCAAAATTTATAGATTTGATTTATTCTGTGACAAATATAATATTCTTCCAACTCTTCGAAAGTAATGTTTCATGAATAATAATAAAATAAACATGAACAAAGGATTTTAGAAGGGTCTTCTTCCTTCTCTCTTGAAAACATGATGAACTCCTTAACTCCAACTTCATATTAATTTTTTAAACAATTGGCATGCATCCATTTTTAGTTCATTTCCATCCAATTGGATTCATAAAATATTAATTTTATATAATATATAAATAAATACACATGATATTCACTATCAAAATTGAAAGTCATTGACAATTCTATTAAGGGAAATTGGATCATTTCGACTAGAATATCTAAGTGCCTAGATATTTCAAATCCAATTAAAATGGTTGTTGAAATTTGAAATAATATATGGTGATAATGGAAGAAAATAAATGATATTTTTAGTAAACTTTTTGGTTGTAATCTAGAAGATGGATAGTGTAATGGCCCTAGCCTGAATTACCCAAAAAAACACCAAGTCACGTCATCTTATGACCTCTAACGCACCTCAAAGTCATTAAAGGATGGTTTAAATTTTGGGTGTAAAAAACCATAAAAGGGAGGTGGTCCCCCTCTCCCAAATAGAAGAAATTGGTACCAGAGGTCTAAAAAATTCTATCATGACCCTTGGGTTCAATGGACATGCAAACCCAAAATCATCATTACCCAATATAGGCATACCTTTTAGACAAACAACTATGGAAATAAATGATTAAAAAGCTATATAGACACACATACATGTCATGCCAATATAATAACTCACTCGCTTATAGTCTATAAGAAATTTAAAATAGATAAAAACATGATATTAAAACATAACATGAACTAAAGGGACCATAATGTTTCAAAAAGTGAAGGATTGATGTGGTAAAACATAATGTTCTTAAATGGGGATGACCCATTTGAATATTCTCCATAAGAAAACTAAGGACCATAGTGACTGCTAAGAGGAACCATATCCTATGATACATATAACCAATAGAGGAACATATATCACTCAACTAAATAGGTTCATGAAAAATAGAATTTGAGGATGCATGTCTGTTGAGGATTTCCATGAAACTTGTCATCATATATATAATCATTAGGGACCCACAAATGTTCCTCAAATCTGTAGTCCATAAACAATAATATACATGAAATTTTCTAAACATTTATATACATATATGAAAAAATATTTAGTAATAATATATAAAACATTATCATAAAACAAAAATGAATAAATACAAGGTTCTTTGTTAGATATAAACAAAGGATCATACATCGATAGTCAATACAAACAATGGACCACAAATCGGTCCAGAAACAACAGATCACAATCAAATCGTAACAGACAGATCATAAGAAAAAATCATAAAGAAATCATAGAAGAAGAAATATAAAACAAAAGAAAAAATACACAATGAAAATCAGAAGACCTACCTCACTAGGTTGAAGAAAATCTAGGACCCTCTTTGAATGTTAGACGAGATGTTCAGAGACAATTGATTGGTGTGATTCAACCTTTGATTCACTAAGGAGGAATGTCGACAGTGGGTGGCTTCCATGGAAAGCTTCTATAGCACGATGGGTTCACAAATGTTTATGGTTTTTAAAATAGATCGGGACACTTTTCAGTGCTAAACTTATAGCCCTGATAAACATTCATTTTATTAGCACATTGTTTAGAACTGATAAATCCTCATCTTTATCATTGCAAAAAAATAACTAATAAAGATACTTTTATCAGTTATTATTACTAAAGCGTTGTTAAAGGATTTATAATTATAATTATAAATATATTTTTTAAATATCTATAAATACATAATATATATATAGTAAATATATTCCATTTTAAATATATTTATTATAATTTTATAATTGTTTATTTATAATAATAGAAATATTTTAAAAAAATATTATTTATATCATTATATTTATTTCTATAATTATACATATATTTATTTAATATATATATATAAATATGAATATATTAAATATATTCATTATTTAATTTAATTTTTTTTAAATTTATAATTTTTTTAAATATACATAATTATTTATTTATAATTTTATAAATAATTTGAAAAAATATATTTTTCCTTTGTAATTATAAATATATAATAGTATAAATATAGTGAATGTACATTTATAAATATATTTAATTATATATATAATTTTAAAAATTTATTTTTAACAATATTAATGAATATCTAATTTTGTGTGCCTGGATATTTGTGAAAAATGAGTGAAATTGAATAAATTAAGAATATAGGTACACTTTAACAATACTGAAAAATGGATATGTATTATGTGTGTACATATTTTATACAAAAAGACATTAATTATGTATATGTGAAATCAATATAATACAAATTTGATCAATATTAAATTGAAAAATCAAACGACATGCAATTATATGTTGAGTACAATGAAATTAATCAATATTTGTAATTCATATTAATTTTTATTTATATTAAATAATTCAATAAATATATGAAAATTTAATGTAAAGCACATAATAATTTTTTAATATATAAATCATATTTATATACATTAATATATATCTATATATTTAATATATACTATTTAATGACATTAATATTCATAATTATATAATTAATAAAATATCTAATATTTAATAATATTTAATCAATCAATTCATTTTTACCAATAATTATTTAATTAATAAAATTTTTATTATTTTTTTAACAAACATATTTTTTCTTTTTTATATATTTTATTATTTCATTTTATCAGTGCTAAATATTTGTTTCTGAAATAAAAATTTATCATCTCTAAACATAAAGGGATGCTAAAGCATACCCTTTATCAGTGCTAAAAATAAAGGGCTGATAAAGGATACCCTTTATGAGTGCTAAAAATAATGCGCTGATAAAGGATTCCCTTTATCTGTGATAAAAATAATGCTCTTATAAATGATACCATTTTTTAGTGATAAAAATAAAGCACTGATAAAGGTTTCCTTTATCAGTGCACAAATTAAAGCACTGATAAAAGGCTAAATTTATCATCTTTTTATTTAGTGCTAATAAATATAAAATTTATCCACATTTTCTTCTAGTGTTGATAAATAATAGCATTGTTAAAGGCCTATTTTTTAGTAGTGCGATTGAAGTAGTGTTGTTGTTTTCATTCTAGTTCCTTTTGTACCTAATTTGGTTGTAAAGGTTAAATAGGCACAAACATCTAATTCTGAATGTGTTTCTATGAGGCAAAAACACCATGGTGGGAAGACCATGGGTGATGGAAGCTTGATAGAATATTAGTGTTGTTGTTTTGAGATTGGATAGTCATGCCTTTAGCTTTTCCAGAACAACTACTTCATTATTATCACTATTAGATATGGGATGTTCATCCTAGAATAAAAAATATGTAGAAGGCACCAAAATAACAATTTTAGTGGGATGGAATGAAAATAGTTATGGATGAGTTTGTTTTGAGATGCCTCCTATTTTAGAAAGTTAAGGAAGAGAACCAATGAACAATAATTATACTGCAGTATATACCAATTCCAATGTGGAAATGGGATCAAATAGCTATGAATATTGTAATAGGTCTACCAAAAATGATTTGGAAACATGATTCTATATGGTTGAAAGTGGAACATCTAAATTCATCCCATTTCAAACCTATTCATGAATACAATATCGTAGAGGATGAACAAAAATCTATATTCACGAATTTGTAAAGTGTTATGGTGTTTTAGTCTCAATTGTATCTAATGGAGACCCTGGGTTTACATCTCTTTTTTGGGGAATTATTTAAAAATAAACCATGGGACTTAGTTTATTATGATCACAACATGTCATCCTCAAATGGATGGAAAATATGAAAGGATAATCCAAACATTATAGGAAATGGTTAGGGATTGTGTAATTGATTTTGGTGTTTTATGGGAGGAGCACATATCCTTAGTGGAGTTCTTGTAAAAAAAGTTCTTTGGCCTCGATACATATGGATGATTTTGAAGAATTGTATGGGTATCCTTGTCATTATCCACTTTTTTGGTGGAAATAGGTGATACTTCACTGGATGAACCACTCCTTGTGAAATAGAAAACATATAAGATTCAATTAATCATAAATAGGATAGAGATGGCACTAATTCATTAAAACTAATATGTGGGTTATTATCAATGACCGTTTTCATTTTATGTGAGTGGTCATGTGTTCTTTAGAATATCTACAACACTTGGGAATATTTGTTTTTTATGTAGGATAATTTATATCCTTGATATGTAGGAAATTTTAACAAACATGAATAGGTGGGTGAGGTAGAGTATCAGCTGGACTTTACACCATGGTTTAGTTCAGTGCATAATGGGTTTCATGTATATCAATTAAATATGTATCAACCTGACCCTAAAAATATTATTCTATGATATCACATTGACCTAGATCTATATTCAATGGTATTTCATGTGCTGATATAGATTCAGGATTGTTCATAGACTGTTTTACACGGGAAATCATTTTTCTAGTGTGTATTTTATGATATCATGGTTAGCTTCATAATGGAACATGGATGCTTAAAAAGGAAATGAAAAAAATGGCCATAACTATTCATGGATAACTCTGTTTTTCTATATTCTGGGCACAGAAAGACCAATGGTGGGTAAAATTTACCACCCCAAGTTTCAGGTACATAGACCTTTATTAATTTATTTAAAGTATATAAATTTATTGGATTATGTTTTAGGAGGTTCATAGGTTCTTTGACATATTTTTAGGATTTTTTGGAGGTGCATGGTTCGAACATGGTTGGTAGAAACCATGAAACACATCATTGAAACCATGAAACTAAAATAGTGGACAGTAGGGTGGAACACAGTTAGGAACGATGTTTTTCAAAACTAGGTGGATGCCAATTAAAATTTGTGCAACATTGGACAGTGGAGTAAAGCACATTTGGAACATGGTTTGTCTGACCGTGTGAACCAACCATGCGAGGTTTGTTTGGAGGAAGTGGCCCATCCATGGTTTTCTTAATTGTATTCCCTATCTACAAACCATGGAAATTTAGAACAAAAAATTGTTGATTTAATCTGATTTACCTCTTAAATGACTCATTTTCTTTTAAATAGGACGTCACAAAAATCCCTCTTCCTCCCAAAGAGGTAGATATAATTCATTTCAATCTGAGAGTGACTCCTAGGTGAATACAAATGAGTTAGATTTCCAAATTTTCCAGAAAGAATTTTTTCTTTATTTGTTTTTAGTTAGATCTATTATCATTACAAATTTTGGAATCATTGATATAGTTTTGTATGTATATATCCATGTTATGTGATTTCAATCTTGATGGGATATGAATTTTTTTTTAATTTAAGGGAATAAGATCTATTTTGGAATCTTGAATATATAAGCCTGTTTGTTAATGTTGTTATGTCGTTCTTCATTTTTGTCTATGTTTGAAAGGTAGGTGGCTTCATATATGGACTCCTCTTAATTAGAACATGAAAATTTAATTTAAAATTTATTTACTTTCTTGAAATTTTTGGGAAAATCATAGTGTGAGTTGATGGAATTCTCTTTTGAAATATGTTTTTGAAAATCATGGGAATTGGATGGATTTTTAGAAAATCATTGTTTATAATCTAAAAATGTGTATTTGATAATTATTTTTAGGGGATGAAAGTAAATAAATAAATTATTTTATTTTATTTAAATGTGTGGATATGATTTGCGCATAATATCGTGGAAATAGTTGACTGGGATGGATAATGGTTGTGAAGTATCACTATCAAAGGGATGGAGTATGAATGTGTAGTTACACCATAAATGGTAAAATCAAGATTGTTTGTGTTTTTATAATGAGGATATTTATGGACATGGACTTGATTATACTAAATCATAAATTTTAAAATAGTTAAATGTTTTTTTGATATTCCTTAAAAATGATTATGTTAGTTATTAATATATTCCTTTAAAAAATGGTTTTGAAGGCTTGTTGGATTATTTTACATAGAAAACTATTTTGGTTAGAATTATTTTTAAACTATTTTATATATGTTTTACAACATGTTCAATCCTAGTGGAGTGATTGGAAAGTCATTGGGAAATTCCAACCATGTTTTATTCTCACCGCCTATATGGGTACTATAGTGCATTTATAGATTTTATATATCCATACATAGGTAAAGGAAATGTATCTCAGTTCTTTAGATATGATTCTTTCCACCTTAGGATGAGAAATTAGATTAGGATCTTGGATAATACTTGGAGTTTTTGTTGTTGTCTTTTGTGTCTTTTTGTTTTTTGTCATTTGGTTCCATTGGTTATGTCACATTGATTACTCTTATACTATGATATTGTCTTTTGGTTTAGTATTTTATTGGCCTAAAATTTGGTAATCAGGCACCATTAATAAGTTTGGTTGTTATGGTTCTCATTTGTTTGGTCATTTAATCTTAAAAGGTAATATAATCCACCAACTATTTATGAGATTTTGGCATTTATTTCCAGCCTTTAGTGTCTTTGGGATGTCAACTAAGGCATAATATCTACCCCATAACTTCTCATGCAAATGAGGGGTAGGATATTGTAGTGAAACTCTCACATTGATTCCATTTTATGTTTTAAATTATTGTTTCTCGTATATTTACATGTTTAAAATAAATCTTGTTGGTAATTTATTTATACAAAAAAACAGCCCATAAATAAAAAAATGGCTAAAAATGTAACATCATGATTCCTATGACCATTTATTATTTTTATTCATATATTATATTCCCCATCCCACATTTTCCATTTTAATAGATTTGGAATTTTATTTTTGAATTATAATTCAGGATTTCCACACTCTAATGATCCTTTTTATTTTTTCTCATTGTGTAAAAATGCTATATGATTAATGTTGAGTGGTAACATTCAAGAGAGTTACATTTTAAAAAAAATATTGAGTGAAACACAAGTGAACATAATATTTTTTTGTGTAATAACACAAGGGAGTGTGTGAGGTCCATATTACTTTCTATTCGAATTTTACTTTAGAATTATTAAATGGAAGAAGCAAGTCAAAAAAATGAAATATAAATGTAGTTGTTCATGAGCTTTATAAAATAACAATTCCAAATTTTGAATACAATGATTGATTAATTTCATCCCCCTTTCAATTATATAGAACCACAAATGAGGAGGTTCATCCAAAAATATAAGAAGTTATCTGATTTTCAGGAGTCTCCAATTCAGATAATGGAACCACCATGGTAGAAAACCATTGATCTTGGAGGATTAATGTTGAGGATATATTCATTACAAGGTAAGAATGGTCTCAAAACATACTTGGAATGGGAATGAATGGAATATCATGTGTGTAGTTTTCAAAACTATTCATAAGGAAATAATATTATCTTTGAGGCTATGGATTTCACTGACTATGCTAGTATTTAGTGGTAGAAACTAAAAACGAGTCAATAAAAAAGTATAAAATTACCCATCCTCACATGGGAGGAGATAAAAGTGGCAATTCGTAAGAGGTTTATTTATATCCATGATATTACTGATTTTTTCCTCATGTCTCATGGTTTTATACAAGGAGCAATGAGTGTCAAGAAGTATTATAAAGAGATAGAGGTCACCATGATTCAGGACAATATCGATGAGGAGAGAGATAGGATACCATGGAATGATTTTTTAAAGTCCTTAACCATGAAATTCAGGACATAGTGAACATGAACCACTATTTTGAATTTGAGGATATTCTTTACCTGGCTACTAAAATGAAGATACAAGTAAAGGTAAGAAGGATGTGTTGTTTATCTTATGGTAATGATTATAAATATTCATTCACGTTAAAATATTCCAAACCTCAAGAACATGTAAGGGTGAAAAAAATGTATTCAAAGGAGGTAACCAAACCAAAACCATTATTTCTAGAATATAAATGTAAAATAAAGGGTTATGTAATTTCCAAATCATGTGATATGAAATGTTTTAAATGTTTAAGAGTTGAAAAAATTTCCTCACTATTCACAAAGAAGAGGACCAAGATTATTTTGGATAATAGAGATGTTAGTAGTAGTAGATCAAGGGAAGATGAAATTCCACCACTTGATGAGTGTTTAGTTGCGGAAGTAGATATCCCCATACATGGAAGAATGCTTGCATCAAGATGTGATTTTAGTAATCAACCTAAAGGATAACATGATTAAGATTAAAGGGAGAATATTTTTAATACTATATGAATCTTCAATGAAAAGGTATGTAGTGTGATAATTTATGTGGTAGTTTAAAAAACATAGAAATTGGTTTGATGGATGATAAATTGGGATTAGCTAAGTCCAAGAATCCTAGGCCTCCTAGATTGTAATGGTTAAATAATAGTGGGGATGTTAAAGTGACTAAGCAAGTGCAAGTTACATTTTCTATTAGGAATTATGAATACAAGGTTATATGTGATATTATTTCCAAACATGCTAGTCATATATTTTTTGGAAGGTCTTGAAAATTTTATAGGAGAGTCACACATGATGGATACAAAAACCACTATTAATTTTCATGCAATGGAAGGACAGTTAAACTTAAACCCCTAAGGTTGTTACAAGATTATAAAGACCATGTGAGGAGTGATAGAGGTCATTAAAAGAGAGAAAAATAAAAGAGATAAAAATAGATAGAATAAAAAAATAATGTGTGAAAAAAAGTGATGTGTGACATTAAAATATATTAGGGAAAGAAAATAGATTTAAACAAGAGTAAAAATAAGACTGAAAATAAGAGTTAAAAGAAGATTGTTGAGGGGAAAGTGAGTTTGTTTTTAGAAAAAAACATATCTAAAGAGTGATTTAGAGGGGGAGGAAACTCTCATGATTCTATTCAAGGTATAATGTTTTACTAATAAATATCATACCCCATAAACGCCTTCTTGTGTTGTGTATTTATTTAAATAATATAGGGATCAAGCAAAGAAGTGTTGGGAACGATCTATATTTTTTCTATGTGTTTTAGTTTGAAAACCAGTTCTAAAAGCGAGATTCCTAGAGAATCTAAAATAAAAACATCATCCTTAAAATTTTTTACCTTTCTACATCTTAAATAATATCAATGATAATTCCTAAAAGATTTAGTTACTCAAAGTGTATATAAATGTTAGTGCCGCCTTTAATGTTGTTGATCAGTAACCATTTGAACTTTCATATTTGAGGACGGAGGGGTTATAATGTTAATAAAACACATGGGAATATAGGTTTGAAGGTGGAATCGATGAGGAGGGTGGAATGTATTGGATTTTACAAGACCTATTGTTAGGAGTTGTTGGCCCGATGAAAAGGGAGTGAACCAAGAAAATGAAAGATTTCTTAAATGGGTTAATCATATAACTCCAAGGTGAGCCCCAATACCCTTTATTTTGGGAACAATTAAAGACTATATTAACATTAATTAAGGCCCAGACATTTTTTTAAAGACCCATCCCTTGGTGTACTATGAATTTCAAGCCCACCCAACCATGGAATATTTAAAGTCAAAAGTGGTAGTCTATTTGTATTTACTTTTCAAAAATGAGTTTTAATCTTCCCTTAAAGTCATGGGATAGTGATTTTATTTTCAAAAGTATCATTTAAGAATTTTTACTTGTGGAAACTAGGTGTTATAAATTTTTATCACTCTTTGTCTATAAATATGCACACCTTGTACTCTTTGAACATCATGAATGACAGTAAGGTTATTATGGTTATTTTAGCTGAAAACCTTTGTGTTCTTTCTTAATTATTAACTTATCAAAGGAATGTTAGTGATTTTTGGAATATTGTGCCTAGATTACATAGAGACAAGTTCTCTTTGGGTTCAACTTTGACCAACTCTCTACTTTCTTCCTTAATTCCACTATCTATAGCCCTTTCACTTTCCTACTTGCATAGGTCCTGGTTATCAACATGATAATATTGAACAAGGTTCCTAATACACATCCTCGAAGGTATAACTTACTTATCAATGTTATCAGATTTTTTTAGGTTTTTGTATATTTTAGTGATTCTATGGCTTTATTAGGATTTTATGGTTTTTTTGGGGTTTTAGGGATTTGTAGGTTTTTTGGATTTTTAGTGGGTTTTTTTGTATTTATGTTATTTTGAGATTTTAGAGTTTCTTTAGTTTTTACGGGTTTTAATTAAATCTATATATTTTTAATGTTTTTAGTTACCTAAAGGGTTTTTAGAGTTTTTAGTGGATTTTTAGTGTTTTTATGTATTTCCTAAGGGTTTTAGGGGTTTTTATGGTTTTTAGGATTTTAGGGTTTTTATGTGGATTAAGGGTTTTAAGTGTTTTTTAGGTTTTTAGGGGTTTTTAGTTTTTTAGGGTTTCATGGTTTTCTTAGGGTTTGGGGGTTTTAGGGTTTTTATGTTTTTACGTTTTTTTTAATTTTTTAGGATTTTAATGTTTTTATTTTTTTACTGAGTTTAAGGTTTTTAGGGTTTTACATTTTTAGGGTTTTATGGTTTTTTTGGGATTTAGGATTTTGTATTTTTAGGGTTTTTAAGGTTATTTAGATTTTTTAATCATTTTTAGGTGATAAAAGGGTTTTTATAGTTTTTGTGGATTTTTGGATTTTTATGGGGTTTTAGGGGTTTTAAGGTAGTCTAGCATTTGGAATGCTTTTTGGGGTTTTAGGGTTCTCAGCACATTTTATGATTTTCAAGGGTTTAAAGTGTTTTTAGTTTTATGGTTTTCTTAGGATTTTTAGGGTTTCTTGTGTTTTATAAATTTTGATGGATTTTTATGATTTTTTTGGATTTTTATTGGTTTTAGTGATTTTATGGATTTTTAGGGTTTTTATGGTTTTTAGAAATTTTTAGAAATTTTTTGGGTTTTTATGTTTTTTTAGTTTTTAGGGTTTTATGGTTTTTATTATTTTAAATGTTTTAGGGTTTTAAAAGTTATTTATATTTTTTATAAGGTTTTAGGGTTTTTATCATTTTTTGGGTTTTTATGATTTTGAATGTTTTTGGGAGTTTTAGGGGTTTTTTGGATTTTTAGGTTCTTTTATGGTTTTTATCATTTTTGGGGTTTTATGTGTTTTATGTGTTTTTAGGTTTTTGATGTTTTCATATATGTTTTCAAGGTTTTTAGGTTTTTTACATTCTTATGGATTTTTAGGGTTTTTTTTGGATATTTATGGGTTTATAGGTTTTATGGATTTTGAAGTTTTTAGGGTTTTTAGGGATTTTTATGTATTTGGCATTTTTTTGTTATTAGGATTTTTACATGTTTTTTGATTTTTAATGTTTTCATAGAGTGTGTCTGGTTTTTTTAGGTTTTTAAATATTTTAGGAATTTTGATGGGTTTTACTTTTTTTTTGTTTCTGGTTTTTAGGGTTTTAGATTTTTTGGGGTATTTAAGGTTTTTTAGAGTATTTAACATTTTTAGGTCTTTCAAGGGATTTAAAAAAATTTATCGGATTTTATGGTTTTTCTTTTATAGGTTTTTTATTATTTTTGGGGTTTTATGTTTTTTAGTGTATTTAGATTTTTTCTGTTATTAGGGGGTTTTTTGGGGTTTTAGGGTATTTAATAGTTTTTCAGGAATTTAATGTTTTTTTAGATTTTATGGAATTTTATGGATTTGAAATATTAATATGTTTTTTTAGGATTTTTTAGATTTTGAGAGTCTTTAGGGGTTTTAGATTTTCTAGGATATTTTTTTGGGGTTTTAGGGGTTTTTTTATTTTTTTAGGGTTTTAAGGTTTTCAGATTATTTTAATATTTTTAAGGGTTAAAAATGTTTTAAGAATTTTTACTGGTTTTAGGGGGTTTTTTGGGTTTTATGGTTGTTATAGGGGATTTTTATGGATTTTGGGTTTTTTTAGGATTTTTACCTTTTTTTAGGTTTTATGGGTTTTTAGTGTTTTTAGTTATTTAATATTTCCTTAAGGATTTTTAGTGTTTTTAGGGTTGTTTAATTTTTTTGTAATTTTACAATATTTTTGTGGGTTTTAGGGTATTTAAGGATTTTAAGGGATTTCAGGGGTTTTAGGTTTTTTAGGGGTTTAATTTTTTTTGGGTTCTTGAGTTTTCTTAGTTTTTTAGTGTTTTAGGGTTTTTAGATTCCTTTATTATTTTAAGGATTTTAAATTTTTTTTATATTTTTAGTGGTTTTTAGTGTTTTTAGTGTTTTTTAGAGATTTATATGTTTTTTGGATTTAATGAATTTAGGTGTTTTATGGTTTTTAGGGGTTTTATTTTTGTTTGTATTTTTAGGGGTTTTATAATTTTATATTTTTAGGTTTTTAAATGTTTTAGGTTTTTAAGGTTTTCTTAGTTTTATTCATGTTTTTTAAAATTTTTATTGATTTTTAGGATTTTTTTGGATTTTATTGGTTCTTATGGATTTTAATGATTTTGAGGGGTTTTTTTGAGGTTTTTCTAGTATCTAGGTTTTTAAGGGGTTTGAATTGTTTTTATTTTTTATGGTTTTCTTTTAGGGTTTTATGGTTTTTAGATATTTTTAGTTATATTTTAAGGTTTTTATAGATTTTATGAATTTTGAGGGGTTTTTTGGTTTTTATTGTTTTTATGGTTTTTATTATTTTTTGGGTTTTTTGGGATTTTTAGGTTTTTAGGGTTTTAAATGGGTTTTATATTTTTTTTAACATTTCTAGGGTTTTAAATGATTTTTTTAGATTTTAGTGGTTTTATGTTTTTCATTAGTTTTCAGTATTTTTAAAAATTTATAGGATTTTTATTATTTTTATTATTTTTATTATTTTCATGGTTTTAAGGGTATTTATGGGTTTTAGATTTTTTTTGGTTTTTAGGGGTTTTAAGTGTTTCTAGGTTTTTTATGTTTTCTTATAGATTTTTAGGGTCTTTATGTTTATATTGATTTTTAGGGATCTTTTAGTATTTCTATGGGTTTTATATATTTTTATGGTTTTTATGGTTTTCTAGAGTTTTTAATCTTTTTAGGGGTTTAAATGGGGTTTATATTTTTAAGTGGGTGTTTATATTTTTATTTGTTCTTAATGGTTTTTAGGGGGTTTTACGGTTTTTAGAATTTATAATGTTTTTGTGTTTTTTTGTGTTTTTAGCATTTTTAAGTATTTTAGTAAATTTTAGGTCTTTAAGGTTTACTTAATGTTTTGGAGGGTTTTCAAATTTATTGATATTTTCGGGATTTTTTAGTATTTTTATGGGTTTTTAAGTGTTTTAGAGAATTTTAGGGGTTTTATGGGGTTTTATGGTTTTTATGGTTTTTTGGGTTTTAGGGTTTATTATTACTTATTTTAGTTTTTATAGTTTTTAGTGTTTTTTTAACATTTTTAGGTGTTTAAAGGGACTAGTGGGTATTTATGGTTTAAATGATTTTTAAGGATTTTATGGGTTTTCGAGATTCAAATGATTTTGAAGGTTTTTAGGGTTTTTTATGATTTTTATGATTTTTAACGTTTTTTAGATTCTTAATGGTTTTAAGTTTTTTTTGGTTTTTAATATTTTATTAGGGGATTTTAGGGATTTTAGGGATGGTAGTTTTTTATGTTTTAGGTATTTTTAGAGATTTTATAATATTTTTATGGGTTTTTAGGGATTAGGGATTTTGAGGGCTTGTAGGTATTCTCCCACTTTTTTTGTTATTTAGGATTTGTTGGGGGGGTTTCAGGGGTTGTAAGGGTTTTTAGAGTTTTTCAACATTTTTTAGGGTTTTAATGGATTTTAGAATTTTTAGTGGGTTTGAGGATTTTTCTATGTTTTTAGGGTTTTTAAATGTTTTTTGGGGTTTATGGTTTTTATGGTATTTATCTTTTATTTGGTTTTTTGTGGTTTTTAGTGTTTTTAGGGTTTTAAGGGTTTCAAGGTTTTCTTAGCATTTTTAGTGTTTTAGTGTTTTTTTTATTTTTAGTGATTTTTATGTATTTTAAAGATTTTTATGGGTTTAAAATATTTTTTGGTATTTTTGATGGGTTTTGTGTGTTATTGGGGATTTAGGGTGGCTATGTTTTATTTGAGTTATTTTGGGTTTTTTTTAGTTTTTAGGGGTTTTGTGGTTTTTAGAGTATTTTCTAATTAATAAGGGTTTAATGGTAGTTTTAATTTTTAGTGGATTTTAATGTTTTTATTTTTTTAGGGTTTTTATGGGTTTTTTGGGGTTTTAAAGGGTTCTAGGGGTTTTTTGGGTTTTTATAGTTTTAGGTTATTTGCGTATTTAGAATTTTTTAGGTTTTAAATGTTTTTTTTATGGTTTAATTTGGCTTTTCAGTGTTGTTTGAGGATTTTATGTTTTTTTGTATTTTTTTTTGAATTTTATCTTTTTTAAAAAATTTGAGGGTTGTGAAAGTTTTTTTATATTTTTAGGTTTTTTGTATTTTTTGGGTTTTTTTATTTTTTAGGGTTTTAAGGTTTTATAGTTTTTAATGTTTTTAGTGGTTCTAATGGGTTTTAGATTTTTTTAGTAGTGTATTGTTTTTGTGGATTTTTAGTTTTTTTATATTTTTAGGGTTTTATAGTTTTTACGGATTTATGGTGTTTAATGACTTTTAGGGATTTTAGTGTTTTTATGATTTTAAGGGTTTTAAGTGTTTTAAGGGTTCTATGGTTTTATTAGGGTTTTTTGGGTTCGTTGGTTTTTTATGTTCATAGGGATTTTTATATATTTTTAGGTTTTTTTATATTTTTTATGTTTTTCTGGGATTTTGAGGGTTTTAGGGGTTTTGGGGTTTAAGGGTTTTTATGTTTTTTCGTCAAATTTTTATGGTTTTTTTAGTTTTTTAGTTTTCTCAGTTTATTTAGAAATTTTTAAATTTTTTATGAGTTTAAATTGGTTTTATAATTTTTAGGGGTTTTAGAGATTTTATGTGTTTTAGGGGTTTTTAATGTTTTTAGGTATTTTAATGGCTTTTAGTTTTTATGGTTTTTATCATTTTTAGGGGTTTTAACATATTTTATGTTTTTTTGTGTTTTTTTATTATTTAGGTCTTTGTGTTTTTCATATGGGTTTTCAGTGTTTTTAGTATGTTTTACTTATTTAGGTATTTTTAGGATTTTTAGGATTTTTATAGGTTTTAATGGTTTTTGGGAATTATTGGGGTATTATGGTGTTTTGGATTTTTATGTTTTTTGGGTGGTTAAATTTTTTAATTTTTTATTTTTTTTTTTATGATTTTTAGGGTTTTAAATATATTTTTATAGTTTTTCCTAATTTTTAGGATTTTTTGGGGTTTTATGGTTTTAGTTGTTTTATAGGATTTAGGGTTTTAGGGTATTTAGGGTCTTTGGGGGGGTTTTATGGTTTCTAGCATTTTTTAGGTTTTTATGTTTTCTTATTGTTTTTTATGTATTTTGGTTTTCTTAGGTTTTTCAGGGTTGTATACATTTTCTGTTTTTAGTTATTTTTTATGAAATTTATGGTGTTTTATATTTTTTATGTATTTTTAGGTGTATTATGGGTTTTATGATTTTTGGTTTTTAATTTTTTTGTGATTTTTTAAGAATTTCAATGTTTTTAGAGTTTTTTTTGGAGTTTCTAGGTGTTTAAAGAGTTTTTAGGGTTTTTTGTGTCTTTTTGTGTTTTTATGGAGTTTAGGAGTTTTTAATTAATTTAGGGGGTTTGAAGGTTTTTAGGGTTTTTAGGATTTTTCGGATTTTTAGGGTATTTTTAGGGTTTTTAGGTTTCTAGAATTCTTATGGTTGTTAGATGTTTCATGTGTTTTTAGGTTTTTACAATTTTCTTAGGGTTTTTCTATTTATTGGTGATTTTTTTTGTTTTTAAGGATTTTTATGGAAATTTAGGATTTTTTATTATCTTTTAGGGGTTTTTCGGATTTTGGGAGTTTTTAGACTTTTTATAGTTTTAGCATTTTTATATTTTTGGGGTTTTATGTGTATTTTGGGTTTTAAGGTTTTCTATGTGATTTTGAGGTTTTTTGTGATTTTTAAATTTTTATCGATTTTTAAGGATTTTAGGGGTTTTGTGGGTTTTAGGGGTTTTAGGTGTTTTTAGGGTTTTAGGGATTTTATAGATTTTTTTGGGTTTTAATGGGTTTTTTAGTTTTTAGGGTTTTTACCAGTTTTTAGATTTTTTAAATGTTTTTAGGGGTCTGATGGGTTTTTACTGTTTTAGAGGTTTTATGGATTTTTAATGGTTTTGGGGGTTTTATGGTTTCAAGGGGGTTTTAGGGTTTTTAGATTTTTTTTAGGATTTTGGGGGGTTTAAGTGTTTTTAGGTTCTTAAGGATTTATGGGGTTTTAGGGTTTTTAGGGTTTTTTATTTTTTTAGAGATGTTTAGAGTGGTTTTAGGATTTTTATGGCATTTTGGATTTATAGAGATTTTGAGGTTTTTAGGGTTTAAATGTTTTTTATAATTTTGTTAACATTTTTAGGGGTTTTAAGGGTTTTTAGTGTTTTTAGTTGTTTTTAGGATTTTAGGGGTTTTTAGGGTTTTTATTATTTTTGTATGTTTTAAGGGGCTTTAATTAGATATTTTGTTTCTATGGTTTTCATTAAGTATTTTTTGGATTTTTAGGGTTTATTTATTGAGGTATTTTAGTTCTTTTTTATTATTTTTCAGGTTTCTAGGGTTTTCATGGGTTTTTAGGGTTTTTATGGTTTTTAGGGTTTTTATGGTATTTAGGGTTTTTTAGTTTATAGGTGCTCTAAGTATTTTCAGAATTTTTAATGATTTTTTGGGTTTGAAGGGTTTTTAAGGTTTTTAGTGAATTTTTAGTTTTGTATGGGTATTTATGGTTTTAAATGTTTTAGGGGTTTTATGGTTTTCAAGGGTTTTAGGATTTTTATGGTCTTTTAAGGTTATTAGCATTTTTATGTGGTTAGTGGTTTCAAATATTTATATCTATTTAATGTTTTATTACGGGTTTTCTGGTTATTTAGGTTTTTTACATTTTCAGGGATGTTAGGACTATTTTTGATTCTTTAGTTTTTTAGTGTATTTATAGATTTTGAGGTGTTTTTAAGGTTTTTAGGGTTTTTAGGTTTTTATTTTTTTTAGGTATTTAATGTTTTCTTGGTGTTTTTATGGTTTTTTTGGGATTATAGGGTTTTTTGGGTTTTTATGGGTTTAGTTTTTTTAGGAATTTAGGGGTTTTAAGTGGAATTAGATTATTATTATTTCTATTTTTTCATTATTTTTAAGTTTCATTACATTTTTAGAGATTTTAAGGGATTTTAATGGATTTTATGGGTTTTAGGATTTTTAAAGGATTTTTAAGTTTTTAGGGGGTTTGGGGGTTTTGTGGTTTTTTAGGGTTTTGGGGTATTTTAATTTTTTAATTGTTTTTAGAGTTTTTTACATATTTAGGGGAATAAAAGGTTTTTATAATTTTGATTGGTCTATTATTAGTTTTATTGGTTTTATGGGTTTAAGGTTTTTTACTGGTTTTAGGGTTTTGGGGGACTTTTGGGTTGTTTGGTTTTTAGTGTTTTTAGTGGTTTTAGGGGTTTTAGGTGTTTTTAGGTTTTTATGGTTTTCTTAGTGTTTTTCATGTGTTTTAGGGTTTTTACGTTTTTAGGTGTTTTTAGGTATTTTTTGAAATTAATGGGTTTTTTGGGGTTTTAGGGATTTTTAGGGGTTTTTAAGGAATTTAGGGATTTTATAGTTTTTAGTGTTTTTGTGGTTTTTTGGGTTACTAGTGGTTTTGTGTTTTTTTGGGTTTTAAAGTCTTCTTAGAGTTTTTTTTAAATAGCGATATAAAGGGGTTTGGGAGTTTTTAGTGGTTTTAGGGTTTTTAAGGGTTTTAAGGTTTTATAGGTTTATAGGGTTTACAGAGGGTTTTAATATTTTTTAGGGTTCTCTATGGTTTTTACAAATTTTTATGTTTTTATTGGTTTTTAGAGTTTTTTTATTTTTTTTCTTCTAGTTTTTTGAGGTTTCATGGTTTCATGGATTTTAAGTTCTTTTTATGATTTTTTAGATTTTTAGGGGTTTTAGAGATTTTTAGGGGATTGGGTTTTTAGGGTTTTATGTTTTTTGGGTATTTAAGGTTTTATTGAGTTTTTTTAGTTTTAAGGTTTTTATAGTGTTTCATGTTTTAAGTAATTAAAGGGGTTTTAGTGTTTTTAATGGGTTTTTGGGTTTTATCGGTTTAAAGGGGTTTTATTACTTTTTGGGGTTTTACGGTTTTTATGATTTTAAGGTTGTTATGGTATTTTTTATTTTTTTTATCATTTTTCTAATTTTTGGATGTTTTAATTGTTTTTTAGGTTTTGTTGTTTTTCTTAATGATTTTAATGTTTTTTTATGTTTTTAAGTATTTTTTGAAATTTTTAGGATTTTTATCTTTTTTTACGATTTTTACTAATTTTTAGGATTTCATGGGTTTTCTTGGTTTTTTAGGGTTTTACGGTTTTAGGGTTTGTATGGATCATGGGGGTTTTAGGTTTTCTATTGGATTTTTTAGGTATTTTACGCTATTTTTTATTTTTAAAATTTTTAGGGTTTTAGAGTGTTTTTTTGTTTTTTGGGTTTATATGGGTTTATGTGGTTTTCGGGTTTTCGGTTTTTAGGGGTATTATGGTTTATGGGTTTTAAGGGTGTTTAGTGTTAGTATGGTTTTTAGTGGTTTTAATATTTTTTTAGGTTTTTATGGTTCTCTTAGAGGTGTTCAGGGTTTTTAGGTTTTTTTATGTTTTTTGGGATTTTATGATTTTTTAGTATTTTTTATTTTTAAGGTTTTTTATGGTTTTTAGATATTTTTGGTTTTTAGGTTTTTTTAGGGTTTTGAATATGTTTTAGAGTTTTTTTATTTTTAGGGGTTTAAATGGGTTTTAGAGATTTTAGTTGTTTTAGTAGTTTTATGGGATTATAGGGTTTTATGGTTTTAGGGGTTTAGAGTTTCTTATTCCTTTAGGTTTTATGGGGGTTTAATTGTTTTTGCGTTTTAAACGTTTTCTTAGTGTTTTTGTAGTTTTGATTTTTTTAACATTTTTAGGGGTTTTTATGGGTTTTTAGTTTTTTTTATTAATTTTCTAGGTTTTCATGGATTTTGAGTGTTTTTTGGTTTTTGGGGGGTTATGGTATTTTTCAGTTATTTAATGGTTTTATGGTTTCATGATCTTGTTAACAGTTTTAGGGGTTTAAAATGTATTTTGGGTTTTTAGTGGTTGTAAGGGGTTTAATGGTATTTTATGGGTTTTAAGGGTATTTTTGTTTTTTCGGGTTCTTACGATTTTTTATGGTTTTTAGCATAATTTATGTTTTTAGGGGTTTTAATAGTTTTTTTGTTTTTAAGGTTTTTTAGGTTTTTTAATTTTTTTTACATTTTTAGTGGTTTTAGGGTTTTTTTATTTTATTTGTTTCTAGGTTTTGTAGGGATTTGGAGGGTTTTTAGGGTTTAAAGGGTATTATGGATTTCAGGTTCTTTGGTTTTTTATGAGTTGTTAGGGTTTTAAATGTTTTTTTAGTGTTTTTTAATTTTCTTAGATGTTTAAAGGTTTTTAGAGTCTTTAGTGAGTTTTTAGGGATTTATTGGTTTTTAATATTTTTATGGTTTTTGGGGGGTTTTATGGATTTTAGGGATTTTTAATGTTTTTAGGGTATGAGAAATTTTTGGTTTTTAGGTTTTTTTACATTTTTAGGGATTTTTAGCATTTTTATTATTTTTAGGGTTTTTTGGGATTTGGAAGGGTTTTATGTTTTTAGGGTATTTAATTTTTATGGGTTTTTTGGGTTTTTTTATTTTTTTAAGGATTTTATGGTTTTTTCAAGTTTCTTAAAATTTTAGGGATTTAAAGGGTTTTATTTTTTTTTGTTTTTATGGTTCTTATTATTTTTAAGTGTTTGTAATGGTTTTATGGGTTTTATGATTTTTAGGAATTTTAAGGATTTTTAGGGTTGTCAGTGTTTTTTAGGGTTTTTTGGGTTTTTCGTTTTTTATGTTATAAAGCATCCAAATGTTTTTTTAGTATTTTTTTATTTCTTTAGGTATATTTAAGATTTTTTATTATTTTTAGGGATTTATGATTTTTTACAGTTTTTCGGGTTTCTATGAGTTTTTTGGGTATTTAGTAGATTTTAGTGTTTTTTTATTTTTTTTATAATTTAAAGTTTTTTATAAATTTTAATGGTTTTATTTGTTTAAATGTGTTATTGTGTTTTTATAGGGTTTGTTGGGGTTTTATGGGGGTTTTAGGGTTTTTAATGTTTTTCGGGATTTTTATGGTTTTTGTGATTTTAGGGGTTTTGAGGTGGGTTTATGGTTTTTTGTATTTTTTAGGTTTCTTAGGATTTTTAAGTGATTTCAGTTTTTATAATTTTCTTTGGGTTTTTCAGGGTTCTTAGTTAATTTTAGGGAATTTTCGGGTTTTTAAGGTTATTATGATTTTTAGGTTTTTTAATGCTTTTTAGGGGGGATTTTAATGTTTTATTATTTTTTGGGTGTTTAGGGATTTTTTAGTTTTTTGGGGTTTGAAGGGGTTTTATATTTTTTAACATTTTTAGGGGTTTAATTTTTTTTAGAGTTTTTGGTGTGTTATAGGGTTTTATGGGTTTTAAGGTTTTTAGTGGTTCTTAGGGTTTTTAACGTTTTAAGGGTTTTAACATTTTAAGGTTTTTATGGTTTATATGAATTTAGATGTTTTAGGTTTTCTTAGGGTATTTCATTGTTTTATTTTTTTTATATGTTTAGATATTTTTCAGGATTTTTTATGAATTTTATAGTTTTTAGGGTTTTAGTGATTTTGAGGTGTTTTATAGTTTTTAAAGATTTTTAGGGGTTCTTTTGACTTTTTCAAGTTTTAGGTTTTTTAAGAGTTTTTTTTAACATTTTCATGGGTTTAAATGGTTTTTACAGTTTTTATTTGAATTTTAGGGGTTTTATGGCGTTTTTCATGATTTTTTGGGGTTTTTATGGTTTATAGGGTTTTGAGTTTTCTATTGGGTTTTTACAGTTATTAATTTTTTTATATTTTTAGTGTTTTTATGTGTTTCAGGGCTTAAATTTTTAATTGGGGATTTTTACAGTTTTTAGGGATTTTACTTTTTTAGGGATTTTATGGATTTTTTTGGATTTTTACAGTTTTTTGTGTTATTAGGGATTCTGATTGGTTTTAGGGTTTTTATGGTTTTTGAGGTTTTTATGGTTTTTTGGGGATTTAGGCTTTTTTGAGTTATTTAGGATTTCAATGATGGTTTTGGGTGTTTTTTTCGAGGTTTAAAGGGTTTTTAGAGTTTTTAGTGGTTTTTAGGGCTTTTATGCAGTTTTCATATTTTTTATGTTTTTAGGGGTTTTAGGGTTTTAGGGTCTTTAGTTTCTTTTATGGGTTGTACTAATTTTTATATTTTTAGGGTTTTTGAGTTTTTCATAGGGATTTTAAGATATTTTAAAGATTTTAGGGGTTTTACATTTTTAGGGATTTTTAATACTTTTTAATATTTTTATGGTTTTTAGGGGTATTAGGGATCTTGGTTGTCTTTAGGGTTCGATGTTTTTATTTTATTTTTAAAATTTTAAATATATTTAGTGTTTTTTAATTTTTATAAATTTTTTGTGGTTTTTATTGTTCTTATGGGATTGATAAGATTTAATGGGGTCTTATAGTGTTTATGGGTTTTAAGTGTTTTTATAGTTCTTAGAGTGTGTTTGGGTTGTTAGGTTTTTAGGGGATTTAGGGGTTTTAAGTGTTTTTAGTTTATTATGGTATTCTTAGGATTTTAAAAGCTTTTGGATTCTTCTCATCTTATGGTATTTTTACTATTTTTTTTTCGATTTTTATGGTTTTATGGATTTTTAGGGGTTTAGTGTTTCTAGGGTTTTCATAGTTTTTTAAGGTTTTTAGTATTATTTGGTTTTTTAAGAGTTTAAGTGTTTTTAAGTTCATATGGTTTTGTTAAGGGTATTATAGTGTTTTTATTTTAAGTTATTTTTAGGGATTTTTAAATTTTTAATGGTTTTTAGGTTTCTTTGTGTTTTGGGCGGGTTTAGGGTCTTTTGGGGATTTTATGGTTCTTTTTGTTTTTGGGGGTTTTAGGGTTTTTCATATTTTTATGATTTTTATTATTATTAGATTTTTTAAATATTTTTTTATAAATTGTTTTTAGAGTTTTTAGTGGTTTTAAGGGTTTAAGGGTTTTATGTTTAGGGGTTTTCTTATTGTTCAATGGTTTTCAGGGGGGTTTTTGCTATTTCCTAGGGATTTATGCATTTTTATTTTTTAGGGGTATGAAGTGTTTTTAAGTTTTAATAGTTTTAATAGTATTTTTTTTGTGTTTTTATGATTTTTTACAGTTTGGGGATTTATTTTGGAATTTTTTAGGATTTTATTGTTTTTAGGGTTTTGAGGTTTTTTGGGGTTTTCAGTTTTTTTGGATTTTTATGGTTTTATGGAGTTTTTTTGATTTTTTATGTTTTTAGGGTTTTAAATTTTATTTAGTGTTTTTTAATTATTTATGGGTTTAAAGGGGATTTAAAGCTTTTAGAGGGTTTCTTATTGGTTTTTTCGTGTGGTTTTATTGTTTTTAGTGGTTTTATGGTTTTTACGGTTATTAGGGGTTTTTAGGTATTTTAGGGTATTAACGTTTTTTGGTATTTTATGGTTTTCATGTGATTTTAAGTTTTTATGGTTTTCATAGAGGGTTTAAGGTTTTTAAGGGTTTTTAGTGGTTTATCTATTTTTAGTTATTTTTATTTATTTTTATGATGTTTATGGTTTTCTAGGTTTTATGGGTATTAGAGAATTTTTTGGGTTTTTTGAGTTTTTAAGGTTTTTTGAGTTTTTAGGTGTTTTATGAGTTTTTAGGGGTTAAATGAATTTTATACGTTTAATAATTTTAATGGTTTAAATTGTTTTTAATGTTTTTAGAGTTTTCATGGTTTTATGGTGTTTTAGGGTATTTTTAATGTTGTCAGGGTTTTTTTTGGTTTTTGGGGTTTTTTTGGGTTTTTGTGGTTTTATCCTTTTTTAGGTTTACAGGGTGCTATAAATGATTTGTGGTTTTTAAGGGTTTATTAGGGATTTTAAGAGATTTTTACATTTTTAATTATTTTTAGGGATTTTTATGATTATTCAGTTTTTAGGTTTTATAGGGATTTTGAGGGTTTTGGGTTTATTTCTGGTTTTTTTTGGGTTTTAGAGTTTTTTAAGTTTTTTAATGATTTTATGGGGGTTTTGATTTTTTTAGTGTTTTGATGTTTTTATAGTTTTTTGATGTTTTTATATGATAATGGGATTTTAGAGGTTTCAGTCGTTTTTAGGATTTTTATCGAGTTTTATGGGTATTAATTCTTTTTTGGGGTTTAAATGGTTTTGGGGGTTTAGGGTTTTTACGATTTTTTGGATTTTTTCAGGTGTTTTTTGTTTTTTTACGTTTTTAGGGGTTTTAAATGTTTTAGGATTGTTAGTTTCTTAATCATTTTATAGTGTTTTTAGGTTTTTTTTTATTTTTTGGGATTTTAGGGATTCTTAATATTTTTATGGTTTTTAAGTTTTTAGTGATTTTTTGAGGTCTTAGGGTTTTTGTGGTTTTGGGCGCGTCAATGGTTTTTTGACTTTTTGACTTTTTTTATGAATTTTTAGAGTTTTTAGACAATTTAAGGTGTCAAAATGGAATTTAGTGTTTTTTGTGGTTTTTATTAGGTCTTAGTAATTTTATTTGTTTTGGGGGGGTTTTATATTTTTTTGGGGTTTTAAGGGTTTTAGTGGTTTTAGGGGGTTTTAGGGTTTTTAGTAATTGTTAGTATTATAGGGGTTTTAAGTGTTTGTAGGTTTTTATGGTTTTCATATGGGTTTTTAGTGTTTTAGGGTTTTTTAGATTTCTAGGGATTTTTAGGTTATTTTTATCATTTTTTTTAGTATTTTTAGGTATTTTGAGCGTTTTTTGGTTTTTTAGGGGGTTTAGGGGTTTTAGGGTTATTTTGGGTTTTTTGTTTTTATTTTTTAGGGCTTTTAAGGTTTTTAGTGTTTTTAAAAATTTTGGGGGTTAAAGGGTTTTAGATATTTTAATGGGTTTTTAGGGTTTTTAGGGTTTTTATGTGTTTTAGGGGTTTTATGGTTTTAGGGGTTTTATTGGTTTTTGGATTATTTAGTGTTTTTAGGGTTTTAGTGGTTTTAGGGTATTTTAGGTTTTTTAGGGGTTTTAAGTTTTTTGGGTTTTATGGTTCTCTGTAGGGTTTCAAGGTTTTTAGGGATTTTTAACATTTTTAGGGAGTTTTAGGGATATTCGGAGATTTTTATGGGTTTTTAGTGTTTTTAATGATTTTTTGGGTTTTTAGTGTTTTTTGGGGGTTTATGGTTGTTATGATTTTTAGGATTTTTAGGAAATTTTTTTTATTTTGGGGGTTTTAAGGTTTTTTAGAGTTTTGTAACATTTTTAGGGGGTTAAATGGGATTTAGATTTTTTTAGTGGGTTTTATGGGTTTATGGTTTTTAGGGATATTTCAGGTTCCATGGAGTTTTTTTGGGTTTAAGGGATTTTAAGGTTATTTATTGTTAGTAATTTCTCTGTTTTTATGGGTTTTAGGTTTTTTTAGGTTTTTAGGGTTTTATTATAGTTTTTCATGGGTTTAAGGGTTATTAGGTTATCTTAGTCTTTTATTGGTTTTTTCTTGTTTTTAATGGTTTTTTTGTATTTTATGGGGTTTTGGGTTCTAAGGGTTTTTATGGTATTTGAAATTTGTGGTTTTTTAATTTTTTAAGTTTTTATGGATTTTTAGAGTTTTTTACATTTTTAGATGTTTAATAGGTCTTTAATGTTTTTAGTAGGTTTTAGGGTTTTATGGTTTTTAGAGTATTTTATGGGTTTTTTTTGGGTTTTTTGGGTTTTAGGGTGTTTTTAGGGGTTTTAGTATCATTTAGGGGTTTTAGCATTTTTAATATTTTTAATGGTTTTAATTTTTTTTGGTATTTATGGTTTTCTTAGGGATTTTCATGGGATTTAGTGTATTTTAAAATTTTCAGTATTTTTGATTATTTTTTAGGAATTTATAGGTTATTAAGGGTTTTAGGGAATTTTTATGGATTTAGGGGGTTTTAGGGTTTTACATGTTTTTTAGGGCTTTTAGAGTTTTTAGGATTTTTAGGGGTTTTAATTTTTTTTTGTTCTTTAGGCTTTATTAGTGTTTTTATGAGGTCTAGTTTCTTTATTTTTAAGTATTTTTTGTGTTTTTGGGATATTTATGGGTTTTATACTTTTTAGGGATTTTTAGGATTTTATGATTTTTAAGTTTTTTTTTGGGTTTTTAGGGTTTTTTTAGTTTTTTGAAAATTTATGGTATTTATTGTTTTTTACCATTATTAGGCGTTTAAAAGCTTTTTTAGAGTTTATAGTGGGTTTTAGGATTTTTATAGGGTTTTAATTTTTTGAGGGGGTTTATGGGATTTTGAATTTTTGGGGTTTTTGGGTTTTTTGGGTTTTATCTTTTTTATAGGTTTTTTACAGGTTGAAAATGTTTTTATGTTTTTAGTTTTAGGGTTTTATTAGGTGGTTTTTAGAATTTTTAGTGTCATTATATGTTTTTAGGTATTTTATATCATTTTTAGGATTTTATGGATTTTTATGGTTTTAGGGATTTAAGGAATTTTAGGGGTTTTATGGTCTTTGGGTCATTTGGGTTTTTTATGTTTTTTTTGGGTTTTAAGGATTATTAGAGTTTTAATATTTTAAGGGGTACTAAGTGTTTTTTAGATTAGTGGGTTTTTATGGGTTCAAGGGGTTTTTAGGGTTTTTATGGTATTTAGAGGGTTTATAGTTTTTAGGGTTTTTAGAGGGTTTTCAGGTTTTTAGAATTTTTTTTTTGGGGGGGGGGGGTGTTATTGTTTTGGGGGTTTTAGGTTTTCTTCTGGGGATTTAGGGTTTTAAGGGTTTTTAACATTTTCAGGGATTTTTAGGGATTTTATGGATTTTATGGATTTTTATGATTTTAAGGTTTTTATAGATTTTTTGGGTTTTAAATTTTTTTGGGGATTTGTGGTTTTATGGGTTTTCTGGGTTTTAGGGTTTTTATTGAGTTTTTTAGGGTTTTATGCTTTCTATAGTTTATTAATGATTTTATGTGTTTAAAATGTTTTTAGTATTTTTAGTGGGGTTTTTGGGTTTTATGGACTTAAAGTTTTTATTTTTTTGAGTATTTCATGATATTTAGGGTATTTAGAATTTATATAGGTTTATAGTTTTTTTGGAGGTTTTCGGTTTTTTTTGGGATTTATGTGTTTTTATGTTTTTGAAATTTTCATAGGGGTTTCAGTGTATTATATGTTTTTATGATTTTTTTTGTATTTTTTGGATTTTTATAGTTGTCTAGAGTTTTATGGATTTCGAGGGTATTTTGGAATTTTGAGGGTTTTACGGTTTTTGGTTTATTGGGGTTTTAGTGTATCTTTTGAGTTTTAGTGGTTTTTTGGTTTGTAGGGTTTTTTGAAATTTTTATGAGTTTAATGTATTTTTAGAGTTTTAAATTGATTTTTTGGTTTTGTGTGTTTTTTGGGGTTTTGAAAATTGTAAGGTGTTTTATGGGTTTTTAGGATTTTTTTGGTTTTTAGTCCCTTTTGATATTTTTAGGGTTTTAATTCTTTCTTATAAGTTTTCTCAGTTTTTTGGAATTTTTATGATTTTAGGGATTCATAGGGATTTTGATGATTTTTTGGCTTTTTAGGGTTTCTAGGGATTTTAGGGGTTTTTTGAATTTTTATGGTTTTATGGTTTTTAGAGTTTTAGCTTTTTTAGTTGTTTAAAGGATTTTTAGGATTTTTTGTGGGTTTCATGAGGTTTTAGGGTTTTCTTATTTTTTATGATTTTTAGGGGTTTCTATTGTTTTTTTGGGTTTTAAGAATTTTTTAAATTTTTAGGGGTTTTATGTGTGCGTAGGTTTTTTGAGGTTTGATGCGTCTTTTGGTTTTTATGGATTTCATATGATTTTTCAGGTTTTTATGGTTTTTTATGTTTTCAAGTATTTTTGGGAATTTTAGGATTTCTATGGATTTTTAAGGATTATGAGGGATTATAAGGGGTTTTAGAATTTTAGGGATTTTATGGATTTTTTAGTTTTTAGGTTTTATTAGTTTTTAGGGGTTTAAAGGTTTTTTATTATTTCATTATGTTTTTTTGGGGTTTTAAGGGTTGTTAGTTTTTAGTTTTTTTAATGTCTTATATGGCTTTATATGATTTCTTTATTTTTTTAGGGGTTTTATGGGTTTTATTGGTTTTTAGGGTTTTTAGAATTTTTGGATTATTAGGGGGGTTTAAGTATTTAAGGATTTCTTTGGGGGGGTTTAGGGTTTTTAGGGTTTTTTTTATGTTTTTACGGACTTTTATGGATTTTGATATTTTTATGGTTCTCAGAGTTTTTAGTACTTTTTTGGTTTTGCTGGTTTTAAGTGTTTTTAGGTGTTTTAAGGTTTTTAAAGGGTTTTCAGGGTTTTTAGGGGTTTTTATGTTTTTAAATACATATTTGGTATTTTAGGGTTTTTATGTTTATTTTGTTTTTATTGATTTTGTGGGTTAAAAAGGTTTATTTGGGTTTTTATGGTTTTTTTGTGATTTTACAGTTATTTTTATTTTTATGGTTTTTATGGTTTTTTAGAATTTTTTTAACTTTTTAGGGTTTTGAAGGGTTTCTAGAGTTTTTTTGGTTTTATGCTTTTTATGGTCTTTATGGGTTTTTAGGTTTTTAGGGGTTTTAAGGTTTTTAAGGGTTTTTAAGGGTTTTTAATTCCTTTTAGGGTTTGAGTGTTTTTAGGATTTTCATGGATTTTATGTGCTTTTAGGTTTTAAAGAATTTATTATGATTTTTCAGGGTTTTAGGGTTTTCTATGTTATTAGGGATTTTAAATATTTTTAGGATTTTTTTATTTTTATGTTGTATAGGGATTTTGAAGGTTTTTAGGTTTTTTTAAATTTTTACAGTTTTTTACGTTTTACGATTTTTTAATATTTTTGTGGGTTTGAAGTTTTTGTAATTTTTTAATGTTTTAGTGGTTTAAAGGGTTTCTAGATTGTTTATTGGTTTTTAGGTTTTTATTGTTTTTAAGAGTTTTAATGGTTTTTTGAGGTTTCATAGTTTTTAGGGTTTTTATCATTTTTAGGGTAATAATCATTTTTTAGGTTTTTTTTGGGTTTTCATCATATTTTTTTTATTTCATTATTGTATTTTAGATTTGTTTAGTTTTTTTACATTTTTAGGGATTTTTAGGGATTTTATGATTATTTTTGTTTTTATGGATTTTCGTGCGATTTAGTGTTTTTTTAGGTTTTTATGGTTTTTTGGAGTTTTAGTGATTTTTTGGGTTTTTAGGGTTTCAAATATTTTTTTACAATTGTGAACGTTTTTATTGTGTTGAATGATTTTTTAGAATTTTTTTTGTGTTCTTATTGATTTTTATGCATTTTTAGGTTTTTAGGGGATTTATGTTTTTTATGGTTTTTTAGGGTTTTATCATTTTTAGTTGTTTTACGGGTTTGAAGTGTTTTTAGGTTTTAAGAATTTCTTATGGGTTTTAGGGTTTTATGATTTGTATGTTTTTTGTGATTTTTAAGGATTTTAAAGGATTTTTTTTTGGGTTTTAGGGTTTTTATGGATTTTGAGGATTTTTAGGGATTTTTATATTTTTTAAGAAGATTGATGTGTGAACTGGAAAACCAACTAACACTCCCCAATAATTTATTATTTTAAAAAAGAGTACATTGTTTACATGTGTTGAAACATGAATGCACCAACAATGACATATATTAAAAGAGAACATATCCAAAAAAGAGGACACGCATTAACAATAGAAAATTTGTTGTGATCATCATCCCCTCGATAAATTGTTCCATTCCAATGCAGTCCATACAAAATCACCATAATTTAGAAGAAACATCCAAAGCGTAATTCTGAAAAAGTTTCCAAACACGTTGAGAAGACATCAATGCAACTCCACCACGACTTAATCGTGGAATCAAGAGCTCATAAAAATAACATCAAGCTTCATTAGAGTAAAGACAACTGCAGTACAAGAACTTAAAGTATAAATTCCATCAAACACCAAAGAGTGAAGAGAGGATTAGATTCCACCTCCTCTTTGCAAATCGTGGTGTCATGAGAAGAATTATATCTCATCATCAAGGTCCATATAAAGGATCTGCAAAAGATTCCTCAAACAAGGAGAACTCAGCATCAATATTTCATCACTATCCAAGAAAGAATTCCATTCATTTATCATGATCCATTAGATAATAACCATTAGAGGAAGACAAGATAGAAATCCTTGAAAGCATTCACTAAAGACACAAATCAAAAATCCAAACTAAAAAAAGCACAAACAAACAAAACAGTCACCAAGAAAAACTGAGCTCTAAACGGTCTTCACACATGTAGATCCTATTCCACAGAAATGAAACATCAAATGATCGTCTTGAACTGTCACATTTATAGATGAAAAAAAGTATATGTAATTTCCAAGTGATTGAGTTGAAATTGAAGTTTTTATTTTTCTTAAATTCCACCTCTACTTTGATGAAAACGTTTTTTCAGAGTTGAAGGTAGATCTCAGTAGACATATCACCAATTTTATATTTATGGAAAGCTAATGTATCATGTTCCTCCATCGAAGAGTCTATGTATTTTGAGAGGAATAATTTCTCATCAATTTGATAAGTATCCCTCACCATGGGGTCATCATCATCATCACTATTTTGGTCCTTAGAATCAAATTCCTCATTAGACGTCGAAAAATGTTCAACGACCACAAATTGAGGGGGTGTGTTGATATTAACATTCCTAGAGGCCTCTAAAAATATCATGATGATAGTTCTCTCTATATTTGGGTAGTCTCTATGTTTTAAAGACTTTTTTGTATTTTAACTGATGAAACCATCTACATCAACCATTTATTTTTACCTTTTTCACCCTAAATTTCAATAAGGCCTACTCAATTTAATAGTATTAGTCGTAATCTTCATGTCAAGACTCAAAATAGTCTGAGTGGTCAATTGTGTCCTCTGAATGGGAGGTGTGATCCATTTTTGTGGTCTCAATAGCAAGAGGATCATATTTATTAGGAAGAATACTATCATCAGTTTTAGTTTTGAAATTGGTCACAGCTTCTATGAAATATGAGAGATTGTTTGAGGGGAGTTCATTAGTAGAAATGGAGGTATTTTTGTCATTAGAAATATTAGTAGGAACCCTCTGTTGACCTAATAAATTAACTTCCATACCTTTTCATCCATATTTTTTGACCCAAATTGAGATAAAATTTGAAAGGGTGAGTATACCATGAGTCTTTCCTTCACATTATTTTGATGAAATCCTAATTGAACAATATTCTTGGAAATAATTAGGAACACATTCAAAGACAAATTCATGAACAAAACCATAGTCTCCATTTTGAATTTGAAAGAAGAGATGGAAATGATTGTGAGATATCAACTTCAACAATGATTCTAGAATCTTTAGGATATGGAAGGTTATTAGTCGCTGAATCTAATTTAAGGGGCTACATAAAAAAACTTACAATAAAAAACAAAGCATACAAATTGAAGAGGTGAAGAGGTTGACCAAGAAATCTGAGCCAAATAAGGACAAAATGGGGCTCAAAATCAGTGCAAAAATATGGGGACAACATTAAAACCATAATTACACAACCCCTGAAAGACCAAGTGTCTCTTACCAAGAATCTACAGTATTCATATTCAACCATAAATAAAAAAATGACATGCAAGGAGTACATAAGATTTGTATGAAAGTTCAGGAATTTGATATTTTCTAGGGTCTTTCTGAGGAAAACAAGTGATGATCTTCTTTTGAAGAACTTTACAACAAAAAAATGAATATTGGAAGAGATATTAAGCACCTCTTACTTTAAAAATGATATTGTTAGAGACCTATGTACCAAAATATCTTCATATCGACTACCAAAGTCATTAGAACCTCATGAGCCAGCTGATTTCACCCCACAACGACGTCTGTGAAGGATCAAAGCATAGGACTAGGGTTTATTCCTTGTTCTCCTGAGGGCGGGTTACACAAAATGTAATCTATTAAACAGGGTATCATATTTGGGATTTTGTTTTTTTTACATTTATTTTCGGATTTTAGGTCTTTTTAGTTTTTGGGGTTTTATGGTTTTTTAGTTTTTTAATGTTTTTAGGGTTTTAAATGTTTTTAGAGTTTTTGTGGGTTTTGTTGGTATTATTTTTTTAGGTTTTTAGGGTTTTATGGGTTTTATTTGTTTTTAAGGTTTTTTTAGATTTTTAGTGTTTTTAGGTAATTAGGGTGTTTGTAGTGTTTTTAGTTTTTTAAGGTTTTCATATGGATTTTCAAGATTTTTTATGTTTTTATTATTTTATGGTTTTTTATGATTCTTATGCAGTTTTAGGGTTTTTAGGGATTCTAAAGGATTTATGGTTTTTGGGGTGTTTATGTTTTTTTTAATTTTTTGGTGTTTTGGGGGTTTTTATGAATTTTTTGTGTTTTAAGTTTTATAGGGTTTTTTTAATGTTTTTAGAATTTTTTAATGTTTTTAGGGTTTTAAAGGTTTTTTTTGAGTTTTAGTGGGTTTTTAAGGATTAATGGATTTTGAAGGATTTAAGGGGATTTATGCGTTTTAGGGATTTTAAGGTTTTGGTGTTTCTTTGGGTTTCAACATTTTTAGTTTTTTATAGGTTTTAAGTTTTTTTTATGTTTTTATGTATTTTTCATTGTTTTTCAATGTTTTTAGGGTTTTTCCCATTTTTATGGAATTTTAGGGATTTTAGGATTTTTATGTTTTTTTGGGTTTTTAGGTATTTTTAATGTTTTGGGGTTTCTATAGTTTTTATATTTTTAATGGGATTTTATGGTTTTTGATGTTTAGTTGGGGTTATTAGGACCTTTAGAGTTTTTTTTACCATTTTTAGGGGGTTTAGGTTTTTTTAGAATTTTTTAGGTTTTTAAGGGGTTTTAGTGTTTTTAGGCATTTTAGGTTTTCTTAGGTGTTTTCAATGTTTTTAATGTTTTTATAGATTTTTTGGTGTTTTTTTGATTTTAATGGATTTTAAAGCTTTTATTTTTTTTATGAGTTTTAGGGTGTCTATGGGTTTTTTGGTTTTATTTGGGTATTTAGGGGTTTGTAGTTTTTTTAGTTTTTTAATATTTTTAGGTGTTCAAATGAGTTTTATATTTCTTATTAGTTTTTAGAGATTTATGGGTTTTTGCGGTTTTTTATCATTTCGATTGTTTATTAATGTTGTTATGGTTTTAGGGATTTTAGAGTCATTTTATTTTTAGCATGTTTATATTTTTTAGGGGTTTTTTTTGTTTACAATTATTTTCAGGTTTTTAGGTTTTTTTTTTCAAGATTTTTTAGGTTTTTTATTGAATTTTATGGTCTTTTAGGTTTTTTTGGGATTTTGAGGGTCTTGAGTGGTTTTAGGGTTTTTATAGTTTTTGGGTTTTTAGTATTTTAATGATTTTTTAGGGTTAAATTTTTTTCTATATTTTTAGGTTTTTACTGTTTAAAGGGTTTTTAGAGTTTTTAGAGGTTTTTACAATTTTTATGGGTTTTTAGAGTTTTTAAGGTTTTTATGGTTTTTTTATTTTTATAATTTTTTATGTTTTTATGTGTTTTGGTTTTATTTTGTTTTCAAGGTGTTATTAGGGTTTTTAGGGGTTTTAGGGTTTTATATATTTTTGGGGTCTTTTCAGACTTTTTTAGTGTTTTTATTGTTTTTAGCATTTTTTAGGATTCGTAATAATTTATGTTTTTTAGGTTTGTATGGTTTTCATATAAATTTTATGGGTTTTAGGGATTTTAAATTTTATGAATTTTACGTATTTTTTATGATTTTTGAGGTTTTTAGGGTTTTTTATGTAATTTGATGGGTTTTCGGGTCTTATGGTGTTTTGTGTTTTTTTGGGATTTTTTTACCTTATTTTGGATTTTAAAAGGTTTTAATGTTTTTTTAAGGGTTTAAATGGTTTTTTAGTTTTAAGTGGGGTTTCATGGGTTATTAGGGTTTTTATGGTATTAAATGTTTTTAGGGGTTTTGTGATTTTTAGTGCTTTTAGGGTTTTTATCCTTTTAAGTGGTTTCTGGGTTTTTAGGGGTTTTATGTGTTTTTTGGCCTTCAATTTTTTCTTAGTAATTTTCTACGTTTTAATATTTTTTGACATTTTTAGGGATTTATTTGGGATTTCTTATTATATTTACAGTTTTTTGGGTTTTCAAGGATTTTTGGGATTTTAGGTTTTCTGTCTTTTTTGGTTTTATTTTTATGTTTTTAAGGGTTTTAAATATTTATACTAGACTTTTTATCATTTTTAGGGATTTAAAGAGTTTTTATAATTTTTATATATTTAGGTTTTTATGGGTTTTTATCATTTTTATGGTTTTTAAGGGGTTTATGGTTTTTAGTGGTTTTAGGTTTTTAGGTTATTTTAGGGTTTTTATCACTTTTAGGGTTTTAGGGGTTTTATGTGTATTTAGGTTTTTAATGATTTCTATGGTTTTTAGGGGTTTGCACGTTTTATGTATTCTTAGGGAGTTTTTAGGACTTTTTGAGTTTTTAGGGATTTTGAGGGTTATTTTTTGTTTTTATGGTTTTAGGGGTTTTTTTTGTTTTTTGGGGTATTTTTGAGTTTTTAGGTGTTTTAACGTTTTTGGGAGTTGTTATTAATTTTTAGGGTTTTAAAGGGTCTTTAGTGGTTTTAGTAGTTTGTAGGGTTTTATAGACTTTTAGGTTTTTTATGAATTTTAGGGCTTTTTATGGGTTGTAGGGGTTTTAGGGGTTTTAGGGTAATTTTAGGGTTTTTAGGGTTTTATAATTTTTATGATTTTTGTGGGATTTAAGTGGTTTTAGTTTTTTATGGTTTTGACAAGGTTTTTTAGGGTTATTGTGGATTTTTATGTTTTTACGTATTTTTATGGCCTTTTTTGGATTTTTTGGTTTTTAGGGTATTTATGGATTTGGAGGGTTTTTTAGGATTTTTTGGTTTTGTAATGTTTTTAGGGTTTTAATGTTTTTTAAGGTTTTCTTATTTATCACAGGTGTAAAGTTAGTTTCATGGTTTTTAGTTTTTTAGTTTTTCTTGGTTTTTATGGGTTTTACGGATTTTAAGGGTTTTGTTTTATTTATGGTTTTTAAAGGGATTTTTGTGTTTTTATCATTTTTAGTATTTTTAGGGGTTTTAGTGGTTTAATGTTTTTTTATTTTTTAAAGTAATTCTTCAGAGTTTTCATGTTTTTGGTGTAATTACATTTTTTAGGTATTTTTAGATATTTCATTTATTTTTATGGTTTTTAGGGGTTTTTAAGTTTTTTTATTTTAAAGGTTTTAATAGGATTTTTGGGTTTTATGTTTTTTTGAACTATTAGGGTTTATATGGTTTTTAGAGTTTGTAACATTTTTAATGATTTAATGGGGTTTTAGTTTTTTTGGGTTTAAGGTTTTTATTGGGTTTTATGGGGTCCTTAGGTTTTTAGTGGTTTTAGGGTTTTAGGGTTTTTTGGGGTTTTATCTTTTTTAGTTTTTTAAGGATTTATGTGTTTTTAGGTTTTTATGGATTTCATAAATTATTTTCTGGTATTTCAGGGTTTTTAAAATTTTTATCTTCTTTTAGATTTTAATGTGTTTTTATGTATTTTGAGGGTTTAATGGCTTTTAATGTTATTATGGGGGATTTTTTGAGTTTTTAGGGTTTTTAGGTTTATTATGTTTTATAGTGTTTTTATTTCTTTAGAGTTTTTAAATGTTTTAAGGGGTTTAAACGGTTTTTAGAGTTTTTAGTGGGTTTTTAGGATTTTATTGGGTTTTTATGATTTTAATGTTTTTAGGGGTCTTCATGATTTTTAGGGGTCTCTTTGGGTTTTTGGGTCTATTTTTTTTGGGTTTTACTATTTTTATACTTTTAGGGGTTTTAAATTCTTTTAGTGTTTTAAGGATTTTTTAGCGGTTTTCATGTTTTTAGGGGTTTTTATATTGTATGGTATTTTTAGCGGTTTTGGGGTTTTTGGATTCTTATGTTTTTAGGGGTTTTTTAGGGTTTTTAGGGTTTTATGTTATTTTATTTTTACGGTTATTTATGTTTTTTTTTACTTTTTTTGGGTTTTATGTGTTTTTTAAGTTCTAACATTTTTAGGGGATTAAGGGGGTTATATATATTTTTGTGTTTGGTTTTTGGGTTTTTATTTTTTTTTATGTTTTTTATGGTTTTTAGGTCTCTTAAGTTTTTAGGTGCTTTATGGTTTTTAGGGTGTTTAACCTATTTTAGGTTTTAAGTGGTTTTAAGTATTTTTAGGTTTAAAAATTTCTCTTTGGGATATTCAATTTTTTTAGGGTTTTTTACATTTTTATATATTTTTATGGATTTTTTAGGATTTGTATGGGTTTTTAGGGGTTTTTTTGGATTTTTTAGGTTTATAATGTTTTTACAGTTTTTTGGATTTTATGGTTTTTTTTGGTTTCTTGGTTTTGATGAGTTTTTTAGGGATTTATGGTTTTGGATATTTTAACTTTTTATGGTTTTAATAGGGTTTCATAGTTTTTGATGGTTTTAGGGGTTTTAAGGGTGTTTAGGTGTTTTTTATGTATTAGGGTTTTTAGGTTTTTGAGGGTGTTAGTGTTTTCAGGGTTTTTAGAAATTTCTCGTTTTAGGGGTTTTATGTTTTTTATGTTATTATGGTCTTCTTTGTGATTATCGTGGATTTTATGGTGTTTTATGTTTTAGGGATATTTTGGGCGTTTTTAGATTCTAATGGGTTTTTAGGTTTTTTGGGATTTTGTGGTTTTATGGTTTTTTTAGGTTATAATTTTTTTAGGGTTTTTAGAGTTTTTTATCCTTTTTAGGGGTTTAAAGGGTTTTTATAGTTTTTATTTTCTTTATGTCTATTAAGGTTTTTTTTGTTTTTAGTTGTTTTTAGTGTTCTTAGGGTTTTTATGGTTTTTAGCATTTTTATGTTTTATTGAATTTTTAAGTTTGATTATAATTTTAATGTTTTCTTAAGGGGTTTCATGAGTTTTAGGGATTCTATTGTATTTTTATAGTTTTTATTTTTTATGGATTTTGAAGGTATTTTTGGGTTTTTTAAGCATGTCGGGGTTTTATGATTTTTTGTGGTTTCATGATTTTTTATGATTTTTATGATTTTTTTGAGGATTGTAGATTTTTTAATGTTTTTAGTTGTTTAAATGGTTTTAATATTTTTCATTTTTTTTATGTTTTTTTGGGTTTTTTAGGGTTTTTATTGGCTTTAGAGGATTTTATGGTTTTTAGAAGTTTTAGGAGTTTTATTGTTTTTTAGGATTTTTAGGGGTTTTATGTGCTTTTATTTTTTTATGTTTTCTTATAGTTTTTTATGGGTTTTAGGGTTTTTTATGTTTTTAGGGACTTTTAGGGCTATTTTTATGATTTTTATAGTTTTTTGGGTTTTTAGGAATTATGAGCATTATTAAGGTTTTAAGGTTTTCTGGGATTTTTGAGATTTTTATGGGTTTAATGGGTTTTTTAGTACTTTTAGTGGGTTTAGGGTTTCTATGTGGTTTTATTGGGTTTTAAGGTTTTTAGTCGTTCCTTTGGGTTTTTCAATTATTTAGTGGATTCTTGGGGGGATTTAGGGGGGTTTGGGGTTATAACTGATTTTAGGTTTTTATGATTTTCTTAGGGATTTTAGGGATTTTTAATTTTTTTCAAATTTTACGGACTTTTTAAGTTTTTAATAGTTTTATAGAGTTTTAATTATATTTTGGGTTTTTAGGTTTTTTATGGGTTCTATGGTTTAGGGGGGTTTTAGTATTTTGGTGTGGGTTATTGGGTTTTTAAATTTTATTAGATATTTTTATTGTTTTTTGGATTTTAAAGGGTTTTTAGAGTATTTAGTTGGTTTTTAGGGTTTTCATTATTTTGGGGGGTTTTAAAAGTTTTTAGGGGGTTTTATAGATTTTAAGGGTTGTAGATTTTTAGAGTCTCTGTTGAGTTTTTACGGTGTTTAGCATATTTATGGGTTTCCAGTTTATTTAATTTTTATGGTTTTCTTAGGGGATTACAGGGTTTTTAGAGTTTTTTATTTTTTTGGATTTAATGGACTTATTTGGATTTTTATAGTTTTAGGTTTTTTAAAGATATTTTTGGTTTTTAGGGTTTTTAGGGTTTTATGGTTTTTATAGGATAAGGGGTTATTAGAGTTTTTTTATATTATAAGGTTTTTTTGTTTTTTAGATTTTTAACATATTTGGAATCTAATGGGGTTTTAGAGTTTTTATTGGGTTTTATGGTTTTTATTAGTTTTTAGGGGTTTTTATTTTTTAGGGGGTTTTGTGGATTTTTGGGCATTTAAGATTATTTAGGGTTTTTAGTATTTTTTTATGTTTTTAGGGGGTTTAAGTACTTTTAGGATTTTTTGGTTTTCTTAGGTATCTTCTTGTTTTTATTTGTATATTTACAATCTTATGGATTTTTATGGTTTTATGGTTTTTTATAATTTTTTTGGGTTTTTTGGATTTTTATAATTTTTTGTGTTTTTTGGTATTTTAAAGGGTTCTAGGGGGTTTTATGATTTTCAATGTTTTTAGGGTTTTTGGATTGTTTAGTTTTATTAGAGTTTTATAGTTTTTATTATTTTTACGGTATTAAAGGGTCTTTGTATTTGTTTTGGGTTTTTTTGGATTTGTATGGGTTTTGGGGGTTTTATGTGTTTTATATGTTTTTATTTTTTAGGGGTTTAGGGTATGTTTTGGGGTTTTAGGGTTTTTCACATTTTTTAGATTTTTATTGATTTTATGTATTTTTCTGATTCTTATAGTTTTCTTATGTATTTTTTGGGTCTTTAGGGGTTTTTATGTTTTTAGGGGTTTTTGGGTTTTCTAGGATTTGTGGTTTTTTTAGAGATTTTAGGTAATTTAATGTTTTAACGTTTTTTTAGGATTTTAGGGGTTTCATTTTATTTTTTTGGCTTTTTGGGTTATTTTTAGTTTTTAGTGTTTTTAAGATTTTTAGATTTTTTTAAATTTTTAGTAGTTTAATTGGATTTTAGTGTTTTTAGTGGTTTTTAGGGTTTGTCTCGCGGCGCACGATGGGGTCGTGGGGGAGAAACGTGCGCTACCTGGCAGCTGATTAGAGAAGGTTGGGTTCTGCTTAATAACTCATATCGAGTGCACCATTTTCACCTCGAAATGCCCAATGGTTCCATATCCAGTAATACGTGGACCTTCTTTCCAAAGGCAGGCATTCACTGGGTGGTTTGACCAGTGATGCTTAAGAACTCACCTTGGTCGGGAGGATGGCAAGTCGGGATCATCACACCCATTTGGGGGGAATTAATGCCTATTCCGGGACTCTCTTATAAATTTAAGACGTATTCATATGTTCGAAAATCTTTGGTTTATACCCAAGCATAGTATCCACGGATTACTCCTGGTTGGCAATGGTCAGTTGGATGCAGGGGTTCAGAATCATTTATGCCTGTGGTTTACCATCCCTCGTCAGATTAATGACCCCTAGGAGTCAGGACTCACTTAGAAAACACTGATTTAAAGCCTCATAACCTGGAACTATGGTGTTTATTGTCATCCAGGGGGGACAGATAACAACTTGAGCGTTTGGATCAAACCCGTGATACGGGCTTCCTACGTAACCTCATGAGAAGAATCAGAATCAATGCAGTTTGGTTTGGTATGGGGATTACACTCTAGGCTACCCAGGGTTGGTGCGGTGACCCGACATGAAGATAGTCGGATTGACCGGTTGTTGGGCTTGAACCTCAGGGAGGCTTCCTACGTACCCTACCTGGGAGACAGGGATCAAAGTCCACGTAGTTCGGATGGGAGTGTCAGAGAACCGACGTGAATGTAGACCCGGGGGTCCGATAGTGATCGGGCTTGAACCACTTGGAGGCTTCCTACGTATCCTTGTGGTGGGGAATCAAAGTCGACATTGTTCTAATTGGCATGGGGATTACGCTCTGAGGCAGCCCAGGGTAATGGATTGGGGCTTACACTATGAGGAGGCCCATGGTGTGGATTGGGGCGTACACTCTGAGGAGGCCCATGGTGTGCATTGGGGATTACACTCTAAGGAGTCCCATAATAGGATGTCATGGTCTATGCCTACTCTAATCCCACGTGAGTCATGCTTGGTGTGAGAAACAAGAGGCAACAGGGACCAGACGATCACGTCGTGAAAGGTGCGCCCGTGGGAACTGGAGTGGGGTTTACACATGGAGCATCCCATAAAGTCGGTGCTTACTCCGAGATGGATGGCCATGGTGTCTTCCTCATGTCTGGCCATAAGGGAATCCCAACTCACTGGTGGGTTGAGGCCTTTACCTATGCGCTAGTGCACAAGTGGGATAACGCCAAGGGAATTGGAATCAGTCCAAACAAAGGGAGATGAAAAGTGTAAATCACATGCCCGACATTCGGAAAGTGGTGAGGGTGGCGTGACGATGGAGGATAACTGTTGAATGTGTTCGAAACACAGAATCCATATTGCAATAGCCTAGAATGGGTGTAGACAAGTGATGGTTGACTGCTGACCGTGTTCGAAACACAGGTCCTGACTCGAAGCGTTGCCCAAATTCTTTCAGGGGCGTTGGCCCAAGACGGTAGGTGAGCCGAGGCGGCATGGGACCAGACCGTTAGAGGGTCCCTTCAGATATGAAAGGGAATGATGACCCTAATGAAGGAAGTGCAAAGAATGAGGTGGAGTGGTGGAATGTTTGAATGGATTCCAACACTCTTGAAATTATGCCACTATAAACATGGAACGAGGAATCTCTTTCATGGAGCAAGAGGCATCCAATTATTTAATGATAGGGAATGGTACAGTTTATATTCATGTAGAGAGGACTGTTTCCATATAGTTAAATGTCATATGGATTAACGAGGGCCATACAATTTAACGTCATGTGTTCAGGACGAGGGCCATACAGTTTAACATCATGTGGTCAAGAAGAGGGCCATATAGTTTAACGTCATGTGGTCAGGACGACTAGGTAGGAGACACCTAGAAATGGTTGGTGTGGGACTTACACAAGGGAGGCCCTTTCTGGAAGAACCTAATAAAAGGAACTAGGAAATGGGGCTATAGGATAGTTTGAGGAGTAACAAGACTCATGGAATGTATATGATGGATGTTGGGGTGGCGCAAGGGTGCAATGTGAAATACTGTTGACCCGACCCGCAAATTTTGTGATGCGACTCTCCATTTTTCATGGGGTTCAGTGACGGTACAAAAGGGACCAACCCGGAGGGTCAAGACCGCAGCCCGGCACTGAACTCGGGTGGGGGTGCGGGGGCGCAACCCCCATGGTATGGACATGAGATTGCATGGGGTTTTCCACATAAGAGAGGGCTGCGTAGGAGCTGGAAGCATAGGAGATGGTCGCAGAGAGGGTATCCGCGGAGGAGCTGGCCGTAGAGGAGGAGGGCCGCGTAGAAGCTGGCAGCCTGGGATGTCCGCGAAGGAAATGGCCGGTAAGGGCTGGCCGCATGTGGTTCGCGGAGGAGCTGGCCGTGGAGGAGGTTGTCTGCGAAGGAGGCGGTCCGCGATGGAGGCTGTCTGCGGATGAGATGTATGTGAAGGAAATGGCCGCGAAGGGCGTCTACAAAGGGGTTGGCACCCGTCCTACTTCGTGCCAGTGGAGGGGTTCCCGCCTCCATTTCACGAACGACACAGGTCCGCAGAGGGGGTGGCCGCGGAGGGACTATCCGCGAAGGAAACAACCGATATGGGCTGGTAGCGGAAGAGCTAGCCGCATGTGGTTCGCAGACTGGTTTCTCCTATACGCGAAGGAGTTCATCTGTGGATGGTATGGGGTCCGAGGATGGTTGCAGGACTTCACCGCTGGGAGAAATTTTTCCAACATCTCCCCACGGGGTTTCACCCGTCCTTCCTCTCTTTCTTCCACCTGTCTCCCCTGTTTTCTCTTCCCCCATATCCTTTTATAGAGTGGGTAAAGAGATTTATTTTTGGTCAAGCGGCACCTTTTGCGGAGGCCCGTGACTAGAAACCCGATTTACAGATGACTTGGTCAATCCACAACTCGCGGGGGGCATTGAACGTACCTCCTCCGCGAACCAAACTAGCTCGGGGAGTGCTTCGCTATCGCGCAGGGTTTCGCCTCCATTCTAAAAACGATAGAGGATGCGGCCGGGGCCGGTCGATGAGGTCCGCGGCAGGGGCGGTTCGTGACGGTGAACCAGGTTGGCGCTCGTCCTGCTTCACGCCCACAGAGGATCCCCGCCTCTGTCCCACAAATGACAGTTGTCCATGGAGGGGGTGGTTCGTGGAATCGACCGTGTATCATTATCATTAGATCGGTCTATAAACCGATTCGGATCGTGCCATCCTTTGAGTATTTTCTACACTTTTCCCTAATTCTTTGTGGGGGAAATCGGGTAGAATCTCCCTTGGACTAAAGGGGATTCTCATTCTCCTTTTTGGTTTTTTTGTAGGACCCTACAGTGTTTTATGGGGTTTTAGTTTATTTTATGGTTTTTGGGTATTATGGTTTTTGGGATTTAAGGTATTTTTATGTTTTTTAGTATTTTTATTTTTCTATGGGTTTTATGTGCTTTTATATTTTTATGGTTTTCTTATAGAATTTCAGTTTTACTAAGTATTTTTAAATTTTTTGGGATTTTCCGTTCTTTTTTATGATTTTTATGGGGTTTTAAGTTTTTTATATTTTTTTAGGATTTTATGGTTTTAATTATTTTTACCTTTTAGAGTTTTTTTAGTTTTTTAGGGGTTTTAACCTTTATATATATTTTAATGTCTTCAGTTATTAATAGTTAGGGATTTTAGTGGGTTTTTATATTTTTAGTGCTTTTATACTATTTTTATGGGGTTTTTTAGATATTTTAATATTTTCATGTGTTTTATATTTTTAGGGGTTTTAGTGTTCTTAACATATTTTTAGGGTTTTTAGGGTTTTTAGGATATTTATTTTTTTTAGGGGTATTAATTTTTTTTTATGATTTTAAGGTTTTATTAGGGGGTTTTCATGTTTTTTGAAGTATTGAAATTTTTAGAAATTAATTGGACTCGTTTAGGAATTTTATGGTTTTTAGGGATTTAGGGATATTGATGGTTTTTATATTTTATTTATGGTTTTGAACATTTTTTTTAGTTTTTTGTGTTTTATGTTATGTTTGAGTTTTTTAACATGTTTATGGGTTTAACAATTTTTTATAGTTTTAGTGACTTTTTTGGGTTTTTTGGGCTTTTAAGGTTCATAGAAATTTTTAGGGGTTTTTGGGGTTTTTAATGATTTTAGGTTTTTATGGTTACCTTACGGGATTCCATTGTTTTTAGGGTTTTTATTTTTTATAGATTTTAGGGATTTTTTTATTTTTATTATCTTTATAGTTTCAAGGGATTTTGAGGGTTTTAGGGGTTCTTATGGTTTTTTGGGGTTTTTAGGTTTTTAGTGATTTTAAGGTTTATTATAGTCTTTTAATGTTTTTAGGGGGTTAGAGGTTTTTTTAGTTTTTAGTGGTTTTAGAGTTTCTAGGGGTTTTAAGTGGTTTTTAGGGTTTTAGGCGTTTTATGGTTTTAGGGTTTTATGGGTATTAGGTTTTCAGAGGGTTTATAGAGTTTTTATGTTACCTAGAGGTTTTAAGTGTTACTATGTTTTAAAGGTTTTCATTAGTTTTTTCAAGGTTTTTAGGGTCTCTTATTTTTTTTTATTTTTTTTGGAATTTTTTGGAGTTTTTCGGCTTTTCAGGATTTTTAGTGTTTTACGGTTTTTATGATTTTTAGGGGGTTTATCATTTTTAAGTTGTTTTGGTGTTTTAAGTGTTTTAGATTTTTTATGTTTTTATTAATGGTTTTATATGTTTTTATGCATTTTTATGTTTTTATGTATTTTTTGGGTTTGTTAGTATTTTTATGGATATTCATGGATTTTAGGGATTTTGAAGGTTTTTAGGGTTTTACGATTTTTTTTCATTTTTATGATTATTTGAGAATTATATGGGTTTTAATGTCTTTTATAGGTTTTTAACATTTTTAGGGGTTTTAGGGGTTTCATATTTTTTACATGTTTTTGGGTTTTTACAAGTTTTTATTGTTTTAGGTTTTTACGGGTGTTTATGGTTTTCATGATTTTTTGGGTTTTATGGTCTTTTACAATTTTTAGTGATTTTTATGTTTTAGGGGTTTTATTTGTTTTTTGTTTTTTATGTTTTGTAAGTATTTTTTCGGTTAATAAGGTTTTTTACATTTTTGGTATTTGTAGGGATATTTTTTTTGGATTTAGGGATTTTGAGGGGGTTTTGGGTTTTTAGGGATTTTTTCATTTTTAGGTTGTTGGGGTTTTAATTTTTTTAGGTTTTTTTAGTTGTTTTAGAGGTAGTAGATATTTTTATGTTTTTAGGCATTTTAATTTATATTTAATTATTTATATGTTTTTTCGGTATTTTAGGGATTTTGTGGGTTTTTTGGGTTGTTTTTGGTTGTTATGGTTTTTATGGTTTTGGGGTTTTCAGTGTTTTCTGATTTTATTAATTGGTTTTAATGGTTTTTATAGTTAGTTAAAATTTTAGTATTTTAAAGGGGTTTTAGAGTTCAAGTTATTTTGTGTTTTTTGGGTTTTTAGAAGTTTTTATGGTTTTATGGGTTTTTATGGGTTTTTATTAATATTTATATTTTAGAGGTTTTAAGTGTCTTAGGTTTTTATGATTCTTCTTAGAGATTTTATGTATTTTAGTGGTTTTTAATTTTTTTATTTGTAGATATTTTTATGATTTTTAACATTTTTTTGGTTTTTTGGGATTTTGAGGGTTTCTCTGGTTTTTTGGATTTTTGGTTTTATGGGTTTTTTTGGGGATTTAGGGAATTTTTTGAGTTTCTATTGGGTTTACAGTTTTTATATTTTTTAAACAAATTACAGTTTTAAAGGTTTTTTAGTGTTTTTATCAGTTATTAGAGTTTTATGGTTTTGTGTTTTTCATGATTTTTGTGAGGATTTATGGTTTTTAGGTGTTTTTATAATATTTTTATTTTTTTAGTGTTTTCAGGGTTTTTAGTTTATTTATCAGTTTTATGTGGTTGTTATGTTTTTTGGTTTTATTATGGATATTTAGGTATATTAGTGTTTAATATGTTTTTAGGGATTTTTATGGCCTTTTAGGATTTTTATGGGTTTGCAGATGTTTTTTAAATTTTGAGGGGTTTTAGGGTTTTTATAGAGTTTTTATAGATTTTAGGGATTATAGAATTTGTTTAGGATTTTGAAGGGTTTTTACTGTTTTAAGGTTTTTACAGTTTTCTTAGGGATTTTAATGGATTTTATAGGGTTACAAGGATTTTTGGTTTTTTAAAATTTTTAGGGATTTTTAGGGATTTTTATGGATTTTTATTGTGTTTTCGGGTATTTAGGGATTTTGAGGTTTATTTGTGGTTTTGGGGGGTGTTTATTGGTTTTTTGGGTGTTTAGGGGTTTTTTGTGTTTTTAAGGGTTTTATGGTTTTTAGAGTTTTTAACGTTTTTTGGGTTTAAATTTGTTTTAGTGTTTTATGGTATTTTAGGGGTTTTATTTGTTTTTAGGGTCATTAATGTTTTCAAAAAAAATTTACTGTTTTTATGATTTTTTAGTGTTTTAGGTCTCTTCATTTTTTTAACTTTTTTATGGAGTTTAATGGGTTTTACGGGTTTTATATTTTATTAGGATTTTCATGGTTTTAGGGTTTTTATGTTATTTGGGATTTTAGTGATTTTTTATAATTTTTATGGTTTTTAGGGTTTTTAGGGTTTTTGACTATTTTTAGAGTTTTTATGGTTTTTAGGGTCTTTTAGTTTTTTTTGAGTTTTTTTTGTGGTATTTAAGTATTTTTTATGTTTTTAAGGTTTTCTTAGGGTGTTTCATGGTTTTTAGGGTTTTTTATGTTTTTATACACTGTTTTTTGTTTTTTTTAGGATTTTTTATGGTTTTTATGGGTTTTAGAGATTTTTAGATTTTAATAGGTTTTTAGAGGTTTTATGGTGTTTTTTGATTTAAGGGTTTTATGGATTTTTATGTATTTTTAAGGTTTTTTGGTGTTTTAGGTGTTTTTTGGGTTTTTGGGATGTTTGGCTTCTTAGGGTCTTTTAGGGTATTTAGGGTATTTAGTATTTTTTAGGTTTATAGGGGTTTTAAGTGATTTTTTGTTTTTTATGGTTTTATTAAGCTTTTTATAGTTTTTAAGGTATTTGTGTTTTTAGGGATTTTAGTGATTTTTTAGGATTTTTATGGATTTTAGGTATTTTGATGGCATTTCGGGGTTTCTATAGTTTTAGAGTTATTCAGTTTTTTAGGGGTATTTATCTTTTAGGGTTTTATTGTTTTTGTAGGGTTATTTAGGATTTTTTGGGGGGGGTTTAGGTTTTTATGGATTTTTAGGTTTTTTAGGATTCTTATAGTTTTTTCGGTTTTTATATATCTTAATGTTTTTAGGGATTTTGAGGGTTTTATAATTTTTGTAAATATTGGGATTTTTGTATTTTTTTCAAGGTTTTAATGGTTTCTAAATGTTTTTAATATTTTTCAGATTTTAAATGGTTTTTAGACTCTTTAGTGGTATTTAGGGGTTTAAGGGTTTTCACGGTTTTTAGTGTTTGGGGGTTAGGGTTTGTTTGAGTTTTTATAGTTTTATAATTTTTAGGTTTTTCGCGGTTTTAAGTGTTTTTATGATTTGAAGGATTACTTAGAGGGTTTATAATGTTGTATAGTTTTTTTTATTTTTAGGTATTTTTAAGAATTTTATAGGATATTTAGGGGTTTTAGGCATTTTGGGGGGTTTTATGTTTTTAATGATTTACAGGTTTGTAGTGTTTTTATTGTTTTTATTGTTTTTAGGGGTTTTATATGTTTATAGGTTTTTATGGTTTTCTTATGGGTCTTCATGGGTTTTAGGGTGTTTTATATTTTTATAGGTTTTTATATAGTTTTTATGATTTTTTGGGTTTTTACTTTTTTTAGTTATTTGAGGGGTTGTAAAGGTATTAGGGTTTTGATATTTTTTGGTTTTTTCTCAGTTTTTAGTGTTTTAAATGTATTTTTAATGTTTTTAATGTTTTAAGTTGTTTAAATGGTTTTTACAGTTTTTAGTAGTTTAAGGTTTCTATTGATTCTTTGGGTATTTATAATTTTATGTGTTTAAGGTTTTTTAGTCTTTTGGGTTTTTATAATTTTTTAGGTTTTAGGGGGTTTTTATGTTTTAGGCTTTTAGGGATTTCTTAGAGTTTTAGGTACTTTATTATTTTATACATTTTCTAGGGTTTATAGGAATTTGAATTATATTTATGTTCTTTAGGGTTTCTAGGTATTTTGTGGTTTTTAGGGATTTTTAGGATTTTTTGGGGGTATTCGTGTTTTTTGGGAGTTGTTAGGGTCTTAAGAGTTTTGGGTTTTCTATACTGTGTTTAGGGTTTTCAGGACATTCATGGGTTTTTGGTTTCTATTGTTTTCAGGGATTTTTTTGTTTTTGGGGTTTCTTGTTTTTTAAGTCTTCAAGGGTTTTAAGGGTTATTTTTTTAAGGTGTTCTTTGTGTTTTTAGTGTTTTAGGGTTTTTTACATATTCCAATATTTTATGGATTTTTTGGGGGTTTTTTTGGATTTTTATTGGGTTTTTGGGTTCTTATGGATTTAGATTTTTTTAGTCTTTTTAGGGGTTTTAAGGATTTTCTGGGTTTTTAAAGTTTTTTTTTGTTTTTTTTTTCTTTTTTTGTGTTTTTATGGGTTTTAGATTTTTAGAGTATGAGAGGATTAATGGTATTTTGGATTTTTTTGTATGTTTTTTGGATTTTATGTGTTTTCGGGTTTTTTAAGTTCTATTAGGGGTTTTATGGTTTTTAGGGGTTCAGTGTATTTTTAGGGGTTTTATCTATTTTTATGTTTTTATTGGTTTTAAGTGTTTTTAATTTTTTAGGTTTTCTTAAAGGATTTCTGGTATTTTATGGTTTTCTATGTTTTTGTGATTTTTAGTGAGTTTTGGGTATTTTTAGAATAATTATGTTTTTAGTGATATTAGGGTTTTTACAGTTTTTACCTTTTTTAGGGTTTTTTGGTTTTTAAGGGCTTTTATCATTTGTATGTTTGAAAGGGTTTTAGTTATTTTCAGTTTTTTAATGTTTTCACAAGTTTTATTTAGGTTTTTGGGTGTTTTTACAGTTTTTAGGTATTTTTAGGTATTCTTAGGGTGTTTTATTATTTTTGGGGTTTTAGGGATTTTAAAGATTTTTAGGGTTTTTAGGTTTTAATGGTTTCATGGGATTTTTGGGTTTTTTCAGTTTTTAGGGATTTTACATATTTTAGTGTTTTTTAATGTTTATAGAGGTGTAAAGTATTTTTAGATTTTTTGTGGTTTTTAGTTTTTTATGGGTTTATAGTTTTTTCACTGTTTTTATGGGGTGTTAAGGTTTTTAAGGGTTTTAGTACTTTTTTGAGGTTTGTAAGGTTTTTAAAATATTTAGGTTTTCTAGGGGTTTTAATTGTTTTTGTGTTTTTATGATTTTATTAGGGTTTTATGGGTTTTTACGTTTGTAGGTGTTTTTGGGTTGTTTTCATATTTTTATAGTTTTTAAGGTTCTATTTATTCTGAGGTGTTTATGATTTTTTAGAGTTTAAGGGTCTTATTTTTTGGGGGGATTTTAAAGTTTTTCAGTTTTTATGGTTATTAAGGATTTTATAGTTTTTTTTACATCTTTCAGTTTGTAGTGTTTTTAGAGTATTTTGGGTTTTTTTCTATTTTTATAGTTTTTGGAGTTTTAATGGTTATTAGGATAATTAGGGTTTAAGAGGTATTTTGGGTTTTTGAATTTTTTAGGGTTTCATGGGTGTTAAGTGTTTATATGTTTTTAAGTATTTCTTAGGGGGTTTCATGGTGTTTAGGATATTTTATGTTTTTAGGGATTTTTAGGGATTATTTAAGGTTTTTTTATTTGTTTTATGGATTTTGATGGTTTTAGGTGTTATTTTTTATTTTATTGATTTTTAAGGTTTTTAGGGGTTTTTGGAAATTTTTAGGCTTTTAAGGGTTTTTATATTTTTGTAACTTTTTTAGGGTTTTAAAGGGTTTTTTGAGTTTTTAGTGGTTTTTAAATTTTTATTTGTTTTTTATTTGGTTTTTTGTTTATAGGGGTTTTATGAACTTATTGGGATTTTATTATTTTAAGGGTTTTAAACTATTTTTTGGTTCTAATGTTTTTCTTAGGTGTTTTCATGGTTTTCAGGTTTTTTAGTTTTTTTCGAATTTTTGGAATTTTTTTCGAATTTTTTTATTTTTTTTACTATTTTTGGGGATTTTGATGGGTTTTATGGTTTAGGGCTCTTAAGGTTATTTTTTGTGTTTTTAGGGGTTTTAAAGTTTCTTATATTTTTTTAATGTTTATAGCGGTTTATAGGGTTTTTATATTTCTTATTGTTTTTAGGTTTTTTATTGGGTTTTAAGGTTAGTAAGGGTTTTTTGGGGATTTATGGTGTTTAGGGTCTTTAGGGGTTTATGGTTTTTAGTGGTTTTTAGATTTTTAAGGGTTTTAAATGTATTTAGTTATTAATGTATTCTTAGGGATTTTTCTGTCTTCAAGTTTTTTTAGGTTTATTTATGTTTTAATAGATTTATTTGTATTTTTTATTATTTTTATGGACTTTTATGTTTTTAGTTATTTTTATTTTTTTTATGGGGTTTTCATGTTTTTATCATTTTTAGGTTTTTTGTGGGTTTTATGTCTATTTAGGTATTTTATGTTTTCTTAGGGTTTTTAAAATTTTGGGGGGTTTTATGTTTTAAGGTATTTTTAAGGATTTTTTGTAATTTTTATTGTTTTTAGGGGATTTATGGTTTTGAGGTATTTTTTAGGGGTTTTGGGTTTTTTGGGGTTTTTGGGGTTTTAGGGGTTTTTTGAGTTTTTAGCGGCTTTATGGGTTTTTTGAGTTTTTAATGTTTTTAGGGTTTAAAAGTAATTTTATTGTTTTTTTTTATTTTAGTGTTTTTATATCTCTTTATGGGGTTTGAGTCTTTTGATGGTTTTTTTGGTTTTAGGATTTTAATGGGTTTTTGTGTTTTTTGGTTTTTTGGGTTTTATAGGTTTGAAGGGGTTTAAGTGTTTTTATATTTTTAATGATTTCTTCAGGTTTTATATGGTTTTATGGGTTTTTTATGTGTTTACAGGTATTGAATATTTTTTAGAATTATTATGGGGTTTTATGGTTTTTAGGGATTTTTGCGTTTTTTAGTTTTTTAATATTTTTAATGGTTTTTGGTTTTTAGGGTTTTTAGGTTTTTACGGGTTTTTAGTTTCTTTAGTTTTTAATGTTTTCTTATGTATTTTCAATGTTTTGTTACATTTTTGGGATTTAAGATAATTTTGAGGATTTTATGTGTTTTAGGGTTCTTTGGATTTTGGGGGTTTTAGGGTTTTTAGGGTTTCTAGGGTTTCTATGTGTTTTTTATGGGTTTCTTAGTGTTTTAATGGTTTTTAGAGTTTTTAAAATTTTTATGGATTTTAGGATTTTTATTAATTTTTTGTTTTGATGTATTTTAGGGTTTCAGTGTTGTTTTAGTTTTTACGGTTTTAAAGGGTTGTACAATTTTTTGGCATTTTATGGCATTTTAATTTTTTTAGGGGTTTATAGTTTTTTTTTGTTTTTTAACATTTTATGGGTTTAAATAGTTTTTATAGTATTCGTGAATTTTTAGGGTTTTCATGGGTTTTATGGGGTTTTTATGGTTTTTAGGGGTTTTATGGTTTTTATATGTATTTGGGTAATTTAGGGTATTTTTAGGGTTTTGTCTAATTTTCAGCATTTTTTTTGGTATTTTAAGAATATAGGTTTGTTAGTTTTTTGGGTTTTCAATAGTGATTTTTAAGGTTCATACGGGTCTTTACATTTTTAGGTATTTTTATGGAATTTTTAGGTTTTTTAGTTTTTTAGGGTATTTTGGAATATTGATGGTGTTACGTTTGTTTTGTGTTTTTTGGGATTTTAGGGATTTTTAGGGTATTTAACATTTTTAAGGGATTTAATAAGGGTTTTAGGGGTTTTAGTGTTTTTTATATTTTTAAGGATTTGTATGTCTTTTTAGATTGTAATGGGTTTAATGGGTTTTATTGTTTTTTAGTTTTTTTAGGTTTTTATGGTTTTTGGGTTTCTGTGGGTCTTTAGAGTTTTCATTTTTTTTAGGGTGTTTTACATTTCTTAATGTTTTCTATGATTTTATGGTTTTAAAGGGTTTAAAAAGGTTTTAGTGGGGTTTATGGGATTTATGGATTTTAGGAGTTTTATGGTTTTTATGGGGTTTTATGGTTCTTATGGTGTTTTAGGGTGGTCTAGAGGTTTTAGTGTTTTTAGTATTTTTAGGGTTTTTAGGGGTTTATTGTTTTAGATTTTTATTATTTTCTTAGATTTTTTCTGGTTTTCAATGATTTTTAATATTTTTCAGAATTTTTATATATTTTTTAGATATTTTATGGATTTTAGGGGTTTTAGTGGTATAAGGGGTTTTTTTTGGTATTTTTAGGGTTTTTCTGGTTTTTTTGGTTTTCAAGGTTTTTTTGAGTTTTAGGATTGTTTTGTTTTTAGAGGATTTTAATTTTTTTAGTATACTAAATGAATTTTATATTTTTTATAGTTTTTTAGGGTTTTTTTAATATTTTTAGGGGTTTTTACGTTCCTAGGGGTTTTAGTATTTTACGGTCTTTTAGAGTATTCAACATTTTTTTGGTTTTTAGAGGTTTTGTGTTTTTTTTAAAGTTTTTCTTGGGGTTATTAGGGTTTTATCTGGTATTTTTATGGTTTTTTCATTTTTAGGTATGTCAAGTATTTTTATGGTCTTAAATATTTTAAGGGTTTTACGGTGTTAAAGGTTTTTAGCGTTTTTACCATTTTTAGGTATTTTGGGGTTATAAGTGTTTTTGTTTTTAAATTTTTTCAAAGGATTTTTTTCATTGTTTTTAGTCATATATATGATTTTTGTGATATTTAGTGTTCTTTTAGGATTTGGGGGGGTTTTAGGGTATTTATGGATTTTTTAGGGTTTAATGGTTTTTTAAGGTTTTAATGTTTTTAGGTTTTTAGAGGATTTAATTTTTCTTAGGATTTTAAGGTTTTGATAAAGATTTTTAGGGGTTTTAGGGTTTTTTACATTTCTATCTATTTTAAGGGATATTTAAGAATTTTATGGTTTTGGGGGTTTAGGTATTTTGTGGGGTTCTATGGTTTCCTGGGTATTTGGGGTATTTTGGATTTTTTTTTGGTTTTTATGGTTTTTTTATTTTTTTGGGTTTTAATATTTTTATATTTTTTAAACATTCATATGTTTTTAGAGATTTTTAGAGGTTTTATGAGGATTATAGGGATTTTATCAGTTTTTAGTGTCTTTATGTTTTTAGGGGTTATATGTTATTTCATGGTGTTTAGGGTATTTTTAGGTATTTTTTGGTTTTTTAGTGTTTTTAGGTTTTTAGGGGTTTTAAAAGTTTTTTAGGTTTATAAACATTTTTAAATATTTTCTTGGGTTTCTTGTTTTTTATTTTTTTCGGATTTTATGATTATTTAGGTTTTTTATGTTATTTATGTATTCTAGGGATTTTTAGGGGGTTTAGTGTTTTATGGGATTTTATAGTTTTATCATTTTTAGGTTTTTAAGGTTTTTATGTTTTTTCATGTTTTTATAGTTTTCATTGGGTTTATCAAGGTTTTATAGATTTTATACTTTTATGTATTTTATGTATTTTTAGTATTTTTCATGTTTTTAGGGTTTTTATGGATTTTGAGAGTTTTAAGGGTTTTTAAAAATTTTATGGTTTTTTTATTTGTAGGGGTTTTTTAGTTTTTTGTGCTTTAAAGCGTCTTTATATTTTTAAAAAATTTCAGTTTTTAGGTTATTATTTTTTAGGGGTTTAATGGTTTTTATGAGGTTTTACGGTTTTTATGGTGTTTAAAATTTTAGGGGTTTTATGTTTTTTTGTTTTCATTTTTTTCATATGTTTTTTGAGATTTTTATGTTTTTTTATGTTTTTAGGGATTTTGAGGGTTTTTAGGGATTTTGACCAATTTTTTGTTTTAGGGTAGTTTTTAATTTTTAAGTTTTTTATGGTTTTCTTCAGGGTTTTTAAATTTTTACCGTTTTAGGGTTTTAGGGATTTTTTATGATTTTTATGGTTTTTTAAAATTATCACAGATTTTGATAGTTTTTAGGTTTTTAGGGTTCTTATGGGTTTTTATTGTTTTTAATATGTTTTAAGTATTTTAGTGGTTGTAATTGTTTTTAGGATTTAAGGTTTTTACGTTTCATAAGGGGTTTAATGAATTTTTGAATTTTTTGTGATTTTGAGGGTTTATTATAGTGTTGGGGGTTTTTTTGGGTTTTTAGGATTTTTTTGTTGTTTAGGGATTTTATGGTTTTCATATATTTTAACATTTTTAAGGTTATAAGGGTATATTATAGTTTTTAGTTTTTTTACAGGGTTTTATGGGATTTTAGTTCTTTTTAATGTTTTCTGGGTTTTAGGGTTTTTATGGTTTTTATGGTTTTTATGGGGTTTTATGATTTTTTTGGGGTTTTAGGGTTTTTTGAAATTTTATATTTTTAGGGGTGTTTTGGTTTTTATGGTTTTATTATGGATTTTCAGGGTTTTTACGTTTTTTATGTTTCTAGGGAATTGTAGATATATTTTTAGGATTTTTATGGGTTTTTTGGTTTTTTGGGATATTGTAGATTTTTAGGGGGATTATGGGTTTTAATGTTTTTAGCATTTATAGGGTTTTTACTTCTTTTAGATTTGTTAGAGTTTTAATGTTTTTAGGGTTAAAGAGGTTCTATAACTTTTTAGTGATTTTTTCGGTTTCATGTGTTTTTAGTTTTTTATGGGTTTTAGGGGGTTTTCTGGATTTTATTTTTTTTAGGGTCTTTCAGTTTTTTTAGGTTTATAGTGTTTTTAGGGGTTTGAGGGTTTTAAGTGTTTTTTTATGATTTTCTAATGGATTTTTAGGGTTTTAAAATCTTTTATGTTTTTAGGTATTTTTAGGTATTTTTCGGTATTTTTATGGGTTTTAGGGCATTTAGGGATTTTGAGTTTTTTAGGGGTTTTAGTTTTTCTTAAGGTTTTATCATTTTTTTTGTTTTTAAGGGGTTGAAGTGTTTATATGTTTTTATTTTTGTATGTTTTTCTTAGTTGGTTTTCTTTAGTTTTTAGAGTATTTATGTTTTTTGGGGTTTTTAGGGAAGTTTTAGAATTTTTATGATTTTTGAGGTTTTTATATGTTTTTAGGTTTTTTAGGGATTTTAAAGTTTTTATAGTTGTTTAATATTTTTAGGGGTATAAAGGGGTTTTAGAGTTTTTAGTGAGTCTTTAGGGTTTTATGGGGTATTTAGGGTTTTTTAGTTTTTAGGTGTTTTTATTATTTTTAGGCATATAGGACCTTTTTAAGGGTTTTTATGGTTTTTATCATTTTTAGGTTTCATATAGGTTTTATGTATTTTTAGGTTTTTGAGGTTTTCTAACGGTTTTTAGGGGTTTTAGGGTTTTATAAGTTTTTTGTTTTTAGGTATTTTTTAGTATTTTTATCATTTTTAGTATTTTTAGGTATGTTGAGGGTTTTAGTGAATTTAGAGTTTTTAGTGTTTGGATGGTTTTTAAGGGTTTTGTGTGTTTTAAGTTTTTTAAGGTTTTATTAAGGGTTTTCAATATTTGTAGTTGTTTTCATGTTTTTAGGTGGTTTAATGGATTTTTTTTAAGATTTTAAGGTTTATTATGGTTTTTATGGATTTTGAGGGTTATAAATGTTTTATATGTTTTTTTGGGATTTTAGGGTTATTTTGAGTTTTTAGGGTTTTAATGGTTTATTAGTGTTTTTGAAATTTTAAGGGGATTAATTGTTTTATAGTGGATTTAGTGGATTTTAGAGGTTTTCATGGGTTTTTATGTTTTTTATGTTTTAGGGGTTTAATGGTTTTTAGTGTGTTTTTATGTTTTTATGGTCTTTTAGGGACTTTTAAGGGTTTTAGTATATTATTTAATTTTTAGGGGATTTAATTTTTTTTAGGTTTTTATGGTTTTCTTATGGTTTTTTAGATTTTTCACGGGTTTTTAAATTTGTAGTAGTTTTTAATGATTTTAATGTTTTTTTTGTTTATAGTGTTTTTATGGATTTAGAGGGGGTGTTTTTGGTTTTTTTGTGTATTTTTTTTTCTATGTTTTTTGAGGTTTTAAGAGATTTTAGGTTTTTATGGTTTTCTTATGGTTCTTTTGAGTTTTCTTTATTTTTTATGTTCTAAGGAATTGTATGGGGATTTTAAGATTTGTAGAGTTTTAGGGTTTTTTATGTTTTTATAAATTTTTGGGTTTTTTGGTTTTTAGGGATCTATTCTTTTTCTGGGTTTCTATGTATTTTTTGAGTTTTTATGGGTTTTAGGGTTTTTAGATTTTTTTATCATTTTTAGGGGTTTAAAGGGTTTTTAGAGTTTTAGTGGGTTTTTTTGGGTTTGATGGTTTTAAAAAATAAGTTATTTTATCATTTTTTTTGGTTTTGGGTCTTTAGGATCTTATAGATTTTTTTATATTTTTAGATATTTTTAGGTTTTGAAAGGGTTTAAAGTGTGTTTAGATATTTGAGGTTTTTAGAGTGTTTTCAGCATTTTTAGGGATTTTTTATATTATTCAATATTTTGAGGGTATTTTTAGTATTTTATTTTTTAGTATTTTTTAGGGTTTCTTTCGTTTTTAAGGTATTTAGTGTTTTTGTAATTTTTTAGACTGTTTCAAATTTTATGTGTTTTTGGGTTTTAGGGTTTTATTGTGGTTTTAGGGTTTCTACATTTTTAGGAATTTAAGATATTTTTAGGATTTTTATGGTGTTTTAGAGATTTTGTGCATTTTTAGAGTTTTTAGGGTTTTATGGGTTTTGGGGTTTTAGAGTTTTTTTATGTTTTTAGTGTATTTTTGAGTTTTTATGGAAAAGAAGATGTGAGGGTCGGGCTATTACCGCCCCCCCCCCCCCCCCCAAATTTATTAGAAAGGAAAAAAGAGACACAATAGACAAGGGAGGGGATGTGACAAACAACCCACACCCAAAAACCCATTACAACCCACGCCAAAACAAGAAAAATAAAAAAAGAAAAAACACCCAAAGCCAAACAAAGCATAAAAACCAAGAAGTCCCCAACATCACCCTGCCAAACAACAACCCACAGTATTTCAAACATAGCACCTTCAACACCTCCCATCCAAGCATCATCCAGCACCCACCTTCACTACCTCTAGCCTCCATCACCTCCTCGCCAATCATAACCACCACCAACATCACAGAAACAACTCCAGAATCATAAACATTAGCTTCATCACAGACAAACCATACAACAACCAACATCCAACACCCCATATTCAGAAAACCAACTCCTATTTCAAACAAACATCTCCCAGCAACCTGCTTCCACCTCAGCAACCAGCAGCACCAATTCCTCTCAACCCCACCATAACAAAAATCCAGCACCCACCAACTCCAGTCCTTGAGGGCAACTGAATTCCTTCATATCAATGTCTAGAAACTCAAGATCCAGACAAAAAATTAACAGCAACTTTATAGAAAACCAACAACCTGCAGCAAAACTCATACAAAAGCTCAAAAAACTGCAACCATCTCCTCCTATCCAGGCGAGCTCTGGAATCTCTCTATATCCAGACGCAGAAAACCGACACCACTCAACCGAAACAGTATCCATCACCCTTGATTAATCATGACCAAACCAACCACCACGCAAGAGACCACAATCCGACATAACATCCATCACAACACAACAAAACATGACCTTCATCATCAGCATGAAACCGATCCTTGGGAGAAACGTCAGAAATACGAACCTTAATTTCCGCACAAATCGATGCCTAACCGATATCATTTGTGCCTCTTGATGCCTTTGGGAGGATCTAAGAGCCCCCATCTCCGCCGAAAGCACCAACCTCCAAAGACCGCCATAGATCTAGAAAATACCAAGAAACAACCATCTGTAGATCAATTCCGTCGAAACTCATCTTAACAAAACGTGTAGAAGACAGAAGCAGCAAATCAGGAAAGATCGTTCGTCATTGAGGCCAGAACCCGCGTCATCGATGAACCCTACACCATCGTTGTGGCCGCTAACTCCACTGACCTTCCTGAGGTCCCAGATCTGAAAAGTCAACCCCGATCTGTGATAGAAATCCATGGAGGAAGACAACCACCAGAGAGCCTTCAACACCACAAGCCATATCGGAATGATCTGAGTCTGCAGCAACCCACACAACCTCCAAAGCGAATGAAAGCCAAGTGTGACAGCAAAGAAACAAAATCCCTTCTGAAGATGAAAGCCAGAGCAAGGGAGCCGCTCAGGGAGGATGAGGCTGATGAAGAAACATTGTCTTGAGGTTGAGGAATGCATCCAGAGATCTCCACTGCCGAGATCAGATCGAGGATCCATCATCAAGACCCTGAGAAAAATCTAGAGGAGGAGGCGTCGAGCAAGAGAGAGATCCAGGGGAGTGTGTCGTCATCCTCTATACTTTGGTTTTTTCTTTGAGTTTTTAGGTGTTTAAGGTTTTTTAGAGTTCTTAAATGTTTTTAGGTGTTAGATGCTTTTTTGAGTTTTTGTTGGGTATTTTTTTTGGATTTTATGGTGTTTAATGATTTCTTAATGTTGTTGGAGTTTTTTATTGTTTTTAAGCTTATTTTAGTGCTTTTATCATTTTAAGTGGTTTTTGGATTTCTAGGTGGTTTGTTGGTTTTTAGGTTTTTAAGGTTATATTTGTGATTTTATATGTTTTTAGGGTTTTCATTTTTTTAGGGAATTTTAGGGATTTTTATGATTTTTATGGATTTTAGGTTATATAGGTTTTTTAGGCTTTTAAAGGTTTTTTTAGGAATTTAGGATTTTATGGATTTAATATATTTTTTGTTTTTCATTATGTTTTATTAAGTGTTTTCATGGGTTTTAGTTGTTTTTACATTTTTAGCATTCTAGGACTATTTTAGTATTTTTATGGTTTTAGAGATTTTATGTATTTTAGTATTTTTATGGTTTTTCGGTTTTCATATTATTTTCTGGTTTTCGGGTTTTTAGAGGGTTTTTTGAGTTTTTCATATTTTTAAGTATTTTTAGTTTTTTTAATCTTTTAGGGGTTTAATGTATTATATTTTTTTAGTGGCTTTTTAGGGTTTTAATTGGGTTTTAATGGGTTTTAGAGGATTTGATGATTTTTAGGTGTTTTAGGGTCTTTTCTATAGTTTTTATGGGGTTTAACTATTTTTAGGTTTTATGACTTTAAAATATTTTTAGGGTTTTAAGGTTTTTATACGGGTTTTTAGGGTATTTAGGGTTATTATGTTTTTAAGGATTTTTAGTTATTTTTAGTTATTTTTTTATTTTTTTATGGTTTTAATGATTTTTAGTGTTTTAATGGTTTTTAGGGGTTTAGTGGTTTTATGGGTTTTAGCATATTTCAATGTTTTAGGGGTTTTAAATATTTTTTGGGTTTTAAGGTTTTATTATGGATTTTCAGTTTACTTAGGTGTTTTTATGTTTTTAGGATTTTTATATATTTTTAGTATTTTTATGTGTTTTAATGTTTTTGGGGATTTTATTTGAATTTTTGGTTTTTTTTTTGGGTTTTTAGGATTTTAGGGAAAGGATGGCTCCAGACCAGGCTAGCCTGCCCCCCCCCCCCCAAATTTTATTACAAAAAATAGAGAGAGAACATGGCGCTAAAATGAGGGGTTACATAATCAGGTGTGCAGTTCACCCTTCAAGTCAGAATCCACGAGCGAGGAGCCAGAGGGTGTGGCAACGAAGGACCATAACGAACACCTCTACACAATGGCATGTTTGGAAAGAGCATCTGTAACCTCATTCGCCTCCCGATAGGAATGTGTCACAGTTAGATTCATCCTTTGACACAGGGTGAGGCATTCCATCTATTGAGGAAGGATCCTCCATGGAACATCCCTAGATCTATTTTTGAGGTCATTCACAACAAGCATGGAGCCAGATTCAAGCCATAGGAAGCTCCACCCAAAGCTAACATCATACTTAACCGCCATTATCATGGCCCACATTTTAGCTTCAAGGGCACACCCATCACTAATGAAGTGATGGAAAAATCCTTTGACAAAGTCCTGACAGGTGCGAAAGAGTCCACCACACCCAGCAGGACCTGGCACACCCAGGGCTGCACCATACACGTTAACCATAATCCATTAAGGGTTTTAGGGACTTTAGAATTTTTTACATTTTAAGGGGTTTTAATTGTTTTTAGGGTTTTAATGATTTCTTAAAAGTTTTCAAGTTTGTCAGTTTTTTAACATTTTTTGGGTTTTTTAGTGATTTTTATTATTGATATGGGTTTTTATAATTTTAAGGTTTTTTAGGGTTTTTAGGGTTTTATAAGTCTTTTAGGGATTTTAAATATTTTTGGGGTTTGGGGTTTTTTAGTATTAAGGGGTTTTATAGTTTTTATTGTTTTTTAATGTTTTTACCAGTTTAAAGGGTTTTTAGTGTTTTTATATGGTGTTTAGGGTTTTTGGGGTTTTATGATTCTAAGAGGTTTTAATGATTTTTTGGAGTTTTTTGGCTATTTTTAGGTTGTTTCTATAGTTTTATCATTATTCAGTTTATTTTGGGGTCTTAAAATATTTTATGTTTTTATAGTTTTCTTTGGGTTTTTTACGGTTTTTAATGTTTTTAGGTATTTAGTAAATTTTAAATATTTTTTAGGATTTTTATTGGTTTGTATGTGTTTTAGGGATTCTGAGGGTTTTTAAGGTTTTTTGTATTTTTATTGTTGTTATTTTTTTAAGGGATTTCAGTTTTTTTAAGGTTTTCTTATGGGTTTTTTTTGTTTTTAGGGTTTTTATGTTTTTAGGGGGTTTTAGTTATTTTAGAATTTTACGGTTTTTTATATAATTAGGGGATTGGGGGTGTGTTAGATATTTTAAGGGTTTTTAGTGGTTTAAAGGGTTTTTATGGTTTTTATGTTTTTTTTGAGTTTTTTAGTGTTTTAATGGTTTTCTAGAGTTATAAATGTTTTTAGGATTTTAAAGTGTTTTTAGAGTTTTTAATTGTTACTAGGGTATTAATTTGTTTTAGGTTATTAAGGGTTTAAAGGTTTTATTATTTTAATAGTGTTTAGGGTGTGTTTTATGTTTTTTTGGATTTTTAGGGATTTTTAGGGGTATTATGTTTTTTCAATTTTTTTTCATTTTAATGGTTTTTATGGGTTATAGTGTCTTTTATGGATTTTATAATCTTTTTATGTTTTAAGGGGTTTTAGGTGTATTTAGGTTTTTAAGATTTTCTTAAGGTTTTTCAGGGTTTTCATGGTTTTTTACATTTTTAGGAATTTAAGGGAATTTTTATTAATCTTATAGTTTTTATATATTTTAAGTTTTTTTAGGGTTTAATGTTTTTTTGGATTATATGGTTTTTATTTAGTTTTAATATTTTAATGGGTTTTATGTTTTTTAGGGTTTTATGGTTTTTCATAGTTTTTAAAGTTTTTGGGGTTTAAAGGGTTTTTAGAGTTTTTAGTGGTTATTTATGGTTATTATGGTTTTAGGGGTTAATTTTTTTAGGTTTTTATGTATTTTATCTTTTTTATTGTTTTTAGGTTTTTTGGGGTTTTAAGTGTTTATAGGTACTTATATATTTCTTATGGGATTTCCGGGATTTTATAGTTTTTTTGGTTTTTAAATATTTTTACGAATGGTTTAGGATTTTTATGTTATATAAGATTTTTAGGAATTTTGTGGGTTCTTAGGGTCTTTTATATTTTTATGGGTTATTTTTTTTGGGTTTTTGAGTATTTCTTATTTTGTAGTTTTTTTTTGGATTTTTTAACATTTATAGGGGTTTAATGGGGTTTTTGAGTTTTTTGTGTTTGTATAGGTTTTATGGTTTTTAGTATTTTTTAATTTTTTATGTGTTTTTATGGGTTTTAGTTTTTTTAGGGGTTTTAAGGTCTTTTTAGGAATTTACCATTTTTAGGTTTTTTGGGGTTTTAAGTGTTTTTAGGTTTTTAAGGTATTATTTGGTTTTTTCTAAATTTAATAGATTTTTATGATTTTATGGATTTTTAGGTGTTATTTGGATTTTTATTGGGTTTTAGTGTTTTATGTTTTTAATGTTAATATAGTTTGTAGGGTTTTGGGTTGTTACTGTTTTTTGGTCTTTTAGTAATTTTTTTTATTTTTTAGGTTTTATATGGTTTTGGTAGTTTTTTCACAATTTTTGGGGTTTAAAATTTTTCTATAATTCTATTTTTGGTTTTTAGGGTTTTTATGGGTTTTAGGGTTTTTTGTTGATTTTTGACGTTGTTTATGGTTTTTATTGTTTTTAGGGTTTTTTAATTTTTTAGGATTTTAGGGGTTTTAAGTATTTTTAGAGTTTTAAGGTTTGATTGGGGTTTTTTAGGGGTTTTTTAGATTTTTTTTACTTTTATGGTTTTTTGGTTTTTTGGGATTTTAGGGGTGTTTGGGTCTTTATGGTTTTTATGATTTTATGGTTTTTTGAGTTTTTGGGTTTTATAGGTTTTTTAGAGATTTTTATGGCTTTTAAGAGTTTAAAAGATATGTAGAGTTTTTGTGGGGTTTTATGGTTTTGTGGGGTTTGATTGGTTTTTAAGATCTATAGGGGTTTATGGTTTCTAGGGGGTTTTGGGTTTTTATCATTTTTTATGATTTAAGGTGTTTAAAGTGTGTTTATTTTTATGGTTTTTTGGATTTTTCTAGGTTTTTAGGGTTTTTATCATTTTTAGGGATTTTATGGATTTTATGGATTTTTATATATTTTTATGGGTTTGTGGTATTTTAGGGTTTTAAGGATTATTTTTATTTTTAGGTTTCATAGTTCTTTTAGGAGTTTTATGTATTTTTATGTTGTTAAGGTTTTCATAGGTTTTTTTAAAAAAATTAGGTTTTTTCGTTTTTATATATTTTATGTATTTGTTTTTTATTTTTATAAGTTTTCAGGTTTATTGGGATTTTTAGGTATTTTGGGTTTTGTGGGTTTTATGGGTTTTTATGGGGTGTAGGATTTTTTTTAGTATTTAGGTGTCTTATTGTTTTATAGTGTTTTTAAACTAATTTAACTGTTTATAAGGTTTTTAGATATTTTAGTGGTTTAATGGTTTTTATTGATATTTAGTGTTTTAATGTTTTTAAGGTTTTAATGGTTTTTAGTGGTTTTGAGTTTTTAGGGTTTATTGTTTTTTAGGTTTTTAATAGGGTTTAATACTTTTATGTTTTCATGGATTACTTAGGGTTTTCAGGTTTTTAGGGTTTTTTACCTTTCTTGGGATATTTAGAGATTTTTAGGATTTTTATGGGGTTTTTGGGGGGTTTATAGATTTTTGTTTTATGGTTGTTACAGTTTATTAGAGTTGTTAACAATTTTGAATGTTTATAGGGTTTTTAGAGTTTTAAGTGGGATTATAGATTTTTATTGTCTTTCTGGGTGTTTTACGGTTTTTTATGTTTTTATTGTTTTTAGGGTGTTTAGGGTATTTTTGGAGTTTTTAATGTTTTTAGTGTTTTTTAGGTGTTTAGGGGTTTATTATTATTATTTTCGTAGGGAATGTTTTTTATAAATGTTTAAGTTTTTAAGGGATTTTAGTTCTATCTTTTAATTTTTATGGTTTTAACGGATGTTGAGGTTTTTTAGTGTTTTTTTGTTTATAGGGATTTTTCGGGTTTTTAGTTTTTTTAGTTTTTTAGGGGTCTTATGTTTTTGTAGGTTTTTAATTTTTTTATTATGGGTTTTCAGCAGTTTTTGGTTTTTGATGTTTTTTTGGATTTTAGGGATTTTTTAGGATTTTTATGGTTGTTTTAGGGTTCTTAGGGGTTTGAGGTATTTTAGGGAATTTTAGTGTTGTTAAGGTTTTCCATGTTTCTAGGTTTTTTGGGGTTTTATGTGTTTTTATATTTTTATGGTTTTATTAGGTCTTTTCAAGGTTTTTAGGGGGTTTTAAATTTTTCATTATTTTAGGGAATTTGTACTATTTTATGGTATTTTGGGTTTTTGGGATTTTAATGTTTGTTTAGGGTTTTAGGATGTTTAGGGTTTTTATGGTTTTATGTGTTTTTAATATTTTTTAGTTTTTTTAAGGGTTTCTATACTTTTTTTTAACATTTTAGCGGTTTAAAGAGTTTTCCTTATTTTTAGTGGTTTTATGGTTTTATGGGGTTTTAGGGTTTTTTTTGTTTTGGGGTGCATTAGGGTATTTATGGTCTTCTTAGGGTATTTAGGATTTTTATTGTTTTTTAGTTTTTTAGGTATTTTAAGTGTTTTCGGTTTTTATGGTTTTCTTATGATTTTTCATGTTTTAAATGGGTTTTTTAATTTTTAATCATTTTTAGGGATTTATAGGATTTCTATGGTTTTATAGGGTTTTAATGGATTTTTAGGGTTTTAAGATTTTATAGGGTTTTTAGATTATTTAAAATTTTAAAGTTTTAATGGATTTTTATCATTTTTATGGTTTTTAGATGTTTAGGGATCTTTGATGTTTTATAGGGTTTTTTGGGTTTTTTTGGGGGATTTTAGTGTTTTTAACATTTTTATGTTTTTAAGGGTTTTAATTGATTTTAGGTTTTTATAGTTTTCTTATGTGTTTTTAGGGGCTTTATAATTTTTTACAGTTTTAGTGCTTTTAGGGGTATTTTAGGAATGTCATGGGTTCTTAGATTTTTTTTATTTATTGAGGGATTTTAGTGTTTTTAGGGTTTAATATTTTTTTGGTTCTTAGGGGTTTTTAAAAAAAATAGTTATGTATGGTTTTTAGAGTTTTCTAGAGTTGTAGGGGTTTAAATAATTTTTTGGGTTTTTAGCGGTTTTTTGGTTTTTATGGTTTTTTAGAGTTTTAGTGGTTTTTATGGTTTTTACTGCGTGTTTTGTGTTTTAGGGTTATTTTAGGGGTTTTAGGGTTTTTTAGGTTTTTAGGGGATTTAAATGTTTTTAGGTTTTAATTGTTTCTTAGGGGTTTTTAGGGGTTTTACATTTTTAGTCATTATTTGGGATTTTTTGGGATTTATATGTGTTTTAGGGTTTTCGGTATTATTTATTGTTTTTAAGATTTTTTATGGATTTTATTGTTTTTTGGGGGTTTTGGTTTATTTTATTTTTTAGGGTTTTAAATGTTCTTCGAGAGTTTTAATATTTTACATGTTTAATGGGTTTCTATATTTTTAGTTGGCTTTTTGGGTTTTTATGGGTTTAAGTGTTTTTTATGATTTTTAAGGGGGTTTAGGGGATTTATTGTTTTTAAGGGATTCTAGGGTCTTTTGGGGGTTTTGGGGTTTTAGTGTATTTAGGTTTTTAGGGTTTTTAATATTTATCATTATTTATGTATTTCTTAGGGTTTTTAGGTTTTTTTATTGTTTTAGGGGTTTTCATGGGTTTCTACATTTTTAAGGATTTTTATGTATTTTTATGATTCTTATGGGTTTTAAATTTGGTATGAATTTAGAAGTTTTTTTGGGGTTCTTGGAGTTTTTTAGTTATTTTAATGTTTTATATTTTTTTAATGTTTTTAGGAATTTAATGTGTTTTTAGATTTTTAGTAGGTTTTTATGGTTTTTAGGGATTTTTTAGGTTTTAGGGGTCTTATGATTTTTATGTTTTGGGGGGCCTTTTTGGTTTTTAACATTTTTTTTAGGTTTTAGGAGTTTTAAGTGTTTTTAGTTTTTTAAGGATATCAAAGGTTTTTCATTATTTTAGTGTTTTTATGTTTTAGGGATTTTTTGTGTTTTTTTGGGTTTTTATAGTTTTGGGGGTTTTAGGGATTTTTGGGTTTTTAGTGTATTTACAGATTTCAAGTTTTTTTAGGTTTTTACCTATTCAAGGGTTTTCAGGTTTTTTAAGTATCCTTATGATTTTAGGGTTTTGTGTTATTTTATATATACTATGGATTTTTTAGGATATTTATAGTTTTTTTTGGTTTTTTTATTATTTAGGTTGTTTTTAGGTTTGTTACGGGTTTAAGGTATTTTATATTTTTTAATGTTTCTTGGGTTTTAAATGGTTATTAGAGTTGTTAGTGGGATTTATTTTTTAATATTTTTTAGGGATTTTATGGTTCTAGGGGTTTTTTGGGTTTTTTGGGGGTTCTTATGGGTTTCTAGTGTTTTTTAGGGTTTTAGGGTATTTTTGTGTTTTAATGTCTTTAATGTTTTCCTAGATGGTTTCATAGTTTTTAGGATTTATTGCGTATTTATAGATTTTTAGTGCTTTATAGAATTATTATAGTCTTTTGTGTTTTAATATATTTTGAGGGTTGTTTGGGGTTTTATGGTTTTTTAGGGTTTTTTTAGTTTTTTGGGTTTTTAACGTTTTTTAGAAATTTTTAACACTTTTATGGATTTAATTTTTTTTAAATATTTTAGTTCCTTTTAGGGGTTTTATTGAGTTTTTTTATTTTTTATTTTTAGGTTTTTTATGGTTTTAGGTATTTTACAGTTTTTATATTTTTTAGATTTTTAGCGTTTGTTAGGTTTTTAAGGGTTTTTAGTGTTTTTATGTTTTTAGTGTTTTCCTATGGGTTTTCTGGATTTTAGGGTTTTTGCGTTTTTTAGTATTTATAGTTGTTTTTTATGATTTATATTGTTTGTTATGATTTTTTAAAATTTTGAGGGTTTTAGGGTTTTCTTGGGATGTTAGAGTTTTTGGTTGTTTAGTGGTTTTTATGAGTTTTTTTAAATTTAAATGTTTTTATAGTTTTTTAACATTTTTAAGGGTTTAAATGGGTTTTTAGAGTTTTTACTAGTTTTTTTTGTTTGTAGATAATTTTTTGGTTTTTCATGGTTTTTATGATTTTTAGGGGTTTTATCATTTTTTGTTTTTAGGGTTTAAAGATTTTTTAGGTTTTTATTTTTTTTCTTAGGGGTTTTTAGAGTGTTATGGTTTTTTATAAATTGTTATGGTATTTTCATATTTTTTTATGATATTTAGGATATTTTATGATTTCTATTGAATTTATGGGCTTTGGGGGTTTTTTCATTTTTTAGATTTTAGGGGATTTATGTTTTTTTTTGGTTTTTAGGTTTTATTAGGCGTTTTCAGTGTTTATAGAGGTATTTAAATTTTCTGGTATTTTTAGGGATCATTTTGGTTTTTATTGGTTTTTATTTTTTTAGGGATTGTGTGGGTTTTTAGGTATTTTCGGATTTTTATGGGTTTTATGGGTTTTTAGGTTTTTAGGGTTTTTTTATTTTTAGGGTTTTTAAAGAATTTTATATTTTTTAACATTTTTGTGTTTAGAGGGAATTTAGTATTTTTAGTGGTCTTAAATGTTTTATGTGTTTTTAGGGTTTTTATATTTTTTGGGGTTTAAGGTTTGATTAGTTTTTTAATATATTTTTTATTTTTTTAGCAATATTTAGGGATTTTTTGGATTTTCATTGGTTTAATGGTTTTAGGGAATTTGAGGGATTTTATTACTTTATGGTTTCTAGTACTTTTTGGTTCCTAGGGGTTCGAAGTGTTGTTAGGTTTTTAAGGTTTTACAAGGGGTTTAGGGGTTTTAAGGTATTTGTACATTTTTAGGTATTTTTAGGGATTTTTTTTATTCTTATGATTTTTAGGTTTTTTTTTGGATTTTATGGTTTTTAGGATTTCTGGGTTATTTATAATTTTATTGATTTTTTATGTTTATTTAGTTTTTAATCGTTTTTAAACATTATAATTTTTTCAAGGGTTTGAAGGGTTTTTAGATCTCTAAGTGGGATTTTAATATTTTTAATTGTTTTAATTGTTTTTATTCTTTTAGGGGTTTTAATGATTTTAAGGGGTTTTTACTATTTTTAGGGTTCTCTTAGGGTCTTTTAAGGTTTAGTAATTTTATAATTTTTAGTTGTTTTAATTGTTATTAAGTTATTTAGTTTTTTGGATTTTTTTTAATGTTTTTAGGTTTTATAAGTTATTATTTATATTTTGGTAATTTAAAAAAAAATTATGGTTTTAAGGGATTATAAATATTTTGATGGTTATTAGGGTTTCTAGGATTTTTAATGTTTTTAGTACTTTTAGGGTTTTATTTTTTTTAAGGATCTTAATGTTTTCTATGTTTTTAGGTGTTTTCAGGGGCTTTAGGAGTTTGATAATTTTAGGTTTTTTAGAGAATTTGAGAGTTTTTGTGGTTTTTTGGGACTTTCTAGATATTTTGGGTATTTAGGGTGTTTATGTGTTTTTATGGTTTTTATGGTTTTTAGAGTTTTTTATTGTTTTGTGGTATTTAGAGGGTGTTTATAGTTTTAGTGGGTTTTGGGGTTTTTGAAAATTTTAAGGGTTTTAAGCACTACTAAACAAGCACTAATAAAGGGGGTCCCATTATCAGCGCTAAAAAAAGTGGTGATAAAGGGGGGCCTTTATCAGCGCTAAAAAAAGCACTGATAAAGGGGTACATTTATCAGTGCTTTTTTAGCACTGATAAAGGCACCTTTTATCAGCGTTTGTTTAGCGCTGATAAATTCCCCCCCCCCCTTTATCAGTGCTTTTTCATTAGCGCTGATAAAGGGGTGGCGCTGGCCTTGCCCAGTTTTGTGGTTGTAATGATTTTTAGAAAATTTTAAAGTTTTATATTATTTTTGGGAATTTGGATTTTTTTTTTGCGTCTTTAGGGGTTTTAAGTGTTTTTAGGTTTTTTGGGTTTTCTTACTAGTATTCGGGGTTTTTAGGGGTTTGGATGTTTTAGGTATTTTTATTAATTTTCATGGATTTTCAGGGTTTTTAAGGTTTTTAGGGATTTTGAGGGGATTAGGGTTATTTAGGTTTTTTGGGTTTTTTGGAGTTTTTATGTTATTTTAGGTATTCAATTTTTTCTTGGGGGGTTTTTAGGTTTTTATAGTTTTTTACATTTTTGGGATTTTTTTAGCCTTTTTATGATTTTTATTGATTTTTAGGGTTTTTAGATATTTTGAGGGGTTTTAGTGTTTTAAGGGGTTTTTTGGTTTTGTTTTTTTTGGTTTTTATCAGTTTTTTCAGTTTTTAAGGTTTTAATTATTTTTTATTTTTTTTCATATTTTTAGTCGTTTAACGGGTTTTAGAGTTTTTATTGGTTTTACATTTTTATAGTTTTTTTTGGATTTTGGAATTTTTTTGGGTGTTTTATGGTTTTGGGGAGTATTGTGGTTTTTAGGGTCTTTTATGCTTTTTAGGAGTTTCAATGTTTTTTAGGTTTTATAGGGTTTAAGCGTTTTTTGGTGTATATGTTATTCTTAGTGTTTTTCTAGGATTTTTGGGGATTTTATGTTTTTTTTTGTGTTTTTACTATTTTTTATATATTTTTATCAATTTTAGGGGTTTTGGTAGTTTTTTGGTTGTTTTTGGTTTTTTTATGGTTTTAGTGTGTTTTGGGTTTTTAGTGTTTTTTATGTTTTTAGGGATATTATGTAACTTTTTGGTATCCATGACTTCTTTGATAACTTTTATGTTTTTAGGATTTTTACCCTTTCTAGATAATTTTAGTATTTTTTGGTTTTTAAGTTTTTTGATGGTTTTTATGGATTTTGAGTGTTTTGACGATTTTTAGTACTTTTAGGGTTTTTGGTGTTATTTCTCACATTTTTGGGTTTTTATGGGTTTCAAGTGTTTTTAGGATTTTAAGGTTTTCTTAGGGTTTTAAGGTGTTTTTGAGATTTTTAGGTTTTTAGTTCTTTTAAATGATTTTTGTTGTATTTTTGGGTTTTTATGGATTTTGAGGGGTTTTTTGGTTTTTTGGTTTTTTTGGTTTTTAGGGCGTTTTATTATTTTTTTTATGTTTTAAGATTTTTATATTTTTTTACCTTTTTGGGTATTAAATAGTTTTTGTAGTATTTAGTGATGTATTATGTTTTTAATGTATTTTATGGGTTTGTTGGGATTTATTTATGGTTTTGGGGGTTTAGGGGTTTTCTCTTAATTTCAGGGTTTAAACATTTTTTAGGTATTTATGAGATTTATATTTTTTACCTTTTTAAGTTTCCATTAGGTATATCAATATTTTTTTAATTTTTTACATTTTTTGGGATTTTTATGGTTTTTCAGGATTTTTATTGTTTTTAGGGTTTTGTGGATTTTGAGTTTTGTAAGGTTTTATGGGTTTTCTTTTTTAGGGTTTTTATCATTTTTTAGGTTTTTATGGGTCATATGTGTTTTTAGGTTTTCCATGTTTTCATAATATTTTTTATGGTTTTTAGGGTTTCTATTTGTTTTTAGTGATTTATAAGACATCTATAGGATTTTTATGGTCTTTATGGTTTTTAGGGATTTTGAGGGGTTTTAGGGGTTTTATTAATTTTTTTATTGTTTTTATTGGGGTTTTTCTGGTTTTATGTTTTTTAGAGTTTTTTTTTAATTTTTAGGGGGCTTAAATGGGTTTTAGAGTTTTTAGTGGGTTTTATGGTTTTTATGGGTTTTACTATTTTTCAGTTTTTAGGGGGTTTAATGGGTTTAGGGGTTTTTAGCGTCTTTTAGGGATTTTTAAATTTTTTTGTGTTTTTTATAATTTTTAGGGGATTTAGGTGTTTTTTGGGATTTAAGGTTTTCTTACAGTTATTAGACGTTTTAGGGGGTTTAAAATCTTTTGGGATATAGGAATATTTTATGAATTTTATGTTTTTTCTGGTTTTGGGATTTTTAGGGTCCTAGGGTTTTTAGTTTTTTTACGGTATTTGTTGTTTTTATGTATTTTAGGGTTTTTAATTATAATTTATAATTTTTTAATATTTATTTGTAGTGTTTTAAGGTTTTTATCATTTTTAGGATTCTTGTACCATTTTATGTTTTTTTCATTTTTTGGGGTTTAGGGGGTTTTTTTGTCTTTTTATGGGGTTTTAGTCTTTTTAGAAGTTTTTATGTTTTTAGGGGTTTTATGTAATTTTAGGTTTTTAATGTTCTCTTAGGAGTTTTTAGGTTTTTTTGGATTATTTTATGTTTTTAGAAATTTTTTTGTTTTCTAAGAAATTTTATGGGGTTTAGGTGTTTTAGGGATATTTACTATATTTTATGGATTTTTTCGTTTTTAGGGTTTTGAATTTTTAGGTTTTTAGTGGTTTTAAGTGCTTTTAGGTTTTTAAGGTTTTCATATATATTTTCAAGGTTTTAGGGTTTTTATATTTTTATAAATTTTTAATGATTTTTAGGATTTGTATAGTATTTTGGGTTTTGAGTAATTTTGTGAGTCTTATGTTATTTTAGGGTATTATGGATTTTTTTCGGGTTTTAGGGGTTTTTATCATTTTATGAGTTTATGGTTTTTTATAGTTTTTTCATGTTTTAGAGGTTTAAAGGAGTTTTAGTGTTTTTAGTGTTTTTAGATTTTTTTGAGGTTTTTTTGTTTTTAGGGTTTTGTTGGGTTTAATCAATTTTTAGTTTTTGATAGAATTTAAATGGTTTTAGGTGTTTATGATTTTTTATGAGTTTTAAGGATTTTTTTATATATCCTAAGGGGTTTAAAAGGATTTTTATGTGTGTTAGAGATATTGAGGGGTTTTTGGGTTGTTATGGTTTTTTAGTGTTTTTAGTGGTTTTTTGAGTTTTTAGGGTTTAAATGTTTTTATATTTTTATAACATTTTACTGGGTTAAAAGGTTTTTTAGATATTTTAATTGGTTTTGGGGTTTTATTGGTTTTTAGGGTTTTTAAGGATTTTAGGGTTTTCTGGGTTTTAGGGTTTTTAGCATTATTTAATGATTTAGGGGTTTTATGATTTTTAGGTTGTTAATGTTTTCTTAGGGGTTCCCAAGATATTTAGTGGTTGTTTACATTTTTTGGGATTTTTGGGATTTTTAGGTTTTATTGGTTTTTATTGATTTTTAGGGTTTTTGTGGTCCATAGGGTTTAAATCGTTTTTTCAGTTTTTAGGGATTTTAATTGTTTTATTATTTTTAACGTTTTATTAGAATTTTTCGTTGCCTTAGTGTTTTTTTACATTTTTAATATTTTTATGGATTCCTGAGGATTTTTATGTTTTAGGTTTTTTAGTGATTTTGGGGGGTTTTATGGGGTTGTTAGGGTTATTATGGATTTTAATGTTTTGTTCGGGGTTTTAGGGTTTTTTACATTTTAGGGTTTTTAAGGATTTTTTTGAGTTTTTTAACGTCTTTAGGGTTTTAATGTTTATTAAGAGTGTTTAGTGCATTCTTTGGGGTGTTAGTGGAGTTTATGTATTTTTAAAGGGTTTTTAGGTTTTTATGTTTTTAGGGTATTAATTATTTTTATGGTTTTTAGGGGTTTTAGGTGTTTTAGATTTTTTAGGTTTTTATGGGTTTTAAATGCCTATAGGTTTTTAAGGTTTTCTTTGGATTTTTTAACAATATTAGGGGTTTTTTCATTTTTAGTATTTATTTCTTTTTTTTGGATTTTTATGGTTTTTAGGGATTTTAGGGATTTTGTTGAGTTTAAAGGTTTGTTAGGGTTTTGTGGTTTGAATGCTTTTATGGGATTATTTGATCATTTATGGTTTTTATGTTTTTAAGAATTTTTTCATGTTTTTAGGGGTTTATATTTTTTTAATGTTTTCAATTGTGTTTAGGGTATTTATGGTGTTGTATGGTTTTTAAAGGTCTTTATGGGTTTTCGGGTTTTTCGGGTTTTTGGTATTTTTTTCGTTGAATAATTGTTTATATTTTTAGGTTTTTTATATTCTTTTAGGTTTTTAAATATTTGTTATGGGTTTTTAGAGTTTTTTTTTTACTTTTTGGTATTTTTAGTAATTTATTAGGATTTCAAGGGGTTTTAGGGTTTTTAGGGATTATCAGAGTTTTTAGTGTTTTTAGCATAATTAAGAGTTTTATGGTTTTTATTGGCTTTTCTAGGTTTTGAGTTTTTTGGTTTTTTATGTTCTTTTTATATTTTTTAACAATTTTAGCGGTTTAAAGGGTTTTAAGAGTTTTTATGGGTTTTAGGGTTTATATGGGTTCTTATTATTTTTTATGATTTTAGGGGTTTTATGGTTTCTGAGTTTTTTAGGGTTTTTAACATATTTAGTCACTTTATGGGACTTAATTTTTTTTATTTTTTTATGTTCTTCTGAGTAATTTTAGGGTTTTTTTGATTTTTTAGTATTTTTTGGGTTTTTAGGGATTTTGTAATATGTTTAAGGTTTTTAGGGATTTTCAGGTTTTTAGGGTTTTTTAGGGTTTTAGGGTTGTATGATTTTTTTTTATTTTTAGGTTTTTTCTATTTTTAAATTTCTTTAGGGGTTAAATGGATTTTAGATTGTTTAGGGGTTTTGTATATTTTTTATGGGGTTTTTGAGTTTTTGATATTTTTGGTGGGTTTTTGTGTTTTTATACTTTTTTGTGTTTTTATAGGTTTTATAGTTTGTAGGGCTTTTATGGGTTTTAGTGTTTTCATGATTTATTAGAGTTTTAGTGATATTGGGGGTTTTTAGGTTTTTTCAGGCTTTAGGGTTTTTATGTGTTTTTGGGATTTTTGGAATATTTTTACTTTATTAGATTTTATTGAGGTATTTATATATTTTTACATGTTTATGGGTTTAAAAGGTTTTTTTGAGTTTTTGATGGGGGGTTATGTTTTTATTCCTTTTTTGAGATATTAAGGTTTTTAGGGGGGTTTATTTTTAGGGGTTTTATGGTTATTTAGGATTATTAGGGTTTTTAGGTGTTTAGGGGTTTTAATTTCATTTTGTTTTTAAGGTATTATTAGGGTTTTCCTAGAATTTAATAATTTTATTACGTATTTTTTTAATTTTAATTCTTTTTTATGATTTTTATAGTTTTTAGGGTTTTTCGATATTTGGAGGGTTTTGATGGGTTTTTAAGAGTTTTTCAGGGTTTTTTTCTTTTTTTGTGTGGTTGTGGGTGTTTTTGTATTTTTTATGGTATCAAGTTGTTTTTGTATTTTTTAAATTTTAGAAGGGATTACTATTTTATTCGAATTTTTAGTGGGGTTTTTGGGTTTTTGGGGATATAGGATTTTTAAGGTCGTTAGGTGTTTTCAGATTTTTATGTTGTTAAGGTTTTTATGGATTATATCCTTTTAGGTTTTTTATGGGTTTAATGTTTCTTAGGTTTTTATGATTTTATTATGGTTGAAAGGGTTTGGGGTTTTTTTACATTTTAGGGATTTTAGGGTTTTTTATCATATTTATCATTTTATTGGTTATAGTGATTTTAGGGCTTTTAGGTGTTTTTATAGTTTTTAATATAATTATGGGTTTTATGATTTTTAGGGTGATTTTGGGGTTTTAGGGTCTTTTTTGGGTTTTAGTGTGTTTTTAGGGGTTTTATGGGTTTTATAGGTCTTACAGTTTTGGGGGGATTTTTGGGTTTTAGTTTCTTTTAGCGGTTTTACCCCTTTTAGGGATTTTAGGGCATTAAGTGTTTTTATGTTTTTAATATTTTCATACAGGTTTCAAGGTTTTTATGGGATATTATGTTTTTAGGGATTTTACGTACTTTTTAGGGGATTTTTGGTTTTTTTGATTTTTCGGGATTTTGTGGGGTTTATGGTGTTTAGGGTTTTTTGGGTTTTTTACTGCTTTAGGTTTTATAATTGCTTTTAGATTTTTAAGGGTTTCTTCTATATTTTCATGGTTTTTAAGTTTTTTACTTTTTAGGTATTTTTTGGTATTTTTATGATTTTTATGGTTTTTAGGGCTTTTAGGGATTTTGAGGGGTTTTTATTGAATTTTAGTGCTATTATGGATTTTAAGGGATTTAGTTTTTTAAAATTTTAGGGGTTTATGTAATTTGGAATTTTTAGTTCTTTTTAGGATTTTTATGATTATTAGGGTTTTTTGGGATTTTTTGGAATTTTAAGGTTTTTGGAATATAGTATTTTTTGATTTTTTTTGGAGGTAAATGTTTTTTAGATTTTTTATGTTTTTAATATTTTAAATATTTTTAAGGTATTTAGTAGGGTTTTGGGGTTTTAGAGTTTTTAATTTTTTATGGGTTCTTCGGGTTTTAAATATTTTTAGAGTATTCATGGTGTTTATAGTGTTTTTTATAATTTTTATTGTTTTAGGTTTTTAGGTGTTTTTGGTGTTTTATGGTTTTTAATGTTTTCTTAGGGAGTTTTAGGGTTTTAGTGGTTTTATATTTTTAGGAATTTTTAGGGCTTTTAATGATTTTTAGGGTTTTCTAGTTTTTTATGGATTTATAGAGTTTTATGGTTTTAGCTCTATTAGTATTTTGAGGGTGTTAATTGTTTCTATGTTTTTATGATTTTCTTAGGTATTTTCTTGGTTTTTGGGGTTTTATGTTTTTTGGGATTTTTAGGGATTTTGGTATAATTTTTATGGCTTATTAGGGTATTTACATATTTTCACGGTTTTTAGGGATTCTTTTGGTTTCATTATTTTAGAGTTATTTTGTGTTTTTTTGTTTTTGAGTGTTTTTAGGTTTTTAAGGCTTTATTAGTTATTTTGTAGTTTTAGACTTTTTTACATTTTTATGGATTTTTTTGGGATTTTTTTAGGATTTTTATGTTTTTTCGGCGTTTTAGGGAGTTTGAGGGGTTTTACTGATTTAGTTTTTTTAGGTTTATGGTTTTTATTCATTCAAAGGTTTTTCATTTTTTAGGATATTTTTTGTTTTTTGAGTTTTTTAACGTTTTAGGGGTTTAAAGGCTTTTTAGAGATTTTAGTGGGTTTTATGGTTTTTATGGGTTTTTAGGGGTTTTAATTAGGTTTATGATTTAATATTTTCATGGATATTTGTAGTTATTTGGGGTTTTTTATTTTTATTATTGATTTTTATGAATTTTTATAATATTTATGGTTTTTTGGGGGTTTTTTATGATTTTAAAGTTTTATGGTTCTTTTGGGGATTTAGATTTTTTCTCTGTTTACTTTGGGTTTTAATGGTTTTAATGTTTTTAATCCATTTTAGAGTATTAATAGTTTTCATATTTTTATTTATTTTTAGGGTTTTAATGGTTTTTAGGAGTTTTAATGTTTTTAGGGTTTTAATGTTTTTAGTGTTTTTGTGTTTTTATGGGTTTATTTCATTTTTTTAGGTTTTAGGGGTTTTAATTTTCTTTAGTTTGCAAAGTTTTTCATATTTTTTTCAGGGTTTTTATATAATTTATATTTTTAGTAATTTCTAGTATTTTTATAGTTTTATAGGTTTTCATAGATTTTGACATTTTTAAGGTTTTTAGTGTTTTTTTGGGGTTTTAGGGTTTTTAGGGGTTTTCAAATTTTTGTTTTTTTGGATTTAAGCGCATTTAGGTTTTTATAGATTCATTAGGGTTGTTATGGTTTTTTAGGATTTTACATATTTAGGGATTTTTAGGGATTTTTAGGATTTTTATGGTTTTTAGGGTTTTTAGGGATGTTTAGGTTTTTTGGGGGTTTAAGGGTCTTGTTTGGTTTTTTGGGTTTTTATGTGTTTTTTAGTTTTTTGGTGTTTTTATTATTTTTTTAAGATTTATTATTTCTATGGGTTTTAATTGTTCGTATATTTTTAGTGGATTTTACGGTTTTATGAGTTTTTATGGTTATTATGATTTTTAGGGGTATTTATGGTTTTTAGGGTATTTTATGTTTTTTTTTCTTTTTAGGGGATTTATGTGTTTCTAGTTTTGTAAAACTTTATTAGGGGTTTTTAAAAATATAGTTATTTTTTGGTATTTGTAGTGTTTTTATAGATTTTTGTGGGTTTTTGGGATTTTTAGGTTTTTATGATTTTAGGGGTTTTAGGTTCTTTTTAGGGGTTTTAGTGTTTTTGGATTTTTCGGGGTTTAAAGTGTTTTTCAATTTTTAAGATTTTTTCGGGGTTTTCCATGGATTTTAGGTGTTTTATGTATTTATTAATATTTATGTCTTTTTTTAATTTTTAATTTTTTAGGGTTTTGGGGGGTTTTTAGGTTTTTAGGGTTTTTATTGATTTTTTATGTTTTTTAGTATTTTAGTGTTTTAATGGTTTTTAAAAAGTTCAGGGGTTTATAGGGATTTTAGAGTTTTATTTTTTTAGTTTTTTTAGGTTTTTAATGGTCTTTAAGGGTTTTAGGGGTTTTATTGATTTTAGGGGGTTTTAGGGATTAAGGGACTTTCAGGTGTTTTATAGTTTTTGAATTTCTTAGGTTTAATAGAGGTTTTAAGTGATATTAGGGTTTTAATGGTTTTTAGGGGTTTTCATGGTTTTTTAATTTTTAAGTGTTTTTAGGGATTTAGTATGTTTTTTTATGGATTTTAGGGTGTTATGGGTTTTTTAGGTTTTTTCATGTTTTTATGGATTTTAGAATTTCTTCATAGTAGTTTTCAGTTTTTTTGTGTTTTTTTCATTCCTATGTATTTTTATTGATTTTTTAGGATTCTTATGGTTTTTCACGTTTTATAGGTATTATGAGCAATTTAGGGTTTTTATGGATTGTAGGGTTTTTAGGTTTTTCAGTATTTTATGTTTTTTCATGTTTTTATAGTTTTTTGGGTTTATCAAGGTTTTAGTGTTTTTATAATTTTATGTATTTTTTAGATTTTTTAGTATTTTCATGTTTTTTAGGGTTTTTATGGATTTTGAGAGTTTTATGGGTTTTAAAATTTTATTTTTTTTATTTTTAGGGGTTTTTTAGTTTTTTTGTGCTTTTAAGCGTCTTTATATTTTTTAAAAATTTAATTTCTTAGTTTTTAATTTTTTTTATTGATATAATGGTTTTTATTGGGTTTTACTGTTTTTATAGTGTTAAAAATTTTAGGGGTTTTAAGTGTTTTTAGGTTTTTCATTTTTATCTTAGGTTTTTTTGTGATTTTTCTATTTTTTATGTTTTAGGGATTTTGAGGGGTTTTAGGGGTTTGAACATTTTTTGGTCTTATAGTGGTTTTTTATTTTTAAGGTTTTCAATGTTTTTCATCGATGTTTTTAAATTTTTACATTTTTAGTGTTGTAGGGATTTTTTACGATTTTTATGGTTTTTTAAGATTTTCACAGATTTTGAAGGTTTTAGGGTTTTTAGGGTTATTAGCGTTTTTTTTGTTTTTAATATGTTTTATGTATTTTAGTGGTTGTAATTTTTTATAGGCTTTACGGTTTTTTACATTTCATAAGGGGTTTATTGATTTTTTGAGTTTTTTGAGATTTTGAGTGTTTATTGTAGTGTTGGGATTTTTTGGGTTTTTCAGATGTTTTTTGTTGTTTAGGGGTTTTATGGTTTTCATAGTTTTTAACATTTTTAAGGTTATAATGCGATCTTATATTTTTTAGTGGTTTTACAGGGTTTTATGGGCTTTTAGGTCTTTTTAATGTTTTCTGGGTTTTATGGTTTTTATGGTTTTTATGGGGTTTTTTTGGTTCTTTTGGGTTTCAGGGGTTTTAGCATTTTTATATTTTTAGGGGTGTTTTGGTTTGTATGGTTTTCTTATGGATTTTAGGGGTTTTTACGTTTCTTATATTTCTAGAGAATTTTAGATATATTTTCAAGATTTTTATGGGTTTTCTGATTTTTTGGGATTTTGAAGATTTTTACAGGGTTTATGGGTTTTAATCTTTTTAGTGATTATAAAGTTTTTTATGTCTTTTAGAGTTTTTAGAGTTTTTAATGTTTTTTGGGTTAAAGGGGGTTTAGAACTTTTAATGGTTTTGGGGGGTTTTATGTGTTTTTAGTTTTTTATGTCTTTTAGGGGATTTTCTAGATTTTATTGGTTTTAGGGTCTTTTTAGTGTTTTTAAGGTTTATAGTGTTTTTAGGGTTTTGAGGGGTTTTAAGTGTTTTCAGTTTTTTATGGTTTTCTACGAGATTTTTAGGTTTTTAATATCTTTTTTGTTTTTAGGTATTTTCAGGTATTTTTTTGTATTTTTATGGGTTTTACGGGTTTTTGGGATTTTTAGTTTTTTAGGGGTTTTAGTTTTTCTTACGGTTTTATCATTTTTAGGTTTTTAGGGGGTTGAAGTGTCTTTATGTTTTTATGTTTTTATGGTTTTCGTAGTTGTTTTTATAGTTTTTAGTGTTTTTATGTTTTTCGGGTTTTTAGGGATGTTTTAGAATTTTTATTATTTTTAGGGTTTTTATACGTTTTTAGGGTTTTTAGGGATTTAATTGTTTTTTATAGTTGTTTAAAATTTTAGGGGTATAAAGGAGTTTTAGAGTTTTTAGTGGGTATTTAGGGTTTTATGGTCTTTTCTGGGTTTTTTAGTTTTTAGGGGTATTTATAAATTTTAGGGATATAGGGCCTTTTTAAGGGTTTTTATGGTTTTTATCATATTTAGGTTTCATAGCGATTTTAAGTCTTTTTAGGTTTTTGAGGTTTTCTTACGGTTTTTTAGGGTTTTTAAGGTTTTATAATTTTTTGGTATTTTTAGGTATTTTTTAGTATTTTTATCATTTTTAGGAGATTTAGGTATATTGAGGGTTTTAATGAATTTAGGGTGTTTAGTGGTTGTATGGTTTTAAGGGTTTTGTGTGTTTTAAGTTTTTCAATGTTTTATTAAGGGTTTTCACTGTTTTTAGTTGTTTTCATGTTTTTAGGGGACTTTATGGATTTTTTTAAGGATTTTTAATTTCCATTATGGGTTTTATGGATTTTGAGGGTTTTAAGTTATTTATATGTTTTTTTTGGGTTTTTAGGGTTATTTTGAGTTTTTAGGGTTCTAATGGAATTTTTAGTGTTTTTTACATTTTTAGGATTCTTGTACCATTTTATGTTTTTTTGGTTTTTTGGGGTTTAGGGGGTTTTTAGTCTTTTTATGGAGTATTTGTCTTTTTAGAAGTTTTTAGGTTTTTAGGGGTTTTATGTAATTTTTGGTTTTTAAAGTTCTCTTAGGATTTTTTAGGTTTTTTTGGATTATTTTATGTTTTTAGGGATTTTTTGGCTTTCTAAGAAACTTTATGGGTTTTAGGGTTTTTAGGGATACTTACTATATTTTATGGATTTTAGGGTTTTTAGGGTTTTTTATTTTTCAGTTTTTTTGTGGTTTTATGTGTTTTTAGGTTTTTAAGGTTTTCATATAATTTTTCAAGGTTTTAGGGTTTTTATATTTTTATAAATTTTTAATGATTTTTAGGATTTGTATAGTTTTTTGGGTTTTGAGTAATTTTGTGAGTTTTATGGTATTTTAGGGTATTATGTATTTTTTGGGGTTTTAGGGTTTTTTTTATCATTTTAGGTGTTTAAGGTTTTTTTATAGTTTTTTCATGTTTTAGAGGTTTAAAGAGGATGTAGTGTTTTTCGTGTTTTTTAATTTTTTTGAGGTTTTTTTGTTTTTAGGGTTTTTTGGGATTAATAAATTTTTAGTTTTTTATGGGATTTAAATGGTTTTAGGTGTTTAAGGTTTTTTATGGGGTTTAAGGATTTTTTTATATATCCTAAGGGGTTTAAAAGGATTTTTATGGGTGTTAGAGATATTGAGGGGTTTTAGGGTTGTTGTGGGGTTTTTGTGTTTTTAGTGGTTTTTTGAGTTTTTTAGGATATAAATGTTTTTAGAGTTTTATTACATTTTTATGGGTTCAAAGGTTTTTTATATATTTTAATTGGTTTTGTGGTTTAATTGGTTTTTAGGGTTTTTAATGATTTTGTGGTTTTGTGGTTTTTACGGTTTTTAGCATTATTTAATGCTTTATGGGTTTTATGATTTTTAGGTTGTTAAGGTTTCCTTAGGGGTTTCCAAGATATTAAGTGGTTTTTTACATTTTTTGGGATTTTGGGATTTTTAGGTTTTATTGGTTTTTATTGATTTTTAGGGTTTTTGTAGTCCATAGGGTTTTTGGGGTTTAAATCATTTTTTAGGTTTTTAGGGATTTTAATTTTTTTATTATTTTTAAGGTTTTACTATATATTTTTGTTGTTTAGTGTTGTTTATATTTTTTATTTTTTTACAGATTCCTTAGGATTTTTATGTTTTAGGGTTTTTAGTGATTGTGGGGGGTTTTATGGGGTTGTTAGAGTTATTAGGGATTTTAATGTTTTGTTTGGGGTTTTAGGGTTTTTTACATTTTAGGGTTTTCAAGGATTTTTTTTAGTTTTTTGACGTCTTTAGGGTTTTAATGTTTATTAAGAGTTTTTAGTGCATTCTTTGGGGTGTTAGTGGAGTTTATGGGTTTTTAAAGGGTTTTTATGTTATTATGTTTTTAGGGTATTTCTTATTTTTATGGTTTTTATGGTTTTTAGGGGTTTTAGGGGTTTTAGATTTTTTAGGTTTTTATGTGTTTTAAATGCTTACAGGGTTTTAAGGTTTCCTTTAGATTTTTCAACAAAATTAAGGTTTTTTTCATTTTTTAGGATTTTTTTTCTTTTTTTTGGATTTTTATGGTTTTTAGGGATTTTTGGGAAATTGATGAATTTACAGGTTTGTTAGGGTTTTGTGCTTTGAATGTTTTTATGGGATTATTTGTGCATTTATGGTTTTAATGCATTTTTGAATTTTTTTCATTTTTTTAGTGGTTTATATTTTTATAAGGTTTTCAATTGTGTTTAGGGTATTTATGGGGTTTTAAGATTTTTAAACGTCTTAATGGGTTTTTGGGTTTTTTGGGTTTTTTGGGTTTTTGGTATTTTTTTCTTTTAATAATTTTTTATATTTTTAGGGTTATTATATGCTTTTATTTTTTTAAATATTTCTTATGGTTTTTTAGAGTTTTTTTTTTATTTTTGGTATTTTTAGTAATTTATTAGGATTTCAATGGGTTTTTAGGGATTTTAGGGATTTTCAGAGTTTTCAGTGTTTTTAGAATTTTTAGGAGTTTTATCGTTTTTATTGGCTTTTCTGGGTTTTGAGTTTTTTGGGTTTTTTAAGTTCTTTTAATATTTTTTAACAATTTTAGGGGTTTAAAGGGTTTTAAGAGTTTTTATGGGTTTTAGGGTGTTTATGGGTTCTTATTAGTTTTTGATAATTTTAGGGGTTTTATGGTTTCTGTGTTTTTTAGGGTTTTTACCGTATTTAGTTACTTTATGGGTCTTAATTTTTTTATGTTTTTCTGAGTCATTTTTAGGGTTATTTTTTTGATTTTTTAATATTTTTTGGGTTTTTAGGGATTTTGGAATACGTTTTAGGTTTTTAGGGATTTTTAGGTTTTTAGGGTTTTTAGGGTTTTTAGGGTTGTATGATTTTTTTAGGTTTTTTCTATTTTTTAAAATTTTTTAGGGATTAAATGGATTTTAGATTATTTAGTGGTTTTGTATGTTTTTAATGGGGTTTTGGAGTTTTTGATTGTTTTTGGTGGTTTTTATTGTTGTTTATACTTTTTTGTGTTTTTATGGGTTTTTTAGTTTTTATGGTTTTTATGGGTTTTAGCATTTTCAAGATTTATTGGTGTTTTAACTTTTTTTGGGTTTTAATGTTTTCTTAGGGTTTTTTATGGTTTTGGGGTTTTTAATTTTTTTGGGGATTTTTAAGGAATTTTTTATGAGATTTATGGTTTTTATAGGTTTTAGTGATATTGGGGGGCTTTATGTTTTTTCAGGCTTTAGGGTTTTTATGTGTTTTTGGGATTTTGGTAATTTTTTTACTTTATTAGTGTTTATTGAGGTATTTATATATTTTTACATGTTTATGGGTTTAAAATGTTGTTTGACTTTTTGATGGGGGTTAGGTTTTTATTCATTTTTTTGAGATTTTAAGGTTTTTATGGGGGTTTATTTTTAGGGGTTATATGCTTTTTTAGAATTATTAGGGATGTTTTGTTTTTTAGGGGTTTTAATTTCATTTTGATTTTAAGGTATTATTAGGGTTTTCCTAGAATTTAAGAATTTTATTACGTATTTTTGAATTTTTAGTTCTTTTTTATGATTTTTATAGTTTTTAGCGTTTTTCGATATTTGGAGGGTTTTGATGGTTTTTAAAGATTTTTTCAGGGTTTTTTCATTTTTTTGGGTTTGTGGGTGTTTTTTTATTTTTTATGGTATCGAGTTGTTTTCGTGTTTTTTAAATTTAAAAGGTATTACTATTTTATTTGAATTTTGTGTGGGGTTTTAGGGTTTTTTGTGTATTTAGGATTTTTAAGGTCGTTAGGTGTTTTATGATTTTTATGGTGTTACGGTTTTTATGGATTATATCCTTTTAGGTTTTTTAGGGGTTTAATGTTTTTTTAGGTTTTTACGATTTTATTATGGTTCAAGGGGTTTGGGGTTTTTTACATTTTAGGGATTTTACGGTTTTTTGTCATATTTATCGTTTTTATGGTTTTAGAGATATTAGGGGTTTTATGGGTTCTTAAAGTTTTTAATTTAATTAGGGGTTTTGTGGTTTTTAGGGTGTTTTAGGGGTTTTAGGGTCTTTTTGGGTTTTAGTGTGTTTTTAGGATTTTTATGGTTTTTACATGTCATACAGTTTGGGGGGGATTTTTGGGTTTTAGATTTTAGGGGCTTTACCCCTTTTAGGGATTTTAGGGCATTAAGTGTTTTTATGTTTTTAATATTTTCATACAGGGTTCAAGGCTTTTATGACTTGAAAATTATTTTTTATTAAAGAAAACACTTTTGTGGGAAAAGTGAGAAGCCATAGGGTCCAGCAAAACACCCAAACAACCCTGAACAAAAAACGGAATGAAATAGGATCTACCTCATTCAAGCAATAACAACAACCATCATCCCTATGCGGGACACTCGGCGATCCCATGCAAGCATGGTCCCTCCCGATGTTGCCATCCCTCCAAATCATCCATATCCCAAATGGCCTGCAAAGGTGATGGCAGAGTGCTCTATCCCAATGAAGATGTCCAGACTGCACTTCCCAAATCAGTCCAGGGGCGAGGCCTCATAAGAAAGGAAAAGTTACCAAAACATAGCCTTAGCCAATTATTGCTTTCCTCCCTATAAAGATTCCAATTCATTAGCCATACCTTAGCATCGGTATCTTCCCCAATAATGTCTTCCAAACGGTCCGCCATTTTGTCCCATGTTTGGATATATTCTTCTTTGCTGATTTTATGATTGTTGAAGCCTCTCATTAAGATCAAATATTTTTTGTCAATCCACTTAGCCTGCTCGTTGTTAACCTCCACTCTTATAGCTCTTCCCATCATATCAGCCTCTTCCTGTGGAATGTCAACATATAGAAATTCTATTACCATGTCCTCCTCGGAACAAAGGATGGGTTCCTTTATGTTCTTTACCTTTTCAGTAGATCATCCCATTTCATTGATGTTTTCCTTGATTAAAACCTGAGAATCCTCCTTTACCACGTTGAGCAATAACACCGGCAACTTTTTCGTAGAGCAGATCTCCAAAGGTGGGGGAAGAGTGGAGTAATCCTTCTTCCCATTCTTCTTTTTAAGACTCATGTTGTTCTTTGGAATTGGTACCTCTTCAGCCGTATGATCCAGTTCACCTAGGTTGGCTTCCTCTAAGCCAACCTCACCACCACCCAGCTGCCTAACAATCATTTTAGGAACAGAATCACTGTGTGGCAGAATAGAAATATTATTTCCATTGTTTTGATGGAAATGGGTTTGCTCCTCTTCCTCCTCATGAGCCTCTATAATATCCGTACTTTCAAATACAACAAACCAATTTGGGTAACATGGTATAAGATCATCAACCGTTACCTTCACCGAATTGGTTGAAGTGTTCTGAACTGGAATCACAGTCTCGCCATAGTCGTACCGGTGATCAAGTCCCCTGCACATAAACTGAAGATTATAGATCACATCCGTGTCCAGGACATGATTATTTATAACAGCATCATGACTCAGAACTTTAGAGTGACCAATCTTCCACTTTCCCGGCTCAGAAACAACGGAAGGAGTAGCCAAAGCATCTTCAGACATGGGTTCCTTCCTCCTAACCTCATCCAATCCTACCTGCACTCCCAAATCTGTGTACAGTATGTCAGATTTCTGCCTCATTTCCTCCAGAACAACAGTTGGTATAGGTGCAGCAACCTCCTCTGAAGACACCCCTGACACCAGTGAGATATTGTCACCAATTCGGTTAGAAGGAGCCTGACAGTCCTGAGACAGGCCTACAGATGGGGTCTGGGCACTACTTTTCCCCGCATTAGGAATGGCCACACCACCCCTCAAAGGAACATCAATTGGCACAGCTGGGATCTTAGAGGGTCGGGCACTCCCAGACCTCCTTCGACAACCATATTCATCTTGACCCTGTCTGTGACAATATGAATAGAAGGAATTCCAAGATTCATAGAAAATTGATTGTGCATACCTGTACTCCTCTTCAACAACAATCCAGACGATCTTAGGTGGAATTCTTTAGAGATCCATTTCAACAAATATTCTTGCCGACATGGGATGCGACAAAGATGTTGCCCTTTAATCACTTCACACAAATCATCCTATAGAGTTTCCAATTGATCTCAGCAACCCAAGATTCTTGAACGGGAAAGGAAGGTTGGGAAATTGAATCCAAATCACCATATAGGGAGAATCATGGTTCATGTGAGCATCAAAAGACAAGCGAAGCAAATGGAAAGGGAGACCAGAGAAATATTTCCTCTTTCTAGACCAAGCCCTACCCAGATCGTCTTCATCAACAAAAATAATAAGGAATTGGCATGGACCCAGAATACCTACCAGCACACGATGTTTCAATCTCCAATCTACATTGACCGCGTTGTCAAAGTGCTCCAGAAGAGGTCGTCGCCGTGCAAATCTCACAATCAAAGCCAAAGAAAGTAATGTCGATGCTTCATAGAATTCCTTCACCAAAACCGGAATAATAGGCTAACCTGAAATACATCTAGGGACCTTCGGAACAACTTGGATTTCAGGGATGAAGAAACCCGCATCCGACGAGGATCTAAAGAAGTCATGATCTCTCTATTTCACAGCTCCAGGATCGTGAGTAGGAGGAAAAAACCCGCATCCGACGAGGATATAAGTTTTTTTTTGTGTTTTTACTACTTTAGGGTTTCTTAATTGTTCTTATGTTTTTAATGGTTTCTTCAATATTTTCAAGGTTTTGTGGTTTTTTACTTTTTAGGTATTTTTATGATTTTTATGGTTTTTAGGGCTTTTTGGGCTTTTTGGGATTTTTAGGGATTTTATTTATTTTTAGTGCTGTTATGGATTTTAAGGGATTCGGTTTTTTAAAATTTTTGGGTTTTATATATTTTTATATTTTTATTATTTTTTATGGGTTATCAGGGATTTAATTCTTTTTATGTATTTTGGAATATTTAGTTCTTTTTTAGGATTTTCATGATTTTTAGGGTTTTTTTGGGATTTTGTGGAATTTTAAGATTTTTTGGTTTTTTATGGTTTTTTGTCTTATAGTATTTTTTGATTTTTTGGGAGGTTAATGTGTTTTATATTTTTTTACGTTTTTAAGATTTTAAATATTTTTAAGGGATTTAGTGGGGTTTTGGGGTTTTAGGGTTTTTAATTTTTTATGGGCTTTTCAGGTTTTAAATATTTTTAGAGTATTCAGGGTGTTTATATAGTTTTTTATCATTTTTATCATTTTTAGGTTTTTAGGTGTTTTGGTGTTTTATGGTTTTTAATGTTTTCTTAGGGAGTTTTAGGGTTTTAGTGGATTTATGTTTTTAGGGATTTTTTTGGGCTTTTAATGATTTTTAGGGTTTTTCTAGTTTTTATGGATTTAGAGAGTTTTATGGTTTTCGCTTTATTAGGATTTTAAGGTGTTAAGTGTTTCTATGTTTTAATGATTTTCTTAGGTATTTTCATGGTTTTTAGGGTTTTAGGTTTTTTGGGATTTTTAGGGATTTTGGTATAATTTTATAGATTATTAAGATATTTATAGATTTTCATGGTTTTTAAAGGTTTTTTAGGGTTTTATGATTTTAGAGTTTTTTGTGTTTTTATTCTTTTGTAAGTGTTTTTAGGTTTTTAAGGCATTATTAGGTTTTTTATGGATTTTAAGGGATTTTTTAGGATTTTTATGTTTTTTCGGTGTTTTAGGTATTTTTAGGGGTTTTACGGATTTAGTTTTTTCTGAGGTTTATGGTTTTTATTCAGTCAAGGGTTATTCATTTTTTGGGATATTTGTAGTTTTTAATTTTTTTAACGTTTTAGGGGTTTAAAGGGTTTTTAGATATTTTAGTGCATTTTAATGTTTTTTTTCGTTTTTTAGGGGTTATAATTAGGTTTATGAATTAATAGTTTCATTGATTTTTTTAGTTATTTAGGGTTTTTTTATTTTTTTGATGGATTTTTATGAATTTTTAAAATCTTTATGATTTTGGGGGGTTTTTTATGATTTTAAATTTTTATGGTTTTTGGGGGTTTTAGATTTTTTCTTTGTTTACTTTGAGTTTTAATGGTTTTAATTTTTTTAAACCATTTTAGAGTTTAAATAGTTTTCATATTTTTATTTATTTTTAGGGTTTTATGGGTTTTTATGTGTTTTAATGATTTTAGGGTTTTAAGGTTTTTAATGTTTTACTATTTTTATGGTTTTTTTTATTTTTTTAGGTTTTAAGGGTTTAAATTTTTTTAGTTTGTAAAGGTTTTCATATTTTTTTTCTGGGTTTTTATATATTCTATATTTTAAGAATTTTTTGTATTTTTATGTTATTTTAGGTTTTCAAGGATTTTGAGGTTTTTAAGGTATTTAGTGTTTTTGGGTTTTTAGGGTTTTTAGGGTTTTTTCCAATTTTTTTGTGGATTTAAACACATTCAAGTTTTTATGGTTTTATTAGGGTTTTTATGGTTTTTTATGTTTTTTTACATATTTAGGGATTTTTAGGGATTTTTAGGAATTTTATGGTTTTTAGGGTTTTTAGGGATGTTTAGGTTTTTGGGGGGTTTAAGGGTTTTGTTTGGTTTTATAGGGTTTTTATGTGTTTTTTAGTTTTGGGGGGTTTTTTAATATTTTTTGGAGTTTTTATTATTTTATGGGTTTAAAGTGTTCTTATATTTTTTAGTGGATTTTAGGGTTTTATGAGTTTTTATGGTTATTGTGATTTTTAGGGGTACTTATAATTTAGGGTATTTTATGTTTTTTTCTCTTTAGAGGATTTAACTGTTTCTAGTATTTTAAAACTTTATTAGGGGTTTTTAAAAATATTGTAATTTTTAGGGATTTTTAGTGTTTTTATAGATTTTTGTGGGTTTTAGGGATTTTTAGGTTTTTATGTTTTTAGGGGGTTTGGTTCTTTTTATGGGTTTTAGTGTTATTGGATTTTTAGGGGTTTTAAGTGTTTTTCAATTTTTAAGATTTTTTGGGGGTTTTCCATTGATTTTAGGGAGTTTTATGTTTTTATGATTTTTTATGGCTTTTTTTAATTTTTATTTTTTTAGGTTTTTGGGGGGTTTGAGGTTTTTAGGGTTTTTATTGAATTTTTAATGTTTTTTAGTATTTTCGTGTTTTAATGGTTTTTAAAAAGTTCAGGGGTTTAAAGGGATTTTAGAGTTTTATGTTTTTTAGTTTTTTTAGGTTTTTAATGGTCCCTATGGGTTTTAGGGGTTTTATGGATTTTAGGGGGTTTTAGGTATTAAGGGACTTTTAGGGGTTTTATAGTTTTTGAATTTCGTAGGTTTATTATAGTTTTTAAGTTATATTAGGGTTTTAATGGTTTTTAGGGGTTTTCTGGGTTTTTTAATTTTTAATTGTTTTTAGGGATTTAGTAGGTTTTTTATGGATTTTATGGTGTTATGGGTTTTTTAGGTTTTTTCATGTTTTTAGGCTTTTTAGAATTTCTTCATAGCAGTTTTCAGTTTTTTGTAGTTTTTTCATTCCTAAGTATTTTTATGGATTTTTTAGGATTTTTATGGTTTTTCGGGTTTATAGGTATTTTGAGGTATTTAGGGTTTTTATGGATTGTAGGGTTTTTAGGTTTTTAAGTATTTTATGTTTTTTCAGGTTTTTATAGTTTTCTTTGGGATTATCAAGGTTTTAGAGTTTTTATACTTTTATGTATTTTATATATTTTTTAGTATTTTCATGTTTTTTAGGGTTTTATGGATTTTGAGAGTTTTATGGGTTTTAAAAGTTTTTATGTTTTTTTTAATTTTTAGGGGTTTTTAGTTTTTTTTGTGCTTTTAACCGTCTTTAGATTTTTAAAAAAATTCACTTCTTAGGTTTTAATTTTTTTATGGATTTAATGGTTTATATGGGGTTTTACGGTTTTTGTGGTGTTAAAAATTGTAGGGGTTTTAAGTGTTTTTAGGTTTCCCATTTATTTCTTATGTTTTGTTGTGATTTTTCTATTTTGTATGTTTTAGGGATTTTGAGGGTTTTTAGGGTTTTGAAAATTTTATGGTCTTATAGTGGTTTTAAAATTTTAAGGTTTTTATCGTTTTCTTCGATGTTTTTAAATTTTTACATTTTTAGTGTTTTAGGGATTTTTTTAGGATTTTTATGATTTTTTAAGATTTTCACAAATTTTGAAGTTTTTAGGGTTTTTAGGGTTCTTAGGGGTTTCTACTGTTTTTAATATGTTTTAGGTATTTTAGTGGTTGTAATTTTTTTTAGGCTTTAAGGTTTTTTATGTTTCATAAGGGGTTTAATGATTTTATGAATTTTTTGAGATTTTGAGGGTTTGTTATAGTGTTGGGATATTTTTGGGTTTTTAGGATGTTTTTTTGGGTTTTTATGGTTTTCATAGATTTTAAAAATTTTAAGATAATAAAGGGATCATAGATTTTTTAGCGTTTTTTCAGGGTTTTATGGGAATTTAGGTCTTTTTAATGTTTTCTTGGTTTTATGGTTTTTATGGTTTTTATGGGGTTTTTTGGTTCTTTTGGGATTTAGGGTTTTTAGCATTTTTATATTTTTAGGGGTGTTTTGGTTTTTATAGTTTTCTAATGGATTTTCAGGGGTTTTACGGTTTTTATGTTTCTAGGGAATTTTAGATATATTTTCAATATTTTTATGGGTTTTTTTGGTTTTTTGGGATTTTGAAGATTTTTAGGGGGTTTATGGGTTTTAATCTTTTCAGCGTTTATAGGCTTTTTTATGTATTTTAGAGTTTTTAGAGTTTTTTATGTTTTTTGGTGTTAAAGGTGTTTTAAACCTTTTAGTGGTTTTTTTTGGGTTTTTTGTGTTTTTAGTTTTTTATGGGTTTTAGTGGTTTTTCTATATTTTATTGGTTTTAACGTCTTTTCAGTGTTTTTAAGGTTTATAGTATTTTAAGGGTTTTGAGGGGTTTTAAGTGTTTTTTGTTTTTTAAGGATTTCTAAGGGATTTTTAGGGTTTTAAGATCTTTTATTTTTTTAGGTATTTTTATGTATTTTTGGTTTTTTTATGGGTTTTAGGTTTTTTAGGGATTTTGAGTTCTTTAGGGTTTTTAGTTTTTCTTACCGTTTCATCATTTTTAGGTTTTTAGGGGGTTGAAGTGTTTTTATTTTTTTATGTTTTTATGTTTTTATGGTTTTCCTAGTTGTTTTTATAGTTTTTAGTGTTTTAATGTTTTTCAGGTTATTAGGGAAGTTTAAGAATTTTTATGATTTTTGGGGTTTTTATATGTTTTTTATGGTTTTAAAGGAATTTATGGTTTTTTATAGTTGTTTAAAATTACTAGGGGTATAAAGGAATTTTAGATTTTTTTAGTGGGTCTTTAGGGTTTTATGGGGTTTTCAGGGTTTTTTAGTTTTTAGGGGTATTTATAATTTCTAGGTAAATAGGGCCCTTTTAAGGGTTTTATGGTCTTTAGCATATTTAGGTTTCATAGAGGTTTTATGTATTTCTAGGTTTTTGAGGTTTTCTTACGGGTTTTTAGGGTTTTTATTTTTTTTATAATTTTTTGGTATTTTTAGGGATTTTTTAGTATTTTTATCATTTTAGGAGTTTTAGGTATATTGAGGGTTTTAGTGAATTTAGGGTGTTTAGTGGTTGTATGGTTTTTAAGGGTTTAGTGTGTTTTAATTTTTTTAATGTTTTATTAAGGGGTTTCACTTTTTTAGTTATTTTCATGCTTTTAGGGGGTTTTCTGGATTTTGTTAAGGATTTTTAAGTTTCATTATGGTTTTTATGGATTTTGAGGGTTTTAAGTGTTTTATATGTTTTTTTGGGGTTTTAGGGTTATTTTTGAGTTTTTAGGGTTCTAATGGATTTTTACTGTTTTTGACATTTTTAGGGAATTAATGGGTTTTTAGTGGATTTAGTAGATTTTATGGGTTTTCATGAGTTTTTAGTGTTTTTAGGTTTTAGGGGTTTAATGGTTTTTAGTAGGTTTTTATGTTTTTGTGGTCTTTTAGGGAATTTTTGGGATTTTTGTATATTTTTTTAATTTTTAGGTGATTTAATTGTTTTTATGTATTTATGGGTTTCTTATGGGTTTTTATATTTTTCAGGGGGTTTTACATTTATAGTATTTTTAAGGATTTTTATGATTTTTTGGTTTATAGTGTTTTTAGGGATTTGGAGGGGGTGTTTTTGGTTTTTTGGGTATTTAGTTTTTTTATGTTTTTTAATGTTTTATGTAATTTTAGGTTTTTATTATTTTCTTAGGGTTTTTTTGATTCTTTTGTATTTTTTATGTTCTAAGTAATTTTATGGGTTTTTAAGATTTGTAGGGTTTTAGGGTTTTTTATGCTTCTATAAATTTTTGGGTTTTATGGTTTTTCGGTTTCTACTGTTTTTTTCGGTTTCTAGGTTTTTTTTGAGTTTTTATGGGTTTTAGGGTTTTTAGATTTTTTAGAATTTTTAGGGGTTTAAATGGTTTGCAGAGTTTTAGTGGGTTTTTATGGGGTTTGAGGGTTTTAAAAAAAATTAGTGGTTTATGGTTTTTTTGGTTTTGGGTCTCTAGAATCTTATAGTGTTTTTTGATATTTTTAGATATTTTTAGGTTTTTTAAGGGTTTAAAGTGTGTTTAGATTTTTCATATTTTCAGAGTGTTTTCAGAATTTTTATGAATTTTTTATATTATTCAATATTTTTAGGGTATTTTTAGGATTTCAATTTTTTAGGATCTTTTTGGGTTCCTTTAGATTTCAAGGTTTTTAGTGTTTTTATAAATTTTTAGACTTTTTCAAATTTTAAGTGTTTTTTTGTTTTTAGGGTTTTGTTATGGCTTTAGGGTTTTACATTTTTAGGGATTTAAGATATTTTTAGGATTTTTATGGGGTTTTAGAAATTTTGTTCATTTTAGGGTTTTTAGGGTTTTTATGGGTTTTTTGGGTCTTTAGGGTTTTTTATGTTTTTTGGGTATTTTTGAGTATTTAGGGATTTAAGGTTTTTTAGAGTTTTTTAATTTTTTTTGTGTTAGAAGTTTTTTTCTGAGTTTTTATTGTTTTTTTTTTTGATTTTATGGTGTTTAATGATTTCTTAATGTTTTCGGGGTTTTTTATTTCTTTTAAGCTTCTTTTATTGCTTTTATCATTTTAAGGGATTTTTAGGTTTCTTGAGGGTTTCTGGGTTTTTAGGTTTTTAAGGTTATCATTGTGATTTTATAGGTTTTTAGCGTTTTTATATTTATAGGGAATTTTAGGAAATTTTATGATTTTTATGGATTTTAGGTGTATTAGGTTTTTTAGGGTTTTAATTTTTTTTAGCATTTTTTAAGACTTTAGGATTTTATGGGTTTTATGTATTTTTAGTTTTTATTTATGTTTTCTTAGGTGTTTTCATGGGTTTTAGTTGTTATTATATTTTTTGGTATTCTAGGACTATTTTAGTATATTTATGCTTTTAGAGATTTTATGTATTTTAGTATTTTTATTGTTTTTCAGTTTTCATAATAGTTTATGGTTTTCGGGGTTTTAGGGGTTTTTTTGAGTTTTTCATATTTTTATGTATTTTTAGAGTTTTTAATGTTTTCGGGGTTTAATGTTTTATATAGTTTTTAGTGGGATTTTAGGGTTTTAATTGGTTTTTTATGGGTTTTACAGGATTTGATGGTTTTTAGTGGTTTTAGGGTCTTTTTTATAGTTTTTAAGGGCAAGGAAGGCTCGGGTCCAGGCTATTCCTGGCACCCCCCAAAATTTATTCAAAGAAAAGACACAGACACTACAGACAAGGGAGAAGAGGGATCCACCGATCCACACCCAAAACCCCTTACGACCTCAGCCCAAAGGCCACAAAAAGAAAGGAAAAAATCAAAAAGCAAAAACAAAGAAGTCAAAAAGTCCAAAAGGGAAAGCACACAAGGGGAGGATCAGTCAACATCGCCACCAAAGTCCTCTAGATCCGCACCTCGAAACCCCATGCCCACACCAAAGCTGTCGCCAACATCAGCAAAACTGAAATCTGACTCAGCACCCATGTCTGTTGAGTCCCATCCACACTCAAAATCCTCTTGCATGCCAAGCCTGGATAGCAGCTTCATCCTAGCCTTCTCTTGCTCTGTAAAAATTGAAAGCTGGTCTCGCTTATTAACCTTTAGATTAAGTCTGAAATATCGTGAAGAGGCCCTAGTTGCCATGGGATGTGGGAGGGCAGAGTAATCCCTCCTCCGTCTTCATCTCGGAGGGGCGGAAGAGGATCCAGCTCCAACACCCTCCTTCGCACTAGTGACACCATCACTGAAAGCCAATGGTGCCTTCCCTATCTTACATTCTGACCCAGGAGTTTCAGAACCTCCTCTAGTTCTTTTCTCCATTGACCTAGCCAAACTAGCGTTTATCCGGCGATCAGCCTCAACAGACCTCTCCTCAATCCTCTCAGCTTCATCCTAAAGAGGGAACCTTTCCCATTCAACCCAGACCATCTCATGCAACTACAAACAAACAACTTCAGTAGAGGAGACACCATGAAGGATCATAGCCCTCTGCAGGTCCATCGGCGGACCACCAGCGTCGCCATCATTTCCCGGCAGGGAGCTAAAGAACTGGCCACTGGGAGGATCTTCATCACCACTTGTGCTGTCAGGAGGAGGAGATGACCCAGGCCCCATGTCAGGTCCCCCCACGCCTGGACACCCAGACAGAACCAGAGGGGCATCACGCCAGTTCATGTGTGGCACCCTTGGGATCCAAGTCTCTTCATCTGCCATAGATATTTCCACAGCTGAGGACAAGCTCCACTCATCACCAGTCTTCGGGCCCTGAGCAACCACTACCACCTCCATGACATCTACCACCAGTACATCCACCACGGCAGGCTCATCCAAGGCTGCAACCTGAAAGTTATTTGGAGCAATCACAGCACCCTCAATGTCTAGAAAGGATCCATCAGTAATCTCATTAACCTTCAATCCAGCTATATCATCTCATTCCAGATCCAGGGCACAGGGATCCTCCACATTTTCTTTTCATACGCCCATCATAAAAGATATCCCTAAATCTGTTTGCCTCCTAGGGAATTCACCACACCCATGAACACCTTTAGCAGAAACCCAATTATCCCTCTCATCCAGTAGCACTTCCTCCTCGTCAGCATTTCCCGAAACACCAGCACCTCCAGCCAGACTCACAATGAAACCACCCGAATCCATTAGGGCCACCTCTAAGTCACTTCCAGCCAGCAAAGCAGACGATCAGGGAGCATCATCATTCATAGGTTGGGAGGAATCCACCCCCTTTGTCCCCTTCACCTCCAGCAGAGGGAGGGTAATCTCACCATAAGACATGCGAGCTGGAGAACCACCACCCCTGGTAGTGCCAGAGCATCCTCCAGAGTTAGGGGTTTTATGGGTTTTAGCAGTTTTCAATTTTTTAGGGATTTTAAATATTTTTTGGTTTTTATGGTTTTATTAAGACTTTTCATGGTACTTAGGGGTTTTTATGTTTTTAGGATTTTTATGGATTTTTTAGTATTTTATGGGATTTAATGTTTTAGCTATTTTTTTTGTTTTTTTGGATTTTTTATGGTTTTTAGTGTTTTGGGGAAAGGAAGGCTTGAGACCAGGCTAGCCTGGCCCCTGAAATTTTATAACAAAAAAAAGAGATAAAACAGGGCACTACAAAGAGGGGTTACATAATTCAGTGTGAAGATCACCCTTCATGTCAGAATCCACGAATGAGGAGCAAGAGGGCATTGAAACGAAGGACCACAACGAACACCTCTCCACAATGGCCTGTTTGGAAAGAGCATCTGAAACTACATTCGCCTACCGATAGGTACGTGTCACAGTTAGATTCAGCCTTTGACCCAGGGTGAGGCATTCTATCCATTGAGGAAGGATCCTCCACGGAACATCCCTATATCTATTTTTGACGTCATTCACAGCAAGCATGGAGTCAGATTGAAGCAATAGGAAGCTCCACCCAAAGCTGACATCATACATAATCGCTATTATCATGGCCCACATTTTAGCTTCAAGGGCGCACCCATCACTAATGAAGTGATGGAAACATCCTTTGACAAAGCCCTGATAGTTGTGAAAGACTCCACCACACCCAGCAGGACCTGGTGCACCCAGGGCTGCACCATCCATGTTAACCATAATTCATTTTGGTTTTTAGGGGTTTTAGAATTTTTTATGTTCTAAGGGGTTCTAATTGTTTTTATGATTTTAATGATTTGTTATAGGTTTTCAAGTTTTTCAGTTTTTGTACATTTTTTGGGGTTTTTAGTGATTTTTATAATTGATATGTGTTTTTATAATTTTATGGTTTTTTGGAAGTTTTAGGGTCTTATAAGACTTTTAGGGGTTTTAAAGGTTTTTGTGGTTTGGGGTTTTTTTTGAGTTTTAAGGGATTTTATAGTTTTTATTGTTTTTTATTGTTTTTAGCAGTTTAAATTATTTATGGAGTTTTTATATGGTTTTTAGGGTTTTAGGGATTTAAAATTTCTTAGAGGTTTTAATGATTTTTCAGAGTTGTTTGGCTATTTTTAGGGTTATATAAAGTTTTAGCATTTTTACATTAGTTAGGGGTTTTAAATTTTTTTAGGTTTTTATAGTTTTCTTAGGGTTTTTACATTTTATTATGGTTTTAAGGTTTTTATGTATTTAGTAAATTTTAAATATTTTTTAGGATTTTTATTGGTTTTTATGGGTTTCATGGATTTTGAGGGGTTTTTAGGTTTTTAGTATTTTTAGTGTTTTTACTTTTTAAGGGTTTTCTGTTTTTTGGGTGTTAAGGTTTTCTTATGGGTTTTTTACTGGTTTTTATGTTTTTAGGGATTTAATGATTTTATGGGTTTTTATAGATTTAGGGGATTAGGGGTGTGTTAGATATTTTTAGGGTTTTCAGTGGTTTAATGGGTTTTAATGGTTTTATGTTTTTTTGAGTTTTTCAGAGTTTTAATGGTTTTATAGAGTTATAAACATTTTTATGATTTTGATGTGTTTTTAAAGTTTTTAAATGTTTCTAGGGTATTAATTTGTTCTAGGTTTTTATGGGTTTAATGGTTTTATTGGTTTTATAGTGTTAAGGGTGTTTTTTTGTTTTTCAGGTTTTAAGGGATTTTTAGGGATATTATGTTATTTCATTTTTTTAGTATTTTTATGGTTTTTTGGGGTTTTAGTGTATTTTAGGGATTTTATAATATTTATATGTTTTAAGGGTTATTAGGTATTTTTATGTTTTTAAGATCTGCTTAAGCTTTTTTAGGGGTTTTAAGGGTTTTTACATATTTAGGGATTTCAGGGAATTTTTGGTAATCTTATAGTTTTTATCTATTTTTCGGATTTTAAGGGTTTAATGTTTTTTGGGTTTATATGGTTTTTATTGTTTTCTATGATTTTAAGGGGTTTAATGTTTTTTAGGGTTTTATGGTTTTTCATAGTTTTTAACTTTTTTAGGGGTTTAAAGGGTTTTTAGAGTTTTTAGTGGTTATTTAGGGTTATTATGGTCATAGCGGCTAATGTTTTTAGGTTTTTATTTATTTTATCATTTTTATTGTTTTTAGGTTTTTTGGGGTTTTAAGTTTTTTTAGGTACTTATTGATTTGTTAGGGGATTTCAGGGATTTTATAGTTTTATACTTTTTTTAATATTTATATGAATGGTTTAGGATTTTTATGTTATATAGGATTTTTTGAATTTTTTTGTTTGTTAGGGTCTTGTAGATTTTTATAGGTTTTCAGGTTTTATTTTGGGTTTTTGAGTATTTAAGATTTTGTAGTATTTTTTAGATTTTTTAACATTTATAGGGGTTTAAAGGGGTTTTAGAGTTTTTTGAGTTTTTAGTGGTTTATATTTTTTATGATTTTTTATGTTTTTATTGGTTTTTATGGGTTTTAGGATATTTATGGATTTTAGGGTCTTTTAGGGTTTTACCATTTTATGGTTTTAGGGGTTTTAAGTGTTTTTATGTTTTTAAGGTTTTATTAGGTTTTTTCTAAGTTTAATGGATTTTTATGATTTTATAGATTTTTAGGTGTTATTAGAATTTTTATTGGTTTTTTGGGGTTTTATGTTTTTTTAGGTTATTAGGGTTTTTTAGGGTTCTGGGTTGTTATGGTTTTTTTGGGCTTTTAGTAATTTTTTTAGAGTTTATATGGTTTTTATAGTTTTTTCACATTTTTTGGGGTTTAAAAATTTTCTAGAATTTTTTGTGGTTTTTAGGTTTTGTATGGGTTTTAGGGTTTTTTGTAGTTTTTTGGGTTGTTTATGGTTTTTAGAGTTTTTAGGGTTTTTTTATTTTTTAGGATTTAGGGGTTTAAATTATTTTTAGAGTTTCAAGGTTTTATTGGGGGTTTTTAGGGTTTTTCTAGATTTTTTTAGTTTTATGGTTTTTATGGTTTTTAGGGATTTGAGGGGGGGTTGAGTTTTTATGTTTTTTTGGTATTTTAGGGTTTTTTGAGTTTTTGGGTTTTTATAGGTTTTTTAGATATTTTTATGAGTTTTAAGAGTTTAAAAGATATGTAAAGTTTTAGTGGGGTTTTATGGTTTTCTAGGGTTTGATTGGTTTTTAAGATCTATAAGGGTTTATTGTTTCTAGGGGGTTTGGGGTTTTTATCATTTTTTAGGATTTAAGGGGTTTAAAGAGTTTTTATTTTTTATGGTTTTTTGGAGTTTTCTAGGTTTTTAGGGTTTTTTACATTTTTAGGGATTTTATGGATTTTATTAATTTTTATGGGGTTTTTTTTGGATTTGTAGTGTTTTAGGGTTTTAAGGTTTTTTTATTCTTAGTATTTTTAGCGCTTTTAGGAGTTTTAAGTGTTTTTATGTTGTTAAGGTTTTTACAGGTTTTTTAGAATTTTTAGGTATGTTATGTCTTTGTTTTTTATTTTTATAGGTTTTCAGGTTTTTTCGAATTTTTAAGGCTTTTGGGTTTTGGGGGTTTTAGGGGTTTTTATGGGTTTTTATGGGGTGTAGGTTTATTTAGTATTTAGGTGCCTTATGGTTTTTCAGAGTTTTTAAAATAATTTAACATTTTATGGGGTTTTTATATATTTTAGTGGTTTAATGGTTTTTATTGATATTTAGTGTTTTAATGTTTTTAAGGGTTTAATGTGTTTTAGTGGTTTAGGGTTTTTATGGTCGATTGTTTTTTAGGTTTTTAATGGGTTTAATAGTTTTATATTTTCATGGTTTTCTTAGGATTTTCTGGTTTTTAGGGTTTTTTACATTTCTATGGATTTTTAGTGCTTTTACGATTTTTATGGTTTTTTGGGGAGGTTTTATAGTTTTTTTTGTTTTTATGGTTGTTATGGTTTTTTAGAGTTGTTAAAAAAATTTATGGTTTCAAGGATTTTTAGAATTTTAAGTGGGTTTTTAGATTTTTATTGATTTTTTGGGTGTCTTAAGGTTTTTTATGTTTTTATTATTTTTAGGGTGTTTATTGTATTTTTAGGAGTTTTTCAGGTTTTTAGTGTTTTTTAGGTGTTTAGGGGTTTAAATTATTTTTAGTATTTTCTTAGCGAAGGTTTGTTATGCATGTTTAATTTTATAAGGGTATTTAGTGCTTTTTTTATTTTTATGGTTTTAAGGGATGTTGAGGGTTATGAGTGTTTCTTTGTTTTTAGGAATTTTTTGGGTTTTCAGTGTTTTTTGTTTTTTATGGGTCTTATGTGTTTTAGGGTTTTAATTTTTTTCTTAGGGTTTTTCTGGGGTTTTTGGTTTTTGATGTTTTTTGTGATTTTTAGAGAATTTTTTAGGATTTTTATGGTTCTTTAGGTTTCTTCGAGGTTTTGAGGTATTTTAGGGAATATTAGTGTTGTTAGGGTTTTCCATGTTTCTAGGTTTTTAGGGGTTTTATGTGTTTTTAGATTTTTAAGGTTTTATTAGGTATTTACAAGGTTTTTCGGGGGTTATAAATTTTTCATTATTTTAGGGAATTTTTACTTTATTATGGTATTTTGAGTTTTTGGAATTTTGATGTTTTTTAGGGTTTTAGGGTGTTTAAAGTTTTTATGGATTTTTTTTAATATTTTTTTTATCATTTTTAAGAGTTTATATACTTTTTTTAATATTTTAGTAGCGTAAAGAGTTTTCCTTATTTTCAGTGGTTTTCTTGTTTTTATGTGGTTTTAGGGTTTTTAGGGTTTTTTAGTTTTGGGGGTATTAGGGTATTTAAGGTCTTCTTAGGGTATTTAGGATTTTTAGAGTTTTTTAATTTTTTATGGATTTTAAGTGTTTTTATGTTTTTATTGTTTTCTTCTAGTTTTTTGAGTTTAAAATGGGTATTTACATTTTTATTCATTTTTAGGGATTTATAGGATTTATATGGTTTTATAGGGTTTTAATGGATTTTTAGGGTTTTAAGATTTTATAGGGATTTTATATTTTTTTAAAATTTTAAGGTTTTAATGGATTTTTTTATCATTTTTATAGTTTTTATTGGTTTAGGGATCTTTGAATTTTTTCAGGGTTATTTGGGTTTTTTGGGGATTTTAGAGTTTTTAACATTTTTATGTTTTTAAGGGTTTTAATTTATTTTAGGTTTTTATAGTTTTGTTATGTGTATTTAGGGATTTTATGATTTTTTTCATTTATATTGCTTTTAAGGGTATTTTAGGAATGTTATGGGTTCATAGATTTTTTTAGAGGGGTTTTAGTGTTTGTAGGGTTTATGATTTTTTTGGTTCTTAGGGATTTTTGAATTTTTATTAGTTGTGTATGGTTTTTATAGTTTTCTAGAGTTTTAGGGGTTTAAAGGATTTTTAGGGTTTTTAGGGTTTTTATGGGTTTTTTTGATTTTTTATGGTTTTTTATGGTTTTAGAGGTTTTTATGGTTTTTACGGTGTTTAAGTGTTTTATGGGTGTATTAGGAGTTTTATGGTATTTTATGTTTTTAGGGGTTTTAAATGTTTCTAGGTTTTAATTGTTTCTTAGGGTTTTTACATTTTTAGTCATTATTTGGGATTTTTATGATTTTTACAAATTTTGAAGGTTTTAGGGTTCTTAGGGTTCTTAGGGGTTTCTACTGTTTTTAATATGTTTTAGGTATTTTAGTGGTTGTAATTTTTTTTAGGCTTTAATGTTTTTTATGTTTCATAAGGGGTTTAATGAATTTATGAATTTTTTGAGATTTTGAGGGTTTGTTATAGTGTTGGGATTTTTTTTGGGTTTTTAAGATGTTTTTTTAGGGTTTTTATGGTTTTCATAGATTTTAAAAATTTTAAGATAATAAAGGGATCATAGATTTTTTAGCGTTTTTTCAGTGTTTTATGGGAATTTAGGTCTTTTTAATGTTTTCTTGGTTTTATGGTTTTTATGGTTTTTATGGGGTTTTTTGGTTCTTTTGGGTTTTAGGGTTTTTAGCATTTTTATATTTTTAGGGGTGTTTTGGTTTTTATGGTTTTCTAATGGATTTTTGGGGGTTTTACGGTTTTTATGTTTCTAGGGAATTTTAGATATATTTTCAAGATTTTTATGGGTTTTATTGGTTTTTTGGGATTTTGAAGATTTTTAGGGGGTTTATGGGTTTTAATCTTTTCAGCGTTTATAAGGTTTTTTATGTATTTTAGAGTTTTTAGAGTTTTTTATGTTTTTTGGTGTTAAAGGTGTTTTAAACCTTTTAGTGGTTTTTTTTGGGTTTTTTGTGTTTTTAGTTTTTTATGGGTTTTAGTGGTTTTTCTATATTTTATTGGTTTTAACGTCTTTTCAGTGTTGTTAAGGTTTATAGTATTTTAAGGGTTTTGAGGGGTTTTAAGTGTTTTTTGTTTTTTAAGGATTTCTAATGGATTTTTAGGGTTTTAAGATCTTTTATTTTTTTAGGTATTTTTATGTATTTTTGGTTTTTTTATGGGTTTTAGGGTTTTTAGGGATTTTGAGTTCTTTAGGGTTTTTAGTTTTTCTTACCGTTTTATCATTTTTAGGTTTTTAGGGGGTTGAAGTTTTTATATGTTTTTATGTTTTTATGGTTTTATGGTTTTCCTAGTTGTTTTTATAGTTTTTAGTGTTTTAATGTTTTTCAGGTTTTTAGGGAAGTTTAAGAATTTTTATGATTTTTGGGGTTTTTATATGTTTTTTATGGTTTTAAGGGAATTTATGGTTTTTTATAGTTGTTTAAAATTATTAGGGGTATAAAGGAATTTTAGATTTTTTTAGTGGGTCTTTAGGGTTTTATGGGGTGTTCAGGGTTTTTTAGTTTTTAGGGGTATTTATAATTTCTAGGTAAATAAGGCCAGGGTTTTATGGTTTTTATCATATTTAGGTTTCATAGAGGTTTTACGTATTTCTAGGTTTTTGAGGTTCTCTTACGGGTTTTTAGGGTTTTTATTTTTTTATAATTTTTTGGGATTTTTAGGGATTTTTTAGTATTTTTATCATTTTAGAAGTTTTAGGTATATTGAGGGTTTTAGTGAATTTAGGGTGTTTAGTGGCTGTATGGTTTTTAAGGGTTTAGTGTGTTTTAATTTTTTTAATGTTTTATTAAGGGGTTTCACTTTTTTAGTTATTTTCATGCTTTTAGGGGGTTTTCTGGATTTTGTAAAGGATTTTTAAGTTTCATTATGGTTTTTATGGATTTTGAGGGTTTTAAGTGTTTTATATGTTTTTTTGGGGTTTTAGGGTTATTTTTGAGTTTTTAGGGTTCTAATGGATTTTTATTGTTTTTGACATTTTTAGGGGATTAATGGGTTTTTAGTGGATTTAGTAGATTTTATGGGTTTTCATGAGTTTTTAGTGTTTTTAGGTTTTAGGGGTTTAATGGTTTTTAGTAGGTTTTTATGTTTTTATGGTCTTTTAGGGAATTTTTGGGATTTTTGTATATTTTTTTAATTTTTAGGTGATTTAATTGTTTTTAGGTTTTTATGGGTTTCTTATGGGTTTTTATATTTTTCAGGGGGTTTTACATTTATATTATTTTTAATGATTTTTATGATTTTTTGGTTTATAGTGTTTTTAGGGATTTGGAGGGGGTGTTTTTGGTTTTTTGGGTATTTAGTTTTTTTATGTTTTTTAATGTTTTATGTAATTTTAGGTTTTTATTATTTTCTTAGGGTTTTTTTGATTCTTTTGTATTTTTTATGTTCTAAGTAATTTTATGGGTTTTTAAGATTTGTAGGGTTTTAGGGTTTTTTATGCTTTTATAAATTTTTGTGTTTTATGGTTTTTCGGTTTCTACTGTTTTTTTGGGTTTCTAGGTTTTTTTTGAGTTTTTATGGGTTTTAGGGTTTTTAGATTTTTTAGAATTTTTAGGGGTTTAAATGGTTTGCAATGTTTTAGTGGGTTTTTATGGGGTTTGAGGGTTTTAAAAAAATTAGTGGTTTATGGTTTTTTTGGTTTTGGGTCTCTAGAATCTTATAGTGTTTTTTGATATTTTTAGATATTTTTAGGTTTTTTAAGGGTTTAAAGTGTGTTTAGATTTTTCATATTTTCAGAGTGTTTTCAGCATTTTTATGAATTTTTTATATTATTCAATATTTTTAGGGTATTTTTAGGATTTCAATTTTTTAGGATCTTTTTGGGTTCGTTTAGATTTCAAGGTTTTTAGTGTTTTTATAAATTTTTAGACTTTTTCAAATTTTAAGTGTTTTTTTGTTTTTAGGGTTTTGTTATGGTTTTAGGGTTTTACATTTTTAGGGATTTAAGATATTTTTAGGATTTTTATGGGGTTTTAGAAATTTTGTGCATTTTAGGGTTTTTAGGGTTTTTATGTGTTTTTTGGGTCTTTAGGGTATTTTATGTTTTTTGGGTATTTTTGAGTTTTTAGGGATTTAAGGTTTTTTAGAGTTTTTTAATTTTTTATGTGTTATAAGTTTTTTTCTGAGTTTTTATTGTTTTTTTTTTGATTTTATGGTGTTTAATGATTTCTTAATGTTTTAGGGGTTTTTTATTTCTTTTAAGCTTCTTTTATTGCTTTTATCATTTTAAGGTTTTTTTAGGTTTCTTGAGGGTTTCTGGGTTTTTAGGTTTTTAAGGTTATCATTGTGATTTTATAGGTTTTTAGCGTTTTTATATTTATCGGGAATTTTAAGAAATTTTATGATTTTTATGGATTTTAGGTGTATTAGGTTTTTTAGGGTTTTAATTTTTTTTAGCATTTTTTAAGACTTTAGGATTTTATGGGTTTTATGTATTTTTAGTTTTTATTTATGTTTTCTTAGGTGTTTTCATGGGTTTTAGTTGTTATTATATTTTTTGGTATTCTAGGACTATTTTAGTATTTTTATGCTTTTAGAGATTTTATGTATTTTAGTATTTTTATTGTTTTTCAGTTTTCATAATAGTTTATGGTTTTCAGGGTTTTAGGGGTTTTTTTGAGTTTTTCATATTTTTATGTATTTTTAGAGTTTTTAATGTTTTCGTTGTTTAATGTTTTATATAGTTTTTAGTGGGATTTTAGGGTTTTAATTGGTTTTTTATGGGTTTTACAGGATTTGATGGTTTTTAGTGGTTTTAGGGTCTTTTTTATAGTTTATAAGGGCAAGGAAGGCTCGGGTCCAGGATATTCCTGGCACCCCCAAAATTTATTCAAAGAAAAGACACAGACACTACAGACAAGGGAGGGGAGGGATCCACCGATCCACACCCAAAACCCCTTACGACCTCAGCCCAAAGGCCACAAAAAGAAAGGAAAAAATCAAAAAGCAAAAACAAAGAAGTCAAAAAGTCCAAAAGGGAAAGCACACAAGGGGAGGATCAGTCAACATCGCCACTAAAGTCCTCTAGATCCGCACCTCGAAACCCCATGCCCACACCAAAGCTGTCGCCAACATCAGCAAAACTGAAATCTGACTCAGCACCCATGTCTGTTGAGTCCCATCCACACTCAAAATCCTCTTGCATGCCAAGCCTGGATAGCAGCTTCATCCTAGCCTTCTCTTGCTCTGTAAAAATTGAAAGCTGGTCTCGCTTATTAACCTTTAGATTAAGTCTGAAATATCGTGAAGAGGCCCTAGTTGCCATGGGATGTGGGAGGGCAGAGTAATCCCTCCTCCGTCTTCATCTCGGAGGGGCGGAAGAGGATCCAGCTCCAACACCCTCCTTCGCACTAGTGACACCATCACTGAAAGCCAATGGTGCCTTCCCTATCTTACATTCTGACCCAGGAGTTTCAGCACCTCCTCTAGTTCTTTTCTCCTTTGACCTAGCCAAACTAGCGTTTATCCAGCGATCAGCCTCAACAGACCTCTCCTCAAGCCTCTCAGCTTCATCCTAAAGCGGTAACCTTTCCCATTCAACCCAGACCATCTCATGCAACTACAAACAAACAACTTCAGTAGAGGAGACACCATAAAGGATCATAGCCCTCTGCAGGTCCATCGGCGGACCACCAGCGTCGCCATCATTTCCCGGCAGGGAGCTAAAGAATTGGCCACTGGGAGGATCTTCATCACCACTTGTGCTGTTAGGAGGAGGAGATGACCCAGGCCCCATGTCAGGTCCCCCCACGCCTGGACACCCAGATAGAACCAGAGGGGCATCACTCCAGTTCATGTGTGGCACCCTTGGGATCCAAGTCTCTTCATCTGCCATAGATATTTCCACAGCTGAGGACAAGCTCCACTCATCACCAGTCTTCGGGCCCTGAGCAACCACTACCACCTCCACGACATCTACCACCAGTACATCCACCATGGCAGGCTCAGCCATGGCTGCAACCTGAAAGTTATTTGGAGCAATCACAGCACCCTCAATGTCTAGAAAGGATCCATCAGTAATCTCATTAACCTTCAATCCAGCTATATCATCTCATTCCAGATCCAGGGCACAGGGATCCTCCACATTTTCTTTTCATACGCCCATCATAAAAGCTTTCCCTAAATCTGTTTGCCTCCTAGGGAAGTCACCACACCCATGAACACCTTTAGCAGAAACCCAATTATCCCTCTCATCTAGTAGCACTTCCTCCTCGTCAGCATTTCCCGAAACACCAGCACCTCCAGCCAGACTCACAATTAAACCACCCAAATCCATTAGGGCCACCTCTAAGTCACTTCCAGCCAGCAAAGCAGACGATCAGGGAGCATCATCATTCAGAGGTTGGGAGGAATCCACCCCCTTTGTCCCCTTCACCTCCAGCAGAGGGAGGGTAATCTCACCATAAGACATGCGAGCTGGAGAACCACCACCCCTGGTAGTGCCAGAGCATCCTCCAGAGTTAGGGGTTTTATGGGTTTTAGCAGTTTTCAATTTTTTAGGGATTTTAAATATTTTTTGGTTTTTATGGTTTTATTAAGACTTTTCATGGTACTTAGGGGTTTTTATGTTTTTAGGATTTTTATGGATTTTTTAGTATTTTATGGGATTTAATGTTTTAGCTATTTTTTTTTGTTTTTTTGGATTTTTTATGGTTTTTAGTGTTTTGGGGAATGGAAGGCTCGAGACCAGGCTAGCCTGGCCCCTGAAATTTTATAACAAAAAAAGAGATAGAACAGGGCACTACAAAGAGGGGTTACATAATTCAGTGTGAAGATCACCCTTCATGTCAGAATCCACGAATGAGGAGCAAGAGGGCAGTGAAACGAAGGACCACAACGAACACCTCTCCACAATGGCCTGTTTGGAAAGAGAATCTGAAACTACATTCGCCTACCGATAGGTATGTGTCACAGTTAGATTCAGCCTTTGACCCAGGGTGAGGCATTCTATCCATTGAGGAAGGATCCTCCATGGAACATCCCTAGATCTATTTTTGACGTCATTCACAGCAAGCATGGAGTCAGATTCAAGCAATAGGATGCTCCACCCAAAGCTGACATCATACATAATCGCTATTATCATGGCCCACATTTTAGCTTCAAGGGCGCACCCATCACTAATGAAGTGATGGAAACATCCTTTGACAAAGCCCCGACAGTTGTGAAGGACTCCACCACACCCAGCAGGACCTGGTGCACCCAGGGCTGCACCATCCATGTTAACCATAATCCATTTAGGTTTTTAGGGGTTTTAGAATTTTTTTATGTTCTATGGGGTTCTAATTGTTTTTATGATTTTAATGATTTGTTATAGGTTTTCAAGTTTGTAAGTTTTTTTACATTTTTTGGGGTTTTTAGTGATTTTTATAATTGATATGTGTTTTTATAATTTTATGGTTTTTTGGCAGTTTTAGGGTCTTATAAGACTTTTAGGGGTTTTAAAGGTTTTTGTGGTTTGGGGTTTTTTTTGAGTTTTAAGGGATTTTATAGTTTTTATTGTTTTTTATTGTTTTTAGCAGTTTAAATTATTTATGGATTTTTTATATGGTTTTTAGGTTTTTAGGGATTTAAAATTTCTTATAGGTTTTAATGATTTTTCAGAGTTTTTTGGCTATTTTTAGGGTTATATAAAGTTTTAGCATTTTTACATTAGTTAGGGGTTTTAAATTTTTTTAGGTTTTTATAGTTTTCTTAGGGTTTTTACATTTTATTATAGTTTTTAAGGTTTTTATGTATTTAGTAAATTTTAAATATTCTTTAGGATTTTTATTGGTTTTTATGGGTTTCATGGATTTTGAGGGGTTTTCAGGTTTTTAGTATTTTTAGTGTTTTTACTTTTTAAGGGTTTTCTGTTTTTTGGGTGTTAAGGTTTTCTTATGGGTTTTTTTTACTGGTTTTTATGTTTTTAGGGATTTAATGATTTTATGGGTTTTTATAGATTTAAGGGATTAGGGGTGTGTTAGATATTTTTAGGGTTTTCAGTGGTTTAATGGGTTTTAATGGTTTTATGTTTTTTTGAGTTTTTCAGAGTTTTAATGGTTTTATAGAGTTATAAACATTTTTATGATTTTGAAGTGTTTTTAAAGTTTTTAAATGTTTCTAGGGTATTAATTTGTTCTAGGTTTTTATGGGTTTAATGGTTTTATTGGTTTTATAGTGTTAAGGGTGTTTTTTTGTTTTTCAGGTTTTAAGGGAATTTTAGGGATATTATGTTATTTCATTTTTTAGTGTTTTTATGGTTTTTTGGGGTTCTAGTGTATTTTAGGGATTTTATAAAATTTTTATGTTTTAAGGGTTATTAGGTATATTTATGTTTTTAAGATCTGCTTAAGCTTTTTTAGGGGTTTTAAGGGTTTTTACATATTTAGGGATTTCAGGGAATTTTTGGTAATCTTATAGTTTTTATCTATTTTACGGATTTTAAGGGTTTAATGTTTTTTGGGTTTATATGGTTTTTAATTTTTTCTATGATTTTAAGGGGTTTAATGTTTTTTAGGGTTTTATGGTTTTTCATAGTTTTTAATGTTTTTAGGGGTTTAAAGGGTTTTTAGAGTTTTTAGTGGTTATTTAGGGTTATTATGGTCATAGCGGCTAATGTTTTTAGGTTTTTATTTATTTTATCATTTTTATTGTTTTTAGTTTTTTTGGGGTTTTAAGTGTTTTTAGGTACTTATGGATTTGTTAGGGGATTTCAGGGATTTTATAGTTTTATACTTTTTTTAATATTTATATGAATGGTTTAGGATTTTTATGTTATATAGGATTTTTTGAATTTTTTTGTTTGTTGGGGTCTTGTAGATTTTTATGGTTTTTCTGGTTTTATTTTGGGTTTTTGAGTATTTAAGATTTTGTAGTATTTTTTAGATTTTTTAATATTTATAGGGGTTTAAACGGGTTTTAGAGTTTTTTGAGTTTTTAGTGGTTTATAGTTTTTAGGATTTTTTATGTTTTTTATTGGTTTTTATGGGTTTTAGGATATTTATGGATTTTAGGGTCTTTTAGGGTTTTACCATTTTATGGTTTTAGGGGTTTTAAGTGTTTTTATGTTTTTAAGGTTTTATTAGGTTTTTTCTAAGTTTAATAGATTTTTATGATTTTATAGATTTTTAGGTGTTATTAGAATTTTTATTGATTTTTTGGGGTTTTATGTTTTTTTAGGTTATTAGGGTTTTTTAGGGTTCTGGGTTGTTATGGTATTTTTGGGCTTTTAGTAATTTTTTTAGAGTTTATATGGTTTTTATAGTTTTTTCACATTTTTTGGGGTTTAAAAATTTTCTAGAATTTTTTGTGGTTTTTAGGTTTTGTATGGGTTTTAGAGTTTTTTGTAGTTTTTTGGGTTGTTTATGGTTTTTAGAGTTTTTAGGGTTTTTTGATTTTTTAGGATTTAGGGGTTTAAATTATTTTTAGAGTTTCAAGGTTTTATTGGGGGTTTTTAGGGTTTTTCTAGATTTTTTTAGTTTTATGGTTTTTATGGTTTTTAGGGATTTGAGGGGGGTTTGAGTTTTTATGTTTTTTTGGTATTTTAGGTTTTTTTGAGTTTTTGGGTTTTTATAGGTTTTTTAGAGATTTTTATGAGTTTAAAGATTTTAAAAGATATGTAAAGTTTTAGTGGGGTTTTATGGTTTTCTAGGGTTTGATTGGTTTTTAAAATCTATAGGGGTTTATTGTTTCTAGGGTGTTTGGGGTTTTTATCATTTTTTAGGATTTAAGGGGTTTAAAGCGTTTTTATTTTTTATGGTTTTTTGGAGTTTTCTAGGTTTTTAGGGTTTTTTACATTTTTAGGGATTTTATGGATTTTATTGATTTTTATGGGGTTTTTTTTGGATTTGTAGTGTTTTAGGGTTTTAAGGTTTTTTTATTTTTAAGATTTTTAGCGCTTTTAGGAGTTTTAAGTGTTTTTATGTTGTTAAGGTTTTTATAGGGTTTTTTAGAATTTTTAGGTATGTTATGTCTTTGTTTTTTATTTTTATAGGTTTTCAGGTTTTTTCGAATTTTTAAGGCTTTTGGGTTTTGGGGGTTTTATGGGTTTTTATGGGTTTTTATGGGGTGTAGGTTTATTTAGTATTTAGGTGCCTTATGGTTTTTTAGAGTTTTTAAAATAATTTAACAGTTTATGGGGTTTTTATATATTTTAGTGGTTTAATGGTTTTTATTGATATTTAGTGTTTTAATGTTTTTAAGGGTTTAATGTGTTTTAGTGGTTTAGGGTTTTTAGGGTCGATTGTTTTTTAGGTTTTTAATGGGTTTAATAGTTTTATATTTTCATGGTTTTCTTAGGATTTTCTGGTTTTTAGGTTTTTTTACATTTCTATGGATTTTTAGTGCTTTTACGATTTTTATGGTTTTTTAGGGAGGTTTTATAGTTTTTTTTTGTTTTTATGGTTGTTATGGTTTTTTAGAGTTGTTAAAAAAATTTATGGTTTCAAGGATTTTTAGAATTTTAAGTGGGTTTTTAGATTTTTATTGATTTTTTGGGTGTTTTAATGTTTTTTATGTTTTTATTGTTTTTAGGGTGTTTATTGTATTTTTAGGAGTTTTTCAGGTTTTTAGTGTTTTTTAGGTGTTTAGGGGTTCAAATTATTTTTAGTATTTTTTTAGGGAAGGTTTGTTATGCATGTTTAATTTTATAAGGTATTTTAGTGCTTTTTTTTATTTTTATGGTTTTAAGGGATGTTGAGGGTTATGAGTGTTTCTTTGTTTTTAGGGATTTTGTGGGTTTTCAGTGTTTTTTGTTTTTTATGGGTCATATGTGTTTTAGGGTTTTAATTTTTTTTCTTAGGGTTTTTCTGGGGTTTTTGGTTTTTGATGTTTTTTGTGATTTTTAGAGAATTTTTTAGGATTTTTATGGTTCTTTAGTTTTCTTCGAGGTTTTGAGGTATTTTAGGGAATATTAGTGTTGTTAGGGTTTTCCATGTTTCTAGGTTTTTAGGGGTTTTATGTGTTTTTAGATTTTTAAGGTTTTATTAGGTATTTACAAGGTTTTTCGGGGGTTATAAGTTTTTCATTATTTTAGGGAATTTTTACTTTATTATGGTATTTTGAGTTTTTGGAATTTTGATGTTTTTTAGGGTTTTAGGGTGTTTAATGTTTTTATGGATTTTTTTTTTAATATTTTTTTTTATCATTTTTAAGAGTTTATATACTTTTTTTAATATTTTAGTGGCGTAAAGAGTTTTCCTTGTTTTCAGTGGTTTTTTTGTTTTTATGTGGTTTTAGGGTTTTAGGGTTTTTTTGTTTTGGGGGTATTAGGGTATTTAAGGTCTTCTTAGGGTATTTAGGATTTTTAGTGTTTTTTAATTTTTTATGGATTTTAAGAGTTTTTATGTTTTTATTGTTTTCTTCTAGTTTTTTGAGTTTAAAATGGGTATTTACATTTTTATTAATTTTTAGGGATTTATAGGATTTATAGGGTTTTATAGGGTTTTAATGGATTTTTAGGGTTTTAAGATTTTATAGGGATTTTATATTTTTTAAAATTTTAAGGTTTTAATGGATTTTTTTATCATTTTTATAGTTTTTATTGGTTTAGGGATCTTTGAATTTTTTCAAGGTTTTTTTGGGTGTTTTGGGGATTTTAGAGTTTTTAACATTTTTATGTTTTTAAGGGTTTTAATTTATTTTAGGTTTTTATAGTTTTGTTATGTGTATTTATGGATTTTATGATTTTTTTCATTTATATTGCTTTTAAGGGTATTTTAGGAATGTTATGGGTTCATAGATTTTTTTTAGAGGGGTTTTAGTGTTTGTAGGGTTTATGATTTTTTTGGTTCTTAGGGATTTTTGAATTTTTATTAGTTGTGTATGGTTTTTATAGTTTTCTAGAGTTTTAGGGGTTTAAAGGATTTTTAGGGTTTTTAGGGTTTTTATTGGTGTTTTTGATTTTTTATGGTTTTTTTATGGTTTTAGAGGTTTTTATGGTTTTTACGGTGTTTAAGTGTTTTAGGGTTGTATTAGGAGTATTATGGTATTTTAGGTTTTTAGGGGTTTTAAGTGTTTCTAGGTTTTAATTGTTTCTTAGGGTTTTTACATTTTTAGTCATTGTTTGGGATTTTTGGGATTTATTTGTGTTTTAGGGTTTTTGGTATTATTTACTATTTTTATGCTTTTTATGGGTTTATGGTTTTTTTGGGGTTTTGGTTTTATTATTTTTTAGGGTTTTAAATGTCCTTATAGAGTTTTAATGTTTTTACATGTTTAAAGGGTTTCTATATTTTTAGTGGGCTCTTTGGGTATTTTTGGGTCTAAGTGTTTTTTATGATTTTCAAGGTTGTTTATGGGATTTATAGGTTTTAAGGGTTTCTAGGTTATTTTAAAGGGTTTTGGGATTTTAGTGTATTTTTAGGTTTTTTAGGGTTTTTATTATTTATAATTATTTATGTATTTCTTAGTGTTTTTAGGTTTTTTATAGTTTTTAGGGGTATTCAGGGGTTTTTACATTTTTAAGGATTTTTAGGTATTTTTATGATTCATATGGGTTTTAAATTTGGTATGGATTTAGAAGAATTTTTTCGGGTGGTTGGAGTTTTTAGGGATTTTAGTGTTTTATATTTTTTAATGTTTTTAAAAATTTGATGTGTTTTTAAATTTTTAGTATGTTTTTATGGATTTTAGGGGTTTGTTAGGTTTAAGGGGTCTTATGGTTTTTAGGTTTTGGAGGGGTATTTTAGGGTTTTTAACATTTTTTAAGGTTTTAGGAGTTTTAAGTGATTTAATTTTTTAAGGATATCTAAGTTTTTTTCATTATTTTAGTGTTTTTTCTTTTTTATGGATTTTTAGTGTTTTTTTTGTTTTTATGGTTTTGAGGGTTTTAGGGATTTTTGGGTTTTTAGGGTATTTACATATTTCAAGTTTTTTTGCATCATTTAGGTTTTTACTTGTTTAAGGGTTTTCCTATTTTTGAAGTATCCTTATGTTTTAAGGGTTTTGTATTATTTTATATATATTATGGATTTTTTTTGGATCTTTATAGGTTTTATTGGTTTCTTGGGTAAGTATGGTGTTTTTTGGTTTGTTACCGATTTAAGGGATTTTTGATTTTTAAATGTTTCTTAGGTTTTAAAGGGTTTTTATAGTTCGTAGTGGTATTTAGGTTTTAATAGTTTTTAGTGATTTTATGTTTTAAGGGGTGTTTGGTTTTTTTGGGTTCTTATGGGTTTTATTATTTTTTAGGGTTTTAGGGTATTTTTGTGTTTTTATGTTTTTATGTTTTCTTAGATGGTTTCATAGTTTTTAGGATTTTTTACTTTTTTATGGTTTTTTAGTGTTTTCTAGTATTCTTATATTCTATAGGGATTTAATATATTTTGAGGGTTTTTTGGGGTTTTATGGTATTCATAGTTTTTTGGGTTTTTAGGGGTTTTTTTGTTTTTTGGGTTTTTAACGTTTTTTAGAATTTTTTTACACTTTTATGGATTTAATGTTTTTTTAAAATATTTTAGTTCCTTTTAAGGATTTTTTTGGGTTTTAAGATTTTTTTGGTTTTAGGTTTTTTTTGGTTTTTTGGTATTTTAGAGTTTTTTTTAGTATTTTTAGAGTTTGTTAAGTTTTTAGGGGTTTTAAGTGTTTTAAGGTTTTTAGTGTTTTCTTAGGGGTGTTCTGGATGTTTACAGTTTTTACATTTTTCAGGATTTTTAGATGTTTTTTATGATTTATATTGTTTTTTATGATTTTTTGAAATTTGTAGGGTTTTAGGGTTTTCTTGCGTTGTTATTGTTTTTGGATGTTTAGAGGTTTTTTGACGTTCAAGGGTTTTTGTGAGTTTTTTGGAATTTAAATGTTTTTATAGTTTTTTTAACATTTTTAAGTTTTTAAATGGGTTTTTAGAGTTTTATTTGTTTTTATTTGTTTTTGTTGGTTTTTTTAAATTTTTGGTTTTTCATGGTTTTTATGATTTTTATGGTTTTTATCTATTTTTATTTTTAGGGTTTAAAGTTTTTTTAGGTTTTTATGGTTTTCTTAGGGGTTTTATAGAGTGTTATGGTTTTTTTTAAAATTGTTATGGTTTTTTCATATTTTTTAGGATATTTAGGATATTTTATGATTTTTATAGAATTTAAAGGATTTGGGGAATTTTTCATTTTTTAGACTTTTATAGGTTTTATGTTTTTTTTTGGTTTTTGAGGTTTTATTAGGGGTTTTCAGTGTCTTTAGGGGTATTTATATTTTCTGGTATTTTTAGGGATCTCTTAGGATTTTATTGGTTTTTGTGTTTTTAGGGATTGTGATGGTTTTTAGGTATTTCCAAATTTTTAGGGGATTTATGGGTTTTTAAGTTTTTAGGGTTTTTTATTTTTAGTGTTTCCAAGGTTTTTTAGATTTTTTAATGTCTTGGTGTTTAGAGGGAATTTATTATCATTAGTTTTCATAAGGGTTTTATGTGTTTTAGGGTTTTTATGTTTTTTGGGGGTTAATGTTTGATTAGTTTTTTAATATTTTTTTTCTTTTTTAGGTTTTTAGGAATTTTTAGGGATTTTTAGGATTTTCATTGGTTTTATGGATTTTAGGGAATTTGAGGGATTTTATTACTTTAGGGTTTTTAGAACTTTTTGGTTCCTAGGGGTTCTATGTGTTGTTAGGTTTTTAATGTTTTACAAGGGTTTTTAGGGTTTTTTGGTATTTGGAAATTTTTAGTGTTTTTCAGGGATTTTTTATGATTTTTATGATTTTTAGGTGTTTTTGGATTTTATGCTTTTTTGGATTTCTAGGTTTTTTATAGTTTTATTGAGGTTTTTTGTTTTTTTTTTTTAGTTTTTTTAATGGTTTTTAAACATATAAATTTTTTCAAGGGTTTGAAGGGTTTTTAGATCTCTTAGTGGGATTTTAAGGTTTTTAATTGTTTTTATTGTTTTTAAGTTTTTAGGGTTTTTAATGATTATAAGGGGTTTTTAGTGTTTTTTCGGTTCTTTCAGGGTCTTTTAGGGTTTAGTAATTTTAGGGTTTTTAGTGGTTTTAATTGTTATTAGGTTATTAATTTTTTCATATGGTTTTTAAAAATGTTTAGGTTCTTTATTTTTTTAGTTATTTTTAAATAATTGTAAGGATTTTTATGGTTTAAAGGGATTTTAAGTATTTTGAGGGGTTTTAGGGTTTCTAGGATTTTTAATGTTATTAGTTTTTTTAGGGGTTTATATTTTTTAAGGATATTAATGTTTTCTATGTTTTTAGTTGTTTTTCAGGGGTTTTAGGAGTTTTATGGTTTGAGGGTTTTTTGGGAATTTGAGAGTTTTTGTGGTTTTTAGGGATTTTCTGGTAATTTTGGGTTTTTAGGGTGTTTATGTGTTTTTATGGTTTTTAAGGTTTTTAGAGTATTTTAAATTTTTGTGTTATTTAAAGGGTTTTAATAGTTTGAGTGGGTTTTGGGGTTTTTGAATATTTAAGGGTTTTATGATTTTTAGATATTTTTAGGGTTTTATATTGTTTTAGGGTTTTTTTAAATTTTTAGCATTTTTAGGGGTTTTAAGTGTTTTTATGTTTTTTGCGGTTTTCTTACTAGTATTCAGGGTTTTTAGGGGTTTTTATGTTTTACGTATTTTTATTAATTTTATAGGATTTTTAGGGTTTTTAGGGGTTTTATGGATTTTGAGGGGATTAGGGTTATTTAGGGTTTTTGGATTTTATTAATTTTTATGGGGTTTTTTTTTTGGATTTGTAGTGTTTTAGGGTTTTAAGGTTTTTTTATTTTTAGTATTTTTAGCGCTTTTAGGAGTTTTAAGTGTTTTTATGTTGTTAAGGTTTTTATAGGTTTTTTAGAATTTTTAGGTATGTTATGTCTTTGTTTTTTATTTTTATAGGTTTTCAGGTTTTTTCTAATTTTTAAGGCTTTTGGGTTTTGGGGGTTTTAGGGGTTTTTCTGGGTTTTTATGGGGTGTAGGTTTATTTAGTATTTAGGTGCCTTATGGTTTTTTAGAGTTTTTAAAATAATTTAACAGTTTATGGGGTTTTTATATATTTTAGTGGTTTAATGGTTTTTATTGATATTTAGTGTTTTAATGTTTTTAAGGGTTTAATGTGTTTTAGTGGTTTAGGGTTTTTATGGTCGATTGTTTTTTAGGTTTTTAATGGGTTTAATAGTTTTATATTTTCATGGTTTTCTTAGGATTTTCTGGTTTTTAGGGTTTTTTACATTTCTATGGATTTTTAGTGCTTTTACGATTTTTATGGTTTTTTGGGGAGGTTTTATAGTTTTTTTTTGTTTTTATGGTTGTTATGGTTTTTTAGAGTTGTTAAAAAAATTTATGGTTTCAAGGATTTTTAGAATTTTAAGTGGGTTTTTAGATTTTTATTGATTTTTTGGGTGTCTTAAGGTTTTTTATGTTTTTATTATTTTTAGGGTGTTTATTGTATTTTTAGGAGTTTTTCAGGTTTTTAGTGTTTTTTAGGTGTTTAGGGGTTTAAATTATTTTTAGTATTTTCTTAGGGAAGGTTTGTTATGCATGTTTAATTTTATAAGGGTATTTAGTGCTTTTTTTATTTTTATGGTTTTAAGGGATGTTGAGGGTTATGAGTGTTTCTTTGTTTTTAGGGATTTTTTGGGTTTTCAGTGTTTTTTGTTTTTTATGGGTCTTATGTGTTTTAGGGTTTTAATTTTTTTCTTAGGGTTTTTCTGGGGTTTTTGGTTTTTGATGTTTTTTGTGATTTTTAGAGAATTTTTTAGGATTTTTATGGTTCTTTAGGTTTCTTCGAGGTTTTGAGGTATTTTAGGGAATATTAGTGTTGTTAGGGTTTTCCATGTTTCTAGGTTTTTAGGGGTTTTATGTGTTTTTAGATTTTTAAGGTTTTATTAGGTATTTACAAGGTTTTTCGGAGGTTATAAATTTTTCATTATTTTAGGGAATTTTTACTTTATTATGGTATTTTGAGTTTTTGGAATTTTGATGTTTTTTAGGGTTTTAGGGTGTTTAAAGTTTTTATGGATTTTTTTTAATATTTTTTTTTATCATTTTTAAGAGTTTATATACTTTTTTTAATATTTTAGTAGCGTAAAGAGTTTTCCTTATTTTCAGTGGTTTTCTTGTTTTTATGTGGTTTTAGGGTTTTTAGGGTTTTTTAGTTTTGGGGCTATTAGGGTATTTAAGGTCTTCTTAGGGTATTTAGGATTTTTAGAGTTTTTTAATTTTTTATGGATTTTAAGTGTTTTTATGTTTTTATTGTTTTCTTCTAGTTTTTTGAGTTTAAAATGGGTATTTACATTTTTATTCATTTTTAGGGATTTATAGGATTTATATGGTTTTATAGGGTTTTAATGGATTTTTAGGGTTTTAAGATTTTATAGGGATTTTATATTTTTTAAAATTTTAAGGTTTTAATGGATTTTTTTATCATTTTTATAGTTTTTATTGGTTTAGGGATCTTTGAATTTTTTCAGGGTTTTTTGGGTTTTTTGGGGATTTTAGAGTTTTTAACATTTTTATGTTTTTAAGGGTTTTAATTTATTTTAGGTTTTTATAGTTTTGTTATGTGTATTTAGGGATTTTATGATTTTTTTCATTTATATTGCTTTTAAGGTTATTTTAGGAATGTTATGGGTTCATAGATTTTTTTAGAGGGGTTTTAGTGTTTGTAGGGTTTATGATTTTTTTGGTTCTTAGGGATTTTTGAATTTTTATTAGTTGTGTATGGTTTTTATAGTTTTCTAGAGTTTTAGGGGTTTAAAGGATTTTTAGGGTTTTTAGGGTTTTTTTGGGTTTTTTTGATTTTTTATGGTTTTTTTATGGTTTTAGAGGTTTTTATGGTTTTTACGGTGTTTAAGTGTTTTATGGTTGTATTAGGAGTTTTATGGTATTTTAGGTTTTTAGGGGTTTTAAATGTTTCTAGGTTTTAATTGTTTCTTAGGGTATTTACATTTTTAGTCATTATTTAGGATTTTTATTATTTTCACAAATTTTGAAGGTTTTAGGGTTTTTATGGTTCTTAGGGGTTTCTACTGTTTTTAATATGTTTTACGTATTTTAGTGGTTGTAATTTTTTTTAGGCTTTAAGGTTTTTTATGTTTCATAAGGGGTTTAATGAATTTATGAATTTTTTGAGATTTTGAGGGTTTGTTATAGTGTTGGGATTTTTTTTGGGTTTTTAAGATGTTTTTTTATGGTTTTTATGGTTTTCATAGATTTTAAAAATTTTAAGATAATAAAGGGATCATAGATTTTTTAGTGTTTTTTCAGTGTTTTATGGGAATTTAGGTCTTTTTAATGTTTTCTTGGTTTTATGGTTTTTATGGTTTTTATGGGGTTTTTTGGTTCTTTTGGGTTTTAGGGTTTTTAGCATTTTTATATTTTTAGGGGTGTTTTGGTTTTTATGGTTTTCTAATGGATTTTCGGGGGTTTTACGGTTTTTATGTTTCTAGGGAATTTTAGATATATTTTCAAGATTTTTATGGGTTTTTTTTGGTTTTTTGGGATTTTGAAGATTTTTAGGGGGTTTATGGGTTTTAATCTTTTCAGCGTTTATAAGGTTTTTTTTATGTATTTTAGAGTTTTTAGAGTTTTTTATGTTTTTCGGTGTTAAAGGTGTTTTAAACCATTTAGTGGTTTTTTTTTGGGTTTTTTGTGTTTTTAGTTTTTTATGGGTTTTAGTGGTTTTTCTATATTTTATTGGTTTTAACGTCTTTTCAGTGTTTTTAAGGTTTATAGTATTTTAAGGGTTTTGAGGGGTTTTAAGTGTTTTTTGTTTTTTAAGGATTTCTAATGGATTTTTAGGGTTTTAAGATCTTTTATTTTTTTAGGTATTTTTATGTATTTTTGGTTTTTTTATGGGTTTTAGGGTTTTTAGGGATTTTGAGTTCTTTAGGGTTTTTAGTTTTTCTTACCGTTTTATCATTTTTAGGTTTTTAGGGGGTTGATGTTTTTATATGTTTTTATGTTTTTATGTTTTTATGGTTTTCCTAGTTGTTTTTATAGTTTTTAGTGTTTTAATGTTTTTCAGGTTTTTAGGGAAGTTTAAGAATTTTTATGATTTTTGGGGTTTTTATATGTTTTTTATGGTTTTAAGGGAATTTATGGTTTTTTATAGTTGTTTAAAATTATTAGGGGTATAAAGAAATTTTAGATTTTTTTTAGTGGGTCTTTAGGGTTTTATGGGGTTTTCATGGTTTTTTAGTTTTTAGGGGTATTTATAATTTCTAGGTAAATAGGGCCCTTTTAAGGTTTTTATGGTTTTTAGCATATTTAGGTTTCATAGAGGTTTTATGTATTTCTAGGTTTTTGAGGTTTTCTTACGGGTTTTTAGGGTTTTTATTTTTTTATAATTTTTTGGTATTTTTAGGGATTTTTTAGTATTTTTATCATTTTAGGAGTTTTAGGTATATTGAGGGTTTTAGTAAATTTAGGGTGTTTAGTGGTTGTATGGTTTTTAAGGGTTTAGTGTGTTTTAATTTTTTTAATGTTTTATTAAGGGGTTTCACTTTTTTAGTTATTTTCATGCTTTTAGGGGGTTTTCTGGATTTTGTTAAGGATTTTTAAGTTTCATTATGGTTTTTATGGATTTTGAGGGTTTTAAGTGATTTATATGTTTTTTTGGGGTTTTAGGGTTATTTTTGAGTTTTTAGGGTTCTAATGGATTTTTACTGTTTTTGACATTTTTAGGGGATTAATGGGTTTTTAGTGGATTTAGTAGATTTTATGGGTTTTCATGAGTTTTTAGTGTTTTTAGGTTTTAGGGGTTTAATGGTTTTTAGTAGGTTTTTATGTTTTTATGGTCTTTTAGGGAATTTTTGGGATTTTTGTATATTTTTTTAATTTTTAGGTGATTTAATTGTTTTTAGGTTTTTATGGGTTTCTTATGGGTTTTTATATTTTTCAGGGGGTTTTACATTTATATTATTTTTAAGGATTTTTATGATTTTTTGGTTTATAGTGTTTTTAGGGATTTGGAGGGGGTGTTTTTGGTTTTTTGGGTATTTAGTTTTTTTATGTTTTTTAATGTTTTATGTAATTTTAGGTTTTTATTATTTTCTTAGGGTTTTTTTGATACTTTTGTATTTTTTATGTTCTAAGTAATTTTATGGGTTTTTAAGATTTGTAGGGTTTTAGGGTTTTTTATGCTTTTATAAATTTTTGGGTTTTATGGTTTTTCGGTTTCTACTGTTTTTTTGGGTTTCTAGGTTTTTTTTTTGAGTTTTTATGGGTTTTAGGGTTTTTAGATTTTTTAGAATTTTTAGGGGTTTAAATGGTTTGCAAAGTTTTATTGGGTTTTTATGGGGTTTGAGGGTTTTAAAAAAATTAGTGGTTTATGGTTTTTTTGGTTTTGGGTCTCTAGAATCTTATAGTGTTTTTTGATATATTTAGATATTTTTAGGTTTTTTAAGGGTTTAAAGTGTGTTTAGATTTTTCATATTTTCAGAGTGTTTTCAGCATTTTTATGAATTTTTTATATTATTCAATATTTTTAGGGTATTTTTAGGATTTCAATTTTGTAGGATCTTTTTGGGTTCCTTTAGATTTCAAGGTTTTTAGTGTTTTTATAAATTTTTAGACTTTTTCAAATTTTAAGTGTTTTTTTGTTTTTAGGGTTTTGTTATGGTTTTAGGGTTTTACATTTTTAGGGATTTAAGATATTTTTAGGATTTTTATGGGGTTTTAAAAATTTTGTGCATTTTAGGGTTTTTAGGGTTTTTATGGGTTTTTTGGGTCTTTAGGGTTTTTTATGTTTTTTGGGTATTTTTGAGTTTTTAGGGATTTAAGGTTTTTTAGAGTTTTTTAATTTTTTATGTGTTAGAAGTTTTTTTCTGAGTTTTTATTGTTTTTTTTGATTTTATGGTGTTTAATGATTTCTTAATGTTTTAGGGGTTTTTTATTTCTTTTAAGCTTCTTTTATTGCTTTTATCATTTTAAGGTTTTTTTAGGTTTCTTGAGGGTTTCTGGGTTTTTAGGTTTTTAAGGTTATCATTGTGATTTTATAGGTTTTTAGCGTTTTTATATTTATAGGGAATTTTAGGAAATTTTATGATTTTTATGGATTTTAGGTGTATTAGGTTTTTTAGGGTTTTAATTTTATTTAGCATTTTTTAAGACTTTAGGATTTTATGGGTTTTATGTATTTTTAGTTTTTATTTATGTTTTCTTAGGTGTTTTCATGGGTTTTAGTTGTTATTATATTTTTTGGTATTCTAGGACTATTTTAGTATTTTTATGCTTTTAGAGATTTTATGTATTTTAGTATTTTTATTTTTTTTCAGTTTTCATAATAGTTTATGGTTTTCAGGGTTTTAGGGGTTTTTTTGAGTTTTTCATATTTTTATGTATTTTTAGAGTTTTTAATGTTTTCGTGGTTTAATGTTTTATATAGTTTTTAGTGGGATTTTAGGGTTTTAATTGGTTTTTTATGGGTTTTACAGGATTTGATGGTTTTTAGTGGTTTTAGGGTCTTTTTTATAGTTTTTAAGGGCAAGGAAGGCTCGGGTCCAGGCTATTCCTGGCACCCCCCAAAATTTATTCAAAGAAAAGACACAGACACTACAGACAAGGGAGGGGAGGGATCCACCGATCCACACCCAAAACCCCTTACGACCTCAGCCCAAAGGCCACAAAAAGAAAGGAAAAAATCAAAAAGCAAAAACAAAGAAGTCAAAAAGTCCAAAAGGGAAAGCACACAAGGGGAGGATCAGTCAACATCGCCACTAAAGTCCTCTAGATCCGCACCTCGAAACCCCATGCCCACACCAAAGCTGTCGCCAACATCAGCAAAACTGAAATCTGACTCAGCACCCATGTCTGTTGAGTCCCATCCACACTCAAAATCCTCTTGCATGCCAAGCCTGGATAGCAGCTTCATCCTAGCCTTCTCTTGCTCTGTAAAAATTGAAAGCTGGTCTCGCTTATTAACCTTTAGATTAAGTCTGAAATATCATGAAGAGGCCCTAGTTGCCATGGGATGTGGGAGGGCAGAGTAATCCCTCCTCCGTCTTCATCTCGGAGGGGCGGAAGAGGATCCAGCTCCAACACCCTCCTTCGCACTAGTGACACCATCACTGAAAGCCAATGGTGCCTTCCCTATCTTACATTCTGACCCAGGAGTTTCAGCACCTCCTCTAGTTCTTTTCTCCTTTGACCTAGCCAAACTAGCGTTTATCCGGCGATCAGCCTCAACAGACCTCTCCTCAAGCCTCTCAGCTTCATCCTAAAGCGGGAACCTTTCCCATTCAACCCAGACCATCTCATGCAACTACAAACAAACAACTTCAGTAGAGGAGACACCATAAAGGATCATAGCCCTCTGCAGGTCCATCGGCGGACCACCAGCGTCGCCATCATTTCCCGACAGGGAGCTAAAGAACTGGCCACTGGGAGGATCTTCATCACCACTTGTGCTGTCAGGAGGAGGAGATGACCCAGGCCCCATGTCAGGTCCCCCCACGCCTGGACACCCAGACAGAACCAGAGGGGCATCACGCCAGTTCATGTGTGGCACCCTTGGGATCCAAGTCTCTTCATCTGCCATAGATATTTCCACAGCTGAGGACAAGCTCCACTCATCACCAGTCTTAGGGCCCTGAGCAACCACTACCACCTCCACGACATCTACCACCAGTACATCCACCATGGCAGGCTCAGCCAAGCCTGCAACCTGAAAGTTATTTGGAGCAATCACAGCACCCTCAATGTCTAGAAAGGATCCATCAGTAATCTCATTAACCTTCAATCCAGCTACATCATCTCATTCCAGATTCAGGGCACAGGGATCCTCCACATTTTCTTTTCATACGCCCATCATAAAAGCTTTCCCTAAATCTGTTTGCCTCTTAGGGAAGTCACAACACCCATGAACACCTTTAGCAGAAACCCAATTATCCCTCTCATCTAGTAGCACTTCCTCCTCGTCAGCATTTCCCGAAACACCAGCACCTCCAGCCAGACTCACAATTAAACCACCCGAATCCATTAGGGCCACCTCTAAGTCACTTCCAGCCAGCAAAGCAGACAATCAGGGAGCATCATCATTCAGAGGTTGGGAGGAATCCACCCCCTTTGTCCCCTTCACCTCCAGCAGAGGGAGGGTAATCTCACCATAAGACATGCGAGCTGGAGAACCACCACCCCTAGTAGTGCCAGAGCATCCTCCAGAGTTAGGGGTTTTATGGGTTTTAGCAGTTTTCAATTTTTTAGGGATTTTAAATATTTTTTGGTTTTTATGGTTTTATTAAGACTTTTCATGGTACTTAGGGGTTTTTATGTTTTTAGGATTTTTATGGATTTTTTAGTATTTTATGGAATTTAATGTTTTAGCCATTTTTTTTGTTTTTTTGGATTTTTTATGGTTTTTAGTGTTTTGGGGAATGGAAGGCTCGAGACCAGGCTAGCCTGGCCCCTGAAATTTTATAACAAAAAAAAGAGATAGAATAGGGCACTACAATGAAGGATTACATAATTCAGTGTGAAGATCACACTTCATGTCAGAATCCACGAATGAGGAGCAAGAGGGCATTGAAACGAAGGACCACAACGAACACCTCTCCACAATGGCCTGTTTGGAAAGAGAATCTGAAACTACATTCTCCTACCGATAGGTATGTGTCACAGTTAGATTCAGCCTTTGACCCAGGGTGAGGCATTCTATCCATTGAGGAAGGATCCTCCACGGAACATCCCTAGATCTATTTTTGACGTCATTCACAGCAAGCATGGAGTCAGATTCAAGCAATAGGATGCTCCACCCAAAGCTGACATCATACATAATCGCTATTATCATGGCCCACATTTTAGCTTCAAGGGCGCACCCATCACTAATGAAGTGATGGAAACATCCTTTGACAAAGCCCCGACAGTTGTGAAGGACTCCACCACACCCAGCAGGACCTGGTGCACCCAGGGCTGCACCATCCATGTTAACCATAATCCATTTAGGTTTTTAGGGGTTTTAGAATTTTTTTATGTTCTAAGGGGTTCTAATTGTTTTTATGATTTTAATGATTTGTTATAGGTTTTCAAGTTTGTAAGTTTTTTTACATTTTTTGGGGTTTTTAGTGATTTTTATAATTGATATGTGTTTTTATAATTTTATGGTTTTTTGGCAGTTTTAGGGTCTTATAAGACTTTTAGGGGTTTTAAAGGTTTTTGTGGTTTGGGGTTTTTTTTGAGTTTTAAGTGATTTTATAGTTTTTATTGTTTTTTATTGTTTTTAGCAGTTTAAATTATTTATGGATTTTTTATATGGTTTTTAGGTTTTTAGGGATTTAAAATTTCTTATAGGTTTTAATGATTTTTCAGAGTTTTTTGGCTATTTTTAGGGTTATATAAAGTTTTAGCATTTTTACATTAGTTAGGGGTTTTAAATTTTTTTAGGTTTTTATAGTTTTCTTAGGGTTTTTACATTTTATTATAGTTTTTAAGGTTTTTATGTATTTAGTAAATTTTAAATATTTTTTAGGATTTTTATTGGTTTTTATGGGTTTCATGGATTTTGAGGGGTTTTCAGGTTTTTAGTATTTTTAGTGTTTTTACTTTTTAAGGGTTTTCTGTTTTTTGGGTGTTAAGGTTTTCTTATGGGTTTTTTTACTGGTTTTTATGTTTTTAGGGATTTAATGATTTTATGGGTTTTTATAGATTTAGGGGATTAGGGGTGTGTTAGATATTTTTAGGGTTTTGAGTGGTTTAATGGGTTTTAATGGTTTTATGTTTTTTTGAGTTTTTCAGAGTTTTAATGGTTTTATAGAGTTATAAATATTTTTATGATTTTGAAGTGTTTTTAAAGTTTTTAAATGTTTCTAGGGTATTAATTTGTTCTAGGTTTTTATGGGTTTAATGGTTTTATTGGTTTTATAGTGTTAAGGGTGTTTTTTTGTTTTTCAGGTTTTAAGGGAATTTTAGGGATATTATGTTATTTCATTTTTTAGTGTTTTTATGGTTTTTTGGGGTTTTAGTGTATTTTAGGGATTTTATAATATTTTTATGTTTTAAGGGTTATTAGGTATATTTATGTTTTTAAGATCTGCTTAAGCTTTTTTAGGGGTTTTAAGGGTTTTTACATATTTAGGGATTTCAGGGAATTTTTGGTAATCTTATAGTTTGTATCTATTTTACGGATTTTAAGGGTTTAATGTTTTTTGGGTTTATATGGTTTTTAATTTTTTCTATGATTTTAAGGGGTTTAATGTTTTTTAGGGTTTTATGGTTTTTCATAGTTTTTAATGTTTTTAGGGGTTTAATGGGTTTTTAGAGTTTTTAGTGGTTATTTAGGGTTATTATGGTCATAGCGGCTAATGTTTTTAGGTTTTTATTTATTTTATCATTTTTATTGTTTTTAGGTTTTTTGGGGTTTTAAGTGTTTTTAGGTACTTATGGATTTGTTAGGGGATTTCAGGGATTTTATAGTTTTATACTTTTTTTAATATTTATATGAATGGTTTAGGATTTTTATGTTATATCGGATTTTTTGAATTTTTTTGTTTGTTAGGGTCTTGTATATTTTTATGGGTTTTCTGGTTTTATTTTGGGTTTTTGAGTATTTAAGATTTTGTAGTATTTTTTAGATTTTTTAATATTTATAGGGGTTTAAAGGGGTTTTAGAGTTTTTTTGAGTTTTTAGTGGTTTATAGTTTTTAGGATTTTTTATGTTTTTTATTGGTTTTTATGGGTTTTAGGATATTTATGGATTTTATGGTCTTTTAGGGTTTTACCATTTTATGGTTTTAGGGGTTTTAAGTGTTTTTATGTTTTTAAGGTTTTATTAGGTTTTTTCTAAGTTTAATGGATTTTTATGATTTTATAGATTTTTAGGTGTTATTAGAATTTTTATTGATTTTTTGGGGTTTTATGTTTTTTTAGGTTATTAGGGTTTTTTAGGGTTCTGGGTTGTTATGGTTTTTTTGGGCTTTTAGTAATTTTTTTAGAGTTTATATGGTTTTTATAGTTTTTTCACCTTTTTTGGGGTTTAAAAATTTTCTAGAATTTTTTGTGGTTTTTAGGTTTTGTATGGGTTTTAGAGTTTTTTGTAGTTTTTTGGGTTGTTTATGGTTTTTAGAGTTTTTAGGGTTTTTTGATTTTTTAGGATTTAGGGGTTTAAATTATTTTTAGAGTTTCAAGGTTTTATTGGGGGTTTTTAGGGTTTTTCTAGATTTTTTTAGTTTTATGGTTTTTATGGTTTTTAGGGATTTGAGGGGGGTTTGAGTTTTTATGTTTTTTTGGTATTTTAGGTTTTTTTGAGTTTTTGGGTTTTTATAGGTTTTTTAGAGATTTTTATGAGTTTTAAGAGTTTAAAAGATATGTAAAGTTTTAGTGGGGTTTTATGGTTTTCTAGGGTTTGATTGGTTTTTAAAATCTATAGGGGTTTATTGTTTCTAGGGTGTTTGGGGTTTTTATCATTTTTTAGGATTTAAGGGGTTTAAAGCGTTTTTATTTTTTATGGTTTTTTGGAGTTTTCTAGGTTTTTAGGGTTTTTTACATTTTTAGGGATTTTATGGATTTTATTGATTTTTATGGGGTTTTTTTTGGATTTGTAGTGTTTTAGGGTTTTAAGGTTTTTTTATTTTTAAGATTTTTAGCGCTTTTAGGAGTTTTAAGTGTTTTTATGTTGTTAAGGTTTTTATAGGGTTTTTTAGAATTTTTAGGTATGTTATGTCATTGTTTTTTATTTTTATAGGTTTTCAGGTTTTTTCGAATTTTTAAGGCTTTTGGGTTTTGGGGGTTTTATGGGTTTTTATGGGTTTTTATGGGGTGTAGGTTTATTTAGTATTTAGGTGCCTTATGGTTTTTTAGAGTTTTTAAAATAATTTAACAGTTTATGGGGTTTTTATATATTTTAGTGGTTTAATGGTTTTTATTGATATTTAGTGTTTTAATGTTTTTAAGGGTTTAATGTGTTTTAGTGGTTTAGGGTTTTTAGGGTCGATTGTTTTTTAGGTTTTTAATGGGTTTAATAGTTTTATATTTTCATGGTTTTCTTAGGATTTTCTGGTTTTGAGGTTTTTTTACATTTCTATGGATTTTTAGTGCTTTTACGATTTTTATGGTTTTTTGGGGAGGTTTTATAGTTTTTTTTTGTTTTTATGGTTGTTATGGTTTTTTAGAGTTGTTAAAAAATTTTATGGTTTCAAGGATTTTTAGAATTTTAAGTGGGTTTTTATATTTTTATTGATTTTTTGGGTGTTTTAATGTTTTTTATGTTTTTATTGTTTTTAGGGTGTTTATTTTATTTTTAGGAGTTTTTCAGGTTTTTAGTGTTTTTTAGGTGTTTAGGGGTTCAAATTATTTTTAGTATTTTTTTAGGGAAGGTTTGTTATGCATGTTTAATTTTATAAGGGATTTTAGTGCTTTTGTTATTTTTATGGTTTTAAGGGATGTTGAGGGTTATGAGTGTTTCTTTGTTTTTAGGGATTTTTTGGGTTTTCAGTGTTTTTTGTTTTTTATGGGTCTTATGTGTTTTAGGGTTTTAATTTTTTTTCTTAGGGTTTTTCTGGGGTTTTTGGTTTTTGATGTTTTTTGTGATTTTTAGAGAATTTTTTAGGATTTTTATGGTTCTTTAGGTTTCTTCGAGGTTTTGAGGTATTTTAGGGAATATTAGTGTTGTTAGGGTTTTCCATGTTTCTAGGTTTTTAGGGGTTTTATGTGTTTTTAGATTTTTAAGGTTTTATTAGGTATTTACAAGGTTTTTCGGGGGTTATAAGTTTTTCATTATTTTAGGGAATTTTTACTTTATTATGGTATTTTGAGTTTTTGGAATTTTGATGTTTTTTAGGGTTTTAGGGTGTTTAATGTTTTTATGGATTTTTTTTAATATTTTTTTTATCATTTTTAAGAGTTTATATACTTTTTTTAATATTTTAGTGGCGTAAAGAGTTTTCCTTGTTTTCAGTGGTTTTTTTGTTTTTATGTGGTTTTAGGGTTTTAGGGTTTTTTAGTTTTGGGGGTATTAGGGTATTTAAGGTCTTCTTAGGGTATTTAGGATTTTTAGTGTTTTTTAATTTTTTATGGATTTTAAGTGTTTTTATGTTTTTATTGTTTTCTTCTAGTTTTTTGAGTTTAAAATGGGTATTTACATTTTTATTCATTTTTAGGGATTTATAGGATTTATATGGTTTTATAGGGTTTTAATGGATTTTAAGGGTTTTAAGATTTTATAGGGATTTTATATTTTTTAAAATTTTAAGGTTTTAATGGATTTTTTTATCATTTTTATAGTTTTTATTGGTTTAGGGATCTTTGAATTTTTTAAGGGTTTTTTGGGTTTTTTGGGGATTTTAGAGTTTTTAACATTTTTATGTTTTTAAGGGTTTTAATTTATTTTAGGTTTTTATAGTTTTGTTATGTGTATTTAGGGATTTTATGATTTTTTTCATTTATATTGCTTTTAAGGGTATTTTAGGAATGTTATGGGTTCATAGATTTTTTTTAGAGGGGTTTTAGTGTTTGTAGGGTTTATGATTTTTTTGGTTCTTATGGATTTTTGAATTTTTATTAGTTGTGTATGGTTTTTATAGTTTTCTAGAGTTTTATGGGTTTAAAGGATTTTTAGGGTTTTTAGGGTTTTTATTGGTTTTTTTGATTTTTTATGGTTTTTTATGGTTTTAGAGGTTTTTATGGTTTTTACGGTGTTTAAGTGTTTTAGGGTTGTATTAGGAGTTTTATGGTATTTTAGGTTTTTAGGGGTTTTAAGTGTTTCTAGGTTTTAATTGTTTCTTAGGGTTTTTACATTTTTAGTCATTGTTTGGGATTTTTGGGATTTATTTGTCTTTTAGGGTTTTTGGTATTATTTAATATTTTTATGCTTTTTATGGGTTTTATGGTTTTTTTGGGGTTTTGGTTTTATTATTTTTTTGGGTTTTAAATGTCCTTATAGAGTTTTAATGTTTTTACATGTTTAAAGGGTTTCTATATTTTTAGTGGGTTCTTTGGGTATTTTTGGGTCTAAGTGTTTTTTATGATTTTCAAGGTTGTTTATGGGATTTATAGGTTTTAAGGGTTTCTAGGTTATTTTAAAGGGTTTTGGGATTTTAGTGTATTTTTAGGTTTTTTAGGGTTTTTATTATTTATAATTATTTATGTATTTCTTAGTGTTTTTAGGTTTTTTAGAGTTTTTAGGGGTTTTCAGGGGTTTTTACATTTTTAAGGATTTTTAGGTATTTTTATGATTCATATGGGTTTTAAATTTGGTATGGATTTAGAAGAATTTTTTCGGGTGGTTGGAGTTTTTAGGGATTTTAGTGTTTTATATTTTTTAATGTTTTTTGGAATTTGATGTGTTTTTAAATTTTTAGTATGTTTTTATGGATTTTAGGGGTTTGTTAGGTTTAAGGGGTCTTATGGTTTTTAGGTTTTGGAGGGGTATTTTAGGGTTTTTAACATTTTTTAAGGTTTTAGGAGTTTTAAGTGATTTAATTTTTTAAGGATATCTAAGGTTTTTTCATTATTTTAGTGTTTTTTCTTTTTTATGTATTTTTAATGTTTTTTTTTTGTTTTTATGGTTTTGAGGGTTTTTGGGATTTTTGGGTTTTTAGGGTATTTACATATTTCAAGTTTTTTTGCATCATTTAGGTTTTTACTTGTTTAAGGGTTTTCCTATTTTTGAAGTATCCTTATGTTTTAAGGGTTTTGTATTATTTTATATATATTATGGATTTTTTTTGGATCTTTATAGGTTTTATTGGTTTCTTGGGTAAGTATGGTGTTTTTTGGTTTGTTACCGATTTAAGGGATTTTTGATTTTTAAATGTTTCTTAGGTTTTAAAGGGTTTTTATAGTTCTTAGTGGTATTTAGGTTTTAATAGTTTTTAGTGATTTTATGTTTTAAGGGGTGTTTGGTTTTTTTGGGTTCTTATGGGTTTTATTATTTTTTAGGGTTTTAGGGTATTTTTGTGTTTTAATGTTTTTAAGTTTTCATAGATGGTTTCATAGTTTTTAGGATTCTTTACTTTTTTATGGTTTTTTAGTGTTTTCTAGTATTCTTATATTCTATAGGGATTTAATATATTTTGAGGGTTTTTTGGGGATTTATGATATTCATAGTTTTTTGGGTTTTTAGGGGTTTTTTTGTTTTTTGGGTTTTTAACGTTTTTTAGAATTTTTTTACACTTTTATGGATTTAATGTTTTTTTAAAATATTTTAGTTCCTTTTAAGGATTTTTTTGGGTTTTAAGATTTTTTTGGTTTTAGGTTTTTTTTGGTTTTTTGGTATTTTAGAGTTTTTTTTAGTATTTTTAGAGTTTGTTAAGTTTTTAGGGGTTTTAAGTGTTTTAAGGTTTTTAGTGTTTTCCTAGGGGTGTTCTGGATGTTTACAGTTTTTACATTTTTCAGGATTTTTAGATGTTTTTTATGATTTATATTGTTTTTTATGATTTTTTGAAATTTGTAGGGTTTTAGGGTTTTCTTGCGTTGTTATTGTTTTTGGATGTTTAGAGGTTTTTTGACATTTAGGGGTTTTTGTGAGTTTTTTGGAATTTAAATGTTTTTATAGTTTTTTTAACATTTCTAAGTTTTTAAATGGGTTTTTAGAGTTTTATTTGTTTTTATTTGTTTTTGTTGGTTTTTGTTAATTTTTGGTTTTTCATGGTTTTTATGATTTTTATGGTTTTTATCTATTTTTATTTTTAGGGTTTAATGTTTTTTTATGTTTTTATGGTTTTCTTAGGGGTTTTATAGAGTGTTATGGTTTTTTTTAAAATTGTTATGGTTTTTTCATATTTTTTAGGATATTTAGGATATTTTATGATTTTTATAGAATTTAAAGGATTTGGGGAATTTTTCATTTTTTAGACTTTTATAGGTTTTATGTTTTTTTTTGGTTTTTGAGGTTTTATTAGGGGTTTTCAGTGTCTTTAGGGGTATTTATATTTTCTGGTATTTTTAGGGATCTCTTAGGATTTTATTGGTTTTTGTGTTTTTAGGGATTGTGATGGTTTTTAGGTATTTCCAAATTTTTAGGGGATTTATGGGTTTTTAAGTTTTTAGGGTTTTTTATTTTTAGTGTTTCCAAGGTTTTTTAGATTTTTTAATGTCTTGGTGTTTAGAGGGAATTTATTATCATTAGTTTTCATAAGGGTTGTATGTGTTTTTAGGGTTTTTATGTTTTTTGTGGGTTATGTTTTGATTAGTTTTTTAATATTTTTTTTCTTTTTTATGTTTTTAGGAATTTTTAGGGATTTTTAGGATTTTCATTGGTTTTATGGTTTTTAGGGAATTTGAGGGATTTTATTACTTTAGGGTTTTTAGAACTTTTTGGTTCCTAGGGGTTCTATGTGTTGTTAGGTTTTTAAGGTTTTACAAGGGTTTTTAGGGTTTTTTTGGTATTTGGAAATTTTTAGTGATTTTCAGGGATTTTTTATGATTTTTATGATTTTTAGGTGTTTTTGGATTTTATGCTTTTTTGGATTTCTAGGTTTTTTATAGTTTTATTGAGGTTTTTTGTTTTTTTTTTGAGTTTTTTTAATGGTTTTTAAACATATAAATTTTTTCAAGGGTTTGAAGGGTTTTTAGATCTCTTAGTGGGATTTTAAGGTTTTTAATTGTTTTTATTGTTTTTAAGTTTTTAGGGTTTTTAATGATTATAAGGGGTTTTTAGTGTTTTTTCGGTTCTTTCAGGGTCTTTTAGGGTTTAGTAATTTTAGGGTTTTTAGTGGTTTTAATTGTTATTAGGTTATTAATTTTTTCATATGGTTTTTAAAAATTTTTAGGTTCTTTATTTTTTTATTTATTTTTAAATAATTGTAAGGATTTTTATGGTTTAAAGGGATTTTAAGTATTTTGAGGGGTTTTAGGGTTTCTAGGATTTTTAATGTTATTAGTTTTTTTAGGGGTTTATATTTTTTAAGGATATTAATGTTTTCTATGTTTTTAGTTGTTTTTCAGGGGTTTTAGGAGTTTTATGGTTTGAGGGTTTTTTGGGAATTTGAGAGTTTTTGTGGTTTTTAGGGATTTTCTGGTAATTTTGGGTTTTTAGGGTGTTTATGTGTTTTTATGGTTTTTAAGGTTTTTAGAGTATTTTAAATTTTTGAGTTATTTAAAGGGTTTTAATATTTTGAGTGGGTTTTGGGGTTTTTGAATATTTAAGGGTTTTATGATTTTTAGATATTTTTAGGGTTTTATATTATTTTAGGGTTTTTTTTAAATTTTTAGCATTTTTAGGGGTTTTAAGTGTTTTTATGTTTTTTGCGGTTTTCTTACTAGTATTCAGGGTTTTTTGGGGTTTTTATGTTTTACGTATTTTTATTAATTTTATAGGATTTTTAGGGTTTTTAGGGGTTTTATGGATTTTGAGGGGATTAGGGTTATTTAGGGTTTTTGGTTTTTTTGGAGTTTTTATTTTCTTTTAGGTATTGAATTTTTTCTTAGATATTTTTTAGGTTTGTATAGTTATTCACGTTATTGGGATTTTTTTTACCCTTTTACAATTTTTATTAATTTTAAGGGTTTTTAGAGATTTTGAGGGGTTTTAGTGTTTTAAGAGGTTTTTTGGTTTTTTTTGTTTTTATGTGTTTTTTGAGTTTTTAGGGTTTGTAATACTTTTTTAATTTTTTCATGTTTTTAGTGGTTTATAGTGTTTTATATTTTTTATTAGTTTTATATTTTTATGGTTATTTTGTATTTTGGAAGGTTTTTTGGGGTTTTATGGTTTAGGGGATTTTATGGTTTTTCGAGTCTTTTTATGGGTTTTAGGAGTTTTAATGTTTTTTTAGGTTTTATAGGGTTTAAGTGTTTTTGGAGTATATGTTTTTCTTTGTGTTTTCCTGGGTTTTTAGTGGATTTTAGTTTTTTTTTGTGTTTTTACTATTTTTTATATATTTTTATCAATTTTAGGGGTTTTGGTGGTTTTGGGTTGTTTTTGGTTTTTTATGGTTTTAGGGTGTTTTGGGTTTTTAGTGTTTTTTATGTTTTTAGGGGTATTGTGTGTTTTTTTGATTTCCGTGTCTTATTTGAGAACTTTTATGCTTTTAGGATTTTTACCCTTTCAAGATATTTTTGGGTTTTTTATGGTTTTTTATGGTTTGTAGGGATTTTTAGAGTTTTGATGATTTTTAGTACTTTTAGGGGGTATAGTGGTTTTTATCGTATTTTTGGTTTTTTATGGGTTTCATTTTTTTTAGGATTTTAAGGTTTTCTTAGGGTTTGTAAGGTGTTTTACAGTTTTTTAGGTTTTTAGTTCTTTTTAATGACTTTTGATGTATTTTAGGGTTTTTTAGGATTTTGAGGGTTTTTTGGGTTTTTTGGTTTTTGGGGTTTTTAGGGAGTTTTATGATTTTTTTGAGTTTTAAGGTTTTTAAATTTTTTTTTACATTTTTAGTGTATTAACTGGTTTTTTAGTATTTAGTGATATAATAGGTTTTTTATGTATTTCATGGGATTGTTGGGATTTATTTATGGTTTTTTGGGGTGTTTAGGGTTTTTCTCTTAATTTAAGTTTTAAATTTTTTAAGTATTTAGGAGTTTTATATTTTTTACCTTTTTAAGCTTTTCTTAGGGATATTAGGATTTTTTTTGATTTTTTTACATTTTTTGGTATTTTTAGGGTTTTGTGGATTTTATGTTTTGTAAGGTTTTATAGGTTCTCTATTTTATAGGTTATTTATCATTTTTTAGGTTTTTTATGGGTCATAAGTATTTTTTAGTTTTCCATGTTTTCATAATATTTTTTATGGTTATTAGGGTTCTTTTGTTTTTAGTGATTTTTAAGACATTTTCAAGATTTTTATCGTTTTTAGGGTTTTTAGGGATTTTGAGGGGTTTTAGGGTTTTTATTGATTTATTTTCTAGATTTTGTATTGGTGTTAGTGGTTTTAGGTTTTTTAATGTTTTTTTAACATTTTTAGGGGGTCTTAAAGGGGTTTTAGTGTTTTTAGTGGGTTTTAGGGTATTTATGGGTTTTACTGTTATTCAGTTTTTAGGGGGTTTAATGGGTTTAGTGGTTTCTAGGGCCTTTTAGGGTTTTTTTATATTTTTTTGTGTTTTTTATTATTTTTAGGGGATATAGGAGTTTTTATGGTTTTAAGGGTTTCTTACAGCTTTTTAGAAGTTTTTGGGGGTATTAAATTTTTAGGGATATAGGGATATTTTATGAATTTTATGGTTTTTATGGTTTTTATGGTTTTGGGATTTTTAGGGTTTTAGGTTTTTTAGTGTTTTAAGGGTATTTATCGTTTTTATGTTTTGTAGGGGTTTTAATTATTTTTTTAATTTTTCAATGTTTATTTTCAGTGTTTTAAGGTTTTTTACATTTTTTGCGTTTTTTGTACCATTTTATGTTTTTTTGGTTTTTTGGGGTTTAGGGGGGGGGGGGGTTTGTCTTTTTATGGGGTTTTAGTCTTTTTAGATGTTTTTAGGTTTTTAGGGGTTTTATGTACTTTTCGGTTTTCATTGTTCTCTTAGGAGTTTTTAGGTTTTTTTGGATTATTTTATGTTTTTATGTATTTTTTGGGCTTTCTGAGAAATTTTATGGGTTTTATAGTTTTTAGGGATATTTACTATATTTTATGGATTTTAGGGTTTTTAGGGTTTTTCATTTTTTTTTAGTGGTTTTAAGTGTTTTTAGGTTTTTAAGGTTTTCATATAATTTTTCAAGGTTTTAGGGTTTTTATATTTTTATAAATTTTTAAATATTTTTAGGATTTTTATAGTTTTTAGGGTTTTGAGTAATTTTTTGGGTTTTATGGTATTTTAGGGTATTGTAGAGTTTTTTGGGGTTTTAGGGTTTTTTATCATTTTAGGTGTTTAGGGTTTTATATAGTTTTTTCACGTTTTAGGGGTTTTAATGGGTGTTAGTGTTTTTAGTGTTTTTAGGGTTTTTAGATTTTTTTGAGGTTTTTTTGTTTTTAGGGTATTTTGGGTTTAATCATATTTTATTTTTTTATGGGATTTAAATGGTTTTAGGTGTTTAAGGTTTTTTATGGTTTTTAAGGGTTTTTTGTTTTTATATATCCTAAGGGGTTTAAATGGATTTTTATCGGTGTTAGGGATATTTAGGGTTTTTAGGGTTATTATGGGGTTTTTTTTGTGTTTATAGTGGTTTTTTGAGTTTTTTAGGCTTTAACTATTTTAGGAGTTTTCTAACATTTTTATGGGTTCAAAGGTTTTTTAGATATTTTAATGGGTTTTGGGGTATTATTGGTTTTTAGGGTTTTTAAGGATTTTAGGGTTTTGTGGTTTTTTGTGTTTTTAGCATTATTTAATGCTTTTGGGGTTTTATGATTTTTTAGGATGTTAAGGTTTTTTAGGGGTTTTCAAGGTATTTAGTGGTTTTTTACATTTTTTGGTATTTTGGGGATTTTTTGGTTTTATTGGTTTTTATCGATTTTGAGGGTTTTCATGGTCCATAGCATTTTTAGAGTTTAAATCATTTTTTCGGTTTTTAAGGATTTTAATTGTTTTATTATTTTTAAGGTTTTATTATAATTTCTCGTTTCTTAAGTGTTTTTTACATTTTTAAGTATTTTTACGTATTCCTTGGGATTTTTATGTTTTTAGTTTTTTAGTAATTTTGGGGGGTTTTATGGGGTTGTTAGGGTTATTAGGGATTTTAATGGTTTGTTTGGGGTGTTAGGGTTTTTTACATTTTAGTGTTTTCAAGATTTTTTTTGAATTTTTTAACGTTTTTAGGGTTTAAATGTTTATTAAGAGTTTTTAGGGCATTCTTCAGGGTGTTAGTGGGGTTTATGGGTTTTTAAATGGTTTTTAGGTTTTTTATGTTTTTTAGGGTATTTATTATTTTTTAGGTTTTTATGGTTTTAAAGGGTTTTAGGTGTTTTACCTTTTTTCAGGTTTTTATGGGTTTTAAATGCCTATAGGTTTTTAAGGTTTTCATTGGATTTTTCAACAATATTAGGGTTTTTTAATTTTTTGGGATTTATTTCTATTTTTTGGATTTTTATGGTTTTTAGGGAGTTTTGGGATTCTGATGAGTTTAAAGGTTTGTTAGGGTTTTGTAGTTTGTATGTTTTTAGGGGTTTATTTGTGATTTTAATGGTTTTATGGTTTTTATAATTTTTTCATGTTTTTAGTGGTTTATATTTTTTAAAATTTTTCAATTGTGTTTAGGGTTTTTATGGGGTTTTAGTGTTTTTAAAGGTCTTTAGGGTTTTTATGTTTTTTCGGGTTTTTGGTATTTTTTTCGTTTAATATATTTTTATATTTTTAGAGTTTTTATATGCTTTTATTTTTTCAAATATTTTTTATGGGTTTTTAGAGTTTTTTTTTTACTTTTCGGTATTTTTAGTAATTTATTTGGATTTCAATGGGTTTTTCGGGTTTTTAGGGATTTTCAGAGTTTTCATTGTTTTTAGCATTTTTAGGAGTTTTATGGTTTTTATTGACTTTTATGGGTTTTTGTGTTTTTTGGGGTTTTTATGTTCTTTTAATATTTTTTAACATTTTTTGGGGTTTAAAGGGTTTTAAGAGTTTTAATGGGTTTTAGGGTTTTTATGGGTTCTTATGATTTTTTGAGGATTTTAGGGGTTTTATGGTTTCTGGGGTTTTTAGGGTTTTTAGAAATTTTAGTTACTTTAGGTGTATTAATTTGTTTATGTTTTTATGTTTTTCTAAGTGCTTTTTAGTGTTTTTTTTTATTTTTTTTAGTATTTTTCAAGTTTTTAGGGATTTTGTAGTACGTTTTAGGTTTTTAGGGATTTTTCAGGTTTTTAGAGTTTTTTGGGTTTCTAGGGTTGTATGATTTTCTTTTTTTAGGTTTTTCCTATTTTTAATTTTTTTTTGGGGATTAAATATATTTTAGAGTGTTTGGTGGGTTTTTATGCTTTTTATGTGGATTTTCGGTTTTTGGGGGTTTTTAGTGGGTTTTAGTGGTTTTAGGCATTTATGTGTTTTAATGGGTTGTACAGTTTTTAGGGTTTTAGTGTTTATAGTGTTTTCAAGAATTATTGGAGTTTTATGTTTTTTTGGTTTTTAATGTTTACATAGGGTTTTTTTGGGTTTTAGGGATTTTATATTTTATTGGGGATTTTTATGGATTTTTTAGGTGATTTATGGTTTTTAGAGGTTTTAGTGATATTGGGGGGTTTTTAGGTTTTTTTGGGCTTTAGGGTTTTTATGTGTTTTTGGGAATTTTGGTATTTTTTACATTATTATGGATTATTGAGGTATTTATATTATTTTACTTGTTTATGGGATTAAATGGTTGTTTGAGTTTTTGATGGGGGGTTAGGTTTTTATTCATTTTTTGGAGATTTTAAGGTGTTTAGGGGGGTTATTTTTAGAGGTTTTGTGGTTTTTTAGGATGATTAGGGTTTTAGGTGTTTAGGTGTTCAGGGGTTTTATGTGCATTTTGGTTTTTAAGGTATTATTTGGGTTTTTCTATAATTTAAGAATTTTATTACGTATTTTTGGATTTTTAGTGCTTTTTTATAATTTTTATTGTTTTTAGGGTTTTTCGATATTTGGAGGGTTTTGATGGTGTTGAAGAGTTTTTTGGGGGTTTTTTCGTTTTTTTTGGGGTTCTGGGTGTTTTGGTATTTTTTATGGTATCATGTTGTTTTAGTGTATTTTAAATTTTATAAGGGAATGCTATTTTTTTAGAAATTTTAGTGCGGTTTTAGGGTTTTTTGGGTATTTAGGATTTTATAAGGTCATTAGGTGTTTTATGATTTTTATTGTGTTTAGGGTTTTTATGGATTATATCCTTTTAGGTTTTTAGGGGTTTACAGTTTTTTAGGTTTTTACGATTTTATTAGGGTTTCAAGGGGGTTGGGGTTTTTTTCAATTTTTTAGGGATTTTAGGGTTTTTATCATATTTATGGCTTTTAGGGTTTTAGTGATTTTGGGGAATTTAGGGGTTTTTACAATTTTTTATTTAATTAGGGTTTTTGTGTTTTTAGTGTGTTTTAGGGGTTTTAGGGTCTTTTTGGGTTTTAGTGTGTTTTTAGGGTGTTTAAGGTTTTTACATGTCTTACAGTTTTGGGGGGATATTTGGGTTTTAGTTTCTTTTAGGGGTTTTTACCCCTTTTAGGGATTTTTGGGCATTAAGTGTTTTTATGTTTTCAATATTTTCATGGGGGTTTTAGGGTTTTTATGTGATATTATGTTTTGAGGGATTTTAGGTACTTTTAGTGGGGGTTTGGTTTTTTTTGATTTTTCGGGATTTTGAGGGGTTTTATGGGGTTAAGGATTCTTTGGGTTTTTTAGTTCATTGAGGATTTCTAATTATTTTTTAGGTTTTTAAGGTTTTCTTCTATATTTTCTAGGTTTTAGGGTTTTTTATTTTTTAGGTATTTTTTGGTATTTTTATGATTTTTATGGTTTTATAGGTCTTTTAGGGATTTTGAGGGTTTTTATTGATTTTTAGTGCTGTTATGGATTTTAAGGGATTATGTTTTCTAAGATTTTAGAGGTTTATATATTTTTAGAATTTTACGATTTTCTTATGGGTTTTCAGGGATTTAGTGTTTTTTATGTATTTTGGAATTTTTAGTTCTTTTTTATAATTTTAATGTTTTATAGGGTTTTTTTGAGATTTTGTGGAATTTTAAGGTTTTTAGGTTTTTTAAGGTTTTTTTTATTATAGTATTTTTTGATTTTTGGGAGTTTAATGTTTTTTAGAGGTTTTTATCATTTTTAAGATTTTAAATATTTTTAAGGGATTTAGTGGGGTTTTGGGTTTCAGGGTTTTTACATTTTTATGGGTTTTTATGGTTTTAAATATTTTTTGAGTATTTAGGGTCTTTATAGGGTTTTATAGGATTTTTAGTGTTTTTAGGTTTTTAGGTGTTTTTTGTGTTTTATGGTTTTTAATATTTTCTTAGGGAGTTTTAGGGTTTTAGTGGCTTTATGTTTTTTTGCGATATTTAGGGTTTTTAATTATTTTTATGGTTTTTCTATTTTTTATGGATTGAGAGAGTTTTATGGTTTTAGATTTATTAGGTTTTTAAGGGTGTTAATTTTTTCTAGGTTTTTATGATTTTCTTAGGTATTTTCACTGTTTTTAGGGTTTTATGTTTTTTGGGATTTTAAGGGATTTTGGTATAATTTTTATGGCTTATTAGGATTTTTAGAGATTTTCATGGGTTTTAGGGGTGTTTTTAGGGTTTTATGATTTTAGAGGTTTTAGTGTTTTTATTTTTTTAGTGTTTTTAAGGTTTTTAGGTTTTTAAGGCTTTATTAGAATTTTTTTGGGGGTTTTATAGTTTTTTACATTATTACGGATTTTTAGGGATTTTTAGGGATTTTTTACGATTTTTATGTTTTTTCAGAGTTTTAGGGATTTTGACGGGTTTTAGGGATTTAGGGTTTTTTTAGGTTTATGGTTTTTATTCTTTCAAGGGTTTTTCATTTTTTAGGATATTTGTAGTTTTTTGAGTTTTTTAACGTTTTAAGGGTTTAATGGGTTTTTAGATATTTTAGTGGTTTTTATGTTTTTTATGGGTTTTAATTAAGTTTATGATTTAATATTTTCATTGATTTTTGTAGGTATTTAGGGTTATTATGTTTTAGGTATTTTTATGAATTTTTATGATCTTCATGGTTTTTTCTGATTTTTTATGATTTTAGGGTTTTTTGGTTTTTTGGGTTTTTTGGCTTTTTAGAATTTTTCTGTGTTTACATCGGGTTTTTATGGTATTAATTATTTTAAACCATTTTAGAGTTTAAATTTTTTTCATATTTTTATTGATTTTTTTGGGGTTTATGGGTTTTTAGGTGTTTGAATGTTTTTAGGGATTTCAGGTTTTTAGTGTTTTAGTGTTTTTATGGTTTTTTTTCATTTTTTTGGTTTTAGGGGGTTTAATTTTTTTTAGTTTGCAATGGTTTTAATATTTTTTTTCAATGATTTTATATATTTTATATTTTTAAGTATTTTAGGATTTTTATGGTTTTTTTGGTTTTTAGATATTTTGAGGGTTTTTAAGGTTTTTAGTGTTTTTATATATTTTAGGGTTTTTAGTGTTTTTTCCAATTTTTGTTTTTTGTGGATTTAAGTGCATTTATGTTTTTATGGTTTTATTAGGGTTTTTATGGGTTTTTATGTTTTTACATTTTTAGGGATTTTTAGGGATTTTTTAGTATTTTAATGGTTTTTAGGGGTTTAAGGGTTTTTAGGGATGTTTTGGTATTTTTGGGGGGGGGGTTAGGGTTTTGTTTGGTTTTCATTGGGTTTTATGGGTTTTTTTAGTTTTTTTGGGTTTTTAATATTTTTTGGAGTTTTTATTAATTATATGGGTTTAAAGTGTTCATATAGTTTTAAGTGGGTTTTAGGGTTTTATGAGTTTTTATGGTTATTATGAGTTTTTATGATTATTATGATTTTTAGAGTTATTTATGGTTTTTAGGGTATCTTATGTTTTTTTTTGTGTTTTAGGGGATCTAAGTGTTTTTAGGTTTGTAAGGATTTATTATGGGTTTTTAAAAATATAGTTATTTTTAGGGATTTTTAATATTTTTATAGATTTTTGTGGGTTTTACGAATTTTTAGGTTTTTATGTTTTTAGGGGTTTTTGGTTCTTTTTAGGGGTTTAAGTGTTTTTCGGTTTTTAGGGGTTTTGTGTGTTTTTCAATTTTTATGATTTTTGGGGGGGTTCTATAGATTTTAGGGGGTTTTATGTTTTTATGAATTTTTATGGATTCTTTTAATTTTTATAGTTTTTAGTGTTTTGGGGGATTTTGTGGTTTTTAGGGTTTTTATTGTTTTTTTTTTGGTTTTCATGTTTTTTAGTATTTTAGAGTTTTAATGGTTTTTAAAAAGTTCAGGGGTTTAAAGGGATTTTAGAGTTTTATTTTTTAGTTTTATTTTAGGTTTTTATTGTCTTTAAGGTTTTTAGGGGTTTTATGGATTTTAGGGGGTTTTAGGGATTAAGAGACTTTTAGGGTTTTTATAGTTTTTTAATTTCATAGGATTATTAAAGGTTTTAAGAGATATTAGGTATTTAATGGTTTCTAGGGTTTTTAGGGTTTTTTAATTTTTAAGGGTTTTTAGGGATTTAGTAGGTTTTTTATGGATTTGAGGGTGTTATAGGATTTTTAGGTTTTTTCATGTTTTAAGGGTTTTTAGAATTTTTTCATAGTGGTTTTAGTTTTTTTTGGTTTTTTCATTCGTAAGTATTTTTATGTATTTTTTAGGATTTTTATGGTTTTTCGGGTTTATAGGTATTTTGAGTTATTTATTCTTTTTATGGATTGTAGGGTTTTTTGGTTTTATTGTAGTTTTAGGGTTTTTATTTATTTTTTATGGTCTTAATAATTTAAAATATTTCTAATTATTTTAAGAGTTTAAATGGTTTTTATAGTTTTTAGTGGTTTTTTGTATTTTAATTGGTTTTAGGATTTTTAAGGATTTAATGGTGTTTAATTTTTTTCATTTTTTTGGGTTTTAGGGATTTCTAGGGTTTTATAATTTTTACTTTTTTTAGTTTTTTTGTGTTTTTAATTTTTATAGAGTTTTATTATTTGTTTTAGGGTTTTAGGGTCTTACTTTTTTTGGATTTTTTAAATTTTTTTAATATTTCTATGGTTTGTAGGTTGTAAGAGATTTTCAGGGTTTTGTGGTTTTAAAGTTTTATTTGGTTTTTAATATTTTAATTATTTTATGGGTTTAAAGTATTTTAGGGTTTGTAAGGTTTTCTCATGGTTTTAGGGATATTTAAATTTTAGGGATTTTTATATTTTTAGGAATTTATCATTTATTTTGTTTTTAAGGATTTATAGTGTTTTTGGTGGGTTTTATGGATTTTAGTGGTTTTATGTTTTTGAGTTATTTAGAATTTTTAATGGTTTTTATAAATTTTTAATGATAATAGGGGTTCGAAGGGTTTTTATGGTTTTTTATATGTTTTTAGGGGGTTTTATGGTCTTTTATGGTTTTTAGGGGGTTTTTATTTATTTAATGATTTTAGTGGGATTTCATTTTTTTACTATTTTAGTGTTTTTTAGGGTTTTTAGTGTTTTTAGTTTTTATGGGTTTTGGGGGGTTTTCACAGTTTTAGGGGTTTTTATCTTTTTAGGGATATTTTGGTAATTTTTTGATTATTCTATTTTTCCAAGTTTTTAGGAATATTTTAGGGGTTTTAGGAGTTTTTAGGATTTGTAGGTTTTTAAAAGGATTGTGTTTTTTTTTGGTTTTATGGTTTTCATATTTTCTTTCAATGTTTATTGTGTTTTTTATGATTTTAAGGAATTTAATGGAAATATTGGATTTTTATGATTTTTTTAGATTTTAGGTATTTTGAGGCTTTTTAGGATGTTAGGATTTTATGTTTTTTAGTGTTTTTTGGGGTTTTTGTGTTTTTGAGTCTTTTAGGGGTTTTCTATTTTTTTAGAGTTTTTTACATTTTTAGGGCGTTTAAAGGGTTTTTAGTGTGTTTAGTGTTTTTTTGGTTATCTGATGTTTTTATGGATTTTTTGGGTTTTTATCCATTTTAGGGTTTTTAAGATTTTTAGGGTTTTTAACATTTTTTATGTTTTTAGGGGTTATATGTGTTTTTAGGTTTTTAAGGTTTTATTAAGGTTTTTAGGGGTTTTTATATTTTAGGGATTTTTCAGAATTTTTAAGGATTTTTATTGGTTTTTGGGTTTTTTTTGGAATTTTTGTTTTTAGGGGATTTTAGGGTTTTTATGTTTCTAGATATTTTTAGGGTTTTTTATAATTTGTAAGGTTTTTGGATTTTACGGATTTTGAGGGGTTTTGGGGTTTTAGGGCAGTATTGTTTTTTGGGTTTTAGGGTTTTTTGAGGTTTTTAGGGATTTTAAGGATTTTTAGAGTTTTTTAATATTTTTAGTTGTTTAAAGGGTTTTATATTTTTTATTGTATTTTACGGTATTTATTAGTTTGTAGTGTTTTTAAGGTGTTTAGGGGTAGTTTGGTTTGAGGGTTTTTATGGATTTTTTGGGTTTCTAACTTTATTAGGATTTTAGAGGTTTTAAGTGTTTTTAGTATGGTTTTTAGGGGTTTTTAGGTTTCTTATGTGTATTATTTTTTATGGATATTTAGGTATTTTTAGTATTTTTATTGGTTTTTAGGGATTTCGAGGGTTTTTTTAGGTTTTTAGGGTTTTTATGGGTCTTTTGATTTTTTGTTTATTTTTCGTCTATTTTAATTTTTTTAGGGGTTTTGAGGTTTTTGTTTTTTATTATTCTTAAAGGTTTAAAGGGGGTTTTAGGGTTTTTAGTAGGTTTTAATTTTTTTATGGGTATGTGGAGTTTTTATAGTTTGTAGGGGTTTATGGTTTTAAGTGTTTTTTCGGTTTTTTCGGTTTTTATGTTTTTTAGTGATTTTATTGGATTTAAGATTTTTTAATTTTTTATGGTTTTCTTGGGGGTTTTAGGGTTTTAAGTATTTTTTAAAAATTTTCGGTTTGAGGGATTCTTTTTGATTTTTATGGTTTTTTTGGTTTTTATGATTTTTAGTGATTTTCCGGGTTTTTACATATTTAGAAGTCTAAGTGGTTTTTAGGTTTTTCAAGGTTTTTAAGTGTTTTTATGGTTTAAAGGTTTTATTATGGTTTTTTGGTCTTTAGTTTTTTCCATTATCAGGGATTTTTAGGGGGTTTCAGGATTTTTGGAGACTTATTTGGGGATTACACCTAAGGAGGAGGCCCATATGATGGATTGTGGGACTTACTTCTAAAGAGAATTCCCTGATGAAATGGGGGTTATGATTGGGACTAAGTTCTGAGGAAGATGACCCTCAAGCTCGGACCTTTGGTGGGCATCTTATATATCCTGTTTGGAGTGGGAATCATAGGGCTTTTAGTTCAGTATGTAACATGGATCATGCTTGTGTCATGATCATCATTAACCTCTAAGCCCACACGAGTTATTATCTGTGTGAGAAATAAGTGGGAGTGGAAGATTCAGAAAAATACACACTTTTCCTCCACCACTGGTGGAATATGATGGGGAGACAGTGGAAGAATCTAAGGATATAAAATTTCACTCTCTTCACTTCAACCCAAAGAGGGAATGAAAGTGAAGGACATTGAGGTAGAGGGGAGAAAGACTGAAACCTCCTACAAGAAAGGAATGGGGATTACTCTAGAAGGGATTCCCTAAAAGTGGTTCTGTAGTGGGATTAAGATCTAATACCTTGTTGAATGGAAAATAAAGAATGATTCTTACCCTCCTTACTGGGAACCGTAGGCTTGTGGTCTTAGAGATGAGAAGGGTCAGACATGATCCAAACCCAAATCATCTGAGACCGAGAACTTCCTAACATTGTCCATAGGGTATGATTCCTCATGATCATAGATATAATAATCTATATATTCCCCGAGTATTCTAACTATTTGTTAGGACCATTGTGAGAAACCTCTAAATGTAGAAATAAAATTCAAAATGTGAGAAAATATGGTGTGCCTTTTCCCATGGTTTTGTATGTCAAGAGGCCTTTGTGGAGGTTTTGATTTGATCCCTCTTAGACAGGGGAGAAAAGGTAGGATAGGGCCTACCATGGATGGATTTGGATAAGGGCTAATGAATTTCATGTACAGGGTAGAGGGTAGGGTGAACCAAGGAGGCTCATGCAAGATGTGCTTCGCGCAGGAAGGTCTAGGCGAAAAAATGGAACCTAGGGTGATAGACTACCTTGATGAATACACATGGGTGTGGTTTTTCTTGAAACATCAAGGGTCTCTATAGGTATTCCCAGAAGTAATTCGCACAGGTCTCTATTTTAGGAAGGGGACATCATGATAGTCCTTGCTAATTAGGGGTTGGGAGAATTCCTTTCATTTGTGTTGTTTTTTAAAAAAATTGGGATGAAATTAGATTTACTATTCCACTTTAATTCTTTATTCTTTAGGTGTTAGAGAACAACCTAGAAGGTTTCATGGGGCTTGAGTGAATCACTAGTACAATCAGAGCATCGACTATCCTTTAGGAAACTTCATCCGTACAAATTAGGACCCCAGGGGCCTATTTATAAAAAAATATGGGACTCTGAGCAAAGTAATAATCTTATCACTACTGAAAAAACGACCTATACCCACGGTTCAAAACCGTGGGCTGGAACGGCGTCGGTATAGGGGTCTCAGCCTATACCCACGGTTTGGAGAACCATGGGTATTGGTCAGTCACATGTGGCACACTAGCTGTTCCAGCGTGGCACACAACAGACCCCACGGTTTGAAAACCGTGGGGTATTTAAATCCAAAGAATGTACCCAGGAAGTTTCGAACCCACGACTTTCAAACCGTGGGGTATTTAAATCCAAAAAATGTACCCAGGAAGTTTCGAACCCACGACTAGCTCTAACCCACCCACACAACCAAGCCACCAAACGAACTGGGTATTTTATCTTTTATATGTACATATATCAATTTATATATATTAATGTTCGGTATTTAATTTCAAAAAAAGCGATGGCGGTGTTTCAAACCTGTGTCTCATTCTAAAAATCGCGACAGCGCCACCAACCGAGCCGGGATTTATATTTGTTAGCTGTACATTTATCTTCTTATATATATATATATATATATTAATATTCAGAATTTAAATTCAAAAAGTCGCCCATGGGGTTTCGAAACCGGGACACGTGTTAAGGCTCGCAACGGCGCCACCGAGCGAATTGGGTTTTATATGTGTTATATACACATATATCGTTATGTATATATATATATATTAATATTCGGTATTTTAATTCAGAAAAAGAGCTCGCTGGTTTTCGAACCCAGAACCACGCGAATAGCCTAGCAACTGTGCCCCACAGACGGACAAACTGGGCTAAATGACTCTTGAAGGTTTATATTTATATGTATATAAATATATTAATCTAAACCGTGAAAAAATATCTCCCCACCAAATTTTTTCCGTGTCCCGCTTAATTTTCTTTCCACGTCATAAGCTATACCCACGGTTCAGGAGAACCGTGGGTATAGGTCTTCAAAAAAACCCACAATACCAACGGTTTTCAAAAACCATCCGTATAGGTCTTAGAAAAATATCTTATACCCACGGTTTTCTCCAAAACTGTGGGTATAGGTCTTAAAAAAAACTATACCCATGGTTTTTGGCACAATAGTGGGTATTGGTTCACCTACTATACCTATACCCACGGTTTTTTGCAAAACCGTGGGTATAGACCTATTTTCCAATAGTGTATGAAGATGTTGCGCATAGCTCATCCACACATGTTTCCATGCAGGCAGCTTGTGTGATAATGGTACTTTGTGGGGGATCTTGCACGAATGACCATTGGGGCCTTTGAAAATCATGACCTCATACAATTTTGTCCTTATCTTTTCCCTAAGTTATTTTCCTTTGTCACCTTTTCATCTATGTATCAAATTGGAGTGTTAAAAAAATCACACCGCCCCCTCAGAATTCAATCTGATCTGAAAGAGGAGGGTTGGATCGTGAAGAAAATGGATGAAAAGGATGAATGGTTCGTGCAATGTTATTGTGCATGGTTTCCATGTCGTTTTTTCACTCAAGTATTCCGCATAGGCAAATTCCATACGCGGTTCATGTAGGGAAGCTTTCTCACCAATAAATAGGGCCCTAATTTCATTGAAAAACTCTTGTGACTTTGATTTTTTACGTCTCACTGCGCTAGTGTCCCATGCAGATCCTCAGCATAACTTATTTTTTTTAAATATCTCATTTGTATAGAAATGGTATGTATCTTGTTACATAATGCATAGGCTTGGGAGAGTGACTTTCGAATGGATCATGAAAGATTCGATTATGCAAGTAACTTGTGTTGCGCACTTCAGAGATCCACTTACGAGAAATAATTCCCTAGCCATATTTTAATTTCATTGATTTCTTCAAAATGAACCTATTTGAAAGGAATTGGATGCTTTTTCTACATGTTCAATGGTTCCCAAAAAGATATTTTTTCTGATGAACAAATTAGTAAGGCATAGGGAACAACTATTGCCACATTTGTGACACTAATCTTTCTAATCTGGAGGGGTCCTTAAAGAAATATCACCATGATTATCTAAAAATCACCAATCTACCGCTTTATGATAATGTCCATCTATGGGATTTTCTCACACTATATCCAAAGAACTTCCTCTTGGTCTCTTGGTTTTAAGATGACAATAATTTCTCAACTGCCAATATTTCTAGCATGGAATCTTACATCAATGTCGATAAATAATCCACAACCTATTTTATGCATCATAATCCATGTAATCTAGATCTGAAACCAAAAACAATTGAACTAAATCCACATTTCTATTCATCCATCTTTTGAGATTAAAAATAGATCAACTGAAGGTATGGAAGAAAGGTTGTGGCATGTTCCCAAGAGGGGGTGTTAAGACTATATGGATGTGGGTGTACTTGGTGTTTCAATTCTGTGTAGAATTCAAAAAGGATCTCTATGGTGTTTGAATTTATGATGCAGTGTGGGTAGGGTAGACTTATGTGTATAGAAATTATGAGTTTTTTATGGAGTTGTTGAGTCGGTGGAGTCCACTGATGAATTCTTTTTATCTAATGTGTGGAGAAGTTGGTATCAGTTTATAGTAATTTCATATGATCATCAGAGTTCTGATCCTTTGAGATATGTATGAAGAATTCATCCCTTCGAGTGAAACATGGGGTGATTTGATAGAATGAATTCTTTTGTGAATGATATACTTAAAATAACTCATGATATTAAGAAGGTATACCCCCTCTTAAAAGGGGATATTCCAATAGATATGTGGATGTCCATTTTCTTGAGGAAGAATGAGAAATTCCCCACTTTCAAGCATATAATGAGTTTCCCCAATGTAGTGACGAGAAGAATACCTTGCACCTTCTGGCCGATGTTTGAAAAGGGAGAGTTTGATAAGTGGAAATATGAAATCAGTCCCAATGTTCCAACCAATAAACAACTTTTGGGATTTCTATCCATGTGGATCAGTGTATATTTTCTACATGTCTGTGATTCCAAGAGCGACATAAGTCTATGAACATTTGTTGTAGTATCCAAGCTAGAGGAGATGTTTTTAGGGTTAACAAGCCCTGTTTTGGAAAAAATCCACAAGAGAATGCTGAATATACATATAGGGAAATCTCCTTTACAAATTGTGAGGTTGTTGCAAATTTTTTGGGGATGGATTGTGTCTCACTTAACAACTTACTCTATAAAAAGCTGGCTCATTATTATTGGGAGTGAGTTCTGACCATATGTCCAAGAAGTGTCTAGTATTTCTCCCGTATCATAGAAACCCCATTATATCCAGAAAAGGTTGAGTTTATTTTAAGTATTTAAACTTATTTCCCATAGGAATATACCCCCAGGGATATTTATTCATGATGGGAAGGTTGACATTGAGTTCAGGTCATATATAATGGACTTTAGGGATAGTTTGTTGGTGGGTAGGATGGATGATGAGATCATATGAGAGGATTATTCTCCTTACCAATTTTCAAACTAGCTCAAGTGACTACAAAAAATAACTATATCCCCTGATGAACAACAAATTAGAAAATCATATTATGGTATATTAACAACTATGGATTATCATAGCCCTGGAGTTGATGGATGTGATGATCACCCTGCCTTTAGTGAATAAAACTAGAGGGTTGTCCTCCTAGTTTTTTGAGGCTTGGATCATATCATACCTTAAAGGGGTGCTTTCCAAATATGTTCCTAGGGTTTAGATGAAGAGGTGGAACATGAAGGGATCCCCTTGTTTAGAAGGTGCTTTATCTCCTTCGGAAGCTATGTCGTCTGTGTTAGAGAGTAAGGATGATGAGGTTCCTTGATCATCGAAACAAACATGTCAAAGGTATAACCCACCAACCTGAATAAAAAGGGCCACACCAAATGAGGTTGTACCGAAGTAGTATAGTCGAAACTGTCAATAGAATTCCCATGTTCAATTTTCTTATCTTCTATATTTGACGAAAAGGGTTGGGAAGCTCATGAAATCTAGTGGTGCTGGATTATTCTCAATATAGGATGGAATTTACTGAGAATATTTATGACCAGAGGAAATCCAGATGTGGCAGGACCTGCCTTTTGATTTTGATATAATGTGGGTTCTCCTACGTGAGGGATTGTAGATTATGGGTATAGGATATCTCTGAGCCTCACCTAATATTCTCTTTGAGGATAATCCCACTGAATTGAAGATTCATATATAGGATAAAAACATTCTCATTTATGAAACTAAAGATTGGATCCCTACTACAATACAAGTAGAGGATATGATGAAACATGGAACCACTGAAGGTATTGATCATTCATCTTCTTAGTAATGTCCTAGTTCTTTCGATCCTAAAGACATATGTTCTCTTATCCTCATAATCTATTCTAATTTTCCTTAAATTACAGTCAAATAATTATTTTTAAAAGGGAATACCATCATAATTTTAATTTTTACTAGGAAAAAGGGAGATCATTTGAGGTTCCATCACCATGTTATGGATCTAGTGTTACTCTGATTGGGGTTACTGGGTCACCCCATGAATTAGAAGAGGTATCTCCAGGCTGGTAGGTCATTGAGGATGGGATAGTGGGTGAATTCCCACCAAGAATTCCTATTTTTGAGGAGAATGATGTTAGTACTCTATCAAATAAGATGATGAAGAAAGAACTCCAAAGGGTGAAATTCTTATCTAAACACCTTTCCAGTAATGGTAAGTTATCTTTACCTCATTCATTTCTTTTCAAGTCCAGTGTTTAAACATCCTTGAATTGTTGTAACTCCTTTCATTTCCTCTCTAAAGGGAATTACAAATGAGCCTCCAAGAACTAATGAACGCACTTCAGACCAAGTGAGTATCCCTGTGAGTGAATTGGTTCCCTCAACTAAAGAAGTAGTGAGGGTAGAAGATGCATCATATGCTCCTATCATTGTTCCATCCACTATAGAGAGGGCGGATGATTCCAATAATTTCAATAGTATTTCATAAGATGTCACGTACTAATGATTCATTTCAATATTTGTAATATTTTTGGTTCGTCTCAAGCACTATTGAGTCCTACTACGACTGATGCTGACACTACGACTATCATCAACGAGGGTGTGGGGGGTCTTAAGTTATCAATGGAGGTTCATGAACCAAATGATCCATTTTTTCTTATGGGTGAGACTAACACAGATATTGGTATTTTAATATAATCTATGATAAATCATGGCATGAATTTTGATTAAATACTAGAAAATGTTAATATTCCTACTACATTAGATGAATTTGGGGTACTATATAAACAATAAAATGGATGTGAGTCTTTATTTTCCATTAAATAATCCTTTTTTATACTTGATTCCATAATCATGACTGGTTTGAATGTGAAAATCCATCCATGGAAACTATAACAGTGATGGTACATGGATAAGACATCAAAATCAATCTTAAAACCACTATTGAGGGGGATCCATCTTAGGTGTAACTTGAAATGAGAATCCTTAATGATCCTCGTCTAGTGGATCCAGGGTAGACCCAGTGGAGTTCACCTCATCAAGAGGTGCCAGTTCAAACTACTGAATCTGGGAATTCTAGGGAGGAATCCTTTTGGGCTATGCATCATCTGTTGGGTAAAGGTCACCAATTATAGTGATTATGACTCATTATTGATATTATTTTAAAGAAGCTAGTAATTATAATGAATCGTTTAGGATTATCACCTTTTTGGCTAGGTCTGAGGGAGAATCTTCTGAATCATCTCAACCAACATCAGAAGGAGAGGCGGCCAATATTCGGGAGGGAGCAGAGCAGTAAACTTCTTTGAGTGCCCAGATCCCAGAGTACATCTATCCTTCTAAAAGTGACTCTGGATTAGATCTACAGTTTCAGAATTCTCTCATCATCACATGTCTCATGTCCTAGCTATATATATGGAATATAATCTCTAAAATACCTTTTGAGGATATTCCTCACAAATCCAATGGATTTTAGTTCTTTTATGTATATTGGGATTCATTGTGTTTGATTACCATCGAATCCACAATGTTGTTAAGGAGACTTTTTATGGGTGGGAGTGAAAAAAAATCATTGGTAAGTTATCATAAAGTCCAAAATACTCACCAACATTGAAAAATTCCGAGCTATGTTATCCCAAATAGTGGCCAACAATAAAACAAAACTAGAAGAATTAAAGTATAAAATCAAGTAGATGAATTTTCAAGTGTTTCACATTCACTAATAATTAAATTCTCTATAGGGAGAACTCAAACAACTACACTTTTAATTATGAGAATTCCAAATAGAAAGTTCAACTTCCATTATGACTGTAATATAATAGCTTCATCAGGCTGAGGAGACTAATTTTGGTCGAATGATTGAGCTTAAACAAGAGGATGATAGGGATCAGAAGGTTGTTCAATAGATAAAGTTACATTGAAGCCCACTTTTAATATTTGATAGAGAGACACTCTTTTTTGGATGTTCCTCTAGGGGATTTTCTATTCTTATAAATGAAATCAATTTTGTTTCCAATCATCTATGTTCTCATCCATGTTTCCTTCTTGTGATCACAACATAATATTGAAACCAATTTGCATAGAAAATTATATCAACTAGTTATAACCATAGTGATGGGATAGAGAAATTCTCTAATATATATATATATATATGCCATGGGGCATAGAGAGAATAGTTTTAATGTTACTAGGGTCATATGGAAAACCCTAAAAGCATTATGTCTTTTGTGTCATCACCCATATTTTTTCCTAAGCTAAATATTGAGCTAACTTTACAGGTGAGACTTTAAATTTTTTTTATCACCCATTTTGGGTGAGACTTTACAGGTGAACCTTTTCGGGTTTTCATCCTAACAAGTTCTTTTCCTTTTAACTTTTTATCACTCAATAATTCCTAAAATATATAGAGTGTAGGTCTAGCGAGCTAAGACTAGAATGTTTTCTAGAGTTCCCTTTATAGGTTTTCAATTGGGTGAGTATTGTATCTTTTTTATGGGAATTTTAAATTCATTCATGCTGGACTAACAAGGCTGGTGTTTTAGTTTGATAAAATTTGACCATGAGTTTTGAGATGATAACCCAAACAAGGCTTGATGGCTTGGATGTTTTGATATTATTCAGATACTTCAAAGGAGAATCTTGAGGCCCTATTTTTTATGGTTTCCAAATCTAAAACGTAAAATATGGGAATATAGGAGGTCTCTCCTGAGGATGTAGTTACCACTAGATGAAAAACCCGTTTTGGGGGATGTTTTATGTATGGTCAAGTAGGGTGTGTACTGAATAATCAAGTAGTGGTATCCATTGGCAGATAGACCTATTATGTGTGTGACTTATGCAAGGCCAACTGAGGCACATACAGTATAGTAAAACAATGTATTTCTTTATAATTCTAACATTCTCTCTAAAATGGGTTAAAGAAGTTTGTGGAGATTTGGATTTCTCAATACCACAAGGGGTGTGTTTTCTAAGGAATGTTGACAGAGAATAAAGGGATTATTCATATTAAAACATTCCATGAATGGTAAACCACTCCTACATGAATTTGGTGTGTAAAGGATGGTATAATTTGTTAGATAACCAATGTCAGGGGGAGAAGGACACTTTATAAAAAAGGATGAAGTTATCATATAGTTTAATTTTTTGTGGCTAAGACATTGACTGTGTGGTTTAACATATTGTGGTGAGGACATTATGATATGTAGTTTAAATTCATATCGTAAGTACATTGTCCTATGAAGTTTAAATTCATGAATCAAATATGTTATATTGTTTACTTTAAATTCATGCAGTAAGGAAATTATGGGGGATTTAATTTAAGTTATTTTAGCTTGAATGAAGGTTTGATGGTATCCCTGTTTATGATAATTTTTCTAGAAATGTGCTATTATATTTAGGTATGGAAGGAGGAATCTGTAAGATGTGATTTGGGGATTTCTAAATCTAAAGAGTGGTATGGAAAAAAGTGATAGTGGCATTATAGGAGGTCTCTCCTTAGAACAAAGTTACCACTGCTTGAAAAACCTTTTATAGGGGTTGTTTTATGAAAGGAAAAACGGGGAGAATACTACATAGTTAATAGTAGAAACCTTTGGCTAATAGTCTCATTATGGGGGAAACTTATTCAAGGACAACTAGGGATCATACTTCATTGTTAGGAAAAATATCTTTCAAGAATTCTGACATTCTATTGCTAAAAGATGATGAATGTTTATGGAGATTCAGATATCCCCATGTATAGAGTCTAGTTTGTGGATAAATTTTCATGAATAGAGAAGGGTTATTTCAAGTAATTATTTCCAAAGAATAAGGGTAATAAGATCTCTACACTTGTTTAGCCCAAACTCCGGAAGTATGGTGCATGTAGTTTTAGGTTATATGACTATGATGATAATATTTTGGAAAATAGTGATGGTACATGGTCAAATAGCCCAAGGTTATTTCAGTATGCTTTGAATATATAAAGGGGTAAATTTTAAACCACATTCTTGGAGAATTTCAAATTAGGAGAAATGATATGAGAAAAATATTCAAGGGATGACCACGAACATTGAATCATGGGTTCCAGTTCACCATCATCAAATATTAAAGGTATATAAGAGGATTCTCCCAAGGGAAAAATAACTAATATTTTAAAAACTTGTTATGAGGATATTTTAGGCAAGGACAATTAGTACACATACTATATAGTGAAGTAGTGGTATCCTTTGTCTGATAGACCCATTATGTGGGTGACTTATGCCAGACCAATTGGGGTGTGTTCTATATAGTCAGGGAAAGGGGCTCTTAGGTATTATAAATTTTTGTACCAGAAGATGAGGAAAATATATAAATATTTTAAAGTGTTCAATATTAACCCTATGAAATGCGAATGGGGAATTGTCTAATGCAGAATGGAATCATTTGGACCAATATTGGCCATGAGTTTGGAGTCCCCTAAATATATCTAACTCATATGTAAAAGGAGTAAATATCTTGTTTTATTGGTAGGTTCTATAAATAGGGGAATCAAAGTAGAATATCATGCATAGATTTATTATTTTATATAAAAGAGGGGTAATTTTCCTTTACCCTGTGGCAAAGACTAGGATCTAATTCTTAGTCCTCACTATATATCTAAATGGGATGAGAATCAAGACAGACATTGTTCTCTAGGTATCATGTAGATTAAAGTCATGTGGAAAGGATTTAGTCATGTATTTTAATGTCATGTGGTAAGGAAAAAGGTGTTTTGATATGAAGGGAAATAATTTAATGTGGTTGAACAAGGGAATATTGCCCAAGAATCCCTACATATCTTGTGAGAGATATAATAATTACACTTGTAGGTCTAATAGATACATGTTCATTCATAAAGTGATAACTCATAATGGATTTCCTCATGTAGATATAACACGTACATGATAGAGTATAGGATTTCCATGTTATATCATGGATGGGCCCAGGATTGAAGATTTGGATGTCACTGTGTATCTCATAGGGGTGAGAATCAAGAAATATTTAGTTATTGAAGGACTGTTCAGTTTAACATCATGCAGCCGGAATGTGTGTGATTTTGATGTGAAAATGACTATGGTTGTTGGGACAAGGTGTATTAACTAATAATCACTATGTATCTTACTGGGGAAAGAATCAAGACACATGTAGTTCTTAGAAAAGTTGTGCAGTTTATTGTCTTGTGATGAGTACATCTGGTGTACCTTTTAACATTTCACATCTCGGACCATGATAACCCCAATGTGATTTGATACACATTAATCATGTAGATAAATAAATTAACCAAAATCCTAATACCACATGTGTTGTTGATTGATGTGATAAATAAGGAGTGGTAAAATTTTCTTTTAAAGTTAAATGGAAATAGAAGTGAAGGTTAAGGGCATTTTAATTATATAGTGGCTGAGAGAGGAGATAGGTTCCATGTATCACTACATATCTCATTAGGATGAGAATCAAGTTGTACATAGTTATTTAACTCCCATTAAGTTTAACATCATGAGGTGAGGATGAGAGTGGACCAACATAGAAGGACAGAAATGTTGTGGCTAAACCAGGGTGTAAGACCTGGGCATCACTATGTATCTTAGTGTGAAATAATCAAGACACAAGTAGTTCCTGTCAATTGTTCCCCACATCAATCAGGCTTTGACATGGGGAAAAGGAGATTTTGATAATTTCCAGATATATTGTTGGGCCTAAATCATGAATTTTAGGTATCACCATGAATCTTATTGTAATGAGAATCTATCCATAACTCATGGAAACTTTCCATATGAAAATTTAATTCATGTACTGGGAAAAGGTAAGGGGGATTTCTTTTACAAAATCATGGATATACCCAGGATTGGAGGTCTGGGAACCACAACATATCTCATTATAATGAGAATAAATCCTCATTTAGTTCTTGAAATGTTCAATTTTATAGTTTGATTCATACACACAGGGAATTAAGGGGGGTTTAATGTTATAATTGAACCCAAGATAGGAGATCTAGGTATTACTACTTATCTCAATGGGATGAGAATCAAGCCATATGTAGTTCACAGAGAAGGTTTCCCACACCAACTGGATTATTACATGTGGAGATGGGCTTAAAATGTTTTCCAACATAATGGTTGTTCCCAAAACAATAGTCTAGGTATCACCATGCATCTCAGTGAAATGAAAATCAAACCATACATTTTAGAAAAGTTTCATTTGAAGATCTGGTTCATACATAGGGAATGAATAAATTCTATTTATGGTTATGGATGGACCTAAGATTGTAGATCCGAGCATCACTATGTATGCCAATAATAATTAGAATCAAGCCACATGTAGTTCTTGGATAGATCGTATAGCTTATCATCTTATGATGAGGACATGAAAATGTTGGGGGTTATTCCTATAAAAAGGGGATTTCTTTTTTAAGGGACCAAGATAGATATCCCAAATCATGGTACAATGGGGGTTTATTAACATCAAATGAAAACAAAATTAACTGTGTAGTTTAATTTCAAGTGGTAAGGCAAATAGAAACCTTGCAGTTTATTGTCAAGTGACAAGGACATTGGGTTCTTCATTTTAAGGTCATACGACAAAGACCTACTATGTATTTTAGCATCTTATAGCTTGGATGTAGATCATTTAATTACATGAAATACTTCTTTAGGAACCTTTCATTGGTTGGGGTCATAAAGAGTTCTTCGTCCATTGATATTATGGAATAAGATCTATTAGAGTAGACCTTATGTTTCAAGTAAGGTCCTTACATCTTTAGATAAATATTTGGAGGATTATTTCCTAGTATCATGGGATTACTAAGGACCAAAATCAACTCTCCTTGGAGGAGTGAATAAAGGAGGGCCTTCTAGTTAAGGGCATGTGTTATCTAGTTTTGATATACCTCCAACTGATGCAAGGTATTAAATCTCGTTTAATCTAGTCACTCCAATTCATCCAGTCTTTTTTTGGATAGTTCATCTACAAATATATGATCCCAAATGGAATTAAAAAGTGATGGAAATTGAACATCAATGGTCAAGACTGATTCTGTTCTGTAATATAATGAGTAATATGTTTCTTGTGTTGCAGTACAGGTTGTAGTCCAGTAAGCCCATAAGGCATGCAAGAGCATGTCAGGCTAAGATTTCATATATTTATCCACCATATTCTTTTGATTATTTTATAGGGCATTGTTAAAACCATATAACTATCAATTAGTTGATGAATTATAGTGGATGAATGGATGGAATTTATATTGTGATCCTAATTAATATTTTATACCTTAGTGGAGTAGAAATTTGTGCCATTTTCTATAAATATTGTATGAGGGGAACTAAATATTATAATTATGTTAGATTTGATGAAGATAATTAAAATTTTAACTCTCACTTATTTGAGTGGTATGGGTTCATCCCATTTAGATAAGAAACTTGTATCATTAAGGATATACTTTAACTGCTTCGTTGTAGCTTTGGGATATAGCCCCACTACATCCATTCCCCATGTGGAAAATAGCCATGAGTATTTGGATGTATGTAGAATCTATTGGGGTTGATGGATGAAGTTGTATTGAACCTAATAGGAATTAAATTTCTTAGTGAATTCTGTGAAATCATGTGTCATTGAAGGCTAGAAGTATGCAATACTTCAGATTTGATTAGAAAACCTATACCTTGATTAGTGGGAACCATATGCTCCTATAAGTACATATTCCATAACATGAACAGTATCCTTTCCATCGACACATCTACGAAGGACTATATCAAATCCCCATTTCAATTAGAATTTACGATGATTTTGGACATCATATAAAGTGAAATTGGATACTTTCTAACATATTTTCTCTATTCCATTTCATTTATTTGGGAGCACCCCATATTGAATGTTATATATAATGGGGTTATCCATCCCATGGTAGGACTACATGGATGATGGATTTGATTTATTTCATTGATATCTTCTATTCTGATTTGATTAAAAGGTGATACCATTTGGAAGTGGGAAATTCTAATAACTGTTTCATCCCTATTTGGATCTTCCAAGGTTTTAGCTACATTTTTCAATGCATATTCCCTGGAATTATGTGATCATGGAATATGAGTCAATGTTAGATCTGAGTGGAATTCTTCCATTAACCCTCATACATAATCAAAAATAGGAATTATATCTGATTTTTTATGGAATATTCCCCATTGATTTTCTTGATTACCAACTATGAGTTACCTTTTAACTCCAGGTGGTTCTACGATATTTAGAGTTCCAATTCCATCCCTATAATGAGATATTGATATTCTACCTCATTTTGCTACAACCTTCTGATAATAGGAAGGAATATAGAAATACTACTTTCATAAGAGAGATAATCACAATCCATAACCCTTCTTCTTTGAGTGTATGTTCTTCCCTTCTATTTTTTATTTGGCTCTTGGATGTACTATCAAAATACCTTTCCCATGTTTGGCAGCTTCTTTGAATAGAGTATATTTATTCATTGGTATGTTGATTATTTAATGGAATCTCATATGAAAACTACTTTTTGGAAAGGAAATATTCTAAATCCTGACCTTTCACTACTTACTGAGGAACAAACTATATGTCATACTACTACATAATAACTGCCCACCACACCATACATCCTATCATAATAGAAAGACTGAAGATAAATTTGATTGGGTTATTGTGAGAAACCAAGTGAATCTTATGGTGATTCAGGTAGTTCCTCATCTTCTGAACAGATAATATTAATACCAAGAAGCTCTTCTAGATATTTGAATAATGAGTCTTAGTGTTTAGAGTGGTTCTATTGAGATAATGAAATCTACTTTCATTCTCATCATCGTTCTTTTACAAATGTGCCTAGTGATCATTCTATGGTTGTCATGTATAGAATTAGTGGATTTCCTTAAATAGTTGGAATCAATACTGGTTCAATCAAGAGGTATTTCTATAGAGAATAAAATTCTCCTCGGCAATCATTGGTTCACTGATATGTGACCCCTTCTTCATCAATTTGGTGAAGGGTATAAATTTTCCGGTGTGGATGGATATAAAGCACCATATCGAGTCCAACTATCCTTAAATTCCACTCAACTCTTTCTATTTGTGAGGAGGTGACATGAAAAGGATAGATTTTTTTTTCTCATGATCAATTTTGATTCTATAATATCATAATATGAATATGATAAAAAAAATTAAGGTTACCCCAAAAGCACATTTCAAGGGGTTTATCTTCATGTTATGTTGTCTAGGATTACTGAAGGTGGTATCTAGGTTATCCAACTGTTCAAAATGATAACAATACATGACCACTAGATAATAAATTTAGCATTTAAAAAACATCCCTTGGAAGGGTTAGAAGAAGTGAAATATAGCACATTGGTAGGTGGCCCCAGCCTTATTCAAGAAAAAGAGCATTACCTGATTCTAGAATATTCCATTAGAGGATCTGAAAGCTGTGTATTCTTCATCTTCTATGGTCATCTATATTTGGTTGTTATTTGAATATCCATCCATAATGGATAGGGATTGATATCCAACTATTTCATCAATTATGATTTCTATGATCAGAACTGGGAAATCATATTTGGGACAATTCTTATTGAGATATTTGAAATCGATTCAAAATCTGATTTTACCATTCTTATTATTAATATGAACAATATTGTCTAACCATTATGGTTACTATACCTCTCAGATAAAATCATCCTTGGTAAGTTTTTTCTCTTCAACCTCAATTTAGGACGCATGAGTCAGGTGTGTCCTCCTGGATGCTTGTTTATATCCCCAATGATATTCTTGAAATCCCAAGTGATGGTGACCACCCAGAGTCATGGTATGTCATCTCCATGTAGTTATAAGAAACACACCCCATTGATTTTTAGTAAGGAGGTATATACCTATTTTTTTATAGGGATTCATGGCTTCACTAATCATAATGAGGCATAGATCTTTTTTTCTACCCAGATTTACCTTTGTGAGTTCATCAATGGTGGAAGAGACACCTTCGTAAAATTCTGGAGGGGCATCCCTGAGATCTTATTCTTCTTCTTCTTCCTCGTGATACACTACATGAGATTCTTCCTAGGGAGGAAATGAAAAAAAAAAGTTCCTTATAGGGAAGAGGGGAGCTTCAATTTGGACATCCAGAGGCTGATCCAATAATTTTGGTATCACTTTCTAGAATTAAGACTTATTGGAGTCCTAAAAGGGAAACAAGATACTGAGAATGAGTCCCTTCGCTTTCTCATATCATCACGACAACTACTTCCATCCTAGCTAACATAACTGTGTTTTTTTATCTTAGGGGACATAATGAAGATATTTTCATTCAAGATTTATCCATCCCTCATAGATATGATAACTTCTTCAATTCCATCAGGCTCAAATTCCATAATTGACATCATATAAGTTACTAAATGAGTGCTTGAATTGAATCTTACCCCATAAATTTGATTAATAGGTAGCACATAATATTTACTAAGTTTCTAGAATGAGTTAGCTGGGATTATATCCAAGCAATTTAGGGAATTGATTTGGGATACATCATTATTCATTGATTATTTCCCTCCATTGTGATAGAATCATGTATTGATGTATTATATCTTGCAAGATTTTAATAGGTATTTGTCACCAAAAAATGTACCAATTTAACCATTCATAGAATATTTGAAAAATTAGTGGTATGATGTAGGAATGGATGCATGATGATGTAGCTAAGGTAATTCTAGAATAACATTGAAACATGTATCCTTCTTTATAAACATGAGACCTGATTCAGACACAAGATCTATGAACTATGTTCAGAGTTCAATTTCACCTAGGGGGTCTCTCTCATTCTTTTCATAACTATGTAAAATTAGAGTGGAGGGATAAAAGTGAGATTCATTAAGAACAAGTTGATGAATTTTCCGGACCAGTATTAGGTTGACTCTTGATCCATTTTTCAATGAATGATTATCAGATATCAATTTCCTTTATCCTATTAGATATATACAAGGGTCTGACATGTCCAAGTATGAAAACATTCTCATCCTATTCGGTGAAGGAGATGAATGCATGTAATCCCACAAGATCATTATCTGTAGGATATACTTCAACATCATTGACCCCAACTTTAAATTCCTGAGGACACGAAAATTCCTCAATAAATGCTTCTAAGAGGTCTTTTTTCAGACTCAGAGCATAACAGATTAACAACATAGCCATCACATGGGATAATTTATTTAATACATAATTTTTCTAATATATAGTACTTTTCTTCCAAACATGGGTATTCCCTTTTTTCATACACTTTAAGAGCTGATGTTCCTATTTTTTATGGGTTTTTCCTTGGGGTATGAGCTGGAAGTGTTCCTGTTCTTAGTGGATTAGGCTAATTAGTTTGTCCTACCCATCAAGGTGGTGTGGGAGTATCCTATAATTGATCTTCCAATTTGATAGTGTTAAAAAATACTTTATCATGTGAGGATGAAGAACTCTCTTGTTCTTACTGAGCTCATTGGAGAGCTTTCCCATGAATTTTGGATATGTGGATGGTTCGATCAAGGGTTTGGGTGAAATAGTGGCTCCTAGAATGACTACATCATCCCCTATTTCCTCAACCTTGACAACCTCTTCCCCCAGTTCCCCAGTTAGGTGAAGGGATATCTGGTTCGTAATCACAATAACCATTTAATAAGGGATCTGTTAACTAAATAACATTAACAGAACCATATATCAACCCCTCATCTAATGATGATTCTACCTGAGGGATCGACTCTTATTGTACCATATGGTTGGGTAGTTCTCGTGATTTTGGGATAGTCAGTATGAAGTCCACTAAGTTCAAGGGGAACTTTATGCTTGACATGATCTTATCTTCTTCTGATTGATCCTTATTCTTCCATCTGTGTTTCTTTTGGAAGATTTTCCTTTAGAGGAATGGGATTTTGATTAATATGGTTTTCCATAATGGAAGGTATTGAGGGCACAATTTGTTGATTCAACTTTTCTCAGAGAATAGCATGAGTCTGATGGATCATTTTTCTGAGCATCCAATCACTGAACTTATTCATACTCTTTATTTTAACTTTTTTTCATTCATCTTCCTCTACTGGATTGGTAGCAGAAACACATGCTACAGGGGATGATATTGTTAGGGTTTCACCTTCCTAGAGTATAATAGCTTTTGTAGGAAGTATTTGAAAAAAATATCGGATGGGGTGCACCATAAGTTGATGGAAGGAGAAATAGTTTTGTAGATATTCTTCACCATATTTTCAGACTACTTTTGGTTCAAAAACCTGAATAAGTTTTTTTCCATTTCTGATATGAAGTATATCAGAATTTGGTCATTTTTAAAAGAGTATACCATGTTTTAATCTCTTAAAAAAGTTTCTAGGTCTGATATAGTTGATCAAACTGATGAGGCTATCATTTTTTTTTTGATGCTCAAGAGGTTGTTCTATACACTATGATGCAGGCTTTGAGGTGGGATCAGGTAAAATGTCCTGTTTATATGTAACTATAACAGACTTTACTTTTCCTTTCTACCTTCTCTGAGTTGATGGAATTATCCAGGACATGAATTTGGTTTCTATGATGGATTTTTTCACCAATTGAGTAACTGAGGACAGATCTCAAAACCCTTCAATTTATTTTATAGGAATTAACATTGTGCACAACTAATCATGGATATTTACTACACATATATGAAACAACTCTTCTGGATGGAACAGTAGGTTTCAGAAGTACATCAATACTTTCCACTAAGAAATAAAATTTGAAACCCTTTCACTCTCAGTTTGTTTTCAGTTTGAATGATTAATGACTATTGTCTTTTATAGCATTGATTTGAACTGGAAGAGGAACTTATGATGAATATATTACCATCTTGTAATCATTTGGTACCAAAAATTTGTGTACTATACAAATAATTTCCCCAGAAATGATTACATTAATCATATGAGTTTTACCGCCTCATGTTACTCAGGGGTCGCCGTTGTGGGATCACAGTGAGAGAAAAGATGTGTCAAGTGTTGCTTCGGATCTCCCGAGCTATGGAAGATTGGAAATGTGTTATTCCAAAAGTTTTTTTGAGGAGGGGTAGGATTTATGCATTCAAGGTAAGGCTTATTTTTTGGTTGTATCAGTACACGTCACTCCACTATATATTATATTCAATCTATTAGTGAATCAATAGTGTTTATAAGTATTCAAGGAATATTTGGCTGAGTCAGGACCTGTGAAGGTGCAACTAATTGATCCTAAATGAGTTTGGAAATTGTTAGGACCACTGGTGGAGGAAATATTGGTATCAATCATGAGTAACCTAAAGGGAAATGCATGTAAGTATCTTACTGAACCTACTCTGTATGTGTACCCATTGGATGGAATTCTCAATATGCTATTATGGGATCCATGTAAATTGGTGGTTGGTATCCCAAATTGAGAAGATGTTCTAGGTTTTCATCAGTTGTTGAGATGAACTCACGTTTCTCAGGTGTAAGGATCTTCTTATAGAGAATATATGATAGGATGTCTGCCTTAGAGTAACTCTTCACTGATTCTTATAAACTCTTTTATTTATTATTCTTTATGAGAAATACTTTCCTCTAAAGAAATATATTCAACCTTCCTAGGAGGGAGGTGAGAAATTGTTTGACCCTTACCTTTTTTACTACTGGGGACCTTTAGAGGACGTGAAGGGGTATTGTTTGGGGGTGTTCACATATTTAAGGAAATAATTTGGTCTTGGATATACAGACATTCATCATGTTTTTCATTGTATACCAGATTATGAAATGGAACATCCTATTCTAACTCCTTTGAGTCAATCATATGTTCTAGATGGTCTTCAATGACAATATTTATTATATTTACCAATATGAAATGCATTGAGGGAATTATGTTGGTATCTTTGTGAGATCGAATTCTTCTATTCCATCAATGAGACCTTTTTATCTTCTTTGTCAGTTCCATAGGAACTATTTGGAAGATAGTAACCCAAAGGGAATATCCAAATATTCTAGTTGTATGTGTTCCAAGGTAAAGTACTAGATCATAGGATGGGATGGACATGGAGAATTCATTTCATGTCTTCTTATCTAATTGGGAGAAAACTTATTCTTATTTAGGATGATATTTTTGAGGTAAAAATACCCCATACTTGAGGGTTGGATATATTCTTATTCTGATTTCTTAACCCTACAGGCATGATTAAATGACCCTGAGGGTTGGTTTAGAAATTCCCCCATCCCTGAATGCTGGGGTTTTTCCTAAACTACGGTTGCTGATACTACCACAACTTCTCTTCTAATTTTATAGTTTTTTGACCAAACATGGATTGGGTGGATTATTTAGCACTCACTTAAATAACCTGTTTCCAAATACAGTTGTGATATTTATGAAATTTTTGTAATCTGATGACTGGAATCTCTAAGAAGGATGCATTTTAGATATATTCAGATGCTTGACACAATATTATCTCAATATCCTACTCTATTACAGCCCGATGTCGGTGAGAGTAGGTTATGGAATATTCTTGTTGGGCATATCATTGGTCATGAACATATTTCATTTGATGTGTCCATCCTAGGGAAATGATGTTTTCTACAACCACTTTTGTTGGGATTTTCTGAATAGGGAATGAAGTGAAATAAAATGAACCATGTTCAGCCCATACTCTGATACGAACACCAGATGGGGTATCTGTGATATGTTGTCGCAACCTCATTAATACATCAATTCATATAGGATGAAGGGTTCCTTGTTGTTTCTGGATGTTTGGATTTCATGAATCTAGGTGTGATTCCATGTAAATTTGGCACTGCAACAGTTCTATTACCTTGATGTGAGTTTGATACTCATCATAGGGTAATACATATTATGTTATGTGATGATGATTTTTTCATATTTTGAGGTCAGTTTCATACATAAAATCTTCCTCTAAAAACTCTGAAATGATATATTGAGGGGTGGAAAAAGGTTAGGACATGATTTTTATGTAATATTTAGCCAGTTGTTTCCTCATGTTTAGAAGATCTTCTTAATATTTCACCAAATGTTCCTCAAATTGGTATGACCAGAGTGGATGATTTCTGACTGTCTTGTCACAATAAATGATATTTATTTGGATTTAATCTTCTATGATGGAAGAAAAATGACTTGAGGGTGGTTTTGAGAATGACTGAAACCTTGGGTTGTCTTCTAGTTGAGAAATGATTTCACCTTTTAGTGATAAGTAATCATACATGATCAACCTTGTGTTTTCAAGTGCCTCGCGATAGGAGGGATTTCACATCACTACATTAAAATTAGAAGAATTATTCTGACAATGAGAATCACAATAGTAGAGATAAATTTCGTAGTGAATTACATCATAGGGATAACTGCCATGGTGGATTACAGCAAGGGTAAACCCTCTTTCTCATTGGTCTTATAAACACACAGATGGTTTCTATGGCTCCCATCAAGATATAGGCTCTCGATATAGACTAAATCAATTTCATGAAGAAATATTTTGTCATGAAGTGTCTGATGAGGACCTTCATAATTAATTCTACTACTATTGTAATTTGTTAATGGGAGGGTAGGTTCTTAAGATGTGATATATAGACATATGAGGGCTTTGAAAACTCCAACATTAAGTGAATCTTGATCCTATACTAGAAATTTATTTTCTAATCATGTTTGAAGAGGATTCTTCTTAAATTCCACCTTATGAGCAATTGGGCCACTTTCTGGGAGAAGTGGTCATCATGGGAAGGTGTTTCTACATACCATGGAGTGGAAATTGGAATAGGTTGATTACCTTTGATTGGAGTGGGTGTATGATCCAAATCTGGATGTCTGTATATTATGGTGAAGTTTTCCCCATAACCATCTTGGATGAGAGTAGGGATGCCTATCTACTCTGGGGTGCTTTTCTGATGAGCTACCAAATATTTCGGGATAGAGTTATTTTTTTATCCCTAAAGTACTAATTTCATTGACATTATAATATCTATGAAAGATTTTAGGATATGGGAAAGAATTTTTATCTTCCCTTACCCCATTGATAGGATATGCTTGGTCAAATCAATGGCTGGAACAAGGATATATGCCCATTATTTATCTATAGTAGGTGTATGTGCCTAGCCCTATCCTCCCTTTACTCCTATTTGATACTTATATAACAGATGTGTGGGGGAAGAGAGTTGATTTTCCCCTGCTTATCATCGGGACTTTCCGATAGAATTATTTAGGTGCTGCTAGACAAGACTGTTGTCAGGATTTATGGGTGCTAGATGGTGTGTGTTCCTGTCCACTATTTTCCACCAAACATGGTCAGAGGACTTCTTTGAGTTCCTCTAGATGAGTGTAATAGTTGGATTGTTGGGTTCAGAAAGATGTATGTTACTTCTTTCATATTTTCACTATATTTGGTTAGTGGGATTATTTGAATTACAATAGATGAGTCTATATGTTAGCTGAATGATGGAAGATGGGTGCGTGTTCCTACTCACTATCTTCCACCAAAATAGGTTGCTAGGATTCTCTGTAGAGGGAAAAGGTGTGATCCTTCTCCCTTTTGTCCTTTTCCCCCTTCATGACATCTTTAATTCATGGGTCTAAAGGATATGGGCTGGATTGACATGGAATACACCCACATAATGTTGATGGTTAACTACCACATATTGTTGGCAACCAAAATTATTGTTAGGTTCCCTTTAGAATGACCCATGTTTCTCCTGGATGAGGTTATTTGTGGCCTCTTGGTAAGACTCCCAAAAATATTGGAGAGAATTTTTGTTTTGTTATAGGGATTTGATCCTAAAACATTTGATGATGGTGTTTTGGGTCATCTTCATTAGGACCACTCGTCATCATTGACTGGATGATTTGGGGTGCTCCATGAACTAGAGGGATTTTCCAGCAACCTCTAGGGTTGGGATCGTACTATTTTGATGATACCCTTGGACCAGTGATTTTGAGATCCAAAGTTGAAGATGCTGGATTGGTGGTGGATTCCTTTCCACGTATGAAGATCCATCTAGAGTAGTTACTGGGGAGTTCTTTGTTGGAAACTTCAAGGAGGACATTGGATCAACGTGAGTTCTAAAAAGGAGTGCATGTGCATATTAAAAACACAAACAAGTATCTCCATCAAAGAAACATCTCATTTTAGCACACAAATGAATGGTTTATTGTATTTTCTAGCCTTCTATCATTTTTAGAGTAGAAGGAGCCTGACAGGTAGGTGATTTTATCATCATGGTTAAGTATTCACATCTGGTAAACCCTTTTTTTCTGATGGAAATGGGGACTTTTTTTGGGAAATAGAATAGTCTGATGAAGATTGACTATTACACCCCTCTTATCTTTTGAAATATATTCCATAGTTATTTTATTCATGTCAGGTTCACTATTTTTTGTTACCCTCAGATCTCACGCCCCATGACAGTTTTCTCTTTCTAAATGGTCTCTAATATGTTTGTTTTTGGAACTATAAACACCCAATGGTTCTATATCTGAAGGGACTTTATTTCCAAAGGTAGGCACTCATTAGGTGTTTTTAACTATGATGCTTATAAACTCACATTGGTTGAGATGATGGGAGGTCGGGCTCATCACACCATATTGGGGGGAATTATTTCCTACTCCATGACTCTCATATGGATTTAAGAAATTTTCAGGAATCCTTAATTAATTCCCATGTTTTATTTGGGTTATCCCAATATTTGAAATCAATTATTACCATGTATAGATATTATAATCACTTGTATGTATATTAGGTTCTTAATCAATGGAGATATATGTATATATCTGAGATTCTCCATAGATGGTATCCAATTATATACTTCATAGAGATTATTTGGTTTCTATTACAACAATGCTAGTTTTCTAGACACATAGTGGGTAACTATAGAGTTTATTATCATCCATGGAGATAAAGGTCACTCTAGAGTTTATCGTCATCTAGGGAGATGGGATTTGTTTTGATGTTATGATCAAACTCATATTTAGGCTTCCTACGTATCCTTGTGAAAGGAATCAGAACCCTCATAGTTTAGTGCCACATAATGGTTCACATCATACCTTTTAAGGTCCTGTGATGGGGACTCAATCATACAATTTCATGTCATGGGGAATGGATGTCTAGCCGGTAGGTTTTGAGTCAATGTTTAATGTAGAACATACACTGAAGTAGCCTAGAAAACATGAGAGAGATTTGGATTCTTAGGTTGGATTAAACTTTATTGGGAATGTGGCCTAGAAAAAATAGGGTTGGTTTTGGGCGTTGGGTTTGAACCATATAGATTCTTCCTACATATCCCTTTTAGATGGGAATCAAAACCCATCTGGTTTGGTGAATCTCATAGAGGAGTATGTCCCGTTGAGAGAATAATGTTGGGGATTACTTCTAATGTGTATTCCTTTTAGAAGGGATCATGAGTGATGTATCATCTCATGATGATTTGGAGACTTATTTGGGGATTACACTTAAGGAGTAGGCCCATATTATGGATTTTTGGGATTTCTCCTAAGGAGGATTTCTTGATTAATTAGGGGTTATGATTAGGACTAACTTATGAGAAGGATGCCCCTTGATCTCAGTCCTTAGACAGGCATCCTACGTATCATAGTTAGAGAAGGAACCATATTTATCAAATTTTAGTATGTATCAGGGATTGTGTGGGTGTCATGATCATCACTAACCTCTTATCCCATGTGATTCATGATTATTATGAGAAACAATAGGGATTGTAAGACTCATAAAACCACAAATTTTTTCACATTTTCTAGTGGAAGAGGCAGGGTGAAGGTGGAAGAGGTCCGGGATACAGAATTTTCCCATATCCACTTCACCCTAAAGAGGGTGTGAATGTGAAGTATGTGGTGGAAGAGATGAACAAGAATGTAAACTCATACATGAAATTCTAGGGGATTACTCTTGGAGGGATTCCCTAAAATTGGTTCCACAACGGTATGAGGATTTAATTCCACGTTGAATAGAAAAACAGGCATGATCGTTACAGCCCCTATTGGGGAACTGAAGGCTTCAGGTCTTAGATATTAGAAGGTTAGGACATGATCCAAACCCAAACCTCAGTGACCGAAAACTTCATGACACATTCCCTAGAGTAGGGGCAATCATGACCATAGATATACAAATATAAAAAGGCCTTGAAGATCTTAAACTTCTATTAGGACCAGTGTGGGAATTGTGGAGAGGGCCTTCCCTAGAGGGCTTTGAAGAAGGCCTGATGAATGGATCAAACAGGTTGGAGGGTAGGTTAAACTAAGGAGGTTTGCACAATAGAATTATCACATAGGAAATTCTGAGAGAACTGATAGAAACTAGGGTGATTAACAACTTGGATGACTACACATGGGTGAGGCTTTGCTGGAACCATCAAGGGTATCAATAGATATTACCAAAATCAATTCACATAAATCCATGTTTGAGGGAGGGGACCTCAAAATAGTCTTCATTAATCAGGGGTTGGGTGAATGGCTCTCATAGGTATTGTTTTTTAGAAACCCTAGGATGATTTTAGTTTTACTATTCCCCTTTAATTCTCTCTTCTTTAGATGTTAGATAACTACCTAGAAGGTTCTTAAGGGCTTGATTTAAACACTAGTGCGATCATAGAATATGTTGTACTTTGGGGAATTATGTCCATCAAAATGAAGACCCTAGTGACTTATTTATTGGAGAATATGGGACCCTGGGTGAAGTTGTAATCTCAAACATGTGTTGCACGCATGTCATCCATCCAGGGTTTTACTCAGGAAACTTGTTCACCTATGATAATTTGAGGGAGGCTTGCGTGAATAGCCTTTGGGATGTTTGTAAATCTTGACCCCTTTCACTTCTTTCATTCTATTTTTCCCTAAGGTATTACCCTTTTTTCCTTTTCATCATTGTGGAAAAATAGAGTGTTAATGGATGTTTAGAGTTTTTCAGATTTTATAACGTCTATTGTGGTTCAATGGGTTTTCAGAGTTTTTAGTGGTTTAGGGTTTTATAGGTTTTTTAGGTTTTTTAGGTTTTTGGGGTTTTGGGGGTTTAATGGTTTTTTAGTTTTTTGGGGTTTTTTTGGGGTTTTTAGAATTTTTTATATTGTTAGATGTTTAAAGTGTGTTTAGTTTTTTAATGTTTTCTTATAGTTTCTTAGGATTTTTAGAGTTTTTTGTTTTTTAGGGATTTTTAATGATTTTTTATTATTTTTAGGGTTTTTATGTTTTTAGGGATCCTTAGGGTTTTAAGGGTTTTTTGGGTTTTACGGTTGTAGGGTTTTAGGTGTTTAATGGATTTAAAGTGTTTTAGGTTTTTATGGTTTTCTTAGGGTTTTCAAGGTTTTTAGGGTTTTTATGTTTTTAGGGATTTTTAGGTCATGTTTTGTATTTTTATGGTTTATTAGGGTTTTTAAGGATTTGAGGGTTTTTATGGGTGTTAGGATTTTTTGGTTTTAGGGTTTTTTGGAGTTTTTTAGGTTTTTAAATATTTTTATGATTTTTTAAAATTTTATGGGTTTAAATTGTTTTTACTGTAATAAATATTTTATTAAGGTTTTTATTGGAATTAATTTTTTTTAAACGTTTTTATTATTTTTATGATTTTTGGGGGTTTAGGGTGTTATTTGGTGTTTAGAGTTTTTATCATTTTTACGTTGTTATGGGTTTTAAGTGTTTTTAGGATTTTCACATTTTCTATGGATTTATCTTTTTTTTAGGTTTTTAGGGATTTAAGATATTTTTTATGATTTTTGTGGTTTTTAGGGTTTTGTTCATTTTTAGGGGGTTTTGATTTTTTATGATTTTAGGGTTTTTAATATTTTTTTCATTTTAGGGTTTTCAAGTGTTTTTAGATTTTTAATGTTTTCTTATGTGTTTTACAGGTTTTAGGGTTTTATATTTTTTAGGGATTTTAATGGAATTTTAGGAATTTTTATGGAATTTTAGGTTTTTATGGTTTTAGGGTTTTAGGGTTTTTATGGATTTTTTGGGGTTTATGGTTTTTTGGGGTTTATTGGATTTTAGGGTTTTTTGAGTTTTTAAGGGGTTTTATAGATTTATAGTGTTTTTTACGTTATATGGGTTTAAAAGGTCTTTATAGTTTTTAATTATTTTTAGGGGTTTGGTGGGTTTTTAGATATTTAAGGTTCTTAGGGGTTTTATTTTTTTAGTGGTTTTAGGGTTTTAGTGTACTTTATGGATTTTAGATTTTTTAGTTGTTTTGGGGTTTTTATGTGTATTTAGTTTTTTATGGTTTTCTTATGGGTATTCAGGGTTTTAAGGGTCTTTATGTTCTTATGGATTTTTTTGGATTTTTACGATTTTTATGGTCTTTAAGATATTAGGGATTTTGAGAGGTTTTATGGTTTTTTTTGTTTCTTAGGGTTCTAGTGTTTTTAGGAGATTTAAGTGGTCTTAGGGTGTTAAGGTTTTCTTTTTATTTTTGTAAAGACCCGCAAATTTCAAGGAAATTTTTTTCTTAATTTTCTTTGGAATTTTACAAGAACGCAGCTTCAGACGGCACCTGATTCCGAGGCCCGGTGTGCCCGGAATCAATTTCTGAAGTTTGGCTCGGGTACGTTCAGTGAACGGACGAGCGGGTTTTTCTATCTTTTGAACCGGTGCCCGGAATCGAATTCTGAGGGCACCGATGAAATCGCAGCGCCGGTATTTGCTTAGAAACGCCTCTTCCGGAGTTGCGTTTGCTCAGACGTGGTTTTTAAATTTTGCGGCTTTAAGTCAGAAATAAAATAAAGTTTGTGCGACAACTTTATTTTATTTCACTTAAGCTGCTTGGAAGCCACTTGAAGTCACTTAAAGACGGCTTGAACTGAGTTGAACTGGATAGGATGCTATCCAGAAATATCCTACCCCTTGGTAGGATATTTGTGCGGTGGGACCCGCACGAGCCCCGCCGTTTCTTTCGCTAAGTAACGCACCCGCGAAAACCCGTCAAAGTAACTGAAAAGTCAACCGACGCGTTTCCTTTAATTCTTAACAGACCATTTAATTGGGCGGTTTATTTCGTGAATTAAATGGACTGTTTCTTCTTGAATTAAATGGGTCGTTTCTTTCGAATTGATGGATCGTTTCTTAACCGGTTTCGTGTTGGCATGTTTATAAAATAAGACCAACATAAAAATCCTTGGAAAGGATTTGAGAGAATCTTCGTTCCTCCACCCTCTCCGCGAAGAACGCGAAGAACGCGAAGAACGCGAAGAGCGCGAAGAACGCCGAACCCGGAAGTCGACGACGCTTTCGCCCGAGACGTTCTTCCGATCTCCGATCTCCGATCACCGACCATTCGAGGTGAGTGATTTCGGATTTCCTCTCAAGTTCTTTTCTTTGGTTTTAAACGAAACACAGATTTAAATATTAATAATTTAAATCTGTTGTTCTTGATTTGTTGAGCTCGCCGGCTCAACGCCGGTTTCCGCGACGACGCGACACCTTCCCGCGACGACGCGACGATCGATCTCTTCCGCGACGATCTCTTCCGCGAAGAACGCCCGCGCTCGACGATCATCAAGGTAGGGATTTGATTGTGATTCTTTTTCCCCGTGTTTATTCTTTTTAAGTGAAGAACATGATCTCCGACAATTTTAATCTATTTAAAAATTGTTGTTGATTTTTCCTCCCGTGATTTATGACTAACGCGGAGGTTGCGGGTCTAACGAACAAGACCCGACAACCCTCCGCCGATCTCCTTGTTGTGCGGATATGGCGGACGACGACAAACCGTGCGGCAGAGGCAATCCGTCGATCCCGCAGTGAAGATCGGCCCCCGGGAGGAGCAACGGCGCAGACGGGAAAGAAATCGGGCCACCGGAGCATCTCCGGCGGCCCGCGGAAGGCGGCGGCGGCGCGGGTCGCCGGCGCGGCGGCGGCGGCGACCGGAGGCGGCGGCGCCCGGCGCGCCGCCGTGGAGGAAGCCCGCCGCGGCTGAAGCCGCGGCGGCAACGGCGGCCGGTTCCGCGGCCGCGCGGAACCGGGACGGACGCGGCGGCCCGGCCGCGTCCGCGAGACAGGCGGCCCCCCGCGGGGCCGCGGTTTCCCTCAAGCCGCGGGTTCAACCCGCGGCGGCAGCGGCTCCCTCGGCCGCTCGGCCGAGGCCGAGCCGGCCGGTCCGGTCGGCCGGGTCGCGCCCAGGCCGGACCGGACCCGGCCGAGCCGGTTCGGACCGGGTCGGGCCGACCCGGTTCGGGCCGACCCGGTTCGGCCGACCCCAGGGGGGGGTTCGGGCCGGGTCGCCCCGGGCCCAGTACCCCCGTTTCGGGCCCTCTACGGTCTTTCGCCCATATCTTGGGCCTGGGACCTCCGATTGACGAACCGTCAGCGGCTACGCGATCCTTGGATCGAGACGGTCGTTTCGGTATATTATACTCAAGGTTTCGGAAGACTTTGGGTTCGGCCGGGTTGGTTCGTACACGAAACCAACCGGGCCCTCGGAGCGGAAACGCTCATAACTTGAGCTACGGACGTCCGAACGACGTACCGTCAGCTGTGGTAGTTTCCTCTAAGTGAGACGGAACTTTTGGCATACTCCGCCCGAGGATCGGATACAGGCGGAGTACGGTCGGGTTGGTTTTGCCCTAAAAACCAACCGGGCCCCTGGGACGAAAATGCCAATAACTCTCAGACCGGGCGTCCGAATGACGCGCCGTCTGTCGCGTTGAGATCCTGTTGTCGATACGGAACTTTTGGATACATCAACTTCGGACTACGTGTCAGTTGATGTATCAGCCCCTCGGCTTGTGGAGCGGACCCTCCTAAACGAGCTCGCTACGTGCGGGAACCCTAGCGCTGGCTGTGACTTCGACGGCAGAGCAGAGATCCTCCGTGGACTGCGACGACGGCAGAGCAGAGATCCTCCGTGGACTGCGACGACGGCAGAGCAGAGATCCTCCGTGGACTGCGACGACGGCAGAGCAGAGATCCTTCGTGGACTGCGGCGACGACTGTGCAGAGATCCTCAGTGGACTGCGTCGACTACTGCACTCAGCGATCCCACGTGGATCAGTGCTTCAGGTTCTGTGTGAGCCCGATCCTACGTGGGTCCTTACTACCGGTTCTGTGTGAGCCACTGCCTACAGGTTCTGTGTGAGCCCGATCCTACGTGGGTCTTTTGCGGGGGTTAGTACCTATCGATCCTTCGTGGGTCCGACGACTTAGACGGATCAGTGATCGTCTTTGACGTCATCTGAAAAAGTATACCTGGTTGAGCTGAATCTTATGTTACTCTCCTTTGTGGATTGTGTTGAACCATCCTTTGTGGATTTACTGTTTACTCTCCTTTGTGGATTTGGGTCTTGCTTTCCTTTGTGGATTGAGTTGTTCTTGAGCTCGTGAGCAGAGCTAGAATTGGGGACTTAGGTATATGTATGGGCATATACCTAAGTCGAGTCAGATGTTACTTCGTGATTGCATCTTTCTTTGTGCTATATCCTTTGTGGATTTCGGGAGACCTTCGGGGGTCTCGGGGTCCTTACTGAGTAGTTGTACTCACCCCTGCACGGGCTATGCCCGCACTTCGTGGTGTTGGTTGCAGACGACGGACAGCGCTGATCGCGGTTGGGCGTGGAGCAGGACGGTACCTGGAGGTGGACCACTGGGCGGGACGTGCTCGGAGCGGACGTGGGACCCGAGGAGCCTGGAGGCTATCTGTACCCACCCTTCAGGTGGGATTGCCAGTGGACGACACGAGGCCGCCGTCTTTTCTTCAGTTGCTGTACTTTACTTTTCCAGTTGTACTTTACAGTTGGGCTTGTATTTCCGGCCCCTTTTACTTTCTGCACTTTACTTTCCGCTTGCTGACTCTGTGTGGTTGTTACTTATAAAGGCAATGCCTTCCCTGTTTACTGGGATTTTACGCCTTGGTGCTAGTCGCCAGCCCCTGGCCTATGGAAGGCGGGCTTGGGGTAGTCACGGCACGGGCCCCGAGGACGGGTCGTGACAAATTGGTATCAGAGGTGGTCGGTTCTACCGCGGACTCTGATCGTCCTTTCTTTCCATGTGAAGCAATAGTGTTTAGTGTATTGATTGTGGTTATCAGTTCAGGGAGCCCAGTGTTGGTGCGGCGGCCGACGTATCCGTACACCAGGACCCTGACTCCTGATTTCCGACTTAATGCATGAAAACATTGATTGCGTGTGTGTTTCAAGTTTTCTTTGTGGTTACTTGTGTCAGCTCACCGGGTATACTGATCTGCTTTATGAAAGTCTCAAGTTTTCCTTGCGATTACTTGTGCCAGCTCACCAGGTATACTATTCTGACTGTGGTGCTCTTGTTCTCCTTTTCAGGATGGCCCCGCGACGACAGCCAGCTAGGGTTTCGAGTGTAGGGCGCGACGGCAGCCCACCGAGCGACGAGGCCTCGGTGCAGGGCCCTTTGCCAGCAGTGGCACCGGCGGTAGCTTTACCCGCCGAGCCACTGATGCTGCCAGTACCAGACGCTGACGATGCACGTCGCCTCAGGGCACTGCACGAGTTTCAGAGCCAGCGACCGCCCAGGTTTCGCGGTGAGGCGGACCCCCAGGCCGCCGAGGACTGGCTAGAGGCGGTGGTACGGATCTTCAGGCTAGTGAGGACACCAGCGGATCTCATGGTGATTCTCGCGGCCAGCCTCCTGCAGGCGGCAGCAGGACGATGGTGGAGCCTGATGCTCCAGGTTCACGATGAGGCATCCTTGCTCTGGGCGGACTTCGAGAGCCTCTTCCGCTCTGAGTTCGTCCCGGCCACCCTCCGAGCGGTGCGCATCCAGGAGCTTCTCCAGCTGCGCCAGGGCAGTATGACGGTCGCTCAGTATGCGGCGAGGTTCACGGACCTATCTCGCTACTCGACCGACATGGTACGGGACCCCTTCTTCCGGGCCCGGACCTTCGAGCAGGGCTTGCGACAGGAGATTCGTGCGTCGCTGATCTCCCTCAGCATTCCGACCCAGGCAGGAGTGCTGGAGCGAGCCCTCCTGATCGAGAGCTTCCTGGCAGAGCCTTCTTCAGCGGCGAGACCTAGCGCAGGGCGGCAGGTAGCTGAGTCTTCGGCAGCAGGTAGCTGACGGATGACTCACGGGTCCAGGCAGACCAGACCCCCACGCAGACGGCCTCAGGACACCGGCTCAGCAGTACGAGGCACACAGCGGAGTGCCAGCCTTTCGAGAGGCAGGCTGTGCTACTCTTGCGGCGGGCAGGGTCACATGGCTCGTGACTGCCCGACTCGCCGATCAGAGGAGCTGGCCGAGCAGCGGGTGGTGGGCGACGCTTCCAGGCTCTACCCCCACCACCACCAGGAGGGCCACCTCGACCACAGGGAGCTGGCGGGCAGGGACAGGCCCAGCTCCAGGCAGTGGAGGCCTACGACCCCGACATGCCAGAGATGATTCGAGGTACGATCTGTGTCTATTCCACCCTTGCTGCAGTACTTATAGACACAGGAGCGAGTCACTCTTTCATAGCCTCTGCCCTTGTTCGGAGCTCGGAGATTCCGACTGAGCCGTTGGCTCGATCCTTACGGCTAGAGACTCCTACGGGAGCAGACTCGACGATTACGCACTGGTGCCGGCAGTGTGAGCTTACTCTAGGAGGCGAGAGCTTCGGCTGGGATCTCCTTGTAGCGGCGTCGAGGCCTTACGACGTCATCTTGGGCATGGATTGGCTATCCACGGTTCATGCCCAGATCGACTGTTTTAGGCGCAAGGTACGAGGTGTTCGTACCGACGGGAGCAGGTTTACCTTCACCGGCGAGAAGGGAACCTTTGCAGCACAGGATGGACTTCCGCGGAGGAGAGTGCAGCCCATCTCACATCAGTTGGCTAGCCTCATCCTAGGAGCAGTGGACGTGCGGAGTCCGGCTTTTCCTGCAGTGGTGGACCAGTACGTGGACGTCTTTCCCGACGACGTTCCAGGGCTACCTCCTCGTAGAGAGGTAGACTTTTACATCGACCAGTACCCCGGGACAGCCCCGATATCTACTCCAGCATATCGGATGGCCCCCGCTGAGCTTCGAGAGCTGCGGGTACAGTTGGAGGACTTGCAGAGCAAGGGGTTTATCCGACCCAGTGTTTCACCCTGGGCTTCCCCGATTTTGTTCGCCAAGAAGGCGGACGGGAGCTTGCGACTTTGTGTCGACTATCGTCGCCTGAACCAGGTGACAGTGAGGAATAAGTATCCGCTGCCACGGATTGATGACCTCTTCGATCAGCTCAAGGGAGCGCGGTGGTTCTCGAAGATAGACCTCCGGTCAGGCTATCATCAGCTCAGAGTTCGAGACGAGGACGTGCAGAAGACGGCCTTCAGGTGTCGGTATGGCCATTATGAGTTCTTGGTTATGCCGTTCGGCGTAACCAATGCTCCAGCAGTGTTCATGAGCCTCATGAACAGGATCTTCCAGCCATACCTCGACCGATTTGTCGTTGTCTTCATTGACGACATTTTGGTATACTCGACGACTGAGGAGGAGCATGCCTACCACCTGCGAGTTGTGCTAGACACGCTCCGAGAGCACCAGCTTTATGGCAAGCTCTCAAAATGCCAGTTCTGGTTACGTGAGGTCCATTTCTTGGGGCACGTCATTTCTGAGGCGGGAGTTTCAGTGGATCCCGCGAAGATCGAGGCAGTGCTAGCTTGGGAGCCACCCAGGAGCGTGACAGAGGTGCGGAGCTTCTTGGGCCTAGCGGGATACTATCGGAGATTCGTGCCAGACTTCTCCAGAGTTGCGGCACCACTCTCAGCCTTGACGAAGAAGGGGAAACCCTTTGTGTGGTCAGACAGATGTCAGCAGAGCTTCCAGGAGCTGAGACAGAGATTGACCAGCGCACCTATCTTGAGGTTGCCTGAGGAGGGAGTTGGGTACGTAGTTTACTGCGATGCATCAGGGACTGGACTCGGGTGCGTCCTGATGCAGGAGCGGGCCGTGATCGCCTACGGATCACGTCAGTTGAGGCCGCATGAGCAGAACTACGCCACTCATGACCTGGAGTTAGCAGCAGTGGTCTTCGCTCTGAAGACTTGGCGGCACTATCTGATGGGCGAGCGCTTCATCGTCTTTTCTGACCACCAGAGTCTCAGGTATATCTTCTCTCAGAAGGACCTGAACCTGAGACAGCGGAGATGGCTTGAGTTCCTCCAGGACTATGACTTTGAGATAGTCTATACTCCTGGGAAGGGGAACGTGGTAGCCGATGCCCTCAGCAGGAGGACAGGCATTCAGCTGCTTGAGGAGGCGACGGAGCAGCTAGCCTCCTTGCAGATATCCTTCGTGGATAGAGACGGAGCAGCCTTTCTTCAGTCTCTCACAGTCTCTCCTCCACTTCTACAGCGGGTCAGAGAGGCTCAGCGTGGGGACGCTGACTGTGAGACCCGGCGTGCACTGATATCCTCAGGTCAGGCGCCTGATGGTTTCTCCCTTGGAGCAGAGCATGACATCCTTTTCAGAGGGCGTACCTTCGTACCAGTTGCTTTACGAGAGGAGGTGCTGAGAGAGTTTCACACTTCTCCCTTGGCGGTGCATCCCGGAGTGGCGAAGATGTACCAGGATCTCAGGCGACAGCACTGGTGGCCGGGCATGAAGAAAGCTGTGGCTGAGTTCGTTTCACGATGCCTCACCTGCCAGCAGGTGAAGGCAGAGCACCAGGTACCAGCAGGTTTGGTACAGCCCTTGGAGGTCCCGGAGTGGAAGTGGGATAGCATATCTATGGACTTCGTGACTGGACTTCCACGCACTTCCAGAGGTCACGACTCCATTTGGGTGATTGTCGACCGACTCACCAAGTCGGCACACTTCTTACCCATCAGAGAGCAGGGCTCAGTGGAGATCTTGGGACGTCTTTACGTCCAGGAGATCGTACGGCTTCACGGTGTGCCATCGTCTATCGTCTCCGATCGAGATGCTCGTTTCACTTCCAGGCTTTGGAAGGGGTTGCAGGAGGCGTTCGGGACGCGGCTCCATCTGAGCACAGCCTTCCACCCTCAGACGGATGGACAGACGGAGAGGACCATACAGACACTCGAGGACATGCTCCGTGCATGTGTTCTCGACTTTGGTCGCAGCTGGGAGGACCACCTACCCTTGGTGGAGTTTGCGTACAACAACAGCTACCACTCCACCATCGGGATGGCACCATACGAGGCGTTGTACGGCAGACCCTGCAGATCACCGTTGTGCTGGACAGACCCTGGGGAGTCAGCACTCGTGGGACCAGAGATGGTCCGAGCCACGACAGAGAAGGTCCAGATCATCCAGGAGAGGATGAGGACAGCTCAGAGCCGGCAGAAGTCATATGCTGACAGGAGGCGGAGGCCACTAGAGTTCGAGGATGGCGACCACGTCTTTTTTGCGTGTCTCACCTCGACGTGGTTTACGGAGATTTGGCCGAGGCGGCAAGCTGTCTCCCCGCTTCATCGGGCCTTTCCAGGTCCTCAGCAGGATAGGAGAGGTGGCTTATCGCCTGGCTCTACCACCTCAGTTGCACCGGGTGCACGACGTCTTCCACGTGTCTCAGCTGAGGAGATACGTGCACGACCCGACGCACATCATCGACTTTGGGGAGCTGGTCGTGGACGATGGGGCGACTTTTGCGGAGGTTCCAGTGGAGATCGAGGATCGACAGGAGCGGGTCCTACGTGGGCGGGCGATTCCTCTTGTGCGCGTCAGGTGGCAGCACGGGAACCTCCAGGAGAGCACTTGGGAGCGGGAGGCTCAGATGCGTGCTCAGTACCCCCATTTGTTCCCCTAGTTTTTGATGTATCTTTACGGGGACGTAAAGCCCTGAGGTGGGAGTAATGTAAAGACCCGCAAATTTCAAGGAAATTTTTTTCTTAATTTTCTTTGGAATTTTACAAGAACGCAGCTTCAGACGGCACCTGATTCCGAGGCCCGGTGTGCCCGGAATCAATTTCTGAAGTTTGGCTCGGGTACGTTCAGTGAACGGACGAGCGGGTTTTTCTATCTTTTGAACCGGTGCCCGGAATCGAATTCTGAGGGCACCGATGAAATCGCAGCGCCGGTATTTGCTTAGAAACGCCTCTTCCGGAGTTGCGTTTGCTCAGACGTGGTTTTTAAATTTTGCGGCTTTAAGTCAGAAATAAAATAAAGTTTGTGCGACAACTTTATTTTATTTCACTTAAGCTGCTTGGAAGCCACTTGAAGTCACTTAAAGACGGCTTGAACTGAGTTGAACTGGATAGGATGCTATCCAGAAATATCCTACCCCTTGGTAGGATATTTGTGCGGTGGGACCCGCACGAGCCCCGCCGTTTCTTTCGCTAAGTAACGCACCCGCGAAAACCCGTCAAAGTAACTGAAAAGTCAACCGACGCGTTTCCTTTAATTCTTAACAGACCATTTAATTGGGCGGTTTATTTCGTGAATTAAATGGACTGTTTCTTCTTGAATTAAATGGGTCGTTTCTTTCGAATTGATGGATCGTTTCTTAACCGGTTTCGTGTTGGCATGTTTATAAAATAAGACCAACATAAAAATCCTTGGAAAGGATTTGAGAGAATCTTCGTTCCTCCACCCTCTCCGCGAAGAACGCGAAGAACGCGAAGAACGCGAAGAGCGCGAAGAACGCCGAACCCGGAAGTCGACGACGCTTTCGCCCGAGACGTTCTTCCGATCTCCGATCTCCGATCTCCGATCTCCGATCTCCGATCACCGACCATTCGAGGTGAGTGATTTCGGATTTCCTCTCAAGTTCTTTTCTTTGGTTTTAAACGAAACACAGATTTAAATATTAATAATTTAAATCTGTTGTTCTTGATTTGTTGAGCTCGCCGGCTCAACGCCGGTTTCCGCGACGACGCGACACCTTCCCGCGACGACGCGACGATCGATCTCTTCCGCGACGATCTCTTCCGCGAAGAACGCCCGCGCTCGACGATCATCAAGGTAGGGATTTGATTGTGATTCTTTTTCCCCGTGTTTATTCTTTTTAAGTGAAGAACATGATCTCCGACAATTTTAATCTATTTAAAAATTGTTGTTGATTTTTCCTCCCGTGATTTATGACTAACGCGGAGGTTGCGGGTCTAACGAACAAGACCCGACAACCCTCCGCCGATCTCCTTGTTGTGCGGATATGGCGGACGACGACAAACCGTGCGGCAGAGGCAATCCGTCGATCCCGCAGTGAAGATCGGCCCCCGGGAGGAGCAACGGCGCAGACGGGAAAGAAATCGGGCCACCGGAGCATCTCCGGCGGCCCGCGGAAGGCGGCGGCGGCGCGGGTCGCCGGCGCGGCGGCGGCGGCGACCGGAGGCGGCGGCGCCCGGCGCGCCGCCGTGGAGGAAGCCCGCCGCGGCTGAAGCCGCGGCGGCAACGGCGGCCGGTTCCGCGGCCGCGCGGAACCGGGACGGACGCGGCGGCCCGGCCGCGTCCGCGAGACAGGCGGCCCCCCGCGGGGCCGCGGTTTCCCTCAAGCCGCGGGTTCAACCCGCGGCGGCAGCGGCTCCCTCGGCCGCTCGGCCGAGGCCGAGCCGGCCGGTCCGGTCGGCCGGGTCGCGCCCAGGCCGGACCGGACCCGGCCGAGCCGGTTCGGACCGGGTCGGGCCGACCCGGTTCGGGCCGACCCGGTTCAGCCGACCCCAGGGGGGGGTTCGGGCCGGGTCGCCCCGGGCCCAGTACCCCCGTTTCGGGCCCTCTACGGTCTTTCGCCCATATCTTGGGCCTGGGACCTCCGATTGACGAACCGTCAGCGGCTACGCGATCCTTGGATCGAGACGGTCGTTTCGGTATATTATACTCAAGGTTTCGGAAGACTTTGGGTTCGGCCGGGTTGGTTCGTACACGAAACCAACCGGGCCCTCGGAGCGGAAACGCTCATAACTTGAGCTACGGACGTCCGAACGACGTACCGTCAGCTGTGGTAGTTTCCTCTAAGTGAGACGGAACTTTTGGCATACTCCGCCCGAGGATCGGATACAGGCGGAGTACGGTCGGGTTGGTTTTGCCCTAAAAACCAACCGGGCCCCTGGGACGAAAATGCCAATAACTCTCAGACCGGGCGTCCGAATGACGCGCCGTCTGTCGCGTTGAGATCCTGTTGTCGATACGGAACTTTTGGATACATCAACTTCGGACTACGTGTCAGTTGATGTATCAGCCCCTCGGCTTGTGGAGCGGACCCTCCTAAACGAGCTCGCTACGTGCGGGAACCCTAGCGCTGGCTGTGACTTCGACGGCAGAGCAGAGATCCTTCGTGGACTGCGACGACGGCAGAGCAGAGATCCTCCGTGGACTGCGACGACGGCAGAGCAGAGATCCTCCGTGGACTGCGACGACGGCAGAGCAGAGATCCTTCGTGGACTGCGGCGACGACTGTGCAGAGATCCTCAGTGGACTGCGTCGACTACTGCACTCAGCGATCCCACGTGGATCAGTGCTTCAGGTTCTGTGTGAGCCCGATCCTACGTGGGTCCTTACTACCGGTTCTGTGTGAGCCACTGCCTACAGGTTCTGTGTGAGCCCGATCCTACGTGGGTCTTTTGCGGGGGTTAGTACCTATCGATCCTTCGTGGGTCCGACGACTTAGACGGATCAGTGATCGTCTTTGACGTCATCTGAAAAAGTATACCTGGTTGAGCTGAATCTTATGTTACTCTCCTTTGTGGATTGTGTTGAACCATCCTTTGTGGATTTACTGTTTACTCTCCTTTGTGGATTTGGGTCTTGCTTTCCTTTGTGGATTGAGTTGTTCTTGAGCTCGTGAGCAGAGCTAGAATTGGGGACTTAGGTATATGTATGGGCATATACCTAAGTCGAGTCAGATGTTACTTCGTGATTGCATCTTTCTTTGTGCTATATCCTTTGTGGATTTCGGGAGACCTTCGGGGGTCTCGGGGTCCTTACTGAGTAGTTGTACTCACCCCTGCACGGGCTATGCCCGCACTTCGTGGTGTTGGTTGCAGACGACGGACAGCGCTGATCGCGGTTGGGCGTGGAGCAGGACGGTACCTGGAGGTGGACCACTGGGCGGGACGTGCTCGGAGCGGACGTGGGACCCGAGGAGCCTGGAGGCTATCTGTACCCACCCTTCAGGTGGGATTGCCAGTGGACGACACGAGGCCGCCGTCTTTTCTTCAGTTGCTGTACTTTACTTTTCCAGTTGTACTTTACAGTTGGGCTTGTATTTCCGGCCCCTTTTACTTTCTGCACTTTACTTTCCGCTTGCTGACTCTGTGTGGTTGTTACTTATAAAGGCAATGCCTTCCCTGTTTACTGGGATTTTACGCCTTGGTGCTAGTCGCCAGCCCCTGGCCTATGGAAGGCGGGCTTGGGGTAGTCACGGCACGGGCCCCGAGGACGGGTCGTGACAATTTTCATGGTTTTTAGGTTTTTTTTATGTTTTTAGGGTTTTTAAGGTTTTTTATGGATATATAGGGTTTTTGGATTCTTGATATTTTTAGGGGTTTTAAGTGTTTTTAACGGTTTTTGGGTTTTAAATGGTTTTTAGAGTTTATAGTAGTTTTTTTGATTATTCTGGTTTTTTAGGGTTTTAATATTTTTAAGGGTTTAAATGGTTTTTAGGGGTTTTTAGAGTCTTTTAGGTGGTTTAGTATCTTCTAGATATTGTTTTTATTTTTTGGGTTTAAATAGTTAATGGATTTTAGGGTTTTCATTAGAGGTTTCACGCTTTTAGGGGTTTTATGTTTTTATGTATTTTTTGGGATTTTTGGGATTTTTTTGGATTTTAGGTTTTTTATGGATTTTGAAGATTTTTATGGTTTTCTAGGGGTTTTATGGTGTTTTATGGTATTCATATTTTTTTTAGGTTTTTAAGAGTTTTACGTTTTTTTGGTTTTTAATGTTTTCCTTTGGGTTTTATGTTTTTTTAGGGTATTTTTCATTTTAAGGGAATTTAATGAATTTTTTAGGTTTTTTATTATATTTTAGGGTTTGGTGATTTTGAAATGTTATGTGGTTTTTGGGTTTTTAGGGATTTTATATTTCCATGGGGTTTTGTGGTTTTTTTAGTTTTATGGTTTTTTAGAGTTTTTTAATACTTGTATGGGTTTAAATGGGTTTTAGTGTTTTTAGTAGGTTTTAGGGTTTTATGGGTTTTATGGATTTTTGTGGGTTTTATTTTTTTATGGATTTTTTTTTTCATTTTTAGGGTTTTTATAGTTTCTGTGTTTTTAGGGGTTTTAATTGTTTTTTCTTTTTTAAGGTTTTCAATGGTTTTTTAGGATTTTTATATGTTTCCCATTTTTATGGATTTGTTCTGTTATTTTATTTAATTACAGTTTTTTATAATTTATAGGTATTTTAAGGGTTTTTAGGGTTTTGGGGGACTTTCAGGGTTTATGGTTTTTTAGTTTTTATCATTTTTAGATTTTTAGTGGTTTAAAGTGTTTTTAGGTTTTTAAGGTTTTTTTGAGGTTTTTAGGGTTTTAAAATTTTTAGGGACTTTTGGTGATTTTTTACGATTTTTATGGGTTTTTAAGATTTTTTTGGATTTTTAAGGTTTTTATGGTTTTTAGCGGTTCATGGGTTTTTATGTTTTTTTGTTCTTCTAGGTCTTTTTTAATTTTTTTTGAGTTTTTACTATTTTTCGAGTTTTTAACATTTTTTTGGTTCAAAGGCATTTCATAGACTTAGTGGGTTTTTAGGATTTGTATCAGTTTTAATGTTTTTAAGGTTTTTATTGGATTTTATGGTTTTTAAGATTGGGGTTAGGGATTTTATGGTCATTTAGGCTATTTTAGGGTTTTTGCAGGTTTTTTAGTATTTTTAGGTTTTTTAGTTGTTTTAAGTGTTTTTTATGTTTTTCTTAGGCTATATAATTATAATTAGGGTTTTTACAGTTTTTTGTTGTTTCTAGGTCTTTCTATAGATTTATATGTGTTTTTATGGATTTTAAGGGTTTTAAGAGTTTTTAGGGTTTTTTATGTTTCTTGGGATTTTATGTGTTTTTAGGTTTTTAAGGTTCTATTAGGAGGTTTTAGGTTTTTAGGGTTATTTATTTTTTTAGGTATTTTAATGTCTTTTTTTTTGTATTTTTATTGTCTTTATAGTTTTTAGGGATTTTGAGGGCTTTTAGGGTTTTTAGGGGTTTTGTTTTTTTGGGGGTTTTAGGGTTTTTTATTTTATTTGGGGTTTTAAGGGTTTTTATAGTTTTTGAACATTTTTAGGGATTTAAAGTGTTTTTAATGTTTTTAGTTAGTTTTTTGGGATTTTATAGTTTTTAAGGGGTTTTATGTTTTTAGGGGGTTTAGGGTTTTTAACATATTTTGTGTTTTTAGGGTTTTGGTGGTTTTATGTGTTTTTAGGTTTTTAATGTTTATATATGGGTTTTAGGTGTTTTTTATGTTTTTATTCATTTTTAGGGATTTTTGGATTTTTGGGTTTTTAGGGTTTTTAGGCTATTTAAGAATTTTTAGGATTTTTACGCGTTTTAGGGTTTTTTGGATTTTCAGCGTTTTTCATGTTTTTAGGAGTTTTATGTTCTTTAGGTATTTAATGTTTTCCTAGTTTTATTCAAGGATTTAAGATTTTTATGTTTTTAGGGATTTTTTTAGGATTTTTATGGTTTTTAGGATTTTTAGGGATTTTGTTGTTTTTAGGATTTTTAGGGATTTTAAGGGTTTTATGGTTTGTTGGGACATTAGGGTTTTTAAATTTTTAGGGATTTTAGAATTTTAAATGGTTCTTATGGATTTTATGGGTTTTATATTTGTTATGTTTTTTTGGGGGGGTTTATGGGTTTTTAGGGTCTTTTTAGTATTTTTAGTGTTTTTATGGTTTTGGGGGGTTTTAAGAATTTTTTGGATTTTAATGTATCTTTGGGGTTTTCATGGTTTTTAAGGATTTATAGGTTTTTTGGGATTTTTAATATTTATTGGGTTTTTAGTGGTTTTAGGTGTTTTTGAATGTTTTAGGTTTTTAGGGTTTTATGTGTTTTTAGGTTTTATGGGTTTTCTTTGGGTGTTTGGGGTTTTTAGAGTTTTTATGTTTTTAAGTATTTTTAGAAATTTTTTAGGATTTTTATGGGATTTAGGTTTTTCAGTAATCTTCAGGGATTATTTATGGGGTTTATGTTTTTTATGGTTTTTTTGTATTTTTGGTTTTATTATGTTTTTTTGGGATTTAAATGTTTTTTAGAGTTTTTTTATCATTTTAGAGGTTTAAATGGTTTTAGATATTTTAGTGTTTTTAGGATTTTTCTAGGTTTTTAGGGGGTTTTATGTTTTTAGGGGTTTTATGGTTTGTAGAGTTTTTCGGGGTTTTTATCATTTTTGCAATTTTTTATGTTTCTTATTAGTGTAAAGTGTTTGTAGATTTTTAAGGCATTCCTACGTTTATCAATGTTTTTAGGTTTTCTAAATTTTTAGGAATTTTTTGTATTTTTTAGGATTTTATGGGTTTTTAGGGTTTTTAAGAATTTTGATACTTTTATGGTATTTTGGGTTTTTAGGGGTTTTATGTTTGTTTTGGGGTTTTTAGGGGTATTTTTTGAGTTTTTATGGTTTGAATGGTTTTTAGAGTTTTTAACAATTTTAGAGGTATAAAGGATATTATAGTTTTAAATGGTTGTTAGGGTTTTTATGGGTTTTTGGATCTTTTAGGGTTCTAGGGGGTTTATATTTTTAAGGTTTTGGTGTCTATTTTGCAGTATTTTTGGGTTTTATCATTTTTTGGGTTTCTTAGGGGGTTTTAAGTGTTCTTATGTTAATAATATTTTCTTAGGGGTTTTTCATTTTTTTACGTTTTTTTAAACATTTTTAGGTATTTTTAGGTATTATTTATTACATTTAGGTTTTTAGTGTTTTTATAGATTTTGATGGGTTTTAAGGTTTTATGGTTTTCTTCGGCTGTCAAGGGTTTTTTATGTTTTTAGGGTTTGTGAAATTTTTTAGAGATTTTTAATTTTCTAGATGATTAAGGGGGTTTTAGAGTTTTTAGTTGGTTTTAAGGTTTTATGGGGTTTTATGGTTTTTTTATGGTTTTAAGGGGTTTTATGGTTTTAAGGGATCTAAGGTTTTTGGGTACTTTTAGGTTTTTTGTTGGATTTTTAGATTTTTTAGGGTTTTAAGGGTTTTAAGTGTTTTTAGGTTTTTATGATTTTTTAGGGGTTTTCATTGCTTTCAATGTTTTATTACGTTTTTATGATTTTTTTTTGTTGTTTTTGGAGTTTTTCAGGTTTTCTAGGGTTTTTATGAAAATTGAGGGTTTGAAGGTTTTTTTGGTTTTTTTGGTTTTAGGTTTTTTTAGTTTTTTTGTATTTTTAAGGATTTTTATGGTTTTTTATGTTTTTGGAGTTTAAATGATTCTTAATGGTCTTATGGGTTTTTTGGTGTTTAAGGGTTTTTTGGTTTTATTGGTTTTTATGGTATTTAGGGGTTTTAGGTATTTTAGGGTCATTTAGGGTTTTATGCTTTTTTGCTATTTTTAGGTTTTTAGGGGTTTTAAGTGTTCTTATGGTTTTAAGTGTTTTATAGGGGTTTTCAGGGGTTTTAGTGTTTGTTTCTTAGTTCCTTGAAACGTGTGTTCAAGTTTTAAGAATCACTACTTCTAGGTGGTTTCCATTGGATTTATTTATGGAACAAGAAACTTCCAACAGTTCTTTATCCAAAGGGGACCTTCTTTCCAAAGGCAGGCGTTCATTAAGTTTAAACTTTACAATACATAAGAAAGTGCATTGGTCGAGAGTATTTGAGGTCAGACTCATCATACCCTTTTGGGGGGAATTATTTGTCTACTCTAGGAATCTCTTTATAAATTTAAGATATTTTCATGAATCCTTATAAATTCACCAAGTATAACATAAGTTTCCCTTATAATTTACAATCACTTATTAATATGTGTAAAATTCAAAATCATTATTATGTCTTCAAGGTTCTAAATTAATGGATATATCTATATGTATTCGAGGTTAATGGTATCCTCTCATATACTATTTCATGATTCTTTTAATCATCGTTATGATGTTACAAGTTTTTAAGCCACTCAGCGGGGAACTCTGGAATTTATTTTCATCTAGGGAGATGAAGGCTTGTTTTGATATTGGGATATTACCCATAAAATGGGATACCTACGTATCCTTGTGAGAGGAATCAGAACCCTCGTAGTTCGGTTCTGCTTAATGGGACACATCATACCTTTTAAATTAATGTGCTAAGGACCTAGCCATACAGTTTAATGTCATGTGATATGGACATCTAATAAAAATGTGTTAATTCAATGTTTGGGGTTGGACTTATGTCGAAGCATCCCAATGAAATTGGAATGGATATGGGTTTCCATGTAAGATTACACCTGGTTTGGAATATGTCCAAAGGAGAACATGATTGGTTTGAAATGTTGGGTTTGAACCTGAAGGAGGCTTCCTACATATCCCATATGGATGGGAATCAAAGCCCGCGTAGTTCGATGAGTCTCATAAGAGAGTATAGTACTTTGAGAGAAATAATTTTGGTCTTACTTCCCGAAAAGGATGCCTTGATGATTTCGAGGTTTATTTTGGGGATTATTCCTAACGAGGATGCCAAGATTTAGGGAATTAGGGTTGGATTCTTGAAGAGGATGTCCAATGAGCTCGGTCCCTGAGAAGGCTTCCTACGTATCCCAATTATGGTGGGAATTAGAGTTCTCATAGTTCATTCACCATTTGTGTTTTTTCACATGTTTTATTCATCACGAATATCTAATCCCATGTGAGTCATGCTCAGTGTGAGAAACAAGAGGATGTGAAAGATTGAATAATGACACACACACTTTTCCTCCTCCACTGGTGGAATAGGGAGCACCTACAGCAGTGATGGTGGATAAGGGCAAGGTGGCCTGGGGAGAGGCGAGACGACCAGACTTCCCTCTGTTCTCTTCACATTATACAAGGGTCCAATATAAGGAATAATGGATGAAGGTTATGTGCTTATGCGTGTATGGTTTCCCTAAAATTGATCCTACTAGGGGAGGGGGAATTTTCATTCACTTGAATGGAAAAGAAAGTGTGAACCTTGCCTTCCCTACTAGAAGACATGAGGTTCCAGGTCTCTTTGAGAAGGGAGAGGTCATGACCCAAACCCTCCTCTAAACCGGGAACATCCCACACTATTCCTAGGAGAAAGGTCCATTTGAATGTGGATATACAAACCCATAGACACTCCATGAATCCTAACCCCATTGTGAAAAAAATGTGGGAAACCTCTAATTTTGGATATACGTACCCAAATAGGAGACACACTGATGTTCCTTTCTTAAATTTTTGATAATTCAGGAGGTTTTGGTGGAAGTATTAATATAATCTCTTTCAAACAAGTGATCCAATGATGAAAAAGCCTTTCCATGAATGGATTTAAAGATGTATTGATGGATTTTAGACTGAAGAAAATAAGTGAATCAAAGAGGGGCTCCCAAGTATATGAGATCCCTCAAGTATGGGCACGCAAGTAGGCTTGGGAGACCTGTTATTCAGTTATGTGACGAACAAACTGTATGTTAATAATTGGGTGATACTTGGCTCAAGCCTTCAGAAGTAATCATAGGTGATCCCGGAAGTGGGTCCCTCAAGTTCCTATAAAAGGAATAGGTGGCGTGCAAGTATTTCTGATTTAGGGAGGTTGGGCACTTTAGGCATGCAGGTGTGATGGTTTTCAAACACTAAAACGAATTAAGACTAATGATCCTCTTAAAATCCTTCGTTCAAGGTGTTTAAGAACTACCTTGAAAATTTTGGAAGGCTGGGGAAAAGTACTAGGGAGATCAGAGCATCAATTTATCTTTGGGAAAATTCTTCTATACAAATGAAGTCCCCAAGGGTCTATTTATTGAAAGAAACAGGACCCCGGGTGAAATGAGTTTGGGCACGCAAGAGGATTGCGCACCGATGATGTTTTGGATAGACTAGGGTGACACTTTGAGGACTTAACCAAAAAATATTACTTCTTTCAGCTCCAGTAGGGTGGTGTGCAGGTGTTTGCGTGTAGGTTTCTTGGTCACCTCTTTGTGGACTTCGCCAAAATAATTGATCCATAATGTAGGGGTTATGCTCCCACATCCATGCTTGGGATCAATGTCAGGCTACTACCATGACCCTTCAGGTTGGTGCCTTCACTACCATCACTGAACCCTATGAAAAATATAAAGTCACATCGTGAACTTTTCGAGCCCATTTGAGGAAATTTTGCGAAAAATGGCATGGAACACATTTCATGGTGTCTACAATCCCCCCCCCCCCTAGAATTTTATTTTTTTGAATGAAAAGAATCTTGTTCTAAGGTAAAATTAGGGAACTTTGATGCATTCCAACATCATTTGTTTATATTTGTAGCTACGTCACATTTGGAAGGATGGTCTAATTTTTTCCTAAGCCATGGGGCCTAGTGAGCATAGTTTTATTTTTAATAGGTTTATATGGAAAATTCCACATACTTTGTATATTTTTAATTTTTATTTCTCAATATTACCAAAATCATAAAAAATGTATGTTTAGTGAGATGGGACTCAACTTTTGTTTATAGTTCTCTTTGCGGGTTCTCAATCTAGTGAGTACCATGTCTCTTGTTGTTGGTAGTTTAGATTCATCCATGTTTGACTATAAAGGGATAATGTTTAAGGTCGAATATATTTGACCATAAATTTTGAAATTAAATCCCAAAAAAGACTTAGTGACAATTAATTACATTAATATTCTTTAAATATTTCTAAGGGGAATATTGATCCATGATTTTTATGGTCACTAAATTTAAAACTTGTATTAACATAAGGGGAGTATCCTTCAAGAACGAAGATACCATTATTTAAAAAACCCATTATGAAATTTGTGTTATGCAGGGCCAACTGGGGCATATGTTTCATAGCCCAATAGTGGAATCTTTTGAATGACATATCTGTTATGTAGGAAACTTATGCAAGGCCACCTAAGGGAACATACTGCATAGTAAAGTAAAAGATCTCTTAGGAATTTAACATGTTATTGTTGATATACAAGGGAAAATAAGATTTGGGTGACTTAAGACGACGGTGGGTGGTTTTTACAAGGAAAGTTATTTTAGGAATAAAGGGCTATTTCATGCCAACATATGTCATTGTTTCGCGCGGAATCCGAGGATGACCTCCTGGACGGGAGATTCAAACGTTCCGATCGGTTTCTAACGGGTTTGTTCGTAGAACCGGAAACATCCAATGATTCCACAACCGTTTGGACCTACTTTCCAAAGGTAGGTGCTCATTAGCTTGTGGGCTAATGAGGCTTGGGAATTTTCATTGGTCGAGAGGATGGGAGGTCGGACTCATCACACCTTTTTGAGGGGAATTATTGTCTACTCCGGGACTCTCTTTATAGATTTAAGTTAAGTTCGTGAATCCTTATTACATTACCAAGTATAAAATGAGCTTTCCTTTAGTTTTAACAATCAATGATTAAATATGAAAGAAATTTAGAGAATCTTTTATATGTATTCGAGGTTCTTCATCAATATAGAATCATCTATATTTGTTTAGAGATTCTTGGTCAATGGTATCATTCAAAACATTTATATAAAAGTCTCTTGGACATTTTGATGACCAGGCTGGTTTTAAAGCCACTCAGTGGGGCACTTGAAGTTTTATCGTCATTCAGAAGGACATAGATTATTTCAATGTTGGGATCGAACCCATAAATGGGCTACCTACGTATCCTTTGTTTTGAAAAAGGAATCAGAACCCACGTAGTTTGAGGAATGGGATATGATGTTTATGATTGATGGCTCAAAGATGAATGTCATAATTACTTTTACACTCTAAGCTCACGTGAGTCATGCTCGGTGTGAGAAACAAGAGGTGTTGGTAAAATTTAGACAATTGTGCCATAAAAGATGCAATCATAAGAATTTGTTTTGGGGCTTATGTATAGATGACTGCCCAGATAGACGAAGGTTTAGGATTTACTTTTAGGGAGAAAATCCATGAACAGGGTCCACAAAGTTATATGTGCTTCATGGAGATTTGAATACTCTAATCTTGGGGCTTACTCCTAAGGAGGATGCCCAAGTTAGGAGGGGACTTATGATTGGGTTTTATTCCTGAAAAGGAAACCCAAATCAAAGGTAATTTATGACTGGTTAAGAGAAGTTTAAGGGGACTTGGGGCTTATTCCTGAAAAGGAAGCCCAAGGTTATGACTGAGTCTTATTCCTGAAAAGGAGACCCAGGTTAAGGGACTTGGGGCATACTCCTGAAAAGGAAGCCCAAGGTCATGACTGAGTCTTATTTCTGAAAAGGAGACTCAGTTTAGGGATTAAGGTTTGGGGCTTACTCCTGAGGAGGATGCCCATATTTGAGGTTGGGGCTTATTCTTAAGAAAGATGCCCAAGATTAGAGGACTTTGATTGGGGCTTACTCCTGAGCAAGATGCCCAGATCAAAGGTTTTATAACTGGGGATTATTCCTGAAAAGGAGACCCAGGTTAAGGATTCTCTCATTTTAAAGGATGAGGTTGAATGAATGAACTCTCAATCTTTGGTGACATAAAGATATTTAAATCATTAGACTTTGAGAGATATTTCACAGAATTCCTTTCAGATAAGGATGTCAAATCAAGAAATCATGCCATAAATGGCTTTGAAGAGTATCTTGAAGACTGAATCTTGAATAGGAAAGGTGAAATGGCTTAAGAGGGGTAAAATGGGAAAGATGGGCACCCAAAAAGATAGGGGCGCGCAAGTCTTTAAAGGCGCGCAAGTCCTGCGGCGGCGCGCAAGTATTGGTCGCGCAAGTATACTTGCGCGACATGAGTGGTACTTGCGCGATTTTCAATCAGCATTGAAATGCTTGAGCGACTTTTTAGAAAACCCTTTACAATCCTCTTGAGGTTCTTCCAGAGAAGGGACGCGCAAGTTATATTGAAGGAATTAAGTCGGCGCGCAAGTGTTTGATAAGTTTCAACACTTAGGCCTTCCTTATTCTCTTTAGATCTTCCATTCTAGGTAAGAAATTACCTTAGAAGTGTTCTGGAAGCTTTGAGAAGAGACTTGGGCGTCGGGAGCTTCGATCCGAGTTTCTGGAAAAAGATCCTCCCGAATGGGGGGCCCACAGGGTCTATTTATAGGCAAAAGAAGACCCAGGGCGGTTACCGGGCGGTTACCAATTAGGTCGCGCAAGTCACCTGCGCGATCAAGGTAGCCGCGCAAGTATACTTGCGCGGCAGTGGTATCACTTGCGCGGTGGATTTGCTGTTGATCCTTTGTTCATGCCTTTGTCGATTTTTGATGTTTTCTTCAAAGGATGAATCACTTTCAGCTGAGATATTCCCTTTTCCGATCTTTAGATTCTGTGACGAAAGGAGCGTCAACAAAAGTCCCCCCTCAGAGTTGGATCCAGAGAGAAATGAGGATTTGACTCTGAGGAAATCGAATCCTTCCAAAGGAAAAGGGAGGGCGCGCAAGTCTTTCAGGGTGCAGAGGGTGGCGCGCAAGTCTTCATCGCGCAGGCCTTAAGCGCTCTGGGTATGGCGCGCAGGTAGGCTTCCGAGCCTATAAATACACGGCCTCACCTCCGTACAAGTATCCGGATTTCCGGACATCATCCCTTCTCGAGCTCTCGCCGCGCAGGTCACCTTGACCGCGCAGGTTGCTTTGTTTTCTAGGGTTTCCTCGATGTCGCGCCACTGTAAAGGTATTTGTACTTGCACGGTTTATACTTGCGCGTCAAAAACTAGCACGACACACAAATACTTTCGCGCCATGTTTAGACTTGTGCGACTTAAATGCCTTATCCATTTTTCCAAATTTCTTTACAAATTTTATGAAAATAAACCCATTTAAGAGTTAGTTTATTCATCTTTTGTGCAGATTCAGTAGTTCCCAAGGGAATTGAAACGGCTGATGAACTGGCTAGCAAGCGGATTGATGACATGATGAACATTATTGGCCATGATTACTATGATATCTGCGACAGCACTTTCCCAGATTTGGATAAGTATTTGAAGAAATATCATCTTAATTTCCCACAGAGCATCTACCTGTCTCTGTGTGTTCATGGTCATCTGCAAGGAGTCAATGTTCCAAATGCAAACAATTATACACCTGAGATGCAGCTGCACTGCTACTTCTCTATTTCGGTTATGCTTTGCATTAAGAGTAACAACAATGGTGTGAACTTTCAAATTCTTCCTCCATGTCATTCCTTTGCAGATATGAAAATGGAAAACCCATGGGCTGAAATGTTTTCCACTGCCGGTTGGTGGAGAGAAGACAAACATGGTATTAGAGCAATATCTGAAAAGAGTACTCTCTCCAAATGGCTCTTTACTTCCAATGCTCCATTCTCAAATCCACGTATCCATCTTCCAAGTCTCTTGGACAGAAACAGAGTCACTGTTTGATCAGTAGAAAATTTTCTCAAACCGCACTCAAGAACATCCTTTTACAATTGTTCCAAGAAGAGCTGGTATCACTGCATCTCTTATTGTATCCAGTTGAATGAATGAATTCTAGGTGGTTTCTAATGAAGATCGGGATGCTGTAAATCAAATGAAGTGTTATGTTGAAAGCCTCTTGTAATTCTTGAACGAAAAGAAGAGACTCCAGTCTGTGGATGTCCTTCTAACTCTTGTGTATCAATGAAAAACACTTTTGTCTTCAATCATTTGTACCTGCATTCTTCCATTACCTGTTTCAAATTTACTTAAGCCAATGGGCTTAGTAATCATAGTTTGATTTTTACTAGGATTATTACAAATAATCCTACAAACTTTGAACCTTTTAACTGCTCAATATTACCTAAATCATACAAAAAAATTGTATATTTAGTGAGCTGGAACTTGAATTTTATTCAGAGTTCCTTTGTCTTTTGTGTGGGCAGTTTAAAGTCATGCACGCCGGACATAAAGTGGCTAATGTTTAAGGTCGAAATATCTTTGACCGAAAATGGATTAAAATGGATTCAATTCCTTGACAATTTATCTGAAAACATATTTACCATACTCAAGTATGAGGGAAAAAATGTAAACTATGGCTTAAGAATATTTGAATCTGAGGAATGATATGAAAAAAGAGCTAAAAGGCATTAGAAGAAGTAGTTTCCAAGAATGAAGTTACTATTATTTAACAAAACCCATTAGGGGGTTGAAATATGCAGGGCCACCTATGGGCATTGGCTGCATAGTCAAATAAAATAGCATCTTTTGGCTGACAAGTCTGTTATGTGGACTGTTTATGCAAGGCCACCTATGGGCACGTGCTGCATAGTCAGGCAAAAGAACTCCCAGAAATTTACTTTCCTAGTGCTAAAAGCCAGTGAAAGTTTATGGAGATTCAAATTTTCTAAAGCATAGAGTTTGTTGTATGGAAAGAGGTACTTGAATATGGAGAAGATATTTCCAAACAAGAATATCGAAGAACTGGATGAATATCACTCCTACGAAGGTCTGACCCAAACGTAGGGAAGAAGAATAAACCATAGACTTGAATACTTTCAGATCATGAAAAAGGATATGGGACAAATATGTTAAGGATGGCTATTTTTGCGGATCCCTACATACTGTCGTTTAAGACAAATAAGGACAAAAGAGGCATTCTTCCCAAGAATGAAGTTACTATTATTTAACAAAACCCGTTAGGGGGTTGAAATATGCAGGGCCACCTATGGGCATTGGCTGCATAGTTAAATAAAATAGCATCTTTTGGCTGACAAGTCTGTTATGTGGACTGTTTATGCAAGGCCACCTATGGGCACGTGCTGCATAGTCAGGCAAAAGAATTCTCAGAAGTTTGACATTTTTGTGACTAGAAGTCATGAAAAGGGTTATGAAGATCTGAAAATATTTAAGGTTAGGATTATAACACATAATGATGGGTATTGTCCAATATATATAGAGATACATAGGTCAATGATAACAATAATCATGTTGTGGCTGGGTCCTAAATTGAAATTTTGGACTTCACTACGTATCTCATAAGAATGAGAATCAAGCCATACGTAGTTCTTGAAATGCAGTTTAATGTCGTGCAGGACGAAAGTATGAGTGATCTTAGTTTAGGGTCATAGAATTCGGACCATAATAATGAATACACAGTGTGTGTTTTCATGAAGACTTTTCAGCCAAGGGACTGAAAGTGAAATTTGGGGTTAGGCCCAAAAGACTTGGGACTGGATTCAAGGGACACTCGAATGTTCCTACGTATACCATAAGGATGGGAATCAAGTCCACGTAGTTCTAGAACTACCCTTTGTACAAATTTGGTTCGTACATGTGAAGGGTGAAAAGGGGACTTTAGTGCAATGATGGTTTTAACCTAAAATAAAAAGTTTAGGCATTACCATGTATGTACGTAGTCTTTTGAAAATGAAAACCATGATTGAAAAAGAATCAATGTTAATAATGGTTCCTTCTCAAATGAGGAAATCAAAGAATATTGTAGTTTATTGTCGTACCGGACAAAAGTGTTGTATAGTTTAACGTCATATAACAAGGACGAAAGTGAATCAATGTAAAGATATTGATTCCAGGGGCGGTTTCACAAATCATCATCATATGAGATGGTGGTGAACCGATGTGAAGAGATTGTTTTTGGGATTGAACCTTTGGGAGGTTGCCTACATACCCAGCCTGGAGGGAAAAGATCAAAGTCCGTGTAGTTCAATTAAAGAATGAATCAATGATCAAGTTGTTCTTGTGGACAATGATCTAATAAAAAATATTGTTGGGACTTACACATGGTTAGTGGCCCAAAGGGAGTGTTATGGTTGATGTTCGCTCTAAGCTCACGTGAGTCATACTCGGTGTGAGAAACAAGAGGTAATAACAACCTTAACGATGTACAGTTTAATGTCATGTAGGACATAAAAAAGGGGACTATGCAGTTTAAAGTCTTGCAGTTAGGACTATTGGTGCTGCACAGTTTAGTGTCATGTAGCAGGGACAATGGGGACAATATAGTTTAACGTCATATTGGACGAAAAAGGGGGACTGTGCAGTTTAATGTCATGCAGTAAGGACAAGGGAGTTTACCATTTTAACGTCATGTCGGACGAAAGTGCGAATAGTTTAAGGTCATATGCATGGACCGTGGATGGTGCAGTTTAATGTCATGTTGGACCTTTGATGATTATATAGTTTAACGTCTTTCCGGACGTGAGGGACTTTTATACAGTTTAGCGTCATGTAATTTAGGACGTCACAGTTTAACGTCTTGCTGGACATAAGGGATTTGCAAATAGTTTATGGTCATATACATGGACAAGGAATGATGCAGTTTAAGGTCATACTGGACGGTTTAGGGAACTTTTCCACAGTTTAATGTCGTGTGGGACGAAGTTGCAGTTTAAAGTCATACTGGACCATTGCTGTATATTTTAACGTCATATAGCAAGGACGAACTGGTGCTGTACAGTTTAAAGTCATGTAGCTAGGACTAAGGTGAACCAATATGAGGATATCAGTTCTGGGGACTTTTTACAGTTTAACGTCATGCTGGACGATGAAAGTGCCACACAGTTTAATGTCATGTTGCTAGGACACAATATAGTTTAATGTCATCTCGGACATCGAAGGTAACACAGTTTAACGTCATGTTGGACGACATATAGTTTAATGTCATCTCGGACAAATAAGGAACTTCTGTACAGTTTAATGTCATGTAGATAGGACATTATACAGTTTAATGTCATGTAGGACATTGAAGGTGACACAGTTTAACGTCATGTTGGACGAAGTTGCAGTTTAAGGTCATACTGGACCATGGATGATGCAGTTTAAGGTCATACTGGACCATTGCTGTATGAACTAAATGTAAGAGTCTTGGTTCTGGGAACAATATTTTGTGTTTATACAAAATACTTCTTCAGAAATCTGGCATTAGTTGGAGTCGTGATGTGTTCTCCATCCATTGAAATCAGATAATACGCTCCATTGGAGTAGACCTTATGTATTGAATAAGGTCCTTCCCATTTTGGTTCAAGCTTGGGAGGCTTCTTTCCTGGTATCATTGGTGTTCTGAGAACCAATACCAATTCTCCCTGAATGAATGAACAAAGACGAACTTTTTTGTTAAAAGCTCGTGCTATCCGATTCTGATAGATTTCCAAGTGGTGCAAAGTGCACAATCTTTTCTCATCTAACTGTTCCAATTCATTCAACCGCTTTTGGGATTGCTCATCTGTTGATAACTGATCACAAATGGCTATTCTGAGTGAGGGCAATTGAACTTCAATTGGCAAGACTGCTTCTGTTCCATATACCAATGAATATGGAGTAGACCGCGTTGCATTGCGAGTGGTAGTCCGATAAGCCCATAAAGCATGATAGAGTTTATCAGGCCATGACCTCTTATTTTTATCCACCATCTTTTGCAGTATATTTGAAAGAGTCTTGTTGAAGGCCTCTATCTGGCCATTAGCCGCTGCATGATATCGAGATGAATGGTTGGACTTAATGTTGTATTCTTGATACAATTTCTTTACCTCAGAAGAACAGAAGTTGGTGTCGTTGTCCGTCAATATGGTATGAGGGACACCAAATCTAGAAATGATGTTAGACTTGATGAAGCTAACTATGCATTTAGAACTGACTTCTTTGAGAGGTACTGCCTCTGCCCATTTGGAAAAGAAATCAGTAGCAGTAAGAATGTACTTAAACTGCTTGGCCGTAGCTGAAGGGTAAGGTCCCACCACATCCATTCCCCATGTGGAAAATGGCCATGAGTATTTAGCTGTATGAAGCAACTCTGGAGGTTGATGAATGAAGTTGGCATATACTTGGCATGAATGACACTTCTTTGTGAAATTAACACAATCTTGTATCATTGAAGGCCAGAAGTATCCAAGCCTTCGAATTTGATCAGACAATCTATGTCCAGACTGGTGGGCACCACAGACTCCTGCATGCACTTCTTTTATGACAGCCATTGTCTCTTCACCATCAATACATCTGAAGAGAACTCCATCAAAACCACGTTTGTAGAGAATTTTCTCGAGGTGGTTTGGACCATCATAAAGAGTAAAATTGACCACACGTCGCCGAATTTGTTCTTTCCCGGCTCTATCAGGTGGAAGTGTTCCATTTTGAAGGTATTCCTTGATAGGTGACATCCATCCTGTAGTATGACCATATGGTTCAGGAATAGGACTAATTTCATTAATTTCCTCTGTTCTGACTTGAACATAAGGTGAAATTGCACGACGGTGGGCAATACCGATGGTTGTCTCGTCCCGATTTGGATCTGCTAAAGCTGTGGCTATATTAGCCAGTGCATCAGCTTGAGCATTTTGTGATCTTGGGACATAAGAAAATGTCGGTTCTGAAGGGAATTCCGACATTAACTCTCTAACGTAATCATACAAAGGGATTAATTCTTCTTTTCTGATGGCATAATCCCCATTGACTTGTTTGATTACTAGGTCTGAATCACCTTTCACCTTTAAGTGATTCACTTGTGCTTGAAGTGATAACTCCAAGCCTACAATGAGAGCTTGGTATTCAGCTTCATTATTGGTACCACCTTCCCACAACAAAAAGGAATAAGGTAACACTGCCTTATCTGGAGAAATGAGCACAATTCCTAAACCAACTTTGTTGAATTTAGGATTTTCCATTTTCTTCCCTGTTGGACTTCTAGAAGCACCATCAAAATACATTTCCCATGTTTGAGGACTCTCTTGAATAGAAAAAACTTCCTCATCAGGGAGTTCGATATCTGAATACGTGTCTTCCACTGAAGGGTGTTCAGCCAGGAAATCAGCCAGAGCTTGGCCCTTAATTGCCTTTTGAGACACATACTGGATGTCGAACTGCTGTAGAATAACCGCCCACCTTGCTAGACGTCCTGTAAGCATTGGACGACTAAGGATGAATTTGAGTGGATTATTACGAGATACCAATTGGACCTCGTGATGTTGCAGGTAGTGTCTCAGTTTCTGAACTGCAAAGATTAATGCTAGGCAGCACTTTTCAATACTCGAATACCAGGTTTCTGCTTCAAGCATAGTTCTACTAAGATAGTAGAGACTGTTTTCATTCCCAGCATCATTCTTTTGAGCGAGAAAGGCACCCAATGATCGCTCTAAAGATGTCACATAGAGGATAAGAGGCCTACCCTCAACAGGTGGCATGAGTACTGGTGGACTCAAGAGGTATTTCTTGAGAACATAAAATGCTTCTTGACATTCTTTAGTCCACTGGTAAGTGACTCCTTTCTTCATTAATTTGGTAAAGGGTAAACTGTTGCCTGCCAAATTGGCGATGAAACGCCGAATATAGGCTAAGTGTCCTTGAATTCCTCTTAATTCTTTCAAATTCTGAGGAGGTGACATACCAAGGATTGATTTGGTCTTCTCAGGATCGACTTCAATACCACGATGGCGTACAACAAAGCCGAGGAATTTTCCTGAGGTTACCCCAAAAGCACATTTTAAAGGGTTCATCTTCAAATTATGTTGTCGAAGCTTGTGGAATATGACTTCCAAATCAGCCAAGTGATCAAAATGTTGTTTGGATTTAACCACCAAATCATCTACATAGCATTCAACAAATTTCCCTAGAAAAGGTTTGAAGATACGATGCATGGCGCGTTGATATGTTGCACCTGCATTCTTTAAACCAAAGGGCATCACCCGGTAACAAAACACACCTTGAGGAGCTCTGAAGGCTGTATATTCCTCATCTTCTGGGGCTATTCGGATCTGATTATATCCAGAATATCCATCCATGAAAGAAAGTACTTCATAGCCAGTCGTCGCATCAATTAAGAGTTCTGTAATCGGAACTGGAAAATCATCTTTGGGACAATACCGATTAAGATCTCTGAAATCGATGAAAACCCTAATTTGTCCGTTCTTCTTCTTTACAGGGACAATATTAGCCAACCACTTGGGATATTGAACTTCTCTGACGAAGTTAGCTTTGATAAGCTTATCCACTTCAGCCTCGATTTTGGAAGCATAGGTTGGGTGTGTTCTTCTCGCGGCTTGCTTGAATCCTCGATGTTCTTTTGGCAAACCCAAATGATGGGTGGCAACATCAGGATCAAGGCCAGGCATCTCTGTATAATTCCAAGCAAAAATATCTTTATTTTGCTTTAGAAAAGAAATATACATCTCTTGTTCTTCAAGGGTCATGGCCGCACTAATTAAAGTGGGGCGTGGATCTTTCTATGTACCCAGATTTACTTCTCTAAGTTCATCCACAGTGGTAGAGATACCCTCTTCAAATGCTGGAGGAGCATCTCTAAGATCTTCCTCTTCCTCTTCATCGTGTGTTATTTCTTCCGTTTCTACTTGCAAAGTAGATGAAAAAACGAAATTCTCATGATCATAAGAGATGTCAAAATTTTCACATTTTGAAGAAGAAGCTTCCATTTCCGACCCTATTGATGATAAAGGGTCTTCTTTGAGAAATAAAGAGGAGATGATGGATTGAGAATCGACATCAACATTCACCTCTGGTGTTGCTATAACTTCTTCTGGCCTGATTAGCGAAGTATAGACTTGTTGGATTTCAGAAGACGAAATGAAAACGTCACCACTTATGCTTTCATCACTGCTTGGTAAGTTACCAATTTCTCCCATGTTGTCTGGCTCGATTGCCGTAATTGACATTATGGATCTTTCCATAAGAGTATTTTGATTTGGGCCTATTTTGTCAATTTGACTGATAGGTAACACATAATCTGTACTCACATGTGAAAATGGATTTATTGGAATTTTTTCCAAACCATATGGAGCATTAACTTTGGTAATTTCCTTCATTGTAGATTTTTCTCTTCCCTTCATGTGATAAAATTCCGCCTCAATGTATTGAGACTCACATGTCTTGAACGGGGCCTTATCACCATACAATGTTCCAACTTGACCATCGAAACAGTATTTGAGACATTGATGGTATGATGACGGAATAGCTGCATGCTGATGTAGCCAGGGTCTTCCAAGCAAGATATTGAAAGCTGAGTCCTGATCAACAATCATAAAATCCGAATTGGAAACAAGATCTCCAAACTGAGTTCTGAGTGTAACTTCTCCCAGTGGTTCTTGTTCATTTTTATCATATCCTTGCAACATCATGGTAGAAGGAGATAAATCAGATTCTGTGAGGTCCAATCGACGAAGTGTACGAATGGGCATGAGGTTGACTCCTGAACCATTGTCAATAAAAGCTCTTCGAACATCTATACCATTGACTTTTCCAGATAAGTACAAAGGTTTTATGTGCCCATGCACAACATCATCTTCATCTTTATCAGTAAAAGATATCACTGCATGACATTCTGCAGGATTATTCTCTATGTGATAAATTTCAGCCGCAGCAATTTCAGCTTCAAACTCCTGAGGACTTGACAAAGATTCGATGAGTGCTTCCCGAAGATCTTTTGATAGATTCAAAGCATCCAAAATTGATAATTTGGCTGGTACTTGGGCCAAGTGTTTCAATATATCATACTTTTGATCTAGAGGCCTGCGTTTCCCAATAGGAATATGCGGTTTAGCAGGTACCTTGGAAGCAGATGCTTTGGAAGCTGATGCATCTTGTATTGAAGTTGGAAACATCTTTGGTTTTGGAAAATTAGACTGATTAGATCCATTTATTTGCTGAGATAAAGAAGATGGAACATTTAATCGATCTTCCAAAATAACTATGCCGAAGCTGAGTTGGCCATTGGCAGAAGAACTTGCTTGTTCTTTTTGAGCTCGCTGAAGGGCTCTACCACGAGTTTATGCTGCATATACAGTGCTAGCAGGGGTAGAATTAGAGTAGTGGCTTCAGAAAGATCCACGTCATCCCCTATATCCTGAACCTCTAGAACTTCCTCAGGTTCCCTTATTTGATACAGGGAATTCAGGCTCATCAAGACTGGAATATGAATCTGTTAATTGAATCATATTAACAGAACCAAAGATTAACTCTTCGTCTGATAAAGACTCTGCCTGGTTAGCCTGTTTAGGCTGTGCCGTTTGGTGGGACGGTGCCCGTGGCTTTGAAGTAGATGGCATGAAATCTGCCAGAGTCAAAGACAATTTAGGCTTTGATACATACTCATCTTCTCCTGATTCCTCTTTCTTCTTTGAATTGAGCTGCCCTTTTGAGGATTTGTCTTTTGATGGAGGCTTTACTGCAGCTTTTGTAGGAGACACAATTGGCTTCTTCAATTGTGTTCGCAAAATGGAATGGGTCTGATTGATTGTCTTTCTGACCATCCAATCATCATATTTTTTCGCAGTTTTTCTTTTGACTTCCTGCCACTCGCCTCCTTCTTCGGGATCTGTAGCGGTAATACACGCTACATGAGCTGAAGAACCTTTCAATTTGACTTGTCCCAAGTCGACCATCTTTTGCAGGAGATCTTTAAAGACAAAACACTCCTGGATGGGATGCCCCAACATTTGATGAAAGGGACAATAATTGGGACGGTCTTCATCTCCTTCCTTGTTTGGCCTCTTGGGCACTGGTAATTGAACCAAATTATTTTCCAGAGCTGAAATGAAGTAACCAGGAACTTTCTCACTTCGGAAAGAGTATGTTTTACTCTTCATATCCTCAAATTGTTTTCGTCGTTGATCTTTTTGATCATTTGGACGAAATAGCCTTTGTTGTTGGCGTTCAGGAGGTGGAGATCTTTGAGAAGATGAAGGTTTTGAAGTAGAAATAGGTACAGGTGCCTGTTTAAGCATAACTGTAGCAGTTTCTGCTTTACCCATTCTTCTTCCTGGAGCTGATGGAATTACATGAGATTTAACCTTAGCCTGTATAAGGGAATCTTCAATCTGTTGAGCGATTGAAGTAAGGTCTCGAAACCCTCCTGTGTATTTCACAGGGATCAATGGCGTGCGTAATTCGTCACGCAAATTTGCCACACAGATTGGCAACAATTCCTCCTGAGGGAGTGATAAACTCAAGGAATATGTTAATCCCTTCCAACGAGCAATGAAATCAGAGACTCTTTCATTCTCCCTTTGCTTGCAGTTTGTAAGATCAAAAACTGTCGTTTTTGGCAAAGTTGAGCTAAACTGAAGAAGGAATTTTTGACGAAGATCCTCCCATCCGACGACTGACCGGGATTTCAAGCTTGTATACCAGACAAAAGCTGGTCCTTGCAAGGTTCGCATGAAGCATCTGAGTTTCACTGCTTCTTGCTGCTCTGGAGTTCCCATCATAGGATCAAAACAAGATACGTAATGCGTCAAATGTTATTCAGGGTCGCCTGATCCATTGAAAGTAGGGAAAATAGGGTTTCCAAAACTGGATGGAGGAGAAATTGAATCTACCCATTCAGGGTAAACTTTCTTTTCAGGTTGAACTTGCGCCCGTTTCCCTTCCATAGTTTCTAACCGAGCTGTTAATGACTCAATAGTAGTTATTAACTTTTGAGAAACGTCAGGTTGAACTTGGTTTTGGGTAGGTGCAATGAATGGAGCTTGGACAGACGTGGTGGTTGGTGCTGCAACTGATGGTAGTGCTGCCAACCGTTGTTGCGTTTGACCCGTAGGATTAGACCTCTGTGGGTGTACTGACAAAGGAGGATATTCTTGATCCATCTCAGTAGTTACAACAAATTCCTTCGGCTGTCGGACTTCAGCATTCTTAAGAAGAAGACTACTCTGAAGTAGTTCTGCATTCAACCTTCTTAATTCTTTCATCTCTTCCTCCTGTTGTGCAAACCTTTGCTCTAATGTGAGCGATTGACCTCCTTCAGAGGAAGGGTGAGAAGTAACCTGATTCTTACCTTTCCCCTTATTGGATCCTTTTCGGAGAGGGGGAAGTGGGTTACTTGAAGGAATACCCAGATTTTGGGTAAGCCTTTGATTACGTGTGCGCACACCTTCTTCATTTAGGTCTGTGTGCGCGACTTCTTGAGCAGGAACCTCTTCGTCTGATCCCTCTGATTGAGCCTCATCTGGTGAATCAGCAGCAACGGCATTGATGACATTAATGGATGCATATTGCATGGAATCCTTTTTATCAGCATTTCTGTGATATTGTCTCCTTCTATGTCCATGATAAGACATGGCATTCCGTTGACTTGATCCCTCAGGAATTTCTTGGAGAACCGTCACTTGGAGAGAATCTCCTGACAGCTTGGCTCTTCGTTCCTCTTGAGGCTTGTTCCCTAATCGAGAGAATACTGACTTTCTCTGAGGGAGGGATTGAAGATTTGAAAAAGTCCCCAGTCCGGTGGACTGGGGGTGTTCCTGTTGCTTCCGCTCAACTCCTCGAATCCCATTCGTTGATTCTGAGGGTTGGGTTAGAGAAGTCCCCAGTCTGGCAAGCTGGGGTGTCTCTTGACATGCTATGTCTGAGATCTTTTTGAAATCTCTCTTGATCTTACGAATCTTAGTTCGGAAATTAGCTGGATGCATTAACTTGTATCCACTTTTATCACCTGGTTCAACAGACCGTTGGATGATTTCCGAAACTTCTGTCATTTAATGACGTGTTTGCTCTAGAAGAGAGGCTTGTGCAATATTCTCGCCTGCTTGATGTAGGAGCAATTCAACAACCTGTTCTCTATATACTTGATTTTGAGAGGAACTAGTTGAAGCTTGATCTTGAGCAAGCTTTTGATTATGAACAAAGCCCATTGACTGTGGCTGGCCATGGGCAATAACATTGCATGAGACCATTTCCGGCGGGCTTTGCTGACCGGAAAGCACTATGAAATGTAGTGCTTCGTGAACACCCCATCCTCTGATATGAACATTAGATGGAGCATTGGAAATTAACTGACGCAATCTTCTTAGTGCACCAAGGCATGAACGTTGAAGGGTTCTTTGTTGCTTTTCAGCATTCGGATACCGAGAGACTGATAGAGATGCCAAATCAATCTGGCGTTGTAACCCTTCTATTATCATAAGATGATTTTCATATTCATCGTAAGATAATACCTTCTTCTTTAATTGACAAAGATTTTTCCATATGTTGAGACGAATATCATGGATTCCATCATCCGTCAACATCTTTGGAATGTCGTACTGGGAATCAGCCAAAGGCCAAAACATGACTGGTACTTCACCTTTTGCCAGTTTTTTCCTCATGTTCAGCATTTCCTCTTTATCATTAAATGAAGATTCTTCTACCTGTTTGGACCAGAGTTGGTGTTTCCTTGTTGCTTCATCGGATTCAACAAGATTGGTAGAGGAATCACTATTCATGCTGGAAGATGAATGACCCAGGGAAGGTTCGGAGAATAACCTGAACCCCAGGCTATCTTCTGATGGAGAAAGAGTTTCACCTGCTGATAGTAAAGCATCAGACATGACTGGTTTTACGTTTGCAAGTGCCTCGAGATAGGAGGGCTTTCTCGTCACTACATTTCCTTCTGAAGAATTTTCGAGACAACGTGAATCACTACTGCGGAGAGGACTTTCGCAGCAAAGTTCATCACCATGAGGAGGACCATCATGATGGGTTACAGCAAATGATGAAATCTCTTGCTCCTTGGCTTTCTGACCACACAGAGGGTTCATGTGGCTCTCATCTGAAGAAGAAACTTCAAGATTGACCAAATTTTCATGAAGCAAGTTTTCATGAGGAAGTGTCTGCTGAAGACCTTCAGAATTAATGTTCCTGTTACTGGGAACTGAGGGAGTAGAATCTTGAATTCTGACAGATAAATGTCTGAGGGCTTCAAGAACTCCAGCATCGAGCAAGGCCTGGTTATAGATTTGCCTTTGATCTCCTGACTGTGCTGGGCGGATCTTTTTCTTAGATGCCTTCTTACTCGCTTTAGAAACCACTTGATGACGAAAGTGATTGCTCTGAGCAGGTGTATGTGCCTGATCAGGAAAGATGGTCAGGTTAGGCTGACGATCATCGCTCAAATCAGGTGTATGTGCCTGACTTGGTTGTCCATATGATATGGGGGAGTATGCCCCATAACCCTCTTGGACAGGAACAGATGTGTGTGTCTGTTCCGGAGTGAATTGTTGATTTGTCACTCCACTGCTAGGGATAGATTTATGTGTCTGTCCCTGAGATGATGCTGAAGTTGTTATGATATCCTGGCAAGCATCCAGAATATGAGCAGGAATTTGCTTCTGCTCTTTCACCATTGACAAAATCTGTTTGGTGACTTCAGCCGCCGGAACAGGGATATACGTCCATTCCGGGCTTGGAGTAGGTGTATGTGCCTGCTCCTGTCCTCCTTTTCCTGTCAGTGGATCCTGACAGTACTCAAGTGTAGAGGCAGAGAGTTTAGTCTGCCCCCTGTTTGTCGTCGGGACTTTCCGACTGACTTCTCCGTGCGCTACCAAGCGAGACTGTTGGTAGGCCTGATTAGTATTAGCAGGTGTATGTGCCTGCTGATTACACTTCGCCAAACGCGGTTGAAGAGATCCATCATATGTAGTCAGACGAGCCTGCTGACTAACTGATGATGTATAAGCAGGTGTATGTTCCTGCCTATGGTACTCCGCCGGAATTGCCTGGCGGGATCGGCTTGATGCTGCCAGACGAGTCTGCTGGACAGCTGAATTAAAACGGGCAGGTGTGTGTTCCTGTTCGTTGTTTGCCACCAAGTTAGGTTGGTGGACTTCTCTGGAGATGGCAGGGATGACAACCTGCCTATTGTTAACCGGATTCCGTCTCTGGCGGTTCATCTTGCCTGCTCGGGTTCGAGGAACCTGAGCTGAATGCCTGGAGTCGGTACCCTCATCATGTTGAGGGCGCACTACCGCACGAGTCTGGCGGCGATTGTTGATGGGATCCCTTGAGAAGGACTCCTGTCTTTTTGAATTAAGGCCCCGAGGGACCTGCTCATTCACTTCCTCGGAATAAGGGAGTGAATGGAAATTGTGTTCCGGGGATAACGACCCGAAACGGTTGGAGACGGTAGTCAGCACCGCCTACTTCTTGATTGCTGGTCGCCGTTGTCCGGACGACCAGGTAGAATTGTTAACTTGGAGGGCTTGACGAGCGGCCTCCAGAGTTGGGATAGTACCGTTGCGACGGTACTCCTTAACCAGTGCATTAGAAACACAGCGTTGAAGACGCTGAGTTGGTGATGTCATCCTCAGAGCGGATGACATTCTAGCAGGAGTAGCAGCATTGGTTTTCACAGCAGCAGACCTCACAGTAGAGGTGTTCACAGCGGCAGTATTCACAGGGGTGAATTTAAGGAAAGCCATTTTTGTAGAAGATCTTGAAAAAAAAAGTGCCTATTCCATGTAACAGACATAATCAAGATGAATCCGGCTACTGCATCTTTTGGATGATCATATGTCAATGATTGCCTTGTTGGCCCAAAGGGCCTAACAGATAAGAAGAACATCACTTTAACTTGGTTAAGGATTCACGTCGGGTTCACCATTTTTTGTTTCGCGCAGAATCCGGGGATGACCTCCTGGACGGGAGATTCAAACGTTCCGATCGGTTTCTAACGAGTTTGTTCGTAGAACCGGAAACATCCAATGATTCCACATCCATTTGGACCTACTTTCCAAAGGCAGGCGCTCATTAGCTTGTGGGCTAATGAGGCTTGGGAATTTTCATTGGTCGAGAGGATGGGAGGTCGGACTCATCACACCTTTTTGAGGGGAATTATTGTCTACTCCGGGACTCTCTTTATAGATTTAAGTTATGTTCGTGAATCCTTATTACATTACCAAGTATAAAATGAGCTTTCCTTTAGTTTTAACAATCAATGATTAAATATTCAAGAAATTTAGAGAATCTTTTATATGTATTCGAGGTTCTTCATCAATATAGAATCATCTATATTTGTTTAGAGATTCTTGGTCAATGGTATCCTTCAAAACATTTATATAAAAGTCTCTTGGTCATTTTGATGACCAGGCTGGTTTTAAAGCCACTCAGTGGGGCACTTGAAGTTTTATCGTCATTCAGAAGGACATAGATTATTTCAATGTTGGGATCGAACCCATAAATGGGCTACCTACGTATCCTTTGTTTTGAAAAAGGAATCAGAACCCACGTAGTTCGAGGAATGGGATATGATGTTTATGATTGATGGCTCAAAGATGAATGTCATAATTACTTTTACACTCTAAGCTCACGTGAGTCATGCTCGGTGTGAGAAACAAGAGGTATTGGTAAAATTTAGACAATTGTTCCATAAAAGATGCAATCATAAGAATTTGTTTTGGGGCTTATGTATAGATGACTGCCCAGATAGATGAAGGTTTAGGATTTACTTTTAGGGAGAAAATCCATGAACAGGGTCCACAAAGTTATATGTGCTTCATGGAGATTTGAATACTCTAATCTTGGGGCTTACTCCTAAGGAGGATGCCCAAGTTAGGAGGGGACTTATGATTGGGTTTTATTCCTGAAAAGGAAACCCAAATCAAAGGTAATTTATGACTGGTTAAGAGAAGTTTAAGGGGACTTGGGGCTTATTCCTGAAAAGGAAGCCCAAGGTTATGACTGAGTCTTATTCCTGAAAAGGAGACCCAGGTTAAGGGACTTGGGGATTACTCCTGAAAAGGAATCCCAAGGTCATGACTGAGTCTTATTCCTGAAAAGGAGACTCAGTTTAGGGATTAAGGTTTGGGGCTTACTCCTGAGGAGGATGCCCATATTTGAGGTTGGGGCTTATTCTTAAGAAAGATGCCCAAGATTAGAGGACTTTGATTGGGGCTTACTCCTGAGGAAGATGCCCAGATCAAAGGTTTTATAACTGGGGATTATTCCTGAAAAGGAGACCCAGGTTAAGGATTCTCTCATTTTAAAGGATGAGGTTGAATGAATGAACTCTCAATCTTTGGTGACATAAAGATATTTAAATCATTAGACTTTGAGAGATATTTCACAGAATTCCTTTCAGATAAGGATGTCAAATCAAGAAATCATGCCATAAATGGCTTTGAAGAGTATCTTGAAGACTGAATCTTGAATAGGAAAGGTGAAATGGCTTAAGAGGGGTAAAATGGGCAAGATGGGCACCCAAAAAGATAGGGGCGCGCAAGTCTTTAAAGGCGCGCATGTCCTGCGGCGACGCGCAAGTATTGGTCGCGCAAGTATACTTGCGCGACATGAGTGGTACTTGCACGATTTTCAATCAGCATTGAAATGCTTGAGCGACTTTTTAGAAAACCCTTTACAATCCTCTTGAGGTTCTTCCAGAGAAGGGACGCGCAAGTTATATTGAAGGAATTAAGTCAGTGCGCAAGTGTTTGATAAGTTTCAACACTTAGGCCTTCCTTCTTCTCTTTAGATCTTCCATTCTAGGTAAGAAATTACCTTAGAAGTGTTCTGGAAGCTTTGAGAAGAGACTTGGGCATCGGGAGCTTCGATCCGAGTTTCTGGAAAAAGATCCTCCCGAATGGGGGTCCACAGGGTCTATTTATAGGCAAAAGAAGACCCAGGGCGGTTACCGGGCGGTTACCAATTAGGTCGCACAAGTCACCTGCGCGATCAAGGTAGCCGCGCAAGTATACTTGCGCGGCAGTGGTATCACTTGCGCGGTGGATTTGCTGTTGATCCTTTGTTCATGCCTTTGTCGATTTTTGATGTTTTCTTCAAAGGATGAATCACTTTCAGCTGAGATATTCCCTTTTCCGATCTTTAGATTCTGTGACGAAAGGAGCGTCAACAGTCATGAATAGGAAAACCACTTCTATACAAATTTGGTGTATGAAGAATGGTTAAAATTTATCATAAAGGGGAATTTATGATATAAAATGGTGCAGTTTTTAGTCATGCATTGAAGACATTGTGTTGTGCAGTTGTAATTCATGTAGTTAAGACATTGTGTGGCTTTAATTTATAGTCTTTATCTTTTACCAAAGGTATCATAATCTCCCAATTTCTTGATAATATTTTGGAAACATACTATCATATTCAAGTATGAAAGGAAAAATTGTAGACTGTGACTTGGAAATTTCTGGAACTGAGGACTGATATAGAAAAAGGGTTAAAATAATTAGAGGAAGTCTTTTCCCAGAATGAAATTACCATTATTTGACAAAACCGTTATGGGGGGCGTATTATGCAGATCCAACTGGGGAATATGATGTATAGTCAAATAGTAGCATCTTTTGACTGACAGACCTTGTATGTAGGTATCTTATACAAGGCCACCTAAGGGCACGTACTACATAGTCAATAAAAATAGATCTCATTAGTTTGACATTGTATTGCTAAAAGGTGAAGAAAGTTTATAGAGATTTAGTTTTTCCAAATCATAGAGTTTAGTTTATAGATAAATGTACCTGGATATGGAGAGGGTATTTCCAACCAAGATTTCAAAATAATAAAAGGAATAGGACTTCAATGAAGGTCCAACCCAAACATAGGCGGTATAGTGTATGTAGTTTTAGGTCAAACAACTAGGACCATAAATGAAAACAATATATGATATGTGTCCAAGTGATTCCAATGTTATTTCATATTTCTTTGAACACATGGAGAGGGAAATGTGTAAACCATGGTCTTGAAGACTTTTAGATTGATAGAAAGATAATGGGACAAATGTACCTGAATGACTATTTTAAAATACAGATTCTTGTATATTATCATCAAGGTGTGAAGGGGAAAATGATACTATAACCAAGAACGAAATTAACGTCATTTGACAAACCTGTTATGGGGTCTGTATTATGTAGGGCCAACTGGGGCATATGCTGCATAGGCAAATAGTTTCATCTTTTGACTGACAATCTCGTTATGTAGTCAACTTATGAAAGGCCACCTAAGGGAATGTACTGCATAGTCAGGCAAAAGAGTTCTCAGGTATTAGAGACACAGTCACCAAAAACATTAAGAAATATTATGAATATCTAGAAATATTCAATATTAAGAGTGTGAAATATAGAAGGGGTTATGCTCAATGCACATAAGAAATATTTGAATCAATATTTTCCATGAGTTTGAAGTCCTTGACATAGATCTGACTCATATTTAAAATAGATACTTTCTTTGTTTCCATTGAATTAATATTTTGATGTGTAGTTTTAAGTAATTCAGTGAGGAAATTATACTGTGAGGTTTTAAGTCATGCAGTGAGGAAATTATACTGTGTAGTTTTAAGTCATGCAGTGAGGAAATTATATTGTGAAGTTTTAAGAAATGCAGTGAGGACATTGATATCCCCATAAGAAATTGAGACACCTGTTTAATATAAAGAATCCTTCTACCTGATTCTTAAGCCCATGTGAGATATGCTCAGTGTGAGAAACAAGGAGCGGTAAGGGTTTCTTCTATAACACAATGGTGACACATGTGAAGAATAGGGGTGTTATATTTCCATGTTGTTTAATGTCATGTGGTATGGAAGAAGATGAAATGATGTGAAAAGAAAGACATATTGTAACTAAACAAATGGATAAAACCCAAGTGTCATTGTGTGTCTTGATGGGGGATAGAATCAATCCATATGTAGCTCTTTAAACATTCCCTATGTAGGTTTGATTCTTATATAAGGAATATAGGAGTTTTGTATCACGATTGGGCCCAATATTAGAGATATAGGCGTCTCTATGTATCTCATATAGATGATAATTAAGTTGTACATAGTTCTTTAAACATTAATTTCCCACACCAATTGAGTTGGACATGTGGGATGGGGGATTTAACATATTCTAGAAGAATGATTAAATTTAAGACACAATATGGTATGAAAATAAAATCATGTATCTTAAAAGAGAACCTGGTATATATTTAGTTCATATACAGGAGAATAAGGGAAATAAATTTTTTGTTGTTGTGGATGGGCCCATGATTACATATTTAGGAATCACTATGTATCTCAAATAAATGATAATAAAGCCGCACATAGTTCTTGAAACAAGGTCCCTATGCAGATCTGACTTAGATATAGGGAAGAGAGGGACTCATGTTCCACTTAGGAGTAGAAATGATGTCCATGATGCTTGCTTATGGAAGCTCCTAACGTCAAGTAGATAAGACATTAACCGTACAGTTTAATGTCATGTAATGAGGAAAAATGGTGTCATATAGTTTAACGTCGTGCGAAAAAGATAGAGACACTACAAATTTAACATCATGAAGCATGGACTCTTATGGTTGTTATGAATTTTAATGTCTTTCAACTAGGACTTTGTACTATGCTATTTTAATTCTTGTAGTAAGGATATGGGTGTTGTGCAATTTTTAGTCTTACAGTGAGGTTGATGTGTCTAACTACACAAAGTATTTCTTCAAGAATCACGCATTGTTAGAGTTTTAATAAGATCTCGATCCATTTAGATTAAAAAATAATCTCCATTTGAGTATAACTTATGTATGGAATAAGGTACATCCCACTTTGGCTCAAGCATTGGAGGTTTTTTTCTTGGTATCATTGGAGTCCTCAGCACCAATACCAATTCTCCCTAAAAAATGAATGGAGGAAAAATTTCTTGTTAAAATCTCACGCTATTCTTTTCTGATAGACTTCTAAGTGATGAAAAGTATTCAATATTTTCTCGCCTAACCATTCCAGATCATTAAACCATTTCTGAGACCTCTCATCTATAGACAACTAATCACAGATTGCAACTCTGAGTGACGGAAATTTCATTTCAATTGGAAAAACTGATTTTGTTCCTTATACTAGTGAATAAGGAGTTTCTTGGGTTGCAGTATGAGTAGTAGTTCTGTAAGACCATAAATAATGAAAACATTTATCAGACCAATATTTCTTATCTTTATCAACCATATTCTAGAGTATAGTTGATAAGGTCTTATTGAAAGCCCCTATCTGTCCATTTTCCACCACATGATAGATAAAAGAATGGTTATATTTGATATTGTGCTCCGGATATAACTTTTTACCTCAATAGAACAAAAATTGGGGCCATTTTCCGTCAATATATTATGAGGGACAACAAATCTGGTGATGATGTTAGTTTTAACAAAACTCACAATGATTTTGGCTCTGACTTCTTTAATAGGAATTTCCTCAGTCCATTTGGAGAAGTCAGTAGTAGTAAGGATATAATTGAACTGGTTAGATATAGCTGGGGGATAGGGTCCTACTACATCCTTTCCCTATGTGGAAAATGGCCAGGAGTATTTAGCTATATGTAGAAACTTTGGGGGTTGATGAATGAAGTTGGAATGCATTTGGCAGGGATGACATTTCTTAATGAAATTTGTGAAATCCTGCGTCATTAAAAGCCAAAAGTATACAATCCTTCAGATTTGATCAGAAATCCTATGCCTAGACTAGTGAGAACCACAAGCTCCTAAATGTACTTCTTTCATGACATCTGCAGTTTCTTCTCCATCAATACATCTGAAGAGTATTCCTTTGAAGCCTCATCTGTAGAGGATAATCTAGCGATCTGGACTATCATAAATAGTAAAATTGGGTTCTCTTCATTGGATCTATTCTTTTTATCCCTATCTGGAGGAAGTACTCCATTTTGAAGATATTACATGATGGGTGTTCTCTATCCCGTGCTATGAACATATATCTCATAAATAGGGATAATTTTATTAACTTCCTCTATTTTGGTTTGAAAAAAAGGTGACACCATTTGACGATGAGCTATGTTGATGACTTTCTCATCTCGATTTGGATCTGACAAGGCTGTAGCTATATTACCCAGTGCATCATCCTGGGAATTTTGTGATCACGGGACATAACACAATGTCGATTCTGGGGGAAATTCATCCATTAACCCTCTAAAGTAATCACCAAGAGGTATTAACTGTTTTATCTGATAGAATATTCCCCATTGATCTGTTTGATTACCAATTATGAATCACCTTTCACTTTCAAGTGATTCACTTTCACCTGAAGTGACAATCCCAAGCCTACAATGATATCTTGATATTCTAGCTCATTGTTGGTTCCTCCTTCTGATAACAGGATGAGGTAAGGAAATACTTCATTTTCTAGGGAAATAAAGACAATTCATAACCCAGCTTTTTTGAGTTTAGGGTTCTCCATTATCTTTCATATTAGAATTCTATAGGTACCATCAAAGTGTATTTCCCATGTTTGGGAATTATCTTGAATATAGAAGATCTCTTCATCAGGAAGTTTAGTATTAAATTATTTATCTTCCATAGATGGATTTTTAACAAGGATGTTGGCCAGATCTTGGCCTTTTATTGCCTTCTGGGGAACAAATTAGATATCAAACTATTTCAAAATAACTTCCCACCATGACAGATGCCCTGTAAGAATAGGACGACTGAGGATAAATTTGAGCGGGTTATTGAGAGATACCAATTGGATCTCATGATGTTGCAGGTAGTTCCTCAATTTATGAACTTCAGTGATTAATTCTAGGAAACATTTTTCAATACTTGAATATCAAGTTCCTGCATCAATCATAGTTCGAATGAGATATTAAAAGATGTTTTCATTCCCAACATCATTCTTTTGGGCAAGGAATGCACCTATTGATTACTCTTAAGAAATCACATATGGAATAACTGGTCTTCCTTCAATAGTTGGCACTAATACTGGTGAACTGAAGGGATACTTCTTGAGTGTATCAAATACTTCTTGTCATTCTTCATTCCATTGATAGGTGACTCCGTTCTTCATTAATCTGGTGAAGGGAAAATACTTCCCTGCTAAATTGGCGATAAAGCGCCGAATATAGGCCAAGCTTCCTTGGAGTCCTCATAATTATTTTAAATTTTGAGGAGGTAACATGCCAAGGGTTGATTTTTTTTCTCGGGATCAACTTCGATACCATGATGGCATACAATGAAGCCAAAGAACTTTCCTGAGTTTATCCCAAAAGAACATTTCAAGGGGTTCATCTTCAAACTGTGGTGCTGATGTTTATTGAACGTGGTCTCCAAATCAACCAACTGATTAGAAAAATATCATTGTTTTACCACCAAATCATCCATATAACATTCATCAAATTTTCCTATGAAGGGTTTGAAGATATGGTGCATTTTACCTTGATACGTTTCACCTACATTCTTTAAGCCAAAGGGCATTACCTAATAGTAAAACACACCTTAAGGGGCTCTGAAGTCTATATATTCTTCATCCTATGGGGACATACAGATTTGATTATACCCAGAGTATCCATCCATGAAGGAAAGAGCTTTATAACAAGTTATTTCATCAATTAAAAGATCTGTGATTGGAACTGGAAAGTCGTCTTTAGGAAAATGTTGATTAAGATCTCTAAAATCAATACAAAATCTGATTTTACCATCGTTCTTTTTCACTGGGATAATTTTGGCCAACCATTTGGGATATTGAACTTCCCTAACAAAGTTATCCTTTATAATCTTATCAACTTCAGCTTCAATTTTAGAAGCATGAGTTTGGTGTGTTCTTCTTGCTTCCTGCTTGAATCCTCGATGTTCTTCTAGAAAACCCAAATGACAAGTGGCTACATCGGGATTAAGACCTAGAATTTCTATATAACTCCAAGAAAATATATCTCTATGTTTCTTTCAAAATGAATTATAAACCTATTTCTCTTCAAAATTCATGGCCTCACTAATTATAGTGGGGCATAGATCTTCTTATGTACCCAGATTTATTTCTCTGAGCTCATCCACAGTGGTAGAGACACCTTCCTCAAATGCCGGAGGAGCATCCCAGATATCTTTCTCCTCTTATTCTTCTTTATGTTTTATTTATTCTGTTTTTACTTTCATATTAGATGAAAAAAACTTTGAGATATAGGATAGGAGTCGGTATTTGAACATCCTAAAGAAGAGGTCACCATTTCTGACCCTACTAATGATGAAGGGTCTTTCTGAGGTAATAAAGAGGAGATGATGGATTGGGAATCAACACCTTTGTCTTCCTCTAGAATTTCTACAACTTCTTCTATTATGATCGATGGAGTAGAGACTTGTTTTAGTTCAGTGGATGAAATGAAGACATATCCATTTAATCTTCCATCACTACTTGGGGAATCAACGATTTCTCCCATGTTGTCAGGCTCGATTTTCGCAATTGACAGTATGGAAGTTACAGGATGAATGCTTGGATTTGGTTTTACATTTTCAATTTTTTTGATAAGTAACACACAATCAGTACTCATATTTATGATTGGGTTTGCAGGGATCTCTTCCAAACCATTCGGAGCATTAATTTTGGTTACCTACTTTGTCATGGACCTCATTCCCTTTGTGTGATAAAGTTCTGCCTCAATGTGTTGAGATTAACGTGTTTTAAATGGATCCTTGTCACCATAAAATGTCCCAATTTTACCATTGAAAGAATACTTATGACATTGGTGGTATGAAAAAGGTATTGTCAAATGTTTATGTAGTCAAGACCTTCCAAGAAGAATGTTGAAGGTTGCGTCCTGACGGACAACCATGAAATATGAATTAGATACAAGATCTCCAAACTGATTTATGAGTACAATCTCTCCCAAGGGTTCTTTCTCATTCTTTTCATATCCTTGCAACATTAAAGTGGAAAAAGATAAGTCAGATTCAGTTAGGCCCAATCATCGAAGTGTACAAATGGGAATGAGGTTGACTTCAGAGCCATTATCAATGAAGGCTCATAGAATGTCTATGTAATTCACCTTTATAGATAGATACAATGATATAATATGTCCATGTACACCATCATCATCATATTCATCCGTAAAAGATATGACTGCATGACATTCTACAAAATCATTCTCTATACGGTAAACTACAGCAGCAGCAGCTTCAGTTTCAAACACTTAAGGACTTAAAAATCCTCAATAAGTACTTCTCAAAGATATTTTGACAGAATTAAGGAATCCAAAATTGACAACTTGTCTGGTAATTGGTCCAATTGTTTCAATACATCATACTTTTGGTCCAAAGGTATGTATTTTCCACCATGGAGATGCGGTTTTGTAGGTGTCTTAGAAGTTGATGCTTCTGATGTAAATGTACACTGTATCGGAGCATAAGCTAGAATTACTCCTGAAATTAGTAAATTAGACTAGCTAGGTCTATTTACTTACTGAGAGGAAGATAGTATGACTTCTAATCAGTCACCCAAAATAATCATGTTAGGACCAAACTTTTCTGGTGTGGAAGAATATCCTTGTTCTTATTGATCCCACTAAAGGGATCTTCCACGAGTTTCTGCCGTATACACTGCTAGAGAAGAGGTAGAGTTAAAATAGTGGCTTCTAGAATACCCATGTATTCCCTTGTATCCTCGACCTTGGACTCTTATTATATTTCCTTAATTAAGTATAAGGATATATGGATCATTATAATCAAAATTACCATTGACATAAGGATCTATTAGGTGGATGATGTTGATGGAACCAAAGATCAATTCTTCATTTGATGAAGATTATTCTTGATAGGTTGGTTCTAGTTGTCCAGTTTGGTAGGGAAGTGCCCATGATTTTGAAGCAGATGGCCTGAAATCTTCCAAGTTTAAGGAAAATTTTTTCCTTAATATGAGCTTGTCTTCTTCTAACTTCTCTTTTTCCATCTTATCATATTGTTTATTTGAGGATTTACATTTTTATGAAGGTGTTTTTTCTATGGTATAAGTGGAAGAAGACACAATCGTTTGTTTCAACTATGTTCGTATAATGGAATGAGTTCAGTTGATCATTTTCCTAAACATAAAATCATCATATTTCTATACATTTTTTCTATTGAATTTTTTCCATTCGCCTTATTCCTCTGGATCAGTAGCAGTAACACATGCTACTTGAGTTGATGAAGTTTTTTGTTTCACTTATCCAGAGTCTACCATTTTTTTCTGGAGGTCCTTGAAAACAAAACACTCCTAAATGGGATTCCCCAACATCTGGTGAAAGGAAAAATAATTTAGAAGATCTTCATATCCTTCTTTGTTTAGTTTGTTCATCCTTGTAAACTGAACCAAACTGTTCTCCAAAGCATAGATGAAGTAATCTGGAATTGTTTGTTCCTGAAGGAATAAACACTGGTCTTTAATTCTTCAAACTGTTTCTGCCTTTGATCTCTTTGATTATCATGATGAGGCGGTCATTGATTTTGATTCTCTAGAGGGGTATCCCTTCGATACGATGAAGGTTTTTAAGTGGGAGTAGGTACAGGTGATTTCTTGAGTGTAAATGTAGCATCCTCTGCTTTTCCCTATTCTTATTCCCAGAGCTGATGGAATTACACGAGTTTTAGCCTTAGTTTCTATAATATAATATTTTATCTGTTGAGAAATTGAAGTAAGGTCTCTAAACCCTCATGTTTATTTTACAAGGATCATTGGTGTGCGTAACTCACCATGCAGATTTTCCACACAAATTGGCAGAAACACTTCTTGAGGGAGTTCCATACTTAAGGAATACGTTAATCCTTTCCATCGAGAAATAAAATCTGAAACTCTTTCATTATCCCTTTGTTTTCAATTTGCAATATCAAAAACTATTATCTTCGGTAATGTTGAGCTGAATTGAAGAGGGAATTTATGATAGAGATCTTCCCATCCAGTAATTGATCGGGATTGCAAACTTGTATACCATACAAAATCTGGTCCTTGTAATGACTGCAAAAAAAAACACCTAAGCATTACTACTTCTTTTTTTAGGAGTTCACATCATAGGATCATAAAGTGAAATGAAATGCATTATGTTTTGTTCCGGATCTTCTGAACCATTAATGATTAGAAATGTGGTATTCAAAAAATTTGGTGGGGGGGGGGGGGAATCAAGTCCACCCACTCAGGGTAAGCTTTCTTTTCCGGCTGAACTGGTGCACATAGTTCCTCCAAAGATTCCAATCGAGTTGTTAATGCCTCAATTGTGTTCATAAGAATTTGGGGAATATTCGGATGAATTGGAACCTATGTAGGTACAACAAGTGGAGCTTGATTTGGTGAAATGACCAGAAAAACCACTAGTGATGGTGCTGGTATTTTCCTTTGATAACCTACGGGAATAGGCTTATAAGTATGTGTTTGATCCTTCCTTAGTTGTGTACCCAATGGAGGGAATTAATTATCTGAATATGTAGTTACCACAAATCCTATTTTCCGAGGAACACCTACATGATGTACATGTTGAGGATCTTCCTGGGGAATACATCTAGCAGAAATGCTACTTCTAAGTTCCTCTATATTGGGTCTTTAAAACTCTTTCATCTCCTCCTCTTATAGAGAAAATATCTCTTAAAGCAAAAGATATTGACCTTCTCTAGTGGAAAAGTGCGATACAATCTGACTTTTACCTTTCCCCTTGTTAGATGCCTTTTGGAGTGGTGGGAGTTGGTTATTTGAAGGCATACCTATATTCTGGGTAAGCTTCTGATTTTGGGTACATACACCTTCTTCATTTTCTTCAGTGTGTACCATATTATGCATAATAACTTTATCTTCATAGTCCCCTGAACTAGACTCATTTCAGGAGGATCTTCTATAAGGGTGTTAGTGACATTTATTGACGCATAATGAATTGACGAAATTCTTTCAGTATCTTTGTAATATCGTCTCCATATGATTTTCTATGAGACTCTATTCTCCTATATGATGGATTCTCATGAGCTTTTTGACCGGCAGTAACCCGAAGGGAATCCTAAAATAGTTCATTTGTTCTCTCTCTTTGTGGATTCTTCCCTAATCGGGAGAAAACTAACTTCCTTTGAGGAGGGGATTATAGATGTGAAGAATCCTCCAGCCCTGTAGGCTGACACTATTCCTATTCTTCTTCTTCAAACCTTTCAATTTTTTTTAATGAACTTGAAGGTTTAATTAAATAATCCCCCAGCCCTGTAAGATGGGGTGGTTGTTGAACTAATATGGTTAAGATTCGCACAACTTCTCTATTGATTTTGTGAATTTTGGTTCAGACATTAGTTTGGTGCATTTTCCGACAACCACCCAAATCACCTATTTCAGAAGATTGATTTCTATTTTAGAAAATTTTGTTATCGGATGGCTAAAATCTTCTAAGTGTGAGGCCTTCTCAAGATTCATAGATTCATGATGTAAAAGCAACTCGAAAACATATTTTATTTGGGCTAGAATCTGATGAGAGATAGTTGAGGAATGTTCTTGAGATTACATTTGATTACATATAAAATCTTTTGATTGTAGCTGGTCATGGGAAATAACATTGCTTGAGACCACTATTGGTGGGCCTTGTTGATTTTTTAGTGTAGTGAAATGAAATTCTCCAAGTGTACCACATCCACTGATACGAACACCAGATGGGGAATTGGAAATTAACTAGTGTAGCCTCTTTAGATAATTGAGGCATGCATGCTAAAGGGTTCTCTATTGTTTTTCAATATTTGGATGTCGATAAACTAAAAGATATTCCAAGTAAATTTAGCATTGCAACCCTTCTATTACCTTTACATGATTTTGATATTCATCATATGGTAATGATTTGGTTTTCAAATGATGAAGATTCTTTCATAAGTTGAGGTGGATATCATGAATACAATATTCTTCCATCAATTCTGGAATGTTATACTATGAATTTTACCAAGGGAAGAACATGAATAGTATTTCTCCTTTAGCCAATTACTTTCTCTTGTTTAACATATCATCATCATCTTTCACTAGAGATTTCTCCACTTGATATAACCTAAGTGGACACTCTATATTAGAAGATAAATGACCCAAGCAAGGTTCGGAGAAAGAACGTTTCTCTAACATGTCTTCTAGTTAAGAAAGTGTTTCACCCATCAAGGATAATGCATCATACATGACTGGTCTTATGTTTGAAAGTTACTCGAGATAAGAGGGCTTTCTCATCGCTACATTATCAATTACAGAATTATCTTGACAATGTGAAATACTACTACAGAGAGGGATTTTGAAGTAAATGCCATCGTGGGGTGGACCACCAAGGTGGATTACAGCAAGGGATAAATCATCTTGCTCCTTGGTCTTCTGGCCACACAGAGGGTTCTCATGGCTGTCATCTAGAGATAGGATCTATGGATTGAATGAATTTTCATGAAGAAATCCTTCATGATGAAGTTTTCGATGGGGAAATTAAGAATTACTACTACTACTCCCATAATTTGGTAATGAGAGGGTGGGATCTTGATCTACAATAGATAAATGTATAAGGGCTTCAAGAACTCAAGCCTTAAGAGTAGCCAAATTGTATCTCGAATCCTAATTTTCCAATAGTGTTTAATGAGACTTATTCTTGGATGTTCTCTTATACTTAGCTGGGTCTACTTTCTAGGATAATTGGTTATCATGGGTAGGTGTATGTGCCTGACTTGGATTGGTTACCAGAACGGGCCGATTACCTCTAATTTATAAGGGTGTATGTTCTCGATCTTTTTTTCAGTATGATATGGAGAATTATGCCCCATGGCCCACCTGGACTGAAATAGAGGTGTGTATCTGCTTTAGGATGGCATGTCGATGTGTCATTCCATGTGTCATCCCTTGTGTGGGGGAATATTTGTGTGTCTGTTCCCCTGGTACTGCTAATGTAGTTGTTATAATATCCTAGAAATCTTCCAGAATATGGGAAGGTATTTGTGTCTTCCCTTTCACCTTTGAAAAGATGTGTTTGGTGACTTCAACAGATAGAACGTGAATATACGTCCATTCCATAGCTAGAGTAGGTGTATGTGTCTTCTCCTATCCTCCTTTCCCTATCAATGAGTATTGGTAGTACTCATGTATGGGGGTAGAGAATTGAGTATGCCCCAGATTTGTCATCAGAGGTTTCTAACTAACTTCTCTGGTTGGTTCCAAATGAGACTGTTGGAAAACTTGTTGAAAATTGGAAGGTGTATGTTCCTGAGAGTTATTTACCATTAATTATGGTTGACAGACTTCCTTCAATACTTGTAGAGGATCCTGCAATAAGAATTGGTGATTGTAAGTAGTTGTATGTTCCTATTTACCAGTTTTCACAACATTGGATGGGTGAGCTTCTTTAAATGCAGTCAGATAAGACAGCTGACTGGATGATAATTTGTAAGCAGGTGTATGTACACGTTCACGATACTCCACCAGATTTATCTAGTGGGATTTGTGGGTAGCATCCAGACAAGTCTGATGGATAGAAAAATTATGACGAATAGGTGTATGTGCCCCCTCATTGTTCGCCATCAAGTTAGGTTGATGTTCTTCTTCGGAGGGGGAAGAGGTAAGAACTTGCTCCCTGTTGACCAGATGATGTCCCTTATAATCCATCTTGTGTGTCTAGGTTTGAGAGACCTGGGATGAATGTCCATAGGAAACACCCCCATAATGTTGGGGGTTCACTGCCAGGTGATTTTGTTGGCGGTGATTGTTGGTAGGAGTCCTCAGGAAGGATCCCTGCATTCTTTAATTGAGGCCCTGAGTGTCCTCTTGATCTAACTCCATATAGTACAAGAGGGACTAGTTGTTGTGTTCCGGGGATAATAACCCTAAATGGGTGAAAATGGTGGTTGGTACTGTCTTCTTCTTGATCATCAATCGTCGTTGACCAGATGATCGAGGATTGCTATTGACTTGGAGGGCCTGTCAGATAGCCTCCAAAGTTTGGATTATACTGTGTTGGCGATAATCCTTTACCAACACCTTGGAGACCTAGCATTGAAGATGTTGGGTGGGTGATAACTTCCTTCCCTTGGATGAGGATCCATCCTTAGCAATATTCAGGAAGTTCACATATGTCACCTTGAAGAAATCCATTTTGGACTGAAGGGAGTTCTAAGGAAAACATGAAAACAACAATAAACTCCATTAAAGCGACATATTTTAGATGGATACATGCATGATTGATTACATTATCTAGCATTCCTTTATTAATTGATAGGGTCCTAATAGGTGGGTAACATTATTAACTTGGTTAAGGATTCACGTTGGGTTTACCATTTTTGTTTCGTAGTTCCTTGAAACCTGTGTTCTAGTTTTAAGAATCATTGCTTCTAGGAAGTTTCCATTGGATTTATTTATGGAACCAGAAACATCCAATAGGTCTTTATCAAAAGGGGAACTGCTTTCCAAAGGCATCGTTCATTAAGTTTAAACATTACGATACATAGGAATGTTCATTGGTCGAGAGGATGGGAGGTCAGACTCATCACACCCTTTTGGGATAATTATGGTCTACTATAGTACTCTCTTCATAAATTTAATATATTTTCATGAATCCTTATTAATTCTCCAAGTATAACATATGTTTCCCTTATAATATAAAATCACTTATTAACATGTGTAAAATCTAGAATCATCCGTATGTATTTAAGGTTCTTCATTAATGAATATATCCATATGTATTCGAGGTTCTCCATCAATGGTATCCTCTCATATACTATTTCAAGATTCTTTTAATCATCATTATGATGATACTGGTTTTTAAGACACTCAGTGGGGAACTCTAGAATTTATTATCATCCAGGGAGATGAAGGACTGTTTTGATATTGGGATTGTACCCATAAAATGGGCTACATACATATCCTTGTGAAAGGAATCAGAACTCTCATAGTTCAATGCCTCTTAATGGGACACATCATACCTTTTAAGGTCGTGTGATAAGGACCTATCCATATAGTTTAATGTCATGAGGAAAAGAAATCTAAGAGAAAGGTTCTTAGTCAATGTTCGGTGTGGGACTTATGCCGAAGAATCCAAATAAACATGGAAAGGATATGGGTTTCCATGTTTAACTAGACTTGGATGAGAATATAGACCAAGGGTAACATGGTTGATTGGAAATGTTGGGTTTGATCCTCAAGGAGACTTCCTACATATCCCATATCTATGGGAATCAAATCCCACGTAGTTCAATAAGTCTCATAGGAGAGTATAGTCCTTTGAGAGAAATGAATTTGGGATAACATCCTTAAAAGGATGCCTTGTTGATTTGGGTGTTGAATTTGGGGCTTATTCCTAAAGAGGATGCCAAGATTAAAGGAATTAGGGTTGGATTCATAAAGAGGATATCTAGTGAGCTTTGTCCCTGAGAAGGATTCCTACATATCCCAATTATGGTGGGAATAAAAGTTCTCGTAGTTCATTTAGAGTGAGTGATTGTGCACATGTTGTAATAATCACAAATCTCTAAACCCACGTGAGTCATGCTCGGTGTGGGAAATAAGAGGATGTGAATGAATCAATAATGACACATACACTTTTCCTCCTCCACTGGTGGAAGAGGGCCCACCTATGGCGATGAATATGGATGAGGGAAAGGTGGCCCGGGAAGAGGTCGAGAAGACCAGCCTTCCCTATGTTCTATTCACATTGGACAAGGGACAAATGGAAGGAAAAAAGGGATGAAGGTTGGGTGCTTATTCCAGGATGGATGCCCTAAAATTGATCTTGGCAGGAGAGGGGGAATTTTCATTCAATTTAATGGGAAAGAAAGTGTGAACCATATCTTCCCTACCAGAAGACCTGAGGTTACAGGTCTCTTTGAGAAGGGAGAGGTCAGAACCCAAACCCTCCTCCAAACCAGGAACATCCCAACACTGTTCCTGGGATAATGGTGCATGTGATTTTAGATATACAAACCCACATACACTCATAGAATCTTTACCCCATTGTGAATGAAATGTGGGAAACCTTTGACTATTGATATACAAACCCAAATAGGAGACACACTGATGTTCCTTTCCCAATGGTTTGAAATGTTTGGAGGTTTTGGTGTATGTATCAACAGAATCCTTTTCAAACAAGGTATCCAATGAAGAATAATCCTTTCAATGAATGGATTTGAAGAGGGCTTGATGGCTTTTAGACTGAAGAGAATAAGTGAATCAAAGAGGGACACCCAAGTATATTAGGGAGCACAATTATGGGGGCACAAGTAGGCTTGGGAGACCTGATATTCACTTAAGAAACAAAAAACCTGTACGGTAATACTTGGGTGAGACTTGGATCATGCATTAAGGAGTATTCACAGGTGATCCCAGATGTGGGGAGCTCAAGTTCCTTTTAAAGGAATAGGTGGCATGCCAATATATATGATTTAGGGATGTTTGGTGCTTTAGGCGCACAAGTTTTATGGTTTTAAAACACTGAAAGGACTTAAGTCCAATGATAATCCATTAAATTTTTCACTCATGGTGTTCAACAAATACCTTGACAATTTTGGAAGACTAGGGAGAAGTACTAGGGCGGCCAGAGAAACAATTCAGCTTTGGGGAAATTCTTCCATACAAATGAAGGCCCCAAGGGTCTATTTATAGGAAAAAATAGGACCCTGGGTGAAATCATTTTGGGTGCGCAAGTGGATTTCACACCAAATTAAGGTGCGCAAGTACCTTGCATGCTGATGGTGTTTTGGTTAGACTAGGGAGACACTTTAAGGACTTAGACCAAATTATTACATCATTCAGCTCCACTAGTGTGGCACGCATGTTTTTGCATGTAGGTATCATGGGTGCCTCTTTGGAGACTTAGCCAAAATAGTTGATCCATAACATGGGGGGTTTTCCCCTGCACCCCTACTTCGGATTAGTGTGGGGCTGCAGTCCTTGCCCTTCGGTACGGTGCCTTCGCTACAGTCACAGACCCCCCTGAAAAATTCAGACTCACATCGCAAAATATTCGATCGCGTTTGAGGAAATTTTGAGGAAAAGTGCATGGAACACATTTCATGGTGTCTATAGTGTTTTTAGGGATTTTTTATTATTTTTTGGGTTTTTAGGATTTTTTGAGATTTTGATGGTTTTTAGGGTTCTAGTAGTTTCTAGGTGTTTTTTTCATTTTAGGTTTTTTAAGAGTTTTAATTTTTTAGGTTTTTAGGGTTTCCTAACAGATTTTTAGGGTTTTACTATTTTTAGTATTTTTAGTGATTTTTTAAGATTTTTATGGATTTTTGCGTTTTTTGGGATTTTGAGGGTTTTATGGGTGGTTGGATTTTTTCGGTATTTTTGAGTTTTTATGGTTTTTAAGTTTTTAGAGTTTTTAATGTTTTTAGGGGTTTAAAGGGTTTTTACAGTTTTTAGTGGTTTTCAGGGTTTCTATGGTTTGTAATGGTTTTAGGGGATTTTTAGGGGTTTTTAGGCTATTTTTAGGAAATTTATAGTTTTTTCCATTTTCTATATTTTTTTGGGATACTAGTACTTTTAGGTTTCTATTATTTTTTATGATTTTTATGGTATTTTACATTTTTAGGAATTTTAGGGGTTTTTTGTATTTATATGTGTAATAATGTTTTTAGGGATTTTGATTGTTTTTAGGGTTTTTAGTGTTTTTATAGGTTTTAGAATGCTTAGGATTATTATGGGTTTTATATTCTTTATGATTTTTAGGTTTTATTATGGTTTTCATGGGTTTTTTTATTTTTAGGTATTTTTAGATATTTTTTATATTTTTTATATTTTATGTTTTTCATGGATTTTGAGGTTTTTAAGGTTTTATAATGGGCTTCATGGTTTTTTAGGGTTTTTATAATTTTTATAATTTTAATGAGTTTTATGTATTTTTAGGTTTTTAATTTTTTTCTTATATTTTTTGGGTTTTTTTGTTTTTTTTGTTTTAATAGAGCCCAATTAATAATTTTAGGAATTTTAGGGTTTTTAGTGATTTGGGGGGGGGGGGGGGTTGGTGTTTTATTTTTCTTGGGGTTTTAGGGTTTTTATGAGATTTTTATGGGGTTTAAATGGTATTTGGAGTTTTGACTAAGTTTTCATTGTTTTGTGGGTTTTAGGTTTCATTAATATTTTTTGGTGTTTTTATTCTTTTAAAGGGTTTATAGTTTTTAGTGTCTCCTTAAGGGTTTTATGGGTTTTATACTTTTATATGGTTTTTATGGGTTTTTTATTTTTTAGGTTTTTAAGGTATCCTTATGGGTTTTGATGTTTTTTTTACTCTGTTAGGGATTTTGGGGATTTTTTATAGATTTATAGAGTTTTTAGAGAATTGGATGTTTAATTGTTTTTAAGGAATTTTAGGGTTTCTTGGGTTTTGAACCTCTTATAGGGTTTTAGGGGTTTTATGTTTTCTAGGATTGAATGTTTTTATATGGGTTTTTCAGGGTTTCTAGAGATTTTTACATTTTTAGGTATTTTGATGTTTCTTTGGGGTTTTTAAGGTTTTGTTGGGTCTAAAAAACTTTTTGGGATTTTAAGGGGATTTGGAATTTTTTTCTGGGTTTTATGTTATTTTAAATTTTTTATAGGATTAAAGGGTTTTGAAAGTTTTTAACATTTTAGGGATTTAAAGGGAAATTTTTGTTGTAGTGGTTTTTAGAGTTTTATGGGGTTTTAGGTTATTTTAAGGTTTTTAGGGATTTTATGGGTTTTAGGAGTTTTTATTGTTTTTAGTGTCTTTATAGGGTTTCTAGGGATTTTAGAAATTTTTATGGTTTTAGGGATTTTATGTTTTTATAGGATTTTTTAGGTTTTGATAGGAGTTTTCAGGGTGTTTAAACACTTAAGGTATTTTTGGGTTTTTAGGATTTTTATGATTTTATAGGTTTGTTAGTGTTTTAGGCGTTTTAATGATTTCAGGGTTTTTAGTGTTTTTAGGGTTTAAAGTTTTTTTTGTTTTATAAGGTTTTATTATGGGTTTTCAAGGTTTTACGGTTTTTTATATTTTTAGGGATTTTATGGTTTTTTGGATTTTTATTGTTTTTGGGGTGTTTATGGATTTTGGGGGGTTTTATGGTTTTTTTTATTTTTTTTGGGATTTATGGATTTTGGGTATTTTTAGGTTTTTAAGGTTTTCTTATAGTTTTATAGGGTTTTTACATTTTTAGGTATTTTTTGGAATTTTTAGGATTTTTATCATTTTAGAGTTTTTTTGGGTTTTGAGGGGTTTGGGTTGTTTTATCTATTTTTAGGGTTTCTTAGAGTTTTTACACTTTAAGGTTTTTTATGTGTTTTAATGTTTTGTTAGGTTTTTAATGGTTTTATAGTTTTTATGGTTATTTATGTTTTTTTGGTATTTTTAGGGTTTTTAGTATTTTTATTGGGTTTTAGGGTTTTCAGGGGTTTTAAGTGTTTTATTTTTTTCTGATTTTCTTATGGGTTTTCAATTGCAAAGGGTTTTGTATGTTTTTATGGATTTTTAGTGAGTTTTTAGGATTTTTACAGTTTTTTAGGGTTTTAGGGAATTTGAGTGTTTTTATGGTTTTGGATATTTTTAGGTTTTTAAGGGGTTTTAAGTGTTTTTTGTATTTTATAGTTTTCCTAGGTTTTTTGGGGTTTTGTGGTTTTTTTATATTTTATGTTTTTTAGGGATTTTTTCAGATTTAAATATATTTTTAGGGGATTTAGGGATTTTTGGGGTTTTATGGTTTTTATTTAATTAGAGGGATTTTAGGTTTTTAGGGTTTATTGGGGTTTTGGTTTTTACAAGTTTTTTATTTTTTACTTTTTTTAATGTTTTTTATATTTTTCTAACATTTATAGAGGTTTAAAGGTGTTTTTTAGTTCTTATTGGTTTTCATTTTTTTAAAGATTTTTAGGGATTTTATGGTTTTTAGGGGTTTTTTGGTTTTTAGGATCATTTGAGTTTTTTAGGGGTTTTGTGTCTTTTGGTTTTTAGGGGTTTTATGTTTTTTTAGGTTTTGAATGTTTTATTTGGGGTTTTCAGGGTTTTTAGGATTATTGGTGATTTTAGTTATTTTTTGGGCTTGTGAAATATTTTTATGGGTTTTTAGAGTTTTAGGGATTTTGAGGGGTTTTTTGTGTTTCTTGAGATTTTATGGATTTTTTTTTGTTTTACATGGTATTTTGATTTTTTTTATGGGTTTCATGGATTTTAGAGTTTTTTTATTGGTTTAGGGTTTTAAAGGGGTTTTATAATTCTTACAGTTTTTAGGGTATTTAGGGGTTTTCGGGGTTTTTATGGTTTTTAGAAATTTTATGGTCTTTTGAGGATTTTAAGGTCGTTTATGGATTTAAACAATTTTTTTCTTTTTAGGGGTTTTATGGTTTTTTTTTGGTTTTTTTGTTTTCATAGGGTTTTTCCTTATTTTTGGGTTTTTATATTTTTAGAGATTTTTAGGGATATTTTATTATTTTAATGGTTTTTAATGTTGTAGGGTTTTAGGGTTTTTAGTGGTTTTAGCATTTTGTAGCGGTTTTTGGGGGTTTTAAGTGTTTTTAGGTTTTTAGGTTTTCTTAGGGGTGTTCTGGGTGTTTATGGTGTTTTACGTTTTTGCGATTTTTTATCATTTTTTATCATTTTTTTCCTACGGTATTAGTGATTTTGAGGGGGTTTGGGGTTTTTTTTAGTTTTTTAGGGTTTTATGATTTTTTTGGGTTTTAGGATTTTTTTGAGTTTTTATGGATTTTATGTTTTTAGAGTTATTTCACGTTTTTAGGGTTTTAAAGGGGTTCTAGAGCTGTTAATTGGGTTTTATGGTTTTTATGGGTTTTTAGAGATTTTTAATGTTTTTATAGGTTTTTAACATTTTAGGGGTTTTTGTGTATTTTATGGATTTCAACAATTTTTACATTTTAAAGGGGTTTTAACAATTTTTGTGTTATTAACATTTTCTTAGGGTTTTTAAGGTTTTGTACAGTTTTTAGGGATCTTTTTATGTTTTTTTGGATTTTTAGGGTTTTTTTTGGATTTTAAGGGGTTTGATGGGTTTTTCGTGTTTTTATGTTTTTAAGGGATTTTAGAGGTTCTAAATTTTTTATTGGTTTAAAGGGTTTTGTGATATTTTTGTGGTTTATATGGTTTTTATTTTTTTTCAGGGTTTTTAAGATTTTATGGGTTTTTATGTTTTTTATGGTTTTTAGGGGTTTTGGGGGGGTTTTACCAATTTTTTGGTTTTTAGGTGTTTTAAGTGTTTTTAGGTTTCTAATGTTTTCTTAGGGTATTTCAGATTTTTAGGGTTTTTTTTCTATTTTAGATTTTTTGGGATTTTTATGATTTTATTGGTTTTAGGGTTTTTATGGAATTTTTAGTGTTTTAGGGGTTTTTTTGGGTATTACGGTTTTTTACGGTATTTAGTGTTTTTATGTTTTTAGGGGTTATAATTGTTTTTAGATTTTAATGTTTTTCTAAGGGGTTTTCTTGTTTTGTTGGGTTTTTTTTTATTTTTAGGGATTTTTAGCCCCTTTTATGAATTTTATGGTTTTTAGGGTTTGTATAGAATTTTAGGGTTTTTAGTGTTTTTTGGGCTTTGTGGTTTTTATGGTATTTTCAATTTTTATGGTTTTTTGAGTTTTTTAGAATTTTCCATGTTTTTTATAGTTCTGAAAAATTTTTAGGGGTTTAAATATTTGAATTGTTTTTTTAGTTTTTTAGTATTTTTATGGGTTTTGTTTTTTTATTATGTTTTTAGGGGTTTTATGTTTTTTGGGTCTTTATTGAATTTGGGGTCTTTTTAGGGTTTTTTGATTTTTTTGGATTTTTAGGGGTTTTATGTGTGTTTAGGTTTTTAAGGTTTTCTTAATGGTTTTGAGTGTTTTTAGTGTTTTTTACATATTTAAGAGATTTTATGGTTTTTAGACTTTTTATGGTTTTTAGGGTTTCTATGTATTTTGAGGGGTTTATGGTTTTTAGGTTTTTAGGGCCTTTTAGTATTTTAACACTTTTTAGTGTTTTTAGGCGTTTTAAATGTTTTTTGGTTTTTAAGGTTTTTGTTGAGATTTTTGGTATTTTTACGGTTTTTATGTTTTTAGATATTATTTTATCTTGTTAGGGTTTGTATGTTTTTAGTGTTTTTAGGGATTTTTATGGATTTATTAGTTTTATGGTTTTTATAGGTTTTATGTTTTTAGAGTTTCTTTGAGTTTTGTGGTTTTTATGGTTTTTAGAGTTCATAGGTGTTTTAGAATTTTGTAGAATTTTTAATGGGTTTTTAAAGTTATTATTGGTCCTTAAGGTGTTTTTATGGTTTATAGTGGTTTTATGGTTTTTATATATTTTGGGTTTTTTGGGTCATTTAATGTTTTTTTAGTGTTTTTATCATTTTTTAGTTTTTTTTGGGGTTCAAGTGTTTTTATTTTTTAATGTTATATTAGGGATTTTAGGTATTTCTTATGTTTTTCGTGATTTTTAAAGGTTTTGATGATTTTTATGGACTTTTTGGGTTTTAGGGATTTTGATGGTTTTTTGTGTTTTTATGGTTTTTAAGATTTTATGGTTTTTTTTATTTTAAGAGTTTTTAGTTTGAGTTTTTAGGGTTCTTAAGTTTTTCAGAGATTTTTTGAATTTATAGGGGTTTAAAGGTTTTTAGTGTTTATAGTTTTTATAGGGTTTGTATGGGATTTTTTGGTTCTATATTGATTTTAGTGGTTTTATTCTTTTTAGGGTTTTTAGTGTTTTTAGGGGTTTTGTCAGTTTTTAGGGTTTCTAGGGTTTTAATTGTTTTTTGGGTTTTAATGTTTTCTTCAGGGTTTCAGTTTTTTTGGGGGTTTTACATTATTTGGTATTTTCAGTTCATTTTATGGTATTTAGGGTTTTATTATTTTAATGGGATTTTATGGATTTTATGGCCATTTAGGGATTATAGGTTTTTAGGGTTTATACAATTTTTAATGTTTTTAGGGGTTTTAAGTGTTTTTAGTTTTTTTTTAGTTTTCTTATTATTATTTTTAGGTTTTTAGGTTTTTTACATTTTGATGTATTTTTAGGTCTTTTTTGTATTTTTATGGTTTTCAGGTTTCTTGGGATTTGGGGGACATTAAGGTTTTATGGTTTTTGGGTTTTTACGAGTTTTTGCGGTTTTTAGGGTTTATGGGGGTTTGTGGGGTTTTTAGTGTTTATGGGTTTTAATAGTTTTTATAATTTTTAGTTTCTTATATTTATAATGTTTTTTTAGAGTTTTCAATTGGTTTTTTGGCTTTTATAGGTTTTTTGGGTTTTTATGGTTTTTAGGGGTTTATGTTTTTTAGGGATTTAGGATTTTTATATTTTTAGGTTTTTTAGGGGTTTTAAATTTATTTGTTTTAATGTTTTCATTATTGGTTATCAAGTTTTTTCATTTTTTCTATGTTTTTATGGATTTTAAGGGTTTTAATAATTTTTTTTTATTTTTACCGTCTTCAGGAATTTGAGTGTTTTGGGTTTTTTTTGGGTCTTTTAAGGTTTTTTTTCATTTTTTCAGTTATTTTAGTTTTTATGGTTTTTAATATTTTTCTAGTTTTTTAACTTTTTAGGGGATGAAATAGTTTTTAGGTTCTTTTATAGGTTTTAAGTGTTTTTAGTTTTTAAGATTTTCTTATGGGTTTTCAATGGTTTTTGGGTTTTTTTGAATGTTTAATAGTTTTAAGGGGTTTTAGAGATTTTAGAGTTTTTATGGTTTTTAGAGTTTTTATGGTTTTTTTCTATTTCTTAGGGTTTTTAGGGGTTTGAGGTGTTTTTTAGGTTTTTAAGGCCTTCTTAGGATTTTCTTGTTTTTTAGGTATTTATATGTTTTATGGTTTTTAGGTATTTCTGAGGATTTTATGGGGTTTTAGGTTTTTAGGGATTGTGAGGATTTTTAGGGGTTTCACTATTTTTTGGGATTGTATGGTTGTTTTTCATTTTAGGTTTTTTTTAGTTTTTAGGGTTTTAAAGGTTTTTAGAGTTTATTTAATTTTTTAGGGTTTGAAAGGGTTTTTAATTTTTCTATTAGGTTTTAGTGTTTTTAATGTTTTTAGTAGGTTTTAGTGTTTTTATGGGTTCATAAGGGTTTTAAGGTTATAGTGGTTTTGTGGGTTTTATGGTTTTTATGGTTTTTATGGTTTTTATGATTTTTAGTATTTTTATATTTTTGGGCGTGTGAATTATTTTTAGGTTTTCAATGTTTCCATAGGAATTTTAGGTTTTTTAGGAGTTTAAATGTTTTTAGGTATTTTTAGGCATTTTTTATGATTTTATGGTTTTATGATTTTTTTTTGGGTTTAATGGTTTTTTTGGGTTTAGGTTTGTTTTTAGTTTTGTAGGGGTCTTGATGTTTTTTATTGTTTTTAATGGTTTTATGGGTATAATGGGGATTTATAGTTTATAGCGGTTTTAGGTTTTTTATGATTTTGATGTTTTTTAATGTTTTAAGAGGTTTTTATTGTTTTCAAGGTTTTTAGGGTTTTTAGTAATATTATGGTTTTTTTGGGTTTTAGGGATTTTTATGAAATTTTTGGGGTTTTAAAGATATTTTAGATATTTTCGTGGGGTTTTAGGGTTTTTAAGCGTTTTAATGGCCTTTGAAGGGTTTTAGTGATTTTTAGAGTATTTAGTGTTTTTTGTTTTTAGGGGTTTAAAGTGTTCTTCGGTTTTTAAGGTTTTCTTAGCGTTTTCAAGGCTTTTAAGGGTTTTAATATTTTAGGTATTTTTTTTTATTTTAATGGATTTTAGGGTGTTTGAGGTATTTTTATGGGTTTTAGGGTTTTAGGTTTTTCATGTTTTTTAGGATTTTTATCATTTTTAGGTTTTTAGGGAGTTTAAGTGTTTTATGGTTTTTAAGTATTTCCTAGGGTTTTACGATTTTTTAGGTTGTAGGGATTTTTAGGTTTTCTATGGGTTTTTATGGGTTTTAAGAGTTTTTAGGGGTTTTGAGGTTTTTTTATAGTTTTTAGGGTTTTTAGAGTTTGTATGGGTTTTTTGGATTTTTTTTTTGTTTCTCAGGGGTTTGAATGTATTTTGAATTTTTCAAGGTTTTTAAGAGATCAAAGGGTTATAGATTATTTAGTCATTTTAGGGATTTGATGGGTTTTTAGGTTCTTAGGTTTTTCTTAAGGATTTTAGGGTTTTTTTTATTTTTTATATTTTTAGGTTTTTTAAGTTTTTATAGAATTTATGGTTTTTGGGGACTTTGAGGGTTTTTGTGTTTTAGGTGTTTTTTGAGTTTTTTTGGGTTTTTAATCTTATTAATTTTTTGAAAAATGTTTAGGGTTTAAAGTGTTTTTTTAATTTTTAGTGATTTTTTGTTTTTTATGGGTTTTTACGATTTTTATGGTTTGTAGGGGTTTTTATGGTTATAAGGGGTTTTAGGGTTTTAGGTACTTTTATGGGTTTTATCATTTTTTAGGTTTTTAGGGGTTTTAATTATTTTATGTTTTTATGATTTTATTAGGGGTTTTTAGGTTTTTATGGATTCTTACGTTTTTCTAGATTTTATGTGTTTTTTTGAATTTTATGGTTTTTACTATTTTCAGGGAAGTTGAGGGTATTTAGGGTTTTAGGGTTTTATGTTTTTTATCATTAATTATATTTTTATGGGTGTTAATCATTTTTACATTTCAATTTTTTCTTAGGATTTTATGATTTTTAGGGTTTATTATGTTTTTAAAGTTTTTAGTGTTTTTAAATGTTTTTAAGTTTAATAGGATTTAATAGTTATCATGGGTTTTTAGAGTTTTTATGGGGTTAACAATTTCATGGTTTTTAGGGATTTTTATATTTTTTTAGGGTTTTTATGGTTTATTGGGGGTTTAGTATTTTTTTAATGATTTTTAGGTGTTTGAAGTGTTTATACGTTTTTAGGTTTTGTTATGGTTTTTTAGGGTTTAGGGATTTTTATATTTTTAGTGTTTTTAGGTTTTTTCATGTTTTTGTTATGGTTTTCTGTGTTTCAAGTATTTTGAAGGTTTTCATGTTTATAGGGGTATTTAGGATTTTTATTATTTTAGGTTTTTAGGTGTTTTAGGGTTTCTATTTTTTTTGGTTATTAAGGTTTTATGGTTTATTAGGGTTTCTAAAGGTTTTTATGTTTTTATGGATTTTTATGGATTTTTAGGATTTTATTATTTTTACGGGTTTTAGGGTTTTTGAGTGTTTTTATGATTTTTTTTATTTACTGGTTTTTTATTTTGTTTATTTTTATGGGTTTTATTATGTTTTCTGAGATATAAGGTTTTTAGTGTTTTTAACATTTTTAGGGGTATAATGGTTTTACTGTTTTTTTGCGGTTTTTGGGAATTTTTGGGTTTTTTGGTCTTTTAAGGTATATTGGTTTTTAATGTTTTTAGGTTTCTGAGAATTTTAATATATTTTTGGTTTTTTGGGAGATTAATTTTTTTTAGGGTTTTAAGGTTTTCTTAGGGGTTGAAGGGTTTTTTCTGTTTTTAGGGTTTTTTGAGGATATCATATAATTTTTATTCTTTATTAGGGTTTTTAGTGATTTAAAGGGTTTTAAGAGATTTTTTATGATTTTATGGTTTTTAGGGTTTTTGGGTTTTTAGGGTTTTTATGGGATATTATGTATTTTCTAATTTTTAGGGGTTTTTATTCTTTTTATAGTTTTTATGGTTTTTAGGGTTTATATATTATTTTAGGGTTTTTAAATTCTTTATTTTTATGGGTTTTAAGTGTTTGTTATATTTTTAAGGTTTTTTTAGTTCTTCTCATTATTTTTATAGTTTTTATGGATTTTTCGAGATTTTTTATGAATTTTATGTCTTTAGTGGTTTCAAGGATTTAGAGTGTTTTTAGAAGTCTTTATGGTTTTTTGGATTTTTATGTTTTTTTTATGTTTTTTTGTGTTTTTAGATGTTTTTTGAGTCTTTTTTAGTTTTTAAAGGGTTTTAGAGTTTTTTATCATCTGCAGGGGTTCATATGGATATAAGAGTTTTTAGTGGTTTTAGGGGTTTTATGGGGTTTTTTTGTTTTATAGGGTTTTTTTGGTTTTTTTGGTTTTTAGAATTTCTTAGGTTTTTAGGGGAGTTATGTTTTCTTATGTTTTAAAGTTTTTATTAGGGGTTTTCAATGATTTTAGGGGTGTTTATATTTTTAGGTATTTCAAGGATTTTTTTTATGAATTTTTTGGGGTTTAAGGATTTTGCAGGTATTTTGGGTTTTTACGGTTTTTTGGGTTTTTAGGCAAAGAAGGCTCGGGTCCAGGCTATTCCTGGCACCCCCCAAAATTTATTAAACAAAAAGACACAAACACTGCAGACAAGGGAGGGGAGGGGTCGAACGACCCACACCCAAAACCCCTTACGACCTCAGCCCGAGGGCCATAGAAGGAAAGAAAAAAAAAAGAAACAAAGCGCAAGACCAAAAAAGACACAGTGTCCAAAAGAAAATCACACACAGAGTAGGTCATTCAACATCGCCGCCAAAATCTTCCAGCTCCGCATCACGAAACCCCATGCCAACACCAAAGCCGCCGCCATCGTCAGCAAAGCTAAAATCTGATTCATCACCCTGGTCCATTGAGTCCCATCCAGGGTCAAAATCTTCTTGCATGTCAAGTCTGGACCACAGCTTCTCCATAGCTTTTACCTGCTCAGCAGAAAAATAAGGATTTTCTCTCTTATTCACCTTTAGATTCAGTTTGACAGCTCGTGAGGAGGCCCTAGTTGCCATTGGGCGGTTTTTTGGGTTTTTAAGGTTTTAAAGGTTTTTAAAATTTTTAATTCTCTTAGGGTATTAAAGGGTTTTAGATTTTTAGTGGATTTATGTTTTTTATAGGCTTGTATGGGTTTAAATTGGTTTTAGGGTTTTTTTGTTTTTTAGGGTTTTTAGTGTTTTTAGGGTCTTTCATGGTTATAGTGTTTTTTATATTTTTTAGGGTATTTAATTTTTTGAGGTATTTTAGGTTTTCATAGGGTTTTTCAGGGTTTTAGGGTTTTTTGGATATTTGGGTGTTTTTTGGATTTTTATGGGTTTTTAGGATTTTTAGTGATTTTGAGGTGTTTTAGGGGTTTTAGGGTTTCTAAAGGTTTTTATTATTTTTTTTGTGTTTAGGGGTTTTAAGTGTTTTAATGTTTTTAAGTTATTCTTAGGGTTTCTCAGGGTTTTTTTGTTTTCTTTGTATTCTGATGGATTTTTATTGATTTTTTAGGTTTTTTATTGGGTTTTGGGGGTTTTAGGGATTTTTAGGCTTTTTAGTGGGTTTTAGGGTTTTTTGGGTTATTTGGGGATTTTATTTTTGTATGTTTTTTAGGGTTTTAAATGTTTTTCAAAAAAAATCAACATTTTTAGGGGTTTAAAAGGTTTTTTGGGTTTTTAGTGGGGTTTTATTGTTTTTATGGGTTTGAGATTTTTTTTGTATTTGGGGGTTTTTATGGTTTTTAGAGCTTTTTGGGGTTTTTAGGGTTTTTTGAATTTTTATGTTTTTAGGGGTTTAATTTTTTTATGTTTTTTAAGGTTTTATTATGGTTTTTCCAAGTTTTTTACATTTATGGTTTTTTAGGGCATTTAAATTATTTATATGTTTTTTGGGATTATAATGATTTTGAAGATTCATTGGGACTTTTAGGGTCTTTAAGTTTTTACGAGTTTTTAAGGATTGTTTAGGTTTTTATTGTTTTTTTAGTTTTAGGGTTTTAGGGTTTTTTGGGGATTTTAAAAATTTTAGGATTTAAATGGTTTTTAGTGTTATTAGTGGGTTTTTATGCGTTTTTGGGTTATAATGTTTTTGGGGGTTTTATTGGTTTTCAAGGTTTTTAGATTATTTGGGGTCTTTTAGGGTATTAAAATTTTTTATTATTTTTATGGGTTGTAATGATTTTAGGTTTTTTATGCTTCCTTAGGGGTTTTTTGGATCTTTAGGGGTTTTTACATTTTTTTTTTTGATTTTTTGATTTTTTTATGAATTTTGTGGTTTTTAGGGTTTTTAGGGTCTTTATTATTTTATGGTATATTTATTTTTTAAGGTTTTTATTGTATTTTCATTTTTTAGGTTTTTAGGGTTTTTAAGTGTTTTTAGGTTTTTACTTTTTTTTCTTTGGGGCTTTCAAGGTATTTATGGTTTTTATATTTTTAGTGATTTTGAGAGATTTTTAGGATCTTTATGGGTTTTTAGTGTTTTTGGGGATCTTGAGGGTTTTTACAGTTTTTAAGGTTTTTTTGTAATTTATCATTTTTATTTTATTTTTTATGTTTTTTCAAAGTATTAAGAGTTTTTAACATTTTTAGGGACTTAATGGGGTTTTAGTGTTTTTAGTGATTTTTTGGGGTTTTATGGGTTTTATGGTTATTTAAATGATTTTATTGGTTTTTATAGTTTTTAGGATTTTTAGTCTTTATTAGGGATTTTGACGTTATTTTTTAGGTTTTTAGTGGTTTTAAGAGTTTTTTGGTTTTCTTATTTTTTTTCAGGGTTTTTCAATTTTTTGTATTTTAAGGATTTTTAGTTATTTTCATGGATTTTTATGGTTTATAGTGTTTTTAGGTTTTTTAATGATTTGGGGGGTTTTAGGGTTTTTATGATTTTTTAGGTATTTTTGGTTTTTAGGGTTTGAATGTTTTTTAGTTTAAATAGTTTGTAATGTTTTTTAGATTTTTTAAACATTTTTAGTGGTTTACTGGGTTTTTAGATTTTTTAGTGTTTTTAGTGTTTTTATGTAGTTTTATGGTTTTAATGTTTTAATGGATTTTAGGTTTTTAGGGTTTTTTATGTTTATTATGGTATTTTTCATTTTTAGGGCTTTGGAGGTTTTAAGTGTTTTTGTTTTTTATGGTTTTCTTTGGGGTTTTCAATGTTTTAATGTTATTTTACATTTTTCGTAATTTTTAGTGTTTTTTTAATTTTTTTTATTTTCAAGTTTTATATGCATTTTGAGGGGGGTTTTTTAGGTTTTTAGAGTTTTTATGATTTTGTGGCATTTTAGGTTTTTTGTGTTTTTATAGTTGATTAAGTTTTTTAGAGTTTTTAAATTTTTTGGGGATTAAAGGGTATTTATATTTTTTTATTTCATTTAGGGGTTTAATGTGTTTTTAGGGTTTTTATGGTTTTTAGCTGTTTTTATGGTTATTATGGGTTTTAGGGTTTTTTGGGTTTATTTGAGTTTTAGAATTTTTAGGGTTTTTATGGGTTTTATCTGTTTATCGGTCTTTATTTTTTTTTCATAGGGGTTTTCATGGTTTTAGGGTTTTTATGTTGATAGGGCCTTTTGGGGCCTTTTAGGGTTTTATGGTTTTAAGGTTTTTATGGACTTTGAAGTGTTTTAAGGGTTTTTAAAACTTTTATGGTTTTTTTATTTTAGGTTTTTTTGAGTTTTTAAACGTTTAGGGTTAATTACCATTTCTATTTTTTTTAGTTTTTATGGTTTTTATGGATTTTTAGGATTTTTGTTGGTTTTTATGTGTTTTTTGGGATTTATCCTTTTTTCAGGGTTTCTAGGGTATTTTTAGTTTTTTCGTGGTTTTTTGGGATTTTTTATTATTTTTATGGGTTTTAGGAATTTTTTGGATTTTTTTAGTTATTTGGATTTTATCTATTTTAGAGTTTTAAGGGTTTTTAGAATTTTTTAGTTTTTATTGGTTTTAAGTATATTTATATTTTTGAGGTTTTCTTAGGATTTTTAGGGTTTATTGTGTTTTTTACATTTTAGGTATTTTTTTGTATTTTTTAATATTTTTATAAGGTTTTAAAGAGTTTTATGGATTTTAGGGTATTTTTGGGTATTTTTGTGGTTTTTTGGTTTTTTTTGAGTTTTAGGGGTTTTTGAGTTTTTTAAGGTTTTTATGTTTTTTTAGATTTTTTTAACTTTTTTGTGGTTTAAATGGTTTTTATATTTTTTAGTGGATCTTTAGGATTTATATGGATTTTAATGGAATTTATGGTTTTTAGGAGTTTTTTTTGGTTTTGGGGGTTTTATAGTTGTAGGGAGTTTTAGGGTTTTTAGAATTTTTTATTTCTCAGGGGTTTTATGTGAATAAGGTTTTCTTAGGGGGTTTCACTGTTTTTTTACTTTTGGACATTTTAGGAATTTTATAGGACTATTATTGGTTTTATGATATTTAGGGATTTTGATGGGTTTTAGGGGTTTTAGGGGTTTTATTGATTTTTGTGATTTTTAAAGGTTTTATATATTTTTAGGGGTTTTAAGGTTTTTTGGAATTTTATAGATCTTTTTTTAGACTGACCCCTTAAATGCATTCATGAATGATAGCCCCGGTGTAGGTTTGCTACGTGATGAGACTACTAAGATGTCTTTTAACTCTGGTCAACAGGTTGATTGTCATTAGGAGATTCAGAATCTCTTGAATTCCTCTAGGATATCTCAGAAGTGGGGTGACGTCTCGGAGGAGTAAGGGGTTACTGCGGGTAGCGGTGGGCCTACTTCGTTCAAAGATGCACTCATGTCTGGTAAAGGGGAGGTAGATCACACTCCTACTCTCTCGAGGCAAAGGCCAAAGAAGGATTACTCTAATACACCTCGCACTGTGTGTGCTTGATCTTCCAAGCTACCAGGCATGTTTAATTCTAATATTCTTAAGATCCTTAATCAGGGAAGGTCCCAATCTGAATGGGAAACTGCTGATGACTCTGATTATGGGAATGATATGTCTTATTATGATATTTAATTTTGTGCTTTGACGGATGGGGGAAAGTCTCTTTGTTTGACGCCACCCGTCTCCTCTGTACTCTTTTCCATTATTAATAAATAGTCAGAAGCATCACTTCTGGCTGGGCTTGCTGGTTATAGATCTTATGTTTTTAGGGATTTATTTGGTTTTATAATTTTATATGGTTTTAGGGGATTTAAATATTTTTAAGTTTTCAAGGTTTTCTTAGGGTTTTTCAAGGGTTTTAGGGCCTTTTATACTTTTAGGGATTTTATATCTTTTAGGATTTTTTCTGAGTTTTTAGTGTTTTTTTGGGTTTTTGAGAGTTTTTAGTGTTTGATATGGTTTTTATGGTCTTTTGGGGTTTTCATGATTTTGATATTCATCATATGGTAATGATTTGGTTTTCAATGATGAATATTCTTTCATAATTTGAGGTGGATATCATGAATACAATATTCTTCCATCAATTCTGGAACATTATACTATGAATTTTACCAAGGGAAGAACATGAATAGTATTTCTCCTTCAGCCAATTACTTTCTCTTGTTTAACATATCATCATCATATTTCACTAGAGATTTCTCCACTTAATCTAACCTAAGTGGACACTCTATATTAGAAGATAAATGACCCAAGCGAGGTTCGGAGAAAGACCGTTTCTCTAACATGTCTTCTGGTTGAGAAAGTGTTTCACCCATCAATGATAATGCATCATACAAGACTCGTCTTATGTTTGAAAGTTACTCGAGATAAGAGGGCTTTCTCATCGCTACATTATCAATTACAGAATTATCTTGACAATGTGAAATACTACTACAGAGAGGGCTTTTGAAGTAAATTCCATCGTGTGGTGGACCACCATGGTGGATCACAGCAAGGGATAAATCCTCTTGCTCCTTGGTCTTCTGGCCACACAGATGGTTCTCATGGCTCTCATCTAGAGATAGGATCTATGGATTGAACGAATTTTCATGAAGAAAGGCTTCATGATGAAGTGTTCGATGGATAAATTCAGAATTACTACTACTACTCCCATAATTTGGTAATGAGAGGGTGGGATCTTGAGCTACAATAGATAAATGTATAAGGGCTTCAAGAACTCAAGCCTTAAGAGTAGCCAAATTGTATCTTGACTCCTAATTTTCCAATAGTGTTTGATGAGACTTATTCTTGGATGTTCTCTTATACTTAGCTAGGACTACTTTCTATGATAATTGGTTATCATGGGTATGTGTATGTGCTTGACTTGGATTGGTTACCAGAACGGGCCGATTACCTATAATTTAGAAGGGTGTATGTTCTCGATCTTTTTTTCTGCATGATATGGAGAATTATGCCCCATGACCCACCTGGACTGAAATAGTGGTGTGTATCTGCTTCAGGATGGCATGTCGATGTGTCATTACATGTGTCATCCCTTGTGTGGGGGAATATTTATGTGTCTGTTCCCCTGGTACTGCTAATGTAGTTGTTATAATATCCTAGAATTCTTCCAGAATATGGGAAGGTATTTGCGTGTTCCCTTTCACCTTTGAAAAGATGTGTTTGGTGACTTCAACAGATGGAACATGAATATACATCCATTCCATAGCTAGATTAGGTGTATGTGTCTTCTCCTATCCTCCTTTTCCTATCAATGGGTATTGGTAGTACTCATGTATGGGGGTAGAGAATTGAGTATGCCCCATATTTGTCATCGGAGGTTTCTAACTGACTTCTCCGGTTGGTGCCAAATGAGACTATTGGAAAACTTGTTGAAAATTGGAAGGTGTATGTTCCTGATAGTTATTTACCATCAATTATGGTTGACAGACTTCCTTCAATACTTGTTGAGGATCCTGCGATAAGAATGGGTGATTGTAAGTAGTTGTATGTTCCTATTTACCAGTTATCACAACATTGGATTGGTGACCTTCTTTAAATGCAGTCAGATGAGCCTACTGACTGGCTGATAATTTGTAAGCAGGTGTATGTACACGTTCATGATACTCCACCAGATTTATCTAGTGGGATTTGTGGGTAGCATCCAGACAAGTTTGCTGGATAGAAAAATTATGACGAATAGGTGTATGTGCCCCCTCATTGTTCGCCATCAAGTTAGGTTGATGTTCTTCTTCGGAGGGGGAAGAGGTAAGAACTTGCTCCCTGTTGACCGGATGATGTCCCTGATAATCCATCTTGTGTGTCAAGGTCTGAGAGACCTGGGCTGAATGTCCATAGGAAACACCCCCATCATGTTGGGGGTTCACTGCCATGTGATTTTGTTGGCGGTGATTGTTGGTAGGAGTCCTCAGGAAGGATCCCTTCATTCTTTAATTGAGGCCCTGAGTGACCTCTTGATCTAAATCCATATAGTACAAGAGGGATTGGTTGTTGTGGTCCAGGGATAAGAACCCTAAATGGTTGAAAATGGTGGGTGGCACTGTCTGCTTCTTGTTCATCAATCGTCGTTGACCAGATGATCGAGGATTGCTATTGACTTGGAGGGCCTGTCAGATAGCCTCCAAAGTTGGGATTATACTATGTTGGCGATAATACTTTACCAACACATTGGAGACCTAGCATTGAAGATGTTGGGTGGGTGATAACGTCCTTCCCTTGGATGAGGATCCATCCTTAGCAACATTTAGGAAGTTCACATATGTCACCTTAAAGAAAGCCATTTTGGACTGAAGGGAGTTCTGAGGAAAACATGTAAACAATAATAAACTCTATTAAAGCGACATCTTTTAGATGGATACATGCATGATTGATTACATTATCTAGCCTTCCTTTATTAATTGATAGGGTCCTGACAGGTGGGTAACATTATTAACTTGGTTAAGGATTCACATTGGGTTTACCATTTTTGTTTCGTAGTTCCTTGAAACCTGTGTTCTAGTTTTAAGAATCACTGCTTCTAGGAAGTTTCCATTGGATTTATTTATGGAACCAGAAACTTCCAACAGGTCTTTTTCAAAAGGGGAACTGCTTTCCAAAGGCATCGTTCATTAAGTTTAAACATTACGATACTTAGGAATGTTCATTAGTCGAGAGGATGGGAGGTGAGACTCATCACACCCTTTTGGGATAATTATTGTCTACTATAGTACTCTCTTCATAAATTTAATATATTTTCATGAATCCTTATTAATTATCTAAGTATAACATATGTTTCCCTTCTAATATAAAATCACTTATTAATATGTGTAAAATCTAGAATCATCTGTATGTATTTAAGGTTCTTCATTAATGAATATATCCACATGTATTCGAGGTTCTCCATCAATGGTATCCTCTCATATACTATTTCAAGATTCTTTTAATCATCATTATGATGATACTAGTTTTTAAGACACTCAGTGGGGAAATCTATAATTTATTATCATCCAGGGAGATGAAGGACTGTTTTGATATTGGGATTGTACCCATAAAATGGGCTACATACATATCCTTGTGAAAGGAATAAGAACTCTCATAGTTCAATGCCTCTTAATGGGACTCATCATACCTTTTAAGGTCATGTGATAAGGACCTATCCATACAGTTTAATGTCATGAGGAAAAGAAATATAAGAGAAAGGTTCTTAGTCAATGTTTGGTGTGGGACTTATGCTGATGAATCCAAATAAACATGGAAAGGATATGGGTTTCGATGCTTAACTAGACTTGGTTGAGAATATAGACCAAGGATAACATGGTTGATTGGAAATGTTGGGTTTGAACTTCAAGGAGACTTCCTACATATCCCATATCTATGGGAATAAAATCCCATGTAGTTCAATAAGTCTCATAGGAGAGTATAGTCCTTTGAGAGAAATGAATTTGGGCTATCATCCTTAAAAGTATGCCTTGTTGATTTGGGTGTTGAATTTGGGGCTTATTCCTAAAGAGGATGCCAAGATTAAAGGAATTAGGTTTGGATTCATAAAGAGGATATCTAGTGAGATTTTTCCCCGAGAAGGATTCCTACATATCCCAATTATGGTGGGAATCAAAGTTCTCATAGTTCATTCACAGTGAGTGATTGTGCACATGTTGTAATAATCACAAATCTCTAAACCCACATGAGTCATGCTCGGTGTGGGAAACAAGAGGATGTGAATGACTCAATAATGACACATACACTATTCCTCCTCCACGGGTGGAAGAGGGACCACCTATGGCGATGAATATGGATGAGGGAAAGGTGGCCCGAGAAGAGGTCGAGAAGACCAGCCTTCCCCATGTTCTATTCACATTGGACAAGGGACCAATGGAAGGAAAAAAGGGATGAAGGTTGGGTGCTTATTCCAAGATGGATGCCCTAAAATTGATCTTGGCAGGAGAGGGGGAATTTTCATTCAATTTAATGGAAAAGAAAGTGTGAACCATATCTTCCCTACCAGAAGACCTGAGGTTATAGGTCTCTTTGAGAAGGGAGAGGTCAGAACCCAAACCCTCCTCCAAACCAAGAACATCCCAACACTGTTCCTGGGATAATGGTGCATGTGATTTTAGATATACAAACCCACATACACTCATAGAATCCTAACCCCATTGTGAAAGAAATGCGGGAAACCTTTGACTATGGATATAAAAACCCAAATAGGAGACACACTGATGTTCCTTTCCCAATGGTTTGAAATGTTTGGAGGTTTTGGTGTAGGTATCAACAGAATCCTTTTCAAACAAGGTATCCAATGAAGAATAATCCTTTCAATGAATGGATTTGAAGAGGGCTTGATGGCTTTTAGACTGAATAGAATAAGTGAATCAAAGAGGGACGCCCAAGTATATAAGGGAGCACAATTATGGGGGCACAAGTAGGCTTGGGAGACCTGATATTCACTTAAGAAACAAACAACCTGTACGGTAATACTTGGGTGAGACTTGGATCATGCATTTCGGAGTATTCACAAGTGATCCCAGATGTGGGGAGCTCAAGTTCCTTTAAAGGAATAGGTGGCATGCCAGTATATATGATTTAGGGAGGTTGGGTTCTTTAGGCGCGCAAGTTTTATGGTTTTAAAACACTGAAAGGACTTAAGTCCAATGATAATCCTTTAAATCCTTCACTCAAGGTGTTCAACAAATACCTTGACAATTTTGGAAGACTGGACAGAAGTACTAAGGCGGCCAGAGAAACAATTCATCTTTGGGGAAATTCTTCCATACAAATGAAGGCCCCAAGGGTCTATTTATAGGAAAAAATAGGACCCTGGGTGAAATCATTTTGGGAGCGCAAGTGGCTTTCACACCAAATTAAGGCGCGCAAGTACCTTGCATGCTGACGGTGTTTTGGCTAGACTACGGAGACACTTTAAGGACATAGACCAAATTATTACATCATTCAGCTCCACCAGGGTGGCACGCATGTGTTTGCGTGTAGGTATCATGGGTGCCTCTTTGGGGACTTAGCCAAAATAGTTGATCCATAACATGGGGGTTTTTCCCCTGCACCCCAGCTCGTGATCAGTGTTGGGCTGCAGTCCTTGCCCTTTGGGATGGTGCCTTTTCTACAGTCACAGACCCCCATGAAAAATGCAGACTCACATCGTGAAATTTTCGATCGTGTTTGAGGAAATTTTGAGGAAAAGTGCATGGAACAAATTTCGTGGTGTCTATTGTGTTTTTAGGGATTTTTTTATTATTTTTTGGGTTTTTAGGATTTTTTGAGATTTTGATGGTTTTTAGGTTTTTAGTGGTTTCTAAGGGTTTTTTCATTTTAGGTTTTTTAAGAGTTTTATTTTTTCAGGTTTTTAGGGTTTTCTAACAGATTTTTAGGGTTTTTACTATTTTTAGTAGTTTTAGTGATTTTTTAGGATTTTTATGGATTTTTGCGTTTTTTGGGATTTTGACGGTTTTAGGGGTGGTTGGGTTTTTTCGGTATTTTTTAGTTTTTATGGTTTTTATGTTTTTTAGAGTTTTTAATGTTTTTAGGGGTTTAAAGGGTTTTTACAGGTTTTAGTGGTTTTCAGGGTTTCTATGGTTTGTAATGGTTTTAGGGGAATTTTTTAGGGGTTCTTAGGATATTTTTAGGAAATTTACAGTTTTTTCCATTTTCAATATTTTTTTTGGGATACTAGTATTTTTAGGTTTCTATTTTTTTTATGATTTTATGGTATTTTACATTTTTAAGAATTTTAGGGGTTTTTTGTATTTTTATGTGTAATAAAGTTTTTAGGTATTTTGATTGTTTTTAGTGTTTTTAGTGTTTTTATAGGTTTTAGAATGCATAGGTTTATTATGGGTTTTATATTCTTTATGATTTTTAGGTTTTATTATGGTTTTCATGGGTTTTTTTATTTTTAGGTATTTTTAGATAATTTTTATAATTTTTATATTTTATGTTTTTCAGGGATTTTGGGGTTTTTAAGGTTTTTAAAGGGCTTCATGGTTTTTTAGGGTTTTTAGAATTTTTATAATTTTAATGAGTTTTATGTATTTTTAGGTTTTTAATTTTCTTTCTTATATTTTTTGGGTTTTTTGTTTTTTTGTTTTAATAGAGCCCAATTAATAATTTTATGAATTTTTAGGGTTTTTAGTGATTTGGGGGGGGGGAGGTTGGGTTTTTTTTTGGGGTTTTAGGGTTTTTTATGAGATTTTTATGGGGTTTAAATGGTATTTGGAGTTTTGACTATGTTTTCATTGTTTTGTGGGTTTTTGGTTTCATTAATATATTTTGGTATTTTTATTCTTTTAAAGGGTTTATAGTTTTTAGTGTCTCTTTAAGGGTTTTATGGTTTTTATACTTTTATATGGTTTTTATGGGTTTTATATTTTTTAGGTTTTTAAGGTATCCTTATGGGTTTTGATGTTTTTTACTCTATTAGGGATTTTGAGGATTTTTTATAGATTTATAGAGTTTTTAGGGATTTGGATGTTTAATTGTTTTTATGGAATTTTAGGGTTTCTTGGGTTTTGAACCTCTTATAGGGTTTTAGGGGTTTTATGTTTTCTAGGATTGAATGTTTTTATACGGATTTTTAGGGTTTCTAGTGATTTTTACATTTCTAGGCATTTTGATGTTTCTTTGGGGTTTTTATGGTTTTGTTGGGTCTAAGAAACACTTTGGGATTTTAAGGGGATTTGGATTTTTTTCTGGGTTTTATGTTATTTTAAATTTTTTATAGGTTTAAAGGGTTTTGAATGTTTTTAACATTTTTAGTGATTTAAATGGATATTTTTGTTGTAGTGGTTTTTAGAGTTTTATGGGGTTTTAGGTTATTTTAAGGTTTTTGGGGATTTTATGGGTTTTAGGCGTTTTCAGTGTTTTTAGTGTCTTTATAGGTTTTTTAGGATTTTAGAAATTTTTATGGTTTTATGGATTTTATGTTTTTATAGGATTTTTAAGGTTTTATTAGGAGTTTTCAGGGTTTTTAAACACTTTTAGGGATTTTTGGGTTTTTAGGATTTTTAGGATTTTTTAGGTTTGTTAGTGTTTTAGGCGTTTTAATGATTTCAGGGTTTTTAGTGTTTTTAGGGTTTAAAGTTTTTTTTGTTTTATAAGGTTTTATTATGGGTTTTCATGGTTTTAAGGTTTTTTATATTTTTAGGGATTTTATGGTTTTTTGGATTTTTATTGTTTTTAGGGTGTTTATGGATTTTGGGGGGTTTTATGGTTTTTTTATTTTTTTGGGTTTTATGGATTTTGGGTATTTTTAGGTTTTTAAGGTTTTCTTATATTTTTATAGGGTTTTTACATTTTTAGGTATTTTTTGGAATTTTTATGATTTTTATCATTTTTAGAGTTTTTTTTGGTGTTTGTGGGGTTTGGGTTGTTTTATCTATTTTTAGGAATTCTTAGAGTTTTTACACTTTAAGGTTTTTTATGTGTTTTAATGTTTTGTTAGGTTTGTAATGGTTTTATAGTTTTTATGGTTTTTTATGTTTTTTGGTATTTTTAGGGTTTTTAGTATTTTTATTGGGTTTTATGGTTTTCAGGGGTTTTAAGTGTTTTATTTTTTTATGATTTTCTTATGGGTTTTCAATTTTAAAGGGTTTTGTATGTTTTTATGGATTTTTAGGGAGTTTTTAGGATTTTTACAGTTTTTTAGGGTTTTAGGGAATTTGAGTGTTTTCATGGTTTTAGATATTTTTAGGTCTTTAAGGGGTTTTAAGTGTTTTTAGGATTTTATAGTTTTCCTAGGTTTTTTGGGGTTTTGTGGTTTTTTTATATTTTATGTTTTTTAGGGATTTTTTTAGGATTTATATGTATTTTTATGGGATTTAGGGATTTTCAGGGTTTTATAATTTTTATTTAATTAGAGGTATTTTCGGTATTTTTAGTTTTTATTGGGGTTTTGGTTTTTACAAGTTTTTTATTTTTTACTTTTTTTAATGTTTTTTATATTTTTCTAACATTTATAGAGGTTTAAAGGTGTTTTTTAGTTCTTATTGGTTTTCATTTTTTAAAGATTTTTAGGGATTTTATGGTTTTTAGGGGTTTTTTGGTTTTTAGGATCATTTGAGTTTTTAGGGGTTTTGTGTATTTTGGTTTTTAGGGGTTTTATGTTTTTTTAGGTTTTGAATGTTTTATTTGGTGTTTTCATGGTTTTTAGGATTATTGGTGATTTTAGTTATTTTTTGGGCTTGTGAAATATTTTTATGGGTTTTTAGAGTTTTAGGGATTTTGAGGGGTTTTTTGTGTTTCTTGAGATTTTATGGATTTTTTTTGTTTTACATGGTATTTTTATTTTTTTTATGGGTTTCATGGATTTTAGAGTTTTTTTATTGGTTTAGGGGTTTAAAGGGGTTTTATAATTCTTACAGGTTTTAGGGTATTTAGGGGGTTTTAGGGGTTTTTATGGTTTATAGAAATTTTATGGTCTTTTGAGGGTTTTAAGGTCGTTTAGGGATTTAAACAATTTTTTGGTTTTTAGGGGTTTTAGGGATTTTATTTGTTTTTTTTTCATAGGGTTTTTCCTTATTTTTGGGTTTTTTATATTTTTAGAGATTTTTAGGGATATTTTATTATTTTAATGGTTTTTAATGTTGTGGGGTTTTTGGGGTTTTAGTGGTTTTAGCATTTTGTAGCGGTTTTTGGGGGTTTAAGTGTTTTTAGGTTTTTAGGTTTTCTTAGGGGTGTTCTGGGTGTTTAGGGTATTTTACGTTTTAGGGATTTTTTGGATTTTTTATCATTTTTTCCTATGGTATTAGTGATTTTGAGGGGGTTTGGGGAGTTTTTTTAGTTTTTTAGGGTTTTATGATTTTTTTTGGGTTTTAGGATTTTTTTGAGTTTTTATGCATTCTATGTTTTTAGAGTTATTTCACGTTTTTAGGGTTTTAAAGGGGTTCTAGAGCTGTTAATGGGGTTTATGGTTTTTATGGGTTTTTAGAGATTTTTAATTTTTTTATAGGTTTTTAACATTTTATGGGTTTATTTGTATTTTATGGATTTCAAAAAATTTTACATTTTAAAGGGGTTTTAACAATTTTTGTGTTATTAACATTTTCTTAGTGTTTTTAAGGTTTTGTACAGTTTTTTGGGGATCTTTTTATGATTTTTTGGATTTTTAGGGGTTTTTTTTGGATTTTAAGGGGTTTGATGGGTTTTTCGTGTTTTTATGTTTTTAAGGGATTTTAGAGGTTCTAAATTTTTTATTGGTTTAAAGGGTTTTTTGATATTTTTGTGGTTTATATGGTTTTTATTTTTTTCAGGGTTTTTATGATTTTATGGGTTTTTATGTTTTTTATGGTTTTTAGGGGTTTTGGGGGGTTTTACCAATTTTTAGGTTTTTAGGTGTTTTAATTGATTTTCGGTTTCTAATGTTTTCTTAGGGTATTTCAGATTTTAAGGGTTTTTATTCTATTTTAGATTTTTTGGGATTTTTATGATTTTATTGGTTTTAGGGTTTTTATGGAATTTTTAGTGTTTTAGGGTTTTTTTGGGTATTATGGTTTTTTACGGTATTTAGTGTTTTTATGTTTTTAGGGGTTATATTTGTTTTTAGGTTTTAATGTTTTTCTAAGCGGTTTTCTTGTTTTTTTGAGTTTTTTTTTCAATTTTAGGGATTTTTAGCCCCTCTTATGAATTTTATGGTTTTTAGGGTTTGTATAGAATTTTAGGGTTTTTAGTGTTTTTTGGGCTTTGTGTTTTTTATGGTATTTTCAATTTTTATGGGTTTTTGAGTTGTTTAGAATTTTCCAGGTTTTTTATAGTTCTGAAACATTTTTAAGGGTTTAAATATTTGAATTGTTTTTTGAATTTTTTAGTATTTTTATGGGTTTTGTTTTTTTATTATGTTTTTAGGGGTTTTATGTTTTTAGGGTCTTTATTGAATTTGGGGTCTTTTTAGGGTTATTTGATTTTTTTTTGGATTTTTAGGGGTTTTATGTGTGTTTAGGTTTTTAAGGTTTTCTTAAGGGTTTTTAGTGTTTTTACTGTTTTTTACATATTTAAGAGATTTTATGGTTTTTAGAATTTTTATGGTTTTTAGGGTTTCTAGGTATTTTGAGGGGTTTATGGTTTTTAGGTTTTTTAGGGACTTTTAGTATTTTAGCACTTTTTAATGTTTTTAGGCGTTTTAAATGTTTTTTGGTTTTTAAGGTTTTTGTTGAGTTTTTTGGTATTTTTACGGTTTTTATGTTTTTAGAGATTATTTTATCTTGTTAGGGTATTTATATTTTTAGTGTTTTTAGGGATTTTTATGGATTTATTGGTTTTATGGTTTTTATAGGTTTTATGTTTTTAGAGTTTCTTTGAGTTTTGTGGTTTTTATGGTTTTTAGAGTTCATAAGTGTTTTAGAATTTTGTAGAATTTTTAATGGGTTTTTAGAGTTTTTATTGGTCCTTAAGGTGTTTTTATGGTTTATAGTGGTTTTATGGTTTTTATATATTTTGGGTTTTTTGGGTCATTTAATCTTTTTTAGTGTTTTTATCATTTTTTAGTTTTTTTTGGGTTGCAAGTTTTTTTATTTTTTAATGTTATATTAGGGATTTTAGGGATTTCTTATGTTTTTAGTGATTTTTAAAGGTTTTGATTATTTTTATGGACTTTTTGAGTTTTAGGGATTTTGATGGTTTTTTGTGTTTTTATGGTTTTTAAGATTTTATGGTTTTTTTATTTTAAGAGTTTTTAGTTTGAGTTTTTAGGGTTCTTAAGTTTTTCAGAGTTTTTTTTGAATTTATAGTGGTTTAAAGGGTTTTAGTGTTTACAGTTTTTATAGGGTTTTTATGGGATTTTTTGGTTCTATATTGATTTTAGTGGTTTTATTCTTTTTAGGTTTTTTAGTGTTTTTAGGGGTTTTTTCAGTTTTTAGGGTTTCTAGGGTTTTAATTGTTTTTTGGGTTTTAATGTTTTCTTCGGGGTTTCAGTTTTTTGGGGGTTTTACATTATTTGGTATTTTTAGTTCATTTTATGGTATTTAGGGTTTTATTATTTTAATGGGATTTTATGGATTTTATGGCCATTTAGGGATTATAGGTTTTTTGAGTTTATACTATTTTTAATGTTTTAGGGGTTTTAAGTGTTTTTAGTTTTTTATAGTTTTCTTATTATTATTTTTAGGTTTTTTTGGTTTTTTAAATTTTGATGTATTTTTAGGTATTTTTTAATTTTTATGGTTTTCAGGTTTTTTGGGATTTGGGGGAATTAAGGTTTTATGGTTTTTGGGTTTTTACGAGTTTTTGCGGTTTTTAGGGTTTATGGGGTTTTGTGGGTTTTTTAGTTTTTATGGGTTTTAATAGTTTTTATAATTTTTAGTTTCTTATATTTATAATGTTTTTTAGAGTTTTCAATTGGTTTTTTGGTTTTTATAGTTTTTTTGGGTTTTTATGGTTTTTAGGGGTTTAGTTTTTTTAGGGATTTAGGATTTTTATATTTTTAGGTTTTTTAGGGGTTTTAAATTTTTTTGTTTTAATGTTTTCATTATTGGTTTTCATGTTTTTCATTTTTTCTATGTTTGTAGGGATTTTAAGGGTTTTAATAATTTTTATTATTTTTACCGTCTTCGGGAATTTGAGGGTTTTGGGGTTTTTTTGGGTCTTTTAGGGTTTTTTTTCATTTTTTCATTTATTTTAGTTTTTATGGTTTTTAATATTTTTCGAGTTTTTTTAACTTTTTAGGGGATGAAATAGTTTTTAGGTTCTTTTATAGGATTTAAGTGTTTTTAGTTTTTAAGATTTTCTTATGGGTTTTCAATGGTTTTTGGGTGTTTTTGGATGTTTAATAGTTTTAAGGGGTTTTTAGATATTTTAGAGTTTTTTTATGGTTTTTAGAGTTTTTATGGTTTTTTCTATTTCTTAGGGGTTTTAGGGGTTAGAGGTGTTTTTTAGGTTATTAAGGCCTTCTTAGAATATTCTTGTTTTTTAGGTATTTATATGTTTTAAGGTTTTTAGGTATTTTTGAGGATTTTATGGGGTTTTAGGTTTTTAGGGATTGTGAGGATTTTTAGGGGTTTTACTATTTTTAGGGTTTATTTGGTTGTTTTTCATTTTAGGTTTTTTTTTGTTTTTAGGGTTTTATTGTTTTTTAGAGTTTATTTAATTTTTTAGGGTTTGAAAGGGTTTTTAATGTTTCTATTAGGTTTTAGTGTTTTTAATGTTTTTAGTAGGTTTTAGTGTTTTTATGGGTTCATAAGGGTTTTAAGGTTATAGTGGTTTTGTGGGTTTTATGGTTTTTATGGTTTTTATGGTTTTTAGTATTTTAATATTTTTGGGGGTTTTAATTATTTTTAGGTTTTCAATGTTTCCATAGGAATTTTAGCTTTTTTAGGAGTTTAAATGTTTTTAGGTATTTTTAGGCATTTTTTATGATTTTATGGTTTTATGGATTTTTTTTGGGTTTAATGGGTTTTTTTGGGTTTAGGGGTGTTTTTAGTTTTTTAGGGGTCTTGATGTTTTTTATTGTTTTTAATAGTTTTATGGGTATAATGGGGATTTATAGTTTATAGCGGTTTTATGTTTTTTATGATTTTGATGTTTTTTTAATGTTTTAAGAGGTTTTTATTGTTTTCAAGGGTTTTAGGGTTTTTAGTAATATTATGGTTTTTTTGGGTTTTTAGGGATTTTTATGAAATTTTTGGGGTTTTAATGATATTTTAGATATTTTCGTGGGGTTTTAGGGGTTTTAAGCGTTTTAATGGCCTTTGAAGGGTTTTAGTGATTTTTAGAGTATTTAGTGTTTTTTTGTTTTTAGGGGTTTAAAGTGTTCTTCGGTTTTTTAAGGTTTTCTTAGCATTTTTCAAGGTTTTTATGGGTTTTAATATTATAGGGATTTTTTTATTTTAATGGATTTTAGGGTGTTTGAGGTATTTTTATGGGTTTTAGGGTTTTAGGTTTCTTGTTTTTTAGGGTTTTTATCATTTTTAGGTTTTTAGAGAGTTTAAGTGTTTTATGGTTTTAAAGGATTTCCTAGGGTTTTACGATTTTTTTGGTTGTAGGGATTTTTAGGTTTTCTATGGGTTTTTATGGGTTTTAAGAGTTTTTAGGGGTTTTGAGGTTTTTTTATAGTTTTTTAAGGTTTTTAGAGTTTGTATAGGTTTTTTGGATTTTTTGTTTTTTTTGTTTCTCAGGGGTTTGAATGTATTTTTACTTTTTCAAGGTTTTTAAGAGATCAAAGGGTTATAGATTATTTAGTCATTTTAGGGATTTGATGGGTTTTTAGGTTCTTAGGTTTTTTTTAAGGATTTTTAGGGTTTTTTTATTTTTTATATTTTTAGGTTTTTTAAGTTTTTAAAGAATTTATGGTTTTTGGGGACTTTGAGGGTTTTGGTTTTTTTAGGGGTTTTTTGAGTTTTTTTGGGTTTTTAATCTTATTAATTTTTTTAAAAATGTTTAGGGTTTTAAAGTGCTTTTTGAATTTTTAGTTTTTTTTTGTTTTTTATGGGTTTTTACGATTTTTATGGTTTGTAGGGTTTTTATGGTTATAAGGGGTATTAGGGTTTTAGGTACTTTTATGGGTTTTATCATTTTTCAGGTTTTTAGGGGGTTTAATTGTTTTATGTTTTTATGGTTTTCTTAGGGGTTTTTAGGTTTTTATAGATTCTTACGTTTTTCTAGATTTTATGTGTTTTTTTGGATTTTATGGTTTTTACTATTTTTAGGGAAGTTGAGGGTATTTAGGGTTTTTAGGGTTTTATGTTTTTTATCATTAATTATATTTTTATGGGTGTTAATCATTTTAACATTTCAATTTTTTCTTAGGATTTTTTGGTTTTTAGGGTTTATTATGTTTTTAATGTTTTTAGTGTTTTTAAATGTTTTTATGTTTAACAGGATTTAATAGTTTTCATGGGTTTTTAGAGTTTTTATGGGGTTAACAATTTCATGATTTTTAGGGGTTTTTATATTTTTTTAGGGTTTTTATGGTTTATAGGGGGTTTAGTATTTTTTAATGATTTTTAGGTGTTTGAAGTGTTTATAAGTTTTTAGGTTTTGTTATGTTTTTTTAGGGTTTAGGGATTTTTATATTTTAGTGTTTTTAATGTTTTTTAGTGTTTTTAGGTTTTTTCAGGTTTTTGTTATGGTTTTTTGTGTTTCAAGTATTTTGAAGGTTTTCGTGTTTATAGGGGTATTTAGGCTGTTTATTATTTTAGGTTTTTAGGTGTTTTAGGGTTTCTATTTTTTTGGTTATTAAGGTTTTATGGGTTATTAGGGGATTTAAAGGTTTTTATGTTTTTATGGATTTTTATGGATTTTTAGGATTTTATTATTTTTAGGGGTTTTAGGGTTTTTGAGTGTTTTTATGATTTTTTTATTTACTGGTTTTTTATTTTGTTTATTTTTATGGGTTTTATTATGTTTTCTGGGATATAAGGTTTTTAGTGTTTTTAACATTTTTAGGGGTATAATGGTTTTAGTGTTTTTTTGTGGTTTTTGGGAATTTTTGGGTTTTTAGGTCTTTTAAGGTATATGGGTTTTTAATGTTTTTAGGTTTTTGAGAATTTTAATATTTTTTTGGTTTTTTAGGGGATTAATTTTTTTAGGGTTTTAAGGTTTTCTTAGGGGTTTAAGGGTTTTTTCTGTTTTTAGGGATTTTTGAGGATATCATATAATTTTTATTCTTTATTAGGGTTTTTAGTGATTTAGAGGGTTTTAAGAGATTTTTTATGATTTTATGGTTTTTAGGGTTTTTGGGTTTTTATGGGATATTATGTATTTTCTAATATTTAGGGGTTTTTATTATTTTTATAGTTTTTATGGTTTTTAGGGTATATATATTATTTTAGGGTTTTTAAATTCTTTATTTTTATGGGTTTTAAGTGTTTCTTATATTTTTAAGGTTTTTTTAGTTCTTCTCATTATTTTTATAGTTTTTAGGGATTTTTCGAGATTTTTTATGATTTTTATGTCTTTAGTGGTTTTAAGGATTTAGAGTGTTTTTAGAAGTATTTATGGTTTTTTGGTTTTTTATGTTTTTTTATGTTTTTTTGGAGTTTTTAGATGTTTTTTTGAGTCAATTTAGTTTTTAAAGGGTTTTAGAGTTTTTTATCATCTGCAGGGGTGCATATGGATATAAGAGTTTTTAGTGGTTTTTAGGGGTTTTTTGGGGTTTTTTTGTTTTATAAGGTTTTTTTGGTTTTTAGAATTTCTTAGGTTTTTAGGGGAGTTATGTTTTATTATGTTTCAAAGTTTTTATTATGGGTTGTCAATGATTTTAGGGGTGTTTATATTTTTAGGTATTTCAAGGATTTTTTGTATTTTTAAGAATTTTTTGGGGTTTAGGGATTTTGCAGGTATTTCAGGTTTTTACGGTTTTTTGGGTTTTTAGGTAAAGAAGGGTCGGGTCCAGGCTATTCCTGGCACCCCCCAAAATTTATTAAACAAAAAGACACAAACACTGCAGACAAGGGAGGGGAGGGGTCGAACGACCCACACCCAAAACCCCTTACGACCTCTGCCCGAGGGCCACAAAAGTAAAGAAAAAAAAGAAACAAAGCGCAAGACCAAAAAAGACACAGTGTCCAAAAGAAAATCACACACAGAGTAGGTCAGTCAACATCGCCGCCAAAATCCTCCATCTCCGCATCACGAAACCCCATGCCAACACCAAAGCTGCCGCCATCGTCAGCAAAGCTAAAATCTGATTCATCACCCTAGTCCATTGAGTCACATCCAAGGTCAAAATCTTCTTGCATGCCAAGTCTGGACCGCAGCTTCTCCATAGCTTTTACCTGCTCAGCAGAAAAATAAGGCTTTTCTCACTTATTCACCTTTAGATTCAGTTTGACATCTCGTGAGGAGGCCCTAGTTGCCATTGGGCGGTTTTTTGGGTTTTTTTTTGGTTTTTATGGTTTTTAAAAATTTTAATTCTCTTAGGGTATTAAAGGGTTTTAGATTTTTAGTGGATTTATGTTTTTTATAGGCTTGTATGGGTTTAAATTGGTTTTAGGGTTTTTCTTGTTTTTTCGGGTTTTTAGTGTTTTTAGGGTCTTTCATGGTTATAGTGTTTTTTATATTTTTTAGGGTATTTAATTTTTTTAGGTATTTTAGGTTTTCATAGGGTTTTTCAGGGTTTTAGGGTTTTTTGGATATTTGGGTGTTTTTTGGATTTTTATGGGTTTTTAGGGTTTTTAGTGATTTTGAGGTGTTTTAGGGGTTTTAGGGTTTCTAATGGTATTTATTATTTTTTTGGTGTTTAGGGGTTTTAAGTGTTTTTATGTTTTTATGTTTTTCTTAGGGTTTCTCAGTGTTTTTTTTTGTTTTCATTGTATTTTGATGGCTTTTTATTGATTTTTTAGGTTTTTTATTGGGTTTTGGGGGTTTTAGGGATTTTTAGGCTTTTTAGTGGGTTTTAGGGTTTTTTTGTTTTTTGGGGATTTTATTTTTTTATGTTTTTTAGGGTTTTAAATGTTTTTCAAAAAAAATCAACATTTTTAGGGGTTTAAAATGTTTTTTGGGTTTTTAGTGGGGTTTTATATTTTTTATGGGTGTGAGATTTTTTTTTGTATTTAGTGGTTTTTATGGTTTTTAGAGCTTTTTGGGGTTTTTAGGGTTCTTTGAATTTTTATGTTTTTAGGGGTTTAATATTTTTATGTTTTTTAAGGTTTTATTATGGTTTTTCAAAGTTTTTTACATTTATGGTTTTTTAGGGCATTTAAATTATATATATGTTTTTTGGGATTATAAAGGTTTTGAAGATTCATTAGGACTTTTAGGGACTTTACGTTTTTATGAGTTTTTAAGGATTTTTTAGGTTTTTATTGTATTTTTAGTTTTAGGGTTTTATGGTTTTTAAAAATTTTAGGATTTAAATGGTTTTTAGTGTTATTAGTGGGTTTTTATGCGTTTTTTGGTTATAAGGTTTTTGGGGGTTTTATTGGTTTTCAAGGTTTTTAGATTATTTGGGGTCTTTTAGGGTATTAATATTTTTTATGATTTTTATGGGTTGTAATGATTTCAGGTTGTTTATGCTTCCTTAGGGGTTTTTTGGATCTTTAGGGTTTTTTACATTTTTTTTTTGATTTTTTGATTTTTTTATGAATTTGTATTTTTAGGGTTTTTAGGGTTTTTAGGGTCTTTATTATTTTATGGTATATTTATTTTTTAAGGTTTTTATTGTTTTTTCATTTTTTAGGTTTTTAGGGTTTTTAAGTGTTTTTAGGTTTTTACTTTTTTTCTTTGGGGCTTTCAAGGTATTTATGGTTTTTACATTTTTAGTGATTTTGAGAGATTTTTAGGATCTTTATGGGTTTTTAGTGTTTTTGGGGATCTTGAGGGTTTTTACGGTTTTTAAGGTTTTTATTTATTTTATCATTTTTATTTTATTTTTTATGTTTTTTCAAAGTATTAAGGGTTTTTAACATTTTTAGGGACTTTATGGGGTTTTAGTGTTTTTAGTGATTTTTTGGGTTTTTATGGGTTTTATGGTTATTTAAATGAGCTTATGGGTTTTTATAGTTTTTAGGATTTTTTGTCTTTATTAGGGATTTTGACGTTATTTTTTAGGTTTTTAGATGTTTTAAGAGTTTTTTGGTTTTCTTATTTTTTTCAGGGTTTTTCAATTTTTTGTATTTTAGGGATTTTTAGTTATTTTCATGGATTTTTATGGTTTATAGTGTTTTTAGGTTTTCTAATGAGTTGGGGGGTTTTAGAGTTTTTATGATTTTTTAGGTATTTGTGGTTTTTAGGGTTTGAATGTTTTTTAGTTTAAATAGTTTGTAATGTTTTTTAGATTTTTTAAACATTTTTAGTGGATTTCTGGGTTTTTATATTTTTTAGTGTTTTTAGGGTTTTTATTTAGTTTTATGGTTTTAATGTTTTTATGGATTTTAGGTTTTTAGGTTTTTTTATGTTTATTATGGTATTTTTCATTTTTAGGGCTTTGGAGGTTTTAAGTGTTTTTGGTTTTTATGGTTTTTTTTGGGGTTTTCAATGTTTTAATGTTATTTTACATTTTTCGTAATTTTTAGTGTTTTTTTAATTTTTTTAATTTTCAAGTTTTATATGAATTTTGAGGTATTTTTTTAGGTTTTTAGAGTTTTTATGATTTTGTGGCATTTTAGGTTTTCTGTGTTTTTATGGTTGATTAACTTTTTTAGAGTTTTTAAATTTTTTGGGGATTAAAGGGTATTTATATTTTTTTTATTTCATTTAGGGGTTTAATGTGTTTTTAGGGTTTTTATGGTTTTTAGCTGTTTTTATGGTTATTATGGGTTTTAGGGGTTTTTGTTTTTTTTTGGGTTTTAGAATTTTTTGGGTGTTTATGGGTTTTATCTGTTTATCGGTCTTTATTTTTTTCATAGGGGTTTTCATGGTTTTACTGTTTTTTATGTTGATAGGGCCTTTTGGGGCCTTTTAGGGTTTTATGGTTTTAAGGTTTTATGGACTTTGAAGTGTTTTAAGGGTTTTTAAAACTTTTATGGTTTTTTTATTTTAGGTTTTTTTGAGTTTTAAAACGTTTAGGGTTAATTACCATTTCTAATTTTTTTTGTTTTTATGGTATTTATGGATTTTTAGGATTTTTGTTGGTTTTTAGGTGTTTTTTGGGATTTATCCTTTTTTCAGGGTTTCTAGGGTATTTTTTGTTTTTTCGTGGTTTTTTGGGATTTTTTATTATTTTTATGGGTTTTAGGATTTTTTTGGATTTTTTAGTTATTTGGATTGTATCTATTTTAGAGTTTTAAGGGTTTTTAGAATTTTTTAGTTTTTATTGGTTTTAAGTATATTTATATTTTTGAGGTTTTCTTAGGATTTATAGGGTTTATTGTGTTTTTTACATTTTAGGTATTTTGATGTATTTTTTAATATTTTTATAAGGTTTTAAAGAGTTTTATGGATTTTAGGGCATTTTTGGGTATTTTTGTGGTTTTTTGGTTTTTTTTGAGTTTTAGGGGTTTTTGAGTTTTTTAAGGTTTTTATGTTTTTTTAGATTTTTTTAACTTTTTTCTGTTTTAAATGGTTTTTATAGTTTTTAGTGGATTTTTAGGATTTATATGGATTTTAATAAAATTTATGGTTTTTAGGAGTTTTTTTGGTTTTGGGGGTTTTATAGTTGTAGGGAGTTTTAGGGTTTTTAGAATTTTTTATTTCTCAGGGGTTTTATGTGATTAAGGTTTTCTTAGGGGGTTTCACTGTTTTTTTACTTTTTTTGGACATTTTAGGAATTTTATAGGACTATTATTGGTTTTATGATATTTAGGGATTTTGATGGGTTTTAGGGGTTTTAGGGGTTTTATTGATTTTTGTGATTTTAAAGGGTTTTATAGATTTTTAGGGGTTTTAAGGTTTTTTGGAATTTTATAGATCTTTTTTTAGACTGACTCCTTAAATAAATTCATGAATGATAGCCCTGGTGTAGGTTTGCTACGTGATGAGACTACTAAGATGTCTTTTATCTATGGTCAACAGGTTTATTGTCATTAGGAGATTCAGAATCTCTTGAATTCCTCTAGGATATCTAAGAAGTGGGGTGACATCTCGGAGGAGTAAGGGGTTGTTGCGGGTAGCGGTGGGCCTACTTCGTTCAAAGATCCACTCATGTTTGGTAAAGGGGAGGTAGATCACACTCCTACTCTCTTGAGGTGAAGGCCAAGGAAGGATTACTCTAATACACCTCGCATTGTGTGTGCTTGATCTTCCAAGCTACCAGGCATGTTTAATTCTGATATTCTTAAGATCCTTAATCAGGGTAGGTCTAAATCTGAATGGGAAACTGCTGATGAATCTGATTTTGGAAATGATATGTCTTATTATGATATTTAATTTTGTGCTTTGACGGATGAGGGAAAGTCTCTTTGTTTGACGCCACCTGTCTCCTTTGTACTCTTTTCCATTATTAATAAATTGTCAAAAGCATCGCTTCTGGCTGGGCTTGATGGTTATAGATCTTATGTTTTTAGGGATTTATTGGGTTTTATAATTTTATAGGGTTTTAGGGGATTTAAATATTTTTATGTTTTTAAGGTTTTCTTCGGGGTTTTCAAGGGTTTTAGGACCTTTTATACTTTTCGTGATTTTATGTCTTTTAGGATTTTTTCTGAGTTTTTAGTGTTTTTTGGGTTTTTGAGAGTTTTTAGTGTTTGATATGGTTTTTATGGTCTTTTGGGTTTTATGGGGTTTTGTGTTATGTAGGGATTTTTATTTTATTTGTATTTTTTTAAAAAAAATTATGGGGTTAAAGTGTTTTTATATTTTTCGTTTGTCTTTTAGGGGTTTCATGATATTTTTGGTGTTTTGGGGGGTTTTAGCATTTTTTTGATTTTTAGGTGGTTTTATGCCTTTTATGTTTTTATGGTTTTCTTAGAATTTTCAGGTTTTTTATGGTTTTTATGTTTTTGGTGATTTTTTGGGCCTTTAATATTTTTATGGATTTTTTATTTTTTCGAGATTTTGAGGGGTATAAATGTTCTTCGGGGTTTTTTTATGATTTTTAGCATTTTTTATGTTTTTTAGGTATTTTATGTTTTTATTAGGGGTTTTCATGTTTTTAGGGTTTTTCACATTTTAAGGATTTTATATTTTTAGGGGTTTTTGGGATATTTAAGGTCTTATGTTTTTACCGTTTTACGTGTTTTTTGGGTTTTTGAATATTTTTTTAATATTTTAGAGGTTTTAAGGTTTTTATATTTTTTTATGTTTTTAGGTGTTTAAATAGTTTTCATAGTTTCAGTGGTTTTTATTGGTTTTATGTGTTTATTTGGTTTTTAAGGTTATTAAAGGTTTTTATTATTATTTGGTGTTGTTAGGGTTTTTTGGGTCTTTTTACTATTTTTAGGGTTTTTGTGTTTTTTAATTTTTTTAGTGATTTTAAGTGTTTTTGGGTTTTTAAGGTTTTAATATGGTTTTGGATTTTTATGAATTTTTTGTTTTTAGGGATTTTTAGGATTTTTGATGAATTTTATGGGTTTTATGGTTTGAGTGATTTTTAGGGTTTAAATGGATATTTAAGGATTTTAGGGTTTTTATCATTTTTATGTTTCTAAGGGGTTTTAGTGTTTTTCAATTTTTCATTTTTACTTATGGTTTGTCAGCTTTTTTAGGATTTTTTACGTTTTAGTGATTTTTATGATTACTATGAATTTTTGTTGGTTTGGTGATTTAGAGCGGTTTAATGGTTTTTTTGGGTTTTTATGTTTTTTTTAGTTTTTAATGATTTCAAGTTTTTAAGAGTTTATTTAATATTTTGAAGGGTATAGAGGGTATTTTAGTTTTTAGTCATTTTTTTGGTTTTTATGGGCTTTTAGGGTTTTAATGTTTTTTTGGGTTTTTATGGTGTTTAGGGCAAGGAAGGCTCGGGGCCAGGCAAGTTGCCTCCCCAAAATTAAACAAAAATAATGGTACAAACGGAGTGCTACAAGGGGGGTTTACATCATCGGGTGTGCACCACACCCTTCAAATCAGACACAACAACGGAGGAGTAGGGAGGTTTGACAACAAAGGACCACAAAGAACAATGTTCCACAATAGCCTGCATGGAGAGATCATATGGAACCGCATTGGCCTCCCGGTAGGCATGTGTCACAATGAGATGTAGCCTTTGGCACATAGCAAGGCAGTCCATCCACAGGGTAAGGAGCCTCCAGGGGAGTACCTAGATCTACTTTTAAGAGCACTCACAGCAAGCATAGAGTCAGACTCAAGCCACAGAAAAAACCACCTGAACCAGACAGCATACTCACCCGCCTTTATAATGGCTCATAACTCAGCTTCAAGAGAACACCCATAACTGATAAAGTTTTGAAAACATCCCTTGACAAAACCCCGATAATTCAGAAAGACTCCACCACATCCAGCAGGGTCTGGGGCACCAAGGGTCGCGCCATCCACATTGAACTTGATCCAGAAGGGGAGTGGAGGAATCCAATGAATAAACCTGGGGACCATGTGTTTTTTTCTCTACCTGATACACCAAGAAATCGAAGGATGATCAGTTCGCGGACGTCATTCTCCATGTGTCCTGTCTGAATCCAGGAGGCCGAATAAACAACCCTGTGAATCGCCACAACTCCGGCATAAAAGGAGAGTCGTTTCTTACTTAAGGAAACTGCATTCTGAGCGGTCCAAATAAAGGAGTTGGTGGCTGAAACTGCAGCCAGCAAACAATTGCGTGCGTGGTCACTATAATCCTAGTTAGACAGGTCCGCGAGGAGCTCAAAAAAGGCCTGTCAAGGCTAGCTGGGAACCCAAAAGTCCGCTGTAAATAACCCCAATGATCAGCACTGAATTTGCACTGCAAGAAGGTGTGCTGGACATTTTCCTCCGCACCGAGGCAATAGAAACATACAGAGGCATGTTTGAGACCCACACACTGCAATCGACCCTGCATGGGTAACCGATTTTTCCAGATTTTCTAAATAAGAAGTTTATTTGTAGGGGGAATGAAATTCCTCTGGAACTTAGAAAGTCAGGTAGGTGGAGGGGATCCACTTGCACAATTATACCGATAGTATTCCTTAGCAGTGAGGCGTCCAACCAGATTTGGCTTCCAGATCAGGATGTCAGAAAGAATGAAAATATATCGCTGGATTTGGAGTAAGACAGCAGGTGGGAGGGCCTCATTTTTTATGATTTTACGGATTTTTAGTGTTTAAATGTTTTTATGGGTTTTTAGGGGTTCCCTGGTTTTATAGGTTTTTATGTTTTTAGGTATTTTTTGGAATTTTTTAGAACTTTTATGACTTTTAGGGTTTTTAGGTGTTTTGAGGGTTTTAAGGGTTTTTATTGTTTTGGGGGGTTTTAGGGTTTATTTGTGTTTTTATAGATTTTAAAAGATTTTATAGATTTTAAATATTTCTAGGGGTTTAAATAGTATATAGAATTTTTAATGGTTTTTACCCTTTTTATGGGATTTTAGGATTTTAAAGGTTTTTAGGGGTTGTTATGGTTTTTAAGGGGTTTTAGGGTATTTATGTGTTTTTAGGCCATTTAGTATTTTTAGGTTTTTTTTTACATGTTTTTTGGTTTTTAAGGGTTTCTTGAGGGTTTTTTAGGGCTCTTAGGGATGTTACATTTTAGGGTTTTTTTATAATTTTAATAGGTTTTTAGGATTTTTATGAATTTTGAGGGTTTGCGGGGTTTTAGGGGGTTTATCATTTTTTAGGTTTTTAGTGGTTTTCTGTTTTTTCGGTTCTTATGGATTTCATTAGGTTTTTTAGGTTTTTCGGATATTTACATTTTTAGTAAATTTTAACGAATTTCTATGATTTAAATGATTTTTATGTTTTCAGTGATTTTTAGGGTTATTTCGGGTTTTTTGGGTTTTTTGGATTTCTACTTTTTTGGGGGGTTTTATGTTTTTTAGAGTTTTTAACCTTTAAAGGGTTTAAACTGAATTCCAAATTTATAGTGCTTTTGAGTTTTTATTATTATTAGGGATTTTATTATTTCTCGATTTTTATTGTTTTTTTATGGTTTTTAGGTTGTTTTTAGGGTTTTTAGCATTTTTATAGTTTTGGGGGTTTTATGTTTTTTGAGGGTTTTATGGTTTTATTAATGATTTGCAAAGTTTTATGGTTTTTTACAGTTTTGGGCTTTTTAGGGATTATTTAGGATTTTTCATGGTTTTTAAGGGTTTTAATGATTTTGAGGGTATTTAATGTTTTTATTATTTAGATGGTAATTTATGGATTTTCTCGTTTTTAGGGGTTTAATTTTTTTAAAAAATTTTAAATTTTTTCTAAGGGTTTTTCTGGGTTATTATGTTTTTTTTATGTTTTTGGGATTTTTAAAAATATTTATAATTTTTTTGGATTTAAGGGTTTTATGGATTTTTTTGGGGGGGGGGGTTAGGCATTTTTTTGTTTTTTAGGGATTTTATGTTTTTTTAAATTTTAGGATTTTTTTGGAAATTTTTTGGGGTTTAAAGGTTTTAAATATTTTTTGATGATTTTATGTGTTTAAATATATTTTTTTTATTAGGAATTTTTTGGTTTTTAGGGTTTTTATGATTTTTAGCAGTTTTATGAAATTTATGGGTTCTTAGTTTTTGTGTCCTTTTATGGGTTTGAAGGGTTATGAGTGTTTTTATGTCTTTTAGGGGTTTAAAGTGTTTTTTTATTTTTAACATTTTCTTAGGGGTTTTACTTTTTTATGGATTTTTAGGATTTTTATGGTTATTTAGGGGATTTATGTATTTTTTAGTGTTTTTTTGGATTTTTAGTGTTTTTAGGGGTTTTATAATTTTTTTAGGTTTTTAAGGGATCTAATTGTTTTAGGTGTGTAATGTGTTATTTGGGGGGGGGTTTCACTGTTTTTAGGGTATTTTACATTTTCAGTGATTTTAGGTTTTTTAAGGATTTCTATGTTTTATTGGGCCTCTATGGATTTTGAGGGGTTTGAAATATTTTATGGGTTTAAGGATTAATGGGTTTAGGTTTCTATGTTTTTTTTTGTTTTATATAGTTTTGAAGGTTTTTTTAGAGTTTTTAATGTTTTTAGTGGTTTAGAGGGTGTTTTTATCTTTTAGTGGGTTGGGGATATTTAGGTTTTTTATGGTTTTTTTGGGTTTATGGTATTTATGGGTTTTATCGTTTTACAATTTTTTAAAGGGTTTTATGATTTTCGTGTTTTTTGATGTTTTCTTAAGGTGTTTTAGGGTTTTAGGGTATTTTATGTTCTTAGGGATTTTTAAGGAATTTTGTTGTTTTAGGGTTTTTAAGATTTTTAGGGGTTTTAGGGGTTTTTAGAGTGTTTAATTTTTTTTATATTTTAGAAGTTTTATGCGTTTTTGGTTTTTATAGTTTTCATAAGGTTTTTAGGTAGTTTTACATTTTTAATGATTTTGAGGGGGGTAGTATTTTTTGTTTTTTAGGGTTTTTAGTGATTGTGGGGGTGGAATTTGTAGTTTTTAGGGGTTTTATGGTTATTTTGAGTTTTTACGGGTTTTAATGATTTTTAGGGGTTTAAATTGTTTTTAGTTTTTTTTTGGATTTTAGGGTTTTAATGGTATTTTGGGGTTTTTTAGTTTTTTTAGGGTTATGGTCTTTTGGATCTTTTTAAATTTTTATGATTTTTATCATTTTTGGGGATTTTAGGGGTTTTATGATTTTTTATGTTTTTATGGTTTTCTTAGGGGTTTTCAATATTTGTTGGGTTTTTTATGGTTTTTGGTATTTTTTGGGATCTTTTAAGTATTTTTTGGTGTTTTAGGGTTTTTATTGATTTAAATGGGTTTTATGGTATTTAGGTTTTTAAGAGTTTTAGGGTTTTTTATGGTTTTTAGTTTTTTTAGGTTTTCTATGGGTTTTATGTGCTTTTATGTTTTTTAGGTTTTTAAGGGTTTTTGGGGTTTTATGTTTTCGTTGATTTTAATGATTTTTAGCATTTTAATGTTTTCTAGGGTTTTTGTGGATTATTATAGTTTTTTTTGGGATTTTAGGGTTTTTTGGAATTTTTTTCTTTTTAACAATTTTTCGGAATTAAGGGATTTAAAGTGTATTTAAAGGTTTTTATTTTTTTAATAGGTTTCTTATTGTTTTAGGGTTTTTTTTTGTATTTTCATGGTTTATAAGTATTTTTATGGATTTTAGGGTTTTTCAGGATTTTGAGGGTTTATGGTGTTTAGGGGTTTTAGGGATTTCACTGTTTTTAAGGTTTTTAGGATTTTAATGGTTTTGTAGCATTTTTATGAATTTTAGGTGTTTAATGGGATTTTATAGTTTTTATTGGGATTAGGATTTTTATGAGGATTTAGGGGTTTTAATGGTTTTTAGCGGTTTTTTGGATTTTATGTTTTATGGGTTTTATGTTTTGTTCGTTTTAGTGTTTTTGGGTTTTTTTGTGTTTTAAGTGTTTTTTGGTTTTTAAGGTTTTCATTGGGTATTTTTTTGGGTTTGGGGGGGTTTTATGTTTTTGGGGTTTTTAAGAATTTTTTAGGATTTTAATGGTTTTCTTTGGTTTTTAGGGATTTTGAGGGGTGTTTATGGTTTTTATGGTTTTTAACATTTTAAGATATTTAGGGGTTTTAAGGATTTCATATGTCATTTCAGATGTTTTGGGGTTTTTAATTTGATTGGGTTTTTAGGACGTTTTAGGAATTTGTGTTTTTAGGTATTATGAGGGTTTAAAGGGGTTTTTGGGTTTTTATGGTTTTTACAAACATTATTAGGGTTTTGTGGGTTTGTTTGAGTTTATTTTGGTTTTTTTAGTTTCTAGAGTATTAAACATTTTTAGGGGTTTTGAGGGGTTTTATATTTTTTAGTGTTACTAGGGTTTTATTTGTTTTTTGGGGTTTTAAGGTGTTTTGGAGTTTTTGAGGGATTTATGTTTATTTGGGTTTTAGGGGTTTTAAGTTTTTTAATCTTTTTTTATTTTTTACAGGTTTCAACTATTTGGGGTTTTTATGGTTTTCATAGGGTTTATGGTTTTAAGGGTATTTTTGGTTTTTTACTTTTTTAGTGATTTTAGGTATTTTTAGGATATTATGGGTTTTCATGGTTTTTATGGATTTTTTGAATTTTTAGGGTTTTTAAGGTATTAGGATTTTTTAGGTTTTTTTGGATTTTTTATGTTTTTATGGGATTTAAGTGTTTTAGTTTTTTATGTTTTTCTTCTGGTTTTCAATATTTTTATGCTTTTTAAACTTCTACAGATATTTTGGGGTTTTAGGATTTTTCTGGATTTTGGTGGTTTTATGGGATTTTAAGGGGTTTCATGGTTTTTAGGGTATTATAATTTTTTTGGGTATTAGTTTTTTTTGAGATTTTTAGTTGGTTTAGGTTTCTTAGTGTTTTCTTAAAATTTTTAGTGGCTTAAAGGGTTTTGGATTTTTTTTATTTTCATATGGTATTTGTTTTATTCTAGATTTTTTTTGGTTTTTAGGGGTTTTCATGACATTTAGGGTTTTTAATGATTTTTTATATTTTTTAGTCGTTTCAATTTTTATGGGTATTAAGTGTTTTTACGTTTTTAATGTCTATTGGTTTTAAGGATTTATAGTCGTTTTTATGTTTTTAGGGATTTTTTTGATATTTTTAGGATTTTTATGTGTTTTAGGGTTTTTAGGGATTTTAATGTTTTTAAGGCTATTAGGGATTTTAGGGTTTCTTGTTATTTGGGTTTTTATGGTTTCTTTAGATCATTTAGGATTTAATTTTTTTAGTGTTTTTATCCTTTTGGGGGGGTTTAAAGGGTTTTTAGAGTTTTTAGTTTTTTTGGGATTTTATTGATTTTTAGAGTTTTTATGGTTTGTAGGGGTTTTTTGGGTTTTTGGGTTTTTATCATTTTGAAGGTTTTTATGGGGTATATGTTTTTTTAGTGTCTTAAGGTTTTATTAGGGATTCTCAAGATTTTTCTATGTTTTTACATTTTTTTGGATTTTAGGTGATTTTTCAGATTAATATGGTTTTTATGGTTTTTTGGGATTTGGAGGGTTCTTACGATTTTTAGTTTTTTTGGGTTTTTAACATTTTTATGTTTTTTGGGGGGTTTAATTGTTTTTAGGGATTTAGATTTTATTAATTCTTTTAGGGATTTTTGAATATTTTCATGATTTTTAGTGTTTTGAGGGGGGTTTGAGATTTTTAGGGATTTTATGGTTTTTTTAGTTTTTTTACATTTTGGGGTGAAAATTGTTTTTACTGTTTTTAGTTATTGTATGGGGTTTTTATTGGTTCTTGTGATTTTTATTTGTTTTTAGTTTTTTTTTAGTTTTTTTTATTATTTTTAGGGGTTTTATTGTTTTTAGAGGTTTTTTGGGTTTTAAACATTTTTTATGTTTTTAGGGGTTTAAATTATTTATAATTTTTAATGTTTTCATATGGTATTTAGTATTTCAGTTTTTTATGTTTTTATGGATTTCTTATGATTTTTTTGGTTTTTGTGGTTTTATTAATTTTTAGTTTTTTAATGGTTTTTTGTCATTTTTTGGTTTAATGATTTTATTGGGTTTTTAGGGTTTTTGTATGTTTTAAGGTATTTAATTTTTTTAGAGTTTTTTAATTTTTTTAGTATTTTGTAGTGTTTTTAGATTTTTAGTGGTTTTTTGGTGTTTTATGGGTTTTCTATTTTTTAGGGGTTTTATAGTTCTTAGTGGTTTTCAGTTTGTATATATTTTTAATATTTTATTAGGTTTTCGGGGTTTTTTTGGTTCTTTTATGTTTTTTGGGTTTTTAGGTATTTTTAGTAATTTTATATTTTTTAGTATTTATTGATTCTGAGTGATTCTAGCAGTTTTTAAGGTTTTATGGTTTTTTGTGTTTTAAGGGTTTATTGAGTTTTGTGGGGGTTTTACATTTTTTAAAAAAAATTAGGGGGTTTTAAGGTTTTTATGTTTTTATGGGTTTTATGTTTTTTGAATATTTTTTTTGGCATGTTTACCATTTTTAGTGTTATTAGGGTTTTTAGAGTTTTTAGGTTTTTTAATGGGTTTTCTTTTGTGCGTTTATGGGTTTTTCGGGTTTGGAATTTTCTATGTGCCTTTATGGTTTTGTGGATTTTTAGTGGGTTTTGGTGTTTTATCTTGTATAGGTTTTTTAGGGGTTTTAAGAGTTTTTTGGTTTTTAAGGTTTTCATAGGGTGTTTTTAGGGTTTTTATAGGTTTTAATTTTTTTATTTATTTTTAGGTATTTTTTAGTATTTTTATCCCTTTTAGGATTTTGAGGTATTTTAAGTGTTTTTAGGGTTTTTTAGTGTTTATTGGGTTTTAAGTTTTTTTTTTGGGATTTTTAGTGTATTTTCAGTTTTATAAGGGTTTTAAGGTTTTTAAAAAAATTTACATTTTCTGGGAGTAAAAGGATTTTAGATTTTTTGGGGTTTTTAGGGTTTTAATGGGCTTTAGTTTTTATGGTTTTATTGGGTTCTTATGGTTTTTAGGAGTTTTTTTGGGGTTTTAGGGTTTTAAGGGTTGTTTTGGTTTTTAAGGGATTTCAAATGTTTTTATGTTTTTAATGTTTTATTAGTTTTCCTTAGTTTGTAGGTTATTTTACTTATTTAGTTATTTATATGTATTTGTTAATATTTTCATAATTTTTTATGGATTTAAGGATTTTTGGATTTTTAGGGTTTTTTAGTGTTTAAGGGTATTTTGGTTTTTTGGGTTTTTATGTTTGTTTGATTTTTTGAGGTTTTAAGGTTTTTCGGAGTTTTTTAATGTTTTTATGGGGTTTGAATTTTTTAAAAGTTTTTAGGATTTTTATGAAAACTTAGGATTTTTTAAGGTTTTTATTGGTTTTATGGTTTTATGGTTTTTAGGTTTTGGGGGGTGTTTAGAATTTTTTAGGTTTTCTAGGGGTTTTAATAGTTTTTTTGCGTTTTAAAGTTTTCTTAGTGTTTTTTAGGTTTTTACGGTTTTTTTTGTTTTAGGGGTTGTAAAATATTTTATGATTTTTATTGGTTATTAGGTATTTTTGAGGGTTTAAGATTTTCTTAGAGTTTTTTGGTTTTTATTATTTTTTTGGCGTTTTAAGGTGTTTTTCAGTTTTTTATGGTAATGTGGTTTTCTATAATTTTTTAATGTTTTTATGGATTGAATGTGTTTTTAGTGTCATAGTGGGGGTTTTTTGGGTATTTATGGGGTTTTAGGGTTTTTAACGGTTTTATGGATTATTATAGATTTTAGGGTGTTTAGTTTTTAGGGACTTTTTAGGGATTTTTGCGGTTTTAAGGTTTTTAGGGGTTCTATGTATTTTTAGGTTTTTATGGTTTTCTTAGGGGTTCTTATGGTATTTACGGTTTTTATATTTTTCTATATTTTTAAGGTTTTTTTAGTAGTTTTATGTTTTTTCATGATTTTTAAAGATGTTGTGTGTTTTTAGTGTTATAATGATTTTTTAGGGGTTTTTAGTTTTTTATGGTCATTAATTTTTTTAGAGATTTTTAACATTTTTAGTGTTTTAAATTCATTTTAGAGTTTTTAGTAGTTTTAGGGTTTCTAAGGGGTTTTATGGTTTTTTATGGGTTTTAGTGGTTTTTTTGTTTTTTGGGTTTTTAGGGACGTTTATGGTATTTTGGGGTTTTAGCATTTTTTATATTTTTTGGGGTTTAAGAGTATTTTGGTTTTTTAAGTTTTTATTAGTATTTTCATGGGTTTTTATGGTTTTTAGGTTTTTAGGGTTTTAAGGGTTTTTTAGGATTTTTATGGTTTTTATAGGTTTATGGATTTTGAGGGTTTTTAGTTTTCTTAGGTTATTTTGGGTTTTTAGTGTTTTTAGCATTTTTAGGTTTTTAGTGGTTTTAAGTGTTTCTAGGTTCTGAAGGATTTATTAGGGTTTTTCATGGTTTTTGGGGTTTTTTCATATTTAGAATTTTTTTATCTTTTTTTAGGATTTTTATGGGTTTTAGGATTTAAAATATTTTAGGAGTTTTAGCATTTTTAGTTTTTATATTATTTTCATGGTTTTTTTCGGTTTTTTTATATTAGTAGTCTTTTTATGGGGTTTTAGATATTTTTAAAAAAATTAGTGTCTAAACGAGTTTTGAGAATTTTTAATGGGTTTTAGGGTGTTTTATGGGCATTTAGGGTTTTTAAGGATTTTATGAGTTTTATGGGATTTATGGTTTTGTTGTATTATTATGATTTTAGAATTTTTTATGGTTTCTAGCATTTTTTGGTTTCAGGGGTGATAAGTGTTTTTAGTATTTCAAGGTTCTCATAGGGATTTTCATGGTTTTTATTAATTTTTACATTTTTATGGATTTTTTGGGCCTTTATGATTATTATGGTTTTTAGGGTTTTTAGGTATTTTTAGGGTTTTCTGGTTTTTAGGCAATTAATGTGTTTTTGGTTTTTTTGGTTTTTTTGTGCCTTTTAATATTTTTATTGTTTTCAGATTTTTTTGATGTATTTAGGGGTTTAAAGGGTTTCTACAGTGTTAATGGTTTTTAAATTTTTTATAGTTTTTTATGTTTTTTAGGGGTTTTATGGTTTTTTATATTTTTTAAGGTTTTTAGCACTGCTTAGGTTTTTTAGGAACTTTAATTTTTTAGGGTTTTTATTGTTTTCATTGTGTTTTTCCTATTTTGTAATGTGGTTTACGTTTTTACTGATTTTTAGGGATTTTTATGGATTTTTATGGTTTTTAAGGGTTTTTAGTTTTTTTAGGGTTTTAATGTATTATTTGTTTTTCTAAGGATTTTAGAGGTCTTATGTTTTTTAGGGTTTTTAGGTTTTTTATGGATTATTATTGTTTTTATGATCTTTTGGGTTTTTAGGGGTTTTAGGGGTTTTATTTATTTTTATGGAAATATAGTTTTCTTTGGGGTTTTCATATTTTTTAGAGTTTTAACACTATTAAGGATTTTTTGGGATTTTTAGGGTTTTTATATGGATTTTGGGGTTTTAGAGATCTTAAAACTTTTTTTCAGGTTTTATGATTTTTATGGTTTTTTGGGTTTTTTGGGTTATTTTGAGTTTTTAGAGTTTTTATGGTTTTTAATGTTTTTAGCATTTTTGGGGCATTAAAGTGTTTTTAAAGTATTAAGAGGTTTTTAGGGTTTTGTGTAGTTTATGGTTTCATAAGGTTTCTTGGGTATTTTGGTAGTTTTAGGGTCTTTATGGTTTTTTAAGGTTTTTATCGCTTTTAGGGTTTTCGTGGTTTTAAGTGTGTTTAGGTTTTGATGGTTTTAATTGGGGATTTGGGGGCTTTTAGAATTTTTTATGTTTTTATGATTTTTAGGGATTTTTTATGGTTTAAATGGTTTTTAGAGGTTTTAGGGATTTTTATGGTTTTAGGGTTTTTAGGTTTTTAGTATTTTTTAATGTTTTCAAGGTTTTTTGGGGTTTTAGAATTTTTTGGATTTGGAGGGGCCTTAATTTTTTTTAGTTTTTATGTTTTTCTTAGGGTTTTTTTAGAGTTTTAGGGGTTTTTATGTTTTTAGGGATTTTTTATGATTTTTTGTGGTTTTTAGGTTCTTACAGATTTAGAGGGTTTTACGGTTTTTTGGTTTTTTGGAGTTTTTAATTGTTTTACAAATTTAATGGGTTTTTAGAGTTTTAATTGGTTTTATTGGTGTTTACCAATATATAAGGTTTTAAGGTCTTTCTCATTTTTTATACTCTTTTTTGGTTTTGGGGGTTTTTAGGGTATTTTTGGGATTTGAAAATTTATAGGGTTTAGGGGTTTAAAGTGTTTTTATGTTCTGAAAGTTTTCTTAGGTATTTTAAAGGTTTTTATGAATTTTTATGTTTTTATGGATTTTTAGAACCTTTTATGTATTTTTATGGTTTTTTGAGTTTTTCAAGATTTGAAGGTTTGCTTGGGGTTTTAGAGGTTTTTAGGGTTTTTTTATGTTTTTTAGAAATTTATAGCTTTTCTTAGGGGTTTTAATTGTTTGAAGGTTTTTAAATTTTTTAAATTTTTTTATGATGATTTATGTTTTTTAGGGTTTTAGGTATTTTTTATGCTTTTTTGGATTTTTGGGTTTTAAGGGTTTTTATGTATTTTGAAGTTTTTAGTCGTTTTTAGGGATTTTAAAATTATTATGGTTTTTTTGGGTTTCCTTAAGTTTTTTAGGGATTCTATGTTTTTTAAGTTTTATTAAAGTTTTTGGGGTTTAAATTATTTTGGATATTTTTAGTAGGTTTTTTGATTTTTTTTGGGTTTTGATGTTTTTTAATGTTTTAATTGTTCTGATGGTTTTGATGGTTTTTAGAGTTTTTCAATATTTTATAAGATTTTATGATTTTTAATGTTTTTTAAATTATTCACGGCTGTTTTTTTTTCTTATGTTATTAAGGTTATCTTAGTGGTTTTGAGGGTTTTAGGGTTTTTATGTGTTTTGGTACTATTTGGGATTTTTTGGAATTTTTATGGATTTTTTGGAATTTCGAGGATTTTGAGGGTTTTTAGGATTTTTATGGTTTTTTGGGTTTTATGGGTTTTTGGAAATTTTTTAAGGGTTTTATGTTTTTTTATATTGTTTAAATTTTTGGGGTTTAATGTGGTTTTAGAGTTTTTAGTGGTTTTTTAATGTTTTTTATTTTTTAATTGTTTTAAGGATTTTATGGGTATTAGTTTATTAGGGTTTTTAAGGTTTGTTAGGTGTTTTATAATATTTTGGGGTTTTATGGGTTTTAACTATTTTTAGGTTTCTAAGGTTTTCCTCAGGGTTTTTGGGTTTTAGGGTTTTTTACATTCCTAAATAATTTTAGGACTTTTTTTGGATTTTTATAGTCTTTTCGGGTTTATAAGGATTTTCATTGGTTTAGGTTTTTTTTGGATAATTTTTTTTAGTTTCTATCATTTTTTAGGTTATTTAATGGTTTTATGTATTTTTTGCTTTTTAAGTTTTTGTTAAGGTATTTCAAGTTTTTTGGGGGTTTTATGTTTTTATGAATATTTAGGAATTTTTTGTATTTTATGGTTTTTTTGTTTTTAGGGATTTTGTGGGTTTGTAGGGGTTTTTTTGTTTTTTTTTTTGAGTTTTTAGGGGTTTTTTTAGTTTTATAAGGGCATTAAATTTTTTCATAGTTTTTTTACCTTTTGATAGGATTAAAGTATTTTTTGATTTATAGTGTTTTTTTGGTATTTATGGGTTTCTAGTATTTTAAAGGGTTTTAAGGGTTTTTTTTATTTTAGGGCTTTTTTGGGAGTTTTGGGTATTTCATGGATTTAGGTTTTTATGTTTTTTTCATTTTTAGGGGTTTTAATTGTTTTTTTAGGTTTTAAGGTTTTATTAGGGTGTGTTATGATTTTTAATGTTTATTAATTTTTATGTATTTTTTGGGATTTTTTAGTATTCTTATAGTTTTTAGGGTTTTTAGTGATTTTGATGAGTTTTAGTGGTTTTAGGGTTTTTATGGTTTTTTGGTTTTTTAGGGGTTTAATGGGTTTTAATTTTATTTAGTGGTTTTAGTTTTTTTATGGGTTTTTATGGATATTGAAGGATTTTATGGGTTTTTTTTCATTTTATGGGTTTTTAAGGGTTTTAGGGTCTTTTAGGGTTTTTAGGTTTTATAGCATTTTTTATGTTTTTAGGGGTATTAAGTGTTTTTAGATTTTTATGTTTTTCTTATAGTTTAATGTTTTTGTTACATTTTATGGAATTTTAGTGAATTTTTAAGATTTTTATGGGTTTTAGGGTTTTCATTAATTTTGAATATTTTTTAGGGATTTTAGTGTTTTTTCTGGTTCTTTTTGGTTTTTAGGGAATTTTGAGTTTTTTTGAAATTTTAATGGTGTTTAGATTTTTTTTAACATTTTTTGGGGTTTATAGGGATTTTTTAGTTTTTAGTGGTTTTGGGTTTAATGTGATTTAAATTGTTTTTAAGGTTTATAGGGGTTTATATTGTTTTTAGGGATTTTATATTTTTAGTGTTTTTAGTGCTTTTAATGTTTTTTTTGTTTTTAGGGGTTTTAACTGTTTAAAGGTTCTTATAAATTTCTTAGGGGTTTTCAGGGTTTTAGAATTTTTTTATCTTTTTAGGAATTCTTAAGTATTTTTTTCAATTTTATGGGGTTTTTCTGGGTTTTAGGAATTTTTATGGGCTTTTATTTTTTGGGTTTTTATGATTTTTTACGGTTTTAGTGGTTTTTGATTTTTTTGGGTTTTAATGTTTTTTATAGTTTTTTAACATTTCTACGGTTTTAAATGGAAATTATATTTGTAGTGTTTCTTAATGATTTTATGGGATTCTAAGTTATTTTTAAAAAACAAATAATGGATTTTTTGGGGTTATAGGGTATTTTTAGGGGGTTTTAGGATTTTTAGATTTTTTCGGTTCTTATGGGTTTTAGGTGTTTTTATATTTTTATGATTTTCATATGGTTTCCTAGGATTGTTAGAGGTTTTTGGGATTTTTATGGTTTTTAGGGGTTTTTAGGGTATTTTTTGTGTTTTTTAGGATTTTTATCATTTTTTAGGGTTTTTAAGGGTTTTTTGTTGTTTTAGGTTTTCAAGGTTTTTATAGGATCTTTCAGGGTTTTTTCGTTTTTGGGATTTTTGGGCATTTTTATGATATTTATGGGTGTTATGGTATTTGGGGATTTTAGGGATTTTTGAGTTTTTAAGGATTTTTAGGGGTTTTAGGATATTTTACGTGTTTAGGAGGTTTATGTGATTATAGGTTTTTATGGTTTTAGTAGGGTTTTTCATGGGTTTTTATGTAATTAGATATTTTAGGTCTTGTATAGATTTTTTTGGTTTTTAGGATTTTTCAATTTTTAAAAGGTTTAAGGGGTCTTTTTGGTTATTTGGTTTTTACGAGTTTTTTTATTTTGTAGGGTTTTAACATTTTAAGGCTATTTAATTTTTTTACATGTTTAAAGGGTTATTATAGTTTTTAGTGGCTTTTTGAGTTTTAATTGGGTTTTTCAATTATTAAGTATTTTAGGGTTTAAATAGGTTTTAGGGTCTGTAGGGGGGTTAGGGTTTCTTAGTGTTTTTAGAGTTTTTAGGTATTCTAATTGTTTTTAGTTTTTTAGGATTTTCATAGTGTTTTTTCGAGTTTGTAGGGATTTTTCATTTTTTGGGATTTTTTAGGAAATTTTTAGTATTCTTATAGTTTTTTATGTTTTTACAGATATTTATAGTTTTTAGTGATTTTTAGGGTTTTCAGGGGTTTTTTTTGGTGTTTTTGAGGTTTTTTTGAGTTTTTAGGATTTTTATGGTTTTATTGAGTTTCTTAATGGTTTTAGGTGATAATAGTTTTTTAGAGTTTTTAGTGCATTTTTACAGTTTTTTAGAGGTTTTTAGGATTTTTAAGGATTTTAGGGGTTTTATGGGTTTTATGGGTTTTATGGGTTTTATGGTTGTTAGGGTCTTTTATGGATTTTAGAGGTTTTATCTTTTTCAGAGTTTTTAGGGTTTTTAAGTGTTTTTTAGGTTTTAAGGTTTTATTGGGGTTTTCAAGATTTTTAGGGTTTTTTATGTTCTTCACAATTGTTAGGTTTTTTTATCATTTTTATGGTTTTTATTGTTTTTAGGGATTTTTAGGGGTTTTTGAGTTTTTAGTGTTTTTCGGTTTTTGGGGGGATTTAATGTTTTTTGGTTTTTATGGTTATTATTAGAGATATTCAAGGTTTTTAGGTATTTTTATGTTTATATGGATTTTAGGGGGTCTTTTTGGATTTTTATGGTTCATAGGGTTTTAGGGATTTTGAGGGTTCTTAGAGAATGTGATGGTTTTTTGGGGTTTTTTGTGTTTTCTAGGGGTTTTGAGGTTTTTAGTGTTTTTAATCATTTTTCGTAGTATAAAGGGGTTTTATATTTTTTAATGGTTTTTAGTGTTTTATGGGTTTTATGAGCTTTAAGGGATTATGAGTTTTTTTAGAGTTTTCAGGGTTTTTTAAGTTTTTGGATTTTTTTTTTGTTTTTAGGGGTTTTAAGTGTTTTAGGTTTTAATTGTTTTCTTATGGGTTTTAAGGGTTTTACATTTTTTATGTTTTTAAGTATTTTAGGGATTTTTTATGATTATTGATGGGTTTTTCATGTTTTTAATGATTTTCATGGTTTTTAGGTTTTTAGGGGTTTTAGGGTTTTATGATATTTTGGGTTTTTATGGGTTTTTTTATTTTATAAAAAAATTATCATTTTTTAGTGTTTTTAATGTTTTTAGGGTTTTAAATAGTTTTTAGAGTTCTTGCTGTTTTTAGGGGTTTATGGTTTTTTAGTGGTTTTTTAATTTTTTTAAATCTTTTTATTGTTTTTAGGGTTTTAGTGTTTTTAGTATCTTTTACGGTTTTTAGATTCATAGTGTTTTTATGTTTTTTGGGGTTTAGAGAGTTTTTTGTTTTTATGTTTTATTAGGGATTTTTAGGTTTTATCATTTTTATAGGTTTTTAGTGATTTTTTGGTATTTTTTAGTATTTTATGGTTTTTATGGTTTTTTGGAATTTGGGGGTGGGATGGTTTTTTAGGGTTTCTGGATTTTTTTACTTATTTTGGGTTTTGAGTGTTGTAGGTATTTATAGTTTTATTAGGGTTTTTCAACGTTTTGTATTTTTTTAGGGATTTATTTGGGTTTTTTGGCATTTTTATTGGTTTTTGTGTTTTTAGGGGGTCTTTTTATGGTTTTAAGGGGTTTTCTGGGGGTTTTTGGGATTTTTTGTGTTTTTAGGGGTTTACTGGTTTTTATTGTTTTTAATTTTTTTGGGGTTTAAAGGGTTTTTATAAAATTTAGGGACCTTTAAGTGTTTTAGGATTTTTTTAATGTTTTTAGGGGTTTTAGGATTTTTATGGTTTTAGGGGTTTTAGGGATTTTATGATTTTTAGGTTTTTTAGGGGCTTTAAATGTTTCTAGGATTTTAAGGATTTATTAGTGATTTTATGAGGTTTTAGGGGGTCTTTAGAATCATAGGAATTGGTAGGGATTTTTTGGATTTTTTGGGGTTTTATGGGTTTTAGGGATTTTTGGAGTATTTGGATTTTCTTAGGTTTTAGGATTTTTTGTGATTTTTACAGATTTCTAGGTTTTTTTTGGATTAAGTGTTTTTTGTTTTTCTTTGGGTTTTCTAATTTTTTAGGGTTTTTGATATTTTTCATAATTCATATGGATTTTTAAATAATTGTTTTTATTTTTAGTGATTCTATGAAATTTTGATATTTTTTGGGATTTTAGGGATTTTAGGGTTTCTGGATATTTTATTGGATTTTAGGTTTTTATGGGTTTTATGGTTTTTATGGGTTTTAGGGTTTTTAGGGGTGTTTAGGTATGTTGTGTTTTTAGGTTTTTAGGGATTTTAATGTTTATATATTTTTTAGATTCTCTTAAGGTTTTTATGTTCTTGTGGGGTTTTAGAGATTATTATGATTTTTATGGTTTTTTAGTTTCTAAAGGTTTTGTGGTTTTTTAGGGTTTTATAATTTTTAGGGGTTTATGGGGTTTTTAACTGGAGTTTTATAATTTTTAGTTTTTTATAGTATTATAGAGTTTTTTAACATTTTTAGATGATTAAAGGGTTTCATGTTTTAGAGTTTTTTAGGTTTTTATAGGTTTTGGGGGTTTTTTGGATTTTTTATTTTAGGGTTTTCTAGGGTTTTTAAGGTTTTTAGCCTTTTTTAGGTTTTTTGGGGTTTTAAATTTTTTTATTTTTATGGGTTTTGTCATTTTTTAGGATTTTTTTGGGTTTTTTACATTTTTAGGAAAATTTAGGGATATTTATATTTTTTTCTAGTTTTTAGCATATTTAGAGTTTTTGAGGGGTTTTGGGTTTTTAGTCTTTTAGAGTTATTATGGTTTTATAGTTTTCTATGGTGTTTAATTACATTAGAGTTTTTTAATGTTTTTATGGATCAAAATGGGGCTTAGAGTATTTAGTGGTTTTTTATGGGTTTTAATTTTTTTTTGTGTTTTTTGGGTTTTTAGGTTTTTAGATAATTTTTAGGGTTTTTTAAATGTTCTTAACATTTTTAGGGGGCTTAAGTTTTTTTTATGTTTTTATGGTTTTATTATTGTTTTCTAGGTTTTTGAAATTTTAGTGAGTTTATGTCTTTTTAAGTATTTTTCTGAGTTTTTTGTAATTTTATTGATTTTTGGGTCTTGAGGGTTTTTTTGTGGTTTTTGGGGTTTTCATGTTTTCTGCTTTTTTTTGGGTTTATGTGTTTTTATGTGGTTTTGGTTTTCTTATGGTTTTTAGATTTTTAGTTTTCTGTATGTTATTAAGTATTTTATAATATTTTTTAGGATTTTTAGTAATTTGAGGGGGGTGACATTTGAGGTTGTTTGGTTTTGCGGTTTTTTGTTTTTTTTAGGTGTTTTTGATTTTTTAGAGTTTTTTTAAAGTTTTAAGATGTTTAATGTGTTTTTAGAGTTTTTAGTTGTGTTTTGGGGTTTTTATAGATTTTTGGGGTCTTTAAAATATTTTAGTAGTTTTATGGTTTTATGCAGTGTTTATAATTTTAGGTTCTTTTAGGATTTTTTATTTTCTTGGGAATTTTATTTTAATTTTTTAGGGTTTTTATGGGGTTTTAGGGGTTTAGGTATTTTTGGGGGTTTAGGGTATTTTTGGGTTTTTTAGGATTTTTAGGATTTTTTAGTTTTTAGCGTTTTTAGATTTTTTGGGGTTTTAAGTGATTTTAGGTTTTTAAGTTTTTCATAGGGGTTTTTAGAATTTTTATGGTTTTTTATGTTATTAGTGATTTTTAGGGATTTTTTAGTATTTTTATGGGTTTTAGTGTTTTTTGGGATTTTGTAGGGGTTTTTGGGTTGGTAGAGTTTTCAACATTATAGTATTTTAGGGTTTTTGTGTTATGAGGATTTTTTGGGATTTTTTTATTATTTGTATGGTCTTTAGTGTTTTTAGGGATTCTGAGGTTTTTAGTGATTTTAGGATTTGTTTTGGTTTTTTGATTTTTCGGGTTTTTTGAGTTTTTTTTGAGTTTTTTTGGGTTTTAAGGGTTTTTAGAGTTCTTTTTATGTTTTTAGGGCTTTAATGGGTTTTTAGATTTTTTTTTCACTTTAGGGTTTTTAATGGATTTATGGTTTTCATGGGTTTTAGGGTTTTTAGATATTTTTTTGGGGGTTTTTCATTTTTTAGGATTTTTATGGGTATTAAGTTTTTATATGTATTTTCGGTATTCTTATGGGTTTTCTAGGTTTTTATATTTTTTTACATTTTCCTGGTTTTTTAAGGATTTTTAAGATTTTATGGTGTTCAGGTTTGTTACGGACTTTGAGGGTTTTTAGTGTTTATAGGGTTTTTTCGTTTTTTAGGTTTTAGGGTTTTTTGAGTTTTTATGGTTTTTGGAGTTTTTTAATGATTTTTTTTTTGTTTAAAGGGTTTTTAGTGAATTTGGTGATTTTTAGGGCTTTTATATGTTTTTAAGGTTTTAGGGGTTTTATGGTTTTTAAGAGTTTTAGGGTTCTTTAGGTAATTTTGGGGTCTTAGCATTTTCTATGGTTTTTATGGACTTTTTATGGTTTTTATGATTTTTTGGTTTTTAGGTATTTTATGGTTTTTGGGTATTTAGATTTTTAGGGTTTTTAATGTTTTTGTTGTTTTCTAGGTTTTCTATGGGTTTTAGTGTTTTTAGTTTTTATGGTTTCTTGGCTTTTTTCAAGGTTTTTAGTGGTTTTATGTTATTATGGATTTTTAGGGATTTTTAGGTTTTTTATGGTTTTTACAGATTTTTGGGATTTTTGGGGTTTAAAAGGTTTATATGAGTTTTATGTATTTTTTGAATTTTTAGTTTTTTTAGTTTTTTTAGTTTTCTAGGGTTTTAATGGTTTTTCAGAGTTTTTAATGTTTTTAGGGGTTTAAATTATTTTGAGAGTTTTTAGTGTTTTTTAAAGGTTTTTAATGTTTTTAGGGGTTTTATGGTTTTTTGTGTATTTGGTTTTTGAGGGTTTTTAGTGTTATTAATTTTTCATGATTTTCTTAAGAGTTTTAGGGTTTTTGGATTTATTACATTTTTAGGAACATTTTTAGGGTTTTTAATATTTTATTTTATTTTTATTGATTTTTTGACTTTGAGGGTTTTATGTTTGTTTAGGGTTTATAGATATTTTACGATTCTTTTTTTGTTTTATTTTGTGTTTAAGGGAATTCATGTTTTTTGAAGTTTTTTTAAAAATTTCAATGCTTAAAGAGTTTTTTAGAGTTTTTGATGGGTCATTTGGGTTTTAATTAATGTTTCGGTTTTTAATGGGTTTTTAGGGTTTTCTATGGTTTTTAGGCGTTTTATGGTTTTTAGTGTTTTAAGGGTATTTATAGGGGTTTTTAGTGGTTTTATTGTCTTTTAGGGTTTTAGCAGTTTTTAGGTGTTTTTAGGTTTTTATGGGTTTATTTTGGGGTTTCAGGATTTTTTTTAATTTATAAGTATTTTTAGGGACTTTTTGTTTTCTATGGGTTTGTATGGTTTTTATGGATTTGTAGGTTTTTAGGGTTTTTAGAGTTTTTAGTGGGATTAGGTGTTTTAGCATTTTTGATGTTTTTATGTGTTTTCAGTGTTTTTATTTTTTCAAGGTCTTCATAAGGATTTTCAAGGTTTTATGGGTTATTAAAATTTTGGGGATTTGTACAATTTTTTTCTTATTTTCATGGATTTTTAGGAATTTTAAGGATTTTAAGGGGTTTTATGGTTTTAATGGTTTCTTTTTGGGTTTTCAGGGGTTTTTAGTTTTGTATGTTTTTAATGTTTTTAATGTTTTTTAACATTTTTAGGGGTTTCAAGTGTTTTTAAAATTTTTACAAGTTTTTAGTGTTTTTTTGGTTTCAAGTGATTTTAAAGGTATTTAGGGGTTTTTATGGTTTTAGGGGATTTCGGTTATTTAGTGTGTTTTATTGGATTTATCATTATAGGTTTTTAGCGGTTTTAAGGTTTTTTATATTTTTAATGTCTACTTAGGTTTTTATGGGTTTATTTATGGGTTTCAAGGTTTTTTTGAATTTTTAAGTATTTTTAGGGATTTTTTGTTTTTTATGGGTATTTATGGTTTTTATGGATTTGCAGGTTTTTAGGGTTTTTAGAGTTTTTGATGTTTTTATGTGTCTAAAGTGTTGTTATGTTTTCAAGGTCTTCATAAAGTTTTTCAAGGATTTATGGGTTATTAAAATTTTAGGGATTTGTACAAATTTTTTCATATTTTAATGGATTTTTAGGCATTTTAGGGATTTTAAGGTGTTTTATGGTTTTAATGGTTTCTTTTTGGGATTTTGGAGGTTTTTAATTTTGTATGTTTCTATGGTTTTTAATTTTTTTTAATATTTTTAGGGGTTTCAAGTGTTTTTAAAATTTTGACTGGTATTTAGTGTTTTTTTGGTTTCAAGGGGTTTTAAAGGTATTCAGGGGTTTTTATGATTTTAGGGTTTTAGGTTAATTGGAGTGTTATTTTGGATTTATCATTATAGGTTTTAAGAGGTTTTAATGTTTTTTATATTTTTAATGTCTACATATGTTTTTATGGGTTGATTTGGGGGTTTCAGGGGTTTTTTTGAATTTTAATGTATTTTTAGGGATTTTTTGTTTTTTTGGGGTTTTTATGGTTTTTATGGATTTCTAGGTTTTTAGGGTTTTTAGAGTTTTTAGGGTGATTAGTTGTTTTAGCCTTTTTGATGTTTTTATGTGTTTTAAGTGTTTTTATGTTTTTAAGGTCTTCATAGAGTTTTTCAAGGTTTTATGGGTTATTAAATTTTAGGGATTTGTTCAAATTTTTTCATATTTTAATGGATTTTTAAGCATTTTAGGGATTTTAAGGGTTTTATGGTTTTAATGGTTTCTTTTTGGGTTTTCATGGGTTTTTAGTTTTGTATGTTTTTAAGGATTATAATTTTTTTTAACATTTCTTGGGGTTTCAAGGGTTTTTAAATTTTTTACTGGTTTTTAGTGTTTTTTTGGATTTAAGGTGTTTTTAATGTATTTAGGGGTTTTTATGGTTTTATGGTTTTATGGTTTTTAGGTTATTTAGAGTGTTTTATTGGATTTATCATTATAGGATTTTGGAAGTTTTAAGGTTTTTGTATTTTTAATGTCTACTTAGGTTTTTATGGGTTTATTTGGGGGTTTCAATTTTATTTTTTGAATTTTTAAGTATTTTTAGGGATTTTTTTTGGGTTTTTATGGTTTTTATGGATTTGTAGGTTTTTAGGGTTTTTAGAGTTTTTAAGGGGATTAGGTGTTTTAGCGTTTTTGATTTTTTATGTGTTTTAAGTGTTTTTATGTTTTTAAGGTCTTCATAAGTTTTTTCAAGGTTTTATGGGTTATTAAAATTTTAGGGATTTGTACAAATTTTTTCATATTTTAATGGATTTTTAGGCATTTTAGGGATCTTAAGGGGTTTTATGGTTTTAACGGTTTCTTTTTGGGTTTTCAGGGGTTTTTAGTTTTGTATGTTCTTATGTTTTTTAATGTTTTTCTACATTTTTAGGGGTTTTAGGTGTTTTTAAAATTTATACTGATTTTAGTGTTTTTTATTGTTTCAAGGGGTTTTAAAGGTATTTAGGGGTTTTTATGGTTTTAGGGTTTTTAGGTTATTTAGAGTGTTTTATTGGATTTATCATTATAGGTTATTTTTCGGTTTTAAGGTTTTTTATATTTTTAATGTCTACAGGGGTTTTTATGGGTTTATTTGGGGGTTTCAAGATTTTTTTGAATTTTTATGTATTTTTAGGGATTTTTTGTTTTTTATGGGTTTTTATGTTTTTGATGGATTTGTAGGTTTTTAGGGTTTTTAGAGTTTTTTAATGATTTTATTGGTTTTTAGGGATTTTTATGGTTTTTCGGGATTTTAAATTCTTTTTTGGGTTTTTTAGAGTTTTTAGGGTTTAAATATTGTTTTGGAGTTTTTTAACATTTTGAAGTTTTTAAATGGTTTTCAGAGTTTTTAGTGGTTTTTAGGGTTTTTATTGGTATTTAGTGTTTTTATGGTTTTTAGGTGTTTTATGGTTTTTAGGGTATTTTAGTGGGTTTTTTTTACAGTTTTTTTGTTTTATGTTTTTATGAATTTTTAGGGATATTTTTTGGTTTTTTTGGTTTTTTTTTGTGTTTTTTGGGGGTTTAATGGTTTTTTCATGGGGTTTTGACTCTTTTAGGGGTTTAAAAGATTTTTAGAGTATTATTGGGATTTTACGGATTTTATGGTTTTTAGGGTTTTAGGGTTTTTATGGGATTTCATTCTTTTTATGGTTTTTCAGGGTTTTAAGGTTCTTTTAGGATTTTAAGCATCTTTTAGGATTATAGGGAGTTTTAGTGTTTTTAGGTTTTTAAGGATTTGTTACAGGTTTTCAATTTTTTGTGATTTCATACATTTTTAGGGATTTCAGATATTTTTTGGATTTTAGGGTTTTAAGGTTTTTAGGGATTTTGATGGGTTTTCTGTTATTTAGGGTTCTTATGGTTCTATGGATTTTAAGATTTTTGTCGGTATTTTTATGGGTTTTTAGGATTTTGAGGAATTTTGATTGTTTTTAAGGTTTTTATGGGGTTTATAGATTTTTTGGGTTTTTAGAGTTCTTTTGAGTTTGATAGGGTTTGAAAAGGTTTTTAGTAATTTTAACATTTTTAGTGGTTTAATGGGGTTTTACAGATTGGTGAGGTGGGGTTGGGTTGTTAGGGGTTTTAAGGTTTTTGTGGTTATTTAGAGTTTTGGGAGTTAAAAGGCCTTTTAGTGCTTTAGGGTTTTTATTTAATTTTAGGTTTCTAAGGGAATTTAATTGTTTTTATGATTTTAATGTTTTATTATGGTTTTCATGGTTTTCTTGTTGCTTTATTTTTTAGGGATTTTTTTGGAATTATTAGATTTTTTATGTATTTTTATTTTTTTTAGAGAATCGAGGGTTTCATTGTTCTTAGGGTTTTTACGGGATTTTATGGGTTTTAGTGTTTTTAAATCTTTTAGAGGTTTTCAATTTTTTATATTTTTAAGGTTTTCTTTGGTTATTTCAGTGTTTTATTGGTTTTATGGTTTTTAGGGTTTCTTATGTTTAAGGGATTTTAGGGAATTTTAAGGATTTCTTTGGTTGTTAGGGTTTTTATGAAATTTGAGAGTTTTAGGGATTTTCAGGGATTTAGGGTTTTTATGGGTTGTTTACATTTTTTATAGTTTATTTTTATTTTAAATGATGTTAAGGTTTTTATGAACTTTTTTATATTTTTAGAAGATTAAAGGGTTTTTTAGTTTTTAGTGGGTTATTTAGGTTTTTATGGGTTTTGAGGATTATTTAGTTTTTTAGGGATCTTATGATTTTTACGGGGTTTTGGATTTTTAATGTCATCAGGGGTTTTTTATGGTTTTTATCATATTTATATTTTTAGGTGTTTTAAATGTTTTTAGGTTTTTAAGGTTTTTTTAGGGTTTTTCAATGTTTCTAAGGTATTTTACATTTTTATGATTTTTACAGTTTTTACAATTTTTATTTTATTTAGGGATTTTAGTGTATCGTGCGGGTGTTAGGGATTTTCAGATATATTATATTTTTTAGGGGGTTCATTTTTAGGTTTTTAGGGTATTTAGTGTTTTTATGTTTTGTGGTTTTCTTCTTTTTTTAGTGTTTTAATGTTTTTTTTTGTTTTAGGAATTTTTAGGTATTTTATAATTTTTATAGTGTTCTAGGGTTCAGGGATTTTGATGTTTTTAGGGTTTTAATGGTTTTGTTTATGTTTTTAGGGTTTTTAAAGGTTTTTTGAGTTTTTAGAGTATTAAGGATTTCTTGATTTTTTCAACATTTTTAGGGGTATAAAGGGTTTTTATATTTTTTTAATGTATTTAGGGTTATATTTTATTTATGAGTTTTAGGGAATCTTAATTTTTTTAAAGATTTTAGTGATTTTAGGTTTTTTTGGGGTTTCATGTGTCTTTAGGTTTTTAAAATTTTCTTAGGGGTTTTCAAGGTTTTAGGGTTTTTTATGTTTTAAATGATATTTTAGGATTTTTAGGATTTTTGTGGGCTTTTAAGGGATTTAGGTATTTTGAAGGTTTTTTGGGTTTTTAGGGTTTTTTAGGGTTTGGTAGGGTTTTTAGGGGTTTTTAGGAATTTTATCATTCTTTATGTTTTTAGGGATTTAATGATTTTTTAGTTTTTTATATTTTCTTTGGTGTTTTTAGGTTTTCAGGGTATTTTTAATGCTTTTACTAATTTTTAGGTTTTTTATATTTTTTTGGTTTTTATTGATTTTGAGGGGTTTTGGGGATTTATGGTTTTTTGGGTTTTTTGGGGTTTCATGATTTTTTAGAGTTATAAGGATGATTATAATTTTTTAACCTTTTTATGTGTTTAATGGGTTTTAGTGTTTTTTTGGTGGTTTAGACTTTTTATGGGTTTTTAGGGTTTTCATTGATTTATAGGGGTTTTTATGGTGTTTATGGATTTTAGGTATTCTTATGTTTTTTAGTATTTTTAGTGGTTTAGTGGTTTTATGTGTTTTTATGTTTTTATAGTTTTCTTATGGGTTTTCAAGGATTTTAGGGGTTTTTATAGTTTTTTTGGTTTTGGGGTATTTTGAGGATATTTATGATTTTTTAGGTTTTTAATGTATTTTAAGGGTTTTAATGTAGTTTTTTGGTTTTTATGGTTTTTTGGGTTTTGAGATTTTTTTGTTTTTTAAGGTTTTAAGTTTTTTTAAACTTTTAAAAAAAAATTAAGTGTTTAAAATTTTTTAGTGTTTTTTTTTAGTTTTTAGGATCTTATAGGGTTTTTAATGTATTTTAAGGGTTTTATGTGTTTTTAGTTTTCAAGGTTTTCTTAGGGTGTTTTATCGTTTTTTCTAGTTTTATGGGATGTTGAGGTTTTTTATGGTTTTTCATATTTTTTAGGGTTTTAAGAGTATTTTTTGGGTTTTAAGGGTTTTATGTTTTTTTGGGTTTTCAAGGTTTTCTTAAGGTTTTTAATTTTTTTTGGTTTGTTTATATTTTTATGAATTTTTAGGGTTTTTATTATTTTTTATGGATTTTTACGGTTCATAGTGATTATGATGGTTATAGCTTTTTTGGGTTTTATGTTTGTTTTTTGGGTTTTTCAATTTTTTTATAGTTTATAAATGTTTTAAGAGTTTTAAATGGTTTCTGTAGTTTTCATGGGTTTTTAGGGTTTTAGGGGTTTTTAGGGTCTTTAATGGGTTTTTGGGGTTTTTATGGTTTTTAGGGTTTCAAGGTTTTTTTACGGGTTTTAGGTTTTTAGTATTTTTTATGTTTTAAGATTTTTTTGTGGTTATATATTTTTTTTTCTTTGGGGCTTTATAGTTTCTTCATTTTTAGCGATTTTTATCAATTTTTTTCTTTCCATCTCTATTTTAGATTTTGAGTGTATTTCATGTTTTTATGGGTTTTTAGGGTTTTATCTTCTTCTTAGAGTTTTTCATGTTTCTAGAGTTTTTTATGTTTTTATGGATTTTAATGTTATTTTAGTATTTTTATATTTTTTTGGGTTTTTATTTTTTTATTTAATTTATTTCTATTTTTGTTTTTAGGGTTTTATGTTTTTTTAAGGTTTTTTAGTTTTTTATAGGTTTTATGGTTTTTTAGTGTTTTTAATGTTTTCTTGGGTTTAAATTGTTATTATAGTTTTTATTTGGTACTTTGTATTTATAGGGGTTTTGGGTTTTTCAATTATTTTCGGGTATTTTATGATTTTTAGGGGATTTTAGGGTTTTTAGAGTTTTCTAGGGTTTTAAAAGTTTTTAGTGTTTTTAGATTTTTAGGGGTTTTATGTATTTCTTTTATTATTGAGGGTATCTAAGGGGTTTTTTAGGATTTTAGGTTTTTAAGTATTTTTAGGGACTTTTACACATTTTCATGTTTATTTTGTGTTTTTATGGAATTTAAGGATTTTTAGGGTTTCTTTTAGGGGGGTTAGGGTTTTTAGAATTTTTAGGGGTTTTAGGTTTTTTATGTTTTTATGGATCTCATAGTGTTTTTAATGGGTTTCAGTGTTTTTTATGTTCATAGTTATTTTTAGGGATTTTAAGGATTTTTATATGGTTTTTGGGTTTTTGGGATTTGAGAGTATTTAGAGATTTGTTGGTTTTTTAGGGTTTGGGGTTTTTTGGGTTTTTTAGGTTTTTTTATTTTTTAAAGGTTTTTATTGTTTATATACCTATTAATATTTTTAAGGGATTCAAGGTTTTTAGGGTTTTTAGGGTCTTTTAGGGTTTTAGACATTTTAGTTTTCTATGGGTTTTAATTTTTTTGGGATTTTAATGTTTTCTTATGGTTTCTATATGTTTTTAGGTATTTTTATGTCTTTTTATATTTTTAGGTATTTTTAGGTTGAAATGATTTTTATGGATTTTTAGTGTTTTATTGGGTTATATGTGTTTAGGGTGTTTATTGTTTTAGGCTTTTAGTGTTTTATGTATTTTTATGTTTTTAAGGTTTTCATAGGGGGTTTTATAGTTTTTAGGGTTTTTTATGTTTTTAGGGATTATTTGACTTTTTGGATTTTTATGGGGTTTTAGGGTCTTTAAGATTTAGTTGGGTTTTTAGGGTATTTATTTTTTTTGGGTATTTTTATATTGTAGGTTGTTTATTATTTTTTATATTTTTTAATGTTACTGAAGGTTTAATGGGTTTTTAGGGGTTTCCGTAGTTTTTATGGTTTTGATGGTATTTAGGTTTTTAGGGTTTTTAAATTTTTTGTTTTTTAATGGTTTCTAGGGTATTTTATGGTTTGTAACGTTATTTAGGTTTTTAAGTGGTTTTATGTTTTTTATCATTTCATGTTATTCATATGGGATTTTAGGGGTTTTGCATTTTTATATATTTTTATGGTATTTTTAAGATTTTAATATCTATCATGGTTTTTAGGGGTTTTGGGTTATTGTGGATTTTTAAGATTTTTTAGGGTTTTTATGGTTTATTAGGGTTTTTAAGGATTTTAACAGTTTTTTTTTGAGTCTTAGGGTATTTTTGTGTTTGTTAGGGTTTTATGGTTTTTAGATTTGTTAATGTTATAGAGTTTAAAGGGGTTTTTGAGTTATTAGTGGGTTTTTTTATATCTTATAATTTTTTAAATGTTTTTAGTGGTTTTATGGTTTTTTTGGGGTTTTAGGGATTTTATAAGGAGTCTAGGGTTTTTATCGTTTTTAGGCATTTAGGGGATTTAATTCTTTTAGGGATTAAAGGTTTTCTTAGTGAAACTCGGTTTTTTTAGGTTTCTATGGTTTTTTAGAACTTGTTTAGGATTTTTTGGATTTTTAGTGATCTTAGGGATTTTGAGGGGTTTTATTGTTTTTTATGGTTATTAGCAGTTTCATGGGTTTAAGTGGGTTTTTTTTTGTTTTTAATTGTTTTAAGTGTTCTTATGTATTTAAGGTTTTTTTAGGGGGTTTTAGGGTTATATAGTTTTATATGTTTTTAAATATTTCTTGGTATTTTTTTGGATTTTAATGTGTTTTTTTTTTTGTTTTTAGGGATTTTGAGGGTTTTATGGATTTCTTGGGGTTTTAGGGTTTTAATAGTTTTCTTGGTTTATTGTTTTTTGTGAGTTTTATAGGTTTTGAACATTTTTTTAAAGTTTTTTAACATTATTATAAGTTTAAAGAGTTTTTATAATTTTAAGTGGTTTTAGGGCTATATGTGTTTTTAGGATTTTAAATATTTTACGGTTTTTTTGGTTGTTACGAATTTTTAGTGTTTTTAAGGAATTTTTGAGTTCTTTTGGGTTTTTAGAATTTTTAGTTTTTTAGGGGTCTTGAATTATTTTTAGGGTTTTAATGGTTTTTAGTGATTTTTAGTGTTTATAGTTATTTTTATGTTTCTTAGTATTTTTTGGGATTTTTTAGGATTTTTCTGTATTTAGGGTTTTTAGGAATTTTTGGGGGTTTTAGGGTTTTATATGGTTTTTATGGTTTTTAGGGATTTCGATGTTTTTAGGGTTTTTAATGTTTTTAGGGATTTTTGTGTGTTTATAATTTTTAGGGTATTTAATCATTTTTGGATTTTTAAGGTTTTATTAGGGTTTTGTCAAGGTTTTTATGATAGTTATGTTTTTTGAGATTTTTAGGTCTTTATTAAAAAAAATTATGTTTCTTAACGTTTTTAGGGGATTTTTGAGATTTTTAGGTTTTTTAAGGTTTTTTTAGAGATTTTATCATTTCTAGGGGATTAAAGGGGTTTTATAGATTTTTTAGTTTTTTAGATTACAATTATAGTTTATAGTTTTTGAGGGTATTTAATGGTTTTAGGGGGTTTAGGGTTTTTATTGTAATTTAGGGTTTTTTAGATTTTGTAATCTTTTATAGGTTTTTAGGGGTTTTTGGATTTTTAGGATTTTATGGTTTTCATTGGGTTTTAGGGGTTTTTAATAGTTTTCAATGTTCTTAGGTATTTTTACAGTTTTTACAGAATTTTGTTGGTTTTTAGAGATTTTGTGGGTTTTTAGGATTTTTATGGTTTTTTAGTATTTTTTCTTTTTTGGGTTTTTATGGGTTTAATGTTTTTTTCAGTTTTTATAGTTTTCATAAACTTTTTCATGGTTTTTATGGTTTTTTACATTTAAAAGAATTTTAAGGGATTTTTTTTTATTTTTATGGTATTATAGTGTTTTCTTGAATTTGATGGTTTTTAGGGTTTTATTAGTTTTGTAGGTTTTTTGGGTGGTTTTAGAGGTTTTTTGTGTTTTATGGGCCTTTAGTGTTTTTTATAATTTTTAAGGGTTTAAAGGTATTTTATATTTTTTATTGGATTTAGGTTTTTAGGTATTTTAGTGTTTTAAGGGTTTAGGGATTTTAGGGTTTTTATAGATTTTTAGGGTTTTATGGTTTCTGGCATTTTTCATGTATTTTAGTGGTTTTATGTGTTTTAGGTTTTTATGGATTTTTTTAGTTTTTTGGGTTTTTATGGTTTTTATGTATTTAGGTATTTTAGTGCTTTTTGATGATTTATTTATTTATTTATTTTTTTAGGGATTTTGATGGTTTTTTGGGGGTTCTGGGTTTTTTTGGACTTTTTTGGTTTTTAGCATTTATTAGGGGTTTAAAACGGTTTTAGGTTTTTAGTTTTTTCTTAGAATTTTCAGGTTTTTTTTATTTTTAGGGATTTTTATGATTATTAAAGATTTTTATGGTTTTTAGTGTTTTTAGGGATTTTAAGGGTTTTTAGGGTTTTTTTAGTTTTTTTGGGGTTTTAGGGTTCTTTTGAGTTCATTATGGTTTTTAGAGTATTTTAATGTGTTTCAATGTTCGAAGGGGTTTCAGAGTTTTTAGTGGGTTTCTTGTGGTTTTATGGGATTTATAGTTTTTATGTTTTTAATGATTTTTTATGATTTTTAGGGGGTTTTGTGGTTTTAGTGTTCTGTTAGTGTGTTTTATGGATTTTAAGGTTTTTTAGCATTTTAAATTTTTAGGGCGTTTAACTGTTTTTAGTTTTTTTATGTTTTTATACATTTTTAGGGATTTTTATGATTATTTAGGTTTTTAGTGGTTTTAAGTGTTTTTAATGTTTTCTTAGGGGATTTCATATTTTAGGGTTATTTACATTTTTAGGTATTTTATGTATTTTTTAGGATTTTTTAGGTATTTTACGTATTTTGATAGTTTTTTGGGTTTTTAGGGGTTTTTAGTTTTTTGGTTTTTTAGGAGTTTTTTTTGAGTTTTTAGGGATTAAATGTTTTTGGTGATTTTAAAAAATATAGTTGGTTTAAAGAGTTTTTAGATTTTTTAGTGTGTGATTCTGGTTTTTATGGATTTTTAGGGTTTTTATGGTTTTAGGATTTTTTTGGTTTTTAGGGTTTTTTGGTTTTTAAGGTCTTTTTATGGATTTTTAGGGTTTGTAGAGTTTTTAGGTCTTCTAGGAGTTTTTTTATTTTTAGTTTTTTATTATTTTATTTTATTTTTTTCTAGGATTTTATGGTTGTTTATATTTTTATGAATATTGAGGGCTTTTTTAAGATTTTGTTTAGGGTTTTTTGGATTTTGACGGTTTTTTGTGTTTTTAATTTTTTTGGGTTTTAGGGTTTTTTATGTTTTTATGGTTCTTAAGGGTTTTTATCTATTTTTTACATTTTGAGGGGTTTATAATATAAATAGAGTTTTTTTTTTATGGTTTTAATTGGGTTTTTGGGTTTTTGAATTTTTAGGGGTTTTGTTGCTTTTAGCGTTTTATGGTTTGTAGGGTCTTTTATGGATTCTTAGGGTTTTACCAGTGTTTAGGTTTTTTGGGGTATTTAATGTTTTTCGGTTTTAATGTTTTTCATAAGGTTTTTCTAGGATTATAGGGGTTTTTATATTTTTTATTATTTTTTAGTGTTTTTTCTGATTTTTAAAAGTTTTTAAGGGATATATGGATTTTGAGTATTTTTACAGTTTTTTGGTTTTATGGGGTTTTATGGGGATATTAATGTTTCTTGACGTTTTTTCATTTTGTGGTCTTTTATATTTTTTTAACATCTTTAAGAGTTTAATGTTTTTTAGATTTTTAGAGTTTTTAGGGTTTTCAAAGGTTTTGAGTGTTTCTTAATTTTTGGGTTTTTATGGTTTTTAGGTGTATTTATGTTTTTAGGGTCTTTTAGTGTTTTTTAGGGTTTTTATCATTTTAATGTTTTTAGGGGTTTTAAGTGTTTTTAGGATTTTATAGTTTCCTTAAGGACTTTTAGGGTTTGGAGGGTGTTTACATTTTAAGGGAATTTTACGGATTTTTAGGACTTTTTGGTTTTTATGTTTTATAGGGATTTTGAGGGGTTTTAGGTTTTTTTAGGGTTTTTAGTGTTTTTATGGTTTTTTAGGGTTTTGGATTTTTTTTTGGGTTTTAATTTTTTTAGTGTTTGTTAATGTTTTTAGTGGTTTTATGGGTTTTTAGAAATTTCACTGGGATTTTATGTTTTTATGGGTTTTAGGGTTTTAATGGATTTTATATTTTTTATGGTTTTCAAGGTTTTTAGGGTCTTTTAGGGTTTTTTTATTTTTTATGTTTTTTAATGGTTTTAAATGGAATTAGGTTTTTATGTTTTTATTTGGAGTTTACAAAAATTTTATGGTTTTTTACATTTTTAGGGATTTTTAAGGATTTTTAGGATTTTTATGGTTTCTATGGGTTTGGGGATTTTAATGGTTTTGTGGAGTTATTTTTTTTATGGTTTCATTGGATTTTAGGGTATATTTAGAGTTTTTTGTGTATTAATATTTTTTAGAGTTTTTTAATATTTTTAGGTGTTTAAAGGTGTTTTAGAGTTTTTAGTGTCTAATATGATTGTTATAGGTTTTATGGGTTATTAAGTTTTTTTTTTTGGGATTTTATGGTTTTTTCAATTTTAAGGGTTTTGAAATATATTTATGTTTTTTGTTGTTTTATGTTTTTTATATTTTTATTATTTTATTAGGTTATTTATGTTTTTAGTGTTTTTTATGTTTTTAGGGATTTTATGGATTATTTATGATTTTAGTTTTTTTATGGATTTTTTGGATGTTGGGGGGTTTTTGGTTTTCTATGGTTTTGTGGTTTTTATGGGTTTGGGCGTTTTTTTAGGCTTTTAGGGTTTTTATGTGTTTTTAGTTTTTTATGGTTTTCTTAGGGATTTCAGGTTTTTAGGTTTTTAGGTACTTTTAGAACTTTTTTAATATTTTAATGCTTTTTAAGGTTTGTATGGATTGTGAGAGATTATAGATTTTTTAGAATTTTTAGGTTTTTTATGGTTTTTTGGTATTTTAGGGTTTTTTTAACATTTTAATGTTTTTTAGAGTTTTTTAACGTTTTAATGGGTGTAAATTTTTTTATAGTATTTAGTGGTTTGTGGGTTTTTTTGGTTTTTGACTATTTTAAGGTCATTGTGGGTTTTATGGATTTTATGGGTTTTATTTTTTTAAGGTGTTTTTAGGGTTTTCTAGGGTTTTTAAAATTTTTTTAGGATTTTTCAATGTTTTATGTGTTTTTATGGCTTTTATAATGATTTTAAGGGTTTTATTGTTTTTAATTATTTAGATATTTTTAGGGTGTTTTAGGATTTTGATATTTTTAAGTGTTTTTATGGATTTTTATTGGTTTAAGAGTTTCTTATGTTTTTTGAGGTTTTTTTGTATTTTATGGGTTTCAAGTGTTTTTTGGTTTTTAAGGTTTTCATAGGGGTTTTTAGTGTTTTTCAAGGTTTTTAGGTTTGTCATGTTTTGGAGGGTTTTTATGTATTTTTATGTATTTTAGGTTTTTTGGGTGCCTATGGGTGTTTTGAACTTTCTAGGGATTCAAAGGGATTTTAGAGTTTAATAATGTTATTAGGGGTTTAAATAATTTTTATAGTTTTTATTAGTTTTTAGTATTATGATTAGTATTAAGGTTTTTAGGTTATTAGTCGTTTTATGGTTTTAATGGATTTTAGGGTTTTATGGATTTTTAGGTCTTTTTAATGTTTTTTTACATTTTTAGTTTTTTAGGCATTAAAATTATTTTATTGTTTTTATGAATATATTTGGGTTTTCATGGGTTTTAGGGTTTTTTAAATTTTTAGGAATTTTTTTATATTTTTTTGGTTCTTAGTTTTTTTAGGGATTTTGAGGGATTTTATCTTTTTTTTGTTTTTAGGGGTTTTATGTGTTTTTTGATTTTACATTTTTCTTATAGTGTTTCAAGATTTTTAATAGTTTTAAAGTTTTATGTGATATATATATTTTTTATTTTTATAGTATTTTAGGTTTTTCGGGATTTTGAGAGTTTTTAGGATTTTTTAGGTTTTTTTTTGATTTTTTGGTTTTTTTGAGTTCTCAGCGCTTTTTAAAGTTTTTTAATAATTTTTAGGATTTTTAATGTCTTTTATAGATTTTAATTAGTTTTTAGGTGTTTGATGGGTTTTTTGGGGGTTTGAAGGTTTTTAGTGGATTTATAGTATTTATGAATATTTAGGGTCTTATGGTTTTTTTGCATTTTTCAGGTTTTGGGGGGTTTTAAGTGTTTTTAGGATTTTAAGGATTTATTAGGGTTTTTTAATATTTTTAAGTGTTTTTTGTTTTAGGAATTTTTAGGGATTTTTATGACTTTTTTTATTTTTTTCGGATTTTAGGTATTCTGTGCTTTTTTAAGGTTTTATATTTTTTAAGGGTTTTATGATTTTTTAGGATTTTAATAGTTTTAAATGTTTTTATGTTTTTAAGGTTCTCTAAAGGTTTTCATGTTTTTTATGGTTTTTTACATATTCTTGGATTTTTAGTGATTTTTTGGATTTTTATAGTTACTAGGTTTTTATTGAGTTTGATGGTTTTTAGGGTTTTGATTGTTTTATTGTGAGTTTTTTGGGTTCTTTTGATATTTTTAGGGTATTTTAAGTTTTTTTAGTTTTGTTATATTTTATTTTAGTACGAAGGGTTTCTAGAGTTTTTAGGATTTTTTGGTTGTTTATGGTTTTAAGGATTTTAATGGTTTTTATGGGTTTTTAGGGATTTTAGGGTTTTTAGGTTCTTTTAAGCTGTTTAGGGTTTTTATGATTTTTATAATTTTTACGTTCTTTATAGGTATTATGTATTTTTAGGTTTTTAAGATTTTCTTAGGGTTTTTCATCATTTTTAGGGTTTTAATTTTTCTTGGTATTTTTAGGTATTTTTATGGTGTTTTACAATTTTTAGGGGTTTTAGGGATTTTATGGGTTTTTGGGTTTTTGGGTTTTTTAGAGATTCTTGTTGTTTTTTTTGGTTTTTATGATTTTTATAAGGGTTTCTAGTTTTTAGGATTGCTTATGGTTTTTGGTATTTTTTTAGGATTTTTTATGATTTTTATGGGTTTTAGAGGTTTTAGATATTTTGTGGGCTTTTAGGGGGTATTATGAATTTTAGGGGTTATTTGGTTTTTTGGTGTTTTTAGGGTTTTCTGAGTATTTTGTGGTTTCAAGGTTTTTTAGATTTTTTGACATTTTTATTGGTTTAAATGTTTTTTAGCGTTTTAGTTGGTTTTTCTAGATATTATAGGTTTTATAGATTTTTAGTTTTTAGGGGATTTATGGGTTTTAGTGGATTTGTAGGGTATTTACTGTTTTTTGGGTTAATATGGGTAATATGTGTTTTTTGGTTTTTAAGTTTTTTATTAGGAATTTTTAGGGGTTTTCAGGTTTTTCAAATTTTTAGGGATTTTTTGGGATTTTTTATTTTTATGATTCATAGGGTTTTTTTATTTTTTGGATTTTTTGAGGTTTTCAGTATTAATTGTATTTCTATGGGGTTCGTAGGATATTTTTTTCATGTTTTAGGATTTTTGGGGTTTTAAGTGTTTTTGGGATTTTGATATTTTATTATGGATTTTTAGGGTTTTTAGTATTTTTTACTTTTTAGGAATTTATAGGTCTTTTATAGGATTTCTAGTATTTAAGTGTTTTATTGATTTTGTGGGTATTGGGGGTTTTATTATTATTATTAGTGTTTTTATGGTCTCTTTGAGGTTAGGATTTTTCATGAGTTTTTTAGGGTTTTAAGGGTTTTTATAGTTTTTAATGTTTTTATCGGTTTAAAGTGTTTTTAGAATTTTTATTGTCTTTTAGGGGTTTTATTGATTTTTAGGGTTTTTAATGGTTTTCAGGTGGTTTATTATCTATTAGGTTATTAGGGTTTTTAAGGTATTTTTAAGTTTTTTTGTGGTTTTTATCATTTTTTAGGTCTTTAGGGGTTTTAACTGTTCTTAGTTTTTAGGTTTTCTTATTGGATTTTAGGGTTTTTATGTAGTTTTAGGTTTCTTGGGGATTTTTAGGGGTATTTGGGTTTTTGTGTTTTTAGTGTTTTAGTGTTTCTTAGGGTATTATGGACTTTAACTATTTTTAGTTTTCTTTGTTTTTATTAGGGTTTATTAATGGTATTATGTTTTTAGGGATTTTTAGAAGTTTTTTTGTATTTTTTATTGTTTTAAGGTTTTTAGTGATTTTTTGTGGTTTTATTGTTTGGGGGGGTTAGGGTTTGTTTTGAGTTTTTAGGGTTTCAAATGTTTTTAGAGTTTTTGAATAGTTTTAGGGGTTTAAATGGTTTTTAGAGTTTTCAGTAGTTTTTTATTGTTTTTATTGGTTTTTAGGGGTTTTATGGTATTTAGGGATTTTAAGGTTTTTAGGGTTTTTAGGGCTTCTAGATTTTCTTCTATTTTTATGGGGTTTAAGTGTATTTAGGATTTTAAAGTTTTATTTGTTTTATTTCATGGTTTTGAGGGATTTTAATGTTTTTAGTAATTTTTATTGTTTTTTAGGATTTTTACGATTTTCAGGTTTTTTTTAGAATTTGATAATTTTAGGGTGTTTATGATTTTAATGGTTATTTTGGGTTTTTAGTGCTTACTTTTTTGTTTTTAAGGGTTTTTAGGTTATTTTTATTTTTTAACACCATTAGGGGTTAAAAGTATTTTTATAGTTTTTAACGATTTTTAGTGTTTTATGGTTTTATAGTTATTTAATGTTTTTTATGGTTTTATGGTTTCTAGGGTTTTTAGGATATATTTTATGTTTTTAGGGTTTTTATCATTTTTAGGTTTTTTTGAGTTTTAAGTGTTTAGTCTTTTATAATTTTCTTAGTGTTTTTTTATTTTCTAAGGGTTTTTTTATGTTTTTTTAGATTTTTAGGGATTTCATAGGATTTTTATGGATTTTTATGGTTTTAATACATTTTTAGGGTTTTATGGCTTATGTTTTTTTTTTATTTTTAGTGTTTTTAACATTTTATTGTTTTTAATTTTACTATATATTTTTATCATTTTTAGAAGATTAAATGGTTTCTATATATTTTAGTGGGGTTTTAGGCTTTTTATGGGGTTTTAGGAATTTTAATGGTTTTAGAGGGTTTTATAGTTTTAGGGATTTTAGTGTAATATGGTCTTTTTATGGTTTTTGGGGGGATTTATATTTTTTAGGTTTTTATGATATTCTTAAGGTATTTTGGTGGTTTTTATGTATTTAAGAATTATTAATTATTTTTTTTTTTTTTTGATATTTTTTTAGTTTTTTTGGATTTTGATGGTTTTTAGGGTCTTTAGGGTTTTTATGGTTTTTCTGGATTTTAATGCTTTTTAGATTTCTTTAATGTATTTAAGGGTTTATAAGTTTTTTATGGTTTCTATTGATTTTTAGGGCTTTTATGTTGTTTTAGGGGTTTTAGGGTTTTTATAGGTTTTTAAGATTTTTATTGTCTTTTGGGGGTTTTTAGGGTTTTGAGCAGTTTTTATGGTTTCGTGGTGTTTTATATTTTTAAAGGTTTTTTATATTTTTTTGGGTTTTTATGAGATTTTAGGGGTTTTAATGTTTTTAGGGATTATTATCACTTTTTTCGGATTCTTATGGTATATATATTTTTATAGATTTTAAGGGGTTTTAGAGTCTTTTAGTGTTTATAGGGGATTTAGGGTTTTTATTTGGGATTTTAGCGTTTTTTATGTTTTCTACATTTTATGGTCTTTAGAGATTTTTATCATTTTTAGGGTTTAAAATTTTTTAGTGTTTTTAGTGAGTTTTAGGGTTTTATCGGTTTGAGTGTTTTTAAGGTTTTTAGGGTTTTTATGGTTTGTATGAATTAATGTGCTTTAGGTTCTTTTACGGGTTTTTATGGTTATTAGAATTCATAATGTTGTAGGGGTTTTAATTGTTTTTAGGTTTTTATGGTTTTCTTAGGGATTTTAAATGTTTCTATAGATTTATATTTTTTTAGGAATTTTTTTTGTATTTTGATGATATTTATGTTTTTTACAGATTTTGGGGGTTTTTAGGTTTTTAGGTTTTTAAAGTCTTAGGGGGTTTATGGTTTTTTCGGTTTTAAGGGTGTTTTGAGTTTTTAGGCATTTTTAGGTTTTTTACAATTTTTAACATTTTTTGGGGTTTAAAGGGGTTTTAGAGTTTTGTGTGATTATTTATTGGTTTTATGGGTTTTAGACTTATTTAAGGTTTTAAGGGATTTTTATGGTTTTTAGGATATTTTGGGTTTTGGGGGATATTGGCATTTATGGGTTTTTAAGGGTTTTAAGTGTTTTTAAGTTATTGAGGTTTTCTTAGGGGTTTTCAAGGGTTTTTAGTTTTTTTACATGTTATGGTATTTTTTGAGATTTTTTTTTGAAATTTTATGGTTTTTTAGGATTTTTAGGAATCTTAACAGGTTATATGATTTTTTTTGTGTTTTATAGTTAATTTAGTATTTTGGGTTTGAATGTTTTCATATTTTTTTAACATTATTAGGGGTTTAAATGGTTTTTAGAGTTTTTGGTGATTTTTAATCATTTTATAGAATTTCAATGTTATTTGGTTTTTAAGGATTTGATGGTTTTATTGTGTTTAGGCTATTTTTATGATTTTTAGCATTTTTTAATGTTTTTAGGTTTTTTAGGGATTTTAAGAGTTTTTAGTATTTTAGTGTTTTCTTGGGGGTTTTCAGGGTCTTTAGGGGTTTTATGTTTTTAAGGATTTTTAGGTATTTTTTTGGATTTTATGGTTTTTTATGGTAATTCAGTATTTTAATTATTTTACTACTTTTAGGGTTTTAGGGGTTTTTTAGGTTTTTAGTGATTCTTGGTTTTTTAGGGGTTTTAATTATTTTTATGTTTTTAAGTTTTTTTACGGTACTTCCAGGTTTTTAGGGATTTTTAAATTTTTAGGGATTTTTCAATCTTCTTTATGATTTTGTTTTTACGGTTTGTATATATTTCTATAGTTTTCTAGTTTTTAGGTTTTGTAGGTTTCTTATGGTTTTTTGATATTTTACGGTTTTTTATTTTTAAGGAATTTTTAAAGTTATTTTAGAGTTTTTGTAACATTTGTATCTATTTAAAAGTTTTTATATTTGTATTGGTTTTTTTGATTTTATGGGTTTTTAGTGTGTTTTATGAACTTTAAGGGTTTTATTGTTTTTAGGCATTTTATGTTTTTAGGTTCTTTTATGGATTTTAGGAATTTTAGCTTTTTTTAGGGTTTAAACTGTAGTGATGTCTTAATAATTTTAATTGGGATTTTCAAGTTTACTAAGGTTTTTTACATTTTTAGGTATTTCAAGGTATATTAAGGATTTTATGGATTTTAGAAATTTTGTTGGCTTTTTTAGAGCTTCTAAGGTTTTTAGAGTTCTTTGGTTTTTTAGGGTTAATTTTTTTACATTTTTTAATTTTTTCTTATAGTTTTTCATAATTATTAGGTTTTTTATGTTTTTAGGTTTTTTTAGGTATTTTTTTGAAAATATGGTTTCTATTCTTTTTATATATTTTTAGTGTTTTTAATTTTTTTTTGTGTTTTTTATGTTTTTTAGTTTCTTTGGGGTTTTTAGGGATATTTTGAATTTTTTAGGGTTTTTGAGGGTTTTTATACATTTTAATCATTTTTTTAGTTTAAAGGAGTTTAGAGTTTTTAGAGGGTTTTATGGTCTTTAGGGTTTTTAAGGGTCTTAGTGGTTTTAGTTTTTTTAGAGATTGTTTTGTGGTTTTTAGGCCTTTTTATTTTTTTAGGGTTTTTTAATCTTTTTTTGTTTTTTAGGGGTCTTATGAGTTTTTGGTATTTTATATTTTCATAGAGTTTTAATTTTTTTTTATGTTTTTAGGTATTAGTAGGTATATTATTTTTCTTTAATTTTAGGGGTTTTTGGACTTGGATGGGTTTTATATGTTTTTAGGGTTTTTCTGGGTTTTTTGGTTTTAGGGGTTTTTTTATTTCTTTAGTATTTTATTGGTTTTTAGAGTTTATAAATGTTTTTATGGGTTTAAAAGGTTTTTATATTTTTTAGTTTGTTTTGGGTTTTTATTTTTTTTTTAGGGTTTTTAGTATTTTTTTGGGTTTTATCTTTTTTAGGTTTTCATGGGATTTTAGTGTTTTTAGGTATTTAATGTTTTATTAAGGATTTATAGGTTTTGGGGGGTTTTTACATTATCAGGGATTTTTATATATTTTTTATAATTTTTAGGTATTCAGTGTTTTTAGGGGTTTTAGGAACTTGATGGGTTTTTAAGGGTTTTTTAAGGTTTTTTTGATTTTTTAGGGTTCATAACATTTTTTAGGTTTTTATGGGTTTAAAGTGTTTTTAGGTTTTTGAGTTTTCTTAGGGTTTTTAGGGTTTTAGGGGTTTTATGATTTTATGTTATTTGAGGGCTTCATGGATTTTTATGTGTTTTTATGTTATTTTGATATTTTGAGGGTCTTTATGGTTTTTTTTGGGTTTTTTGTGGTTTTTATTAGTGTTTTTGGGTTGTCATGTTTTTAATGTCTTATTAAAAAAATTTAGGATCAATAGTTTTAGATTTCTTATGGGTTTTTATGTTTTTAAGGGAATTAAGGGGTTTTTTGGTTTTTAGAATTTTTATGGTGTTTTAGGTGTTTTTAGTATTTTTTGTTTTTTAATATATTCATAGTTTTTTTCAGTTTTTTTAAAGGTTATTTTTTAGGTATTTTTTTAGATTTTTTAGATTTTTATGGTTTTTTTGTTTTTACTGTTTTCTATGTTTTGTGGGGTTTATGGTTTTCTAGAGTTTTTAAATGTTTTTATGGGTTTAGAGGGTTTTTTGATTTTTTAGTGGTTTTTAGGTTTAATAGATATGTAGGTTATTAAAATGTTTTAGGAGTTTTTAGGGTTTCTCTGTGGTTTTAGGGTTTTTAGGGTATTTTAGGGGATTTAGAGTTTTTTCTTATTTTTTAGGGGTTATAAGTGTTCTTAGGTTTCTTTTATTTTATTTGGGTTATTACGGTTTTTACAATATTTAACTTTTGGAGATTTATAGTTATTTTTTATAATTTTATGGTTTTTTGTGTTGTCAGTGATTTTGAGGGTTTTTATGGTTCCTAGGGGTTTTATGTATTTTTTATGGGTCTAAGTGTTTTTTTATTGATTAGGGATTATAAGTGTTTATAGGTTTTTAAAGATTTCATTGTTTTTATCGGGTTTCAGGTATTTTTACGTTTTTTGGGATTTTTAGGGATTTTTCAATTTTTAATGTTTTTAGGGTTTTGGTGGTTTTAGTTTTTTTTAGTTTTTTAGTCTTATTATGGATTTTTTGTTTTAGTGTTTAATTGAGTTTATTAGGGTTTTATTGTTTATAGTGTTTTTAATGTTTTAAGGGTTTAAAAGGTGTTTATAGTTTACAATCATTTTTAGGGTGTTTATAGTTTTAAGGGTTTTTAGGGTTTTTGTGGGGTTTTTTGGTCTGTTGGGTTTTTAGTATTTTTTAGGGTTTTTAGGTTTTTTAATGTTTCATAGTTTTTTGGGTTTATGTTTTTTTAGGTTTTTTTGTTTTTCTTAGTGTTTTTAGGGTTTTTAGGGTTTTTTATATTTTTAGGCATTTGTGGTGATTTTTTAGGATTTTTACGGTAATTTAGGATGTTGGGGTGCTTTAGGATTTTTAAAGTTTTTTTGTGTTTTTTTGGATTTTAGGATTTTTAAGGTTTTTTATAGTTCTAATTTTTTTAGTTGTTTAAATACATTTTATAGTTTTTAGTGGTTTAGAGTTTTCTGGGTTTTTAGGGTTTTTAGGGTTTTGGGGGTGTTTTAGGTTTTTAGGGTCGGTATGGTTTTTTGGGGTTTCTGAGATTAATTTGACTTTTTTGGGGTTTTTAATATTTCTAATAGTTTTTTACATTTTTAAGGGATTAATGGTGTTTTAGTTCTACTATATGGGTTTTAGGATTTTTAGGGATTTTTAGGGTTTTTAGGGTTTTTAGGGTTTTAGGGGGTTTTAGGGGGTTTAGGGTTTTTCCAATTCTTAAGGAATTTTTGGGTTTTTAACAGTTTTTGGTTTGTAGGGGTTTTAAGTGTTTTTTATGTTTTTTATTTTTTTAAGGATTTCTTGTGGTTTTTTTATGATTTTTATGGTTTATTATGATTTTTATGATTTTTTACCTTTTCATGTATTTTTAGGGATTTATTATGATTTTTAGGGTTTTTAGGGGTTTTAGGGGTTTTTAGGGGTTTATTTGGAATTTTAGGTTTTTAGGGTTTTTTCATTTTTTAGGTTTTTATGGGTTTTACATGTTTTAGGGTTTTAAGATTTTCTTAGGGTTTTTAGGATTTTTTTTTCAACTTTTACAATTTTAGGGATTGCTATGGATTTTTTAGGATTCTTATGGCTTTTTAGGTTTTGTAGGCATTTTGAGGGGTTTTAATGGTTTTAGGGGTTTTAGGGTTTTTATTTGTGGGGTTATGGTTTTTTTTTGTTTTTAGGGGTTTTAAGCTTTTTTAGTGTTTTTTAACATTTTTAAGAGTCTAAAGGATTTTTAGTGTTTCTTGAGGGGTTTTAGGGTTTTTATGTGTTTTATGGTTTTCTATATTTTTTGGGGTTTGTGTTTTTTTATTTTTTTTATATTTTTCTAGTGTTTTTAGGGTTTTTATAATTTTTTTATATTTTTATGTGTCTTAGGTATTTTTATGTTTTTGTGGTTTTTTTATGGTTGTTCAGGGTTTTTAGGGATTTTTTATTTTTAGGATTTTTAGGATTTTTATATTTTTTATGGTGTCATAGGATTTTGAGGGGTTTTAAGGGTTTTATGGTTATTTTGAGTTTTTTGAGTTATTTAGGGTTTTAGGTTTTTAAGGTTTTTTAGAGTTTAAAGGGTTTTTTGAATTTTTAGTGGTTTTAGTGTTTATATGGGTTTTTTATGGTTGTTTATCATTTGTAGGATTTTAAATGGTATTTGGTTGTTTTTAGGGTCTTTAGGGACACTTAATGACTTTAGAGTTTTTAGTTTATTTATGAGTTTGAATTTTTTATGTTTTTAAGGTCTTTATAGGGTTTTTCCTTCTTTATGGTTTTTACAATTTTTGTGATTTTAAGGGACCTTTTAGGATTTTAATGGGTTTTTAGTGTTTCTAGGGACATTGAGTATTTGTAGGGACGTTATGTTTTTTATTTTTTTTATGGTTTTTAGTGTTTTTAGGGGTTTTAGTGGTTTTAATTATATTTAGGTTTCATACGTTTTCTTAGGTTTTTTTGTTTTTAGGTTTTTTATATTATTAGGTATTCTTGTTCTTTATTTTTTTTTATTGGTTTTTAGAATTTTTAGGGATTTTTTAGTATTTTAGGGATTTTTTTTGGGATTTTTAGGGTTTTTATGGGATTTTTGGGTGCTTATGTTTTTAGGGGTTTTTTTAGTGTTTCAAATGTTTTAAATTTATTTAATCTTTTTAGGGATTTAATGGTTTTTAATATATTTAGTGTTTTAGCGGTTTTATACTATTTTTAATATTTTTATTTGTTTTAGCTATTTTTATGGGTTTTATGGATTTTATGGTCTTCTAGGGGTGTAGGTGTTTTTTAGGATTTTTATGGGTTTTAATTATTTTTTAGTTTTATCTGTTTCTTAGGTTTTTTCAAGGTATAAAGGATTTTTACATATTTATGGATTTTTAGGGATCATTATGTTTTCATGGGGTTTTTGGTTTTTTGGTTTTTGGGGTTTTTCATGTTTTTATGGTTTTATTGGTTTTAGTGTTTTTATCATTCTAATGTTTTTAGGTGTTTTAGGGGAGTTGACTTTTTAAAATTTCAAAGGTTTTCTTATGGTTTTTAGGGTTTTAGGGACTAATTTGTTTTTTGGGAATGTTTGGTATTTTTTATTATTTTATAGTTTTTTACAATATTTATGTTTTTTGGCATTCTTTATGAATTTTATTGTTTTTAGGGTTTTTATGGGTTTTATGGGTTTTATGGTTTTTGTTATGTTTTTTACGGTTTTAATGTTTTTTAGTGTTTTTAATGGATAAATGGGGTTAAATTCTCATTAATGTTTTTATTAGTTTAAGGGGTTTTATCGGTTTTGTGGGGTTTATGTATTTTAGGGGTTTTATGGTTTTTAGGTTTATTTTGTATCTTTAGGGTTTTAAAATTTTTTAGTTATTTTAGTGGTTTTATGTGTCCTTATAATTTTAAGGTTTTCTTATAGGTTTTCAAGGTATATAGTATTTTTTACATATTTATGGATTTTTAGTTATTGTTTTGGGATTTTGATGGGTGTTTAGGGTGTTTAGTAATTTAGTGATTTTGAAGTTTTATGGATTTTAGAAGGGTTTTTATTTTTAGTTCCTTAGGTTTTTATGGGTTTTCAAGGTTTGTTATGTTTTTAAGGGATTAATAGTTATTAGGGGTTTTAGTGTTTTCTAGGGATTTTAGCTTTTTTTAGGTTTTTAAGGGTTTTAAGTGTTTTTTTTTTGGGTTTTAAGGGTTTATTAGTGATTTTCATGGGTTTTATTGTTTTTTAATTTTTTTGGTATTTTAAGGCCTTTTAGAACTGTTATGGTTTTTAATTTTTTATGGATTTTTAGGGTTTTTATTATTTTTATGGTTTTTAGGGATTTTTCAGTTTTTTAGATTTTTATGCTTTTTTAGTTTTTAGCTTTTTAGAGGAATAAAGGGATATTATAGTATCTAGTGGGTTTTTATGAATTCATGGGTTATATTGTTTTATGGGTTTTATGAGTTTTTAAGGTTTTTAGGATTTTTAGGGCTTTAGTATTTTCTGGGTTTTTAGTGTTTTTTAGGTTTTTATGGGTTTTTTTATTGTATTTAGGTTTTTAGGATTTTCTTAGGATTTTTAGAGTTTTTAGGGGTTTCTATGTATTTGTGGATATTTAATAATTTTTAGGGTTTTTATGATTTTTGAGGGTTTTGGGGGATTTTTAGGGGTTTTATGGGTTTTGGGGAGGTTTTGGTTTTTTTTAGTTTTTTAGTGGTTTTGAGGGAGTTAATGGGTATTTATAATTTTTATTGGTTTTAGGTTTTTATGGTTTTAAGGTTTTTATGGTTTTTGGGGGATTTTTGGTTTTTAGGGTTTTTTGTATTTTTTAGCTTTTTAGGGTTTTTAATTGATTTTGGGGTTTTTATGGTTTTTTTAGGGGTTTTTGGGTTTTTTTTGTTTTTTTTATTTTTAGTAATTTTTATGTATTTTTTAGTAATTTTATTATTTTTTATGGTTTTTTTGGATTTTGAGGGGTTTATGGTTATATGGATTTTAGGGTTTTTATGGTTTTTAAGTATTTTTTGGGTTTTAAGTGTTGTTTTTTTGTTTTTAATATTTTCTTAGTAATTTTAAGGATTTTTAGGTTTTTATGTAATTTTAGAGATTTTTTGGTATTTTTATAGGTTTTTAGTGTTTTAGGGATTTGGGGGGGTAGGGTTGTTATGGATATTTTTGGGATTTTAGGGGTTTTTTCTATTTTTAAGGGTTTAATGTTTTTGGGAGTTTTTAAAAAAAATATGTTTTAGAGGGATTTAGAGTTTTTAGTCGGCTTTTAGTGTTTTTATTGATATTTATGGTTTTTTAATATTTGTAGGGGTTTTGGTTTTTAGGGTATTAGGGATTTTAGGGTTTTTAATGTTTTTTGGGATCATTATGTGTTTTTTGGTTTTTAATGTTTACTTAGGTTTTTTTAGGTTTTATTATGTTTTTATCAATTTTTAGATATTTTTAGTGATTTATATGTGTTTTCGGTTTTTTGGGATTTCAAGGATCTGTAGGGTTTTTACGGTTTTTACGGGTTTTTGCATATTTTTGGTTTATTGACATTTTAGGGTTTTAATTTTTTTTAGTTTTTTAACATTTTTATTTTATAAAGGGTTTTTAGAGTTTTTATTTGGTTTTTAATGTTTTTATAGGTTTTAGGGTTTTTTAGTTATTGGGGGTTTTTTGGTTTTTATGGGTTTTTATGTGTTTTATGGTATTTTTGGGTTTTTAGGGTATTTATAATTTTTTATGGTTTTAGGGGTGTTAATATTATTTATCTTGTTAAGGGTTTCTTATTATTTTTCTTGGTTTTATGGTTTTTTAATTTTTAGGAATTTTTGGAGTTTTTTTTGTATTTTTATTGTTTTTTTGGTTTTTTGGGACCTTGAGGGTTTTTATGGTTTTTATGGTTTCTTAGTGTTTTTAGAAATTTTTATTTTTTATGATTTTTAAGTGTTTTTAGGTTTTTAAGGATGTCTTAGGGGTTTTAAGGGTATTTTATAGTTTTTTTCTTTTTTAGGGATTTTAGAAATTTTATTGAAATTTTATAGATTTTAGGGTTTTTAGGGGTTTTTTAGGTTATAAGTATTTTTTTGAGTGGTTTAGGGTTTTATGGTTTTTTAGAGTTTTTATTGTTTTTAGGGGTTTAAAGGGTTTTTATAGTTTTTAGTGTTTTTATAGTTTTTATGGGGTCATAGGGTTTTAAAAGTTTTTTTTGGGTTTAAGGGTTTTTAGATTTTTTTGGTTTTTAACATTTTAATTGTTTTTTATGTTTTTATGGGTTATAAGTTTTTTTATATTTTTAAACTTTTCTTATTTTTTTCTATGTTTTTTATGGTTTTTTATGTTTTTTGGAAATTTCAATGATTTTTATGATTTTTATTGTTTTTAGGGTTTTAGGTATTTAGGGGAGTTTAGTGTTTTATTATTTTTTGGGATTTTAGGGTTTTTCTAGTTTTAATGGTTTTTATGCTTCTTTGAGTTTTTTTAATCATTTTTGGGTTTTATTGAGTTTTTAGTTTTTTCAAAAAAAAATATATAGTTTTTATGGGGTTTTATTTTTATTATTTTTTAGGCGGTTTTATGGGATTTAGGGTTTTTTCAAGGACTTTCCCGGGTTATTTGGGTTTTTAGAGTTTTTATGTTTTTTTCATTTTTTAAGTGTTTTTTGGTTTTATGATTTTCTTCGTGGTATTTATAATTTTTTGGGTTTTTTTTGTTTTTAAGGATATTTAAGTATTTTTTAAGTTTTTTAATTTTTTTATAGTTTTTAGTCATTTTGAGGGTTTTGATGGATTTTAGTGTTTCTATGGTTTTTTGTGTTTTTAAGGTTTTTTGAGGTTTTTAGGTTTACTAAATTTATTTAGTGTTTTTAATATTTTTTGGGGGTTTAATGAGTATTGAGTGTTTTTAAGGGTTTTTAGAGTTTTTAGGGTTTTTAATGCATTTTAGGGGTTTTATTGTTTTTATGGTTTTTTCGGAGTTTTAGGGTTTAAGAGTTTTTAGGTTTCTTAGGGCTTCATTTCTTTAAGACCTTGTAGTTTTCTTAGGGGTTTTCAAGGTTTTTAGGGTTTTTTATGTTATTTGGTAGTTTTAGCTCATAATCATTATTTTTTTTGGATTTTTTTGTTTTTTAGGTATTTTGATGGTAGTTACACTTTTAGGGATTTAGGGATTTTATGGTTGTTTGTATTTTCAAGTTTTGTAGTTTTTAAGGGTTTTTAGAGTTTTTAAACATTTTTAGGGTTTAAATGGGTTTTAGAGATATTTATTCTTTTTTAGGGGTTTTAAGGGTTTAAAGTTTTTTAAGGGATAATAGTTTTATAGGGATTTTAGGGTTTTATGGGTTTTAATGTTTTTTAGGGTTTTCTATGTTTTTAGTTGTATAAAATGATTTTAGGTTTTTAATTTTTTTCTCAGGTGTTTTCTTGGTTTCTAGTATTTTTTTCATTTTGAGGTGTTTTTTAGTATTTTGTTGGTATTTTTATCCTTTTGGGGGTTTTTTTATTTTGAGGGGTTTTATGGTTTATAGGGATTTTAGCGTCTTTTAGGCTTTATGAGGTTTGATTTTTTTTTCGGCTTTTTATTTTTTTTATTAGTATTCATGGTTTTTACGTTTTTTTTTTTGTGTTATGGGATTTATTTATTTTTTTTAGTATTATTATTGTTTTAGCAGTTTTAGGGATTTTGAGATTGTTTGGGATTTTTTATGTTTTTATAGTTTTTTTTTGTTTTTAGGTGTTTTCTTATTTTTTATGGGTTTTTTTGTTTTTTATAATTTTTAATGTTTTTAGGATTTAAAGGTTTTTTATAGTTTTTAGTGTAATTATAGGGTTTTATGGTGTTTTTGGGGTTTAATGGTCTTTAGGGGTTTTAGGGTTTTTATGGTTTTTATGGTTTTATCATTTCATTGGGTTTGAGGGATTATAAATGTATATATATCTTCATTATTTTATTGTGGTTTTTCTGGTTTTTTTTATTTTTATGTTTTTTTGGGATTTTAGGGATTTTTAGGATTTTTAGGATTTTTAGGGTTTTTAGGCTTTTTGGGGGTTTTGAGGGTTTTAGAGTTGTTTTGGGTTTTGGCATTTTTTAGATTTTATATAGGTTTCAAATTTTATTTTTATTTCCAAAGTTTTCTTATAAGTTTTTAGGGATTTTACTATTTTTTACATTTTTAGGAATATTTAGCTATTTTTTAGGATTTTTAGGTTTTTAGGGTTCTTATGGATTTTGATGTTTTTAGGGTCTTTTGGGTTCTAGAGTTTTGTGGTTTTTTTGGGGGGCTTAATGGTTTTTTGAGTTTTTACAGTTTTTTAGGGTTTTTACTTTTTTTTAACGGTTTAATGGGTATTCATATTTTTTATTAGCTTTTAGGGTTTTTAAGAGTTTTTTGGTTTTTATGGGTTTTTGGTGGTTTTATAATTTTTAGGATTTTTGTTGTTTTTAATGGTTTTTTGGTTTTTATCGTTTTCAATGTTTTTAGGTTCTTAGGTTTTTTTATGATTTCGTGAGTTTCTTAAGGTTTTTTCATAATTTTGTGTTTTTTAATGTTTTGACAGAGTTTTAGAGATTTTTAGGCAAGGACGGCTTGGGGACAGGCTATTCCTTACCCCCCCCCCCCCCAAATTTAAAAGAAAAAAAGACACGGGAGACAAGGGATGGGTGGGGTCAATCAACCCACACCCAAAAACCACAGACACCAACAAAAAACCCAAAAGACACCAAAAGAACCAAAAGACACACAAAATAGAGAAAGAAGAAAAATAGAAGCTTCTCCAGCAGCATCTCCCAACTAAACAGTAACTACCATCTCTCAGCACCATTTTCATCAACCAACGTCTCATTGCCAAGAATATCCACCGCTAGCATCACAGAGCCACCAATATCAGAGTCATAAATATCACCTTCGCAACCTTGCAACGAAGAAGAAACCATCACCAAACACCAGTACCTTTCATCCCATCCCATCCAAGCATCATCCATCATCCAGCACACCAGCAACATCGAACCATCAGCACCAGAGTCCTTAGCCTCCACATCATCCAGTGCCACCATACCAGGTAGATCCATCTCCAGCAGCACAGAGCCACCAGCACCAGAAACAGAAACATCATCTTCCTCCCATATCATCCAAATAACAACCAACATGCCAGAAACTCTCACCCAACATCACAACCAAGGACGAAGAATCACCAGCATCCGAGACAAGAAACAATCTGCAGCCCAGACATAGCTTTCATCAACCCAGAAACTGAAAAGCAGAGCCAGCACATAGCACCTCATAAAAGAACCCACAAACAACACCTGAGTCAATATAAAACCAAACCATTCACAACCAAAAAGCATCATCCAACACCACTCAATAGAACTAGGAACCAGCGTCCGTAGCAATTCACAATCCAACCCTCCAAAAAACAAAAGACCACATTCCAACATAGCATCCATAATACAGAAAAAATTGATGATCCCTTTAGAAATAACATGAAATAGATCCGAATGAGAGGAACTATAAATAAAAACCTGTAACTTCTAAAGTGCCTCCAGTGGCCTCTGAGCATATCCATAATCCAAGAACACAGCATTAAACACCAATCCCTAAGATCCATCACAAAACCGGAAAAGCCACCAAGAATCGCCCATCCCCAGATCACTGCCGCAAGGCCTCACTTTACCTTTTCTTCACACAAGAAATCGGAAGCTGAGCACCACAAGAAGCAGTGACGCTCCTTGTAACTTTAGCTCAAGTCATTGACCAACAGAACTGATAGCCTAAACCACAATCACACCACCAGCTGATCGGTACAATTCCCTTCATGAACTCCATCTTCTATCGTGAAGCCCAGAGAACCAGTAAATCTCACCAAAAATCAGATATGCCAGAAGCGACTGCCTAAGAACCAACATCCGAGAGAGCCATAAAATCATGTCTCCCCACTGCCGAAATGTGTCACTACCACAACCAATCCACCAAGAGGAATCCCTTATACATGTCTTTGTGCAAAGAACCCGATGAAGAAGGCCAAGCCGTCCGAAACCCTAGCCCTTACCACCACAGACTAATACCCCCTCCTTGACTGGCTTGCAAAGCTCAAACCAAGGGAGAGGGAACAAAAGGGATTTGGCTGAATAGGAGAAGGAGATCGCCAAATCAAAGCTTCCTTAGAGGGATCGAGGAGAAACCCCTAGATAGCACAATGCCGAGAGGGAGAGCCTGAGAGAGAGTGGTGGAATTTTCTCCTTGGCAGGGAAGGTGCGAGTGCCATTAGGGTATTCTTAGGGATTTTTAAGATTTTTACAGTTTTTAAGTGTTTTTACAGATTTAGAGGAATTTTAGTGTTTTATAAGGTTTTATTGGTTCTTTGGGTTTTATGGTATTTTTTGTGTTTTTTAGGGTTTTTATGGATTTTGGAGTTTTTAAACATTTATATGGGTTTAAAGGATTTTTAGACATTTGGGTACGTTCTTAAGGTTTTTATGGGGTTTTAAGGTGTTTGGGGGTTATTATGGATTTTAGGGGTTCATAAAGTTTTTACGGTATTTTAAGGTTTTCAGTGTATTTTATGTTTTTTAGGGGTTTTATGTGTTTTTAGGTTTTTAAGGTTTTTATTTTTGTCTCTTGGTTTTTAGGGTTTTTTACATTTCAAGGGTTTTTTAGAAAAATTTTATGAATTTTATGGTTTTGGTGGTTTTATGGATTTTTTGGAAATTTTTTGGATTTTTATGGTTATGGTGGTTTATGGATTTTAATTTTTTTGAGTATTTTTAGTGGTTTTAATGATTTTTAGGGTTTTATGTTTTTTTTAGGTTTTTTAGGTTTTTTAGGCGTTTTTAGGTTTTTAAGAGTTTCTTTTGGATTTTCACGGATTTATTATTTTTTGTGTTTTTTGGTATTTTTGGGCTTTTTTAGGATTTAGATGGTTTTTTATGGTTTTAGGGATTTTCAAGGCTTTATTATTTGTAGTGTTTTAATGGGTTTTAGGGTTTTTAAGGTTTTTAAGTAATTTATACTTTTATAGTTCTTTAGAGTTTTAAACATTTTTATTGATTCAATATTTTTTAGAGCATTTAGTTTATTTTTATGGTTTTTTGGTTCTTTACGATTTTCTGCATTTTTTAGGGTCTTTATGGTTTTTAAATGATTTAAGTGTTTTTTGGGTCCTTAGGGTTTTATCATTTTTATGTTTTTAGGGGTTTTATGTTTTTAATGTTTTAAAGGTTTTATTAGGGGTTTTTAAGGTTTTTATGGATTTTTATATTTTTTAGAATTTTGGGAATATTTTAGGAATGTTATGTTTCTTAGGGGTTTTATGGATTTTTTGTGTTTTAAGGGATTTTTTGGGTTTTAGGTTTTCTTGTGTTTTTAGAGGTTTTAAGGTTTTTTTAGATATTTTTAACATCTTTTTGAATTTGAATGGTTTTTAGAGTTTTATGTTTTTTAGGTTCTTATAGGTTTTTAGTGGTCTTCAAGGTTTTTAGGGTGTTTTCTAGGTTTTTAGGGGGTTTTACTATTTGTTGGTTTTTGGAGTTTTTAGGACTTTTAAGGTTTTAAAGTGATTTTAGGTTTTAAATGTTTTATAAGGTACTTTAGTGTTTCTAGGGTTTTTACATATTTAAGGTTTTTTAGTTCTTTTAAAGTATTTTATTGTTTTTAGGGATTTTATGTATTCTCATGGTTTTTATAAATTTTTAGGGTTTTTAATTATTTTAATGTTTTTTAGAAATTTTTAGATTTTTAGAGGTTTTATGTCTTTTTAGGTTTCTAAAGTTTTATTAGGGTTTTTAGGGTTTTTAGGGTTTTTTAGGTTTTAGGTATTTTTATGGATTTTTTGTATTTTTATGGGGTTTAATATTTTTTGAGATGCTAAGGTGTTTATTGGTTTCTTAGTGTTTTTAGGATTTTTGATTTTGGGTTTTTTGTCTTTTTAGGGGGTTTAGTCTTTTAGGTTTTTATGGTTTTTATACTTTTTTAACCTTTTAGGGGTTTGAAGGTTTCTAATATTTTTTATTGATATTTAGGGTTTATGGGTTTTTTGGGGTTCTAGTGTTTCTTTGGGTATTAGGGATTTTAGTGTTTTCAGTTTTTTTAGGTTTTTAGGGATTTTAAGTGTGATTATGATTTTGTGGTTATCTTCAGGATTTTCATGGTTTTAAGGTATTTTAATGTTTTATGGTTTTGGGGATTTTTTATGATTTTTTATGGTTTTTATGGTATTTCTGGATTTTGAGGGGTTTTATGGGGTTTTAGAGTTTTTAAAGGTTTTTAGGGATTTTATGGGGATTTAGGGTTTTTTGAAGGTTTTTAGTGGTTTCTTGACTTTTAGGGGTTTTTATGTTCTTTTAGGGTTTTTAGTGTTTTTTTTGTTTTTAGGGGTTTTAAGTGTTTTTATCATTTTATGGTACAATTTTGGTTGTTTCATTTTTTTAGGGTTTTTAAATTTTTGGGGATTCTTAGATATTTTTACGAATTTTCTATTTTTTAGGGTTTTACATATTTTTAGGGATTATAGAGTTTTTTGGGTTCTATGGTTTTTTTGAGTTTTTAGGATTTTTTAATGTTTTTTAGTGTTTTAAAGGGTTTTTTGAGTTTTTTAGTGTTTTTAGGGGTTTAAAGGGGTTTTAGAGATTTGAGTGGGTTTTAGGGTTTTTACCATTTTGGGTTTTATGAGTTTTTACTTATTTATGGTTTTCATACTGTTTTTCATTTTTAGAGTTTTTACATTTTTAGGGATTTTCATGGATTTTTTAGGAATTTTATTGCTTTTTTGGATTTTTAGGGATATTCATGGTTTTGGTGTTTTATGTTTTTTTAGGGTTTTAGCGTTTTAGGTGGTTCGAGTGTTTTTAGGTTTTTAAGGTTTTCTTAGGGTTTTTATGGGTTTTAGGGTTTCTTATATTTTTTTTGATTTTTTGGGATTTATTATGAAATTGTAGTTTTTATGGTTTTTAGGGATTATGATGATTTTTAGGGTTTTTTAGCGTTTTAATGGTTTTATGTTTTTTTGTGGTTTTGGGGTTAATTTTAGTTTTTGAGTATTTTTAATGGTTTTAGAGTTTTTAAGGGGTTTAAAGGGTTTTTATATTTTTTAGTGGTGATGGGTTTTATGGGTTTTAGTGGGTTTTCTGGTTTTGGGTGGGGGTTTATGGATTTAGGGTTTTTCTAGGGCATTTAGGGTTCTTTATTTTTTTTAAGATTTTTAGCCTTTTAAGTGTTTTTATGATTTTTTTTGTTTTTTAGGGATTTTATGGGTTTACATGGTTTTTATTTATTTAATGATTTATTTATATTTTATGATTTAAATGGGTTTGAGGGGTTTTATGTAATTTTTGTGTTTTATGGTTTTTAGTGTTTTTTTTTGGGTTTTAGTATTTCTTTAGTTTTTTGGAGTTTTAATTTTTTTTTAGGTTTTTATGGTTTTCTTAGGATTTTTAATAATTTTTAAGGTTTTTAATGTTATCATGAATTTATATTCCTTTGTTATGTTTTTATGGTTTTTATGCTTTTTGAGGATTTTTAGGGGTTTATAGAATTTTAGGGTTCTTTGGGTTTTTGGTTTTTTTTAGTTCTTTAGTGTTTTATGTTTTTTTATATATTTTTAATTTTTTTAGAGTTTTAAAGGGGGTTTATATTTTGTTTTATTTGGTTTTAAGGGGTTTTATGGAGTTTTAGGGGTTTTTAAGGGTTTTTTGGGTTTTTTGGGCTTTATGTTTTTAGGAGTTTTGGGGGGTTTAAGGGTTTTAACATTTTTTTGGTCCTTTAGAGGTTTAAGTGCTTTTAGTTTTTAACGTTTCCTTGGGGATTTTCAGTTTTTTCAGGGGTTTTTATGTTTTTAGGGATTTTGATGTATTTTTAGGATTTTATAGATTTTTAGACTTTTTTAGTGATATTTAAGGTTTTAATGATTTTAGGGGTTTTAGTTTTTTATGGTTTTTATCGGTTTTAAGTGGAATTAGGTTTCCAAGGTTTTCATAGGTGTGTTTGGCGGTTTTTTTACTATTTTATGTATTTTTTTGGATTTTTAGGATTTTTATGTTTTTAGGGTTTTTCCGGATTTTTGAGGGTTTTAGGGTTTTAGGGTTTTTATGAGTTCTTCATTTTTTGAGGATTAATTTTTTATTTTTTATGGTTTTAAAGGGTTTTGAGATTTTTTTTATAATTTAGTGGTTTAAAGGATTTTTATAGTTTTTAGTGGTTTTAGGGTTTTTATGGTGTTTTAGGTTTTTAAAGGGTTTTCGGGATTTTTTTGGTTTTTAGAGGTTTTTTTATTTTTAGGGGATTAAGGGAAGGAAGGTTCGAGGATCAGGCTATTCCTGATCCCCCCAAATTTTATTGAAAAGAAGAGACACAACAGACAAGGGAGGGGAGGGGTCAAATGACCCACACCAAAAAAACCCTTTACAAAAACACACCCAAGGACAAAAAAATAGAAAAAACACAAAAGTCAAAACACACAGCAGCTTCAGCACCTTCTCATCCAACTCCAGCATTTGGAAGAAGCTCCATATCCCCTACCAAGCAGAAAAAAACACACAAAATCCATCCAAAGAAGGAATCCAAAGACAACAGCAGCAGCACCTCCCAGTCAAACAGCAACCCACATCTCATAGCACATATCCCATCATCTGTCATCTTCGGCGTCTGCATCTCCTCTAACACATTCCAGGACCAGGGTAATCCTCCCAGTTCTTCAATCCAGCATCTACACCAATTTAACACCAAACCAGCAACAACACAAAATACCACAGACCATAACGCAATACACTTTCTAGTAGTAAGAGACATCTCAGCAAACAGATTCACCACCAGCATCATCGAAACATCATCACTAAAACCACAAGCCTCCGCATCACCCAACACCACCATGCCAGGAAGCACCATCTCCATCATTACAGAACCACCAGCAGAAACAAAATTATCATCCACAACACATATCAGCCAAGTAACAATGAAAGTCCTAGCAAAATGCACACAGCAGCACAACCAGGGATAAATAGCTGCCAACAACCAAGACAAGATCCAATCAGAAACCCAAACAGCCCAACCATCAACACAGGGGCCGCAAAGCAAGACCAACACTCAACGCCTCATGTCAAAAATAGAAAATAAAACCAGCATATCGGGGCCAAAAAAACCGCATTGGTTCCAAAGGAAAGAATAAACCAAAACCAAAATTCCGCAAATTGAAAACCATCCAAGGGTGTCAGCTAGAAATGAGATTCATCCAATATTTTAAGGAGAAAACAGGGGACAAAATAATCCATTTTGGTACCCCGACGAACCAAAGACCAGCAGATCAACTAGATCCCAGCACAGCTTAAGCCACTCCGCGTCAACAACATGAAAAGTAGACAAATACAAGGAAACAAAAAACCAAACCTGAGCCTTATGCGCGAGGCGTTGACCAGAAGATCTAAAAGCGCAAGCCGAATTACCAAGAACACCACCAGCAGATCGACACCAAGCCCTCTGTGGGCACCATCTTCCATAGCGCAGCCTGGAGAAAGAGAAAAAATCGCTGAAAATAAGATCTTTGAGAGCAAACGGCCGAAGGACTGGCGTATGATACCGCCCAAACATCGTGCAGCACCTCGCTGAGGCTTGTCTCCAAAGAAACATATCTGATGAGAGGGAACCTTTACCCAGATCTTCGCACAAGAGGCGTATAAGAATGACGGGGTGAAACCACCAAGAAGGATTCTAGGAGGAATCAATGGAAAGCACAGCGCCGAGAGGGAGAACCCAGGAGAGAGCGGTGCCATCCTTCTTCTTTTCTTTTAGGGAAAGGAAGGTTCGGGGCCAGGCTATTCCTAACTCCCCCAAAATTTATTAGAAAAAAGACACAAAGACGCTGCAGAAAAGGGAGGGGAGGGGTCAAGCGACCCACACCCAAAAACCCCTTACAGACACATGCTCAAGAATTGCAAAAAAATAATGATAAAAAACACACAAGAAAAAAAAGACCGAAACATCTCTGACAGCAGCTCCCAGCCAATCAGAAACTAGTAGTAACACAAGCTCATCACCTTCAATATCTCCCATCCCAACCTCATCGAGTATCTAGAACCACTAGCATCCAACATTACAGAACCACCAGCTTCCAAAACCACAGAACCATCGGCATCAGAATCACAACCCTCACCTTCACCAGTAATCAACAGCTCACCACCAAATAGCAGCCAGCATCCAATCTTACAGAACCATAAACCAACACCTTCACACCAAAACAAGCTACCACCAATAGCACATGACCATAAGCACCAAAATCACACAACCACGTCTAAGGGGTGTTAACGGTTTTTATGATTTTTTATTTTTTTAGTGATTTTAGGGCTATTTTAGTATTTTTTATGGTTTTTAAGTCATTTAGGGTTTTTCATGGTTTTTAGGGATTTTAGGTTTTTTAATTTTTTAGGGTTTTAAGGTTTTTTAGATTTTTTTTATTTCATTAGGTTTTTGTGGTTTTTTATAGTTTAAGTGATTTTTATGGGTTTAAATTATTTTTATAGTTTTTAGTGATTTTAGGGTTTTTATTCGATTTTACTATTTGTGAGTTTTTTGGGGTTTTATTGTTTTTAGGGCTTTTGGGGTTTTTTAGGAAATTTTAGGGTCATATAATATTTTAGGTTTTATAGGGGATTTAACTGTTTTTAATTTTTCTTAGGATCATAGAGGTTTTTAGTATTTTTTACATTTTTTGAGATTTTAGGGATTTGTTTGGACTTTTATGGGTTTTAAGGGTTTTCAGGATTTTTGAGGGTTTTAAGGGATTTTAGGGTTTTTAGGGTTTTTAGGGTTTTTATCATTTTTCTATTTTACGGGTTTTATTTGGATTTATTTTGTAAGGTTTTATCGAGGTTTTCCATGGTTTTTTTATATTTTTTTGGATTTCTATGAATTTTTTAGGCTTTTTGAGTTTTTCAGGGTTTTTAGCGGTTATTAGGGATTTTATGTTTTTTAAGGTTTGTAAACATTTTTTTCATTACAAGGGACTTTATTTTTTTATTGGTTATCGTGGCATTTTAGGGGTTATATTTTTTTTTATTTTTTTATGGTTTTGGGGTATTTTAGGCTTTTTATCCTTTTTTTAAAAAACTAGGGGTTTTAAGTGTTTTTATGATGTTTATAGTTTTTTTATTATTTTTAGGGGTTTAAAGGGGTTTTATATGTTTTAGTGTGTTTTTAAGGATTTGTGGATTTTTAGGGGTTTTATAGGTTTTAGTGGTTTTTACAGTTTTTAGGGTTTTAGAGTTTTTTAGGGCCTTTAGAATTTCTTATGTTTTTAGGCGTTTTAATTGTTTTTTATGATTTTAAGGTTTTCTTAGTGTTTTCTATGGTGTTTATCATTTTTTCTTTTTTAGCGTTTTTACATATATTTTAAGATTTTATAGATTCAGGTTTTTAGGTTTTTTAGGGGTTTTAGGGTCTTTTGGGTTTAGGGATTTTTATGGTTTTTATGGGTTTTCAGTTTTTAGTGGTTTTATGGTTTTTTAGAGTTTTTAATTGTTAATAGCTATCTAAATGTTTTTATGAGTTTTTACTGGGTTTTAGGGAATCATGGGTTTTTAGGGTTTTGAAGGTTTTTAGGTATTTTTATAGTTTTTATGGTTTTTAGCCCTTTAACATTTAGGGGCTTTAAACTGTTTTATGGTTTTTAATGATTTATTAATGGTTTTAAGGTTTTTAGGGTTTTTTACATTTTTAGGAATTTCTTAGGATTTTTATGGTTTTTATGGTTTTTATTAAGTTTGAGGGTTTTTGGGATTTGGGGGGTTTAATGGCTTTTTAGCTTTTTTTAGGTTTTTAGGGGTTGTATGTGTTTTTATATATTTATGGTTTTCTTTGGGTTTTTAGGGTTTTTTTACAATTTTAGTTATTTTTATGTATTTTTTGGATTTTGATATATTTTTAGGGTTTTTAGGTTTTTTAAGGTTATTTAGGTTTTTCTTATAGATTTTGGGTTTTTATAGTTTATTGCGTTTTTATGGTTTTTTTTGATCTTTTTATGTTTTTGTGGTTTATATTTTTTTAACGTATTTACGGGTTTAAAGTGTTTTCAAAATTTTTATTTTTTTAGGGTTTTATGGATTTTTCTTATATTTAAGGTTTTATGGGTTTTTAGGTATTTATGTTTTTAGTGGTTTTACCATTTGTATGTTTTACTTTTCTTTATTTTTTTTAGGTTTTCTTAGGGGTTTTCATTTTTTATAGGGTATTTTCATTTTAGTGATTTTTAGGGGGGGTTAGGTTTTTTATAACTTTTAGGGTTTTTATGGATTTTGAGGGATTTTAAGGTTTTTTATTGAATTTATGGTTTTATCACTTTTTGGTTTTTAGGGGTTTTTTGAGTTTTTATGGTATTTAATGTTTCTTATAGTTATTTAAAAAAAATGGGATTTGAATGATTTTTAGAGTTTTAGTGGTTTTTAGGGTTCTTAGGGTTTTTATTTAATATTTTTAGAGTTTTTAAATTTTTTAGGGGTTTTTGGGTTTTAGGGTCATTTATGGTTTTTTTTGTTTTGTATGGGTTTTAAATTTTTTTAGATTTTTAAGGTTTTCTAAAAAAATTCAGGGTTTTTTGGTTCTCAATGTTTTTAGGGATTTTTTAGGGCTTTTTTAGGATTTTATGGTGTTTCGGGGTATTTAGGGATTTTGAGGGGTTTAGGGTTTCTATACCTTTTAGGATTTTTATGGTTTTTTGGGTTTTTATGTTTTTTTAGTTTTTAGGGTTTTTTAGTTTTTTTGTGGGTTTTAATGTTTTTAAAGCATGAAAGGGTTTTAGAGTTTTTAGTAGTTTTTTGGGTTTTTTGGGTTTCTATAGTTTTAAATATTTTTAGGGGTTTTATGGTTTTTAACGTTTATAGGGTTTTTAAGGGTTTTTAGTTTTTTATCCTTTTAAGGTTTTTTAGGTTTTATTAGGGGTTTTTAGGGTTTCTAGTGTTTTTACATTTTTAGGGCAGAAGAGGTGTGAGGCCATGCTATTGTCGACCCCCTCAAAGATTATTATAAAAAAAGAAAGAAACAGCAGACGATGGAGAGGAGGGGTCAATCAACCCACACCCAAAAACACTTACAACCCAAGACACCAAAGACCCCAAAAAAGAAAAATCAAAAAAGAAAAAAAACACAAAGCCAAACAAGTAGAAAAACGATGAAGTCTCCAACATCACCTCCCAACCGATTAGCAGCAAACATCCATCCACACCAAATCCAGCAATCATCAACTATCGTCTAGAAACACCAAAATCATCATCAGCAATTTCACGAAACTAACTTCAGCACCATAAAGTCACAACCATCAACCTCTATCAGCCCCAAGTCGAACACCATCACAACAGCACCCATCAGCAGCAACAACTATTCCACAAAAAGACTCACCACAAGCAACATTGAACCACCAACACCAAAATCACCAACCCAGCAGCACACCCACGAGAAGAGAACTGACAGTATCCAAAGAAAGAACCATTCCGCAGACCAAGAAGCCCCTCTAGCAACCCAGGAACCACAACGCATAACCAGAAAGTAGCACCTCATACCAATCCTAGAAAACAACACCAACATCGACAGAAAACCACAGATAGAAGCCAAAACGCAGCACAAATGCATCTCATGCTGAGAATACCAAGAAAATCTCATCTTCCCAGGAAGAAAGTAGCAACCTCCGATAAACGATGACACTGAAACACTAGCATCAACAACAAAAGCATCACCTCCTCCATGAAAACCAGCTCCTGTCAACATGCATCTCATAAAACTGCAACGAGCACATCTGAACCCATCTTCTCCTAAGGAATTGCAGCTCAACATCCAGCAATCAAGGCCTTTGGACCATTCAACATTCATCATTCCACACCTCGTATCATAACTAACAACATTCCACCAGCAATTGCACATCAAAAATCTCCTAACCCATCTCAGAAAAACCAGAAACCAGAACCCATGAAGATTCATAACCAAAATCACAACCAGGAAAAAGGAGAACATGGAATGCCAAAAGGTCCGACCGAATCTAGCATCAATAGCGTAGAGCGGAGATGAAGCCGAGAGACAAGGATGATTACACACCTGCAGCTGCTTCACAAATCGAGGAAAGGATCGAAACATCACATAGAACAAACCTCCTAAAATGCGGGATCGAGAAGGGCCCAACCAGCACCGTTAGACCAGATCGTCGCACCATCCACAGAAACGAAGTGCCTTTCGAGGAGAAACTGGACACCAAAGCAGATCGGGGTAGATGACCATCCATCCAGGATTCCAGAACCTGTATCGCTGAAGCAACCAACTCTTCCGTTGATCCCCTTGACTGTGTTGAACCACTTGCAGAAACACTAGATATGAAAAACGACCCTGATCCGCAACTGCTAGAAGATTTCAACTTCAACACATTCTAGATCTAACCGATCTGAAGACCTCGCAACCACCACAGCCGTCGGAGCTCAGACGCCCCAGCAACGGAGCAAAGCCACGTTAAAGTCTGAAAGCCAGAGCAAAGAAGCTCGGGGAAGTCGAATCCACTGAAGCGCAAAAGCCACCACCGCCTTGAGGCCGAAGAGCGCATCCAGGGCATGCAATCACCGAGAACTGGGAAGGAACAAGGATCCAACACCGAAGATCTGATCTGAATTCAGGGGAAAACCAGGAATAGGCATCGAGTGAGAGAGAGTATCAGGGGAGTGCACCACCATCTCTCTAGGGGTTTCTGTGCTTTTTAAGGATTTTTACGAGGTTTTAGGGATATAGGTATTTTGAGGGTTGTTACATATTATTAAGTTTTCTTAGTTTTTTGTTGTTTTCTTCTGTTATTAGTGTTTTTTTCATGATTTTTATATGGTTTTGAATATTTTTTAGAGTTTTTTAGAATTTTTCGGGGTTTAAAGGGTTTTTAGAGATTTTAATGCATTTTAGGCTTTTAATGGGTTTTAGGGGTTTTATGGTTTTTAGGGGTTTATAGTTTTTATGATTTTTAAAGGTTTTAGGGTCTCTTAGGGTTTTTTCATTTTTTAGGTTTTTAGGGGTTTAAATAATGTTTATGTTTTTAAGGTTATCTTAGGAATATTATGGGATTTTAGAGTTTTTTTTGTTTTTAGATATTTTTTGTTCTTTTATATGATTTTTAAACATTTCAGGGTTTTCTAGTTTCTATATATTTTTTGGGTTTTAGGGTTTTTAGGGTTTTTTAGATTTTTAGGGGTTTTAAGTGTTTTTAGGTTTATAAGATTTTATTAATGTTTTAGAGTTTTTATGTTTTTAGTGATATTAAATGGATTTTAGAATTTTTATAGATTTTTCGTTATTTTAAGAGCTTGCAAATTTTATTAGAATTTTTAAGGTTTTTATGTTTTTATACGGATTTTAGGGATTTTTATAATTTTTTAGGTTTTTAAGGAATTTTAGATTTTTTAACGTTTCTTGGATTGTAAAGTGTTTTTTATATTTTTTAGTTATTTTAAGGGGTATTAGGGGTTTTTAGGGGGTTTAATGTTTAGGGGTTTTTAGGGGGTTTTGAGTTTTTAGAGTATTTTACATATTTTAAGGGTTTTTAGAATTTATTAGGTTTATTAGCGGTTTTAAATTTTTTTTTTAATTTTTAAGGGTTTATTTGGGGGTTTCAAAGGGTTTTTAGGTTTTTAATTTTTTTACATATCTTTACGTCTTCTTATAATTTTTTTGGTTTTTTAGAGTTTTCAGGGATTTTGAATTTTTGTAGTGTTTTTAATGTTTTTTGGGTTTTTATCATTTTTTATGTTTTTAAGGGTTTATAGGGTTTTTGGTGCATTAATTTTTTAAGGTTTTCTTAGGGGTGTTTAGGGTATTTATGGTTTTTTTTGTATTTGTGGTTTTTAGGGGTTTTTTTTATTTTTATGGTTTTTAGGTTTGTTAGTTGTTTTTAGGGATTTTAGGGATTTTAGGGTTTTTATGTTATTACTTTTTTTTGTTATAGGATTTTTTTAGTATTTAGGGTTTTTAATGTTTTTTGAGTTTTTTAACATTTTTAGGGGGTTTAAAGGGTTATTTATAGTTCTAGTCATTTTACGGTTTTTATGGGTATTAGGGGGTTTTTAATGTTTTTAAGGGTTTTAAGGTTTTTTGAGTTTTTTGGGTTTCTTGGTTTTTATCATTTTTTAGTTTTTTCTATGTTTTAAATATTTTTTGGTATTTATGGTTTTCATAGGGTTTTTAATCATTTTTATGGTTTTTTACATTTTTATGGTTTTTTAGATATTTCTAGTGTTATTAGTTTTTTAGGGTTTATTGATATTTTGGGGGTTTGGCGGTAGGTTTTTTGAGTTTTTATGGATTTATAGAGTTTTTAGGGGGGGTTTCTGTTTTCAAAGGTTTTAAGATTTTTTTATGTTTTTTAATGTTTTTAGGTGATTAATTGGTTTTTAGGATTTATATTGGGTTTTTAGGGATTTTTTGGGTTTTTAGCGTTTTTCATGGTTTTTAGTGGGTTTTATGTTATTTTAGAGAGTTTTAGGGTTTTTAGGGTCTTTTAAGGTTTTTAACACTTTTATATTTTTATGTTGTTTAAGTGTTTTTAGGTTTCTAAGGGTTACTTATGCTTTTTTGGGACATTAGGGTTTTTTAAATCTTTAGGGATTTTTAGGTCATTGTAAGTTTTTTTAAGGGTTTTTAGTGTTTTTAAGGATATTGATGGGTTTTTTTTTGTTTTTAGGTGTATTAGGGTTTTTTAGGTTTTTATCATTTTTATTTTTTTAGGTTTTTTAAGTGGTTTTAGGTTTCTTATGTTTTATTATGGGTTTAAGGATTTTAAAATTTTTACATTTTTATTGATTTTGAGGGGTTTTTAGGATTTTTACGGGTTTTAGAGTTTTATGGTTTTTTATTATTTTATTGTTTTAAGGGTTTCAATGTTTTTTTGTTTTTTTATAGTTTTTAGGGTTTTATTATTTTTTGGGGTTTTAGGGGTTTTTTAGTTTTTTATGGTTCTTAATATTTATTATATTTTTTTGACATTTTGATGGGATTAATTGTTTTTTAGAGTTTTTAGGGGGTTTATGGTTTTTGTTTTTTTTATGGTTTTTATGTTTTTAGGGGCTTTTATGTTTTTTAGGGTTTTTTAGGGTCTTTTACAATTTTTTTAATTTTTTTGGGTTCTAAAGGTTTTATTAATTTTTAGAAATTTATGGTTTTATTCGGGGTTTTTATGGTTTTAAAGGTTTTTTATATTTTTAGGGATTTTTAGGGATTTTAAAGGACATTATGGTTGTTATAATTTTGTGGTTATTAGGTGTTTTCTGTGTTTTTAAGGTTTTCTTAGGGTTTTTCAATGTTTTCAGGGTATTTTACAATTTTAGGGATTTTTAGCTATATTTTAGGATTTTTATTGGTTCTTTGGGTTTTTAGTGATTTTGAGGGGTTTTAGGGCTATTTGGTTTTTATGGTTTTTTAGAGTTTTTAAAATTTTAGGGGTTTAAAGGGTTTTATGAGTTTTTAGTGGTTTTAGGGTATTTATAGGTTTTTAGGGTATTGTGGTATTTAGGGGTTTTTATGGTTTTTATGAATTTTTACGTTTTTGAGGGTTTTTATAATTTTTTAGGTTTCTATTGGTTTAAAGTGTTTTTATGTTCTTTTGTGTTGTTTATATTTTCAGGTGTTTAATGGGTATTTAGAGATTTTTTGGGTTTTTAGTATTTTTTTTTTGGTTTCTCATTTTTCTTAAGGTTTTTAGAGTTTTTCATGTTTTTAGTGTTTTTAAGGTTTTTATTGTTTTTAGGTTTTATAGGGGTTTTAATTGTTTTTTGTTTTTTGTTTTTAATTTTTTATTTTTTATTTTTATGGTATTAAGGTTTTTTTATGTTTTTATGGATTTTTATATATTTTTAAGGATTTTTCTAGTTTCACTATTTTAATTGATTTTGAGGGTTTTATGGTTTTTAGGCCTTTTAGGGTTTTTCAGGGTTATTATTGTTTTATGGTTTTTAGGGGTATAAAGTTTTTTTAGATTTTTAAAGTTTTTTTTTTGGGTTTTTTTAAGATTTTTATGGTTTTTGACATTTTTAAGGATTTTTATGATTTTTATGGGTTTTTAGGGTTTTAGATTTTATGATAGTTTTCTTTGTTTTTAGGGGTTTATATTGTTTTTTAGTTTCTTGGGGTTTCTTAGGGGTTTTTAATTTTTTTTTATAGTTTTCTATAATTTTAGGTGTATAAAGGGTTTTTAGGGTTTTTAGTGGGGTTTTTTTGGTTTTTATGTGTTTTAGGGGTTTAAATGGATTTTAGGTGTTTTTGTGTTTTTTAGATCTCTTTAAGGGTTTTGAGGGTTTCTATTTTTTTTTTTGGGTTTTAATGATTTTTTATATTTATGGTTTTTGTGGGTTTTTATATTTTTTAAATATTTCAGGGGTTTGAATGGATTTTATTTTTTTTAGTGGTTTAAGGGATTTTATTGGTTTTAGTGTTTTTATGGTTTTTAGAGCATTCAAGGTTTTTTAGTATTTTAATTTTTTTTTGTTTTTATGGTTTTATTAGGGTTTAATAGGAATTTTTTTGTTTTTTTATGATTTTATAGTTTTTAGGGTTTTTTACGATTTTTATGGATTTTTATGTATTTTTATGGTTTTTAGGGTTTTTAGGGTTTTATCATATTTAGGTTTTAGGGGGTTTAAGTTTTTTCAGGTATTTAAGGTTTTCTTAGGTATTTTTAGGGATTTTAGGGTTCTTTACATTTTTAGGGATATTTTAGGATTTTTTAGGATTTTATGGATTTTAATGATTTTTAGTGTTAATTAGGATTTTTATAGGATTATATTTTTTGGTTTTGTAGGATTTTTTGAGTTTTTAGTGGTTTTATTGTTTTTCAATTAAAGCTAACATTTTTGGGGATTTAACAGTTTTTCATATTTTTTAATTATTTTTATGGTTTTATGGGTTTTATTGTTTTTCGGGCTTTTTAATGTTTTAGGTGGTTATGGGTTTTAACAATTTTTATAAATTTATATTTTTTTTCAGTTTTTTATGTTTTTTAATGGTTTTAGGGATTTTTACATCTTTTTTGGGATTTATTTGGTTTTTTTGGGTTTTTTTGAGACATTAAGGGGTTTTAAAATTTTTTTTAAAAAAATTAGGGTTGCATAATTATTTGGGTTTTAACAATTTTTTATTTTTTCGGCTGTTAAGGGGTTTTAGAATTTTTCTACATTTTTAGAAATTTAAAGAGTTTTTATATTTTTAGTGGGTTTTATGGTTTCATTGGTTTTTAGTGTTTTTTATGGTTTTAGGGTATTTTTTATTTTTAAAATATTTTTGCTTCCTTATGGGTTTTTGGTTAATTTAGGTTTTTAGGGGTTTAAACTATTTTGAGGGTTTTAAGGTTTTCTTATGGGTTTTCATGGATTTTAGGGTTTTTTATATGTTTTGATTTTTTGGATTTTTTAGAATTTTTATGGTTTTAAGGTTTTTAAGGATATTTATGGTTTTTGGGTTTTAGGGTTTTTAGTTTTTTTATAATTTTTATAATTTTTTGGTTTTTAATGGTTTTATGTGATTTTAGGTTTTCTGTTTTTTTTAGGGTTCTTCAGGGTTTTTAGCTTTTGTTCTCTTTTTTTTGGTTTTTAGGTCTTTTATGATTTTTATGGGTTTTTAGGGTTTTTAGAGATTTTGATGGATTTTAGGGTTTTTTGGTTTTTTTTTCCTTTTAGTGTTTTCTTAGAATTTTTTAGGGTTTTAATGTTTTCATGATTTTTTTTAAAATTTTAGGGTTTTAATGAATTTTTAGAGATTTAGTGATATTTTAGGGTTTTTATAGTTTTTTGGTTTTTTAAGGGGTTTATGTGTTTTTAGGTTTTAAAGATTTTACCAAGGTTTTTCATATTTTTTAGACTTTTTATATTTTTAGTGATTTTTAGGGTTTTTAGGGATTAATGGATTTTGAGTGTTTTAGAGGGTTTTAGTATTTTTAGGGTTTTATGGTATTTTAGTTTTTCTATGGGTAGTTTTTAAATTTTTTAATGTTTTTAGGGTTTAATAGTCTTTAATTATTTTAGAGGATTAAAGGGATTTTAGGTTTTTTAGTGATTTTATTTATTTTAGGGGTTTTTAGATATTTTTAAGGGTTTCAGGGCTTTTAGGGTTTTCAACATTTTCTAGGTTTTTATTAGTTTTCAATGTTTTAGGTTTTTAAGGTTTTCTTTAGGGTTTTTAGGGTATTTAGGTTTTTTTACATTTTTTGAGATTTTAGGGTATTTTTAATGTTTTTAAGATTTTAATGTGTTTAGATATTTTTAGGGTTTTGGGGGGGGGGTTATGGTTTTCTGGGTTTTTATGGATTTTTTGTGTTTTATAGTTTTTTTAGATTTTTGGGATTTTACGGTGTTTCAGAGTTTTTTTATATTATAGGTTTTTAAAGGGTTTTCAAAAAATTTAATGGATTTTGGGGTTTTTATGGGATTTTAGGGATTTATAGGATTTTAGGGTTTTTTGTGCTCTTTAGGGGATTTGTGGTTTTTATGGGTTTGGGGTTGTTAGGGTCTTTTAGAAAAATGGGTACAAGATGTGCTGAAAGTAAAAGGGGCCGGAAATACAAGCCCAACTGTAAAGTACAACTGAAAGGGGAAAACATCAACTGAAAAGAAAAGCCGCAGCGTCGAGCCATCTTCTGGAAGTCCCACCCGAAGGGTGGGTACAGAATGCCTCTGGTGCTCCTCGGGTCCAGCCGACCGCTCCGAGTACGTCCCGCCCACTGGTCCACCTCCAGGTACCGTCATGATCCGCAAGCCTCCACCGCGATCAGCGCTGTCCGTCGTCTACAACCAACACAACGTAGTGCAGGCATAGCCCGTGCAGGGGTGAGTATAAGCTACTCAGTAGGGACCTCGAGACCCCCGAAAGTCTCCGAAAATCCACAAAGGATAAACCAAAAAGGAAAGATACAATCACGAAGTAACATCCGACACTGATTAGGTATATGCCGATACATATACCTAAGTCATCAATTCTCACTCGGCTCCAACATCCGAGCTCAAGTACAACCCAGACCACACAGAAAAGCAAAACGTAAAATCCACACAGGATAGC